>CM060915.1:335071862-340071862 GCA_030737875.1 Allium sativum | reverse complement strand
CGCGAATCAACATTACACAAAGCTATGCCACACAGGCTGTGCTTTGATCATCACCACAAGACTTTGCTTTTCAACAGAAGCCTTGATCAATTGCCACTTAGGCATGCCATACAGGTAATTCACTCCATGCGTTTGATATCCATCAATATATAACCTCAGAGCTCGTACGTCTCAGAGAAGGGCGTTAAGCAAGAGAATAAATTCTCCACCGCCAAACTGATATATATTTAATAGAAATCAATCACACAGACTGAAATCCAATGTCAAACACACAGTCCATTTACAAGTTCGTTCTAGGTCTGAACGAAACCGGAGGCACTTTCCTCGCATATCTATCGATCTCCAAGTACGTCTGGACGATCACCAACTGTTTCTCTCCTCTTGGGTGTACAGCCTAATCAAGATCATCAGTAATCATCCAAACAATGTGAAGACTTCCGGTCTTCAACCACCGTCTTCATCTTCGACACCACGTCGAATTATTTATTCAGAATGGGATAAACCCGGTCTTTCTGAATAACTCGCGTATATAATAAACACGTGTTACACAAACACAACATACGCCCCATTCCAATTCAGAATATTCTTTTATTCAAATATTCTTATACTTTGGGAAAGGTTCCCATTAATTTTATCAAAGATAAACTCTTTAAATTTATTCTTTAATCTTCTTTGAAAATCAATTCAAACCAGTCGAGATTAACGAACCTTACCGAAGTAATCAATTGTTAAATTTCTCCACCCCAACCTATTCATCCCATGAAGTAAAACTGGTAATACTTCATGTCTAACACCACGGTGTTATCGGTAAATTCAATTACCCTTTCACGTTCAAATCTAATTAAAGATTAAACTATCGCCTGGAGCAAAACTGGTGATACTCCATTCCCGATCTTTTCAATCTAATTAAAGATTCATTAAAACTCCACTTAGTTTTAATCTTTAACTGGGTTAAAGAATCAGTGTCATTTAAAACACGGTTCACGATAAACCCAAAATCACGTTCCATTAATTATCGGGTTAAAGAACAAGTGTTATTTAAAACACTGTTCACGATAACCCCAAAAATCAATACCAATTCAATTCCAATTAAATATCATTTAATTGGTACACTTCATTAAATCTAAATAAAAAGATTTAATCTTTTTCTCAACTGGGCTTAAGAACAGTGTTAATGAAGACACCATTCACGACAAACCCAAATCACATTTGATATTAAATACAAGGCTCTGAATAGAAAATATATCGGCTTATATTCAATATCAAATTCTATGACCAACAAATATCGTATTGGAAATAACGATATCCATATATCTTTCAAATTCCCATAACAATACCTGTATCATCACGAAATCCAACATCGAAATATTCCAAAGACAATTTCGATTCAAATCCATTCCAATTCAATTATTGGAAATTCTGGTTATATTTCAAAACCATTTCAAATTCACTTTATTTATTTCAAAAATAAATAAGTTATTATTCTAGTTCAAAACTAGTTCATCTCGATAAAAATCTATTTTTATATTTTCAAATATGGAGTTTTTCATCCCAATTCTTCACAAATCATTTCTTATGATTTTACACAAATTATTACTATTTTTAATAATTTTATCAAGGCCCATACAGTCGATTTCCATCAACGGCCATCGAACTGCACTTAAGCGACCTTTTCCAAATTTGATTTGGACATAATTCCAAATCCTACTGTTAGTTTTCTAATTTCCAATATTCATTAGAAAGCTCTTTTCGATACGAACCCAACGGTTTTGGTTTTAGGAGAATCCGACGGTCGGATCTCCCGCAATGTCCATTCGTAGTCAATGGTCGAAATTCACGAACTGCTGCAGCGCGGCACGTTCTATTCAGGCGATTATATTATATATATAATATATACTTCGTCGATTTTCTTTTAAAACGAATTTTATAAATCGTTTTAAATTCGTTTTCAAAACGATTTCAACTTCATTTTCAGTTTCTAATCGAAATTAAATATTCCAATATAAATTCGTTTTAATTTCATTTCAAATCGATTTCAATTCAATTCGATTTCAATTCAATTCGAATTTCAATTCTATTCAATTTATTTCGAATTTCAATTCATTTAAATTCGAATTCATTTATATTCAATTTCAATTCGAATTCATTTATATTCAATTTCAATTCGAATTCATTTCTATTTAATTTCAATTCGAATTCATTTCTATTTAATTTCAATTCGAATTCATTTCTATTCAATTTCAATTCGAATTCTAATTCTTTTCAAAATATCAGATTTTGAAATCACTTTCGATATCATTTCAATTCATTTCAATTTAATTCGAATTTCAAATCATTTCAATTCATTTCAAATTTCAATTCATTTCAATATTCATTGAAAAATGAATAAAATCGATATAAATATCGTTCACATCAAAATGGTGTCAATCTAATCAACACGGCTTCATATATTTCTATTTTCAAATATTCTATTTCAAATATTTCTATTCATCTATTTCTTTTTCAAAACTGGAATGAGGCCCAACCAGTTACCATATAATGTTAATTATATGGATTTTCTACAAAACATGTGTACAATAACAACGATGAATAATCAACCATCATCCAAAGTGCATTCTACACTGTATAAGCATCAAATATAAATATTTAACGCTCATAACAGTCTGTCAATCAATCAATCGACATACAACTAATTATTGGGATTAGTGTATGTCATATATCATCCCTATACCCGTGTGGGGTTTCAAACACTCAAACAAAGATTTTATTTGTGCAGTTGGGCGATGTGTAAAATTTATCGTCCCAATCAATATCAGTCAAATGTGTATATATAAACAAATCGTCCTATTTGTTTATATTTATTTATTCACATTCATGTTAAAAATTATATTTTCAACTATAAAATATTTTTAACTACATAAATATTTTATTTCATTCAACATCACACAATCAACTACACATCAAAATCTAACAAACAAGCATACAAGCCATCCATGGTCTGTGGACGACGGGTTCGGGTGCTGCTAAACACCGTCTGCATCCTAGTATATATTTTAACTAGAAATTTAAATTAAAAGTGAGAAGTTCTCACCGTGGATTCCACTCCGCCGTGCTTTGCTTTTGAACTGCTGAACCGTCTGGATCCGCTTGAAATTCCAATGTCGTTCTTTTCACGCTGTTCAAATTAAAAATTATATTTTTATTGCCTCATTCTATAAATAAAAATCATATTTTTATATTTACTTCATATTTTTTTTTGATGCTTCTTTCTATATAAAGATTATTTTTTTATTATCTATACTATATAAAAAAACATATTTTTATAATCTCTACTTTATTTATAAATATCACGTCTTTGCAAATATAAAAATCAACTCTCTTCGCTTCTAAAAATATAATCCTTTCATTTCAAAAATGCCATCCTCTCAATGATAAAGATCAAATTTTTACTAACTATATAATATAAAAATCGTATTTTTATTTCACAAAAAATCATATTTTTATTTCACAAAAAATCATATTTTTATTTCCTTACATATATAAAGATAATATTTTTATATTCTCTATTATATAAAAATCATATTTTTATTATCTTACTTTATAAAAATTATATCTTTACTATTTCTACTTTATAAAAATTTTATCTTTAATATTTCTACTTTATAAAAATTATATCTTGAACCTTCCTATAAAGAAACCGTCTCTTTTTATTATAAAAACCAATTCTTTTAGCGAATAAAAATCTAGTCTTTACACGCTATTATTTAAAAACCCTATCTTTAAATCATGCTTCATCAAAACTGATTTTACATCACCTTCACGTGAAAATAAATGGATTTAAAACTGAATTTATAAATTGAAAATCACCTTGGTTCCATCGTAGGGGGTCGGATTCAGCGTCAGTTGGCCGACGACGACCCAGGGGTGGAGGCGTTGACGATTTCCTATCGTTCTGGGCTAGGGCGTGGGGGTTGACTGCATCGAGATGGGGAGAGGAGGAGGTGAACGCGAGAGGGGGTTTGGGGGTGCGTTTGATTGGCGGAGGGTGGTGGCGGGTCTGGGCCTGAGGCGGCGCTTCGCTGATGTGGGTCAGTGAGGGGGGGGGGGGGGGGTGGTCACGGGTTAGGGTTCTTCGAAGATGGAGAGAGAATAGAGGAGGAGAGGGAGCTGGAGGCAAGAGGGCGGTCGTGGGGAGGAGGTGGCTCGTCGTGGGGAGGCGGATGGCAATCGCGATAGGCAATTTAGGTTTTTATTTTATTTTATTTCGGGAAAAACTGAAGAAAGAGAAGAGGGAAAGGGGGGCCAAGATATATATTTTATTTTATTTATTTATTTTCTTCTTCTATAAATGTTGACCTTTCGTTTGAACCCCAAATCGAACCCACCGACTGTCGTCCCAGCATAATACCCCCATTCCGAACACAATGGGATATGTATCGTAAGCTGATTCGATCGTTTCGATCAGTTTTCGTTTAAATCTAAATCTAAATCTATATATTCTATTTTAAACGTACATTTCAATTTACCGGGGCCACATATGAACTCTAAAAATTCCAAAAAAATATTTTCTAACTTCGTATTGACGATACGGTCCTAACAAAACTAGTTTCGTCGAATTCTGAGACCGTTTGAAAAATGGCCATTTTCCAGTCGATTAAAATCAACTAAAACTGGTCAAATGCGTTTTCCTTTGCCACGCTCACATATTGATTCGAAAAATTATAAAATTTGAAACCTAGCAATAACTTGACATCACGGATCCAACAAAAGTGGTTTCGTCGAAATCCGAGGTCGTTTGCAAAATGGCCATTTTCAAGGGCCGAAATTCCATAGCGACTATTCTGAATTTTCAACTGGACATAACTTTTGATTCCCGCTATGAAATTTTGATTTCTCGGGTTCGTTGGAAAGATATTACCAATTAGATTCTAATATTTTTGGTTTCACTAAAATCCGGTTTATTTTGAATCCTGTACATTCATTTGAAATTTGAAATCGAATTATCGAACTACCGCGCCATTTTCAATTCCTTTTATAATTTTGAATAATTATTTATATTCTAACGACGATCAATAAAAATATATACGTTCTAATCTATTCAAAATAAATTCTTCGACATTAATATTTAAAATAATTCATTTTAAATATTCAAAATTCGCTAAGATTACCAAAATAAAAAATTTAAATTAGCCCAGATTTCCGGGTTATTACAATTTAAAACAACGATTATAGCGCTGTTGTTATGATATTTGTTTTGTAAATCTAAATAGCGATTATAGTGCTATTGTTATAATATGAATTGATATCACAACTTATTTTAAAAGGGCATTGAATTAAAATTGTTGATTTTGAACTTAATTACCACTTTGATTAATGAATTGTTGTATAAATTAGGCAAGCTCGGACTTTTTGATTTTGAAATCTAATATGACTTTAGATAATAATTTGAAATAATATTATTAAAATAAATTTTGGTTGAAAAGATATTTAAACTTGCATTATTTAGTATGAAATTTGATATAAGTTTAGATAAATTTTATATTAATATATTATAAATTGCTTTAGACAATAATTTGAATTTGAAGTCAAATAAGGAATGTAACTTAAGTTTCGGGTTCACAAATAAGTTTGTTCCATTATCAATTCTGGAACGGTAAACAGGGTCTATAACTAAGGTGTAACGACCCGTATTTTTACGGGTAATAATTAATCTATTTAATTATTTAAATAGTGAATTAGAAATTTAAATGGTCGTTAAATTAAGTTATATGGATTATTTAATTAATTTAATTAATATAATAATATATTTAATTCGGAAATGATCAAAAAAATAGTGGAATTCACAATATAGTGTGAGTTGGATTATTTAAAATATATAATTCAGTTTAGAGTTGAATTATATTAGCGAATATATTTAAATAACGACCGTTGAACGTATAATTATATTATAATTAAAATAGTGCTTGAAATGGCGTTGCAGTTCGTAATTTGGCGATTCGAACTTCAACTGAATGTACAAGATTCGTTTTAAGCCGGATTTCTGTGAAACAAGAAACATTCGGAGCTAGTGAAGTATATTTTTCTAGTGAAAGAGAAAAATCGGGATTTCGTCGTGTAGATTTTGATTTATGTCCAACTCAAAATTTAGAAAAGTCGCTATGGAATTCCTTTATAATTTATAACGATTTATTTATATTTATAAAAGGAATTTCATTATAAATCAAATATCGATATAACTGGGAATTTTGAAATATCGAGTTATAAATCCAATGAGAGCTGTATGATATTCTGCAGTGAATATATACGATAATATTTATTTTTAAATATTTAATTCAATTATATTTAAATATATTTATATATTTAAATGGGTTATTTAGAGCTTTAAAAATAGCCAGTTTTGCAAACGACCTCGGAATTCGACGAAACTAATTTTGTTGGATCAACAATGTTAAATTATTGTTAGATTTCAATTTTTGTGATTTTTGAAGTCAGTATGTGGCCGTATGGATTTTTAATGTGAAAAACAGTCGATATTTTGAACTTTAAAAATACGTTGTGTGAGCAAACGGGGTCGGAACTCGACGAAACCAGTTTTGTTGGGACTGTAATGTCGAACTGAAGCTGCATGTCCATTTTCGTTATTTTTGGGTATCGTATGTGGTCACAGGAATTTTTAAAGGACAAACGAAAGTAACGATTGATTATAAACTAATAAAATAATCAATAAAGAAATATTATAAAAATCCTATATAATACCTTTAAAAATCCTAACCTAATTTCATTCTTCATTCAGTCAAAATGAAGTGCCTCCACCAGATTTTTTTTCTCTACAAACATTTCGTGGCCTCTAAAAATCAAGATCAATTCATAGAAAAATATATTAATCATAATATAAGTGTATTTGGATTGGTGAGGTGTTTATCTACATTTCTATATGGGTTTCTTTCTGTTCGACTTCACTGTTGTCGCGCCAAAAGTTCCAGCGAGTTGCTAGGGTTCGATCTCTTATGAGGAAGGAAAATGGAGTGTATTGGCCAAAAATTTTGGAGTTCGACGCCAATTTCCATCGATGACTGTACTGGAGCAGTCGACACCGCGACGAGGTGGAGTACGGCGAGTTGTGTGTTTGGGGTATGAGGTTCAAGAGCAAGTAAAGAGAGATTCAATGGTGTATTCAGTTTTGATTCCGGTTGAGTGGTGATGGAGTTAGACAGAGGGGGAGTTTTGAAAATGGCGTGTATGGTGTGAGACCTGGAGCGTGAAGAAGGGATGTGGAAGAAGGACGGTCGTGGGTTATGAACAGGGTGATGGGCTGGGTTCAAACAAAGTAAGGCCCAGAATTGAAATAAATGTTTAAGTTTAATTTAATTAATATACGCAAACTTATTATATTGATAACTTGGTCATACGATAGCAGAATTCAGCGAAACAATATCTGTTAGGATCGTATGGACGAGAGCTACCCAATGGAACTGACTGGGAATGAATCGAAGCTCGTTACAATTTATTGTAAAATAAATTGTCCGTCTGAACCAAGCGATGGTTATCGTTATTAACGATGATCGTCCAATGTAAGTCTCACTAACTCTGTTCAATTTTTTTTTAAACTATACTTTATTTTTGATAAATATTGATTGATTGCTGTGTATGGACTGTTTAGATGGACTGTTAAATAATTGATTGAAAACACAGTTATGGTTATATATATACATATATATATATATCGTTATTAAATATTAATTCTGTAGATCAGAATATTTCTTCTTGAAATGAAAGTGATGTTATCTATATTGTTTGACATCCGTGATGCAGGGAAACAGGTCGTAGGAATCCAATTGGATTCCTTAACATTTATTTTACTTTTTTAATATATATTGTAATATATGATGTGATATACAATCTGTTGATGATTATGTGTGTTTAAATGATATCGATCATTGTGATTTGGTATTTTAAATACCGTGAAATATACTGGGATGTAAAAAGGGGATTTTCAAAGTATATTTTGAAAATAAATTATCTATATAAAATCAATGGATTTTATATAAAAAAGGAAAAAGGATTTTATATAAGGAAATAATTATAAAATCAAAAAGTTAAAAAGGAATATATTTGTAAAACAAATATAAAGGAAATATATTTGTAAAACAAATATAAAGGAAATATATTTGTAAAACAAATATAAAGGAAATATATTAGTAAAACAAATATAAAGGAAATATATTTTTAAAACAAATACAAAGGAAGTTATTTGCAAAACAAATAGAAAGAGAAATATTTGTAAAACATTTACAAATAAAATAGAAAAAAAGGAATATTTGTAAAACATTTACAAATAGAAGATAAAAGAAATATTTATTTGTTAAATAAATAGAAAAGATAAAAGAAATATTTATTTGTTAAATAAATGGAAAAGATAAAAGAAATATTTATTTGTTAAATAAATAGAAAAGATAAAAGAAATATTTATTTGTTAAATAAATAGAAAAGAAAAAAGAAATATTTATTTGTTAAATAAATAGAATTGAAAAGGGAATAGTTATTTGTAAAGTAAACAGATAGAAAAGGAATAATTCAAAGGAGATAATTCAAAGGAGATAATTCAAAAGGAAATGATTCAAAGGAGTTAATTCAAAAGAGTAAATCGAAATGAGTTAATCGAATATTAGTTATTCGATTAGAGTTAATCGATTAGAATTAGAGTTAACCAGTTAGAGTTAATCGATTAGAGTTAGAGTTAACCAGTTAGAGTTAACCAGTTAGAGTTAATCGATTAGAGTTAACGAGTTAGAGTTAATCAGTTAGAGTTGACCAGTTAGAGTTAACCAATTATAGTTATTCGAAAGGAGTTAATCGAATATAGTTTGTTCGAATAGAATTAAAGGAGTAATCGAATATAGTTTATTCGAATAGAATTAAAGGAGTAATCGAATATAGTTTATTCGAATAGAATTAAAGGAGTAATCGAATATAGTTTACTCGAATAGAATTAAAGGAGTAATCGAATATAGTTTAGTCGAATAGAATTAAAGGAGTAATCGAATATAGTTTATTCGAATAGAATTAAAGGAGTTAATCGAATATAGTTTATTCAAATAGAATTAAAGGAGTTAATCGAATATAGTTTATTCAAATAGAATTTTAGGAGTTAATCGAATATAGTTTATTTGAATAGAATTAAAGGAGTAATCGAATGTAGTTTATTCGAATAGAATTAAAGGAGTAATCAAATATAGTTTATTCGAATAGAATTAAAGGAGTAATCGAATATAGTTTATTCGAATAGAATTAAAGGAGTTAATCGAATATAGTTTATTCGAATAGAACTAAAGGAGTTAATCAAATATAGTTTATTCGAATAGAATTAAAGGAGTTATTGAATATAGTTTATTCGAAAGGAGTTAAGTGAAAAGAGTTAATCCAATAGAGTTAATCAAATAGAGTTAATCGATTAGAGTTAAATCAAAAGAGTTAATCCAATTAGAGTTAATTGAAAAGAGTTAATTGAATAGAGTTAATCGAATATATTTTATTCGAAGAAAGGTTTTCGAATCTAGTTATTCGTAAGAGAGATTATCGAATATAGTTATTCGAAGGGTGGAGTTAATCGAATATATTTTATTCGAAGAGAGTTACGTAAGGAAGATTGTTAAAGGTTTAAAAGATAAACTTTGACTATTTCGAAGTTAAAACGTTGTTCAGTTAAGGTCTGAGAGGTAATTATACCCCAACTTAATTGACTTCCTTCTTAACTAAGGAATGGTAAGGTTTGATAGTGAATGATGGTTAAGTGAATTTAGTAGATGGTTTGAGTTGGCATAGCGATGTTTTATTTAAACATCTGTTTAAATCCAATGAAGGAGCTTTGGAAATGTTTTCCAAATAAGAATTAGAAATGTTTTCTAATATAGAAAACAAGAAATGGAAATGTTTTCCATTGTTAATAACGTATATTTTCTAAATTTAGAAAATGAGAAATGTTGAATATATGGAAACAGGAGATGAAAAAAATGAATAAGTTAAATAGAGAGATAAATATTCAATGATGATTGATCGATATAATTTCCATTTGGAAATGAAATCGTTGTTTGCACACGTGTTTTTCTTTGATAGTTAAATCACAGACTATCAAAGTTTTGACCATTTTAGCGTTGTTAATATGGAGAGACAGGTTGGATTATTATCCAAAGAACCACTCCGTATTGGCATAAGCGTTGCAAATCATATATGCCAAAGATAATTGAAGACGGAGTAAAGTGCAAGGGCTATTGTATAAATCTTAGGTAAAGATTGCCTAAGATGATTGTACTGAATAGTGCCTTCGGTTTGTCCATTCCCAGGACGACCTGTATGGAAGAATGTCTGATAGAGTATATTTAATAGATCGTGTAAGTTGATCTCTTCAAACGTACATACGTTTGGTGGTGGAGGAATTCGTTTCTCTTAGCTGTATACCCGTTGTATTTTTGGGGAAATCAATTTGTGATTTGGTGGGTATGACGATTTGACATTCAAAGTGAATAATTGTGTGATCTGTCAGAGATAAGCGTGGCCTCTAGCCTCACAACCGGGAAATGACAAATATCGGGCAGGCAGCATGGCTATGTAGGTCGCACCTATTAGGGTGTATAATCACCTGATCTAGAGTTTCATTTACTTCTAAAAATCTATTGTCGATGCTATCCCATTCGAGAAACGGTTGCTGTCCCCAACCGTTGGTGATATACATTCGATACACTCAAGCGAAATGAGTGGTCGGTCATGTGTGGCCAGGTTGCAAGATGTTCTTGTTGAACCCAGTGTATTCCTCTCTAGAGGTACTCTAGCGAAAGGTGGTTCCATACCTTGTCATAGTTGGAAATCCATTACCCAATACGTGCTTGCGGTTTTGATTGTATACTATATATGTAGAACGTGAGATGAAAGCGTTTCTGCTAGATGATTATTATATTGTGGTTGATAGACATTATTATAATATCAAAAGGTTTTTGATATAAAGATAATTTTGATTCTCATAAGGGAAAACCCGTTCCGTTATACAGTGTGGTCTTATGAGATATCGTTTACTTGTTCAAACTGTTTTAAACTGTTTTACTCATACCAATTCCATGACTGACCCGGAGTTTATCTTGTTTTGTTTTCCCTAAACTCTTGGGTGCCCAATTTTGTACGGGTAGTCAAGTAGTCGGGATTTACAGATATACTGGAAGAGCTTGGAGCAGGAGGCTTCAGGATTATATAACTATAGTTATTTCTGCTGTGTTGTAAGTGTTGTACTCTGATAATGTTATTGTATACATATACTGATTTTATTTCAAGGATATGTTATCTATTATATGTTGTTCATTCCGCTGTGAGATTCGTGTTACTCTGATGTTGTATCTTCTTCTTCTTCTTCTTCTTCTATCCTAAGTTTCTATCTTATCTTTCCTCACCCTCTATTTTCTTTCATTAACTACCGGTATTTTTCGATGTTTGGTTAGTCATCATTGAGTTTATGGCGATAACCAATGTTGATAAAAACCGGGTCGTTACAGTTGGTATCAGAGCTTAAGGTTAAGTTATTACCTTGGCTCTGTGGCGTGACTCGGTAGAGATGGGTTTGGTAATACCCTAGATTGAGTTTGAGTGTGTATATATATATGAGCGCGTATTTGTTATTCAATAATAAAATGATGTATATTGTGGAGATTTATTGGTTGAGTTGTTTATGAGTTCTGGTCGATCAGTTTGATCCACTGTATCGGTAGGGATTTATAAACACTCGAATACGATGAACCGACAATGTATGTTTTGAAAAGAGGGTAAATGAAATAATTTTACCCAAATAAGATTTTGATATAAAAGATTTATATTGAATTATAAGATATTGGATATGTTGGTTGTTATTATAATCGAGTAAGATTATAAAGTGAAATGGTTATGTAAACAACCAATCAGAATTCGTATAAGTGAAATACGTGAAATCAGATGAACTGAAGCTGAAATTTAATCAGAATTGAATTTAAAATTTCTGGGAATTTGAAAAGTGTTGGTAAATGAATTTGGATAGAACATATATAAATTTAAAAACCTGGGAGATTTTAAATTGTTTTGAGAATGATATTTTGAATGGATTTCAAAATGGAAGTGTTTAAAGAATGAGTTTTGAAAAGTAATATAGTATTGAACTCACTTCGATAGCTGGAAATAGATTCCGATGATGATCACGACATCATCGGTGTTCATTTTCGAGTGTGTAAGTGATGGATTACTACCAAAGATTTTGTTTTGAATTATTTTGACAAAAACAAGTTGTTTTGAATCCTGAAAAGGAAAGTTTGACTTTTGAGAAAAGCAAAGCTGTTTAAAACTCCCAGGAAGAGACTATTTGAATTAAAAGCAAATTAAATAGAAATTTGTGAAGGAAAATTGAAAGTGAGTTAAAGCCAGTTAAGGGGAAGCTGTATTGAAATGGAATAATATCAAGTCAAAGTGGGATTTGGCTTGGATAAGCGAAGGGTTGTATTGGAGATAAAAGTGATTTGAATTTGATTGGGTTGATATTGGTATATGTTGAATTAGCAGCAAATGTAAAGGATATAATGATATGCCCGACAAAAAGGTACCAGTTTATATTATATATGGGTTTGAGGTTTTGATGAGACAAATTGGCAAGCCGCTTTGCTGTTTGATTTCCTTTTGGGTTGAAGAAGGCCTAGAGAGGCGAGTTGGAGTTTGACCTATTGACCAGTGCAAAGGAGGTGCTGGCGAAATTTTTCAAAAATTTAGGGAGTTAGAAAAATTTCAAGATTTTTGAAAATATTCGTTAATAGAATTAAATGGGTAATTTAGTTAAAATTAAATTAGTCCAGTGGAAACTAAAGTTGAGAAGTGAACAAATAAGTCTGGCCAGTCGATAGGGTTTGTTTTCTACCTTAGAAATTTCGAGGACGAAATTATTTTAAGTGGGGGAGAATGTAACGACCCGTATTTTTACGGGTAATAATTAATCTATTTAATTATTTAAATAGTGAATTAGAAATTTAAATGGTCGTTAAATTAAATTATATGGATTATTTAATTAATTTAAATAATAGAATAATATATTTAATTTGGAAATAATCAAAAAAATAGTGGAATTCACAATATAGTGTGAATTGGATTATTTAAAATATATAATTCAGTTTAGAGTTGAATTATATTAGCGAATATATTTAAATAACGACCGTTGAACGTATAATTATATTATAATTAAAATCGAGCTTGAAATGACGCTGCAGTTCGTAATTTGGCGATTTGAACTTCAACTGAATGTACAGGATTCGTTTTAAGCCGGATTTCTGTGAAACAAGAAACGTTCGGAGCTAGTAAAGTATATTTTTCTAGTGGAAGAGAAAAATCGGGATTTTTTCGTGTAGATTTTGATTTATGTCCAAATCAAATTTTAGAAAAGTCGCTATGGAATTCCTTTATAAATTATAACGATTTATTTATATTTATAAAAGGAATTTCATTACAAATCGAATATCGATATAACTGGGAATTTTGACGTATCGAGTTATAAATCCAATGAGAGCTATATGATATTCTGCTGTGAATATATACGATAATATTTATTTTTAAATATTTAATTCAATTATATTTAAATATATTTATATATTTAAATGGGTTATTTAGAGCTTAAAAATAACCAGTTTTGCAAATGACCTCAGAATTCGACGAAACTAATTTTGTTGGATCCGCAATGTTAAATTATTGTTAGATTTCAATTTTTGTGATTTTTGAAGTCAGTATGTGGCTATATGGAATTTTAATGTGAAAAACAATCGATATTTTGACCTTTAAAAATACGTTGTGTGAGCAAACGGGGTCGGAATTCGATGAAACCAGTTTCGTTGGGACCGTAATGTCGAACTGAAGCTGCATGTCCATTTTCGTGATTTTTGGGTATCATATGTGGTCATATGAATTTTTAAAGGACAAACGAAAGTAACAATTGATTATAAACTAATAAAGTAATCAATAAAGAAATATTATAGAAATCCTATATAATACCTTTAAAATTCCTAACCTAATTTCATTCTTCATTCGGTCAAAATGAAGTGCTGCCACCAGATTTTTTTTCTCTACAAACATTTCGTGGCCTCTAAAAATCAAGATCAATTCATAGAAAAATATATTAATCATAATATAAGTGTATTTGGATTGGTGAGGTGCTTATCTACATTTCTATATGGGTTTCTTCCTGTTCGACTTCACTGTTGTCGCGCCAAAAGTTCCAGCGAGTTGCTAGGGTTCGATCTCTTGCAAAATAGAAGAAGTTATAGCTCGATTTGAGTGTGTTTTCGGAATGAGGAAGGAAAATGGAGTGTATTAGCCAAAATTTGTGGAGTTCAACGCCAATTTCCGTCGATGACTGTACTGGAGCAGTCGACACCGCAACGAGGTGGTGTACGACGAGTTGGGTGTTTGGGGTATGAGGTTCAAGAGAAAGTGAAGAGAGATTCAATGGTATATTCGGTTTTGATTCCGGTTGAGTGGTGATGGAGTTAGACAGAGGGGGAGTTTTTAAAATGGCGTGTATGGTGTGAGACCTGGAGCGTGAAGAAGGGATGTGGAAGAAGGACGGGCATGGGTTATGGACAGGGTAATGGGCTGGATTCAAACAAAGTAAGGCCCAGAATTGAAATAAATGTTTAAGTTTAATTTAATTAATATACGCAAACTTATTATATCGATAACTTGGTCATATGATAGCAGAATTCAGCGAAATAAGATCTGTTAGGATCGTATGGACTAGAGCTACCCAACGGAACTGACTAGGAGTGAATTGAAGCTCGTTACAATTTATTGTAAAATAAATTGTCCGTCTGAACCAAGCGATGGTTATCGTTATTAACGATGATCGTCCAATGTGAGTAAATCTCCCTAACTCTATTCAGTTTATATGTTTTTGAAACTGTACTTTATTTTTGATAAATATTGATTGATTGCTGTGTATGGACTGTTTAGATGGACTGTTAAATAATTGATTGAAAACACAGTTATGCTTATATATATACATTAATTCTGTCAATCAGAATATTTCTTCTTGAAATGAAAGTGATGTTATCTATATTGTTCAACATCTGTGATGCAAGGAAACAGGTCGGAGGAATCCAACTGGATTCCTCAACATTTATTTTACTTTTTTTATATATTGTAATATATGATGTGATATATAATCTGTTGATGATTATGTGTGTTTAAATGATATCGATCATTGTGATTTGGTATTTTAAATACCGTGAAAAATACTGGGATGTAAAAAGGGGATTTTCAAAGTATATTTTGAAAATAAATTATTTATATAAAATCAATGGATTTTATATATAAAAAGAAAAAGGATTTTATATAAGGAAATAATTATAAAATCAAAAGAGTTAAAAAGGAATATATTTGTAAAACAAATATAAAGGAAATATATTTGTAAAACAAATATAAAGGAAATATATTAGTAAAACAAATATAAAAGGAAATATATTTGTAAAACAAATACAAAGGAAGATATTTGCAAAACAAATAGAAAGAGAAATATTTGTAAAACATTTACAAATAAAATAGAAAAAAAGGAATATTTGTAAAACATTTACAAATAGAAGATAAAAGAAATATTTATTTGTTAAATAAATAGAAAAGATAAAAGAAATGTTTATTTGTTAAATAAATAGAAAAGATAAAAGAAATATTTATTTGTTAAATAAATAGAATTGAAAAGGGAATAGTTATTTGTTAGGTAAACAAATAGAAAAGGAATAATTCAAAGGAGATAATTCAAGGGAGATAATTCAGAAGGAAATGATTCAAAGGAGTTAATTCAAAAGAGTAAATCAAAATGAGTTAATCGAATATTAGTTATTCGATTAGAATTAGAGTTAACCAGTTAGAGTTAATCGATTAGAGTTAGAGTTAACCAGTTAGAGTTAATCGATTAGAGTTAGAGTTAACGAGTCAGAGTTAATCAGTTAGAGTTAATCAGTTAGAGTTGACCAGTTAGAGTTAACCAGTTATAGTTATTCGAAAGGAGTTAATCGAATATAGTTTATTCGTATAGAATTAAAGTAGTAATCGAATATAGTTTATTCGAATAGAATTAAAGGAGTAATCGAATATAGTTTATTCGAATAGAATTAAAGGAGTTAATCGAATATAGTTTATTCGAATAGAATTAAATGAGTTAATCAAATATAGTTTATTCGAATAGAATTAAAGGAGTTAATCGAATATAGTTTATTCGAATAGAATTAAAGGAGTAATCGAAAATAGTTTATTCGAATAGAATTAAAGGAGTAATCGAATATAGTTTATTCGAATAGAATTAAAGGAGTAATCGAATATAGTTTATTTGAATAGAATTAAAGGAGTTAATCGAATATAGTTTATTCGAATAGAATTAAAGGAGTTATCGAATATAGTTTATTCGAAAGGAGTTAAGTGAAAAGAGTTAATCCAATGGAGTTAATCAAATAGAGTTAATCGATTAGAGTTAAATCAAAAGAGTTAATCCAATAAGAGTTAATTGAAACGAGTTAATTGAATAGAGTTAATCGAATATAGTTTATTCGAAGAAAGGTTTTCAAATCTAGTTATTCGTAAGAGAGATTATCGAATATAGTTATTCGAAGGGAGGAGTTAATCGAATATAGTTTATTCAAAGAGAGTTACGTAAGGAAGATTGTTAAAGGTTTAAAAGATAAACTTTGACTATTTCGAAGTTAAAACGTTGTTCAGTTAAGGTTTGAGAGGTAATTATACCCCAACTTAATTGACTTCCTTCTTAACTAAGGAATGGTAAGGTTTGATAGTGAATGATGGTTAAGTGAATTTAGTAGATGGTTTGAGTTAGCATAGCGATGTTTTATTTGAACATCTGTTTAAATCCAATGAAGGAGTTTTGGAAATGTTTTCCAAATAAGAATCAGAAATGTTTTCTAATATAGAAAACAAGAAATGGAAATGTTTTCCATTGTTAATAACGTATATTTTCTAAATTTAGAAAATAAGAAATGTTGAATATATGAAAACAAGAGATGAAAAAAATGAATAACTTAAATAAAGAGATATATGTTCAATGAAGATTGATCGATATAATTTCCATTTGGAAATGATATCGTTGTTTGCACACGTGTTTTTCTTTGATAGTTAAAACACAGTCTATCAAAGTTTTGACCATTTTAACGTTGTTAATATGGAGAGACCGGTTGGATTATTATCCGAAGAACCACTCCGTATTGGCATAAGCGTTGCGAATCATATATGCCAAAGATAATTGAAGACGGAGTAAAGTGCAAGGGCTGTTGTATAAATCTTAGGTAAAGATTGCCTAAGATGATTGTACTGAATAGTGCCTTCGGTTTGTCCAGTCCCAGGACGACCTGTATGGAAGAATGTTTGATAGAGTATATTTAATAGATTGCATAGGTTGATCTCCTCAAACGTACGTACGTTTGGTGGCGGAGGAATTTTTTTCTCTTAGCTGTATACCCGTTGTATTTTTGGGGAAATCAATTTGTGATTTGGCTGGTATGACGATGTGACATTCAAAGTGAATAATTGTGTGATCTGTCAGAGATAAGCGTGGCCTCTAGCCTCACAACCGGGAAATGACAAAAATCGGGCAGGCAACATGGCTATGTAGGTCGCACCTATTAGGGTGTATAATCACCTGATCTAGAGTTTCATTTACTTCTAAAAATCTATTGCCGATGCTGTCCCATTCGGGAAACGGTTGCTGATCCCAACCGTTGGTGATATACATTCGATACACTCAAGCAAAATGAGTGGTCGGTCATGTGTGGCCGGGTTGCAAGATGTTCTTGTTGAACCCAGTGTATTCCTCTCTAGAGGTACACTAGCGAAAGGTGGTTCCATACCTTTTCATAGTTGGAAATCCATTACCCAATATGTGCTTGCGGTTTTGATTGTATACTATATATGTAGAACGTGAGATTAAAGCATTTCTGCTAGATGATTATTATATTGCGGTTGATAGACATTATTATAATATCAAAAGGTTTTTGATATAAAGATAATTTGGATTCTCCTAAGGGAAAAACCCGTTGCGTTATACAGCATGGTCTTATGAGACATCATTTACTTGTTCAAACTGTTTTAAACTGTTTTACTCATACCAGTCCCTTGACTGACCCGGAGTTTATCTTGTTTTGTTTTCCCTAAACTCTTGGGTGCCCAATTTTGTATGGGCAGTCAAGTAGTCGGGATTTACAGATATACTGGAAGAGCTTGGAGCAGGAGGCTTCAGGATTATATAGCTATAGTTATTTCCGCTGTGTTGTAAGTGTTGTACTCTGATACATATACTGATTTTATTTCAAGGATATGTTATCTATTATATGTTGTTCATTCCGCTGTGAGATTCGTGTTACTCTGATGTTGTATCTTCTTCTTCTTCTTCTTCTATCCTAAGTTTCTATCTTATCTTTCCTCACCCTCTGTTTTCTTTCATTAACTACCAGTATTTTTTGATGTTTGGTTAGTCATCATTGAGTTTATGGCGATAACCAAAGTCGACAAAAACTGGGTCGTTACATAAGGCAAGGGATGCAACAACCAGTGCGCTAAACTTACCTAGCCAATGCTTACTTATCTAGGCTAGTAAAAGAGTAAATTGAAAGTGAATCTCGAATATTGTGAAATGACAACTATAATTAATAGTTTTCCAATTTAAAATCAAGTTAAATTAGTTATAAGTGATCTTCAGATATTTAATATAAGTTCTATAGATGATGACTAGTACTATTTGAGGAATTAAACGGTGTAAATATCGTAATTCCGGTTATAGTATTAGTTTAATACGGAAACGTATATTGGATATAAAAATTTCGATTTCTAACCAATTGTATATAAATATAAATCTTTTGGATTTAACTTGAATGCTATTATGATAATATTGTTATCCAAGTAACGTTTAGGTTAATTATGGAAGTTAATATGTAACTAAGGGAACGAAAGTAAATAAGTTGAATGTCTTTGAGATTGATTGGATGAACTGATTAAATTTATCAAAACCAATTATACTTTTCGAATATGAATATAATAAATTCAAGTCATCGACATGGAAAGAAAACAATTCCGGTTTATATCATTTATATATTTATACAGTTTTTCAACTATATAAAACACGGTATGTTAATCTCAAAAATATTTAAATAAGATGTATTTGATTTAAAAGATATGTATATGTTTAAATCATTATATTTACTTCTTCAATCTTTAATATATAGTAAGTAATTGTTTTAGTCATTTTATTTTAAGATTTTCTTAATATATATAAATTAGTTTATAACAAAATTTAATATTTCAAATATTTTATAAAATAAAAATGTGGAATTATTCCAGTCCTGAAACCTTTGATTCGAATATAACCAATCCTTGATTGAATAAACACAACAATTTCGAATTAAATAAATAATGTAAATCTTGATCCTTGATTTATAAATGATTGTTTGACAATCATTCTAAATTTATAATGAATTAAGTTATGCATGAATATGACGGAAAGAACTTAATTTGAAATTTTGTAGTCCATAAAATGCACGGGTTACTTGGAAAGACCGGAATCGGGATTTAATTCTCGAAACCCATTCCAAGTAATCGTAAAACGAAATAAATGAAGACATATAAATGGCGAACGAACACCGTGGCTCTTCACATCGAACGGTGTAGCGACCCGAACCTCCCCGGTAAGGAAAGCGCGGATTGCCTTGAGAACAACACACATCTGAACGCAAATAGAAGAACATTTCATTGTATATTACAACGATTCCATCAGAATACAAGAATATACAGAGTATGAATAAATATTACACATTCGATAAATATCAGAGATTACAATAAATACATCGCAGCGGAAATATAAAACAAAACACAACTAGAAGAGATATACGGATATAGAGCTTTCCAGATATCGTTCCAACTGTAAATCAGGATCCTGTGAATATAAATCTGCAAAACCAAAATAACTAGTTGCCCGTGCGGAAAATAGGGGCACCCAGAGTTTAGGTTAAAACACTAAACTCCAGGTCACTCATGTGACTGGTGTGAGAACTAAAACTGTTATTAATCTTTATTTTAAAGTTCGGTAAATCAAGGGACCACGCCGTATAACACGGAACGAGTTTCCTCCCAAGAATACCAGTGCATAAAACAAACAGCGCAATGCTAAATAAAGAAAAATGAAGCTATTATAAGATGCATGTCCCATCACACAATGCAACGCAAGCCGGAGGATAGGGTTTTTACCTTATAATATCCAAAGCATGCTTGATAGGTTGAAAACACATTATTTTGATATTACTATAAGTGTATAGTGTCAAACAATTTCAATCATAAATATCAATCATAGGCGGCATGGGTACCATCTATCATGTCGCCATACTAGTTCTACAATTAAAACCGCAATATCACGTATTGGAAATTGGATTTCCGTCATGAGTCGAGGCAAGGGGCATGCGCCTCTCCGATTCGAGACACTCTAGCAAATGTCTCAGGACCCCACTATGATCCTTTGGAACCTCCAAGGCCGGTCCTCTCTTACTTTTGAGGATTAATTATTCCTGAACACACGTTTCCCAGTCCTTACAGACCTATAACCGGGGCGCCTCGCATCCAACAACCACACAGGTGAAAAGTATATAAATGTCAGCCAGTTTAAGCACTGACACCACCACTAGCTAGAAAGAAACGTCGTGCACTCCTTGGGTCCTTATCCTGTTTTTGACTCATACCGAGGTGTGAGGCTCGCGAATTCACGCTATACACAAAGCTACGCCACACAGGCCGTGCTTTGATCATCAACCACAAGACTTTGCTTTTCAACAGAAGCCTTGATCAATTGCCACTTAAGCGTGCCACACTAGCAATTCACTCCATGCGACTGATACCCATCAATATACAACCTCTGAGCTCATACGTCTCAGAGAAGTGCGTTAAGCAAGAGAATAAAATCTCCGCCGCCAAATAGATGTATATTTAACAAAGATCAATCAACACAATAAAATCCAATGTCAGACACACAGTCCATTTACAAGTTCGTTCTGGGTCTGAACGAAACCGGAGGCACTTTCCTCGCATATCCATCCATCTCCAAGTACGTTTGGACGATCACCAACTGATTCCCTCCTCTTGGGTGTACAGTCCAATCAAGATCATCAGTAATCACCCAAACGATGTGAAGACTTCCGGTCTTCAACCACCGTCTTCATCTTCGACATATCGCCAAATCGGTTATTCAGAATGGGTATAAACCCAGCCTTTCTGAGTAACCCACGTATATAATAAACAAATGTTACACAAACACAACAAACGCCTCATTCCAATTCAGAATATTCTTTTATTCACATAAATCACATTCTTAGGGAAAGGTTCCCATTAATTTTATCCAAGATAAATTCTTCTAAAATTTATTCTTTAATCTTCCTTTGGATATCATTTCAAACCATATTATGGTTTTCCAAACTAGTCGGGATTAGCGAACCACACCGAAGTAATTATTTATTTTATTTCCCAATCCCAACCTATTCATCCCCTGGAGCAAAACTGGTAATACTCCATATCTAACACCACGGTGTTATCGGTAAAATTAATTACCATTTCACGTTCAAATCTAATTAAAGATTTAACTATCGCTTTGGAGAAAAACTGGTGGTACTCCAATCTCGATCACCTTTCAGATTTGATAGTTTAAATTATCAATTCACATTTGAATCTAATTAAAGATTCATTAAAACTCCACTTAGTATTAATCTTTTCAAAAATCAATATCCTGTCTTTAACTGGGTTAAAGAACCAATGTCATCTAAAACACGGTTCACGATAAACCCAAAATCACATTCAAATTCAATTCCAATTAAATATTATTTAATTGGTACACTTCATTAAATCTAAATAGAAGGATTTAATCTTTTTCTCTATTGGGTTTAAGAACAGTGTTAATGAAGACACCATTCACGACAAACCCAAATCACATTTGAAATTAAATACAAGACTCTGAATAGAAAATATATCGGCTTATATTCAATATCAAATTCTGAAACCAACAAATATCATATTAGAAATAACGATATAAATATATCTTTCAAACTCCCATTACAATATCTGTATAATCACGAAATCCAACATCGAAATATTCCGAAGATAATTTTGATTCAAATCTATTTCCACTTCACGTATTGGAATTCTGATTATTTTTAAAACCACTTCAAATTCAATTTATTTATTTCAAAAATAAATTGATTTTAATTCTAGTTCAAAACTAGTTCATTTCGATAAAAATCTATTTTTATCCTTTCAAATGTGGAGTTTTTCATGCCAATTTTTCCCAAATCATTTCTTATGATTTTACACAAATTATTGATATTTTTAATAATTTTATCAAGGCCCGTACAGTCGATTTCCATCAACGGCCATCGAACTGCAGTTACAACGACCTTTTCCAAATTTGATTTCGGCATAATTCCAAATTCTACCGTTAGATTTCAAATTTCTAATATTCATTGGAAAGCTCTTTCCGATACGAACCCAACAGCTCCGGTTTCAGGAGAATCCGACGGTCGGATCTCCCGTAACGTCAATTCGAAGTCATTGGTCGAAATTCACGAACTGCCGCAGCGCGGCGTGTTCTATTCAGGCCATTATATATAATATATATATATATATTATATATTTCGTCTATTTCAATTCAAAACGTACTTTATAATTCATTTTAAATTCGTTTTCAAAACAATCTCAACTTCATATTCAATTTTAAATCAAAATTGAATATTCCGTATCATTAATATATAAATGATAATATTTTCAAAATATTATATTTTGAAATCACTTCCTTTTCTATATTCATTATAATAACGAACAAAATCGATATAAATATCGTTCGCGTGGCGCATCTCTAATCAACACGGCTTTATATATTTCAATAAATTCGTTATTCTATTCAACAAATGAATATTTATTCTATTCAACTCAGGAATATTCTCAACTCATGAGCACTGTCAACACATGACTATTTTTGTTATTTAATATATTTTATAAAATTATGGTATCTATCGTTTGATTTTTAAATCAGACTCCAACCGTAAAGTAGTAAGAGAATGATTCCCTAAGTATTAACGCCGAAGGCCGAAACCAATATCAGATCAATACCCAGGAAACCACTCATCTTATCTATTTTCTAGTTAGTTTCTAACTTTAAATATGATAAAGATGTAAATTTTATTGTTAAAATATTTCTTTCAACACATGATAATTTTCAACACATGATTATTCTTTACCTTCCCAATTGGAATGAGGCCCAATCAATTGCCATATAATGTTAATTATATGGATTCCATACAACACATGTATATAATAGCACTGACAAATAATCGACCATCATCCAAAGTGCACTACACTGTATAAGCATCAAATATAGATATCTAACGCTTATAACAGCCTGTCAATCAATCGATCGACATACAACTAATCCATCGGGATGAGTGGACTTCAAATATCATCCCAACACCCGTGTGGGGTTTCAAATCAACAAACACATATTTTTATTCACACACACACGTTAAAAATAATATTTTTAACGATAAAATATTTTTAACTATATAAATATTTTATCTCATTTCACATCACACAATCAATCTTCACCACAACAAACAATCAAACATACAAGCCATCCATGGTCTGTGGACGACGGGTGTCGGGTGCTACTAAGCACCGTCTGCATCCTAGTATATATTTTTAACTAGAAAACAAGATTTAAAGTGAGAAGTTCTCACCCAAGCTAAACCAAACGCCATGACTCTTCATATGTAGAAATCTTCGTCGTTCTCGCCTTTTGTCACTTTCGTTGCCCGTAGCCACTACATATATAAAAATCACATTTTTATATTGTTGCTATGTATATAAAAATCATATTTTTATAATCACTCCATATGGGTAAAAATTCTATTTTTACATCGCTACTATATAGATTAAAATTCTATTTTTACATCGATGTTCATATAATAAAGATTATATTTTTATCACGCTATTCCCTACATAAAGATTTCGCCTTTTTATTTTTAAAAATCTCGTCTTTTTATTTTTAAAAATCTCATCTTTTTATTTCTAAAAATCTCATCTTTTTTATTTTTAAAAATCTCATCTTTTTATTTCTAAAAATCTCATCTTTTTTATTTTTAAAAATCTCATCTTTTTATTTTTAAAAATCTCATCTTTTTATTTCTAAAAATCTCATCTTTTTTATTTTTAAAAATCTCATCTTTTTATTTCTAAAAATCTCATCTTTTTTATTTTTAAAAATCTCATCTTTTTTATTTTTAAAAATCTCATCTTTTTTATTTCTAAAAATCTCATCTTTTTTATTTTTAAAAATCTCATCTTTTTATTTCTAAAAATCTCATCTTTTTTTTTTAAAATATCATCTTTTTAATTTTTAAAAATCTCATCTTGCGTATGTAATTTTATATACATAAGAAATCGGACTTTTATTTGCTATTTACTATTAAATAAAACAAAATAAAATCAAAATATATACACGTACAGTCTTTGTTTCCTTCAGCGAAAGGGGGGGGGGGTTCGAACTGGTGCAAGAGGAGGGCGGAAGGGGGTGGAGTGGTGGCGTCGGGTGCTGTAGCGCCGGAGTGAGGAGGTGGGGAGGGAGAGAAAGGGGAGCTCCGACGGATGTGGGGTCCAGGCGAGCTGCGGTTTAGGGTTGGTGGCGGGGTACGGTGCGCTGCGAGGAAGGAGGCAGAGGAGGAGGATCAGACGTTGGGGAGGGGCGGCGGTCCATCGTCGGTGGCGCGGGCTAAGTCGTGGTCCTCCGCGATTTTTTTTCTCTGAATGAAAATGATCGGTGGAAGGAGAGATGAGATGGAGGGGGTTGACTTTCAATATGTAATTATAATATTTAATTCCTTTTTATTTTCAAAACGTAAGCCTTTTATTTTGAACCCCAAACGAGACCCAACGACTGTCGCCCCTAGCTAATTACCCCCATTTCGAACACAATGGAATATGTATCACAGGCCAATCCGACCGTTACGATCAGTTTCCGTTGAATTTAAAATATAAATCTTTATATATTCAATTTAAACGCACATTTCAATTTACCGGGGCCACATACGAACTATAAAAATTCCAGAAAAATTATTTCTAGCTTCGTATTGACGATACGGTCCTAACAAAACTAGTTTCATCAAATTCTGAGACCGTTTGAAAAATGGCTAATTTCCAGTCGATTTAAATCAACTAAAACTGGTCAAACGCGTTTTCCTTTGCCACGCTCACATACTGATTCGAAAAATTATGAAATTTGGAATCTAGCAATAACTTGACATCGCGGATCCAACAAAAGTGGTTTCGTCGAAATCCGAGGTCGTTTACAAAATGGCTATTTTTAAGGGCCAGAATTCCATAGCGACTATTCTGAATTTTCAACTGGACATAACTTTTTATCCCCGCTATGAATTTTTATTTTTCTGATTCGTTAGAAAGATATTCACAATTAGATTCTATTATTTTTGGTTTCACTAAAATCCGGTTTATTTTGCACCCGTTATGTTCAATTGAAATTTGAAATCGAATTATCGAACTACCACGCCATTTTCAATTCCTTTTATAATTATAAATAAAATATTTATATTCTAATGACGACGTATATAAATATATACGTCCTAATTCTATTCAATTTAAATTTCTCGTCGATATTATTTAAAATAATTCATTTTAAATATTCAAAATTCGCTAAAATTGCCAAAATAAAAATTTTAAACTGGCTCGGATTTTCCGGGTTATTACAAATGTGTAGCCTACTGATTTGTTTCTTTACTCAATAGCTACAGTAGAGAAATGACCATATTACCGGAGTGGCAGAAAGCCCGCACGTATTTGGAGAACTTTCGGATTGTAAGGGCTTTCACACTCAAACCTGGGTCATAGAATATGGCGCCTTCGGCTTCGTTCGAACCCGGAACAAACTTGTATGGATGTGTGTCTGTCATTGTATCCTATAATGTACTAACTGGTTATTATTAAACATATTTCTGTTTGGTAATGGGAATTTATTCCCTTGGCTAAAAGTTATTGGGTTAGTGGTTATCGGTTGTAGATTATAAAATGACAGTGTGGCATGCGAAGTGCTGCAGTTGATGAAATGATCAAAGCATGGCTTAGTTTAAGAGCATAGCTTTGTGGTACAAAACCTCGCGAACCTCACAACCCGAAATGATGGGAAACTGGCGGTTAGGTTGTACTTAATCTCTTTTGAAACTCGAAAGCTTTGGCGGTAGATCTACTTGCGAAACCTGGGGAAAATAAAGTATATATGTTGTCCGATGTCTGGGTGAAAACCGGGATATATATACTTCGCACTCTGTATTCGGTGTTCGATGTCTGGATGTTAGCCGGGAGATACTTAGGTTCGTGTCCTTGATTAATCTTTCATGCCAGGAACCATTTTGTTGGAAATCCAATAACCAATACGAGCCTGTCGGATTGTTTGTAAACTATGTATGTGGGTATAGCACTATGCTTGCTAGATTTGTAAATTTGTTTGCGAAATGTTTTAAAATGTTATTAGTAGTAATAATACACACCGTTGACATATATCATTGATTTGGCTTTATAAGGCTAAAACTCGTCCATGTGTGTGCTTGCATTTGCATTTATTGTTTGGTGTGTATTGGGGCGAGCCTTATACTAGTCTCATTTTTCAAAACTTATGTACGATGTATGTACTTGTGATCATAGGAGTAAACCCATTCCGTATTATGCGGCATGGTCCTGTGATTCACCTTGATGTAAAATAAAATGTTTTATGTTCTCACACCAGTCCCAGACTAACCTGGAGTTTATTGTTCCTTCCTAAACTCAGGGTGCCCATAAATCTTCACATGGGCAACTACTGGTTTAGTTTTACAGTTATAGATCCTTAGAGCAAGATTCAAAGCGCTTCTGGGTTGGAGCTTCGAGCTAGAGTTGGAGTTCTTCCACTATATCGTATTGTTTCTTCTGCTGTGTTTTCTTTTCCGCTGTATATTTTTTATAACTCTAATAATGTAAACTCTGCTGTAATCAAATGTTGAGAAATAAAAGTTTATTTTATTCTGTTCTAATGTGTATTACCCTAGCGAATTCGATTTTCAAACGTTTGGAGTTGATTTAAACATCTACTCGAGGCGGTTGGAACTTGGGTCGTTACATGTGGTATCAAAGCTGTGGTTGAACCCAACTCAAGGGGTATATTCATTAGTATCAGAATAGCGAAGTTAGAAACTCATTAGAGGTAGGGTAGTGATACCCTAGAATGAGTGGAATCGATCGTAGAATCCTTCTTGAGAGAGAGAGAGAGCATATTTTGAAAGTATAAATGGTTTTTAAAATGATTTAAAATGTTTTTAAAACAAATATTTACGAAAATAAAATTTTGTTTAACATTTAAATCTTTTTCTGAATTTCCTTTCTATTTGAATCCATCTTCCTTCGTAGACCGTCTTTGATTAGGTTCTTTCGTTCGTTCAGCTTTTACCTCGAATTCTATAACTTATCCTTGTTTATAACAAGGTAAGAAGTAGAAGAAGAGTATAAGACTTCTAGCGACTCCATTCTTATTTAATATGGATTTGAAATTGTTATTTTGAAAGGTATTATAATATATGATTTCTTGATACATTATTGAAATTTTGATATATATATATTCTTGAATAATATTATGTTTTGGTAATACCAAAATTTTGAATAGATTTGATGTTTACAATTTAAGATTTTATATTTTATAAATTATATACTTTGAATAAGATTTAAAGATGTAGATTTTATAAGAAAATAATATAATCTTAGTTGAAATCTATAATGATATAGTTTATAAATATAGGAATTAATAAATTTAAATTGGTTATAAAGAATTTAATTTGTAACATATATATATGTTGAACTTATGGAAGTTAACAAGTCTATAAGTTGAATATAGATAACATGGAATTGAAAATATTAGGTATAGTGTAGAATAATATTATTTTGTATTTGATTTAGTAATAATATTGTTTGTATATTTATTAAGGATTGAGGTTGAAATTTTAATAAATAAATGAGTGGGGGTGAGATATAAATTTTTCCCTACTTAATTTTTTTAATGATTTGTAATATATTATTTATAATATATGATTGAAAATTTGGTGTATATATATTCTGTTTAAATACAAAAAGATGTTTTGAGTACTTATCTGACGGTAAAGTTGGCCTATCGAATACCTAGTGATTTGGGTATACGTATGATCAACGTATATGTCAAATCCTATATGTATTAGACAGATATAGAGTCAGACTCTAGTTGCCTGAAAACGATTTTGATGATGAACGCGGCATCATCGATATCTATTTTCAGGTTTCGAAAGTGGGATAGATATATATTGCCAATCAATACGTCGAGTGAATACTTAAAACTATTTTTAAATATGTTCAAAAATATTTTAACTTTTGATTTATATATATATCTCAATATATATAGTTATGAATATAAATATGAAACATTTGGGATAAATATATTAATTATTTAATTACCATTTCTTTACCTCGTTCCTTGTCGAGGATGAAAAGTTTTGAGTGGGGGAGATTGTAACAATCCCAATTTTAAGTGTATTTTATTTAATGATTTTATTTGATATGGATATGATTTATAATACAAATCAGTATTAAATATTTTAGAATCTTATTTATGGTAAATTTTAATCGAGTTATTTATTTGAATGTGAATTCATTTTTGAATTTCATTTAAATATTTAAAACTCGTATAAGTATACAATCTGTTCTCAATATTTATGAAATTATACGTTAGATTTGATTTTGAATTATCTCTCTTTTAGATTTGCCATGCGTATTGATTGTTGTTGATGCAAACATTTCCAATTTAATTTGTCTGATTTATTTTCCTCTAATATCGTATATTACTTATTTGATTTGCAAAATTGTTTGTTAATTATATATTGCCAAAATCAGTTGGTTCATTTGAATTTAATATTTATATTTTCCCTTTTATTTGCAATAAATGTTTACCTTTATAGAATTCAACGCCCATTTATTAGTACAATTCCTTTGCTTATACGTTCGATGTTTTCAAATTTTAAATTGTTCATTTATTGTAAAATCTCCAATTAATTCTCCCTTTAATTTGGCCAAACACTTTTCCTCTGTTATTGTCTAAATATAACTTTCGTTTTAATTCCAAAGGACTGTTTCTTTTCATCGGTGAATACTGGGAAGAACATTAACACGTCAGTTATTCAGAAATTATACTTTTCATATTTATTTAAGGAGAATACTGGGAAGTAAATTAATACGTCAGTCATTCAGAAAATTTTACTTTTCATATTTACACTATGGGTGATATTTAGGAACCAGTAAATTATGTATATAGTTGAATACTATACAATGACTATATAAGGTATGCACATCTACCTGTTCCACAAGTATAGCTTTAAATAACATCGATTTAAATAAGGTACTTATTTCATTGATCGTTTGGAAAATAAAATCATTGTTTAAGGAAAGAACAAATTAGCTATATAGATTTTTGCCTAAAATATATTACTATTATATGCATACATCATTACTAGAAATTCGTCTATTTCACACATGTAGGCAAACATGGCTAAACAAGGGACATTTATCCACTAATACATACATATATACACACACACACACATATATATATAAGACGCGTGCTACCCACTTCAGTTCACTTTTATTTGCACCCATAGCCTATACTTTTGTTTCTCCTTCTCTGTTGTATTTCTTCTCACCGTGTTCATGACCCTCATGCCTATTCTTCTCCACTGTAAAACTCCTTCTCCCCAACTTTTCTAACTTCCGTCCATTTCAATTTGAGGGGAAAAAAACGTGGAAGCCAGCATGCACTATTTCTGCTGGTCTTGGCCTTTCCATTACGCGACACCGTTCCTTTGCATGCATGCGCATGTATTTTCTTTTGCTGATTTAAAAGCCTAGTTTTAAAAAAAAGAAAAAAAGAAACACAAGAAGAAAAGAGGTGACGAAGAGAAAGGAGAGACCAATAGTGGGAGCACGCGCGTAAACATGGGGAACGCAAGACAGAGAAGCAGATAACAATTGGGAAGACAATTTCTGGAAAGCATTATTGGTCAGAACACTCAAATTTAATTTTATTATTTGATATGATTTAAAGTTATGATATACTGAGTAGTTGATGGATGGTAATTAGTTGCATGAATGGTTAATTACTGATTAATGGATGATACTTCCATTTGAATATGGTATGTGATGTTGTCATGGTTGCCAATAAATACATGTCAGGGTGCGTTAGTGGCATAACGTGCGTTCATAAATTGTTTGTGGTGTGCTTTTAAGTAATGGATGCATAAATGGTTGTTGAATGTCTGAATACGCATATGCACTGATTTCCAGCAGAAAATTTAGTAATTTCTTAAATTTAATTAAAGAGCGAGTTATGGATTAAATGACATTAAAAGGATTATGTGGTATTTTTATTAACTTAATACTATCGATTTGTTAATGTTTATTGATTTAACAATGTTATTAAGATTCTTTGATTCAATAATAATTTGTTAGTTTAGCAATATTTGACTATTTAGATAATCTTTCTAGTTAACACTTTATAAAAGATATTGAATTGATAATGTTGATTTAATTGTGTGATGTTATTTAAAACGGTTGATTAACTAAGTTATATTAAGAATATTCTAAATATTGAATTAAATAATGGTTTGAGTAGCACTTGGGGGAAAGCTGTTAATTTGATTTAATGGCATAATAAATTGAATTTGAAAAAAAACCTAATTAAAATTTTATGTTCAATATGAATTGATATCATAACTTATTTTAAAAGGGACACTGAATTTTAATTGTTGATTTTGATCTTAATTACTGCTTTAATTAATGAATTGTTGTATAAATTAGGTAAACTCGAACTTTTTTATTTTGAAATCTAATATGACTTTAGATAATAATTTGAAATAATATTATAAAAATAAAAATTGGTTGAAAAGATATTTAAACTTGCATTATTTAGTATGAAATTTGATATAAATTTAGATAAATTCTATATTAATATATTATAAATTGCTTTGGATAATAATTTGAATTTGAAGTTAAATAAGGAATGTAACTTAAGTTTCGGGTTCACAAATAGGTTTGTTCTGTTATCAATTCTGGAACGGCAAATGGGGTGTGTAACTAAGGTAAGGGATGCAGCAACCAGTGTGCTGAACTTACTTAGCCAACGTTTACTTATCTAGGCTGGTAAAAGAGCAAATTGAAAGTGAATCTCTATTATTGTGAAATGACAACTATAATAAATAATTTTCCAATTTAAATTTTGGTTAAATTGGTTAGAAGTGATCTTCGGATATTTAATATAAGTTATGTAGATGATGACTAATACTATTTGAGGAATTAAACGGTGGAAATATCGTAGTTCCGCTTATAGTATCAGTTTAATACGGAAACATATATTGGATATAAGAAGTTTCGATTTCTAACCAATTGTATATTAATAAAAATCGTTTGGATTTAATTTGAATGCTATGATGATAATATACCCAAGTAAGGTTTAGGTTAATTATGGAAGTTAATATGGAACTAGGGGAACGAAAGTAAATAAGTTGAATGTCTTTGAGATTGATTGGATGAACTCAAGATTATCGAAACCAGTTATTCTTTTCAAATATGAATATAAATTCAAGTCATCGGCATGGAAAGGAAGCAATTCTAGTTTAAAGCATTTGTTTATTTATATAGGTTTTCAACTATATAAAACATGGTATGTTAATTTCAAAAATATTTAAATGAGACTTGTTTGATTTAAAAGATATGGATATGTTTAAATCATTCTATTTACTTCTTTATACTTTAATATATAGTAAGTAATTTTTTTAATCATTTTTATTTTAAGATTTTCTAAATATATATAAATTAGTTTATAACAAAATTTATTGTTTCAAATATTTTATAAAATAAAAATGGGGAATTGTTCCAGTCCTGAAACCTTTGATTCGAATATAACCAATCCTTGATTGAATAAACACAATGAGTTCGAATTAAAGAAATAGTGTAAATCTTGTTCCTTGATTTATAAATGATTGTTTGACGATCATTCTAAATTTAGGTATGAATTAAGTTATGCATATATATGATGGAAAGAACTTAATTCGGAATTTTATAGTCCATAGAATGCGTTGGTTATTTGGGATGACCGGAATCAGGATTTAATTCTTGAAACCCATTCCAAGTAATCGTAGGACAAAATAAATGAAGACATATAAATGGCGAATGAAGACCGTTGTAATAACCCGGAAATGCGAGCCAGTTTAAAATTTTTATTTTGGCAATTTTAATGAATTTTGAACATTTAAAATAGATTATTTTAAAAAATATCGATGAGAAATTTACTTTGAATAGAATTCGAACGTATATATTATATACGTCGTCGTTAGAATATAAATAATTATATATAATTATAAAAGGAATTGAAAATGGCGCGGTAGTTCGATAATTCGATTTCAAACTACAAATGAATGTACCGGGTGCAAAACAAACCGGATTTTAGCGAAACCTAAAATAGTAGGATCTAATAGATAATATCTTTCCAACGAATCCGAAAAATCAAAATTTCATAGCGGGGATCAAAAGATATGCCCAGTTGAAATTTCAGAATAGTCGCTATGGAATTTCGGCCCTTAAAAATGGAAATTTTGCAAACGACCTCGGATTTCGACAAAACCACTTTTGTTAGATCCGTGATGTCAAGTTATTGCTAGATTCCAATTTTCTTAATTTTTTGAATCAATATGTGAGCGTGGCGAAGTAAAATGTGTTTGACCAGTTTTAGTTGATTTTAATCGACTAGAAAATAGCCATGTAACAACCCGAAAATCTGGGCCAGTTTAAAATTTTTATTTTGGCAATTTTAGCGAATTTTAATTATTTAAAATGAATTATTTTAAATAATATCGATGAGAAAATTTCTTTTGAATAAAATTCAATCGTATATAGTTATATAGATCGACGTTAGAATATAAATAATTATATATAATTATAAAAGGAATTGAAAATGGCGTGGTAGTTCGATAATTCGATTTCAAACTTCAAATGAATGTACCGGGTGCAAAACAAACCGGATTTTAGTAAAACAAAAAATAATGGAATCTAATAGTGACTATCTTTCCAACGAATCCGAAAAATCAAAATTTCATAGCGGGAATCAAAAGATATGTCCAGTTGAAAATTCTGAATAGTCGCTATGGAATTCAGGCCCTTAAAAATGGAATTTTTGCAAACGACCTCGGATTTCGACGAAACCACTTTTGTTGGATCCGCGATGTCAAGTTATTGCTAGATTCCAAATTTCATAATTTTTCGAGTCAATATGTGAGCATGGCAAAGGAAAACGCGTTTGACCAGTTTCAGTTGATTTTAATCGACTGGAAATTGGCCATTTTTCAAACAGTCTCAGAATTCGACGAAACTACTTTTGTTAGGACCGTATCGTCAATACGAAGCTAGAAAATATTTTTCTGGAATTTTTCTAGTTAGTGTGTGACCCCAATAAATAGAAATGCGCGTTCAAATTCAATATATAGAGTTATATGTTGATTTTGACGGAAACTGATCGAAATGATCGAATCAGCTTACGATACATATCCCATTGTGTTCGGAATGGGGGTAAAACGCTAGGAGTGACAGTCGTTGGGCCTCGATTAGTGTTCGAATGCAAAGTCAACTTTTAAGTAAATTAAATAATATTGAATTATATATATATATTTTAATTCCTTCCTCTTTCCCTCTTATCTCTCCTCCTCCCCCGTTTATTCTTCAAACCAGATCTGAAAAAAAAAGAAAGAGAAAATCGCGCGCTCCTTCCCGTCAGCCTCCCACCGCCGGCGATGGCGCCCTCCGCCTCCCGCCTCCGGTAAGGACCAGCCCCCCCCCCCCCAAAACTCGATCCTCTCCCTCTCGACTGAAGGCCGAACCCCCCCCCTTGACCAAATCGCACCACTGCCACTGCTTGGGTCCTGCCGCCGCCACCTGGATCCTAGCCACCACCTCCAGGCTGCGAGCTCCCCCACGCAGCGCCTCCGACCGCCACTTCGACGTTGTAGCGAGCCCCCTCCCCTCCTTTAACCAACATGAGTTATTATTATTATTATCATTTTTCTTGATTTTAATTTCAGTTTTATTATAAGTACATAGTTAATCAAAAACTGAATTTTTATTTAAATAAAAACTGATTTGATATAGTTATTAAAAACTGATTTTGAAAGGAATAAAGATTCAATTTTTGTCATATAGAATTGGCGACGATTATCATATCAAAGAAACAATTTTTATCGTATAAAGATAGCGTTTTAAAAATATAATCTTTTATATTTATAAAGCGAGGTAAAAATATAATCTTTTCTATTTATATAGCGAAGTAAAAATTCGATTTTTATATATTGAATAGCAGAGTAAAAATTCGATTTTTATATATTGAATAGCGAAGTAAAAATTCGATTTTTATATATTGAATAGCGAAGTAAAAATTCGATTTTTATATATTAAATAGCAAAGTAAAAATTCGATTTTTATATATTGAATAGCGAAGTAAAAATTCGATTTTTATATATTGAATAGCGAAGTAAAAATTCGATTTTTATATATTGACTAGCGAAGTAAAAATTCGATTTTTATATATTGAATAGCAAAGTAAAAATTCGATTTTTATATATTGAATAGCAAAGTAAAAATTCGATTTTTATATATGGAATAGCAAAGTAAAAATTCGATTTTTATATATTGAATAGCGAAGTAAAAATGTGATTTTTATATATGTAGAGAATACGGGCAGTGAAAAGTGACAAGAGGAAGAACGACGAAGATTTCTACCCAAGAAGAATCGTGATGTTGGATTAGCAATTCTGTGAGAACTTCTCACCTTTCAATTTAAGTTTTCTAGTTATAAATATATACTAGGATGCAGACGGTGTTTAGTAGCACCCGACACCCGTCGTCCACAGAACATAGACGGCTTGTATGCTTGTTTGTTTGATTTTGATGTGTAGTTGATTGTGTGATGTGAAATGAAATAAAATATTTCATAATGGAAAATATTTTATAGTTAAAAATAGAATTTTTAACGTGTATATGTAATAAAAATAAACAAATCAGACGATTTGTTTATATACACACATTTGACTGATATTGTTTGGGACGATAAATTTTACACATCGCCCAACTGCACAAATAAAATCTGTGTTTGATTGTTTGAAACCCCACACGGGTATTGGGATGATATTTGACGTACACTAATCCCGATTGTTTAGTTGTATGTCGATCGATTGATTGACAGACTGTTATAAGCGTTGAATATTTATATTTGATGCTTATACAGTGTAGAATGCACTTTGGATGATGGTTGATTATTCATCGTTGTTATTGTATACATGTGTTGTAGGAAATCCATATAATTAACATTATATGGTAATTGATTGGGCCTCATTCCAGTTTCGAAAAAGAAATATTTGAAATAGAAACATTTGAAATAGAAATATTTGAAAAGAAATATTTGAAATGAAATATTTGAAATGAAATATTTGAAAATCGAAATATATGAAGTCGCGCTTATAGATTGACGCCATTTTAACGTGAACGATATTTATATCGATTTTATTCATTTTTCAATGAATATTGAAAAGAAATGAATTCGAATAGAATTCGGATAGAAATTGAATAGAAATGAATTCGAATAGAAATTGAATAGAAATGAATTCGAATAGAAATTGAATAGAAATGAATTCGAATAGAAATTGAATAGAAATGAATTCGAATAGAAATTGAATAGAAATGAATTCGAATAGAAATTGAATAGAAATGAATTCGAATAGAATTCGAATAGAAATTGAATAGAAATGAATTCGAATAGAAATTGAATAGAAATGAATTCGAATAGAAATTGAATAGAAATGAATTCGAATAGAAATGAATTCGAATAGAAGTTGAATAGAAATGAATTCGAATAGAAATTGAATAGAAATGAATTCGAATTTAAATTGAATAAAAACGAATTCGAATTGAATTGAATATAAAACGAATTCGAATTGAAATGAATTTAAAACGGATTCGAATTGAATTGAATTGAAAAGAAAATGAATTCAAATCGAACTAAAATCGAAGTTGAATTGAAATCAATTTGAAATGAATTTAAAACGAATTTATATTGGAATATTCAATTTTGATTTGAAATTGAATATGAAGTTGAAACCGTTTTGAAAATGAATTTAAAACGATTTATAAAGCACGTTTTGAATTGAAATCGACGAAGTATATATTATATATATTATATATATATAATATAATGGCCTGAATAGAACGCGCCGCGGCAGTTCGCGAATTTCGACCATTGACTTCGAACGGATATTGCGGGAGATCCGACCGTCGGATTCTCCTAAAACCGGAAGCGTTGGGTTCGTATTGAAAAGAGCTTTCTAACGATTATTAGAAATTAGAAATCTAACGGTTGGATTTGGAATTATGTCCAAATCAAATTTGAAAAAGGTCGTTGTAAGTGCAGTTCGATGGCCGTTGATGGAAATCGACTGTACAAGCCTTGATAAAATTATTAAAAATAGTAATAATTTGTGTAAAATCATAAGAAATGATTTGTGAAGATTTGGGATGAAAAACTCCATATTTGAAAAGATAAAAATAGATTTTTATCGAAATGAACTAGTTTTGAACTAGAATTATAATTCTATTTATTTTTAAATAAATAAACTGGATTAGAAATGGTTTTGAAAATAACTAGAATTTCCAATAATTGCATTGGAATGGATTTGAATCGAAATTGTCTTCGGAATATTTCGATGTTGGATTTCGTGATTATACAGATGTTGTTATGGAAATTTGAAAGATATTTATATATCGTTATTTCAAATATGATATCTGTTGGTCGTAGAATTTGATATTGAATATAAGCCGATATATTTTCTATTCAGAGCCTTGTGTTTAATATCAAATGTGATTTGGGTTTGTCGTGAATGGTGTCTTCATTAACACTGTTCTTGAACCCAGTTGAGAAAAGATTAAATCTTTTTATTTATTTAATGAAGTGTACCAATTAAATAATATTTAATTGGAATTGAATTGATATTGATTTTGGGTTTATCGTGAACAGTGTCTTAAATAACACTTGTTCTTTAACCCGATAATTAATGTGATGTGATTTTGGGTTTATCGTGAACCGTGTTTTAAATGACACTGATTCTTTAACCCAGTCACAGATTAAAACTAAGTGGAGTTTTAATGAATCTTTAATTAGATTGAAATAATAGAGAATGGAGTATCACCAGTTTTGCTCTAGGCGTTAGTTAAATCTTTAATTAGATTTGAACGTGAAATGGTAATTGAATTTACCGATAACACCGTGGTGTTAGAGATGAAGTAAGACCCGTTTTACTTCATGGGATGAATAGGTTGGGATTGGGAAATTAAAACCAATGATTACTTCGGTAAGGTTCGTTAATCTCGACTAGTTGAATCGAAATTCAAAAGGAGATTAGAGAATAAATTCAAGGAATTTGTCTTGGATAAAATTAATGGGAACCTTTCCCTATGAATGTGAAATTTAGAAACTAACTGTCGGTTAGCCAAGCAGAATGATTTTATGGATATTGATCTGATGTTGGTTTCGGCCTTCGGGGTTAATATTTGGGGAATTGTTCTCTTGATTAATTTACGGTTAGTGACTGATGAATTGGAATGAAGCGTATGTTGTGTTTGTGTAACACTTATTTAAAATATACGCGAGTTATTCGGAAAGTCCGGGTTTATCCCATTCTGAATAACTGATACGACGATAAGTCGAAGATGAAGACGATGGTCGAAGACCGGAGGTCTTCACGTCGTTTGGGTGATTACTGATGATCTTGATTGGGCTGTACACCCAAGAAGATGGAAACAGTTGGTGATCGTCCAGATGTGCTTGGAGATCGAAGGATATGCGAGGAAAGCGCCTCCGGTTTCGTTCAGACCCAGAACGGACTTGTAAATGGACTGTGTGTCTGACATCGGATTTCATTCTCTGTGACTGATATCGGTTGCATAGAATGGTTTGCCTGTGTGGCATGCTAAGATGCAAATGATCAAGGCTTCTGTTGAAAAGCAAAGTCTTGTGGTTGATGACCAAAGCCCAGCCTGTGTGGCACAGCTTTGAGTAACGTGAATTCGCGAGCCTCACACCCCGGTATGAACCAAAAACTGGAGACGGACATCAGGGATATGGACATATGCTAGTTTCTAGTTAGGAGTGGCGTCAGTGCTTGAACTGGCTGACGAGTTTGACTCATGTGGTTGTTGGAATTGGAGGCGCCTCGGTTATATCGGTCGTTCTCGAACCGATGGAGACAGTGGACTCATTTATGCCCCATAGGGCAGACTAGCATATAGTTCAGGCATTTTAATCCATTCCGTGTGGACCGACCCTGACGATCCAACGGCCCACCTGAGTCTGGGTCCTAAGGCTCGGGCTAGACAGTCTCGAATCGGTTGAGGACTATCTTTTGCCTCGGTTCATAGATGGAAACCCAATTTCCGAATACGTGACATTTGCAGTTTTATTTGTAGAGCCTAGTATGGCGACATGATATATGGTACCCATGCCGCCTATGATTGATACTTATGATTTGAAGTTGTTTTATACACTATGCACTGATAATAGTATCAAATGATTTGTTTTAAACGTATCAAGCATTCTTTGGCTGTTATAAGGGAAAACCCTATCCCCCGGCCTGCGTTGCATTGTGTGATAGGACCGGGGTCTTATAACAGCTTCATTTTTCTTTATTTAGCATTGCGCTGTTTTGTTACATGCACTGGTATTCTTGGGAGGAAACCCGTTCCGTGTTATACGGCGTGGTCCCTTGATTTACCTTACTTTGAAAATAAAGATAATAACTGTTTTCGTTCTCACACCAGTCACATGACTGACCTGGAGTTTATTGTTTTAACCTAAACTCTGGGTGCCCCTATTTTGACACGGGCAGCTAGTAGTTTTGGTTTTGCAGATTTATATTCACAGGATCCTGGTTTACAGCTGGAACGATATCCGGAAAGCTTTGTATCTGTATATCTCTTCTAGTTGTGTATTGTATTATTTTCCGCTGCGATGTATTTAAATGTAATTTAAATCTCTGATATTTCTGTGTAATATTCATTTATACTCTGTATAGTCTTGTATTCTGATGGAATTGTTGTAATAACAATGAAATGTTCTCCCGTCTGCGTTCTGTTATGGCTTGTTCTCGAACTATCCGCGCTTTCCTAAACGGGGAAGTTGCGGGTCTTTACAAGCCATTTTTCAAACGGTCTCGGAATTTGGCGAAATTAGTTTTGTTAGGACCGTATCGTTAATACGAAGCTAGAAATTATTTTTATGGAATTTTTAGAGTTAGTATGTGGCCCCGGTAATTTGAAATGTGCGTTAAAAATTGAATATATAAAGATTTATATTTTAAATTCAACAGAAACTGATTGTAATGGTCGAATTGGCCTGCGATACATATCCCATTTTGTTCAGAATGGGAGTAAAACGCTAGGGACGACAGTCGGCGGGTTTGATTTCGAATTCATATGAAAAGTCAACTTAGGAGAGAGAAAATAAATAAAAATAATAATAATTAAATCCTTCAACCCTTATTCTCTCTCAGACCCCCTCCCCCCCCGTTTCATTTGAACGAAGACAAATTAAAAAAATGTAAAACCTAATCGCGCCCCCCTTCCCCTTTCGTCGACGGCGCCGCCACCAGGGGGATCGCCGCCCGCGCCTCCCCATTCTGACCTCCGCCCCCTCTCTTCTTTCTCCTCCCTCTGCCTTTCCCTGTCGACTTCGCAACCCGCGCCCCCCTTTTTCAGCCAACTCCCCAAAACCCTACGCCGACGCCCTCCTCCACGTGAAAGCCCCTCTCTGACGCGTTCGAGCACCTCCCCAGACACTCGCGCCATAACCCCCTTTCTCCCCCCTTCGCTGAAAAAAACACTGTAAGTGTTTATATTTATTTACAATTAATTTTGTTCTCAGTTTAGCAATGAGGGATTTTCCATGATAGAAATGTATGATTTTTATGATTAAAGATTATATTTTTTATAAAGGATTGATTTTTATATAAAGTAAAAATATAATTTTTGTTATATGTAAAGGTTAAAAATATAATTTTTGTTGTATGTAAAGGTTAAAAATATAGTTTTTGTTATATGTAAATGTTAAAAAAATATAATTTTTATATAAGGAGGAAGTTAAAAATATGATTTTTATATGTGTTGTAGCGAAATAAAAATTCGATTTTGATACGAGTAGCGAATTAAAAATAGAATTTTTATATTGTAGAGATAATGAAAATATAATTTTTATAAAGTAGAGATTATAAAAACATGATTTTTATGTGACTAGCGAAGAAAAAAATTTGATCTTTAGATATGTAGCGAATTAAAAATATGATCTTTATATAATAGAAGATATAAAAAATATTATTTTTACTTATGTAGAGTATTAAAAATATAGTTTTTATATTTTTAGAACAATAAAAATATAATTTTTAATTGATTAGAGTAATAAAAATATAATTTTTATATATATAGAACGTTGGTAAAGATATGATCTTTATTTTGAAGTTAGATTATAAAAAGAGAATTTTTATATATGAAGTGGCGAAGAAGAAAAATATAATTTTTGTTCAAGTAGAGAGATAAAAATATAATTTTTATTATATGTGAAGTAGAATAAAAATATGAACTTTATTTTTATCGTGAAGTAGTGAAGATAAAAATATGATTTTTATTTGTATAGCGAATTAAAAATGTGATTTTTAATATCGACTACGTGAAACAGATATCGTTAGAAGAACGATGAAGATTTCCTACATAAGAAGAGTCGCAGCATTTGGATTAGCAATTGGTGAGAATTTCTCACTCTTCAATCTCTTTTTCCAGTTATATATATATACACTAGGATGCAGACGGTGCTTAGCAGCACCCGACACCGTCATCCACAGACCATGGATGACTTGTTTGTTTGATTGATGTGTTGTGGAAATTGTTTGTGATGTTGATGTGAAATAGATAATAAAATATATTCATAGGTTGAATAAAATAATTTGGTCGTCAAAAATATACTTTTTAACGTGAATGTGAATAAATAAATATTCATTTACAAACCGGACGGTTTGTTTATGTACACCTATTTGAAGGACATTGATTGGGACGATAAATTTTACACATCGCCCAACTGCATAAATAAAAATCTGTGTTTGTTGATTTGAAACCCCACACGGGTATTGGGATTATATACGACATACATTAATCCCAATAATTAGTTGTATGTCGATCGATTGATTGACAGGATGTTATAAGCGTTAGATATCTATATTTGATGCTTATACAGTGTAGTGCACTTTGGATGATGGTTGATTATGTATCGTTGCTATTATATACATGTGTTGTATGAAATCCATATAATTAACTTTGTATGGTAATTGATTGGGCCTCATTCCAATTTAGAAAATAAAGAATATTATAAAATAAAGGTTCATGTGTTGACCGTACTCATCCGTTGAGATTAGTCATGTGTTGAACGAAATATTTTAGCAATAAAATTTACATCTTTATCATATATAAAATTAGAAACTAACTGGAAAATAGATAAGATGAGTGGTCTCCTGGATGTTGATCTGATGTTGGTTTCGGCCTTCGGGGTTAATATTCAGGGAATCGTTCTCTTACTAATTTACGGTTGGAGTCTGATTTGAAATCAAACGATAAATACCATAATTTTTATAAAATATATTGAATAACGAAAATAGTCACACGTGGACAGTACTCATTCGTTGAGATTAGTCATGTGTTGACAAAAATATAGATTCATGTATTGAATAGGATAATATTCATTTGTTGAATAGAATAACGGAATTATCGGAATATATAAAGCCGTGTTGATTAGAGATGCGCTATTTTGACGCAAACGATATTTATATCGATTATATTCATTTTATAATTGGATTGAATATAAAAGAAATTCGAATTGGATTGAATATAAAAGAAATTCGAATTGGATTGAATATAAAAGAAATTCGAATTGGATTGAATATAAAAGAAAGTCGAATTGAATTGAATATAAAAGAAATTCGAATTGAATATAAAACGAAGTCGAATTGAATTGAATATAAAAGAAATTCGAATTGAATTGAATATAAAACGAATTCGAATTGAATTGAATAGAAAACGAATTCGAATTGAATAGAAAACGAATTCGAATTGAATTGAATAGAAAACGAATTCGAATTGAATCGAATAGAAAACGAATTCGAATTGAATTAAATAGAAATCGATGAAATATATATTATATATATAATATAATGGCCTGAATAGAACGCGCCGCGCTGCGGCAGTTCGCGAATTTCGACCATTGACTTCGAACGGACATTACGGGAGATCCGAATGTCGGATTCTCCTAAAACCGGAACCTTGGGTTCGTATCGAAAAGAGCTTTCTAACGAATATTAGAAATTTGAAATCTAACGGTTGGATTTGGAGATACATCCAAATCAAATTTGGAAAAGGCCGCTGTAAGTGCAGTTCGATGGCCGTTGATGGAAATCGACTGTACGGGCCTTGATAAAATTATTAAAAATAGTAATAATTTGTGTAAAATCATAAGAAATGATTTGGGAAATATTGGGATGAAAAACTCCATATTTGAAAAGATAAAAATAGATTTTTATCGAAATGAACTAGTTTTGAACTAAAATTAAAACCCATTTATTTTTAAATAAATAAATTGGATTTGAAATGGGTTGTAAATAGAATTGATTTGTGGGTTTATCGTGAAGGGTGTTTTAAATAACACTTGTTCTTTAACCCTATAATAAATAGAATGTGATTTGGGTTTGTCGTGAACTGTGTTTTAAATGACATTAGTTCTTTAACCCAGTAAAAGGAGTTTTAATGAATCTGTAATTAGATTGAAATGTGAATTGATAATCTAAATTATCAAATTTAGAAAGTGAGCGAGAATGGAGTATCACCAGTTTTGCTCCAAGCGATAGTTAAATCTTTAATTAGATTTGAACGTGAAATGGTAATTAATTTTACCGATAACACTGTGGTATTAGATATAGAGTATTACCAGTTTTTCTTCATGGGATGAATAGGTTGGGATTGAGAAATAAAATAAATAATTACTTCGGTATGGTTCGCTAATTTCGACTAGTTTGGAAAACCATAATTTGGTTTGATATGACATCCAATGGAAGATTAAAGAATAAATTTTAAAGAATTTATCTTTGATAAAATTAATGGGAACCTTTCCCTAAGAATATGAAATTTAGAAACTAGCTGTAGGTTAGTTAAGAAGAATGGTTTCCTGGGTATTGATCTGATGTTGGTTTCGGCCTTCAGGGTTAATATTTGTGGAATTGTTCTCTTGCTAATTTACGGTTAGTGACTGATGAATTAGAATGAGGCGTATGTTGTGTTTGTGTAACATTTGTTTATTATATACGCGGGTTGTTCGGAAAGGCCGGTTTATACCCATTCTGAACAACCGATTCGACGATATGTCGAAGATGAAGACGGTGGTTGAAGACCGGATGTCTTCACATCGTTTGGGTGATTACTGATGATCTTGATTGGGTTGTACACCCAAGATGAGGGAATCAGTTGGTGGTCGTCTAGACGTACTTGGAGATCGATGGATATGCGAGGAAAGTGCCTCCGGTTTCGTTCAGACCCAGAACGAACTTGTAAATGGATTGTGTGTCTGACATTGGATTTTATTCTGTGCTGATTGATTTCTGTTAGATATATATCTGTTTGGCGGCGGAGAATTTATTCTATTGCTTAATGCCCTTCTCCGAGACGTACGAGCTTAGAGGTTATATATCGATAGATATCAATCGCATGGCATGAATTGCCTGTGTGGCACGCCAAAGTGGCAATTGATCAAGGCTTCTGTTGAAAAGCAAAGTCTTGTGGTTGATGATCAAAGCACGGCCTACGTGGCATAGCTTTGTGTATAGCGTGGATTCGCGAGCCTCACACCTCGGTATGAGTCAAAAACGGGATACGGACCGTTGGTAGAACACAACGTTTCTTTCTAGCTTTGGTGGTGTCAGTGACTTACCAGCCCTGACATTTATATACTTTTCACCTATGTGGTTGTTGGAATGAGGTGCCTCGATTTTAGGTCTGTAAGGACCGGGAAACGTGTGTTCAGGAATAACTAATCCTCAAACGTAAGAGAGGACCGGCCCACCGATCCAAGTGGCTGCCCAGAGTGTGTAGTCCTGGGACATTTGCTAGAGTGTCTCGAAGCGGAGAGGAGCTTGCCCCTTACCTCGACTCATGACGGAAATCCAATTTCTAATATGTGTATTTCGGTTTTATTTGTAGAGCCTAGCATGGCGACATAGTGGGATGGGGCACTTATGCCGTCTATGATTGATACTTATGATTTGAAGTTGTTTTATACACTATACACTTACAATAGTATCAAATGATTTGTTTTAAATGTATCAAGCATTCTTGGCTATTATAAGGTAAAAACCCTATCCTCCGGCTTGCGTTGCATTGTATGATGGGACCTGGGTCTTATAATAGCTTCATTTTTCGAAAAAGCATTGCGTTGTCTTTTCTATGCACTGGTATTCTTGGGAGGAAACCCGTTCCATGTTATACGGCGTGGTCCCTTGAATTACTCTCTTTTAAAGTAAAGTTTTAAATAACTGTTTTAGTTCTCACACCAGTCACATGACTGACCTAGAGTTTATTGTTTTAACCTAAACTCTGGGTACCCCTATTTTCGACACGGGCAGCTAGTAGTTTTGGTTTTGCAGATTTATATTCACAGGATCCTGGTTTACAGCTGGAATGATGCTCGGAAAGCTCTGTATCTGTGTATTACTTTCAGTTGTGTTTTCTATTGTTTTTCCACTGCTTTGTAATTTATTGTAATCTCTGATATTTGTCGAATGTAATTTATTCAATTATACTATGTATATTCTTGTATTCTGATGGAATTGCTGTAATATACAATGAAATGTTCTTCTGTTTGTGTTCTATTTTGTCCTATTCTCAAAACGATCAGGCGTTTCGAACGGTCTTGGTCGGTTTAACGATCGATTCGGATCGAGCGAAATTCCTTGCCGTTACATTTGGTATCAGAGCTTTGGTTTACAGAGCTTGAGAACAAGACACATTAGAACCGAACGAAAGAATTCATCAGATATTGGATTAGTAGTATCCAATTAGAATGACTCGTTAGAGATAGGATCAGTTGTATCCTAGAACGAGTGTGAAGAGTACATATTTCAAATGAAAACAATTTTGTTTTGAAAATTTAAATCGTTTTACACGTATTTGAATATTTATTTATTTTGAATTTGGACAATTGAGTATATAAAGGTTTTGCATATACGCGTCATGAACGTATATTCAAAGTTTTAATATACTGGATAGATATAGAATCACATTCTAGCCGCCCGGAGATGGGACTGATAATTGTCATGACATTATCAGTATTTATATTTGAGTGACGAAGGTGTGATTTCTATATATTTCCATTAGACTGGTGTGAGAACCAAAACTTATATAGATAGATTTTTTTTTGTGATTTGGCATCAAAAACAAGATTTTCAGTATATATATCAAAATTATGAATTTGAGACGATAATCCACTAATTGATTGATGTTTGTGTTGTTTGTTTATTTGTTTGATAATTTTGAACCATTACGCCTAATTGTACCAAATATTGAATTGTATTGAAAATTGGTCGCATATGCATGCATATACATGTGCTTACATTGAACAGGTCATAGCAAGGAGGCTAGAGCAGAGAAATAAAATTGTTTGCCCGACAAATAGGTACATGTTTACTATAATTTACTGTTTTGTTTCGGTGATGATGATTTTATGAGCCGATTGTCTAGCCGCTTGGCTTTTTCTTTTTCTTTTTGAGATCAGAAGGCCTATATGGCAATTTCGGGATTTTCCCGGTGCTCCCAGTGCAGGGGAGGTTATGGCGAAATTTTTCGAAAATTTAGGGTGTTAGCCAAATTTTTGAAAATTTTGAAAAGTTCTTAGAAACTGAAAAGTTGAAGAACTTAAGCCGTAGCGAAAATAATGGAAGCTGAGTTGATTTGTTAAACAACTTTCGGCTTCGTTCCTTTTCGGGGACGAAAAGTTTTAAGTGGGGGAGATTGTAATAACCCGGAAATGCGAGCCAGTTTAAAATTTTTATTTTGGCAATTTTCATGAATTTTGAACATTTAAAATAGATTATTTTAAAAAAATATCGACGAGAAATTTACTTTGAACAGAATTCGAACGTATATATTATATACGTCGTCGTTAGAATATAAATAATTATAAAAGGAATTGAAAATGGCGCGGTAGTTCGATAATTCGATTTCAAACTTCAAATGAATGTACCGGGTGCAAAACAAACCGGATTTTAGCGAAACCAAAAATAGTAGGATCTAATAGATAATATCTTTCCAACGAATCCGAAAAATCAAAATTTCATAGCGGGGATCAAAAGATATGCCTAGTTGAAATTTCAGAATAGTCGCTATGGAATTTCGGCCCTTAAAAATGGAAATTTGCAAACGACCTCAGATTTCGACGAAACCACTTTTGTTGGATCCGTGATGTCAAGTTATTGCTGGATTCCAATTTTCGTAATTTTTTGAATCAATATGTGAGCGTGGCGAAATAAAACGCGTTTGACCAGTTTCAGTTGATTTTAATCGACTGGAAAATAGCCATTTTTCAAACGGTCTCGGAATTTGGCGAAATTTGTTTTGTTAGGACCGTATCGTCAATACGAAGCTAGAAATTATTTTTCTGGAATTTTTAGAGTTAGTATGTGGCCCCGGTAATTTGAAATGTGCGTTAAAATTGAATATATAAAGATTTATATTTTAAATTCAACAGAAACTGATTATAACGTCGAATTGGCCTGCGATACATATCCCATTGTGTTCAGAATGGGGGTAAAACGCTAGGGATGATAGTCGGCGGGTTTGATTTCGAGTTCATATGAAAAGTCAACTTAGGAGAGAGAAAATAAATAAAAATAATTAAATCCCTCAACCCTTATTCTCTCTCAGAACCCCCCTCCGTTTCATTTGAACGAAGACAAATTAAAAAATAATAATAATGTAAAACCTAATCTCGCCCCCTTCCCTTTTCGTCGACGGCGCCGCCACCAGGGGGGATCGCCGCCCGCGCCTCCCCATTCTGACCTCCGCCCCCTCTCTTCTTTCTCCTCCCTCTACCTTTCCCTGTCGACTTCGCAACCCGCGCCCCCTTTTTCAGCCAACTCCCCAAAACCCTACGCCGACGCCCACCTCCACGTGAAAGCCCCTCTCTGACGCGTTCGAGCACCTTCCCAGACCCTCGCGCTATAACCCCCTTTCTTTCCCCCCCCCCCCCTCACTGAAAAAAACACTGTAAGTGTTTATATTTATTTACAATTAATTTTGTTCTCAGTTTAGCAATGAGGGATTTTCCATGATAGAAATGTATGATTTTTATGATCAAAGATTATATTTTTATAAAGGATTGATTTTTATATAAAGTAAAAATATAATTTTTGTTATATGTAAAGGTTAAAAATATAATTTTTGTTATCTGTAAAGGTTAAAAAAATATAATTTTTATATAAGGAGGAAGTTAAAAATACGATTTTTATATGTGTTGTAGCGAAATAAAAATTCGATTTTGATATGAGTAGCGAATTAAAAATAGAATTTTTATATTGTAGAGATAATAAAAATATAATTTTTATAAAGTAGAGATTATAAAAACATGATTTTTATGTGACTAGCGAAGAAAAAAATTTGATCTTTAGACATGTAGCGAATTAAAAATATGATCTTTATATAATAGAAGATATAAAAATATTATTTTTACTTATGTAGAGTATTAAAAATATAGTTTTTATATTTTTAGAACAATAAAAATATAATTTTTATTTGATTAGAGTAATAAAAATATAATTTATATATATATAGAACGTTGGTTAAGATATGATCTTTATTTTGAAGTTAGATTATAAAAAGAGAATTTTTATATATGAAGTGGCGAAGAAGAAAAATATAATTTTTGTTCAAGTAGAGAGATAAAAATATAATTTTTATTATTTGTGAAGTAGAATAAAAATATGAACTTTATTTTTATCGTGAAGTAGTGAAGATAAAAATATGATTTTTATTTGTATAGCGAATTAAAAATGTGATTTTTAATATCGACTACGTGAAACAGATCTCGTTAGAAGAACGATGAAGATTTCCTACATAAGAAGAGTCGCGGCGTTTGGATTAGCAATTGGTGAGAATTTCTCACTCTTCAATCTCTTTTTCTAGTTATATATATAAACTAGGATGCAGACGGTGCTTAGCAGCACCCGACACCCGTCATCCACATACCATGGATGGCTTGTTTGTTTGATTGATGTGTTGTGGAAATTGTTTGTGATGTTGATGTGAAATAGATAATAAAATATATTCATAGGTTGAATAAAATAATTTGGTCATTAAAAATATAATTTTTAACGTGAATGTGAATAAATAAATATTCATTTACAAACCGGATGGTTTGTTTATGTACACCTATTTGAAGGACTTTGATTGGGACGATAAATTTTACACATCGCCCAACTGCACAAATAAAAATCTGTGTTTGTTGATTTGAAACCCCACACGGGTATTGGGATTATATACGACATACACCAATCCCAATAATTAGTTGTATGTTGATCGATTGATTGACAGGCTGTTATAAGCGTTAGATATCTATATTTGATGCTTATACAGTGTAGTGCACTTTGGATGATGGTTGATTATGTATCGTTGCTATTATATACATGTGTTGTATGGAATCCATATAATTAACTTTGTATGGTAATTGATTGGGCCTCATTCCAATTTAGAAAATAAAGAATATTATAAAATAAAGGTTCATGTGTTGACCGTACTCATCCGTTGAGATTAGTCATGTGTTGAACGAAATATTTTAGCAATAAAATTTACATCTTTATCATATGTAAAATTAGAAACTAACTGGAAAATAGATAAGATGAGTGGTCTCCTGGATGTTGATCTGATGTTGGTTTCGGCCTTCGGGGTTAATATTCAGGGAATCGTTCTCTTACTAATTTACGGTTGGAGTCTGATTTGAAATCAAACGATAAATACCATAATTTTTATAAAATATATTGAATAACGAAAATAGTCACAAGTGGACAGTACTCATTCGTTGAGATTAGTCATGTGTTGACAAAAATATAGATTCATGTATTGAATAGGATAAATATTCATTTGTTGAATAGAATAACGGAATTATTGGAATATATAAAGCCGTGTTGATTAGAGATGCGCTATTTTGACGCGAACGATATTTATATCGATTATATTCGTTTTATAATTGGATTGAATATAAAAGAAATTCGGATTGGATTGAATATAAAAGAAATTCGAATTGGATTGAATATAAAAGAAATTCGAATTGGATTGAATATAAAGAAAGTCGAATTGAATTGAATATAAAAGAAATTCGAATTGAATTAAATATAAAAGGAAGTCGAACTGAATTGAATATAAAAGAAATTCGAATTGAATATAAAACGAATTCGAATTGAATGGAATAGAAAACGAATTCGAATTGAATTGAATAGAAAACGAATTCGAATTGAATTGAATAGAAAACGAATTCGAATTGATCGAATAGAAAACGAATTCGAATTGAATTAAATAGAAATCGACGAAATATATATTATATATATATTATATATATAATATAATGGCCTGAATAGAACGCGCCGTGCTGCGGCAGTTCGCGAATTTCGACCATTGACTTCGAACGGACATTACGGGAGATCCGACCGTCGGATTCTCCTAAAACTGGAACCATTGGGTTCGTATCGAAAAGAGCTTTCTAACGAATATTAGAAATTTGAAATCTAATGGTTGGATTTGGAGATACGTCCAAATCAAATTTGGAAAAGGTCGTTGTAAGTGCAGTTCGATGGCCTTTGATGGAAATCGACTGTACGGGCCTTGATAAAATTATTAAAAATAGTAATAATTTGTGTAAAATCATAAGAAATGATTTGGGAAAAATTGGGATGAAAAACTCCATATTTGAAAAGATAAAAATAGATTTTTATCGAAATGAACTAGTTTTGAACTAAAATTAAAACCCATTTATTTTTAAATAAATAAATTGGATTTGAAATGGGTTGTAAATAGAATTGATTTGTGGGTTTATCGTGAAGGGTGTTTTAAATAACACTTGTTCTTTAACCCGATAATAAATAGAATTTGATTTGGGTTTGTCGTGAACTGTGTTTTAAATGACATTAGTTCTTTAATCCAGGAAAAAGAGTTTTAATGAATCTGTAATTAGATTGAAATGTGAATTGATAATCTAAATTATCAAATTTAGAAAGTGAGCGAGAATGGAGTATCACCAGTTTTGCTCCAAGCGATAGTTAAATCTTTAATTAGATTTGAACGTGAAATGGTAATTAATTTTACCGATAACACCATGGTATTAGATATGGAGTATTACCAGTTTTGCTTCATGGGATGAATAGGTTGGGATTGGGAAATAAAATAAATAATTACTTCGGTATGGTTCGCTAATTTCGACTAGTTTAGAAAACCATAATTTGGTTTGATATGACATCCAATGGAAGATTAAAGAATAAATTTTAAAGAATTTATCTTTGATAAAATTAATGGGAACCTTTCCCTAAGAATATGAAATTTAGAAACTAGCTGTAGGTTAGTTAAGAAGAATGGTTTCCTGGGTATTGATCTGATGTTGGTTTCGGCCTTCAGGGTTAATATTTGGGGAATTGTTCTCTTGCTAATTTACGGTTAGTGACTGATGAATTGGAATGAGGCGTATGTTGTGTTTGTGTAACATTTGTTTATTATATACGCGGGTTGTTCGGAAAGGCCGGGTTTATACCCATTCTGAACAACCGATTCGACGATATGTCGAAGATGAAGACGGTGGTTGAAGACCGGAAGTCTTCACATCGTTTGGGTGATTACTGATGATCTTGATTGGGATGTATACCCAAGATGAGGGAGTCAGTTGGTGGTCGTCCAGACGTACTTGGAGATCGATGGATATGCAAGGAAAGTGCCTCCGGTTTCGTTCAGACCCAGAACGAACTTGTAAATGGATTGTGTGTCTGACATTGGATTTTATTCTGTGTTGATTGATTTCTGTTAGATATATATCTGTTTGGCGGCGGAGAATTTATTCTCTTGCTTAACGCCCTTCTCTGAGACGTACGAGCTTAGAGGTTATATATCGATAGATATCAATCGCATGACATGAATTGCCTGTGTGGCACGCCTAAGTGGCAATTGATCAAGGCTTCTGTTGAAAAGCAAAGTCTTGTGGTTGATGATCAAAGCACGGCCTACGTGGCATAGCTTTGTGTATAGTGTGGATTCGCGAGCCTCACACCTCGGTATGAGTCAAAAACGGGATACGGACCGTTGGGAGAACACGACGTTTCTTTCTAGCTTTGGTGGTGTCAGTGACTTACCAGCCCTAACATTTATATACTTTTCACCTATGTGGTTGTTGGAATGAGGCGCCTCGATTTTAGGTCTGTAAGGACCGGGAAACGTGTGTTCAGGAATAACTAATCCTCAAACGTAAGAGAGGACCGGCCCACCGATCCAAGTGGCTGCCCAGAGTGTGTAGTCCTGGGACATTTGCTAGAGTGTCTCGAAGCGGAGAGGAGCTTGCCCCTTGCCTCGACTCATGACGGAAATCCAATTTCCAATACGTGTATTTCGGTTTTATTTATAGAGCCTAGCATGACGACATAGTGGGATGGGGCACTTATGCCGTCTATGATTGATACTTATGATTTGAAGTTGTTTTATACACTATACACTTACAATAGTATCAAATGATTTATTTTAAACGTATCAAGCATTCTTGGCTATTATAAGGTAAAAACCCTATCCTCCGGCTTGCGTTGCATTGTGTGATGGGACCTGGGTCTTATAATAGCTTCATTTTTCGAAAAAGCATTGCGTTGTCTTTTCTATGCACTGGTATTCTTGGGAGGAAACCCGTTCCGTGTTATACGACGTGGTCCCTTGAATTACTCTCTTTTAAAGTAAAGTTTTAAATAACTGTTTTAGTTCTCACACCAGTCACATGACTGACCTAGAGTTTATTGTTTTAACCTTAACTCTGGGTGCCCCTATTTTCGACACGGGCAGCTAGTAGTTTTGGTTTTGCAGATTTATATTCACAGGATCCTGGTTTACAGCTGGAATGATGCTCGGAAAGCTCTGTATCCGTGTATTACTTTCAGTTGTGTTTTCTATTGTTTTTCCACTGCTTTGTAATTTATTGTAATCTCTGATATTTGTCGAATGTAATTTATTCAATTATACTCTGTATATTCTTGTATTCTGATGGAATTGTTGTAATATACAATGAAATGTTCTTCTGTTTGTGTTCTATTTTGTCTTGTTCTCAAAACGATCAGGGGTTTCGAACGGTCTTGGTCGGTTTAACGATCGATTCGGATCAAGCGAAATTCCTTGCCGTTACAACCGTGGTTCTTCACATTGAACGGGCAGCTGCTGATTTGTTCCTTTATTGAATAGCTACAGTAGAGAGATGAACCTATTACCAGAGTGGAAAAAAGTCCGCACGTATTTGGAGAACTTTCGGATTGCAAGGGCCTTCGCACTCAAACCTGGGTCGTAGAATAAGGCGCCTTCGGCTTCGTTCGAACCCGGAATGAACTTGTATGGATGTGTGTCTGGCACTATATCTTATAATATACTAATTGATTATTACTAAACATATTTTTGTAACGACCCGGATTTTTAGCCGTTGAATTCTGAATATTTAAATTGTTTAAATATTTTATTTGAATAAGATATAGAAATTTATAAGGAATTGATTTAATAAAATGATATTTAAACGTATAATTTATAATATAATTTAAAATGAGTTTAAAATGGTGTGGTAGTTTGAATATTCGATTTCAAATTTCAAATGAATGTACAAGATTCAAAATAAATTGGATTTTAGCAAAACAAGAAATATTTGAATCTGTTTGAAAATATCTTTTCAACGAATATGAAAAATCCAGATTTCATAGCAGGAATAAAAAGTTATGTCCGAAACAAAATTTCAAAAAGTCGCTATGGAATCGTTTATCAACCATAACGATTTATTTAATAAAATCAATGGATTTAGAAATATATTGAATATCGTTTTTACTTAAAAAAATAGAAATATCGAGTTTGAAATTCAAATTAGATTACTTTGTAGCTATACGTATATATTCAGAGTAGATATGTATTTTATTTGTTTATTTTGAAATTGAATCGATTTAATTTCAAAATGATATATGATTGTAGCGAGATTAATTTTATAAAATCCCAAATAGATTATTATTGTAAGATTTTTGGGACGTAGTTATAATTTAATTTATAGAATATTACTGAAAAATTTATTTTGAAAAATAATCAACTTTTAATTTGAAATATTTTACACCCTATATTAGTGTTTTGAGATATCACGATATAAGTTAAATTGTCTATATTATTATATTTTCGGAATCACGACACATCACTTGACACAATCGTATATTTATTTATGTCCATAACAGCTCTTTAGAGAATGCAATTGTATGAAATAAGGTACGCATAACTAATGTAATGATATACACGCACGTTATGTCATTCCCATGCACCCCTTCCCTTTTTATTTCATCTACCCTTATTTTAATTTTAATTTTCACTTCCCGTCACATTTCAAGCTCAAAACATGTATATATAATATACATAGAAGAATGCACACGTCTACATGCTTGTCCACCTCCACGTTCAACAATGTTATTTACATTTTCTTCAACTGCTAACATTGGGAGAATGCGTCCACATGTCCCACTGTATATATATATATATATATATATATATATATAAGCATGACTGCAAATCTTCTGAACACCAACCAACATTGCTTCCGTGCGTGACAAGCCAACAGCTACCGTGTGTGCTACGCAATATAATTTTCGTGTCTGCTAAGCTTAACTGAAACCGTGCCCCTCACGCTACTTCTTCTTTAAATACCGATACCCTTGTTCTCATTCTCACTGAAACAAAAACACTTGATACTTCACTTTCTTTTGTTCATTCAGGAAGCATCAACTTTGTTTTTCATTTCCATTCGAAAGCAGCTCCACCATTTTTCCAACACTTCATTCGTTCTCATTCCCACAACAAGCGAAAACAGCAAATATCCTAAAAATCATATAGTTGCGATTTTCAAACTAACGGAAATAAAACCATCCTCTCAGTATCCTGCAGGTGAGTCGATTTGTGTTGAAGCCCTAAATTTACAGCGTGACCAAAGCAGGAGCAAGGAGGTTGGTCGCGAAAGCTAGGGAGGTTTGATTTCTTCAAAAATGGAGAGGTGTGAATGAGTGGAGGATTGGCTAGAGTTCGGCTTCGTACGGAGAGGCGAGTCCAAATGGTTATGCAGTGGAAGAGAGTGGAAAGGAGAGATCATCGATGGTATTTGTTAAGTTCGGCGGAGCGTTGGAGTCAATCGTTGGAGGACGGCAGGGTGGTGGGGTCGGCTTGCAACGCCGGAATTGACGTGGGTAAATGGTTGGTCTGGTGACTTCTGAAAAACATGGCGATTGGGGGAAAAAGGATGAGCAGTATTGGATTGTTCTGGTTGAATAATGAAAGGAGTAATGACTTATTAGTGAGGTGACTGAGGTTGCGAAGACAAGTTCAAGGAAGGGGTCGGTGAGAATCTTCGTTGGCCATTGAAGGAGAGAAGGAGCAAGAAGTAATCGGTATTGTGAAACTAGTGTACAGGAAGAGGCTATGTTTGTGAGATAGGAGATGGAAGAATGGTTCACATGCCTAACGCGTCATTAGAGGAAGGTCGTGTAATACTTCTGAGTCAATCCAGAAGTAGGAGGGGATTAAAAAAAATCAAAAGAGAAAACATAAAGGGACTTCGAGCTGTGTAAATATCCAATGGGGAAGATAGTGAACGCAGAAGATTCAAGTGAGTGCAAAACGCAGAGATAAAGGCGATTACGTGATTTATGAATCATGGAACATGGATAATCACGTTTTGCCCAAAAGGATTAATGAGGAGACTGGTATTCATGATTTGATCAGTGATCAAGCGGATCTTGTGGGTAAGGTAAATAAAGAACAAAATCTAATAGTTAATTGTAGTTAGATTAGATAATGTTCATTAAATATTGCAAAATATATAATTTGTTCGTTCGTTACCAGAATTTCGCTAAATTGGCCGCATTGGAACCATAATGACGAGACCGAAATTGTGGAAAAGATTTCGCCTTAAATAAGGCACTGGTATTTGGTGATAAAATCAAACATCTGTTTGATTTTAATCCGAAATAAAAGCAGATTCGTCAACTGCGAACCGAGGTGAGTAAACTCACTAACTTTACCTCATTTATATTTTTTATATAAACGAGTTTTAAATTATTTATAGTAATTTTATAACTCGTGTGATGGTTGTTTGGATGGATGGTTGATAAAATTGGTTGAATGGTTGATATAGTTATATCATTGATCAAATATTACTATGACATTTCACCTTAATGTGAAATTAATATTATTGATGTTATTAACATCGGTGGATGCAGGGAAACAGGTTGGAGGAATCCAACTGGATTCCTCAACATTTATATTACTGTTTAATTTGATTGTGATATATGATGTGTTATATAATCCATGATTGGATATGTTGTGTTTGATTTACCCTGGCCCTAGAAAACTTGATATTTTAGATACCGTAAAATATTTTCGAATGTAGAAAATAAAATTTGAGTTTTGAAAAGGAAATTTATTTCCAAAAATAGAAATGTAATAGAGTTGAAATTAAAAGCATGTTAGTGGAGAAAACAAGAATTTGTTTATAAACAAGAATATAAATTAAGTGAATTATTTATCATTAGATAAATTGAAATATAAATTCAAATTTGAATTTATATGAAAAAGGGGAAAAGGGTTTTGAAATCAATGTTTGGACTGAGATTAAATTTAGCAATTATTAAGGAAATTTTAAATGAGATTTTAAACGATTAAAAAATAAAGGAAATAAGACTTATATAAATAATTCTGAATAGAAGTTATAAATAAAAATTGGGTTTAAAGTATTTTTATAAGAATGAATCAAATGGTATATAAAGGAAATATACTCACGATTAAAGTGAATGGTATAAAGCAAATATTTTGCAAACAAATTATCTCAAAAAGAAATTTAGATTTGAAATATGAATCCAAATTGGAACTTGAAAGAGAAAGGGGAACGGATAATCGTTTTAAAATAAAACGATGAGTTTTATTCCAACATTGGAATATAAAATAAATTGTAATAACGTTTTGAAAACTGAAATGGTTATAAAGGAATTTGGTAATGATTTGGAAAGCATGAATTCAAAAGTGAATTTAGAATTTGAATCAACCTGAAATGGTAGATAAATTCCGAAGTTCGGAATATTAATCGAATATAGAGTATTCGAATGAGAGTTAGTTATTGGAATTTGATTATACCAAATTTAGGGAAGTAGTTATTTTTACTTTCCGTTTGAATCAAATTTAATTATTTATTTAATTACTTATTTATTTATTTACAGAAATAAATAAATACAAGTTACATTTTTATAAACCAAATATTTTTAAACAACGATTTTAATGCTGCTGTTATAATAAATGTTTTGAAAAATTCTAGACACCGATTTTAACACTGCCGTCATAATAAATGTTTTGTAAATCTATGCAGCGACCTTAACGCTATTGTTATAATAAGTGTTCTATAATTCTAAACAGCGACTGTAATGCTGTCGTTAGAAGTAATGTTTTATAAATCAAATATTTGGAAGGGTGCGTTTTTTACAGGTCCCTATTAAGTTTTAAAATTAGGCTCATATCCGTCATAAACTTATTGAAAATTTAGTCCCTATTTTTCAAAAAATCAACAAAAAAATATATAAAAAATCACATAAATTCGTAATTAATTAAAATAATTAATCGTGAAAAAAATCAGATCGAAAGAACATCAAAAACAACGTCAAAATCAAGAATTACATAAAAAACAACGAAATGCATCAAAAGATGCATATAATTCAATAAGTTGCATACATGTATGCATTTATTTCAATTCTACGTCAAAACTGCAGTATAAACGCATACATGTATGCACATATTGTAAAAACACGCATTTACCCATGCATTTATTTGAAAACAGCGTATATAAGTGCAACTTTTTCACTTTTGCATATATTTTCACATATATGCAGTTATACAGAAAAACTGCATATATGTATGCAGTTATTCAAGAGGAGGGCCTGAATATGTGCATGTGTATTCAAATAGTTGCATATATGTATGCAACTAATAGCAATAGTTGCATACATATATGCAACTTTTTTTTTGCATGGACTTCTGGGATTATTTCAAGATTTTAGAAAAAAAATTTAATCAAAGCCGCTTTTTTTTGCTAGAAAATAAAAAAGGCGTAGTGTATGAAGTGGGAAGGCGGAAGTACCTAAAAAGGAGGAGGCGGCAGCTAAAACAAGGGGAAGGTTTACAGAAGAAAGATGATAGGGATGTGAGGTGTATTAAGTTTGAAAATAGGGATGTGTCCCTAATTTTCACTATTTGGAAACAACGATTATAACGCTACCGTTATAATCAATGTTTTTCCGTAAAAGAAGTGTGTTCTTAGATTAAATCCGAAAGTCGCTTAAGCGATGTTTTGTTTGAAGCCGTGAGCTTTGACTATTTCAAAGTTGAGAATGTTGTTCAATTAAGGTCTGAGAGGTGATTGTACCCCAACTTGATTGACTTCATGATTGATGGAGGAATAGTTAAGGCTCGATAGTGAAGATTGGTTAGCAATATGGTTAGTTAATAAATGATTAATGGTTTGCGTTATAATAACGATGTTTTATAACATCGTGTTAATTTAAAAGGATTTTGAAATATTTTCCCAAATTAAAACGAGAGATATTTTCTACGTGTAGGAAGTGAAATGAATTGGTCAACGAGGAATTTAGAAATGGAATATGGAAATAGTTTCGATATTAATAAGGTATATTTTCTGAATATAGAAAATAAGGATTCGTGAATATTTAGAAATGTTTCCTAACTGGAATAAGAGATATTTTCTCGAATAGAGAATTAGAATATTGGAAATGTTTTTCCAAGAATCGGGAAAAACAATTGAATGTTGAAAGATCTAGAAGAGGGGAAAATGGGAATTTGAAATGATAATATAATATAATATAATAAGGAATTGATTTAAAAAGTGGCCAGTATTGTTTGATGGTTGATCGGTAGAATTTCCATTTGGAAATAGGATCGTTGATTGTATGGATGTTGCTTTGATAGTTAAATCACCAACTATCAAAGTTTTGATTTATTTTATACCTCCGTTATCAGTATGGAGAGACCGGGATCAGATTTAATATCCAAAAACCACTCCGTATTGGTATAAGCGTTATGAATCAACTTATGTTGAAGAAATTGAAGACGAAGTAAAGTGCAAGGGCTGTTCTGTTAACCCTAGGTAGAAATTGCCCAAGATGGATGAATAGAATGGTGCCTTCAGTTTGTCCAGACCCAGAACAACTTGTATGGACGAGTGTCTGACAGAGTATTTCCAAAGGGATTACGTACGTTGATTCCTTCAAACGTACGAAGTTGGTGGCAAAGAAGGGAAACTTCTTTAGCCTAACAATCTGAGTATTTTTGTGGGAATCAATTAGTGATTTCCAATGGATCTGACGATGTGACATTCAAAGTGAATGGTGGTCAGATGTTCTGGAAGATAATTCAAACCTCAAGCCTCACAACCAGGAATTGACAAAAAATCGGGCAGGCAGCATGGCTATGTGGGTCGCTCCCATTAGGATTATAATCACCTATCTAGAGAAATTCCAATTGCTTCTTTAATCTATCGACGTTGTCCCTTTCGGGAAACGGTTGTTGATCCTAACCGTTGGTGATATACATTCGATACACTCAAGCGAAATGAGAGGTCGGTCAAGTGTGGGCCGGGTTGCAAGACTTTCTTGTTGAACCCCAGTGTATCCTCTCTAGAGTACACTGATCGGAAGGTGGTTCCATACCTTGTCATGTTGGAAATCCAATCTCCAATAAGCGCCCTGCGGTTTTTGATTTTATATTATATATGGAGCGTGAGATGCAAGTGTTCCGCTAGATTCTATTTATTTGATTTAGACACTATTATAATATCACCAGATTTTGATATCAAAATGTTTTGGATTATCGTAAGATAAAAACCGTCCGTGTTTATGTGTGGATCGGTCTTACGATTATCATTTCTTTCGAAAAGCTTTTTGAAAGTTAAACAAATGGTTGGAGTTTACTCACACCAGTCCCATGACTGACCCAAAGTTTATTTTGTTTTTCCCTAAACTCTTGGGTGCCCATATTTTTACGGGCAGTCAAGTAGTCGGGATTTTACAGATTCACTTAGAGGAGTTCGATGTAGGAGGCTTCACCAATTAGCTATAGACTATCATATTTCCCGCTGTGTACTATGATGTATCTGGAAATAGGTGTTAATAACTGTTGTGTCCTGATAATGGTATGTATATACTATTACTGATTTATATTTCAAAAGTTGTTATCTAATATATTTTATTCGTTCCGTTGTGAGTTTGGGATCTTCGTCTCTCTTCTATTCTAATATTTCTTTCTTTCTATTTCTCATCCTCTAACTTCTTTCTTATAATGATTCATATTTCTGTGTCATTTGGGTTGGACGTGTGGTGTTATTAGTGTGGTGTTATTAGTCAACTCAAAGGGTACGGAAATTCGGGCCATTACACTTGGTATCAGAGCTGAAGGTTGAGTAGTAACCTTGGCTCTGTGGCGTGATTCAATAGAGATGGGGTTAGAAACACCCTAGATTGAATTTGAGTGTATGTATATAAACGCGTATTTGTGGATTTAATATGAAATAGTTTTATATTGTGTTGATTGGTTTGTTGAGTGGTTTATGAATTCTGGTCGACACAGGATGTACAATTGTATCGATAGGTGTTTCAAAATTATCGAACAAAGCAACTCGATACAATATTGTTTTTAAATAGGTAAATGAAATAATATTTGCCCAAAAACTATTTTTGATATAAAAGGAATAATTTTTGAATTATTATATGTGAATGTGTTGATTGTTATTACAATCAAATGGAATTATGTAATATTGAAATGGTTATATAATTTGTATACGGATAATGTATACAAATGAGATAAATCAAGACTGAGTTCAAACCAGAATTAGAATTTAAATCCCGGGTGTTTAGAAAATATTTTCTAAAATATTATAAAGTAGTATAACATTACTTTGAAGTATTTCTGAATAAAAATGGTTTAAATGGATTTTGAAAAGTGATTAATGTAATAACCCGGAAATCTGAGCCAATTTAAAATTTTTATTTTGGCAATTTTAGTGTATTTTGAATATTTAAAATGAATTATTTTAAATAATGACGACGAGAAATTTATTTTGAATAGAATTAGAACGTATATATTTATTTGAATCATCGTTAGAATATAAATATTTTATTTTAATTATAAAAAGAATTGGAAATGGCATGGTAGTTTGAAAAGTCGATTTCAAAGTTCAAATGAATGTACAGGATTCAAAATAAACCGGATTTTAGCGAAATCAAAAATATTAGAATCTATTTGAGAATATCTTTCCAACAAATCCGAAAAATTGAAATTTCATAGCGGGGATAAAAAGTTATGCCCAGATGAAATTTCAGAATAGTCGCCATGGAATTTTGGCCCTTAAAAGTGGAAATTTTGCAAACGACCTCTGTTTTTGACGAAACCACTTTTGTTGGAACCGGAGTGTAAAGTTATTGCTGGATTCCAAAATTCATAATTTTCTAAATCAATATGTGAGCGTGGCAAGAGAAAACGCGTTTGACTAGTTTTAGTTGAATTTAATCGACTGGAAAATGGCCATTTTTCAAACGGTCTCGGAATTTGACGAAATTAGTTTTGTTAGGACCGTATCGTCAATACAAAGCTAGAAATATTTTTTCTGGAATTTTTCGAGTTAGCATGTGACCCCAGTAAATTGAAATGCGCATTCAAATTCAATATATAGATTTATATTTTGATTTTGACGGAAACTGATCGAAACAGCCGAACTGGCTTGCGATATATATCCCATTGTGTTCGGAATGGGGGTAATTGGCTATGGACGACAGTCGCTGGGCCTCGTTTAGAGGTCGAAATTTAAAGTTACTTTTTGTAGAAATTAATTAATTAATTAAAATATTATATAATCCCTTTAATACTCCCTCACCCTCCTCGTTGACCAATTAAGAAGAATAGAAAAAAAGGGAACTGCGATCCCGCTCGTCGCTCCTTAGCCCTGACGCCGTCGTGACTTCCCCCCTCTCTCCGACGATGACGCCGGCCCTCCCCTCCCCCTCTCAGCTCCTCCTTCTCTCCCTCTTCAATTGCCAAAAACCCTAAACCCAATAACCCCCAAATCAACACTAAACCTTCACCAACCCCTCCCCCTTTCTCCAATCACTGAGCGCCGCCGCCACCCTCGCGAGCACCCACCGCCGCCTGCGCCTCCCCCATTTACCCTCTGACGCCATCTCGACAGTAAACCCCCCTTCCTCGTAAAAGGTGCGTTTTTCTTTATTTAATTAATTTAGTTTTTATGCTTTGTTAGATTAGTTTAGTTATTAAATAAAAACCAGATTTTTATGATTAAGAAAAATTAGATTGTCATGTTAAGAATGATATGATTTTATAAAGCAAAAAGATCAAATTTTTATAAAGGAAAAAGATGTGATTTTTGAAAAGAAAAAGAAGTGATTCTTATCATAGAAAAGAGATGATCTTTATATGGTTTACATTGAAATAAAAATATAATCTTGATTATAAGTGGAGCGATGTAAAAATATGATTTTTATATTATAGTAAGAATAAAAATATGATTTTTTTATATTATATTAAGAATAAAAATATGATTTTTTTAATTATAGAAAGAATAAAAATATGTTTTTTATATGGTAGAAAGAATAAAAATATGATTTTCATATAGTAGAAAGAATAAAAATATGATTTTTATATTATGGAGATAATAAAAACATGATTTTTATATTATATAGATAGTAAAAATTCAATCTTTATATAAAGGGTAGAAATATAAAAATATAATTTTTATATAGAAAGGAACGTTGTAAATATATGAAGTATAAATAAGATGTGAGTTTTATATATGTAATGGCTACGGACAACGAAAGTGACAAAAGGCGAGCACGACAAAGATTTTCTACATATGAAGAGTCGCGGTGTTTGGTTTAGCTAATCGGTGAGAACTCCTCACTTTTATTTTGATTTCTAGTTGAAATATATACTAGGATGCAGACGGTGCTTAGTATCACCCGACACCCGTCGTCCACAGACCATGGACGATTTGTATGCTTGTGTGATTGTTTGTGTTGTGAAATAAAATATATATTCATGTGTTGAAATAAAATATATGTTCATGTGTTGAAATAAAATATATGTTCATGTGTTGAAATAAAATATATGTTCATGTGTTGAAATAAAATATATGTTCATGTGTTGAAATAAAATATATGTTCATGTATTGAAATAAAATATATGTTCATGTGTTGAAATAAAATATATGTTCATGTGTTGAAATAAAATATATATCCATTTACAAATCGAACGATTTGTTTATGTACACCGATTTGACTGATATTTATTGGGACGATAAATTTTACACATCGCCCAACTGCACAAATTAAATCTGTGTTTGATTGTTTGAAACCCCACACGGGTGTTGGGATGAGATTGGACATACACTAATCCCAATAATTAGCTGTACGTTGATCGATTGATTGACAGGCTGTTATAAGCGTTGAATATTTATATTTGATGCTTATACAGTGTAGAATGCACTCTGGATGATGCTTGATGATTTATCGTTGCTATTATATACATGTGTTGTAGGGAATCCATATAATTAATGTTATATGGTAATTGATTGGGCCTCATTCCAATTTGGAAAATAAGGAATATTATAAAAATAAATTCATGTGTTGAATAATATAAATTCATGTATTGAATAGAATAAATATTCATGGGTTGAATAGAAATAAATTCATGTGTTGAGTAGAAATAAATTCATGTGCTGAATAGAAATAAAAATTCATGTGTTGAATAGAAATAAATTCATGTGTTGAATAGAATCAAAATTCATGTGTTGAATAGAATCAAAATTCATGTGTTGAATAATATATATTCATGTGTTGAATAGAATAAATATACATGTGTTGAATAGAATAAATATTCATGTGTTGAATAGAATAAACATTCATGTGTTGAATAAAAGCCGTGTTGACTAGATTGACGCCATTTTGACATGAACGATATTTATATCGATTTTATTCATTTTTATAATGAATATAGAAAAGAAAGTGATTTCAAAATATAACGTTTTGAAAATATTATCATTTATAGATTAATGATATAGAATATTCAATTTTGATTAGAAATTGAATATGAAGTTGAAATCGTTTTGAAACCAAATTTAAAACGATTTATAAAATACGTTTTGAAAGGAAATAGACGAAATATATATTATATATATAATGGCCTGAATAGAACGCGCCGCGCAGCCGCAGTTCGTGAATTTCGACCATTGTCTTCGAATTGATATTACGGGAGATCCGACCGTCGGATTCTCCTAAAACCAGAACCGTTGGGTTCGTATCGAAAAGAGCTTTCTAAAAAATATTAGAGATTTGAAATCTAACAATTAGATTTGGAATTATGTCCAAATCAAATTTGGAAAAGGTCGCTGTAAGTGCAGTTCAATGGCCGTTGATGGAAATCGACTGTACGGGCCTTGATAAAATTATTAAAAATAGTAATAATTTATGTCAAATCATAAGAAATGATTTGGAAAGAATTGGGATGAAAAACTCCATATTTGAAAAGATAAAAATAGATTATTATCAAAATTAACTAGTTTTGAACTAGAATAATAATTTATTTATTTTTAAATAAATAAATTGGATGTGAAAGGGTTTTAAAAGTAACCAGAAGTTTCAATAATTGAATTGGAATGGAATGTGATTTTGGGTTTAAGGTGAACCATGTTTTAAAGGACATTGGTTCTTTAACCCAGTTAAAGACAGGATATGGTTTCCCAAGTTAAACAATTATTGATATGATTTTTTGGGAAGATTAAAACTAAGTGGAGTTTTAATGAATCTTTAATTAGATTGAAATGATCGAGAATGGAGTATCACCAGTTTTGCTCCAGGCGATAGTTAAATCTTTAATTAGATTTGAACGTGAAATGGTAATTGAATTTACCGATAAAACCGTGGTGTTAGATATGAAGTATTACCGGTTTACTTCTTGGGATGAATAGGTTGGGATTGGGAAATAAAATAAATGATTACTTCGGTGTGGTTCGCTAATCCTGACTAATTTGAATTGATATTCAAAAGAAGATTAAATAATAAATTTAAAGAATTTATCTTGAATAAAATTAATGGGAACCTTTCCCAAAGTATAAGAATATTTGAATAAAAGAATATTCTGAATTGGAATGAGGCGTATGTTGTGTTTTGTGTAACACTTGTTTATTATATACGCGAGTTATTCAGAAAGACCGGGTTTATCCCATTCTGAATAATTGATTCGACCTGGTGTCGAGGATGAAGACGGTGGTCGAAGACCGGAGGTCTTTACATCGTTTGGGTGATTACTGATGATCTTGATTGGGCTGTACACCCAAGATGTAACAACCCGAAAATCTGGGCCAGTTTAAAATTTTTATTTTGGCAATTTTAGCGGATTTTGAATATTTAAAATGAATTATTTTAAATAATATCTACGAAAAATTTATTTTGAATATAAATCGAACGTATATATTATATACATCGTCATTAGAATATAAATATTTTATTTATAATTATAAAAGGAATTGAAAATGGCGCGGTAGTTCGATAATTCGATTTCAAACTTCAATTGAATGTACCGGGTGCAAAACAATCCAGATTTTAGTGAAACCAAAAATAATGGGACCTAATTGTGACTATCTTTCCAACGAACCTGAAAAATCGAAATTTCATAGCGGGGATCAAAAGATATGTCCCGTTGAAAATTCTGAATAGTCGCTATGGAATTTCGGCCCTTAAAAATGGAGATTTTACAAACGACCTCGGATTTCGACGAAACCACTTTTGTTGGATCCGTGATGTAAAGTTATTGCTAGGTTTCAAATTTCATAATTTTTCGAATCAATAGGTGAGCGTGGCAAAGGAAAACGCGTTTGACCAGTTTCAGTTGATTTTAATCGACTGGAAATTGGCCATTTTTCCAACGGTCTCAGAATTCGACGAAACTAGTTTTGTTAGGACCGTATCGTCAATACGAAGCTAGAAAATATTTTTCTGGAATTTATAGAGTTAGTATGTGACCCCAGTAAATTGAAATGCGCGTTCAAATTCAATATATAGAGTTATATGTTGATTTTAACGAAAACTGATCGAAACGATCGAATCAGCTTACGATACATATCCCATTGTGTTCGGAATGGGGGTAATACGCTAGGGACGACAGTCGACGGGTTCAATTTTGAGTTCAAATAAAAAGTTTACTTTTAGGAATTTAAAAATTAAATAAATTAAATAAATTATTATATAAGCGTTGACCTCGCCCCTTTCCTCCTTCTCTTCCTCGTTCTATCGGATCTGGAAAACGAAATAAAAAAAAACGCGGAACCCTAGCTGCCCGGGGATCGCCGTCGCCCCCACAGGCTCCGACCCGCCGCACCTCCAACCGACCCGCTCCCCCAACCTTCTTTCTCCTCCTCCAGCATGAGAACCAGACCCCCCCTTCCTAATCGACGCGATACCCCCCCTTTTCCCTTGCGCCACCGCCTGCGACACCCCCCCTCTCCTCCTGCCTTGCACCAACGACGCTCCACCCCCTGCAAACTCCGGCGCCATTCAGTCGAAGACCCCCCCCCCCCTCTCTAAAATTCCAATGTAAGTTTCATTTATTTATTTTAATCTATATAGAATCTGTTTTGTTTATTTATTTTTAGTATGTATAAAAATTTGTTTATTTATTTATCAATTTACATAAAAGTTTAATTTTTACAATAGGAAAGATACGATCTTTTTATTTTTAAAATAATAAAATTATGATTTTTATTATATGTAGATGATAAAAATATAATTTTTACATTATAGGAAGATTCAAAATATAATTTTTACATATAGAAAGGCTAAAAATATAATTTTTATTCGAGTGGTAAGCTAGAAAGATTTTCATATATTGAATAGCGAAGTAAAAATTCGATTTTTATATATTGAATAGCGAAGTAAAAATTCGATTTTTATATATTGAATAGCATAGTAAAAATTCGATTTCTATATATTGAATAGCATAGTAAAAATTCGATTTTTATATATTGAATAGCGAAGTAAAAAATTCGTTTTTTATATATTGAATAGCATAGTAAAAATTCGATTTTTATATATTGAATAGCGAAGTAAAAATTCGATTTTTATATATTGAATATCGAAGTAAAAATTCGATTTTTATGCATGTAGTGGCTACGGGCAGTGAAAATTGACAAGAGGCAAGAGCGGCAAAGATTTCTGCATAAGAAGAGTCGTGGCGTTGGATTAGCTATTCTGTGAGAATTTCTCACTCTTTAATTTATTTTTCTAGTTATAAATATATACTAGGATGCAGACGGTGTTTAGTAGCACCCGACACCCGTCATCCACAGACCATGGATGGCTTGTTTGTTTAATTGTTTGGTTGTGTAGTTGGTTAGATTATTTGGTTTGAATTGAATTGTTTGGTGAAATGAAATTGATTTGATTGATGTGTGAATGGCGTGGGCCTTCACTAGACCGGGGATAAGGCTTTGTCCCGTTTCTAGTATCGTGCCGTTATGCCGCCGAAATTTTCTAAAAATAAGTTAGAAAAATAAAGATAACATTTTATTTAATAAATGAACAGAATAGAATATTCATAGGTTGAATAAAATAGTTTGATCGTTAAAAATATAATTTTTAACGTGAATGTGAATAAATAAATATTCATTTACAAACCGGACGGTTTGTTTATGTACACCTATTTGAAGGACATTGATTGGGACGATAAATTTTACACATCGCTCAACTGCACAAATAAAAATCTGGGTTGGATTGCTTGAAACCCCACACGGGTATTGGGATGATATTTGACGTACACTAATCCCGATTGTTTAGTTGTATGTCGATCGATTGATTGACAGGCTGTCACAAGCGTTGGATATTTATATTTGATGCTTATACAGTGTAGAATGCACTTTGGATGATGGTTGATTATTCATCGTTGTTGATATATACATGTGTTGTAGAAAATCCATATAATTAACATTATATGATAATTGATTGGGCCTCATTCCAGTTTTAAAATAGAAATATTTGAAAAAGAAATATTTGAAATAGAATATTTGAAAATAGAAATATATGAAGCCGTATTGATTAGATTGACGCCATTTTGACGTGAACGATATTTATATCGATTTTATTCATTTTATAATGAATATCGAAAGTGATTTCAAAATCTGATATTTTGAAAAGAATTTAAATTGAATATAAATGAATTCTAATTGAAATGGAATAGAAATGAATTCGAATTGAAATTGAATTGAATTGAAAACGAACTGAAATTGAATTAGAAATCAATTTGAATTAGAAATCAATTTGAATTGAAATCAATTTAAAATGAATTTAAAATGAATTTAAATTGGAATATTCAATTTTGATTTGAAATTGAATATGAAGTTGAAACCGTTTTGAAAATGAATTTAAAACGATTTATAAAGCGTGTTTTGAATTGAAATCGACGAAGTATATATTATATATATTACATATATAATATAATGGCCTGAATAGAACGCGTCGCGCCGCGGCAGTTCGCGAATTTCGACCATTGACTTCGAACGGATATTACGGGAGATCCGACCTTCGGATTCTCCTAAAACCGGAACCGTTGGGTTCGTATCGGAAAGAGCTTTCTAACGAATATTAGAAATTAGAAATCTAACGGTTGGATTTGGAATTATGTCCAAATCAAATTTGGAAAAGGTCGCTGTAAGTGCAGTTCGATGGCCATTGATGGAAATCGACTGTATGGGCCGTGATAAAATTATTAAAAATAGTAATAATTTGTGTAAAATCATAAGAAATGATTTAGAAAGAATTGGGATGAAAAACTCCATATTTGAAAAGATAAAAATAAATTTTTATCGAAATGAACTAGTTTTGAACTAGAATTATAATCCTATTTATTTTTAAATAAATAAATTGAATTTGAAATGGTTTTGAAAATAACCAGAATTTCCAATGATTGCATTGGAATGGATTTGAATCGAAATTGTCTTCGGAATATTTCAATGTTGGAATTCGTGATTATACAGATGTTGTTATGGAAATTTGAAAGATATATATTTATATCGTTATTTCCAATACGACATTTGTTAATCGTAGAATTTGATATTGAATATAAGCCGATATATTTTCTATTCAGAGCCTTGTATTGAATATCAAATGTGATTTGGGTTTGTCGTGAATGGTGTCTTCATTAGCACTGTTCTTGAACCCAGTTGAGAAAAGATTAAATCTTTTTATTTAGATTTAATGAATTGTACCAATTAAATAATAATTAATTGGAATTGAATTGATGTTGATTTTTGGGTTTATCGTGAATAGTGTTTTAAATAACACTTGTTCTTTAACCCGATAATTTATGAATGTGATTTTGGGTTTATCGTGAACCGTGTTTTAAATGACACTGATTCTTTAACCCCGTTAAAGATTAAAACTAAGTGGAGTTTTAATGAATCTTTAATTAGATTGAAATGATCGAGAATGGAGTATCACCAGTTTTGCTCCAGGCGATAGTTAAATCTTTAATTAGATTTGAACGTGAAATGGTAATTGAATTTACCGATAACACCGTGGTGTTAGATATGAAGTAAGACCCGTTTTACTTCATGGGATGAATAGGTTAGGATTGGGAAATTAAAACCAATGATTACTTCGGTAAGGTTCGTTAATCTCGACTAGTTGAATCGAAATTCAAAAGGAGATTAGAGAATAAATTCAAGGAATTTATCTTGGATAAAATTAATGGGAACCTTTCCCTATGAATGTGAAATTTAGAAACTAACTGTCGGTTAGCCAAGCAGAATGGTTTTCTGGATATTGATCTGATGTTGGTTTCGGCCTTCGGGGTTAATATTTGGGGAATTGTTCTCTTGATTAATTTATGGTTAGTGACTGATGAATTGGAATGAGGCGTATGTTGTGTTTGTGTAACACTTATTTAAAATATACGCGAGTTATTCGGAAAGACCGGGTTTATCCCATTCTGAATAACTGATACGACGATAAGTCGAAGATGAAGACGATGGTCGAAGACCGGAGGTCTTTACGTCGTTTGGGTGATTACTGATGATCTTGATTGGGATGTACACCCAAGAAGATGGAAATAGTTGGTGATCGTCCAGACGTACTTGGAGATCGATGGATATGCGGGGTACTAGGTGCCTCCGGTTTCGTTCAGACCCAGAACGGACTTGTAAATGGACTGTGTGTCTGACATTGGATTTTAGTCCGTGCGATTGATCTCTATTAAATATATAACTGTTTGGCGGCGGAGAATTTATTCTCTTGCTTAACGCCATTCTCTGAGACGTACGAGCTCAGGGGTTATATATTGATGGATATCAAACGCTTGGAGTGAATTGCCTGTGTGGCATGCCTAAGTGGCAATTGATCGAGGCTTCTGTTGAAAAGCAAAAGTCTTGTGGTGATGATCAAAGCACAGCCTGTGTGGCACAACTTTGTGTAATGTGAATTCGCGAGCCTCGCACCCCGGTTGTGAACCAAAAACGGGAGAGGACCTCAGGGAGGGCATGCGTTTCTTTCTAGCTAGGGTGGTGTCAGTGACCTACCAGCCCTGACATTTATATACTTTTCACCTGTGTGGTTGTTGCTGTTGCGAGGCGCCTCGGTTTGATCGGACGATCCGGGTTCGATGGTGTCATTCGTTGGCTCATTTACGCCCCAAAGGGCGGGGAAACGTAGTGTTCAGGCATAATAATCCACATCGGTGGACCGGCCCTGTCGCTCCATGGGGCAGTTGCGGCTGTTCCTGAGGCTCGGGCTAGACAGTCTCGAATCGGTAGAGGACGATCACTGGCCTCGGTTCGCAGACGGAAACCAAACTTCCAAATACGTGACATTGGCGGTTTTATTTGTAGAACCTAGTATGGTGACATAGTGGGATGGGGCGCTTATGCCGCCTATGATTGATACTTATGATTTGAAGTTGTTTTACACACTATGCACTTATAATAGTATCAAATGATTTGTTTTTCAACGTATCAAGCATTCTTGGCTATTATAAGGTAAAAACCCTATCCTCCGGCTTGCGTTGCATTGTGTGATGGGAACTGGGTCTTATAATAGCTTCATTTTTCCTTATTTAGCATTGCGCTGTTTGTTTTATGCACTGGTATTCTTGGGAGGAAACCCGTTCCGTGTTATACGGCGTGGTCCCTTGATTTACCAAACTTTAAAAATAATGATTAATAACTGTTTTAGTTCTCACACCAGTCACATGACTGACCTGGAGTTTGTTGTTTTAATCTAAACTCTGGGTGCCCTTATTTTGACACGGGCAGCTAGTAATTTTGGTTTTGCAGATTTATATTCACAGGATCCTGGATTACAGCTGGAACGATATCCGGAAAGCTTTGTATCCGTATATCTCTTCTAGTTGTGTATTGAATTATTTTCCGCTGCTATGTAATTTAAATCTCTGATATTTCTGTGTAATATTCATTTATACTCTGTATATTCTTGTAATCTGATGCATTGTTGTAATATACAATGAAATGTTCTTCCGTGTGCGTTCTATTTTGTGGCTTGTTCTCGAACTATCCGCTCTTTCCTTTACGGGGAAGTTACGGGTTTTTACAGTTGGTATCAGAGCTTTGGTTTACAAAGCTCAGAGAACAAGGCACATTAGAACCATACGAAAGAATTCATCAGATATTGGATTAGTAAAATCCAATGAGAATGACTCGTTAGAGATAGGATCAGTAGTATCATAGAACGAGTGTGAAGAGTATATTTTTAAAATGAAAACAAATTTTGTTTTGAAAATTTAAATCAATTATTCGTATTTGATTATTTATTTGTATTGATTTGGACAGTCCAGTATATAAAGATTTTGCATATACGCCTTGCAAACGTGTATTTGAAGTTTTAATATACTGGATAGACATAGAATTACACTCTAATCGCCCGGAGATGATTTTGATGACGGAGCTCCATCATTAGAATTTATGTTCGTGTGACGAAGGTGGACTTTCTATATATTTCCTATTGACTGGTGTGAGAACCAAAATTAGATAGGACCTATTGTTGTGATTTGGCATCAAAAATCTGTTTTTTGACTATGTATCAAAGTTATGAATTTCAAAAGCTAATCAACTAATGGATTGATGTTTGTGTTGTTTGTTTATTTATTTGATAATTTTGAACCATTACGCCTAATTGTATCAAATAGTGAATTGTATTGAAAATTGGTCGCATTTGCTTGCATATACATGTACTTACATTGAACAGGTCATAGCAAGGAGGCTAGAGCAGAGAATAAAATTTGTTTGCCCGACAAATAGGTACATGTTTACTATAATTTACTGTTTTGTTTGGGTGATGATGATTTTATGAGCCTATTGGCTAGCCGCTTGGCTTTTTCGTTTTCTTTTTGAGATCAGAAGGCCTATATGGCAATTTCGGGATTTTCCCGTGGCTCCCGGTGCAGGGGAGGTTATGGCGAAATTTTTCGAAAATTCCGGGTGTTAGCCAAATTTTTGAAGAATTTGAAAATTCTCAGAAACTGAAAAGTTGGAGAATGGAAGCCAGATCGAACGTAGAGTTGATTAATCAAACCACTTTCGACTTTGTTCCTTTTCGGGGATGAAAAGTTTTAAGTCGGGGAGATTGTAACAACCCGAAAATCTGGGCCAGTTTAAAAATTTTATTTTGGCAATTTTAGCGGATTTTGAATATTTAAAATGAATTATTTTAAATAATATCGACAAAAAATTTATTTTGAATATAAATCGAACGTATATATTATATACGTCGTCATTAGAATATAAATATTTTATTTATAATTATAAAAGGAATTGAAAATGGCGCGGTAGTTCGATAATTCGATTTCAAACTTCAATTGAATGTACCGGGTGCAAAACAATCCGGATTTTAGTGAAACCAAAAATAATGGGACCTAATTGTGACTATCTTTCCAACGAATCCGAAAAATCGAAATTTCATAGCGGGGATCAAAAGATATGTCCAGTTGAAAATTCTGAATAGTCGCTATAGAATTTCGGCCCTTAAAAATGGAGATTTTGCAAATGACCTCGGATTTCGACGAAACCACTTTTGTTGGATCCGTGATGTAAAGTTATTGCTAGGTTTCAAATTTCATAATTTTTCGAATCAATTGGTGAGCGTGACAAAGGAAAACGCGTTTGACCAGTTTCAGTTGATTTTAATCGACTGGAAATTGGCCATTTTTCCAACGGTCTCAGAATTCGACGAAACTAGTTTTGTTAGGACCGTATCGTCAATACGAAGCTAGAAAATATATTTCTGGAATTTATAGAGTTAGTATGTGACCCCAGTAAATTGAAATGCGCGTTCAAATTCAATATATAGAGTTATATGTTGATTTTAACGAAAACTAATCGAAACGATCGAATCAGCTTACGATACATATCCCATTATGTTCGGAATGGGGGTAATACGCTAGGGACGACAGTCGACGGGTTCAATTTTGAGTTCGAATAAAAAGGTTACTTTTAGGAATTTAAAAATTAAATAAATTAAATAAATTATTATATAAGCGTTGACCTCGCCCCTTTCCTCCTTCTCTTCCCCGTTCTATCGGATCTAGAAAACGAAATAAAAAAAATCACGGAACCCTAGCTGCCAGGGGATCGCCGTCGCCCCCCAGGCTCCGACCCGCCGCACCTCCAACCGACCCACTCCCTCTCCCCCAACCTTCTTGCTCCTCCTCCAGCACGAGAACCAGACCCCCCCTTCCTGATCGACGCGATACCCCCCCTTTTCCCTTGCTCCACCGCCTGCGACACCCCCCTCTCCTCCTGCCTTGCACCAACGACGCTCCACCCCCTGCAAACTCCGGCGCCGTTCAGTCGAAGACCCCCCCCCCTCCCTAAAATTCCAATGTAAGTTTCATTTATTTATTTTAATCTATATAGAATCTGTTTTGTTTATTTATTTTTAGTATGTATAAAAATTTGTTTATTTATTTATCAATTTACATAAAAGTTTAATTTTTACAATAGGAAAGATACGATCTTTTTATTTTTAAAATAATAAAATTATGATTTTTATTATATGTAGATGATAAAAATATAATTTTTACATTATAGGAAGATTCAAAATATAATTTTTACATTATAGAAAGGCTAAAAATATAATTTTTATTCGAGTGGTAAGCTAGAAAGATTTTCATATATTGAATAGCGAAGTAAAAATTCGATTTTTATATATTGAATAGCGAAGTAAAAATTCGATTTTTATATATTGAATAGCATAGTAAAAATTCGATTTCTATATATCGAATAGCATAGTAAAAATTCGATTTTTATATATTGAATAGCGAAGTAAAAAATTTGATTTTTATATATTGAATAGCATAGTAAAAATTCGATTTTTATATATTGAATAGCGAAGTTGTAACACCCCACACCCGCTATAGTCACTCACTAAGGGAATGCCATAGCATCGGTGGAGTATTTTTAGTGAGTATAGAACAGTAAAATTACAACAAGACAGATATAATGTAATACTTGAAAATTTAAAACATCATCTCATAGCAGCGGAAAGTAAAACATGTTTGGTTACATCATAAAACCATAACAAGAGTCAAGTACAAAATATCCATCCTGAATAAAATAAGTACATAATCCCACTACTCATAACAAATAGCCATAACAGAAAAGATAAGATAAGCTGAGCTCTACATCTACGGTCCAAGCTCCAAGAGATAGATAAAGCAAACTGATCAAAGCCCACTAGCACTAGGCCCAACCTGAGGACCTGAAGGAAAAAGATAAAAACAACGGGGGTCAGACATAAGCCTGAGTGAACCCTATCTCCTTAATAATACAATTATTAAAGTAATTAGGGTATGATATGAACTCGGTATGGTATCTTTGGGGATAATGACTACACTAAGTTGCCCACGAACACAGGACGAACTAAGATAACCGTAAAGACGCATCTACCCACCCAAGGATAATTACTAACTGCACCACACCAGACTTATTCACCCAAAGGTAATTCCTACACTGCACCACACCAGACTTATTCACCCAAAGGTAATTCCTACTTAAAGGTTGATCCCACTAAGTGTACTTAGTAATTTTTCACCCGGTAGTTTCTTGTACACCTACACAGGTGCCGTCTGCCCCTATTTTTACTAGGTGTACCCACTACCCCCAAGCGATCGGCTCCCTACCGTAGATACCCGTGCTGGTCCCACAAAAGGGGGTGTATCATTCCCCAAAGTGGCTACCATATAATATCACTGTGCACGGCTTTATATCTACCCGATGCAACAACGACTTACCAACCAGCCCGGGTCCACACACGCATATGAAACCCGTTGATCCCGCGTTGCCACCGCTAACCCGTTTTGGCCTCTTATAGTCAAGCCCAATATGCGTGTCCCGTCACCCGACAAGAGTCGAGCCTACAAAGATACGTTTGGGATATTGGTTGAAATGGGCCCCCACAAGCTACTACTTAAGCTTGTCGTTTAATCTAGTGCATCCCACTTAACCCTTTAACCATGTCCCCTTACATGTTATAAATCTTGGTTAAGTCCTTTAATCATATTTCAATTGCCACTTAGGGCACCCACTAGATTCCCACATGCCACCCATGGCACTTACTTAACCCCTTAATCATGTTTAATTACATGTTCCACCTTGGTTAAGTATTCTAATCGTATTCTCACATGCCACCCATGGCACTTACTTAACCCTTTTATCATGTTTAATTACATGTTCCACCTTGGTTAAGTATTCTAATCGTATTTTTCTATTGCCACCCAAGGCAACCCACTAGTCTCATCATGCCACCCCAAGGCACCCACTTAACCCCTCATGTCCCACTACATGCTAATATGGTTAAGTGTTTCTTAATTCATTAATTAAGATCATGACCTCATAAAGACCTCCCACATTAGACCGTCTTTTATGACTGCTGGATATGCCGGTTGGTTCCGGGCAGACTTCCGTCATAAAAAGGGCCTAACCTCGTGTCTTTACTTTAATCATGTATTTAATTTATGACTAAGACCTCTCACATTGGGCCAATCATTTGTAGCCGCTGGATGGCCGGTCGGTTCCGGGCAGACTTCCGCTACAAAAGGGTCCAACCTCGTGTCTTAGTTGATTAATTAATCCTAATTAATCACCCCCATATTAATTATCCCTAATTAATATTAGATTTTCCATAACATGGGTAGACCTAACTCAATAGGTAAATTCCCATGGGGTAGACCTAACTCAATAGGTAAATTCCCACTTATGGTAATTTATTTTTATTGTATGCTTAATCATACCCATTTCAACATACTTTTAATTAACATATTAATTAACCCCATCGTTCCCCACGTAAATCGTCATTATGACATAACATAATAAAGGGAAGATTTACCACACATAACATGGGTTTAGCATATAACTTTATCATGGGTTAAGAGGATGTCAACTTGCATATATGAGCATGTATTAACCCAACTATATTCGACCCAAACTTGCATATTATCAAACATGTGTCTTACATAACATGTTGCATATGAACTTACATATCATCAAACATGTGATTTGCATAACATGTTGCATATGAACTTACATATCATCATACATGTGATTTGCATAACATGTAGAACTTGCATTTTAGCATATACTTAACTTGCATAAGCACTCACATACTTGCATAAGCATTCATATACTTGCATAAGCTTGCATATCATGTTAAACTTGCATTTCAACATATACATAACTTGCATAAACATTCACATACTTGCATAGGCTTGCATATTATGTTAAACTTGCATTTCAACATATACATAACTTGCATAAACATTCACATACTTGCATAGGCTTGCATATTATGTTAAACTTGCATTTCAACATATACATAACTTGCATAAACATTCACATACTTGCATAGGCTTGCATATTATGTTAAACTTGCATTTCAACATATACATAACTTGCATAAACATTCACATACTTGCATAGGCTTGCATATTATGTTAAACTTGCATTTCAACATATACATAACTTGCATAAACATTCACATACTTGCATAAGATGTTAAACATGCATATAAGCATATACATGACTTGCATAAGTACTCACATACTTGCATAACATGTTTGCATAATGGATCCATATTCACTTAGTGTTTTGCATCATAAACATCATGAAACAACTTGCATAAAAATATCATGATTACATATTATGAAACTTGCATGACATAAGGCATATAACTTGCAAAACACATAATATTCACTACATCAAGCTTGCATAAATATATGGATCCACAAACATAGCCATACTTTATCCCATCTTATCATAATCAATTCAATAATTGATTATTAAGGGGATAGAAGCTCACCAAAACAAGATTAGCAAGTTAAATGAAGCAAATTCCAATGATTAAGTAGAAGAAGATGTAGATTAGCTTGCAAACCCTCTTAGGATTTTTAGTGGAGGCTCTCCAATTTTCTAAGTGGTGGCATAATGGCCTTAGATCTATTTTTGGTAAGGATAAGGGGGGTATTAGGGTGTATATATAGATTAGTTAGATGTTTTAGGACCATGGGATATACCCTAGAACCAATCCTAGCCTTTAAAGCATGTCTTGGGGAAGAAGTCAAGTGTAGGAACCATTTAGGGCCCAAAAAAAAACAGCCCAAAACTCATCCCGGGCCTCAAAACATGAGCAGTTTTCGTTTTTGATTTTTCGTGAAACTTTGACGGGCCATAACTTGGTCATACGGACTCCGATTTACGAAAACTCAGACTCTATTTCGCGTATTTTTCCGAGACGAACGCAATGGCACAGCCCGTTTCCCCTGATTCAGAATATTAAATTTAATTCTGCTCTGATTTATGTTATAACAAGTTATTTAACATATGGGGTGTTACATTCTCCCCTACTTAAAGGATTTCGTCCCCGAAATCTCTAAGTCAAGAAGAACGTATCCTACCAACCAAACAACCATCTACTCAACCATCTAACACTGGCATCCATTGTCCTTAAAGTTTCTAATGTTGTATGAACATATGCAAATAGTGTGTGTATATGTTCCCTATCTAATGCAAAATCAGGCGGTCTACTGATTCAGTTGACCTCCTTAATGCAAACCATGATAGTGCCATGCATCCAATATGTATGCGAAAGAACCCTATCGACACATACTATTTCTACATGCGTGCACAATCATTCACCGAATAAATGCATCATCCATATGATAGCACAACCATCATACATCCATTAATATAGCTACCTACACACATTTATATGCAATATGCAATATGAAGTGATTGAGCCGATCTAGTGCCTAAAGTGTGTGTATATGCATCCACGAGCAACCACTAGCAAACACTTGCATCCACTTGCATCCATCAATCATAACATGTCTCAAACACATGTTTCAACCATAGGACTATCCTATCTGAAGGTCAAAGGTACTAACGAGAGGACATACTAAGGATAAGATAAGTACCAGTCAAACGATAAAGGAGAAGTTAAAAGACATACTCTCAAAAAGAAATGGATACAAAGAACGCATCTTCGCTTCCGTCTCCCAAGTTGCGTTGCTCTCCTCTTCTCCCCATTGCACTTTGACTAGCTGAACCTCTCGATTCCTCAATTTCCTAGTCTCTGACCCAAGGATGCGAGTAGGAGCTCGTCGAATAGTCGCATCACGCTCTGCTTCCACTTCTCTAAACAAACTTGGCTCTACCACCTCTGCGGTCTTATGTAGGCACTTCCTCAAATGTGACACATGGAAAACATCATGTATACCACTAAGTCTGTCTGGCAACTCCACCCTATATGCCATCCGTCCAATTCTTTCCTTGACAGGAAACGGTCCTACAAACCTCGGTGCTAACTTCCCAGCGGATCCAAAGCGAACAACATTCCGTAATGGAGACATTTTGACAAAAACCATGTCCCCAACTTCAAACTCAAGATCAGTCCTCCTCTTATCTGCATAAGATTTCTGTCTGTCTTGCGCTGCTTTCATCCTTCTTCGAATCAAATCAACCTTCTCTGAAGTCTCTCTAACCATATCGGGCCCTAGCAAGATCTTATCCGTAGATTCCTACCAACATGTAGGTGATCGACAAGGCCTTCCATAAAGAGCTTCAAAAGGTGCCATGCCAATACTAGACTGGAAGCTGTTGTTATATGCAAACTCCACCAAAGGAAGATGCTCTTCCCATGTACCTCCAAAATCCAAGATACAAAGCCTCAAAAGGTCTTCCAAAACACGGTTCACCCTCTCGGTCTGGCTGTCTGTCTGAGGATGATATGCGGTGCTCAAACACAACTGAGTCCCCACCGCCTCCTGTAAACTCTTCCAAAACTCACTAGTGAAGATAGGATCTCGATCACTCACTATGCTGGAAGGTACCCCATGCAATCGAACTATCTCTCGAACATAGACTGAAGCAAGCCATGGAGCAGTCCTCTTACTCTTTACGGGTATGAAATGGGTGCTCTCAGTAAGTCTATCCACCCCCACCCAAATTCCTGTATTACCCTTCCTCGACCTGGGTAACCCGTCAATAAAATCCATCGAGATGCTATCCCAATTCCATTGCGGAACTTCCAAAGGATGAAGCAACCCACCTGGTTTCTTTCGCTCCGTCTTCACTCGTTGGCACACCAAGCATCGAGCGACATGCTCGGCCACATCTTTCTTCATACCGGCCCAGAAGAAAGCCCTCTTCATGTCTCGGTACATCTTACCCCCACCGGGATGAATGGTCATCCTAAAACGGTGTGCGTCATCAAGAATAGCCTTCCTCAAACCCTCGTCCTGCGGTACACAAAGTCTACCGTCTCTACGCAAGCACCCTCTATCTCTAAGGTGTACCTACTCAAATGGCTGGACGACTCCCCCCTTATGAGCTTCTCTACTAACCCAACCAACTGTGGGTCGCCCCTCTGTGCTTCTCCAATCCGCCCCAAAAGAGTAGGTCTAACTTCCAAAGAAGCTAGCAAACCGGGTACAAAGTCAACGGAAGGTCTAAAGTCAAACTTAGAAATAAACTCTAAGCTCCGTCGTTCAACGAACAATGAACTCAAGGACAACCTTTTTCTACTTAAGGTGTCCGTTACCATGTTACCCTTACTCATAGGATGCTAAGGATCCCATCCACTTTTGCTGTCCTAAGACTATGCGCTCGAAGAGTCTCCAACACTTCCCTAAGATGTAGGGCATGCTCTTCTCCACCAGAATATCATCCAAAATCATCACAACTGTCTCCCACGCAGACCACCCTAGTCGAATTCGGCATCCCCCAAATGCAAGCCCCAAAGGCCTAAACCAATATCAGACAAACACCCAAGGGATACCTCCTTCGAATTCAGACGACCTACGTGAGACGATACTAGTAAAAATGGCTAAATAATTAAGTCCTTGACCAATTCTGGATGTTCTCGCCAGTCTCGCTCCAAAACCGTCGTTTATCCTATACTGGCCCTGCTCAGCCTATTGAGCACATACGAAAACTTATTTCGCTCCTAGAAAAGACCCAGATGTCATCTACAAAGACCATCACGAACTTATTTAGGTACTCCCTGAACACCCTTCTCAACAAAGTATGCGGGGGCGTTCGTCAAACCCAATGGCATCACCAGCCACTCATAAAAGAAATCATCTGGAGTCCCAAAGGCAGTCTCCTCTATACTATTCTCAGCCACTCTCAACTGATGAAATCCCGTGGCTAAGTCCTACTACAAAAATACTGAGGCGCCAGCCAACTGATCAAGGAGATCATTAATCCTCGGCAATGGGTATCTATTCTTCTTTGTGAGTTTCTTTAGTTCCCTTTAGCCTACACAAAGTCTGAGGGACCCATCCGCCTTCATAACAAAAACTACTGGAGCGCCCCACTCCGATATACTTCGTCTTATGAACCCCTTTTTAAGCAAATCGCCTACTTACTTATGGAGTTCCCTCCTCCCACTAGGGGCCATGTGGCACACTGGCCAAGATACTGGTTTAGCATTATCCACCAGATATATTCGGAAGTCAATCTCCCGCTTCGGAGGTAAGCCCTTCACCTCCTCAAACACATCCGGGTATTCCCGGACCGCTCTAACAGATCGCAGACTCAAGACCAACGTGTCAGGCGATTCTAGATACCTTAGCATAACAGATTCTATGGGATTACAAGAGATCTCGAGAGTGTTACTTAGGCGGCCCATAAGCCTAACAACTCTCCCTTGAAAATGAAGAACAACACTCCTACTGGATAACCAGTCCATGCCCAAAATTAACCCATAGCCCGTGAAGCCCAACAAGCATCACATCTAAACTCAACGCTAAGTATAGAAACTTTCAAACCCAAACATATCATGGAGCCCCAACTGGGTTTGAAACAACTAAGGGATCATCTACCAAACTGGTGTCTAAGTGCAGTGACTCAACTAACAATGGTAGGATAAACGAACTCAATATATCAGAATCAAATAAAGCTTGAATCGGATGATAAAGAAATCCAAATTCCAACCTAGACGGTCATATTCCCATCTGGTACCCTAGTCATGAGGGAATACAACTACCCTCCAGAAGATTCCATACCTTGCCCTTGCTTCTTTGAACAATCCTAATAAGGTGTCCTATTCCTCTTAAAAGGATAACCACTTGCCTTCTTCTTCCCTATTCTCCACTCGTAACCTCCCACCAATGAGGTTTCATCTTTCATTAACCAAACAACTATTTGAGCCTTCCTCCCATCGTTTATCCAATAGATACCTACCAGTCCTCCTCCTTCTTGAACCAACTTCTAATCCGACTAACGTCTAAGTCCCTTGAGGTGGTTTTCCATCCTTATCTATCTTAGAAAGATCATCTATACGCGGAGGGGAAACTCAAAACGAGAGAAAGGGAGAGATTCAAAATGGAGAATTCGAAAGATATAGATATGGCTATTGGGGATTATGCTTTCCTTTCAAAAACTTTTCTCTTAAAAGACATGTTTTTGAAAATACTCCTTTCCAAAAATATTCTTAGAAAATAGTTTTTCTAAAAATTTTATCTGTTCCGGTAACCTTAAGCTCTGATACCACGTGTAACACCCCACACCCGCTATAGTCACTCACTAAGGGAATGCCATAGCATCGGTGGAGTATTTTTAGTGAGTATAGAACAGTAAAATTACAACAAGACAGATATAATGTAATACTTGAAAATTTAAAACATCATCTCATAGCAGCGGAAAGTAAAACATGTTTGGTTACATCATAAAACCATAACAAGAGTCAAGTACAAAATATCCATCCTGAATAAAATAAGTACATAATCCCACTACTCATAACAAATAGCCATAACAGAAAAGATAAGATAAGCTGAGCTCTACATCTACGGTCCAAGCTCCAAGAGATAGATAAAGCAAACTGATCAAAGCCCACTAGCACTAGGCCCAACCTGAGGACCTGAAGGAAAAAGATAAAAACAACGGGGGTCAGACATAAGCCTGAGTGAACCCTATCTCCTTAATAATACAATTATTAAAGTAATTAGGGTATGATATGAACTCGGTATGGTATCTTTGGGGATAATGACTACACTAAGTTGCCCACGAACACAGGACGAACTAAGATAACCGTAAAGACGCATCTACCCACCCAAGGATAATTACTAACTGCACCACACCAGACTTATTCACCCAAAGGTAATTCCTACACTGCACCACACCAGACTTATTCACCCAAAGGTAATTCCTACTTAAAGGTTGATCCCACTAAGTGTACTTAGTAATTTTTCACCCGGTAGTTTCTTGTACCCCTACACAGGTGCCGTCTGCCCCTATTTTTACTAGGTGTACCCACTACCCCCAAGCGATCGGCTCCCTACCGTAGATACCCGTGCTGGTCCCACAAAAGGGGGTGTATCATTCCCCAAAGTGGCTACCATATAATATCACTGTGCACGGCTTTATATCTACCCGATGCAACAACGACTTACCAACCAGCCCGGGTCCACACACGCATATGAAACCCGTTGATCCCGCGTTGCCACCGCTAACCCGTTTTGGCCTCTTATAGTCAAGCCCAATATGCGTGTCCCGTCACCCGACAAGAGTCGAGCCTACAAAGATACGTTTGGGATATTGGTTGAAATGGGCCCCCACAAGCTACTACTTAAGCTTGTCGTTTAATCTAGTGCATCCCACTTAACCCTTTAACCATGTCCCCTTACATGTTATAAATCTTGGTTAAGTCCTTTAATCATATTTCAATTGCCACTTAGGGCACCCACTAGATTCCCACATGCCACCCATGGCACTTACTTAACCCCTTAATCATGTTTAATTACATGTTCCACCTTGGTTAAGTATTCTAATCGTATTCTCACATGCCACCCATGGCACTTACTTAACCCTTTTATCATGTTTAATTACATGTTCCACCTTGGTTAAGTATTCTAATCGTATTTTTCTATTGCCACCCAAGGCAACCCACTAGTCTCATCATGCCACCCCAAGGCACCCACTTAACCCCTCATGTCCCACTACATGCTAATATGGTTAAGTGTTTCTTAATTCATTAATTAAGATCATGACCTCATAAAGACCTCCCACATTAGACCGTCTTTTATGACTGCTGGATATGCCGGTTGGTTCCGGGCAGACTTCCGTCATAAAAAGGGCCTAACCTCGTGTCTTTACTTTAATCATGTATTTAATTTATGACTAAGACCTCTCACATTGGGCCAATCATTTGTAGCCGCTGGATGGCCGGTCGGTTCCGGGCAGACTTCCGCTACAAAAGGGTCCAACCTCGTGTCTTAGTTGATTAATTAATCCTAATTAATCACCCCCATATTAATTATCCCTAATTAATATCAGATTTTCCATAACATGGGTAGACCTAACTCAATAGGTAAATTCCCATGGGGTAGACCTAACTCAATAGGTAAATTCCCACTTATGGTAATTTATTTTTATTGTATGCTTAATCATACCCATTTCAACATACTTTTAATTAACATATTAATTAACCCCATCGTTCCCCACGTAAATCGTCATTATGACATAACATAATAAAGGGAAGATTTACCACACATAACATGGGTTTAGCATATAACTTTATCATGGGTTAAGAGGATGTCAACTTGCATATATGAGCATGTATTAACCCAACTATATTCGACCCAAACTTGCATATTATCAAACATGTGTCTTACATAACATGTTGCATATGAACTTACATATCATCAAACATGTGATTTGCATAACATGTTGCATATGAACTTACATATCATCATACATGTGATTTGCATAACATGTAGAACTTGCATTTTAGCATATACTTAACTTGCATAAGCACTCACATACTTGCATAAGCATTCATATACTTGCATAAGCTTGCATATCATGTTAAACTTGCATTTCAACATATACATAACTTGCATAAACATTCACATACTTGCATAGGCTTGCATATTATGTTAAACTTGCATTTCAACATATACATAACTTGCATAAACATTCACATACTTGCATAGGCTTGCATATTATGTTAAACTTGCATTTCAACATATACATAACTTGCATAAACATTCACATACTTGCATAGGCTTGCATATTATGTTAAACTTGCATTTCAACATATACATAACTTGCATAAACATTCACATACTTGCATAGGCTTGCATATTATGTTAAACTTGCATTTCAACATATACATAACTTGCATAAACATTCACATACTTGCATAAGATGTTAAACATGCATATAAGCATATACATGACTTGCATAAGTACTCACATACTTGCATAACATGTTTGCATAATGGATCCATATTCACTTAGTGTTTTGCATCATAAACATCATGAAACAACTTGCATAAAAATATCATGATTACATATTATGAAACTTGCATGACATAAGGCATATAACTTGCAAAACACATAATATTCACTACATCAAGCTTGCATAAATATATGGATCCACAAACATAGCCATACTTTATCCCATCTTATCATAATCAATTCAATAATTGATTATTAAGGGGATAGAAGCTCACCAAAACAAGATTAGCAAGTTAAATGAAGCAAATTCCAATGATTAAGTAGAAGAAGATGTAGATTAGCTTGCAAACCCTCTTAGGATTTTTAGTGGAGGCTCTCCAATTTTCTAAGTGGTGGCATAATGGCCTTAGATCTATTTTTGGTAAGGATAAGGGGGGTATTAGGGTGTATATATAGATTAGTTAGATGTTTTAGGACCATGGGATATACCCTAGAACCAATCCTAGCCTTTAAAGCATGTCTTGGGGAAGAAGTCAAGTGTAGGAACCATTTAGGGCCCAAAAAAAAAACAGCCCAAAACTCATCCCGGGCCTCAAAACATGAGCAGTTTTTGATTTTTCGTGAAACTTTGACGGGCCATAACTTGGTCATACGGACTCCGATTTATGAAAACTCGGACTCTATTTCGCGTATTTTTCCGAGACGAACGCAATGGCACAGCCCGTTTCCCCTGATTCAGAATATTAAATTTAATTCTGCTCTGATTTATGTTATAACAAGTTATTTAACATACGGGGTGTTACAGAAGTAAAAATTCGATTTTTATATATTGAATAGCGAAGTAAAAATTCGATTTTTATGCATGTAGTGGCTACGGGCAGTGAAAATTGACAAGAGGCAAGAGCGGCAAAGATTTCTGCATAAGAAGAGTCGTGGCGTTGGATTAGCTATTCTGTGAGAATTTCTCACTCTTTAATTTATTTTTCTAGTTATAAATATATACTAGGATGCAGACGTGTTTAGTAGCACCCGACACCCGTCATCCACAGACCATGGATGGCTTGTTTGTTTAATTGTTTGGTTGTGTAGTTGGTTAGATTATTTGGTTTGAATTGAATTGTTTGGTGAAATGAAATTGATTTGATTGATGTGTGAATGGCGTGGGCCTTCACTAGACCGGGGATAAGGCTAGGCCTTGTCCCGTTTCTAGTATCGTGCCGTTATGCCGCCGAAATTTTCTAAAAATAAGTTAGAAAAATAAAGATAACATTTTATTTAATAAATGAACAGAATAGAATATTCATAGGTTGAATAAAATAGTTTGATCGTTAAAAATATAATTTTTAACGTGAATGTGAATAAATAAATATTCATTTACAAACCAGACGGTTTGTTTATGTACACATATTTGAAGGACATTGATTGGGACGATAAATTTTACACATCGCCCAACTGCACAAATAAAAATCTGGGTTGGATTGCTTGAAACCCCACACGGGTATTGGGATGATATTTGACGTACACTAATCCCGATTGTTTAGTTGTATGTCGATCGATTGATTGACAGGCTGTCATAAGCGTTGGATATTTATATTTGATGCTTATACAGTGTAGAATGCACTTTGGATGATGGTTGATTATTCATCGTTGTTGATATATACATGTGTTGTAGAAAATCCATATAATTAACATTATATGGTAATTGATTGGGCCTCATTCCAGTTTTAAAATAGAAATATTTGAAAAAGAAATATTTGAAATAGAATATTTGAAAATAGAAATATATGAAGCCGTATTGATTAGATTGACGCCATTTTGACGTGAACGATATTTATATCGATTTTATTCATTTTATAATGAATATCGAAAGTGATTTCAAAATCTGATATTTTGAAAAGAATTTAAATTGAATATAAATGAATTCGAATTGAAATGGAATAGAAATGAATTCGAATTGAAATTGAATTGAATTGAAAACGAACTGAAATTGAATTAGAAATCAATTTGAATTAGAAATCAATTTGAATTGAAATCAATTTGAAATGAATTTAAAATGAATTTAAATTGGAATATTCAATTTTGATTTGAAATTGAATATGAAGTTGAAACCGTTTTGAAAATGAATTTAAAACGATTTATAAAGCGTGTTTTGAATTGAAATCGATGAAGTATATATTATATATATTACATATATAATATAATGTCCTGAATAGAACGCGCCGCGCCGCGGCAGTTCGCGAATTTCGACCATTGACTTCGAACGGATATTACGGGAGATCCGACCGTCGGATTCTCCTAAAACCGAAACCGTTGGGTTCGTATCGGAAAGAGCTTTCTAACGAATATTAGAAATTAGAAATCTAACGGTTGTATTTGGAATTATGTCCAAATCAAATTTGGAAAAGGTCGTTGTAAGTGCAGTTCGATGGCCATTGATGGAAATCGACTGTACGGGCCTTGATAAAATTATTAAAAATAGTAATAATTTGTGTAAAATCATAAGAAATGATTTAGAAAGAATTGGGATGAAAAACTCCATATTTGAAAAGATAAAAATAAATTTTTATCGAAATGAACTAGTTTTGAACTAGAATTATAATCCTATTTATTTTTAAATAAATAAATTGAATTTGAAATGGTTTTGAAAATAACCAGAATTTCCAATGATTGCATTGGAATGGATTTGAATCGAAATTGTCTTCGGAATATTTCGATGTTGGAATTCGTGATTATACAGATGTTGTTATGGAAATTTGAAAGATATATATTTATATCGTTATTTCCAATACGACATTTGTTAATCGTAGAATTTGATATTGAATATAAGCCGATATATTTTCTATTCAGAGCCTTGTATTGAATATCAAATGTGATTTGGGTTTGTCGTGAATGGTGTCTTCATTAACACTGTTCTTGAACCCAGTTGAGAAAAGATTAAATCTTTTTATTTAGATTTAATGAATTGTACCAATTAAATAATAATTAATTGGAATTGAATTGATGTTGATTTTTGGGTTTATCGTGAATAGTGTTTTAAATAACACTTGTTCTTTAACCCGATAATTAATGAATGTGATTTTGGGTTTATCGTGAACCTTGTTTTAAATGACACTGATTCTATAACCCCGTTAAAGATTAAAACTAAGTGGAGTTTTAATGAATCTTTAATTAGATTGAAATGATCGAGAATGGAGTATCACCAGTTTTGCTCCAGGCGATAGTTAAATCTTTAATTAGATTTGAACGTGAAATGGTAATTGAATTTACCGATAACACCGTGGTGTTAGATATGAAGTAAGACCCGTTTTACTTCATGGGATGAATAGGTTGGGATTGGGAAATTAAAACCAATGATTACTTCGGTAAGGTTCGTTAATCTCGACTAGTTGAATCGAAATTCAAAAGGAGATTAGAGAATAAATTCAAGGAATTTATCTTGGATAAAATTAATGGGAACCTTTCCCTATGAATGTGAAATTTAGAAACTAACTGTCGGTTAGCCAAGCAGAATGGTTTTCTGGATATTGATCTGATGTTGGTTTCGGCCTTCGGGGTTAATATTTGGGGAATTGTTCTCTTGATTAATTTACGGTTAGTGACTGATGAATTGGAATGAGGCGTATGTTGTGTTTGTGTAACACTTATTTAAAATATACGCGAGTTATTCGGAAAGACCGGGTTTATCCCATTCTGAATAACTGATACGACGATAAGTCGAAGATGAAGACGATGGTCGAAGACCGGAGGTCTTTACGTCGTTTGGGTGATTACTGATGATCTTGATTGGGCTGTACACCCAAGAAGATGGAAACAGTTGGTGATCGTCCAGACGTACTTGGAGATCGATGGATATGCGGGGTACTAGGTGCCTCCGGTTTCGTTCAGACCCAGAACGGACTTGTAAATGGACTGTGTGTCTGACATTGGATTTTAGTCCGTGCGATTGATCTCTATTAAATATATAACTGTTTGGCGGCAGAGAATTTATTCTCTTGCTTAACGCCCTTCTCTGAGACGTACGAGCTCAAGGGTTATATATTGATGGATATCAAACGCATGGAGTGAATTGCCTGTGTGGCATGCCTAAGTGGCAATTGATCGAGGCTTCTGTTGAAAAGCAAAAGTCTTGTGGTGATGATCAAAGCACAGCCTGTGTGGCACACCTTTGTGTAACGTGAATTCGCGAGCCTCGCACCCCGGTTGTGAACCAAAAACGGGAGAGGACCTCTGGGAGGGCATGCGTTTCTTTCTAGCTAGGGTGGTGTCAGTGACCTACCAGCCCTGACATTTATATACTTTTCACCTGTGTGGTTGTTGCTGTTGCGAGGCGCCTCGGTTTGATCGGACGATCCGGGTCCGATGGAGTCATTCGTTGGCTCATTTACGCCCCAAAGGGCGGGGAAACGTAGTGTTCAGGCATAATAATCCACATCGGTGGACCGGCCCTGTCGCTCCATGGGGCAGTTGCGGCTGTTCCTGAGGCTCGGGCTAGACAGTCTCGAATCGGTAGAGGACGATCACTGGCCTCGGTTCGCAGACGGAAACCAAACTTCCAAATACGTGACATTGGCAGTTTTATTTGTAGAACCTAGTATGGTGACATAGTGGGATGGGGCGCTTATGCCGCCTATGATTGATACTTATGATTTGAAGTTGTTTTACACACTATGCACTTATAATAGTATCAAATGATTTGTTTTTCAACGTATCAAGCATTCTTGGCTATTATAAGGTAAAAACGCTATCCTCCGGCTTGCGTTGCATTGTGTGATGGGAACTGGGTCTTATAATAGCTTCATTTTTCCTTATTTAGCATTGCGCTGTTTGTTTTATGCACTGGTGTTCTTGGGAGGAAACCCGTTCCGTGTTATACGGCGTGGTCCCTTGATTTACCTAACTTTAAAAATAAAGATTAATAACTGTTTTAGTTCTCACACCAGTCACATGACTGACCTGGAGTTTGTTGTTTTAATCTAAACTCTGGGTGCCCTTATTTTGACACGGGCAGCTAGTAATTTTGGTTTTGCAGATTTATATTCACAGGATCCTAGATTACAGCTGGAACGATATCCGGAAAGCTTTGTATCCGTATATCTCTTCTAGTTGTGTATTGAATTATTTTCCGCTGCTATGTAATTTAAATCTCTGATATTTCTGTGTATTATTCATTTATACTCTGTATATTCTTGTAATCTGATGCATTGTTGTAATATACAATGAAATGTTCTTCCGTGTGCGTTCTATTTTGTGGCTTGTTCTCGAACTATCCGCTCTTTCCTTTACGGGGAAGTTACGGGTTTTTACAGTTGGTATCAGAGCTTTGGTTTACAAAGCTCAGAGAACAAGGCACATTAGAACCGTACGAAAGAATTCATCAGATATTGGATTAGTAAAATCCAATGAGAATGACTCGTTAGAGATAGGATCAGTAGTATCATAGAACGAGTGTGAAGAGTATATTTTTAAAATGAAAACAAATTTTGTTTTGAAAATTTAAATCAATTATTCGTATTTGATTATTTATTTGTATTGATTTGGACAGTCCAGTATATAAAGATTTTGCATATACGCCTTGCAAACGTGTATTTGAAGTTTTAATATACTGGATAGACATAGAATTACACTCTAATCGCCCGGAGATGATTTTGATGACGGAGCTCCATCATTAGAATTTATGTTCGTGTGACGAAGGTGGACTTTCTATATATTTCCTATTGACTGGTGTGAGAACCAAAATTAGATAGGACCTATTGTTGTGATTTGGCATCAAAAATCTGATTTTTGACTATGTATCAAAGTTATGAATTTCAAAAGCTAATCAACTAATGGATTGATGTTTGTGTTGTTTGTTTATTTATTTGATAATTTTGAACCATTACGCCTAATTGTATCAAATAGTGAATTGTATTGAAATTGGTCGCATTTACTTGCATATACATGTACTTACATTGAACAGGTCATAGCAAGGAGGCTAGAGCAGAGAATAAAATTTGTTTGCCCGACAAATAGGTACATGTTTACTATAATTTACTGTTTTGTTTGGATGATGATGATTTTATGAGCCTATTGGCTAGCCGCTTGGCTTTTTCGTTTTCTTTTTGAGATCAGAAGGCCTATATGGCAATTTCAGGATTTTCCCGTGGCTCCCGGTGCAGGGGAGGTTATGGCGAAATTTTTCGAAAATTCCGGGTGTTAGCCAAATTTTTGAAGAATTTGAAAATTCTCAGAAACTGAAAAGTTGGAGAATGGAAGCCAGATCGAACGTAGAGTTGATTAATCAAACCACTTTCGACTTTGTTCCTTTTCGGGGATGAAAAGTTTTAAGTGGGGGAGATTGTAACAACCCGAAAATCTGGGCCAGTTTAAAATTTTTATTTTGGCAATTTTAGCGGATTTTGAATATTTAAAATGAATTATTTTAAATAATATCGACGAAAAATTTATTTTGAATATAAATCGAACGTATATATTATATACGTCGTCATTAGAATATAAATATTTTAGTTATAATTATAAAAGGAATTGAAAATGGCGCGGTAGTTCGATAATTCGATTTCAAACTTCAATTGAATGTACCGGGTGCAAAACAATCCGGATTTTAGTGAAACCAAAAATAATGGGACCTAATTGTGACTATCTTTCCAACGAATCCGAAAAATCGAAATTTCATAGCGGGGATCAAAAGATATGTCCAGTTGAAAATTCTGAATAGTCGCTATAGAATTTCGGCCCTTAAAAATGGAGATTTTGCAAATGACCTCGGATTTCGACGAAACCACTTTTGTTGGATCCGTGATGTAAAGTTATTGCTAGGTTTCAAATTTCATAATTTTTCGAATCAATAGGTGAGCGTGACAAAGGAAAACGCGTTTGACCAGTTTCAGTTGATTTCAATCGACTGGAAATTGGCCATTTTTCCAACGGTCTCAGAATTCGACGAAACTAGTTTTGTTAGGACCGTATCGTCAATACGAAGCTAGAAAATATTTTTCTGGAATTTATAGAGTTAGTATGTGACCCCAGTAAATTGAAATGCGCGTTCAAATTCAATATATAGAGTTATATGTTGATTTTAACGAAAACTGATCGAAACGATCGAATCAGCTTACGATACATATCCCATTGTGTTCGGAATGGGGGTAATACGCTAGGGACGACAGTCGACGGATTCAATTTTGAGTTCGAATAAAAAGGTTACTTTTAGGAATTTAAAAATTAAATAAATTAAATAAATTATTATATAAGCGTTGACCTCGCCCCTTTCCTCCTTCTCTTCCCCGTTCTATCGGATCTGGAAAACGAAATAAAAAAAATCGCGGAACCCTAGCTGCCAGGGGATCGTCGTCGCCCCCCCGGCTCCGACCCGCCGCACCTCCAACCGACCCACTCCCTCTCCCCCAACCTTCTTGCTCCTCCTCCAGCACGAGAACCAGACCCCCCCTTCCTAATCGACGCGATACCCCCCCTTTTCCCTTGCGCCACCGCCTGCGACACCCCACCTCTCCTCCTGCCTTGCACCAACGACGCTCCACCCCCTGCAAACTCCGGCGCCGTTCAGTCGAAGACCCCCCCCTCCCTAAAATTCCAATGTAAGTTTCATTTATTTATTTTAATCTATATAGAATCTGTTTTGTTTATTTATTTTTAGTATGTATAAAAATTTGTTTATTTATTTATCAATTTACATAAAAGTTTAATTTTTACAATAGGAAAGATACGATCTTTTTATTTTTAAAATAATAAAATTATGATTTTTATTATATGTAGATGATAAAAATATAATTTTTACATTATACGAAGATTCAAAATATAATTTTTACATTATAGAAAGGCTAAAAATATAATTTTTATTCGAGTGGTAAGCTAGAAAGATTTTCATATATTGAATAGCGAAGTAAAAATTCGATTTTTATATATTGAATAGCGAAGTAAAAATTCGATTTTTATATATTGAATAGCATAGTAAAAATTCGATTTCTATATATCGAATAGCATAGTAAAAATTCGATTTTTATATATTGAATAGCGAAGTAAAAAATTCGATTTTTATATATTGAATAGCATAGTAAAAATTCGATTTTTATATATTGAATAGCGAAGTAAAAATTCGATTTTTATATATTGAATAGCGAAGTAAAAATTCGATTTTTATGCATGTAGTGGCTACGGGCAGTGAAAATTGACAAGAGGCAAGAGCGGCAAAGATTTCTGCATAAGAAGAGTCGTGGCGTTGGATTAGCTATTCTGTGAGAATTTCTCACTCTTTAATTTATTTTTCTAGTTATAAATATATACTAGGATGCAGACGTGTTTAGTAGCACCCGACACCCGTCATCCACAGACCATGGATGGCTTGTTTGTTTAATTGTTTGGTTGTGTAGTTGGTTAGATTATTTGGTTTGAATTGAATTGTTTGGTGAAATGAAATTGATTTGATTGATGTGTGAATGGCGTGGGCTTTCACTAGACCGGGGATAAGGCTAGGCCTTGTCCCGTTTCTAGTATCGTGCCGTTATGCCGCCGAAATTTTCTAAAAATAAGTTAGAAAAATAAAGATAACATTTTATTTAATAAATGAACAGAATAGAATATTCATAGGTTGAATAAAATAGTTTGATCGTTAAAAATATAATTTTTAACGTGAATGTGAATAAATAAATATTCATTTACAAACCGGACGGTTTGTTTATGTACACATATTTGAAGGACATTGATTGGGACGATAAATTTTACACATCGCCCAACTGCACAAATAAAAATCTGGGTTGGATTGCTTGAAACCCCACACGGGTATTGGGATGATATTTGACGTACACTAATCCCGATTGTTTAGTTGTATGTCGATCGATTGATTGACAGGCTGTCATAAGCGTTGGATATTTATATTTGATGCTTATACAGTGTAGAATGCACTTTGGATGATGGTTGATTATTCATCGTTGTTGATATATACATGTGTTGTAGAAAATCCATATAATTAACATTATATGGTAATTGATTGGGCCTCATTCCAGTTTTAAAATAGAAATATTTGAAAAAGAAATATTTGAAATAGAATATTTGAAAATAGAAATATATGAAGCCGTATTGATTAGATTGACGCCATTTTGACGTGAACGATATTTATATCGATTTTATTCATTTTATAATGAATATCGAAAGTGATTTCAAAATCTGATATTTTGAAAAGAATTTAAATTGAATATAAATGAATTCGAATTGAAATGGAATAGAAATGAATTCGAATTGAAATTGAATTGAAAACGAACTGAAATTGAATTAGAAATCAATTTGAATTAGAAATCAATTTGAATTGAAATCAATTTGAAATGAATTTAAAATGAATTTAAATTGGAATATTCAATTTTGATTTGAAATTGAATATGAAGTTGAAACCGTTTTGAAAATGAATTTAAAACGATTTATAAAGCGTGTTTTGAATTGAAATCGATGAAGTATATATTATATATATTACATATATAATATAATGTCCTGAATAGAACGCGCCGCGCCGCGGCAGTTCGCGAATTTCGACCATTGACTTCGAACGGATATTACGGGAGATCCGACCGTCGGATTCTCCTAAAACCGGAACCGTTGGGTTCGTATCGGAAAGAGCTTTCTAACGAATATTAGAAATTAGAAATCTAACGGTTGTATTTGGAATTATGTCCAAATCAAATTTGGAAAAGGTCGTTGTAAGTGCAGTTCGATGGCCATTGATGGAAATCGACTGTACGGGCCTTGATAAAATTATTAAAAATAGTAATAATTTGTGTAAAATCATAAGAAATGATTTAGAAAGAATTGGGATGAAAAACTCCATATTTGAAAAGATAAAAATAAATTTTTATCGAAATGAACTAGTTTTGAACTAGAATTATAATCCTATTTATTTTTAAATAAATAAATTGAATTTGAAATGGTTTTGAAAATAACCAGAATTTCCAATGATTGCATTGGAATGGATTTGAATCGAAATTGTCTTCGGAATATTTCGATGTTGGAATTCGTGATTATACAGATGTTGTTATGGAAATTTGAAAGATATATATTTATATCGTTATTTCCAATACGACATTTGTTAATCGTAGAATTTGATATTGAATATAAGCCGATATATTTTCTATTCAGAGCCTTGTATTGAATATCAAATGTGATTTGGGTTTGTCGTGAATGGTGTCTTCATTAACACTGTTCTTGAACCCAGTTGAGAAAAGATTAAATCTTTTTATTTAGATTTAATGAATTGTACCAATTAAATAATAATTAATTGGAATTGAATTGATGTTGATTTTTGGGTTTATCGTGAACAGTGTTTTAAATAACACTTGTTCTTTAACCCGATAATTAATGAATGTGATTTTGGGTTTATCGTGAACCTTGTTTTAAATGACACTGATTCTTTAACCCCGTTAAAGATTAAAACTAAGTGGAGTTTTAATGAATCTTTAATTAGATTGAAATGATCGAGAATGGAGTATCACCAGTTTTGCTCCAGGCGATAGTTAAATCTTTAGTTAGATTTGAACGTGAAATGGTAATTGAATTTACCGATAACACCGTGGTGTTAGATATGAAGTAAGACCCGTTTTACTTCATGGGATGAATAAGTTGGGATTGGGAAATTAAAACCAATGATTACTTCGGTAAGGTTCGTTAATCTCGACTAGTTGAATCGAAATTCAAAAGGAGATTAGAGAATAAATTCAAGGAATTTATCTTGGATAAAATTAATGGGAACCTTTCCCTATGAATGTGAAATTTAGAAACTAACTGTCGGTTAGCCAAGCAGAATGGTTTTCTGGATATTGATCTGATGTTGGTTTCGGCCTTCGGGGTTAATATTTGGGGAATTGTTCTCTTGATTAATTTACGGTTAGTGACTGATGAATTGGAATGAGGCGTATGTTGTGTTTGTGTAACACTTATTTAAAATATACGCGAGTTATTCGGAAAGACCGGGTTTATCCCATTCTGAATAACTGATACGACGATAAGTCGAAGATGAAGACGATGGTCGAAGACCGGAGGTCTTTACGTCGTTTGGGTGATTACTGATGATCTTGATTGGGCTGTACACCCAAGAAGATGGAAACAGTTGGTGATCATCCAGACGTACTTGGAGATCGATGGATATGCGGGGTACTAGGTGCCTCCAGTTTCGTTCAGACCCAGAACGGACTTGTAAATGGACTGTGTGTCTGACATTGGATTTTAGTCCGTGCGATTGATCTCTACTAAATATATATCTGTTTGGCGGCGGAGAATTTATTCTCTTGCTTAACGCCCTTCTCTGAGATGTACGAGCTCAGGGGTTATATATTGATGGATATCAAACGCATGGAGTGAATTGCTTGTGTGGCATGCCTAAGTGGCAATTGATCGAGGCTTCTGTTGAAAAGCAAAAGTCTTGTGGTGATGATCAAAGCACAGCCTATGTGGCACAGCTTTGTGTAACGTGAATTCGCGAGCCTCGCACCCCGGTTGTGAACCAAAAACGGGAGAGGACCTCAGGGAGGGCATGCGTTTCTTTCTAGCTAGGGTGGTGTCAGTGACCTACCAGCCCTGACATTTATATGATTTTTACCTGTGTGGTTGTTGCTGTTGCGAGGCGCCTCGGTTTGATCGGACGATCCGGGTCCGATGGAGTCATTCGTTGGCTCATTTACGCCCCAAAGGGCGGGGAAACGTAGTGTTCAGGCATAATAATCCACATCGGTGAACCGGCCCTGTCGCTCCATGGGGCAGTTGCGGCTGTTCCTGAGGCTCGGGCAAGACAGTCTCGAATCGGTAGAGGACGATCCCTGGCCTCTGTTCGCAGACGGAAACCAAACTTCCAAATACGTGACATTGGCGGTTTTATTTGTAGAACCTAGTATGGTGACATAGTGGAATGGGGCGCTTATGCCGCCTATGATTGATACTTATGATTTGAAGTTGTTTTACACACTATGCACTTATAATAGTATCAAATGATTTGTTTTTCAACGTATCAAGCATTCTTGGCTATTATAAGGTAAAAACCCTATCCTCCGGCTTGCGTTGCATTGTGTGATGGGAAATGGGTCTTATAATAGCTTCATTTTTCCTTATTTAGCATTGCGCTGTTTGTTTTATGCACTGGTGTTCTTGGGAGGAAACCCGTTCCGTGTTATACGGCGTGGTCCCTTGATTTACCTAACTTTAAAAATAAAGATTAATAACTGTTTTAGTTCTCACACCAGTCACATGACTGACCTGGAGTTTATTGTTTTAACGTAAACTCTGGGTGCCCTTATTTTGACACGGGCAGCTAGTAGTTTTGGTTTTGCAGATTTATATTCACAGGATCCTGGATTACAGCTGGAACGATATCCGGAAAGCTTTGTATCCGTATATCTCTTCTAGTTGTGTATTGAATTATTTTCCGCTGCTATGTAATTTAAATCTCTGATATTTCTATGTAATATTCATTTATACTCTGTATATTCTTGTAATCTGATGCATTGTTGTAATATACAATGAAATGTTCTTCCGTGTGCGTTCTATTTTGTGGCCTGTTCTCGAACTATCCGCTCTTTCCTTTACGGGGAAGTTACGGGTTTTTACACAAGAGGAGGGAATCAGTTGGTAATCGTCCAGACGTACTTCGAGATCGATGGATATGTGAGGTACAAGCTGCCTCCGGTTTCGTTCAGACCTAGAACGAACTTGTAAATGGACTGTGTGTTTGACATTGGATTTTATTCTGTGTGATTGATTTCTATTAAATATATATCTGTTTGGCGGTGGAGAATTTATTCCCTTGCTTAACGCCCTTCTCTGAGACGTACGAGCTTAGAGGTTATATATTGGTGGATATCAATCGCATGGAGTGAATCGCCTGTGTGGCATGCCTAAGTGGCAATTGATCAAGGCTTCTGTTGAAAAGTAGTGTCTTGTGCTTGATGATCAAAGAACGGCCTATGTGGCATAGCTTTGTGTAGCGGTCATTCGCGAGCCTCACACCCCGGTTGTGAACCAGAAACGGGAGAGGACCTCAGGGAGGACATGTGTTTCCTTCTAGCTAGGGTGGTGTCAGTGATCTACCAGCCCTGATATTTATATTATTTTCACCTGTGTGGTTGTTGCTGTTGCGAGGCGCGTCAGATATATCGGTGACTGTGTGGAGCCGATGGAGTCATTTGGCTCATTTACGCCCCAGAGGGTGGGGAAACGCAGTGTTCAGGCATTTTAATCCACATCGGTGGACCGGCCCTGACGATCCAAGGGTCACTCGAGCTCTGATCCTGAGGCTCGGGCTAGAGAGTCTCGAATCGGTGAGGACATTTTTTTGCCTCGGTTCACAGATGGAAATCCAGCTTCCAATACGTGACTTTGCGGTTTTATTTGTAGAGCCTAGTATGGCGACATAGTGGTATAGAGCACTTAAGCCGTCTATGATTGATACTTATGATTTGAAATTGTTTTGACACTATACACTTATAGTAATAATAAAACATGAAATTTCACATACCAAGCATTCTTGGCTATTATAAGGTAAAAACCCTATCCTACGGCTTGCGTTGCATTGTGTGATGGGACTTGGGTCTTATAATAGCTTCATTTTTCCAAAAAGCATTGCGCTGTTTTGTTATAGGCACCGGTATTCTTGGGAGGAAACCCGTTCTGTGTTATACGGCGTGGTCCATTGATATATCTGATTTAAAGTAAAGTTTTAAATAACTGTTTTAGTTCTCACACCAGTCGCATGACTGAACTGGAGTTTATTGTTTTAACCTAAACTCTGGGTGCCCTTATTTTGACATGGGCAGCTAGTAGTTTTGGGTTTGCATATTTATATTCACAGGATCATGATTTACAGCTGGAACGATACTCGGAAAGCTCTGTATCTGTGTATTACTTCTAGTTGTGTTTTGTATTATTTTCCGCTATGATGTATTTAAATGTAATTTAAATCTCTGATATTTTCTGTCTAATATTTATTCATACTCTGTAATATCTTTCTATTCTGATGGAATTGTTGTAATAAGCAATGAAATGTTATTCTGTTTGCGTTCTGATTCGTCGTGTTCTCAAAACAATCAGAGGTTTCGAGCGGTCTTGGTCGGTTTAGCGATCGATTTGGATCGAGCGAAATTCCCGATCGTTACATTTGGTATCAGAGCTTTGGTTTACAGAGCTCGGAGAACAAGACACATTAGAACCAAACGAAAGAATTCATCAGAGATTATATTAGTAATATCCAATGAGAATTGCTCGTTAGAGATAGGATCAGTAGTATCCTAGAACAAGTGTGAAGAGTATATTTTAAAAATGAAAACAATTTTTTTTGAAAATTTAAACTTTATTCAACGTATTTGAATATTTATTTTAAATTAATTTGGACAATCCAATATATAACGATTTTGCATATACGCCTTGCAAACGTGTATTCGAAGTTTTAATATACTGGATAGATATAGAATCACACTCTAGTCGCCCGGAGATGACACTGATGATAGCAGCTGCATCATCTGTGGATATATGTTCGAGTGACGAAAGTGTTCCAATTGACTGGTGTGAGAACCAAAATTAGATAGGGCCTATTGTTGTGATTTGGCACCAAAAATGTGATTTTTGACTATATATCAAAGTTATGTGATTGAAAAGATAATCCACTAATTGATTGATGGTTGTGTTGTTTGATTATTGTTCGATTAATTAAATGTTGAACCTTTAGCCAAATTGTACCAAAAACAGAATTGTATTGAAAATTAGTCGCATTTGCATACATATATATGTACTTACATTGAATAGGTCATAGCAAGGAGGCTAGAGAAGAGGAATAAAATTGTTTGCCCGACAAATAGATACATGTTTATTGTATTTCTTGGGTTTTTGATGATTATATGAGCCGATTGGCTAGCCGCTTGGCTGTTTCTTTTTCTTTTTTGATTGGTGAGGGCCATGGGAGGCTATTTGAAATATCCCGAAGCTTCGGTGCAGGGGAGGTTATGGCGAAATTTTTCGAAAATTTAGGGTGTTAGCCAAATTTTTGAAAAATTTGAAAAGTTTTTAGAAACTGAAAAGTTGAATAACTTAAGCCATAATGAAAATAATGAAAGTTGAGTTGGTTTGTAAAACAACTTTCGGCTTCGTTCCTTTTCGGGGACGAAAAGTTTTAAGTGGGGGAGATTGTAATAACCCGGAAATCTGAGCAAATTTAAAACTTTTATTTTGGCAATTTTAGTGAATTTTGAATATTTAAAATGAATTATTTTAAATAATGACAATGAGAAATTTATTTTGAATAGAATTAGAACGTATATATTTATTTGAATCGTCGTTAGAATATAAACATTTTATTTTAATTATAAAAGGAATTGGAAATGGCGCGGTAGTTTGAAAATACGATTTCAAAGTTCAAATGAATGTACAAGATTCAAAATAAACCGGATTTTAGCAAAATCAAAAATATTAGAATCTATTTGAGAATATCTTTCCAACAAATCCGAAAAATTGAAATTTCATAACGGGGATAAAAAGTTATGCCTAGATGAAATTTCAGAATAGTCGCTATGGAATTTTGGCCCTTAAAAGTGGAAATTTTGCAAACGACCTCTGTTTTCGACGAAACCACTTTTGTTGGAACCGGAGTGTCAAGTTATTGCTGGATTCCAAAATTCATAATTTTCTGAATCAATATGTGAGCGTGGCAAGAGAAAACGCGTTTGACCAGTTTTAGTTGAATTTAATCGACTGGAAAATGGCCATTTTTCAAACGGTCTCGGAATTTGACGAAATTAGTTTTGTTAGGATCTTATCATCAATACGAAGCTAGAAATATTTTTTCTGGAATTTTTCGAGTTAGTATGTGACCCCACTAAATTGAAATGCGCGTTCAAATTCAATATATAGATTTATATTTTGATTTTGACGGAAACTGATCGAAACAGCCGAACTGGCTTGCGATATATATCCCATTGTGTTCGGAATCAGGGTAATTGGCTATGGACGACAGACGTTGGGCCTCGTTTAGAGGTCGAAATTTAAAGTTACTTTTTGGAGAAATTAATTAATTAAAATATTATATAATCCCTTTTATACTCCCTCTCCCTCCTCGTTGACCAATTCAGAAGAATAGAAATAAAAAAAGGAACTGCGATCCCGCTCGTCATTCCTCAGCCTTGACGCCGACGTGACTTCCCCCCTCTCTCCGACGATGATGCCGCCCCTCCCCTCCCCCTCTCAGCTCCTCCTTCTCTCCCTCTTCAATTGCTAAAAACCCTAAACCCAATAACCCCCAAATCAACACGCAACCTTCACCAGCCCCTCCCCCTTTCTCCAATCACTGAGCGCCGCCGCCACCCTCGCGAGCACCCACCGCCGCATGTGTAACGACCGGGAATTTCGCTCGATCCGAATCAGTCGCTAAACCGACCAAGACCGTTCGAAACGCCTGATTGTTTTGAGAACACGACAAATCAGAACGCAGACAGAAGAACATTTCATTGTTAATTACAACAATTCCATCAGAATACAAGAATATACAGAGTATAAATGAATATTACACAATAGAAAATTATCAGAGATTACAATCATTACATAGCAGCGGAAAATAATACAAAATGCAACTGAAGAAGATACACAGATACAAAGCTTTCCGGATATCGTTCCAGCTGTAAATCAGGTTCCTGTGAATATAAATCTGCAAAACCCAAAACTACTAGTTGCCCGTGTCGAAAATAAGGGCACCCAAAGTATAGGTTAAAACAATAAACTCTAGGTCAGTCATGGGACTTGTGTGAGAACTAAAACAGTTATTTAAAACTTTACTTTAAATCAGATATATCAAGGGACCACGCCGTATAACATGGAACGGGTTTCCTCCCAAGAATACCAGTGCATATAACAAAACAGTGCAATGCTTTTTGGAAAAATGAAGCTATTATAAGACCCAGGTCCTATCACACAATGCAACGCAAGCCGGGGGATAGGGTTTCCCCTTATAATAGCCAAACATGCTTAGTACGTTTAAAACAAATCATTTGATACTAATATAAGTGCATAATGTATAAAACAACTTCAAATCATAAGTATCAATCATAGATGGCATGGGTACCATATATCATGTCGCCATACTAGTTCTACAATTAAAACCGCAAAGTCACGTATTTGGAAATTGGATTTCCGTCTATGAACCGAGGCCAGGGATCGTCCTCTACCGATTCGAGACAATCTAGCCCATGTCTCAGGCAAACGCGCAGACAAGCCTTGGATCCTCAGGGCCAGTCCACCGATGTGGATTAAACTTAAACCCTGAACATGCGTTTCCCCGCCCTATGGGGCGTAAACGAGCCAACGAATTACTCCATCGGCTTCACATAGTCACTGATATATCCGAGGCGCCTCGCAACAGCAACAACCACATAAGTCAAACTGGTCAGGGCATGTAAAACCACTGACGCCACTTCTAGCTAGAAAGAAACGCATGCCCTCCCTGACGTCCTCTCCCGTTTCTGGTTTACAACCGGGGTGTGAGGCTCGCGAATCAACGCTACACAAAGCTATGCCACACAGGCCGTGCTTTGATCATCACCACAAGACTTTGCTTTTCAACAGAAGCCTTGATCAATTGCCACTTAGGCGTGCCACACAGGCAATTCACTCCATGTGTTTGATATCCATCGATATATAACCCCTGAGCTCGCACGTCTCAGAGAAGGGCGTTAAGCAGGAGGATAAATTCTCCGCCGCCAAACAGATATATATTTAATAGAAATCAATCACACAGACTGAAATCCAATGTCAGACACACAGTCCATTTACAAGTTCGTTCTGGGTCTGAACGAAACCGGAGGCACCTAGTACTCCGCATATCCATCGATCTCCAAGTACGTCTGGACGATCACTAACTAATTCCCTCCTCTTGGGTGTACGGCCCAATCAAGATCATCAGTAATTATCCAAACGACGTGAAGACCTCCGTTCTTCAACCACTGTCTTCATCTTCGACTTATCGTCGTATCAGTTATTAAGAATGGGATAAACCCGGTCTTTCCGAATAACTCGCGTATATAATAAACAAGTGTTACACAAACACAACATACGCCTTATTCCAATTCAGAATATTCTCTTATTCAAATATTCTTACACTTTGGGAAAGGTTCCCATTAATTTTATCAAAGGTAAATTCTTTAAATTTATTCTTTAATCTCCTTTTGAATATCAATTCAAACTAGTCGGGATTAGCGAACCGCACCGAAGTAATCATTTATTTTATTTCCCAGTCCCAACTTATTCATCCCATGAAGTAAAACTGGTAATACTTCATATCTAACACCACAGTGTTATCGGTAAATTCAATTACCATTTCACATTCAAATCTAATTAAAGATTTAACTATCGCCTGGAGTAAAACTGGTGTTACTCCATTCTCGATCTTTTCAATCTAATTAAAGATTCATTAAAACTCCACTTAGTTTTAATCTTTAACTGGGTTAAAGAATCAGTGTCATTTAAAACACGGTTCATGATAAACCCAAAATCACATTCCATTAGTTATCGGGTTAAAGAACAAGTGTTATTTAAAACACTGTTCACGGTAAACCCAAAAATCAATACCAATTCAATTCCAACTAAATATTATTTAATTGTTACACTTCATTAAATCTAAACAAAAAGATTTAATTTTTTCCTCAACTGGGCTTAAGAACAGTGTTAATGAAGACACCATTCACGACAAACCCAAATCACATTTGATATTAAATACAAGGCTCTGAATAGAAAATATACCGGCTTATATTCAATATCAAATTCTACGACCAACAAATATCGTATTGGAAATAACGATATTAATATATCTTTCAAATTCCCATAACAATATCTGTATCATTACGAAATCCAATATCGAAATATTCTGAAGACAATTTCGATTCAAATCCCTTCCAATTCAATCATTGGAAATCCTGGTTATTTTCAAAACCATTTCAAATCTAATTTATTTATTTTAAAAAAATAAACAAATTATTATTCTAGTTCAAAACTAGTTCATTTCGATAAAAATCTATTTTTATCTTTTCAAATATGGAGTTTTTCATCCCAATTCTTCACAAATCATTTCTTATGATTTTACACAAATCATTCATATTTTTAATAATTTTATTAAGGCCCGTACAGTCGATTTCCATCTACGGCCATCGAACTGCACTTATAGCGACCTTTTCCAATTTTGATTTGGACATAATTCCAAATCCAACTATTAGATTTCTAATTTCTAATATTCGTTAGAAAGTTCTTTTCAATACGAACCCAACGGTTCCGGGTTTAGGAGAATCCGACGGTCGGATCTCCCGCAATATCCATTCGAAGTCAATGGTTGAAATTCACGAACTACCGCAGCGCGGCGCGTTCTATTCAGGCCATTATATTATATATATAATATATATAATATATACTTCGTCGATTTCCTTTTAAAACTTATTTTATAAATCGTTTTAAATTCGTTTTCGAAACGATTTCAACTTCATTTTCAAATTCAAATCAGGATTGAATTTTACCTTACAAATTCGTTTTAAATTCATTTCAAATTGATTTCAATTCAAATCGATTTTTAATTCAATTTCAATTAGTTTCAATTCAATTTGAATTTCAAATTAATTCAGTTTCAATTCGAATTCAATTCTATTCAATTTCAATTCGAATTCGATTCTATTCAATTTCAATTTCAATTCGAATTCGATTCTATTCAATTTCAATTCGAATTCATTTCAGAACGATTTCAATTCTATTTCAATTTAATTCGAATTTCAATTCTATTCGAATTTCAAATCATTTCAGTTTATTTCAAATTTCAAATCAATTCAATTTAATTCGAATTTCAATTCACTTTAATATTCATTTCAATTTGAATAAAATCGATATAAATATCGTTCACGTCAAAATGGCGTCAATCTAATCAACACGGCTTCATATATTTCTATTTTCAAATATTCTATTTCAAATATTTCTTTTTCAATTTCTATTTTCAAATATTCCTATTCAAATATTCTATTTCAAATATTCTATTTCAAAAATTCTATTTCAAAACTGGAATGAGGCCCAATCAATTACCATATAATGTTAATTATACGGATTTTCTACAACACATGTATAAAATAACAACAATAAATAATCAACCATCATCCAGAGTGCGTTCTACACTGTATACGCATCAAATATAAATATTTAACGCTCATAAAAGTCTGTCAATCAATCGATCGACATACAACTAATTATTGGGATTAGTGTATGTCATATATCATCCCAATACCCATGTGGGGTTTCAAACAATCAACCACAGATTTTATTTGTGCAGTTGGGCGATGTGTAAAATTTATCGTCCCAATCAATATCAGTCAAATGTGTGTATATAAACAAATCATTCGATTTGTTTATATTAATTTATTTCATTTCATATACACGTTAAAAATTCTATTTTTAACTATATAAATATTTTATTTCATTTTACATCACATCACACAATCAACTACACATCAAAATCAAACAAACAAGCATACAAGCCGTCCATGGTCTGTGGACGACGGGTGTCGGGTGCTACTAAACACCGTCTGCATCCTAGTATATATTTTTAACTAGAAATTTAAATTAAAGGTGAGGAATTCTCACCTTGGGGTTCCACTCCTCCATTTCATTTCTGAACTGTCTGAATTTCCTTTAGATTTCTATCTGTTCCATCTCACTTCCGTTCACGCTGTTCATAGTAAAAATCATATTTTTAATATGATGTTCATTTTAAAAATCACGTTTTATAATGGCACTTTATATATAAAAATTATATATTCTTACCACGCTTCCTTTTATATAAAAATTATATTTTTATCCTCTATATCATATAAAAATTATATTTTTATTCTTTACATTATATAAAAATCATATTTTTAGATCGCTTCATATATAAAAATCGAATTTTTTTATCTCCCTAATTCCTATATAAAAAACCCAATCTTTTTCTCGCTAACCTCTATATAAAATCCATATTTTTAACTAACTAAAAATGATATTCTTACATAGCTAAAAATCATAGCTATTTGCAATTAAAAATCGCTTCTTTATCAAAATAAAAATCGCTTCTTTAACACAATAAAAATCGCTCCTTTAACACAATAAAAATCGCTCTTTTAACACAATAAAAATCGCTCTTTTATCCATTCTATCATATGTTAAAACAGAAAACAAAATAAATGTAAATTAAAATTTAAACTCACATTTCTTTGCAGGAATTGGATTTTTGATAGAGGGGGGGTTTGCAGCTCGCTGGAGGAAGGGGCTGGTCATGGGTGGCCAGGCCATCGGCGTTGGGGCCTAGTGTAACAACCCGAAAATCTGGGCCAGTTTAAAATTTTTGTTTTGGCAACTTCGACGAATTTTGAAGATTTAAAATGAATTATTTTAAATGATATCGATGAGAAATTTATTTTGAATATAATTCAACGTATATATTATATACGTCGTCGTTAGAATATAAATAATTATATATAATTATAAATAGAATTGAAAATTGCGCGGTAGTTCGATAATTCGATTTCAAACTTCAATTGAATGTACCGGGTGCAAAACAATCCAGATTTTAACGAAACCAAAAACATTGGGATCTATTTGAGACTATCTTTCCAACGAATCCGAAAAATCGAAATTCATAGCGGGAATCAAAAGATATGTCCAGTTGAAAATTCTGAATAGTCGCTATGGAATTCAAGCCCTTAAAAATGGGAATTTTGCAAACGACCCCGGAATTCGACGAAACCACTTTTGTTGGGTCCGTGATGTCAAATTATTGCTAGATTCCAAATTTCATAATTTTTCGAATCAATACGTGAGTGTGGCAAAGGAAAACGCGTTTGACCAGTTTTAGTTGATTTTAATCGACTGGAAAATGGTCATTTTTCCAACGGTCTCAGAATTCGACGAAACTAGTTTTGTTAGGACCGTATCGTCAATACGAAGCTAGAAAACATTTTTCGGGAATTTTTAAAGTTCGTATGTGACCCCGGTAAATTGAAATGCGCGTTCAAATTCAATGTATAGAGTTATATGTTGATTTTGACGAAAACTGATTGTAACGATCGAATCAGCCTACGATACATATCCCATTGTGTTCGGAATGGGGGTAATACGCTATGGACGACAGGCGGTGGGCCTCGTTTTGAGGTCGAAAATAAAAGTTGTTTTTTGACTGGAAAATAAAATAATTAAAAATTAAAACCCTTTTCTCTCTCCCTCTTCCTTTAACTTCTGGCCCCCCCTTTTTCTCGATTCATTCATTACAGATAAAAAAAGAAGAAGGACGAAGCGGAAAGGAGCGCCCCCCCGATCGATGTCGCACCGCGCGCCTCCAGCCAACATCAACCGCGACCCCCCCTCCTCCATCTGCCGCCTGCGAAAACCCCCCCTCTGTTGCGAACTGCGACCCCCTCCACCAGAAAAGACACCGCGCCGACCCCCCCCTGCTGCGCCACCCCTCCTTCTTCTTCCCCCTCCTCCCCTGTTCCTACTCGACGCCATGAAACCCCCCCCAGTCCTGAACCCGCACAGATCTTCCCCCCCCCCCTCTGCGAAAACAAAAGTAAGTTCATTCACTTTTATATATATTTATTTGTTCAATATAGTTGGTTTTAAATCAGGATAAAAATCAGTTTTTAAGGGGAAGAAAGCTTTGTATTTTAGTTAAACAAAGTTTGAATTTTTCTAGAAGTAAAGAATAGATTTTTGTTGATAAAAAGGTTTGATTTTGAACTTCGTAGAGATTCGATTTTTAACATCTTAACAAAGAGTTTTATAGTGATGAAGTAAAAATTCGATTTTTATATATTGAATAGCGAAGTAAAAATTAGATTTTTATATATTGAATAACGAAGTAAAAATTCGATTTTTATATATTGAATAGCGAAGTAAAAATTCGATTTTTATGTATTGAATAACGAAGTAAAAATTCTATTTTCATGTATTGAATAACGAAGTAAAAATTCGATTTTTATGTATTGAATAACGAAGTAAAAATTCGATTTTTATATATTGAATAACGAAGTAAAAATTCGATTTTTATATATTGAATAGCGAAGTAAAAATTCGATTTTTATATATTGAATAACAAGGTAAAAATTCGATTTTTATATATTGAATAGCGAAGTAAAAATTCGAATTTTATGTATTGAATAACGAAGTAAAAATTCGATTTTTATATATTGAATAACGAAGTAAAAATTCGATTTTTATATATTGAATAACGAAGTAAAAATTCGATTTTTATATATTGAATAACGAAGTAAAAATTCGATTTTTATATATTGAATAACAAGGTAAAAATTCGATTTTTATATATTGAATAGCGAAGTAAAAATTCGATTTTTATGTATTGAATAACGAAGTAAAAAATTCGATTTTTATATATTGAATAACGAAGTAAAAATTCGATTTTTATATATTGAATAACGAAGTAAAAATTCGATTTTTATATATTGAATAGCGAAGTAAAAATTCGATTTTTATATATTGAATAACAAGGTAAAAATTCAATTTTTATATATTGAATAGCGAAGTAAAAATTCGATTTTTATGTATTGAATAACGAAGTAAAAATTTGATTTTTATATATTGAATAGCGAAGTAAAAATTCGATTTTTATATATTGAATAGCGAAGTAAAAATTCGATTTTTATATATTGAATAGCGAAGTAAAAATTCGATTTTTATATATTGAATAACAAGGTAAAAATTCGATTTTTTATATATTGAATAGCATAGTAAAAATTCGATTTTTATATATTGAATAGCGAAGTAAAAATTCGATTTTTATATATCGAATAACGAAGTAAAAATGTGATTTTATATATGTAGTGGCTACGGGCAGCGAAAGTGATGAAAGGCGAGAACGATGAAGATTTCTACTTAAGAAGTGTCGTGGAGTTGGGATAGCTTTCGGTGAGAATTTCTCACTCTTCAATTTCTTTTCTAGTTATATATATACTAGGATGCAGACGGTGCTTAGCAGCACCCGACACCCGTCATCCACAGACCATGGATGGCTTGTTTGATTAATTGTTTGGTTGTGTAGTTGGTTAGATTATTTGGGTTGAATTGAATTGTTTGGTGAAATGAAATTGATTTGATTGATGTGTGAATGGCGTGGGCCTTCACTAGACCGGGGATAAGGCTAGGCCTTGTCCCGTTTCTAGTATCGTGCTGTTATGCCGCCGAAATTTTCTAAAATAAGTTAGAAAAAAAAATATCATTTTTATTTTGTAAATGAACTGAATAAAAATTCATGTGTTAAAATAAAATATTTTATCGTTAAAAATAAAAAATTTAACGTGAATGTGAATAAATAAATATTCATTTACAAACCGGACGGTTTGTTTATGTACACCTATTTGAAGGACATTGATTGAGACGATAAATTTTACACATCGCCCAACTGCACAAATAAAATCTGTGTTTGTTGATTTGAAACCCCACACGGGTATTGGGATAATAGATGATATACACTAATCCCAATAATTAGTTGTATGTCGATCGATTGATCGACAGGCTATTATAAGCGTTAGATATTTATATTTGATGCTTATACAGTGTAGTGCACTTTGGATGATGGTTGATTATTTATCGTTGCTATTATATGCATGTGTTGTATGGAATCCATATAATTAACTTTATATGGTAATTGATTGGGCCTCATTCCAATTTAGAAAATAAAGAACATTATAAAGTAAAGGTTCATGTGTTGACCGTACTCATCCGTTGAGATTAGTCATGTGTTGAACGAAATATTTTAACAATAAAATTTATATCTTTATCACTATAAAGTAAAGGTTCATGTGTTGACCGTACTCATCCGTTGAGATTAGTCATGTGTTGAACGAAATATTTATTCACATATTGAATAGAATAAAAATTCATTTGTTGAATAGAATAACGAATTTATTGAAATATATAAAGTCGTGTTGATTAGTGATGCGCTATTTTGACGCGAACGATATTTATATCGATTATATTCGAATTGAATTTGATTCGAATAGAAAACCAATTTGAATTGAATCGAATAGACAACCAATTTGAATTGAATTGAATAGAAAATGAAATGAAATCGAATTAAATATAAAACGAATTTGATTTCAATTGAATATAAAACGAATTTGATTTCAATTGAATATAAAACGAATTTGATTTCAATTGAATATAAAACGAATTTGATTTCAATTGAATATATAACGAATTTGAATTGAATCGAATAGAAAACCAATTTGAATTGAATCGAATAGAAAACCAATTTGAATTGAATCGAATAGAAAACCAATTTGAATTGAATCGAATAGAAAACCAATTTGAATTGAATCGAATAGAAAACCAATTTGAATTGAATCGAATAGAAAACCAATTTGAATCGAATAAATAATTTTTTTGAATAGAATCGAATAAATAACAAATTTGAATTGAATCGAATAGAAAACCAATTTGAATTGAATCGAATAGAAAACCAATTTGAATTGAATTGAATAGAAAACGAAATGAATTCGAATTGAATAGAAAACGAAATGAAATCGAATTAAATAAAAAACGAATTTGATTTCAATTGAATATAAAACGAATTTGATTTCAATGGAATATAAAATGAATTTGATTTCAATTGAATATAAAACGAATTTGATTTCAATTGAATATAAAACGAATTTGATTTCAATTGAATATATAACGAATTTGAATTGAATAGAAATGGATTTTAAAACAAATTTATAAGGAAGAATTCAATTTTGATTTGAATTGAAATGGAAGTTGAAATTGTTTTTGGAAACAAATTTAAAACGATTTATAAAATTCGTTTTAAATAGAAATCGACGAAATATATATTATATATATTATATATATAATATAATGGCCTGAATAGAACGCGCCGCGCCGCGGTAGTTCGTGAATTTCGACCATTTATTTCAAACGGACATTACGGGAGATCCGACCGTCGGATTCTCCTAAAACCGGAACCGTTGGGTTCGTATCGAAAAGAGCTTTCTAACGAATATTAGAAATTTGAAATCTAACGGTTTGATTTGGAGATACGTCCAAATCAAATTTGAAAAAGGTCGCTGTAAGTGCAGTTCGATGGTCGTTGATGGAAATTGACTGTACGGGCCTTGATAAAATTATCAAAAATAGTCTTAATTTGTCTAAAATCATAAGAAATGATTTGGGAAAAATTGGGATGAAAAACTCCATATTTGAAAAGATAAAAATAGATTTTTATCGAAATGAACTAGTTTTGAACTGAGATTAAAACCCATTTATTTTTAAATAAATAAATTGGATTTGAAATAGGTTTAAATAGAATTGATTCATGGGTTTATCGTGAAGGGTGTTTTAAATAACACTTGTTCTTTAACCCGATAATAAATAGAATGTGATTTGGGTTTGTCGTGAACTGTGTTTTAAATAACATTAGTTCTTTAACCCAGTAGAAGGAGTTTTAATGAATCTGCAATTAGATTGAAATGTGCATTGATAATCTAAATTATCAAATTTGGAAAATAAGCGAGAATGGAGTATCACCAGTTTTGCTCCAAAGCGATAGTTAAACCTTAAATTAGATTTGAACGTGGAATGGTAATAAATTTTACCGATAACACCGTGGTGTTAGATATGGAGTATTACCAGTTTTGCTTCATGGGATGAATAGGTTGGGATTGGGAAATAAAATAAATAATTACTTCGGTACGGTTCGCTAATCTCGACTAGTTAAGAAAACAATAATTTGGTTTGAAACGACATCCAAAGGAAGATTAAAGGATAAATTTTAAAGAATTTATCTTGGATAAAATTAATGGGAACCTTTCCCTAAGAATGTGGAATATAAAAACTAGCTGTAGGTTAGTTAAGAAGAATGGTTTCTTGGCTATTGATCTGATGTTGGTTTCGGCCTTCGGGGTTAATGTTTAGGAAATTGTTCTCTTGCTGATTTACGACTAGTGACTAATGAATTGGAATGAGGCGTATGTTGTGTTTGTGTAACATTTGTTTTTAATATACGTGGGTTGTTCGGAAAGGCCGGGTTTATACCCATTCTGAGTAACCGATTCGACGATATGTCGAAGATGAAGACGGTGGTTGAAGACCGGAAGTCTTCATATTGTTTGGGTGATTACTGATGATCTTGATTGGGCTGTACACCCAAGATGAGGGAATCAGTTGGTGGTCGTCCAGACGTACTTGGAGATCGATGGATATGCGAGGAAAGTGCCTCCGGTTTCGTTCAGACCCAGAACGAACTTGTAAATGGATTGTGTGTCTGACATTGGATTTTATTCTGTGTTGATTGATTTCTGTTAAATATATATCTGTTTGGCGGCGGAGAATTTATTCTCTTGCTTAACGCCCTTCTCTGAGATGTACGTGCTTAGAGGTTATATATCGGTAGATATCAATCGCATGGCATGAATTGCCGGTGTGGCATGCTGAGTTGCATGGATCAAGGCTTCTGTTGTAAAGCAAAGTCTTGTGGTTGATGATCAAAGCACGGCCTATGTGGCAGCTTTGTGTATAACGTGAATTCGCGAGCCTCACACCTCGGTATGAGTCAAAAACTGGATACGGACTGCAGGGAGAGCACGACGTTTCTTTCTAGCTTTGGTGGTGTCAGTGACTTACCAGCCCTGACATTTATATACTTTTCACCTTTGTGGTTGTTGGATGAGGCGCCTCGATTATAGGTCTGTAAGGACCGGGAAACGTGTGTTCAGGAATAAATAATCCTCTAACGTAAGTGAGGACTATCCCTGAAGATCCAGGAATGCCCAGAGTGTGTAGTCCTGAGACATTTGCTAGAGTGTCTTGAACGCGGAGAGGAGCTTGCCCCTTGCCTCGACTCATGATTGAAATCCAATTTCCAATACGTGTATTTCGGTTTTATTTGTAGTGCCTAGTATGGCGACATAGTGGGATAGGGCGCTTATGCCGTCTATGATTTATATTTATGATTGAAATTGTTTTGACACTATACACTTATTATAGTATCAAATGATTTGTTTTAAACGTACCAAGCATGTTTGGCTGTTATAAGGTAAAAACCTATCCTCCGGCTTGCGTTGCATTGTGTGATGGGACCTGGGTCTTATAATAGCTTCATTTTCCGAAAAAGCATTGCGTTGTTTATCTATATGCACTGGTATTCTTGGGAGAAAACCCGTTCCATGTTATACGGCGTGGTCCCTTGAATTACTCTCTTTTAAAGTAAAGTTTAAATAACTGTTTTAGTTCTCACACCAGTCACATGACTGACCTGGAGTTTATTGTTTTAACCTAAACTCCGGGTGCCCCTATTTTCGACACGGGCAGCTGGTAGTTTTGGTTTTGCAGATTTATATTCACAGGATCCTGATTTACAGCTGGAACGATGCTCGGAAAGCTCTGTATCCGTGTATTACTTTCAGTTGTGTTTTATATTATTTTCCGCTGCTATGTAATGTATTGTAATCTCTGATATTTATCGAATGTAATTTATTCATTCATACTCTGTATATTCTTGTATCTGATGGAATTGTTGTAATTAACAATGCAATGTTCTTCCGTCTGCGTTCTGATTTGTCTTGTCCTCACAGTAATTCGTTCTTTCTCATCTCTTCGGAGACCGGGGAAGTAACGGGTCGCTTCATTTGGTATCAGAGCTTTGGTTTACAGAGCTCGAGAACAAGACACATTAGAACCATACGAAAGGATTCATCAGATATTGGATTAGGTATATCCAATTAGAATGACTCGTTAGAGATAGGATCAGTAGTAACCTAGAACGAGTGTGAAGAGTATATTTTTCAAATAAAACAATTTTGTTTTGAAAATTTAAATCATTTTATACGTATTTGAAAATTTATTTATATTGAATTTGGACAATCCAATATATAAAGATTTTGCATATACGCGTCATGAACGTATATTCGAAGTTTTAATATACTGGATAGATATAGAATCATATTCTAGTGGCCCGAAGATGATTCTGATGGTTGAGTACTCGTCGTCAGAATTTATATTCGAGTGACGAAGGTGTGATATCTATATATTTCCATTAGACTGGTGTGAGAACCAAAACTAATATAGCTAGGATACATTGTTGTGAATTGGCATCACAAACATGATTTTTGACTATATATCAAATTTATGAATTTGAAACGTTAATCCACTAATTGATTGATGTTTGTGTTGTTTGTTTATTTGTTTGATAATTTTGAACCATTATGCCTAATTGCATCAAATATTGAATTATATTAAGAATTGGTCGCATTTGCTTGCATATACATGTACTTACATTGAACAGGTCATAGCAAGGAGGCTAGAGCCAGAGAATAAAATTTGTTTGCCCGACAAATAGGTACATGTTTATCATAATTTACTGTTTTGTTTGGGTGATGATGATTTTATGAGCCTATTGGCTAGCCGCTTGGCGTTTTCTTTTTCTTTTTGAGATCAGAAGGCCTGTATGGCAATTTCAGGATTTTCCCGTGGCTCCCGGTGCAGGGGAGATTATGGCGAAATTTTTCGAAAATTTAGGGTGTTAGCCAAATTTTTGAAAATTTGAAAATTCTCAGAAACTGAAAAGTTGGAGAATGGAAGCCAGATCGAACGTAGAGTTGATTTATCAAACCACTTTCGACTTTGTTCCTTTTCGGGGACGAAAAGTTTTAAGTGGGGGAGATTGTAACAACCCGAAAATCTGGGCCAGTTTAAAAATTTTGTTTTGGCAACTTCGACGAATTTTGAAGATTTAAAATGAATTATTTAAATGATATCGACGAGAAATTTATTTTGAATATAATTCGACGTATATATTATATACGTCGTCGTTAGAATATAAATAATTATATATAATTATAAATAGAATTGAAAATGGCGCGGTAGTTCGATAATTCGATTTCAAACTTCAATTGAATGTACCGGGTGCAAAACAATCCAGATTTTAACGAAACCAAAAACATTGGGATCTATTTGAGACTATCTTTCCAACGAATCCGAAAAATCGAAATTTCATAGCGGGAATCAAAAGATATGTCCAGTTGAAAATTCTGAATAGTCGCTATGGAATTCAGGCCCTTAAAAATGGGAATTTTGCAAACGACCCCGGAATTCGACGAAACCACTTTTGTTGGGTCCGTGATGTCAAATTATTGCTAGATTCCAAATTTCATAATTTTTCGAATCAATACGTGAGCGTGGCAAAGGAAAACGCGTTTGACCAGTTTCAGTTGATTTTAATCGACTGGAAAATGGCCATTTTTCCAACGGTCTCAGAATTCGACGAAACTAGTTTTGTTAGGACCGTATCGTCAATACGAAGCTAGAAAATATTTTTCGGGAATTTTTAAAGTTCGTATGTGACCCCGGTAAATTGAAATGCGCGTTCAAATTCAATGTATAGAGTTATATGTTGATTTTGACGAAAACTGATTGTAACAATCGAATCAGCCTACGATACATATCCCATTGTGTTCGGAATGGGGGTAATACGCTATGGATGACAGGCGGTGGGCCTCGTTTTGAGGTCGAAAATAAAAGTTGCTTTTTGACTGGAAAATAAAATAATTAAAAATTAAAACCCTTTTCTCTCTCCCTCTTCCTTTAACTTCTGCCCCCCCTTTTTCTCGATTCATTCATTACAGATAAAAAAAAGAAAAAAAGAAGAAGGACGAAGCGGAAAGGAGCGCCCCCCCCCCCCGATCGATGCCGCACCGCGCGCCTCCGGCCAACATCAACCGCGACCCCCCTCCATCTGCCGCCTGCGAAAACCCCCCTTCTGTTGCGAACTGCGACCCCCTCCACCAGAAAAGCCACCGCGCCGAGCCCCCCTGCTGCGCCGCCCCTCCTTCTTCTTCCCCCTCCTCCCCTGTTCCTACTCGACGCCATGAAAACCCCCCCAGTCCCGAACCCGCGCAGATCTTCCCCCCCCCCACTCTGCGAAAACAAAAGTAAGTTCATTCACTTTTATATATATTTATTTGTTCAATATAGTTGGTTTTAAATCAGGATAAAAATCAGTTTTTAAGGGGAAGAAAGCTTTGTATTTTTAGTTAAACAAAGTTTGAATTTTTCTAGAAGTAAAGAATAGATTTTTGTTGATAAAAAGGTTTGATTTTGAACTTCGTAGAGATTCGATTTTTAACATCTTAACGAAGAGTTTTATAGTGATGAAGTAAAAATTCGATTTTTATATATTGAATAGCGAAGTAAAAATTCGATTTTTATATATTGAATAACGAAGTAAAAATTCGATTTTTATGTATTGAATAACGAAGTAAAAATTCGATTTTTATGTATTGAATAACGAAGTAAAAATTTGATTTTTATGTATTGAATAACGAAGTAAAAATTCGATTTTTATATATTGAATAGCGAAGTAAAAATTCGATTTTTATATATTGAATAACAAGGTAAAAATTCGATTTTTATATATTGAATAGCGCAGTAAAAATTCGATTTTTATGTATTGAATAACGAAGTAAAAATTCGATTTTTATATATTGAATAACGAAGTAAAAATTCGATTTTTATATATTGAATAACGAAGTAAAAATTCGATTTTTATATATTGAATAACGAAGTAAAAATTCGATTTTTATATATTGAATAACAAGGTAAAAATTCGATTTTTATATATTGAATAGCGAAGTAAAAATCCGATTTTTATGTATTGAATAACGAAGTAAAAATTCGATTTTTATATATTGAATAACAAAGTAAAAATTCGATTTTTATATATTGAATAACGAAGTAAAAATTCGGTTTTTATATATTGAATAGCGAAGTAAAAATTCGATTTTTATATATTGAATAACAAGGTAAAAATTCGATTTTTATATATTGAATAGCGAAGTAAAAATTCGATTTCTATGTATTGAATAACGAAGTAAAAATTTGATTTTTATATATTGAATAGCGAAGTAAAAATTCGATTTTTATGTATTGAATAGCGAAGTAAAAATTCGATTTTTATATATTGAATAGCGAAGTAAAAATTCGATTTTTATATATTGAATAACAAGGTAAAAATTCGATTTTTTATATATTGAATAGCATAGTAAAAATTCGATTTTTATATATTGAATAGCGAAGTAAAAATTCGATTTTTATATATCGAATAACGAAGTAAAAATGTGATTTTATATATGTAGTGGCTACGGGCAGCGAAAGTGACGAAAGGCGAGAACGATGAAGATTTCTACTTAAGAAGTGTCGTGGAGTTGGGATAGCTTTCGGTGAGAATTTCTCACTCTTCAATTTCTTTTCTAGTTATATATATACTAGGATGCAGACGGTGCTTAGCAGCACCCGACACCCGTCATCCACAGACCATGGATGGCTTGTTTGATTAATTGTTTGGTTGTGTAGTTGGTTAGATTATTTGGGTTGAATTGAATTGTTTGGTGAAATGAAATTGATTTGATTGATGTGTGAATGGCGTGGGCCTTCACTAGACCGGGGATAAGGCTAGGCCTTGTCCCGTTTCTAGTATCGTGCTGTTATGCCGCCGAAATTTTCTAAAATAAGTTAGAAAAAAAAATATCATTTTTATTTTGTAAATGAACTGAATAAAAATTCATGTGTTAAAATAAAATATTTTATCGTTAAAAATAAAAAATTTAACGTGAATGTGAATAAATAAATATTAATTTACAAACCGGACGGTTTGTTTATGTACACCTATTTGAAGGACATTGATTGGGACGATAAATTTTACACATCGCCCAACTGCACAAATAAAATCTGTGTTTGTTGATTTGAAACCCCACACGGGTATTGGGATAATAGATGATATACACTAATCCCAATAATTAGTTGTATGTCGATCGATTGATCGACAGGCTATTATAAGCGTTAGATATTTATATTTGATGCTTATACATTGTAGTGCACTTTGGATGATGGTTGATTATTTATCGTTGCTATTATATGCATGTGTTGTATGGAATCCACATAATTAACTTTATATGGTAATTGATTGGGCCTCATTCCAATTTAGAAAATAAAGAACATTATAAAGTAAAGGTTCATGTGTTGACCGTACTCATCCGTTGAGATTAGTCATGTGTTGAACGAAATATTTTAACAATAAAATTTATATCTTTATCACTATAAAGTAAAGGTTCATGTGTTGACCGTACTCATCCGTTGAGATTAGTCATGTGTTGAACGAAATATTTATTCACATATTGAATAGAATAAAAATTCATTTGTTGAATAGAATAACGAATTTATTGAAATATATAAAGCCGTGTTGATTAGTGATGCGCTATTTTGACGCGAACGATATTTATATCGATTATATTCGAATTGAATTTGATTCGAATAGAAAACCAATTTGAATTGAATCGAATAGACAACCAATTTGAATTGAATTGAATAGAAAATGAAATGAAATCGAATTAAATATAAAACGAATTTGATTTCAATTGAATATAAAACGAATTTGATTTCAATTGAATATAAAACGAATTTGATTTCAATTGAATATAAAACGAATTTGATTTCAATTGAATATATAACGAATTTGAATTGAATCGAATAGAAAACCAATTTGAATTGAATCGAATAGAAAACCAATTTGAATTGAATCGAATAGAAAACCAATTTGAATTGAATCGAATAGAAAACCAATTTGAATTGAATCGAATAGAAAACCAATTTGAATTGAATCGAATAGAAAACCAATTTGAATCGAATAAATAATTTTTTTGAATAGAATCGAATAAATAACAAATTTGAATTGAATCGAATAGAAAACCAATTTGAATTGAATCGAATAGAAAACCAATTTGAATTGAATTGAATAGAAAACGAAATGAATTCGAATTGAATAGAAAACGAAATGAAATCGAATTAAATAAAAAACGAATTTGATTTCAATTGAATATAAAACGAATTTGATTTCAATGGAATATAAAATGAATTTGATTTCAATTGAATATAAAACGAATTTGATTTCAATTGAATATAAAACGAATTTGATTTCAATTGAATATATAACGAATTTGAATTGAATAGAAATGGATTTTAAAACAAATTTATAAGGAAGAATTCAATTTTGATTTGAATTGAAATGGAAGTTGAAATTGTTTTTGGAAACAAATTTAAAACGATTTATAAAATTCGTTTTAAATAGAAATCGACGAAATATATATTATATATATTATATATATAATATAATGGCTTGAATAGAACGCGCCGCGCCGCGGTAGTTCGTGAATTTCGACCATTTATTTCAAACGGACATTACGGGAGATCCGACCGTCGGATTCTCCTAAAACCGGAACCGTTGGGTTCGTATCGAAAAGAGCTTTCTAACGAATATTAGAAATTTGAAATCTAACGGTTTGATTTGGAGATACGTCCAAATCAAATTTGAAAAAGGTCGCTGTAAGTGCAGTTCGATGGTCGTTGATGGAAATTGACTGTACGGGCCTTGATAAAATTATCAAAAATAGTAATAATTTGTCTAAAATCATAAGAAATGATTTGGGAAAAATTGGGATGAAAAACTCCATATTTGAAAAGATAAAAATAGATTTTTATCGAAATGAACTAGTTTTGAACTGAGATTAAAACCCATTTATTTTTAAATAAATAAATTGGATTTGAAATAGGTTTAAATAGAATTGATTCATGGGTTTATCGTGAAGGGTGTTTTAAATAACACTTGTTCTTTAACCCGATAATAAATAGAATGTGATTTGGGTTTGTCGTGAACTGTGTTTTAAATAACATTAGTTCTTTAACCCAGTAGAAGGAGTTTTAATGAATCTGCAATTAGATTGAAATGTGCATTGATAATCTAAATTATCAAATTTGGAAAATAAGCGAGAATGGAGTATCACCAGTTTTGCTCCAAAGCGATAGTTAAACCTTAAATTAGATTTGAACGTGGAATGGTAATAAATTTTACCGATAACACCGTGGTGTTAGATATGGAGTATTACCAGTTTTGCTTCATGGGATGAATAGGTTGGGATTGGGAAATAAAATAAATAATTACTTCGGTACGGTTCGCTAATCTCGACTAGTTGAGAAAACAATAATTTGGTTTGAAACGACATCCAAAGGAAGATTAAAGGATAAATTTTAAAGAATTTATCTTGGATAAAATTAATGGGAACCTTTCCCTAAGAATGTGGAATATAAAAACTAGCTGTAGGTTAGTTAAGAAGAATGGTTTCTTGGCTATTGATCTGATGTTGGTTTCGGCCTTCGGGGTTAATGTTTAGGAAATTGTTCTCTTGCTGATTTACGACTAGTGACTAATGAATTGGAATGAGGCGTATGTTGTGTTTGTGTAACATTTGTTTTTAATATACGTGGGTTGTTCGGAAAGGCCGGGTTTATACCCATTCCGAGTAACCGATTCGGCGATATGTCGAAGATGAAGACGGTGGTTGAAGACCGGAAGTCTTCATATTGTTTGGGTGATTACTGATGATCTTGATTGGGCTGTACACCCAAGATGAGGGAATCAGTTGGTGGTCGTCCAGACGTACTTGGAGATCGATGGATATGCGAGGAAAGTGCCTCCGGTTTCGTTCAGACCCAGAACGAACTTGTAAATGGATTGTGTGTCTGACATTGGATTTTATTCTGTGTTGATTGATTTCTGTTAAATATATATCTGTTTGGCGGCGGAGAATTTATTCTCTTGCTTAACGCCCTTCTCTGAGATGTACGTGCTTAGAGGTTATATATCGGTAGATATCAATCGCATGGCATGAATTGCCGGTGTGGCATGCTGAGTTGCATGGATCAAGGCTTCTGTTGTAAAGCAAAGTCTTGTGGTTGATGATCAAAGCACGGCCTATGTGGCAGCTTTGTGTATAACGTGAATTCGCGAGCCTCACACCTCGGTATGAGTCAAAAACTGGATACGGACTGCAGGGAGAGCACGACGTTTCTTTCTAGCTTTGGTGGTGTCAGTGACTTACCAGCCCTGACATTTATATACTTTTCACCTTTGTGGTTGTTGGATGAGGCGCCTCGATTATAGGTCTGTAAGGACCGGGAAACGTGTGTTCAGGAATAAATAATCCTCTAACGTAAGTGAGGACCATCCCTGAAGATCCAGGAATGCCCAGAGTGTGTAGTCCTGAGACATTTGCTAGAGTGTCTTGAACGCGGAGAGGAGCTTGCCCCTTGCCTCGACTCATGATTGAAATCCAATTTCCAATACGTGTATTTCGGTTTTATTTGTAGTGCCTAGTATGGCGACATAGTGGGATAGGGCGCTTATGCCGTCTATGATTTATATTTATGATTGAAATTGTTTTGACACTATACTCTTATTATAGTATCAAATGATTTGTTTTAAACGTACCAAGCATGTTTGGCTGTTATAAGGTAAAAACCTATCCTCCGGCTTGCGTTGCATTGTGTGATGGGACCTGGGTCTTATAATAGCTTCATTTTCCGAAAAAGCATTGCGTTGTTTATCTATATGCACTGGTATTCTTGGGAGAAAACCCGTTCCATGTTATACGGCGTGGTCCCTTGAATTACTCTCTTTTAAAGTAAAGTTTAAATAACTGTTTTAGTTCTCACACCAGTCACATGACTGACCTGGAGTTTATTGTTTTAACCTAAACTCTGGGTGCCCCTATTTTCGACACGGGTAGCTAGTAGTTTTGGTTTTGCAGATTTATATTCACAGGATCCTGATTTACAGCTGGAACGATGCTCAGAAAGCTCTGTATCCGTGTATTACTTTCAGTTGTGTTTTATATTATTTTCCGCTGCTATGTAATGTATTGTAATCTCTGATATTTATCGAATGTAATTTATTCATTCATACTCTGTATATTCTTGTATCTGATGGAATTGTTGTAATTAACAATGCAATGTTCTTCCGTCTGCGTTCTGATTTGTCTTGTCCTCACAGTAATTCGTTCTTTCTCATCTCTTCGGAGACCGGGGAAGTAACGGGTCGCTTCATTTGGTATCAGAGCTTTGGTTTACAGAGCTCGAGAACAAGACACATTAGAACCATACGAAAGGATTCATCAGATATTGGATTAGGTATATCCAATTAGAATGACTCGTTAGAGATAGGATCAGTAGTAACCTAGAACGAGTGTGAAGAGTATATTTTTCAAATAAAACAATTTTGTTTTGAAAATTTAAATCATTTTATACGTATTTGAAAATTTATTTATATTGAATTTGGACAATCCAATGTATAAAGATTTTGCATATACGCGTCATGAACGTATATTCGAAGTTTTAATATACTGGATAGATATAGAATCATATTCTAGTGGCCCGAAGATGATTCTGATGGTTGAGTACTCGTCGTCAGAATTTATATTCGAGTGACGAAGGTGTGATATCTATATATTTCCATTAGACTGGTGTGAGAACCAAAACTAATATAGCTAGGATACATTGTTGTGAATTGGCATCACAAACATGATTTTTGACTATATATCAAATTTATGAATTTGAAACGTTAATCCACTAATTGATTGATGTTTGTGTTGTTTGTTTATTTGTTTGATAATTTTGAACCATTATGCCTAATTGCATCAAATATTGAATTATATTAAGAATTGGTCGCATTTGCTTGCATATACATGTACTTACATTGAACAGGTCATAGCAAGGAGGCTAGAGCCAGAGAATAAAATTTGTTTGCCCGACAAATAGGTACATGTTTATCATAATTTACTGTTTTGTTTGGGTGATGATGATTTTATGAGCCTATTGGCTAGCCGCTTGGCGTTTTCTTTTTCTTTTTGAGATCAGAAGGCCTGTATGGCAATTTCAGGATTTTCCCGTGGCTCCCGGTGCAGGGGAGATTATGGCGAAATTTTTCGAAAATTTAGGGTGTTAGCCAAATTTTTGAAAATTTGAAAATTCTCAGAAACTGAAAAGTTGGAGAATGGAAGCCAGATCGAACGTAGAGTTGATTTATCAAACCACTTTCGACTTTGTTCCTTTTCGGGGACGAAAAGTTTTAAGTGGGGGAGATTGTAACAACCCGAAAATCTGGGCCAGTTTAAAAATTTTGTTTTGGCAACTTCGACGAATTTTGAAGATTTAAAATGAATTATTTAAATGATATCGACGAGAAATTTATTTTGAATATAATTCGACGTATATATTATATACGTCGTCGTTAGAATATAAATAATTATATATAATTATAAATAGAATTGAAAATGGCGCGGTAGTTCGATAATTCGATTTCAAACTTCAATTGAATGTACCGGGTGCAAAACAATCCAGATTTTAACGAAACCAAAAACATTGGGATCTATTTGAGACTATCTTTCCAACGAATCCGAAAAATCGAAATTTCATAGCGGGAATCAAAAGATATGTCCAGTTGAAAATTCTGAATAGTCGCTATGGAATTCAGGCCCTTAAAATGGGAATTTTGCAAACGACCCCGGAATTCGACGAAACCACTTTTGTTGGGTCCGTGATGTCAAATTATTGCTAGATTCCAAATTTCATAATTTTTCGAATCAATACGTGAGCGTGGCAAAGGAAAACGCGTTTGACCAGTTTCAGTTGATTTTAATCGACTGGAAAATGGCCATTTTTCCAACGGTCTCAGAATTCGACGAAACTAGTTTTGTTAGGACCGTATCGTCAATACGAAGCTAGAAAATATTTTTCGGGAATTTTTAAAGTTCGTATGTGACCCCGGTAAATTGAAATGCGCGTTCAAATTCAATGTATAGAGTTATATGTTGATTTTGACGAAAACTGATTGTAACAATCGAATCAGCCTACGATACATATCCCATTGTGTTCGGAATGGGGGTAATACGCTATGGATGACAGGCGGTGGGCCTCGTTTTGAGGTCGAAAATAAAAGTTGCTTTTTGACTGGAAAATAAAATAATTAAAAATTAAAACCCTTTTCTCTCTCCCTCTTCCTTTAACTTCTGCCCCCCCCTTTTTCTCGATTCATTCATTACAGATAAAAAAAAGAAAAAAAGAAGAAGGACGAAGCGGAAAGGAGCGCCCCCCCCCCCCCCCGATCGATGCCGCACCGCGCGCCTCCGGCCAACATCAACCGCGACCCCCCTCCATCTGCCGCCTGCGAAAACCCCCCTTCTGTTGCGAACTGCGACCCCCTCCACCAGAAAAGCCACCGCGCCGAGCCCCCCTGCTGCGCCGCCCCTCCTTCTTCTTCCCCCTCCTCCCCTGTTCCTACTCGACGCCATGAAAACCCCCCCAGTCCCGAACCCGCGCAGATCTTCCCCCCCCCCCACTCTGCGAAAACAAAAGTAAGTTCATTCACTTTTATATATATTTATTTGTTCAATATAGTTGGTTTTAAATCAGGATAAAAATCAGTTTTTAAGGGGAAGAAAGCTTTGTATTTTTAGTTAAACAAAGTTTGAATTTTTCTAGAAGTAAAGAATAGATTTTTGTTGATAAAAAGGTTTGATTTTGAACTTCGTAGAGATTCGATTTTTAACATCTTAACGAAGAGTTTTATAGTGATGAAGTAAAAATTCGATTTTTATATATTGAATAGCGAAGTAAAAATTTGATTTTTATATATTGAATAACGAAGTAAAAATTCGATTTTTATGTATTGAATAACGAAGTAAAAATTCGATTTTTATGTATTGAATAACGAAGTAAAAATTCGATTTTTATGTATTGAATAACGAAGTAAAAATTCGATTTTTATATATTGAATAGCGAAGTAAAAATTCGATTTTTATATATTGAATAACAAGGTAAAAATTCGATTTTTATATATTGAATAGCGCAGTAAAAATTCGATTTTTATGTATTGAATAACGAAGTAAAAATTCGATTTTTATATATTGAATAACGAAGTAAAAATTCGATTTTTATATATTGAATAACGAAGTAAAAATTCGATTTTTATATATTGAATAACGAAGTAAAAATTCGATTTTTATATATTGAATAACAAGGTAAAAATTCGATTTTTATATATTGAATAGCGAAGTAAAAATCCGATTTTTATGTATTGAATAACGAAGTAAAAATTCGATTTTTATATATTGAATAACAAAGTAAAAATTCGATTTTTATATATTGAATAACGAAGTAAAAATTCGGTTTTTATATATTGAATAGCGAAGTAAAAATTCGATTTTTATATATTGAATAACAAGGTAAAAATTCGATTTTTATATATTGAATAGCGAAGTAAAAATTCGATTTCTATGTATTGAATAACGAAGTAAAAATTCGATTTTTATATATTGAATAGCGAAGTAAAAATTCGATTTTTATGTATTGAATAGCGAAGTAAAAATTCGATTTTTATATATTGAATGGCGAAGTAAAAATTCGATTTTTATATATTGAATAACAAGGTAAAAATTCGATTTTTTATATATTGAATAGCATAGTAAAAATTCGATTTTTATATATTGAATAGCGAAGTAAAAATTCGATTTTTATATATCGAATAACGAAGTAAAAATGTGATTTTATATATGTAGTGGCTACGGGCAGCGAAAGTGACGAAAGGCGAGAACGATGAAGATTTCTACTTAAGAAGTGTCGTGGAGTTGGGATAGCTTTCGGTGAGAATTTCTCACTCTTCAATTTCTTTTCTATTTGTATATATATACTAGGATGCAGACGGTGCTTAGCAGCACCCGACACCCGTCATCCACAGACCATGGATGGCTTGTTTGTTTAATTGTTTGGTTGTGTAGTTGGTTAGATTATTTGGGTTGAATTGAATTGTTTGGTGAAATGAAATTGATTTGATTGATGTGTGAATGGCGTGGGCCTTCACTAGACCGGGGATAAGGCTAGGCCTTGTCCCGTTTCTAGTATCGTGCCGTTATGCCGCCGAAATTTTCTAAAATAAGTTAGAAAAATAAAAATATCATTTTTATTTTGTAAATGAACCGAATAAAAATTCATGTGTTAAAATAAAATATTTTATCGTTAAAAATAAAAATTTTAACGTGAATGTGAATAAATAAATATTCATTTACAATCCGGACGGTTTGTTTATGTACATCTATTTGAAGGACATTGATTGGGACGATAAATTTTACACATCGCCCAACTGCACAAATAAAATCTGTGTTTGTTGATTTGAAACCCCACACGGGTATTGGGATAATAGATGATATACACTAATCCCAATAATTAGTTGTATGTCGATCGATGGATCGACAGGCTGTTATAAGCGTTAGATATCTATATTTGATGCTTATACAGTGTAGTGCACTTTGGATGATGGTTGATTATTAATCGTTGCTATTATATGCATGTGTTGTATGGAATCCATATAATTAACTTTATATGGTAATTGATTGGGCCTCATTCCAATTTAGAAAATAAAGAACATTATAAAGTAAAGGTTCATGTGTTGACCGTACTCATCCGTTGAGATTTGTCATGTGTTGAACGAAATATTTTAACAATAAAATTTATATCTTTATCACTATAAAGTAAAGGTTCATGTGTTGACCGTACTCATCCGTTGAGATTAGTCATGTGTTGAACGAAATATTTATTCACATATTGAATAGAATAAAAATTAATTTGTTGAATAGAATAACGAATTTATTGAAATATATAAAGCCGTGTTGATTAGTGATGCGCTATTTTGACGCGAACGATATTTATATCGATTATATTCGAATTGAATTTGATTCGAATAGAAAACCAATTTGAATTGAATCGAATAGAAAACCAATTTGAATTGAATTGAATAAAAAACGAAATGAAATCGAATTAAATATAAAACGAATTTGATTTCAATTGAATATAAAACGAATTTGATTTCAATTGAATATAAAACGAATTTGATTTCAATTGAATATAAAACGAATTTGATTTCAATTGAATATATAACGAATTTGAATTGAATCGAATAGAAAACCAATTTGAATTGAATCGAATAGAAAACCAATTTGAATTGAATCGAATAGAAAACCAATTTGAATTGAATCGAATAGAAAACCAATTTGAATTGAATCGAATAGAAAACCAATTTGAATTGAATCGAGTAGAAAACCAATTTGAATTGAATCGAATAAATAACAAATTTGAATAGAATCGAATAAATAACAAATTTGAGTTGAATCGAATAGAAAACCAATTTGAATTGAATCGAATAGAAAACCAATTTGAATTGAATTGAATAGAAAACGAAATGAATTCGAATTGAATATAAAACGAAATGAAATCGAATTAAATAGAAAACGAATTTGATTTCAATTGAATATAAAACGAATTTGATTTCAATGGAATATAAAACGAATTTGATTTCAATTGAATATAAAACGAATTTGATTTCAATTGAATATAAAACGAATTTGATTTCAATTGAATATATAATGAATTTGAATTGAATAGAAATGGATTTTAAAACGAATTTATAAGGAAGAATTCAATTTTGATTTGAATTGAAATGGAAGTTGAAATTGTTTTTGGAAACGAATTTAAAACGATTTATAAAATTCGTTTTAAATAGAAATCGACGAAATATATATTATATATATAATATAATGGCCTGAATAGAACGCGCCGCGCCGCGGCAGTTCGTGAATTTCGACCATTTATTTCAAACGGACATTACGGGAGATCCGACCGTCGGATTCTCATAAAACCGGAACCGTTGGGTTCGTACCGAAAAGAGCTTTCTAACGAATATTAGAAATTTGAAATCTAACGGTTGGATTTGGAGATACATCCAAATCAAATTTGAAAAAGGTCGTTGTAAGTGCAGTTCGAAGGCCATTGATGGAAATCGACTGTACGGGCCTTGATAAAATTATCAAAAATAGTAATAATTTGTCTAAAATCATAAGAAATGATTTGGGAAAAATTGGGATAAAAATATCCATATTTGAAAAGATAAAAATAGTTTTTTATCGAAATGAACTAGTTTTGAACTGAGATTAAAACCCATTTATTTTTAAATAAATAAATTGGATTTGAAATAGGTTTAAATAGAATTGATTCATGGGTTTATCGTGAAGGGTGTTTTAAATAACACTTGTTCTTTAACCCGATAATAAATAGAATGTGATTTGGGTTTGTCGTGAACTGTGTTTTAAATAACATTAGTTCTTTAACCCAGCAAAAGGAGTTTTAATGAATCTGCAATTAGATTGAAATGTGCATTGATAATCTAAATTATCAAATTTGGAAAATAAGCGAGAATGGAGTATCACCAGTTTTGCTCCAAAGCGATAGTTAAACCTTTAATTAGATTTGAACGTGGAATGGTAATAAATTTTACCGATAACACCGTGGTGTTAGATATGGAGTATTACCAGTTTTGCTGTAACACCCCGTATTTTAAATAACTTGTTATAACATAAATCAGAGCAGAATTAAATTTAATATTCTGAATCAGGGGAAACATACGATTAGAATACTTAACCAAGGTGGAACATGTAATTAAACATGATAAAAGGGTTAAGTAAGTGCCATGGGTGGCATGTGAGAATACGATTAGAATACTTAACCAAGGTGGAACATGTAATTAAACATGATTAAGGGGTTAAGTAAGTGCCATGGGTGGCATGTGGGAATCTAGTGGGTGCCCTAAGTGGCAATTGAAATATGATTAAAGGACTTAACCAAGATTTATAACATGTAAGGGGACATGGTTAAAGGGTTAAGTGGGATGCACTAGATTAAACGACAAGCTTAAGTAGTAGCTTGTGGGGGCCCATTTCAACCAATATCCCAAACGTATCTTTGTAGGCTCGACTCTAGTCGGGTGACGGGACACGCATATTGGGCTTGACTGTAAGAGGCCAAAACGGGTTAGCGGTGGCAACGCGGGATCAACGGGTTTCATATGCGTGTGTGGACCCGGGCTGGTTGGTAAGTCGTTGTTGCATCGTGTAGATATAAAGCCGTGCACAGTGATATTATATGGTAGCCACTTTGGGGAATGATACACCCCCTTTTGTGGGACCAGCACGGGTATCTACGGTAGGGAGCCGATCGCTTGGGGGTAGTGGGTACACCTAGTAAAAATAGGGGCAGACGGCACCTGCGTAGGGGTACAAGAAACTACCGGGTAAAAATTACTAAGTACACTTAGTGGGATCAACCTTTAAGTAGGAATTACTCTTGGTGGGTAGAACTGGTGTGGTGCAGTGTAGGAATTACCCTTGGGTGAATAAGTCTGGGGTGGTGTAATCTAATAATTATCCTTGGGAGGATAAAAGCGTCTTCTCGGTTATCTTAGTACACCCTATGTTTTGTTGGCTACTTAGTGTGGTCATTATCCCCAGAGGTACCGTACCTTATTTATGTCATACCCTAATTACTTTAATGGTTGTATTGTTAGGGTTATAGGACTCACTCAGACTTATGTCTGACCCCGTTGTTTTTATCTTTTTCCCAACCCTCAGGTCCTACGGTGGATCCTAGCGGTAGTAGAGCTTGATCGGATTTCTGTTTCCAGTCTTGAGGAGCTTGGGTAGATGTAAAGCTCCAGCTATCCAGTTATCTTTTCTTTTCTTATGGCTATTGTATGAGAGAGTGGGATTATGTACTTCTTTATTTTGATGAATATTGTACTTGACTTTTATCGTGGTTTTTATGATGTAACCAGACATGTTTATTTCCGCTGTTATGAGATGATGTTTTAAAATTTCAAGTACTATTTATACCTGTCTTGTTGTAATTTTTCTGTTCTATATTCACTAAAATACTCCACCGATGCTATGGCATTCCCTTAGTGAGTGACTATAGCGGGTGTGGGGTGTTACATTTGCTTCATGGGATGAATAGGTCGGGATTGGGAAATAAAATAAATAATTACTTCGGTACGGTTCGCTAATCTCGACTAGTTGAGAAAACCATAATTTGGTTTGAAACGACATCCAAAGGAAGATTAAAGGATAAATTTTAAAGAATTTATCTTGGATAAAATTAATGGGAACCTTTCCCTAAGAATGTGGAATTTAGAAACTAGCTGTAGGTTAGTTAAGAAGAATGGTTTCTTGGCTATTAATCTGATGTTGGTTTCGGCCTTCGGGGTTAATATTTAGGAAATTGTTCTCTTGCAGATTTAGGACTAGTGACTAATGAATTGGAATGAGGCGTATGTTGTGTTTGTGTAACATTTGTTTTTAACATACGCGGGTTGTTCGGAAAGGCTGGGTTTATACCCATTCTGAGTAACCGATTCGACGATATGTCGAAGATGAAGACGATGGTTGAAGACCGGAAGTCTTCACATCGTTTGGGTGATTACTGATGATCTTGATTGGGTTGTACACCCAAGATGAGGGAATCAGTTGGTGGTTGTCCAGACGTACATGGAGATCGATGGATATGTGAGGAAAGTGCCTCCGGTTTCGTTCAGACCCAGAACGAACTTGTAAATGGATTGTGTGTCTGACATTGGATTTTATTCTGTGTTGATTGATTTCTGTTAAATATATATTTGTTTGGCGGCGGAGAATTTATTCTCTTGCTTAACGCCCTTCTCTGAGATGTACGAGCTTAGAGGTTATATATCGATAAATATCAATCGCATGGCATGGATTGCCTGTGTGGCATGCTGAGTTGCATGGATCAAGGCTTCTGTTGTAAAGCAAAGTCTTGTGGTTGATGATCAAAGCACGACATACGTGGCAGCTTTGTGTATAACGTGAATTCGCGAGCCTCACACCTCGGTATGATTCAAAAACGGGATACGGACTGCAGGGAGAGCACGACGTTTCTTTCTAGCTTTGGTGGTGTCAGTGACTTACCTGCCCTGACATTTATATACTTTTCACCTTTGTGGTTGTTGGATGAGGCGCCTCGATTATAGGTCTGTAAGGACCGGGAAACGCGTGTTCAGGAATAAATAATCCTCTAACGTAAGTGAGGACCGGCCCTGAAGATCCAGGATTTACCAGAGTGTGTAGTCCTAAGACATTTGCTAGAGTGTCTTGAATGCGGAGAGGAGCTTGCCCCTTGCCTCGACTCATGATGGAAATCCAATTTCCAATATGTGTATTTCGGTTTTATTTGTAGAGCCTAGTATGGAGACATAGTGGGATGGGTGTTTATGCCGTTTATGATTTATATTTATGATTGAAATTGTTTTGACACTATACACTTATTATAGTATCAAATGATTTGATTTAAACGTACCAAGCATGTTTGGCTGTTATAAGGTAAAACCCTATCCTCCGGCTTGCGTTTCATTGTGTGATGGGACCTGGGTCTTATAATAGCTTCATTTTCCGAAAAAGCATTGCATTGTTTATCTATATGCACTAGTATTCTTAGGAGAAAACCCGTTCCGTGTTATACGGCGTGGCCCCTTGAATTACTCTCTTTTAAAGTAAAGTTTAAATAACTGTTTTAGTTCTCACACCAGTCACATGACTGACCTGGAGTTTATTGTTTTAACCTAAACTCCGGGTGCCCCTATTTTCGACACGGGCAGCTGGTAGTTTTGGTTTTGCAGATTTATATTCACAGGATCCTGATTTACAGCTGGAACGATGCTCGGAAAGCTCTGTATCCGTGTATTACTTTCAGTTGTGTTTTATATTATTTTCCGCTGCTATGTAATGTATTGTAATCTCTGATATTCATCGAATGTAATTTATTCATTCATACTCTGTATATTCTTGTATCTGATGGAATTGTTGTAATTAACAATGAAATGTTCTTCCGTCTGCGTTCTGATTTGTCTTGTCCTCACAGAAATTCATTCTTTCTCATCTCTTCGGAGACTGGGGAAGTAACGGGTCGCTTCACCTAGGAAGTGGCGGCGGCCTTAGGGCTTGTGGTCGGTTTCTGAAAGGAGAGGGGGAGAGCGAGGTTAATGGGAAGAGGAGGGCGTCGCGAAGGAGAAGGGTGGGGGAGTTCGCCGGGGTCGACGTCGGCAGTGGGTGGCTCGCGATGGGAGGTGGGCGGCGGAGCGGTGGAGGAGGGCGTCGCCATTTTCGATTTGAGGGCGGCATCGGGTTCTGATTGAAGAAAATAACTGGGGGGGGTTAAAGTGAAAAGAGGGCTTATTATAAAAATATTTTATATTAATTTATTATTTAAATTCTTTTGGTTTAAAAATTCTTTGCTCGTTCATGCTAACTCCAATCTGAACCCAACGACTATCGCCCCTAGCTAAACACCCCCATTCCATACATAATGGGATATGTATCATAAGCCAGTTCGGTTGTTTCGATCAGTTTTCGTCAAAATCAACATATAACACTATATATTGAATTTGAACGCGCATTCAATTTACCGGAGCCACATACTAACTCTAAAAATTCCCAAAAAATATTTTCTATCTTTGTATTGATGATATAGTCCTAACAAAACTAATTTCGTCGAATTCTGAGACTGTTTGAAAAATGGCCATTTTTAAGGGCCAGAATTCCATAACGACTATTCTGAATTTTCAACTGGGCATAACTTTTGATTCCCGCTATGAAATTTCGATTTTTCGGATTCGTTGGAAAGATATTCTTAATTAGATTCAAATATTTTTGGTTTCACTAAAATCCGTTTTATTTTGCACCCGGTATGTTCAATTGAAATTTGAAATCGAATTATCGAACTACCGCGCCATTTTCAATTCCTTTTATAATTTAAAATAAATATTTATATTCTAACGACGACGTATATAAATATACGTTCAAATTATATTCAAAATAAATTTCTCGTCGTTTTTAATTAAAATAATTCATTTATATATTCAAAATTCATCAAAATTGCCAAAATAAAAATTTTAAATTGGCTCGGATTTCCGGGTTATTACAGCATGCGCCTGCGCCTCCCCTGTTTACCCTCCGACGCCATCTCGACAGTAAACCCCCCTTCCACAAAAAAGGTGTGTTTTTCTTTATTTAAATTAGTTTTTATGCTTTGTTAGATTAGTTTAGTTATTAAGTAAAAACCAGATTTTTATGATTAAGAAAAATAAGATTGTCATGTTAAGAATGATATGATTTTATAAAGCAAAAAGATCAAATTTTTATAAAGCAAAAATATGTGATTTTTGAAAAGAAAAAGAAGTGATTCTTATCATAGAAAAGAGATGTTCTTTATATGGTTTATATTGAAATAAAAATATAATCTTGATTATAAGTGGAGCGATGTAAAAATATGATTTTTATATTATAGTAAGAATAAAAATATGATTTTTTTATATTATAGTATGAATAAAAATATGATTTTTTTATTATAGAAAGAATAAAAGTATGATTTTTATATAGTAGGAAGAATAAATATATGATTTTTATATAGTAGAAAAAAATAAAAATATGATTTTTATACTATAGAGATAATAAAAATATGATTTTTATATTATATAGATAGTAAAAATTCAATCTTTATATAGAGGGTAGAAATATAAAAATATAATTTTTATATAGAAAGGAACGTTGTAAATATATGAAGTAGAAATCAGATGTGATTTTTATATATGTAGTGGGTACGAACAACGAAAGTGACAAAAGGCGAGCACGGCGAAGATTTTCTACATATGAAGAGTCGCGGTGTTTGGTTTAGCTAATCGGTGAGAACTCCTCACTTTTATTTTGATTTCTAGTTGAAATATATACTAGGATGCAGACAGTGCTTAGTAGCACCCGACACCCGTCGTCCACAGACCATGGACGACTTGTATGCTTGTGTGATTGTTTGTGTTGTGAAATAAAATATATATTCATGTGTTGAAATAAAATATATATTAATAAAATATATGTTCATGTGTTGAAATAAAATATATGTTCATGTGTTGAAATAAAATATATGTTCATGTGTTGAAATAAAATATATGTTCATGTGTTGAAATAAAATATATGTTCATGTGTTGAAATAAAATATATGTACATGTGTTAAAATAAAATATATGTTCATGTGTTGAAATAAAATATATGTTCATGTGTTGAAATAAAATATATATCCATTTACAAATCGAACGATTTGTTTATGTACACCGATTTGACTGATATTGATTGAGACGATAAATTTTACACATCGCCCAACTGCACAAATTAAATCTGTGTTTGATTGTTTGAAACCCCACACGGGTGTTTGGATGAGATTGGACATACACTAATCCCAATAATTAGCTGTATGTCGATCGATTGATTGACAGGCTGTTATAAGGGTTGAATATTTATATTTGATGTTTATACAGTGTAGAATGCACTCTGGATGATGATTGACGATTTATCGTTGCTATTATATACATGTGTTGTAGGGAATCCATATAATTAACGTTATTTGGTAATTGATTGGGCCTCATTCCAATTTGGAAAATAAGGAATATTATAAAAATAAATTCATGTGTTGAATAATATAAATTCATGTGTTGAATAGAATAAATATTCATGGGTTGAATAGAAATAAATTCATGTGTTGAGTAGAAATAAATTCATGTGTTGAATAGAAATAAAAATTCATGTGTTGAATAGAAATAAATTCATGTGTTGAACAAAAATAAATTCATGTGTTGAATAGAATAAAAATTCATGTATTGAATAGAATAAAAATTCATGTGTTGAATAATATATATTCATGTGTTGAATAGAATAAATATTCATGTGTTGAATAAAATAAATATTCATGTGTTGAATAGAATAAACATTCATGTGTTGAATAAAAGCCGTGTTGACTAGATTGACGCCATTTTGACGTGAACGATATTTATATCGATTTTATTCATTTTTATAATGAATATAGAAAAGAAAGTGATTTCAAAATATAACGTTTTGAAAATATTATCATTTATAGATTAATGATATGGAATATTCAATTTCGATTAGAAATTGAATATGAAGTTGAAATCGTTTTGAAAACAAATTTAATAAGATTTATAAAATACGTTTTGAAAGGAAATCGACAAAATATATATAATATTATATATATATATATAATGGCCTGAATAGAACGCGCCGCGCTGCAGTAGTTCGTGAATTTCGACCATTGTCTTCGAATGGATAATACGGGAGATCCGACCGTCGGATTCTCCTAAAACCGGAACCGTTGGGTTCGTATCAAAAAGAGCTTTCTAACGAATATTAGAGATTTGAAATCTAACGGTTGGATTTGGAATTATGTCCAAATCAAATTTGGAAAAGGTCGCTGTAAGTGTAGTTCGATGGCCGTTGATGGAAATCGACTGTACGGGCCTTGATAAAATTATTAAAAATAGTTATAATTTGTGTAAAATCATAAGAAATGATTTGGAAAGAATTGGGATGAAAAACTCCATATTTGAAAAGATAAAAATAGATTATTATCAAAATTAACTAGTTTTGAACTAGAATAATAATTTATTTATTTTTAAATAAATAAATTGGATGTGAAAGGGTTTTAAAAGTAACCAGAAGTTTCAATAATTGAATTGGAATGGAATGTGATTTTGGGTTTAAGGTGAACCATGTTTTAAAGGACATTCGTTCTTTAACCCAGTTAAAGACAAGATATGGCTCATTTACGCCCCAGAGGGTGGGGAAACGCAGTGTTCAGGCATTTTAATCCACATCAGTGGACTGGCCCTGACGATCCAAGGGTCACTCGAGCTCTGATCCTGAGGCTCGGGCTAGAGAGTCTCGAATCGGTGAGGACTATCTTTTGCCTCGGTTCACAGATGGAAATCCAGCTTCCAATACGTGACTTTGCGGTTTTATTTGTAGAGTCTGGTATGGCGACATAGTGGTATGAGGCACCTATGCCGTCTATAATTGATACTTAGGATTTGAAATTGTTTTGGCACTATACACTTATAGTAATAATAAAACATGAAATTTCACATACCAAGCATTCTTGGCTATTATAAGGTAAAAACCCTATCCTCCGGCTTGCGTTGCATTGTGTGATGGGACCTGGTTCTTATAATAGCTTCATTTTTCCAAAAAGCATTGCGCTGTTTTGTTATAGGCACCGGTATTCTTGGGAGGAAACCCGTTCCATGTTATTCGGCGTGGTCCCTTGATATATCTGATTTAAAGTAAAGTTTTAAATAACTGTTTTAGTTCTCACACCAGTCACATGACTGATCTAGAGTTTATTATTTTAACCTAAACTCTGGGTGTCCTTATTTTGACATGGGCAGCTAGTAGTTTTGGGTTTGCAGATTTATATTCACAGGATCCTGATTTACAGCTGGAACGATACTCGGAAAGCTCTGTATCCGTGTATTACTTCTAGTTGTGTTTTGTATTATTTTCCGCTGCGATGTATTTAAATGTAATTTAAATCTCTGATATTTTCTATGTAATATTTATTCATACTCTGTAATATCCTTGTATTCTGATGGAATTGTTGTAATAAGCAATGAAATGTTATTCTGTTTGCATTCTGATTCGTCGTGTTCTCAAAACAATCAGGGGTTTCGAGCGGTCTTGGTCGGTTTAGCGATCGATTCGGGTCGAGCGAAATTCCCGATCATTACAATTAAGCACCTAAATCACTTTAGTAGCGAGAAAATAATTCTGATAATGGGTCGCGACATTATCGGTTTTCATTTTCAAGTTTCTGAGTGATGGATTTCTACCAAAATATTTCGTTGATGGGAAATCTGTTTGAAAAGGACAAGATGTTTTAGATATTCAAATGTTTTGGATTGAGTTGATTATAAATATATGTATTTAAATATATATGATTTCAAACAAATTTGAATAAAACCCGGAGATTTGAATTCTGAAATTAAAATTTGACTTGTCTAAGTTGATTAAATTGAAATAGTGAAAGTAAATCAAATGCATTGAAATTTAACTTAGGTAAATGGAAATTAGATTAGATAGAGATAATCCCGAATGAAATTAAATAAAGAGAAATGTTTAGATTTGAATTTTTAAAGTGAATTCGGCTTATGTAAAAACAAGTTGAATATGTATGGGATATTATTGTTTGGAACTAAACTATGAATGGAAATTAAAACTCAAACGGGGTGGTTGGATTGATTCCTGAAATAAAAATCAGATTTGAATTGATAGAATGGAAGTGAACTAATCAGAAGTTGATTAGAGAACTAAAAACTGGAAGTTGGATTGATTTGAAACCAGTTGAAAATGGATATATGTATGCTGAGCAGATATTGAATGGAAGCAAAGGCAAGAGATAGAATTATGCTCAACAAAAAGGTATATGTTTACAATATTACTTGGGTTTGATGGTTTTATGAGCCTATGGGACAAGTCGCTTGGTTTTTCTTTTGGGTTGGAGAAGGCCTAGAAAGGCGAGTTGTGGTTGTACCGATTGAGCCGTGCAAAGGAGATGCTGGCGAAATTTTTCGAAAATTTGAAGAGTTAGAAAATTTTCAAGAAATTTTTGATAATTTAAAATCGAGTTGTTAATTGTAATTGAAATAAGAAAACCAGAATTGATTAAGAAAATTTCAAGTGGAAATTGATAAATGAATCTAAAATCGACTAGAGTAGGTGTGAATATGCAGAAGAGCATATGGATTGAAGGCAAGAATGTGATGATGGATTATCCAAAAATAGTGGACATATTATTTGGAAAGAATTATGAATGGCCGAGTATTGGTATGAAAATTCGAAGGTCGGGTAAGAACGAGGTTATGAAGATATGGAATATAAGATTTCAACTAAGCAGATTATAAGGAGTTAGAGTTATAGCATTTTACTGCTTAGCAATTTCGAGGACGAAATTATTTTAAAGGGGAAGGAATGTAACGACCCGGATTTTTAGCCGTTGAATTATAAATATTTAAATTGTTTAAATATTTTATTTGAATAAGATATAGAAATTTATAAGGAATTTATTTAATAAAACGATATTTAAACGTATAATTTATAATATAATTTAATACGAGTTTAAAATGGCGCGGTAGTTTGAATATTCGATTTCAAATTTCAAATGAATGTACAGGATTCAAAATAAATCAGATTTTAGTAAAATAAGAAATATTTGAATCCGTTTGAAAATATCTTTCCAACGAATTTGAAAAATCCAGATTTCATAGCGGGAATAAAAAGTTATGTACGAAACAAAATTTCAGAAATTCGTTATGGAATCATTTATCAACCTTAACGATTTATTTAATAAAATCAATGGATTTAAAAATATACTGAATATCGTTTTTACTTAAAAAAATAGAAATATCGAGTTTGAAATTAAAAGCATGTTAGTGGAGAAAACAAGAATTTGTTTATAAACAAGAATATAAATTAAGTGAATTATTTATCATTAGATAAATTGAAATATAAATTTCAAATTTGAATTTATATGAAAAAGTGGAAAAGGGTTTTGAAACCAATTTTTGAAATGAAATTAAACTTAGCAATTATTAAGGAAATTTTAAATGATTAAAAAATAAAGGAAATAAGACTTATATAAATAATTCTGAATAGAAGTTATAAATAAAAATTGGGTTTAAGATATTTTTATAAGAATGAATCAAATGGTATATAAACGAAATATATTCACGATTAAAGTGAATGGTATAAAGAAAATATTTTGCAAACGAATTATCTCTAAAAGAAATTTAGAATTGAAATATGAATCCAAATTGGAACTTGAAAGAGAAAGGGGAACGAATAATCGTTTTAAAATAAAACGATTAGTTTTATTCTAACATTGGAATATTAAATAAATTGTAATAACGTTTTGTAAACTGGAATGGTTATAAAGGAATTTGGTAATGATTTGGAAAGCATGAATTCAAAAGTGAATTTAGAATTTGAATCAACCTGAAATGGTAGATAAATTGCGAAGTTCGGAATATTAATCGAATATAGAGTATTCGAATGAGAGTTAGTTATTGGAATTCGATTATATCGAATTTAGGGAAGTAGTTATTTTTACTTTCCGTTTGAATCAAATTTAAATATTTATTTAATTACTTATTTATTTATAGAAATAAATAAATACAAGTTACATTTTTATAAACCAAATATTTGTAAAAAGCGATTTTAATGCTGTTGTTATAATAAATGTTTTGAAAAATTCTAGACAGCGATTTTAACGTTGTCGTCGTGATAAATGTTTTGTAAATCTAAGCAGCGACCTTAACGCTATTGTTATAATAAGTGTTCTATAATTCTAAACATCGACTGTAACGCTGTTGTTAAAAGTAATGTTTTATAAATAAAATATTTGGAAACAACGATTATAACGCTACCGTTATAATCAATGTTTTTCCGTAAAAGAAGTGTGTTCTTAGATTGAATCCGAAAGTCGCGTAAGCGATGTTTTGTTTGAAGCCATGAGCTTTGACAATTTCAAAGTTGAGAATGTTGTTCAATTAAGGTCTGAGAGGTAATTATACCCCAACTTGATTGACTTCATGATTGATGGAGGAATAGTTAAGGTTCGATAGTGAAGATTGGTTAGCAATATGGTTAGTTAATAAATGATTAATGGTTTGCATTATAATAACGATGTTTTATGACATCGTGTTAATTTAAAAGGATTTTGAAATATTTTCCCAAATAAAAACGAGAGATATTTTCTACGTGTAGGAAGTGAAATGAATTGGTCAACGAGGAATTTAGAAATGGAATATGGAAATAGTTTCGATATTAATAAGGTATATTTTCTGAATATAGAAAATAAGGATTCGCGAATATTTAGAAATGTTTCCTAACTGGAATAAGAGATATTTTCTCAAATAGAGAATTAGAATATTGGAAATGTTTTTCCAAGAATCGGGAAAAACAATTGAATGTTGAAAGATCTAGAAGAGGGGAAAATGGGAATTTGAAATGATAATATAATATAATAAGGAATTGATTTAAAAAGTGGCCAGTATTGTTTGATGGTTGATCGGTAGAATTTCCATTTGGAAATAGGATCATTGATTGTATGGATGTTGCTTTGATAGTTAAATCACCAACTATCAAAGTTTTGATTTATTTTATACCTCCGTTATCAGTATGGAGAGACCGGGATCAGATTTAATATCTGAAAACCACTCCGTATTGGTATATGAGTTATGAATCAACTTATGTTGAAGAAATTGAAGACGGAGTAAAATGCAAGGGCTGTTCTATTAACCCTAGGTAGAAATTGCCCAAGATGGATTAATAAAATGGTGCCTTCAGTTTGTCTAGACCCAGGACAACTTGTACGGACGAGTGTCTGACAGAGTATTTCCAAAGGGATTACGTACGTTGATTCCTTCAAACGTACGAAGTTGGTGGCAAAGAAGAGAAACTTCTTTAGCCTAACAATCTGAGTATTTTTGTGGGAATCAATTAGTGATTTCCGATGGATCTGACGATGTGACATTCAAAGTGAATGGTAGCCAGATGTTCTGGAAGATAATTCAAACCTCAAGCCTCACAACCAGGAATTAACAAAAAATCGGGCAGGCAACATGGCTATGTGGGTCGCTCCTATTAGGATGTATAATCACCTATCTAGATAAATTCCAATTGCTTTTTTAATCTATCGATGCTGTCCCTTTCGGTAAACGGTTGCTGATCCCAACCGTTGGTGATATACATTCGATACGCTCAAGCGAAATGAGTGGTCGGTTATGTGTGGGTCGGGTTGCAAGACGTTCTTGTTGAACCCCAGTGTATCCTCTCTAGAGTACACTGATCGGAAGGTGGTTCCATACCTTATCATGTTGGAAATCCAATCTCCAATAAGCGCCCCGCGGTTTTTGATTTTATATTATATATGGAGCGTGAGATGCAAGCGTTCCGCTAGATTTTATTTATTTGATTTAGACACTATTATAATATCACCAGATTTTGATATCAAAATGTTGTGGATTATCGTAAGATAAAAATCATCCGTGTTTATGTGTGGATCGGTCTTACGATTATCATTTCTTTCGAAAAGATTTTTGAAAGTTAAATAAATGGTTGGAGTTTACTCACACCAGTCCCATGACTGACCCAGAGTTTTTTTTTTTCCTTAAACTCTTAGGTGCCCATATTTTTTCGGGCAGTCAAGTAGTCGGGATTTTACAGATTCACTTGGAGGAGTTCGATGCAGGAGGCTTCACCAATTAGCTATAGACTATCATATTTTTCGCTGTGTACTATGATGTATCTGGAAACAGGTGTTGATAACTATTCCAGGAATAACTGTTGTGTCCTGATAATGGTATGTATATACTGTTACTGATTTATATTTCAAAAGTTATGTTATCTAATATATTTTATTCGTTCCGTTGTGAGTTTGTGATCTTCGTCTCTCTTCTATTCTAATATTTCTTTCTTTCTATTTCTCATCCTCTAACTTCTTTCTTATAATGATTCGTATTTCTGTGTCATTTGGGTTGGACGTGTGGTGTTATTAGTCAACTCAAAGGGTACAGAAATTCGGGCCATTACTATTTTTGTTTGATAATGGGAATTTATTCCCTTGGCTAAAAGTTATTTGGTTAGTGGTTATCGGTTGTATATTATAAAATGACAGTGTGGCATGCGAAGTGTTACAGTTGATGAAATGATCAAAACATGGCTTAGTGTAAGAGCGTAGCTTTGTGGCACGAAACCTCATGAACCTCACAACCCGAAATGATGGGAAACTGGCGGTTAGGTTGTACTTAATCTCTTTTGAAACTCGAAAGCTTCGGCGGTATATCTACTTGCGAAACCTAGGGAAAATAAAGTATATACAATGTTTGATGTCTGGATGAAAACCAGGATATATACTTCGCGCTCTATATTCGGTGTCCGATGTTTAGTTGTTAGCCGGTAGATACTTAGCTTTGTGTCCTCAATTAATCTCTCATGCCAGGAACCATCTTGTTGGAAATCCAATAACCAATACGAGCCTTTCACATTGTTTGTAAACTATGTATGTAGGCATAGTCACTATGCTTGCTAGATTTGTAAATTTATTTGCGAAACGTTTTAATATATTGTTAGCAGTGATAATACACACCGTTGACATATATCATTGGTTTGGCTTTATAAGGCTAAAACTCGTCCATGTGTGCACTTGGATTTGCATTTATTGTTTGGTATGTATTGGGGCGAGCCTTATAATAGTCTCATTTTTCAAAACTCATGTACGACTTATGCACTGGTGTAACGGCCCGCCCCGCACTAGCCGGCATTTCCTCCGAAAGTGCACTGTACACATGCCCAGATAGCACGGAACGGTCGCCAAAGAAAGGAAAGAAGAGAATGAACTAATCGAAAACCTGTAGAATGTCTCACAGCGCATGGAACAAGATATAATAATGTACTTGACATAAAATAGGCGAGACAGTGCATAAGCTGATAACTAAAACCAACATCAACATCAGAGTAGCGGAAGTCTAAATACAGCTTATTACAACTTTTCAAATTACTATCTCTAAACAAAAGAAAGGAAGAGTGCACTACTACTGCCCAAAGTAGTGACCAGCAACGACACAGGGAGAATATCTATATATGTATCATACGTGGAAGCCTCCTGCTCGTCTCTGGCACAGCTACTCGTGCATCACCAGTTAACCTGTCTCTAGTCTGCTCGTGAGAGCACCCAGAGTAATAAGAAGAGACATAAAACTCTGGGCCAGACCAAAAGTCTGGTATGAGCGATAAGCAACTAAACAGAACAATAACAGGTATACTAAACCATACCTGAACCTGGACCTGCAGCCAAAGAGTTAGCACTACATACCGTACAATACTCTAAGGTGCCACTAAACAGATGGTGTAAAGAATACGGGGGTGGGGGTGTGCATGTCATAATGATGGCAAACAAATCAAACATAGCAACCATCCTCGCATCTCACACTCAGTGCGTAAAGCATACGATATCCACCACTTTGATCACTAGACCCATCGAAGTAGTGACGGAGTTCGACTTGTACAACTACCGCTACTACCAAGCTTACCACATGGAATCATGGCCAAATCTTTACAAATGACCCCACTTCATTGGTCTATAACTTTTTAGTCGTACCTAGGCCACTGTGGCCCTGAATCCGTTCACGTACCCCCTACACATAGTGATCCAAAGTTATAGACATCGACAACTCCTTAGCACACGTCCCGCAGCAAAGCCCAATCATGAAGTTCACTCGTTGGTTCCCATCTGGATCTTGAGTCAAAACTACTCATTTGGACTACCTTTGCATCTCGGGTTTTGGTCATCAGCTCCGGATCGGTCTTCATTCAGTTCGTGATCATCATCTAGGCTCAGGTTCCTATCGGTTCGTAGCACCCTCTCCAGATCGGTTCGGATCGTAGTGACCTTCCTCCAGCGGTTCAGATCGGGGCCCACACCTTCTGGCTTCGTGGAGAACTCCTCTGGTTCGGTCCTTCTTCCCAAGCACTCCGGATCGGGTCGGGTCTCTCAAGCTTCTCCATGGTGCATCGGTTCGGGTCGGAGTGGTACACGAGATGCGGATCGGGTCGTGGGTTCGGGTCCAGATCGTCTCGTGGATACAACAGCTTGGAGGGGCGGTTCAGTACGGTCATTTAAAAATCGGCAAAAATCATGAACATGGGAAATGATCCCACTAGTCGCCTCCCAAAGTTACATGACCATACGATTTCGTATGTGAAAGAAATAAATATTCTATGATCCTATGATGCGTAGAATGCGGGTCGTTACACTCTCCCCCCTTAAGAAATTTCGTCCCCAAAATTCCATAACCCAAAACATACAAAGGATCCCGCATGCCTACTAATCATATACAACAATCAAACATGCAAAACAAACAAAACAACCTATCCTAGCATGCGGAAAGACTAAATCGAAACTGAAATCTTACCAGGCGAAGAGTTCTGGATACGTCTTCCTAATGCTCTCCTCTGTCTCACAAGTACAGTCATTCTCATTCTCGCAACACTAAACTTTGACTAATTTCACCGCTTTCCTTCGAAGTTTCTTCGTATCGTTCCCAGCAATACGCATAGGCTTGCGGTTCTCAACCACCTCAGGTTCAACCTCGATATCATCCAACTGATCTGGTGAAATAGTCACATCTGAGTCGTGCACGAACTTCCTTAACTGGGAAACATGAAATACATTGTGAACTCCTGCTATCTTCTCTGGTAATTCAACTTTGTATGCCAAATTCCCAATTTTCTCAAGAACTGGGAATGGACCAACAAATCTTGGTGCTAACTTGCCTCTCCTGCCAAATCGTATCACACTCTTCAACGGAGAAATCTTGACAAACACCAAGTCGCCAATGGAGAACTTTAATTCTCTTCTCCTCTTATCAGCATAACTCTTCTGCCTATCTTGGGCAGCCTTCATTCACTGTTGGATAATCTTAATCTTAGCTGAAGTTTCTCTTATCACATCGGGTCCAAGTACAAACTTCTCACCAGTTTCTACCCAACATGACGGTGAGTTGCACGGTCTTCCGTACAAAGCTTCAAATGGAGCCATGCCAATACTGGATTGATAGCTATTATTATATGCAAACTCTACTAGATGCAAATGGTCTTCCCATGGTCCACCAAAATCCAATACACAAGCTCTCAAGAGGTCTTCTAACACTCGATTCACCCTCTATGTCTGCCCGTCAGTTTAAGGATGATACGCGGTACTGAGATGTAATTCCGATCCTAACGCCTCTTGTAAGCTCTTCCAAAATCCACTAGTGAACAACGGATCTCGGTCACTCATAATGCCTTTGGGTATCCCATGAAATCTCATTACCCACTTTATATACAGTCCCGCTAATTTAGCTGCCGTCCTGTTTGACTTGAAGGGTATAAATCTTGCACTTTTGGTCAATCGGTCCACAATCACCCAAATGCTATCATGGCCCGATCTAGTCCTCGGTAACCCATCAATGAAATCCATAGACACTTGTTCCCATTTCCATTCTGGAATTTCTAATGGTTGTAGCAAACCACTAGGCTTCTTCTGCTCAGATTTAACTAGCTGGCAGTTCATGCATTTAGATATAAACTTCCCAATGTCTCTTTTCATCCCTTCCCAGTAGTAGGTCCGCTTCATGTCTCGGTACATCTTGTTACCACCGGGGTGTATAGTCAGTTTTGAGTGATGACATTCTCTAAGCACTTCATCTCTCAATCCATTGACATTGGGTACAACTAGTCTTCCATTCTTTCTAAGCCATACATCTCAATCAAGCCCATACTTGTTCATCTCTCCGTCAATTCCCATCTTTAACTTTGAGATGATTTCCAATAGGTTAGGATCGTTCCTCTGACTGGAACCAATCCGCTCAATCAAAGTGGGTCTGATCATCAAACTTGCTAACATTTCTGGATCCAATTCGCACTTTGGTCTGAAATTATACCCAGCGATGTACTCCAGTTGCTTCCATTCTAGAAACATAGCCCCTAAACTGGCATGCCTCCTACTCAATGCATCATCTACCGCATTGCCCTTTCCTGGTGTGTATGCTATATCGAAATCATAGGAAGCTAAGAATTCTAACCACCTTTGTTGTTGGAGATTTAGATCCTTTTGAGAGAAAAGATACTTTAACGATTTATGATCGGTAAACAACTCGAATCTTTCTCCCAAGAGATAATGTCTCCACATCTTCAATGCAAACACGATCGCTGCCAATTCCAAATCATGGGTAGGGTATCTTTTCTCATGCGATTTCAGTTGCCGACTTGCATAAGCTACGACCCTACCTCCTTGCATCAATACAACACCTAGCCCTGTGCCACATGCATCCGTATATACTGTCATCTCTTCATTCCACTTAGGAATGACTAACACTAGTGCACATGTCAACTTTTCTTTTAGGCTCTTGAATGCATTCTCGCACTTTTCGTCCCATACGAAAGCTTGATTCTTCTTAGTCAACTGAGTCAACGGTGCTGCTATCTTGGAGAAGTCTTGGATAAACTTACGATAATATCCAGCTAACCCTAATAAACTTCTTATGTCCGTTGCATTCTTGGGCGTAGACCAATCTTGTACCGTAGCCACCTTCGCAGGATCCACGGCAATACCATTCTCTGAAACAACATGGCCCAAGAATCTCACTTCCCTCCTCCAGAAGTGACACTTAGAAAACTTTGCTTTCAATTGGTGTTTTCTCAACACCTCCATCACTATTCTTAAATGTTCCTTGTGTTCTTCCTCTATCCTCGAATATACCAAAATATCATCCACGAACACAAGGAAAAACTTATTCAACTGATCTCTGAATACCCTATTCATAAGATCCACAAAGTATGCTGGGGCATTGGTCATCCCGAATGGCATGACCAACCACTCATGAAATCCAGATGGCGTCCGAAATGCCGTTTTAGCTATACTCTCAGCTTCCACTCTAAGCTGATGAAAACCTGTCGCGAGATCCAACTGAGAGAATACTCTCGCGCCGCTCAACTGATCAAACAAATCATCTATCCGCGGTAGAGGATACTTATTCTTCCTCGTCACTTTATTCAACTCGCGGTAATCTACACACAAACGAAGGGAACCATCCGCCTTGGTAGCAAACACAACTGGTGCTCCCCATTCAGAAACACTCCTTCTGATAAATTCCTTCTTCAAAAGATCGCTGACTTGCACCCCGAGCTCTCGCTACTCCCTTGGTGCCATACGACGAAATGGCATCACTATAGGTCTGGCATCTTTCACTAAATCAATACAGAACTCAATCTTTCGGTGTGGTGGAAGCCCGGTCACTTCCTCGAAAACGTCCGGATACTGGCCAACCACGGGCAAACCTGACAACTCACTATGCGGGATGTCAAGGGAATTTAGAAAACTAGCCATTACCCCATCACCGGGTAGACCACCAAACACTACCCTCTGTCCATCATCCGCTCTAGCTGTCACCAAAAAGCCCTCACAATCTACCACCACCCCGTATCGTTGGAGCCAATCGTCTCCCAAAATAATGCCAAACCCAGTAAAGCCCAAAACAAAGCAATCACAAACAAACATGCATCCATGACTCGATAAGACCACATTATGACAAATCATACTAAGGCTAGTCAAACCACTAATCGGGTTCGTCACTACTAAAGGTCTATCGACAATCTCGAGCTCCAATCCCAACTTATCTACCGGGTCACTAGATATGAAAGAACTGGAAGCCCCGGTATCAAACAAAACTCTAACAGGAACATCATAAACAGAATGCATACCTTGAATAACAACATTCTTTCCTTTCTCCACCGTAGTTGGGGCATTCGACGAAGAAGGAACAACATTAAGGGCATATGCTTTCACCATCTGCTTTTCTTTAGGGGGTTGCAGACACTTGTCCTTGTGATGTCCCACTTGGCCACAGTTGAAGCACTTCCTATCCGCTGGCTTGGCCCGACAATTACTAGCATAATAGCCCTTCTTACCACAGCTGAAGCACTCAACATCTTTCTTATTCTTTTTCTGGCCATCCTTATTTTGGTTCTGCTTCCTCTTATTCTGAGGACCACTCTTGCCTCCACCACTTGCTTGTGGTTTTGGCTCCTCTGCAGATGCAACCTCAGTCTTCGACTTAGGGTAAAGACTCTCTGACCTCAATGCTTTCCCCACAATCGATTCAAACGTCTCATCGATGTGGTTAATAAGCCTTTCCCCCAAGTATCCATCCAAGCCAGTTATGAAATTCTCATTCTTTTTCTTGGCAGTATCAATAAGAGATAGTCCATACTTCGATAAAGTATCGAATTCTGCAATATACTCCAAGACAGCTCTGCCATTCTGCTTGAGCTCCAAGAATTTCTTAAACAGCACTGACTTCTGAGCAGCTGGAATGAACTTATCGCTTAAGCAAGCCTTAAACTGCTCCCATGTAATCTGATCCTCGGGAGTAGCTGCCTTTATATCATTCCACCAATTCATTGCCCGTCCTTGCAGCTAGCGGGATGCTAACCTTCTTTTCATCGCATCCTCGATACCCTAATCTTCGAAAATACGCTCGCAGTTATCCAACCAATCCTGAACATCCGTAGCCGACTCCGTTCCGTGGAACGGCTTCCCACCAAGACTAGTATAATCCTTATTCAGCTTGGCGAAATCAGCCCTAGGCGCCTGCACTATTGGACCACCACCATTTCCATTATTGGGAGCTGCCCTCTGCACATCCCTCAGCATCTCTCTCATGAGGTCAGTAAATATCGTCCTCATGTCAGCAACATTCCCATTATTGGCTCCTCTACCGGCACCTCTTGCGTATCGGCTCATTGTTCAATCTGTAAAGAGAAAACGATTAACCATCTCCATAGTGGTGCTAGTGCAGTGCGACTTCATCCTTAGCTATACTAATAGTATATATATATAGCTTTCGAAAACCAAAATAATCACAAATACACGCTCTCATATACGTATACTATCTCTCCTTGATGACTTCCCTAGGTTAACTACGCAACCTAGAGCTCTGATACCAATGTAACGGCCCGCCCCGCACCAGCCGACATTTCCTCCGAAAGTGCGTTGTACACATGCCCAACTAGCACGGAACGGTCACCAAAGAAAGGAAAGAAGAGAATGAACTAATCGAAAACCTGTAGAATGTCTCACAGCGCATGGAACAAAATATAATAATAATGTACTTGACATAAAACAGGCGAGACAGTGCATGAGCTGATAACTAAAACCAACATCAACATCAGAGTATCGGAAGTCTAAATACAGCTTATTACAACTTTTCAAATAACTGTCTCTAAACAAAAGAAAGGAAGAGTGCACTACTAATGCCGAAAGTAGTGACCAGCAGCGACACAGGGAGAATATCTATATATGTATCATACGTGGAAGCCTCCTGCTCGTCTCCGGCACAACTACTCGTGCATCACCAGTTAACCTATCTCTAGTCTTCTCGTGAGAGCACCCAGAGTAATAAGAAGAGACATAAAACTCTGGGTCAAACAAAAAGTCTGGTATGAGCGATAAGCAGCTAAACAGAACAATAACAGGTATACTAAACCGTACCTGAACCTGGACCTGCAACCAAAGAGTTAGCACTACATACCGTACAACACTCTAAGGTGCCACTAAACAGATGGTGTAAAGAATACGGGGGTGGGGGTGTGCATGTCATAATGATGGCAAACAAATCAAACATAGCAATCATCCTCACATCTCTCACTCAGTGCGTAAAGCATACGATATCCACCACTTTGATCACTAGACCCATCGAAGTAGTGACGGAGTTCGATTTGTACAACTACCGCTACTACCAAGCTTACCACATGGAGTCATGACCAAATCTTTACAAATGACCCCACTTTATTGGTCTATAGCTCTTTAGTCGTACCTAGGCCACTGTGGCCCTGAATCCGTTCACGTACACCCTACACATAGTGATCCAAAGTTATAGACATCGATAACTCCTTAGCACACATCCCGCAGCAAAGCCCAATCATGAAGTTCACTAGTTGGTTCCCATCTGGATCCTGAGTCAAAACTACTCATTTGGACTACCTTTGCATCTCGAGTTTTGGTCATCATCTTTGGATCGATCTTCATTCAGTTCGTGATCATCATCTAGGCTCGGGTTCCTATCGGTTCGTAGCACCCTCTCCAGATCGTTTCGGATCATAGTGACCTTCCTACAGCGGTTCGGATCGGGGCCCACACCTCCTGGCTTCGTGGAGAACTCCTCTGGTTCGGTCCTTCTTCCCAAGCACTCTGGATCGGGTCGGGTCTCTCAAGCTTCTCCATGGTGCATCGGTTTGGGTCGGAGTGGAACACGAGAGGCGGATCGGGTCGTGGGTTCGGGTCCAGATCGTCTCATGGATACAACAGCTTGGAGGGGCAGTTCGGTTCGTGGAGAGGTCTCCTGGTCGGTTCGGTTCGGGCTCCTTCCTCCGATCCGATCCGGATCGGCCAAATTCCTGCACTTCTTTCCAGCGACTGTTTATGCCATACGACGATGTTTTCGACCAATCTAACTATTCTAAACAATCCCAATTCATACCAAACAGTCATAGGAACATATAACATCAACCATAAACATCAAAACAATAACTTGATAGGTTAAAATAGATTAAACATAGCCAAAACCCCATATTTTCCCTTAAGCGTGCTTAAGCAAAACTAATGATAGGATTAGTCAAACTTAACCAAATTAACCCAAATTTCTAACAGAGGTCTAAAACATCATTTCGAATTTTATAAATATTTTTCCAAAATTTCATCATGTCTAATTTCGTTAACCTTCAATAATTAACCTTAATTAACCGTAATTAGTGCAAAACTATGCAAATCACTCACCTTAGCCACAAATAAAACCCCAAAACTGAAATATTCTTCGATTTGGCGCTGTTCCCAATCTTACACAGTAGCTCTACCTCGATTCTTGTGCTAATCCTCCTTGATTTGAAGTAGATTAGGCCAATCCTTGATTAAATGGTGATTATGGATGATTCTAGATGTTAGGGGCCATTGTTAGGGTTTCTAAGAGGTAAGTGGTAGCTAGAAAACCGAAATAGAATGAAAACCTAACTCATTTCAGCCTCCCCATAAACCTAATCCCGAAATGGGTTATGGGCCCATTCACTAATCACCTTATTTGGCCAGGTTAAGCAGTTTTTCACCTTCCAAACATTATTTCAGCCATATCCCCCAAACGGTAAGTCCGTTTGGCTAATATGACCACTCTACAGAATTGTAAACCATCATCCGGAGCCAATGGAATTGGTTTCAAGTCAAAACTCCTTTCCAATCAAAAGTTATGGCCAAAACAGTATCGGCTAGGGGCAAAATTGTCATTTAAAAATCGGCAAAAATCATGAACATGGGAAATGACCCCACTAGTCGCCTCCCAAAGTTACATGACCATACGACTTCGTATGTGAAAGAAATAAATATTCTACGATCCTATGATGCGTAGAATGCGGGTCGTTACAACTGGTGATCATAGGAGTAAACCCATTCCGTATTATACGGCGTGATCTTGTGATTTACCTTGATATAAAATAAAATGTTTTATGTTCTCACACTAGTCCCATGACTGACCTGGAGTTTATTGTTCCTTCCTAAACTCTGGGTGCCCACAAATTTTCACACGGGCAGCTAGTAGTTTAGTTTTACAGTTACAGATCCTTGGAGCAAGATTCGAAGCGCTTTTGGGTTGGACCTTCAAGCTAGATTTGGAGTTCTTCCGATATATTGTATTGTTTCTTCTGTTGTAGTTTGCTTTTCCGCTGTATATTTTATTGTAATTCTGATAATGTAAACTCTGTTGTAATCAAATGTTGAGAAATAAAAGTTTATTTTATTTTGTTTTATTGTGTATTACCCTGGCGAATCCGATTTTCAAATGTTTTGAGTTGGTTTAAACATCGGCTCGAGGCTGTTGGAAGTTGGGTCGTTACAAAATCCATATACGACACAGGACCACATGCCTTAGTTTACTAAAATTATGAAATTGATTATTATATACTGTTATTGTATATTCAAAATTATTGTAACAACTCGAATTTTGACAAACTGAATTCTTCTCAAAAATCTGGATCTATCGAAGCTCGAGTTGGCTTGTTTGGTATCCTGTAGAAAAGACAGAGATAATAATTATATCATAGCTCGATAAAACATCTTACATCAGAATGGATAAAATATAATAATCAAATATAGTCTTTCCGAAAAAATAACACTGTCCAAAAAGTGTCCAAAGGCTACCAAATCTCTGTCATAAACCTAACTTGCGAGTATGTTATGAGGAGGGGTAAAAATACAAAATTCCGGTGACCGAACAAATTATACATTCTGAAGTAACCCTATATATACCGTTCAGTTATGTTATCAGAATTATTAAGTTATTTGGTTTAATAACACTTGTGGCTTTATACTCGCATCGTATCCATCTACTCCCGGTAGATTAAACGTAATATAGTATATATGTAGATATACCCGACATCTCAAGGTACATCCCATAATACTCTCCTCGTATAGTCTTAGTCATCACACCACGGAAGCATATACAACATCCATCCTACGCCAAACTGCGTATGGAAGTCTATATCTTTTCATCACATAATCGCATAGAACTACCATTGCTATGCCATATAAGCGTACAGATCGTCGTATCCAAACTCCTCGGTCGAATCAAGTCTCAACACAAAGTAATGCCCTACTGGGTACGATTCACCACCTAGTGCATGTATCTAGACCCTCACACGAACGTATTGTCTACTGTACCCCAGAGTCCCGTAATATGTCTGCATCCAATGCACGGAATTCAGTCGTGAGCTTTCCATACCTGTAAAGATCTGCCTCATGAGGCCTACAATACAGATATCCAAGTATGGTATGCATTTTCATGGTGGATATGGCCCCAACCTGGCCCTCCCTCAACTAGTGAAAGACTATATCAAGAGTTAAGTGACGTGCCCCGCTAAAACCTTGCAACCCCCTTACCTAGATGAGTGCCTTACAAGGGAAAAGAGCATACATAAAGTCAATATATTAAATTGCAAAGAAAATATATATCGAATTTCATAGTACCACAAATAAAAAATAATAATAAATCAAGCTCTCACAAGTTGCCCAAACTTCTTCTTCGTATCAACCTGAATCACCAAGCCCAACCTCCCAATGATGCAGTAAGATAATATTCTTATCGTTCTCTGTGATATGCTTCCGTAATTGGCTACTAGGTAACTTACCTCCTTTTTCCAAAGCACACATAAGTTAGATGAAACAATACCAAACCTATAGATCCTATATTTAGTATTAAGTTTGTTGTTCATGGCCGGATAAGATATAAACGACATTCTTTTACTGTTCTTCGAATTCCATATAACCTTATAATAAATTTTTATTATGTCTTTGGACCATATCCTATTCCAAGCTTTAGAAAAGGTAAAATCCCCACCATTACATACACCATTGACATAAATCTGTAGGTTGTCCTGGTTGTACAATAATATGATGAATTTACATCTAGAACCTTTTTGTTGCTAGGTGAATGCTAAGCATTATATTTTCATGGCTAATAATACTTGAAACCCTTTAAGATTCATTACCAATAGTTTGCATTCTATGTAAACCAAGTAAGTCCACTAAATATTTACAATCAATCCAACGGTTGAACTATAGAGATGTGGTGCTAACGTTGGTGGTAGCTTTTTTTGACAATTTCTTACTGTTGGTTCGAAGGCGTAAATTGATTTACATGTACTTGATGAGATGTTATCTATGTGCAAGGACCAAAATTTATTTCAATTACAATATTTACCCCTCAACCACCTCGACCATATTTTATCTTCCGTTAAGAATCTATAACAATTTGATATAAGAAGCCTTTTCCAAGTCTGAAAAAGACTTAAAGCCAATGACACCTTCAAGCTTTGGTTTGCAAAGTTTTTTCCATGCAACTTTGTAATTAGCACCTCACCAGAAAAAATCAGATCATAAACTGTAAATTTTTGGATTTGATAAACAAACAATCAATACAATACGGTAGGGGTGATAACAATCTGAATCAACTTTGCCCTGCCTGCAAAGCTTAAGAACTTGAGCTTTAAACCTTGTAATTTGGATTGAATTTTATGCAGTAGTGCCTAACAATCAGAATAGTGTACATAATTGGATAAAGTTGCAACACTCAGATATTTTATAGGAAGTTTATCAGTGTCAAAACCTAATATATTTTGAATATTTATAGAATTTGAAACCAAAGCACTAAAAAATCATCTTTCATTGTTTACGTTCAACAATGAAAAGTAACGTAATTATCAAAATATCAACTATAAAGAAGTTACACATGGAAGTATGGATTTACCAAACACCATCAAGTCATCTGCATACAATAGTGTGATGCATGGTGTTATTTTGGAAGCACGGTAAAACCGATGTAAGGCAGTAGCTTCATTTATAAGGGATAATAAATATTCCATAGCCAGTGTATAAAAATGGGGAGACAGGATGCCCTTATTGATTCTCTCTATTTGACTTCATAAACCCTTTGGGAATTCTGTATATTAAAATTGAAAAAGTAGCCATAGACATACATTCATACATAATGTTAATAAAATGAACTGGGAAACCCATTGCATGCATTATATGATATATGAACTCATGATTATACATGTCATAAGATTTATGGAGATCAACCTTAATACAATATTTAAGCATGCCAGGCTTATTAAAATCACATAAAATTTCATGTTCAAATAATATATTATCACCAATATAAATACCAGGGATGAAAGCACATTGGTTTTCGAATATTAAATGTGGCGAGAAATACCTTATCTTGTTGCAAAGGATTTTGCTGAACACTTTGTAAAACATATTGCAACAAGAGGTAGGCCGAAATTGGTTGATATTTGTAGGCCTAACTGTCTTTGAAATTAGAGTAATGAATGTGTGATTACATTCCTTTGGTAGCTTTGTAGATGCAAACATATCTTGTACGCAGAAAGGGAAAGAGCCTTCTGCTCAACCTGAAATCCCTACTTCTCAGGTTCGGCTTTTACTTTTGAAGCGTTTTCTTTACTTTTTAATTCATGATAATTGGCTCCTCACAATAATGCTTAGACAAGAAAAAACACATTTCCCCATATCATAAAGTAGAGTTGGTTAAGAAATGGAAGGAAATTGTTTGTTATTGTTTTAGAGCAAAAGTAGTCACTGAAAGACCAATGATAGCTTATTGTATCAATAATTTCTAATTCTATCCCACGTTATGGCAGAATTTCATTCTAGTGAAAGATGTATTTTTGAAAGGTGTTTTACATTCATATTGTAGACTAATGAGAGAATATTCGACGTCAACTGTTTTTCAAATAATATCCAAATTTAGAGGGGAACCTTTTTCTAGGTGACCTTCGGCACATTTGTTTGAAGTATCAATTAATTTACCCTAAACTTTATCTGTGATGATCGAGAGGTAATTTTAAAAGAGAATTAGGACTCGATATGCTGAGTTAACACAAACAATATATGCTTTGACAAATAGGGCAATCCTTTGTAGCCTCTAATGTGTGTGTATGCTTAAGACAATTCGAAGCTACTTTGGATACATCTAAGAGTAGTCAAGCTTCTGTGCTAAAGAAAAATATAATTTATCAGTAACATTCTTTCAAAGCAGAATTTGTGAATAACTATGTCTTGTTTTGCTCATGAATAGGCGAACCAATCGAGAATTTCACCTTCCCAATCCAGGGAAAGATCATTAACTATCGTAGAGCAGAGGGGCATTCCTATGGAGACTTCCGCTATAGCTCGAGACAGAGCATTTTATATTCAAAGATTGACCATTAAAAATTTGAATGAGCAAGTAGCTGCTTTGGAAGGTCGATTGAAAGAAAAAGACAAGATATTCTTGAATTAAAGAGTCAGATAAGGACCACCCATTATACTGGCTCTGATGAAGAGGTGAGCATATTGCTTCAACGAATTTCGAACTTAGAATTTGAGTTAGAGGAGACTGAAGCAAGTTGTAAGGCCTGGGCGTTTGCCTTGAAGAATCCTGAACCCAATCAAAAAACTTAGCTATCGAGGAATTCCTTTATTTGGTGAATCCACTTTAAGGATTTAATAAGTCAATGTCATCATGCTGGAGAGTTAAGAATGAACTCAAGAATTATTACAAGGCAAAGTGTCAAATTGACATAAATAGGGATATGTAAAATACTTGATGTCATTGTGATATTAATTCCTAACTTTTGCATTTTGACAACTAATGAAATGATTATAGATAATTCTTCAAAATAATTTTGCAAATCATGTAAATATCACCTGATGTATAACCCTTGTTGGTGTTTTGGAACATCCTCATTTAGGATATCTTTTTGCACTATTCTGCACAAAGCTCAATACACAACATTTTATCAGCCTTTTTCTAAGAGTAGAATGCATATTATAATTTACTCAGTTGATATAAGGAGCCATCGGGGTTATAATCAAGCAATAGATAAGCCTTGTGGTAAATTTATACAAACATTTGCATTATATATTTTACCAAATAAGGAATAACACTTTATGCATGGTAAAGGCTTAGAGAATCTCTCTGTGTGAGATATGAGAAACCATGACCTTTCATCTGAAGGTTTTTGTGTAGGAGACCCTAGATACCAACTCCAGTATCGTTTTTACAAATCCTTTTTCGAAAATGAAAGTTATAGTCTTGGGACCCAGATTAGGGTATTAGAGTAGGGATTCAGAAACCCTCTTTTGGAAGTTTAGATAGAAGTTCTCCACTCAATACTCTAACATTCATAACGGAATACCAGAAATCTACCTTTAAAAATAATAAGAATCCTGAACCGAAACCCAGATTCAGGTATTTTATAGAAGACCAAATATCCACATCTGGTAATGAATAGAAGTCCTGAACTGAAACCCAGATTCGGGTAATTAATAGAAGACCAGATATCCACATTTGGTAATGAATAGAAGTCCTGAACCAAAACCCAAATTCGAGTAATTAATAGAAGACCAGAAATCCACTTTTGGTAATTAATAGAAATCTCGAACCATACCCAGATTCTAGTAATTAATAGAAGACCAGAGATCCACTTCTGGTAATTAATAGAAGTCCCAAACTGAACCCAGATTTGGGTATTTGATAGAAGACCAGATATCCATGTCTGGTAATAATAAAGTCTGAACCATATCCCAGATTCAGGTATTTATAGTTTTGTTTCCCCTTCCGGGTTTACTTTCCAAGGTAGAGATGTATGTGCTTTGTGAGCCACTCTCTGGGCTTTTGATTGTCAAAGCAGAGGACGTACGTGCTTTGTGAGCCACTCTCTGGTCTTGTGAATTCGCTGTGCTTTGCCAGCTTATTCTCAAGCAGGGCCCAAAGACTCACCCGGCCTCCCTCCAGGAGGCGCCTTACCTTGTCCATCGTAGGTGGTAATATGGGCTTAGATGTTTTAACCTGGCCATCGTAGGAGCGGATAAAGGCTTACTCTTTTGATGCTCTACCCTGGCCATTCTAGGTAGTGATAGAGGCTTACACATCACTCCCTCCAAGGGGTGCCTTAAACTGGCCATCGTAGGAGAGGATAAGGGTTTTCGATGCTTTACCCTGGCCTTGTCTGATTTGGATGTGGATATAGGCTTACACTCACACCCCCGAGGGGTGCCTTACCCAGGCCATCGTTGGCGGGAGTAAGGGTTTTAGCTACTCTGCTCCGAGGACGGAGGCTTACACTTTTAATGCTTTAACCTTCCTCTTTCTGAATTGGATACGACTAAAGGCTTACATATCGCCTCCCTCTGGAGATGCCTTGCCCTGGCCATCTTGGCGCGGATAAGGGTTTTCTACCATCGAAGGCCGCTTCACCCGTTTCAAGTGGTTCCAAGTTTTTAAGGAGTTTTCACACTCCTGTATATCTAGATACTCTTTCTTCAAGAAATCCTTTGTTATAACTAGTTTTATCCTTTTACAAATCTTTGTAATTGGCCTTTAAAGAACTTGATGATCATTCCTTCAAGAACTCTGCAGTGATTGGTTTCATGTTCATTAATTCATCATGTGGTAGTGGCATTATATCCCTTCTAGTTTCCTTTCATACTTGGGTTTTTTCTTTGTTAATGGCCAAAAGTTGAGCTCCTGTTTGGTTAAGAAGTAGATATTTTCAATTGATGTGGTAAGGTGGCACCCTTTTTGAGTAGTCTTGACTCAAGGTTTCCCTTTCGATGTTGGAACTTAGCCGTTTTGTTATTTAGCCTTATTGTTTCATCTGTATCTTCGAATCTTATTTTCAATATATCTTGAGACTGAAGTGTCATTCTTTTAGACCATTTAGAAGTAATGTTGTTGAAATCTTTCATTATTACTTGTTCTAATATAGTTCCCTTAGCCGGTGCATGGATGGCTTCTTTAACGTGAGAGAATAGGTTATGTCCCTTTGATGTAGATCTACATAAAGTAAAGATTGGGGTTGGTCCTATGTGGAAAGGGTTAATGCTCCAACGGTCAGGATCATCTGTTCTACTTCCCTTTTCTTACTTATGATTCGTAGAGCTTCCATTCTTAACCTTTGTTCTTCAATAATTCTTGGGTCATTAATGCTTGACGTGACCTTTCGAGATTCAGAAGATCCTTGTCGAGATTCTTTATCCATGGTCTATTTTTCCAAGGATTAGTCCAATATAACGGAATAGCTAGGGATGTGGTAGGTTATCTAATGGTTCAGAGATTCAAGCCCTCCTTTTATCGCCAAAATGTTAATGTTATTTTTCTTCAACACCAGAATAAGGAGAAATGGGTATGGACCTAGTGAAACCTAGGGATTATTTAGTTCCTACAAGCTTGAGTTAATTCACCGTCTCCTAAATATCAAGGTCTTAGGCCCGAATATTAGTTACTCTTCCTTCAAGAGTGAGTATCACGCTTATGGGACTCAAGGACCAACAGTTACCTTGGGATAAGGGTTTCATAAAGTCGACACAAGTGGAAGGTTTAATGGCTTATAAGGGTTTATGAGGGTTATTATGCCAAACTAGAAGGCTTTATCATAGGTAAACAATAGGAAAATAAGTGAAATATGTGTCTAGTGCTAAGTCTCTCTCTTTATTGAACATTTGATTGAGTACATTGAAGATTACAAGTAAATCCCTAAATCGATTTACAAATTAGGGTTTTCCCTCTAAGAAATGGATACAAGATTTTGGAATGAGGAAAAGTCCTCCAAATGTGACCCTTGGGGTCTTATTTGTGGACACTTTGGGCCCCCTTTGGTAGCAATTCGGTAGGAAGTCCGCTTCCATTCAGGGCTTCTAGTATCGGCCTGCTTTTGTTGCTATCGGTTTTGGGGGCTAATTGCTTTAGTTTGCTTGATGCCTTTTCAGTACCGACCTTGCTTCGAAGGTCTTCAATTTCGATATCAATGCTAAGCATATTAGCATGGATAGCACTCTTCCGCGCCATCTTCTGAGTATCAATCCTCATGGATAGAATCCGATTTCAATACCAATCCTTAATCCTTTATTGCTTGATCCGCACGGGTGTTTCTTGTATGCTCTTGTCCTCTTATAACTTTGGTATCACCTTTACCTCCAATGTATCGACACCAAGCATGTTGGTGCAGATAGCGTATCTTTGCTTTTAACTATTGCATCCGGTATTGATTTCCAAGCTTGTGCTCTTGGTGTCGAGTTAATTGCCTTTACCTCTTGCTTTCATTTGATATTGGTTTCCCCTTGCTTCCTCCTTTATGGATTTGATGCTTCCTTTGGTATCGATATCAACACTAAACTTGTTAGTTTTAATGGCTCTTTGCTTACTCCCGTACCGGTCTCGTGTTATAAGCTTGTATGTTTAGCATCGGACTAAAGTCGATGTCGTGCCTTTTGTTGCCACTTCTATGTATCGGCATCAAGTTATTATGTTCTTCTGTGTTGATGCCGATAGCATATGTTCCAAATTCCTACTTTGGTACCAAAATTCTGCTTCTACCTTTCTGGCTTTTGACTTGTCTTGAATTTCCTGAGTTCTTCTACTTCTAGCATTGGTTTTATTCTGATACCCCTTCACCTTTGTTTGTTTTTGGTATCGAAATACGGTAGTAACATTGTTCTTAGAAATGAAAATTTATAAGTTGTACCTTTCTTATTACATAAAGCTCAAAAAATTTACTTTTTGAATTCTCCGTCGTGATCATTTCGTATAGTTTATATTTTAATAGAAAGTTGATTTAGAATTCTTTTAGCGAGGAGTACAAATTGAGCAAAAATGTCATTTTTATATTTTAAGAAAATTATCCATGTAAACCTAGAGTGAACATCTTCTACTACAAATGCATATTTACTGTGATTTTCAGATTGTGTTTGCAGTGGGCTGAAAAGATCTAGATGAAGAAGTTCAAGGGACTGAGAAGTTGAAATCATAACTTTTGTTTACTTGAGTTTTTTCTTAAGTTTTCTAGTTGACATGCACTACATGAAATTTCTTATACAAAAATTACTTTGGGAAGGTCTCTAGCAAGGTTGTGTATGGAAATTTTATATAAAAGCCTAAAATTCAAATGGCCAAAGCTTCTATGTCAAATCCAAGGATCGCTTGTATCGGCAAAAAGACATAGGTTATCATTTGATATTTTCATTGTTTGGATACAATTATTTTTCTCCCTAATTTCTTCAAAGATATTGTTTGAATTATTATCTTCAATATAACAATTGTCTTTTTCAAATTCAATTTTGTAACCTTTACTGCATAATTGATTAATACTTAACATGTTATATTTTAAGTTTCAAACCAACAGAACGTTAAAAATAGCATATGTATTAGAGTTACTGACATTACCGATGCTAATCATGTATTCTTTAGAACTGTCTTTGAAATTAACTAATCTATTGTCTTTGTAAACTACATCCTTCGGACTCTTCAGGTATCCAGTAACATACCGTAAGCATCCACTATCTAATGTCCATTTGTTCTTCTTGATTTGTATTGTTTGACCGCCAGATGTTAGTTCATCAAAAGCCATGTAATAAACCAATTCCTGCAATACATACTTTTCCAAAAGGTTAAGTCACTTTTCATAATAATAGATGCAAACTAATGATATATATATATATATATATAATTTTGCAACATGTCAATTTAAAAAAAGTGTTAACAAAATTACCAAACATTATCAGTAATTTTTTTTTTGAAATTAGATTATGAATATTTTGAAAGCCCTTGCTTTGATACAAAATGTGAGAATGTGGAATACATATCATAAGACTAACCTAAACACTAGAAAGGAGGGGGTGAGTAGTGTTTACTTGATTATACGATTTTTCTAACTTTTAGCATAATTATAATTAGATTGATGTTATTAAAGGGCATAGAAATAATTATAGAAATAGAATGCAGATAAAAGTAAATGTTGTAATGGAAAGAACACACTGGAATTTTTGTACTTGTTCGGAGTTTCCCTACATCCAGTCCTACGTAGATCCTGTATGGATTTATTTTCCTCTAGTAAATGTAAAAACAATCTCAATTTCAAGGCTATAAGACACACCGATCAAAATTTTAGCTTATGGGTAGAGTCACTTAGATTACACGGGCTACTAAGCTCACCAATTAATTTCTAGGCTTAACAATATCAAATGGATTTCCGGGATTACCATTACACCTAATCAATTTACGGGCTACGATCACACCTATATAAAAAAATTATAGTTTAAAAGGGTACACATACTTAATCTTTGATTATAATTTCTCTTATAACTCTGAATTGTACTTTGAACTTGAGAAATTGATGAGAGGCATAGAGAATCGAATTAGAGATAAACAGAACTGATTCTGGTTTAAATTTGTTAGAATATGGTTAATATTTTCTTAGAAAATGAGGGAGAAGAAAGAGAGAACTTTAGAGTGGAGAATATAACTTTTAAAATTTGTCCAGAACTCTAGTATTCATAGTGAATTAACACACATGTCTATTCGTGAACGGTTGCAACAAATAGATACTTCTTTTGATTTTTTATTTTTTTTTGTTAAACTAGCTAGTATGTCGACATACTTTTATAGGATATGCCAACATGTCCCTTTAATTTTTGGAATTTAGTTTATTTAATCACTTTGAAAAGATTTAAAAATAATTTAAAACTTTGTAAAATCATTTAAACATAGATTATATACAATTTAATCATGATAAAACTTTACTAAATAATTCATGAAATATTTATTATAACAACACGAATTTCGATAGACCCAACTTTTTTCAAAGTCCAAATCTATCGAAGCTCGAGTTAGTTTGTCTGTTATCACGCAAAAAGTCAAAGATAAATATATCAGATCTCAAAATAGAAATCTCATAGCTGAAGGAAATAAAATATAATAGTAGGTAAACACTTACCAATATAATGACACTTTCTAATAAGTGTCTCCAAGCTATAGAATCTCAACCACCTGTCTAACCTACGGGTTTGTTATGAGGAGGGGGTCCGAACAAATTATATTTTCTACAAATAACACTACATATACCATTCTATCACTGATTCATATTTATTAAGTTATTCAGGTTTAAATCACAATATACTTTCGATTTTTCCACACAAATCATACTGATCTACTCCCCAGTAGATTAACCTATTAAATTATATATATATATGTGTGTGTGTGTGTGTTTGTGTGTGTGTGCGTGTGTGTAGCTATATGCCCAATATATCCAGGTACTCCCCATGGTACCCTCCTCAAGTGGTCCCCATCGTCGTACTACAAAAACATACTGGACCACCATGTCCACGCTACGAAAGCATACTAGACTATGCTACAAAGACATACCAAGTGTCCAACGCTATGCCATGAAAGCGTACTAGGCTATGCTGCGAAAGCGAATAAGCCTCTACCACTGAGCCACAAGGGCGCCCTAATCCATGAGTTCTCCCACGAAACTCAGTTAGGGGATTTACATATATATGTAAAGGACAGCCTCGTTAGGCCTGCATTACGTATATCCAAAGATAGGTCTGTCTCTTTTGCTGGCTCTCCGAGGCTCCACCAAGCCTAACCTCATACTAATGAAAGACTATTCAAAGAGATAAATGACTTCCCAACATCCAATCTAAACAAATATGTGGTCTCTCATCCAATGATCCGATAGTAAAAGACAATAGACCTCTTGGCTTAGCTCCAATCTTTCTTGCATATGCTCCGCCCGAAGATGACAGGTGTCCGACGACCAACTATCCTTTGTTGGGTCTTGACCACGAAGCCTCCCACCCAGAGGCAGCCGCTGAATCATCCTAAGATCATCTCAATCATTTTTTAGGCTGCCCACCATCAAAGATGCAGCCAAGGGATACTCACTGAAACACCCCACCTCCATTAAGGTCACTCACAAAGGGAATGCCTTAACTTCGGTGGAGGTTTATAAGTAAAAGTCACAGATAAACACAAGACAGATATATAAACACATATATATAAGAAGCAGAAAACAAACAGACTTTTATTTAATAAATATGTGTTCATAAAAAACATTTCCATAATTGTCTCATAATAACTTCCAAAACATTACATCATCATTTCTGCCTTGATTATTAAATAAATAAGCATAAAACATAATAAAAGCTGCATAAATCCCCATAGAACGTGTCCAAAAGCCATAGCCAAGGAAAGAGAGTCCAAACCATACATCTACTATCTTGAAGCTTGCAAAGAGCCTGACTAAGCTGGGTTGTTTCCTCCCTGTGGACCGGGGGGGGACGGAAGAAAAGAAGACAGAAGAAAAACAGGGTCAGACATAAAGCCTGGTAAGTTTAGTGTAACAACCCGAAAATCTGGGCCAGTTTAAAATTTTTATTTTGGCAATTTTAGCGAATTTTGATTATTTAAAATGAATTATTTTAAATAATATCGACGAGAAATTTATTTTGAATGGAATTAGAACGTATATATTATATACGTCGTCGTTAGAATATAAATAATTATTTATAATTATAAAAGGAATTGAAAATGGCGCGGTAGTTCGATAATTTGATTTCAAACTTCAATTGAACATACCAGGTGCAAAATAATCCGGATTTTAGTGAAACCAAAAATATTAGAATCTAATTGATGATATCTTTCCAACGAATCCGAAAAATCAAAATTTCATAGCGGGAATCAAAAGATATGTCCAGTTGAAAATTCTGAATAGTCGCTGTAGAATTCAGGCCCTTAAAAATGGAGATTTTGCAAACGACCTCGGATTTCGACAAAACCAGTTTTGTTGGGTCCGGGATGTCAAGTTATTGCTAGATTCCAAATTTCATAATTTTTCGAATCAATATGTGAGCGTGACAAAGGAAAACGCGTTTGACCAGTTTCAGTTGATTTTAATCGACTGGAAAATGGCCATTTTTCCAACGGTCTCAGAATTCGACGAAATTAGTTTTGTTAGGACCGTATCGTCAATACGAAGCTAGAAAATATTTTTCTAGAATTTTTAAAGTTCGTATGCGACCCCTGTAATTTGAAATGTACGTTTAAAATTGAATATAGCGATTTAAATGTAAATTCAACGGAAACTGATCGAAACGATCAAATCAGCTTGCGATACATATCCCATTGTGTTCGGAATGGGGGTAATACGCTATAGACGACAGGCGGTGGGCCTCGTTTTGAAGTCAAAAATAAAAGTTGCTTTTTGGTGGAAAATTAAATAATTAAATTAAAAACTCCCCTCCCTCTCCTTTCCTTATACTCTGCCCCCCCCCCCCCGATATTTTCAATTCAGTTTTTCAAAAAAAAAAAAAAAAAAAGGAAAAAAGGAGATCGATCCTCCAGCTCCCGTCGCCGATGACCACCGCCGCCACCCATCGTCCCTCGCCATCGATTTTCCCTCCCCTTAGTCGCTCCGCCTCCCTCCGTTAGCTCCCCAGTCCCCAAAACCCCCTCCAGTCGTGAGCGCGAGACCCGAGGTTCCCCCACCCTTTCCTCCAGTCAACCGCGACGCAGACCCCACGAGCCACCCCATGAACCCCTCCTCTCCGTCCTCCTCCACTAACCCGAACCCTAACCTCCACGCAGCCACTCCCAGGGCCACCGCCGACCACCTGGAGCACCCCACCACATCAGCGAACCTCGACCACCTGATTCCCCTCCTCCTTTGCTGACCGACGCGCACAGATTCCCTCCCCCTTTTCTTGCTAACTAACTGTAAGTTTTTAAATTATTTATTTCTTTTATTTAATTATTGAAGGATTTTCGGTAGAAAGAAATATATTTTATTTTAGTTAGAAAATGATGATTGACAAAAATAGAAAGCTGTGATTTTTTATAAATAGAAAACTATGATTTTTATTTAGTTCAAGATATGATTTTTATATTGTAAAAACAATAAAGACTTGATTTTTAACTTTATAAAGACATGATTTTTAACTTTGAAAATATCGTATTTTTAAAAGTGAAAAGATCAGATTTTTATTTTAGAAAAGGCGAGATATTTATTTTTGAAAAGGCGAAATCTTTATTTTTATAAAGGCGAAATCTTTATTTTTGAAAGGGCGAAATCTATATTTTTGAAATATAATATTTATCTATATAGTAGCGGTGTAAAAATTCGATTTTTATATATTGAATAGCATAGTAAAAATTCGATTTTTATATATTGAATAGCGGAGTAAAAATTCAATTTTTAAAGTGAATATAAAAAAAATAGGATTTTTAAATTGAAAGTGAATAAAAATATGATTTTTATTTTAAAGACATCAAAATATAAAAATGTGTGATTTTTATATATGTAGTGGCTACGGGCAACAAAGATGACAAAAAGGCGAGAACGTTGAAGATTTCTATCAATGAAGTGCCGTGAAGTTAGGATAGCTATCGGTGAGAATTTCTCACTCTTCAATTTATTTTCTAGTTATATATATATACTAGGATGCAGACGGTGTTTAGTAGCACCCGACACAATCGTCCACAGACCATGGACTTGTTTGTTTGATTGCAAAAATTAGTTAAATTATTTGATTGAAATTGAATTGTTTGGTGAGATGAATGGATTTGATTGATGTGTGAATGGCGTGGGCCTTCACTAGACCGGGGATAAGGCTAGGCCTTGTCCCGTTTCTAGTATCGTGCCGTTATGCCGCCGAAATTTTCTAAAATAAGTTAGAAAATAAAAATATCATTTTATTTAAAGAATGAACTGAATAGAAATTCATAAGTTAAAATAAAATGTTTTATCGTTAAAAATATAATTTTTAACGTGAATATGAATATAGTGAATGCGAATAAATAAATATTCATTTACAAACCGGACGGTTAGTTTATGTACACCTATTTGAAGGACATTGATTGGGTCGATAAATTTTACACATCGCCCAACTGCACAAATAAAATTTGTGTTTGATTGCTTGAAACCCCACACGGGTGTTGGGATGAAATTTGAAGTTCACTCATCCTAACTGATTCAATATGTCGATTGATTGATTGACAGGCTGTTATAAGCGTTAGATATCTATATTTGATGCTTATACAGTGGAGTGCACTTTGGTTGATGGTTGATTATTTTTCAATGCTATGATATACGTGTGATGTATGAAAATCCATACAATTAACTTTATATGGTGATTGATTGGGCCTCATTCCAATTTAGAAAATAAAGAACAATATAAAATAAATGTTCATGTGTTGACTGTACTCATCCGTTGAGATTAGTCATGTGTTGAACGAAATATTTTAATAATAAAATTTACATCTTTATCAATATAAAATAAATGTTCATGTGTTGACTGTACTCATCCGTTGAGATTAGTCATGTGTTGAACGAAATATTTTAATAATAAAATTTACTTCTTTATCAATATAAAATAAATGTTCATGTGTTGACTGTACTCATCCGTTGAGATTAGTCATGTGTTGAACGAAATATTTGAAATAGAAATATTTTGATAATAAGAAATATTTGAAATAGAATATTTGAAAATAGAAATACATTAAGCCGTGTTGATTAGATTGACGCCATTTTGACGTGAACGATATTTATATCGATTTTATTCATTTCGAAATGAATCGAATATATAACGATTTCAAAATGAATTGAATATATAACGATTTCGAAATGAATTGAATATATAACGATTTCGAAATGAATTGAATATATAACGATTTCGAAATGAATTGAATATATAACGATTTCGAAATGAATTGAATATATAACTATTTCGAAATGAATTGAATTGAAAACGATTTCGAAATGAATTGAATTGAAAACGATTTCAAAATGAATTGAATAGAAAACGAATGTGATTTCAATTGAATATATAACGAATTTGATTCGAATAAAAAACCAATTTGAATTGAATCGAATAGAAAACCAATTTGAATTGAATCGAATAGAAAACGACTTTGGAATTGAATTAAATTGAAAACGAATTCAAATTGAATTGAAAGCGAATTCAAATGAATTCAAATTGAATTGAAATTTGAATTGAATAAAAATGAATTTTAAAACGAATTTATAAAGAAGAATTCAATTTTGATTTGAATTGAAATGGAAGTTGAAATTGTTTTTGAAACGAATTTAAAACTATCTATATAATTCGTTTAAATAGAAATCGACGAAATATATGTTATATATATAATATAATGGCCTGAATAGAACGCGCCGCGCCGCGGCAGTTCGTGAATTTCGACCATTTATTTCAAACGGACATTACGGGAGATCCGACCGTCGGATTCTCCTGAAACCGGAACCGTTGGGTTCGTATCGAAAAGAGCTTTCTAACGAATTTTAGAAATTAGAAATCTAACGGTTGGATTTGGAATTATGTCCAAATCAAATTTGAAAAAGGTCGTTGTAAGTGCAGTTCGATGGCCGTTGATGGAAATCGACTGTACGGGCCTTGATAAAATTATTAAAAACAGTAATAATTGGTGTAAAATCATAAGAAATGATTTAGAAAGAATTGGGATGAAATACTCCATATTTATAAAGATAAAAATAGATTTTTATCGAAATGAACTAGTTTTGAACTAGAATTAGAATTCTATTTATTTTTAAATAAATAAATTGAATTTGAAATGGTTTTGAAAATGACCAGAATTTCCAATGATCGCGTTGGAATGGATTTGAATCGAAATTGTCTTCGGAATATTTCGATGTTGGAATTCGTGATTATACAGATGTTGTTATGGAAATTTGAAAGATATATTTATATCGTTATCTCCAATATGACATTTGTTAATCGTAGAATTTGATATTGAATATAAGCCGATATATTTTCTATTCGGAGCCTTGTATTGAATATCAAATGTGATTTGGGTTTGTCGTGAATGGTGTCTTCACTAACGCTGTTCTTGAACCCAGTTGAGAAAAGATTAAATCTTTTTATTTAGATTTAATGAAGTGTACCAATTAAATGATATTTAATTGGAATTGAATCGATATTGATTTTTGGGTTTATCGTGGACGGTGTTTTAAAATAACACTCGTTCTTTAACCCGATAATTAATGAATGTGATTTTGGGTTTATCGTGAACCGTGTTTTAAATGACACTGATTCTTTAACCCAGTTAGCGATTAAAACTAAGTGGGGTTTCAATGAATCTTTAATTAGATTGAAATGATCGAGAATGGAGTATCACCAGTTTTTCTCCAGGCGATAGTTAAATCTTTAATTAGATTTGAACGTGAAATGGTAATTGAATTTACCGATAACACCTTGGTAATAGATATGAAGTATTACCAGTTTTACTTCATGGGATGAATAGGTTGGGATTGGGAAATTAAAACAAATGATTACTTCGGTAAGGTTCGTTAATCCCGACTAGTTGAATCGAAATTCAAAAAGATGATTAAAGAATAAATTCAAGGAATTTATCTTGGATAAAATTAATGGGAACCTCTCCCTATGAATGTGAAATTTAGAAACTAACTGTCGGTTAGCCAAGCAGAATGGTTTTCTGGGTATTGATCTGATGTTGGTTTCGGCCTTCGGGGTTAATATTTGGGGAATTATTCTCTTGATTAATTTACGGTTAGTGACTGATGAATTGGAATGAGGCGTATGTTGTGTTTGTGTAACACTTATTTAAAATATACGCGAGTTATTCGGAAAGGCCGGGTTTATCCCATTCTGAATAACTGATACGACGATAAGTCGAAGATGAAGACGATGGTCGAAGACCGGAAGTCTTCACGTCGTTTGGGTGATTACTGATGATCTTGATTGAACTGTACACCCAAGAAGATGGAAACAGTTGGTGATCGTCCAGATGTGCTTGGAGATCGATGGATATGCGTGGTACTAGGTGCCTCCGGTTTCGTTCAGACCCAGAACGGACTTGTAAATGGACTGTGTGCCTGACATTGGATTTTAGTCCGTGTGATTGATCTCTATTAAATATATATCTGTTTGGCGGCGGAGGATTTATTCTCCTGCTTAACGCCCTTCTCTGAGACGTACGAGCTCATGGGTTATATATTGATGGATATCAAACGCATGGAGTGAATTGCCTGTGTGGCATGCCTAAGTGGCAAATGATCGAGGCTTCTGTTGAAAAGCAAAGTCTTGTGGTTGATGATCGAAGCACGGCCTTCATGGCGTAGCTTTGTGTAACGTTTACTTCGCGAGTTTCACACCCGGTATGAACCAAAAACGGGAGACGGACCTCAGGGAGGGCATGCGTTTCTTTCTAGTTAGAAGTGGCGTCAGTGGTTTTACACGCCCTGACGAGTTTCACTTATGTGGTTGTTGCTGTTGCGAGGCGCCTCGGTTATATCGGTTTCAGCCGATGCATTCTGGTCGGCTGACGGGCCAGGCTTACGCTCCAAAGGGCGTGGAAACGCAGTGTTCAGGAATTTTAATCCACATCGGTGGACCGGCCCTGACGATCCAAAGGCTTGACAGAGTACTTGCCTGAGGCTCGGGCTAGACAGTCTCGAATCAGTGAGGATCTTGCCCCTAGCCTCGGTTCATACCATAAATGATAACCCAACTTCCAAATACGTGACATTTGCTGTTTTATTTGTAAACCTATATATGGCGACATAGTGGCATGGGACGCTCATGTCGCCTATGATTGATACTTATGATTTGAAGTTGTTTTATACACTATGCACTTATTATAGTATCAAATAGTTTGTTTTAAACGTATCAAGCATTCTTTAGCTGTTATAAGGGAAAACCCTATCCCCCGGCTTGCGTTGCATTGTGTGATAGGACCTGGGTCTTATAACAGCTTCATTTTTCTTTATTTAGCATTGCGTTGTTTGTCTTATGCACTGGTATTCTTGGGAGGAAACCCGTTCCGTGTTATACGGCGTGGTCCCTTGATTTACCTAACTTTAAAATAAAGAATTAATAACTGTTTTAGTTCTCACACCAGTCACATGACTGACCGGGAGTTTATTGTTTTGACCTAAACTCTGGGTGCCCTTATTTTGACACGGGCAGCTAGTAGTTTTGGTTTTGCAGATTTATATTCACAGGATCCTGGTTTACAGCTGGAATGATATCCGGAAAGCTTTGTATCCGCATGTCTTCCTCTAGTTGTGTATTGTATTATCTTCCGCTGCTATGTATTTAAATGTAATTTAAATCTCTGATATTTCTGTGTAATATTCATTTATACTCTGTATATTCTTGTAATCTGATGCATTGTTGTAATATACAATGAAATGTTCTTCCGTCTGCGTTCTGATTTGTCGTGTTCTCAAAACAATCCGCGCTTTCTCTTCTCTTCGGAGACAGGGGAAGTTCGGGTCGTAACATCGTGGTATCAGAGCTTTGGTTTACAAAGCTAGAGAATAAGGCACCTTAGAACCATACGAAAGAATTCATCAGATATTGGATTAGTAATATCCAATGGGAATGACTCGTTAGAGATAGGATCAGTAGCATCCTAGAACGAGTGTGAAGAGTATATTTTTAAAATGAAAACCAATTTAGTTTCGAAAATTTAAAATCAATTATTCGTATTTGATTATTTATTTCATATTGATTAGGATAGTCCAGTATATAAAGATTTTGCATATACGCCTTGCAAACGTGTATTTGAAGTTTTAATATACTGGATAGATATAGAATCACACTCTAGTCGCCCGGAGATGATTCTGATGATAGTTCGAACATCATCAGAATTGGTATTCGTGTTTCGAAGGTGTGATATTTATATATTTCCTATTGACTGGTGTGAGAACCAAAATTAGATAGGGCCTATTGTTGTGATTTGGCATCAAAAATCTGATTTTTGACTATGTATCAAAGTTATCAATTTGAAAACTCTAATCCACTAATTGATTGATGATTGTATTGTTTGTTTATTTGTTTGGCAATTTTGAACCATTACGCCTAATTGGATCAAACAGTGAATATTATTGAAAATTAGTCGCATTTGCTTGCATATACTTGTACTTACATTGAACAGGTTATAGCAAGGAGGCTAGAGCAGAGAATAAAATTTGTTTGCCCGACAAATAGGTACATGTTTATTACATAATTTACTGTTTTGTTTGGGTGATGATGATTTTATGAGCCTATTGGCTAGCCGCTTGGCTTTTTCTTTTTCTTTTTGAGATCAGAAGGCCTATATGGCAATTTCGGGATTTTCCCGTGGCTCCCGGTGCAGGGGAGGTTATGGCGAAAATTTTCGAAAATTTAGGGTGTTAGCCAAATTTTTGAAATTTTTGAAAATTCTCAGAAACTGAAAAGTTGGAGAATGAAAGCCAGATCGAACGTAGAGTTGATTAATCAAACCACTTTCGACTTTGTTCCTTTTCGGGGACGAAAAGTTTTAAGTGGGGGAGATTGTAACAACCCGAAAATCTAGGCCAGTTTAAAATTTTTATTTTGGCAATTTTAGCGAATTTTGATTATTTAAAATGAATTATTTTAAATAATATCGACGAGAAATTTATTTTGAATGGAATTAGAACGTATATATTATATACGTCGTCGTTAGAATATAAATAATTATTTATAATTATAAAAGGAATTGAAAATGGCGCGGTAGTTCGATAATTTGATTTCAAACTTCAATTGAACATACCGGGTGCGAAATAATCCGGATTTTAGTGAAACCAAAAATATTAGAATCTAATTGATGATATCTTTCCAACGAATCCGAAAAATCAAAATTTCATAGCGGGAATCAAAAGATATGTCCAGTTGAAAATTCTGAATAGTCGCTATAGAATTCAGGCCTTTGAAAATGGAGATTTTGCAAACGACCTCGGATTTCGACGAAACCAGTTTTGTTGGGTCCGGGATGTCAAGTTATTGCTAGATTCCAAATTTCATAATTTTTCGAATCAATATGTGAGCGTGGCAAAGGAAAACGCGTTTGACCAGTTTCAGTTGATTTTAATCGACTGGAAAATGGCCATTTTTCCAACGGTCTCAGAATTCGACGAAATTAGTTTTGTTAGGACCGTATCGTCAATACGAAGCTAAAAAATATTTTTCTAGAATTTTTAAAGTTCGTATGCGACCCCGGTAATTTGAAATGTACGTTTAAAATTCAATATAGCGATTTAAATGTAAATTCAACGGAAACTGATCGAAACGATCAAATCAGCTTGCGATACATATCCCATTGTGCTCGGAATGGGGGTAATACGCTATAGACGACAGGCGGTGGGCCTCGTTTTGAAGTCAAAAATAAAAGTTGCTTTTTGGTGGAAAATTAAATAATTAAATAATTAAATTAAAAACTCCCCTCCCTCTCCTTTCCTTATACTCTGCCCCCCCCCCCCCCCCCGATATTTTCAATTCAGTTTTTCAAAAAAAAAAAAAGGAAAAAAGGAGATCGATCCTCCAGCTCCCGTCGCCGATGACCACCGCCGCCACTCATCGTCCCTCGCCATCGATTTCCCCTCCCCTTAGTCGCTCCGCCTCCCTCCGTTAGCTCCCCAGTCCCCAAAACCCCCTCCAGTCGTGAGCGCGAGACCCGAGGTTTCCCCACCCTTTCCTCCAGTCAACCGCGACGCAGACCCCACGAGCCACCCCACGAACCCCTCCTCTCCGTCCTCCTCCACTAACCCGAACCCTAACCTCCACGCAGCCACTCCCAGGGCCACCGCCGACCACCTGGAGCACCCCACCACATCAGCGAACCTCGACCACCTGATTCCCCTCCTCCTTTGCTGACCGATGCGCACAGATTCCCTCCCCCTTTTCTTGCTAACTAACTGTAAGTTTTTAAATTATTTATTTCTTTTATTTAATTATTGAAGGATTTTCGGTAGAAAGAAATATATTTTATTTTAGTTAGAAAATGATGATTGACAAAAATAGAAAGCTGTGATTTTTTATAAATAGAAAACTATGATTTTTATTTAGTTCAAGATATGATTTTTATATTATAAAAACAATAAAGACTTGATTTTTAACTTTATAAAGACATGATTTTTAACTTTGAAAATATCGTATTTTTAAAAGTGAAAAGTTCAGATTTTTATTTTAGAAAAGGCGAGATATTTATTTTTGAAAAGGCGAAATCTTTATTTTTATAAAGGCGAAATCTTTATTTTTGAAAGGGCGAAATCTATATTTTTGAAATATAATTTTTATCTATATAGTAGCGGTGTAAAAATTCGATTTTTATATATTGAATAGCATAGTAAAAATTCGATTTTTATATATTGAATAGCGGAGTAAAAATTCAATTTTTAAAGTGAATATAAAAAAAAATAGGATTTTTAAATTGAAAGTGAATAAAAATATGATTTTTATTTTAAAGACATCAAAATATAAAAATGTGTGATTTTTATATATGTAGTGGCTACGGGCAACAAAGATGACAAAAAGGCGAGAACGTTGAAGATTTCTATCAATGAAGTGCCGTGAAGTTAGGATAGCTATCGGTGAGAATTTCTCACTCTTCAATTTATTTTCTAGTTATATATATATACTAGGATGCAGACGGTGTTTAGTAGCACCCGACACAATCGTCCACAGACCATGGACTTGTTTGTTTGATTGCAAAAATTAGTTAGATTATTTGATTGAAATTGAATTGTTTGGTGAGATGAATGGATTTGATTGATGTGTGAATGGCGTGGGCCTTCACTAGACCGGGGATAAGGCTAGGCCTTGTCCCGTTTCTAGTATCGTGCCGTTATGCCGCCGAAATTTTCTAAAATAAGTTAGAAAATAAAAATATCATTTTATTTAAAGAATGAACTGAATAGAAATTCATAAGTTAAAATAAAATGTTTTATCGTTAAAAATATAATTTTTAACGTGAATATGAATATAGTGAATGCGAATAAATAAATATTCATTTACAAACCGGACGGTTAGTTTATGTACACCTATTTGAAGGACATTGATTGGGTCGATAAATTTTACACATCGCCCAACTGCACAAATAAAATTTGTGTTTGATTGCTTGAAACCCCACACGGGTGTTGGGATGAAATTTGAAGTTCACTCATCCTAACTGATTCAATATGTCGATTGATTGATTGACAGGCTGTTATAAGCGTTAGATATCTATATTTGATGCTTATACAGTGGAGTGCACTTTGGTTGATGGTTGATTATTTTTCAATGCTATGATATACGTGTGATGTATGAAAATCCATACAATTAACTTTATATGGTGATTGATTGGGCCTCATTCCAATTTAGAAAATAAAGAACAATATAAAATAAATGTTCATGTGTTGACTGTACTCATCCGTTGAGATTAGTCATGTGTTGAACGAAATATTTTAATAATAAAATTTACATCTTTATCAATATAAAATAAATGTTCATGTGTTGACTGTACTCATCCGTTGAGATTAGTCATGTGTTGAACGAAATATTTTAATAATAAAATTTACTTCTTTATCAATATAAAATAAATGTTCATGTGTTGACTGTACTCATCCGTTGAGATTAGTCATGTGTTGAACGAAATATTTGAAATAGAAATATTTTGATAATAAGAAATATTTGAAATAGAATAATTGAAAATAGAAATGCATTAAGCCGTGTTGATTAGATTGACGCCATTTTGACGTGAACGATATTTATATCGATTTTATTCATTTCGAAATGAATCGAATATATAAAGATTTCGAAATGAATTGAATATATAACGATTTCGAAATGAATTGAATATATAACGATTTCGAAATGAATTGAATATATAACGATTTCGAAATGAATTGAATATATAACGATTTCGAAATGAATTGAATATATAACGATTTCGAAATGAATTGAATATATAACGATTTCGAAATGAATTGAATTGAAAACGATTTCGAAATGAATTGAATTGAAAACGATTTCGAAATGAATTGAATAGAAAACGAATGTGATTTCAATTGAATATATAACTAATTTGATTCGAATAGAAAACCAATTTGAATTGAATCGAATAGAAAACCAATTTGAATTGAATCGAATAGAAAACGACTTTGGAATTGAATTAAATTGAAAACGAATTCAAATTGAATTGAAAGCGAATTGAAATGAATTCAAATTGAATTGAAATTTGAATTGAATAGAAATGAATTTTAAAACGAATTTATAAAGAAGAATTCAATTTTGATTTGAATTGAAATGGAAGTTGAAATTGTTTTTGAAACGAATTTAAAACTATCTATATAATTCGTTTAAATAGAAATCGACGAAATATATGTTATATATATAATATAATGGCCTGAATAGAACACGCCGCGCCGCGGCAGTTTGTGAATTTCGACCATTTATTTCAAACAGACATTACGGGAGATCCGACCGTCGGATTCTCCTGAAACCGGAACCGTTGGGTTCGTATCGAAAAGAGCTTTCTAAGGAATTTTAGAAATTAGAAATCTAACGGTTGGATTTGGAATTATGTCCAAATCAAATTTGAAAAAGGTCGTTGTAAGTGTAGTTCGATGGCCGTTGATGGAAATCGACTGTACGGGCCTTGATAAAATTATTAAAAATAGTAATAATTGGTGTAAAATCATAAGAAATGATTTAGAAAGAATTGGGATGAAATACTCCATATTTATAAAGATAAAAATAGATTTTTATCGAAATGAACTAGTTTTGAACTAGAATTAGAATTCTATTTATTTTTAAATAAATAAATTGAATTTGAAATGGTTTTGAAAATGACCAGAATTTCCAATGATCGCGTTGGAATGGATTTGAATCGAAATTGTCTTCGGAATATTTCGATGTTGGAATTCGTGATTATACAGATGTTGTTATGGAAATTTGAAAGATATATTTATATCACTATCTCCAATATGACATTTGTTAATCGTAGAATTTGATATTGAATATAAGCCGATATATTTTCTATTCGGAGCCTTGTATTGAATATCAAATGTGATTTGGGTTTATCGTGAATGGTGTCTTCACTAACGCTGTTCTTGAACCCAATTGAGAAAAGATTAAATCTTTTTATTTAGATTTAATGAAGTGTACCAATTAAATGATATTTAATTGGAATTGAATCGATATTGATTTTTGGGTTTATCGTGGACGGTGTTTTAAAATAACACTCGTTCTTTAACCCGATAATTAATGAATGTGATTTTGGGTTTATCGTGAACCGTGTTTTAAATGACACTGATTCTTTAACCCAGTTAGCGATTAAAACTAAGTGGGGTTTTAATGAATCTTTAATTAGATTGAAATGATCGAGAATGGAGTATCACCAGTTTTGCTCCAGGCGATAGTTAAATCTTTAATTAGATTTGAATGTGAAATGGTAATTGAATTTACCGATAACACCTTGGTAATAGATATGAAGTATTACCAGTTTTACTTCATGGGATGAATAGGTTGGGATTGGGAAATTAAAACAAATGATTACTTCGGTAAGGTTCGTTAATCCCGACTAGTTGAATCGAAATTCAAAAAGATGATTAAAGAATAAATTCAAGGAATTTATCTTGGATAAAATTAATGGGAACCTCTCCCTATGAATGTGAAATTTAGAAACTAACTGTCGGTTAGCCAAGCAGAATGGTTTTCTGGGTATTGATTTGATGTTGGTTTCGGCCTTCAGGGTTAATATTTGGGGAATTATTCTCTTGATTAATTTACGGTTAGTGACTGATGAATTGGAATGAAGCGTATGTTGTGTTTGTGTAACACTTATTTAAAATATACGCGAGTTATTCGGAAAGGCCGGGTTTATCCCATTCTGAAAAACTGATACGACGATAAGTCGAAGATGAAGACGATGGTCGAAGACCGGAAATCTTCACGTCGTTTGGGTGATTACTGATAATCTTGATTGGGCTGTACACCCAAGAAGATGGAAACAGTTGGTGATCGTCCAGACGTGCTTGGAGATCGATGGATATGCGGGGTACTAGGTGCCTCCGGTTTCGTTCAGACCCAGAACGGACTTGTAAATGGACTGTGTGCCTGACATTGGATTTTAGTCCGTGTGATTGATCACTATTAAATATATATCTGTTTGGCGGCGGAGGATTTATTCTCCTGCTTAACGCCCTTCTCTGAGACGTACGAGCTCAGGGGTTATATATTGATGGATATCAAACGCATGGAGTAAATTGTCTGTGTGGCATGCCTAAGTGGCAAATGATCGAGGCTTCTGTTGAAAAGCAAAGTCTTGTGGTTGATGATCGAAGCACGGCCTTCGTGGCGTAGCTTTGTGTAACGTTTACTTCGCGAGTTTCACACCCGGTATGAACCAAAAACGGGAGACGGACCTCAGGGAGGGCATGCGTTTCTTTCTAGTTAGAAGTGGCGTCAGTGGTTTTACACGCCCTGACGAGTTTGACTTATGTGGTTGTTGCTGTTGCGAGGCGCCTCGGTTATATCGGTTTCGGCCGATGCATTCTGGTCGGCTGACGGGCCAGGCTTACGCTCCAAAGGGCGGGGAAACGCAGTGTTCAGGAATTTTAATCCACATCGGTGGACCGGCCCTGACGATCCAAAGGCTTGACAGAGTACTTGCCTGAGGCTCGGGCTAGACAGTCTCGAATCGGTGAGGATCTTGCCCCTAGCCTCGGTTCATACCATAAATGATAACCCAACTTCCAAATACGTGACATTTGCGGTTTTATTTGTAAACCTATATATGGCGACATAGTGGCATGGGACGCTCATGTCGCCTATGATTGATACTTATGATTTGAATTTGTTTTATACACTATGCACTTATTATAGTATCAAATGATTTGTTTTAAACGTATCAAGCATTCTTTGGCTGTTATAAGGGAAAACCCTATCCCCCGGCTTGCGTTGCATTGTGTGATAGGACCTGGGTCTTATAACAGCTTCATTTTTCTTTATTTAGCATTGCGTTGTTTGTCTTATGCACTGGTATTCTTGGGAGGAAACCCGTTCCGTGTTATACGGCGTGGTCCCTTGATTTACCTAACTTTAAAATAAATAAATAATAACTGTTTTAGTTCTCACACCAGTCACATGACTGACCGGGAGTTTATTGTTTTGACCTAAACTCTGGGTTCCCTTATTTTGACACGGGCAGCTAGTAGTTTTGGTTTTGCAGATTTATATTCACAGGATCCTGGTTTACAGCTGGAATGATATCCGGAAAGCTTTGTATCCGCATGTCTTCCTCTAGTTGTGTATTGTATTATCTTCCGCTGCTATGTATTTAAATGTAATTTAAATCTCTGATATTTCTGTGTAATATTCATTTATACTCTGTATATTCTTGTAATCTGATGCATTGTTGTAATATACAATGAAATGTTCTTCCGTCTGCGTTCTGATTTGTCGTGTTCTCAAAACAATCCGCGCTTTCTCTTATCTTCGGAGACAGGGGAAGTTCGGGTCGTAACATCTAGTGACTCTTCAGTATGAGAATAAGAAAAAGGGCATAATAGGTATAAACTGGAAATAGGAAAGTATCATAACTAAGATAAAGCGGTTTGAATAGAATATACTATCGCACCCTACACTATATCTCTGCACCTACTTGCATTGTCTCAACTGGCACCCCATGATCGAGGTGAAGTGATCCCCTTTCTAAAGATCGGCTCCTACACGCAAAATTATATGTGTCATACGGCGCCCAATGATTGTAGATACCTATGCTGGTCCCACCATGAGGTGTATCAAGTCCCATGGCGGTGACCCGACACAATCCTAAAATGCATAGGGTATACTACTGGTGCCCAGTGCCCTGTTTGTCTGCTCCGAAGTGTGTGCACGCCCACACTCCATTAGAACCCACACTGCTGCACCAACCACCGTCGCTTTTGATCGCTTACAATCAGCCCAGTAATCGTGCCCCACCCTGCCTATTTTCAGGGTACCATGATACCTAATTGGGTTACTGTTGAAATGGGTCCCTATTACTAGGGTTTTCTAGTCAAACATGTTAAGTGGTCAAGTGTCTGTATTTACCTAACCCCACCCATCAGTTTAATTAACATGTTGAATTGGTTAAGTGTTATAGTTAACTTAACCCTACCATCCTGACTTGTCTGTCCTTAGCTTTTTAAAGCACCGACCACTCACATTAGACATGTATTGTTACGGTTACTGTATGTGTCGGTCGGTTCCAGACAGGTTTACACCGTAACTCGGTCTAACCTCGGGTCCTTATTGGGCTCAATGCTTAACCACCCACATTGGATAGGTATTGTTGTGACTACTGGACAGCCGGGCGGGTCCGGGCAGGTTTACATCACAACTCAATCCAACCTCGGGTTAAGCATACTCATATTTTCTAAATTTACATATTTGTCTCTATTACTTGTTATATGTAAATTTGTTAACAATTGAATGCTGTGGCCCACTTTCCAAGTTCATCATTTTCGGTATAAGGATTTATACCATTTAAATGCCACCAATTTTTGGCATGTGACAAACATGCCAATACATATATTTTTCACCAATTTATGTCAAATTACCAATTTTTCCCAATGTTACCCCGTCTAAATATTAGGCTAACAATCTTAGCCTAATTTTTCGTCCGCATGATTTTTAACATATAACATTAGGCTAAAAACTTAGCCTAATTTAGCGTACACAAAATTGGCATTCATTAACATAAACATGACATAGGTGTAAACTTGGCATTTTTGGCATAGTCAATATGAACATCATAGGTGTGAACTTGCAACATAGACTAAATCAACATACATATATGTGAATTTGCAACATAGGCTAAATCAACTTACATATATGTGAACTTGCATTGCAATAGGGATCTAACAAAATAGGTGTCACATGAATTAGCATATGATTCATAAGCCTAAACATGTTTAGATCTAAGCATAACATCGAACATCACTAGCATATGACAAGAATGTGACATGTCCATAAAGTATGTATAATTTTATCACATGTGTGTGAACTAGATCAAATCATGTTTACTACTAAAACATGAAACTTGTATTAAAATGGATCTTGGCATGGACCCAATTATGAACTTGCAACTTTTGTATAAACATATGAGCATGTATATGAACTTAATCATTTAGGCATAGAAATTCTATTGTACAACATATAACTTGTCATAATCACCTAAACATATAGGTGTAGATATGAACCAAATAACTTGTATGTGAATTTGAATAGATCCAACATCAACTAGATTAATTCACAAACATTCTAATGGATCCAACATCAACTCAATTATACCATAAACATCCCAATACTATTCACAACACAATCATTGCAACACATAGATATGAATTAACATCGTCGTTATACAATAACACAATTCCATTTCCATTTTACATTGAATCAAATCTTAATTTTATTCCCATCGGAAAAATCACTATACTTACAACAAACGACGAACTTGAATTCTGGATTCTGAGTTCTGAATTTGCAATGCTTTCCTTTGGGTAGATAAACGTTGTTTGAATCTTGTTTTTACTTTAGTTTTCTCGTCTCTAATCTTTCTTTAAGTGGAGGCTACTCTTGGCTTCCTTCCAGCAGCATGACGGCTGTATCTCTATTTTATTTGTGTGAATTTAGGTTGAGACTAAGGTTGTTTATATAGAATTTCAAACTAATTATAGCCGTCGATGAAGCTAGAGTTAATCAAGGCCATCCATCTCAAGAGAAGCCAATCAGAAAGTGACAAGTCAGCCCTAGTGACACACCAGAGCTCAGAAATTCGACCAGAACCCGACCAGGCCAGCCAGGGCCTGACCAGGTCGACTGGGCAGGTCGACCCCCAGGTCGACCCCCTGGTCGACCTGGGTCCTGGGCGGGAAAATTCCCGCCCAACCCAGTTCTGGTCGAGTTTTAAAATTTGAGCTTGTTTTTGGGCTGTTTGAATTTTAAATCGAATTCTGAAACTTTCGGAGGTCATAACTCCTTCATACGGAGTCCGATTTATGCAAACTCGAACTCTATCTCAAGCAGAATTTCGAGACGAACGCAATGGCGTAACCCGTTTCCTTAATTCTATCATTTAGAATTAATTGTACTTTAATTTGTTAATTTATCGTTAATAGAAAATTCGGGGTGTTACACTCACCTGATGGAACTGTACAGACTATGCCTCTATGGGTACATCTTTATTAGGCCTACCACAGAGGGCCATCTCGGAGTATCCTCACATCTCTTAAAATTCTCGTACTTCCTTCTAGTCCCATCGAATAATAAGCTGGACGTGCCTCCCTTGTGTCTCCAAACACCTTCGATGATATCCCCCGTTAGGCTCTTCATCCATGTATGTATGGACTGGTTCAAGCGAATCTCATTATTATGTCATTGGACCATATGTCTAATCTTATTACATGCTTGTATTATTTACCTCTTTGTTAAATGAATTTTAAACATTTACTTGCTTGCCCTTCAATCAATTTATTTGTTTATTAGCTTTGGTTGACCACTTAATTTCCCTAATCAGCCTTTGCTGTTGAAACAGACCCCATCTGTAAAGACCCGCAAATCCCTCCCCTTTTGAATCGACCATAAACCACGCAGGTCTGATCTAGAAGTTGAAAATCCATGAATACATTAACTTTAGAAATACAACACATCAAAACAAATAACAGAAGACTTTTATAAACATTATAATAATGTTACATCATAGTATAGAATATCAGAGTACATTGGATAAATAATACAGCGGAAGATAAATTTATAATAAATACAATACACTGCGGAAGATTATCATTGCTATGGACACAACTTTAAGCTTCAATCCAGAATCCTGCTCAATATATCTGCAAAATAAGTTACTCGATTGCCCGTGTGGAAAAGAGGGCACCCGAGTTTGCAAGTGAAACAAACTACAGGTCAGTCATGGGACTGGTATGAGAAATCTTACTTAAACTATCTAATAATAATAAGGCTAATCATAGGACCACGCAGCTAACGCGGAACGGGTTTACTCCATTGGATTGCCAGTGCAAGAAATAAAGTGAATCGTTAAACAACGCAATGCTTTTTATAAAAATTAAACCATTATAAGACACAAGTCCTATCACACAATGCAACGCAAACCGAAGGATAGAGTTTTACCTTAATGGTCAAAAATGCTTGATATGATAAAACGGAGTTGATATTATTATAGTGTGTATATGTTTCAAAACATATCAATCATAATATTAATCATAGACGGCATAGCTACCATATACTATGTTGCCGTACTAGTTATACAATCAAAACCGCATGGGTCATATTGGAAGTTGGATTTCCATCATGAACCAAGGCAAAAGATAGTCCTTACCGAATTCGAGACAATCGAGCCCATGTCTCAGGATCAGGGCTTGAGTGACCCTTGGATCTTGCATGGCCGCTCCACCAAAGTGCAATGGTTGGATTAGTTATGCCTGAACAATACGTTTCCCCGCCATATGGGGAGTAAATAGAGCCACTAGGGACTCAAATAACTGAGGCGCCTCATTCCATCATCCACATAAGTAAAAATGTCAGGCCTTGTAAAAACCATGACACCACTTCTAGCTAGAAAGAAATGTATGTCCTCCATGCAGTCCTTACTCCCGTTTTTGGTTCATACCGGGGTGTGAGGCTCGCGAAGTAAAGCTATACACAAGGCTGTGCTATTTAAAGCTGTGCTTTGATCATCAACCACAAGGCTCTGCTTTTCAACAATAAGCCTTGATCATTTGCATCTTGGCATGCCACATTGACAATCCATACCATACCATTGATTTCTGCCAATATATAACCCTAAGCTCGTACGTCTTAGAGAAGGGTGTTAAGCAAGAGAATAAATTCTCCGCCACCACAGATATATAGTTAGCAGAGATCAACAAATACGGCATAAAGGAATACAATGTCAGACATACATCCATTTACAAGTTCCTTCTGGGTCTGAATGAAACCGGAGACACCTTATCCCAATACAGGAGAGAGGTCCTCGCATATCCATCGATCTCCAAGTACGTCTGGATGATCACCACTTATTACCTTGTCTTGGGTGGCCGCCCAAATCAGGACATCAGTAACCATCCAAACGATGTGAAGACCTCTGGTCTTCAACCACCATCTTTATTTTCGACTCTTGATCGTCATAGTAATTATTCAGAATGGGTTAAACCCGGTCTTTCTGAACAACTCGCATATTTTATAATTAACAATAAAATACTGTAAAAGCACATCCAACGCCTCATTTCAATTCAGAATATTCTTTTAAATAAACATTCACATTATTAGGGAAAGATTCCCATTAATTTTATCAACGATAAATTCTTTAATTTATTCTTTAATCCTCTTTTTAAAGATTCATTAAAACCCCAATTTGGTTTTAACATAAAAAATCATTACTTTATGGTTCTTCGACTTTAAGAAATTAATCTTGTCTTTAACTGGGTTAAAGATCCAATGTCAATTTTAAAAACATAGTCCACGATAAACCCAAAATCGTCTTCCATTAAATATGGAATTTTCACATAAATCAAATCAATATATAATCGATATAAATTTCTGTATCAGATCAATAATATAAATGGAATAACGGTAAAGCCTTTTAAATTCCATATATAGTAACAGTCTTCTTTTACAGAAGCTCATCTCGATTATTATTAAATCGAATTCCATTCAATTCCAATTTAATATATTAAATTGGAAAACTTTACTATTGGAAAATTTCTATTTAAATCTTAATAAAAGATTTATAAATTCCAAATTAAACTTCCCTTGTTAACTGGGATAAAGAACAAATGTCATTTAAAACACCGTTCACGATAAACCCAAGCCATACCTCATTTTATTTCAATTACCAAATATAATTGGAAGCTCTAATAATCTTAAATAAAAGATTTATTCTTTTCATATGGGGTTTAAGAATGGTGTTATTTAAGACACTATTCACGACAAACCCAAATCCTATTTATTTAATTTAATTCCAATAAAAACCAATTAATTGGAAAGCTTTATTAAATCTTATTTAAAAGATTTATTCTAATTAATAACTAATTCAATTTGATAAAAATATATTTTTATCTTTTCAAATATGGAATTTCCGTTCACGATAAACCCAAGTCACACCTCATTTTATTTCAATTACCAAATATAATTGGAAACTCTAATAATCTTAAATAAAAAAATTATTCTTTTCATACGGGGTTTAAGAATAGTGTTGTTTAAGACACTATTCAAGACAAACCCAAATCCTATTTATTTAATTTAATTCCAATAAAAACCAATTAATTGGAAAGCTTTATCAAATCTTATTTAAAAGATTTATTCTAATTAATAACTAGTTAAATTTGATAAAAATATATTTTAGTCTTTTCAAATATGGAGTTTTTCATCCAAAATCTTTTCAAATCATATACTATGATTTTACATAATTTATTAATATTTTTAATAATTTTATTAAGGCCCGTGCAGTCGATTTCAATAACGGTCATCGAACTGCACTTACATCGACCATTTTTGAAATTGATTTGGACATAATTCCAAATCCAATCGTTAGATTTCAAAACTCTTATATTCATTGGAAAGCTCTTTTCGATACGAACCCAACGGTTCCGGTTTTAGGATAATCCGACGGTCGGATCTCCCGTTAGGCCCATTTAAAGTTAATGGTCGAAATTCGCAAACGGTCGCTGCGCGGCGCGTTCTATTCAGGCCATTAAATAAATATATAATATATCGTCGATTTCTATTTTAAACGTATTTATAAATTAATTTTAAAACGGTTTTAACTTCATTTTCAATTTTTTAAGCAAAATTGAATACTCTATAGTTTATTATATTAAAATAATAATATTTTTAAAATATTATATTTTAAAATCACTTCTTTTCGATATTCAAATTTAAAATGAATAAAATCGATCGATAAACCTGTTCGGGTTAAAAATGGCGTTTCTACTTAAGCGGCTTCATAATTTTATTCTTCACTGAATATTATTTTAAAATATTTATTATTTAAAATATTCTTTATTTACAAGATTCTTCACTTTAAATATTCTTTATTTCAAAATATTGTTTTATTAAAAATATTCTGAATCGGAAAGCGACTCAATCAATTACCATATAAATTTGGTCATATGGATTTCATACATCGTATATGTATATAACAGTAATGATGAATAATCATTAAGAAGTCCATTCACATCTAAAGTGAAATTTATAATTGTGTGAGCATTAAAATAAATAAATGAGTAACGCTCAACACAGACTGTCAATCCATCGATTGACATACATCTAAATATTGAGACTAGTGTATGTCATCCCAACACCCATGTGGGGTTTTCAAACAGCAACAGTTTATATAAATAGATTATGGGTTAATAAATTTAACCAATCATAATTCAGTTCGAATTATTTTCTATTTGACAAATTTTCACTATTAAATTATAAATAAATATTTATAATTTAATTTCAACACAACATATGTTTTAATGTAACATGTCATAACCTAAATATATATGGCATTTTAATGTAACATGACAAATTTCTAAAATGATAACTTTTATTCTATCATGACATTATTATCTATAATGACATTTCTAATTAACAATGTCATTCCTATCTAAAATGATAACTTAATCTAACACAACTTTTCTTAACAAAAATGTTATTTTAATCTAATAAGCATTCCCAAGTAAATAGCATATTTTATGTAACATAACATTTCTAAACAATGACACTTTCTATCAAAAATGATATTATTATTCTAGCATAACATTATTTTGAATAATGACATTTTCTAGTAAAGATGCTATTTTTATTCAAATGCAACATTTCCAACTAAAATGTAACTTTATTTCTAATGCAACATTTTATACTAAAAATGTTATTTCCTTTCTAATGTAACATTTTTATACAAAAATGAAATTTCTATTCGAATGTAACATTTCACACAAAAATGAAATTTCTATTCTAATGTAACATTTTATACAAAATTGAAATTCTATTTTAATGTAACATTTTATACAAAAATTGAAATTTCTATTCTAATGTAACATTTTATACAAAAATGTAATTTCTATTTTAATGTAACATTTTATACAAAAATGTAATTTCTATTCTAGTGACTTTTCTAATATAATGACATTTTAATTTCAGGTTTTATTTGCATCAAAGATTGCAAATAAAAATACAACTTTTAAATCAATATTTTATTCACATCAAAAATGCAAACAAAAATTTAACTTTCATTTTAATGTTTTTATTTGCATCTAAATTGCAAACAAAAATGGAACTTTAATTAATGTTTTGTTTGCATCAAAAATTGCAAACAAAAATGCAACTTTTATTTCCACCTTTTATTTGCATCAAAGAATGCAAATAAAAATTCAATTTTTTTATTGCAATGTTTTATTTGCATTAAAGAATGCAAATAAAATATAACTTTTTATTTCAATGTTTTTTTGCATCAAAGAATGCAAAAAAATAATATATAACTTCTAATTTCAATGTTTTATTTGCATCAAAGAATGCAAATAAAAGTATAACTTCTAATTTCAATGTTTTATTTGTATCAAAGAATGAAAATAAAAGTATAACTTTAGATAGGATATTTATTTGCATCTAAATTCGCAAATAAATAAAAATGTAATCATTTTCTACTACAATCAAACCACAACAAAGGTGGGGTTTTTATCAATCAACACAAAATTTATGTATTTTATATTGAATTAAAAATTTAACTCAATTCGATAACATAAACAAGGTGATGTTTTTATTGAATTGAAAATTCTAATTCAATTCAATAATATAACAAAAATGATACTTTTAATTGAACTAACAAGTAAATTCAATTCGATAAATATGACAATCCATTTTTGTTTTGTATAAATTATTCAATAAAATATGGGCAAACATGATTTATTTTAATTTAACTAACACATACAGATCTATAATTATTCATCACCAATCAATAGATCAATCATCCAAAATTTCAGAACATAGCATATCTAAATCATATACATACATTCATTACATAGCGAATAAAATAATTAAATTGACTAATTATTTAAAAATCAGAAATCTCACATTGGTTTGACTGAATTCCTGTTCACGTTCAAATTTGGATGAATTTCCAAAGTGCTCCATTTCAGATCTGGTTTGTTTCATAGCGTATCTCTCATTTTTCTGATTTCAACGCAACAGAAATTTCTGAATTTCGTCGCTCTTTGAACAGGAAACGATCGTTTAAAGATTTGAACATTTAAATAAATAGTTAACTTAATTAATTTATGGCTTAACTCACTAATCCCCTTCCTTAATCATCCTCCTTCTTCGTTTTGTTCTGTACCGAGAATCCCATCGTCGGTTTCCTTATCCCACCGTCGAACCTCGCCCTGGCCAACCTGGCGCCGATCGGAGACCATCACCTCGAAGCCCGCCCCGACCTCTCCTTGCGCCCAGAAGTGGGCCCCACTCGCTACCCCCCTTGTGCTCGAAAATCCCTCCAAGCGTCGGCACTTCGTGGCCAGAAATCCTCCCCTATGCTCTACAAGTGTGATGACCCCAAACTTCCGTAGACCGAAAGTAAGGATAATCATTTTGGAATACAACATATTTACAACAAAACAGATCTTAGATAAATACCATAACACATAAACCATTGCAGCAGGAATAAACTGTCAATCAACACCACAACAAATCATCAGAGTATGCAGTTTTACAGGATCCACTTAGCATAATAGAAGTCTTAACCAAAGAGAAACAAGTCTCAAATGAAAAGAAATGAGTTCAAATCCCATTACATACATCAAAAGCAAAAGATAGGAAAATGTCTCAAAAGCAGAAATAAAGATGGAGGAAGGATCTTCTTCTTCTTCCTTCCAAAGCAAGCTCCCACCAGAAAGTATCACCTAGAAACCTGTCAATTGGCTGCCCGTGTGGAAAGAGGGCACCCGAGTTTGCAAAAGTGAAACAAACTACGGGTCAGTCATGGGACTGGTGTGAGAGTTCTTAACTAAATAAACTATCAAGATGGCGAATCTCAGGACCACGCCGCTAACGCGGAACGGGTTTACTCCATTGGATTGCCAGTCAATATTTTATAAGTTTAGGTAAAACAACGAAATGACTTTTGAAAAAAAAATGAAACCATCATAAGACTCATGTCCTATCACACAATGCAACGCACACAGGAGGATAGAGTTTTCCCTTATGATGATCAAACATGCTTAATACGTGAAAAATAATATTTTAATATTATCATTTGTGTCTAGGCAGTATTAAAATACTTCAATATAAACATATCAATCCTAGACGGCATAGGTACCATATACTATGTCGCCGTATATAAGTTTAAAATCAAAATTGAAATGTTGTCGTATTGGGAATTGGTTTTCTATCATGAAATCGAGGCTAGGGATCGTCCTCTTCCGGTTCGAGACACTCTAGCAAATGCCTCAGGATCCCCCGCAGTGAATCCTTGGAACGGTAGGGCCGGTCCCCACCTAACGGTAGTGGATTGGCAATTCCTGAACATACGTTTCCCGGCCCCTTTGGACCTATAATGTGACCACTTCCGGCCTATAAAAACGAGGTATCTCAATCCAAAATCCACATAGTAAAGTGCCGGGCCGTGTTAAAACCCAAACATCACTCTAGCTAGAAAGAAACGTATGCACTCCCTACGGTCCATATCCCGTTTTTGACTCATACCGGGGTCTGAGGCTCGCGAAGTCACATAATACACAAAGCTATGCCTAAACAGACTATGCTTTGATCATCAGCCACAAGGCCTGCTTTTCAACAAAACCTTGATCATTGCATCTTGGCGTGCCACGTTGACAATACAACGCCATGCTATCGATAACTACTACTACGTATCCGGTTGTTAAGTAGAGAATAAATTCTCCACCACCAACAGACATATATTAATAGAAATCGATTTAATTACATGTAGCGAATTCCAACGTCAGACACGCATCCCTTTACAAGTCCGTTCTGGGTCTGAACGAAACCGGAGACACCAAAAAGGTGCTCGCTAATCCACACGATCAACACACACGTCCGGACAATTACTGCTTCAACCTAGTCCTGGGAGCAAGTCAGTCCAAGGAATTAGAAGTCATCGCCCATTCGATGTGATGGTCGTCGGTCTTCTACACCGTCTTGTTACATCTTTGATTTAATCGCCGTTCAATTATTTGAAATGAGTTAAACTCGGCCTTTTCAAATAATTGTCGCATAATTATAGTTTAAAACATTTCATATATATTTATAACTATTTATCGCTATTTTTATTTATTAAAAATAGCTCGAAATATATAAACGACGTTTCGGGTCAATGGGCGGTGCTGGCGCTGTTTTTACCAAAATTTGATTTACACATATCTTAAAATCTAACCGTCAGATTTTGATGAAGTTGATATCGTTGGAAAACTCTTCCCAAAGCGGTCCTAACGGTTCCAGTTTTGAGAAAATCCAACGGTCGGATCTTTCTATATATTCGTTTGAAGTTACGATTGTCGAAACGCGAACTGCAGCGCTCGTTTCGTTTAATTTTATATTTTATATTTAAATATATAATATAGAAACCATTAAGGCGATTTCCTTTATTAAAATGAGAATTTCAACAATGTATCATTATATATTAAATAAAATGACATTTTTTTGTTCGCCAACTCTAATGCGACCAAAAATGATTTTTTAACGATGTGTAATTCTATATTCAACAAAATGACATTTTTGTTCGCCAATTCTAATGCGACCAAAAATGATATTTTAACGATGTGTAATTCTATTATTCAACAAAATGACATTTTTGTTCGCCAATTCTAATGCGACCAAAAATGATATTTTAACGATGTGTAATTCTATTATTCAACAAAATGACATTTTTGTTCGCCAATTCTAATGCGACCAAAAATGATATTTTAACGATGTGTAATGTAACGACCCGTATTCTACGCATCATAGGATCGTAGAATATTTATTTCTTTCACATACGAAGTCGTATAGTCATGTAACTTTGGGAGACGACTATTGGGGTCATTTCCCATGTTCATGATTTTTCTTGATTTTTAAATGACCATTTAACCCCTAGTTGGCACTGTTTTGGCCGTAACTTTTGACTGGAAAGGAATTTTGACCTGAAACCACTTCCATTGGCTTCGAATGATGGTTTCTCTTTCCGTAGAGTGGTCACATTAGCCAAACGGACTTACCGTTTGGGAGATATGGCTGAAACAAGTTTCAGATGGGGAAAAACAGCTTACTTGGGCTTAACCGGGTGATTAGCAGCTAGGCCCAAGGGAAATTTCGGGTTTAGGGGTATATAGGTAGGGGCTGATTAGGGTTAGAAAACATTTCTTTTAGACATTTTCCAGCCGCCACTTTCATTCCTCTTGACCTAGCCATGGACTCCACTCTCTAAATCTCTCTAAAACACCCAAAAATCACTTTCTAATTGAAGATTAGGCTAAGCAAACATCAAGTCAAGGGGTATTAGCACGAGAACCGAGGTAGAGCTGCTGTGTAAGATTGGGAACAGCGCCAAATCAGAGAATATTTCAGTTTTGGGGTTTTAGTTGTGGCCAAGGTGAGTGATAGCATCATTTTGACACTAATTACAGTTAATTAAGGGTGATTAGTGAAGATTAGCGAATTTATACGCCAATAAATTCTGGAAAAATGTTTAGAAATTCTTAAATAATATTTCATGCCTCTGTTATAAAATTTAGACGATTTGGTTAAGTTTTACTAAGTATGTACTTAAACATGATTAAGAGGGACTATGGGAAAATATGAAGTTTTAGTCACTTTTGATCCCTTTTGATTCATTTGAAGTGTTGTTTGCTGTTTGTGGTTGCTATTACATGTTGCTATGACCCTATGGTATGTTTTATGATTGATTAGAATAGTTAAATTGCTCGAAAATGTCGTCGAATGGCGTAGAAAGCTCGCTGGAAAGTTGCAGAAATGTGCAGGTTCCTAACCGGATCGGATCGGATGGGGGGCTCGGATCGGAAATGTGAACTGGGCGGGAAACCCGACCCGAACCGGAGTTTGGCACATAGGAGACTTGGCGAGAAGGAAGGCCGTTTGCTTAGAGTTGGAGTGGACAAGGGGATCGGATCGGAAGAATAATTGGAGGCCAGATCGGATTGACTTGGAGACGCAGGGCTCGGATCGGAAGTAAACATTTGGGAGAACTAGCAAGAGGGAAGGCCACGCGGATCAGATGGCAAGGAGGGATCGGATCGGAATACGTGAAGAAATGAGGGAGCGGATCGGAGCACTGGAAGGAAGGACACCCGACCCGACCCGGAGGGGGACACCGACCCGAACCGAATGGAAAGGTGACAAAGTAGGGTATCCGACCCGAACCGAATGAAGAGACGACCACCGACCCGAACCGAACCGACGAGGTGATGACTACCGAACCGAACCGAATTCTAGAGCTGCTACTGCACGACAACTTTTCTGAAGACCCACTCCAATTCGACCAAACCTGAGATGCAAAGGAAGTCCAAATGAGAAGTTAGAGCTTAAGATTCAGATGGGGATCAACGAGTTCGCTTCATGGTTGGGCTTTGCTGCGGGACGCGTGCCAAGGAGTTATCGACGTCTATAGCTTTGGACCACTATGGTAGGAGGTACGAAGGCGGATTCAGGGCCATTATGGCATCGGTAGAACCAAGGGCTACGACCAATGAAGTGGGTCATTGAAATGTTTGGTCATGACTCAAAGTGTTTGGCTTGGTCACAACAGGGTTTCTACAAGTCGGGATTCGTCGTTACCTCAGTTTGTCTAGTGTTCCAAAGTGGTAGATGTCGTACGCTTTACGCACTGAGTGAGAGATGTGAGGATGGTTGCTATGGATGATTTGTTTGCTATCATTGTGACATGCACACCCCACCCCCGTATTCTTACACTATTTATTATGGCACCTTGGAGTATTGTACGGTATGTGGTACTAACTCTTTGGTTGCAGGTCCAGGTTCAGGTATGGTTTAGTATACCTATTATTACTCTGTTTAGATGCTTATCGCTCATACCAGGCTTTATATCTGACCCAGAGTTTTATGTCTCCTCTTATTACTCTGGGTGCTCACACGAGCAGACTAGAGACAGGTTAGCTGGTGATGCACGGGTAGATGATCCGGAGACGAGCAGGAGGCTTCCACGTAATATATATAGTATTCTCCCTGGGTTGTTGAAGATCACTGCTTGGGCATTGGTGGTGCATCTTGTACTTTAGTTTTCTTTTGTTAGAGACAGTAAATTTGGAAAGTTGTAATAAGCTGTATTTGGATTTCCGCTGCTTTGATGTTGACATTGATTATTAGTTATCAGCTTATGCACTGTCTCGCCTGTTTTATGTCAAGTATGTTATTATTATATTTTATCCCATGCGCTGTGAGACATTCTACAGGTTCCTTGATTAGTTCATATTCCTTTCTTTCCTTTCCTTGACGACCGTTCCGCGCTAGTCGGACATGTGTACAGCGCACTTCCAGAGGAAATGCAGGCTGGTGCGGGGTGGACCGTCACATTTGGTATCAGAGCTCTAGGTTGCGTAGTTAACCTAGGGAAGTTATCAGGGAGAGATAATATACGTATACGAGAGAGCGTATTTGTGATTACTTTGGTTTTTAAAAGCTACATATATATATACTATTAGTAGTATAAGGATGAAGTCGTACTGCACTAGCACCACTATGGAGTCGTTAATCATTTCCTTTTTCAGATTGACGATGAGCTGATATGTTAGAGGTACCGGTAGGGGAGCCAATAATGGGAATGCTGCTGACATGAGGACGATGTTTACTGACCTCATGAGAGAGATGCTTAGAGATGTACAGAGGGCAGCTCCCAATGGTGGAAATGGTGGTGGTCCAATAGTGCAGGCGCCAAGAGTCGACTTCGCCAAGCTGAATAAGGATTATACTAGCCTTGGTGGGAAGCCGTTCCACGGAACGGAGTCGGCCACGGATGTTCAAGATTGGTTGGATAGTTGCGAACGTATCTTCGAGGATTTGGGTATCGAGGATGCGATGAAAAGAAAGCTAGCGTCCCGTCAGCTGCAAGGGCGGGCAATGAATTGGTGGAATGCTATAAAGGCAGCTACTCCCGAAGATCAGATTACTTGGGAGCAGTTTAAGGCTCGCTTTAGTGAGAAGTTCATTCCGGCTGCTCAGAAGTCAGTGCTGTTCAAGAAGTTCTTGGAGCTCAAGCAGAATGGTAGAGCTGTCTCGGAGTATATTGCTGAATTTGACACTTTGTCAAAATATGGGTTATCTCTCATTGATACTGCCGAGAAAAAGAATGAGAAATTCATAACTGGTTTGGATCAGTACTTGGGGGGAAAACTTATTAACCACATCGATGAGACGTTTGAATCGATTGTGGGGAAAGCGTTAAGATCAGAAAGTCTCTACCCTAAGTCGAAGACTGAGGTTGTATCTGCAGAAGAGCGAAAACCACAAGCAAGTGGTGGAGGCAAGGGTGGTTCCCAGAATAAGAGAAAGCAGAGTCAGACTAAGGATGGCCAGAAGAAAAAGAACAAGCAAGATGTGGAGTGCTTCAGCTGAGGTAAGAAGGGCCATTATGCTAGTAATTGTCGGGCCAAGCCAGCGGATAGGAAGTGCTTCAACTGTGGCCAAATGGGACATCACAAGGACAAGTGTCCACAGCCCCCTAAAGAAAAGCAAATGGTGAAAGCATACGCCCTTAATGCTATTCCTTCTTCGTCGAATGCCCCAACTGCGGCGGAGAAGGGAAAGAATGTCGTCATTCAAGGTATGCTTTCTGTTTATGATGTTCCTGTTAGAGTTTTGTTTGATACCGGAGCCTCCAGTTCTTTCATATCTAGTGACCTGGTAGATAGGTGGGGATTGGAGCCCAAGATTGTCGATAGACCTTTAGTAGTGACGAACCCGATTGGTGGTTCGACTAGCCTTAGCATGATTTGTCGTAATGTGGTCTTATCGAGTCATGGATGCATGTTTGTTTGTGATTGCTTTGTTTTGGGCTTTACTGGGTTTGGCATTATTTTGGGAGTAGATTGGCTCCAAAGATACGGGGTGGTGGTAGACTGTGAGGGCTTGTTGGTGACAGCTAGAGCGGATGATGGGCGGAGGATAGTGTTTGGTGGTCTACCCAGTAAGGGGGTATTGGCTAGTTTTCTAAACTCCCTCGACATTCCGCATAGTGAGTTGTCAGGTTTGCCCGTGGTTGGCCAGTATCCGGATGTTTTCGAAGAAGTGACCGGACTTCCACCACACCGAGAGATTGAGTTTCGTATTGATTTGGTAAAAGATGTCAGACCTATAGTGATGCCACTTCGTCGTATGGCACCAAGGGAGCAGCGAGAGCTCGAGGTGCAAGTCAGCGATCTTTTGAAGAAGGGATTTATCAGAAGGAGTGTTTCTGAATGGGGAGCACCAGTTGTGTTTGCTACCCAGGCGGATGGTTCCCTTCGTTTGTGTGTAGACTACCGCGAGTTGAATAAAGTGACGAGGAAGAACAAGTATCCTCTACCGCGGATAGATGATTTATTCGATCAGTTGAGTGGCGCGAGAGTATTTTCTCAGTTGGATCTCGCGACAGGTTTTCATCATCTTAGAGTGGAAGCTGAGAGTATAACTAAAACGGCATTTCGAACGCCGTCTGGATTTTATGAATGGTTGGTTATGCCATTTGGGCTGACTAATGCTCCGGCATATTTTGTGGATCTTATGAATAGGGTATTCAGAGATCAGTTGAATAAGTCTGTTCTCGTGTTCGTGGATGATATTTTGGTCTATTCGAGGACAGAGGAAGAACACAAGGAACATTTAAGAGTAGTGATGGAGGTGTTGAGAAAACACCAATTGAAAGCAAAGTTTTCTAAGTGTCACTTCTGGAAGAGGGAAGTGAGGTTCTTGGGCCAAGTTGTATCAGAGAATGGTATTGCCGTAGACCCGGCAAAGGTGGCTACGGTACAGGATTGGCCTACGCCCAAGAACGCAACAGATATAAGAAGTTTCTTGGGATTAGCTGGATATTATCGTAAGTTTATCAAAGGTTTCTCCAAGATAGCAGCACCATTGACCCAGTTGACCAAGAAGAATCAAGCTTTTGTCTGGGATGAAAGGTGCGAGAATGCATTTAAAAACCTAAAGGACAAGTTGACAAGCGCACCAGTGTTAGTCATTCCTAAGGGGGATGAAGAGATGACGGTATACACGGATGCCTGTGGTACCGGACTGGGTGCTGTATTGATGCAAAGCGGTAGGGTTGTAGCTTATGCAAGTCGGCAGTTGAAACCGCACGAGAGAAGATACCCTACCCATGATTTAGAATTGGCAGCGATCGTGTTCGCGTTAAAGATGTGGAGACACTATCTCTTGGGAGAAAGATTTGAGCTGTTTACAGATCATAAGTCGTTGAAGTATCTATTCTCCCAGAAGGATTTAAATCTCCGTCAGCAGAGATGGTTAGAGTTCTTAGCCTCCTATGATTTTGACATCGCATATACACCGGGAAAGGGCAATGCGGTGGCTGATGCATTGAGTAGAAGACATGCCAGCTTAGGGGCTATGTTCCTTGAATGGAAGCAACTAGAGTTTATCGCGGGGTTTGATTTCAGACCAAGGTGCGAATTGGATCCAGAAATGTTAGCAAGTTTGACGATCAGACCCACTTTAATTGAACGGATCGGCTCTAGTCAGAAGGACGATCCTAACCTATTGGAAATCATCTCCAAGTTAGAGATGGGTATTGATGAGGAGATGAACAAGTATGGGCTTGATCGAGACGGATGGCTTAGAAAGAATGGAAAGCTTGTTGTACCCAATGTCAATGGATTGAGAGATGAAGTGCTTAGAGAATGTCATCACTCAAAGCTAACTATACACCCCGGTGGTAATAAGATGTATCGAGATATGAAGCAGACTTACTACTGGGAAGGGATGAAAAGAGACGTTGGGAAGTTTATATCCAAGTGCATGAATTGCCAGCTAGTTAAAGCCGAGCAAAAGAAGCCTAGTGGGTTGTTACAGCCTTTAGAGATTCCCGAATGGAAATGGGAGCAAGTGTCGATGGATTTCATCGATGGTTTACCAAGGACTAGATCGGGATATGATAGCATTTGGGTAATTGTGGATCGATTGACTAAGAGCGCAAGATTTATACTAGTCAAATCGACCAGAACGGCAGCTAAGTTAGCAGAATTGTATATGAAGTGGATAGTGAGATTTCATGGAGTACCTAAAAGCATTGTGAGCGACCGAGACCCGTTGTTCACTAGTGGGTTTTGGAATAGTTTACAAGAGGCTCTAGGGTCAGAATTACATCTCAGTACCGCATATCATCCTCAGACCGACGGTTAGACGGAAAGGGTGAATCGTATTTTGGAAGATCTCTTGAGAGCATGTATATTGGATTTTGGTGGATCATGGGATGACCATTTGCATCTAGTAGAGTTTGCATATAATAATAGCTACCAATCCAGTATCGGTATGGCTCCGTTTGAAGCTTTGTATGGAAGACCGTGCAACTCACCATCATGTTGGATAGAGACTGGCGAGAAGTTTATGCTTGGACCAGATGTGGTGAGGGAAACTTCAGATAAAATCAAGACCATTCAACAACGAATGAAGGCTGCCCAAGATAGGCAGAAGAGTTATGCTGATAAGAGAAGAAGAGACTTAAAATTCTCCGTTGGTGACTTGGTGTTTGTCAAGATTTCTCCGTTGAAGAGCGTAATACGATTTGGCAGGAGAGCCAAATTAGCACCAAGATTTGTTGGTTCATTCCCTGTTCTTGAACTAGTCGGGAGTTTGGCATATAGAATTGACTTACCAGAGAAGATGGCGGGAGTTCATAACGTATTTCATGTTTCCCAACTAAGGAAATTCGTTCACGACTCAGATATGACTATTTCACCTGATCAGTTAGAGGACTTTGAAGTAGAACCCGAGGCGGTTGGGAACCGTAAGCCGGCCCGTATTGTCTCGCACGACTTGAAGCAACTTCGAAGGAAGGCGGTGAAGCTAGTCAAGGTACAGTGGAGCGAGGACGAGAATGATTGTACTTGGGAAACAGAGGAGGACATAAGGAAGAAGTATCCAGAACTCTTTGCCTGGTAAGATTTTGACTTCGATTTAGTTTTCCGCATGCTAGGATAGGCTTGTTTGCTTGTTTTGCATATTTGATTGTTGTATATGGTTGTTAGGCATGCGGGATCCCTTGTATGTTTTGGGTTAAGGAATTTCGGGGACGAAATTTCTTAAGGGGGGGAGAGTGTAACGACCCGTATTCTACGCATCAAAGGATCGTAGAATATTTATTTCTTTCACATACGAAGTCGTATGGTCATGTAACTTTGGGAGACGACTATTGGGGTCATTTCCCATGTTCATGATTTTTCTTGATTTTTAAATGACCATTTTACCCCTAGTTGGCACTGTTTTGGCCGTAACTTTTGACTGGAAAGGAATTTTGACCTGAAACCACTTCCATTGGCTTCGGATGATGGTTTCTCTTTCCGTAGAGTGGTCACATTAGCCAAACGGACTTACCGTTTGGGAGATATGGCTGAAACAAGTTTCAGATGGGGAAAAAACAGCTTACTTGGGCTTAACCGGGTGATTAGCAGCTAGGCCGAAGGGGAATTTCGGGTTTAGGGGTATATAGGGGCTGATTAGGGTTAGAAAACATTTCTTTTAGACATTTTCCAGCCGCCACTTTCATTCCTCTTGACCTAGCCATGGCCTCCACTCTCTAAATCTCTCTAAAACACCCAAAAATCACTTTCTAATTGAAGATTAGGCTAAGCAAACATCAAGTCAAGGGGTATTAGCACGAGAACCGAGGTAGAGCTGCTGTGTAAGATTGGGAACAACGCCAAATCAGAGAATATTTCAGTTTTGGGGTTTTAGTTGTGGCCAAGGTGAGTGATAGCATCATTTTGACACTAATTACAGTTAATTAAGGGTGATTAGTGAAGATTAGCGAATTTATACGCCAATAAATTCTGGAAAAATGTTTAGAAATTCTTAAATAATATTTCATGCCTCTGTTATAAAATTTAGACGATTTGGTTAAGTTTTACTAAGTATGTACTTAAACATGATTAAGAGGGACTATGGGAAAATATGAAGTTTTAGTCACTTTTGATCCCTTTTGATTCATTTGAAGTGTTGTTTGCTGTTTGTGGTTGCTATTACATGTTGCTATGACCCTATGGTATGTTTTATGATTGATTAGAATAGTTAAATTGCTCGAAAACGTCATCGAATGGCGTAGAAAGCTCGCTGGAAAGTTGCAGAAATGTGCAGGTTCCTAACCGGATCGGATCGGATGGGGGGCTCGGATCGGAAATGTGAACTGGGCGGGAAACCCGACCCGAACCGGAGTTTGGCACATAGGAGACTTGGCGAGAAGGAAGGCCGTTTGCTTAGAGTTGGAGTGGACAAGGGGATCGGATCGGAAGAATAATTGGAGGCCAGATCGGATTGACTTGGAGACGCAGGGCTCGGATCGGAAGTAAACATTTGGGAGAACTAGCAAGAGGGAAGGCCACGCGGATCAGATGGCAAGGAGGGATCGGATCGGAATACGTGAAGAAATGAGGGAGCGGATCGGAGCACTGGAAGGAAGGACACCCGACCCGACCCGGAGGGGGACACCGACCCGAACCGAATGGAAAGGTGACAAAGTAGGGTATCCGACCCGAACCGAATGAAGAGACGACCACCGACCCGAACCGAACCGACGAGGTGATGACTACCGAACCGAACCGAATTCTAGAGCTGCTACTGCACGACAACTTTTCTGAAGACCCACTCCAATTCGACCAAACCCGAGATGCAAAGGAAGTCCAAATGAGAAGTTAGAGCTTAAGATTCAGATGGGGATCAACGAGTTCGCTTCATGGTTGGGCTTTGCTGCGGGACACGTGCCAAGGAGTTATCGACGTCTATAGCTTTGGACCACTATGGTAGGAGGTACGAAGGCGGATTCAAGGCCATTATGGCATCGGTAGAACCAAGGGCTACGACCAATGAAGTGGGTCATTGAAATGTTTGGTCATGACTCAAAGTGTTTGGCTTGGTCACAACAGGGTTTCTACAAGTCGGGATTCGTCGTTACCTCAGTTTGTCTAGTGTTCCAAAGTGGTAGATGTCGTACGCTTTACGCACTGAGTGAGAGATGTGAGGATGGTTGCTATGGATGATTTGTTTGCTATCATTGTGACATGCACACCCCACCCCCGTATTCTTACACTATTTATTATGGCACCTTGGAGTATTGTACGGTATGTGGTACTAACTCTTTGGTTGCAGGTCCAGGTTCAGGTATGGTTTAGTATACCTGTTATTACTCTGTTTAGATGCTTATCGCTCATACCAGGCTTTATGTCTGACCCAGAGTTTTATGTCTCCTCTTATTACTCTGGGTGCTCACACGAGCAGACTAGAGACAGGTTAGCTGGTGATGCACGGGTAGATGATCCGGAGACGAGCAGGAGGCTTCCACGTAATATATATAGTATTCTCCCTGGGTTGTTGAAGATCACTGCTTGGGCATTGGTGGTGCATCTTGTACTTTAGTTTTCTTTTGTTAGAGACAGTAAATTTGGAAAGTTGTAATAAGCTGTATTTGGATTTCCGCTGCTTTGATGTTGACATTGATTATTAGTTATCAGCTTATGCACTGTCTCGCCTGTTTTATGTCAAGTATGTTATTATTATATTTTATCCCATGCGCTGTGAGACATTCTACAGGTTCCTTGATTAGTTCATATTCCTTTCTTTCCTTTCCTTGACGACCGTTCCGCGCTAGTCGGACATGTGTACAGCGCACTTCCAGAGGAAATGCAGGCTGGTGCGGGGTGGACCGTCACATGTAATTCTATTATTCAACAAAATGACATTTTTGTTCGCCAATTCTAATGCGACCAAAAATGATATTTTAACGATGTGTAATTCTATTATTCAACAAAATGACATTTTTGTTCGCCAATTCTAATGCGACCAAAAATGATAGTAAAATGTACTCTTTCTCAAAACGTGTTTTTTTCCCCAATTCATCTTTTTTACATAAAAACGTTCTTTTTCCTTAATTCATTTTTAATACATGAAAATGTATCTTTTTCCTTAATTCATTCTTAATACATGAAAATGTACCTTTTTCCTTAATTCATTCTTAATACATGAAAAATGTACTTTTTATTTATTCATTTTTGTAACATAGAAACGTACTTCCTTTTTATTTTACATTGGAAATGTAAAATCCTTTATTTAATATTGCAAAATGTAAATGCCCATTATTCCTTTTTATCTACATTGAAAAATGTAAATTCTTTTATATTGAAAAAGTAGATTCTTTTATCCTTCTTATTTACATTGAAGAATGTAAATTCTCTTTTTTTTTCTATTTACCTTGGAAAAATGTAAATTTTCTTTTTATATTTTTATTAGAAAATGCAAATTTTCTTATTTCTTTTTCTTTACATTAAAAATGTAAATTCTTATTTCCTATTTCTTTTACATTAGAAAATGTAAATAAACTAAATGTCACATTTTACCCTTTTTATCTTTTTATTTTCAAAGTAATGTAAATGAATCATAATCTTGTGTTCGCTAATCAAGTTTTGTTCCCTTTTTTTATTTGCAAAGAAAATGTAAATAAGATTCTAGTGTTCAAGTTTGTTCTCTTTTTCATATTTCAAACTTGACTTCTTTTATTTACATAGAAATGTAAATAAAAATATAAATGCCAAATTTTATTCTTTTTTTTTATATTCACAAGGAAAAATGTAAATAAAATCCTTTTGACATATTTTTAATGTCGAGGTCAAGTTTCAAGGTGTTTACATAACGCTAGAATAATGTTCAACTTCAACATCATAACATAACACATGATAACATGGTTTTTGTCTAACCATTTCTATAATTTATCCAACGATGTGATTTTCAATGTAAACACAAAACTATACAACAACTAATTTGGTGTATAATTCCCATGAACCAAAATAAAAGTCTCATCTTTATTTTATTTTGTAAATCAAAATAAAATATTTAACTTTATTTCTCTTTTATGTAAATCAACATAAAAGATTCAACTTTTGTTCTTATTATGTAAATCACAATAAAGGATTCAACTTTCTTTTATTATGTAAAACCAAGATTCAAACTTCCTTTGTGAAACAAAGATTTTACTTTCATTTGTTTTTGAAACAAAAACAAGATTCAAACTTTCAATTATTTTGTGAAACAAAGATTTTAATTTCATTTGTTTTTATAGAGAGAAATAAAAATGAAAATAAAATAAAAATAAGAATAAAGGTAATAAAGATGAGAATTTTATAGGGATTACATCAGAATTCATAGATCTACACTTACATGGTTTTATCCTGACATCACAACATATCTCAATAACAATACAATATCACAACAACGCAGATCATAATCAATAATACACAATCATGATTTCGTAATGATCATTAATTAAAATAAATCAGAATTCTCACTTTCGTTTGCGATTTGGTCCAAATTTCAAACAGTTCAAAATGGTCCCTTTTCAGTCCAGGAAGGTAGATCTGGTCTTTACGATTTCAACGCTTCCGAAATCGTCAAATTCTGAGTTGAATCGAACCAGTTATGGTCAAAACAATTTTTAAAATAATTTAAATCAATTAATTAGTTAATTAATTAGAAAATTACCCTTCTTCTTCCCTACCCAATTCGGCTGACCTTTCTACAATTGGTTCAGCACTAGTCAGCACTTTGCTCGCGGTTTGGGTGTCTGGAGGCCGATCAGACGACGTCACGGCGAAGAGGGGGTGTGGAGTCGGTTCGCTGGCGATAGGGGGTGCTCGGTGGCGGGTTATGGGCTGGCCGGAGGTCGAAACGGGTTGGGTTTGGGACCCTGCAGCTCGTGCCACAGGTGCGGGTTCGGGTCGAGACCCGTATGGATGGGAAGGTGGTGATGAGAGCTTCGGAGTGGTGTTAGTATTGAGGTTTGATTCACTGAGATGAGGGAGGAATTAGCAGGGGAAGTTTCGAATGATATAGGCCATGGATATCGAAGGGTGGCGGCTGATGGAGGATGAACAGTGCATCGTTTAGGGTTCTTAACCTATATTTATATTGTTTTAAATGTAATCTTACAAATAAATCCCTATCTTTTAATCCGTACCGATTCCGGTCTAACTGAAAGTGTCCTTAGCAAATAACCCATATTCCGGATCCAACGGGCCAGGCCCCGTCAGCCCAAACGGCTGTCTGTGGCCTGTTTTAATTAAATTAATATTTAAATCCTTTATTAATTTAATTCGTTCGCATAAATAAATTCACCGAGGCCACATACGGACTCAGAAAAATACAGAAAAAATATATTCGTCTATGTTATGACGATACGGTCCTCACAAAATTAATTTCGTCGAATTCTAACACTGTTTGAAAAATGGCTATTTTTCAGTCGATTAAATTTGACTGTAACTGGCCAAACACATTTTCCTTCGCCACGCTCACATATTAAATCGAAAAATTCTAAAAATTGAAACCTAGCAATAATATGACATTCCGGTTCCGATGAAAGTGGTTTCATTGAAAACAGAGATCATTTGAAAGTTGACTATTTTCACCGGCTTTAATATTATTTAAAAATGGAATTTTTAATTTCTGCCACTTTTTCCCACCAAATAATTTAAAATAATAATATTAAATTGGTTCGGATTTTCCGGGTCATTACTATCTCCCTCACTTAAGAATTTTCTTTCTCGAAAAGGAAACAAAGTAAAGTTGGAACCAATGTGGAAAATGTAAATTGATATAAACGTACCTTAGTACAAGATTTACTCAGAGATATCCACTCTGCACTTGGGGTAAGCCCTTTTGATGCTATCCTCAGTCTCCCAAGTACAGTCTCTAGAATCCCCACTCCACTGAACCTTGACTAGGTTGATCTTCTTGTTCCTCAAGATTTTGGTTTCTTTGCCAATGATCTTAACTGGGTCCTTTCTCACCGTAAGATTTGGAGCAATATCTAGGACCTGTTGGTTTAATTCATCCTCGATTAGATCTGGATCGTGCACATGCTTGCGGAGTTGAGACACATGAAATACATCATGCACCCCAGGTAACCAGTCGGGCAACTGCACTCTATAAGCGAGAGTACCAATCCTTTCGAGAATAGGGAATGGACCAATGAATCTCGGTGCCAACTTCCCCGTCTTCCCAAAACGAATCACGCCTCTCAGAGGAGAAACCTTCAAGTATACTCGATCATCCACAGAGAATTCAAGATTCCTTCTTCGCTGGTCTGCATAGCTCTTTTGTCGGCTCTGAGCAGTCAATAAGCGCTTCTTAATCAAGTCAACCTTATCTGATGCTTCTCGAACCATGTTGGGGCCCAAGATTAATCGATTTCCTGACTCTACCCAACATGCCGGAGATCTGCACGGCCTGCCATAAAGTAATTCAAATGGTGACATTCCCAAGCTTGCTTGGTAGCTATTATTATAGGAGAATTCCACCAAGTGCAAGTGGTCCTCCCATGAACCGCCATAGTCGAGAATGCAAGCACGCAATAAGTCTTCCAAAACACGATTCACCCTCTCAGTCTGGCCATCTGTTTGAGGGTGATAGGCAGAGCTCAGATTTAACTGGGTCCCAAGTTCCTCTTGAAAAGCTTCCCAGAATTTACTAGTAAACAATGGATCCCGATCACTGACAATGCTTTTAGGAACCCCATGCAGTCTGACTATCTCTTTAAGATAGAGCTGTGCTAAACTTCGAGCTGTTCTATTGGACCGAACAAGGATAAAATGGGCAGATTTTGTTAAGCGGTCGACAATCACCCATATGCTATCGTTGCCCTTTCTGCTTCGAGGCAAGCCATCTATAAAGTCCATAGAAATTTCCTCCCACTTCCAACCAGGAACTCCTAGCGGTTACAACAAACCTGCCAGTTTCTGCTGATCACTTTTAACTTGTTGGCAAGTGGGACATCTAGCAACATAAATGGAAATGTCTCTCTTCATCGACCTCCACCAAAATGTACGCTTGAGGTCGTGATACATCTTGCTCACTCCAGGGTGAACACTAAGCTTAGATTTATGACATTCATCCATAACCTCTCTTCTGAGCTTAGAGTCGTATGGAACACAGATTCGGCCCAATAGCCTCAGAACCCCTTTGTCATCAATCTGGAAACTTGTGGTTTCGCCATCCTGAATTCTTTTAATGATCCTCTGGATAAATTTATCATCCTTCTGAAGAGCATAGACTTTATCAATCAGAGAAGGAGTGACAATGAGACTGGCAATAATGAGATTGTTGCATTCTGCATTCTTTCTACTGAGTGCATCGGCTACAATGTTTGCTTTTCCCGGAGTATATAGGATATCCAGGTCATATGATGCATGAAATTCGACCCAGCGCTGCTGCCTCATATTCAAATCTTTTTGGGTAAAAAGGTGCTTCAAAGATTTGTGGTCGGTGTAAATTTCAAACTTTTCACCCAAAAGATAATGCCTCCATATTTTAAGAGCAAACACAATGACCATTAGTTCAAGGTCATGCGTGACATAATTCTTCTCATGCGGTTTCAGTTGGCGGCTAGCATATACGACTACCCTGCCTCTTTGCATCAGCACCTCACCAATACCTTAAATAAATAAGGGATAACATGTTAAAATGAGATTTGTCATTAAAGAAAAATGTGATCTCAGACATGTTAATTCACAAAAGAAACAACCTTGCTTAGAGGCGTCGGTCCAGACCTTCAAATCCTGATTGCCATCTATGATGGTCAACACAAGAGCATTGGTCAACCTCTTCTTTAACTCTTGGAAAGCTGCCTCGCATTCGGGTGTCCACTTGAATTTTGTATGCTTCTTGGTCAGGTTGGTCAATGGACAAGCTACCTTCAAAAAATCTTTAACAAATTTCCGATAATAGCCGGCCAGTCCCAAGAAACTTCTGACCTCCGTGGGAGTTTTAGGCTGCTTCCATTCTTGGATGGCTGAGATCTTTCCTGGATCTACTGAGATGCCCTCCTTTGATACAACATGGCCGAGGAATTTCACCTCCTCCTGCCGGAATATGCATTTAGAAAATTTTGCTTTCAGCACATTTCTTCGCAAAATCTCTAAGACTTCTCTCAGATGCTCTTCGTGCTCAGCAGCGGATTTAGAAAAGATGAGGATGTCATCAATGAACACGAGCACAAATTTATTTAAAACATTTCTGAATACTCTATTCATCAAATCAACAAAATATGTTGGAGCATTACATAGACCGAAAGGCATTACTAGCCATTCATAGAAGATGTCAAGGCCTCTGAAAGCAGTTAAAGGCACACACTCCTCTGCGATGCGAAGTTGATAGAAGCCTGTAGCTAGGTCCATCCTAGAGAATACTCGTGCCCCATGTAGTCGGTCAAGCAAGTCATCAATACGAGGCAGTGGATATTTGTTCTTAATAGTTTGCTTGTTGAGATCATGGTAGTCTACACATAGCCTGAGAGTACCGTCTGATTTTGGGACGAACACCACTGCTGCTCCCCATTCTGAGAAGCTGGGCCTGATCAGACCCTTCCACAAAAGCTGCTTGGTTTGATTTTTCAGTTCCTCTCTTTCTTTTGGCGACATTCTCCGAATGGGATGTACAACAGGCCTTGCATTCAGAGCTAAATCTATTCGGAAGCTGATTTCTCTATGTGGAGGTAGGCCTTCAACTTCTTTGAAAACATCAGCGTAATCTTTGACGATAGGGATATCCTCAATAGAAGTAGGGGTAACTTCTAGAGAAGACCAGAAAGTTTTCCTGTCGGTGGCTGTGCCATGGAAGGGTATACATACATTTACGAGATTAGTTTTAACTCTGACAATTCTTTCAGCACAATTGACTTCGGCCTCATATTTGGTCAGCCAATCTATCCCAAGAATGACATCATAGTCGGAGAAACTCATAACGATCAAGTCAAAGGGAAATTTGCAGCGAGAATAAGAAATAGGAACTCGACAATACTAATCAAGAATAAGAGAACCTCCTATCGGACTATTGGCTCTAATAAAATTTTTGAGTTTCCTTGGTTTCAGTTTCAACTTTTTAATCGCATCATTAGAAATAAAGCTTCGTGTAGCACCAGTATCAAATAAGACAGTAATAGGGATATTCTTAATATTAAGCGTACCTCCCAAGACATCGAGTTTACTAGGCCCCTCAGTCGAAGATGGTGTATTTGCTCCCTCATAAACATGTGCCACCTGAGCATTCCTTAGCAGTGGACAATGCGCCTTGATGTGCCCCTTTTGATGGCAATTGTAGCATTCCCTTTTGTCCTGCGAACTCTGGCCACGATTCTGAGGATTTTGACCACGGTTTTGGGAGCTTTGACCACGGTTCTGACTAGGGCCTGAATCATCTCTCTTGACCCTTTTTGGCGCTCTACACTCGTAATCGAAATGCCCAATCTTGCCGCAGTTATAGCAGGTCACCTTGTCTCCTATCCCTCTTCTTCCCTTGTGGCTTAGCTGCAGAAGAATTGCTCGCCTCTTGTTTCTTGTTAGCCTGTTCCTTCGGGTTGTTGCTTTGACCTTTTCCCCTATCCTGCGGTCCAGACTCATCATTCTCTTCATAGCGGCACGCCATTTCCACTACTTCATTGAAAGGAAGCTTGATATGGGCAGTGACTCGATTCAAATATTTCTTGGACAACCCCTTGATAAATCTCTTGTTCTTCTCTACTGGGTCTTGAATCAAGCTAGGGGCATATCGTGAAAGCTCATCAAACTTCCTCACATACTCAGAAACGGTCATACTGTCGTGCTGCAGGTTAACGAACTGCTCGCGTAGACGCTCTCTAGCTTGTGGGGGTATATATTTCTCATTGAAAAGCTCCTTGAATCTGGCCCAAGACATATTGGCCACGTTGTTGCAAATTTTAATTGTATCCCACCAATGCCCTGCCTCCTCCTTTAGTTGCCAAACCGCTAGATAACGCTTTCGTTGATCTTCCAGTTCCAAGCCTTCTAGGATCTTTTCGCAATCTTTAAGCCATGCCTCTGCTTGGATCGCAGACTCCCGCCCTGTAAAAGGCACACCTCCAAGGTTCCTGAATTTCTTTGACATTCTGTCCAAATCAAAAGGTTGTGGAGGTGGAGGTGGTTCAACTACGACCTCTGAATTATGTTGGTCTTGAGTGATGGGTGTCTTGTCTCTAGCTTGCCCTCCAGCTCCTACTCGGGCTCCTCCTCTAGCCCCGCCTCGAGCTCCACCACGGGCTCCACCTCGGGCTGTTCTGGATCTAGTATCCATTTAAATCAGTCTATACCATCAAGGAAAGAGTCAGACCAACAAAAATGAGAATTTTCAAGAAAAGATAAGATAAGGACGAGATGAAAAGATGATGATGTAATGACTGGTAAATATGTGCTATTCTGCTGTGCTCACTCTAGGACATTCCTAGTCCTATCTCTAATGAGCTACTCGTCTTAGAATAATGTGGATTCTATCTAGACGAATTGTTCTAAATATGTTATATTCCGTAGCTAAGGTAAACCTTAGGCTCTGATACCACTGTGATGACCCCAAACTTCCATAGACCGAAAGTAAGGATAATTATTTTGGAATACAACATATTTACAACAAAACAGATCTCAGATAAATATCATAACACATAAACCATTGCAGTAGGAATAAACTGTCAATCAACACCAAAGCAAATCATCAGAGTATGCAGTTTTACAGGATCCACTTAGCATAATAGAAGTCTTAACCAAAGAGAAACAAGTCTCAAATGAAAAGAAATGAGTTCAAATCCCATTACATACATCAAAAGCAAAAGATAGGAAAATGTCTTAAAAGCAGAAATAAAGATGGAGGAAGGATCTTCTTCTTCTTCCTTCCAAAGCAAGCTCCCACCAGAAAGTATCACCTAGAAACCTGTCAATTGGCTGCCCGTGTGGAAAGAGGGCACCCGAGTTTGCAAAAGTGAAACAAACTACGAGTCAGTCATGGGACTGGTGAGAGAATTCTTAACTAAATAAACTATCAAGATGGCGAATCTCAGGACCACGCCGCTAACGCGGAACGGGTTTACTCCATTGGATTGCCAGTGCAATATTTTATAAGTTTAGGTAAAACAGCGAAATGACTTTTGGAAAAAAAAATGAAACCATCATAAGACTCAAGTCCTATCACACAATGCAACGCACACAGGAGGATAGAGTTTTCCCTTATGATGATCAAACATGCTTAATACGTGAAAAATAATATTTTAATATTATCATTTGTGTCTAGGCAGTATTAAAATACTTCAATATAAACATATCAATCCTAGACGACATAGGTACCATATACTATGTCGCCGTATATAAGTTTAAAATCAAAACCGAAATATTGTCGTATTGGGAATTGGTTTTCTGTCATGAAATCGAGGCTAGGGATCGTCCTCTTCCGGTTCAAGACACTCTAGCAAATGCCTCAGGATCCCCCGCAGTGAATCCTTGGAACGGTAGGGCCGGTCCCCAACTAACGGTAGTGGATTGGCAATTCCTGAACATACGTTTCCCGACCCCTTTGGACCTATAATGTGACCACTTCCGGCCTATAAAAATGAGGTACCTCAATCCAAAATCCACATAGTAAAGTGCCGGGCCGTGTTAAAACCCAAACATCACTCTAGCTAGAAAGAAACGTATGCACTCCCTACGGTCCATATCCCGTTTTTGACTCATACCGGGGTGTGAGGCTCGCGAAGTCACGTAATACACAAAGCTATGCCTACATAGGCTATGCTTTGATCATCAGCCACAAGGCCTGCTTTTCAACAAAACCTTGATCATTACATCTTGGCGTGCCACGTTGACAATACAACGCCATGCTATCGATAACTACTACTACGTATCCGAGTGTTAAGTAGAGAATAAATTCTCCACCACCAACAGACATATATTAATAGAAATCGATTTAATTACATGTAGCGAATTCCAACGTCAGACACGCATCCCTTTACAAGTCCGTTCTGGGTCTGAACGAAACCGGAGACACCAAAAAGGTGCTCGCTAATCCGCACGATCAACACACACGTCCGGACAATTACTGCTTCAACCTAGTCCTGGGAGCAAGTCAGTTCAAGGAATTAGAAGTCATCGCCCATTCGATGTGAAGGTCGTCGGTCTTCTACACCGTCTTGTTACATCTTTGATTTAATCGCCGTTCAATTATTTGAAATGAGTTAAACTCGGCCTTTTCAAATAATTGTCGCATAATTATAGTTTAAAACATTTCATATATATTTATAACTATTTATCGCTATTTTTATTTATTAAAAATAGCTCGAAATATATAAACGACGTTGCGGGTCAATGGGCAGTGCTGGCGCTGTTTTTACCAAAATTTGATTTACACATATCTTAAAATCTAACCGTCGGATTTTGATGAAGTTGATATCGTTGGAAAGCTCTTCCCAAAGCGGTCCTAACGGTTCCAGTTTTGGGAAAATCCAACGGTCGGATCTTTCTATATATTCGTTTGAAGTTACGATTGTCGATACGCGAACTGCAGCGCTCGTTTCGTTTAATTTTATATTTTATATTTAAATATATAATATAGAAACCATTTGGGCGATTTCCTTTATTAAAATGAGGATTTCAACAATGTATCATTATATATTAAATAAAATGACATTTTTTTGTTCGTCAACTCTAATGCGACCAAAAATGATATTTTAACGATGTGTAATTCTATATTCAACGAAATGACATTTTTCTTCGCCAATTCTAATGCGACCAAAAATGATATTTTAACGATGGTAATTCTATTATTCAACAAAATGACATTTTTGTTCGCCAATTCTAAATCGACCAAAAATGATATTTTAACGATGTGTAATTCTATTATTCAACAAAATGACATTTTTGTTCGCCAATTCTAATGCGACCAAAAATGATATTTTAACGATGTGTAATTATATTATTCAACAAAATGACATTTTTGTTCGCTAATTCTAATGCGACCAAAAATGATATTTTAACGATGTGTAATTCTATTATTCAACAAAATGACATTTTTGTTCGCCAATTCTAATGCGACCAAAAATGATATTTTAACGATGTGTAATTCTATTATTCAACAAAATGACATTTTTGTTCGTCAATTCTAATGCGACCAAAAATGATAGTAAAATGTACTCTTTCTCAAAACGTGTTCTTTTTCCCCAATTCATCTTTATTACATAAAAACGTTCTTTTTCCTTAATTCATTTTTAATACATGAAAATGTATCTTTTTCCTTAATTCATTCTTAATACATGAAAAATGTACCTTTTTCCTTAATTCATTCTTAATACATGAAAAATGTACTTTTTATTTATTCATTTTTGTAACATAGAATTGTACTTCCTTTTTATTTTACATTGGAAATGTAAAATCCTTTATTTAACATTGCAAAATGTAAATGCCCATTATTCCTTTTTATTTACATTGAAAAATGTAAATTCTTTTATATTGAAAAAGTAGATTCTTTTATCCTTCTTATTTACATTGAAGAATGTAAATTCTCTTTTTTTTTCTATTTACCTTGGAAAAATGTAAATTTTCTTTTTATATTTTTATTAGAAAATGCAAATTTTCTTATTTCTTTTTCTTTACATTAAAAATGTAAATTCTTATTTCCTATTTCTTTTACATTAGAAAATGTAAATAAACTAAATGTCACATTTTACCCTTTTTATCTTTTTATTTACAAAGTAATGTAAATGAATCATAATCATGTGTTCGCTAATCAAGTTTTGTTCCCTTTTTTTTATTTGCAAAGATAATGTAAATAAGATTCTAGTGTTCAAGTTTGTTCCCTTTTTCATATTTCAAACTTGACTTCTTTTATTTACATAGAAATGCAAATAAAAATATAAACGCCAAATTTTATTCTCTTTTTTTTTAATATATATTTACAAGGAAAAATGTAAATAAAATCCTTTTGACATATTTTTAATGTCGAGGTCAAGTTTCAAGGTGTTGACATAACGCTAGAATGAGGTTCAACTTCAACATCATAACATAACACATGATAACATGGTTTTTGTCTAACCATTTCTATAATTTATCCAACGATGTGATTTTCAATGTCAACACAAAACTACACAACAACTAATTTGGTGTATAGTTCCCATGAACCAAAATAAAAGTCTCATCTTTATTTTATTTTGTAAATCAAAATAAAATATTTAACTTTATTTCTCTTTTATGTAAATCAACATAAAAGATTCAACTTTTGTTCTTATTATGTAAATCACAATAAAGGATTCAACTTTCTTTTATTATGTAAAACCAAGATTCAAACTTCCTTTGTGAAACAAAGATTTTACTTTCATTTGTTTTTGAAACAAAAACAAGATTCAAACTTTCAATTATTTTGTGAAACAAAGATTTTACTTTCATTTGTTTTTGTAGAGAGAAATAAAAATGAAAATAAAATAAAAATAAGAATAAAGGTAATAAAGATGAGAATTTTATAGGGATTACATCAGAATTCACAGATCTACACTAACATGGTTATATCCTGACATCACAACATATCTCAATAACAATACAATATCACAACAACGCAGATCATAATCAATAATACACAATCATGATTTCGTAATGATCATTAATTAAAATAAATCAGAATTCTCACTTTCGTTTGCGATTTGGTCCAAATTTCAAACAGTTCAAAATGGTCCCTTTTCAGTCCATGAAGGTAGATCTGGTCTTTACGATTTCAACGCTTCCGAAATCGTCAAATTCTGAGTTGAATCGAACCAGTTATGGTCAAAACAATTTTTAAAATAATTTAAATCAATTAATTAGTTAATTAATTAGAAAATTACCCTTCTTCTTCCCTACCCAATTCGGCCGACCTTTCTACAATTGGTTCATCACTAGGTCAGCACTTTGCTCGCGGTTTGGGTGTCTGGAGGCCGATCAGACGACGTCACGGCGAAGAGAGGGGTGTGGAGTCGGTTCGCTGGCGATAGGGGGTGCTCGGTGGTGGGTTCTGGGCTGGCCGGCGGTCGAAACGGGTTGGGTTTGGGACCCTGCAGCTCGTGCCACAGGCGCTGGTTCGGGTCGAGACCCGTACGGATGGGAAGGTGGTGATGAGAGCTTCGAAGTGGTGTTAGTATTGAGGTTTGATTCACTGAGATGAGGGAGGAATTAGCAGGGGAAGTTTCGAACGATATAGGCCATGGATATCGAAGGGTGGCGGCTGATGGAGGATGAACAGTGCATCGTTTAGGGTTCTTAACCTATTTTTATATTGTTTTAAATGTAATCTTACAAATAAATCCCTATCTTTTAATCCGTACCGATTTCGGTCCAACTGAAAGTGTCTCTAGCAAATAACCCATATTCCGGATCCAACAGGCCAGGCCCCGTCAGCCCAAACGGCTGTCAGTGGCCTGTTTTAATTAAATTAATATTTAAATCCTTTATTAATTTAATTCGTTCGCATAAATAAATTCACCGAGGCCACATACGGACTCAGAAAAATCCAGAAAAAATATATTCGTCTATGTTATGAAGACACGGTCCTCACAAAATTAATTTCGTCGAATTCTGACACTGTTTGAAAAACGACTATTTTTCAGTCGATTAAACTTGACTGTAATTGGCCAAACACATTTTCCTTCGCCACGCTCACATATTAAATCAAAAAATTCTAAAAATTGAAACCTAGCAATAATATGGCATTCCGGTTCCGATGAAAGTGGTTTCGTCGAAAACAGAGATCGTTTGAAAATTTACTATTTTCACCGGCTTTAATATTATTTAAAAATGGAATTTTTAATTTCTGCCACTTTTTCCCACCAAATAATTTAAAATAAATTTTTTAAATTGGTTCGGATTTTCCAGGTCGTTACAACAAGAACCCATCATATCCGTACCCATTCGAAGATTGGAGATTGCCTTTTGATTTGGTGTAGATTTCATGTTTTAAAGCGAATTAGTTTAGGAGATTTTTGGATTCAAAATCAGGAGCGTTTAGGCCATAGGTTTGTTTTGAGCGGCGGCTAGGTCTGATAATTTTAGGGTTAGGGTTCATGTAAATTTATAATAAAATATTAATAAATCCTTTAACTTTCAGAAAATGCCCGACACTCATATTAACTCCAAATTCAACCCAACTAATGTTATCCCTAGGCAAATACCCACGTCGCAGACGCAATGGGCTAGGTCCTGTCAGCCCAAACGAACGTCTTGAGCCTGTTTTATTTAATTTAATATTTAAATCATTTATTTAATTAATTCAAACATACATTTAAATTCACAGGGGCCACATACGACCTCCAAAAATTCCAGAAAAATTACTAGCTATGTTTTGACGATACGGTTCTAACAAAACTAATTTCGTCGAATTCCGAGACCGTTTGAAAAATGGCTATTTTCAAGTCGATTAATTTTGACTCAAATTGACAAAACAAATTTTTCCTTTGCCACGCTCACATATTAATTCTAAAAATTTTGAAAATTGAAACCCAGCAATAATTTGACATTCCGGTTCCAACAAAAGTAGTTTCGTCGAAAACAGAGGTCGTTTGAAAAATGGCTATTTTTAATATTAAAAAATATATATAAATTCTGCAGCGACTCTTCTGAAAATTAAACTGGGCATAAATTTTGATTCCTACTATGAAATTTCAATTTTTCAGATTCGTTGGAAAGATATTATTAAATAGATTTATATATTTTTGGTTTCACTAAAATCCGATTTATTTTGCATCCTGTACAGTCAGTCAAAGTTCAAATTCAAATTTTCAAACTACCGCGCTATTCCTTACTCCTTTTATAACTAAAATAAAATTTATTCGTTTTAACTTCGATTAAAATATTTTTTTAATCTTTATTATTTAAAATAAATCATTTTAACTATTTAAAATTCATCAAAATTTCTAAAATAAATTTTTTAAATTGGTTCAGAATTTCTGGGTTGCTACAATCTCCCCCACTTAAAATCTTTTCATCCTCGAAAAGGAACGGAGCTAAATATTGTTTAGTTAACCCCTAAATTTTCATTCCTTTATTTGTTTCAATAATTTTATTAGTTGAATTAATTATCACACAACACAATTATCAATCAATTAGTTGATTAACTTTTCAAATATATATAACTTTTATATATATATAAATCATATTTTCTAAGATTGGATTATATATATAATCACAAATACGTTATTTATAAACTTATCACTCTTAACTCATTCTAGGGCATTTCTAACCCCATCTCTAATGAGTTTCTCATTCTAGGATACTACTGGTCATATTTCTAATGAGTATTCTTATTGGATATTACTAATCCAATATCTGATGAGTCTTTTGTTCAGTTCTAACGAGTTGTACCCCAAAGATTTGAGCTAACCAGAGCTCTGATACCAACTGTAAAGACCTGTAAATCCCCGCCCGTTTGAATCGATCATAAATCATGCAGGTCTGATCCAAAATTTGGAAATCCACGAATACTTTAACTTTGGGAATACAACACATCAGAACAAATAACAGAAGACTTTTATAAACATTATAATAATGTTACATCAGAGTACATTGGATAAATAATACAGTAGAAGATAAATTTATAATAGATACAATACACAGCGGAATACTATCATTGCTCTGGACACAGCTTTAAGCTTCAATCTAGAATCCTGCTCAATATATCTTCAAAATAAGCTACTCGACTGCCCGTGTGGAAAAGAGGGCGCACGAGTTTGCAAGTGAAACAAACTACATGTCAGTCATGGAACTGGTATGAGAAATCTTACTTAAACTATCTAATAATAATAAGGCTAATCATAGCACCACGCCGCTAACGCGGAACGGGTTTACTCCATTGGATTGCCAGTGCAAGAAATAAGGTAAATCGTTAAACAACGCAATGCTTTTTATAAAAATGAAACCATTATAAGACTCAAGTCCCATCACATAATGCAACGCAAACCAGAGGATAGAGTTTTACCTTATAATGGTAAAAAAATGCTTGATACGATAAAACGGAGTTGATATTATTATAGTGTGTATATGTTTCAAAACATTTCAATCATAATATCAATCATACACGGCATAGCTACCATATACTATGTCGTCGTACTAGTTATACAATCAAAACCGCATGGGTCGTATTGGAAGTTGGATTTCCATCATGAATCAAGGCAAAAGATAGTCCTTACCGAATTCGAGACAATCTAGCCCATGTCTCAGGATTAGGGCTCGAGTGACCCTTGGATCTTGCAGTGTCGGTCCACCAAAGTGCAATGGTTGGATTAGTTATGCCTGAACAATACGTTTCCCCGCCCTATGGGGCGTAAATAGAGCCACTAGGGACTCAAATAACTGAGGTGCCTCATTCCATCATCCACATAAGTAAAAATGTCAGGCCTTATAAAAATCATGACACCACTTCTAGCTAGAAAGAAATGTATGTCCTCCCTGCAGTCCTTACTCCCGTTTCTGGTTCATACCGGGGTGTGAGGCTCGCAAAGTAACGCAATATACAAGGCTGTGCTATTTAAAGCTGTGCTTTGATCATCAACCACAAGGCTCTGCTTTTCAACAATAAGCCTTGATCATTTGCATCTTGGCATGCCACATTGACAATCCATACCATACCATTGATTTCTGCCAATATATAACCTCTAAGCTCGTACGTCTTAGAGAAGGGTGTTAAGCAATAGAATAAATTCTCCGCCACTACAGATATATATTTAGCAGAGATCAACAAATACAACATAAAGGAATACAACGTCAGACATACATCCATTTACAAGTTTGTTCTGGGTCTGAACGAAACCGGAGACACCTTATCCCAATACAGGAGAAAGGTCCGCGCATATCCATCGATCCCCAAGTACGTCTGGATGATCACCACTTACTACCTTGTCTTGGGTGGCTGCCTAAATCAAGACATCAGTAACCATCCAAACGATGTGAAGACCTCCGGTCTTCAACCACCGTCTTCATCTTCGACTCTTGATCATCGTAGTAATTATTCAGAATGTGTTAATGTGACGGCCCGCCCCGCACCAACCAACATTTCCTCCATAAGTGCGCTGTACACATGTCCAGTTAGCACGGGACGGTCGTCAGAAGAAAAGAAAGAAGACGAAGAATCAACAAAGAACCTGTAGAATGTCTCACAGCGCATGGAATAAAAATATAATAATAACATAATCTTGACATAAAACAGGCGAGACAGTGCATAAGATGAAAACTAAACCAATATAGCAGCGGAAATCCAAATACAGCTTATTACAACTTTCCAAATTACTGTCTCTGAAACAAAGAAAGCTTAAGTAGAAGATGCACTACTAATGCCCAAGCAGTGATATTCAACAACACAGGGAGAATACTATATACATCATACGTGGAAGCCTCATGCTCGTCTCCGAATCAGCTACTCGTGCATACCCAGCTAACCTGTCTCTAGTCTGCTCGTGAGAGCACCTAGAGTAATAAGAAGAGACATAAAACTCTGGGTCAGACAAAAAGTCTGGTATGAGCAATAAGCAGCTAAACAGAACAATAACAGGTATACTAAACTATACCTGAACCTGGACCTACAACCAAATAGTTAGCACTACATACCGTACAACAATCTAAGGTGCCATTGAATAGATGGTGTAAAGATAACGTGGGTGGGGGTGTGCATGTCATAATGATGGCAAACAAATCAAACGTACCAATCATCCTCACGTCTCTCACTCAGTGCGTAAAACATACGATGTCCACCACTGTCAATCACTAGACCCATCGAAGTAGTGACGGAGTTCGACTTGTACAACTACTGCTACTACCAAGCTTACCCCATGGAGTCATGACCAAATCTTTAGAAATGACCCCACTTCATTGGTCTATAGCTCTTTAGTCGTACCTAGGCCATTGTGGCCCTGAATCCGTTCACGTACTCCCTACACATAGTGATTCAAAGTTACAGACATCGACAACCCCTTAGCACACGTCCCGCAGCAAATTCCAATCATGAAGCTCACTCATTGGTTCCCAACTGGATCCTGAGTCAAAGCCCCTCATTTGGACTTCCTTTGCATCTCGGATTTTGGTCGGATTGGAGTTGGTCTTCAGAAGAGTTGTCGCGTAATAGTAATAGCACACGTATGGTTCGGTTCGGTGTTCCTCTTCTAGCTCGGTTCGGTCCACTCACACTTGCTTGGTTCGGTTCAGAAGTATAGTGCCCATCCTTTGTTCGGTTCGGTTGTTTCTCCCTTCTATGTATCCCGATCTGATCCCATCCTTCTCCATTAGCCCGATCTGATCCCCTTTCTGGTCTCTCCGATCCGATCCCCCTTTTTTGTCTCTCCGATCCGATCCCCTGCCCAACTCCAACTCTAAGCAAATGGCATTCCTTCTCGCCAAGCTCCTTATGCTAAGTTCCAATCCGAATCAGGTCTCCTTGCCCAGTTCTCCTATCCGATCCGAGCCCTGTGATCCGATCCGATCCGGTTTGAAACCCTGCATATTTCCTGCAACTTTCCAGTGACTAGTTTTACGCCATTCGACGGCGTTTTCGACCAATCTATCACCTTTAGACAATCATAAAACATACCATACAGTCATAGCAACATGTACAATCGATCATAAACACCAAAACAACAACCATAGCATGTAAAAATGGATCGAACACACCCAAAATCCCATATTTTCTGTAACACCCCACCTCCACCAGTGCCACTCTTGCAAGGACACTAGCTTTGGAGGGGCGTTAAACGAGGTAAACATGCATGCAGATATCACAAGACAGAACATATAAGTAAAAACAGAGTAAATAAAGCAGCGGATAAAACTAGCATTTCAAAACCATAGTCAAGTTACATCAAAGTACTTGTTCATTATTTTCCCATAAAACAAAGTCTAGAACATAAACTGAAAACTGAAAAAGAAACATAAAGTAACTATCCCCAAAGTAGCATTAGGCCATAGCATGCTCAAACCATACGTGAGCTATCCAGAAAAGCAGCAAAAGATCCAGCTAAGTAACAGTGTTCCCACCCTGCAAACCTGGGGGGGGGGGGGGGAAACGGAAGAAAAGAGGCGAAAGAAAACGGGTCAGTCAAAAAGACTGGTAAGTCCTATCTACTATCAGTATAAAAACTAATAAAGTTAACTGAACATGTAGAACAGAGATGAGATGTAGGGTGATAACTGGCATGGTGAAAAGTTAACAAGATAGATCAAGTGTGGCATCGCATATACAAGGTTAAGTTGCACCAGGTGTGTACTAGTATCCCAATCCATGTCAAGTATAAACAAAAAATGATCCCTTGGCCCAAAGCTGGCCCAAACCCATGAGATGACCTAAATCAAGGTCCAACTACTCGGTCTAGTCGATCGGCTCCCTATCAGCCTAACTCGTCGTGTATCGGTGTCATACGGTCCAAACATGAAATGTAGTCGACTGTGCTAGGTCCACCCTAGGGTGTATCCGGCCCTAGGGTGTCAACCACTGACACGAAACAAGCACGCACAGTCCAAACCTATTGGTGCCCAAGTCTGTCTTTCATCCCCGGACAATGTGCACGACCATGGTCCGTCGGAATCTACTATGGCGTACCTACTTTTGTCGTCTTTTTGGTCACTTACACTCCAGCCCAGTAATCGTGCCCCACCCTAGCCTAGTCCCTAGGGTATCCGATACTCCCTAGTGGGTTACTGCTGAGAAGGACCATACAACTAGGGTTTTCTAGTGGGTTAAGTGTGGTTAACCCCATCAAATCAAGTATCAAGTTGGTTAAGTGTACCCAAGGTTCATGACTTAACCGCGTCAACCCATCATGTCTAATTGGTTAAGTATTCAAGTGGTCCATGACTTAACCCTACCATGTGGCATTAATTAGTTTAATGCACCCAACCTCTCACATTAGACCTTGTTGTGGTTACTAGTTAAGCCGGACGGGTCCGGGTAGCTTTACACCACAACTTGGTCTAACCTCGGGTTTCTAGTGCAACATGACCAACTACTCACATTGGGTCCTATTGCTTGTAGCCAATAATTAAGCCGGTCGGTTCCGGGTAGATTTATGCTACAAGCTCAACCCAACCTCGAGTTGGCCACACTCATATTTTCTAAGTGTCATGTCCATCATTATGTTTACAAACATAATCACAAGTCAATGTTCATGTCATATTTTAAAATCATGTTTTCATGTCATTAATATTACCCAAACCCAACGCATTCCCATCGCATGTACGTTTCGCATATCATAACATAGATCAAAAGAGGGAACTTGGCAAACGCATGACAAAAGGGCATAAGGTAATAAGGTTGGCCACAAGTTAAACATGGTGGCATATGAGGCATAAACATGTTCATAAGCTTGCATATTACATCATAGGCCTCAAAACATGCATAATATCAACTTAAGCAAATAGGTGAAACATGTTCATGAATGACATAGGATGATGACTAGAAGTTCGCACATAACATTATATGCAAGTTATCATAAGGGTTATGAGGGTTCTCATGTTGCATAATGCAACATTTCAAATCAAAGGTCATAACTTTCTATGCCCAAAGTCAAGGTGATAGTTTTACAAACTTGCATAGGGTAAACATATGCATAACATGTTCGAATCAAAGCACATATCATACCTAGGCCCAAACTCAACTTGCAACATGTAACATTTAACTTTATAGTTAGAATCTAAGAGTAGTATAGGGCTTACAATGAGCGGTTATGCGATCTAGATCAATATATATAAAGATTGAGACGAAGCCACAAGCAAAATCCGCAAAGAAAATAATAAGCTCCACTTAAACGCCTTGAAACAAGAAGTAATAACTCCAACGACAAAGGAAGAAGGCTCTTTTACTTAAGAACGATGGCTCTTTTATGACATAGATTGATTTGAGACACTCATGCTTTCATGAAGAAGGTGGAGGCCATGATTGAGAAACATTTTGACATAGTTTAGTTGTAGGAATGATTAATGAGGGTTTAGGCTAGGTCTAGGGGCCTTTTTATAGGTGATTAGGTTAGTTTAGACCATAGGATTAACCCTAAAACACATCAGGTCCGTCAAATCTCGTCAGAAGCTTCTAGAGAAGACTCAACACGTCACAAATGGTGCACCAGAAAAACTGGTCCAACCGGGGGGGGGTCGACCCCTGGGTCGACATGGGTGTTGACCCTTGGGTCGACATGGGTGTCGACCCATGGGGGGGTCGACAGGGGTGTCGACCCCTGTGTCGATCCTGCCTGGGGCGGGAAAAATCCCGCCCATTCTGTTTTGGCTGAAGTTCGAATCTGAATTCGAATTTGAACTGTTTTCGGGCTTGGAATTTTCTGAAAACTTCCTTGGGCCATAACTTGGTCATACGGACTCCGTTTTTCGAAAACTCAGACTCTATTTCGCGTATTTTTCCGAGACAAACGCAATGGAACAGCCCGTTTCCCTTGATTCAGATATTACAATTTAATTCTGCCTTGATTTACATTATAACATGTTATTCAAAATACGGGTTGTTACATTCTCCCCACCTTAAAGGATTTCGTCCCCGAAATCTTCAAGTTAGGAAGAACGTATCCTACCATCCATCATCCATCTACTCAAAACATCATCCACGTGCAGTCATTGTCCTTAAAGGATTCTGAATGATGTATGATCATATGCAAAAAGGTGTGTGTATATGTACTTATCTAATGAAAAAAAATCAGGCGATTACTGATTCAGTAAACCTCCTTAATGCAAAGTATGTTAGTGAAATGATTCCATATGTATGCAAATTCCTAACATAATTTATAATCTCTACATGAGTGCACATAACATTCATTCATATGCAACATCCATGTGATAGCATACAAGTTTCATCCATGAATAAGCATAAACACTCATGCATATGCGGTATGAAAGTGTGTGAGCCGATCTTAGTGCCTAATGTGTATCATGCATCCACGAGTATCCACCTGCAACCACTTGCAACCATCAAGCATAACATGTTTCAAATACATGTTTCATTCAAAGGGTTTCTACCTAAGGTTCTCATGACACGATTACGAGATAACAAGATAAACAAGGTAAACATGGATAGCAAAAGAAAGATATGCTAATTAGGAAAAGAGATCGAGAAGCTAGTATACAAGTAAGCTCCACGGAAAAACAGGGATCAAGGATATACTCCTAAAAGATATATGATGCGTGTATCTAGTCTTCAACCTTCTAAGAACTTAATTCCATTGTGCTTTGACCGTTTTTAACCTTTCAATTCCGTAGCTTCCTAATTCCTACTTCAGAAATGTGAGTTGGAACTCATTTCACTGTCGCTTCTCATTTCACTTTCACTTATTTTCTTTTTCTAGCATACTTGGTTCTTAACTTAACTGTATACTCATGACTTCATGCAAGCTTTCCCAAAATTCACTGTAAGGTATTCCACGTAGAAGAACTTTCCTTTGAAAATAAATACCAATCCATGTGGCCAAATGCACTTATTAACATAATTTCTATGAACCACCCACGAACACTAATCGAATAGATCATTAATTTCCAATAAATGGGTCAAAAGATTCTAGGTAACTAATCCTGACAGAACTCTAAAGGTTACGCGAGACTTCGAGGGTATTACCAAGGCAAGTCAAGAGTCTAACTACCCTTTTTTCAAAACCGAGGATGGTACTGGATAACCACTTCATCCCTAGAATCAACCCAAAGCCCAAAAACATAATCCCTACTTCCAAACTCAACACTTAGCATAGACATCCTTTTGCGAGAAGAGATACTTGAGCGACCTGTGATCCGTATATAACTCGAATCTCTTGCCCAAAAGATAATGGTGCCATGATTTAAGCGCAAAGACAATCGCCGCCGACTCCAAATCATGCGTGGGGTAGTTCTTCCCATAAACTTTGAGTTGCCTAACCCCATAACATATTACTCTTTCTCCTTACATCAGGACCGCGCCTAATCCCATGTCACGTGCATTGGTGTTCACGGTAAACATCTTCCCTCCATCGGGTAAAGCTAAAACTGGTGTTGTGGTAAGAGTCCCCTTAAGCCTTTGAAAAGCAGGCTCCCACTCCAATTCCCATTCAAAGGCTAAGTCCTTTTTCGTCAACTTAGTAAGAGGAGCTGAAATCTTAGCGAAGTCCTTGATGGACTTCCTATAAAACCCTGCAAGACCGAGAAAGCTTCTTACTTCGGTTGCGTTCCTAGGAGCTTTCCAGTCTTGAACTACAACTACTTTCGCGGGATCCACAGCTATACTTTGCTTAGGAACTATGTGCCCAAGTAACCGAGCTTTCTTTCTCCAAAAATGACATTTTGAGAACTTGGCTTCCAACTGGTGAGCTCCAAGCATATCCCTAACTTCCTTGAGATGTGCAACATGCTCTTCCTCGTCTTTTGAGAAGATCAGAATATCATCCACGAAAACGACCACAAACTTGTTAAGGAACTCCCGAAACAGCCTACTCATCAAGTCCACGAAGTAGGCGGGTCATTAGTCAAACCGAATGGCATGACAAGCCATTCAAAGAATCCATCTGGAGTCCTAAACGCAGTCTTATCAATGCTATCCTCAGCCACTCTAAGCTGATGGAATCCGGTGGCTAGATCAAGCTGAGAGAAAACAGAAGCACCTACAAGCTGGTCAAAGAGATCATCAATCCTTGGTAACGGGTGCCCATTCTTCTTTGTCAGCTTGTTCAATTCTCGATAATCAACACATAGATGAAGCGAACCATCCGCCTTAGTAGCGAATACCACCGGAGCACCCTATTCAGAAATGCTTCCCCTAATAAAAAATTTCTCGAGCAGCTCCTTGATTTGCTTACTGAGCTCCCTTCTTTCACATGGGGCCATGTGCCTAACGGGCAATGATACTGGCTTGGCATTATCGACTAGATAAATGCGGAAGTCTATCTCTCGTTTAGGGGGTAACCCCTTAACTTCTTCAAAGACATCAGGATAGTCTCGGACCACCCTTACAGATTGCAGATCATCGATGGACGAGTCAAGAGATTCAAGATAACATAACATGACGGGACTTCTAGGGTTACAAGAAATTTCTAGGGTATTACCGAGGCGAGTCATGAGCCTCACCACCCTATGTTCACAATCGAGAATGGCTCCATAACTGGATAACCAATCCATGCCCAAGATCAACCCGTATCCCGTGAACCCGAGAACATAAGCATTACACGTGAATTCTACAGTCAAGATAGAAATCTTCAAATCCACACAAATCATAGATAGATGGGCGGAACCCCCAATTGGATTTGAAACACTGACGGGATCCTCAACTAGACTAGTACTTAGGTGCAAACTTTCAACAATGTCAGAAGAAATAAAACTATACGATGCGCCAGAATCAAATAAGGTGCGAACAGGATAATCAGAAATATAAAAAAGACTTTCTACAGAAATACTACCTCAGTCCTGAACTGGAGCAGCGTTGAGAGCATGCACTTGCCCTCCAGAAGGTCCTGCACGCTGATTGTGCCCTTGTCCTTGTCCTTGCTTCTTGGGGCAATCCTTGCTAAAGTGTCCAGTCTCTCCACAATGAAAGCATTCGCCCCGCTTCCTCTTCTTCTTTCTGCAATCCTTGGCTATGTGCCCAACAATCCCACAGAAGTTGCATTTTCTTGGGTCCTTTGCCTTGGCCTTGTTGCCCTTGTTGTTCTTGTTGTTTTGATTGCTCTGATTTCCTCCCCACTTGGAGTCTGTCTTCTTGGCTTGAGTCTCATTAGCCCTTACTTCCTTTTTGCCATTCTTATCGTCTCCTTGAAGCAATGCCATGTCTACTAGACCTTCGAAAGTGGCCCCCATGGGTATATGAGATAGGGCTAAACCTTGTAATGGCTCATTCAATCCTCGTGCAAAGCGTAAAGCCTTCTTATGGGGAGTATTAACCATGTCCAAACCGAATCGAGCAAGCTGGTTAAACTTATTCACATACTCCCTCACTGTCATGTCCCCTTGCTTCAAAGATATAAAATTCTCCAATTGCAGATTCGCCTCAGCTGATGATAGAAACTTAAGCCCAAACCTCGTCCTAAAGTCGGCCCAAGTCTCTATAGGTCTAGTAGCATTGGTGACCTCCCACCAATAAGCAGCCACTTCTTTTAATAACCATGCTGCCAATAAAACCTTTCTATGGTCTTCCACATCAAAGATAGCGAAGAGATCCTCAGTTTCTTTCAACCAATTTCGTGCCTCCATAAAAGTCTCCGTCCCAATGAAATTCTTGCCACCCATCGCCTTAAAGTCTTTGCAAATCTTAGTGAAATCTGCTTGTGGATTCTGAGGAGGAGGAGGAACCTCAGTTACGGTGGGGGTGGTTGCTGGGCCCACATTGTTGGCCCTAGCTTCCAAGTACCTCCGGAACCATCCGGGAATGGTCACTCCCTCGGGAAGGTTAAAATCGGCCATACTGAAAAAGGAAAAGATAGATTTAGAACAAGGAAACGAAGGATAGTGCTAATGGCTTTTGGGGAGTAGCCTTTTAAAATAACTAGACTTTTCTTTGGAAAATACTTAATTGGTTTTGAAAATAGTTTTCCAAAAAGATAAGTTTTAAAAACCTTTTGCCCAAATCTTGTAAACCTTATGCTCTGATACCAAATGTAACACCCCACCTCCACCAGTGCCACTCTTGCAAGGACACTAGCTTTGGAGGGGCGTTAAACGAGGTAAACATGCATGCAGATATCACAAGACAGAACATATAAGTAAAAACAGAGTAAATAAAGCAGCGGATAAAACTAGCATTTCAAAACCATAGTCAAGTTACATCAAAGTACTTGTTCATTATTTTCCCATAAAACAATGTCTAGAACATAAACTGAAAACTGAAAAAGAAACATAAAGTAACTATCCCCAAAGTAGCATAAGGCCATAGCATGCTCAAACCATACGTGAGCTATCCAGAAAAGTAGCAAAAGATCCAGCTAAGTAACAGTGTTCCCACCCTGCAAACCTGGGGGGGAAACGGAAGAAAAGAGGCGAAAGAAAACGGGTCAGTCAAAAAGACTGGTAAGTCCTATCTACTATCAGTATAAAAACTAATAAAGTTAACTGAACATGTAGAACAGAGATGAGATGTAGGGTGATAACTGGCATGGTGAAAAGTTAACAAGATAGATCAAGTGTGGCATCGCATATACAAGGTTAAGTTGCACCAGGTGTGTACTAGTATCCCAATCCATGTCAAATATAAACAAGAAATGATCCCTTGGCCCAAAGCTGGCCCAAACCCATGAGATGACCTAAATCAAGGTCCAACTACTCGGTCTAGTCGATTGGCTCCCTATCAGCCTAACTCGTCGTGTATCGGTGTCATACGGTCCAAACATGAAATGTAGTCGACTGTGCTAGGTCCACCCTAGGGTGTATCCGACCCTAGGGTGTCAACCACTGACACGAAACAAGCACGCACAGTCCAAACCTACTGGTGCCCAAGTCTGTCTTTCATCCCCGGACAATGTGCACGACCATGGTCCGTCGGAATCTACTATGGCGCACCTACTTTTGCCGTCTTTTTGGTCACTTACACTCCAGCCCAGTAATCGTGCCCAACCCTAGCCTAGCCCCTAGGGTATCTGATACTCCCTAGTGGGTTACTGCTGAGAAGGACCACGCAACTAGGGTTTTCTAGTGGGTTAAGTGTGGTTAACCCCATCCAATCAAGTATCAAGTTGGTTAAGTGTACCCAAGGTTCATGACTTAACCGCGTCAACCCATCATGTCTAATTGGTTAAGTATTCAAGTGGTCCATGACTTAACCCTACCATGTGGCATTAATTAGTTTAATGCACCCAACCTCTCACATTAGACCTTGTTGTGGTTACTAGTTAAGCTGGACGGGTCCGGGTAGCTTTACACCACAACTTGGTCTAACCTCGGGTTTCTAGTGCAAAATGACCAACTACTCACATTGGGTCCTATTGCTTGTAGCCACTAGTTAAGCCGGTCGGTTCCGGGTAGATTTATGCTACAAGCTCAACCCAACCTCGAGTTGGCCACACTCATATTTTCTAAGTGTCATGTCCATCATTATGTTTACAAACATAATCACAAGTCAATGTTCATGTCATATTTTAAAATCATGTTTTCATGTCATTAATATTACCCAAACCCAACCAATTCCCATCGCATGTACGTTTCGCATATCATAACATAGATCAAAAGAGGGAACTTGGCAAACGCATGACAAAAGGGCATAAGGTAATAAGGTTGGCCACAAGTTAAACATGGTGGCATATGAGGCATAAACATGTTCATAAGCTTGCATATTACATCATAGGCCTCAAAACATGCATAATATCAACTTAAGCAAATAGGTGAAACATGTTCATGAATGACATAGGATGATGACTAGAAGTTCGCACATAACATTATATGCAAGTTATCATAAGGGTTATGAGGGTTCTCATGTTGCATAATGCAACATTTCAAATCAAAGGTCATAGCTTTCTATGCCCAAAGTCAAGGTGATAGTTTTACAAACTTGCATAGGGTAAACATATGCATAACATGTTCGAATCAAAGCACATATCATACTTAGGCCCAAACTCAACTTGCAACATGTAACATTTAACTTTATAGTTAGAATCTAAGAGTAGTATAGGGCTTACAATGAGCGGTTATGCGATCTAGATCAATATATATAAAGATTGAGACGAAGCCACAAGCAAAATCCGCAAAGAAAATAATAAGCTCCACTTAAACGCCTTGAAACAAGAAGTAATAACTCCAACGACAAAGGAAGAAGGCTCTTTTACTTAAGAACGATGGCTCTTTTATGACATAGATTGATTTGAGACACTCATGCTTTCATGAAGAAGGTGGAGGCCATGATTGAGAAACATTTTGACATAGTTTAGTTGTAGGAATGATTAATGAGGGTTTAGGCTAGGTCTAGGGGCCTTTTTATAGGTGATTAGGTTAGTTTAGACCATAGGATTAACCCTAAAACACATCAGGTCCGTCAAATCTCGTCAGAAGCTTCTAGAGCAGACCCAACACGTCACAAATGGTGCACCAGAAAAACTGGTCCGACCGGGGGGGTCGACCCCTGGGTCGACATGGGTGTCGACCCCTGGGTCGACATAGGTGTCGACCCATAGGGGGGGGGGGGTCGACAGGGGTGTCGACCCTGCCTGGGGCGGGAAAAATCCCGCCCATTCTGTTTTGGCTGAAGTTCGAATCTGAATTCGAATTTGAACTGTTTTCGGGCTTGGAATTTTCTGAAAACTTCATTGGGCCATAACTTGGTCATACGGACTCCGTTTTTCGAAAACTCGGACTCTATTTCGCGTATTTTTCCGAGACGAACACAATGGCACAGCCCGTTTCCCTTGATTCAGATTTTACAATTTAATTCTGCCTTGATTTACATTATAACATGTTATTCAAAATACGGGTTGTTACATTTTCCCTTAAGCATGTTTAGGCGAAACTAATGATATGATTAGCAAAACTTAATCAAATCAAACCAAATTTCTATCAGAGGTCTAAAACATTATTTTCGAATTTATAAATATTTTTCTAGAATTTATTAGTGTGTAAATTCGCTAATCTTCACTAATTACCCTTAATTAACCGTAATTAGTGCAAAACTATGCAAATCACTCATCTTGGCCACAAATAAACTTTAGACCTGAAATAATCTACTGTTATGGCACTGTTCCCAATGCAACACAGCAGCTCTAACCTTGCTTTGGTGTTTTCTCTCCTTAATTTGATGTAGTTTAAGCCAAAACTTGATTAGAAAGTGATTAGAAGTTGATTTGGGTGTTGGAGGCCATTGCTAGGGTTCCAAGAATGAAAGTGGCGGCTGAAAGAAATGTTTTCTAACCCTAATCAGCCCCTATACATCTCCAATCCCGAAATCCTCTTTGGGCCTAGCTGCTAATTACCCGGTTAAGCCCAATTAAGATGTTTTTCACCATCTGAAACTTGTTTCAGCCATATCTCCCAAACGGTAAGTCCGTTTTTCACATGTGACCACGCTACGGAAAGTTAAACCATCATCCGGAGCCAATGGAAGTGGTTTCAGGTCAAAATTCCTTTCCAATCAAAAGTTATGGCCAAAACAGTACCAGCTAGGGGCAAAATGGTCATTTAAAAATCGGAAAAAATCATGAACATGGGAAATGACCCCAATAGTCATCTCCCAAAGTTACATGACCATACAACTTCGTATGTGAAAGAAATAAATATTCTACGAAACTTCGATGCGTGTAATGCGGGGTTGTTACACTCTCCCCCCCCCCCCCCCCCTTAAGAAATTTCGTCCCCGAAATTCCTTAACCCAAAGCATACAAAGGATCCCGCATGCCTACCAGCCACATACAACAATCAAACATGCAAAACAAACAAACAAGCCTATCCTAGCTTGCGGAAAGACTAAATCGGAGTTAAAATCTTACCAGGCGAAGAGTTCTGGATACGTCTTCCTAATGCTCTCCTCTGTCTCCCAAGTACAGTCATTCTCATTCTCGCCCCACTGGACTTTGACTAGATTCACCGCTTTCCTTCGAAGTTGCTTCGTATCGTTCCCAACAATACACATAGGCTTGCGGTTCCCAACCGCCTCGAGTTCAACTTCGATATCATCCAACTGATCAAGTGAAATAGTCACATCTGGGTCGTGCACGAACTTCCTTAACTGGGAAACATGAAATACGTTGTGAACTCCTGCCATCTTCTCTGGTAACTCAACTCTATATGCCAAATTCCCAATTTGTTCGAGAATTGGGAACGGACCAACAAATCTTGGTGCTAACTTGCCTCTCCTGCCAAATCGTATCACGCTCTTTAACGGAGATATCTTGACAAACACCAAGTCGCCAATGTAGAACTTTAATTCTCTTCTCCTCCTATCAGCATAACTCTTCTGCCTATCTTGGGCAGCCTTCATTCGCTGTTGGATAATCTTAATCTTAGCTGAAGTTTCTCTTATCACATCGGGTCCAAGCACAAACTTCTCACCAGTTTCTACCCAACATGACGGCGAGTTGCACGGTCGTCCGTACAAAGCTTCAAACGGAGCCATACCGATACTGGATTGATAACTATTATTATATGCAAACTCTACTAGATGCAAATGGTCATCCCATGATCCACCAAAATCCAATACACAGGCTCTCAAGAAGTCTTCCAATACTCGATTCACCCTCTCTGTTTGACCGGCGGTTTGAGGATGATACGCGGTACTGAGATGTAATTCTGATCCTAACGCCTCTTGTAAGCTCTTCCAAAATCCACTAGTGAACAACGGATCTCGGTCACTCACAATGCCTTTGGGTATTCCATGAAATCTCACTACCCACTTTATATATAGTTCCGCTAACTTAGCTGCCGTCCTGTTTGACTTGACGGGTATAAACCTTGCACTCTTAGTCAATCGGTCCACAATCCCCCAAATGCTATCATGGCCCGATCTTGTCCTTGGTAACCCATCAATGAAATCCATTGACACTTGTTCCCATTTCCATTCTGGAATTTCTAATGGTTGTAGCAAACCACTCGGCTTCTTTTGCTCAGCTTTAACTAGCTGGCAGTTCATGCATTTGGATATAAACTTCCCAATGTCTCTTTTCATCCCTTCCCAGTAGTAGGTCTGCTTCATGTCTCGATACATCTTGTTACCACCGGGGTGTATAGTCAGTTTTGAGTGATGACATTCTCTAAGCACTTCATCTCTCAATCCATTGACATTGGGTACCACTAGTCTTCCATTCTTTCTAAGCCATCCATCTCGATCAAGCCCATACTTGTTCATCTCCTCGTCGATACCCATCTCTAACTTGGAGATGACTTCCAATAAGTTAGGATCGCTCCTCTGACTGGAACCAATCCGCTCAATCAAAGTGGGTCTGATCGTCAAACTTGCTAACGTTTTTGGATCCAATTCGCACTTTGGCCTGAAATCATACCCAGCAATGTATTCCAGTTGCTTCCATTCTAGAATCATAGCCCCTAAACTGGCATGTCTCCTACTTAATGCATCAGCTACCGCATTGCCCTTTCCCGGTGTATATGCGATGTCGAAATCATAGGAAGCTAAGAATTCTAACCACCTTTGCTGCCGGAGATTTAGATCTTTCTGAGAGAAGAGATACTTTAACGATTTATGATTGGTAAACAACTCAAATCTTTCTCCCAAGAGAAAATGTCTCCACATCTTCAGTGCAAACACGATTGCTGCCAATTCCAAATCATGGGTAGGGTATCTTCTCTCATGCAGTTTCAATTGCCGACTTGCATAAGCTACAACCCTACCTCCTTGCATCAATACAGCAGCTAGCCCTGTGCCACATGCATCTGTATATATCGTCATCTCTTCATTCCCCTTAGGAATGACTAACACTGGTGCACATGTCAACTTTTCCTTTAGACTCTTGAATCCATTCTCGCACCTTTCGTCCCAAACAAAAGCTTGATTCTTCTTGGTCAACTGGATCAACGGTGCTTCTATCTTGGAGAAGTCTTGGATAAACTTACGATAATATCCAGCTAACCCCAAGAAACTTCTTATGGCCATTGCATTCTTGGGCGTAGACCAATCTTGTACCGTAGCCACCTTTGCCGGATCCACGGCAATACCATTCTCTGAAACAACATGGCCCAAGAATCTCACTTCCCTCCTCCAGAAGTGACAGTTAGAAAACTTCCCTTTCAATTGGTGTTTTCTCAACACCTCCATCACTATCCTCAAATGTTCCTTGTGTTCTTCCTCTGTCCTCGAGTAGACCAAAATATCATCCATGAACACAAGGACAAACTTATTCAACTGATCTCTGAATACCCTATTCATAAGATCCACAAAATATGCTGGAGCATTGGTCAGCCCGAATGGCATGACCAACCACTCATAAAATCCAGACGGCGTCCTAAATGTCATTTTAGCTATACTCTCAGCTTCCACTCTAAGCTGATGAAAACCTGTCGCGAGATCCAACTGAGAAAATACTCTCGCGCCACTCAACTGACCAAACAAATCATCTATCCGCGGTAGAGGATACTTATTCTTCCTCGTCACCTTATTCAACTCGCGGTAGTCTACACACAAACGAAGGGAACCATCCGCCTTGGTAGCAAACACAACTGGTGCTCCCCATTCAGAAACACTCCTTATGATAAATCCCTTCTTCAAAAGATCGTTGACTTGCACCCCGAGCTCTCGCTGCTCCCTTGGTGCCATACGACGAATTGGCATCACTATAGGTCTGGCATCTTTCACCAAATCAATACGGAACTCGATCTCTCAGTGTGGTGGAAGCCCGGTCACTTCCTCGAAGACATCCGGATACTGGCCAACCACGGGCAACCCTGATAACTCACTATGCGGGATGTCGAGGGAATTTAGAAAACTAGCCATTACCCCGTCACCGGGTAGACCACCAAACACTACCCTCTGCCCATCATCCGCTCTAGCTGTCTCCAAAAAGCCCTCACAATTTACCACCACCCCGTATCTTTGGAGCCAATCGACTCCCAAAATAATGCCAAACCCAGTAAAGCCCAAAATAAAGCAATCACAAACAAACATGCATCCATGACTCGATAGGACCACATTACGACAAATCATGCTAAGGTTAGTCGAACCACCAATCGGGTTCGTCACTACTAAAGGTCTATCGACAATCTCGGGCTCCAATCCCAACCTATCTACCAGGTCACTAGATATGAAAGAACTGGAAGCCCCGGTATCAAACAAAACTCTAACAGGAACATCATAAACAGAAAGCATACCTTGAATAATGACATTCTTTCCCTTCTCCGCCACAGTTGGGGCATTTGACGAGGAAGGAATAGCATTAAGGGCATATGCTTTCACCATCTGTTTTTCTTTAGGGGGTTGCGGACACTTGTCCTTGTGATGTCCCACTTGGCCACAGTTGAAGCACTTCCTATCCGCTAGCTTGGCCCGACAATTACTAGCATAATGGCCCTTCTTACCACAGCTGAAGCACTCAACATCTTGCTTATTCTTTTTCTTCTGGCCATCCTTAGTCTGATTCTGCTTTCTCTTATTCTAAGAACCATTCTTACCTCCACCGCTTGCTTGCGGTTTCGGTTCTTCTGCAGATGCAGCCTCATTCTTCGGTTTAGGGTAAAGACTCTCTGACCTTAATGCTTTCCCCACAATCGATTCAAATATCTCATCGATGTGGTTAATAAGCCTTTCCCCCAAGTATTGATCCAAGCCGGTTATGAACTTCTCATTCTTCTTCTCGGCAGTATCAATAAGGGATAACCCGTACTTCGACAAAGTGTCGAATTCAGCAATATACTCCGAGATAGCTCTGCCATTCTGCTTGAGCTCCAAGAATTTCTTAAACAACACTGAATTCTGAGCAGCTGGAATGAACTTCTCGCTAAAACGAACCTTAAACTGCTCCCAAGTAATCTGATCCTCGGGAGTAGCTGCCTTTATAGCATTCCACCAACTCATTGCCCGTCCTTGCAGCTGACGGGATGCTAGCCTTCTCTTCATCGCATCCTCGATACCTAAATCTTCGAAGATACCCTCGCAGCTATCCAACCAATCCTGAACATCCGTGGCCGACTCTGTTCCGTGGAACGGCTTCCCACCAAGACTAGTATAATCCTTATTCAGCTTGGCGAAATCGGCCCTAGGCGCCTGCACTATTGGACCACCACCATTACCACCAATGGGAGCTGCCCTCTGCACATCCCTAAGCATCTCTCTTATGAGGTCAGTAAACATCGTCCTCATGTCAGCAGCATTCCCATTATTGGCTCCCCTACCGGCACCTCTTGCGTATCGGCTCATCGTTCAATCTGTAAAGAGAAAACGATTAACCATCTCCATAGTGGTGCTAGTGCAGTGCGACTTCATCCTTAGCTATACTAATAGTGTATATATATAGCTTTTGAAAACCAAAATAATCACAAATACGCGCTCTCATATATGTATACTATCTCTCCCTAATGACTTCCCTAGGTTAACTACACAACCTAGAGCTCTGATACCAAATGTGACGGCCCGCCCCGCACCAACCGACATTTCCTCCATAAGTGCGCTGTACACATGTCCAGTTAGCACGGGACGATCGTCAGAAGAAAAGAAAGAAGACGAAGAATCAACAAAGAACCTGTAGAATGTCTCACAGCGCATGGAATAAAATATAATAATAACATAATCTTGACATAAAACAGGCGAGACAGTGCATAAGCTGAAAACTAAACCAACATAGCAGCGGAAATCCAAATACAGCTTATTACAACTTTCCAAATTACTGTCTCTGAAACAAAGAAAGCTTAAGTAGAAGATGCACTACTAATGCCCAAGCAGTGATCTTCAACAACACAGGGAGAATACTATATGCATCATACGTGGAAGCCTCCTGCTCGTCTCCGAATCAGCTACTCGTGCATACCCAGCTAACCTGTCTCTAGTCTGCTCGTGAGAGCACCCAGAGTAATAAGAAGAGACATAAAACTCTGGGTCAGACAAAAAGTCTGGTATGAGCAATAAGCAGCTAAGCAGCTAAGCAGCTAAGCAGAACAATAACAGGTATACTAAACCATACCTGAACCTGGACCTGCAACCAAAGAGTTAGCACTACATACCGTACAACACTCTAAGTTGCCATTGAATATATGGTGTAAAGATAATGGGGGTGAGGGTGTGCATGTCATAATGATGGCAAACAAATCAAACATAGCAACCATCCTCACGTCTCTCACTCAGTGCGTAAAGCATACGATGTCCACCACTGTCAATCACTAGACCCATCGAAGTAGTGACGGAGTTCGACTTGTACAACTACTGCTACTACCAAGCTTACCCCATGGAGTCATGACCAAATCTTTACAAATGACCCCACTTCATTGGTCTATAGCTCTTTAGTCGTATCTAGGCCACTGTGGCCCTGAATCCGTTCACGTACTCCCTACACATAGTGATTCAAAGTTACAGACATCGACAACCCCTTAGCACACGTCCCGCAGCAAAGTCCAATCATGAAGCTCACTCATTGGTACCCAACTGGATACTGAGTCAAAGCCCCTCATTTGGACTTCCTTTGCATCTCGGGTTTTGGTCGAATTGGAGTTGGTCTTCAGAAGAGTCGTCGCGTAGTAGTAATAGCACACGTACGGTTCGGTTCGGTGTTCCTCTTCTAGCTCGGTTCGGTCCACTCAAACTTGCTTGGTTCGGTTCGGAAGTATAGTGCCCATCCTCTGTTCGGTTCGGTTGTTGCTCCCTTCTATGTATCCCGATCCGATCCCATCCTTCTCCATTCGCCCGATCCGATCCCCTTTCTGGTCTCTCCGATCCGATCCCCCTTTTTTGTCTCTCCGATCTGATCCCCTGCCCAACTCCAACTCTAAACAAATGGCATTCCTTCTCGCCAAGCTCCTTATGCTAAGTTCCAATCCGAATCAGGTCTCCTTGCCCAGTTCTCCTATCCGATCCGAGCCCTGTGATTCGATCCGATCCGGTTTGAAACCCTGCATATTTCCTGCAACTTTCCAGTGACTATTTTTACGCCATTCGACGGCATTTTCGATCAATCTATCACCTCTAGACAATCATAAAACATACCATACAGTCATAGCAACATGTACAACCGATCATAAACACCAAAACAACAACCATAGCATGTAAAAATGGATCGAACACACCCAAAATCCCATATTTTCCCTTAAGCATGTTTAGGCGAAACTAATGATCTGATTAGCAAAACTTAATCAAATCAAACCAAATTTCTAACAGAGGTCTAAAACATTATTTTCGAATTTATAAATATTTTTCCAGAATTTATTAGTGTGTAAATTCGCTAATCTTCAATAATTACCCTTAATTAACCGTAATTAGTGCAAAACTATGCAAATCACTCACCTTGGCCACAAATAAACTTTAGACCTAAAATAATCTACTGTTATGGCGCTGTTCCCAATGCAACACAGCAGCTCTAACCTTGCTTTGGTGTTTTCTCTCCTTAATTTGATGTAGTTTAAGCCAAAACTTGATTAAAAAGTGATTAGAAGTTGATTTGGGTGTTGGAGGCCATTGCTAGGGTTCCAAGAATGAAAGTGGCAGCTGAAAGAAATATTTTCTAACCCTAATCAGCCCCTATACATCTCCAATCCCGAAATCCCCTTTGGGCCTAGCTGCTAATTACCCGGTTAAGCCCAATTAAGCTGTTTTTCACCATCTGAAACTTGTTTCAGCCATATCTCCCAAATGGTAAGTCCGTTTTTCAGATGTGACCACTCTACGGAAAGGTAAACCATCATCCGGAGCCAATGAAAGTGGTTTCAGGTCAAAATTCCTTTCCAATCAAAAGTTATGGCCAAAACAGTACCAGCTAGGGGCAAAATGGCATTTAAAAATCGACAAAAATCAAGAACATGGGAAATGATCCCAATAGTCGTCTCCCAAAGTTACATGACCATACGACTTTGTATGTGAAAGAAATAAATATTCTACAAACCTTCGATGCGTAGAATGCGGGTTGTTACAGTTAAACCCGGTCTTTTCGAATAACTCGCATATTTTATAATCAAAAATAAAATACTGTAAAAGAACATCCAACGCCTCATTCCAATTCAGAATATTCTTTTAAATAAACATTCACATTATTAGGGAAAGATTCCCATTAATTTTATCAAAGATAAATTCTTTAATTTATTCTTTAGTCCTCTTTTTAAAGATTCGTTAAAACCCCAATTTGGTTTTAATATAAAAAATCATTACTTTATGGTTCTTCGACTTTAAGAAATTAATCTTGTCTTTAACCGGGTTAAAGATCCAATGTCAATTTTAAAAACGTAGTCCACGATAAACCCAAAATCGTCTTCCATTAAATATGGAATTTTCACATAAATCAAATCAATATATAATCGATATAAATTTTTGTATCAAATCAATAATATAAATGGAATAATGGAAAACCTTTTAAATTCCATATATAATAACGGTCTTCTTTTACAAAAGCTCATCTTGATTATTATTAAATCAAATTCCATTCAATTCCAATTTAATATATTAAATTGGAAAGCTTTACTCTTGGAAAATTTCTATTTAAATCTTAATAAAAGATTTATAAATTCCAAATTAAACTTCCATTGTTAATTGGGTTAAAGAACAAATATCGTTTAAAACACCGTTCACGATAAACCCAAATCACACCTCATTTTATTTCAATTACCAAATATAATTCGAAACTCTAATAATCTTAAATAAAAGATTTATTCTTTTCATACGGGGTTTAAGAACAGTGTTATTTAAGACACTATTCACGAAAAACCCAAATCCCATTTATTTAATTTAATTCCAATAAAAACCAATTAATTGGAAAGCTTTATTAAATCTTATTTAAAAGATTTATTCTAATTAATAACTAGTTCAATTTGATAAAAATATATTTTTGTCTTTTCAAATATGGAATTTTTCATCCAAAATCTTTTCAAATCATATACTATGATTTTACATAATTTATTAATATTTTTAATAATTTTATTAAGGCCCGTAAAGTCGATTTCCATAAATGGTCATCAAACTGCAATTACAGCGACCTTTTCTGAAATTGATTTGGACATAATTCCAAATCCAACCATTAGATTTCAAAACTCTTACATTCATTGGAAAGCTCTTTTCGATACGAACTCAACGGTTCCGGTTTTAGGATAATCCGACAGTCGGTTCTCCCGTTACGCCCAATTAAAGTTAATGGTCGAAATTCGCGAATGGTCGCTGCGCGACGCGTTCTATTCAGGCCATTAAATAAATATATAATGTATCGTCGATTTCTATTTTAAACGTATTTATAAATTATTTATAAATTCATTTTAAAACGGTTTTAACTTCATTTTCAATTTTTTAAGCAAAATTTAATATCCTATATTTTATTATATTAAAATAATAATATTTTTAAAATATTATATTTTAAAATCACTTCTTTTCGATATTCAAATTTAAAATGAATAAAATCGATCGATAAACCCGTTCGGGTTAAAAATGGCGTTTCTACTTAACGCGACTTCATAATTTTATTCTTCACTGAATATTATTTTAAAATATTTATTATTTAAAATATTCTTTATTTACAAGATTCTTCACTTTAAAATATTCTTTATTTTAAAATATTGTTTTATTAAAAAAAAATTGAATCGGAAAGCGACTCAATCAATTACCATATAAATTCAGTCATATGGATTTCATACATCGTATATGTATATAACAGTAATGATGAATAATCATTAAGCAGTCAATTCACATCTAGAGTGAAATTTATAATTGTGTGAGCGTTAAAATAAATAAATGTGTAACGCTCAACACAGACTGTCAATCCATCGATTGACATACATCTAAATATTGGGACTAGTGTATGTCATCCCAACACCCGTGTGGGGTTTTCAAACAACAACAGTTTATGTAAATAAATCATGGGTTATTGAATTTAACCAATCATAATTCAGTTCGAATTATTTTCTATTTGACAAATTTTCAGTATTAAATTATATTTAAATATTTATAATTTAATTTCAACACAACATATACTTTAATGTAACATGTCATAACCTAAATATATATGGCATTTTAATGTAACATGACAAATTTCTAAAATGGTAACTTTTATTCTATCATGACATTATTATCTAAAATGACATTTCTAATTAACAATGTCATTCCTATCTAAAATGATAATTTAATCTAACACAACTTTTCTTAACAAAAATGTTATTTTAATCTAATAAGCATTCCCAAGTAAATGGCATATTTTATGTAACATAACATTTCTAAACAATGACACTTCCTATCAAAAATGATATTATTATTCTAGCATAACATTATTCTGAATAATGGCATTTTCTAGTATAGAAGCTATTTTTATTCTAATGCAACATTTCCAACTAAAATGTAACTTTATTTCTTATGCAACATTTTATACTAAAAATGTTATATTTCCTTTCGAATGTAACATTTTTATACAAAAATGAAATTTCTATTCGAATGCAACATTTCACATAAAAATGAAATTTCTATTCTAATGTAACATTTTATACAAAATTGAAATTTCTATTTTAATGTAACATTTTATACAAAAACTGAAATTTCTATTCTAATGGAACATTTTATACAAAAATGTAATTTCTATTTTAATGTAACATTTTATACAAAAATGTAATTTCTATTCTAATGACTTTTCTAATATAATGACATTTTAATTTCTTGTTTTATTTGCATCAAAGAATGCAAATAAAAATACAACTTTTAAATCAATATTTTATTCACATCAAAAATGCAAACAAAAATGTAACTTTAATTTTAATGTTTTTATTTGCATCTAAATTGCAAACAAAAATGCAACTATAATTAATGTTTTGTTTGCATCTAAAATTGCAAACAAAAATGAAACCTTTATTTCTACCTTTTATTTGCATCAAAGAATGCAAATAAATATTCAATTTTTTTATTGCAATGTTTTATTTGCATCAAAGAATGCAAATAAAATATAACTTTTTATTTCAATGTTTATTTGCATCAAAGAATGCAAATAAAAAAAAATAACTTCTAATTTCAATGTTTTATTTGCATCAAAGAATGCAAATAAAAGTATAATTTCTAATTTCAATGTTTTATTTGCATCAAAGAATGCAAATAAAAGTATAACTTTTGATGGGATATTTATTTGCATCTAATTTCGCAAATAAATAAATTGTAATCCTTTTCTACTACAATCAAACCACAACAAAGGTGGTGTTTTTATCAATCAACACAAAAGTGATGTATTTTATATTGAATTAAAAATTTAACTCAATTCAATAACATAAACAAGGTGATGTTTTTATTGAATTGAAAATTCTAATTCAATTCAACAATATAACAAAAATGATACTTGTAAAAACCCGCAACTTCCCCGGTAAGGAAAGAGCGGATAGTTCGAGAACAACACACAAAGGAACGCAGGCGGAAGGACAATTCATTGTATATTACAACAATTCCATCAGATTACAAGAATATACAGAGTATAAATGAATATATATTACACAGAAACATCAGAGATTACAATACATCACATGCATAGCAACGGAAAATAATACAATACACAACTGAAGGAGATATACGGATACAAAGCTTTCCGGATATCATTCCAGCTGTAAACCAGGATCCTGTGAATATAAATCTGCAAAACCAAAACTACTAGCTTCCCGTGTCAAAATAGGGGCACCCAGAGTTTAGGTCAAAACAATAAACTCCAGGTCAGTCATGGAACTGGTGTGAGAACTAAAACAGTTATTAATCTTTATTTTAAAGTTAGGTAAATCAAGGGACCACGCCGCTAACGCGGAACGGGTTTCCTCCCAAGAACACCAGTGCATAAACAAACAGCGCAATGCTAAATAAAGAAAAATGAAGCTGTTATAAGACCCAGGTCCTATCACACAATGCAACGCAAGCCGGGGGATAGGGTTTTCCTTATAATAGCCAAACATGCTTGATACGCTTAAAACAAATCATTTGATACTATTATACGTGTATAGTGTATAAAACAACTTCAAATCATAAGTATCAATCATAGACGGCATGGGTACCATATATCATGTCGCCATACTAGTTCTACAATTAAAACCGCAAAATCATGTATTTAGAAGTTGGATTTCCATCTATGAACCGAGGCAAAAGATAGTCCTCAACCGATTCGAGACGCTCTAGCCCGTGTCTCAGGAACATAACGCATCGTCCCTTGGAGCGACAGGGCCGGTCCACCGATGTGGATTAAAATGCCTGAACACTGCGTTTCCCCGCCCTTTGGGGCATAGGTGAGCCAACTAAATGACTCCATCGGACCCGGATCGTCCGATCAAACCGAGGCGCCTCGCAACAGCAACAACCACATAAGTCAAACTCATCAGGGCGTGTAAAACCACGGACGCCACTTTTAGCTAGAAAGAAACGCATGTCCTCCCTGAGGTCCTTCTCCCGTTTTTAGTTCACGACCGGGGTGTGAGGCTCGCGAATCAACGTTACACAAAGCTATGCCACACAGGCTGTGCTTTGATCATCCACCACAAGACTTTGCTTTTCAACAAAAGCCTCGATCAATTGCCACTTAAGCATGCCACACAGGCAATTCACTCCATGCATTTGATATCCATCAATATATAACCTCTGAGCTCGTACGTCTTAGAGAAGGGCGTTAAGAAAGAGAATAAATTCTCTGCCGCCAAACAGATATATATTTAATAGAAATCAATCACACAGACTAAAATCCAATGTCAGACACACAGTCCATTTACAAGTCCATTCTGGGTCTGAAAGAAACCGGAGGCACCTAGTACCTCGCATATCCATCGATCTCCAAGTACGTCTGGATGATCACCAACTGTTTCCATCTTCTTGGGTGTACGGCCCAATCAAGATCATCAGTAATTATCCAAACGACATGAAGACCACCGGTCTTCGACCACCATCTTCATCTTCGACACCACGTCGAATCAGTTATTCAGAATGGGATAAACCCGGTCTTTCCGAATAACTCGCGTATATAATAAACGAGTGTTACACAAACCCAACATACACCTCATTCCAATTCAGAATATTCTTTTATTCAAATATTCTTATTTTTTTGGGAAGGGTTCCCATTAATTTTATCAAAGATAAATTCTTTAAATTTATTCTTTAATCTCCTTTGAATATCAATTCAAACAAGTCAGGATTAGCGAACCACACCGAAGTAATCATTTATTTTAATTTCTCAATCCCAACCTATTCAACCCATGAAGTAAAACTGGTCATATGTGACGGCCCGCCCCGCACCAACCGACATTTACTCCAAAGGTGCGCTGTACACATGTCCAGTTAGCACGGAACGGGTCGCCAGAAGGGAAAAGAAAGAAGAGAATGGACTAATCAAGGAACCTGTAATATGTCTCACAGCGCATAGAATAAAATATAATAATAACATACTTGACATAAAACAGGTGAGACAGTGCATAAGCTGAAACAACTAACATCATAGCAGCGGAAATCCAGAATACAGCTTATTACAACTTTTAAAATACTGTCTCTAAAGCAAAAGCAAGATAAAGAAGGTACACTACTAATGCCCAAGTAGTGACCACCAACGACACAGGTAGAATATCTATATATCATACGTGGAAGCCTCCTGCTCGCCTCCGAATCAGCTACTCGCGCATCACCAGCTAACCATAACCTGTCTCTAGTCTGCTCGTGTGAGCACCCAGAGTAATAAGAGGAGACATAAAACTCTGGGTCAGACATAAAGCCTGGTATGAGCGATAAGCATCTAAACAAAATAATAACAGGTATAATCCAATCATACCTGAACCTGGACCTGCAACCAAAGAGTTAGCACTACATACTGTACAACACTCTAAGGTGCCCTTTCAAATGGTGTAAAGATAACGGGGGTGGGGGTGTGCATGTCATAGTGATGTCAAACAATCAAGCATAGCAATCATCCTCACATCCCTCACTCAGTGCGTAAAGCATACGATATCCACTACTTTGGTCACCTAATACTTTGGGCCATGACGGAATCCAATCCCGTGTAACTATCACTACAAGCCCACTATCTATCTCTCAGTGGTGAACCAAAGTTATGAATACCGACAACCCCTTTGCACACGTCCCGCAGCAAAGCCCAATCATGAAGTGAACTCATTGGTTCCCAACTGGGTCCGGGATCCTTAGCTCTAACTTCCATTTGGACTACCTTTGCATCTCGGGTTTTGGTCAGCATCTCCTCCGGATCGGTCTTCATTCAGTTCGCGACCTCCTGGTTCGGTTCGTGACTCGCCTCCTCGCATCAGCTCGACTCGCGGATCGTGGTCATTGCCTTCGCTCGGATCGGGTCGTGCCTGTTACGTCAGCTCGGGTCGGATCGCACCATTCGTCAGCTCATTCGGATCGCGCCTGCTGCATCGGGTCGGGTCGCGATGCACTCGTGGTCACCATCCCCCTTCGGTTCGGTTCGCAGTCCTCCTTCACGAATGGTCGGATCGCCATCATCGGATCGTGCTTCACCCATTCGTGGCATCGGTCGAGCTTGGAGTGGCTCGTGACGTCAGGTCGGATCATGACCTTCGAAGTGGAATGGATCGGGTCGTCTCGTGGCGCGAGCTTCAATCGGATCGGTTCGAATGGGGTAGGGGCGATCCGGTCCGGGGTATTTCCTGCACTTCGTTCCAGCGACTGTTTTTCGCCATTCGACGACGTTTTTGACCAAACTAACACTTCTAAACAATCACAAAGCATACCATACAGTAATAGCAACATATAGTATCGACCACAAACACCAAAACATAAATCATAGCATGTAAAATGGATCAAACATAGCCAAAAATCCATATTTCCCTCTTAAGCATGTTTAAGCAAATCTAACGATAGGATTAGCAAAACTTATCCAAATTAGCCAAATTTTCTAACAGAGGTCTAAAACAATATTTCATGATTTCTGAATATTTTTCCAGATTTTTAACATGCACAAATTCGCTAATTATCACTAATTACCCCTTAATCCCCCAAATTCCGGGATTTGCAAAATTAGTCGAAATCAACCCAAATTCATATCAAAGGCATAAAATGATGTTTTAGAATTTTGGGAATTTTTCTAGATTTTTCTGAGCCATTATTTCGCTAATCTTCGCTAATTACCATAATTAGCCATAATTAGTGAGGAACTATGCAAATCACTCACCTTTGCCACAAAGTAAACTATAGATCTGAAATGATTCTCTATTTGGAATGAATTCCAATGCTTAGCAGCAGCTCCTATCTTGATTTGATGCTAATCCGCCTTGATTTGATGTAGATTAGGCCAAAACTTGATTAGAAAGTGATTAGAAGGTGATTTGGGATGAAATTAGAAGGTGGAGGCCATGACTAGGGTTGAAGAAACTAAGTGGCGGCTGGAAAAATGATTCTAAAACCGAAATCCAAACCCTAGCAGCCCTTAAATACTCCCAAACCCGAAATTACCCAATGGGCCTAGCTACTAATCACCCGGTTAAGCCCAATTAGCTGAAATTAACCCTTTAAACCTTAATTCAGCCATATCTCCCAAACGGTAAGTCCGTTTGGCTATTATGACCACTCTACGGAAAGAGAAACCATTATTCGAATCCAATGGAAGTGGTTTCAGGTCAAAATTCCTTTCCAGTCAAAAGTTATGGCCAAAACAGTACCAACTAGGGGCAAAACAGTCATTTAAAAATCGACAAAAATCATGAACATGGGAAATGACCCCAATAATCGTCTCCCAAAGTTACATGACCATACGACTTCGTATGTGAAAGAAATAAATATTCTACGATCCCATGATGCGTAGAATGCGGGTCGTTACACTCTTCCCCCCTTAAGAAATTTCGCCCCCGAAATTCCCTAACCAAAACACACAAAGGGTCCCGCATGCCTATCAACCATAAACAACAATCAACATGCAAAACAAGTCTATCCTAGCATGCGGTTTACTAACAAGGGAAGAAACTATCACTACCAAAACCTTACTAGGCAAAGAGTTCTGGATACTTCATCCTTATCTCCTCCTCTGTTTCTCAAGTACAGTCTTTTTCATTCTCACCCCACTGGACTTTGACTAGTTTCACCGCCTTCCTTCGAAGCTGCTTCGTATCGTTCCCAACAATACGCATAGACTTGCGGTTCCCAACCGCCTCGGGTTCAACTTCGATGTTATCCAACTGATCAGGTGAAACAGCCACACTAGGGTCGTGCACGAATTTCCTTAACTGGAAACATGAAATACGTTGTGAACTCCCGCCATCTTGTCAGGTAGCTCTACCTCATACGCCAAATTCCCAACTTGCTCGAGGACTGGGAATGGACCAACAAATCTTGGTGCTAACCTACCTCTCCAACCAATCCGAATCACATTCCTATGGAGAGATCTCGACGATCACCAAGTCGTTAACGAAGAATTCCAAATCTCTTCGTCTCTTATCGAGATAAACCTTCTGCCTATCTTTATCCCTTCCCAGTAGTAGATCTGCTCTATGTCTCAATACATCTTGTTACCACTGGGATGTATAGTCAATTTCGAGTGATGATATGCTCTAAGCACTTCACCTCTCAGTCCATCTACGTTGGGTACAACTAGTCCCTTATTCTTTCGAAGCCACCCTTCTCGATCAAATCCTTACTTGATCATTCTCTTTCCATCTATACCCATCTCTACCCTAGAGATGGTTTCCAATAGATTAGGATCGTCCTTCTAACTGGAAACAATCCACTCAATCAAAATCGATCTAATCGTCAAGCTTACTAGCGTTTCTGAATCCAATTCAGTCTTGGGTCTGAAATCATATCCTGTGACATACTCTAGTTGCTTCCATCCTAGAAACAAAACCCCTAAACTGGCATGTCTCCTACTCAATGCAACTAGTACTGCACCCACATCCTTTACTATGATCACTCTGCCCCATGGAGTCATAGCGACTCCACTGCACTGATCCATAGTCACTAGTCCTTTGCTATGTCCACTCTGCCCCATGAAGTTATAACAACTCCACTGCACTGGCTCATAGCCTTACTAATCCTTTACTATGTCCACTTTGCCCCTCGAGTCATGACGACTCTACTGCACTGGCTCATAGTCCTATACAATCACTTTGTTCCCCATCGCTGGAACCCTACAGGTGATAGTCTACTCAAGAGAAGAAAGATAGGAACAAACATAGCAACCATAACATCCATCAAACAAATCCTATCTATCACCTGCTAAAGTCATAAACACATCGACACCTACATGATTGGTCTAACCAATCCCAATATGTCGATTCTAGTATGTCTGGTCTAACCAACATCAATAACTAATGGAATCCCAGCCTCCATACACCGATGCCTACTTGACTGGTCCAACCAATCCCAGGCCAATGGAAGCCCCGCCTCCCTTCGGTCTACCGTACGTCCAACGTACGTTTATCCTCCAAGGATAATTAAACTAATGGAAGCCCAGCCTCCAATCGGACTACCGTACGTCCAACGTACGTTTATCCTCCAAGGATAACTAGATCACGTCCAACGGATCCAAGGTAACGGGCGTCCCCAGATACTCCTGCTTTTAGTCCTCCTAAAATACTTGAGTCCAACCCAAGTCTATCCATTATCTTGCTGCCCTCTCGAGTCCAACTCGAGCTGAATCCAATTCCTTGCAGCCTTCTCGAGTCTAACTCGAGTCAATCTCCCAGAGATAAACTAGACTCATCCAATGAATCTCGTACTGCACGTCCAACGTACATTCACCTTCCAAAGGTAAACTAGACCCACCTAGTGAATCTAGGTACTCTACCTACGAGTCCAAGTCCAACGTGAAACTCTCCTATGTTCGCTGAATCTCCAAGATCAACGAGCTTCCCACAATGTTCCAAACATACTTCAAATCTAATGTGAAGTATTTCCATATTCGTTATATCACCATGACTAACGAACTCGCCCCATTTTTCTTTTACGAGTTCAAGTCTAACTTGAATCGTCCTAATCTTCGTTGCATCTTCCATGATCAACGAACACATCCTATTCTTTCAAAAAGAACATCAACATAGGGTCCTAACCAATCCATTACTCTGCATCTTTCCCGAGTCCCACTCGAGCAAGCTCATAACCCTATCGAGTTTAACTCTAGGCAGTCTATACCGTTGAACAGTCTTATCATGTTCCGTCTGCCCTTCACTCCTCGAGTAAACCAAGATATCATCCAATGAAAAATCACAACAACTATTTACCCCTCACGCGAACCATCCTAGTCGAAATCGACATTCCCCAAGCACAAGCCCCAAAGGCCTAAACCAATATCAGACAAGCACCCAAGGAACATCTCCTCCGAGTTTGGATAAACCACATGAGGTGATACTAGCAAAACAATCTAGCACTGGAGTACTCATTTGCCTCCCAGAGACAACTAGAACTTATTACAACGATAACCTTTCAGCTTTCTTAACTCCAGTTACTATCGCCATCACTAGGTAGGTACCTAATACCACCCTATTCCTTTGGAGTAGATCGACTCCCAAAATAATGCTAAACCCAGTAAAGCCCAAAACAAAGCAATCACAAGGAAACATACATCCATGACTCGATAAGACCACATTAACAAATCATGCCAAAACTAGTCGAACCACCAATCGGGTTCGTCACTACTAAAGGTCTATCGACTAACTCAGGTTTGTCAAACAAAACCCGATCAAAACATCTTAAATAGAAAGCATACCTCGAATGACGACACCTTTTTCCTTCTGCGCCGCAGTTGGGGCATTAGACGAAGAAGGAACAACGTTGATAGCATACGCTTTCACAATCTGCTTCTCCCTAGGAGGTTGTGGGCAATCATCCTTGTGATGTCCCGCCTGGCCGCAGTTAAAGCACTTCCTTTCCCCAGGCTTTTCTCGACAGTCTCTGGCGTAATGGCCCTTCTTGCCACAACTAAAGCATTCGCCATCTTTCTTATTTTTCTTATTCTGACCATCCATGGTCGGGTTCTGCTTCCTCTTGTTCTGAGAATTCTTCTTGTCTTCACCGCCTGCTTGCGGCTTTGGCTCCTCTGCAGATGCCGTAGCAACTTCGGTCTTCGACTTAGGGAAAAGGCTCTCTGACCTTAATGCCTTTCCTACAATAGACTCAAACGTCTCATCGATATGGTTTATAAGTCTTTCCCCCAAGTACCCATCCAAGCCAGTTATGAACTTCTCGTTCTTCTTTTCTACTGTATCGATAAGGGACCATCCATATTTCGATAAAGTGTCGAATTCAGCGATATACTCCGAGACTGCTCTACCGTTCTGCTTAAGCTCCAAGAACTTCTTGAACAGTTCTGATTTATGAGCAGCTGGAATAAACTTATCACAAAAGCGAGTCTTAAACTGATTCCAAGTAACTTGATCTTCTGGAGTAGCTGTTCTAATGGCATTCCACCAATTCATCGCTCGCCCTTGCAGCTGACGAGACGCTAGCCTTCTCTTCATCGCATCCTCAAGACCCAAGTCGTCGAAGATACGATCACAGCTATCCAACCAATCCTGAACATCTGTGGCCGACTCCGTTCCGTGGAACGGTTTCCCACCAAGGTTAGTGTAATCCTTGCACAACTTGGCGAAATCGGCCCTAGGCGCCTGCACTACTGGACCACCACCATTTCCGGGATTGGGAACTGCTCCCTGAACATCTCTAAGCATGTCTCTAATGAGGTTAGTAAACATCGCCCTCATGTCGGCAGCATTCCCATTATTGGCTCCCCTACCCGCACCTCTAGCATATCGGCTCATCGTTAATCTGTAAAAGGGGAAACGATTAACGACCCCATAGTGGTGCTAGTGCAGTACAACTTCATTCTTATACTATCAATAGTATATATATATATATAGCTTTTGAAAACCAAAGTAATCACAAATACGCGCTCTCATATACGTACTATCTCTCCCTAGTGTCTTTCCCTAGGTTAACTACGCAACCTAGAGCTCTGATACCAAGTGTGGCGGCCCGCCCCGCACCAACCGACATTTACTCCAAAGGTGCGTTGTACACATGTCCAGTTAGCACGGAACGGGTCGCCAGAAGGGAAAAGAAAGAAGAGAATGGACTAATCAAGGAACCTGTAATATGTCTCACAGCGCATAGAATAAAATATAATAATAACATACTTGACATAAAACAGGTGAGACAGTGCATAATCTGAAACAACTAACATCATAGCAGCGGAAATCCAGAATACAGCTTATTACAACTTTTAAAATACTGTCTCTAAAGCAAAAGCAAGATAAAGAAGGTACACTACTAATGCCCAAGTAGTGACCACCAACGACACAGGGAGAATATCTATATATCATACGTGGAAGCCTCCTGCTCGCCTCCGAATCAGCTACTCGCGCATCACCAGCTAACCATAACCTGTCTCTAGTCTGCTCGTGTGAGCACCCAGAGTAATAAGAGGAGACATAAAACTCTGGGTCAGACATAAAGCCTGGTATGAGCGATAAGCATCTAAACAAAATAATAACAGGTATAATCCAATCATACCTGAACCTGGACCTGCAACCAAAGAGTTAGCACTACATACTGTACAACACTCTAAGGTGCCCTTTCAAATGGTGTAAAGATAACGGGGGTGGGGGTGTGCATGTCATAGTGATGTCAAACAATCAAGCATATCAATCATCCTCACATCCCTCACTCAGTGCGTAAAGCATACGATATCCACTACTTTGGTCACCTAATACTTTGGGCCATGACGGAATCCAATCCCGTGTAACTATCACTACAAGCCCACTATCTATCTCTCAGTGGTGAACCAAAGTTATGAATACCGACAACCCCTTTGCACACGTCCCGCAGCAAAGCCCAATCATGAAGTGAACTCATTGGTTCCCAACTGGGTCCGGGATCCTGAGCTCTAACTTCCATTTGGACTACCTTTGCATCTCGGGTTTTGGTCAGCATCTCCTCCGGATCAGTCTTCATTCAGTTCGCGACCTCCTGGTTCGGTTCGTGACTCGCCTCCTCGCATCAGCTCGACTCGCGGATCGTGGTCATTGCCTTCGCTCGGATCGGGTCGTGCCTGTTACGTCAGCTCGGGTCGGATCGCACCATTCGTCAGCTCATTCGGATCGCGCCTGCTGTATCGGGTCGGGTCGCGATGCACTCGTGGTCACCATCCCCCTTCGGTTCGGTTCGCAGTCCTCCTTCGCGAATGGTCGGATCGCCATCATCGGATCGTGCTTCACCCATTCGTGGCATCGGTCGAGCTTGGAGTGGCTCGTGACGTCAGGTCGGATCGTGACCTTCGAAGTGGAGCGGATCGGGTCGTCTCGTGGCGCGAGCTTCAATCGGGTCGGTTCGCATGGGGTAGGGGCGATCCGGTCCGGGGTATTTCCTGCACTTCGTTCCAGCGACTGTTTTTCGCCATTCGACGGCGTTTTTGACCAAACTAACACTTCTAAACAATCACAAAGCATACCATACAGTCATAGCAACATATAGTATCGACCACAAACACCAAAACATAAATCATAGCATGTAAAATGGATCAAACATAGCCAAAAATCCATATTTCCCTCTTAAGCATGTTTAAGCAAATCTAACGATAGGATTAGCAAAACTTATCCAAATTAGCCAAATTTTCTAACAGAGGCCTAAAAAATATTTCATAATTTCTGAATATTTTTCCAGATTTTTAACATGCACAAATTCGCTAATTATCACTAATTACCCCCTTAATCCCCCAAATTCCGGGATTTGCAAAATTAGTCGAAATCAACCCAAATTCATATCAGAGGCATAAAATGATGTTTTAGAATTTTGGGAATTTTTCTAGAATTTTCTGAGCCATTATTTCGCTAATCTTCGCTAATTACCATAATTAGCCATAATTAGTGAGGAACTATGCAAATCACTCACCTTTGCCACAAAGTAAACTATAGATCTGAAATGATTCTCTGTTTGGGATGAATTCCAATGCTTAGCAGCAGCTCCTATCTTGATTTGATGCTAATCCGCCTTTATTTGATGTAGATTAGGCCAAAACTTGATTAGAAAGTGATTAGAAAGTGATTTGGGATGAAATTAGAAGGTGGAGGCCATGACTAGGGTTGAAGAAACTAAGTGGCGGCTGGAAAAATGATTCTAAAACCGAAATCCAAACCCTAGCAGCCCTTAAATACTCCCAAACCCGAAATTACCCAATGGGCCTAGCTGCTAATCACCCAGTTAAGCCCAATTAGCTGAAATTAACCCTTTAAACCTTAATTCAGCCATATCTCCCAAACGGTAAGTCCGTTGGGCTATTATGACCACTCTACGGAAAGAGAAACCATCATTCAAATCCAATGGAAGTGGTTTCAGGTCAAAATTCCTTTCCAGTCAAAAGTTATGGCCAAAACAGTACCAACTAGGGGCAAAACGGTCATTTAAAAATCGACAAAAATCATGAACATGGGAAATGACCCCAATAATCGTCTCCCAAAGTTACATGACCATACGACTTCGTATGTGAAAGAAATAAATATTCTACGATCCCATGATGCGTAGAATGCGGGTCGTTACATCATACTTCATATCTAACACCACGCTGTTATCGGTAAATTCAATTACCATTTCACGTTCAAATCTAATTAAAGATTTAACTATCGCCTGGAGTAAAACTGGTGATACTCCATTCTCGATCTTTTCAATCTAATTAAAGATTCATTAAAACTCCACTTAGTTTTAATCTTTAACTGGGTTAAAGAATCAGTGTCGTTTAAAACACGGTTCACGATAAACCCAAAATCACATTCCATTAATTATCGGGTTAAAGAACAAGTGTTATTTAAAACACTATTCACGATAAACCCAAAAATCAATACCAATTCAATTCCAATTAAATATTACTTAATTGGTACACTTCATTAAATCTAAATAAAAAGATTTAATCTTTTCTCAACTGGGTTCAAGAACAGTGTTAATGAAGACACCATTCACGACAAACCCAAATCACATTTGATATTAAATACAAGGCTCTGAATAGAAAATATATCGGCTTATATTCAATATCAAATTCTACGACCAACAAATATCGTATTGGAAATAACGATATATATATCTATATCTTTCAAATTTCCATAACAACATCTGTATAATCACGAAATCCAACATCGAAGTATTCCGAAGACAATTTCGATTCAAATCCATTCCAATGCAATTATTGGAAGTTCTGGTTATTTTCAAAACCATTTCAAATCCAATTTATTTATTTTAAAAATAAATAAATTATTATTCTAGTTCAAAACTTGTTCATTTCGATAAAAATCTATTTTTATCTTTACAAATATGGAGGTTTTCATCCCAAATCTTCACAAATCATGTCTTATGATTTTACACAAATTATTACTATTTTTAATAATTTTATCAAGGCCCGTACAGTCGATTTCCATCAACGGCCATCGAACTGCACTTACAACGACCTTTTCCAAATTAGATTTAGACATAATTCCAAATCCAACCGTTAGATTTCAGATTTCTAATATTCGTTAGAAACCTCTTTTCGATACGAACCCAACGGTTCCGGTTTTAGGAGAATCCGACAGTCGGATCTCCCGTAATATCCATTCGAAGTCAATGGTCGAAATTCGCGAACTACCGCGGCGCGGCGTGTTCTATTCAGGCCATTATATTATATATATAATATATACTTCATCGATTTCCTTTTAAAACGTATTTTATAAATCATTTTAAATTCGTTTTCAAAACGATTTCAACTTCCTTTTCAAATTCAAATCAAAATTGAATTTTCAGATATAAATTCGTTTTAAATTCATTTCAAATTGATTTCAATTCAAATCGATTTTCAGTTCAATTTCAATACGTTTTAAATTCAATTCAAAATGATTTCAATTCTATTTCAATCTAATTCGAATTTCAATTCTATTCAGTTTAATTCGAATTTCAATTCTATTCAATTCAATTTCAACTTAAGCTGAATTTCTACTCTTTTCAATATAATTCGAATTTCATTTCAAAATATTCAATTTTGAAAGCACTTTTCAATATTCATTATAAAAACGAATATAATCGATATAAATATCGTTCACGTCAAAATGGCGTCAATCTAATCAACACGGCTTCATATGTTTCTATTTTCAAATATTCTATTTCAAATATTTCTTTTTCAAATATGGAATGAGGCCCAATCAATTACCATATAATGTTAATTATATGGATTTTCTACAACACACGTATACCATAACAACGATGAATAATCAACCATCATCCAAAGTGCATTCTACACTGTATAAGCATCAAATATAGATATTCAATGCTTATAACAGTCTGTCAATCAATCGATCGACATACAACTAAACAATCGGGATTAGTGTACGTCAAATATCATCCCAATACCCGTGTGGGGTTTCAAACAATCAAACACAGATTTTATTTGTGCAGTTGGGCGATGTGTAAAATTTATCGTCCCAATCAATATCAGTCAAATGTGTGTATACAAACAAATCATCCGATTTGTTTATTTTCATTTCATTTCATATACACATTAAAAATTCTATTTTTAACTATAAAATATTTTAACTATATAAATATTTTATTTCATTTCACATCACATCACACAATCAACGACACATCAAAATCAAACAACCAAGCATACAAGCCGTCCATGGTCTGTGGACGACGGGTGTCGGGTGCTACTATATAGTTAAAATATTTTATGCTTGGTTGTTTGATTTTGATGTGTCGTTGATTATGTGATGTGATGTGAAATAAAATATTTATATAGTTAAAATATTTTATAGTTAAAAATAGAATTTTTAATGTGTATATGAAATGAAATGAAAATAAACAAATCGGATGATTTGTTTGTATACACACATTTGACTGATATTGATTGGGACGATAAATTTTACACATCGCCCAACTACACAAATAAAATATGTGTTTGATTGTTTGAAACCCCACACGGGTATTGGGATGATATTTGACGTACACTAATCCCGATTGTTTAGTTGTATGTCGATCGATTGATTGACAGACTGTTATAAGCATTGAATATCTATATTTGATGCTTATACAGTGTAGAATGCACTTTGGATGATGGTTGATTATTCATCGTTGTTATGGTATACGTGTGTTGTAGAAAATCCATATAAGTAACATTATATGGTAATTGATTGGGCCTCATTCCATATTTGAAAAAGAAATATTTGAAATAGAATATTTGAAAATAGAAACATATGAAGCCGTTTTGATTAGATTGACGCCATTTTGACGTGAACGATATTTATATCGATTATATTCGTTTTTATAATGAATATTGAAAAGTGCTTTCAAAATCGAATATTTTGAAATGAAATTCGGATTATATTGAAAAGAATAGAAATTCAACTTAAGTTGAAATTGAATTGAATAGAATTGAAATTCGAATTAAACTGAATAGAATTGAAATTCGAATTAGATTGAAATAGAATTGAAATCATTTTGAATTGAATTTAAAACGTATTGAAATTGAACTGAAAATCGATTTGAATTGAAATCAATTTGAAATGAATTTAAAATGAATTTATATTGGAAAATTCAATTTTGATTTGAATTTGAAAAGGAAGTTGAAATCGTTTTGAAAACGAATTTAAAATGATTTATAAAATACGTTTTAAAAGGAAATCGATGAAGTATATATTATATATATAATATAATGGCCTGAATAGAACGCGCCGCGCCGCGACAGTTCGTGAATTTCGACCATTGACCACGAACGGATATTACGGGAGATCCGACCGTCGGATTCTCCTAAAACCGGAACCGTTGGGTTCGTATCGAAAAGAGCTTTCTAACGAATATTAGAAATCTGAAATCTAACGGTTGGATTTGGAATTATGTCCAAAACAAATTTGGAAAAGGTCGCTGTAAGTGCAGTTCCATGGCCGTTGATGGAAATCGACTGTACGGGCCTTGATAAAATTATTAAAAATAGTAATAATTTGTGTAAAATCATAAGACATGATTTGTGAAGATTTGGGATGAAAAACTCCATATTTGTAAAGATAGAAATAGATTTTTATCGAAATGAACTAGTTTTGAACTAGAATAATAATTTATTTATTTTTAAAATAAATAAATTGGATTTGAAATGGTTTTGAAAATAACCAGAACTTCCAATAATTGCATTGGAATGGATTTGAATCGAAATTGTCTTTGGAATACTTCGATGTTGGATTTCGTGATTATACAGATGTTGTTATGGAAATTTGAAAGATATAGATATATATATATATCGTTATTTCCAATACGATATTTGTTGGCCGTAGAATTTGATATTGAATATAAGCCGATATATTTTCTATTCAGAGCCTTGTATTTAATATCAAATGTGATTTGGGTTTGTTGTGAATGATGTCTTCATTAACACTGTTCTTGAACCCAGTTGAGAAAAGATTAAATCTTTTTATTTAGATTTAATGAAGTGTACCAATTAAGTAATATTTAATTGGAATTGAATTGGTATTGATTTTTGGGTTTATCGTGAACAGTGTTTTAAATAACACTTGTTCTTTAACCCGATAATTAATGGAATGTGATTTTGGTTTTATCGTGAACCGTGTTTTAAACGACACTGATTCTTTAACTCAGTTAAAGGTTAAAACTAAGTGGAGTTTTAATGAATCTTTAATTAGATTGAAAAGATCGAGAATGGAGTATCACCAGTTTTACTCCAGGCGATAGTTAAATCTTTAATTAGATTTGAACGTGAAATGGTAATTGAATTTACCGATAACACCATGGTGTTAGATATGAAGTATGACCAGTTTTACTTCATGGGATGAATAGGTTGGGATTGGGAAATTAAAATAAATGATTACTTCGGTGTGGTTCGCTAATCCCCACTAGTTTGAATTGATATTCAAAGGAGATTAAAGAATAAATTTAAAGAATTTATCTTTGATAAAATTAATGGGAACCCTTCCCAAAAAAATAAGAATATTTGAATAAAAGAATATTATGAATTGGAATGAGGCGTATGTTGGGTTTGTGTAACACTCGTTTATTATATACGCGAGTTATTCGGAAAGACCGGGTTTATCCCATTCTGAATAACTGATTCGACGTGGTGTCGAAGATGAAGACGGTGGTCGAAGACCGGAGGTCTTCACGTCGTTTGGATAATTACTGATGATCTTGATTGGGCCGTACACCCAAGAAGATGGAAACAGTTGGTGATCGTCCATACGTACTTGGAGATCAATGGATATGCGAGGTACTAGGTACCTCCGGTTTCGTTCAGACCCAGAAAGGACTTGTAAATGGACTGTGTGTCTGACATTGGATTTTAGTCTGTGTGATTGATTTCTATTAAATATATATCTGTTTGGCGGCGGAGAATTTATTCTCTTGCTTAACGCCCTTCTCTGAGACGTACGAGTTCAGAGGTTATATATTGATGGATATCAAACGCATGGAGTGAATTGCCTGTGTGGCATGCCTAAGTGGCAATTGGTCGAGGCTTCTGTTGAAAAGCAAAGTCTTATGGTGGATGATCAAAGCACAGCCTGTGTGGCATAGCTTTGTGTAACGTTGATTCGCGAGCCTCACACCCCGGTCGTGAACTAAAAACGGGAGAAGGACCTCAGGGAGGACATGCGTTTCTTTCTAGCTAAAAGTGGCGTAAGTGGTTTTACATGCCCTGACGAGTTTGATTTATGTGGTTGTTGCTGTTGCGAGCCGCCTCGGTTTGATCGGACGATCCGGGTCCGATGGAGTCATTTAGTTGGCTCACCTACACCCCAACGGGCGGGGAAACGCAGTGTTCAGGCATTTTAATCCACATTGGTGGACCGGCCTTGTCGCTCCAAGGGACGATGCGTTCTGTTCCTGAGACACGGGCTAGAGCGTCTCGAATCGGTTGAGGACTATCTTTTTCCTCGGTTCATAGATGGAAATCCAACTTCCAAATACGTGATTTTGCGGTTTTAATTGTAGAACTAGTATGGCGACATGATATATGGTACCCATGCCGTCTATGATTGATACTTATGATTTGAAGTTGTTTTATACACTATACACGTATAATAGTATCAAATGATTTGTTTTAAACGTATCAAGCATGTTTGGCTATTATAAGGGAAAACCCTATCCCCCGGCTTGCGTTGCATTGTGTGATAGGAACTGGGTCTTATAATAGCTTCATTTTTCTTTATTTAGCATTGCGCTATTTGTTTATGCACTGGTGTTCTTGGGAGGAAACCCGTTCCGCGTTAGCGGCGTGGTCCCTTGATTTACCTAACTTTAAAATAAAGATTAATAACTGTTTTAGTTCTCACACCAGTCCCATGACTGACCTGGAGTTTATTGTTTTGACCTAAACTCTGGTTGCCCCTATTTTGACACGGGCAGCTAGTAGTTTTGGTTTTGTAGATTTATATTCACAGGATCCTGGTTTACAGCTGGAATGATATCCGGAAAGCTTTGTATCCGTATATCTCCTTCAGTTGTGTATTGTATTATTTTCCGCTGCTATGTATGTGATGTATTGTAATCTCTGATGTTTCTGTGTAATATATATTCATTTATACTCTGTATATTCTTGTAATCTGATGGAATTGTTGTAATATACAATGAATTGTCCTTCCGCCTGCGTTCCTTTGTGTGTTGTTCTCGAACTATCCGCTCTTTCCTTACCGGGGAAGTTGCGGGTTTTTACAATACTTTTAATTGAATTTACAAGTAAAATTCAATTCGATAAATATGACAATCAATTTTTGTTTAGTATAAATTATTTAACAAAATATGGGCAAACATGATGTATTTTAATTTAACTAACACATACAGATTTATAATTATTCATCACCAATCAATAGATCAATCATCCAAAATTTCAGAACATAGCAGATCTAAATCATGTACATACAATCATTACATAGCAAATAGAATAATTAAATTGCCTAATTATTTAAAAATCAGAAATCTCACATCGATTTGACTAAATTCCTGTTCGCGTTCAAATTTGGCTGAATTTCCAAAGTACTCTGTTTCAGATCTGGTTTGTTTCATAGCGTAGCACTCATTTTTCCGATTTCAACGCAACTGAAATTTCTGAATTTCATCGCTGTTTGAACAGGATACGATCGTTTAAAGATTTGAACATTTAAATAAATAATTAACTTAATTAATTTATGGCTTAACTCACTGATCCCCTTCCTTAATCATCCTCCTTCTTCGTATTGTTCTGTACCGAGAAACCCATCGTCGGTTTTCTTATCCCACCGTCGCACCTCGCTTCGGCCAACCTGGCGCCGATCGTAGACCATCACCTCGAAGCCCGCGTCGACAACTCCTTGCGCCCAGAAGTGGGCCCCACTCGCTGCACCCTTGTGCCTCGAAAACCCCTCCAAGCGTTGGCACTTCGTGTCCAGAAATCCGCCCCTATGTTCCACGAGAACCCATCATATCCGTACCCATTCGAGGATTAGAGATTGCTCTTTGATTTGGTGTAGATTTCATGTTTTAAAACGAATTAGTTTGGGAGATTTTTGGATTCAAAATCAGGAGCGTTTATGCCATAGGTTTGTTTTGAGCGGCGGCTAGGTCTGATAATTTTAGGGTTAGGGTTCATGTAAATTTATAATAAAATATTAATAAATCCTTTAATTTTCAGAAAAAGCCCGACACTCATATTAACTCCAAATTCAGCCCAACTAATGTTGTCCTAGGAAAATACCCACGTCCTGGACGCAATGGGCTAGTTCCCGTCAGCCCAAACGAACGTTTTGAGCCTGTTTTATTTAATTTAATATTTAAATCATTTATTTAATTGATTCAATCTTTCATTTAAATTCACCGTGGCCACATCGACCTCTAAAAATTCCAGAAAAATTATTTCTAGCTATGTTTTGACGATACGGTTCTAACAAAACTAATTTCGTCGAATTCCGAGACCGTTTGAAAAATGGCCATTTTCAAGTCGATTAATTTTGACTAAAATTGACAAAACACATTTTCCTTTGCCACGCTCACATATTAATTCTAAAAATTATGTAAATTGAAACCTAGCAATAATTTGACATTCCGGTTCCAACAAAAGTGGTTTTGTCGAAAACGGAGGTCGTTTGAAAAATGGCTATTTTTAATATTAAAAAATATATATAAATTCTGCAGCGACTATTCTGAAAACTAAACTGGGCATAACTTTTGATTCCCGCTATGAAATTTCAATTTTTCAGATTCGTTGGAAAAATATCATTAAATAGATTTACATATTTTTGGTTTCACTAAAATCCGATTTATTTTGTATCCTGTACGGTCAGTCAAAGTTCAAATTCAAAATTTCAAACTACCACGGTTTTCCTAACTACTTTTATAACTAAAATAAATTTTATTCGTTTTAACTTCGATTAAAATAAATTTTTAATCGTTATTATTTAAAATAAATCATTTTAACTATTTAAAATCCAGCAAAATTTCTAAAATAAAATTTTTAAATTGGTTCGGAATTTCCGGGTTGTTACACCATCGCTTCTTATTATATTTTTTTAACTAAATCCCTAAATTATAAGTTTATTATAAGCTTACTATAGTCCTCTTCCCAGTTTAATTATAACTTAGTGTTATAATATTATCAAGACTGTAGTTGTAGGTTTACTTATTAAACTTAATATCCATAATTCAAGCTCATTTATATTAAGCTTCTATCCATATTCTATCTTTTCAATTAATACCTATATGTTATAATTATGTATGTCACTACAATGAGTCTGCCAATTTTTATTCCTGGATCATGGTTTATTATCATAGGTTATATTTTCCATTTATTACATATTTCACAAACTTCTTATTATTTAACATAACCTTCATAGTTATGTTACCCTTCTCTTTCACAATTTTACTATTTATTACTTTTTAATAGATTAGGCCTATTCTAAATTGATTGATTGCCAAAATTGTGAAACAATCTATTTCCATAGTTTTATGTAATTGCTATAATAGGATCCTATGATTGCAAGACATTTCTTTTTATATATTTGGGATTATCAATTTAGTGCGTAATACGGCTAATTCCATATTTCGCACTAATCTTGTTTATTCATAATTTCAAGCTTACAATCATGTTCCTTATTTTTCTTTACTTACCAAACTTTATAAATACATTTCCCCCTTTTTCTCTAACCAATCAACCTAGAATACCCCCAACCTCTAAGATTTGTTGATAAATATGTGTATATATATATATACAAAGATTCTTGTCTCCTTCTCGTTAACATTTTTATAACTTGGATACAATCAGAATTTAGATAAATTTCCCTAATTCAAACTTAACCCCAAAGAATTGGATTTAATACAGATATTCCCATATCTAAAATTTCAACGCATGTTTGCTTTACATTTGATTTCTTATATATCCCAGTTGGGATTTTCTATAATAACTTAAACAAGGATAGGTACATACAAAGATTATACAGAAAATAAATTACAACAAATTAACTATTTCAATCCCCACAATATTTAATACAAGAATCAAATGATAATATCCCATTATTGAAAAGTATAATTTTAAATCTACTCACCTGACTGCTTTCTAATTCTTGAATCTAACTTAGATCTGTCACCCGTGGACTTCCTAATGGAATCTATTACTGAAACAACCACGGATTTACAAATCTGATGCTAAAAAAATAAGAAGAATCATAATAATTCAGATTCAAAAAATTTACCTCTCATAGACGAGAAATATGAGCACCTATAGCCTATAACTACATCCTTTGCCCCCAAATCTTGAACCAGAACCCTTAAAATAATATATTTTTTTTCTGAAGCATTTGGAGGAGAAAGGAATGGAAGAGTCTTAGTGTCGTCTCAGAAAATATCAGTTGGAGGCCAAGACCTACTGGTTTATTTAAACGTGCGCAAAAGGATTATGTTCATTCAATCGAAATAAATAAAACCGAAGCCATTAAAAATGGATAGACCATGTTGTTTCGACCCATGACCTAGGTTTACGTGCCTACCAACTCATATTTGTACTCCACTCCTTCGATTTATTTCATGATGTGGGACTATTTAATAAAACCATCATTCCTACCTTAACAACATGCGAGGCAATCCTAACAGTCTGCCCCTTGACTCGCATCCTACAAGTATCTTTTGATAGCACTGTCTTGCCTGCATGGCCCAGTCTGTAACCTCCGGCTCTAATACTACTGTTATGTAGCGACGGTAGGAACAAAGTCCCCCTCTCTTTCATAGGACACACGCATATACGTTGGCACACACATCCTTATAACAAGAGGAATCCATGTTGTTACGTTCCTACAAAATCATATTTGTACTCCACTCCTTCAATTTATTTCGTGATGTATGACTATTAATTCAAACCGTCATTCCGACCTTAACAACATATGAGGCAATCCTAACAGTCTCCCTATTGACGCGCATCCCACGAGTATCTTTCGAGAGCGTTGTCTTGCCTGAATGGCCCAGTCCGTATCCTTCGGCTCATATGAGTGGAGTACAAATATGAGTTGGTAGGCATGTAACAACAGGGATTCCTCTTGTTGCAAGGATGTGTGTGCCAACTCATATGTGTGCGCCCTATGTGGAAGGAAGCGGGGCTTTGTTCCAACCGTTTTTACATAACAGTAGTGTTATTTGACAACGATACCCTTGGATATTTGATTTAAAGAAAGCCTTTAGACACCACAGTTTTCTCAAGTAGGTGTTTCTTGGTTTTGTAGAACTTATTAAAGTAGCATTTTGTTTTCTTCTCATTCATTTTTACACTAACTCAATTTTCCATTTGAGAAAAAATAGTTTTAAGCTATAACGACCCATATTTTTACGGTATAATAATTAATTAATTTAATTATTTAAAATAATGGTTTGGTAATTTAACGGTTGTTTAATTAAATAATATTGAATATTTAATTAATATAATAATTAAATAATATATTTAAATTACAGAATAGTCGGAAATAGTAGAATTCACAATACTGTGTGAATTGGATCATTTAAAATATTTAATTCAGTTTAGAATTGAATAAGAATAACGAATATATTATATAAACGATAGTTGAACGTATAATTATATTATAATTATAATTATAATCGAACTCGAAATGGCATGGCAGTTCGTAATTTGGCAATTCGAACTTTAAACTAATATACAAAATCTGTTTTAAATCGGATTTCTGTGAAACAAGAAACATTTGAATCTGTTGAACGATATTTTTCTAATGAAAGAGAAAAATCGAGATTTCATCATGTAGATTGTGAGTTATGTCCAAATAAAATTTTCGAAAAGTCGCTATGGAATTCCTTTATAATTTATAGCGATTTATTTATATTATATATTGGTTTTCAATATAAATTGAATACTAATATAATCTGAGATTTTGAAATATCGGGTTATAAATCCCGATATGTATATTTTAGAGCTGGATGATATTATATTATGAATATATACGATAATATTAATTTATTAATATTAAATGTAATTATTTTTAAATATATTAATATTTAAATGGGTTTATTTAGTGATTTTAAAATAGCTAGTTTTGCAAACGACCTCCGTTTTCGACTAAACTAATTTGTTGGATTTGGAATATTAAATTATTGTTAGATTTCAATTTCCGTGATTTTTGGAGTCAGTATGTGGCCGTACGGGATTCTAATGTGAAAAACAGTCAATAATTTGACTTTAAAAATACGCTGTGTGAGCAAACGGAGTCGGAATTCGACGAAACAAGTTTTGTTGGGTCCGTAATGTCGAACTATTGCTGTATGTCCATTTTCATCAAAATTGGATATCATACGTAATCATATGAATTTTTAAACAATAAATGAGGGTAACGATTCAATAAAATTGAATATTATATCGAATAAAAAATATATTTTAAATATCCTATATATATTCCTAACTTTCTCTCAAACCCTCATTTATTTTTCTGGGTGGTCAAACAAATATAGCCGCCACTGTTTTTCCTTCATTAAAACAAATGAGAGGAATTTCTTATTTGGAAAATCATAGAAAAACAAAGTAAATTTCTAAAATCATAATATTTACTTATCTCGATTCCTGTAGTGTCCCTCAATATGTCAGCGTGAGTTTCAATCAGTTCGAGCTAATTTCTGTTCACTATTATTCTTGAGGCATGAGCTAGGGTTGATCATTTTGATCAATTAAGGCATTTATGATTGATTTCAGGTTCGTTTTCGGGTTCGTAGTGTGAAATAGCAGTTGTTGGCAGAAATTGAGGAAGTTCGGTGCACATTTATGTCGTTTGACATACAGGGTCCTTGTGTCGCTGTCTTGGACACATTCTAGGAGGAGGCGACGGAGTTGTCCTGGTGGGGCTATCTGCGATGAGCTTCTGAAGAGATGAATATCAATGAAGTCCATTTGAAAATCCATAGTGAGTTGAAGGTGCGATTGGGGGTAATGGAGTTCGAAACTTTACTGGGAACATGAGTTATATTTCATAGAAGAAGGCATCGGATTGAGGAATGTTAGCATGGGTTGAGTGCGATTGAGTAGTAAGGAATTATAGTACTTTTTTTTTCAACTTCGTGGACTGAAACGGATGGGGTAATCGAAGAAAAGAACGGTAATGGCTTTACTGGAGTACAACAATTCATTGGAGAAGGAAGAGAACCGTTCATTTGGGGAGGTGTAGGAATGATGCGCGTTGGGCTTAGGAAGTGGTGAGGCCCAAATAATTTTATTTATCAAAGTTTATTTCGAATTAAATTATATAAATGTTTACACAAAATTATAAATGCAATATATTCGTCATACGATATCAGAATCCGACAAAACAAGATCCGTTAGGATCGTATGGACGAGCGTTACAAAATGGAACTGACTGGGAGTGAATTGGAGCTCGTTACAATTTATAGCGAAATAAATTATCTGTCTAAATCAACCGACAATTATCGTTATTTAATGATGATCGTCCAATGTGAGTAAATATCACTAACTCTGTACGGTTTATATTTTTATAAATATAATCTAGTATTGATAATGATGATTGATTGTTGTGTGTTGATTGTTTGGTTGAATTGCTGATGTATTGGTTGAAATTATAGAAAACGATATATATAAATCGTTAATCAAATATTGATTCTGTTTATCAGAATATTTCATATTGAAATGAAATCGATGTTATTTATATTGTTTAACATCTGTGATGCAGGAAGACAGGTTGGAGGGATCCAACTGGATTCCTCAATATTATAATACTATTTGTTTTCATATATAGTGATATATGATGTGATATAAAATCTATGATTGATTATGATGACACTGATCATGTTATTTGGTATTTTAAATACCATATGAAATACTGGAATGTAAAAAGGAAATTTTCAAAGTGAATATTGAAAATAAAATATTTATATATGAAATAAATAGAATATTATAAAAGGTAATATTTGGAAAACAAATACTGGAAAATATAATTAAGGAAATATTTGGGAAATAAATAGAATTATATAAAAGGATTTATATAAAATAAATAGAATTATATAAAAGGATTTATATAGAATAAATAGAATTATATAAAGGGAATTATAAATGAGATTATAAATGTTGGAAATGAAATAAAATTTTGAATAATTCTGCAAATAAAAATATAAATAGAATTTAGGTTTGAGATATTGTTTTTGAATACAAAATCAAACGGTTTTGATTATATAAAGGAATATTTTTCACATTCTATGTGAAAATTAGTTTAAAGTAAATATTTTGCTAATAAAATATTTATAAAAGAAATAGGGTTTGAAATAGGAATTTAAAATGGAGTTAAAGGAATTAGAAACTGACTGGAGATTAGTTAAGTTGAACAGAATTCTGAGTATTGATCTGATGTTGGTTTCGGACTTCGAGGTTAATACGTAGGGCGTTGTTCTCTTACTAATTTACAGTTAGAAACTAATATATATGAGAAGATAATGATGCGTGAATTAGAAATGGAATCGTTTTCCAAAGTTAATAACGTATATTTTCTAAAATTAGAAAATAAGGATTTGATGAATATATGGAAACAAGAAATGGGAAAATGAATAAATGTTGATTGATGATTGATCAATAGAATTTCCATCTGAAAATAATATCGTTGTTTGTACACAGGTTTTTCTTTGATATTTAAATCACCGACTATCAAAGTTTTTGACCATTTTTCCGTCGTCAATACGGAGAGACCGGGATCAGATTCATTATTTGAAAACCACTCTGTATGGATGTTAGCGTTGCAATCAAATATGATGAAGATAATTGAAGACAGAGTTATGCAAGGGCTGTCCTGTTTACAGAATAGTACCTTTCGTTTGTCCAGTCCCAGGACAACCAAGTATGGAAGAATGTTTGACAGAGTATATTTAGTAGATTGCGTAAGTTGATCTCTTCAAACGTATTTACGTTTGATGGCGGAGGAATTCGTTTCTCTTAGCTGTATACTCGTGGTATTTTTGGAGAAATAAATTTCTGATTTGGCGGGTATGACGATGTGACATTCAAAGTAAATAACGGTGTGGTCTGTACGTTATGACCTCTAGCCTCACAACCAGGAAACGGTATAAAATCGGGTTGGTCACATGGGTAAGTGGTTGGTTGCCAATTAGGGTGTATTGTCACCTAATCTAGAGTTTCATTTACTTCTTTAACCTATTTTGATGCTGTCCCTTTCGAGAAACGGTTGCTGATCCCAACCGTTGGTGATAATACATTCGGTACACTCAAGCGAAATGAGTGACCGGTCATGCTTAGCCTGGGTTACAAATGTTGTTGAACCCGATGTATTCCTCTCTAGAGGTACACTGTCGGACGGTGGTCCCATACCTTGCCAGTTGGAATTCATTAACCAATAAGCGCCCGCGGTTTTTGATTATATATTATGTATGTGGAACGTGAGATGAAAGCGTACTGCTAGATGATTATTATATTGTGATTGATAGACATTATTATAATATCAAAAGAGTTTTGATATAAAGATTATCGTTTCTTTCAAAAGGATTTTGAAATGTTGAATCAAGTGTTTTGGATTCTCATAAGGGAAAACCCGTTCCATGTTATACGGCGTGGTCTTATGAGATATATTTTATTTTTTCAAACTGTTTTAAATTGTTTACTTACACCAGTCCCATGACTGACCCGGAGTTTATTTTATTTTGTTTTCCCTAAACTCTTGGGTGCCCAAATTTGTACTGGCAGTCAAGTAGTCAGGATTTTACAGATATACTGAGAGCTGGAGCAGGAGGCTTAAGGATTTTATAGCAATAGTTTATTTCCTCTATGTTGTATGTGTTGTACTCTGATAAATGTTATTGTATACATATACTGGTTTTATTACAAAGTTATGTTATATTTTGTTCATTCTGCTGTAAGATTCGTATTTACTCTGATGTTGTATGTTCTTCTTCTTCTTTTATTCTAAGTTTCTATCTTATCTATTCTCACTCTCTAATTTCTTTCATGGACTATCTGGTGTTTCCGATGCTTGAATAGTTGACATGGTGTTGCATGCTGATATCCAAGGTCGCAAATTCCCCGGGTCGTTACAGTGGTATCAGAGTTGAAGGTTAAGTGATTACCTTGGCTCTGTGGCGTGAATCAGTAAAGATGGGGTTAGTAATGCCCTAGATTGAATTTGAGTGTATAAATGAGTGCGTATTTGTTATTTGATATAAAAATGGTTTTATATTGTGGAGATATATTGGTTGAGTTGTTTATGAGTTCTGGTCGATCAGTTTGATCCACTATATCGATAGAGATTTCCAAACACTTATATATGGTGAACCGATATCGTATGTTTTGAAAATAAAGGGTAAATGGTATAATTTTACCCAAATTATATTTTGATATAAAGAAAGTATATAATATTGTAAATATTGTAAATGTATCGGATATGTGGGTATTATTATAATCAAATAAGATTATAATTGGAACCGTTATATATAACCAATCAAAATTCATATAAATGAAATATATGAAATCGAAATGAATTAAATCTGAATTTAAATTAGAATTGAAACTTAAAACCATGGAAATTTGGAAAGGTATTTGTAGATGGATTTGGAAATAATATATAGGAATTTTAAAATCCTAGGAGATTTTAAATTATTTACAAGCATGGTGAATGATATTTTGAATTTGATTTCAAAAATGGAAATGTTTTAAATATGGGTTTTGAAAGTGATATGGTATTGAACTCTCTTCGATCGCTGGAAAATACATTCCGATGATGAAGTCGACCATCATCGGTATTCGTTTTCGAGTTGTAAGTGACGGATTAGTACCAAAAATTTTGCTTCTAAATTATTTTGTGAAAAGCAAGTTGTTTTGAATCCTGAGAGGGGATATCTGGTTTTATAAAAGCTAAACGGTTTGAAATTCCCTAGAAAAGATTGTTTGAATTAAAATAAATTAAATTAGAATTTGTAAAAGCAAATAGAAGTTGAATTGAAAACCAGTTAAGTGGAAAATGAATTGAGATAGAAAATATCGAATTAGATTGGATTAGAGATAATCCGAAATGAAATTGGACTGGTAAGTTAAGAGTTGAAATTAAAAATGGAATCTGAGTTAAGAGCAGAATTTGGCTTGGGTATAACCGAAGATTTGGATGACATTGGTATATGCAGAATTGGTAACAGATGGAAAGGATGTATTGATATGCCCGACAAAAAGGTACCAGTTTATATTTTTATTGGGTATGAGGTTTTTATGAGCCGAATTAGCAAGCCGCTTGGCTGTTTGATTTTCTTTTCGGTAGGAGAAGGCCTAAAGAGGCGAGTTGTGGTTGTACCGATAGAGCCGTACAAAGGAGGTGCTAGTAAAATTTTTCGAAAATTTAGGGTGTCATAAAATTTTCAGGATATTTGAAATTTTTTGTTAATATAAATGAATTAATAATTTATTAAAATAAACTGGTTCAGTGAAACTGGAGTTAAGAAGTAAACGAATAATTTTTAACCCAGTTAATAGGGTTTGTTTTCTACCTTAGCAATTTCGAGGACGAAATTATTTTAAGGGGGAAGAATGTAACGACCCGTGTTTTTGCGGTATAATAATTAATTAATTTAATTATTTAAAATAATGGTTTGGTAATTTAACGGTTGTTTAATTAAATAATATCGAATATTTAATTAATATAATAATTAAATAATATATTTAAATTGCAGAATAGTCGGAAACAGTAGAATTCACAATACTGTGTGAATTGGATCATTTAAAATATTTAATTCAGTTTAGAATTGAATTAGAATAACAAATATATTATATAAACGATAGTTGAACGTATAATTATATTATAATTATAATCGAGCTCGAAATGGCGCGGAAGTTTGTAATTTGGCGATTAGAACTTTAAACGAATATACAGAATCCGTTTAAACAAGAAACATTTGAATCTGTTAAACGATATTTTTCTAATAAAAGAGAAAAATCGAGATTTCGTCGTGTAGATTGTGAGTTATGTCCAAACCAAATTTTCGAAAAGTCGCTATGGAATTCCTTTACAATTTATAGCGATTTATTTATATTATATATTGGTTTCAATATAAATTGAATACTGATATAATCTGGGATTTTGAAATATCGGGTTACAAATCCCGATATGCATATTTTGGAGCTGGATGATATTCTATTGTGAATATATACGATAATATTAATTTATTAATATTAAATTTAATTATTTTTAAATATATTAATATTTAAATGGGTTTATTTAGTGATTTAAAAATAGCCAGTTTTGCAAACGACCTCTGTTTTCGACGAAACGAATTTTGTTGGATCCGGAATATTAAATTATTGTTAGATTTCAATTTCCGTGATTTTTGGAGTTAGTATGTGGCCCTACGGGATTTTAATGTGAAAACAGTCAATAATTTGACTTTAAAAATACGCTGTGTGAGCAAACGGAGTCAGAATTCGGCGAAACAAGTTTCGCTGGGTCCGTAATGTCGAACTGTTGCTGTATGTCCATTTTCATCAAAATTGGATATCATACGTAATTATATGAATTTTTAAACAATAAATAGGGGTAACGATTCAATAAAATTGAATATTATATCGAATAAAAAAATATTTATATATATTCCTAACTCTCTCTCAAACCCTCATTTATTTTTCTGGGTGGTCAAACAAATATAGCCGCCTATGTTTTTCCTTCAATAAAACCAACGAGAGGAATTTCTTCTTTGGGAAATCATAGAAAAACAAAGTAAATTTCTAAAATCATAATATTTACATATCTCGATTCCTGCAATGTCCCTCTGTATGCCAGCGTGAGTTTCGATTAGTACGAATTGACTTCTGTTCGCTGTTATTCTTGAGGCATGAGCTAGGGTTGATCACTTTGATCGATTAAGGCATTTATGATTGATTTCAAGTTCGTTTTCGGGTTCGTAGTGTGAAATAGCAGCTGTTGGCAGAAATTGAGGAAGTTCAGTGCACATTTGTGTCGTTCGACATATAGGGTCCTTGCGTCGCTGTCTTGGACGCATTCTAGGAGGAGGCGACGGAGTTGTCCTGGTGGGGCTAGCTGTGATGAGCTTCGGAAGCGATGAATATCGGTGAAGTCAATTTGCAAATCCATGGTGAGATGAAGGTACGATTGGGGGTAATGGAGTTCAAAATTTTACTCTGAACATGAGTTATATTTCGTAGAAGAAGGCATCAGATTGGGGAATGTTAGCATGGGTTGAGTGCGATTGAGTAGTAAGGAATTATAGTGATTTTTGTTTTCATCTTCGTGGACAGAAACAGATGGGGTAATCATAGAAAAGAACGGTAATGGCTTTACTGGAATGCGGCAATTCATTGGAGAAGGAAGAGAACTGCTCATTTGGGGAGGTGTAGGAATGATGCGCGTTGGGCTTAGGAAGTGGTGAGGCCCAAATAATTTTATTTATCAAAGTTTATTTCGAATTAAATTATATAAATGTTTACACAAAATTATAAATGCAATATATTCGTCATACAATATCAGAATCCGACAAAACAAGATCCGTTAGGATCGTATGGACGAGCGTTACAAAATGGAACTGACTGGGAGTGAATTGGAGCTCGTTACAATTTATAGCGAAATAAATTATCTGTCTAAATCAACCGACAATTATCGTTATTTAACGATGATCGTCCAATGTGAGTAAATATCACTAACTCTGTACGGTTTATATTTTTATAAATATAATCTAGTATTGATAATGATGATTGATTGTTGTGTGTTGATTGTTTGGTTGAATTGCTGATGTATTGGTTGAAATTATAGAAAACGATATATATAAATCGTTAATCAAATATTGATTCTGTTTATCAGAATATTCCATATTGAAATGAAATCGATGTTATTTATATTGTTTAACGTCTATGATGCAGGGACACAGGTTGGAGGGATCCAATTGGATTCCTCAATATTATAATACTGTTTGTTTTCATATATAGTGATATATGATGTGATATAAAATCTGTGATTGATTATGATGACACTGATCATGTTATTTGGTATTTTAAATACCATATGAAATAATGGAATGTAAAAAGGAAATTTTCAAAGTGAATACTGAAAATAAAATATTTATATATGAAATAAATAGAATATTATAAAAGGTAATATTTGGAAAACAAATATTGGTAAATATAATTAAGGAAATATTTGGGAAATAAATAGAATTATATAAAAGGATTTATATAAAACAAATAGAATTATATAAAAGGATTTATATAGAATAAATATAATTATATAAAGGGAATTATAAATGAGATTATAAATGTTGGAAATGAAATAAGATTTGTATGAATAATTCTACAAATAAAAATATAAATAGAATTTGGGTTTGAAATATTGTTTTTAAATACGAAATCCAACGGTTTTGATTATATAAAGAAATATTTTTCACATTCTATGTGAAAATTAGTTTAAAGTAAATATTTTGCTAATAAAATATTTATAAAGGAAACAGGTTTTGAAATAGGAATTTAAAATGGAGCTAAAGGAATTAAAAACTGACTGGAGATTAGTTAAGTTGAACAGTTGTCTGGGTATTGATCTGATGTTGGTTTCGGCCTTCGGGGTTAATACGCAGGCGGTTGTTCTCTTACTAGTTTACAGTTAGAGACTGATATATGTGAGAAGATAGTGATGCGTGAATCAAAAATGGAAACGTTTTCCAAAGTTAATAACGTATATTTTCTAAAATTAGAGAATAAGGATTTGATGAATATATGGAAACGAGAAATGGGGAAATGAATAAACGTTGATTGATGATTGATCAATAGAATTTCCATCTAGAAATAATATCGTTGTTTGTACACAGGTTTTTCTTTAATAGTTAAATCACCGACTATCGAAGTTTTTGACCATTTTTCAATCGTCAATAGGGAGAGACCGTGTGACGGCAAGGAATTTTGCTCGGTCCGAACCAGTCGCTAAACCGACTCAGACCGTTCGAAATGCCCTATCGTTTGAGAACACGACAAAACAGAACTCATACAGAAGAACATTTCATTGTATATAACAACAATGCATCAGATTACAAGAATATACAGAGTATAAAAGAATATATATTACACAGAAAAAAAAAACAGGGATTTAAATTACATTTAAATACATAGCAGCGGAAAATAATACAATACACAACTAGAAGTAGATATACGGATACAAAGCTTTCCGGATATCGTTCCAGCTGTAAACCAGGATCCTGTGAATATAAATCTGCAAAACCGAAACTACTAGCTGCCCGTGTCAAAATAGGGGCACCCAGAGTTTAGGTTAAAACAATAAACTCCAGGTCAGTCATGTGACTGGTGTGAGAACTAAAACAGTTAATCTTTATCTTTAAAGTTAGGTAAATCAAGGGACCACGCCGTATAACACGGAACGGGTTTTCTCCCAAGAATACTAGTGCATAAAATAAACAACGCAATGCTTTTTCGAAAAATGAGGCTGTTATAAGACCCAGGTCCCATCACACAATGCAACGCAAGCCGGAGGATAGGGTTTTCCCTTATAATAGCCAAACATGCTTAGTACGTTTAAAACAAATCATTTGATACTATAATATGTGTATAGTGTCAAAACGATTCCAATCATAAATATCAATCATAGACGGCATGGGTACCATATATCATGTCGCCATACTAGTTCTACAATTAAAGCCGTAATACACGTATTGGAAATTGGATTTCCATCATGGTGGCTCCTGATTCGAAAGATCGCTCGCGTAGTACAAATCACCGCGGCTTACGTCTCAGCGAGAGAAAACACCGCTATGCACATCCGCACTTTTGGGGACTCAAGTATCACCGCGGCTTACGTCTTAGCGAGAGAAAACACCGCTTACTCTATCCCTCCGAGCACGAAGCTCAATCTCGGTCGACCGAATCCACTACACTAAAAAAATGTATACTGATCAAACCATCAGTTTACCACCATCCCGGGCTGTGAGGCTCGCGGATCAACGCTATACACAAAGCCATGCTATATCAGCTGCGCTTTGATCATCAACCACCAAACTTTGCTTTTCAACAAAAGTTGGATCACTGCATCTCAGTATGCCACACTATCAATCCATATCGTACCACTGATTTCTGCCAATATATAACCTCTGAGCTCATACGTCTCAGAGAAGGGCGTTAAGCAAGAGAATAAATTCTCCGCCGCCAAACAGATATATATTTAGCTAAGATCAACAAATACAATATAAAGGAATACAATGTCAGACACACCATCCATTTACAAGTCCGTTCTAGGTCTGAACGAAACCGGAGGCACTTTCCTCGCATATCCATCCATCTCCAAGTACGTCTGGACGACCACCAACTATTTCCATCCTCTTGGGTGTACAGCCCAATCAGGATCGTCAGTAATTATCCGAACGATGTGAAGACTTCCGGTCTTTAACCACCGTCTTCATCTTCGACTCATCGTCGAATCGGTTATTCAGAATGGGTATAAACCCGGCCTTCCCGAACAACCCGCGTATTATTAAAACGAATGTTACACAAACACAGCATACGCCTCATTCCAATTCATTAGTCACTAACCGCAAATTAGCCAGAGAACAATTCCCCAAACATTAACCCCGAAGGCCGAAACCAACATCAGATCAATACCCAGGAAACCATTCATCTTAGCCAACCTACAGCTAGTTTCTAAACTCCACATTCTTAGGGAAAGGTTCCCATTAATTTTATCCAAGATAAATCCTTTAAAATTTATCCTGTAATCTCCCTTGGGATGTCGTTTAAAACCAAATTATGGTTTTTCCAACTAGTCGAGATTAGCGAACCACAACGAAGTAATTATTTATTTTATTTCTCAATCCCAACCTATTCATCCCATGAAGCAAAACTGGTAATACTCCATATCTAACACCACAGTGTTATCGGTAAAATTAATTACCATTTCACGTTCAAATCTAATTAAAGATTTAACTATCGCTTTGGAGCAAAAACTGGCGATACTCCATTCTCGCTCACTTTCCAAATTTGATAATTTAAATTATCAATTCACATTTCAATCAGTTTGCAGATTCATTAAAACTCCTTTACCGGGTTAAAGAACTAGGTGTTATTTAAAACACAATTCACGATAAACCCAAATCACTTCTAGTTTAATTTAATTCAAATATATTAAGAATCCCGATTATTTAAAACCCCTTTTTAAATCTAATTTATTTAAAAACAAATCGAGTTTTAAATTTAGTTCAAACTAGTTCATTTTGATAAAAATCTATTTTTATCTTCTCGAATATGGAGTTTTTCATCCCAAATTTTCCCAAATCATTTCTAATGATTTTACACAAATTATTGATATTTTTAATTATTTTTATCAAGGCCCGTACAGTCGATTTCCATCAATGGCCATCGAACTGCACTTATAGCGACCTTTTTCGAATTTGATTTGGACGTATCTCCAAATCCAACCGTTAGATTTCAAATTTCTAATCTTCGTTAGAAAGCTCTTTTCGATACGAACCCAACGGTTCCGATTTTAGGAGAATCCGACGGTCGGATCTCCCGTAATGTCCGTTTGAAATAAATGGTCGAAATTCACGAACTGCCGCTGCGCGGCGCGTTCTATTCAGGCCATTATATATATAATATATATATATTATATATATATCGTCGATTACCTTTTTAAAACGAATTTTATAAGTCATTTCAAATTTGTTTTAAAGACAATTTCAACCTTTAATTCAAATTCAAATTAAAATTGAATTCTCCCTTATAAATTCTTTCTACATTCATTTCTATTTGATTTCAATTCGAATTCGTTTTCAATTCATTTCAATTCGAATTCGTTTTCAATTCATTTCAATTCGAATTCGTTTTCAATTCATTTCAATTCGAATTCCGTTTTCAATTCATTTCAATTCGAATTCGTTTTCAATTCATTTCAATTCGAATTCGTTTTCAATTCATTTCAATTCGAATTCCGTTATATATTCAATTCTTTTCGAAATCGTTATATATTCAATTCTTTTCGAAATCGTTATATATTCAATTCTTTTCAAAATAGTTATATATTCGATTCATTTCGAAATCGTTATATATTCAATTCTTTTCGAAATCGTTATATATTCGATTCATTTCGAAATCGTTATATATTCGATTCATTTCGAAATCGAATAAATCGATATAAATATCGTTTACGTCAAAATGGCGTCAATCTAATCAATACGGCTTCATAAATTTCTATTCTCAAATATTCTATTTCAAATATTTCTTTTTCAAAATAGTTGTTATTATCAAAATATTTCGTTCAACACATGACCAATCTCAATGAATGAGTACTGTCAACACATGAACTTTTATTTTATATCGATAAAGATGTAAATTTTATTATTAAAATATTTCGTTCAACACATGACCAATCTCAATGAATGAGACTGTCAACACATGAACTTTTATTTTATAATATTCTTTATTTTTCAAATTGGAATGAGGCCCAATCAATTACCATATAAAGTTAATTATATGGATTTTCATACAACACATGTATATCATAGACGAAAAATAATCAACCATCAACCAAAGTGCACTACACTGTATAAGCATCAAATATGGATATTCAACGCTTATAACAGCCTGTCAATCAATCGATCGACACATTTAATCAATCAGGATGAGTGAACTTCAAATTTCATCCCAACACCCGTGTGGGGTTTCAAACAATCAAACACATGTTTTATTTGTGCAGTTGGGCGATGTGTAAAATTTATCGACCCAATCAACGTCAGTCAAATCAGTGTACATAAACAAACCGTCTGGTTTGTAAATGAATATTTTATTTATTTACATCACGTTAAAAATTATATTTTTAACGATATAACATTTTATTCCAACATATGAATTTCTATTCAGTTCATTCTTTAAATAAAATGATATTTTTATTTTTCTAACTTATTTCAGAAAATTTCGGCGGCATAACGGCACGATACTAGAAACGGGACAAGGCTTAGCCTTATCCCCGGTCTAGTGAAGGCCCACGCCATTCACACATCAATCAAATCAATTTATTTCACTCAACAATTCAATTTCGAATCAAATCATCTTATCAACTACACAACCAAACAATTCAACAAACAAGCCATCCATGGTCTGTGGATGACGGGTGTCGGGTGCTACTAAGCACCGTCTGCATCCTAGTATATATATGCATATATATGTATAACTAGAATAAGAAATTTAGAGTGAGGAGTTCTCACCCTTTCGCTAAACTGAATGACGCAATTCTTCATGGGTAGGAAATCTTCACTGTGCTTTTCTTTCGTCTATTTCGTTGCCCTTATCCACTACCTATTTAAAAATCACATTTTTACTTTGCTATTCAATATATAAAAATCGAATTTTTATTTCGAAGTTCAATATATAAAAATCACATTTTTATTTCGAAGTTCAATATATAAAAATCACATTTTTATTTCGAAGTTCAATATATAAAAATCACATTTTTAACAATAAGGTTTTCGCCTTTATAAAAAATAAAGTTTTCGCTTTTATAAAAATAAAATCTTCATCTTTATAAAAACCAATCTTTTCTATTTTTTAAAAATCCTACTTTTTCTTCTAAACAAAAATCTCGCCTTTTTGCTTTTCTATTTTAAAGATCAAATCTTTTTCTTTTTAAAGTTCAACCCATTTTCCTTTTAAAGTTCAAACCATTTTCCTTTTAAAGTTTAAACCTTTTCTATTTAAAGTTTAAACCTTTTCTATTTAAACCTTAAAATAAAATCAGTTTTTATTTTTCCTTTTAAATCAGTTTTTACTCATTTACAAAATTCAGTTTTTTACTCTTTTTTAAAAAAATGCAGTTTTTACTCTTTTTTTAAAAAAATGCAGTTTATATCTTTTTTTTAAAAAAATGCAGTTTATAACTTCTATATAAATCGGTTTATAAAATCTAAAGAAAAAAATAAAACAGTTTATAAAATCTACATAAATCAGTCTATAATCATTTTATAAAAACAGTTTTTAACGAAAGTAAAAAAATAAATTAATTAAAAAAAAAACTTACCGGGGGGGGCTCTGTCGAGTGGTCGGTTCAGAGGGGTCAGAGGCGGCGTCGGAGCAGGTCTCTGGCGTTGGGGTCTTCCACAACAGGCGGCGTCGGTCAAATCAGGGCTGGAGCTAGGGTTTGGGCTTCGAATCGGGAGAGAGGAGGGGCTGGAGCTAACGTGGGGGAGAGGGAGGAGGTGGCGCCGGTCTTGGGGAGGGCGACGACGCCAGTGGCGGAGCTCGGTGGCTGAGCGACGGGGAGACTCGGGTTTTTTTTTTCTTTCTTTGAATTCTGAATCTATTTTAGAACGGGGGGGGGGGGGGGGGGCAGAAGTTATAGAAGAATGTTTTATTTTTTTTTTACTTAATTTTCCACAAAAAGCAACTTTCTTTTCCGACTTCAAAACGAGGCCCACCGCCTGTCGTCCCTAGCGTTTTACCCCTATTCCGAACACAATGGGATCTGTATCGCAAGTTGATTCAAACGTTACAATCAGTTTTCGTTAAATTTACATTTAAATCACTATATTGAATTTTAAACGTACGTTTCAAATTACCGGGGCCACATACTAACTAGAAAAATTCCAGAAAAATATTTTCTAGCTTCGTATTGACGATACGGTCCTAACAAAACTAGTTTCGTCGAATTCTGAGACCGTTTGAAAAATGGCCAATTTCCAGTCGATTAAAATCAACTGAAACTGGTCAAACGCGTTTTCCTTTGCCACGCTCACATATTGATTCGAAAAATTATGAAATTTGGAATCTAGCAATAATTTGACACTGCGGATCCAACAAAACTGGTTTCGTCGAAATCCGAGGTCATTTGCAAAATGTCCATTTTTAAGGGCCTGAATTCCATAGCGACTATTCAGAATTTTCAACTGGACATATCTCTTGAATCCCGATATGAAATCTTGATTTTTCGGATTCGTTGGAAAGATATTCACGAATAGATCCTAATGTTTTTGGTTTCACTAGAATCCGGATTGTTTTGCACCCGGTACATTCAATTGAAGTTTGAAATCGAATTATCGAACTACCGCGCCATTTTCAATTCTATTTATAATTATATATAAATATTTATATTCTAACGACGACGCGTATAATATATACGTTCGAATTATATTCAAAATAAATTTCTCTTCGATATTATTTAAAATAATCTATTTTAAATAATCAAAATTCGCTAAAATTGCCAAAATAAAAATTTTAAACTGGCCCAGATTTTCGGGTTGTTACAATCTCCCCCACTTAAAACTTTTCGTCCCCGAAAAGGAACAAAGTCGAAAGTGGTTTGATTAATCAACTCTACGCTCGACCTGGCTTCCATTCTCCAACTTTTCAGTTTCTGAGAATTTCTAAAATTTCAAAAATTTGGCTAACACCCTAAATTTTTGAAAAATTTCGCCATAACCTCCCCTGCACCGGGAGCATCGGGGAATTTCAAATAGCTTCCCCGGTCCTTCAGATCTCAAAAAGAAAAAGAAAAAGCCAAGCGGCTAGCCAATAGGCTCATAAAATCATCATCACCCAAACAAAACAGGAAATTATGTAGTAAACATGTACCTATTTGTCGGGCAAACAAATTTTATTCTCTGCTCTAGCCTCCTTGCTATGACCTGTTCAATGTAAGTACAAGTATATGCATGCAAATTCAATCAAATTCTAAAACATTCTAATATGCGGTGCTAAATTCACCTTAGTTCAATCATTCCTCTTACACCAGCTATATTATACAATATCGATACATTTTAAAACAAAAGCATATTTAAGTCCATACAAGCATCATACACATACATACATATATATATCCCAAAATGCTAGTTCATTACATTAAAACCCAACTTTCTAGGAAGTCGTGCCTCCTCCTTGCATAATTTCCAAAGTAGATATCTCCTTTCCTTTGGATTTCTTATCACCCTTCTTTAACGGGCAATTTCGGGCTAGATGCCCTATATCTTTGCATCGGAAGCACTTCTTTTCTTTTCCCAATTTTCTGGATTTTTTCTTAACGTTTGGACACTTATCCACAAAATGTCCCGTTTCTTTGCACTTAAAACAAACTATGTCCATTCTTATCTCTTTCTCCTTGCTTCTCTTTCTCTCAGGGCACCGAACCGCATAATGCCCTTCTTCTCTGCATATACGACAATAAACACCCACGTATGTTCCTAAGTTCAACTCCTTTTCTTTTTCTGCTTTCTGTTGGGCCCTCCTTGTTTGTTTCGGAGTCATACTGAAGTCAGCATTAGATAAGCCATAGAGAACCATCTCCTATATTATATTTGAGGATTTTATCAAGGGAGTTTGCATTACTTTTCGTTAACAAATATCTTGATTCATGCTTTATATATCATTCCAGTATTTCTATTAGTTGAATTAACAATCATCACAGCTAGCAATCAATGTGTTGGTTAACTTTCAAAGGTATATTTTTTTTTATTATTATATATATACTAAAAATCATGTTTTTGATGCCAAATCACAACAATTAACCTATCTAGTTTGGTTCTCACACCAGTCGATTGGAAATATATAAATATCTCACTTTCGAAACTCGAACATAAACACTGATGATGAGATCTCAATCATCAGTATCATCTCCGGGCGACTAGAGTGTGATTCTATATCTATTCAATATATTAAAACTTCGAATACACGTTTGCAAGGCGTATATGCAAAGTCTTTATATATTGGATTGTCCAAATTTAATATAAATAAATAATCAAATACGAATAGTTGATTTAGATTTTCAAAACAAAATTTGTTTTCATTTGAAAAATATACTCTTCACACTCGTCCTAGGATACTACTGATCCCATCTCTAACGAGTCATTCTAATTGGATATTACTAATCCAATATCTGATGAATTCTTTCGTATGTTTCTAATGTGTCTTGTTCTCTAGCTTTGTAAACCAAAGCTCTGATACCAACTGTGACGGCAAGGAATTTTGCTCGGTCCGAACCAGTCGCTAAACCGACTCAGACCGTTCGAAATGCCCTATCGTTTGAGAACACGACAAAACAGAACTCATACAGAAGAACATTTCATTGTATATAACAACAATGCATCAGATTACAAGAATATACAGAGTATAAAAGAATATATATTACACAGAAAAAAAAACAGGGATTTAAATTACATTTAAATACATAGCAGCGGAAAATAATACAATACACAACTAGAAGTAGATATACGGATACAAAGCTTTCCGGATATCGTTCCAGCTGTAAACCAGGATCCTGTGAATATAAATCTGCAAAACCGAAACTACTAGCTGCCCGTGTCAAAATAGGGGCACCCAGAGTTTTGGTTAAAACAATAAACTCCAGGTCAGTCATGTGACTGGTGTGAGAACTAAAACAGTTAATCTTTATCTTTAAAGTTAGGTAAATCAAGGGACCACGCCGTATAACACGGAACGGGTTTTCTCCCAAGAATACTAGTGCATAAAATAAACAACGCAATGCTTTTTCGAAAAATGAGGCTGTTATAAGACCCAGGTCCCATCACACAATGCAACGCAAGCCGGAGGATAGGGTTTTCCCTTATAATAGCCAAACATGCTTAGTACGTTTAAAACAAATCATTTGATACTATAATATGTGTATAGTGTCAAAACGATTCCAATCATAAATATCAATCATAGACGGCATGGGTACCATATATCATGTCGCCATACTAGTTCTACAATTAAAGCCGGAATACACGTATTGGAAATTGGATTTCCATCATGGTGGCTCCTGATTCGAAAGATCGCTCGCGTAGTACAAATCACCGCGGCTTACGTCTCAGCGAGAGAAAACACCGCTATGCACATCCGCACTTTTGGGGACTCAAGTATCACCGCGGCTTACGTCTCAGCGAGAGAAAACACCGCTTACTCTATCCCTCCGAGCACGAAGCTCAATCTCGGTCGACCGAATCCACTACACTAAAAAAATGTATACTGATCAAACCATCAGTTTACCACCATCCCGGGCTATGAGGCTCGCGGATCAACGCTATACACAAAGCCATGCTATATCAGCTGCGCTTTGATCATCAACCACCAAACTTTGCTTTTCAACAAAAGTTGGATCACTGCATCTCAGTATGCCACACTATCAATCCATATCGTACCACTGATTTCTGCCAATATATAACCTCTGAGCTCATATGTCTCAGAGAAGGGCGTTAAGAAAGAGAATAAATTCTCCGCCGCCAAACAGATATATATTTAGCAGAGATCAACAAATACAATATAAAGGAATACAATATCAGACACACCATCCATTTACAAGTCCGTTCTAGGTATGAACGAAACCGGAGGCACTTTCCTCGCATATCCATCCATCTCCAAGTACGTCTGGACGACCACCAACTATTTCCATCCTCTTGGGTGTACAGCCCAATCAGGATCGTCAGTAATTATCCGAACGATGTGAAGACTTCCGGTCTTTAACCACCGTCTTCATCTTCGACTCATCGTCGAATCGGTTATTCAGAATGGGTATAAACCCGGCCTTCCCGAACAACCCGCGTATTATTAAAACGAATGTTACACAAACACAGCATACGCCTCATTCCAATTCATTAGTCACTAACCGCAAATTAGCCAGAGAACAATTCCCCAAACATTAACCCCGAAGGCCGAAACCAACATCAGATCAATACCCAGGAAACCATTCATCTTAGCCAACCTACAGCTAGTTTCTAAACTCCACATTCTTAGGGAAAGGTTCCCATTAATTTTATCCAAGATAAATCCTTTAAAATTTATCCTGTAATCTCCCTTGGGATGTCGTTTAAAACCAAATTATGGTTTTTCCAACTAGTCGAGATTAGCGAACCACAACGAAGTAATTATTTATTTTATTTCCCAATCCCAACCTATTCATCCCATGAAGCAAAACTGGTAATACTCCATATCTAACACCACAGTGTTATCGGTAAAATTAATTACCATTTCACGTTCAAATCTAATTAAAGATTTAACTATCGCTTTGGAGAAAAAACTGGCGATACTCCATTCTCGCTCACTTTCCAAATTTGATAATTTAAATTATCAATTCACATTTCAATCAGTTTGCAGATTCATTAAAACTCCTTTACCGGGTTAAAGAACTAGGTGTTATTTAAAACACAGTTCACGATAAACCCAAATCACTTCTAGTTTAATTTAATTCAAATATATTAAGAATCCCGATTATTTAAAACCCCTTTTTAAATCTAATTTATTTAAAAACAAATCGAGTTTTAAATTTAGTTCAAACTAGTTCATTTTGATAAAAATCTATTTTTATCTTCTCGAATATGGAGTTTTTCATCCCAAATTTTCCCAAATCATTTCTAATGATTTTACACAAATTATTGATATTTTTAATTATTTTTATCAAGGCCCGTACAGTCGATTTCCATCAATGGCCATCGAACTGCACTTATAGCGACCTTTTTCGAATTTGATTTGGACGTATCTCCAAATCCAACCGTTAGATTTCAAATTTCTAATCTTCGTTAGAAAGCTCTTTTCGATACGAACCCAACGGTTCCGATTTTAGGAGAATCCGACGGTCGGATCTCCCGTAATGTCCGTTTGAAATAAATGGTCGAAATTCACGAACTGCCGCTGCGCGGCGCGTTCTATTCAGGCCATTATATATATAATATATATATATTATATATATATCGTCGATTACCTTTTTAAAACGAATTTTATAAGTCATTTCAAATTTGTTTTAAAGACAATTTCAACCTTTAATTCAAATTCAAATTAAAATTGAATTCTCCCTTATAAATTCTTTCTACATTCATTTCTATTTGATTTCAATTCGAATTCGTTTTCAATTCATTTCAATTCGAATTCGTTTTCAATTCATTTCAATTCGAATTCGTTTTCAATTCATTTCAATTCGAATTCCGTTTTCAATTCATTTCAATTCGAATTCGTTTTCAATTCATTTCAATTCGAATTCGTTTTCAATTCATTTCAATTCGAATTCCGTTATATATTCAATTCTTTTCGAAATCGTTATATATTCAATTCTTTTCGAAATCGTTATATATTCAATTCATTTCAAAATAGTTATATATTCGATTCATTTCGAAATCGTTATATATTCAATTCTTTTCGAAATCGTTATATATTCGATTCATTTCGAAATCGTTATATATTCGATTCATTTCGAAATCGAATAAATCGATATAAATATCGTTTACGTCAAAATGGCGTCAATCTAATCAATACGGCTTCATAAATTTCTATTCTCAAATATTCTATTTCAAATATTTCTTTTTCAAAATAGTTGTTATTATCAAAATATTTCGTTCAACACATGACCAATCTCAATGAATGAGTACTGTCAACACATGAACTTTTATTTTATATCGATAAAGATGTAAATTTTATTATTAAAATATTTCGTTCAACACATGACCAATCTCAATGAATGAGACTGTCAACACATGAACTTTTATTTTATAATATTCTTTATTTTTCAAATTGGAATGAGGCCCAATCAATTACCATATAAAGTTAATTATATGGATTTTCATACAACACATGTATATCATAGACGAAAAATAATCAACCATCAACCAAAGTGCACTACACTGTATAAGCATCAAATATGGATATTCAACGCTTATAACAGCCTGTCAATCAATCGATCGACACATTTAATCAATCAGGATGAGTGAACTTCAAATTTCATCCCAACACCCGTGTGGGGTTTCAAACAATCAAACACATGTTTTATTTGTGCAGTTGGGCGATGTGTAAAATTTATCGACCCAATCAACGTCAGTCAAATCAGTGTACATAAACAAACCGTCTGGTTTGTAAATGAATATTTTATTTATTTACATCACGTTAAAAATTATATTTTTAACGATATAACATTTTATTCCAACATATGAATTTCTATTCAGTTCATTCTTTAAATAAAATGATATTTTTATTTTTCTAACTTATTTCAGAAAATTTCGGCGGCATAACGGCACGATACTAGAAACGGGACAAGGCCTAGCCTTATCCCCGGTCTAGTGAAGGCCCACGCCATTCACACATCAATCAAATCAATTTATTTCACTCAACAATTCAATTTCGAATCAAATCATCTTATCAACTACACAACCAAACAATTCAACAAACAAGCCATCCATGGTCTGTGGATGACGGGTGTCGGGTGCTACTAAGCACCGTCTGCATCCTAGTATATATATGCATATATATGTATAACTAGAATAAGAAATTTAGAGTGAGGAGTTCTCACCCTTTCGCTAAACTGAATGACGCAATTCTTCATGGGTAGGAAATCTTCACTGTGCTTTTCTTTCGTCTATTTCGTTGCCCTTATCCACTACCTATTTAAAAATCACATTTTTACTTTGCTATTCAATATATAAAAATCGAATTTTTATTTCGAAGTTCAATATATAAAAATCACATTTTTATTTCGAAGTTCAATATATAAAAATCACATTTTTATTTCGAAGTTCAATATATAAAAATCACATTTTTAACAATAAGGTTTTCGCCTTTATAAAAAATAAAGTTTTCGCTTTTATAAAAATAAAATCTTCATCTTTATAAAAACCAATCTTTTCTATTTTTTAAAAATCCTACTTTTTCTTCTAAACAAAAATCTCGCCTTTTTGCTTTTCTATTTTAAAGATCAAATCTTTTTCTTTTTAAAGTTCAACCCATTTTCCTTTTAAAGTTCAAACCATTTTCCTTTTAAAGTTTAAACCTTTTCTATTTAAAGTTTAAACCTTTTCTATTTAAACCTTAAAATAAAATCAGTTTTTATTTTTCTTTTTAAATCAGTTTTTACTCATTTACAAAATTCAGTTTTTTACTCTTTTTTAAAAAAATGCAGTTTTTACTCTTTTTTTAAAAAAAATGCAGTTAATATCTTTTTTTTTTTAAAATGCAGTTTATAACTTCTATATAAATCGGTTTATAAAATCTAAAGAAAAAAATAAAACAGTTTATAAAATCTACATAAATCAGTCTATAATCATTTTATAAAACAGTTTTTAACGAAAGTAAAAAAATAAATTAATTAAAAAAAAAACTTACCGGGGGGGGCTCTGTCGAGTGGTCGGTTCAGAGGGGTCAGAGGCGGCGTCGGAGCAGGTCTCTGGCGTTGGGGTCTTCCACAACAGGCGGCGTCGGTCAAATCAGGGCTGGAGCTAGGGTTTGGGCTTCGAATCGGGAGAGAGGAGGGGCTGGAGCTAACGTGGGGGAGAGGGAGGAGGTGGCGCCGGTCTTGGGGAGGGCGACGACGCCAGTGGCGGAGCTCGGTGGCTGAGCGACGGGGAGACTCGGGGTTTTTTTTTTCTTTCTTTGAATTCTGAATCTATTTTAGAACGGGGGGGGGGGGGGGGCAGAAGTTATAGAAGAAGGTTTTTTTTTTTTTTTTACTTAATTTTCCACAAAAAGCAACTTTCTTTTCCGACTTCAAAACGAGGCCCACCGCCTGTCGTCCCTAGCGTTTTACCCCTATTCCGAACACAATGGGATCTGTATCGCAAGTTGATTCGAACGTTACAATCAGTTTTCGTTAAATTTACATTTAAATCACTATATTGAATTTTAAACGTACGTTTCAAATTACCGGGGCCACATACTAACTAGAAAAATTCCAGAAAAATATTTTCTAGCTTCGTATTGACGATACGGTCCTAACAAAACTAGTTTCGTCGAATTCTGAGACCGTTTGAAAAATGGCCAATTTCCAGTCGATTAAAATCAACTGAAACTGGTCAAACGCGTTTTCCTTTGCCACGCTCACATATTGATTCGAAAAATTATGAAATTTGGAATCTAGCAATAATTTGACACAGCGGATCCAACAAAACTGGTTTCGTCGAAATCCGAGGTCATTTGCAAAATGTCCATTTTTAAGGGCCTGAATTCCATAGCGACTATTCAGAATTTTCAACTGGACATATCTCTTGAATCCCGATATGAAATCTTGATTTTTCGGATTCGTTGGAAAGATATTCACGAATAGATCCTAATGTTTTTGGTTTCACTAGAATCCGGATTGTTTTGCACCCGGTACATTCAATTGAAGTTTGAAATCGAATTATCGAACTACCGCGCCATTTTCAATTCTATTTATAATTATATATAAATATTTATATTCTAACGACGACGCGTATAATATATACGTTCGAATTATATTCAAAATAAATTTCTCTTCGATATTATTTAAAATAATCTATTTTAAATAATCAAAATTCGCTAAAATTGCCAAAATAAAAATTTTAAACTGGCCCAGATTTTCGGGTTGTTACAGACCGGGATAGGATTCATTTTCTGAAAACCACTCTGTATGCATGTTAGCGTTGCGATCAAATATGAAGAAGATAATTGAAGACGGAGTTATGCAAGGGCTGTCCTGTTTACAGAATAGTACCTTTGGTTTGTCCAGTCCGAAGACAACCAGTATGGAAGAATGTCTGACAGAGTATATTTAATAGATCACGTAAGTTGACCTCTTCAAACGTATTTACATTTGGTGGCAGAGGAATTCATTTCTCTTAGCTGTATACCCATGGTATTTTTGGAGAAATCAATTTGTGATTTGGCGGGTATGACGATGTGACATTCAAAGTAAATAATGGTGTGGTCTGTACGTTATAACCTCTAGCCTCACAACCAGGAAATGGTATAAAATCGGGTAGGTCACATGGCTAAGTGGTTGGCTGCCAATTAGGTGTATTATCACCTGATCTAGTGTTTCATTTACTTCTTTAACCTATTTTGATGCTGTCCCTTTCGGGAAATGGTTGCTGATCCCAACCGTTGGTGATAATACATTCGGTACACTCAAGAGAAATGAGTGACCAGTCATGTTTAGCCTGAGTAACAAGATGTTCTTGTTGAACCCGGTGTATTCCTCCTTAGCGGTACACTATCAGAAGGTGGTCCCATACCTTGCCAGTTGGAATTAATTAACCAATAAGCGCCCGCGGTTTTTGATTATATATTATGTATGTGAAACGAGAGATGAAAGCGTTCTGCTAGATGATTACTATATTATTATTGATAGACATTATTATAATATCAAAAGAGTTTTGATATAAAAATTATCGTTTCTTCCAAAAGGATTTTGAAAGTTGAATCAAGTGTTTTGGATTCCCATAAGGGAAAAACCCGTTCCGTGTTATACGGCGTGATCTTATGAGATATGAATGATGAATTCCCTGTTCACTCCGTCATGGGCTCTATGTAAATCGACTTTAATGCACATCCTATCTGCTCCTTTCTTATTGAATTCAATAACAAGTTCATGGGCCTTAGTTGAATTTTTAGAAATGAGTTTGCCATTTATTATTACACTTTGACATTATGAGATAAGATCAGAAGGAACTCATTTAAGTTTATTACAATTGATTTCGCTAGGAATTTTATAAATGACACTACAATGTATAATAGGTTTATAATCCTCCTTTCTTTCTGGCTTGGAGAGAAATGTTATTTAGAATTATCAAATTTTATTTAAAATTATATGTATATGTATATAACTTAGTCAAAATGGGAGAATTTAGAAATTTTTAAAGATTGATTTTTAGTTCAAACTAATATGCTTTACTTAGTTCATTTTTATTTTATTTTATGTATATATAAATATTTCGCATATATATATATATTGAAACGACCCGAATTTCCGTACCCTTTGAGTCGACTAATAACACCACACGTCCAACCCAAATTGCACAGAAAAATGAATCATTATTAGAAAGAAATTAGAGGATGGGAAATAGAAAGGAAGAAATATTAGAACAGAAGAAAACGAAGATCACAACTCACAGCAGAACGAATAAACTATATTATATGACATAATTTTTGAAATACAAATCAGTAACTGTATATATATACATACCATCATAAGAGCACAACAGTTATCTCTGGAACAGTTATAAAACACCTGTTTCCAAATACAACAAAATACACAGCGGAAAATATGATAGCTATAGCTAGCTGGTGAAGTCTCCTGCTTCGAGCTCCTCCAAGTGAATCTGAAAAATCCCGACCACTTGACTGCCCGTACAAATTTGGGCACCCAAGAGTTTAGGGAAAACACACAAAATAAACTCTGGGTCAGTCATGGGATTGGTGTGAGTAAACTCCAACCATTGGTTTAACTTTCAAAATCCTTTAGAAAGAAAAGATAATCGTAAGACCAATCCACACATAAACACGGATGGTTTTTACCTTACGATAACCCAAAACATTTTGATATCAAAATCTGGTGATATTATAATAGTGTCTAAATCAAATAAATAGAATCTAGTGGAACGCTTGCATCTCACGCTCCATATATAATATAAAATCAAAAACCGTAGGGCGCTTATTGGAGATTGGATTTCCAACATGACAAGGTATGGGACCACCTGCCGATAGTGTATCTCTAGAGACGAATACACTGGGTTCAACAAGAACATCTTACAACCCAGCCCTCACATGACTGACCACTCATTTCGCTTGAGTGTATCGAATGTATATCACCAACGGTTGGGATCAGCAACCGTTTCCCGAAAGGGACAGCATCGATAGATTTAAGAACAAATGGAATTTCTCTAGATAGGTGATTATACATCCTAATGGGTGCGACCCACATAGCCATGCTGCCTGCCTGATTTTTGTCATTTCCCGGTTGTGAGGCTTGAGGTTTGAATTATCTTCCAGAACATCTGGCCACCATTCACTTTGAATGCCACATCGTCAGATCCATCGGAAATCACTAATTGATTCCCACAAAAATACTCAGATTGTTAGGCTAAAGAAGTTTCCCTTCTGTGCCACCAACTTCGTATGTTTGAAGGAATCAACGTACGTAATCCCTTTGGAAATACTCTGTCAGACACTCGTCCATACAAGTTGTCCTGGGTCTGGACAAACCGAAGGCACCATTCTATTAATCCATCTTGGCAATTTCTACCTAGGATTAACGGAACAGCCCTTGCACTTTACTCCGTCTTCATAATATCTTCAACATAAGTTGATTCATAACGCTTATACCAATACAAGGTGGTTTTCAGACATTAAATCTGATCCCGGTCTCTCCATATTGACAACGGAGGTATAAAATAAAATAAAACTTTGATAGTCGGTGATTTAACTATCAAAGATACATCCATACAATCAACGGTCCTATTTCCAATTGGAAATTTCTACCGATCAAGCACCAAACAAAACTAGTCCCTTTATATTGATTCCTTATTATATTATCGATTTCAATTTCCCATTTTCCCTTTTTTTAGATTCTTTCAAAATTCAATTGTCTTTCTCGATTATTGGAAAACATTTCCAATATCATAATTCCTTTATCCGAGAAAATATTTCTTATTTTAGAAAAAAAACATTTCTAAATACTCACGAATCCTTATTTTCTATATTCTGAAATTATACTTTATTAATATCAGGAAACATTCTCATATTCCATTTCATAATTTTTCATTCAACAATTCATTTCATTTTCGATGCGTAGAAAATATCTCTCATTTTATTTGTGGAAAACATTTCAAATTAACGCAATGTTATAAAACATCGTTATTATAACTCAAACCATTCACCATTTATTAGCTAACCACATTGCTAACCAATTTTCACCATCGAACCTTAACCATTCCTCCATCAACCGTGAAGCCAATCAAGTTGGGGTATATTTACCTCTCAGACCTTAACTGAACAACATTCTCGACTTTGAAATAGTCAAAGCTCACAATTTTAAAAAAACCGTCGCTTACGTGACTCTCGGATTTGGTCTAAGAACACACTTCCTTTGCAGAAAAATATTGATTATAATGGTAGCGTTATAATCTCTGTTTCCAAATATTTGATTTATAAAACATTGCTTTTAACAACAGCGTTACAATCGCTGTCTGGGATTATAGAACATTTATTATACGACAGCGTTAAGATCACTGTTCAGATTTACAAAACATTTATTATAACGACAGCGTCAAAATCGCTGTTCAGATTTACAAACCTTTATTATAACGACAACGCTAAAAATCGCTGTTTAAATTTATAAAACATTTATTATGACAACAGCGCTAAAATCGCTGTTTATAATTTCTTTATAACTGTTAACCCCAAATCCAATTACACTTATCGATTTCAAATTCGGTTTTCACTTCTCTATATAAATTTAGACTTGAATTTATTCTTATATTTATTCCAAGATAAATATTTTACTGAATTTATAAATGTTGTTTATAATTTAATCTCTTAATTTGTCTTTTAAACGGGTTTCCATTTAAAATCTCCTTTTAAAAACCTCATAACGAACTCACATTCGATTATAAGGTATCGATTTCAAATCCCATTTTAATTATCTAGTGATAAGCATTCATCTTCATACATAAATATCGTTTACAAGTTTAACTACTCGTCTTATGCATTAAACAAGGTTATATATTTCTAAGCTATTCGAGATTCAATTTCTATATTTTTGAAAAATAAATTTCCTTCTTAAATTTCAAAAATCCTTTTCTACATTTGAAATTATTTCATGGTATTAAATATCAAGATTTAAAGAGCCAGTGTAATTCATCACAACAAAATCAATCACAGTATAGGTGTATCACAACATATATCATGATAAAGAATAAACAGTAATATAAATGTTGAGGAATCCAGTTGGATTCCTCCAACCTGTTTCCCTGCATCCACAGATGTTAGTCAAACATCAATATGAGATATCATAGTAAACAGAACTGATAATCGATCAACGTTATATCTATATCAACCATCAACCACTTTTATCAACCATCACACAACATGAAATTACTATAAATAAATTTAAAACTCGTTTATAAAAATATAAACGAGGCAGAATTAGTGAGTTTACTCACCTTGTTCTGTAGTTGATGATTCTGCTTCTATTTCATTTAAAATCAAACGAACGTCTGATTTAATCTCGAAATTCCTGCAGCTTTATTTTCAGCCACGTCCGTTCGACAATGTAAATCTCGTCGTTGCGGTTCCCATGGATCTTGTCGCTCTCAATTCGTTCCTTATTAAATAAGCCACCACTAGTTGCTAACCATGTGTTATCCACCTCCTTGTAACATTTTCCTTCCTTAAAAATCATTTTTCACCGGTTCGAAACCATTACAGTCCACTTCCCTTTTACTGCATTCTTCGAATCTTTTCCCACCCAGCGATTTTATAGATAACATTGATATAATTCCAAAGGACCTGGGTATACTGAAATCATGTTTAATGTATAATAAGAATCAGCCTAATTGCTTCCCTACCGTTCAATACTTGGACTTTCTCTTCCAGGTAAAACTTCGAACTGCTCCTCCATGAACGCATCCCTTTGTTCACGTGATTAGGCCAATTAATTGTGTTTTAAAAACACGTGATGCTTTCCAGTTCTTCTAATAACAAAAACTCTATTATTCCAATACATGACCTTTGTTCAAGCCTCCCCCATGTTGCCTATTGCAATCGCACCCAGTCACTACACCGTTCAATGCACTATCATGGCCATCAGTCCCCTTTCATAACTATGTCTCCTCCTGTACACTTTCTCTTTTCCAAAACCAATCACCAAACTTCACCATTTCATCCATGCCAGTACTCCCAACACTACTACTCCAACAAAACTTTAGTACCCAATGCACGCCTTTCAATCATCTCCTTCCATTTGCTTAGTGTCCTCTGCCGAGACTCCGCACTTCTCAGTACACAGCGCGCCTCCGACAACCGGCGTCAGCCCCCCCATCACCAGCGGACCACCACGACGCTCCCTACCATCTCTGATTTCCATACCTCATGGTTTTAGAGCAGCGGTGGATCAAAGGAAGGGTTTGGCTGTGTTTCAAAAAATAATGAAGCAGCTGTTTTTGTTTGGAACCAGAGAGAGAATGCGGAGTTTTGTTTTTTCTTAAGGGAAGAGAATGAAACAGGGTATGCGTTTAAATAGGTAGAAATTACGTGGTACCCAAGTATTTAGTGTGTAGAGTAGCTGTAAAGTATGTATAGGTGCGTTGATTTTAGTTACTTTGTCGGCAAGGAGTGTTGGTATTGTACAGAAATCTTGGGGTTGAAGCGTGTGCAGGGAAAAAAGGATGGGAAAGGGATGAAAAGAAAAGAAGAAAGAAAAAAAATGCTAAAGCATGTGATATGTCAGTATCGTTTCAACATAGGCATGTCGACCCTTCACACTAGCCTGATTTAGAACGTACATTTTCAACTATAAGTAACCAAAAGTCTCCTTTTGTGTCTGCAGGCATTTAAACCCAAGCAGCTTCAATACATCTTCGGCCAACGTGAATAGCTTCGGGTCAGTCTCATAAATATGATTTGATTTACGTTAGATTTTTGTTAAGGGTACTTGTTGCATAAATCTCTGTTCGTTTATGGATTGCTACTGACAAAAATAAGAATACGGTCGTGTCCAGCGGGGTGCCACGGTCCCAAAAATATAATAATATCAGTAGTTTGACTTATATTACGAAACCCCAAAATATTGATATAGGGTGCAAAATACTCCAATAAAAAGTTATGTATTTAATTAATTAAAAACTATAGTAAAATTCTAAAAATTAAATTATAACTACGCCTCAAAAGAACCTTGCCCAAATTCAAGACCGATATTTAAATATATTTAAATAACCGTTATGGCTTATATACGATTCCACAGCGACTTTCTGAAAATTTGATTTGGACGTAACTTACAATCTATAAAATGAAATCTTGATTTTTCCACTTCCATTAGAAAGATACAGTTCAATAGATTCAAACGTTTCTTGTTTCGCTAAAATCCGATTTATTTTGAATCTTGTACGTTCATTTGAAATTTGAAATCGAATTTTCAAACTACCGCGCCATTTTGAACTCGTTTTAATTATATTATAAATTATACGTTTAAATATCGTTTTATTCAATAAATTCCTATATATAATTCAAATAAAATGTTTAAAACAAATTTAAATATTCAGAATTCAACGGCTTAAAATCCGGGTCGTTACATATATCTTGATATATGTGTCTACGCTTGCACGTCTAAACTAAACATATGTGATACTAATAATATGTGATACAACCATGTCTATTATTAGCATTTTTGAACATTTGTATATACCTAGGCATTTATATTCTTTTAATACATATGTATGTATGTGCATTTATCATTTTTATTTATAAGTATAATACGTATGTATATGAAACTAATATAATTTTAATATGTATGTTTGTGTGTGTATAGCTTGTGTGAATAGTTATACATATGCTTATTCTTACTGCATTTTCGTTAGTTTAGAAATGCATATGATGTATTCAAACTCACATTTAAATATACACATATACATACATATATAAAATATTTAAAATAAAATTTTATTTTACTTTAATATAATAAATTTAATATAATCCTACCTAATAATTTATATAGGCCCGTTAAGATCTAAATATGATTATTTTCAAATTTACCTATTTTATCCATTGTCAAACGAGCCTATCCTAATATTTATCTTGCATCATACTTATATTAATAATTATTGAAATATTTGAAATGTAGATGTTTTATTTATTGGATTTTACCTTGTTATTCATTGTTGTGGTTTATGTATGCTTACTTAATTTCGCTACGAAGTTTTCCTTTTTTGTTCATAATTGAGAGTTTGAGAATTTGAATTTCGAAATTTTCAAATATTGATTTTTTATTCGATCTAATATCTTTTACTTAGTCCAAAATATTAACCAAATTATAATTTTACATATATATATTTACAAATATATATTTGTGGGTGTATGGTTTTACACATGCTCACACTTACTATATTTTGTGTTAGTTAGGAATATAAGTGATGTATTACGACTTACATATTAAATATATACATACAAATATTAAAAGTTCAAAATAAATAAAAAATTACTTAAATACAATAGACTGAGTGTAATGCTAAATAATAGTTTACGTAGGTCGATTAGGATCCAAATAGGATTGTCTTTTAAATCCACCCATTCCATCCGTAGCCAAACGAGCCTATCTTAATACTTATTTTGCATTATGTTTTTATTGATAATTATTGGCATATTGGAATCATAGATGTTTTATTTGTTTGATTTGATTTTGTCATTCACTTTTCAGTTTTAAAATGCTTATTTAATTTCATTGCGAGATTTTCTTTTTGTTCATTTATAATTTAAGAATTTGAGTTATATAACCAATGTCCTAATATATTTTATATCAAAGATTAGCATGCAACCAAGATTAGCATTTGGTGTCAGAGCTCAGATTTAGTGATTACATGAGCGTTAAGTACATTTAAACCATTTAAAGCATTTTAAATTGCAATTTAAGTTTGGTAAAATATAAGATAGGAATGCATTCGTATATATGATTTGATGCTTCTTGTTTGTATATGGAATAAGTATGTTATTGGAGATTCAGATTAAGGATCTTAAGGTAAGTTAAACACTAGAGGGGAGGATGAATAGTGTTTAATGGAATTTATTAAATTTCTTGAAACCTTTTTGAATCAAACACATAGTATACAGATCACAAAAATTATAAAACACAGAATCAATTACAGAGTGCAGAAAGTAAAAGTAAAAGAAATAAAAGGAAAGTACACGCTGGGATTTCATACTGGTTCGGGACTCTCCTACATCCAGTCCTATACAACGCTGGGTTGATTTGGATTTTTATTCAACAAATTGAATTACAATCCTTGATTTCTGGGCTACAAGGGCACACCCCAACTGATTAAAAGTACAGTGAGACTTAGTTGATTTCCGGGCCACAACTTTACATCCAATTGATTTTTGGAACACAATCGCACCTAGTCACTTTAAATGGGACAAGACCACACCCTTCTCTTATCAGTTTTTGTCGTATTGACTTTATAGGACTTGATCTTGAGATCTTTGATTACAAACAGCCTATAACTCTTGAGAAGCACTTGAATTCAGAGAAAATTTGATTTAGAATTGAAAGAGAAGAAGAATGATATGATTTCTATTGAAATTGGCAGAGTATAAGTGTAGAAAATCAAGAATTAAATTACTATAGTGGCGGGATATTAAAAGAGGAAGAAGAATATGAGAAGATGTTAAAAATCGAATTCTGGAAGGTATTAATAGTATTCCAATAATCACAACGTTTCTGAAAGGATTTGAATTCAAAAGACACCTCTTTACAAATTTTAAACAACACCCTAATGGCTAGTATTTTTACATGCATAAAAGCATATGTCCACACATGCCAATGTATTTTCAGAAATATAGTTTTAAAACTAAGTAAATTGAAACGACCCAAACTTCCCCGTAAAGGAAAGTACGGATTGCTTTGAGAACAACATACATCAGAACACAAAACAGAAGAACATTTTATTGCTGATTACAACAATTACATTAGAGTACAAAAATATACAAGAGTGTGAATAAATATTTTACATTAGAAATACAATATCAGAGATTTAAAATTACATTTAAATAGCAGCGGAAAATATATATACAAAATACAACTGAAAGAAATACACAGATACCGAGCTTTCCAAATATCGCTTCAGCTGTAGACCAGGATCCTGTGAATAAATATCTGCAAAACCAAAACTACTAGCTGCTCGTGTGGAAAATAGGGGCACCCAGAGTTTAGGTTAAAACAATAAACTCCAGGTCAGTCATGGGACTGGTGTGAGAACTAAAAACAGTTGTTAACTTTATTTTAAAGTTAGGTAAATCAAGGGACCACACCGCTAATGCGGAACGGGTTTCCTCCCAAGAATACCAGTGCATAAAAAACAACGCAATGTTTTTAGAAAATGAAACCATTATAAGACTCAAGTCCCTTGCAACGAAAGCCGAAGGATAGAGTTTACCTTATAATGGTCAAAAATGCTTAATACGCGAAATTCATCTTTTATACTATAAGTGCACAGTGTAGAAATCAATTTCGAATATAAATGTATCAATCTTAGGTGGCATAATATACTATGTAAGTGGCATAATATATTATGTCACCATATAAGTATACAACTAAAAACCACAAAGCTCGTATTGGAAAGTTGGGTTTCCATCATGATGGCTCCTGATTCGAAAGACATATCGCGAATGTATCTCCACGGCTTACGTCTCGGCAAGAGAAAACACCATAATACATATAATACGCACTTTGGAAGTACAATCTAGTGGTCTATCCCCATGGGCTTCGGCTGATATCACTGCCCAATCTCCAGATGTGGAGCGACCACACCCAGCAACGCTCAGTTGACCCAATCCATGTATATATAAAGTATATTGGTCAACCTACTAATCAAACAAACCGTTCACCATCATATCGGGGTGTGAGGATCGCGAAGTAACGATATACGTAAAGCTATGCTAATTTACGCTGTGCATTGATCTTCATCCTCAAGGCTCTGCTTTTCAACAAAAGCCTTGATCATATGCATCTTAGCATGCCACATTGTCAGACCATACTATATCATTAATCATCTACCAATATATAACATGGTGTTAAGCAAGAGAATAAATTCTCCGCCACCAAACAGCTATATATTAAACAGAAATCAACGAATACAATATAAAGGAATACAATGTCAGACACACAATCCATTTACAAGTCCGTTCTGGGTCTGAACGAAACCATATCTGGTAGATCTCCAAACATGTCTGGATGATCACCAATTATTCCTTCATCTTGGGTGTACGGTCCAATCAAGATATCAATAATCATTCATTCGATATGGAAATTTCCCGGTCTTCAATAACCGTCTTCATCATCGATCTTCAATCGTCGTATGAATTATTCAGAATGGGTAAAACCCGGTCTTTCTGAATAATTTGTGCAATTTAAAATCATGTGCTTTAAAACACAACCAATGCCTCATTCCAATCAAGAGTATTCTTTGATTATAATTTAAGCCAAATTAAGGTTTATTCAACTAGTTGGGATTAACGTCTTACCGAAGTAATCATTTATTAATATCCTATTCCCATCCTATACAACCCATGGATTAAAACTGGTGGTACTCCATATCTAACACCCAATGTGTTACGGTAAACTTAATTGCCGTTTTATCGTTCAAATCTAATTAAAGATTTAACTATCGCTTGGAGTAAAAACTGGTGGTACCCCATTATCGTTCATTTCTTGAATTAAGTAAATTTAATTTCTTTTATCCTCATTCAATCCAATTAAAGATTTATTAAAACTATATTTAGTTTTAATCTTCAAGAATCATTATTTAATGATTATTTAACTTCCAAGAAATAATCTTGCCTTTAACTGGGTTAAAGAACAAATGTCGCTTAAAATCATCGTTCACAATAAACCCAAAATCATATTCCAATTTAATATATTAAATTGAAAACTTCTCTCTAGAATGTTTAGTTAAATCTTAATTAAAAGATTTATGAATTACCAATCTAAATTTCACTGTTACTCGGGTTTTAAGAACTAATGTCATTTAAAAACATTGTTCACAATAAACCCAAAAGTCAGTTTCACTTAATTTTCAATTATGTTTAGAAATTGGTAATCTTATTTAAATCTTAATTAAAAGATTTATTCTTTCTCAAATGGGTTTAAGAACAGTGTTATTTAAGACACTATTCACGACAAACCCAAATTCTAATCTGATATTAAATATCATGCTTTGAATAGAAATTATATCGATTCATGTTCAATATCAAATTCCGAAAATTAACGTGTATCAAATTGGGAATAACGATATTAATATCTTCCAAATTCCCACAATAACATCCGTATAATCACAGAATCCAATACTGAAATATTCCGAAGATTATTCCCATTCAAATCCATTCCAATATATGTATTGGAAAATCTTGGTTTTATTAAAACCATTTTAATCCTTTTATTTTCTTTTACATAAAAATGTATATTTACATTAAAATGAATCCTTTTCTTTCTTTTGAAACAAATTAACTATAAAAATGTATTCTTTCTAATCTAATCAATCTTAAATAAAAATGAAATCTTTTCAATGTAATCTTTTTAGTTCAACTTTTATTACATTGAAAGATGTAATATTTTCATTTCAATCTTTATTACATTGAAAATGTAATATTTTCAATTTTAAATCCAAATTGAATATTCAGTCTATTATCATATTAAAATAATATTATTTACAAAATATTAATTTTGAAATTAGCTCTTTCAATATGCATTATAAAATGGATAAAATAAATCGATAAACATGTTTGGGTTAAAATGGCGTTGCTATTTAAAACAGATTAAATAGCCCAATTCATTATCTTATTCATTTATATTTTAAATTGGGCCAGACCTCCCACATTAAGCCTGCGACTTGTGGATGCTAGTATGCCGGTTGGTTCCGGGCAGACTTATCCCACAAGTTGGGCTTAACCTCGTGTCATGACCCAATTCGTATTTGCGCACTTGGGCCTCTCACATTAGGCCCAACATTTGTGGCTGCTGGATATGCCGGGCGGGTCCGGGCAGACTTATACCACAAATGTAACCCAACCTCGTGTCCAAGTACAATTATAATTAATAATTATAATTAATTCACTGAAAATCTTATTTTTAAATATTCTTTTAAAATAAAGATATGATCTTTACATTAAATTGTCACCAATTTTATAAAACCCTTTGTTTCCGAATATCCTAACTGACATTTCAATTTTTAATGAAAAATTGAACTTTCTATATTATTATATTATAATACTAATCTTTTCAAATGTTCAAATTTTGAAATCAAACCTTCTTATCTTATCATACTGACCGTAAAGATGTAATCTTTCTAATTTAATCCTTTTTATTATAACTTTTAAACAATAAAGATGTAATTTTTCTAATTCATACATCAATTAATTACATTAACTGAATATTAAATTAAAATATTCTTTTAATTCAAAATTGGAATGAGACCCAATCCATTACCATATAATTTTAATTATATGGATTTCAAACATCGCATTAATTCCATGATAAAACATTCAATAACAGCCAAAGTGCATTCTAAACTAATCACAAGGGCGATGTGTTGTTAGAATATCAACTCAAGACCCGTGTGGGGTTTCAACCAACACAAATTCAAATAATATATTATTAATTGTGCTCTTGGACGAAGTGTGAAAATTTATCGTCCAATCAACATAAACAAGTCAGGCAACTTGTAAATGGCAGTGTAAACATGTTGTAAATATCATAAATGTCATAACAACATGTTACATATTTCAAATTTCAAACAATTCACAACAGTCATCCCAATCAACATTTATCCAACGAACAATAATTTCAACATAGATAATTAATTAATATTTAACAATAAAAATAATTAACTATTTCAAAAGCTTGAGTGAGATAAAAGTTCTCACTTTAAAAAAAAAATCTATTTATTACAAAACCCAATTTGTCATTTATATGTTCTCAATTGAAAACAAAAGAAAATCTTTTTATTACAAAACCTAAGTTGTCATTTACATGTTCTCAATTAAAAAAAAGAAAATCTTTTTATTACAAAACCTAATTTGTCATTTATTTGACAAATATATGTTCAAATCTACATGACATATAAAAATGTAAATTTTAACATGTATACAAAACTAATGTATACATGACATATAAAAATGTTAATTTTATCTTTGACAATTCTAAATGAATCATAAATGACATTTCTAAATGAACATAAATGATACTTCATTTTCTGACAATTCTAAATGAATATAAATGGAAGTTTTATTTAGCAAAACATGTTTTTACTAAATGACAGTCTTATTTAACAAATGGTCATTTTATAATAACTACACTAACATGTAAATGTTATGATCTTAACCTAACGAAGTATATATATAACAAATGGTATTTTTATTCAATTGCAACATTTTATGACAAAAATGTTAATTTTATTCTCATGCCTCGTGTTATTTTTAATTACATAACAAACTACTAACGAAAAAAAATGTTATTTTTATTTAAATGTGACATCTTCTAATTAAATGACATATTTACTGGTCATAAATGACCTATTTACTTTCTAACATAAATGACCTATTTGCTTTCTAACAAAAGATGATATTCTATTCTCTTACAAAAGATGACATTTTTGTTCTCAAACAAAAGATGACTTTTTCTATTAACATGAAACACAATCTATATAAATGACATATTTGTAACATATCATTATTCTAATTTAACTCTTCAAAATAAAAATGGCATTTGTATGCTCTAACATAGATGACAAATTTGTTTTATAACATAAATGGCAAATTTATGCTATATGAATATATTTTTTAATCTTTATTTTATTTTATTCATGAAAAATAAAAATGTAATTTTATTTCACAAAGACATTATCTAACAAAGATGACACTTTTATTTCAAGATTATATTTTACACAAATAAAATTTAACCAATCATCACCACCACAAGTCAAATCAACCAACCTCAATTTTTCATGATACAAACATGTGTTTTATATATAGCGTAAATATTCAACATTACAATCAAAATCAATTTGAATATATATATTTATTTTAAAAAACGAGAAATCTCACATGAATGCTCCACCGCCGCACGCACCTAAGACAACTGGATCCACATCAAACTACCTCACATCGAAGCCTATGCCAGCCTCCACCTTCGCCTGCCGTATGGGGAAACTCGCCGCCCCCTATAGCCCCCAATTCGACCACGAACCCACCACCTTTGAACCCAAAAATCTTCCCATCCATGGTGTTTCAAATGATCACTACCATACATCTTCATGAGCTAGAAGAGGCGAATGTTTTTCGTTCATATGATTTTCAAATTTATTGTTTGGATTAGAAGAAAAAGAAGGAGGAACTAGAGAACATTTTGGCGGCGGCTGGTCATATTAGTGGATTAGGGATTTGGGAAAAAGGACAAAAGCAATTTTATAATACTTTGTTTCTAATTTTACAATTAAATCCATACATTATTATTCCTTAATATTTTTGGAATATTTTTGAATCGTCCAAATTTAACATTTACATCTTTCCTATTAAATAGTGTGTATATTTGCTTTAATATAAAGCTATTATGTAACAACTTATATACTCAAGAATGTATTCCATATTTAAATAAATTTTACCTATAGTAGATTAAGACCATTTTTGAACATATCACAACTCATTTTTTTTTTTAAAGTTATGAAACCAAAATAGGAAAATATATCAATTTTAATTGTCTATCTTTCTGTAACATTTTATTATTATTATTATGCAATGAAATTCAGCAAGCCCATTATTTGGCGAGTATGTATATCAACCATTTTCAGCATGTAACCAACAAGGCAATTACAAATTTGACAGTGGGGCAAAGTTTTGTTTTTATTCCAGAAACCATGCATGTGCATTACGAATAAATATGTTTTATGTTTTAATTGTGTTTTATAAATATTTCCTTAAATCCCCTTTTGATTACACGCTATAATGACACATTTATTCCATTTTTTTATTATTCAAATTTCAAAAGTAGATGACAATGAAAGAGAGAGAAAGAGGAGAAAATGGAAAGAATTAATGCTAGATTAATGCTATTTGTTTATGAAAATATAGTCTACATTTTGAATTTCTAAAAGTTAAATTTGAATTGAGAGGGGAAATATTTAAGAGGACAGCAAAAGATATGTACATATATATACATATATATATATAGATATATATTAATATATATATATATATATATTGTTAGAATTTATTTCATTTATGACCTACACATTATTTTCAATCAGTAAATTAATAAATGTCACTAAAGTTCCTAAGACATTTTTAATATTAACATATTTGTCAATCAAGCATTCTTTTTTTAATGAATCATATTACATATTGCACATTTAAAATATAATCTTTTATTGTAAGCTTCTTTACATTAAACAAATGTAGCATAAGAATATAATCTTTTTATATTACCTAAAAATGTAAATTTTTATGTTACATCATTTAAACAAGCTATGATTCATTTCATTGAATCAATATTACATAAAAATGTACATTTTTATGTTATATGAACTTTCCTATTTAAACAAATGTCCATTTTTCATATTTCCTTCTTTACAATTAAAATGTAAACTTTTTATTGTTTAACCTTTTTATTAATATTTTTTTTTAGAATTTCTAATTTCTGAAGCATTTTCTATTTAAAATTTCTTATAATAAAATTTTAAATTGGTTCTGATTTTCCGGGTTGTTACAATCTCCCCCACTTAAAATCTTTTCGTCCTCGAAAAGGAATAGCGCTGAAAGTCGTTTAATTAACCAACTCAACTTTCAATTCTAATCGATTTCGAATTCAGTTCAATATTAAATTTGATTTAGCTAAATTTATTATTCTTTTACACACTGGTTTAATTAATTATCATTCCTATATTTTTATTTGTTAAACTAATAATCAAACATCACAACCAGCAATCAATTAGGTGGTTAACTTTTCAAATGCATAACTTTAATATATATATTCAAGAATCATGTTTCAGTGCAAATCACAACAATATACCCTATCTAGTTTTGGTTCTCACACCAGTCAATGGAAATATATAGATATACCACCTTCGATACTCGAACATAAATACTGATGATGCAGCTGTCATCATCAGAATTATCCCCGGGCAACTAGAGTGTGATTCTATATCTATCCAGTATATTAAAACTTCGAATATCCGTTAATTACTCGTATATTCAAAATCCTTATACACTCGATTGCCCAAAATAAAATATAATATACTCAAATATGTATATTAAGATAAAATTTTAAAACTAAATATGTTTTCATTTATTAATTTTATAAAAATAATACTCTTCCAACTCATTTTAGGATACTGCTGATCCCATCTCTAACGAGTGATTCTTATTGGATATTATTAATCCAATCTCTGATGAATTCTTTCGTTCGGTTCTAATGTGTCTTGTTCTCGAGCTCTGTAAACCAAAGCTCTGATACCAAATGAAACGACCCAAACTTCCCCGTAAAGGAAAGTACAGATTGCTTTGAGAACAACATACATCAGAACACAAAACAGAAGAACATTTTATTGCTGATTACAACAATTACATCAGAGTACAAAAATATACAAGAGTGTGAATAAATATTTTACATTAGAAATACAATATCAGAGATCGAAAATTACATTTAAATAGCAGCGGAAAATATATATATACAAAATACAACTGAAAGAAATACACAGATACAGAGCTTTCCGAATATCGCTTCAGCTGTAGACCAGGATCCTGTGAATAAATATCTGCAAAACCAAAACTACTAGCTGCCCGTGTGGAAAATAGGGGCACCCAGAGTTTAGGTTAAAACAATAAACTCCAGGTCAGTCATGAGACTGGTGTGAGAACTAAAAACAGTTGTTAACTTTATTTTAAAGTTAGGTAAATCAAGGGACCACACCGCTAATGCGGAACGGGTTTCCTCCCAAGAATACCAGTGCATAAAAAACAACGCAATGTTTTTAGAAAATGAAACCATTATAAGACTCAAGTCCCTTGCAATGAAAGCCGAAGGATAGAGTTTACCTTATAATGGTCAAAAATGCTTAATACGCGAAATTCATCTTTTATACTATAAGTGCACAGTGTAGAAATCAATTTCGAATATAAATGTATCAATCTTAGGTGGCATAATATACTATGTAAGTGGCATAATATATTATGTCACCATATAAGTATACAACTAAAAACCACAAAGCTCGTATTGGAAAGTTGGGTTTCCATCATGATGGCTCCTGATTCGAAAGACATATCGCGAATGTATCTCCACGGCTTACGTCTCGGCAAGAGAAAACACCATAATACATATAATACGCACTTTGGAAGTACAATCTAGTGTTCTATCCCCATGGGCTTTGGCTGATATCACTGCCCAATCTCCAGATGTGGAGCGACCACACCCAACAACGCTCAGTTGACCCAATCCATGTATATATAAAGTATATTGGTCAACCTACTAATCAAACAAACCGTTCACCATCATATCGGGGTGTGAGGATCGCGAAGTAACGATATACGTAAAGCTATGCTAATTTACGATGTGCTTTGATCTTCATCCTCAAGGCTCTGCTTTTCAACAAAAGCCTTGATCAAATGCATCTTAGCATGCCACACTGTCAGACCATACTATATCATTAATCATCTACCAATATATAACATGGTGTTAAGCAAGAGAATAAATTCTCCGCCACCAAACAGCTATATATTAAACAGAAATCAACGAATACAATATAAAGGAATACAATGTCAGACACACAATCCATTTACAAGTCCGTTCTGGGTCTGAACGAAACTGTGAAGACCCGCAACTTCCCCGTAAAGGAAAGCGTCGGATAGTTCGAGAACAAGCCACAACAGAACGCATATAAAAGAACATTTCACTATTATTACAACAATGCATCAGATTACAAGAATATACAGAGTATAAATGAATATTACACAGAAATATCAGAGATTTAAGTTACATTTAAATACATAGCAGCGGAAAATAATACAAAGCACAACTAGAAGAGATATACGGATACAAAGCTTTCCGGATATCGTTCCAGCTGTGAACCAGGACCCTGTGAATATAAATCTGCAAAACCAAAACTACTAGCTGCCCGTGTCAAAATAAGGGCACCCAGAGTTTAGGTTAAAACAATAAACTCCAGGTCAGTCATGTGACTGGTGTGAGAACTAAAACAGTTATTAATCTTTATTTTAAATCATTAGGTAAATCAAGGGACCACGCCGTATAACACGGAACGGGTTTCCTCCCAAGAATACCAGTGCATAAAACAAACAGCGCAATGCTAAATAAAGAAAAATGAAGCTGTTATAAGACCCAGGTCCCATCACACAATGCAACGCAGCCGAGGATAGGGCTTTCCCTTATAACAGCCAAAGAATGCTTGATACGTTTGAAACAAATCATTTGATACCATAATAAGTGCATAGTGTATAAAACAACTTCAAATCATAAGTATCAATCATAGGCGGCATAAGCGCCCCATCCCACTATGTCGCCATATATAGGATTACAATTAAAACCGCAAATGTCACGTATTTGGAAATTGGATTTCCGTCTATGAACCGAGGCTAGGGGCAAGATCCTCAACCGATTTGAGACGCTCTAGTCCGTGTCTCAGGACCCAGACACAGGTGGGCCCTTGGATCGTCAGGGCCGGTCCACCGATGTGGATTAAAATGCCTGAACACTACGTTTCCCCACCCTATGGGGTGTAAGTCTGGTCCGTCAGCCGACCAGAATGCATCGGCCGAAACCGATATAACCGAGGCGCCTCGCAACAGCAACAACCACATAAGTCAAACTCGTCAGGGCGTGTAAAACCACTGACGCCACTTCTAACTAGAAAGAAACGCATGCCCTCCCTGAGGTCCGTCTCCCGTTTTTGGTTCATACCTGGTGTGAAACACGCGAGGTATACGTTACACAAAGCTACGCCACAAAGGCCGTGCTTTGATCATCACCACAAGACTTTGCTTTTCAACAGAAGCCTTGATCATTTGCATCTTAGCATGCCACACAGGCAAACCATCCTATGCAACCGATATCAGTCACACAGAATGAAATCCGATGTCAGACACACAGTCCATTTACAAGTCCGTTCTGGGTTTGAACGAAACCGGAGGCACCTAGTACCCCGCATATCCATCGATCTCCAAGTACGTCTGGACGATCACTAACTGTTTCCATCTTCTTGGGTGTACAGCCCAATCAAGATCATCAGTTATCACCCAAACGACGTGAAGACTTCCGGTCTTCGACCATCGTCTTCATCTTCGACTTATCGTCGTATCAGTTATTCAGAATGGGATAAACCCGGTCTTTCCGAATAACTCGCGTATATTTTAAATAAGTGTTACACAAACACAACATACGCCTCATTCCAATTCATTAGTCATTAACCGTAAATTAATCAAGAGAATAATTCCCCAAATATTAACCCCGAAGGCCGAAACCAACATCAGATCAATATCCAGAAAACCATTCTACTTAGCTAACCGACAGTTAGTTTCTAAATTTCACGTTCAAATCTAATTAAAGATTTAACTATCGCCTGGAGCAAAACTGGTGATACTCCATTCTCGATCTTTTCAATCTAATTAAAGATTCATTAAAACTCCACTTAGTTTTAATCTGTGACTGGGTTAAAGAATCAGTGTCATTTAAAACACGGTTCACGATAAACCCAAAGTCACATCCCATTAATTATCGGGTTAAAGAACAAGTGTTATTTAAAACACTGTTCACGATAAAACCCAAAAATCAATATCCATTCAATTCCAATTAAATATTATTTAATTGGTACACTTCATTAAATCTAAATAAAAAGATTTAATCTTTTCTCAACTGGGTTCAAGAACAGTGTTAGTGAAGACACCATTCACGACAAACCCAAATCACATTCATTAATTATCGGGTTAAAGAACAAGTGTTATTTAAAACACTGTTCACGATAAACCCAAAAATCAATATCAATTCAATTCCAATTAAATATTATTTAATTGGTACACTTCATTAAATCTAAATAAAAAGATTTAATCATTTCTCAACTGGGTTCAAGAACAGTGTTAGTGAAGACACCATTCACGACAAACCCAAATCACATTCGATATTCAATACAAGGCTCTGAATAGAAAATATATCGGCTTATATTCAATATCAAATTCTACGACTAACAAATGTCGTATTGGAAATAACGATATAAATATATATATCTTTCAAATTTCCATAACAACACCTGTATAATCACGAATTCCAACATCGAAATATTCCGAAGACAATTTCGATTCAAATCCACTCCAATGCAATCATTGGAAATTTTGGTTATTTTCAAAACCCTTTTCGAATTCAATTTATTTATTTAAAAATAAATAGAATTATAATTCTAGTTCAAAACTAGTTCATTTCGATAAAAATCTATTTTTATCTTTTCAAATATGGAGTTTTTCATCCCAATTCTTTCTAAATCATTTCTTATGATTTTACACAAATTATTACTATTTTTAATAATTTTATCAAGGCCCGTACAGTCGATTTCCATCAATGGCCCTCGAACTGCACTTACAGCGACCTTTTTCAAATTTGATTTGGACATAATTCCAAATCCAACCGTTAGATTTCAAATTTCTAACATTCATTAGAAAGCTCTTTTCGATACGAACCCAACGGTTCCGGTTTTAGGAGAATCCGACGGTCGGATCTCCCGTAATGTCCGTTTGAAATAAATGGTCGAAATTCGCGAACTGCCGCGGCGCGGCGCGTTCTATTCAGGCCATTATATTATATATATATATATAATATATATTTCGTCGATTTCTATTTAAAACGAATTATATAAATAGTTTTAAAATCGTTTCAAAAGCTATTTCAACTTTCTTTTCAATTCAAATCAAAATTGAATTCTTCTTTATAAATTCGTTTTAAAATTCATTTCTATTCAATTCAAATTTCAATTCAATTTGAATTCATTTCAATTCACTTTCGATTCAATTTGAATTCGTTTTCAATTCAATTCATTTCGAAATCGTTTTCAATTCAATTCATTTCGAAATCGTTTTCAATTCATTTCATTTCGAAATCGTTTTCAATTCAATTCATTTCGAAATCGTTTTCAATTCAATTCATTTCGAAATCGTTTTCAATTCATTTTGAATTCGTTTTCAATTCAATTCATTTCGAAATCGTTTTCAATTCAATTCATTTCGAAATCGTTTTCAATTCATTTTGAATTCGTTTTCAATTCAATTCATTTCGAAATCGTTTTAAAATCGATATAAATATCGTTCACGTCGAAATGGCGTCAATCTAACAAACACGGCTTCATAAATTTCTATTTCAAATATTCTATTTCAAATATTTCCTATTATCAAAATATTTGTTATTATCAAAATATTCTTTATTTTCACGATTGGAATGAGGCCCAATCAATCACCATATAAAATTAATTATATGGATTTTCATACAACACATGTATATAATAACATTGAAAATAATCAACCATCAACCAAAGTGCACGACACTGTATAAGCATCAAATATAGATATTCAACGCTCATAACAGCCTGTCAATCAATCGATCGACATATTTAATCAATCAGGATGAGTGAAATTCATATTTCATCCCAACACCCGTGTGGGGTTTCAAACAATCAAACACAGATTTTAGTTGTGCAGTTGGGCGATGTGTAAAATTTATCGACCCAATCAATATCATTCAAATAAGTGTACATAAACAAACCATCTGGTTTGTAAATGAATATTTATTTATTCACTTCATGTTAAAAATTATATTTTTAACGATAAAACATTTTATTTCAACATATGAATTTCTCTTCAATTCATTTATTCTATAAAATGATATTTTTATTTTTCTAACATATTTTAGAAAATTTCGGCGGCATAACGGCACGATACTAGAAACGGGACGAGGCCTAGCCTTATCCCCGGTCTAGTGAAGGCCCACGCCATTCACTCATCAATCAAATCAATTTCATTATGCAAACCACAAAATTTGGAGTAAGGGTCTAACCTAGCCTTACTCCTTCGCCTTATAACGGCGCACGTCTAATCCTAACCAATTTATCGATTCGATTTTTCACACCACAAACCACATTCAAACCAATATCACAATCAATCACCAAACAGTCAAACAAACAAGTCCATGGTCTGTGGACGGGTGTCGGGTGCTACTAAGCACCGTCTGCATCCTAGTATATATATATATAACTAGAAAAATAAATTGAAAGGTGAGAAATTCTCACCGATAGCTATCCAAGCTCCACGGCACTTCATTGATAGAAATCTTCATTGCTATCGCATCTTCGTCACCTTCGTTGCCCGTATCCTCTACATATGTAAAAATCGAATTTTGACTTCGCTATTTAATATATAAAAATCGAATTTTTAGTTCGCTATTCAATATATAAAAATCGAATTTTTAGTTCGCTATTCAATATATAAAAATCGAATTTTTAGTTCGCTATTCAATATATAAAAATCGAATTTTTAGTTCGCTATTCAATATATAAAAATCGAATTTTCACATCTATGTTATATAGATAAAAATTATATTTTTATCACGCTATTTTCCACCTAAAGATTTGCCTTTTCTAAAATAAAGATTTCGCCTTTTTACTTTCAAAGAACTCGCCTTTTTATTTTTAAAGTACTCGCCTTTTTATTTTTAAAGTACTTGCCTTTTTATTTTTAAAGTTCATATCTTTTTAAAAAAAAAAACAAAGTTGATATCTTTACAAAAACAAAGTTGTTTTTATTTTTAAAAACAGTTTTTAAAATCAGTTTTTAAAATCATTTTAAAAATCAGTTTTAAATCATAAAAAAAAAAGAAACAGTTTTGAATCTAATTAAAATCAGAATCTAAAAACATAAAAATCAGTTTTTAAATGTTTTATAAAATCAGTTTTCTATTTTAAATAAAATCAGTTTTCTACTTTAAATAAAATCAGTTTTAAAGAAAATAAAAAAAACAGTTTTCAAAATAAAGAAAATTCAGTTTTTTTAAAAATAAAAATCAGTTTTTAAATGCTTTTTCAAAATCAGTTTTTACTCCCTATTAAAATTCAGTTTTAATACTTAATTAAAATTCAGTTTCTTACTGTTTATTTAAAATTAAAATAAAGGAAATAAAATAAATAAAAAAAACAAACTTACAGAGGAGGGGGGGAAAGATGGCGGCGGCAGGAGGAAGAAGAAAAGCGGCGGCTGCGGCTTCAGGGGGGGGCTCGATCGGGAGGGCGGCGCGACTGCCTGAGGGGGGGGAATGGTTTGATCGCGCGGCGGCGCGACTGCTGAGGGGGGGGGGGGGGTGGTTTCGATCGGAGGTCGGAGGTCGGCGGTCGTGGGGGCTGCGACGGCGATTTTCGTTTCTCTCCTTTTTTTTTTTTTTATAAAAGTCGATTTCTGAGGTGAGAGAAGAAAGAAAAAGGGGTCAGGGGTATTATATATTTAATATTTATTTATTTATTTTAAATTTCAAAAAGGTACATTAAAATACGAACTCGAAATCAAGCCCACCGACTGTCGTCCCTAGTGTATTACCCCCATTCCGAACACAATGGGATAGGCCACGCAAGCTGATTCGGCTGTTACAATCAGTTTTCGTTAAATTTACATTTAAATTACTATATTGAATTTTAAACGTACATTTCAAATTACTGGGGTCACATACTAACTAGAAAAATTCCATAAAAATATTTTCTAGCTTCGTATTGACAATACGGTCCTAACAAAACTAGTTTCGTCGAATTCCGAGACCGTATGAAAAATGGCCATTTTCCAGTCGATTAAAATCAACTGAAAATGGTCAAACGCGTTTTCCTTTGCCACGCTCACATATTGATTCGAAAAATTATGAAATTCGAAACCTAGCAATAACTTTACATCCCGGACCCAACAAAACTGGTTTCGTCGAAATCCGAGGTCGTTTGCAAAATGGCTATTTTTAAGGGCTATATATTATATTAAAATATATATAAATTCCACAGCGACTATTTCTAATTTTCAACTGGACATATCTCATCATTTATAAAGTGAAATCTCAGTTTCTCGACTTTGTTACAAAGATATAGTTATACAGATTCAAATATTTCTTGTTTCGTTCAATTCTGACTTATATTGAATTCTGTATATTCATTTGAAATTAGAAATCGAATTTTCGAACTACCGCGCCATTTTCAATTCCTTTTATAATTATATATAATTATTTTTATTCTAACGACGACGCGTATAATATATACGTTCGAATTATATTCAAAATAAATTTATTGTCGATATTATTTAAAATAATTCATTTTAAATAATCAAAATTCGCTAAAATTGCAAAAATAAAATTTTTAAACTGGCCCAGATTTTACGGGTTGTTACAATCTCCCCCACTTAAAACTTTTCGTCCCCGAAAAGGAACGAAGTCGAAAGTGGTTTGATTATTTAACACTACGCTCGATCTGGCTTCCATTCTCCAACTCTTTAGTTTCTGAGAATTTTCAAAATTTCAAAAATTTGGCTAACACCCTAAATTTTTGAAAAATTTCGCCATAACCTCCCCTGCACCGGGAGCATCGGGGAATTTCAAATAGCTTCCCCGGTCCTTCAGATCTCAAAAAGAAAAAGAAAAAGCCAAGCGGCTAGCCAATAGGCTCACAAAATCATCATCACCCAAACAAAACAGGAAATTATGTAATAAACATGTACCTATTTGTCGGGCAAACAAATTTTATTCTCTGCTCTAGCCTCCTTGCTATGACCTGTTCAATGTAAGTATATGTATATGCAAGCAAATGCGACCAAATTTCAATAAAATTCAATATTTGACTCAAATGAACTAAGTGGTTCAAATTTTAATTATTCAAACAATACTCAAACAATACAACCATCAATCAATTAGTGAATTATCATTTGAAATTCATAATTTTGATACATATACAAAAATCATGTTTTTGATACCAAATCACAACAATAGGCCCTATCTAATTTTGGTTCTCACACCAGTCAATAGGAGATATATAGATATTACACGTTCGTCACTCGAATATAAATTCTAATGATGGAGCTCCATCATCAAAATCATCTCCGGGCGATTAGAGGGTAATTCTATATCTATCCAGTATATTAAAATTTTGAATATACGTTTGCAAGGCGTATATGCAAACTCTTTATATACTGAATTGTCCTAATCAATATAAAATGAATAATCAAATACGAATAGTTGATTTAGATTTTCAAAACAAAATTGTTTTCATTTGAAAAATATACTCTTCACACCCGTTCTAGGATACTACTGATCCCATCTCTAACGAGTCATTCTAATTGGATATTACTAATCCAATATCTGATGAATTCTTTCGTAAGGTTCTAATGTGCCTTGTTCTCTGAGCTTTGTAAACCAAAGCTCTGATACCAAATGTGAAGACCCGCAACTTCCCCGTAAAGGAAAGCGTCGGATAGTTCGAGAACAATCCACAACAGAACGCATATAAAAGAACATTTCACTATTATTACAACAATGCATCAGATTACAAGAATATACAGAGTATAAATGAATATTACACAGAAATATCAGAGATTTAAGTTACATTTAAATACATAGCAGCGGAAAATAATACAAAGCACAACTAGAAGAGATATACGGATACAAAGCTTTCCGGATATCGTTCCAGCTGTGAACCAGGACCCTGTGAATATAAATCTGCAAAACCAAAACTACTAGCTGCCCGTGTCAAAATAAGGGCACCCAGAGTTTAGGTTAAAACAATAAACTCCAGGTCAGTCATGTGACTGGTGTGAGAACTAAAACAGTTATTAATCTTTATTTTAAATCATTAGGTAAATCAAGGGACCACGCCGTATAACACGGAACGGGTTTCCTCCCAAGAATACCAGTGCATAAAACAAACAGCGCAATGCTAAATAAAGAAAAATGAAGCTGTTATAAGACCCAGGTCCCATCACACAATGCAACGCAGCCGAGGATAGGGCTTTCCCTTATAACAGCCAAAGAATGCTTGATACGTTTGAAACAAATCATTTGATACCATAATAAGTGCATAGTGTATAAAACAACTTCAAATCATAAGTATCAATCATAGGCGGCATAAGCGCCCCATCCCACTATGTCGCCATATATAGGATTACAATTAAAACCGCAAATGTCACGTATTTGGAAATTGGATTTCCGTCTATGAACCGAGGCTAGGGGCAAGATCCTCAACCGATTTGAGACGCTCTAGTCCGTGTCTCAGGACCCAGACACAGGTGGGCCCTTGGATCGTCAGGGCCGGTCCACCGATGTGGATTAAAATGCCTGAACACTACGTTTCCCCACCCTATGGGGTGTAAGTCTGGTCCGTCAGCCGACCAGAATGCATCGGCCGAAACCGATATAACCGAGGCGCCTCGCAACAGCAACAACCACATAAGTCAAACTCGTCAGGGCATGTAAAACCACTGACGCCACTTCTAACTAGAAAGAAACGCATGCCCTCCCTGAGGTCCGTCTCCCGTTTTTGGTTCATACCTGGTGTGAAACACGCGAGGTATACGTTACACAAAGCTACGCCACAAAGGCCGTGCTTTGATCATCACCACAAGACTTTGCTTTTCAACAGAAGCCTTGATCATTTGCATCTTAGCATGCCACACAGGCAAACCATCCTATGCAACCGATATCAGTCACACAGAATGAAATCCGATGTCAGACACACAGTCCATTTACAAGTCCGTTCTGGGTTTGAACGAAACCGGAGGCACCTAGTACCCCGTATATCCATCGATCTCCAAGTACGTCTGGACGATCACTAACTGTTTCCATCTTCTTGGGTGTACAGCCCAATCAAGATCATCAGTTATCACCCAAACGACGTGAAGACTTCCGGTCTTCGACCATCGTCTTCATCTTCGACTTATCGTCGTATCAGTTATTCAGAATGGGATAAACCCGGTCTTTCCGAATAACTCGCGTATATTTTAAATAAGTGTTACACAAACTGTAACAACCCGAAAATCTGGGCCAGTTTAAAATTTTTATTTTGGCAATTTTAGCGAATTTTGATTATTTAAAATGAATTATTTTAAATAATATCGACGAGAAATTTATTTGAATAGAATTCTAACGTATATATTATACGCGTCGTCGTTAGAATATAAATAATTATATATAATTATAAAAGGAATTGAAAATGGCGCGGTAGTTCGATAATTCGATTTCAAACTTCAATTGAATGTACCGGGTGCAAAACAATCCGGATTTTAGTGAAACCAAAAATAATGGAATCTGATAGTGGATATCTTTCCAACGAATCGGGAAAATCAAGATTTCATATCGGGAATCAAAAGATATGTCCAGTTGAAAATTCTGAATAGTCGCTATGGAATTCAGGCCCTTAAAAATGGACATTTTGCAAACGACCTCGGATTTCGACGAAACCAGTTTTGTTGGGTCCGTGGTGTCAGGTTATTGCTAGATTCCAAATTTCATAATTTTTCGAATCAATATGTGAGCGTGGCAAAGGAAAACGCGTTTGACCAGTTTCAGTTGATTTTAATCGACTGGAAATTGGCCATTTTTCAAACGGTCTCAGAATTCGACGAAACTAGTTTTGTTAGGACCGTATCGTCAATATGAAGCTAGAAAATATTTTTCTGGAATTTTTCTAGTTAGTATGTGACCCCGGTAATTTGAAATGTACGTTTAAAATTCAATATAGTGATTTAAATGTTAATTCAACGGAAACTGATTCAAACGATCAAATCAGCTTGCGAAACATATCCCATTGTGTTCGGAATGGGGGTAAAACGCTATGGGCGACAGGCGGTGGGCCTCGTTTCGAGGTCGTGGGTAAAAGTCAACTATATGCAATAAAATTGAATAATTAAATAAAAAAAAAAAAATATATCCTTCTATATACCCAGGCCCCCCCCCGTTGAAATCATTCTCAAAAAAAAAAAATATAAAAAAAGAAAAAAAAAACGCTCGTCGCCATCGTCTGGGAGGCCACCACCGCCGCGCGCTCCTCCCCTGGGGACAGCCGCACCTTCCCCCTCCTCTTCCCCCTCCATCCGCCGCCCTATCCTCCTCTCCTCTGCCGTTCCAGATCGCGAGCACCCAAATCCCTAAACCGAACCCTCCGCCGCATCTGAAGCCCTCCGCGCCGCCCCTGCCGACCGCCGCCACTCCGGAGCCACCAGCGCCCCCCCTAAGCCTGCTGCCGACAGCGAACACCCCCCCCCTTTTGTAAGTTTTTTATTTTATTAGCTCTGTTATTTTTTTTAGATTTTGAAACTGTAGTTTTAAAAACATGTTTGAAACTGATTTTTATTTAAGTTTGAAACTGATTTTTTATTTTAAAAGTTTAAAAACTGAATTTATTTTAAAAGTTTAAAAACTGAATTTGTTTCAAAAGTTTTAAATTAAAAATAGAAGGAGGTTAGAAATTTTCAAAATAAAAATGTGATTTTTATGTATTGAATAGCGAGTTAAAAATGTGATTTTTGGGTATTGAAGTCGAGATAAAAATCATATTTTTGTATATAGAAAGTCGAGATAAAAATCATATTTTTATATATAGAAAGTCGAGATAAAAATCAAATTTTTATATATTGAACTTCGATATAAAAATTCGATTTTTATATATTGAACTTTGAACTAAAAATTCGATTTTTATATATTGAACTTTGAACTAAAAATTCGATTTTTATATATTGAACTTTGAACTAAAAATTCGATTTTTATATATTGAACTTTGAACTAAAAATTCGATTTTTATATATTGAACTTTGAAATAAAAATTCGATTTTTATATATTGAACTTTGAAGTAAAAATTCGATTTTTATATATGTAGTGAAAGCGGACAACGAAGGTGACAAAAAGGCGAAACGACGAAGACTTCTGCAAATGAAGAGCCGTGGAGCTAGGATAGCTATAGGTGAGAATTTCTCACCTTTCAAATTTATTTTCTAGTTATATATATATATATACTAGGATGCAGACGGTGCTTAGTAGCACCCGACACAACCGTCCACAGACCATGGACTTGTTTGTTTGATTGTTTGGTGATTGATTGCGATATTGGTTTGAATGTGGTTTGTGGTGTGAAAAATCGAATCGATAAATTGGTTAGGATTAGACGTGCGCCGTTATAAGGCGTAGGAGTAAGGCTAGGTTAGACCCTTACTCCAAATTTTGTGGTTTGCAAAATGAAATTGATTTGATTGATGAGTGAATGGCGTGGGCCTTCACTAGACCGGGGATAAGGCTAGGCCTTGTCCCGTTTCTAGTATCGTGCCGTTATGCCGCCGAAATTTTCTAAAATAAGTTAGAAAAATAAAAATAGCATTTTATTTAAAGAATGAACTGAATAGAAATTCATATGTTAAAATAAAATGTGTTATCGTTAAAAATATAATTTTTAACGTGAATGTGAATAAATAAATATTCATTTACAAACCAGACGGTTTGTTTATGTACACCTATTTGAATGACGTTGATTGGGTCGATAAATTTTACACATCGCCTAACTGCACAAATAAAACATGTGTTTGATTGTTTGAAACCCCACACGGGTGTTAGGATGAAATTTGAAGTTCACTCATCCTGATTGATTAAATATGTCGATCGATTGATTGACAAGCTGCTATAAGCGTTAAATGTCTATATTTGATGCTTATACAGTGTAGTGCACTTTGGTTGATGGTTGATTATTTTTCAAGGCTATTATACATGTGTTGTATGAAAATCCATATAATTAACTTTATATGGTAATTGATTGGGCCTCATTCCAGTTTTAAAATAGAAATATTTGAAAAAGAAATATTTGAAATAGAATATTTGAAAATAGAACTTTATGAAGCCGTGTTGATTAGATTGACGCCATTTTGACGTGAACGATATTTATATCGATTTTATCGATTTCGAAATGAATTGAATTGAAAACGATTTCGAAATGAATTGAATTGAAAACGATTTCGAAATGAATTGAATTGAAAACGATTTCGAAATGAATTGAATTGAAAACGATTTCGAAATGAATTGAATTGAAAACGATTTCGAAATGAATTGAATTGAAAACGATTTCGAAATGAATTGAAAACGAATTCAAATTGAATTGAAAGCAAATTGAAACGAATTCAAATTGAATTGAAATTTGAATTGAATAGAAATGAATTTTAAAACGAATTTATAGAGAAGAATTCAATTTTGATTTGAATTGAAATGGAAGTTGAAAATGTTTTTGAAACGAATTCAAAACTATTTATATAATTCGTTTTAAATAGAAATCGACGAAATATATATTATATATATTATATATAATATAATGGCCTGAATAGAACGCGCCGCGCCGCGGCAGTTCGCGAATTTCGACCATTTATTTCAAACGGACATTACGGGAGATCCGACCGTCGGATTCTCCTAAAACCGGAACCGTTGGGTTCGTATCGAAAAGAGCTTTCTAATGAATGTTAGAAATTTGAAATCTAACGGTTGGATTTGGAGATACGTCCAAATCAAATTCGAAAAAGGTCGCTGTAAGTGCAGTTCGATGGCCATTGTTGGAAATCGACTGTACGGGCCTTGATAAAATTATTAAAAATAGTAATAATTTGTGTAAAATCATAAGAAATGATTTAGAAAGAATTGGGATGAAAAACTCCCTATTTGAAAAGATAAAAATAGATTTTTATCGAAATGAACTAGTTTTGAACTAGAATTATAATTCTATTTATTTTTATAAATAAATTGAATTTGAAAAGGGTTTTGAAAATAACCAAAGTTTCCAATGATTGCATTGGAGTGGATTTGAATCGAAATTGTCTTCGGAATATTTCGATGTTGGAATTTGTGATTATACGGATGTTGTTACGGAAATTTGAAAGATATATATGTATATCGTTATTTCCAATACGACATTTGTTAATCGTAGAATTTGATATTGAATATAAGCCGATATATTTTCTATTCAGAGCCTTATATTGAATATCAAATGTGATTTGGGTTTGTCGTGAATGGTGTCTTCACTAACACTGTTCTTGAACCCAAGTGAGAAAAGATTAAATCTTTTTATTTAGATTTAATGAAGTGTACCAATTAAATGATATTTAATTGGAATTGAATGGATATTGATTTTTGGGTTTATCGTGAACAGTGTTTTAAATAACACTTGTTCTTTAACCCGATAATTAATGGGATGTGACTTTGGGTTTATCGTGAACCGTGTTTTAAATGACACTGATTCTTTAACCCAGTCACAGATTAAAACTAAGTGGAGTTTTAATGAATCTTTAATTAGATTGAAAAGATCGAGAATGGAGTATCACCAGTTTTGCTCCAGGCGATAGTTAAATCTTTAATTAGATTTGAACGTGAAATTTAGAAACTAACTGTCGGTTAGCTAAGTAGAATGGTTTTCTGGATATTGATCTGATGTTGGTTTCGGCCTTCGGGGTTAATATTTGGGGAATTATTCTCTTGATTAATTTACGGTTAATGACTAATGAGTTGGAATGAGGCGTATGTTGTGTTTGTGTAACACTTTTATAATATATACGCGAGTTATTCGGAAAGACCGGGTTTATCCCATTCTGAATAACTGATACGACGATAAGTCGAAGATGAAGACGATGGTCGAAGACCGGAGGTCTTCACGTCGTTTGGGTGATAACTGATGATCTTGATTGGGCTGTACACCCAAGAAGATGGAAATAGTTAGTGATCGTCCAGACGTACTTGGAGATCGATGGATATGCGGGGTACTAGGTGCCTCCGGTTTCGTTCAGACCCAGAACGGACTTGTAAATGGACTGTGTGTCTGACATCGGATTTCATTCTGTGTGACTGATATCGGTTGCATAGGATGGTTTGCCTGTGTGGCATGCTAAGATGCAAATGATCGAGGCTTCTGTTGAAAAACAAAGTCTTGTGGTTGATGATCGAAGCACGGCCTTTGTGGCGTAGCTTCGTGTAACGTTTGATTCGCGAGTTTCACACCCGGTATGAATCAAAAACGGGAGACGGACCTCAGGGAGGGCATGCGTTTCTTTCTAGTTAGAAGTGGCGTCAGTGGTTTTACACGCCCTGACGAGTTTGACTTATGTGGTTGTTGCTGTTGCGAGGCGCCTCGGTTATATCGGTTTCGGCCGAATGCATTCTGGTCGGCTGACGGACCAGACTTACACCCCATAGGGTGGGGAGACGCATGTTCAGGCATTTTAATCCACATCGGTGGACCGGCCCTGAGGATCCAAGGGCCCACCTGAGTCTGGGTCCTGTGGCTCGGGCTAGACAGTCACGAATCGGTTGAGGATCTTGCCCCTAGCCTCGGTTCATAGATGGAAACCCAATTTCCAAATACGTGACTTTGCGATTTTGATTGTATAACCTATATGGCGACATAGTGGTATGGGGCATTCATGCCGCCTATGATTGATACTTATGATTTGAAGTTGTTTTATACACTATGCACTTATAATGGTATCAAATGATTTCTTTTAAACGTATCAAGCATTCTTGGCTGTTATAAGGTAAAAACCCTATCCCCCGGCTTGCGTTGCATTGTGTGATAGGACCTGGGTCTTATAACAGCTTCATTTTTCTTTATTTAGCATTGCGCTGTTTGTTTTATGCACTGGTATTCTTGGGAGGAAACCCGTTCCGTGTTATACGGCGTGGTCCCTTGATTTACCTAACTTTAAAATAAAGATTAACTGTTTTAGTTCTCACACCAGTCACATGACTGACCTGGAGTTTATTGTTTTAACCTAAACTCTGGGTGCCCCTATTTTGACACGGGCAGCTAGTAGTTTTGGTTTTGCAGATTTATATTCACAGGATCCTGGTTTACAGCTGGAACGATATCCGGAAAGCTTTGTATCCGTATATCTCTTCTAGTTGTGTATTGTATTATTTTCCGCTGCTATGTATTTAAATGTAATTTAAATCTCTGATATTTCTGTGTAATATTCATTTTTACTCTGTATATTCTTGTAATCTGATGCATTGTTGTAATATACAATGAAATGTTCTTCTGTATAAGTTCTATTGTGGCTTGTTCTCGAACTATCCGACGCTTTCCTTTACGGGGAAGTTGCGGGTCTTTACACGTGGTATCAGAGCTTTGGTTTACAAAGCTTAGAGAACAAGGCACATTAGAACCGTACGAAAGAATTCATCAGATATTGGATTAACAATATCCAATGAGAGTGACTCGTTAGAGATGGGATCAGTAGTATCCTAGAACGAGTGTAAAGAGTATATTTTTCAAATGAAAACAATTTTTGTTTTGACAATTTAAATCAATCATTCGTATCTGATTATCTATTTATATTGAGTTGGACAGTCCAGTATATAAAGATTTTGCATATACGTCTGATCCGCGTGTATTCGAAGTTTTAATATATTGGATAGATATAGATTCACACTCTAGTCGCCCGAAGGTGATTCTGATGATTGTAGCTACATCATCAGAATTAATATTCGAGAGTCGAAGGTGTGATATTTATATACTTCCTATTGACTGGTGTGAGAACCAAAATTAGATAGGGCCTGTTGTTGTGATTTGGCATCAAAAACATGATTTTTGTATATGTATCAAAATTATGAATTTGAAACTCTAATTCACTAAATGATTGATGTTTGGGTTGTTTGTTTATTAGTTTGCTAATTTTGAGCCATTTAGCCTAACTGAATCGAATATTGAACTGTATTGAAAATTGGTCGCATTCGCTTGCATATACATATACTTATATTGAACAGGTCATAGCAAGGAGGCTAGAGCAGAGAATAAAATTTGTTTGCCCGACAAATAGGTACATGTTTATTACATAATTTACTGTTTTGTTTGGGTGATGATGATTTTGTGAGCCTATTGGCTAGCCGCTTGGCTTTTTCTTTTTCTTTTTGAGATCTGAAGGACCGGGAACGCTATTTGCAATTTCCCGATGCTCCCATTGCAGGGGAGGTTATGGCGAAATTTTTCGAAAATTTAGGGTGTTAGCCAAATTTTTGAAATTTTGAAAATTCTCAGAAACTGAAAGGTTGGAAAATGGAAGCCAAATCGAATGTAGAGCTGAATAATCAAACCACTTTCGACTTTGTTCCTTTTCGGGGACGAAAAGTTTTAAGTGGGGGAGATTGTAACAACCCGAAAATCTGGGCCAGTTTAAAATTTTTATTTTGGCAATTTTAGCGAATTTTGATTATTTAAAATGAATTATTTTAAATAATATCGACGAGAAATTTATTTGAATAGAATTCTAACGTATATATTATACGCGTCGTCGTTAGAATATAAATAATTATATATAATTATAAAAGGAATTGAAAATGGCGCGGTAGTTCGATAATTCGATTTCAAACTTCAATTGAATGTACCGGGTGCAAAACAATCCGGATTTTAGTGAAACCAAAAATAATGGAATCTGATAGTGGATATCTTTCCAACGAATCGGGAAAATCAAGATTTCATATCGGGAATCAAAAGATATGTCCAGTTGAAAATTCTGAATAGTCGCTATGGAATTCAGGCCCTTAAAAATGGACATTTTGCAAACGACCTCGGATTTCGACGAAACCAGTTTTGTTGGGTCCGTGGTGTCAGGTTATTGCTAGATTCCAAATTTCATAATTTTTCGAATCAATATGTGAGCGTGGCAAAGGAAAACGCGTTTGACCAGTTTCAGTTGATTTTAATCGACTGGAAATTGGCCATTTTTCAAACGGTCTCAGAATTCGACGAAACTAGTTTTGTTAGGACCGTATCGTCAATATGAAGCTAGAAAATATTTTTCTGGAATTTTTCTAGTTAGTATGTGACCCCGGTAATTTGAAATGTACGTTTAAAATTCAATATAGTGATTTAAATGTTAATTCAACGGAAACTGATTCAAACGATCAAATCAGCTTGCGAAACATATCCCATTGTGTTCGGAATGGGGGTAAAACGCTATGGGCGACAGGCGGTGGGCCTCGTTTCGAGGTCGTGGGTAAAAGTCAACTATATGCAATAAAATTGAATAATTAAATAAAAAAAAAAAATATATCCTTCTATATACCCAGGCCCCCCCCCCCGTTGAAATCATTCTCAAAAAAAAAATATAAAAAAAGAAAAAAAAAAACGCTCGTCGCCATCGTCTGGGAGGCCACCACCGCCGCGCGCTCCTCCCCTGGGGACAGCCGCACCTTCCCCCTCCTCTTCCCCCTCCATCCGCCGCCCTATCCTCCTCTCCTCTGCCGTTCCAGATCGCGAGCACCCAAATCCCTAAACCGAACCCTCCGCCGCATCTGAAGCCCTCCGCGCCGCCCCTGCCGACCGCCGCCACTCCGGAGCCACCAGCGCCCCCCCTAAGCCTGCTGCCGACAGCGAACACCCCCCCCCCTTTTGTAAGTTTTTTATTTTATTAGCTCTGTTATTTTTTTTAGATTTTGAAACTGTAGTTTTAAAAACATGTTTGAAACTGATTTTTATTTAAGTTTGAAACTGATTTTTTATTTTAAAAGTTTAAAAACTGAATTTATTTTAAAAGTTTAAAAACTGAATTTGTTTCAAAAGTTTTAAATTAAAAATAGAAGGAGGTTAGAAATTTTCAAAATAAAAATGTGATTTTTATGTATTGAATAGCGAGTTAAAAATGTGATTTTTGGGTATTGAAGTCGAGATAAAAATCATATTTTTGTATATAGAAAGTCGAGATAAAAATCATATTTTTATATATAGAAAGTCGAGATAAAAATCAAATTTTTATATATTGAACTTCGATATAAAAATTCGATTTTTATATATTGAACTTTGAACTAAAAATTCGATTTTTATATATTGAACTTTGAACTAAAAATTCGATTTTTATATATTGAACTTTGAACTAAAAATTCGATTTTTATATATTGAACTTTGAACTAAAAATTCGATTTTTATATATTGAACTTTGAAATAAAAATTCGATTTTTATATATTGAACTTTGAAGTAAAAATTCGATTTTTATATATGTAGTGAAAGCGGACAACGAAGGTGACAAAAAGGCGAAACGACGAAGACTTCTACAAATGAAGAGCCGTGGAGCTAGGATAGCTATAGGTGAGAATTTCTCACCTTTCAAATTTATTTTCTAGTTATATATATATATATACTAGGATGCAGACGGTGCTTAGTAGCACCCGACACAACCATCCACAGACCATGGACTTGTTTGTTTGATTGTTTGGTGATTGATTGCGATATTGGTTTGAATGTGGTTTGTGGTGTGAAAAATCGAATCGATAAATTGGTTAGGATTAGACGTGCGCCGTTATAAGGCGTAGGAGTAAGGCTAGGTTAGACCCTTACTCCAAATTCTGTGGTTTGCAAAATGAAATTGATTTGATTGATGAGTGAATGGCGTGGGCCTTCACTAGACCGGGGATAAGGCTAGGCCTTGTCCCGTTTCTAGTATCGTGCCGTTATGCCGCCGAAATTTTCTAAAATAAGTTAGAAAAATAAAAATAGCATTTTATTTAAAGAATGAACTGAATAGAAATTCATATGTTAAAATAAAATGTGTTATCGTTAAAAATATAATTTTTAACGTGAATGTGAATAAATAAATATTCATTTACAAACCAGACGGTTTGTTTATGTACACCTATTTGAATGACGTTGATTGGGTCGATAAATTTTACACATCGCCTAACTGCACAAATAAAACATGTGTTTGATTGTTTGAAACCCCACACGGGTGTTAGGATGAAATTTGAAGTTCACTCATCCTGATTGATTAAATATGTCGATCGATTGATTGACAAGCTGCTATAAGCGTTAAATGTCTATATTTGATGCTTATACAGTGTAGTGCACTTTGGTTGATGGTTGATTATTTTTCAAGGCTATTATACATGTGTTGTATGAAAATCCATATAATTAACTTTATATGGTAATTGATTGGGCCTCATTCCAGTTTTAAAATAGAAATATTTGAAAAAGAAATATTTGAAATAGAATATTTGAAAATAGAACTTTATGAAGCCGTGTTGATTAGATTGACGCCATTTTGACGTGAACGATATTTATATCGATTTTATCGATTTCGAAATGAATTGAATTGAAAACGATTTCGAAATGAATTGAATTGAAAACGATTTCGAAATGAATTGAATTGAAAACGATTTCGAAATGAATTGAATTGAAAACGATTTCGAAATGAATTGAATTGAAAACGATTTCGAAATGAATTGAATTGAAAACGATTTCGAAATGAATTGAATTGAAAACGATTTCGAAATGAATTGAATTGAAAACGATTTCGAAATGAATTGAAAACGAATTCAAATTGAATTGAAAGCAAATTGAAACGAATTCAAATTGAATTGAAATTTGAATTGAATAGAAATGAATTTTAAAACGAATTTATAGAGAAGAATTCAATTTTGATTTGAATTGAAATGGAAGTTGAAAATGTTTTTGAAACGAATTCAAAACTATTTATATAATTCGTTTTAAATAGAAATCGACGAAATATATATTATATATATTATATATAATATAATGGCCTGAATAGAACGCGCCGCGCCGCGGCAGTTCGCGAATTTCGACCATTTATTTCAAACGGACATTACGGGAGATCCGACCGTCGGATTCTCCTAAAACCGGAACCGTTGGGTTCGTATCGAAAAGAGCTTTCTAATGAATGTTAGAAATTTGAAATCTAACGGTTGGATTTGGAGATACGTCCAAATCAAATTCGAAAAAGGTCGCTGTAAGTGCAGTTCGATGGCCATTGTTGGAAATCGACTGTACGGGCCTTGATAAAATTATTAAAAATAGTAATAATTTGTGTAAAATCATAAGAAATGATTTAGAAAGAATTGGGATGAAAAACTCCCTATTTGAAAAGATAAAAATAGATTTTTATCGAAATGAACTAGTTTTGAACTAGAATTATAATTCTATTTATTTTTATAAATAAATTGAATTTGAAAAGGGTTTTGAAAATAACCAAAGTTTCCAATGATTGCATTGGAGTGGATTTGAATCGAAATTGTCTTCGGAATATTTCGATGTTGGAATTTGTGATTATACGGATGTTGTTACGGAAATTTGAAAGATATATATGTATATCGTTATTTCCAATACGACATTTGTTAATCGTAGAATTTGATATTGAATATAAGCCGATATATTTTCTATTCAGAGCCTTATATTGAATATCAAATGTGATTTGGGTTTGTCGTGAATGGTGTCTTCACTAACACTGTTCTTGAACCCAAGTGAGAAAAGATTAAATCTTTTTATTTAGATTTAATGAAGTGTACCAATTAAATGATATTTAATTGGAATTGAATGGATATTGATTTTTGGGTTTATCGTGAACAGTGTTTTAAATAACACTTGTTCTTTAACCCGATAATTAATGGGATGTGACTTTGGGTTTATCGTGAACCGTGTTTTAAATGACACTGATTCTTTAACCCAGTCACAGATTAAAACTAAGTGGAGTTTTAATGAATCTTTAATTAGATTGAAAAGATCGAGAATGGAGTATCACCAGTTTTGCTCCAGGCGATAGTTAAATCTTTAATTAGATTTGAACGTGAAATTTAGAAACTAACTGTCGGTTAGCTAAGTAGAATGGTTTTCTGGATATTGATCTGATGTTGGTTTCGGCCTTCGGGGTTAATATTTGGGGAATTATTCTCTTGATTAATTTACGGTTAATGACTAATGAGTTGGAATGAGGCGTATGTTGTGTTTGTGTAACACTTTTATAATATATACGCGAGTTATTCGGAAAGACCGGGTTTATCCCATTCTGAATAACTGATACGACGATAAGTCGAAGATGAAGACGATGGTCGAAGACCGGAGGTCTTCACGTCGTTTGGGTGATAACTGATGATCTTGATTGGGCTGTACACCCAAGAAGATGGAAATAGTTAGTGATCGTCCAGACGTACTTGGAGATCGATGGATATGCGGGGTACTAGGTGCCTCCGGTTTCGTTCAGACCCAGAACGGACTTGTAAATGGACTGTGTGTCTGACATCGGATTTCATTCTGTGTGACTGATATCGGTTGCATAGGATGGTTTGCCTGTGTGGCATGCTAAGATGCAAATGATCGAGGCTTCTGTTGAAAAACAAAGTCTTGTGGTTGATGATCGAAGCACGGCCTTTGTGGCGTAGCTTCGTGTAACGTTTGATTCGCGAGTTTCACACCCGGTATGAATCAAAAACGGGAGACGGACCTCAGGGAGGGCATGCGTTTCTTTCTAGTTAGAAGTGGCGTCAGTGGTTTTACACGCCCTGACGAGTTTGACTTATGTGGTTGTTGCTGTTGCGAGGCGCCTCGGTTATATCGGTTTCGGCCGAATGCATTCTGGTCGGCTGACGGACCAGACTTACACCCCATAGGGTGGGGAGACGCATGTTCAGGCATTTTAATCCACATCGGTGGACCGGCCCTGAGGATCCAAGGGCCCACCTGAGTCTGGGTCCTGTGGCTCGGGCTAGACAGTCACGAATCGGTTGAGGATCTTGCCCCTAGCCTCGGTTCATAGATGGAAACCCAATTTCCAAATACGTGACTTTGCGATTTTGATTGTATAACCTATATGGCGACATAGTGGTATGGGGCATTCATGCCGCCTATGATTGATACTTATGATTTGAAGTTGTTTTATACACTATGCACTTATAATGGTATCAAATGATTTCTTTTAAACGTATCAAGCATTCTTGGCTGTTATAAGGTAAAAACCCTATCCCCCGGCTTGCGTTGCATTGTGTGATAGGACCTGGGTCTTATAACAGCTTCATTTTTCTTTATTTAGCATTGCGCTGTTTGTTTTATGCACTGGTATTCTTGGGAGGAAACCCGTTCCGTGTTATACGGCGTGGTCCCTTGATTTACCTAACTTTAAAATAAAGATTAACTGTTTTAGTTCTCACACCAGTCACATGACTGACCTGGAGTTTATTGTTTTAACCTAAACTCTGGGTGCCCCTATTTTGACACGGGCAGCTAGTAGTTTTGGTTTTGCAGATTTATATTCACAGGATCCTGGTTTACAGCTGGAACGATATCCGGAAAGCTTTGTATCCGTATATCTCTTCTAGTTGTGTATTGTATTATTTTCCGCTGCTATGTATTTAAATGTAATTTAAATCTCTGATATTTCTGTGTAATATTCATTTTTACTCTGTATATTCTTGTAATCTGATGCATTGTTGTAATATACAATGAAATGTTCTTCTGTATAAGTTCTATTGTGGCTTGTTCTCGAACTATCCGACGCTTTCCTTTACGGGGAAGTTGCGGGTCTTTACACAAACACAACATACGCCTCATTCCAATTCATTAGTCATTAACCGTAAATTAATCAAGAGAATAATTCCCCAAATATTAACCCCGAAGGCCGAAACCAACATCAGATCAATATCCAGAAAACCATTCTACTTAGCTAACCGACAGTTAGTTTCTAAATTTCACGTTCAAATCTAATTAAAGATTTAACTATCGCCTGGAGCAAAACTGGTGATACTCCATTCTCGATCTTTTCAATCTAATTAAAGATTCATTAAAACTCCACTTAGTTTTAATCTGTGACTGGGTTAAAGAATCAGTGTCATTTAAAACACGGTTCACGATAAACCCAAAGTCACATCCCATTAATTATCGGGTTAAAGAACAAGTGTTATTTAAAACACTGTTCACGATAAAACCCAAAAATCAATATCCATTCAATTCCAATTAAATATTATTTAATTGGTACACTTCATTAAATCTAAATAAAAAGATTTAATCTTTTCTCAACTGGGTTCAAGAACAGTGTTAGTGAAGACACCATTCACGACAAACCCAAATCACATTCATTAATTATCGGGTTAAAGAACAAGTGTTATTTAAAACACTGTTCACGATAAACCCAAAAATCAATATCAATTCAATTCCAATTAAATATTATTTAATTGGTACACTTCATTAAATCTAAATAAAAAGATTTAATCATTTCTCAACTGGGTTCAAGAACAGTGTTAGTGAAGACACCATTCACGACAAACCCAAATCACATTCGATATTCAATACAAGGCTCTGAATAGAAAATATATCGGCTTATATTCAATATCAAATTCTACGACTAACAAATGTCGTATTGGAAATAACGATATAAATATATATATCTTTCAAATTTCCATAACAACACCTGTATAATCACGAATTCCAACATCGAAATATTCCGAAGACAATTTCGATTCAAATCCACTCCAATGCAATCATTGGAAATTTTGGTTATTTTCAAAACCCTTTTCGAATTCAATTTATTTATTTAAAAATAAATAGAATTATAATTCTAGTTCAAAACTAGTTCATTTCGATAAAAATCTATTTTTATCTTTTCAAATATGGAGTTTTTCATCCCAATTCTTTCTAAATCATTTCTTATGATTTTACACAAATTATTACTATTTTTAATAATTTTATCAAGGCCCGTACAGTCGATTTCCATCAATGGCCCTCGAACTGCACTTACAGCGACCTTTTTCAAATTTGATTTGGACATAATTCCAAATCCAACCGTTAGATTTCAAATTTCTAACATTCATTAGAAAGCTCTTTTCGATACGAACCCAACGGTTCCGGTTTTAGGAGAATCCGACGGTCGGATCTCCCGTAATGTCCGTTTGAAATAAATGGTCGAAATTCGCGAACTGCCGCGGCGCGGCGCGTTCTATTCAGGCCATTATATTATATATATATATATATAATATATATTTCGTCGATTTCTATTTAAAACGAATTATATAAATAGTTTTAAAATCGTTTCAAAAGCTATTTCAACTTTCTTTTCAATTCAAATCAAAATTGAATTCTTCTTTATAAATTCGTTTTAAAATTCATTTCTATTCAATTCAAATTTCAATTCAATTTGAATTCATTTCAATTCACTTTCGATTCAATTTGAATTCGTTTTCAATTCAATTCATTTCGAAATCGTTTTCAATTCAATTCATTTCGAAATCGTTTTCAATTCATTTCATTTCGAAATCGTTTTCAATTCAATTCATTTCGAAATCGTTTTCAATTCAATTCATTTCGAAATCGTTTTCAATTCATTTTGAATTCGTTTTCAATTCAATTCATTTCGAAATCGTTTTCAATTCAATTCATTTCGAACAATTCATTTTGAATTCGTTTTCAATTCAATTCATTTCGAAATCGTTTTAAAATCGATATAAATATCGTTCACGTCGAAATGGCGTCAATCTAACAAACACGGCTTCATAAATTTCTATTTCAAATATTCTATTTCAAATATTTCCTATTATCAAAATATTTGTTATTATCAAAATATTCTTTATTTTCACGATTGGAATGAGGCCCAATCAATCACCATATAAAATTAATTATATGGATTTTCATACAACACATGTATATAATAACATTGAAAATAATCAACCATCAACCAAAGTGCACGACACTGTATAAGCATCAAATATAGATATTCAACGCTCATAACAGCCTGTCAATCAATCGATCGACATATTTAATCAATCAGGATGAGTGAAATTCATATTTCATCCCAACACCCGTGTGGGGTTTCAAACAATCAAACACAGATTTTAGTTGTGCAGTTGGGCGATGTGTAAAATTTATCGACCCAATCAATATCATTCAAATAAGTGTACATAAACAAACCATCTGGTTTGTAAATGAATATTTATTTATTCACTTCACGTTAAAAATTATATTTTTAACGATAAAACATTTTATTTCAACATATGAATTTCTCTTCAATTCATTTATTCTATAAAATGATATTTTTATTTTTCTAACATATTTTAGAAAATTTCGGCGGCATAACGGCACGATACTAGAAACGGGACGAGGCCTAGCCTTATCCCCGGTCTAGTGAAGGCCCACGCCATTCACTCATCAATCAAATCAATTTCATTATGCAAACCACAAAATTTGGAGTAAGGGTCTAACCTAGCCTTACTCCTTCGCCTTATAACGGCGCACGTCTAATCCTAACCAATTTATCGATTCGATTTTTCACACCACAAACCACATTCAAACCAATATCACAATCAATCACCAAACAGTCAAACAAACAAGTCCATGGTCTGTGGACGGGTGTCGGGTGCTACTAAGCACCGTCTGCATCCTAGTATATATATATATAACTAGAAAAATAAATTGAAAGGTGAGAAATTCTCACCGATAGCTATCCAAGCTCCACGGCACTTCATTGATAGAAATCTTCATTGCTATCGCATCTTCGTCACCTTCGTTGCCCGTATCCTCTACATATGTAAAAATCGAATTTTGACTTCGCTATTTAATATATAAAAATCGAATTTTTAGTTCGCTATTCAATATATAAAAATCGAATTTTTAGTTCGCTATTCAATATATAAAAATCGAATTTTTAGTTCGCTATTCAATATATAAAAATCGAATTTTTAGTTCGCTATTCAATATATAAAAATCGAATTTTCACATCTATGTTATATAGATAAAAATTATATTTTTATCACGCTATTTTCCACCTAAAGATTTGCCTTTTCTAAAATAAAGATTTCGCCTTTTTACTTTCAAAGAACTCGCCTTTTTATTTTTAAAGTACTCGCCTTTTTATTTTTAAAGTACTCGCCTTTTTATTTTTAAAGTTCATATCTTTTTTAAAAAAAAAACAAAGTTGATATCTTTACAAAAACAAAGTTGTTTTTATTTTTAAAAACAGTTTTTAAAATCAGTTTTTAAAATCATTTTAAAAATCAGTTTTAAATCATAAAAAAAAAGAAACAGTTTTGAATCTAATTAAAATCAGAATCTAAAAACATAAAAATCAGTTTTTAAATGTTTTATAAAATCAGTTTTCTATTTTAAATAAAATCAGTTTTCTACTTTAAATAAAATCAGTTTTAAAGAAAATAAAAAAAACAGTTTTCAAAATAAAGAAAATTCAGTTTTTTTTTAAAATAAAAATCAGTTTTTAAATGCTTTTTCAAAATCAGTTTTTACTCCCTATTAAAATTCAGTTTTAATACTTAATTAAAATTCAGTTTCTTACTGTTTATTTAAAATTAAAATAAAGGAAATAAAATAAATAAAAAAAACAAACTTACAGAGGAGGGGGGGGGAAAGATGGCGGCGGCAGGAGGAAGAAGAAAAGCGGCGGCGGCGGCTTCAGGGGGGGGCTCGATCGGGAGGGCGGCGCGACTGCCTGAGGGGGGGGGGGAATGGTTTGATCGCGCGGCGGCGCGACTGCTGAGGGGGGGGGGTGGTTTCGATCGGAGGTCGGCGGTCGTGGGGGCTGCGACGGCGATTTTCGTTTCTCTCCTTTTTTTTTTTTTATAAAAGTCGATTTCTGAGGTGAGAGAAGAAAGAAAAAGGGGTCAGGGGTATTATATATTTAATATTTATTTATTTATTTTAAATTTCAAAAAGGTACATTAAAATACGAACTCGAAATCAAGCCCACCGACTGTCGTCCCTAGTGTATTACCCCCATTCCGAACACAATGGGATAGGCCACGCAAGCTGATTCGGCTGTTACAATCAGTTTTCGTTAAATTTACATTTAAATTACTATATTGAATTTTAAACGTACATTTCAAATTACTGGGGTCACATACTAACTAGAAAAATTCCATAAAAATATTTTCTAGCTTCGTATTGACAATACGGTCCTAACAAAACTAGTTTCGTCGAATTCCGAGACCGTATGAAAAATGGCCATTTTCCAGTCGATTAAAATCAACTGAAAATGGTCAAACGCGTTTTCCTTTGCCACGCTCACATATTGATTCGAAAAATTATGAAATTCGAAACCTAGCAATAACTTTACATCCCGGACCCAACAAAACTGGTTTCGTCGAAATCCGAGGTCGTTTGCAAAATGGCTATTTTTAAGGGCTATATATTATATTAAAATATATATAAATTCCACAGCGACTATTTCTAATTTTCAACTGGACATATCTCATCATTTATAAAGTGAAATCTCAGTTTCTCGACTTCGTTACAAAGATATAGTTATACAGATTCAAATATTTCTTGTTTCGTTCAATTCTGACTTATATTGAATTCTGTATATTCATTTGAAATTAGAAATCGAATTTTCGAACTACCGCGCCATTTTCAATTCCTTTTATAATTATATATAATTATTTTTATTCTAACGACGACGCGTATAATATATACGTTCGAATTATATTCAAAATAAATTTATTGTCGATATTATTTAAAATAATTCATTTTAAATAATCAAAATTCGCTAAAATTGCAAAAATAAAATTTTTAAACTGGCCCAGATTTTACGGGTTGTTACAGAAACCATATCCGGTAGATCTCCAAACATGTCTGGATGATCACCAATTATTCCTTCATCTTGGGTGTACGGTCCAATCAAGATATCAATAATCATTCATTCGATATGGAAATTTCCCGGTCTTCAATAACCGTCTTCATCATCGATCTTCAATCGTCGTATAAATTATTCAGAATGGGTAAAACCCGGTCTTTCTGAATAATTTGAGCAATTTAAAATCATGTGCTTTAAAACACAACCAATGCCTCATTCCAATCAAGAGTATTCTTTGATTATAATTTAAGCCAAATTAAGGTTTATTCAACTAGTTGGGATTAACGTCTTACCGAAGTAATCATTTATTAATATCCCATTCCCATCCTATACAACCCATGGAGTAAAACTGGTGGTACTCCATATCTAACACCCAATGTGTTACGGTAAACTTAATTACCGTTTTATCGTTCAAATCTAGTTAAAGATTTAACTATCGCTTGGAGTAAAAACTGGTGGTACCCCATTATCGTTCATTTCTTGAATTAAGTAAATTTAATTTCTTTTATCCTCATTCAATCCAATTAAAGATTTATTAAAACTATATTTAGTTTTAATCTTCAAGAATCATTATTTAATGATTATTTAACTTCCAAGAAATAATCTTGCCTTTAACTGGGTTAAAGAACAAATGTCGCTTAAAATCATCGTTCACAATAAACCCAAAATCATATTCCAATTTAATATATTAAATTGAAAACTTCTCTCTAGAATGTTTCGTTAAATCTTAATTAAAAGATTTATGAATTACCAATCTAAATTTCACTGTCACTCGGGTTTTAAGAACTAATGTCATTTAAAAACATTGTTCACAATAAACCCAAATGTCAGTTTAACTTAATTTTCAATTATGTTTAGAAATTGGTAATCTTATTTAAATCTTAATTAAAAGATTTATTCTTTCTCAAATGGGTTTAAGAACAGTGTTATTTAAGACACTATTCACGACAAACCCAAATTCTAATCTGATATTAAATATCATGCTTTGAATAGAAATTATATCGATTCATGTTCAATATCAAATTCCGAAAATTAACGTGTATCAAATTGGGAATAACGATATTAATATCTTCCAAATTCCCACAATAACATCCGTATAATCACAGAATCCAATACTGAAATAATCCGAAGATTATTCCCATTCAAATCCATTCCAATATATGTATTGGAAAATCTTGGTTTTATTAAAACCATTTTAATCCTTTTATTTTCTTTTACATAAAAATGTATATTTACATTAAAATGAATCCTTTTCTTTCTTTTGAAACAAATTAACTATAAAAATGTATTCTTTCTAATCTAATCAATCTTAAATAAAAATGAAATCTTTTTAATGTAATCTTTTTAGTTCAACCTTTATTACATTGAAAGATGTAATATTTTCATTTCAATCTTTATTACATTGAAAATGTAATATTTTCAATTTTAAATCCAAATTGAATATTCAGTCTATTATCATATTAAAATAATATTATTTACAAAATATTAATTTTGAAATTAGCTCTTTCAATATGCATTATAAAATGGATAAAATAAATCGATAAACATGTTTGGGTTAAAATGGCGTTGCTATTTAAAACAGATTAAATAGCCCAATTCATTATCTTATTCATTTATATTTTAAACTGGGCCAGACCTCCCACATTAAGCCTGCGACTTGTGGATGCTGGATATGCCGGTTGGTTCCGGGCAGACTTATCCCACAAGTTGGGCTTAACCTCGTGTCATGACCCAATTCGTATTTGCGCACTTGGGCCTCTCACATTAGGCCCAACATTTGTGGCTGCTGGATATGCCGGGCGGGTCCGGGCAGACTTATACCACAAATGTAACACAACCTCGTGTCCAAGTACAATTATAATTAACAATTATAATTAATTCACTGAAAATCTTATTTTTAAATATTCTTTTAAAATAAAGATATGATCTTTACATTAAATTGTCACCAATTTTATAAAACCCTTTGTTTCCGAATATCCTAACTGACATTTCAATTTTTAATGAAAAAATGAACTTTCTATATTATTATTATTATATTATAATAATAATCTTTTCAAATGTTCAAATTTTGAAATCAAACCTTCTTATCTTATCATACTGACCGTAAAGATGTAATCTTTCTAATTTAATCCTTTTTATTATAACTTTTAAACAATAAAGATGTAATTTTTCTAATTCATACATCAATTAATTACATTAATTGAATATTAAATTAAAATATTTTTTTAATTCAAAATTGGAATGAGACCCAATCCATTACCATATAATTTTAATTATATGGATTTCAAACATCGCATTAATTCCATGATAAAACATTCAATAACAGCCAAAGTGCATTCTAAACTAATCACAAGGGCGATGTGTTGTTAGAATATCAACCCAAGACCCATGTGGGGTTTCAATTAACACAAATTCAAATAATATATTATTAATTGTGCTCTTGGACGAAGTGTGAAAATTTATCGTCCAATCAACATAAACAAGTCAGGCAACTTGTAAATGGCAGTGTAAACATGTTGTAAATATCATAAATGTCATAACAACATGTTACATATTTCAAATTTCAAACAATTCACAACAGTCATCCCAATCAACATTTATCCAACGAACAATAATTTCAACATAGATAATTAATTAATATTTAACAATAAAAATAATTAACTATTTCAAAAACTTGAGTGAGATAAAAGTTCTCACTTTAAAAAAAAATCTTTTTATTACAAAACCTAATTTGTCATTTATATGTTCTCAATTGAAAACAAAAGAAAATCTTTTTATTACAAAACCTAAGTTGTCATTTACATGTTCTCAATTAAAAAAAAGAAAATCTTTTTATTACAAAACCTAATTTGTCATTTATTTGACAAATATATGTTCAAATCCACATGACATATAAAAATGTAAATTTTAACATGTATACAAAACTAATGTATACATGACATATAAAAATGTTAATTTTATCTTTGACAATTCTAAATGAATCATAAATGACATTTCTAAATGAACATAAATGATACTTCATTTTCTGACAATTCTAAATGAATATAAATGGAAGTTTTATTTAGCAAAACATGTTTTTACTAAATGCAGTCTTATTTAACAAATGGTCATTTTATAATAACTACACTAACATGTAAATGTTATGATCTTAACCTAACGTAGTATATATATAACAAATGGTATTTTTATCCAATTGCAACATTTTATGACAAAAATGTAATTTTTATTCTCATGCCTCGTGTTATTTTTAATTACATAACAAACTACTAACGAAAAAAATGTTATTTTTATTCAAATGTGACATCTTCTAATTAAATGACATATTTACTGGTCATAAATGACCTATTTACTTTCTAACATAAATGACCTATTTGCTTTCTAACAAAAGATGATATTCTATTCTCTTACAAAAGATGACATTTTTGTTCTCAAACAAAAGATGACTTTTTTTTATTAACATGAAACACAATCTATATAAATGACATATTTGTAACATGTCATTATTCTAATTTAACTCTTCAAAATAAAATTGACATTTGTATGCTCTAACATAGATGACAAATTTGTTTTATAACATATGGCAAATTTATGCTATATGAATATATTTTTTAATCTTTATTTTATTTTATTCATGAAAAATAAAAATGTAATTTTATTTCACAAAGACATTATCTAACAAAGATGACACTTTTATTTCAAGATTATATTTTACACAAATAAAATTTAACCAATCATCACCACCACAAGTCAAATCAACCAACCTCAATTTTTCATGATACAAACATGTGTTTTATATATAGCGTAAATATTCAACATTACAATCAAAATCAATTTGAATATATATATTTATTTTAAAAAACGAGAAATCTCACATGAATGCTCCACCGCCGCACGCACCTAAGACAACTGGATCCACATCAAACTACCTCACATCGAAGCCCATGCCAGCCTCCACCTTCGCCTGCCGTATGGGGAAACTCGCCGCCCCCTATAGCCCCCAATTTGACCACGAACTCGCCACCTTTGAACCCAAAAATCTTCCCAGCCATGGTGTTTTAAATGATCACTACCGTTCATCTTCATGAGCTAGAAGAGGCGAATGTTTTTCGTTCATATGATTTTCAAATTTATTGTTTGGATTAGAAGAAAAAGAAGGAGGAACTAGAGAACATTTTGGCGGCAACTGGTCATGTTAGTGGATTAGGGATTTGGGAAAAAGGACAAAAGCAATTTTATAATACTTTATTTCTAATTTTACAATTAAATCCATACATTATTATTCCTTAATATTTTTGGAATATTTTTGAATCGTCCAAATTTAACATTTACATCTTTCCTATTAAATTGTGTGTATATTTGCTTTAATATAAAGCTATTATGTAACAACTTATATACTCAAGAATGTATTCCATATTTAAATAAATTTTACCTATAGTAGATTAAGACCATTTTTGAACATATCACAACTCATATATATATTTTTTAAAAGTTATGAAACCAAAATAGGAAAACATATCAATTTTAATTATCTATCTTTCTGTAACATTTTATTATTATTATTATGCAAAGAAATTCAGCAAGCCCATTATTTGGCGAGTATGTATATCAACCATTTTCAGCATGTAACCAACAAGGCAATTACAAATTTGACAGTGGGGCAAAGTTTTGTTTTTATTCCAGAAACCATGCATGTGCATTACGAATAAATATGTTTTATGTTTTAATTGTGTTTTATAAATGTTTCCTTAAATCCCCTTTTGATTACACGCTATAATGACACATTTATTCCATTTTTTTATTATTCAAATTTCAAAAGTAGAAGACAATGAAAGAGAGAGAAAGAGGATAAAATGGAAAGAATTAATGCTAGATTAATGCTATTTGTTTATGAAAATATAGTCTACATTTTGAATTTCTAAAAGTTAAATTTGAATTGAGAAGGGAAATATTTAAGAGGACAGCCAAAGATATGTACATATATACACATATATATATATATATTAATATATATATATATATATTGTTAGAATTTATTTCATTTATGACCTACACATTATTCTCAATCAGTAAATTAATAAATGTCACTAAAGTTCCTAAGACATTTTTAGTGTTAACATCTTTGTCAATCAAGCATTCTTTTTTTAATGAATCATATTACATATTGCACATTTAAAATATAATCTTTTATTGTAAGCTTCTTTACATTAAACAAATGTAGCATAAGAATATAATCTTTTTATATTACCTAAAAATGTAAATTTTTATGTTACATCATTTAAACAAGCTATGATTCATTTCACTGAATCAATATTACATAAAAATGTACATTTTTATGTTATATGAACTTTCCTATTTAAACAAATGTCCATTTTTCATATTTCTTCCTTTACAATTAAAATGTAAACTTTTTATTGTTTAACCTTTTTATTAATATATTGTTTTAGAATTTCTAATTTCTGAAGCATTTTCTATTTAAAATTTCTTATAATAAAATTTTAAATTGGTTCTGATTTTCCGGGTTGTTACATAAATATTATTTAAACAAATTATGGTGAATCCAGAGTTAAAACGAATTAAATTTCTTTATATTTAAATACTTTTTTTAAAGTAAAAATATATTTTAAAACTTATATAAAGATATACTAAAAATAATTAAGAAATAAAATATAAAATGATATAAGAGTATAAATATATAAAACTACACACACACACACACACATATATATATATATATTAAAAACATAATATAAACAATATGGTTAAAAGACATAAGTAATTATAAAACAAGTAAAACTTAAGTTCAAAAATCTATACAAGATAAGTTTATATAAAAATAGTTTTCAGGAGTTTAGAAAATAACTATCGAGAGTTAAAATATTATTAAAACAAGGAAGTATATATGTTCTGAATAAGGAAGTAATTTATAAATCATTTGAAAATAAGATTTAAAATCAAGTAATTAAATTTGAAATTATTTTGAAATCTAGTCTAAAATCAGGATTTAAGTTTGAAAATAGATCCGAGTGCTAATGAGAGTTTAATCAGAATTTCTAGACAAACTAGCTTTATAATTCTTGAACTCTTGATTTCTTGATACTCATGAGTCTTGAAACTTGAATTCTTCTATTTGAAATCTTGATTCTTGTGAATTGTACAGTCTTCAATAATAGATATCTGCATAGTTTTCATGTATACACACACACACACACACATATATATATATATATATATATATATTCTAGAAAATTGTGTTAGTATTAATTTTATAAGAATAATAATTTAAACAAAGTAGAAACAAGGTTGTTGTCATCAAAACCATCATCATCAACATCTCAGTCCTTAACAAATGTAATCACCTACCACCTCACTGTGAGGCAATGTTTATTTATGAATACCTTTAGGTAGGGAAATAAATGTAGCAGGAGTTGGGTATTATGAGAACTTATAAGAGAGAATCAGTGATGGTTATAATCTAAATGACATACATATTATTCTAAATTGTGTAGTTAAAACATTACCTTAATAATAGGTTTATTATTTGATTTTGTAAAACTTTAACCGAAAAATATTTACGGAATAATTATGTAAAAATATACGTTTTTAGCTGAAGATATTTTATTAAAAAGGTAAATGCATGCTGCATTTTAAAATTTGCGGGGTTAAAGATATAACATTAAATTTAAGCAATAAGATTTTGTTTTTTTTTAAATAATGACATTTTTGTAAGTATGTGTATAGAGTAAATTATTTCATTCAAAATCATTATGAAAAAATGATTTAATATGAAGTCAATAGAGAAAAATTATGTCATAAATCATTCAAATTAAAATTGTTTTTAGTTTTAAAATAGCTTTGAAAAACAACTTTTGAAGGTATTTTTATAAAAGTGTTATGATATAGAAATGTTTTTCTAAAGGACAAATTTTTGGTTTGATCCTCTGAGAATAACTTATTGTATAAACAAGCCTCTTTCATAACTTATTATGAAAGTAGGTCTATTTTCTATAAAGGCAACTGACCTTGCGCATTCCATTTCTGTGTAAGAACAAATTTGTTCTTGCACGGAAATGGAATTCGCATTCTTTTTATTTTATTTTAAGAACTTGCGCACTCCATTTCTTCACAAGAACAAATTTGTTCTTGCGCAGAAATGGAGTGCGCAAGTTTAATATGGGCCTTCCAAAACCAGAGAGCTATATATTCATTGAAGTTTAGATTTCAAACATTGGACAATTTGTACTCAAGCATGGATTGCATATAATATTGCTTACGTTTCGACATACATAGAATTCTAATAGAAAATTAAACGTTGTAATCAGACATAGAACATGAACATTAAATTCAAATGTAGAATTCAAACATTAAATTTCAAGCTTAAAATAGTAGGTTGAGACATAGTCTCGACGAAAACTAGAAAACATAGATAGTACACCGTTTAAATAAGATACACTGAAGGCTGGCGTGAATAGAGTTGAAGAGTTGAACCGCAACGAGTGGCAAAATCATCACCAACGAGTGGTTGAGCTCAAACCGCCTCCTCTTAATTCCAGAACAAATTTTCCCAAACGTCTCACTTCTTCCTGCATTTCTAGGGCATATTGAAGACCCCTAGCGCATAATGGAGGATCAATTTATTTGAAATAATTGCAACATTGAATATTCTCAGGGTCGTACTTGTTTTCTTTGTATGAACTGCACCAAAAAATCTTCGTCTTGCATTAGTCTCAGTTTTTGCAACAACGACTATACATTCTTCTCCACATCGACACGTCGGGTATGCGCAATTTGGCATGGTTGGAGGAATGGGACATAGATGCTCTAGCTGGATACCGTTATGGTAGAATTTTCGACCCGCTTTTTGTTTTGAGACAATGGCACATAAACAAGCATTTAGTGTCCTTCATACATGTTTCTGTGCCTGATGTATTGGATCGAATTGAGTTTTAGGAACATATTCAACTGTTTCAACATTGATAGATCTGTTCCTTTCGATTTCTTCTCAATAGGCCACTAAATTTTCATCGTCAATTTCTCGATTCTCCATGTCTACGTTTATAAATCCAGCATTAAAATGTATTAGATGAAGTATAAGTGTCAAAGATATTTAAGGAGGAAAAAACCTAATTAAAAGTACCTTTCGAAGTTGAAGATGATGCCATGAGTGTTGATGTTTTGGAGTAAAGCTAGATTGAAGATTGATTTTGAATGATTGTTGATGGAGTTGTGGGTTTGGGGATAGGGTTTGTTGTTAGGAAAATGGGTTTAGTGGAAGATTGGTAAAGAATGAGGAAGAATGGTTGGATGGCTGGTAGAAATAGGAGTTAGAAGTCATGTGAGCACTCCAAAAGTGCTCATGAAGGAAATCCTTCATAAGCACTTTTGGAATGCACAAGAAGAAAATCCTTCTTGCGCATTCCAAAAGTGCTCATGAAGGATTTCCTTTATGAGGACTTTTGGAGTGCTCACACGACTTCCAGCCCCTATTTCCACTAGCCATCCTACCATTCTTCCTCATTTACTTTTCAAATTCCAAAAAACCCAAATTCACAACTCCAAAGCCTATCTAAAAATCTTCAAATACATCAACTTGTTGTAATCTTCATCGGTTTGAAGGGAAAAAAGGTATTTTTTGTAATATTACTTCTTAAACCATTGACATATTCGAATTTATTGATTTTTTTTATGTTTGTTAATTTCATGATGGTGTAGAATATGGTACATGTTCCAGTCATCTTTTACTTCGATGGTAAGTTACTGATTGGTGAAGATGATAAACCTACATAAGTTGGGGGAAAAAGAAAAGGAAGAAAAATTAAGAAGTATTGTTTGTTGAATCGCTCAAGAATGAAGCGTATGATGTTTCCAAAACAGACGAAAATGAGTTCGATATAAAGCTAGTAACGAAGTGGGTAAAGGATGATGGTTCGTCCGCTATCACTATAGACGATGATGAAGATATGGATTCGATGTTCTCAGTTGGAATGAAAGTGATAGAGATCTACATTCTGAAATGTGAGAAGATCCAAGAAGAGCAGCTAGAAGATCAAGTAGATTACACCTTACCCGATGATAACTTACAGGACGGGAATTTTTAGGAGACCATTCCGATAGAGTCCCAAACAACAGTTTGGTTAGTATATGGATTTGATTTTGCAGATTATATTTGCCAACAACAATTGCATGTTATGATCAATCCCCTATTGCAGGCACTCGACGCATGAAGTTGGAGAAGGATCATATCGTTGATCGGAAGCTGAAGAAAATTGTGTGTTCAATGAAATAGCAGTTGTACAATAACTTGATAACCTGGAAGTGGCATGTACGCTAGAAGAAAACAAAACTTGGATTGAGAATAGTCAAGTTAATAACGAAGGACCCCTTGATGATGACGTACAATCCATTAGTGAACAAGATAATGCTGAAACCATGGAAATGGAAAATATTTTATTCGACGATTTATGTACTGTAGAAATGATGAATACGTCATCCATGCAGACTTCTCATTTGGATATGGAGGTGTTTGGACGGGAATGTGTTGACAAAAGTCCTCGAGTTGGGTTGATATTTCAATCCAAACAAGACCTTATTGTGCAGCTAAGTGAATGGGCCATCAAATGTTCGGTTTCTTATTGAGTAGTCAAATCTCGTTCTCATGACTATATAGTGCATTGTGACGTTGATGAGAAATGTCCTTGGCGGCTACGTGCTCATCTATCGACGAAGATATCTCAAAATTTCTGGAAAATTAAGACGTATGTAGGTGATCACACGTGTTTAAACCCAACAATCAACTCAAATCACCGTCAAGCTATGGCTAAGTTTATTTGTAGTAAAATTCTACCGCTTGTTAAATCCGAGATGAATATGACAGCGAAAATGGTGCAGGAAACGATGTCAAACATGTTTCGTATTAAGGTTACTTATGCAAAGGCTCGGCAAGGATTAACCAAAGCTTTAGGCTTGATATACGACAATTGCGATATATCATACGTCGAGTTGCCTAAATATCTTCAAGCGGTGAAGAATACCAATCCGGGAACAGTATATAAAGTAATACACAGACGAACTGTTTTCGAGGGCGCATTTTGGGATTTTGGGCCGTCAATCGAAGGTTTCGCACATTGTCATCCACTTCTTTCCATTGATGGAACACATTTATATGGAAAATATATTGGTACACTACTTGTTGCCACTGGTGTTGACGCTAACCAAGGTCTCTATCCTTTGGCATTTGCTATTGTTGGAACCGAATCATGGAATATGCGGAAGTGGTTTATAAAATCGATATGGATGCATACTCCCTCCATACGTTCAAGAACCATTACGTTTGTTTCTGACAGAATGAAAGGAATTCTGCGTGCATTAATAGAAGGTTGGCCTGCTCCTCACCATCACTGATTTTGTATTAGGCATATTAAAGCCAGTTTCAAAAAAACAAAAGAAAAAGGATTTGGATCTGATGAACTTCAAAACTTGCTACATGCTGCAGCAACAACCTCTGAAGTAGTAAAATACAATGACTATCGATAGCAACTAAAGCTAATATGTTCTACAATCGATGCATGGATCGACAAAAGTTTGAAAGACCAAGAAGAAAGTTGGACCCTATGTCGGGATGGTGGCATGAGATTCAACATGATGACGACCAATGTGTCAGAAAGTTTCAATGGTGTCTTGAAGGGAATAAGAAACTTACCTGTACGTTCATTAGTTACATGCACGTTTCATCGTGTCAATCATTACTTCTACGAGCGTTGTACTCAAGCGGAGTTGTTGACGACTCATTTGACACCAAAGTGGGAAGCAATAGCTAAATCACGCATGGAAGCCTCTAGACATTTGAATATCGAATGCTGTGACGGCAAGGAATTTCGCTCGATCTGAATCGGTCGTTAAACCAATCTAGACCGTTCGAAACGCCCTATCGTTGAGAACACGACAAAATAGAACGCATATAAAAGAACATTTCATTGTATATTGTAACAATGCATAAGATTACAAGAATATACAGAGTATAAATGAATATTACACAGAAATATCAGAGGTTTAAATTACATTTAAATACATAGCAGCGGAAAATAATACAATACACAACTAGAAGAGATACACGGATACAAAGCTTTCCGGATATCGTTCCAGCTGTAAACCAGGATCTTGTGAATATAAATCTGCAAAACCAAAACTACTAGCTGCTCGTGTCAAAATAAGGGCACCCAGAGTTTAGGTTAAAACAATAAACTCCAGGTCAGTCATGTGACTGGTGTGAGAACTAAAACAGTTAATCTTTATTTTAAAGTTAGGTAAATCAAGGGACCACGCCGTATAACACGGAACGGGTTTCCTCCCAAGAATACCAGTGCAGGAAACAACAGCGCAATGCTAAATAAAGAAAAATGAAGCTGTTATAAGACCCAGGTCCTATCACACAATGCAACGCAAGCCGGGGGATAGGGTTTTCCCTTATAACAGCCAAAGAATGCTTGATACGTTTAAAACAAATCATTTGATACTATTATAAGTGCATAGTGTATAAAACAACTTCAAATCATAAGTATCAATCATAGGCGGCATGGGTACCATATATCATGTCGCCATACTAGTTTTACAATTAAAACCGCGAATGTCTCGTATTTGGAAATTGGATTTCCATCTATGAACCGAGGCAAAAGATAGTCCTCTACCGATTCGTGACTCTCTAGCCCGAGCCACAGGATCAGAGCTCGAGTGACCCTTGGAGCGACAGGACCGGTCCACCGATGTGGATTAAAATGCCTGAACACTACGTTTCCCCACCCTTTGGGGCGTAAGTGAGCCAACTAAATGACTCCATCGGTTCGAGAACGACCGATCAATCCGAGGCGCCTCGCAACAGCAACAACCACATAAGTCAAACTCGTCAGGGCGTGTAAAACCACTGACGCCACTTCTAACTAGAAAGAAACGCATGCCCTCCCTGAGGTCCGTCTCCCGTTTTTGGTTCATACCGGGTGTGAAACTCGCGAAGTAAACGTTACACAAAGCTACGCCACAAAGGCCTTGCTTTGATCATCACCACAAGACTTTGCTTTTCAACAGAAGCCTCGATCAATTGCCACTTAGGCATGCCACACAGGCAATTCACTCCATGCGTTTGATATCCATGAATATATAACCCCTGAGCTCGTACGTCTCAGAGAAGGGCGTTAAGCAAAAGAATAAATTCTCCGCCGCCAAACAGATATATATTTAATAGAGATCAATCACACGGACTAAAATCCAATGTCAGACACACAGTCCATTTACAAGTCCGTTCTGGGTCTGAACGAAACCGGAGGCACCTAGTACCCCGCATATCCATCGATCTCCAAGTACGTCTGGACGATCACCAACTGTTTCCATCTTCTTGGGTGTACAGCCCAATCAAGATCATCAGCAATCACCCAAACGACGTGAAGACTTCCGGTCTTCGACCATCGTCTTCATCTTCGACACCACGTCGAATCAGTTATTCAGAATGGGATAAACCCGGTCTTTCTGAATAACTCGCATATATATTATAAAAGTGTTACACAAACACAACATACGCCTCATTCCAATTCAGAATATTCTTTTATTCAAATATTCCTATACTTTGGGAAAAGTTCCCATTAATTTTATCCAAGATAAATTCTTTGAATTTATTCTTTATTCTATTTTTGAATCTCAATTCAAACTAGACGGGATTAGCGAACCACACCGAAGTAATCATTTATTTTATTTCCCAATCCCAACCTATTTATCACATGAAGTAAAACTGGTTATACTTCATATCTAACACCACGGTGTTATCGGTAAATTCAATTACCATTTCACGTTCAAATCTAATTAAAGATTTAACTATCGCCTGGAGCAAAACTGGTGATACTCCATTCTCGATCTTTTCAATCTAATTAAAGATTCATTAAAACTCCACTTAGTTTTAATCGTTATCTGGGTTAAAGAATCAGTGTCATTTAAAACACGGTTCACGATAAACCCAAAATCACATTCCATCAATTATCGGGTTAAAGAACGAGTGTTATTTAAAACACTGTCCACGATAAACCCAAAAATCAATATCAATTCAATTCCAATTAAATATTATTTAATTGGTACATTTCATTAAATCTAAATAAAAAGATTTAATCTTTTCTCAACTGGATTCAAGAACAGTGTTAGTGAAGACACCATTCACGACAAACCCAAATCACATTTGATATTCAATACAAGGCTCTGAATATAAAATATACCGGCTTATATTCAATATCAAATTCTACGACTAACAAATATCGCATTGGAAATAACGATATATATATATATATCTTTCAAATTCCCATAACAATATCTGTATCATCACGAAATCCAACATCGAAATATTCCGAAGACAATTTCGATTCAAATCCATTCCAATGCAATCATTGGAAATTCTGGTTATTTCCAAAACCATTTCAAATTCAATTTATTTATTTAAAAATAAATAGAATTATGATTCTAGTTCAAAACTAGTTCATTTCGATAAAAATCTATTTTTATCTTTTCAAATATGGAGTTTTACATCCCAATTCTTTCTAAATCATTTCTTATGATTTTACACAAATTATTACTATTTTTAATAATTTTATCAAGGCCCGTACAGTCGATTTCCATCAACGGTCATCGAACTGCACTTACAGCGACCTTTTTCAAATTTGATTTGGACATAATTCCAAATCCAACCGTTAGATTTCAAATTCCTAATATTCGTTAGAAATCTCTTTTCGATACGAACCCAACGGTTCCGGTTTTAGGAGAATCCGACGGTCGGATCTCCCGCAATATCCATTCGAAGTAAATGGTCGAAATTCGCGAACTGCCGCGGCGCGGCGCGTTCTATTCAGGCCATTATATTATATATATAATATATATAATATATACTTCGTCGATTTCAATTCAAAACGTGCTTTATAAATCGTTTTAAATTCATTTCAAATTGATTTCAATTCAAATTGATTTCTAATTCCATTGCTGTTCGTTTTCCATTCAATTCAATTTCAATTCGAATTCATTTCTATTCAATTTCAATTCGAATTCATTTCTATTCAATTTCAATTCGAATTCATTTCTATTCAAATTCATTTCGAATTCATTTATATTCAATTTCAATTCGAATTCATTTATATTCAATTTCAATTCGAATTCATTTCTATTCAATTTCAATTCGAATTCATTTCTTTTCAAAATTTCAGATTTTGAAATCACTTTTGATATTCATTATAAAATGAATAAAATCGATATGTATATCGTTCACGTCAAAATGGCGTCAATCTAATCAATACGGCTTCATATATTCCTATTTTCAAATATTCTATTTCAAATATTTCTTTTTCAAATATTTCTTTTTCAAATATTTCTTTTTCAAAACTGGAATGAGGCCCAATCAATTACCATATAATGTTAATTATATGGATTTTCTACAACACATGTATATAATAGCATTGAAAAATAATCAACCATCAACCAAAGTGCACTACACTGTATAAGCATCAAATATAAATATCTAACGCTTATAACAGCCTGTCAATCAATCGATCGACATATTTAATCAATCAGGATGAGTGAACTTCAAATTTCATCCTAACACCCGTGTGGGGTTTCAAACAATCAAACACAGATTTTATTTGTGCAGTTGGGCGATGTGTAAAATTTATCGTCCCAGTCAATGTCATTCAAATAGGTGTACATAAACAAACCGTCCGGTTTGTAAATGAATATTTTATTTTATTCACTTCACGTTAAAAATTATATTTTTAACGATAAAACATTTTATTTCAACCTATGAATTTCTATTCAATTCATTTATTCAATAAAATTATATTTTTATTTTCTAACATATTTTAGAAAATTTCGGCGGCATAACGGCACGATACTAGAAACGGGACGAGGCCTAGCCTTATCCCCGGTCTAGTGAAGGCCCACGCCATTCACACATCAATCATATCAATTTCATCTCACCAAACAATTCAATTCAAACCAAATCATCAAATTAATTTATGCAACCAAACAAACAAGTCCATGGTCTGTGGACGATTGTGTCGGGTGCTACTAAGCACCGTCTGCATCCTAGTATATATATAACTAGAAAAAGAAATTGAAAGGTGAGAAATTCTCACTAATAGCTATCCAATCATCTTGACTCTTCTTTGATAGAAATCTTCATCGTCACCGCATCTTCGTCATCTTCGTTGCCCGTAGTCACTATATATATAAAAATCACATTTTTATATTCTCTATTATATAAAAATCATATTTTTATCGCTAACTTCATATTGTGAAAATAGAATTTTCATCGCTATTTCATATTTGTAAAAATAGAATTTTCACTTCGTTATACTTTATATAAAATTGAATCTTTACTATGTTATTCAATATATAAAAATCTACTCTTTTATTTCTATGTTATATAGATAAAAATTATATTTTTATATTCTTAAAACCATACTATTTTTATATTGTTATATACAAATTAAAAATCACTTCTTTATGGTGTCGTTCATATCATAAAAATCAAATCTTTATAAACATTTCATATAAATGAAAAACCAAATCTTTATTCGCATTCATATAAATGAAAAACCAAATCTATAATCACATTTATATAAATGAAAAACCAAATCTATTTTATTAAAAATCTGATCTTTACATGATAAAAATCCTTCCTTTGTTTGATAAAAAAAAAACCTTCATGTTTATAAAACCAAACTTCTTCACGTTTATATAAAAACCATCTTTCATGTACATTATCTATAAATAAACTTATCTAAGAACACGTTTTAATATAAACAAAAACTGATTTAAGACTGAAATTAAACTTACATCGGCATAGGAAAAAGAGGGGAGAAACTGTAGGGTGCGCCAGCGTGTTAGAGGGGGAGTCGGAGCTATCGTGGCGGCGCTCAGGTGGTCTCGGCGGCGGGCTCCTGTAGAGTGGCGGGCTAGTGTTTAGGCGCAACTCGGTTTGGGCATGGGGGGTTAGGGCTTTGGGAGGTATTGGCTGGTGGACATCGCGAGGAAGAGGGAAGGAGGGGGGGTTTCGAACAGCAATCGCGAGCGAGGGGGGGGGGACTTCGGTCGGCGGTGGTTCTGGCGATGGAGCGATGGGGCGGGCGGAGGTCTGGAAGGGGAGGGCGATGGCGATTTCGATCTGCTTCTTCTTTTTTATTTTTTTTATTTTGATAACTGAATCGAAAATATCGGGTGGGGGGGCCTGAGAAGAGAATAGGGGGTAGGAGAGAGATATTTATTTTTATTTTTATTATTATTTTAATTGCAAAAAGGTTGACTTTTACATACGACCTCGAAACGAGGCCCACCGCCTGTCGCCCATAGCGTTTTACCCCCATTCCGAACACAATGGGATATGTATCGTAAGCTGATTCGGCTATTACAATCAGTTTCCGTTAAATTTACATTTAAATCTCTATACTGAATTTTAAACGTACATTTCAAATTACTGGGGTCACATGCTAACTTTAAAAATTCCAGAAAAATATTTTCTAGCCTCGTATTAACGATACGATCCTAACAAAGCTGGTTTCGTCGAAATCCGAGGTCATTTGCAAAATGTCTATTTTTAAGGGCCTGAATTCCATAGCGACTATTCAGAATTTTCAACTGGACATATCTTTTGATTCCCGCTATGAAATTTTTATCTTTCGGATTCGTTGGAAAGATATTCACAATTAGATCCTAATGTTTTTGGTTTCACTAAAATCCGGATTGTTTTGCACCCGGTACGTTCAATTGAAGTTTGAAATCGAATTATCGAACTACCGCGCCATTTTCAATTCTATTTATAATTATATATAAATATTTATATTCTAACGACGACGTATATAATATATACGTCGAATTCTATTCAAAATAAATTTTCCGGTCGATATTATTTAAAATAATTCATTTTAAATAATCAAAATTCGCTAAAATTACCAAAATAAAAATTTTAAACTGGCCCAGATTTTGCGGGTTATTACAATCTCCCCCACTTAAAACTTTTCGTCCCCGAAAAGGAACAAAGTCGAAAGTGGTTTGATTAATCAACTCTACGTTCGATCTGGCTTCCATTCTCCAACCTTTCAGTTTCTGAGAATTTTCAAATTTTCAAAAATTTGGCTAACACCCTAAATTTTCGAAAAATTTCGCCATAACCTCCCCTGCACCGGGAGCATCGGGGAATTTCAAATAGCTTCCCCGGTCCTTCAGATCTCAAAAAGAAAAAGAAAAAGCCAAGCGGCTAGCCAATAGGCTCATAAAATCATCATCACCCAAACAAAACAGTAAATTATGTAGTAAACATGTACCTATTTGTCGGGCAAACAAATTTTATTCTCTGCTCTAGCCTCCTTGCTATGACCTGTTCAATGTAAGTATATGTATATGCAAGCAAATGCGACCAATTTTCAATACAATTTAATATTCGATCAAATTAGGCATAATGGTTCAAAATTAACAAACAACTAAACAAACAACACAAACATCAATCAATTAGTGAATTAGAGTCTCAAATTCATAATTTTGATACATATACAAAAATCATGTTTTTGATGCCAAATCACAACAATAGGCCTTATCTAATTTTGGTTCTCACACTAGTCAATAGGAAATATATAGATATCACACCTTCGAAACACGAATACCAATTCTGATGATGTTCGAACTATCATCAGAATCATCTTCGGGCGACTAGAGTGTGATTCTATATCTATCCAGTATATTAAAATTTCAAATACACGTGGATCAGACGTATACGCAAAATCTTTATATACTGGACTGTCCAACTCAATATAAATAGATAATCAAATACGAATAATTGATTTAAATTTTCAAAACAAAAATTTGTTTTCACTTTCAAAAATATACTCTTCACACTCGTTCTAGGATACTACTGATCCCATCTCTAACGAGTCATTCTCGTTGGATATTACTAATCCAATATCTGATGAATTCTTTCGTACGGTTCTAATGTGTCTTGTTCTCGAGCTCTGTAAACCAAAGCTCTGATACCAACTGTGACGGCAAGGAATTTCGCTCGATCTGAATCGGTCGTTAAACCAATCTAGACCGTTCGAAACGCCCTATCGTTGAGAACACGACAAAATAGAACGCATATAAAAGAACATTTCATTGTATATTGTAACAATGCATTAGATTACAAGAATATACAGAGTATAAATGAATATTACACAGAAATATCAGAGGTTTAAATTACATTTAAATACATAGCAGCGGAAAATAATACAATACACAACTAGAAGAGATACACGGATACAAAGCTTTCCGGATATCATTCCAGCTGTAAACCAGGATCCTGTGAATATAAATCTGCAAAACCAAAACTACTAGCTGCCCGTGTCAAAATAAGGGCACCCAGAGTTTAGGTTAAAACAATAAACTCCAGGTCAGTCATGTGACTGGTGTAAGAACTAAAACAGTTAATCTTTATTTTAAAGTTAGTTAAATCAAGGGACCACGCCGTATAACACGGAACGGGTTTCCTCCCAAGAATACCAGTGCAGGAAACAACAGCGCAATGCTAAATAAAGAAAAATGAAGCTGTTATAAGACCCAGGTCCTATCACACAATGCAACGCAAGCCGGGGGATAGGGTTTTCCCTTATAACAGCCAAAGAATGCTTGATACGTTTAAAACAAATCATTTGATACTATTATAAGTGCATAGTGTATAAAACAACTTCAAATCATAAGTATCAATCATAGGCGGCATGGGTACCATATATCATGTCGCCATACTAGTTTTACAATTAAAACCGCGAATGTCTCGTATTTGGAAATTGGATTTCCATCTATGAACCGAGGCAAAAGATAGTCCTCTACCGATTCGTGACTCTCTAGCCCGAGCCACAGGATCAGAGCTCGAGTGACCCTTGGAGCGACAGGGCCGGTCCACCGATGTGGATTAAAATGCCTGAACACTACGTTTCCCCACCCTTTGGGGCGTAAGTGAGCCAACTAAATGACTCCATCGGTTCGAGAACGACCGATCAATCCGAGGCGCCTCGCAACAGCAACAACCACATAAGTCAAACTCGTCAGGGCGTGTAAAACCACTGACGCCACTTCTAACTAGAAAGAAACGCATGCCCTCCCTGAGGTCCGTCTCCCGTTTTTGGTTCATACCGGGTGTGAAACTCGCGAAGTAAACGTTACACAAAGCTACGCCACAAAGGCCTTGCTTTGATCATCACCACAAGACTTTGCTTTTCAACAGAAGCCTCGATCAATTGCCACTTAGGCATGCCACACAGGCAATTCACTCCATGCGTTTGATATCCATCAATATATAACCCCTGAGCTCGTACGTCTCAGAGAAGGGCGTTAAGCAAAAGAATAAATTCTCCGCCGCCAAACAGATATATATTTAATAGAGATCAATCACACGGACTAAAATCCAATGTCAGACACACAGTCCATTTACAAGTCCGTTCTGGGTCTGAACGAAACCGGAGGCACCTAGTACCCCGCATATCCATCGATCTCCAAGTACGTCTGGACGATCACCAACTGTTTCCATCTTCTTGGGTGTACAGCCCAATCAAGATCATCAGCAATCACCCAAACGACGTGAAGACTTCCGGTCTTCGACCATCGTCTTCATCTTCGACACCACGTCGAATCAGTTATTCAGAATGGGATAAACCCGGTCTTTCTGAATAACTCGCATATATATTATAAAAGTGTTACACAAACACAACATACGCCTCATTCCAATTCAGAATATTCTTTTATTCAAATATTCCTATACTTTGGGAAAAGTTCCCATTAATTTTATCCAAGATAAATTCTTTGAATTTATTCTTTATTCTATTTTTGAATCTCAATTCAAACTAGACGGGATTAGCGAACCACACCGAAGTAATCATTTATTTTATTTCCCAATCCCAACCTATTTATCACATGAAGTAAAACTGGTTATACTTCATATCTAACACCACGGTGTTATCGGTAAATTCAATTACCATTTCACGTTCAAATCTAATTAAAGATTTAACTATCGCCTGGAGCAAAACTGGTGATACTCCATTCTCGATCTTTTCAATCTAATTAAAGATTCATTAAAACTCCACTTAGTTTTAATCGTTATCTGGGTTAAAGAATCAGTGTCATTTAAAACACGGTTCACGATAAACCCAAAATCACATTCCATCAATTATCGGGTTAAAGAACGAGTGTTATTTAAAACACTGTCCACGATAAACCCAAAAATCAATATCAATTCAATTCCAATTAAATATTATTTAATTGGTACATTTCATTAAATCTAAATAAAAAGATTTAATCTTTTCTCAACTGGATTCAAGAACAGTGTTAGTGAAGACACCATTCACGACAAACCCAAATCACATTTGATATTCAATACAAGGCTCTGAATAGAAAATATACCGGCTTATATTCAATATCAAATTCTACGACTAACAAATATCGCATTGGAAATAACGATATATATATATATATCTTTCAAATTCCCATAACAATATCTGTATCATCACGAAATCCAACATCGAAATATTCCGAAGACAATTTCGATTCAAATCCATTCCAATGCAATCATTGGAAATTCTGGTTATTTCCAAAACCATTTCAAATTCAATTTATTTATTTAAAAATAAATAGAATTATGATTCTAGTTCAAAACTAGTTCATTTCGATAAAAATCTATTTTTATCTTTTCAAATATGGAGTTTTACATCCCAATTCTTTCTAAATCATTTCTTATGATTTTACACAAATTATTACTATTTTTAATAATTTTATCAAGGCCCGTACAGTCGATTTCCATCAACGGTCATCGAACTGCACTTACAGCGACCTTTTTCAAATTTGATTTGGACATAATTCCAAATCCAACCGTTAGATTTCAAATTCCTAATATTCGTTAGAAAGCTCTTTTCGATACAAACCCAACGGTTCCGGTTTTAGGAGAATCCGACGGTCGGATCTCCCGCAATATCCATTCGAAGTAAATGGTCGAAATTCGCGAACTGCCGCGGCGCGGCGCGTTCTATTCAGGCCATTATATTATATATATATAATATATATAATATATACTTCGTCGATTTCAATTCAAAACGTGCTTTATAAATCGTTTTAAATTCATTTCAAATTGATTTCAATTCAAATTGATTTCTAATTCCATTGCAGTTCGTTTTCCATTCAATTCAATTTCAATTCGAATTCATTTCTATTCAATTTCAATTCGAATTCATTTCTATTCAAATTCATTTCGAATTCATTTATATTCAATTTCAATTCGAATTCATTTATATTCAATTTCAATTCGAATTCATTTCTATTCAATTTCAATTCGAATTCATTTCTTTTCAAAATTTCAGATTTTGAAATCACTTTCGATATTCATTATAAAATGAATAAAATCGATATGTATATCGTTCACGTCAAAATGGCGTCAATCTAATCAATACGGCTTCATATATTCCTATTTTCAAATATTCTATTTCAAATATTTCTTTTTCAAATATTTCTTTTTCAAATATTTCTTTTTCAAAACTGGAATGAGGCCCAATCAATTACCATATAATGTTAATTATATGGATTTTCTACAACACATGTATATAATAGCATTGAAAAATAATCAACCATCAACCAAAGTGCACTACACTGTATAAGCATCAAATATAAATATCTAACGCTTATAACAGCCTGTCAATCAATCGATCGACATATTTAATCAATCAGGATGAGTGAACTTCAAATTTCATCCTAACACCCGTGTGGGGTTTCAAACAATCAAACACAGATTTTATTTGTGCAGTTGGGCGATGTGTAAAATTTATCGTCCCAGTCAATGTCATTCAAATAGGTGTACATAAACAAACCGTCCGGTTTGTAAATGAATATTTTATTTTATTCACTTCACGTTAAAAATTATATTTTTAACGATAAAACATTTTATTTCAACCTATGAATTTCTATTCAATTCATTTATTCAATAAAATTATATTTTTATTTTCTAACATATTTTAGAAAATTTCGGCGGCATAACGGCACGATACTAGAAACGGGACGAGGCCTAGCCTTATCCCCGGTCTAGTGAAGGCCCACGCCATTCACACATCAATCATATCAATTTCATCTCACCAAACAATTCAATTCAAACCAAATCATCAAATTAATTTATGCAACCAAACAAACAAGTCCATGGTCTGTGGACGATTGTGTCGGGTGCTACTAAGCACCGTCTGCATCCTAGTATATATATAACTAGAAAAAGAAATTGAAAGGTGAGAAATTCTCACTAATAGCTATCCAATCATCTTGACTCTTCTTTGATAGAAATCTTCATCGTCACCGCATCTTCGTCATCTTCGTTGCCCGTAGTCACTATATATATAAAAATCACATTTTTATATTCTCTATTATATAAAAATCATATTTTTATCGCTAACTTCATATTGTGAAAATAGAATTTTCATCGCTATTTCATATTTGTAAAAATAGAATTTTCACTTCGTTATACTTTATATAAAATTGAATCTTTACTATGTTATTCAATATATAAAAATCTACTCTTTTATTTCTATGTTATATAGATAAAAATTATATTTTTATATTCTTAAAACCATACTATTTTTATATTGTTATATACAAATTAAAAATCACTTTTTTATGGTGTCGTTCATATCATAAAAATCAAATCTTTATAAACATTTCATATAAATGAAAAACCAAATCTTTATTCGCATTCATATAAATGAAAAACAAAATCTATAATCACATTTATATAAATGAAAAACCAAATCTATTTTATTAAAAATCTGATCTTTACATGATAAAAATCCTTCCTTTGTTTGATAAAAAAAAAACCTTCATGTTTATAAAACCAAACTTCTTCACGTTTATATAAAAACCATCTTTCATGTACATTATCTATAAATAAACTTATCTAAGAACACGTTTTAATATAAACAAAAACTGATTTAAGACTGAAATTAAACTTACATCGGCATAGGAAAAAGAGGGGAGAAACTGTAGGGTGCGCCAGCGTGTCAGAGGGGGAGTCAGAGCTATCGTGGCGGCGCTCAGGTGGTCTCGGCGGCGGGCTCCTGTAGAGTGGCGGGCTAGGGTTTAGGCGCAGCTCGGTTTGGGCATGGGGGGTTAGGGCTTCGGGAGGTATTGGCTGGTGGACATCGCGAGGAAGAGGGAAGGAGGGGGGGTTTCGAACAGCAATCGCGAGCGAGGGGGGGGGACTTCGGTCGGCGGTGGTTCTGGCGATGGAGCGATGGGGCGGGCGGAGGTCTGGAAGGGGAGGGCGATTTCGATCTGCTTCTTCTTTTTTTTTTTTTTTTGATAACTGAATCGAAAATATCGGGGGGGGGGGGGGCCTGAGAAGAGAATAGGGGGTAGGAGAGAGATATTTATTTTTATTATTATTTTAATTGCAAAAAGGTTGACTTTTACATACGACCTCGAAACGAGGCCCACCGCCTGTCGCCCATAGCGTTTTACCCCCATTCCGAACACAATGGGATATGTATCGTAAGCTGATTCGGCTATTACAATCAGTTTCCGTTAAATTTACATTTAAATCACTATACTGAATTTTAAATGTACATTTCAAATTACTGGGGTCACTTGCTAACTTTAAAAATTCCAGAAAAATATTTTCTAGCCTCGTATTAACGATACGGTCCTAACAAAGCTGGTTTCGTCGAAATCCGAGGTCATTTGCAAAATGTCTATTTTTAAGGGCCTGAATTCCATAGCGACTATTCAGAATTTTCAACTGGACATATCTTTTGATTCCCGCTATGAAATTTTGATCTTTCGGATTCGTTGGAAAGATATTCACAATTAGATCCTAATGTTTTTAGTTTCACTAAAATCCGGATTGTTTTGCACCCGGTACGTTCAATTGAAGTTTGAAATCGAATTATCGAACTACCGCGCCATTTTCAATTCTATTTATAATTATATATAAATATTTATATTCTAACGACGACGTATATAATATATACGTCGAATTCTATTCAAAATAAATTTTCCGGTCGATATTATTTAAAATAATTCATTTTAAATAATCAAAATTCGCTAAAATTACCAAAATAAAAATTTTAAACTGGCCCAGATTTTGCGGGTTATTACAAATGCTATAGCACTACAAAGTGGGGAGTAAAAGATTCGCAAATGCATTACTATACGGTTACAGTCGGAGAAAACGAAGTTTTAGTGGCTTGTTCATGCAATATGCCAACACTAGAACATTTCCCTTGTTCACATGTTTTAGTGGCTTGTTCTAAGGGTTCTGGAGGGGCTAATTGAAGGAATGCTGATTTCATTTCACCATGTTATACAACTTCCAATTATGTCGCTTCGTACTTTCCTACGTTTCATCCAGTTCTGGATAGTCGGTATTGGATAGCGTACGAAGGCCCGGACATTAAACCACCACCGTTGTGTAGAAACTCCGGACGACCAAAATCTACACGAATCAAAGGGGCTATGAATCAACCAAATACTAACGGGCACGATAGGTGTAGTAAATGTGGAGGTTTAGGCCATAAAAGAAGATCTACAATCGATGATGACGGTTTAAGTTTAGGGTTTATTGGATTGTGTTTTGATGTACTTCGTTGCAATTTAAATTAGAATTCTATGTTATCAATTCGATTTCTATCTATGTTTTTAATTCGAATTCTATGTTATTAATTTGAATTCTATCTATGTTATTAATTCGAATTCTATCTATGTTTTTAATTCGAATTCTATGTTTTTACTTCAAATTCTATTGTTACTTAATTCGAATTCTACTGCATTCTATTTTTGTGAAGTTCAATCCCTTGTTTTACAAGCTATCTGGTTTTGGAAGGCACAAATTGACCTAGCACACTCCATTTTTGCGCAAGAACAAATTTGTTCTTGAGCGAAAATAGAATGCGCGTTTTTTTTTAAAAAAAATGCGCACTCCATTTATGCGTAAGAACAAATTTGTTCTTGCGCATAAATGGAGTGCGCTAGGTCAATTTGTGCCTTCCAAAACCAGAGAGCTACTTTTCTGCTCAAGTAGCACAATTCAATCCCTGAACGCAACCAAAATTAAATTCAAACAATGAACGTAGAATCAAACATTAAATTCCAACAACGAACGTACCATCGAACAATAAATTCAAACACATACTTGAAAAGTAGAATCCGACATTGATTTCAAACAACCCAACATTAACAATTAGTTCAACATACATTATACTAATTAAACATGACCAACCTACATGAAATCAACCATAAACACTAAATCTACGCCAATTCGCTAGTTATCTTTAAGTCTTCGAAGTGCTAGCAGCGTGTCCCACTTCTTCCTCGCTCTTCTTGAATATTGTTTTGTTATCGGCGGTGGTTGAGAACTTGCAAGAACATCTACAGTCTCTGATGGAAGTGGCTGAGAGGACGCTCTGATTTGTTGACTTTCCAGGGGTGGTTGCGATGGACCAACAAAAATATCCTCTTGTATACCACTCGTAGATCTTGCTACGTACCCAAAACTTTGTGCAACCGAATCCTAACTCGGCCATTCTTCTGTCATCATGTTGAAAAGCTCTTGGACATTGCCATGTGCAATTTCTTCCTCTGCTTCACGTTGACCTTCAACCTCTTGTTCGAGTCCGGGTCCCGAACCTAAAATAGGAGGAGGTGGTGGCGGGAATGCGGGAGGAGGCGGGGGAGGGTGTGGATTAGGTCGATGCAACTTGTTTCGGTCTAAGAGTGTATCCAAGAAATTCCTCAGACCTACACATTTCACTTTCACCTGCTCAGGCTCATATCGGCTTTTCTCTATATCCTATGTCATATCTATAGCAGTGTAAATACCTCTAAGGATATCACGTTCCAATGGCGCCCGAGGAATGTATGGAGCTAAAAGTCAAGAAGATTCCCTCAATACAAAACGGCGAGTAATCTGCCAATACCAATACTCGTACTCGGCCAACGTAATTGGCGGTGTTCTCTCAACAATCACATTATCCGCCCTAGTGTTCCAACGATGAACAGTTTGAATTATGAACTCGCCCCAATTCCCTGGATTCTCAGGCACTTGATCAACCGGATCAGGTATATGTTTAAAAACCGAACTGCCTCATTACTCAGTCCGGATAATGATTCTGAATGCATACAAAAAAATAAGTCGAGTATTGCATAATATAGTCATATACTGTTCCGGCATATTATTCTGAAAATCTAAATCGTAAGGATTCCATGTAACACTCTCAGCCACATCAAATCAAATTCATTCCTATAAAATATGACATTCCTCGGAGTACGAGCCCAAATTTTGGCAACATTCTACCTGCACAACAAAGTAACAATGCTAAGTAAATAAAATTAATAAATTTTGAATGTACTAAGTTTTAATCAAAATTACCTGCGACCGTAATGAAGAAGTATACCTGTAGTGTCTTGAATTTGTACATTTGGTCGACCAATTGCCAAGTAGGTCCACGATCATAACTAACGATATATGAAATTTAAATAGAAATAAGGAAGTGGTGTAAATACGTTATGTTAATATTAAATACAGAAGATATACCTGCAATAAAGTCATGCAACCGGCTATAGAATTAGATTTCCTTAATGCGACAGCCGATAACTCGCTATACAAATTAGCGAGCACCGCACTTCATCAAGCGTGATAACCAAACTGCTGGAAATCTCTTAAAAATGGCAAGTACCTTAAACTACATTTCCCTTTCGAATGAGTGACAAAAAGACGGGAATTTAGAATGTATAAAATTATGGCACGTGCTCGACGCTCTATCTCCACTCCTGTTGCGTGTTCATGAAGAGGACCCCCAAATGCTTGTCTAAACTAGTTCATATTTATTTCATATCTCCCCATGAATTGGTTTTCAGGAACAATTACACCCAAAAGCTCGTTGCATAACTCACTGTAGTTGGTATGTGAATCATCAAACAGAATAGAACGACCAAAGGTGGGGATACCAAGTATTTTCTCAACGTCAAGCATAGTAATGGTCATTTCTCCAACTCTAAAATGGAAGGTATTAGTTTCCGGACGCCATCGGTCACACAATGCAGTGATAAGTGCGTGATCTAATCTAATGTAATCTATTTGAAGAACTTGCCACATTTGAGCTATTCGAAGATACTTTTCAAGTCGAGGATCTTTACATTCAATGAGTTTTAACTTGCTCGAATGATCCGTGGCCTTAACTTTTGAAGAATCCTATGCATACAAATGTAAAAGCATAATATTTAAATTATGAAAATACAATAACAAATGAAGTAACAATTTTATAAGGGTGTACAAATATACCTCCATTAGCTCATGGTTTTTACTCCGGTGTTCAAGTTTGGTAGAGCACACTCGGATCAACCGGTCCGGGCACTAAAACATTTCCTACAACATGGTCATACAACATTAAAGCTCAAACAAAGTACATTTGAAAGCATAGAACTATTTAAAATGGAATCACTAAACTAATTGAAAGCAAAGAACACCATAGTTCTATTTGAAAAGGAATTGCTAAACTAATTGAAATGGAATTGATAAACTAGTTGAAAGCTAGTTTAGAGCCATGCTACATACCACTACTTTGCGAAGATGTTGAAGCTTCCGCCATTTTGTATGAATTTGTTGATGAAAAGAGGAAAATTAGATGTTTGAAAGTAGATTGAAGTAGTAGAATAGGGTTTGGGTATTTAGGGTTTTTGGAGCCTTTTCCAAATAGAAGACAAATGATTCATAAGGAATGGGGGTTGGCTCCCCATATATAATTTGTAGCAGCTCTCTAGTTTTGGAAGACCCAGACTGAACTTGCGCACTCCATTTCTGCACAAGAACAAATTTGTTCTTGCGTAGAAATGGAGTGCACAAGTTCTTAAAATTAAAAAGAAAAGAATGCGCATTCCATTTCTGCGCAAGAATAAATTTGTTCTTGCACAGAAATGGAATGCGCATGCTCAGTTGCTCTTATGGAAAACAGACCTACTTTCATAATAAGTTATGAAAGAGGCCTATTTATACAATAAGTTATTTTCAGAGGCTTAAACCAAAATTTTGTCCTTTTCTAAAACTAATTATTTTAGGAAAGCCTTGGTGAAAAAAATATTTTAGAAAAAAGATGTATTTATTAAAGTTTACTTTGTAATTAATATTATATGATTTAGGAATATTATTTTTTTGTGGAAAACTATTTTGATAGATTTTTTTTCTCATTTCATTTGAATGGATATTCTAAAGAAGAAATTTGTCCGCAAAAAAATTAAAAGTTCTAGTCTGAGAAATATAATATTGATTAAAGTGCATAAGGAACATTTTTATTTAAGGAAAATGGTTTACTTAAGGATAATTTCGTGTTTGAATTTTTTTATTTTGAAGGTAAATTTTGTTTATTTTAGATGAAGTATATTTTTAATAAACAGGGTTCTGGAAAGAAGGCATTTTCAAGTAAAACATTTTGGTTGGAAGATCAATTTGATAATATGATTTAATGATAAGGTATTAGAAAAATATTTTACTAAGAAAGTTTGAGTAATTAAATATTTATTTTTAAAATAACCGAAAAAATATTTTATCGAAATGAATATAATTTGATTCAAAAATTATATTATTGAAAAAGCGAAATGTTTGATTTGAGAAACAAACTTTAGGTATGTGTACTATAAATATTTTATTGTTAAAGTTGTTTATTTCAGAAGAATGTTGTTGGATAATATTTTGAGAACAAATAAACTAAACTGCATGGCATGGCATGCGAGATGAATCGATGATACAAATTTTATGTTCGCTAAAAATCCATTATGATGATGTAACTCTCGTGCTTGTTGTTTATGGTTCTCCATAATGGTTCTATTTCCTTCTATATAGAGTTAGGCTATGACATTATGAGTTCCCATTTTTATAGGAGTCAAGTCAGTTGAAATAATGCGAATTAGGGGTGTGTAAGCAGATCGATTAGGACCAAACCAGACGAAAGTGTGTCCTAGTCCTATTTTATAACAAATTCAGACGAACACATATCGAATAAGAAATAATCTCAAACATTTTTCATTCAAGCTAAACAATGTTAGGATAATATAAAACATCAAATATTTCTGGACGAACATATTTTTATATGTTTTTTCTTATCTAATTCGTGTCTTAAATAAGAATTATACTGACATAGACAAATGCCAAACAGCCCTAGACTAAGTTAGATGACGAAAAATAGGTTTACAACCATTAGCGAGATTAACATATGTAAAAAATGGCCATATGTTGAATCTACTAGGCCTGTAGAGTCTAAAATAGATTTTCGGTCCAATGTAAATATTTTTAAATAAAGTCTTTATAACGAACCTGAATTCTGATGTAGTTAAGATTAAACTAATTTATAATAAAATAGTGAATTTAATGTCGTATTTTTAACCATTAAAGCTTTTTTAAGTCAACTGGTTTGAAATATAATTTTGTTACATTTAGTGTTACCATCAGTGAGAGAGATGTGTAACATGTATAAATAGGTGTGTTGCCACTTTCAGGCCAAATAGTTACATATAGACGAACCTACCTCATAACCAATACTTTTAATGCATAGAAACCTTGGAGAGTAGTTTTCATATCAGCTAGTCTTCCTTAATTCCAAAATTCCTTCAAATTACATTTCAGTTGCAGATGGTTTTTCTTCATTTAAAAATTGATTCAAAACTCTAAGAGCCTAAAGCTCTACATATTATACATTGTTATGAAGCTACTGATGCACGAAGATAAAGGGAAATGTTCCTAGTAGACTTGTAATTTCAATAATTTAAAATTAATAATTTTTTTAAGAATTTCAAAAGGAAACTTAATGAAATATAAATTTATGATTTCTTAACGTAATTGATAATTTAGGATTCTTAATAAAGTTGAACTCAAGTTGATTATCACGTTTCAATTAAAAGAACCAAAAATAAATGGAAACTTACACTATTGTGTTAAATTGAATTAATGTTTTGTTGAAATTAAAATAATAGTTTGAGAAAGATAAATTATATGGGTTCATTTTAAAGTTAAGCATAATTTTATAAAAGAATAAATTTGAATTTTGAAATGATATTTTACATTTGTTAAATAACGATGTAAAAATATATGGAAATAGTCTATACTTAAACTTAAAACTTAAATTTTAGTTTGAAATTGGGTTGCATGTGTCTAGGTTAATTTAGATAAATTAAACCGATCATTAATAACCGAAACTGAGCTCGATTTTTATTTATTGTTATAACATTAGTTAATAAAATAATAGTTACACATTCATAACGATCTGCCTTTCCCACCATCGAACGTCAACATTAAATATGACCATTGTATTTCAATATCGAACAATTAATCATCGAAAATGCAAATTGTTAGGTTAAAAAGGAAAAAAAATAAGAATATAAGAAAACAAAAATCCCATATAGAAATAAACAACATGAAATAATAATAACAACAGATGAACTATAAATCTAAAATACAATATATATATATGTTAGAGTTAAAAACAAATCCCATCAGTTAGCCAGTTATAAAATTCTGACCTTACAAATGCTGATAGGTAAATATAATACAGTAGAAACAAAAAAATTACGACAAGTAGACATCCAACTCTACCCCATAAGCTCCATGTCCAACTGATGACAACCTGGAAACCTGCTTGTTCTAATCCGAGAGTTGTAATGATATAACACAATGAACAATCTAGAAAACCACCTTGAGAAAACTCAGGCAAAAGGAAACACGTAAGAATTCTATGAGACAACGCCACTAATCGCGGTATCGGTTTTTACCTCACAAGAACAACATATATAAGCATCCATACATTTCAAAAACACTGAAATAGACAAGGAATAAATGACATATATAAAAATGTGAACATAGGGAAAATAGCTAAATAATAAAACACGAAGAAGTGCTCATGGCACTTCTCGATGCAAACAACAATATCCAATCTCACTATGAATTTAAATAATTATACATCGCGATGGTTTGTTTCTTCCCAATGCAAATTAAAAATAGGAAAACTTATAAATTTGGAATTAATGTAATCGAATGAGAAATTTTCCAACAAATAACTAGGGGGTACAACTCCTAACTGAAAAGTATACTTCTAGAAATGTATTTGGGAACTCTGATGGCTCTCAGGAATCTCCATGTCGGACCCCATAAAAAATGGAGTATCCGAGTATATTTCAGATCTTCACGTGAATATAACTAAATCCAGACCTAGAGTAGATGTGATAATAACCTAATGGAAGCAACCCCACATAGTTTGGCACCCTCTCGCCTTTTTGATTCACCTATTTATCAATGCTCAAAAAGAAAAAAATCATTTTAATTTTATGATATAACTCAAGAAAGTTGAACCAATAGTTGTTAATCAAACATCAGGAATATTTAAAATGATCGTATATGGAAATTAAATCACATTTCATTATCTTTATTTGTTGATTCCAAACTTGTACTATCTCTCGGTTGAAAATAAAGTCGGGCAAGTTAAGGTAGCGTTACCTTTAGGCATCACCTTGACAATTTCTTTAGTCTTCGAGATAGGAATAAGTTTTACACTCTAACGTTCAGGGGCAAGAGTACAAGAAAATGTTTTCTATATAAGAGATATCGTTTACAGTTGTTCTCTTTCCATATCCGTACCCGGGACTTTTAAACTTCAAAACTCGAGCTTATGCTTGGATTTTACACTCAAGTATTAGGAGGACAACACATTTATCAATACTCTTCAAAATACTAGTTTTAAAGAGATAATTATAATTCTAAGTGTATTTTAAAGAAAGGTAAAAATCATAGTTATTTAAAACATTGTATCGATAAACCCAAAACACTTTATACTTAGATTAAATTTTGAACCTTTTATGAAAGGATATTCCCATTAAAAACTATTGATTATAAGATTTGAACGGTCCTATTTATCAGAAAAGGATAATAAATTAAATTCAAAGGGTATTGTCATTGACACTCCAACTATTATTAAGGGGGGTCTTTTTTTAAAAACAATCAATCTTTGAAAAAAATTGTTAAGGCGCTACACAAATATATTATTTCACTACTCAGTATTCCTGTATTTCCCCTTCAAACAAGATTATAAAAAAATTTATTCGGTAAGGAAACCGAATTAAAATAAGCAGTTCATCACCATTGCACCGATTGCAGCACATAATCAATTATATATGTATTCGAAAGTGATATGTCGAAAATTAATAATTATTTAGGTGCATTGCCTCCGTAACTATAAAATTTGGCATATTCATGTCGACAAAAAAAAGTTCAATCCTTTCCTCCGAAAATTTTTATCTTTTTCGTTCATGTTTTTTGGTTAGGATTTAATTTCTATACTAATGTTGTTGATTAACTATTAAAAATTAGATTAATGAATAAAAGAGTGAAATTAAGCCTAAATGGGTAATAAGGTAAAATTACCTTTATTTGTTAAGGGACTACTTTCTTCATTGGTACTCCCCTCAACAATTTTCTTTTAAAAAAAAAATTTGGCCCTCCCTTAACAATATTTGGAGTGTCAATAACAATGCCCAATTTAGATACTTTTAGTAAACTTAAAGCAAATGTTAATCATTCTAAATGGCAATTTGTAAAACTTCTTCTATAACTTTAAGAACCATTTAATTTTTCCCAAAGGAAAATAAATTGGATACAAAATATATCTACAATTTTTGAAAAACATTAAATATCCCGTAAGATAAATAATTAATCACGCTTATTAAATATTATAATCAATAAATTAGTTATATTCAAACCTTTATTAAATCAATTAATTAAGTTAAAATATTTTAAATTGTCAATTGTTCAAAAATCATTTTTATTCGATTGGTTAAATTAGTCACATCCATTTTCATCAAATCGGTTAATTTCTCTTCTTTAAAACAATTCAGATAAATTAATTAATTAATTAAATTCTTATTATTTACAAATAAGATATTTCAAACTAAGGCATCCCTCATTAAAATGATTATTTACCTTAAACATCATTTATTTTAAATGATTATTAATTTTCAAATACCAATAATCAAAATGATTATAAATTTCAGTAACCCTTAATTTAAAGTGATTATAAATTTTTAATTAACCATTAATTTTAAAATAATAAATTAAATTTATGCTTTAATAACGATAATAAATAATTGAATTCAATTATTTTTGATTAAAATGGAATAAACTCAATTAACATTAATTAAATTAAATAAATGAATCTCATTTTCCAATAACTAAAACCATAAATAAATTTATAATTATCATTGATTAAAATTATAATTTTATTCAAGTACCATTTTGGAAAAAACTCAAGCTTACATTAAACAATATGTCTAACTTATTTCAGTCATTGACAATATAAGAAATACTGGAATATGAATAAATAAATAAATAAGGACAATAAATGAATAGAGGAAAACAAATGCAAACAGAACGTCCAAATTAATAAAATAGCATAACGGTGGTTTACTCTGCTAACATGATGTCAGTTAGAATAAGTACAATAAATCTCTAAGCTGTGTTTATTTAACTAAATAAATAGCATAACTAAGCATGTGATATAAATTAATAAATTAACATAACCAAGCATGTGATATAAATTAATTACATCAAAATTTTAGTACGTAATAAAATCAGTGTTATTCAACAATTCACATTCAACAAAATACTTGTACTAAATTTGAGAATACATAAACTCAAAAATGCCTAATAGCAATTCAAGATCCTACACCATGATCGCAAATCCGGTTCAAACAATATAATAACATTTAAAGATGCTATATAGCATTTCTAGGTTTTATCCAAATAATTAACCAATTTGATCAATTCAAAAAGAAAATTGGTAATATAATAATCTAACCAACCCAAGCAACTAATAACTTTCACAATCAATCAAATAATTAATATTTTAATCTACTCTATACAAACAAGCAAATAAAAAATGGGGGTTTTACTCATTGAGATTCCTCTTATCGTCGAGGCAATTTGATTTGAACTAAGATTAAACGGGCATTTAATCTTAGAACAAATTCTCACTAGCTCCAAATTTTGCAAATCCAATACTAGAAAGTAGCTGACATCAATATGAACTCGCATGAGTTAGAAATTTAATTTATAAAAATTCGAACTAATTTTAAAATAATTAAACAATATGCCCATTTAAAACTAATCACCCTCATAATAATATTTCTTCTTCCCACTCCTTACAACTACTCAGCACACATAGTCATCGTTGCCGACCACTTCATGTACCACTCCCATGATCAACAATCCACAAAGTTCCACCATGCGACCACCGACAAACAAACTTCTGACCACCTCCTCAACACAACCCTCATCACCGCGAAGGACCCCAAAGACAAGAAACAAAATGCAACATAGAGCTATTTTTTGGTATGACTTGACATAATCGTGCCTATCTGAAAAGCAATGAACACCCCCAAATTCGGCCTCCAAGTGAGAAAAAACCTTCTCAAATCAAATCAACAACCTGCTTGACCTATAGGCACCTTGAAATCCAAAACAATGCAACCCTAGTTTGAACCAATTCACGCCAAAAAAACCTGTCGATCCTTCTACCTACAGCCTCATGTCAGAAACCTATCCAGAATTGGAGCCTCCATCTCAAATCAGGTTTCGTGTTTTCCTACGGTGTTTAGCATTCTATTTTTATTTATAACTTATGACAATCTTTTTTTCTTTTAAATCTTGTTGGATTTTTGATTTTGAAAGCAACAAATGAAAATATAAGAGGTATCATGGTGAAGATAAAGAATTAAATAAGCTAGCTAGGAGCCATCATTTTTCTCATGAAAAATGAATTAAAAGAAATGAGATGGAGACAAGGAAGAACAATTGTTGCTGCCTCTTGTAGATGCTGCATGTACCTGGATGGAAGAGAGAAATGTGTTGAGGAATCCAAGTCTTGATTCTAGTTTATACAGCTTAGTAAAATAAAATGAAAGTAACACAAGATTTCAAGTTAAGCAAACATTACAAGCAAGCCATCACACCCACTCTCAAATAAATCTAATGTCATAAATGCAATTTTAAAATTTTAAAATTGATTTGATTAAAAAATAATTTTTCTAATCTATTACATTAGTTTATTTCGAAACAACAAACACTATGATTTTCTAGCAAGCATAATCACATAACAAATCTGATGGCTTTGAAATTTGAAATCATACAATAATTCTCTTTTTTGGATTTGATGGAACTGGTTATTTCTAAATCCGAGGCAGTTTGTAAAAATGATATTTTCTATATTAAAATATTAATTTGTAATATGATTAAATATCGATTCAAATCCAAACTATTTATTATTGCAAGTAAACTTACGAAATGAATTTATAATCGATATTAAATAAATTAAAATGACACTATTGCGATTATTGAATTCATTTAATTAATAACTAATCACTAATTTAATTATTTAAACAACCGCTAAATAGGAATTCAAGTTAATAAATTCCAAAAATCCAATTATTTAAATATTTAAAATTAAATAAATATTGAAAATCCAATAATTAAAGTTTTAGGTTGTTATATTCATCCCCTCTTAAACTAATTTCATTCCTGAAATCCACAAGGGAAAAGACTGACAACAAAACCTTAAGTTTAAACTACAAATTAAAATGACTTACGAACTTATTTAACTAACTACCAAATTTTTGGAAAAATTCGGCAGCACCTCCTTTGCATGGCTCAATCTAAAAACTACAAACTGCCACAATGGGACTTCAATCAACTTAAAATAAAATAAAAGGTCATATGGCCTCCTATATTTGGGCATAAATCACCAAACAAATTTAAAAAAAAAACTAAACTATGACATACCTCTTTTGCAAACTTTTTTCTTAGCATGCAATATGTTCTCACTGAGCTAATGCAAGTAAGCAAGAAACCAAGTAGCAATCTTTTTCTTCAATGTACTTACATAATACAAAATAGATTTAGAATAACAAAAGTGTTCTTTTATAGAGAATACATCTATTAAAAACTATTAAAGAGACGTTGGGGGTAGTGTAGCGCTGTATATATAAATAAAAAGAATGGGAAAATGCTCCTGTCGGTGTTGTACAAAGATAAAAAATAAGATACAGGCCTAATCAGTTGAGGCCAGAAAAATGTAAAGCAAAACATAAAAATCCTCTGTAAAGACAAAAGTATAAGATATGCGAAGATCTAAAAGCTATGTGACATCGAAATCATAACAGTGAGTAGATTGCACGAGCTGAATCCTTAGGGCCGAGCGGTTGGTGTACAACTGAGCATGAAGCAGATAGGTCACCGGAAGGTATCCAAGGAGATAGCAACCTTTAGAACCCTAAAAAGAAGAAGCAAAACGAGCAGTAACTAATAACAAGTAAAAGTGCACTAAATACAATAATTAACATCATGTAGATGTGGAGATATTAAAATCTACGATGAATGAGTTTACAAACCAATTAGTAGGCCGCATACAATGAAGGGCCCTAAAAGTATTTTTAATATCTTTGCGAATAAGGCCAATAATCTTGGCTTTATCAAATATTTTGTTGCCATATTTATAGTTGTTTCACACACTAGATAAGCCAACAAATGTACAAAGGAACAATACAAGAGAGAATGACCCAGATGGATTTACTCCTGGAGTTATACCACCAGAGGATACATCGAGTATTGAGGCGACGAGCATTAGAGGGAAAACCTATGAGACGATCAAAGTGCTGCCAAATGAAATATGCAATATCACTAGAACTGAATAGGTGAGAGATGGATTTGCATTACCATTCATCACAGTAACAATTTTTTAAGGCGAACGATATGCCAAGTATGGAAATGTTAAGGTCAACCGGGAGGGCTTTATGAAGAAGTTTCCACATGATGAAAGATATGCCAAAACTAATAAAAGTGTAATATGATACAATAGGTAATAGTGATGCAACAAACAACAAACAAGTATATGCAATCAAATTATAGTGGATATCTTATAATAAACCAATATGCATACAAAATTCTAAACGAAAGTTCTAAACTAGTTTCCCAAGTTTTTGTATTCAAAATATACTTTCAATTTCTTCGAGTATAAACAAAATCAAATTAAAATCAATTATGAAAAAGGCAGGGCTCCACCTATAGAAGCATGGTATAAGTATAAAAATAATATAGAGCATCCAATAATATTCCTGATCCTACAACAACAACGACAACAACAACTATAGTAAGTAATCTATCCGGCGAGTCTTCCGATCAGAAAACTCTCGATTTCCCAATTTAGTCATAACCAAAAATATATTGAAAATCACTTCATAATTATAATTATTTTGAAGTCCTTTGAAGTCATCATTTCAAAAATTATTAGGATATAAGTCCTGACAAATAACAAAAAAATTATAAATTGTAGTTTATAAAAGTACATAATCAATCAACTCAAAGGAATCTGGTCATCCAAATTATTTTAAGGAATAAATTAATACAACAATCAAACAAGTTCTATAAAGGAAAAATCTAACAATTAACATTATTTAAAATTTCAAATAATATCATCTAGATTTTGGATGAGCCACACGCTATAAATTTAAGTATTTTAAGTTCGTATGATATAAATAAATTATTTGTATGCTAAATATGATTTGATCACTTGCTCGAATACATAGACTTTACCTCGGAACTGTTACCACTCACTCGACCTTTTTAGACCGGACTTCTATCGTGTTTCTCGACTAGAACATCTATCTTCCTTACATAGCCTTATACTATAATGGAAAACTTCTGCATCGTACAACAATCCATATCAAGTGTTTGCTGTCAGAATCAAGTGAGAAATCCTTTTTGCAATTGGTGCAAATTACCCTGAAAGTATGTATCCAAAATCTATATTATATGTTATGTAAACTGAACGATTTACGCATACCCTACTTATGCATTTTTATTGGTTTCTTAATTGTATAACCTTAATGAAATCACTTTCACTTCTATTAATGGTATTTTATTCAGTACTAAATTATTTATGAATTTCTTTATAAATATTCATCTAAGTCTATATTTATGTTACAAAGACGAATCATTATAAAATGTCAAATTAAAACCTACTGTAATTTGATTTACTTTATGTAGTGTTATTTTAATTCATAAGAGCATATACGTACATAATAAAAATTTTATTATTACTTAATAATTTATTTATTTTATTTCAAGATTCCTAATGGTATGAGAAAAAAATATGGGTTTTCAAATTAAGTTAATCCTTCGACACTTTTCCCTTATGGTGTCTAAGGAAAAGTTGTCTATGGATTAGCTCAAATAACATCAATGATTTATAAAACTTAGTTGCTTATACTAATTTATGGTTTAAATAAACTAGGCTTATTAAAATCCTCAAATCTACTTAACCCATTTAAACCTGAATTAATAATCTCTTTATTACTTGCGAGTTCAAAATTTCTACTCATCGAATTACTATACAAAAAGGCTTTTATTTCAAACCAATTTTCTTTAAAAAAAAGGTAAAAATTGGATACCTGATTATTATTTCAAAAATCCTTTTCTGGATATAATACTTCATTTGTTTCTAAGTTTATAAAATTACTTAAACACTTTATTATCTAAAATTTACCTAGGCTTCATTCAGATTTGAATTTATCTCGATCGCACAAACGATAAAACCAATAATTTACAGAGTGCACTATAACATTCGCCTAAGCAAACATTTGATCGCCACTTAGAAGATTACTCAAACTACCACAAAACCAATCAATGTATTTTCTTTTCTAACAATCCAAGAGAATGCATTTTACCTAAAATTTTGGAATAACCGAACTTAATAATATTTTGAAAATAATCATATAGTTTTGAAAATTTATTTCTTAATATATGGAAAATATATCCAAGGTAAATATTTCATTTATCAATTTTTCAAAAATAAGTCTTGTGTCCACTTTCCTTGTTCAAGTATTTAGAAAACACTATCGATACCATGATGTCACACATCTAGACCAGAACTCATAAACAACTCAACGGATGAGATATCCCACCAGAGTCAACGTTCTCGCTTACCTTTATTTCTGATACTAAATATAACGACCCACCTTTTCAGCCATCAAACGTCGACACCAATATGATCACTATATTTTAATAACGAATATCCAATGATCAAAAATGAAGATTAATAGGGTAAAAAGGAAACAAGAGAAAAACAAATTTTTACAGCGAATTAGACAATATATAACAATAATATTGATAGATGAATTGTCACTCTAAGGAACAATGTATATTAGAGTTAAAAACAAATCCCATCAACTTGATAGTAATAAATTCTAATCTTACAGATGCTAATAGGTAAAAATAATGCAGCGAAAACAAAAGTATTACGACAGGTAGATATCCAACTCCACCCCATGAGCTCTATATCCAACCGGCGACAACCTGAAAACTGCTCAGTCTGACCCGAGCGTTATAATGAAATAACACATGGGTCAGTCTAGAAAATCTGCATGAGAAAACTAAAATAAAAGGAAACACATAATGATTCTGTGAGACCACGCCGCTAACCGCTAAACGGGTTTTTACTTCATAAGCACAACATATATAAGCATCGACACAATTCAAAAATATTGAAATAAACAAGGAATGAATTCCATATATAAAAATGTAAACATAATGGAAATAAAAGAACAATAACAAACAAAGAAGTGCTCACAGAACTTCTTAATGCAAACAAAGAAACTGATCCAAAGATTTGAATTGAACAAGGAAAAGTAATTTTCTTGAAGATATGGACCTCACCGTTAATCATGGGCAAGGTCACTTACAACAACATCCAATCCCATAATGAATTCAAATAATCAAACATCGCAAAGGGTTATTGTCTTCCTAATGCAAGTCATAAAATAGGAACACTTATAAATGTGGAATCAAATGAGAAATTTTCTAATAAAAGACTATAAGGGTGCAACTCTATGACCAAAAAACTTAGCTTTAGAAATATATATGAGAAATTTGATGGCTCTCGGGAATCTGTAAGCCGAGACGTTCAAACCGAATATTTGACTATTTCACATCTCGGCACGAACATAACCGAATAAAAACCTAGATTAGATGTGATAATACCCTAATGGAAGAAACCTTACATAGCTTGGCCCCTCTCTTGCTCTTTTTGTCCAACCATGAAATAAAGGATATCCATGTGCTAAATGAGCAACAAATCATTCTAATTTGATGATATCTCAAGAAAGGTGAATCAATAATAAATTATCAACTATCAGGAATTTTTAAATGATCGTATATGGAAACTAACCCACATTCCCTTATCATTATTTGTTAATTTTAAACTTATACTATCTCTTGGTTAAAAATAAAGTCGGGTAATTCAAGATAGTGTTACCTCTAGGAACCCCCTGATAATATATTAAATCTTCAAGATAGGAACAAGTTTTACACTTTGACATCTAAGGATAAGAGTATAACCAAATAATTTCCATATAAGCGATATCATTTACGGAAATTCTTCTTTCTATATTCATATCGAAAAATTTAAAACTTCGAAACTTGAACTTGTGCTTGGTTTTTACATTTTAGATGTATAAAAGAAACTTTTTACAATACTCTTTATAATATTAGTTCTAAAGACACAGTTATAATTCTAAGCATATTTTAAAGAAAAGTCAAAACCAAGGTTAGTTGAAACATCATCTCGATAAAGCAAAAACACTTTATACTTAGATTAAATTTTAAACCTTTTCCATTTAAAAGGATTTTTCTATTTAAAACTACCGTTTATAAGATTTAAACTATATTATTTATCCAAAACATGTAATAAATTAAATTTAAATAATTTAATAAACATAAAGTAAAAGTTATAATCCTAAAGGATAATTTGTAAAACTCCTTTTATAACTATAAAAACCATTTTATTTTTCCCGAAAGGAAAATAAACTAGATACAAAATATATTTATAAATTTTAAAATAACATTAATTATTCCATAAGATAATTAATTATTCCATAAGATAATTAATCACATTAATGATATTTTATAATCAATAAATCGATCATTTTCAGACCATTATTAAATTAATTAATTAAGCTAAACCGTTTAAGTCAGATAATTATACAAAAATCATTTTTATTCAATCATTTAAACTGGCCTTATTCATTTTATTAAATCGATTAACTTCTTTTTCTAAAACAACTTAGATAATAAAAAAAATCAATTAATTTAAAACTTTGTCATTTGCAAATAAGAGAATTCAAACTAAGGCATCACTCATTAAAATGATTATATACTTTAAACATCATTTATTTTAAATTATTAGCTTTCAAATACCATTAATTAAAATGAATATAAATTTAGTGTGCTGTTATTCACACCTCCATTTAGACTTCTGACCACCTGTACTAAAGGCCACCACTTTTTTATGCCTCTCTACTGTTATGAAAATTTCGCCTTTGCGGAAGAACAATAAGCAGGATCTAGATTTGCCAATTTAACACCAATCTAATCTGATAGCAATTATTCTATTACATCAACAAAATAGTAAATAACTATAGCGGAGAAACAAAGATACACAATATTTATACTGGTTCCACTATCCTCGAGATAGTGTACGTCCAGTCCAACAGAGAGAGATTTTATTCCCCATGAGAGAATTACAAGAGATTACAAAATAAGAGTTTACATATCCAAACCTCAATCAGGTTTAACAAGAAGAGACACTATTGAGGATCACTGGCTCCAGGCCAGGATGGGTTTACACTAAACTCTACCCCTCAATATATAGCCAGTGCAAATCTATGTGAGTTATCAATTAAATTACCAACATATGGTAATAATATAATGGAGGCAAATTACCATAACAACAAACGTGCAAACATAGGAAGTAAATCAATCCGTTTCTTTAGCATAGATGGAAGAAATTAATCCTTTCATTTATTTCTCTACCACCTCATCAAATGAAATCAATGCATTCCAATTATAAAAATATTTACTTTCCATTCTTTGCAAATTTGTTCCAATCAATTTGTGATTTTGTAGCACCAAATTTAACACTCCACCTTGATGCAAAATCACATATCTGCAACACCCCATCTCGAATCAAATTCTCTTCACAACATAAAACTCTTCAACAGAACTCCACCTTCAATCAAAATCTCACAACGAGATAGAAACCAAAAATGAATATTTGCCTAATGGGTTCCAGCAAAGCTACCCTCCATCACACCATTGTTAACGAGCTCAGACTACGTCCCCGCCTGCCAACAAATGTTGCAAATATCCAAAATAAAAAAAGGCAGACACCAAAGTAATCTCAACACCGCCAAGGCCAAAAATAATTCTCTCAATCGCCAATTCAAATACAGAGCCAGAATACAAATCTCTGTACTCACAAAAAATCTCTCTCCTACCACTTAATCAAAACCATTACAAGCTTCACCCACCGCCTGCAAAAGATGCATCTACCACCATGAGCTGCACCACGCATAAACCAACGGTCTAAAAGTGCTTGCAATACACATTGACACCTGTCTACCACTTAATCTGAGCTCCTTCCTCGATCACCTCTGGATCTTTCGAGCATCATCAACGTGAAGACCCCTGTCTAAACCACAATGATCTCTGTCTCGACACCCGTCTATCACTTGACCTGAGCTCCTTTCCTGATCATCTTGGATCCCTCGAGCATCATCAACGTGAAGACCCCTGTCAGAAACATGATCAAAACTTCCCAAATCCAATAGTCCCTTCAACACATTAAACTCCATATCACGTCAAAGTTCCCAGATTGGAACGCTCTTTTCTCTTAGCATAATCTCCTCCACCGAAGTCTCCTTTTCTCCAAAATAGTAATAGCATAATCACCACTGAATCTACCAACCTTTGTTGAAATAATTGATGCACAATTTAAAACAAATCGCCTCGCTCTAATACCAACCTGTTATGAAAATTGCGACTTTGCGAAAGAACAATAAGCAGGATCTAGATTTGCCAATTGAACACCAATCTAATCTGATACCAATTATTCTATTACATCAACAAAATAGTAAATAACTATAGCAGAGAAACAAAGATACACAATATTTATACTGGTTCCACTATCCTCGAGATAGTGTACGTCCGGTCCAACAGAGAGAGATTTTATTCCACATGAGAGAATTACAAGAGATTACAAAATAAGAGTTTACATATCCAAACCTCAATCAGGTTTAACAAGAAGAGACACTATTGGGGATCACTGGCTCCAGGCCAGGATGGGTTTACACTAAAGTCTACCCCTCAATATATAGCCAGTGCAAATCTATGTGAGTTATCAATTAAATTACCAACATATGGTAATAATATAATGGATGCAAATTACCATAACAACAAATGTGCAAACACATGAAGTAAATCAATCCGTTTCTTTAGCATAGATGGAAAAAATTAATCCCTTCATTTATTTCTCTACCACCTCATCAAATGCAATCAATGCATTCCCATTATAAAAATATTTACTTTCCACTCTTTGCAAATTTGTTCCAATCAATTTGTGATTTTGTATCACCAAATTTAACACTCCACCTTGATGCAAAATCACATATTTGCAACACCCCATCTCGAATCAAATTCTCTTCACAACATAAAACTCTTCAATAGAACTCCACCTTCAATCAAAATCTCACAACGAGATAGAAACCAAAAATGAATATTTGCCTAATGGGTTCCAGCAAAGCTACCCCCCATCACACCATTGTTAACGAGCTCAGACTACGCCCCGCCCGCCAACAAATGTTGCAAATATCCAAAATAAAAAAAGGCAGACACCAAAGTAATCTCAACACTGCCAAGGCCAAAAATAATTCTTTCAATCGCCAATTCAAATACAGAGCCAAAATACAAATCTCTGTACTCACAAAAAATCTCTCTCCTGCCACTTAATCAAAACCATTACAAGCTTCACCCACCGCCTGCAAAAGATGCATCTACCACCATGAGCTGCACCACGCATAAACCAACGGTCTAAAAGTGCTTGCAATACACATCGACACCTCGTCTACCACTTGATCTGAGCTCCTTCCTCGATCACCTCTGGATCTTTCGAGCATCATCAACGTGAAGACCCCTGTCTAAACCACAATGATCTCTGTCTCGACACACGTCTATCACTTGACCTGAGCTCCTTTCCTGATCATCTTGGATCCCTCGAGCATCATCAACGTGAAGACCCCTGTCAGAAACATGATCAAAACTTCCCAAATCCAATAGTCCCTTCAACACAGTAAACTCCATATCACGTCAAAGTTCCCAGATTGGAACGCTCTTTTCTCTCAGCATAATCTCCTCCACCGAAGTCTCCTTCTCTCCAAAATAGTAATAGCATAATCACCACTGAATCTACCAACCTTTGTAGAAATAATTGATGCACAATTTAAAACAAATCGCCTCGCTCTGATACCAATCTGTTATGAAAATTGCGACTTTGCGGAAGAACAATAAGCAGGATCTAGATTTGCCAGTTGAACACCAATCTAATCTGATAACAATTATTCTATTACATCAACAAAATAGTAAATAACTATAGCAGAGAAACAAAGATACACAATATTTATACTGGTTCCACTATCCTCGAGATAGTGTACGTCCAGTCCAACATAGAGAGATTTTATTCCACATGAGAGAATTACAAGAGATTATAAAATAAGAGTTTACATATCCAAACCTCAATCAGGTTTAACAAGAAGAGACACTATTGGGGATCACTGGCTCCAGGCCAGGATGGGTTTACACTAAAGTCTACCCCTCAATATATAGCCAGTGCAAATCTATGTGAGTTATCAATTAAATTACCAACATATGGTAATAATATAATGGAGACAAATTACCATAACAACAAATGTGCAAACATAGGAAGTAAATCAATCCGTTTCTTTAACATAGATGGAAAAAATTAATCCCTTCATTTATTTCTCTACCACCTCATCAAATGCAATCAATGCATTCCCATTATAAAAATATTTACTTTCCATTCTTTGCAAATTTGTTCCAATCAAATTTATACCATTAATTAAAATGAATATAAATTTAGTGTGCTGTTATTCACACCTCCATTTAGACTTCTGACCACCTATACTAAAGGCCACCTCTTTTTTATGCCTCTCTACTTCTTTGCACCACCTAAATTATTCAATTTTTAATCGGTTACCACCTGTCTTTAATTCTTCATCGTTCAAAAAAAAAACGTCTTCTTCCTAAAATTTTCTGCATCGCTCTACAAGCTTGAAGATTTCCCTAAATTACCAACGCAATTTCAAGCGTCCGATCAGCTGATTAACACCATCGAATCGCTCTACACAGTATTCAACTTTTTCCCTGTTGTTTTACACCAACGAATCAACGTGTTCTGCGAATCAAATACCCGAAATCACATCGTTTAACAAAAAAAAAAAATAACATACTCCCGGTTTTACATGAATAATAGTGATTGTAAATTAAGTACAAACTACATACTTCATCAGTTGTAAAATGATCTGTCAAATCAACTTTTATGTCTTCAACGGCATTTGACCGATCATCTTGCGGCCTATTGCTATCATCCACATACTTATCAAGTTTATCGTCAATCACATTATCTTCCTACAAAAAATCAAATAAAAATAATTAAAATGATTTTTTTTGTAAATTTTGACATATAAATTGTCGTTGTATGAAGAAAACCCTAAAATTCGGTAACTTACAATCTCATTCTCTATTACAACGTTATCGAAATTAATGTCTTTCAAACTCGAAGTAGAGAGAAGGGTGAAAGAAAGCTCCCACAAAAATTAATACAAAACCCTTTAAAAAAAATCTATAACAACAGAATAGATTATGCATCATGATATACAAAACTGGCATCTTTTTTGTCTTTATCTTCCATCCTCTATTCAACCAAAAAAATTTTTTTTTTTTATAGTTTAGGATTTGATATTTGAAAATTTACGTTGTTTGAGAAGAGAAGAGACACTGTTATTGATTGAGTGAAAAAAAATAAAGTGGTGGTAGGAAGTAGGTCAAAAATAATACAATCTGTTAATTTTTTAAAGTTGGTAGTCTAAACAGGGGTTTGAATTACAGCACGTTAAATTTAATGCCGTCTCATCTCTCTATCCTCCTTGCTCTGTCCACAATACTTCTGTTAATCCAAACCCTTCTTCTACATTCAAACTAATTCAATCCTATGCTTCGATTTTCAAGGAATCTCCTTCTTCTATTCATCTCGATTTCACATCCTCAAGATTGTTCAACAAGAAATGGATTTGGGGCAAAAATATCAATGATTTATGCTTTCGATGTGGGGATCGGTCACATAAAGTTGCGAATTGTAGAGAGCCTACTAGATGCTTTTCTTTAGTTTTTTTGGGCATAAAATTTCTCAATATCCAAATTTTTATCCGATTGTTAACGGTAAATATGTTTTGATTAATAACTGTTTTCATTTTTGTATAAATCTCATTTCAGTTAGAAAATATTTTTTTGGCTTGAATTTCTTTTTAGCTTCTGAAGGATTTTATTTATGTGATAACATCTCTGGCATTTCGATTTTCTTCAAAATGTGCTTTTATTCAATAATCTTTCTGTGTAGATTTCATCTGATTTTGATGCTTTCCCGCCTCTACCTAAACCACTTTCACTTAAAGAGCATTGCTTTTGTTTTAGTTTAACTTTCTTGCAATTGAAAAATTATTTTCAGTTTTATTTTCCAGCCTTTTCTGTTGGTTTAAAACTGTTCGTTGTAATTCTTTTTCATTTTGATGCCCTTTTTTCCACTGCATTTTTTAAAAATGGATTTCAATCAACTCGCAATTTTAAGTTTAAAGTCTCAATGTTCCTCTTCCAATTCCAAAGAACATTCCTCATACTCTATTTCCATGCCTGCTTTGGGTAAACTGGTAAAGTAGATTCCTTATCTGATAAATTCCTACCCATTAAGAAATTGGCTCGTTCAAGATCGGTTTCTGATGGGAGTGTGGCAGTTTCTAACAAGTTTGAATCCTTGGTTGGTTTAGAGGAATATGATAATAAGGTGCATGGGGAGAAAGATAAAATTCTTAGAATGGGAAGTCTGTTGTTATTTCACATAGTTTATCTGACATATTGGATCATCGGTTGATGATGAGGAGCGTATCATATCCTCTAATGATCCAACTGATAGTACTAATCCAGAAGTGTCACTATCCAATTACTTTGAGGTTTTGATGTAAGTAGGGGTAGATGTTAGTGCAGATCAAAGTGGGATTGTTGGGTCTAATTGTCACCTTGGCAAAGTTGCTTTGATGGTTGCCGCTTGCTCTGTTTTGGAAGATGTTACGGTGGATGATGTATTGTTGTTGGCAGAGTAGGGAGAGGGTGTTAATTATATTTCTTGTCTTGGAAAAGTGGCTTTTTTGGGTACCTCATGCTTAGGTTTGGTTGGAGATAATAAGTATGTTGTTGAGTTCTGGACCTCTGGTGGCTGATCGATAAGTTGATTCTGGTGTGCATGGAGATATCAGGGTCAGTGCATGTATTTTCTTTTGTGCACGGACATTTATACCCAATCATTGTAGTAAACTGTGGCCAGCACCGCTGAGAGGGGTGGACCATTGCAAAGTTCAATGATTGGGTGGTCAATCAGTGTTGTTCTCAATATTTCGCCCGTCTGTGGTTGATGGGTGCATTACTGATCAGATGATATTATCGTTCGATGACTTTTTGGGCAGGCTGGGTGGTAATTCTGACTTGGTTCAGAATGACTTGATGGAGTCTTGTGGTAGTGATTCAGTTAGAGGATCTGTTGGTTTGCACAGCAGCATGTTAGTAGCTATGAAATCAAAGAGGCATCCTGTTAAGGCTATATGTAATTTCAGATTTGATAGGCTCTCTTCAAAAAGGGTAGATGCAGTGATATCTCTGCAGGTGGATAAAGGTGATGTTGATTATCAAACGCTGGAAGATGCAACAATTTACACTGCGGACAGGTCAATTAGAGGATGCAGTGATGACGAAGTTGATATTGTTGAGGATGTTGGATGTGTTGAGGGCTCGTCTTCTATACAGCCATGCATAAAGTTCATTTCCACTTTTAGCATGTCAAAGCAAAAGTGTAAAAGGAAGTTAAAAGATGAAGTTGACACTGTTGAGGGTTCGTCTTTTTTATAGTCATGCACAGAGCTCATACCCACTTCTAGCGTGTCAAAGCAAAAGAGAAAAAGAAAGTTAAATGATTGTTTGAGTTTAGTGAGACGTAGTGCCAGACTTAGCAATAGAGGATTGAGATCTTCAAATTTGTTTTCAGCAGACTCGAGTATTATGAGACGTAGTGCTAGACCGAGTAGCAAAGTTTCATGCTTATCGACTAGCTCGTCTTCAAGTTTGATTCCTTGCTTTGGTAGTACTTACGGTCCGTTTGCTTCGTGTGATTTGTCGTCTGCTGATTACACTTATTAGCTAGGAATTCTAGTTTTATTTTTTCTAATTCTGATATAGACATAGATTATATTAGAAACAAAGAAATTGAGAGAGTTAAATCACTTAATAAATGAAGATAATCAGCTAGAATGTCAGGGGTCTTCATGACCTAGACAAGCGTTCCAAATTGAGATTGTTTTTTAAAGATTATTCAATCGATATTGTGTTATTACAAAAATCTAAACGTGAATTACTAGATTTCAAAAACTTTTATATGTTTATGTAGTCTTTATATTAATAATTGGGATTTTTTGCCAGCTAGGGGTATCGTTGGAGGTTTAATTATTGATAGGAAAATTTCTTGTGTTAGACGTCAACAATCCTTTATTAAAAATCATTCTCTCTCTCTCTCTCTCTATATATATATATATATATATATATATATATATATATTATATTTTCTGATATTGGTGATGATTCTATCTTAAATATTTCTAATATATATGGTCCTTGTAATAAACTAAATACTTTGGAGAGAGTATCTTGAATTTAGAACACTTGCTCCTGATCCTTGGATCTTAGGGGGTGATTTCAATGTTACTAGATTTTCTGGAGAGAGATCTCCCCGAGAAGGAGATTTCTTTGTTATAGAAAAATTTGATCAGTTTATTGTGAATAGTAATTTAATTGAAATTAAAATGAGTAATTGACTTTTTACTTGGTCTAACAAAAGAGAAGTTCCTTCTCAAATAGGTTTTTTATTACTGATGAATTAGAGGACAAATACCCTTCTTGTAATGTAGTTGGTTTACCAACTATATTATCTGACCATTGTGCTATTATTCTTTCACGTTCTATTCCTAGATTGAACTTTAAAATATTTTAGATTTGAAAAAAATGTGGTTATTAGAGAATAATTTTAAAGATTTAGCCTCTTATAAATGGCTTTCTATGGGTAATTACAATATTACTTATCCTAATAATATTGCTAAAGTTTTAGTTATAATAAAGAGTTAATAATATTTCTCAAAAAATGGAGTAAGGATGTTTTAGGTAATATTAAGCTTAAGAAGGAAAAAATTTCAAGTGAAATTTTATTCTTAAACAAAATTGAAGAAAATAGACCTTTAAAATTTTCAAAGAAAAATGTTCTTTTCAATCTCAAAGAAGATTTAAACAAAATTCTGTTGCAAGAAGAAATTATTGTGGAAACAAAGGTCTAGAGTCAACTGGATGGATGATGGAGATAAAAATTCTAAATTCTTTCATAAAGTTGCTAATGGTATAACAAATATGTAATACTATTAATTCTATTTTTGTAAATGACATTAATATCTCCAATTAAGTTGTTCTTAATAATGAATCCACTAATTACTATAGAGGTATTTTTAGTAAATCTAATTTTCAAGAACTAAGGCTAATTGGAGCTTATTATATAATGATAGTAATTTTGTTGATTTAAATGATTTGGATAGCCCTTTTATTGAATCGGAGATTTTAAAAACTATTAAAGATATGCCTTTGGACAAAGACCACGGTCCTGATGGTTTTCCTATTTTGTTTTATATCACTTTTTTTTTTTAAAAAAAAAAAAAGACTTGATATCCCTATTTAATGATTTTTTTGATGGTAACTTGCAATTGGGTAAATTTAATTCAGCTAATGTGGTTTCAATTCATAAGAAAATTGAGGATAATCTTCTAAAAGATTTTAAGTCTTTCTCATTATTAAAATTATTTCTAAAGTTTTATCTAATAGATTAAGCTCTAAAATGAATGATTTAAGTGATAATTCTCAGTCTACTTTTATAAAGGTAGGAAAATCACGGATGGTATGGTTGTTGTTCAGGAATACATTAACTACTGTCGTAAGAACAATTGATATTTGCGGTTCTTAAACTTGATTTTGCTAAAGCTTTTGATTCCATTGATGGGTATTTTCTTAAGGACCTTGCAAAAGATGGATTGGATGGATTTGGTCCCTTTTAAAGTCTAGTAGTTCTAATATTCTTGTTAATGGTATTTCTGGTGGTAAAATTTAGTCTAAATGTGGCCTAAGGCATGGAGACCCCTTATCTATTTAATTTAGTTGCTGATGTTTTTTCTAGAGTTATTAAGCTTGCCACTAGGAATGGCATGTTAGACTCTGTTGGTAGAGATATTACTAGTGAGGTCATTTCTATATTACAACTTGTGAATGATACCTTGATTTTCTCTTCTCATTTACCTAAATCTATAATTTCCCTTATATTTATTCTATACAGTTTGAATTGCTTTCTGGTTTAAAAATTAATTTTGATAAAAGTTCAGTTTTAATTCTTAATGACTATCATAATTGTGAAAATTTATTGGCTAATACTCTTAATTGCAATTTAATGAAATTTCCTATTGAGTATCTTGGTTTTCTCATAAGGCTCCAGAAACATATTTTTTTGAAAGTTAAGCACAAATTTTATTAATCACCAAAATATTTACATTATATATATCAGCATATATAAGTATGCTATGATATATAACCATCCTTCTCTATACCCTTTAAAATCATTAATACGCATTCGTTAACCACAAGTGATTATAGAAAGAATCTCCAGTAATCAAAATTACATTCGATAGAAAATTAAAACATGAAGATTGGAACACTATTATTGATAAGATTAGTAATAAACTATCTATTTGGAATAGTAGATTCCTTTCGAGAGCTAGTAGACTAGTTTTAATTAACTATGTGTTGTGTACCCTACCCATTTATTGGATGTCATTTATCGTTTTCCCAATTGGGTTATTAAGAAAATTGATAGTATTAGAAGAATTTTCTCTGGTGTGGGGATAATTCTTTTTCCCGCTCCAAATGTTTGATTCAATGGAATACTGTTTGTAAACCTAAAAGTGAGGGTGGATTAGGTATCTTAAATTTATACAATCTCAATATTTTCTTATTATGCAAATGGATGTGGAAATTTAACGATTGTAATATAGATTATATATGGAAATAATTAATTTCGAATCAATAGTTTAATGGTAATTTTAATCTTAGTCTTTCCTCTTTTAATAATATTAATAATGTTTCTCATTTTTGGAAATTGATAGTCCATTATTTTGAAATCTATAAGATAGGTATTAGCTATATTGTACACTCTGGTAATAATGTTTCTTTCTGGGATGAGATTGTTGGATTTCTGCTATTCCCTTAAAAATTAAATTTAAAGAATTATATGATATTTATAATTTTAAAAAGGCTTTGATTTTTGACATTTACAATCAAGATCAAGCTTTTTCTTGGAATTTTAGTTTCAATTGTACTCTTGTTGGTCTTTCTCTTAAACAGTTTGCCTTACTTTGTACTAGACTTGATTTGTATAAGTTCGATAATGAGGAAGATGTCTATCGTTGGTGTTGGGATAAAATTGGCTCTTATTCTTCTAGATTGCTCTATAATTTTCTTTGCTTTTCTAGGGTTAAGAATAAAGTTTTCCATTACCTTTGGAAAGCCAATGGTCCTCCCAAAACTAAATTCCATATGTGGCTCATTTTACATTGTAAACTTCATACTATTGAATTACTAAAGCTGAAATATATATTTATCAATAAAAATTGTTATTTTTGTAATAATTATTTAGAAGATATTGCCCATTTATATTTTGGTTGTTCTACTACTAAGTTTATTTTATCTAGCATTTTTAACCTTTTCAATTTTCCCTTTAACTTTGATCACTGTGATTGTGATTATTATTGGAATTATTATAGGATTATTTTTAATGCTAATAACACATATCTATGTGGTACTATTTTTTTAATTATTTGCTGGTATATTTGGCTTGTAAGGAATCAATATGCTTTTCATAATTATAATGATAATACTAATAATTTGATTTATAGAATTTCTTTCTTTTGTTTAAATTGGATTTCAAATCCTTCTTATAGACTTAACAAACTTGTTGATTTTAAAAATTTTCTCACTTTCATCAGATCTCGTATTTTTATTTTCAAATCTAGTTATCTTTTCACTACTAATGCTCTATCGACGACTATTGATTCCAATTAGTGATACCTGGTTATCTATATCTTATATACTATATTGTTCTCTATCATGTTTCATATATATATATATATATGTATGTATGTATGTATGTATGTATGTATGTATGTATATATGTGTAACAACCCGTAAAATGCGAGCCAGTTTGAAATTTTTATTTTAGCAATTTTAGCGAATTTTAATTATTTAAAATGAATTATTTTAAATAATATCGACGAGAAATTTATTTTGAATATAATTCGAGCGTATATATTATACGCGTCGTCGTTAGAATATAAATATTTATATATAATTATAAATAGAATTGAAAATGGCGCGGTAGTTCGATAATTCGATTTCAAACTTCAATTGAATGTACCGGGTGCAAAACAATCCGGATTTTAGTGAAACCAAAAATAATGGAATCCAATAGTGAATATCTTTCCAACGAATCCGAAAAATCAAAAGTTCGTAGCGGGAATCAAAAGATATGTCCAGTTGAAAATTCTGAATAGTCGCTATGGAATTCAGGCCCTTAAAAATGGACATTTTGCAAACGACCTCGGATTTCGACGAAACCAGTTTTGTTGGATCCGCAGTGTCAAGTTATTGCTAGGTTTCAAATTTCATAATTTTTCGAATCAATATGTGAGCGTGGCAAAGGAAAACGCGTTTGACCATTTCAGTTGAATTTAATCGACTGGAAATTGGCCATTTTTCAAACGGTCTCAGAATTCGACGAAACTAGTTTTGTTAGGACCGTATCGTCAGTACGAAGCTAGAAAATATTTTTCTGGAATTTTTCTAGTTAGTATGTGACCCCAGTAATTTGAAATGTACGTTTAAAATTCAATATAGTGATTTAAATGTAAATTTAACGAAAACTGATTGTAACAGCCGAATCAGCTTACGATACATATCCCATTGTGTTCGGAATGGGGGCGAAACGCTATGGACGACAGGCGGTGGGCCTCGTTTCGAGGTCGTATGTAAAAGTCAACCCTTTTGAAAAATTAAATAAAAAAAAATAAAAAAAAAATATATTTCCTTTCTCCCCCTTATTTCCCTCTGGCCCCCCGTTTAATCGACAGAAACATTTCAGAAAAAAAAAGAAAAGGGGGGAAAAGGCGATCGCGCCCCCCCAGGGTTTCGCCGCCGTCAGGGGCGACGCGCCCTCCTCCAGGCGCAACGAAGCCTCCGTCCTTCCCTAAGCCCTAGCACCCACGAGTTCCGCCGCGCCCCTCCCTGAGCTTCCCCCCCCTTCTTCGCGAGCAACGCGAACCAGACCCGAACCCGCAATCGAAGCCGCCCTCCTCCCACAGCTCCCCGCCGCATGGCGACAGCCCTCCCCCAAACCGCATCCTCCTGCCGCCGAGCCTGGCCACCGCCCCTTCGCTGGTATTTTTTTATTTTACTTTTATTTTCTTATTTTATTTTATTTTCGTTTTCATTAAAATACAGAAAAAGAATTAAAAAGAAAACTGAAATTTTTATATAAGTTTTTAAACTGAATTTTATTTTAGTTTGAAAACTGAATTTTATTTTTGTATAAAACTGATTTATAAAGATAAAAAGAAAACTGTTTTTTTTATATTATGTTAAAAACTAATTTTTTTATGATTTTAAAAACTGATTTTAATTTTAAGTTTAAGCAAAAGGGTTTAAACTTTAAAAAGATCGGATTTGTAGAAAAGTAAAAATAGAATTTTTATATATTGAACTTCGATAGAAAAATAGAATTTTTATATATTGAACTTCGATAGAAAAATAGGATTTTTATATATTGAACTTCGATAGAAAAATAGGATTTTTATATATTGAACTTCGATAGAAAAATAGGATTTTTATATATTGAACTTCGATAGAAAAATAGAATTTTTATATATTGAACTTCGATAGAAAAATAGAATTTTTATATATTGAACTTCGATAGAAAAATAGAATTTTTATATATTGAACTTCGATAGAAAAATAGAATTTTTATATATTGAACTTCGATAGAAAAATAGGATTTTTATATATTGAACTTCGATAGAAAAATAGGATTTTTATATATTGAACTTCGATAGAAAAATAGGATTTTTATATATTGAACTTCGATAGAAAAATAGGATTTTTATATATTGAACTTCGATAGAAAAATAGGATTTTTATATATTGAACTTCGATAGAAAAATAGGATTTTTATATATTGAACTTCGATAGAAAAATAGGATTTTTATATATTGAATAGCGAACTAAAAATTCGATTTTTATATATTGAATAGCGAACTAAAAATTCGATTTTTATATATTGAATAGCGAACTAAAAATTCGATTTTTATATATTGAATAGCGAACTAAAAATTCGATTTTTATATATTGAATAGCGAACTAAAAATTCGATTTTTATATATTGAATAGCGAACTAAAAATTCGATTTTTATATATTGAATAGCATAGTAAAAATTCAATTTTTGCATATGTAGAGAATACGGGCAATGAAAGTGAAGAAAGGCGATAACGACGAAGACTTCTGCAAAAGGAGAGTCAAGATGATTGGATAGCTATATGTGAGAATTTCTCACCTTTCAATTTCTTTTTTTTTTCTAGTTATATATATATATGCTAGGATGCAGACGGTGCTTAGTAGCACCCGACACCCGTCCACATACCATGGACTTGTTTGTTTGGTTGTGTAGTTGGTTAGATTATTTGATTGAAATTGAATTGTGTGGTGAAATGAATTGGTTTGATTGATGTGTGAATGGCGTGGGCCTTCACTAGACCGGGGATAAGGCTAGGCCTTGTCCCGTTTCTAGTATCGTGCCGTTATGCCGCCGAAATTTTCTAAAATATGTTAGAAAAATAAAAATATCATTTTATTGAATAAATGAATTGAATAGAAATTCATAGATTGAAATAAAATGTTTTATCGTTAAAAATATAATTTTTAACGTGAATATGAAAATAGTGAAGTGAACAAGATAAAATATTCATTTACAAACCGGACGGTTTGTTTATGTACACCTATTTGAATGACATTGATTGGGACGATAAATTTTACACATCGCCCAACAGCACAAATAAAATAGGTGTTTGATTGTTTGAAACCCCACACGGGTGTTGGGATGAAATTTGAAGTTCACTCATCCTGATTGATTAAATATGTCGATCGATTGATTGACGGGCTGTTATAAGCGTTGAATATCTATATTTGATGCTTATACAGTGTAGTGCACTTTGGTTGATGGTTGATTATTTTCAATGCTATTATATACATGTGTTGTATGAAAATCCATATAATTAACTTTATATGGTAATTGATTGGGCTTCATTCCAATTTGAAAAATAAAGAATATTATAAAATAAAAGTTCATGTGTTGACAGTACTCATTCATTGAGATTGGTCATGTGTTGAACGAAATATTTTAATATTAAAATTTACATCTTTATCGATATAAAATAAAAGTTCATGTGTTGACAGTACTCATTCATTGAGATTGGTCATGTGTTGAACGGAATATTTTGATAATAACAACTATTTTGAAAATAGAAATTTATGAAGCCGTGTTGATTAGATTGACGCCATTTTGACGTGAACGATATTTATATCGATTTTAAACGATTTCGAAATGAATGAATTGAAAACGAATTCAAAATGAATTGAAAACGAATTCAAAATGAATTGAAAACGATTTCGAAATGAATTGAATTGAAAACGATTTCGAAATGAATTGAATTGAAAACGATTTCGAAATCAATTGAATTGAAAACGATTTCGAAATGAATTGAATAGAAAACGAATTCAAATGGAATTGAAAGCGAATTGAAATGAATTCAAATTGAATTGAAATTCGAATTGAATAGAAATGAATTTTAAAACGAATTTATAAAGAAGGATTCAATTTTGCTTTGAATTGAAATAGAAGTTGAAATAGAATTTGAAACGAATTTAAAACTATTTATATAATTCGTTTTAAATAGAAATCGACGAAGTATATATTATATATATTATATATATAATATAATGGCCTGAATAGAACGCGCCGCGCCGCGGCAGTTCGCGAATTTCAACCATTGATTTCAAATGGACGTTATGGGAGATCCGACCGTCGGATTCTCCTAAAACCGGAACCGTTGGGTTCGTATCGAAAAGAGCTTTCTAACGAATATTAGAAATTAGAAATCTAACGGTTGGATTTGGAATTATGTCCAAATCAAATTCGAAAAAGGTCGCTGTAAGTGCAGTTCGATGGCCATTGATGGAAATCGACTGTACGGGCCTTGATAAAATTATTAAAAATAGTAATAATTTGTGTAAAATCATAAGAAATGATTTGGGAAGAATTGGGATGAAAAACTCCATATTTGAAAAGATAAAAATAGATTTTTATCGAATTGAACTAGTTTTGAACTAGAATAATAATTCTATTTATTTTTAAATAAATAAATTGAATTCGAAAAGGGTTTTGAAAATAACCAAAATTTCCAATGATTGCATTGGAATGGATTTGAATCGAAATTGTCTTCGGAATATTTCGATGTTGAAATTCGTGATTATACAGATGTTGTTATGGAAATTTGAAAGATATATATTTATATCGTTATTTCCAATACGACATTTGTTAATCGTAGAATTTGATATTGAATATAAGCCGGTATATTTTCTATTCAGTGCCTTGTATTGAATATCAAATGTGATTTGGGTTTGTCGTGAATGGTGTCTTCACTAACACTGTTCTTGAACCCAGTTGAGAAAAGATTAAATCTTTTTATTTAGATTTAATGAAGTGTGCCAATTAAATAATATTTAATTGGAATTGAACTGATATTGATTTTTGGGTTTATCGTGAACAGTGTTTTAAATAACACTCGTTCTTTAACCCGATAATTAATGAATGTGACTCTGGGTTTATCGTGAACCGTGTTTTAAATGACACGGATTCTTTAACCCGGTTAAAGATTAAAACTAAGTGGAGTTTTAATGAATCTTTAATTAGATTGAAATGATCGAAAATGGAGTATCACCAGTTTTGCTCCAGGCGATAGTTAAATCTTTAATTAGATTTGAACGTGAAATGGTAATTGAATTTACCGATAACACTATGGTGTTAGATATGAAGTATTACCAGTTTTGCTTCAGGGGATGAATAGGTTGGGATTGGGAAATTAAAACAAATGATTACTTCGGTAAGGTTCGCTAATCCCGACTAGTTTGAATTGATATTCAAAAATGGATTAAAAAGAATAAATTCAAGGAATTTATCTTTGATAAAATTTATGGGAATCTTTCCCTATGAATGTGAAATTTAGAAACTAACTGTCGGTTAGCCAAGCAGAATGGTTTTCTGGATATTGATCTGATGTTGGTTTCGGCCTTCGGGGTTAATATTTGGGAAATTATTCTCTTGATTAATTTACGGTTAGTGACTAATGAATTGGAATGAGGCGTATGTTGTGTTTGTGTAACACTTATTTAAAATATACGCGAGTTATTCGGAAAGACCGGGTTTATCCCATTCTGAATAACTGATACGACGATAAGTCGTAGATGAAGACGATGGTCGAAGACCGGAAGTCTTCACGTCGTTTGGGTAATGACTGATGATCTTGATTGGGCTGTACACCCAAGAAGATGGAAACAGTTAGTGATCGTCCAGACGTACTTGGAGATCGATGGATATGCGGGGTACTAGGTGCCTCCGGTTTCGTTCAGACCTAGAACGGACTTGTAAATGGATGGTGTGTCTGACATTGTATTCCTTTATATTGTATTTGTTGATCTCTGCTAAATATATATCTGTTTGGCGGCGGAGAATTTATTCTCTTGCTTAACGCCCTTCTCTGAGACATATGAGCTCAGAGGTTATATATTGGCAGAAATCAGTGGTACGATATGGATTGATAGTGTGGCATACTGAGATGCAGTGATCCAAACTTTTGTTGAAAAGCAAAGTTTGGTGGTTGATGATCAAAGCGCAGCTGATATAGCATGGCTTTGTGTATAGCGTTGATCCGCGAGCCTCACAGCCCGGGATGGTGGTAAACTGATGGTTTGATCAGTATACATTTTTTTTAGTGTAGTGGATTCGGTCGACCGATATTGAGCTTCGTGCTCGGAGGGATAGAGTAAGCGGTGTTTTCTCTTGCTGGGACGTAAGCCGCGGTGATACTTGAGTCCCCAAAAGTGCGGATGTGCATAGCGGTGTTTTCTCTCGCTGAGACGTAAGCCGCGGTGATTTGTACTACGCGAGCGATCTTTCGAATCAGGAGCCACCATGATGGAAATCCAATTTCCGATACGTGTATTTCGGCTTTATTTGTAGAGCCTAGTATGGCGACATAGTGGGATGGGGCACTCATGCCGTCTATGATTTATATTTATGATTGAAGTTGTTTTGACACTATACACTTATTATAGTATCAAATGATTTGTTTTAAACGTATCAAGCATGTTTGGCTGTTATAAGGGAAAACCCTATCCTCGACTGCGTTGCATTGTGTGATGGGACCTGGGTCTTATAACAGCTTCATTTTTCTTTATTTAGCATTGCGCTGCTGGTTTTATGCACTGGTATTCTTGGGAGGAAACCCGTTCCGTGTTATACGGCGTGGTCCCTTGATTTACCTAACTTTAAAATAAAGAATTATAACTGTTTTAGTTCTCACACCAGTCACATGACTGACCTGGAGTTTATTGTTTTAACCTAAACTCTGGGTGCCCCTATTTTGACACGGGCAGCTAGTAGTTTTGGTTTTGCAGATTTATATTCACAGGATCCTGGTTTACAGCTGGAACGATATCCGGAAAGCTTTGTATCCGTATATCTCTTTCTAGTTGTGTATTGTATTATTTTCCGCTGCTATGTATTTAAATGTAATTTAAATCTCTGATATTCCTGTGTAATATTTATTTGTTTATACTCTGTATATTCTTGTAATCTGATGCACTGTTGTAATATATAGTGAAATGTTCTTCTGTATGAGTTCTGTTTTGTCGTGTTCTCAAACGATAGGGCATTTCGAACGGTCTGAGTCGGTTTAGCGACTGGTTCGGACCGAGCGAAATTCCTTGCCGTCACATTTGGTATCAGAGCTTTGGTTTACAAAGCTCAGAGAACAAGACACATTAGAAACATATGAAAGAATTCATCAGATATTGGATTAGTAATATCCAATGAGAATGACTCGTTAGAGATAGGATCAGTAGTATCCTAGAACGAGTGTGAAGAGTATATTTTTAAAAAAATGAAAACAAATTTTGTTTTGAAAATTTAAATCAATTGTTCGTATTTGATTATTTATTTTATATTGATTAGGACAATCCAAAATATAAAGATTTTTGCGTATGCGCTTAGCTAGCGTGTATTCGAAGTTTTAATATATTGGATAGATATAGCATCACACCCTAGTCGCCCGGAGATGATGTTGATAATGACCATGGCATCATCAATATTTATGTTCGTGCTCCGAAGGTGTGATTTCTATATATTTCCTATTGACTGGTGTGAGAACCAAAACTTGTATAGTTAGAATACATTGTTGTGAATTGGCATCAAAAACATGATTTTTGTATATGTATCAAAATTATGAATTTGAAACGTTAAATTCACTAATTGATTGATGTTTGTGTTGTTTGTTTAAATTGTTTGCTAATTTTTAGCCATTTAGCCTAACAGAATCAAATATTGAACTGTATTGAAAATTAGTCGCATTTGCTTGCAAATACATATACTTTCATTGAACAAGTCATAGCAAGGAGGCTAGAGCAGAGAATAAAATTTGTTTGCCCGACAAATAGGTACATGTTTACTACATAATTTCCTGTTTTGTTTGGGTGATGATGATTTTGTGAGCCTATTGGCTAGCCGCTTGGCTTTTTCTTTTTCTTTTTGAGATCTGAAGGACCGGGGAAGCTATTTGAAATTCCCCGATGCTCCCATTGCAGGGGAGGTTATGGCGAAATTTTTCAAAAATTTAGGGTGTTAGCCAAATTTTTGAAATTTTAGAAATTCTCAGAAACTGAAAAGTTGGAGAATGGAAGCCAGATCGAGCGTAGAGTTGATTAATCAAACCACTTTCGACTTTGTTCCTTTTCGGGGACGAAAAGTTTTAAGTGGGGGAGATTGTAACAACCCGTAAAATGCGAGCCAGTTTGAAATTTTTATTTTAGCAATTTTAGCGAATTTTAATTATTTAAAATGAATTATTTTAAATAATATCGACGAGAAATTTATTTTGAATATAATTCGAGCGTATATATTATACGCGTCGTCGTTAGAATATAAATATTTATATATAATTATAAATAGAATTGAAAATGGCGCGGTAGTTCGATAATTCGATTTCAAACTTCAATTGAATGTACCGGGTGCAAAACAATCCGGATTTTAGTGAAACCAAAAATAATGGAATCCAATAGTGAATATCTTTCCAACGAATCCGAAAAATCAAAAGTTCGTAGCGGGAATCAAAAGATATGTCCAGTTGAAAATTCTGAATAGTCGCTATGGAATTCAGGCCCTTAAAAATGGACATTTTGCAAACGACCTCGGATTTCGACGAAACCAGTTTTGTTGGATCCGCAGTGTCAAGTTATTGCTAGGTTTCAAATTTCATAATTTTTCGAATCAATATGTGAGCGTGGCAAAGGAAAACGCGTTTGACCATTTCAGTTGAATTTAATCGACTGGAAATTGGCCATTTTTCAAACGGTCTCAGAATTCGACGAAACTAGTTTTGTTAGGACCGTATCGTCAGTACGAAGCTAGAAAATATTTTTCTGGAATTTTTCTAGTTAGTATGTGACCCCAGTAATTTGAAATGTACGTTTAAAATTCAATATAGTGATTTAAATGTAAATTTAACGAAAACTGATTGTAACAGCCGAATCAGCTTACGATACATATCCCATTGTGTTCGGAATGGGGGCGAAACGCTATGGACGATAGGCGGTGGGCCTCGTTTCGAGGTCGTATGTAAAAGTCAACCCTTTTGAAAAATTAAATAATAAAAAATAAAAAAAAAATATATTTCCTTTCTCCCCCTTATTTCCCTCTGGCCCCCCGTTTAATCGACAGAAACATTTCAGAAAAAAAAAGAAAAGGGGGGAAAAGGCGATCGCGCCCCCCCAGGGTTTCGCCGCCGTCAGGGGCGACGCGCCCTCCTCCAGGCGCAACGAAGCCTCCGTCCTTCCCTAAGCCCTAGCACCCACGAGTTCCGCCGCGCCCCTCCCTGAGCTTCCCCCCCCTTCTTCGCGAGCAACGCGAACCAGACCCGAACCCGCAATCGAAGCCGCCCTCCTCCCACAGCTCCCCGCCGCATGGCGACAGCCCTCCCCCAAACCGCATCCTCCTGCCGCCGAGCCTGGCCACCGCCCCTTCGCTGGTATTTTTTTATTTTACTTTTATTTTCTTATTTTATTTTATTTTCGTTTTCATTAAAATACAGAAAAAGAATTAAAAAGAAAACTGAAATTTTTATATAAGTTTTTAAACTGAATTTTATTTTAGTTTGAAAACTGAATTTTATTTTTGTATAAAACTGATTTATAAAGATAAAAAGAAAACTGTTTTTTTTATATTATGTTAAAAACTAATTTTTTTATGATTTTAAAAACTGATTTTAATTTTAAGTTTAAGCAAAAGGGTTTAAACTTTAAAAAGATCGGATTTGTAGAAAAGTAAAAATAGAATTTTTATATATTGAACTTCGATAGAAAAATAGAATTTTTATATATTGAACTTCGATAGAAAAATAGGATTTTTATATATTGAACTTCGATAGAAAAATAGGATTTTTATATATTGAACTTCGATAGAAAAATAGAATTTTTATATATTGAACTTCGATAGAAAAATAGAATTTTTATATATTGAACTTCGATAGAAAAATAGAATTTTTATATATTGAACTTCGATAGAAAAATAGGATTTTTATATATTGAACTTCGATAGAAAAATAGGATTTTTATATATTGAACTTCGATAGAAAAATAGGATTTTTATATATTGAACTTCGATAGAAAAATAGGATTTTTATATATTGAACTTCGATAGAAAAATAGGATTTTTATATATTGAACTTCGATAGAAAAATAGGATTTTTATATATTGAACTTCGATAGAAAAATAGGATTTTTATATATTGAATAGCGAACTAAAAATTCGATTTTTATATATTGAATAGCGAACTAAAAATTCGATTTTTATATATTGAATAGCGAACTAAAAATTCGATTTTTATATATTGAATAGCGAACTAAAAATTCGATTTTTATATATTGAATAGCGAACTAAAAATTCGATTTTTATATATTGAATAGCGAACTAAAAATTCGATTTTTATATATTGAATAGCATAGTAAAAATTCAATTTTTGCATATGTAGAGAATACGGGCAATGAAAGTGAAGAAAGGCGATAACGACGAAGACTTCTGCAAAAGGAGAGTCAAGATGATTGGATAGCTATATGTGAGAATTTCTCACCTTTCAATTTCTTTTTTTTTTCTAGTTATATATATATATATGCTAGGATGCAGACGGTGCTTAGTAGCACCCGACACCCGTCCACATACCATGGACTTGTTTGTTTGGTTGTGTAGTTGGTTAGATTATTTGATTGAAATTGAATTGTGTGGTGAAATGAATTGGTTTGATTGATGTGTGAATGGCGTGGGCCTTCACTAGACCGGGGATAAGGCTAGGCCTTGTCCCGTTTCTAGTATCGTGCCGTTATGCCGCCGAAATTTTCTAAAATATGTTAGAAAAATAAAAATATCATTTTATTGAATAAATGAATTGAATAGAAATTCATAGATTGAAATAAAATGTTTTATCGTTAAAAATATAATTTTTAACGTGAATATGAAAATAGTGAAGTGAACAAGATAAAATATTCATTTACAAACCGGACGGTTTGTTTATGTACACCTATTTGAATGACATTGATTGGGACGATAAATTTTACACATCGCCCAACAGCACAAATAAAATAGGTGTTTGATTGTTTGAAACCCCACACGGGTGTTGGGATGAAATTTGAAGTTCACTCATCCTGATTGATTAAATATGTCGATCGATTGATTGACGGGCTGTTATAAGCGTTGAATATCTATATTTGATGCTTATACAGTGTAGTGCACTTTGGTTGATGGTTGATTATTTTCAATGCTATTATATACATGTGTTGTATGAAAATCCATATAATTAACTTTATATGGTAATTGATTGGGCTTCATTCCAATTTGAAAAATAAAGAATATTATAAAATAAAAGTTCATGTGTTGACAGTACTCATTCATTGAGATTGGTCATGTGTTGAACGAAATATTTTAATATTAAAATTTACATCTTTATCGATATAAAATAAAAGTTCATGTGTTGACAGTACTCATTCATTGAGATTGGTCATGTGTTGAACGGAATATTTTGATAATAACAACTATTTTGAAAATAGAAATTTATGAAGCCGTGTTGATTAGATTGACGCCATTTTGACGTGAACGATATTTATATCGATTTTAAACGATTTCGAAATGAATGAATTGAAAACGAATTCAAAATGAATTGAAAACGAATTCAAAATGAATTGAAAACGATTTCGAAATGAATTGAATTGAAAACGATTTCGAAATGAATTGAATTGAAAACGATTTCGAAATCAATTGAATTGAAAACGATTTCGAAATGAATTGAATAGAAAACGAATTCAAATGGAATTGAAAGCGAATTGAAATGAATTCAAATTGAATTGAAATTCGAATTGAATAGAAATGAATTTTAAAACGAATTTATAAAGAAGGATTCAATTTTGCTTTGAATTGAAATAGAAGTTGAAATAGAATTTGAAACGAATTTAAAACTATTTATATAATTCGTTTTAAATAGAAATCGACGAAGTATATATTATATATATTATATATATAATATAATGGCCTGAATAGAACGCGCCGCGCCGCGGCAGTTCGCGAATTTCAACCATTGATTTCAAATGGACGTTACGGGAGATCCGACCGTCGGATTCTCCTAAAACCGGAACCGTTGGGTTCGTATCGAAAAGAGCTTTCTAACGAATATTAGAAATTAGAAATCTAACGGTTGGATTTGGAATTATGTCCAAATCAAATTCGAAAAAGGTCGCTGTAAGTGCAGTTCGATGGCCATTGATGGAAATCGACTGTACGGGCCTTGATAAAATTATTAAAAATAGTAATAATTTGTGTAAAATCATAAGAAATGATTTGGGAAGAATTGGGATGAAAAACTCCATATTTGAAAAGATAAAAATAGATTTTTATCGAATTGAACTAGTTTTGAACTAGAATAATAATTCTATTTATTTTTAAATAAATAAATTGAATTCGAAAAGGGTTTTGAAAATAACCAAAATTTCCAATGATTGCATTGGAATGGATTTGAATCGAAATTGTCTTCGGAATATTTCGATGTTGAAATTCGTGATTATACAGATGTTGTTATGGAAATTTGAAAGATATATATTTATATCGTTATTTCCAATACGACATTTGTTAATCGTAGAATTTGATATTGAATATAAGCCGGTATATTTTCTATTCAGTGCCTTGTATTGAATATCAAATGTGATTTGGGTTTGTCGTGAATGGTGTCTTCACTAACACTGTTCTTGAACCCAGTTGAGAAAAGATTAAATCTTTTTATTTAGATTTAATGAAGTGTGCCAATTAAATAATATTTAATTGGAATTGAACTGATATTGATTTTTGGGTTTATCGTGAACAGTGTTTTAAATAACACTCGTTCTTTAACCCGATAATTAATGAATGTGACTCTGGGTTTATCGTGAACCGTGTTTTAAATGACACGGATTCTTTAACCCGGTTAAAGATTAAAACTAAGTGGAGTTTTAATGAATCTTTAATTAGATTGAAATGATCGAAAATGGAGTATCACCAGTTTTGCTCCAGGCGATAGTTAAATCTTTAATTAGATTTGAACGTGAAATGGTAATTGAATTTACCGATAACACTATGGTGTTAGATATGAAGTATTACCAGTTTTGCTTCAGGGGATGAATAGGTTGGGATTGGGAAATTAAAACAAATGATTACTTCGGTAAGGTTCGCTAATCCCGACTAGTTTGAATTGATATTCAAAAATGGATTAAAAAGAATAAATTCAAGGAATTTATCTTTGATAAAATTTATGGGAATCTTTCCCTATGAATGTGAAATTTAGAAACTAACTGTCGGTTAGCCAAGCAGAATGGTTTTCTGGATATTGATCTGATGTTGGTTTCGGCCTTCGGGGTTAATATTTGGGAAATTATTCTCTTGATTAATTTACGGTTAGTGACTAATGAATTGGAATGAGGCGTATGTTGTGTTTGTGTAACACTTATTTAAAATATACGCGAGTTATTCGGAAAGACCGGGTTTATCCCATTCTGAATAACTGATACGACGATAAGTCGTAGATGAAGACGATGGTCGAAGACCGGAAGTCTTCACGTCGTTTGGGTAATGACTGATGATCTTGATTGGGCTGTACACCCAAGAAGATGGAAACAGTTAGTGATCGTCCAGACGTACTTGGAGATCGATGGATATGCGGGGTACTAGGTGCCTCCGGTTTCGTTCAGACCTAGAACGGACTTGTAAATGGATGGTGTGTCTGACATTGTATTCCTTTATATTGTATTTGTTGATCTCTGCTAAATATATATCTGTTTGGCGGCGGAGAATTTATTCTCTTGCTTAACGCCCTTCTCTGAGACATATGAGCTCAGAGGTTATATATTGGCAGAAATCAGTGGTACGATATGGATTGATAGTGTGGCATACTGAGATGCAGTGATCCAAACTTTTGTTGAAAAGCAAAGTTTGGTGGTTGATGATCAAAGCGCAGCTGATATAGCATGGCTTTGTGTATAGCGTTGATCCGCGAGCCTCACAGCCCGGGATGGTGGTAAACTGATGGTTTGATCAGTATACATTTTTTTTAGTGTAGTGGATTCGGTCGACCGATATTGAGCTTCGTGCTCGGAGGGATAGAGTAAGCGGTGTTTTCTCTTGCTGGGACGTAAGCCGCGGTGATACTTGAGTCCCCAAAAGTGCGGATGTGCATAGCGGTGTTTTCTCTCGCTGAGACGTAAGCCGCGGTGATTTGTACTACGCGAGCGATCTTTCGAATCAGGAGCCACCATGATGGAAATCCAATTTCCGATACGTGTATTTCGGCTTTATTTGTAGAGCCTAGTATGGCGACATAGTGGGATGGGGCACTCATGCCGTCTATGATTTATATTTATGATTGAAGTTGTTTTGACACTATACACTTATTATAGTATCAAATGATTTGTTTTAAACGTATCAAGCATGTTTGGCTGTTATAAGGGAAAACCCTATCCTCGACTGCGTTGCATTGTGTGATGGGACCTGGGTCTTATAACAGCTTCATTTTTCTTTATTTAGCATTGCGCTGCTGGTTTTATGCACTGGTATTCTTGGGAGGAAACCCGTTCCGTGTTATACGGCGTGGTCCCTTGATTTACCTAACTTTAAAATAAAGAATTATAACTGTTTTAGTTCTCACACCAGTCACATGACTGACCTGGAGTTTATTGTTTTAACCTAAACTCTGGGTGCCCCTATTTTGACACGGGCAGCTAGTAGTTTTGGTTTTGCAGATTTATATTCACAGGATCCTGGTTTACAGCTGGAACGATATCCGGAAAGCTTTGTATCCGTATATCTCTTTCTAGTTGTGTATTGTATTATTTTCCGCTGCTATGTATTTAAATGTAATTTAAATCTCTGATATTCCTGTGTAATATTTATTTGTTTATACTCTGTATATTCTTGTAATCTGATGCACTGTTGTAATATATAGTGAAATGTTCTTCTGTATGAGTTCTGTTTTGTCGTGTTCTCAAACGATAGGGCATTTCGAACGGTCTGAGTCGGTTTAGCGACTGGTTCGGACCGAGCGAAATTCCTTGCCGTCACAATATGTATGTTGCTGTATGTGATTTCTAGAGTAATATTTTTGCTTATGTCTGTGATTGTTTGTTTAGTTTTATTCTGACTGACTCTTGTTCTATCTGTGATGTTTTTGATTTCCTCTCTGTGTTCATTTATGTTGTTCATATTCTCTGGGCTTCTAATTTTGTAACAACAGGTTTAGGATATTTTTTCCCTTTTTTGGACTCTAGTTTTTAGGTATTTGTATTCTGTATTGTTGCATAATTTATATTTGGACTCTAGTACTTAGGACCAGGGGTTTCTCTTTCTTTTTTTAATTGTAAGGGGTGGGTTTTGCTACCTGTCACGCTTGTTGACACCTCTTTTTTTAAGTATGAAATAAAATTATATGAGTGCTCTCCTCCTCGTGAGGATTACTCATTTCTCTAAAAAAAATGATTATAAATTTCAATTAACCCTTAATTTAAAAAGATTTTAAATTGTCAAAAATGATTAACTTTAAAATGATTGATTAAATTTATGTTTATATAACTATAATAAATAATTAAATTCAATTGTCATTGATTAAAACGAATAATAAATTTTCAATTCATTACTTAAATGCATAATTAAATTCATTTTCCATTAGTTAAAATAAATGGTTGAATCTCATTTTAATTAACTAAAACCATAAATAAATTTATAATTATCCTTGTTTAAAATTATAATTGTATTCAAATATCATTTCTATGAAAATACAAGCTTATACTAAATGGTATGTCTAATTTATTTTGATCATTGACAATATAAGCCATGCTGGAATACGCATAGGTAAATAAGGGAAAAAATAAATGCAAGCAGAATGTTCAAATTAATAAAATAACAGAATGGTGGTTTATTTTGCTAACATGATGCCAATTAGACTAAGTTTAATCAATTTCTAAATGGTATTTATTTGACCAAATAGATACATGAAGCATGTTATTTAAATTAGTTATTTCAAAATTTTAATATGTAATCAAATCAGTGTTATTCAACAAAATACTCATCGTAAGTTTTAAAATAAAATAAACTCAAAAATGTCTAATAGCAATCCGAGATGCTATAATTTGATCCTAATTTAAGTTCAAACAAACTAACAACATTTCATGATGTTATGTCACGTTCTTAGGTTTTATCCAAATATTAACCAATTTGATCAATCCAAACAAATAATTAACATAATAGTCTATCCAAGCCAAACAAATAACAATCTTCATAGTTCATCAAATTATCAATATTTTAATCTACTTTATATAATACTAACAAATCAGAAAGGTGTAATACCCCGTAAAATATACCTAAAAATATAAATATTAATAATTAATGGAAATGAGAAATTAAATAACAGAATATAAACACGCTTAAAAGTGAGATTTTGCAACCTTAAGAATTTGTCTACGAAAATCTTTTATTTGGATTTGTGGCAAATTCTGATACGTTTTCATATATAATGTGTTGAAAATGGTGCTCGTATGAAGAAATTACAATTAAAAGAAATCCGACGGTAAACGTGTACATATATGTGGTTAAATTAATAATATATATATATATATATATATATATATCTAAGGGATAAATAAATTGGATAAATATAATATTACCTTAAGTAGATTTGAATTTCAAATGTAGGAGATAAGGATAAGAGGACAAGAATAATCCTCATAAGGTAAGAAATAATCTAATTAATCATCATTATATATAATAAATATTTTCAACCCTTCGTAGCATTTATTGGGGAAAAAGACCAAGGGGTCGATCGCCCTTCTAGAAGGGAGGTCAACCGCGTGGCGCTACAAGTGCCCAATAAGATTGGGTTTAGGTTAGGTTTTTGGGATAATTTATAAGGATGAACAACCAGGATTAAATCTTAATAATCTGATGGTTCTTGCTTACACAAACACCTATAACTAACCATCTAGACTTCATACCTAAACCTAACCACTCTCTCTATTTGTGCCTCCACTCTACCACCATTGATTCTAAGGAAACTTAAAAATAGGTTTTCTTCTTCTATAAACCTATTCTTCTTTCTCTATAAGTTTGTGATAGTCTTCATAGATGATATCCTTATATTTTCAAAGGACCATAAAGAGCATGAAAGTCACTTAAGACAGGTTCTAGGGATATTAAGAAAGATCCAATTGGAAGCAAAATTCTCGAAGTGCCATTTCTAGAGGGAAATTTTTTGATTTTTGGAACATATTGTGTCAAGCAAAGGCTTGGCAGTAAACCCGCGAAGATTGAGGCAATTAAGGAATGGAGGATACCTCGAAATTCTATGGAAGTGAGAAGCTTCCTTGGATTGGCCGGTTTTTATCGGAAATTCATTAAAGATCGCAAAGATTGCTACTCCTTTAACTCAACTAACAAAGAAGAATTTGGTATTTTCATGGAGTAATAAATTTGACGTGGCCTTCAAGAAATTAAAGGAAGTATTAACTAGTGCGCTAGTCCTTATTATTCCCAATGGTGAGAAATTGTTTACAGTTTACATTGATGCATACATAACCAATTTAGGAGTGGTTCTCATGCAAGAAGGTAGGGTTATTGCTAAAGCAAGTAGATAACTCAAGGACCCCGAGAAGAGGTACCCAGTTCATGACCTTGAGTTAGCTACAATAGTGTTCACCCTAAAAATGTGGAGGCATTATCTTTTGGGGGAGAGATCTGAACTTTTTACTAAATATAAATCCCAATAATATTTATATTTAGCTGTTTTGTTTGAAACGGCAATCCATTCTCTCAACATGACCTAAATTTGAGGCAGCAATGGTGGATGGAGTATACAGCCTCTTTCGATTTCATGATCCAGTACACCCTTGGAAAAGGGAATGTCGTAGCAGATGCGTTAAGTAGAAAACATGCATCCTTGAATGCGATCTTGGAATGTAAACAATTAGAGTTTCTCTCTAACTTTAACTTGCAACCCTTGCTTGTAACTTCTAATGGTTTTCTTGGAGCTATGATTGTTAGACACACTCTAAAAGAGAGGATTCGAAGTACGAAAGACCTTGAAGGTGAAATAAGAAACTTGAAAGAGAAAGTGGGAAAGAAGGAGACCTTTCCCCATTCAGTTAGATATTCGTTCGGAGATGATGGAAGTTTACTTAGGGATGGATGACTTTACATCCCTAAAGATGAAGGATTGAGGAAAGAAATTCCAGAGGAGTGCCACAGGGCAAAAATGACCATACATCCTAGTGGAGATAAAATGTATAAAGATATGAAGAGGAATCTCCATTAAGAAGGGATGAAAAGGGATGTAGCTGAGTTCGTAGCTAAATGTTTAACATGCCAGAAAAAAAAAGTAGAGCAAAGAAAGTCCGAAGGATTGCTGTTACCTTTAGAGATTCACATGTGGAAGTGGGAACATATTTCCATGGATTTTGTTGACGGACTTCCAAAAGGACAAAAGGGAAATAAGGCTATTTGGGTTGTGGTAGACCGTTCGACCTGAAAATATGTGCATGTACTTGCCAAGTATAATATAGTACACTCGTATCGCGTAATATGGAATAACACACAACTACTTGTCTAATACAATAGTTATGCAAATAAATATAAAGTAGAATAAGATATCACAGATGAGTAAATGCAGTAAAGGAAAAATCACACCAGAGATTTTTATACTGGTTCGGAGCACCGTCTTACGTCCAGTCCCAGACTTCTATCTGGAATTTCACTAATCAACAACCTCACTTAACCCCGAGGAAACAGGTTCACAACACCCGAGCAGCCGAACGGGATTTCACGCCTCTATCAACACGAGGACTTCACAACTTACCTCTTACAACACGGAGTACATCAGTACTTGCCTCTAACAACACGGAGGACTTCAAACAAGACGAGTAGACTTGTAATTTGACAATGTGTGTTCTCAATAACACGAATTTGTCAATTCTTGTACAACCTTCCTATAATCTTATCCTCAAATAGAATTTGTGTTTGTGAAGATTTGGAAGATGATATCGTGTTTGAATCAAATTAATAATATATAAATTCTAGGATTGAAGAACGATATTGTGAAGAATATGAGCGTTTGAGTGCTTGAGGGTTCAAGAATGAAATCAACAATATAGAGAATAGATAGAAAGAATTGGTGATTAGAATTGATGATTTCAAAGTGTTTATATAGGAGATAATTAGTTGTAACCTTTGGTAAAGAGTTACAATCAATAGATATGATTATTGGTGAAAGGAAGGAGAAGCAACCCTTGGAGGAATGGAAGTTATTATTCAAATAGTTGCTTCTGTTTAAAAACGGCCAACAGGTCAAAAAGGACAAGTAGACAGGAATTTAAATATATATACATTATATGTATATGTGTGCACGTTCATTGTGCAAACTGGGTAAAAACAGTCGACCGGTCCATTTTGGGCGGTCGACCGGTATAGCCCAGTTTGCACAATTTATGTGCATACATATACATAAGTGTATATATGTAAACATTGATTATTTGAGGATAGATTTTAACAATAATGAACACTATTTTCATACCAAATAATCAATTTCTAAATATTAATACCATATGAAGCTCCTTATCATTGACCGTTGCCTTTTTGTTGATCATCGCGCATTACTTTGACATAAATCAAAATTCCTTGACTCAACATTCTCCCCCTTTTTGATTGATGACAATATATCTCTGAATCTCTCCCTATATATAATCTCCCCCTGAATTTGTGCCTGTATAATAACTGTTATTACGCAATTGCTCACATCGCCTTTGCCGATGATATAGCCTTTTGAATTATCTCCAAAAGTGTCGGAGCCATCATCTGAGTAAGTAATATTTGTCAATAAGCTCTTGTCTCCAGTCATATGCTTCGAGCAACCATTGTCCAATATCCACTTTCCTCTTTTCTTAAGTGGGACCTCATCTTCTGTAGCCATGAAACAAACATTTTCTTGTTCATCTTCTGAATCACTTTCACTTTCTGATGAAGACGAGTCTGAATCATCCCATGTGACTGAGAAAGCTCGTTTCTTTGATTTATCCTTCTTGTATCTGAACTTGTCATTTTCTGACTTCTTCTTTTGTTCCGGACAATCTTTATGCATGTGCCCCTTTTTATGGCAGTTGAAACATTCTATAACTGATGATGAAGGTTTATTTGAACCAGATTTCCTTTTGTTATATTGACTAGCTTTTCGTTGTTTCAGGAATTTTTGTGAAACCTTTTTCCATAAAAGCTAAGTCTTCATCTTCAGATTCTGATTCATCTTCATCTTTTCCAACATGAAATGCTACATTTTTATTTTCTTCTTTCTGTTCCTTTCTAGCCTGCAAATTTGCTTCATAGGACATTAGATTTCCTATCAATTCATCTGGCTTCATGACAGAAAGGTCATTCGCTTCTTCAATCGTTAATACTTTTCCTTCCCATTCACTAGTCAGAGAATGTAGTACTGTCGAAACAACATCAAAATCTGAATATTTTTGTCCTAAACCAATAAGTGCATTGAAACACCCCACCTCCGTTAGGGTCACTCTCAAAGGGAATGCCCTAATTTTGGTGGAGGTTTATAAGTACAAGTCACAGATATACAAGACAGATATAAGAACACATATTTGTAAACAGCGGAAGAACAACAAACTTTATTTCATCAAGTCAAATACGTGTTACAACAACATCCTTTCAAAATATAACATAACACTTTCATAATCTGTCTTGAGTACATTATTTTTAAAGAAGCATAAATAAAACATAGATAAACTGCAAAAGCCCCATAGTGGATTGTCCAAAGCCATAGTTCAAAACAGGAAAGTCCAAGCAATACATTTCTCTTCTTCAAGCTGGATGTTGAGGTAGGTCAAGCCGCTGTGTTCCCTCCCTGAGGACCTGGGGGGGGGGGAAACGGAAGAAAGAAGACGAAAGAAAATAGAGTCAGACATAAAGCCTGAGTAAGTCTAGTACTACTTTGTCTATGAATAAAGAACTGGGTATGATAAGTAAAACAGGAAGTGGGCAACATTATAAACTTGGTTAAGTTATCTAGGGTCGAATATACTATCGTACCCCATGTTAATCTCTGAACCCATATAAACTAGTTTCCAATTTGCATCCCAAAATCAGGGTGATGTGATCCATTCTACGATGATCGGCTCCTATTCGCAAAGTTACATGTGTCTTACGGCCCCCGATGTCTGTAGTTACCTATGCTGGTCCCACCATGGGGTGTATCAAGTCCCATAGTGGCAACCCGACACAACCTTAGAGTGCAAAGGTACGCTACTGGTGTCCAGTGCTTTATTTTTCTGCGCCGGAGTGCGTGCACGCCCGCACACCGTTAGAACCTACACTGCTACACCACCGCCGTCGATTTGACCTCTTACAATCAGCCCAGTAATCGTGCCCCACCCTGCCTAGTTTCAGGGTATCCTGATACACCTTTTAGGGTTACTGCTGAAAAGGGTCCCCCGTTACTAGGTTTTCTATCTCTAGCCAACATGCTAAGTTGGTTAAGTGTTTCCTAACCTAACCCCACCAGTCCGTTTAGTTTAGCATGTTCCATTTTGATTAAGTCTTTAGTCCACTTAATCCTAACAATCCTGACTCAGCCTTAATTGTCTTATTAAGGCCCTGACCTCTCACATTAGACAGGTATTGTTGTGGCTGCCTGTTGCCGGTTGGTTCCGGGCAGTCTTACGCCACAACTCAGTCTAACCTCGGGTCCTTGCTGGGCTCCATGTTTAACCTCCCACATTGGATAGGTATTGTTGTGACTACTGGACAGCCGGGCGGTTCCGGGCAGGTTTACATCACAACTCAATCCAACCTCGGGTTAAACACATCGTCTTTTCTACATTTACATATTTTGTCATTCTTCTTTATTTCTTATATGTAAATATTTGCGGCCCATTATTAAGTTAATGGTGTAAAGGTTACACCAATCATGGGCCCAACCCATACTTGAATTTGGGCCCTTCTACTTTAGTTTTCATTCATTAGTAATTTTAACCCAACGTTATTTTCCCCCGTTTTACACGTCCGTTTATATATATTGGGCTTAGCCTTTTAAAGCCCAATTTAGCCATGCGAAAAGGGGAGGCTTAAAGCGTGATTACATACACAAAGAGGGGAAGGTGAGCGCATGAACTTGCATATGACGTTGGAAATCCATAATAGAAACTGGTGTACTTGCATAGTGGTAACATAGGTGACATGAATCAAAGCATGTGAACTTGTAATTGAGATATCATTATTGACCCATGAACCTATATTTTTACTTAGGCATAATGTCAAACATAAGCATGGCATAAATACTTTTAGCATAAACATGGCATAATGTCAAACATAAGCATGGCATAAATGCTTCTAGCATAAACATGGCATAATGTCAAACATAAACATGGCATAAATACTTCTAGCATAAACATGGCATAATGTCAAACATAAGCATGGCATAAATACTTCTAGCATAAACATGGCATAATGTCAAACATAAACATGGCATAAATACTTCTAGCATAAACATGGCATAATGTCAAACATAAGCATGGCATAAATACTTCTAGCATAAACATGGCATAATGTCAAACATAAACATGGCATAAATACTTCTAGCATAAACATGGCATAAGTATAGTTAAATTTGTTTATAAGGTTTCTACATGTTTACAAAGAGGATACTTTGTTACTAACACAAAAGCATAGTTCAACTTAATTAAATTTAATCACATAACGATGGTACAAATATACTTATGCATAAATATTCCTAAGCATGGTGTTTACAAACTTGCAAAAAGGGATTTTTGAGTCTAACCTAGCCATGTCTCACATATGTCATCATATAATTTTTTTTTTTAAACAAGATAGACTTAATCATGTATTTCAATTATGCCCAATATCATTCATAGCCTAGCCATATTCATAAGTTTGCAAATAGGTTTCTAGTACAAAACATGGCTTGATACATAGATCATGGTGCCAAACTTGTCAATATAATTTCATATGAATTATGATAATCCCAACCTTATTCCAATTACTTCACAAAAATGATGTTTTGCATAAAAAAATACACATTATGATGGCATAGTAACAAAATCCCAAACTTGCATGATTTTCAATTCAACAACTACATACATGTAGCTTCAACATAAATTACATATTTTGCGAATATCCAAACGTCATACTTGCATAAAACTACCGCATGTAGTTTTTCATGATGAATAACATAATCCAAACGTCATACTTGCATAAAACTACCGCATGTAGTTTTTCATAATGAATAACATAATCCAAACGTCATACTTGCATAAAACTACCGCATGTAGTTTTTCATAATGAATAACATAATTCAACGCACAAATATGAATTATTTTATTGCCACAAATCAAGTATACATATCAACACAATTATTTGTTCATACCAAAGTAATACTCTACTTACAATGGTTGCGGCAAATTCTCTAATTAAGAGATATGATTCCTTTGTTGAATTGATTAGCTTTAGGTTGCTTGAATTGCTTTAGGCTTTAGAACTTTCTCCCTAATCCTCTCTCTCTAGATGGCGGCTACTCTTAGTCGTTCCTCAGCAACATGGCGGCTATGTTCTTAATTTGAATGAATAGATTAGGGTTTAGTCTAGGGTTGTTTATATAGAGGTTAGGAATTGATTAGGACCATTGATGTTGCTAGGTTAGATCGTAGCCATTCATTCGATAGAGAGACCAATTAAAACTTGCCACCTAGCCCTAATGACAAAGCAACCCACAGAAATTCAACCAAACACAGACCAGGCCAGCCAGGAGGGACTGGGTTCGATTTTCAAAAATTAAACTTTAAATTGAGCTGTTTTAGTCTGTTTGAATTTTATCTATTGTATACATATATTTTTGCATATATATATATTCTCATATATATACATATATTTTCTTTATTTCCTTATATGTACGTTCTTATCCTTTCAAAATTTGAATTTGTATACGTACATGTATTTGCATGCTCAGTTGGCCCTCTCTAAAACAGAGATAAAAATTATGTCGCCGCCGGGGTTCGAACCCCCGACCTCCATGCTACAAATCCAATGCCTTAACCAACTGAGCTACAGAGGCTTTTGTTAATAAGTCTTAGAATAATAATAATTATTGTCCTCTCCTTACTTCTCTTTTTCATGTTTTGCTGTAATATTTAAATTAAAGATATCTTCTTCATACGTTATCCGTTTTGCGCAAACTCGGACTCTATCTCAAGCAGAATTCCGAGACGAACGCAATGGTGATATCCGTTTCCCTTAATTTTTCTGTTACAATTTAATTATACTTTAATTTGTTAATTTACTGTTAACGGAAAAATCCGGGGTGTTACATTCTCCCCCACTTAAAAGGATTTCGTCCCCGAAATCTTCAAGTTTAGGAAGAATGTAAATCCTAACATTCAATCATCCATCTACTCATCCATCAAACACGAGCATCCATTGTCCTTAAAAGACTTCTAATGCTTCATGATCATATGCAAAGTGTGTGTGTATACATGAACTTATCTAATGCAAAATCAGGCGGTCTACTGATTCAGTTGACCACCTTAATGCGAATCATGTAAGTGCCATGAATCCATTATGTATGCAAATTTTCCTATTCTTGATTCTACATGAGTGCACAATCATTCAATACAAATGCAACATCCACATGTCAACATATTAATGTTCAACCATAGACGAAAGCAAACATATATGCATATGCAATATGAAGTGACTGAGCCGATCTAAAACCTAGATTGTGTGTGTATATGCAACCACGAGCAACCACTAGCAATCACTTGCAACCACTTGCAACCATCATACATAACATGTTTCAATTACATATTTTCATCCAAAGGGTTTCTACCTAAAAGATAAGGTCGAGGAAATATACCTAAAAAGATAGATAAAAGCGCAACTTAGGGAAAAAGAAAGATCAAGGATGTGCCCTCGAAAAGAAAAGGGTAGGCAGCGCGTATTCTAGCTTCAGTTTCCCAAGTCGCGTCTCCCTCGGCGTCGCTCCACTGAACTTTGACGAGTTTGACTTCGCGGTTGCGTAGCTTCTTCACTTCCGTTCCTAGTATGCGGGTTGGCACCTTTCTTATGGTTGCTTCGCGTTCCACTTCGGCTTCTTCGAGGATATTTGGCTCTACCACTTCAGCAGACTCATGTAGACATTTTCGAAGATGTGAAACGTGAAAAACGTTGTGGACTCCGGCCAATTTTTCGGGTAGCTCCAATCTATAGGTCATTTTCCAAACTTTCTCAATGATAGGAAATGGTCCTACCTAAAGGTATAGTCGAATGATAGAAGCAAGTAAAAACTTTGTGCCCATTAGGCAATGTCAAAACTGGAAATCTATGCCACATATATATTGATTAGGAGAAGAACTTCTCTAAGCATCAGCCCCGAAGACCGAAATCAACATCAGACTGACACCCAAAGAATTACTCAACCCAACCACCATATATGATTCTAGGAAACTAAGCATGATGGACTCCTTTTAGGTCACAAGGGAGTCCTTTCCTAAGACCAATCCGTATCCTATAAAACCCAAAAACTTTAGTCAAACCAATGAACACCCTCGAGCCCCAACATGTGTTACTAACAGATGAGTCATACTCCCTATGGGGTTTGCAACAGAAATTGGATTGAAAATGGGACCGAGAGGATAAACACAAAAGATGGCATGCAAGTAAGCTCTACAGGAAGAGAGGGACCAAGGATATACTCTTAAGAAGAGATACGACGCATGAATCTAGTCTTCGATCTTCTAAGTTGCATTTCCTTGAGCTTAACTCCATTATGCTTTGTCCGTCTTTAACTTCACAATTTCGTAGCTTCTTAATTCTTGTTTCCAAAATATGAGTTGGAACCTTTTTCTACTGTTGCCTCTCGTTCCACTTTCACTTACTCTACTTCTAATATACTTGGCTCAAGCCTAACTGCGTACTCATGGTCCCATGCAAGCTCTCCAAAATTCACTAGTGAATCTTGGATCTTGTCCACTCACTATTAGGTATTCCACGTAGATGAATTATCTCTTGAAAATAAACAAATGTCAACTATGTTGCCAAATGTACTTACTAAGGTGATTCTTTACAACTCATGCATAAGCGAAATGAACCTTCCACCTTAGTGGCGAACACTACTGGAGCGCCCCATTCTGAAATGCTTCTTCCAATGAACCCCTTTCCTAGAAGCTCTTTAATCTGTTTACTGAGCTTTTTCCTTTCTCGTGGAGCCATGTGTCTAACGGGCAACGCAACGGGCTTTGCATTATCTACAAGATATTTGCGGAAGTCTATTTCCCGCTTCGGAGGCAAGCCCTTCACCTCTTCGAAGACATCCGGATATTTCCGGACCACTCTAACCGATTTCAAATTTTTAACAGAGGCATCTAACGATTCAAGATAACTAAGCATAACCACATACGAGGGATTACAAGAAATTTCCAAAGTATTACCGAGCTGGGTTAGGAGCCTAACAACCCTTTTCTCACAATCAAGGATGGCCCCATTACTGGATAGCCAATCCATGCCCAAAATCAAACGATATCACGAAAAGCCCAAAATAAAGGCACTACACTTAAGTTCTACGCTTAGAATAGAAATTTTCAATCCCAAACAGATCATAGACAAATGAACTGGGCCCCCAATTGGGTTTCAAACAATTAAGGGGTCCTCTACCATACTAGTTTTTAGGTGCAGAGATTCTACTAAAGCAGACGAGATAAAGGAGTGTGATGCGCCAGAATCAAATAAAGTGCGAACGGGGTGATCATAAAGATAAACTACACTTTCTACAGAAGTGTTTGTACCTCGCTGTTGCAAAGGTGGCGCTTCCAGCACATGAACCTGTGCCCCTGGAGTGGATCCAGACCCCTGCCCCTGTCCTCGTTTCTTTGGGCAGTCCTTAGCCCTGTGGCCTGTCTGACCGCAAGAAAAGCACCCACCATTCTCCTTGGCCTTCTTTTTCCGACAGTCCTTTACTAAGTGCCCCACTTTGCCACAGAAATTACACTTCCTCTTCTCTCGGGACTTGTTGTCTTTCCCGCCCTTCTCAAAGTCTGTCTTCTCAGGGCAGTCTATGCTGATGTGTCCAGTCTCCCCACAATGAAAACATTCTCCTTGCTTTCTTTTCCTCTTTCTACAATCCTTGGCTATGTGCCCTTCCGTACCACAAAAATTGCATTTCCTTTTTTCTCGTTTCTTATTATTACTTTTACGATCCTTTCTTGTTTGACTATTATTCGTCTTCCTACTCTTGGACTTTTCCGCTTGCTGGTTCATGTGGAGGAGGAGGAGTGAAAGCGTCAGCAGCTGGGGAGTAAGGTCTCCAGACATGCTGAAACAGAAAGGATAGATTCAAAACGAAGGATAGAAGAGAGTACCTATGGCTTTTGGGGGAGGACTTTGCCTTTTTAAAATAAAATAATATTTTATCTTTTAAAAATGCTTCTTTAAATTTCTTTTTGAAAAATAAATTTTCAAACTTTTTATCTCATCTGGTAAACCTATGCTCTGATACCAAGTGAAACACCCCACCTCCGTTAGGGTCACTCTCAAAGGGAATGCCCTAATTTTGGTGGAGGTTTATAAGTACAAGTCACAGATATACAAGACAGATATAAGAACACATATTTGTAAACAGCGGAAGAACAACAAACTTTATTTCATCAAGTCAAATACATGTTACAACAACATCCTTTCAAAATATAACATAACACTTTCATAATCTGTCTTGAGTACATTATTTTTAAAGAAGCATAAATAAAACATAGATAAACTGCAAAAGCCCCATAGTGGATTGTCCAAAGCCATAGTTCAAAACAGGAAAGTCCAAGCAATACATTTCTCTTCTTCAAGCTGGATGTTGAGGTAGGTCAAGCCGCTGTGTTCCCTCCCTGAGGACCTGGGGGGGGAAACGGAAGAAAGAAGACGAAAGAAAATAGAGTCAGACATAAAGCCTGAGTAAGTCTAGTACTACTTTGTCTATGAATAAAGAACTGGGTATGATAAGTAAAACAGGAAGTGGGCAACATTATAAACTTGGTTAAGTTATCTAGGGTCGAATATACTATCGTACCCCATGTTAATCTCTGAACCCATATAAACTAGTTTCCAATTTGCATCCCAAAATCAGGGTGATGTGATCCATTCTACGATGATCGGCTCCTATTCGCAAAGTTACATGTGTCTTACGGCCCCCGATGTCTGTAGTTACCTATGCTGGTCCCACCATGGGGTGTATCAAGTCCCATAGTGGCAACCCGACACAACCTTAGAGTGCAAAGGTACGCTACTGGTGTCCAGTGCTTTATTTTTCTGCGCCGGAGTGCGTGCACGCCCGCACACCGTTAGAACCTACACTGCTACACCACCGCCGTCGATTTGACCTCTTACAATCAGCCCAGTAATCGTGCCCCACCCTGCCTAGTTTCAGGGTATCCTGATACACCTTTTAGGGTTACTGCTGAAAAGGGTCCCCCGTTACTAGGTTTTCTATCTCTAGCCAACATGCTAAGTTGGTTAAGTGTTTCCTAACCTAACCCCACCAGTCCGTTTAGTTTAGCATGTTCCATTTTGATTAAGTCTTTAGTCCACTTAATCCTAACAATCCTGACTCAGCCTTAATTGTCTTATTAAGGCCCTGACCTCTCACATTAGACAGGTATTGTTGTGGCTGCCTGTTGCCGGTTGGTTCCGGGCAGTCTTACGCCACAACTCAGTCTAACCTCGGGTCCTTGCTGGGCTCCATGTTTAACCTCCCACATTGGATAGGTATTGTTGTGACTACTGGACAGCCGGGCGGTTCCGGGCAGGTTTACATCACAACTCAATCAAACCTCGGGTTAAACACATCGTCTTTTCTACATTTACATATTTTGTCATTCTTCTTTATTTCTTATATGTAAATATTTGCGGCCCATTATTAAGTTAATGGTGTAAAGGTTACACCAATCATGGGCCCAACCCATACTTGAATTTGGGCCCTTCTACTTTAGTTTTCATTCATTAGTAATTTTAACCCAACGTTATTTTCCCCCGTTTTACACGTCCGTTTATATATATTGGGCTTAGCCTTTTAAAGCCCAATTTAGCCATGCGAAAAGGGGAGGCTTAAAGCGTGATTACATACACAAAGAGGGGAAGGTGAGCGCATGAACTTGCATATGACGTTGGAAATCCATAATAGAAACTGGTGTACTTGCATAGTGGTAACATAGGTGACATGAATCAAAGCATGTGAACTTGTAATTGAGATATCATTATTGACCCATGAACCTATATTTTTACTTAGGCATAATGTCAAACATAAGCATGGCATAAATACTTTTAGCATAAACATGGCATAATGTCAAACATAAGCATGGCATAAATGCTTCTAGCATAAACATGGCATAATGTCAAACATAAACATGGCATAAATACTTCTAGCATAAACATGGCATAATGTCAAACATAAGCATGGCATAAATACTTCTAGCATAAACATGGCATAATGTCAAACATAAACATGGCATAAATACTTCTAGCATAAACATGGCATAATGTCAAACATAAGCATGGCATAAATACTTCTAGCATAAACATGGCATAATGTCAAACATAAACATGGCATAAATACTTCTAGCATAAACATGGCATAAGTATAGTTAAATTTGTTTATAAGGTTTCTACATGTTTACAAAGAGGATACTTTGTTACTAACACAAAAGCATAGTTCAACTTAATTAAATTTAATCACATAACGATGGTACAAATATACTTATGCATAAATATTCCTAAGCATGGTGTTTACAAACTTGCAAAAAGGGATTTTTGAGTCTAACCTAGCCATGTCTCACATATGTCATCATATAATTTTTTTTTTTTAAACAAGATAGACTTAATCATGAATTTCAATTATGCCCAATATCATTCATAGCCTAGCCATATTCATAAGTTTGCAAATAGGTTTCTAGTACAAAACATGGCTTGATACATAGATCATGGTGCCAAACTTGTCAATATAATTTCATATGAATTATGATAATCCCAACCTTATTCCAATTACTTCACAAAAATGATGTTTTGCATAAAAAAATACACATTATGATGGCATAGTAACAAAATCCCAAACTTGCATGATTTTCAATTCAACAACTACATACATGTAGCTTCAACATAAATTACATATTTTGCGAATATCCAAACGTCATACTTGCATAAAACTACCGCATGTAGTTTTTCATGATGAATAACATAATCCAAACGTCATACTTGCATAAAACTACCGCATGTAGTTTTTCATAATGAATAACATAATCCAAACGTCATACTTGCATAAAACTACCGCATGTAGTTTTTCATAATGAATAACATAATTCAACGCACAAATATGAATTATTTTATCGCCACAAATCAAGTATACATATCAACACAATTATTTGTTCATACCAAAGTAATACTCTACTTACAATGGTTGCGGCAAATTCTCTAATTAAGAGATATGATTCCTTTGTTGAATTGATTAGCTTTAGGTTGCTTGAATTGCTTTAGGCTTTAGAACTTTCTCCCTAATCCTCTCTCTCTAGATGGCGGCTACTCTTAGTCGTTCCTCAGCAACATGGCGGCTATGTTCTTAATTTGAATGAATAGATTAGGGTTTAGTCTAGGGTTGTTTATATAGAGGTTAGGAATTGATTAGGACCATTGATGTTGCTAGGTTAGATCGTAGCCATTCATTCGATAGAGAGACCAATTAAAACTTGCCACCTAGCCCTAATGACAAAGCAACCCACAGAAATTCGACCAAACACAGACCAGGCCAGCCAGGAGGGACTGGGTTCGATTTTCAAAAATTAAACTTTAAATTGAGCTGTTTTAGTCTGTTTGAATTTTATCTATTGTATACATATATTTTTGCATATATATATATATTCTCATATATATACATATATTTTCTTTATTTCCTTATATGTACGTTCTTATCCTTTCAAAATTTGAATTTGTATACGTACATGTATTTGCATGCTCAGTTGGCCCTCTCTAAAACAGAGATAAAAATTATGTCGCCGCCGGGGTTCGAACCCCCGACCTCCATGCTACAAATCCAATGCCTTAACCAACTGAGCTACAGAGGCTTTTGTTAATAAGTCTTAGAATAATAATAATTATTGTCCTCTCCTTACTTCTCTTTTTCATGTTTTGCTGTAATATTTAAATTAAAGATATCTTCTTCATACGTTATCCGTTTTGCGCAAACTCGGACTCTATCTCAAGCAGAATTCCGAGACGAACGCAATGGTGATATCCGTTTCCCTTAATTTTTCTGTTACAATTTAATTATACTTTAATTTGTTAATTTACTGTTAACGGAAAAATCCGGGGTGTTACATGCATGGTGAATAGTTTGAAACCGTGAATACATGTCGTTGATTGTTTAATTCGGTTTCATTTTGAAATTTTGAAACTGGCTTATTATCATGGCTATTTTGGCTTGTTTAACCTTGTTAGTATCTTCATGTGTGGTTTTTAGCGTTTGCCAAATTTGATATGCAGTGGTACAGATAGTAACACGGTTATATTCATTTTGATGTAATGCACAAAACAACATATTTATTGCTTTTGCAGTTACAGCTGCTACCCTTTTTTCAGTCGGTGTCCATTCTGAATAATCAGTTGTTGGATTCACTATTTCTTTTTGTGTAGCATTCCAGGCATCATAGCTATTTAACTACATGTAAAATGACATACGTGTTGCCCAATAGCTATAATTAAGTCCATTGAAGAATGAAGGACTTTGTGTTGATTGACCTTCCGTGTTGGTGGTGTTTTGAGTACTAGAACTTGGGTTATTTGCCATATTACAAGAATATATCAAATAACTATGTCACGGTTATAAGATGACCATGCTCTGATACCAAATGAAAATGTGTGCGTGTACTTGCCAAGTATAATATAGTACACTCGGATCGTGTAATATGGAATAACACACAACTACTTGTCTAATACAATAGTTATGCAAATAAATATAAAGTAGAATAAGATATCACAGATGAGTAAATGCAGTAAAGGAAAAATCACACCAGAGATTTTTATACTGGTTCGGAGCACCGTCTTACGTCCAGTCCCAGACTTCTATCTGGAATTTCACTAATCAAAAATCTCACTTAACCCGGAGGAAACAGGTTCACAACACCTGAGCAGTCGAACGGGATTTCACGTCTTTATCAACACGAGGATTTCACAACTTGCCTCTTACAACACGGAGGACTTCAATACTTACCTCTAACAACACGGAGGACTTCCAACAAGACGAGTATACTTGTAATTTGACAATGTCAATAACACGAATTTGTCAATTCTTGTACAACCTTCCTATAATCTTATCCTCAAATAGAATTTGTGTTCGTGAAGATTTGGAAGATGATATCGTGTTTGAATCAAAAGAATAATATATAAATTCTAGGATTCAAGAACGATATTGTGAAGAATATAAGCGTTTGAGTGCTTGAGAGTTCAAGAATGAAATCAACAATATAGAGAATATATAGAAAGAATTAGTGATTAGAATTGATGATTTCAAAGTGTTTATATAGGAGATAATTAGTTGTAACCTTTGGTAAAGAGTTACAATCAATAGATATGATTATTGATGAAAGGAAGGAGAAGCAACCCTTGGAGGAATGGAAGTGACTATTCAAATAGTTTCTTCTGTTTAGAAATGATCGACAGGTCAAAAAGGACCAGTAGACATGAATTTAAATATATATATACGTTATATGTATATGTATATGTATATGTGTGCACGTTCATTGTGCAAACTGGGTAAAAACGGTCGACCGGTCTGTTTTGGGCGGTCAATCGGTATAGCCCAGTTTGCACAATTTATGTACATATACATAAGTGTATATATATAAACATTGATTATTTTAGGTTAAATTTTAACAATAATGAACACTATTATCATACCAAATAATCAATTTCTAAAGATTAATACCATATGAAGCTCCTTATCAATGAACGTCGCCTTTTTGTTGATCATCGCGCATTACTTTGACAAAAATCAAAATTCCTTGACTCAACACGACCAATAGTGCCCATTTTATACCAATCAAAAAAGTTAGGACTGCAGCCTCATTGGCCCAATTATATGTTAAAGAAATAGCTGGATTGCATGGTATCCTTTCCAGTATTGTGAGTGATAGAGACCCCTTATTCACGAGTGAATTTTGGAGAAGTTTACAAGCAACATTGGGAACGACCCTCAACTTAAGTACAACCTATCACCCACAAACCGATGGCCAGACAGAAAGAGTAAATCAGATCTTGGAAAACTTTCTCATAGCTTGCATTTTTGACTTCAGAGGAGTTTGGGAGCAGCACCTACCGCTCGTAGAGTTTACAAATAATAATAGTTTTCAAGCGACGATTGGTATGGCCCATTTTGAAGCTTTTGCAAGAGGCCATGCAAATCGCCAACTTGTTGGTGGGAAACTACCAACAAGGTTTTACTCGGACCAAACTTCGTCCGTGATTCCATAGAGAAGATTTCCTTGATTAGGAGGAGGATGAACACAGTCCAAGACCGTCAGAAATCGTTTGCTGATCAGCGAAGGGGGGAACTTTAGTTCGATATTGGAGGCTTGTTATTTGTAAAGGTATCCTCTCTCAAGAAGGATGTTCAGTTTGGAAAGACCGGGAACTTGGCTCCCAGATTTATTGGGCCTTTTCACATCATCGAGAAGATAAGATCTTTGGCCTATCGAGTGTATCTCCTAGAACGTCTATCGGGAATCCATAATGTTTTCCATGTATCTCATTTGAGAAAATGCCTTCATGATTTTGCTATCATACTCGAGCTTGATGAAATTAGGGACATAGGAAAACTCGAGTTGGAGTTAAGGGTGCCCCGTGCCACTGCAAAGAATGTAGAGCACGGAATTAAGAGACTCCATAATAAAACCGCTTGCGTCGTCTAAGTACAACGGGGAAACGATCCTATGGAAGCGCATGGGAGACCTATGATAAGATGAGACAGACTAACTCATAGATTTTCTTAGATAATTTCCTCTAAATTACGTTTATGGATGCATTGTGGTTTCTAGATTGGATGTTAGAAAATGGATGCAACACAATTGCACAATGCACTCATATAGAAATATATGCATAATAGGTTGTTTTGCATACATACTACATCACTTATTACACATACAAATTAGGATTGAGCTTACTTTAGTAAGGCTGCAGTTCATAATCACTATGAGTCATGGATGTTTATGGATGAATTAAAAATAACATGGGTATACACTATACAATATGGATGTGTAGAGTGAGTTGTGTTTTTTGCCACTTCAAATAGTTTTCGGGACGAAAATTATTTTAAGGGAGAGAGAATGTAACACCCCATAAAACATACCGAAAATATTAATATTAATATTTAGTGGAAATGAGAAATTAAATAATAGAATATAAAAAAGCTGAAAAGTGAGATTTTACAGCCTTAAGAATTTGGCTACGAAAATCTTTTTTTTTGGATTTGTGGCGAAATTCTGATACATTTTCATATATAATATGTTGAAAACGGTGCTCGTATAAGGAAATTACAATCAAAAGAAATCAGACAGTAAACGTGTACATATATGTGGTTAAATTACACACACACACACATATATATATATATATAAGGGATAAATAAATTGGATAAATATAATATTCCCTTGGGTAGATTTTAATTTCAAATGTAGAAGATAAGGATAAGGGGACAAGAATAATCCTTATAAGGTAAGAAATAATATAATTAATTAACAATATATATAATAAATATTTTTAAACCTTCGTAGCGTTTATTGGAAAAAATAGCGACCAATGGGTCGACCTCCCCCTAGAAGGGGTGTCGACCGCCTGTCGACCGTCCTTCTAAAGGGGAGGTCGACCGCCTGGCGCTGCAAATACCCAATAAGGCTGGGTTTGGGTTAGGTTTTTGGGTTAATTTATAAGGATGAACAACCAGGATTAAATCTTAATAATCTGACGGTTCGTGTTTACACAAACACCTATAAATAACCCTCTAGACTCCATACCTCAACCTAGCCACTCTCTCTATTTGTGTCTCTACTTTGCCACCATTGATTCCATATAAACTTAAAAATAGGTTTTCTTCTTCTACAAACCTATTCTTCTTTCTCTAATCTTTTCTAATAGAATATAGACCTTGAATCACATGATATATATATATATAAGAATTTTAGTTACTTGATTCTTATGTGTATAAATCTCTAAGGATTGGAGTTAACATCAAAATGGCATGACAACTTCACATCTACGACATTTCCAATCACTGTGAGTGAAATTAGTTTTTACTTAGCATATTCTTCATTTGTAGATTACTATATGGGTTTTGTATTCCTAATGAGATTTGGTATAATGACAATATCAAACTACAAAATCCCCAAATCTCCTGTTTTTACGTATTTCGCCAGAATTGTCAATTTATATTGGGTTTGTGGATTTTGCTTTAGTAGTGGATGAAGAACAATTGGGTGATGTACTTCTATTTTATTTGATTTATCCTTTTTGTCTAAATCTTTGATTGTAATGTAAAAAGTTTTAGATTTGATTAGATTTATTATTTGAATAGGTATGGGTTTCTATTCTAATTAGATAATCCAAAGTATTCAGATATGAAGCCAATTAAACATGAACGTTTTATGTACAACATAAGAAGGGGTAAATTAGGCAAATAAAGGTTTATGCATATGTGTGTATATATTTACATATATGGATATATATGATATAAGAAATTTACACCCTATTCTTGATTCATTACTATAGTTATCCTTACAAGCCTAGGATGTAAGTTTTGATTGTATGTTGTATTTTTCCATTTACTACTATCTGTAATTATGTAATTATGCCATGAATGTAGCGGTCGGATGCATGAATTAAATTGTATGCCTTAAATACAGACCAAGTTAACAAATTTTACCTCGTTAAAACATTCCCTCGTTAAAACATTCCCTCGTTCATACGAAAAACTAGCATTATTTATACGCACTAAAATTCTATTTATATAGCGTAACTAACAAAATTAGCGTAATAATGACGTAGTGAATGCAGTTAGGACAAGATTTGAATTTGGAGTGTCCTATATATTGATTGCTTGTGTGTGCGTATAGAATTGCTTGTAACACTCTGGAATTTTAACAACACTAAAGACGATGAATTAAAGAATAATTAGTGTGAAATACACTATTAACAATGAATTAAGGAAAAATTAATTTAATATTCAGAATTAAGTAAAACGGACTCAGCCATTGCGTCCGTCTCGAAATTTGGTCAAGATAGGCATATGGTTTGCGTGAAACGGACACCATATGAAGAAGTTATAACAGTTTGAAGTTTGTATACACACAAAAAGAATATATATATAAATAAGTTCAAAAATTCAAAAATGGGTCCAAAAATTCGAAATTCGGTTCAAAATTCGAAATTTGAGAGGGCGACATATTTCCCGCTCAGGTTGGTCTACCCACTCAAAGGGGGGTCGACCCATAGGCCGACCTACCCAAAGGGGGGTCGACCCATAGGTCGACCCACTCAAAGGGGGGTCGACCCACCCCTGACAGATCTGGGCGAAATACTTCATTTTGTATCTGGATACCTTTCTAAGCAAGCTTCATTGAACCCTAGGATATATAAAGGACCCTAGACCAAGGTTTTAAACGACAAAGCTTTGCTGAACGAAAATTAAAATGTCCTTTCTTCTTCTAAATCAATTCAAAGAAGATTATACATATTCGAAGATTGCTACAACAAATTCAGCAATGGCTACAACAACTTATTCAACATGTTCTTTGTAGTAATTTGGATCCATTTCCTTAGATCTATTCACTGTGAGTTCATGTTATTTTTAGATCTAAATATTTAAATAGTAATCCTAATACGTATGTAAAAATTGGATCTTGATTCGGTGCCTAATCAGTTCTATTATGACATAACTATCAGATCTGCTTTTATATGTTCATACCGCCGCCATGTTAAATCTTGTCATAATATGCCTATTCTGTTTATGCCCATTTCTATCAGTTTATTATTGATTCATTATTATGCCTATTCTCGATTCTCTTCTCTCCTTCTTTTCCCTTTTTACTTTCATATAGCCAGATACTTCGAGCCTAGGCCTAACGCTGAAAAGTGTGAACGTGCAAAATTGGGAATAATGGGAAAAGATATAATTTGGGGCATAATTGATATTGCAAAATATGGATCTAAATTTGGGCATAAATTTGGAAATATATGAATATGGGTTTGGGGGCATATGTCTTGTTGGGCAATATGAATTTAGGCATACGTTGGAAAGTAAAATTTGAGCATAAATTGGGACATGTGTAAGTACTGATTTGGGACATAAATTGGGACGTATGTGAATATGAATTTTAGGCATACATTGGAGAATATGCGAATATGGATTCGGGTATAACTTGTATTGAAATGGGTTAACATGGACTAGGGACATAATTTGGAAAATACGTAGATTTGGGTTTGTGCATTATATATATATATATATATATATATATATATAAGTATATGCCTTGACTTATAACTTGGGAAAAAAGAGTGTATAGTGCATAATTAAAAGGTGAAGAAAGGGGTGTAAAAGTCTATGATTTGAATAGTGAATTAGGCACATAATTAAATATAGGGAAAAAGAGAAATAATCACCTATAATGACATAGGTAGATTTAGATAAAAATGGAATGTCTAGTAATTACAATTAGGAATTGTAATTGCACTTATGACACGAGGTTAGGTTGCATTAGTGGTGGAAGTCTTCCTGGACCCGACTGGCATATCCAGCTGCCACTAATGTTGAACCTAATGTGAGAGGTCTAAGTGTGCAAATACGAATCGGGCTAAGACACGAGGTTAGACCGAACTGTGTAATAAGACTGCCCGGACCCGACCGACATATCCAGTATCCACATGTTGTAGGCCTAATGTGGGAGGTCTAGCCCCTTATAACCATAATTGGACATGGTAATGAATTGGACTACTTAACCTAATTTAATCCATAAGGATTGTATGATTATGAACTTAAGTTAGGGTTAAATAAAATTGGATGGGTAGTGGGTGGTTAAGTAAAATAGAGGGGGTGGGTAATATTTACATATAGGCCCACGAACTTAACCCGATAAGGTTATGTAATTAAAGACACCTAGTGGTATACATAACCGGTGGAAAATACGATAAAGTTATGTAATTAAAGACATCTTGTAGGGTAAGCATAACTTGTAGAAGTGATAGAATTAGATATGCGTAATAATCTGCTAAGTAAACAACGATAAGTTGTAGTGACGGTGTATATTGAATTTATGATTAAATGAGAAAGAATGAGGAAAATTTGTAAAATAAGTAAGCTATATTTAATCATAAATGGTAAGCAACATGTTAATTAGGAAACATGTGAATTGAGATATACTTAATAACGTATTAAGGAGAACATGTTATTGTAATGATGTAACCAAGCAAGAATATAAAATAGATTGTGGATTACAGACCTTGGGCCACAATCTAGAGAATAACATGTTATGGGCTTATTAATAAACTTAAATGGATTAAGTTATATGATTGAAATTAATAAGCAAGAGAAACTTGGTAAATTGGAATAAGAATTCAATATGAACGAGAAAAACCAAGTTAAGTGGGAACCGGGTGAGGTAAGGCAAGCGCGTAATAGAATGTTTAGACATAGGGTCTAACAACATATTAAAGAAAGGCGCTTGGACCAGTCACGTTTGGTATCAGAGCATATGGTTATAAGATCGGATAAAGTATTTTGATAATGGTTTTCAAAAAGGTCTCAAAAACAAAGTATTTTAAAATAAAAAGTCTGTTTTTGAAAAGCAAGTTTTCCAAAGCCATAAATATCTTCTCGATTCTCCGCTTGATTTCTTTTCCTTTTTGATCGTGTAACCGTTTCCTCTCGAAAGGGTTTCGATCGGGGAACCACTACGGTACATGTCGAAGGGCAAAGAAGTGCCCAACCTCCATCTTTAGCCGTAGTGGTTTCACCTGTGTCTTTTTTCCTCTCAAGCCTCGAAAGGATTTCCGTGCGATGGAGGCCGCTTTCAAGAGACTTGTTAGCATGTTGCACAAGGATGGTAAAAAAGAGAATAAGGGAGTTGGGGCTCAGGAGCACATCCCAAAGAAGAAAAGAGGAAATACCATAATTTTGAGATGGTGGGTCATCTGAAAAAGGATTGTAGAAAGAGGAAAGGAGTTGTTACCACTTTGGTAAGGCGGGACACCTTATTAAGGAGTGCCCAAAGAGACAAGGACAAGGCCAGAAGGCAGGAACTTCTAAGGGGGCAAGCTAATGTTCTCATAACAGGTGGACATGATAGGGGTAGGAAAGTTTCCATCAAAGGATTGATTTCTATTTCTGATCATCCTGTTAGGATTCTTTTTTTGATGCTTCGCATTCTTTTATATCTGGTCCTTTAGTTGAGGCTCTGCACCTAGATACTAGTATGGTTTTGGATCCCGTTAGTGTCTCAAACCCATTAGAGGTACGACTCATTTATCGAGGAACTGTCGGGGGTTTGAGAATCTCTGTATTAGGCGTCGAGTTTGATTGCGATGCATATGTTCTTGATTTCATAAGATACAGTTTGTAACTAGGGATGGATTTTTTAACTACATATATGGAGCCATTCTAGATTGTGAGAGGAGAGTCGTTAGAATTCTGACTTGCCATAGAAAGACTCTCGGGATTTCTTGTGACCCCAAAGGGGTCTGTCATGCTTAGTCTCTTAGAACCTCTTGATATATCTATCGATGATTTGCAACGTGTGACTCCTAAATGAAGAGAGGGAACTTGAAAAGAAAGTAGGGGAGCTACTTGAGAAGAGGTTTGATAGGTAAATTATATCGGAATGGGAAACCTATTGAAGATAGTCCTTGAGGAAGTCTATCATTCTAAGATGACTATTCATTTAAGAGGCGATAAAATGAATAGATTTCAAGGTAGTGAAGCCAAAATTGTGAGAGGAAGTGGAAGTGTAGAAGGAAGTAATGAGAGGATGAGTTCCGACTTGCACACTTGGATCGGAGGTTAAGAAATTGTGCAACAAAGAAGTGAAGCTAGTAAGAGTGCAATGGGGAAAGGGCCGATCTCCTATCAATCGAGTCTTTAGGTAGAAAACTAATGAATGTAAACATATGTTTGAGACATGTTATGTTTGATGGATGCAAGTGTCTGCTAGTGATTGCTCGTGGATGCATATACGCAAACAAAGGCACCAGATCGGCTCGATCACTTACATATTGCATATGAATGTGTGTGTATTTTAAATTTTTATGGATGAAAATGGGCGTATCGTTACATTGATGTTGCATTTAGATGGATGATTGTGCACAAATATAGAACTTACATGGATTAGGATGATTTGCATACATTTTGGTTTCATGGCACAAACATACATTGCATTAAGGAGGTCAATTGAATTAGTAGACCGCCTGATCTTTCGCATTAGTTTACGGACATATACACACACTATTGCGTATGTTCATAAAAGCATTAGAAATTCCTTAAGGACAATGGATTCCTGTGATTGCTAGTTAGATGTATGATTGTTGGATGTTAGGATATATGTACTTCTTAACTTAGAGATTTCAAGGACGAAATCCTTTGAGTAGGGGAGAATGTAACACCCCAGAGCGACACTAAAGATGATGAATTAGTGTGAAATACACTGTTAACAATGAATTAAGGAAAACTTAATTTAATATTCATAATTAAGTAAAACGGACTGCACCATTGCGTCCGTCTCAAAATTCTGGTCAAGATAGACATTTGGTTTACGTGAAATGGACACCGTATGAAGAAGTTATTACGGTTTGAAGTTTTATACGTACAGGAAGAATATATATATAATAAGTTCAGAAATTCAAAAATTGGTCCAGAAATTCAAAATTCGGTTCAAAATTCAAAATTTGAGAAGGCAGATTTCCCGCTCAGGTGGGTCTACCCACTCCAAGGGGGGTCGACCTACCCAAAGTGGGGTCGACCCATAGGTCGGCCCACGCAAAGGGGGGTTGACCCACCCCTGACAGATCTAGGTGAAATACTTTGTTTTGTATCTGGACACCTTTCTGAGCAGGATTCATTGAACCCTAGGCTATATAAAGGACCCAAGACCTAGGTTTTATTCATCTAAAAATAATGCTGATGACGAAGCTCTGCTGAATGGAAATTAAAATGGCCTTTCTTGTTCTAAATCAATTCAAAGAAGATTATACATATTCGAAGATTGCTACAAAAAATTCAGCGATGGCTACAACAACTTATTCAACATGTTCTTCATAGTAATTTGGATCCATTTCCTTAGATCTATTCACTGTGAGTTCATGTTATTTTTAGATCTAAATATTTAAATAGTAATCTTGATATGTATGTAAAAATTGGATCTTGAATCATTGCCTAATCAGTTCTATTATGACATAACTATCAGATCTGTTTTTATATGTTCATACCGCCGCCATGTTAAATCTTGTCATAATATGCCTATTCAGTTTATGCCTATTTCTACCAGTTTATTATTGATTCGTTATTATGCATGTTCTCGATTCTCTTCTCTCCCTCTTTTCCCTTTTTATTTTAATATAGCCAGGCTACCTTCGATCCTAGCCTAACACTGAAAAATGCGAACGTGCGAAATTGGGAATAATGGGGAAATACATAATTTCAGGCATAATTGGTATTGGAAAAATATGGATCTAAATTTGGGCATAAATTTGGGAATATACGAATATGGGTTTGGGGGCATATGTCTTGTTGGATAATATGAATTTAGGCATACGTTGGAAAATATAATTTGAGCATAAACTGGGACATGTGTAAGTACTGATTTTGGACATAAATTGGGACATATGTGAATATGAATTTTAGGCATACATTGGAAAATATGCGAATATGGATTCGGGTATAACTTGTATTGAAATGGGTGAATATGGACTAGGGATATAAGTTGGAAAATATGTAGATTTGGGTTTGTGCATAACACACACACACACACACATATATATATATACATATATATGTATGTATGTGTGTGTGTATGTATATGCCTTGACTTATAACTTGGGAAAAAAGAGCATATGGTGCATATGTAACGACCCGTGTTTTTCGACCATTTGAATCTGAATATTTGAATTAGTTTTAAATATTTTATTTGGAATATCGATGGAATTTAATATTTAATTCGTTATTTAAACGAAGTTCGAATGTTATATATTTATATAATTATAAATCGAGCTTGAAAATGGCGTGCAGTTCGTAAATTCGAGATTTGAACTTCAACTGAATATACAGGATCCGATATAAGTCGGATTTCTGTAAAATAAGAAACGTTAGAACTGTATTGATGATAATTTTCATATAAAAGAGAAAAATCCAGATTTCGTGTTATAAATAGTGAGTTATGGCCAAATCAAAATTTGAAATAATCGCTGTGGAAATCGTTAGTAAAATATCGACCTTTAAAATGGCTGTTTTGCAAACGGACTCAGATTTCGACGAAATCAGTTTCATTGGGACCGTTACGTTAAATTATTGCATGGTGTGAAATGGCGTGGCAAACCAATGTCGTACGTGGCACGGTAGCCGTAAACGCCCAGTTATATTCTATAGCACGTAATTAAATTAATGAAGGGATAATTGGGCACGACTTGAACAGACGATCGAATTAAGCCACGAAACCAGTCTCATTGAGTTCGTATCAATGATTAGAGTCAGGATAGGTATATAGTTTGTTATTTTTAGAGACCGAGTAATTTGGCGTTAAAAAGGACATTGCGGTGCACCATAAAAAAAACCTACCGGGGAAATAGTCTCAGAATGCGACGAAACTAGTGCCGTTGGGTTCGTATCAACAAATTATTGTAGAATTTGAAAGTTTCAAGTTGATTCGATTTATCTGGTGATTGTGAAAAAAATAAACGCGTGTTTATTTCTGGTTTTATAAAGGAAATTTTTTCATATGATGTCGGAATTCGATGAAACCTGTCCCATCAGGTACGGAATATTTTTTATTCTAGGATTATTTTTTTATCAGAAAACATAAATCATTTGTGGTGGTTTTGTTGTGTTACTTCACGGCGAAGTTTCGTTAAATATTATTTTATTAATTTGTGCCATCCTATATATATTCCCATCAGATAACCCTAAATTGGAGTCAACAGTTCAACGCAGGGTCAACCACTAAAATGGCCGCCGCCATCAAATAAATCAATGGCTAGAAGTTCCTAGTTTCTCCTCGAATTTACTTCCAATCTATTAATCAAAATCGAAACTTTATAGCTATAAACTTGTTGGCCTTCGTGAGTTCTTGGATCTGTGCGACTGTGATTGGAATTGGGGAATTCTGGTGGCCGTAATCCTTCCAAGAAGGCGTGGGTTTCAAAGTCATTTTAGGAGAGGATAGGGGAATCGGGTTGTTCAGGGTTTGGCGCGCGAGTAGTGGAGGCGGAGGCGAATGGAGCGTTGGTCTCTGATCGGAGTTCCATCGTCGGAGTTGTTCCATCGTCGGAGTTGTGAGCAGTGATGGGCTTCTCTGATGCAGCGTAGGTTTTCATCACTGATGAAGAGGTAGTGTAGTATGATGATGGGTACAGGAGGCCTGAAGACAACGCGAGCATTACAGAAGGGAAGGATCATCCAATATCCTGCGATTTAGTGTAATAATTAGCAACTAAGATTAGTTTTAATCAATTAAAAACATATTATTGAAATAATTTTCAAACTTGTGCAGAGCGAATGGCATCAGTCGTCGTGGGTTCTGTTGAAGGCGCAGCAGGAACCGGTCCTACTGAGAGGAAGGGGGTCGGCCTCTAAAAATTGGAACTATTTGCTAATGTGGAATGCGCGCGAGGGAGAGAACAATGTCCGCCGTCCTTTTTGACCGAAGTAGTGATTAACTAATAATGATTAGGGGAAATATTTTTATAATTAAATTACATTAACTGATCATGAAAAATATAACAGGTAGTTTGAATTAGCACAAGGGTGTCCGCATGGGTTTAGTTTGTCTGAGCATCGCGGTTTTAATGAAGAACGAAGAGCGTGACATCCGGCCTAATGACCAGTGTAACCGAAAGTAATTACTGATTAACCTCTAATTAAAATAAATTAATTGTTTAATTTAGAAATGATTAATTAGTTAACGAAAGGTTAGTAATCTAAATATGTTTTGAACAATGCAGGGAACAAGCCGGCGAACGAAACATTACAAAGGAGGAATCTTTCCCGTTCTCTTTTTAAAAGAGAAAAATTCAAAGTAATCAAGTATATAAGGAAGATGTTTAATTTAATCTAATCATATTATACTAAAATGTTGTAACTCGGTCATGTGTTATCAGAATTGGACCAGGAAAGAGACGTCTAGACCTTATGTGACCGACATTTAGAAACTGACTGGACAGTACTGGAATCAGCAGGAAATCTTAGTTAAATTAAACAATCTTTTAATTTAACTACATCGAACCTTTTCAACACGGAATCAAATCCAGTGAGTTAAACTCACTCAGTTTTCCATTTATATCTTATATAAATTGGGTATTTTCTTTTTGTGTGTTCTGTTTGCTATGGTTGACTGTTTGCTAGTATTATAATTATTTGTTGATTTAACTGATGAAATTAAACCGTCGTTTAATTTTAGTGAAATACCAAATCGTTATTTTAACGATTGGTTCCAATAAAGGTAGCTTACCTTGTTGGTCACGTTTAGATAATAAATGTGTTTAATTGGTTGAATTGTTTGAATTGTGTGTGGTTGATGTTAAATGGCCGTTATTTATTGTTTTCAGTTAAATGAAACTGAATGATCTGGTTTGTGATAACCATTTTGAATGTAGGGAAGAACAGGTTGGAGGGATCCAACCAGATGCCTCAAATATATTATTTATTTCATATTATCACATATGAACTGTCATGTTTGGGGTGATTGATTTGATTGTGATTGTTGACTGAAATTTCAACCTGTGTTTTGTTTAAACCAATGGGTGGTATTGGTTCAGTATTTGGCAGCGTATGGCCTATAAAATCAATTGTTTTATAGATATTGATTCACCATCAGGTGTATCGATAGAGATGCAGTTATAAAATTTATTTTATAACTGGAGATAGATTTGAAATATATAATTTTGAATAGAAGTTATTAAAGAGAAATAAATAAATATTTTATTTATTTAAGACTTCGATTTGATAATAATTTATTTTATAAAGTAAATTCTGATGTTAATCAGATTTACAAGTATGAGTATAAGAAATGAATCGAATGATTTAACTTTGATAATTGTTTTGTAAAGAAAAAATTAATGGAATTAATTAAATTAATTATATTTTTAAAGTGAGAACTAATTGGAATCGATTAACGAGATAATCGAGTTTGAGTTAATTAAATCGACCAGTTTGAATTGCAATTGATTATCAAATTGATGTGGTTTGATTAAAATAGTTAATTGAATATTGTTTAAATTTAAATAAGGTTTTAAAAGGGATTTACTATGTAATTTAGTTAATAAAGGAATTAACTACTGAAGTGGTTAATGATTGAAATAAGTTATTATTGTAAATTAATGATAATTTGGAAATTTACTTTTTAAATGGGAATTCAATTAGAAAGTGACCGAATGTTAGATGTAATCCAATTAAATAGTGAAAGGAAATAAATGTTACTTAATTATATGAATTTAGTGAAAGGAGATTACGATAAAAGGGTTTAAGATAAACCAGAGTGTATAAATGAGTTTCAAAGTGTAAAGTGTTAATATTGAATTAACATTATTTGAAAATGAGATCAAGTAAAAAAAGGGGAAGTGAAATGAGTTTTTCGAAGTAGGAAATGGGTAAATAGATTTGAATGGAGATTTGTAATAGTAAAATTGGTTAAAGATTGGGTCATAGGGTTGTATAACCGAATACGATTTGTAATAGAATTTGTTTTGGGACTGGAATGGTATATAGGTTTGATTACAACTTATATTTATCTGAGGATATGAACGTTGTTGATTAAGGTCTGAGAGGTAATTAAAATACCCCAACTCGAACAATATCAGGATTATCTGAGTATGATATTAGTTGGTAATCGTGAAAGTAGTTAGTGATAGTTCATTATTTCCAGTAGTGAAATAATGTAACATTTTGGTGAGACTTGATGAATATATAACGAGAGATCGAAGAAAAGGAAAGGTAAAGTTTAGTTTAGTTTATACTAATAAGCATTAGTTAATAGTTCAAGAATGGAATAAACAATATTTCATAGCGTTGATTACGAATGATAAGCTAAAGGGATTTCTCAAGTTTAAAGAATAAAGAATGATGTAACATGTGTTTTGAAAGGAGAATTAAGTGTAAATTGAATATGGTTATTTTACTAAGTAATATAAAGAATTGTCTTTGAGAATGTTAGTATATAAGAATCAAGTATCGTATTTTGAAATATTAAAAGAGTTAGAAGTTTTTATTAAACAAGAAGTAAACTAGTTTATTTTAAATAAAAGGCCAAGTGGTGCTGAATACTGAGCCGGTGAACTCATTGGAGTGTCATGATTGAAATACTGTTTATTTTGACAGTTAAATCACCGACTATCAAATCTGTCCAATACGATTGTTGGTATGGAAAGACCAGGATCAAATTTATATTTGAAAACCATTCCGACCAACAAATACGTGAAGATACCAAAAGATGATCGAGATGGAGCATTGAAGACTGCGGATTCTCATAAACGGAAGAACCACTAATATTCTCTACCTGGCAAGCAGAGATAAGCTGTGATTCTGTCGTAGTTGAAATCTACGGGTTGCAAGGACTTCTCGCTACTGATCCATGGGGTGATTGCTATATTGGATGCGGTAGGAGAGTGCCTTCGGTTCATCCGTTCCTGGATGACTTATATAGACGGATGTCTGACGGAGTATTTCCAAAGGGTCACGTACGTTGATTTCTTCAAACGTGCTACAGTTGTTGGCGGAGAATTGTCGTTCTCTTAGCTTCTAACTTGAGTATTTTTGTGGACGTCAATTAGTGATATCTGACGGATCTGACGATGTGGCATTCAAAGTTAATGGTGACCTGTTGTTTCAGAAGTCAATCTAAACCTAAAGCCTCATCAACCAGGAAATGACAGAAATCGGGCAGGCAGCATGGCTATGTGGGTCGCTCCCATTAGGGTGTATAATCACCTATCTAGAGAAAATCCTATTTGCTTCTAAAATCTATGTTTCGATGTTGTCCCTTCTCGGGAGACGGTTGCTGATCCCAACCGTCGGTGATATACATTCGATACACTCAAGCGAAATGAGTGGCCGGTCATGTGAGGGCCGGGTTGCAAGACATTCTTGTTGAACCCGGTGTATTCGCCTCTAGAGATACACTATCGGCAGGTGGTCCCATACCTTGTCATAGTTGGAATCCAATCTCCAATAAGCGCCCACGGTTTTGATTGTATACTATATATGTGGAGCGTGAGATGCAAGCGTTCTACTAGATTTCTATTTACTTGTATTTAGACATTATTATAATATCAGACAAGATATTGGTTTCAAAACTGTTTTGGGTTATCGTAAGGTAAAAACCGTCCGTATTTATGTGTGGATTTGTTCTTACGATTACCCTTTTCTTTTTAAAATATTTTGAACTTTAAAAATCATGGTTGGATGATTTACCCTTAATACTGTGCGAGTTTATCTCACTTTGGTTCACCATACTGACCCGGTGTTTTGTAAATGCTCGGGTTAGCCCGGGGTGTAAAAGTTCAGGATATCGAATGTTATAAAGTCCAGAGACGAGCTGGAAATGTTCAGATGTATGATATTATATAGCTACTATTCCGCTGTGTGTTGTATATGGGAACATGTTGTTATAACTGTCCCATTGTGTGATGTACTCTGATACTGTAAGTATTTTAAAAGTTCTCAATAAATATTTATCTCTATATTATATTTTGTTCCGCTGCGATGTGAGACTCTATGTTGTATTGTTGTTCTTCTTCTTCTATTCTAATATTTCTTTCTTTCTTGTCTCACCCTCTAATTTCTTTCTAATAACTATCCAGTGTTACTTTTGGTGCTTGGAGGATTGGCATGAGTTACGGTAAAGGTATTTATGTCGATTCTCGGGGCCGAAATCCCTGGGTCGTTACAGTGGTATCAGAGCCAGGTTAAGTAATTACCTTGGCTTTGTGGTGTGACTCAGTAGAGATGGGGTTAGTAATACCTTAGACTGAGTTTGAGTGTATATATACGAGTGAACGTATTTGTAGATTTTATAAAAAAATTGTTTTATATTGTGGAGATTTATTTGTTTGAGTTGTTTATGAGTTTTGGTCGATTAGTTTGATCCAATGTATCGATAGGAGCTTCTAAACACTCAAGTACGATAAACCGACATAGTATGTTTTGAAAGAGGATAAATGAAACAATTTACCCAAATTATATTTTGATATAAAGAAAATATATATATTGGAAATATTATAGTATATTAGATGTGTTGGTTGATTATAATTGAAATGGTTATATAAGTAACCAACTAGAATTCGTATAATATAAAAGCAGATTTATTAAATCTGAGATTAAAATCAGATTTGGAACTAAAATTCCTAAAAGTGGGAAAGATGTTTGCAAATGAACTTGGATGGAATATTTGAGAATTTTAAAATCCTGGGAGATTTTAATTTTTTTTACGAGCATTGTATTTGGTATTTTGAAATAGATTTCAAAAATGAAAATGTTTAAAATTGGAGTTTTGAAATGATATAGTATTGAACTCACTTCGATGGCTGGGGAATAACTCTGAGGGTGCTGGCCACTTCATCAGTGTTCATTTCCAAGTTCTAAGTGATGGATTACTACCAAAGATCTTGTTTTGAATTGCTTTGAGAAAAACAGGTTGTTTTGGATCCTAAAATGGAATATTTGATTTTTGAAAGAGCTGAACTGTTTAAAAACTCCCAGGGAAATTGTTGAACAAAAGAAAAATTAAATAGAAATTGGGAAAGCAAATATGAATTGAATTGAAACCAATCAACTGGAAATTGGATCGGGATATAATTTATCAAATAGAATCAGATTTTGAATTGTGAGACAGGAATCTGAAATGGTGTTGGACTGGTAAGTTAAGAGTCAAAATGGATAATGGAAGGAAGTTGAGTTAAGAATGGGATTTGGCTTGGATGCGTGAAGAATTTTGTTTCGGGGATAAAAATTGGAATTTTGTTGGGAATGCATTTGTATATGGTGACAGGGTAGCAGATGGAAAGGATATAATTATATGCCCGACAAAAAGGCACACGTTTATTTTATATGGTTTTGGTGATTTATGAGCCTATCTGGCAAGCCGCTTGGCTGTTTTATTTTCTTTTGGATTGGAGAAGGCCTAGAAAGGCGAGTTATAGTTGTACCGATTGAGCCGTACAGAGGAGGTATTGGCGAAATTTTTCGGAAATTTAAGGTGTTAGAAAATTTTCAATATTTTTGAAAATATTTATATATGGTATTGAAATTGGTTTCTAATTTAAAATAAATTGGATTTGAAAGTTAGTGGGTTTGTAACATCTTTTTTCACCTCAGTAATTTCGAGGACGAAATTATTTTAAGGGGGGAAGAATGTAACGACCCGTGTTTTTTGACCATTTGAATCTGAATATTTGAATTAGTTTTAAATATTTTATTTGGAATATCGATGGAATTTAATATTTAATTCGTTATTTAAACCAAGTTCGAACGTTATATATTTATATAATTATAAATGGAGCTTGAAAATGGCGTGCAGTTCGTAAATTCGAGTTTTGAACTTCAACTGAATATACAAGATTCGATATAAGTCGGATTTCTGTAAAATAAGAAACGTTGGAACCATATTGATGATAATTTTCATATGAAAGAGAAAAATCTAGATTTCGTGTTATAGATAGTAAGTTATGGCCAAGTCAAAATTTGAAATAATCGCTATGGAAATCGTTAGTAAAATATCGACCTTTAAAATGGCCGTTTTGCAAACGGACTCAGATTTCGACGAAATCAGTTTCATTGGGACCGTAACGTTAAATTATTGCACGGTATCAAATGGCATGGAAAACCGATGTCGTATGTGGCCACGGTAGCCTTAAACGCCCAGTTATATTCTATAGTGCGTAATTAAATTAATGAAGGGATAATTGGGCACAACTTGAACAGACGATCGAATTAAGCCAAGAAACCAGTCCCGTTGAGTTCGTATCATCGATTAGAGTCGGGATAGGTATATAGTTTGTTATTTTTAGAGACCGAGTAATTTGGCGTTAAAAAGGGCATTGCGATGCATGATAAAAATAGCCTACCGGGGAAATAGTCTCAGAATGCAACGAAACTAGCGCCGTTGGGTTCGTATCAACAAATTATTGTAGAATTTGAAAGTTTCAAGTTGATTCGATTTATCCGGTGATCGTGAAAAAAATAAACGCGTGTTTATTTCTGGTTTTATAAAGGAAATTTTTTCATATGTTGTCGGAATTCGACAAAACCTGTCCCATCAGGTCCGGAATATTTTTTTATTCTAGGATTAGTTTTTTTTATCAGAAAACAGAAATCGTTTGTGGTGGTTTTGTTGTGTTACTTCACGGTGAAGTTTCGTTAAATATTATTATATTAATTTGTGCCATCCTATATATATTCCCATCAGATAACCCTAAATTGGAGTCAACAGTTCAACGCAGGGTCAACCACTAAAATGGCTGTCGCCATCAAATAAATCAATGGCCAGAAGTTCCTTGTTTCTCCTCGAATTTACTTCCAATCTATTAATCAAAATCGAAACTTTATAGCTATAAACTTGTTGGCCTTCGTGAGTTCTTGGATCTGTGCGACTGTGATCGGAATTGGGGAATTCTGGTGGCCGTAATCCTTCCAAGAAGGCATGGGTTTCAAAGTCATTTTAGGAGAGGATGGGGGAATCAGGTTGCTTAGGGTTTGGCGCGCGAGTAGTGGAGGCGGAGGCGAACGGAGCGCTGGTCTTTGATCGGAGTTCCATCGTCGGAGTTGTGAGCGGTGATGGGCTTCTCTGATGCAGCTTGGGTTTTCATCACTGATGAAGAGGCAGTGTAGTATGATGATGGGTATGGGAGGCCTGAAGACAACGCGAGCATTACAGAAGGGAAGGGTCGTCCAATATCCTGCGATTTAGTATAATAATTAGCAATTAAGATTAGTTTTAAATAATTGAAAACATATTATTGAAATAATTTTCAAACTTATGCAGAACGAATGGAATCAGTCGTCGTGGGTTCAGTTGAAGGCGCAGCAGGAACCGGTCCCACTGAGAGGAAGGGAGTCGGCCTCTAAAAATTGGAACTGTTTGCTACTGTGGAACGCGCGCGAGGGAGAGAACAATGTCCGCCGTCCTTTTTGACCGAAGTAGTGATTAACTAATAATGATTAGGGGAAATATTTTTATAATTAAATTATATAAACTGATCATGAAAAATATAACAGGCAGTTTGAATTAGCATAAGGGTGTCCGCATGGGTTTAGTTTGTCTGAGCATCGCGGTTCTACTGAGGAACGAAGAGCGTGACTATCTGGCCTGATGACCGGTGTAACCGAAAGTAATTAATGATTAACCTCTAATTAAAAGAAATTTATTGTTTAATTTAGAAATGATTATTTAGTTAACGAAAGGTTAGTAATCTAAATATGTTCTGAACAATCCAGGGAACAAGCCGGCGAACGAAACATTACAAAGGAGGAATCTTGCCCGTTCTCTTTTTAAAAGAGAAAAATTCAAATTAATCAAGTATATATGGAAGATGTTTAATTTAATCTAATCATATATATACTAAAATGTTGTAACTCGGTCATGTGTTATCAGAATTGGACCAGGAAAGAGACGTCCAGACCTTATGTGACCGACATTTTGAAACTGACTGGACAGTACTGGAATCAACAGGAAATCTTAGTTAAATTAAACAATCGTTTAATTTAACTACATCGAACCTTTTCAACACGGAATCAAATCCAGTGAGTTAAACTCACTCAGTTTTCCATTTATATCTTATATAAATTGGGTATTTTCTTTTTGTGTGTTCTGTTTGCTATGGTTGACTGTTTGCTAGTATTATAATTATTTGTTGATTTAACTGATGAAATTGAACCGTCGTTTAATTTCAGTGAAATACCAAATCGTTATTTTAACGATTGGTTCCAATAAAGGTAGCTTACCTTGTTGGTCATGTTTAGATAATAAACGTGTTTAAATGGTTGAATTGTTTGAATTGTGTGTGGTTGATGTTAAATGGCCGTTATTTATTATTTTCAGTTAAATGAAACTGAATGATCTGGTTTGTGATAACCATTTTGAATATAGGGAAGAACAGGTTGGAGGGATCCAATCAGATTCCTCAAATATATTACTTATTTCATATTATCACATATGAATGTCATGTTTGGGGTGATTGATTTGATTATGATTGTTGACTGAAATTTCAACCTGTGTTTTGTTTAAACCAATGGGCGGTATTGGTTTAGTATTTGGCAGCGTATGGCCTATAAAATCAATCGTTTTATAGATTTTGATTCACCGTCAGGTGAATCGATAGAGATGCAGTTATAAAATTTATTTTATAACTGGAGATAGATTTGAAATATATTATTTTGAATAGAAGTTATTAAAGAGAAATAAATAAATATTTTATTTATTTAAGACTTCGATTTGTTAATAATTTATTTTATAAAGTAAATTCTGATGTTAATCAGATTTACAAGTATGGGTATTTGAAATGAATCAAATTATTTAAATTTGATAATTGTTTTGTAAAGAAACAACTAATGGAATTATTTAAATTACTTATATTTTTAAAGTGAGAACTAATTGGAATCGATTAACGAGATAATCGAGTTTGAGTTAATTAAATCGACCAGTTTGAATTGCAATTGATTATCAAATTGATGTGGTTTGATTAAAATAGTTAATTGAATATTGTTTAAATTTAAATAAGGTTTTAAAAGGGATTTACTATGTAATTTAGTTAATAAAGGAATAAACTACTGAAGTGGTTAATGATTGAAATAAGTTATTATTGTAAATTAATGATAATTTGGAAATTTACTTTTTAAATGGGAATTCAATTAGAAAGTGACCGAATGTGAGATGTAAACCAATTAAATGGTGAAAGGAAATAAATGTTACTTAATTATATGAATTTAGTGAAAAGAGATTACGATAAAAGGGTTTAAGATAAACCAGAGTGTATAAATGAGTTTCAAAGTGTAAAGCGTTAATATTGAATTAACAATATTTGAAAATGAGATCAAGTAAACAAGGGGGAAGTGAAATGAGTTTTCCAAAGCAGAAATGGGTAAATAGATTTGAATGGAGATTTGTAATAGTAAAATTGGTTAAAGATTGGGTCGTAGGGTTGTATAACCGAATACGATTTGTAATAGAATTTTTTTTAGGACTGGAATGGTATATTGGTTTGATTACAACTTATATTTATCTGAGGATATGAACGTTGTTGATCAAGGTCCGAGAGGTAATTAAAATACCCCAACTCGAACAACATCAGGATTATCTGAGGATGATATTAGTTGGTAATCGTGAAAGAAGTTAGTGATAGTTCATTATTTCCAGTAGTGAAATAATGTAACATTTTGGTGAGACTTGATGAATATATAACGAGAGATCGAAGAAAAGGAAAGGTAAAGTTTAGTTTAGTTTATACTAATAAGCATTAGTTAATAGTTCAAGAATGGAATAAACAATATTTCGTAGCTTTGCTTACAAATGATAAGCTGAAGGGATTCCTCAAGTTTAAAGAATAAAGAATGATGTAACATGTGTTTTGAAAGGAGAATTAAGTGTAAATTGAATATGGTTATTTTACTAAGTAATATAAAGAATTGTCTTTGAGAACGTTAGTATATAAGAATCAAGTATCGTATTTTGAAATATTAAAAGAGTTAGAAGTTTTTATTAAACAAGAAGTAAACTAGTTTATTTTAAATAAAAGGCCAAGTGGTGCTGAATACTGAGCCGGTGAACTCATTGGAGTGTCATGATTGAAACACTGTTTATTTTGACAGTTAAATCACCGACTATCAAATCTGTCCAATACGATTGTTGGTATGGAAAGACCAGGATCAAATTTATATTCGAAAACCATTCCGACCAACAAATACGTGAAGATACCAAAAGATGATCGAGATGGAGCATTGAAGACTGCGGATTCTCATAAACGGAAGAACCACTAATATTCTCTGCCTGGCAAGCAGAGATAAGCTGTGATTCTGTCGTAGTTGAAATCTACGGTTTGCAAGGACTTCTCGCTACTGATCCATGGGGTGATTGCTATATTGGATGCGGTAGGAGAGTGCCTTCGGTTCATCCGTTCCTGGATGACTTATATAGACGGATGTCTGACGGAGTATTTCCAAAGGGTCACGTACGTTGATTTCTTCAAACGTGCTATAGTTGTTGGCGGAGAATTGTCGTTCTCTTAGCTTCTAACTTGAGTATTTTTGTGGACGTCAATTAGTGATATCTGACGGATCTGACGATGTGGCATTCAAAGTTAATGGTGACCTGTTGTTTCAGAAGTCAATCTAAACCTCAAGCCTCATCAACCAGGAAATGACAGAAATCGGGCAGGCAGCATGGCTATGTGGGTCGCTCCCATTAGGGTGTATAATCACCTATCTAGAGAAAATCCTATTTGCTTCTAAAATCTATGTTTCGATGCTATCCCTTCTCGGGAGACGGTTGCTGATCCCAACCGTCGGTGATATACATTCGACACACTCAAGCGAAATGAGTGGTCAGTCATGTGAGTGCCAGGTTGCAAGACGTTCTTGTTGAACCCAGTGTATTCACCTCTAGAGATACACTATCGGCAGGTGGTCCCATACCTTGTCATAGTTGGAATCCAATCTCCAATAAGCGCCCGCGGTTTTGATTGTATACTATATATGTGGAGCGTGAGATGCTAGCGTTCTAGTAGATTTCTATTTACTTGTATTTAGACATTATTATAATATTAGATAAGATATTGGTTTCAAAACTGTTTTGGGTTATCGTAAGGTAAAAACCGTCTGTGTTTATGTATGGATTTGGTCTTACGATTACCCTTTTCTTTTGAAAAGATTTTGATTTTTTAAAAATCATTGTTGGATGATTTACCCTTAATACTGTGCGAGTTTATCTCACTTTGGTTCACCATACTGCCTCGGTGTTTTGTAAATGCTCGGGTTAGCCCGGGGTGTACAGGTTCAGGATATCGAATGCTATAAAGTCCAGTGACGAGCTGGAAATGTTCAGACGTATGATATTATATAGCTACTATTCCGCTGTGTGTTGTATATGGGAACAGGTTATTATAACTGTCCCATTGTGTGATGTACTATGATACTGTAAGTATTTCAAAAGTTCTCAATAAATATTTATCTCTGTATTATATTTTGTTCCGCTGCGATGTGAGACTCTGTGTTGTGTTGTTGTTCTTCTTCTTCTATTCTATTATTTCTTTCTTATCTCACCCTCTAATTTATTTCTAATAACTATCCAATGTTTTTTGCGGTGCTTGGAGGATCGGCATGAGTTACGGTAAAGGTATTTATGTCGATTCTCGGGGCCGAAATCCCTGGGTCGTTACAACATAATTAGAAGGTGAATTGAAAAAGGGTGTAAAAGTCTATGATTTGAATAGTGAATTGGGCACATAATCAAATATGGGGAAAAAGAGAAATAACCACCTATAATGACATAGGTAGATTTGGATAAAAATGGAATGTCTAGTAATTACAATTAGGAATTGTAATTGCACTTATGACACGAGGTTAGTTTGCATTAGTGGTGAAAGTCAGCCCGGACCCGACCGGCATATCCAGCAGCCACTAATGTTGAACGTAATGTGAGAGGTCTAAGTGTGCAAATATGAATTGGGCTAAGATAAGAGGTTAGACCCAACTGTGGAATAAGATTGCCCGGACCCGACCGGCATATCCAGCATCCACACGTTGTAGGCCTAATGTGGGAGGTTTAGCCCATTATAAACATAATTAGACATGGTAATGAATTGGACTGCCTAACCTAATTTAATGCATAAGGATTGTATGATTATGAGCTTAAGTTAGGGTTAAGTAAAATTGGATGGGTAGTGGGTGGGTTAAGTAAAATAGAGGGGGTGGGTAATATTTACATATAGGCCCACGAACTTAACCCAATAAGGTTATGTAATTAAAGACACCTAGTGGTATACATAACCGGTGGAAAATATGATAAAGTTATGTAACTAAAGACACCTTGTAGAGTAAACATAACTTGTAGAAATGATAGAATTAGATATGCGTAATAATCTGCTAAGTAAACAACGATAAGTTGTAGTTACAGTGTAAATTGAATTTATGATTAAATGAGAAATAATGAGGAAAACTTGTTAAATAAATAAGCTATATTTAATCATAAATGGTAAGCGACATGTTAATTAGGAAACATGTGAATTGAGATATACTTAATAACGTATTAGGGAGAACATGTTATTGTAATGATGTAACCAAGCAAGAATATAAGATAGATTGTGGATTACATACCTTGGACCACAATCTAGAGAATAACATGTTGTGGGCTTATTAATAAACTTAAATGGATTAGGTTATATGATTGAAATTAATAAGTAAGAGGAACTTGGTAAATTGGAATAAGAATTCAATATGAATGGGAATAACCAAGTTAAATGGGAACCAGGTGAGGTAAGGCAAGCGCGTAAAAGAATGTTTAGACACAGGGTCTAACAACATATTAAAGAAAGGCGCTTAGACCCTATGTCTAAATACATGCATATCTAGATACATGCATATCTGCTCTGGGTGGTGTATCATAGACTAGAGGGCATTATTCCGATAAAGAACCCGATTCGATCGATGGTGGCAGTCCATATGCTTACGTAGCATAGTAATGATAGATATATGCGGAATGTAACATTTTATATAGAGATCCGTACGTCACTCCAGCGTAGGATGAGGGACTGCTTTCATTACGGTGGAGACTGTGCGAGTGAGGTACCATGGGGTGTAGCTCAATATTGAGAGATAGCTGCATATATTGTATTAGGTGAATCCATGGGAAAGTAAATAGGTACGATGCGCGTATAAGTCTTGAGTGCTATTAACCTAAGTAACCTAATTATCAAGAAAATGTAATGAAACGCTATTAGTAGGGATCATTCTACTTCTGATATACTAGTATCTACGTGGTGCAGAGAAATGTATTTAAGAAGCGTAATATATCCTGTTCATCTTATCTTGCTTAGTTCACACTTGTTATTGTTACTATTATCTTGTTCTTCCAGTTTTAAATATTAAATGTATTATATTTTAATTTGAAGGAAAACTGACTGAAACAGTCGAATGGGCCTTCGAAACATATCCCATTGTGTTCGGAATGGGGGTATTTAGCTAGGGACGATAGTCGTTCGGTTTGGATTGGTGTTCATGTGTGACAAGGGGTATTTTCTGATTTTCAAAATATATAAATAAAAAAAACCCATTGGTCCACATCAGTTTCTCTCACCCCGACATTCTCTCTCTATCCTCCGATTGAAGGCGGAAAACCATTCGCCGCTTCCAGGCCATATTCCGGCCGCCGCGATCGTCGTTGACCCTCACCCCAGTTGGGTTTTTTGGAGAGCTCGACCTCCTCTCCACATCCATAGCCGCGCCCAGATCTCGCCACCGAACGCCATCGTAGCACCGTAGGGAGGAGCGCCTCTCTAAGCTCTTCGACACTGTATCACCTGATCTAGACGAAGTACAACAGATTTGCATATAAATTTAAACATAGTTTTGAAGATCGAGGAAAGGTATACGGCTGTTTTTAATTTAACTATTCTATAGCACTTTAAAGCGCTACGGTTTTTGATTTCACTGTAAAAATCATATCTTTTTCGTTTCTTGACGAAATTCAGTGAAACAAGAGATAGTGGACTCGTGTGGACGTCTTCTACATTCTAGAAGAGACCGCATATTTTTCTGAGCCTTCTGCTATTTTTGGTGGAGTGGAACCCAATGTGAGATTTCTGAATTATAAACGATATGGAAAACGATGATGTATAAATTATACAGTCCATGTATGAGTTATATAAGCATTGTACACCTCATGTATAAGCATTGTAGAAGTTGTACGTTTGATGTATAAGTTATATATGCGTTGTAGAAGTTATATATATGTTGAATAGAAGTGAAATATACTTATATATATATATATACACGCCCCTCGTCCACAAACCATGGACGATATTTATTGGTTGTAATTGTTGTGAAAATTGGTTGATAGCGAATGGTTGATTAGAATTGTTTGTGGTTGAAATTGATTGATTGTGGTTGAAAAATACCCGTTTGTGGTTGAGAATTATTTGGTTGAAACCACATAGGATTAGTTTGTGGAAATGAAAAAAAATATACATGCCGCCTGCGTGCGAACTAGATGCATGAAATCCCCATTGTCAAAAGCTGCGAGGCTTTAGGGTAGAGCGAGGAGCCGTACTAGAGACGACCCCGGTTTTAATTACCCTGCTGTTATGCTGCCGAAATTTTCTGAAATATTCATGTGTTAGAATTATTTTCATTTGTTGAAATTATTTTCATATGTTGAAACCTTCATGTGTTGAATAGAAATTCATTCATTAAATAGAAATTCATGTGTTGAATGGTATTCGTGTTTTAAATAAATTGCTTTTACAATAAAAATCTCATTTTTATTATATATGCGAACTATAGAAAACCTTCATGTGTTGAATAGAAATTCATTCGTTGAATAGAAATTCATTCGTTGAATAGAAATTCATGTGTTGAATGGTATTCGTGTTTTAAATAAATAGCTTTAACAATAAAAATCACAATTTTATTATATATACGAACTATAGAAAAACTTCATGTGTTGAATACAAATTCATTCGTTGAATAGAAATTCATGTGTTGAATGGTATTCGTGTTTTAAATAAATTGCTTTAACAATAAAAATCACATTTTTATTATATATACGAACTATAGAAAACCTTCATGTATTGAATAGAAATTCATTCGTTGAACAGAAATTCATGTGTTGAATGGTATTCGTGTTTGAAATAAATTGTTTTATAATAAAAATCATATTTTGATCATCTATATGAATTACATAAAATAGTCGTGTTTTGAAATAAATTGTTTTATAATAAAAATCATATTTTTATCATCTATATGAACTATATAAAATAGTCATGTTTTGAAATAATTTTTTTTGCAATAAAAATCACATTATTATTATTATTATATACATGAATTGTTAAAAATAGTGAAGTGTCGAAATAAATGTCGGTTGGATAAAAATATCATTTTTATCAAATGTATGAAAAGAAAATAGTTTTGAAATCGAAGAATCGATTATATTTCCATATATATAAATATAATTGAAATATATTAAATAACGAAGCTGCAGTTTGTGTTTTGAAACCGTGATTTCAAATGATTAGTGCGGGAGATCCGGCCATCGGATTTTCCCGAAATCGAAACCTTTGGGTTCGCCTTGGAAATATCTTTCCAACGACACCAACTTTGTAAAGATCCAACAGTTGGATTGTCTCGAATGTTTAATTCAAATCTGAAGAAAAACAGCGCCAGAATCGATTATATATATAATTAAATTAAATCGAACAGCGACGCTGCAGTTCGTATTTTGAAATCGAAACTTCAAACGAGTGTACCGGGAGATCCGACTGTCGGATTTTCCCAAAACTAGAATCGTTGGATTCATTTTGAAAAGATCTTTCTAATGATATAAAATTTGTGAAGATCCAACGGTTAGATTTTCAGATTTATGTAACTCAAATCTGAAGAAAAACAGTGCCACGGCCGCGTTATGGCCCGAAGCGTCGTTTGTATGAATTGGCTATAAATAAGTAAATAAAAATAGCGATAAATCGTTATAAAATATTATAAAAGATATGGAATGGAAATAAACCGAATTTACCCGGTTTATTGAATATTTGATGGTTGAATGTGAAATTTATAAACTAACTGGAGGTTAGCTAAGTCGGATGGTTTCCTGGGTTTTGATCTGATGTTGGTTTCGGCCTTCGGGGTAATATTTGGGAAATCGTTCTCTTACTAATTTACGGTTAGTGAATAATGAATTGGAATAAGGCGTATGTTGTGTTTGTGTAGCACATATTAATTATATACGCGAGTTGCTCAGAAAGACCGGGTTTATCCATTCTGAATAACTGAATCGACGATAAGAACTCGACGATGAAGATGGTGGTTGAAGACCGGATATCTTCACCTCGGTTGGATGGTAACTGATTTCCTGATTGGGAGGCATCCCGAAATATGGATAATGAGTGGTGATCGTCCATACATACGTGGAGATCGATGGGTATGCGAGGTATATAGTGCCTCAGGTTTCGTTCAGACCCAGAACGGACTTGTAAATGGACTGTGTGTCTGACATTGGAATTCATTCTGTGTGATTGATAGCCATCAGTTGCATGGTGTAAATTGCCTGTGTGGCATGCTAAGATGCAGTGATCAAGGCTTCTGTTGAAAAGCAAAGTTTTGTGGTTGATGATCAAAGCACCGCCTGTATGGCGTAGCTTTGTGTATAACGTGAATTCGCGAGCCTCACACCCCGGTATGAACCAGAAACGGGAGAGGACATCAGGGAGGGCATGCGTTTCCTTCTAGCTAGAGGTGGTGTCAGTGCTTAAACTGTCTGACATTTATATTATTTTCACCTGTGTGGTTGTTGCTGTTGCAAGGCGCCTTGGATATATCGGTGACTATGTGAAGCCGATGGAGCCATTCGTTGGCTCATTGACGCCCCAAAGGGAGGGGAAATGCAGTGTTCAGGCATTTTAATCCACATCGGTGGACCGGCCCTGACGATCCAAGGGTCGATGCGTTCTGATCCTGAGACACGGGCTAGAGCATCTCGAATTCGGTAAGGACTATCTTTTGCCTTGGTTCATAACGAAAATCCAATTTCCAAATACGAACCTGTGCGGTTTTGATTGTAAACCTATATATGGCGACATTGTGGTATGAGGCATTAATGCCGTGTATGATTGATACTTATGATTTGAAATTGTTTTTGAAATATATAAACACTAGTAATAATATCAAATTCTTTTGTTTTATTCGTATCAAGCATATTTTGGCCATTATAAGGTAAAAACTCTATCCTCCGGTTTGCGTTGCATTGTGTGATGGGAACTGAGTCATATAATGGCTTCATTTTTATAAAAAGCATTGCGATGTTTAAAGGATTTACTTGTTTTAAAGCACTGGCAATCCAATTGAGTAAACTTGTTCCGCGAAAGTGGCGTGGTCCTGTGATTAGCCATATTATAAAATGTGTTAAGTAGATTTCTCATACCAGTCCCATGAATGACTCGTAGTTTGTTTCACTTGCAAACTCGGGTGCCCTTATTTCTACACGGGCAGCCTTGTCTTCAGGTTTTTAGCAGGCTCTTTCTGGATAGCTAGGGCTGAAGACGGATTCTATCATTTTTCTCTTTTATGTTGTTCAGCTCCTATTGTACATATTTTGTTTGTTTTCCACTGTAGACATTTATGTATTGCTGAACTGTATTTGTACTAAGTATGATCCTGTATACTGTGTAACTCTGATGATTATGTTTATCCAGTGTATTATTTGTACATTATCAGGTGTATTTATTTAATTCTGTTATGCTATTATCTGTTTATGTGTTATATTCCAAAGATTACCCTTGCCACCGTCAGTACGGGGTATGGGGTCATCACAGCGTGGTATCAGAGCTTTGGTTAGGCTTAGTTCTGGAATATAACATATTAACGAACTCATCAGAAATAGAACCAGTAGTGTTCTAGGACGGGTGACTTATTGCAGATAGGATCAGTAATATCCTAGTATGAGTAAAGCAGAATGAAATACACCCCGATAGACACGTTTATATTCAAGTATATGTTTCTATGTTTTAAAATACCTTTTCTGTTGACCTGACACTTGATCTGCTATTTGCAGAAGTACTAGAAAATGAGTGTCAGAAACAGAAGGAATGCAGAACCAGATCTAGAGGCTCGATTTAAGAGATATCAAAATCAGGGTGGAGCACAATTCTCGGGCAATGAATCGATTATTCAAACTCAAGCTTGGATGAGTTCTACTGAAAGAATTTTTTAGCGTTCCAGCTGAGAGATGATCAGAAAAGATTAGTAGCATCTTGGGCACTCAAAGAAGAAGCTTTAATCTGGTGGGAAACAATCATCAAGGAAAATCCAGAAGGTGATATCACCTGGGATAGATTCAAAGAGATTTTCCTAGAAAGATTTACTCCTCCTGAAGCAACTGAGCGGTTATGTGATGAATTCTCTTATCTGATACAAGGAGATATGACCATCCCAGAATATCATAAGAAATTCAATGAACTTTCTTACTTTGCCCCGCATCTAATTCAAAATCCGAAGAGGAAGAATCTGAGGTTTATTCATGGCCTGCAAAGAAAATACCAGAATAAAGTAGTGGGGCATGTGAAGCTTCCTTTTTCGGAAATGATATACATGGCTTATCAGTATGAAGATCTCCATAAGAAAGGTATGTTGCGCGATGAAGAGGAAGTCAGTGCGAGTAACAAAGAAGAGTCTGAAACTGATAATCCTGAGGCCAGTACGATGCCTGAGGTCAGTAAGAAGCCCCAGGCCAAGAGGAAAAGGGCTGAATTGGAGAAAGGATCAGTAACGACTACAATATGCAATAACTGCAAGGAACTAGGACATGTGTCGATAAACTATGGCCCCTTGAAGAAACGAAAGAAGGATAAATTTAAATCCAGGGACAAGTTTCAAGAGAATAGAAAATGCAGTCAATGCCTTCAGACTGGTCATCGTGAAAAGGATTGCCGGCTATTTAAGAAATCCAAAGTAGTGCATGTAAATGAAGTAGCAGAAACTTCTGAGCCCTCAGCTAGTCAGGGAAGGCCTGATGTTTTAGAAGGCACGCTTAATGTCAAAAACATTCCAGTTAAAGTACTGTTTGATACAGGCGCGTCACGAAGCTTTATTGCAAAGGATGCAGTTAATAAGTTGGATTTGAAATTGAAAAAGCTCAAAGAACCCATCACTATCCATAATCAGGTTGGGGGTTCTCTCGATCTTAGCCGGATTTGTGCGGTGTCTGTCTCTTTTTCCTGTTGTAAGTTCCCTACCGTCTCTATCGTCATGAATTTTACTGAATTCGATCTTATTTTGGGATTGGATTGGTTAACCAAATATGAGGTAGAGGTTAGATGCGCCGAGAGAGTTGTTAGGGCAAAGATTACATTAGGGAATTATATAACCATAACTTGTGAAGGTCCGAATTCAAATAGAAAAGACTTTTGGTCAGCTCTGGATGTTTCTCCTGCTCAAATAGAAAATATCCCTGTAGTCCAAGAGAATATTCCAGACCTCATAAAAGATATTCCTGTCGTCAAGAAATATGCGGATGTGTTCGAAGAAGTTGTTAGCTTGTCTCCGCAGAGAGAAATTGATTTCAGGATCGCTTTAATTCCGAACGCAAGGCCAGTAGTGCATGCTATTCGGAGAATGGCTCTAAAGGAGAAAGAAGAACTAGATAATCAAGCTCGACAGCTTGTATAGAAGGGTCTGATCAGGCCTAGTTTCTCTGATTGGGGAGCAGCAGTGGTGTTTGTCCCAAAGTCTGACGGTACTCTGCAACTATGTGTGGATTATCGTGACTTGAATAAGCAGACAATAAAGAATAAATATCCATTGCTGCGAATCGATGATTTATTGGATCGTCTGAATAGAGCACAAGTATTTTCAAGGATGGACCTAGCTACAGGTTTCCATCAGCTTCGTATTTCCGAAGAGTGTGTTCCTATGATAGCATTCAGAGGTCCAGACTTATTCTATGAGTGGTTAGTAATGTCGTTCGGCTTATGTAACGCTCCTGCATACTTCGTCGATTTAATGAATAAAGTGTTCAGAGGAGTCTTGAATAAGTTTGTTCTGGTTTTTATTAACGATATTCTAATCTTCTCTAAGTCATAGGCCGAACATGAAAAGCATTTGGAGCAAGTTCTAGAAATTCTGAGAAAGAATGTATTGAAAGCTAAACTTTCCAAATGTATATTCTGGCAAGATGAAGTAAAGTTTCTTGGCCACGTCGTATCAAAAGAGGGAATTGCTGTGGTTCCAAGTAAAATCACCTATATTCAAAATTGGAAACAACCTAGTACTCCCACATAAGTCCGAAGTTTTCTTGGATTGGCTAGTTATCACCGGAAGTTCGTTAAAGATTTTTTGAAGATATCTAGTCACTTAACGGAGCTTACAAAGAAGCACTCAAAATTCAAGTGGACTCCAGAATGTGAGGAGGCTTTTGAGGAGCTAAAGTTATGATTAAAAATGGCTCCAGTGTTAACGATAATCGGTGGCAATTAGGACTTGAAAGTCTGGACAGATGCCTCTAGAGAAGGCCTTGGTGCAGTATTAATGCAAAGAGGTCAAGTTGTTGCCTATGCTAGCCGCCAGCAGAAGCCACATGAAAAGAATTACGTCACTCATGATCTTGAGTTATTGGCTATCATATTTGCTTTGAAAATCTGGAGACATTACCTTTTGGGTGAGAAGTTCGAATTGTATACGGATCATCAGTCGCTAAGTATCTGTTCACCTAGAAAGACTTGAATCTGAGGCAGCAATGTTTGCTAGAGTTCCTTGCAGCATACGATTATGAGATTCTATACACTCCAGGGAAAGCCAATGTCATGGCCGATGCGCTAAGTCGAAAGAATGCAATAATCGCCAGCTTTATTATTACGACTTCCTTAATTGACAAAATATCTATTCTTCAGAAGGATGATAATTTTATTAAGGATATGATCAAAAGGATTCAGAAAGGCGAACCCTCGTGTTTTCAAATAGATAACGATGGGACTCTTAGATTGAGAGGAAGGATTTGTGTTCCCGACATCCCCGAGTTAAAAAGGGAAGTGTTAGACGAGTGTCACAAGTCCAAGATGAGTATCCATCCAGGTGTGACCAAAATGTATAAAGATCTCAAGCGAACATTCTGGTGGAAGGCTATGAAAAGGGACGTTTCAATATATGTTAGCAGGTGCTCTACTTGCTAACTAGTTAAAAGCGACCAACAGAAACTTGCTGGATTGTTGCAACTGCTGGACGTTCCAGGTTGGAAGTGGGAACATATTCCCATGGACTTCATAGATGGTTTTCCCAGAACCAGGAAAGGAAATGACAGTATTTGGGTGATCGTAGATCGCTTCACGAAGACCGCCCATTTCATACATGTCAGATCGAACCGAACTGCTCAGAGTCTGGCGCAGATATATTTCAAGGAAATTGTTAGGCTACATGGAGTGCCGCTCAGTATAGTTAGTGATAGAGATCCAATATTTACTAGCAAATTCTGGGAGGCATTTCAAGTAGAACTGGGAACAAAGCTGAATCTAAGCACCACCTATCATCCTCAAACAGATGGTCAAACTTAGAGGGTGAATCGTGTACTAGAAGATTTATTGTGGGCTTGTGTTCTAGATTTTGGTGGATCATGGGAAGACCATTTACATTTAGCTGAGTTCTCATACAACAACAGCTACCAAGCAAGCCTGACAATGTCACCATTTGAAGCATTGTATGGTAGACCGTGTCGATCTCCTGCTTGTTGGGTTGAACCTGGCAATAGGCTTGTATTGGGACCTGATATGATCCGCGAAGCAGCAAACAAAGTCGATTTCGTTAAGAAACGATTACTCGCCGCTCAAAGCCGACAGAAGAGCTATGCTGATTCGAGAAGAAGGGATCTGGCTTTTTCTGTTGGTGATTATGTGTATCTAAGGGTTTCTCCGATGAGAGGAGTGATTCGATTTGGCAAAACTGGGAAGTTGTCACCCAGATTTATTAGTCCATTCCCTATACTTAAACAGATTGGAACCCTCGCTTATAGAGTTCAATTGCCTGATTGGTTGCGTGGAGTGCATGATATTTCACGTATCTCAACTTCGAAAGCACGTTCATGATCCAGACTTGATCATGGAAGAAGCAGCGCAACAGGATATTGAAATTACTCCAGAATTGGCTGTGAGAAGAGAGCTGCTAAAGATTATCGACGAAGAAACCAAAGAGCTAAGGAACAAGAAGGTTCACTTAGTCAAAGTGCAATGGAGTGGAGATCTGCGAGATTGTACTTGGGAAACAGAGGAAAGCATTAAGAAAGCATATCCTAAGTGCAGGGTGGATATCTCTGATTGACTCCGGTGCAAGGTACATTTACCATATTTTTGAAATTTCCATTATATTCTCTACTTTGTTGTTATTTTCCTTTCATGGATGTGAACTTTTAATTCTATAGTTTGAATGATTTTAAAAGAGTATAGGAATTGATTAGTACATTTTTGAAAAGTTAAAAATAAAATTGATTGTTGTTTGTGGTGTGTGATAGTGGATTTGATTAATTAAATTATTAGAATGATAGTTAATTAATCACTAAGAGAATGAATGGTAGAATTTATTTGATTAAATCACACATTGAACTGATTTAAAAATAGATAGAAATATATACATGTGCATTATATATGTTTCAACAGGTAAATGGATTAGCTGTTGAGTAAAGAATTTATTTGCGTGCCCAAAAAATAGGTAAACCTTAATGAGTTGGATGCGAAATATTATTATATCAACTCCTGTGAATGCCATTGGATGCGGAGTGCTGGTTGTTCTGTGTGTAATAATAAACATCGCCATACGATAGTAACAATTAATTTTGAACTACGCTACATGGCATACTTCCCGAAGATAGGCATACTTCATCATATACCACATAAGCATTTGGAGCTTGTGTGACGAGGTTGAAGATTTACCATACGAGCAAGAGGCTTGTATGGTGATGACTATATATTACAGGTTGAACTGATGACTGATATGGACCATATAAAATATAGCGGTAAATTGACAGATTAATAAAAATCCCACACGGGTCTGGAGATGACAATAAACACGTCTCTCTGGTCATTAAGGCACAAAAACCATTTATAGGGTGACAAGAATTTATTCTCTGGAGTTATGAACTATACACACTCCCCTGTGGACACCGGAATATATCACTATAAATATGTGCATGCTTATTAGGATTTATTGGGTACCTTATACAGCCCAATAAATTTCCAAACCCCTCCCCGTAAAAAGGAGGTTATGGCAAAAAAATTCGAAAATTTAGGGTGTTAGCCAAATTTTTGAATAATTTGAAAATTCTCAGAAACTGATAAGTTGGAGAATGGAAGCTAGATTGAAAGTAGAGTTGATTAATCAAACCACTTTCGACTTTGTTGCTTTTCGGGGACGAAAAGTTTTAAGTGGGGCAGATTGTAACGACCCGGAAAATCTGAACCAATTTAAAATTTTTAAATTGGCCATTTTGGTGAATTTAAAATATTTAAAATAAATATTTTAAATAATAATGATGAAAAGTAAGTTTGAATCGACATTTGAAAATAAATATAGTTAATTCTAATTAAAAACAAGGCTTGAAATGGCGCGGTAGTTTCAAAATTTGAATTCAAACTTTGACTGACTGTACCGGGTGCAAAATAAAACGGATTTTAGTGAAACCAAAAACATTTAAATCTGTTAGTGAATATCTTTCTAACAAATCTGAAAAATCGAAGTTTCATAGCTGGAAGCAAAAGTTATGGCCAAATGAATTTTCAGAAAGGTCGCTATAGAGTTTATATAGCCCGTGAAAATGGCCATCTTGCAAACGACCTCAGAATTCGACGAAACCACTTTTGTTGGATCCGGGATGTCAAATTATTGCTAGATTTCAAATTTCATAATTTTTGAAGCTAGTATGTGAGCGTGGCAAAGGAAAATGTGTTTGGTCGATTTCTATTAAATTGGATCGACCAGAAAAGGGCCATTTTTCAAACGGTCTCAGAATTCGACGAAACTAGTTTTGTTGGGACCGTATCGTCAAAACATAGCTAGATTTATTTTTGGGGAATTTTTAGAATCAATATGTAGCCCCGGCAAATTGAAATGTACGTTCAAATTAAATGTTGAATGTTTTATATTTTAATTTGATGGAAAACTGACTGAAACAGTCGAATGGGCCTTCGAAACATATCCCATTGTGTTCGGAATGGGGGTATTTAGCTAGGGACGACAGTCTTTGGGTTTGGATTGGTGTTCGTGTGTGACAAGGGGTATTTTCGGATTTTTAAAATATATAAATAAAAAAACCCATTAGTCCGCATCAGTTTCTCTCACCCCGACATTCTCTCTCTATCCTCCAATTGAAGGCGGAAAGCCATTCACCGCTTCTAGGCCATATTCCGGCCTCCACAATCGTCGTTGAGCCTCACCGCAGTTGGGATTTTTGGAGAGCTCGAGCTCCCCCCCACATCCATAGCCGGAGTGCCACCTCTCGTTGCCTGTAGGAGGAGATTCGACACCGAGGAGTCGACGTCTTCAAGCCGCCGTCACGCCCAAATCTCGCCACCGAACGCCATCGCACCACCATAGGGAGGAGTGCCTCTCCAAGCTCTTCGACACCGTATCACCTGATCAAGACGAAGTACAAAGGATTTGCATAGAAATCTAAACCTAGTTTTGAAGATCGAGGAAAGGTATACGGCTGTTTTTAATTTAACTATTCTATAGCACTTTAAAGCGCTACGGTTTTTGATTTCACTATAAAAATCATATCTTTTTCGTTTCTTGACGAATTGTAATAACCCGGAAATCTGGGCCAATTTAAAATTTTTATTTTGGCAATTTTAGCGAATTTTGATTATTTAAAATGAATTGTTTTAGATAATATCGACGAGAAATTTATTTTGAATATAATTTGAACGCATATATTATATAGTTCGTCGTTAGAATATAAAGAATTATATATAATTATAAATAGAATTGAAAATGGCGCGGTAGTTCGATAATTCGATTTCAAACTTCAATTGTACGTACCGGGTGCAAAACAATCCAGATTTTAGTGAAACCAAAAATAATGGAATCTATTTGTGAATATCTTTCCAACGAATCTGAAAGATTGAAATTTCATAGCGGGAATCAAAAGATAAGTCCAGTTGAAAATTCTGAATAGTCGTTATGGAATTCTGGCCCTTAAAATGGAATTTTTGCAAATGACCTCGGAATTCGACGAAACCACTTTTGTTGGATCCGGGATGGAAAGTTATTGCTAGGTTTCAAATTTCATAATTTTTCGAATCAATATGTGAGCGTGGCAAAGGAAAACGTGTTTTGACCATTTCAGTTGAATTTAATCGACTGGAAAATGGCCATTTTTCCAACGGTCTCAGAATTTGATGAAACTAGTTTTGTTAGGACCGTATCATCAGTACGAAGCTAGAAAATATTTTTTGGGAATTTTTCGAGTTAGTATGTGACCCTGGTAAATTGAAATACGCGTTCAAATTCAATATATAGAGTTATATGTTGATTTTGACGAAAACTGATCGAAACGATCGAATCAGCTTGCGATACATATCCCATTGTGTTCGGAATGGGGGTAAAACGCTATGGACTACAGGCGGTGGGTCTCGTTTTGAGATCAAAACTGTAGGTAACTTTTTGAAGAATAAAATAATTAAATAATTAAATTAAAATATATATTCAATCTTTACCTTCTCCCTTCAGTTAAAACCGCAGAGGAAAAAAAAAGGGAAATCAAATCGCGTGGAGCCCCCTTCCCCTCCCCCCGTCGACGACGACGCCACACCCCCCTCGCCGCCAGGCGCGATGCCCCCCCATCCAGTCGCCTCTCTCCTTCCCCGTTCTTCGATGCAGAAACCATCGCCCGAGCCCCATCTCCAATCGCAACGCAACCCCCCCCCCCCACATGCCCAAATCCGCCCAGAGCCACCACCGCCACCTCTAATGGCCAGCCCCCAGTCCCACGCGCCTTCCAGATGACTGATGCCCCTGCTCCCTCCTTAAATAGCACAGTGAGTTCTTGGTTTAATTCATTTTCCTTTTTTAGGGTAATTGATTTGGTAAATGTGATGATAAAAAAATTAGATTTTTATGTTTATAATAAAAACTAGATTTTTAGGCTTTCGATGTAGAAAAGATTGTATTTTTAGTAGATAAAGAAACGTTTTTATTTATTGCTATAGATTAAAAATATGACTTTTGGCATGTGTGAAGTATAAAAATATAATCTTTTATATTGTAGAAGTATAAAATACGATTTTTATATTATATAGATAGTAAAAATATCATCTTTATAAATATAGCAAAATAAAAATCTGATTTTTATTATATATATGTTGAAATAAAGAAGTGATTTTTATAGTGATGAAATAAAAATTAAATCTTTACAATAGAAAAGGCGAAATCTTTACAATAGAAAAGGCGAAATTTTTATATAGAGAATAGCGATGTAAAAATATATTTTTTATCTATATAATAGCGATGTAAAAATAGAATTTTTATCTATATAGTAGCGATGTAAAAATAGAATTTTTATCCATATAGCGTGATTATAAAAATTCGATTTTTATATATTGAATAGCGAAGTAAAAATTCGATTTTTATATATTGAATAGCGAAGTAAAAATTCGATTTTTATATATTGAATAGCATAGTAAAAATTCGATTTTTATACATTGAATAGCAAAGTAAAAATTCAATTTTTATATATTGAATAGCAAAGTAAAAATTCGATTTTTATATATTGAATAGCAAAGTAAAAATGTGATTTTTATATATTGAATAGCGAAGTAAAAATTTGATTTTTACATATGTAGAGAATACGGGCAAAGGATGTGACAAGAGGCAAGAAACGACGAAGACGCCTACATAAGAAGAGTCGTGGGATCGGATGGCTAATCTGTGAGAACTCCTCACCTTTATTTTATTTTATTTCTAGTCAAAATATATACTAGGATGCAGACGGTGTTTAGTAGCACCCGACACCCGTCGTCCACAGACCATGGACGGCTTGTATGCTTGTTTGTTTGATTTTGATGTGAAGTTGATTGTGTGTTGTGATGTGAAATGAAATAAAATATTTTATAATAGAAAATATTTTATAGTTAAAAATAGAATTTTTAACGTGTATATAAAATGAAATAAAAATAAACAAATCGGACGATTTGTTTATATACACACATTTGACTGATATTGATTGGGACGATAAATTTTACACATCGCCCAACCGCACAAATAAAATCTGTGTTTGATTGTTTGAAACCCCACACGGGTATTGGTATGATATATGACATACACTAATCCCAATAGTTAGTTGTATGTCGATCGATTGATTGACAAACTGTTATAAGCGTTGAATATTTATATTTGATGCTTATACAGTGTAGAATGCACTTTGGATGATGGTTGATTATTCATCGTTGTTATTGTATACGTGTGTTGTAGAAAATCCATATAATTAACATTATATGGTAATTGATTGGGCCTCATTCCAGTTTTGAAATAGAAATATTTGAAATAAAATATTTGAATAGAAATATTAGAAATAGAAATATTTGAATAGAAATATTTGAAAAAGAAATATTTGAAGTAGAATATTTGAAAATCGAAATATAAGAAGCCGCGTTGATAGACTGACGCCATTTTGACGTGACCGATATTTATATCGATTTTATCCAAATCGAAGTGAATATTAAAGTGAATTGAAATTCGAATTTAATTGAATTGATTTGAAATTCGAAATAAACTGAAATGGTTTGAAATTCGAATAGAATTGAAATAGAATTGAAATCGTTTTGAAATGAATTCGAATAGAATTGAAATAGATTTGAAATCGTTTTGAAATGAATTCGAATAGAATAGAAATAGAATTGAAATCGTTTTAAAATGAATTCGAATAGAAATTGAATAGAAATGAATTAGAATTGAAATTGAATTAATTTGAAATTCAAATTGAATTGAAAACGAATGGAAATTGAATTAAAAATCGTTTTGAAAAGAAAATCGACGAAGTATATATTATATATATAATATAATGGCCTGAATAGAACGCGTCGCGCCGCGGCAGTTCGCGAATTTCGACCATTGACTTCGAACGGATATTACAGGAGATCCGACCGTCAGATTCTCCTAAAACCGGAACCGTTGGGTTCGTATCGAAAAGAGCTTTCTAACGAATATTAGAAATTAGAAACTAACGGTTGGATTTGGAATTATGTCCAAATCAAATTTGGAAAAGGTCGCTGTAAGTGCAGTTCGATAGCCGTTGATGGAAATCGACTGTACGGGCCTTGATAAAATTATTAAAAATAGTAATAATTTGTGTAAAATCATAAGAAATGATTTGGGAAGAATTAGGATGAAAAACTCCATATTTGAAAAGATAAAAATAGATTTTTATCGAAATGAACTAGTTTTGAACTAGAATTATAATTCTATTTATTTTTAAAATAAATAAACTGGATTTGAAATGGTTTTGAAAATAACCAGAATTTCCAATAATTATATTGGAATGGATTTGAATCGAAATTATCCTTGGAATATTTCGATGTTGGATTTTGTGATGATACGGGTATTGTGATGGGAATTTGAAAGATATATTTATATCGTTATTTCCAATACGATATTTGTTTGTCGTGGAATTTGATATTGAATATAAGCCGGTATATTTTCTATTCAGAGCCTTGTAACTAATATCAAATGTGATTTGGGTTTGTCGTGAATGGTGTCTTCATTAACACTGTTCTTGAACCCAGTTGAGAAAAGATTAAATCTTTTTATTTAGATTTAATGAAGTGTACCAATTAAATAATATTTAATTGGAATTGAATTCGAATTGATTTTTGGGTTTATCGTGAGCAGTGTTTTAAATAACACTTGTTCTTTAACCCAATAATTAATGGAATGTGATTTTGGGTTGTCGTGAACGGTATCTTCAATAATACTGTTCTTAGACCTAAAGGAGTTAAGAAAATCAGAAACTAACTGGAGATTAGTTAAGTTGAATGGTTCCTGGGATATTGATCTGATGCTGGTTTCGGCCTTCGGGGTTAATATTTTGGGAATTGCTCACTTGCTAATTTTTGGTTAGGGACTGATTGAAATGTGATGTGATTTTGGGGTTTATCGTGAACTGTGTTTTGAATGACACTGATTCTTTAACCCAGTTAAAGATTAAAACTAAGTAGAGTTTTAATGAATCTTTAATTAGATTGAAATGATCGAGAATGGAGTATCACCAGTTTTTCTCCAGGCGATAGTTAAATCTTTAATTAGATTTAAACGTGAAATGGTAATTAAATTTACCGATAACACCGTGGTGTTAGATATGAAGTATAACCAGTTTTACTTCATGGGATGAATAGGTTGGGATTGGGAAATTAAAACAAATGATTACTTCGGTAAGGTTCGTTAATCCCGGCTAGTTGAATTGATATTCAAAAGAAGATTAAAGAATAGATTCAAGGAATTTATCTTTGATAAAATTAATGGGAACCTTTCCCTATGAATGTGAAATTTAGAAACTAACTGTCGGTTAGCTAAGCAGAATGGTTTTCTGGATATTGATCTGATGTTGGTTTCGGCCTTCGGGGTTAATATTTGGGGAATTATTCTCTTGATTAATTTACGGTTAGTGACTGATGAATTGGAATGAGGCGTATGTTGTGTTTGTGTAACACTTGTTTATAATATACGCGAGTTATTCGGAAAGACCGGGTTTATCCCATTCTGAATAACTGATACGACGATAAGTCAAAGATGAAGACGGTGGTCGAAGACCGGAGGTCTTCACGTCGTTTGGGTGATTACTGATGATCTTGATTGGGATGTACTCCCAAGAAGATGGAAACAGTTGGTGATCGTCCAGACGTACTTGGAGATCGATGGATATGCGGGGTACTAGGTGCCTCCGGTTTCGTTCAGACCCAGAACGGACTTGTAAATGGACTGTGTGTCTGACATCGGATTTCATTCTGTGTGACTGATATCGGTTGCATAAAATGGTTTGCCTGTGTGGCATGCCTAAGTGGCAATTGATCGAGGCTTCTATTGAAAAGCAAAGTCTTGTGGTGATGATCAAAGCACAGCCTGTGTGGCACAGCTTTGTGTAACGTGAATTCGCGAGCCTCGCACCCCGGTTGTGAACCAAAAAGGGAGACGAACCTCAGGGAGGGCATGCGTTTCTTTCTAGCTAGGGTGGTGTCAGTGACCTACCAGCCCTGACATTTATATACTTTTCACCTGTGTGGTTGTTGCTGTTGCGAGGCGCCTCGGTTTGATCGGACGATCCGGGTCCAATGGAGTCATTCGTTGGCTCATTTGCGCCCCAAAGGGCGGGGAAACGTAGTGTTCAGGCATTTTAATCCACATCGGTGGACCGGCCCTGTCGCTCCAAGGGTCGATGCGTTCTGATCCTGAGACATGGTAGGCTAGTTTGTCTCGAATCGGTTGAGGACTATCTTTTGCCTCGGTTCATAGATGGAAATCCAACTTCCAAATACGTGACATTTGCGGTTTTATTTGTAGAGCCTAGTATGGCGACATAGTGGGATGGGGCGCTTATGCCGCCTATGATTGATACTTATGATTTGAAGTTGTTTTATACACTATGCACTTATAATAGTATCAAATGATTTGTTTTTCAACGTATCAAGCATTCTTGGCTATTATAAGGTAAAAACCCTATCCTCCGGCTTGCGTTGCATTGTGTGATGGGACATGGGTCTTATAATAGCTTCATTTTTCTTTATTTAGCATTGCGCTGTTGTTTTATGCACTGGTGTTCTTGGGAGGAAACCCGTTCCGTGTTATACGGCGTGGTCCCTTGATTTACCTAACTTTAAAATAAAGATTTATAACTGTTTTAGTTCTCACACCAGTCCCATGACTGACCTGGAGTTTATTGTTTTAACCTAAACTCTGGGTGCCCCTATTTTGACACGGGCAGCTAGTAGTTTTGGTTTTGCAGATTTATATTCACAGGATCCTGGTTTACAGCTGGAACGATATCCGGAAAGCTTTGTATCCGTATATCTCTTCTAGTTGTGTATTGTATTATTTTCCGCTGCTATGTAATTTATTGTAATCTCTGATATATTTCTGTGTAATATTGATTTATACTCTGTATATTCTTATAATCTGATGCATTGTTGTAATATACAAGGAAATGTTCTCCCGTCTACGTTCTATTTTGTCGTGTTCTCAAAACAATCCATTGTTTCTCTTCTCTTCGGAGACCGGGGGAGTTCGGGTGGTCTCAGCGTGGTATCAGAGCTTTGATTTACAAAGCTCAGAGAACAAGGCACATTAGAACCATACGAAAGAATTCATCAGAAACTGGATTAGTAATATCCAACGGGAATGACTCGTTAGAGATGGGATCAGTAGTATCCTAGAGCGAGTGTGAAGAGTATATTTTTAAAATGAAAACGAATTTTGTTTTGAAAATTTAAATCAACTATTCGTATTTGATTATTTATTTTATACTGAATTGGGACAATCCGATATATAAAGATTTTGCATATATGTCTTGCAAACGTGTATTCGAAGTTTTAATGTATTGGATAGTTATAGAATCGCACTCTAGTGCCCGGGGATAATTCTGGTGACGGGGCACCATCGCCAGTATTTATTTTCGAGTTTCAAAAGTGAGATTTCTATATATTTCCAATTGACTGGTGTGAGAACCGAAACTAGATAGGGCTTATTGTTGTGAATTGGCATCAAAAACATGATTTTCTGTATATGTATCAAAATTATGAATTTGAAACTCTAATTCACTAATTGATTGATGTTTGTGTTGTTTGATAATTTTGCACCATATCGCCTAATTGAGCCAAATAATGGATTATATTGAAAATTTGTCGCATTTGCTTGCATATACATGTACTTACATTGAACAGGTCATAGCAAAGAGGCTAGAGCAGAAGAATAAAATTGTTTGCCCGACAAATAGGTACATGTTTATCATAATTTACTGTTTTGTTTGGGTGATGATGATTTTATGAGCCGATTGGCTAGCCGCTTGGCTTTTTCTTTTTCTTTTTGAGATCAGAAGGCCTGTATGGCAATTTCGGGATTTTCCCGTGGCTCCCGGTGCAGGGGAGGTTATGGCGAATTTTTTCGAAAATTTAGGGTGTTAGCCAAATTTTTGAAAAATTTGAAAAGTTCTTTGAAAATGAAAAGTTGAAGAACTTAAGCCGTAGTGAAATTATTGAAAGTTGAGTTGATTTGTGAAGCAACTTTCAGCTTTGTTCCTTTTCGGGGACGAAAAGTTTTAAGTGGGGGAGATTGTAATAACCCGGAAATCTGGGCCAATTTAAAATTTTTATTTTGGCAATTTTAGTGAATTTTGATTATTTAAAATGAATTATTTTAGATAATATCGACGAGAAATTTATTTTTAATATAATTCGAACATATATATTATACAGTTCGTCGTTAGAATATAAAGAATTATATATAATAATAAATAGAATTGAAAATGGCGCGGTAGTTCGTTAATTCGATTTCAAACTTCAATTGAACGTACCGGGTGCAAAACAATCCGGATTTTAGTGAAACCAAAAATAATGGAATCTATTTCTGAATATCTTTCCAACGAATCTGAAAGATTGAAATTTCATAGCGGGAATCAAAAGATAAGTCCAGTTGAAAATTCTGAATAGTCGCTTTGGAATTCTGGCCCTTAAAAGTGGAATTTTTGCAAACGACCTCGGAATTCGACGAAACCACTTTTGTTGGATCCGGGATGTAAAGTTATTGCTAGGTTTCAAATTTCATAATTTTTCGAATCAATATGTGAGCGTGGCAAAGGAAAACGTCTTTTGACCATTTTAGTTGAATTTAATCGACTGGAAAATGGCCATTTTCCAACGGTCTCAGAATTTGATGAAACTTGTTTTGTTAGAACCGTATCGTCAATACGAAGCTAGAAAATATTTTTTGGGAATTTTTCGAGTTAGTATGTGACCCTGGTAAATTGAAATACGCGTTCAAATTCAATATATAGAGTTATATGTTGATTTTGACGAAAACTGATCGAAATGATCGAATCAGCTTGCGATACATATCCCATTGTGTTCGGAATGGGGGTAAAACGCTATGGACTATAAGCGGTGGGTCTCGTTTTGAGATCGAAACTGTAGGTAACTTTTTGAAGAATAAAATAATTAAATAATTAAATTAAAATATATATTCAGTCTTTACCTTCTCCCTTCAGTTAAAACCGCAGAGGAAAAAAAAAGAAGGGGAAATCAAATCGCACGGAGCCCCCTTCCCCTCCCCCCTCCCCCCGTCGACGACGACGCCGCAACCCCCCTCGCCGCCAGGCGCGATGCCTCCCATCCAGTCGCCTCTCTCCTTCCCCGTTCTTCGATGCAGAAACCCTCGCCCGAGCCCCATCTCCAATCGCAACGCAACCCCCCCCCCCCCCCCCACACACGCGCAAATCCGCCTAGAGCCACCACCGCCGCCCCTGATGGCCAGCCCCCAGTCCCGCGCGCCTTCCGGATGACTGATGCCCCTCCTCCCTCCTTGAATAGCACAGTGAGTTCTTGGTTTAATTCATTTTCCTTTTTTAGGGTAATTGATTTGGTAAATGTGATGATAAAAAAATTAGATTTTTATGTTTATAATAAAAACTAGATTTTTAGGCTTTCGATGTAGAAAAGATTGTATTTTTAGTAGATAAAGAAACGTTTGTATTTATTGCTATAGATTAAAAATATGACTTTTGGCATGTGTGAAGTATAAAAATATAATCTTTTATATTGTAGAAGTATAAAATACGATTTTTATATTATATAGATAGTAAAAATATCATCTTTATAAATATAGCAAAATAAAAATCTGATTTTTATTATATATATGTTGAAATAAAGATGTGATTTTTATAGTGATGAAATAAAAATTAAATCTTTACAATAGAAAAGGCAAAATCTTTACAATAGAAAAGGCGAAAGCTTTACAATAGAAAAGGCGAAATTTTTATATAGAGAATAGCGATGTAAAAATATAATTTTTATCTATATAATAGCGATGTAAAAATAGAATTTTTATCTATATAGTAGCGATGTAAAAATATAATTTTTATCCATATAGCGTGATTATAAAAATTCGATTTTTATATATTGAATAGCGAAGTAAAAATTCGATTTTTATATATTGAATAGTGAAGTAAAAATTCGATTTTTATATATTGAATAGCATAGTAATAATTCGATTTTTATACATTGAATAACAAAGTGAAAATTCGATTTTTATATATTGAATAGCAAAGTAAAAATTCGATTTTTATATATTGAATAGCAAAGTAAAAATGTGATTTTAATATATTGAATAGCGAAGTAAAAATTCGATTTTTACGTATGTAGAGAATACGGGCAAAGGATGTGACAAGAGGCAAGAAACGGCGAAGACTCCTACATAAGAAGAGTCGTGGGATTGGATGGCTAATCTGTGAGAACTCCTCACCTTTATTTTATTTTATTTCTAGTTAAAATATATACTAGGATGCAGACGGTATTTAGTAGCACCCGACACCCGTCGTCCACAGACCATGGACGGCTTGTATGCTTGTTTGTTTGATTTTGATGTGAAGTTGATTGTGTGTTGTGATGTGAAATGAAATAAAATATTTTATAATGGAAAATATTTTATAGTTAAAAATAGAATTTTTAACGTGTATATAAAATGAAATAAAAATAAACAAATCGGACGATTTGTTTATATACACACATTTGACTGATATTGATTGGGACGATAAATTTTACACATCGCCCAACCGCACAAATAAAATCTGTGTTTGATTGTTTGAAACCCCACATGGGTATTGGGATGATATATGACATACACTAATCCCAATAGTTAGTTGTATGTCGATCGATTGATTGACAAACTGTTATAAGCGTTGAATATTTATATTTGATGCTTATACAGTGTAGAATGCACTTTGGATGATGGTTGATTATTAATCGTTGTTATTGTATACGTGTGTTGTAGAAAATCCATATAATAACATTATATAGTAATTGATTGGGCCTCATTCCAGTTTTGAAATAGAAATATTTGAAATAAAATATTTGAATAGAAATATTAGAAATAGAAATATTTGAATAGAAATATTTGAAAAAGAAATATTTGAAGTAGAATATTTGAAAATCGAAATATAAGAAGCCGCGTTGATAGACTGACGCCATTTTGACGTGACCGATATTTATATCAATTTTATCCAAATTGAAGTGAATATTAAAGTGAATTGAAATTCGAATTTAATTGAATTGATTTGAAATTCGAAACAAACTGAAATGGTTTGAAATTCGAATAGAATTGAAATAGAATTGAAATCGTTTTGAAATGAATTCGAATAGAATTGAAATAGATTTGAAATCGTTTTGAAATGAATTCGAATAGAATAGAAATAGAATTGAAATCGTTTTAAAATGAATTCGAATAGAAATTGAATAGAAATGAATTTGAATTGAAATTGAATTAATTTGAAATTCAAATTGAATTGAAAACGAATGGAAATTGAATTAAAAATCGTTTTGAAAAGAAAATCGACGAAGTATATATTATATATATATATATATATATAATATAATGGCCTGAATAGAATGCGCCGCGCCGCGGCAGTTCGCGAATTTTGACCATTGACTTCGAACGGATATTACGGGAGATCCGACCGTCGGATTCTCCTAAAACCGGAACCGTTGGGTTCGTATCGAAAAGAGCTTTCTAACGAATATTAGAAATTAGAAATCTAACGGTTGGATTTGGAATTATGTCCAAATCAAATTTGGAGAAGGTCGCTGTAAGTGCAGTTCGATAGCCGTTGATGGAAATCGACTGTACGGGCCTTGATAAAATTATTAAAAATAGTAATAATTTGTGTAAAATCATAAGAAATGATTTGGGAAGAATTAGGATGAAAAACTCCATATTTGAAAAGATAAAAATAGATTTTTATCGAAATGAACTAGTTTTGAACTAGAATTATAATTCTATTTATTTTTAAAATAAATAAACTGGATTTGAAATGGTTTTGAAAATAACCAGAACTTCCAATAATTATATTGGAATGGATTTGAATCGAAATTATCCTTGGAATATTTCGATGTTGGATTTTGTGATGATACGGGTATTGTGATGGGAATTTGAAAGATATATTTATATCGTTATTTCCAATACGATATTTGTTTGTCGTGGAATTTGATATTGAATATAAGCCGGTATATTTTCTATTCAGAGCCTTGTAACTAATATCAAATGTGATTTGGGTTTGTCGTGAATGGTGTCTTCATTAACACTGTTCTTGAACCCAGTTGAGAAAAGATTAAATCTTTTTATTTAGATTTAATGAAGTGTACCAATTAAATAATATTTAATTGGAATTGAATTCGAATTGATTTTTGGGTTTATCGTGAGCAGTGTTTTAAATAACACTTGTTCTTTAACCCAATAATTAATGGAATGTGATTTTGGGTTGTCGTGAACGGTATCTTCAATAATACTGTTCTTAGACCTAAAGGAGTTAAGAAAATCAGAAACTAACTGGAGATTAGTTAATTTGAATGGTTCCTGGGATATTGATCTGATGTTGGTTTCGGCCTTCGGGGTTAATATTTTGGGAATTGCTCACTTGCTAATTTTTGGTTAGGGACTGATTGAAATGTGATGTGATTTTGGGGTTTATCGTGAACTGTGTTTTGAATGACACTGATTCTTTAACCCAGTTAAAGATTAAAACTAAGTGGAGTTTTAATGAATCTTTAATTAGATTGAAATGATCGAGAATGGAGTATCACCAGTTTTGCTCCAGGCGATAGTTAAATCTTTAATTAGATTTAAACGTGAAATGGTAATTAAATTTACCGATAACACCGTGGTGTTAGATATGAAGTATAACCAGTTTTACTTCATGGGATGAATAGGTTGGGATTGGGAAATTAAAACAAATGATTACTTCGGTAAGGTTCGTTAATCCCGACTAGTTGAATTGATATTCAAAAGAAGATTAAAGAATAGATTCAAGGAATTTATCTTTGATAAAATTAATGGGAACCTTTCCCTATGAATGTGAAATTTAGAAACTAACTGTCGGTTAGCTAAGCAGAATGGTTTTCTGGATATTGATCTGATGTTGGTTTCGGCCTTCGGGGTTAATATTTGGGGAATTATTCTCTTGATTAATTTACGGTTAGTGACTGATGAATTGGAATGAGGCGTATGTTGTGTTTGTGTAACACTTGTTTATAATATACGCGAGTTATTCGGAAAGACCGGGTTTATCCCATTCTGAATAACTGATACGACGATAAGTCGAAGATGAAGACGGTGGTCGAAGACCGGAGGTCTTCACGTCGTTTGGGTGATTACTGATGATCTTGATTGGGATGTACACCCAAGAAGATGGAAACAGTTGGAGATCGTCCAGACGTACTTGGAGATCGATGGATATGCGGGGTACTAGGTGCCTCCGGTTTCGTTCAGACCCAGAACAGACTTGTAAATGGACTGTGTGTCTGACATCGGATTTCATTCTGTGTGACTGATATCGGTTGCATAGAATGGTTTGCCTGTGTGGTATGCCTAAGTGGCAATTGATCGAGGCTTCTGTTGAAAAGCAAAGTCTTGTGGTGATGATCAAAGCACAGCCTGTGTGGCACAACTTTGTGTAACGTGAATTCGCGAGCCTCGCACCCCGGTTGTGAACAAAAATGGGAGACGAACCTCAGGGAGGGCATGCGTTTCTTTCTAGCTAGGGTGGTGTCAGTGACCTACCAGCCCTGACATTTATATACTTTTCACCTGTGTGGTTGTTGCTGTTGCGAGGCGCCTCGGTTTGATCGGACGATCCGGGTCCGATGGAGTCATTCGTTGGCTCATTTGCGCCCCAAAGGGCGGGGAAACGTAGTGTTCTGGCATTTTAATCCACATCGGTGGACCGGCCCTGTCGCTCCAAGGGTCAATGCGTTCTGATCCTGAGACATGGTAGGCTAGATTGTCTCGAATCGGTTGAGGACTATCTTTTGCCTCGGTTCATAGATGGAAATCCAACTTCCAAATACGTGACATTTGCAGTTTTATTTGTAGAGCCTAGTATGGCGACATAGTGGGATGGGGCGCTTATGCCGCCAATGATTGATACTTATGATTTGAAGTTGTTTTATACACTATGCACTTATAATAGTATCAAATGATTTGTTTTTCAACGTATCAAGCATTCTTGGCTATTATAAGGTAAAAACCATATCATCCGGCTTGCGTTGCATTGTGTGATGGGACCTGGGTCTTATAATAGCTTCATTTTTCTTTATTTAGCATTGCGCTGTTGTTTTATGCACTGGTGTTCTTGGGAGGAAACCCGTTCCGTGTTATACGGCGTGGTCCCTTGATTTAACTAACTTTAAAATAAAGATTTATAACTGTTTTAGTTCTCACACCAGTCCCATGACTGACCTGGAGTTTATTGTTTTAACCTAAACTCTGGGTGCCCCTATTTTGACACGGGCAACTAGTAGTTTTGGTTTTGCAGATTTATATTCACAGGATCCTGGTTTACAGCTGGAACGATATCCGGAAAGCTTTGTATCCGTATATCTCTTCTAGTTGTGTATTGTATTATTTTCCGCTGCTATGTAATTTATTGTAATCTCTGATATATTTCTGTGTAATATTGATTTATACTCTGTATATTCTTGTAATCTGATGCATTGTTGTAATATACAAGGAAATGTTCTCCCGTCTGCGTTCTATTTTGTCGTGTTCTCAAAACAATCCGTTCTTTCTCTTCTCTTCGGAGACCGGGGAAGTTCGGGTCGTCTTAGCAAATTCAGCGAAATAAGAGATAATGGACTCGTGTGAACGTCTTCTACATTCTAGAAGAGACCGCATATTTTTCTGAGCCTTCTGCTATTTTTGGTGGAGTGGACCCAATGTGAGATTTCTGAATTATAAACGATATGGAAAACGACGATGCATAAATTATATAGTCGATGTATGAGTTATATAAGTGTTGTACACCTCATGTATAAGCGTTGTATAGGTTGTACGTTCGGTGTATAAGTTATATATGCATTGTAAAAATTATATATGTCTTGAATAGAAGTGAAATATACTTATATATATATATATACGCCCCTTGTCCACAAACCATGGACGATATTTATTGGTTGTAATTGTTGTAAAAATTGGTTGATAGCGAATGGTTGATTAGAATTGTTTGTGGTTGAAGTTGATTGATTGTGGTTGAAAAATACCCGTTTGTGGTTGAGAATTATTTGGTTGAAACCACATAGGATTAGTTCGTGGAAATGAAAAAAATATACATGCCGCCTGCGTGCGAACTAGATGCATGAAATCCCCATTGTCAAAAGCCACGAGGCTTTAGGGTAGAGTGAGGAGTCGTACTAGGGACGACCCCGGTTTTAACTACCCTGCTGTTATGCTGCCGAAATTTTCTGAAATATTCATGTGTTATAATTATTTACATTTGTTGAAATTATTTTCATATGTTGAAACCTTCATGTATTGAATAGAAATTCATTCGTTGAATAGAAATTCATGTGTTGAATGGTATTCATGTTTTAAATAAATTGCTTTAACAATTAAAATCACATTTTTATTATATATACGAACTATAGAAAACCTTTATGTGTTGAATAGAAATTCATTCGTTGAATAGAAATTCATGTGTTGAATGGTATTCGTGTTTTAAATAAATTGCTTTAACAATAAAAATCACACTTTTATTATATATATGAAATATAGAAAACCTTCATGTGTTGAATAGAAATTCATTCGTTGAATAGAAATTCATGTGTTGAATGGTATTCGTGTTTTAAATAAATTGCTTTAACAATAAAAATCACATTTTTATTATATATACGAACTATAGAAAACCTTCATGTGTTGAATAGAAATTCATGTGTTGAATGGTATTCGTGTTTGAAATAAATTGTTTTATAATAAAAATCATATTTTTATCATCTATATGAACTACATAAAATAGTCGTGTTTTGAAATAAATTGTTTTATAATAAAAATCATATTTTTATCATCTATATGAACTATAGTCGTGTTTTGAAATAAATTGTTTTGCAATAAAAATCACGTTATTATTATTATTATTATTATATACATGAATTGTTAAAAATAGTGAAGTGTCGAAATAAATGTCGGTTGGATAAAAATATCATTTTTGTCAAATGTATGAAAAGAAAATAGTTTTGAAATCGAAGAATCGATTATATTTCCATATATATAAATATAATTGAAATATATTAAATAACGAAGCTGCAGTTCGTGTTTTGAAACCGTGATTTCAAATGATTAGCGCGGGAGATCCGACCATCGGATTTTCCCGAAATCGAAACCGTTGGGTTCGCCTTGGAAATATCTTTCCAACGACACCAACTTTGTAAAGATCCAACGGTTGGATTGTCTGGAATGTTTAATTCAAATCTAAAGAAAAACAGCGCCAGAATCGATTATATTTATATTTATATATATATAAATAAATATAATTAAATTAAACCGAATAACGACGCTGTAGTTCGTATTTTGAAATCGAAACTTCAAACGAGTGTACCGGGAGATCCGACCGTCGGATTTTCCCAGAACTGGAACCATTGGATTCGTTTTGAAAAGATCTTTCTAATGATATAGAATTTGTGAAGAACCAACAGTTAGATTTTCAGATATATGTAAATCAAATCTGAAGAAAAACAGCGCCACGACCGCGTTATGGCCCGAAGCGTCGTTTGAATGAATTGGCTATAAATAAATAAATAAAAATAGCGATAACTCGTTATAAAATATTATAAACGACATGGAATAGAAATAAACCGAATTTACCCGGTTTATTGAATATTTGATGGTTGAATGTGTAATTTATAAACTAACTGGAGGTTAGCTAAGTCAGATGGTTTCCTGGTTTTTGATCTGATGTTGGTTTCGGCCTTCGGGGTAATATTTGGGAAATCCTTCTCTTACTAATTTACGGCTAGTGAATAATGAATTGGAATAAGGCGTATGTTGTGTTTGTGTAGCACTTGTTAATTATTTACGCGAGTTGCTTAGAAAGACCGGGTTTATCCCATTCTGAATAACCGAATCGACGATAAGAAGTCGACGATGAAGACGGTGGTTGAAGACCGGAGATCTTCACCTCGTTTGCATGATAACTGATGTCCTGATTGGGAGGCAACCCGAAATATGGATAATGAGTGGTGATCGTCCAGACGTACGTGGAGATCGATGGGTATGCGAGGTATATAGTGCCTCCGGTTTCGTTCAGACCCAGAATGGACTTGTAAATGGACTGTGTGTCTGACATTGGAATTCATTCTGTGTGATTGATAGCCATCAGTTGCATGGTGTAAATTGCCTGTGTGGCATGCTAAGATGCAGTGATCAAGGATTCTGGTTAAAAGCAAAGTTTTGTGGTTGATGATCAAAGCACCGCCTGTGTGGTGTAGCTTTGTGTATAACGTGAATTCGCGAGCCTCGCACCCCGGTATGAACCAGAAACGGGAGAGGATATCAGGGAGGGCATGCGTTTCCTTCTAGCTAGAGGTGGTGTCGGTGCTTAAACTGGCTGACATTTATATTATTTTCACCTGTGTGGTTGTTGCTGTTGCGAGGCGCCTCAGATATATCGGTGACTATGTGAAGCCAATGGAGCCATTTGTTGGCTCATTGACGCCCCAAAGGGCGGGGAAATGCAGCGTTCAGGCATTTTAATCCACATCGGTGGACCGACCCTGACGATCCAAGGGTCGATGCGTTCTGATCTTGAGACATGGGCTAGAGCATCTCGAATTCGGTAAGGACTATCTTTTTCCTTGGTTCATGACGGAAATCCAATTTCCAAATACAACCCTGTGCGGTTTTGATTGTATACCTATATATGGCGACATAGTGGTATGGGGCATTAATGCCGTCTACGATTGATACTTATGATTTGAAATTGTTTTTGAAATATATAAACACTAGTAATAATATCAAATTCTTTTGTTTTATTCGTATCAAACATATTTTGGCCATTATAAGGTAAAAACTCTATCCTCCGGTTTGCGTTGCATTGTGTGATGGGAACTGAGTCTTATAATGGCTTCATTTTTATAAAAAGCATTGCGATGTTTAAAGGATTTACTTGTTTAAAGCACTGGCAATCTAATGGAGTAAACCCATTCCGCAAAGGTGGCGTGGTCCTGTGATTAGCCATATTATAAAATGTGTTAAGTAGATTTATCATATCAGTCTCATGACTGACTCGTAGTTTGTTTCACTTGCAAACTCGGGTGCCCTTATTTCTACACGGGCAGCCTTGTCTTCAGGTTTTTAGCAGGCTCTTTCTGGATAGCTGGGGTTGAAGACGGATTCTATCATTTATCTCATTTATGCTGTTCAACACCTATTGTACATATTATGTTTGTTTTCCGCTGTAGACATTTATGTATAGCTGAACTGTATTTGCACTAAGTATGATCTTGTATACTGTGTAACTCTGATAATTACGTTTATCCAGTGTATTATTTGGACATTATCTGGTGTATTTATTTAATTCTGTTCTGCTATTATCTGTTTATGTGTTATATTCCAAAGATTACCCTTGCCACCGTCAGTACGGGGTATGGGGTCGTCACAGTTTTGTAGACATACCTTGATATATATAACCTACTAAATCTAGGGTATGGTCTTTAAGTAAATACTATTTTCAGTCACACAGACTCCTCTCCTTAACATATCGAACAGCTCACTAGGTGGTGTATATTCAATGGATGAAGCAATGATGGAGACTGAAGATGAAAATGGAGATACTATGCTATTATTAGTTATCATTGTTGTATTGCTTGTGTAAACTTTTAATGATGAGTTTATTGATGTAACTATGGGATAATTTTATCTTGACAATCTGTGTTTGAATTCTGTAGCTTTTAATAAAATGTTACATCATCTTTTGGTATTATACTTTCTCGTTCCGTTGTATGATATTTCCATAATGCAGTGTCTATATATTATTCTATGCAAATGTAATTCCTTACAGGAACCAACGACCTGTTCAGAGTGGCTCTAAATTTCGATGGGCCTTTTCTGGATTGAAATTTAGACCCATTCCGGGCGGTTGGTTACAAAAGGCATGTTTTACTTATTGAGATTTCTATTATCATTGAAGTGATTTGATTTGAGCTAAAAATCTAAAAGGCATTTGATTTTAGCAAATATTCTCACTAGTTTAGAATTTCACCAATCCAATAATAGAATGAAGATGATGTCAACATGAACTCAATGTGACATACAACTCTTGCATTTAATCTTCCATGAGTTAAAGATTCAATTTATAAAAAATTAAACTAATTTTAAATTAATTAAACACTAAACCTATTTAAAACTAATTATCCTGATAATACTATTCTTTTTCCCGCTTTTTACAACTACTCAGCTTGTGAGGTCACCATTGCTGACAACTTTACATGCCAGTCCCATGCTCAACCATCCATGAAATTCAACCATGCAACCGCTGACGAATTCCTAACCACCTCCTTAACATAACCCTCATCACCGGGAAGGATCCATAGACCTGAAACAAAATGCGACCTAGAGTTATTTTTCATCGACATAATCGCGCCTCCCTAAAAAGCAACACACACCAACAAATTTGTTCCTTCAATGAAAGTCAACCTTCCCAACTTTAATCAACAACCTGCTTGATCTAGGCACCTTGAAATCTAGAAAAACCTTAGTTTGAACCAACTCATGCCAAAAAAAACCTCTCAATCCTTATGCATACCGCCTCACGTCAGAAACCTATCCAGAATTGGAGACTCCATCTCAATTCAAGTTTTGTGTGTTTCTATGGTGTATAGCTTTTTTATTTTGATCTATAAACTTGTGACAATTTTTCTTTTTTCTATTAAATCGTGTTGGCTGTTTAATTTTGAAAGCATTGAATAGAAATATAAGAGGTCGCATAGTGGCGATAAAGAATCTAATGAGCTAGCATGTAGCCATCATTTTGCTCATCCAAAAATAAATTTAAAGAAATGAGATGGAGACAAGGAAGCACAATTGTGTGCTGCCTCTTGTATGTGTTGCCTGTACTTAAAGGGAAGAGAGAAATGAATTCTAGCGCTTATACTTATTTTAAAGTTAATCAAAAATTTAATTCAGTTTGAGCTAATTTTAAAATAGTTTTGAATTACTTTAAATTTGATTTGAATTAATCTAGATTGTTTTGTATTATTCTAAATAAGATTTGATTTATTTATTTTTAATGAGTATTGAATTACTCTAATTTAAATTACTTTGAATTTAGTTATGAACAACTTAAATTAGATTTGAATTAATTCGAATTTGATTTGAATTACTTTGAAATAAGATTAACATTATAAATTCATCTCCAACTAGAAATGGAATATATATTTGTTTTAAATGAATTGAAATATGAATTTATTTAATTTGAATGAATATTGCAAATTTTGATTAAATTGTATATGAATTTACAGTAAATGTGAAGTTTAAATGGTTTCCAATTAACATTAGATTTATGAAGTGTTTTGAAATAATGTTATCGAATGGTTTAAACAAAATGACGGTACTTGGTATGATAAGAATATTTGAAACCCAAAATTTGCAAATTTATATTATCTATATAAGTATTTTGTAAAGATGTTTGACAAGTAAGATTTCTAGAATATTATTTAGCAAATGTAATCTATATTTAATTTGAAATAATTTTCAGTGATTTTAGAAAATGAACGACGTTAAGACTTACGAAATGCTTATCAATATTTTCTTCATGTTTGCAACTTTGAGTGATAGTTAACCTTATATATTTAGAAAATGAATGACGTTAAGACTTACAAAGTGTACTTGTGTTTATTTATTTATTTCAATGGGTTATGACTCATTGGCCTTGTTATTGGGGGTAATGTCCCAATCCGATTTCATATCTCTTAATATGATTGTTCATAATAGTTTAATTTTTTATAGACTATGACTCATTGGCCTTGTTATGGTTAAACAATCTTTACCCTCTCATATCGTTCTGTCCTTCCCGCTTCCTCTAGTTAAATGCCACATAACCCTGCTACTATCTCCCTTCCCGTCCTCCCTCGTTGTCAACGCCACCCAATCTGCCTTCCTCGATTACTTCCCCTTCACCCCAATCTTATATCAACAATCCTCCTATTCATTCAAATTTTGTCCCCCTTTCTAAAAACAAACCTCAAAATGTCGACAAGTACTCACAGGTTGAAATCACCCCTCTTTTGATGGAGGCCACAGGAAGTCGAAGACCGGTATTGTTGCAGCTAGTTCAGAGGTATGATTTGAATATCTTGTGGGTTTTTTCCTTGATAAGCCATTAACGTACGTAAGTATGGTACAGAAAATGAAAAGTTTACGGAATTTAAAAGTCACCATCAAAGTAAATTCATATGGAGTTCTTTTTATTTTTCTATTTTCATGTCAAGAGGATAAGATTAAAATTCTGCTGGGAGACCATGTTATTAAGCAAAATAAATTATTTATAGTTAAGTCTTATGGCCTAAAAATTATCAATATATGTGGTGGAATCAAGATGTTTCCGATCTGGATGCAAGTGAGAAATATCCCATCATATGCATGGTCACATTTAGGGATTAATTAGTTAGCTAGTAGGATTGGAAATCTTATTTGTTTGGATGAGTCAACTGGAAAACTAGACAGACTAGAGTATGTTAAATGTTTGGTAGAGATCAAACCCAATCGTGTACTTGTTAATGATTTTTATGTACACTTGGTTGATGGTGCAAGACAAAATATTGTAGTCAATTACGTGTGAAAGCCTGACATATGTATCGAATGTGAGTGCTTTTGACATTCTATGGAGAAGTGTGAAAGAGGTGAAAATAAGATAAAGGAGAGGAGATAAATGTCTATTAATAAAATTACAGAAATTAATCCATCTAGAAATGATGTGATTAAAAGGAGATAAATGTATAAAGATAGAGGAAAAACAATGATGGCATAGCAGTATGTTAGTAAGAAGAAATTAAAGCAATGCAAAGTGTAAACTTGAGTGGTAGCAAAGGTGATAAAAGTGAGGTTACTCTTGTCAATCAAAAAAGTAATGTGCGAAATAATATTAAAGAGCATGAAGTTGAGGAAAACATTGAAGAAGGTGAAATTAGGCGTACTACAAAATTAAGAACCAGACTAAAGGAAGGGACTGTGGATATTAAGAATATGTATCGGATTCTTGGTGATTTAGAGGAGGACGAATTAGCTGTGGATGTGAACAGTCCATATATGAATGAATTGAAGAAAAATAAAAATGTTAGTTGTGAAAATTTATCAGTTAACTTATTAACGCAAAAAGAGGGTTCAAGGGATATGCTAGTGTAGGAAACAATGGTTCGGCTGAGTCGTGGAGTAGGTCACTTTCTTGAAGACGTTTCGGCGATCTTCTCAATGGTGTAAAGCAGTTTGTACCTTTCGCCACTGCCTCTGGGATAAAACAACCTATTTTACAATATCAATTAGCTTGCACAACTATTAGAGCCTGGTTTGTGCTAATGTTAAAAAAAACTGTACTGCTTTTTCTATTGTAATGAGAAAATTCAATGAAGATAAGAGAGTTTTTTAGAGAGGAAGAGAAAAAGATTGTTGTATATAATGCTTTGTCCATTCTATTCCTTATATAGATAGAAGAAAAAAGTAACATTAGCAATGTTAGTGGGAGGAAAATTGGACCGCAATTAATACCGTGTTAAATAAAAGAAACGTTCAAAAAAATTTGCAATTTTTGATGTGTAAATTGCATACATTTCAAAAGAGATGAATGTTAATAAATATTAATTTAATATCATTCATAGCAATATTTAATACCATTTGATTTGTAGCAGCTCCATAAAAGGTCACATAAATATATGACTGTTGCGCTAGTGTGACTGTTTAACCACAATAATGGCTCTATGCATATATGTAAATATATTACTGTTATAACTTTCAACGACTCTATTGCATTAATTGTTCAATAATAAATTCTTGGTAACTGCAATTAATTTTTAAATAAATTCATTACATGTACAAAACATTTCCATCAATCCCCCACTTGATTTATTTTTTTAAATATTTTTCGAGCAGTTTCTAAAAATATAAGATTGTGCATAAGCAAAGGTGTCTTCCAAGTTGAACCTTTGCATAATGGATAAGAGATTCATTTTTTAATAGAGTGAAGCGGATCTTGGACTCTATTCCTGACATCAAACCATACACAACCTTTTCTATAATGCAATCAAATAATCTCGTGCGTTAATGGCCATGCACATCTATCCCAGTTTAGTGAACGCTCTAGAAGTTTTGCCCAAAACTTCATATGAAACGACCACATTTCCATATTTACATAGGTGAGTCTATCAAGAGAACTCCTGAAGGTAAGTACTCCACTCCAAATAGAGTACAGATCTCATTAAGAGTTTTTATTACCTCATCCTCCAATCACTTTAGGAATACATGCTTCTTAATATATAAATTTAGCATGTTCATCTACTATCACAACACAACTTGTTTTTACCTATTGAACCTAATTTTTGGGATCTCCAATCATTTAGGTTGGGTTACCATTGTGTGTGATTGCACAATCTCAGGGAAAAGTCCCATTCTTTTAGAATCATTAAGGACTTTCTTTCTGGTCAGTCCTTTCGTTAAAGGATCTGCCAAATTGTTACGACCCGAACTTCCCCGGTAAGGAAAGCCCGGATTGCTTTGAGAACACGACAAACCAGAACGCAAACATAAGAACATTTCATTGCTTATTACAACAATTCATCAGAATAAAAGAATATACAGAGTATGAATAAATATAACACAGAAAATATCAGAGATTTAAATTACATTTAAATACATCGCCGCGGAAAATAATACAAAACACAACTAGAAGTAATACACAGATACAGAGCTTCCCGAGTATCGTTCCAACTGTAAATCAGGATCCTGTGAATATAAATCTGCGAAACCAAAACTACTAGCTGCCCGTGTCGAAATAAGGGCACCCAGAGTTTAGGTTAAAACAATAAAGTCCAAGTCAGTCATGTGAGTGGTGTGAGAACTAAAACAGTTATTTAAAACTTTACTTTAAAGTTAGGTAAATCAAGGGACCACGCCGTATAACACGGAACGGGTTTCCTCCCAAGAATACCAGTGCATAAAACAACACCGCAATGCTAAATAAAGAAGAATGAAGCTTTTATAAGACCCAGGTCCCATCACACAATGCAACATAAGCCAGAGAATAGGGTTTTACCTTATAATAGCCAAAGAATTCTTGATACGTTTAAAACAGGTTATTTTGATATTACTATAAGTGTATAGTGTCAAAACATTTTCAATCATAAATATCAATCATAGACGGCATGGGTACCATATATCATTTCGCCATACTAGGCTCTACAATCAAAACCGCAAAGTCACGTATATGGAAATTGGATTTCCATCTATGAACCGAGGCCAGGGATCGTCCTCTACCGATTCGAGACAATCTAGCCTACCATGTCTCAGGACCCAGACTCAGGTGGGCCCTTGGATCGTCACGGCCGGTCCACTGATGTGGATTAAAATGCCTGAACACTGCGTTTCCCCACCCTTTGGGGCGTAAATGAGCCAACGAATGACTCATCGGACCCGGATCGTCCGATCAAACCGAGGCGCCTCGTAACAGCAACAACCACACAGGTGAAAATAATATAAATGTCTGCCAGTTTAAGCACTGACACTACCTCTAGCTAGAAAGAAACGCATGTCCTCCTTGAGGTCCTTCTCCCGTTTCTGGTTCACAACCGGGGTGTGAGGCTCGCGAATCAACGGTACACAAAGCTATGCCACACAGGCCGTGCTTTGATCATCAACCACAAGACTTTGCTTTTCAACAGAAGCCTTGATCAATTGCCACTTAGGCATGCCACACAGGCAATTCACGCCATACGATTGATATCCGTCAATATATAACCCCTGAGCTCGTACGTCTCAGAGAAGGGCGTTAAGCAAGAGAATAAATTCTCCGCTGCCAAACAGATATATATTTAATAGAAATCAATCACATAGAATAAAATCCAATGCCAGACACACAGTCCATTTACAAGTTCGTTCTGGATCTGAACGAAACCGGAGGCACCTTGTACCTCGCATATCCATCGATCTCCAAATACGTCTGGACGATCACCAACTGATTCCCTCCTCTTGGGTGTACAGCCATATCAAGAACATCAGTAATCACCCAAACGACGTGAAGACCTCCGGTCTTCGACCACCGTCTTCATCCTTGACACCACGTCAAATCAGTTATTCAGAATGGGATAAACCCGGTCTTTTTGAATAACTCGCGTATATAATAAACAAGTGTTACACAAATACAACATACGCCTCATTCCAATTCAAAATATTCTTTTATTCGAATATTCTTACACTTCGGGAAAGGTTCCCATTAATTTTATCAAATATAAATTCTTTAAATTTATTCTTAATCTCCTTTTGAATATCAATTCAAACTAGTCGGGATTAGCGAACCACACCAAAGTAATCATTTATTTTATTTCCCAATCCCAACCTATTCATCCCATGAAGTAAAACTGGTCGTACTTCATATCTAACACCACGGTGTTATCGCTAAACTCAATTACCATTTCACGTTCAAATCTAATTAAAGATTTAACTATCGCCTGGAACAAAACTGGTGATACTCCATTCTCGACTATTCCAATCTAATTAAAGACTCATTAAAACTCCACTTGGTTTTAATCTTCCCAAAAATCAAAATCAATGATTATTTAACTTGGGAAATCACATCCTGTCTTTAACTGGGTTAAAGAACCAATGTCATTTAAAACACGGTTCACGATAAACCCAAAATTACATTCCATTAATTATCGGGTTAAAGAACCAGTGTTATTTAAAACACCGTTCACGATAAACCCAAAAATCAATCCCAATTCAATTCCAATTAAATATTATTTAATTGCTACCCTTCATTAAATCTAAATAAAAAGATTTAATCTTTTCCTCAACTGGGTTTAAGAACAGTGTTAATGAAGACACCATTCACGACAAACCCAAATCCCATTTGATATTAAATACAAGGCTCTGAATAGAAAATATATCGGCTTATATTCAATATCGAATTCTACGACCAACAAATATCGCATTAGAAATAACGATATAAACATATCTTTCAAATTTCCATAATAATATCAGTATAATCACAAAATCCAACATCGAAATATTCTAAAGATAATTTCGATTCCAATCCATTCCAATTCAATTGTTGGAAATTCTGTTTATTTTCAAAACCATTTCAAATCCACTTTATTTATTTAAAAATAATAGAATTATAATTCTAGTTCAAAACTAGTTCATTTCGATAAAAATCAATTTTTATCCTTTCAAATTTGGAATTTTTCATCCCAATTCTTCACAAATCATTTCTTATGATTTTACACAAATTATTACTATTTTTAACAATTTTATCAAGGCTCGTACAGTCGATTTCCATCAATGGCCATCGAACTGCACTTACAACGACCTTTTCCAAAATTGATTTGGACATAATTCCAAATCCAACCGTTAGATTTCAAACCTATAATATTCGTTAGAAAGCTCTTTTCGATATGAACCCAACGGTTCCGGTTTTAGGAGAATCCGACCGTCGGATCTCTCGCAACGTCAATTCGAAGTCAATGGTCGAAATTCGTGAACTACCGCAGCGCGGCGCGTTCTATTCAGGCCATTATATATATATATATATATATATATTATATATTTCATCGATTTCCTTTTAAAACGTATTTTATAAATCGTTTTAAATTCGTTTTGAAAACGATTTCAACTTCCTTTTCAAATTCAAATCAAAATCGAATTTTTCAATATAAATTCATTTTAATTTCATTTCAAATCGATTTCAATTCAATTTCAATTTAATTAGAATTTCAATTCATTTCAATTTAATTCGAATTTCAAATCTATTTAATTTAATTCGAATTTCAATTCGTTTCAATTTAATTCGAATTTCAAATCTATTTCAATTTAATTCGAATTTCAATTCTATTCAATTTAATTCGATTTCAATTTAATTCGAATTTCAATTCATTTCAATTTAATTCGAAATTCAATTCATTTCAATTTAATTCGAATTTTGAAATCACTTTCAATATTCATTGAAAAATGAATAAAATCGATATAAATATCGTTCAAGTCGAAATGGCGTCAATCTAATCAACACGGCTTTTATTCAACACATGAATGTTTATTCTATTCAACACATGAATTTATTTTCTATTCAACACATGAAGTTATTTTCTATATTGTAATGAGGCCCAATCAATTACCATATAATGTTAATTATATGGATTTTCTACAACACATGTATATAATAGCAATGATAAATAATCAACCATCATCCAGAGTGCACCACACAACAGCATAAGCATTGAATATAAATATTTAACGCTTATAACAGCCTGTCAACCAATCGATCGACATACAACTAATTATTGGGATTAGTGTATGTCATATATCATCCCGATACCCGTGTGGGGGTTTCAATCAATCAAACAAAGATTTTATTTGTGCAGTTGGGCGATGTGTAAAATTTATCTTCCCAATCAATATCAGTCAAATCAGTGTATATAAACAAATTATCGATTCATTTATAAATATTTATTTTATATACATGTTAAAAAAAAATATTTTTAACTATAAAATATTTTCCACTATAAAATATTTTATTTCTTTTCACATCACACAATCAAATTTCACCACACAGTAATCAAACAAACAAGTCATCCATGGTCTATGGACGACGGGTGTCGGGTGCTGCTAAGCACCGTCTGCATCCTAGTATATATTTCAAACTAGAAATAAATTAAAAGTGAGGAGTTATCAGCTTTGGGTTCCACTCCGCCAGTTTTACTTCTGAACTGTTCAGATTTGCCCACTATTCTAACTCAATCTTTTCGCGCTGTTCATAAATAAAATCATATTTAATATGTGTTTATATTGTAAAGATCACATTTTTTTATTTCAGTACTATTCATACAAAAAAAATCACATTTTCATACTGCTACTATATAAATAAAAATCGTATTTTTATTTCAAATCTAAATATATAAAAATTATATTTTTATTTCGCTACATATATAAAAATAATATTTTATATTCTCTATTATATAAAAATTCTATTTTCAATCCGTTACTCATAAAAATCGAATTTTTATTTCGCTACAACATATATATAAAAATCATATTTTATATTCTCTATCTTATAAAAATCATATTTTTATTGTCTCTATAATATAAAAATCAAATTTTTATCGCTACTTTATACATATAACAATCTCGCCTTTCTTGGAATAAAAATATCGAACCTTTCATTGTATATAAAAATCTATAACTTCATTTATATAAAAATCGAATCTTTTTGTTCTCAAAAACATAACTTTACGCATTTAAAAATCTAAGCTTTTGTATTTATAAATCTAATCTTCTTGTGATGAAAAATCCTATTTTTACCTCACTAAAAATCATACCTTTATATAATGAAAATTATATTTCAATGTTTAAAAATCATAACTTCATGTTAAAAATCCTATTTTTATGATAACAACATATATATAAAAAACAATGCATATAATTTAACAATCATATATTTATATATTATAAAAATCCTATCTTTGTAATTGAAAACTGAATTAAAAACATCATGTTTTTTTTCCCTAAAAAAACTGATTTTTTTAAAGCTCTCATTTCATATAAAAAGCTAACATTTTTAAGTAAACTAAAATGATTAATAAACCAATTATATAATTAACATTAATTAAAGTTAAACCTCTCTGTGTTGTTCCAGGGACCAAGCTCGCCACCAACCCTTGAAAACCGCGCCCACCTCAGACGGTCTGAACCCAATCGCTAGTCACCACGAGGTCGACCTTGGTGCCATCTTCCTCTGTCCCAAACGCCTCCTCGATCGACGCCTCCCTAAGCCCGCTAATCCACGTCGACAGTTGCTGATTTGGGAACGATTTCCCATCATGCCACGTCACAGTTTCCAATCACACCTGGTCAGGCGATGGAGCTCAAGATGCTGAAGGAATTTCCCTTTGAAGATCTAGTTGATTGATCAATGGATTGAAGGATTTAATGGGAGGACGGATTGAATTATCGTCCGCTGGTTTAGAAGAGGGAGGCGGCTTCTTTTTATTTTTAACGGTCGACTACGAGATAATAAGTGAAGGTTGACCTAGGGTTTGACCCCTTTGATTTATATTTTTATTTCCAAAAATGTTTGTTTATTGTTACGCACTCGAAATCAAACCCAACGACTGTCGCCCCTAGCTAATTACCCCTATTACAAACACAATGGGGTACGTATCGTAAGCTGATTCGATCGTTTCGATCAGTTTTCGTCAAAATCAAAATATAACTCTATATATTGAATTTGAATGCACATTTCAATTGACCAGGGCCACATACTAACTCGAAAAATTCCCAAAAAATATTTTCTAGCTTCGTATTGACGATACGGCCCTAACAAAACTAATTTCGTCAAATTCTGAGACCGTTTGAAAAATGGCCATTTTCTAGTCGATTAAAATCAACTGAAACTGGTCAAACGCGTTTTCCTTTGCCACGCTCACATATTGATTCAAAAAATTACGAATTTTGGAATCTAGCAATAATTTGACATCCCAGATCCAACAAAAGTGGTTTCATCTAAAACCGAGGTCGTTTGCAAAATTTCCATTTTTAAGGGCCTTTCTATATATAAAATATATATAAATTCCATAGCGACTTTTCTGAATTTTAAACTGGACATATCTTTCAACTTCTAAAGTGAAATCTCAGTTTCTTAACTTCGTTAGAAAGATATGATTAAACAGATTCAAATATTTCTTGTTTCGCTAAAATCCGGTTTATTTTGAATCCTGTACATTCATTTGAAATTCGAAATCGAATTTTCAAACTGCCGCGCCATTTTCAATTCCTTTTATAATTTAAATAAATATTTATATTCTAACGACGATTCGAATAAAAATATACATTCAAATTCTATTCAAAATAAATTTCTCGTCATTATTATTTAAAATAATTCATTTTAAATAATCAAAATTCGCTAAAATTGCCAAAATAAAAATTTTAAATTGGCTCAGATTTCCGGGTTATTACACAAATTATCATCACTTCATATGTGATGTACTCTAATAATATTTGCATTTGACTGTCATTTTCTTACCATTGTAATATCGGTTTTGTCCTTTTTTCAATAGCCGTCAAATTGTCATCACTACGCATGTGATGTTCTCTTACAATATTGTGCTTACGAATGTCGTCTTCTATCGCTGTTATAATGGTTCTGTACCTTTTGCAATAGCCGCGGAACTATCACAATAGATTACACCACTAGTGTCGGTTTTTCCCATATGGGGATCTCAACTAGCAAATTTCTTTATATAACGAAATGAGGATTTTTGACCCCGAAAATTGACATAAATACCAATGTCGACTATTCCAGAATTGGAAATACTAGATCATTCATAGAAATAAGTTAGAGGGTGAGGAGTAGAAAGGAAGAAAATTAGAATAGAAGAAGAAGATCACAAAAGAACCAAATCAGAGTAATATGAATCTCACAGCGGAACGAATAAAATATATTATGTAACATAACTTTGGAAATACAACTTGTAACAGCATATATGTACCATTATCACATAACATCACAACAAAAATAAACTATATATATATGTATGTATACATATGTGTCTAGTATTGAAGCCTCCTGCTCCAAGATCCTCCAAGTATATTTGTAAAATCCCGACTACTTGACTGCCCATACAAATTTGAGCACCCAAGAGTTTAGGGAAAACAAAAAACAAAATAAACTCTAGGTCAGTCAACATGGACCGGCGTGAGTAAACTCTAATAATTTTCGTTTAACTTTTCAAAATCGTTTTCAAAAGAAAGGGACATTGCAAGACTGATCCACACATAAGCACGGATGTTTTTTACCTTACAATGGCCCAAATCATTTCATAAAATCAATACTTATCTGATATTTTAATAATTTCTAAATCAAGTAAATAACAATTCAGAAGAACGCTTTCATCTCACGTTCTACATATATAATATACAATAAAAAACCACGGCCTCTTATTGGAGAATGGATTTCTCACTATGAAAAGGTATGGAACCACCTTCCGATCAGTGTACTCTAGAAGCGAAACACTGGAGTTCAATAAGAATATCTTGTAACTCGGCCACACATGATCGGCCATTCATTTCGCTTGAATGTTCCGAATATATTGTCACCTTATGGTTGATATACCAACATAACCGTTCACGGGAGATACAGAAATGAAAGAAGTAACAATTATAAATATTCTCTAGATGGTGACAACATACCCTAATTGGGTGCGACCCACTTGGCCATGCTGGCTGCCCGATTTTTGTCATTTCCCGGTTGATGAGGCTTGAGGTCATAATGTATCTTGACAGATCACACCTTTTATTTACTCTAAATGTCACATCGTCGTACCGGCCAAATCACAAATTGATTTCACCAAAAAATATCATGGGTGTAAGCTAAGAGAAATGAATTCCTCCGCCACAAACGTCAATACGTTTGAAGAGATCAACTTATGCGACCTATTAGATATACTCTGTCAGACATTTATCCATACACGTTGTCCTGGGACTCGACAAACCGAAGGCACTATTTTGTAAATCCGTCTTAGGCAATTTCTACCTACAATTGTCAGAACAGCCCTCGCACAAACTCCGTCTTCAAATATCTTCAGCATATTTGATTCACAATGTTAAAGCCCATACAGAGTGGTTTTCAGATAATAAATCTGATCCCAGTCTCTCCTTATTGACAACGGAAAAAGGGTCAAAACTTTCATAGCCAGTTATTTAACTATCAAAGGTAACATACATACAAACGACAGTTGTATTTCCAAATGGAAATTACACCAATCAATCTTTAATCAACATTCAGCCCCTTTAAATTAATTTTTTCATTCCTTAATCTCCCATTTTCTATATTTCTTAAACACGTTTAGTCTCTCACGATTCGCGGATAAACATTTCCATATCCATAATTTCTTATTTTCCGTATTTAGAAAATACATGCTAATTACATTTGGAAAACATTTCCATTTCTCATTCACGCATCACTAACCTTCCACAACCATTGTTCCCTAACCGTAAACTAGTAAGAGAACAATTCCCTAAGTACAAACCCCGCAGGCCTAAACCAACATCAGATCAATACTCAGACAACTATTCAACATAACTAATTTCCAGTCATTTTCTAATGTACTTAACTCCATTTTTATTATTTCTTATCTACAAAAGCTGTTTACACAGCTCTCTATTCAGTTTACGAATCCACTTCTTTACGGAAATCTTTGATTATGACGATAACGTTATAATCTCTACCTTTGAAATATTTAATTTCAAAATATAACTTTTTTAGATAAATAAACAAATAACTAATTAATTAGATAAGTAAATAAATCTTGATTAGAACTGGAAAGTAAATGGTACTTTCCTGAATTTGATAGAATCGAATTCCAATATATATCTCACCTTTGAATACTCTATATTCCAACAACGTTTCGAATGCCAGAATAAACTCACCGTTTCAGGTTAACTTGATTTCTAAATTCATGTTTGTATTTATCACTTAAAATATTCGTCAATTTCCTTTTATAACCCATTTAATCTGCAAAGTGTTTGCTTCTAAATCACTATTCACTTTAAAATGTGAGTTATCCCTTTATAGAAATCTAGGCTCATTTTATTAAATCAAATCTTGATTTATATTTTTAAAAACCATTACAGGTTCAATCGAGTTATTATATAAACTCATACTTCGTATTTCTTCATAAACTTCTTTTACAAATCAATTTCTTGTTAATTATATAACAAGTTTATAACTTCATCTCAATTACATAATCAATTACAAATTATTGGTTTCAAAATCAAATATTAACTATCTTGTCAAATCCTGAATTATATAATTTAAAACTAAATAATTTTATTAATATTCGACTTAGTAGAATAATTATAAATCCCAATGGATTTATTTATGTTCTATCCACATTTCGAATATCAAAATAATTTCATCGTTATCCTTGTTGAAACGATTCCCATTTCCCTTTCTGATTTTCATTTTTGAATCCACATTCTTTATATTATTTAATAATAATTATTTAACAATAATAATTTTATTTCATTTAAAGGTATCATTAATAGATTAACTACTTGTTTTATTATGATTGAAACAAGTTATTACTTTCCAATCCAAATCGAAATTCAATTTCTAATTAAAAATAGATTTTCCCCATTCTAAAGCTCCAAATTCTTTTCCAATATATCCGAATATATTTCACGGTATTTTAATACCAATTATTTCAGGTCGATGTTGTTTAAACACACCAAACACACAATAATCAACCATAGATTATTCGTCACATAATATAATGCAATGTATATGAAAACAACAATATAATTTGTTAAGGAATCCAGTTGGATCCCTCCAACCTGTTTCCTAGCATCCACAGATGTTAATCAACATAAATAACACAATTTCATATCAATATGAAATAATAAAATAAATAGAACCAGTATTCAACGAACAATTTACATATATATATATATGTATCATGATATATATATTATTCAACCAATTAGTTAGCACATCATCCAAACAACCATCACACACAACATTCCATTATTTTTATAAATATTAAATAATGTTTATAATATTATAAAACAGGATAGAGTTAGTGATTTTACTCACCTTGGTCATTAACCTTTAAATAACGATTAATGTTGGTAGATCTGGTCAGGAGTTTTATTTTTATCTAAATTTGTAACGACCTCCAAATCGCTCCAAACTGATTCCACTGTGTAGCATGTGACCATACGGTCTTGACGGATCCTGTTTCGTTAAATTCGGATAACGCACATATAAGTTATTTATTAACAAGTTAATATACTATTGAATTAATTTTAACTAAAATTGTTTAAAAACTTGGGCTCACACCTATTTCTTTAACCGGCTTGGCTTTCCATTTAAAACGTGATCAACTTCATCTCTCCCACTCCAGAAATACAACCCGTCCATCCATTTAACCATTTTGCATTCATTTATTTTATTTTATTAAATTTTTGGGCTTTATATACGCAGTCCATCACCTAACAGACCGCCACCCATATACATAGTATTTTACTCCATCATTCCTTATGAAACTCCAAATTCACTGTAGTAAAATCCTTTATATTCAAAAATTTAGCACCCACGTTTCTCCCCCCTTATCATTAAAAATCTCAAAAAAATTACCATGCTCCTTCTCACTGATTCCTCTATCTCCTCGTCACCAAGTCCACGAACTGGCTGCCTCCTCCAATAATGCATCATCCAGCATATACCCATATACGCTGTAGAGCCAGCCAACTTTATCTCCATCGAAATGCTCCCTTCTTCCATCCGAACTAAACCGCTGCTTACAGTAAAACCCAAACCTGTGCATCCCTCAACTCCCCTATACTCCACGATAAACAACCAACCCACCGCAAGCACTCCCACCTCTCCTCATCCACATACGCAGCTCGACGCAACCTAGTTCGGCATTTACATCACTTCATGCCACCAACATTCAATTCCCTATCCCTTCAAATCGCAACTTCCAGCCTCCCCCCAGACCCTAGTAGCCTGCCTTGTCTTCCCATCTTATGCGTGTAACTCATGATTATTGCAACTTCATCCTTGTAGTTGTTCTTACAGAAATGAGTATGATGTTCAAACTCTTCGTCCTTCTTAGTTTCGAATCCCATAACTTTGCATCGAGTTGTACCAAAATGATGTTATCTTGAATCCCAGGGTCTTGGAATTACATATATATAAACTTTGAGATTAACTGTGCAGTCTTCGTTTGGGTTTTGATATTATGATTTTTGATTTCCATAGAAAGTTAGAGGTTCCTAAAGCGAAAAAAAGGAATGAAAAACAGGCGATGTATTTATATTATTCTGAAGCTTCATGGCGAAGGAATTAGGGTAAATCATAGGTTGCTATTCAAATAGGTAAGGACTACCATGAGCCTTCACTTCTTAGATAGCTGTTGCGATTTGATCATATATAAGGGCTTGTTAATTAGCTTAGAGTAGGGGGAAAATCATGGCAGCCCTATTCCTTAGTAGGGAAGGTAAGATTTTAAACATATATTATTTATATTTTTATAAAAAACAACCTATATAATATGCGCCATAGCGTACAGTTCATACGCATGAAGGTAACGTGAAACAAATGCCATCTTTACTTCTTAGTGATTGCGTGCACAGAAGTGTGTAAAAATCCAACTTCACTTCTTAGTCAAATATTGTACCCATTGACGTAAACTCCGTTCACATGTGGACCGCTACCGACAAAACTAATAACACTATTGTGTCAAGTAATGTGCTATGATTCCAAAACGTAAATAAAATAGACAAGTTAACTTATTATGTGAACCCCAAAAGTACTGATATAGGGTGTAAAATACTTCAAATAAAAAGTTGCTTATTTTACGAATTAAAAATTATAGTAAAATTCTAAAAATCAAAACTATAACTACATCTCAAAGATCTTGTCCAAATTCGAATAAATAATTTATTATAATTAAAAAATCGTTATTGCTTATAAACGATTTCACAACGACTTTCTGAAAATTTGATTTGGACATAACTCACAATTTGTACGATGAAATCTTGATTTTTCACTTCTATTAGAAAAATATAACCAGTTAGATTTGAACGTTTCTTATTTCGAACAAATCTGACTTAAAATGAATCATGTACGCTCAATTAAAGTTCAAAACTCAATATCGTAAACTACCGTGATGTTACGAGCTCGAATATAATTTATATTATCATTAATACGTTCAACTATCATTTAAATAATATATTCGTTATTATAACACGAATATAACTCAATTAAATATCTTATATTATACAGTATACACAGTATTACCAATTCAACTTATTTCTGACCATTTCAGAAATAAATATACTATTATCCCATTATTTATATTATTTAAATATTAAAGATATTTAAATTCAAATCATTTAAAATTATTAGACCAATATATAAATAATTAAATTAATTAATTATTAAATCGCTAAAATTTTGGGATGTTACATTATTTCCCCCTTAAAAGAATTTCGTCCCCAAAATTACTATGGTAGGAAAATGCTACAAATCTTTATTAATCAGGTTAAAATAATTTGTTTTACTTTTTAATTTCAGTTTAACTGAACCAATAAATTAAAAAAATCAACTTATTCCTATTAACAAAAATTTTCTAACATCATAAATTTCCAGAAAATTTCGTCAATGTCTCCTTTGCACGGGTCAATCGATACAACTACAACTCGCCTCTTTAGGCCTTTTCCAATCCAAAATAAAATCAAACAATCAAGTGGCTTGCCAAATAGGCTTATAGAAATCTCATATTCAATAAAATATAAACTGGTACCTATTTATCAGGCATTCAACTCTATTTCTTCCATTTGATATCACTTCAGCATATACAAATATATTTCCGATCAATCTCCAATCAATTTATTCTCAGATCTAAATCATTTTCTTATACCGAAGTTGAATTCCATTTTAAACTACAGTTCCAATTTCAATTCCAAAACTCTTAACTCATCAATCCAATTTCATTTCGAATTCCTATCCCCCAATTCAAATTACTTAACCAGGTTAAGCCTTATTCCTATATTCAAATGACTAATAAATTTCTCGAATTAGTTATCTTGATCCCAAAATTCAAAACCTAATTTTATATCAAAATATATTTTGGATGAAATATTTCATTTACCCTCCTTTCAAAAACATATTGTGTCGGCTTATCATATTCAAGCGTTTAGAAACCCCTATCGGCCTTGTGATGCCCCATTGTAGATCCAGAATTTATAATCCACTCAACCAATTAATCTCCACAATAAAAATCAATTTTATAAAATCTATATATATGCTCTCTCGTATATATACACTCAAACTCAATCTAGGGTATTACTAACCCTATCTCTATCGAGTTATGCTACAGAGCCAAGGTATTCGCTTAACCTTCAGCTCTGCTACCACTTTAACGAACTGAGGGTTTTCGACCCCAAAAATCGACATAAATACCAATGTCAACTATTCCAGAATCAGAAATACTAGATCATTAATAGAAAGAAGTTAAAGGGTGAGGAATATAAAGGAAGAAAATTAGAATAGAAGAAGAAGATCACAATAGAACCAAATCAGAGTAATACGAACCTCACAGCGGAACGAATAAAATATATTATGTAACACAGCTTTGTAAATACAATTCATAACAGCATATACATACCATTATCACATAATATCACAGCGGAAATAAACTCTCTCTCTCTCTCTCTCTCTATATATATATATATATATCTAGTGTTGAAGCCTCCTGCTCCAAGCTGTAAAATCCCAACTACTTGACTGCCCGTAAAAATTTGGGCACACAAGATTTTAGGGAAAACAAAACAAAATAAACTCTGGGTCAGTCAACATGGGCTGGTGTGAGTAAACTCTAATAATTTTGGTTCAACTTTTCAAAAACCTTTTCAAAAGAAGGGAAAATCGCAAGACCGATCCACACATAAAAAAGAATGGATTTTACCTTACGATGGGCCAAAACATTTCTTAAAATCAATACTTATCTGATATTATAATAATGTCTAAATCAAGTAAATAGCAATCTAGTAGAACACTTTCATCTCACGTTCCACGTATATAATATACAATAAAAAACCGCGGGCTCTTATTGGAGAATGGATTTATCACTATGATAAGGTATCGAACCATCTTCCGATCAGTGTACTCTAGAAGCGATACACTGGAGTTCAACCAGAACATCTTGTAACTCGGCCACACATGACCGGCCATTCATTTCGCTTGAACGTTCCAACTATATTGTCATCTCATCGTTGGTAAACCAACATAACTGTTCCCGGGAGATACATAAATGAAAGAAGTAACAAATATAAATATTCTCTAGTTAGTGAAAATATACCCTAATTAGGTGCGACCCACTTACCCATGCTGGCTGCCTGATTTTTGTCATTTCCCGGTTGATGAGGCTTGAGGTCATAATGTATCTTGACAGATCACACCTTTTATTTACTCTGAATGTTACATCGTCATACCTGCCAAATCACAAATTGATTTCACCAAAAATACCACGGGTATAAGCTAAGTGAAATAGATTTCTTCACCACCAACATCAATACGTTTAAAGAGATCAACTTACGTGATCTATTAGATATACTCTGTTAGACATTCATCCATACACGTTGTCCTGGGACTGGACAAACCGAAGGCACTATTCTGTAAATTCATCTTAGGCAATTTCTACCTAGGATTGCCAGAATAGCCCTTGCACAAACTCCGTCTTCAATTATCTTCATCATATTTGATTCACAACGCTAATGCCCTTACGCAGTGATTTTCAGATAATAAATATAATCCCAGTCTCTCCGTATTGAAAACGAAAAAAGGGTCAAAACTTTGATAGCCGGTTATTTAATTATCAAAGGAAACATACATACAAAAAACTGTTGTATTTCCAAATGGAAATTACATTGATCAATCATCAATCAACATTTATCCCATTTAAATTTATTTATTCATTCCTTAATCTCCCATTTTCCATATTTCTTAAGCCCGTTTAGTCTCTCACGATTCAAGGAAAAAAATTCCATATCCATAATTTCTTATTTTCTATTATTTAGAAAATATAGGCTAATTACATTTGGAAAACATTTCCATTTCTCATTCACGCATCACTAACCTTCCACAACCATCAGTCCCTAACCGTAAACTAGTAAGAGAAAAATTCCCTTAAGTACAAACCCTGCAGGACAAAACCAACATCAAATCGATACTCAAACAACTATTCAACATAACTAATTTCCAGTCATTTTCTAATGTTCTTAACTCCATTTCTATTATTTCTTATTTACAAAAACTGTTTACACAACTCTCTATTCAGTTTATGTATCCACAGAAATCTTTGATTATAACGATAACGTTATTATATCTACTGTTGAAATATACAATTTCAAAATATAACTTTTATTCAGATAAATAAACAAATAATTAATTAATTAGATAAATAAATAAATCTTGATTATAATAGAAAAGTAAATGGTACTTATCTGAATTTGATAGAATCGAATTCCAAATATATATCTCACCTTTGAATACTCTATATTCAAACAACGTTCCGAACGCCAGAATAAACTCACCGTTTCATATTAACTTGATTTCTAAATTCATGTTTGAATTTATCACTTCAAATATTCATCAATTTCCTTTTATAACCCATTTAATCTGCAAAGTGTTTTCTTCTAAATCACTATTCGCTTTAAAATGTGAATTATCCTGTTACAGAAATCTAGGCTCATTTTAGTAAGATATTGATTTTTATTTTTAAATACCATTATAGGTTCAATTGAGTTATTATATAAACTCGTACTTCATATTCCACTTCATAAACTTCTTTTACAAATCAATTTCTTGTTAATTATATAACGAGTTTATAACTTCATCTCAATTACATAATCGATTATAAATTATTGGTTTCAAAGTCAAATATTAACTATCTTGTCAAATCCTAAATTATATAATTTAAAAACTAAATTATTTTATTAATATTCGACATAGTCGAATAATTATAAATCCTCATGGATTTATTTCTATTCTATCCACATTTCGAACATCGAAATAATTTCATCGTTTTCCCTTTTGAAACGATTCCCATTTTCCTTTTTGATTTTCATTTTTGAATCCACATTCTTTATATTATTTAATAATAATTATTTTATTCCATTTAAAGATATCGTTAATTGATTAAATACTTGTTTTATCATGATTAAAACAAGTTATTACTTTCCAATCCAAATCAAAATTCAATTTCTAATCAAAAATAGATTTTTCCCTTTCTAAAACACACCAAATTCTTTTCAAATATATTCGAATATATCTCACGTTATTTTAATACCAATTATTTCAGGTCGATGTTGTTCAAGCACCCCAAACACACAATAATCAACCATAGATTATTCGTTACATCATATAATGCAATGTATATAAAAACAACAATATAATTTGTTGAGGAGTCTAGTTTGATCTCCCTATCCTGTTTCCCTGCATCCACGGATGTTAATCAACATAAATAACACAATTTCATATTAGTATAAAATAATAAAATAAATAGAACCAGTATTCAACGAACCATTTATATATATAACGATATATATTATTCAACCAGTTAATTAGCATATCATCCAAACAACCATCACACACAACATTCCATCATTTTTATCAATATTAAATAACGTTTATAATGTTATAAAACTGGACAGAGTTAGTGAGTTTAGTCACCATGGTCGTTAACCGTTAAATAATGATTAACATTGATAGATCTGGTCAGGCATTTTATTTTAATCTAAATTTGTAACGACCTCCAAATTTCTTTAGAATGATTCTAATGTGTTTCCTGTGACCGTATGATCCTGACGGATCATGTTTCGTTAAATTCGAATAATGCATGTATAAATTATGTATTTATAAGTTAATACACTATTGAATTGAATTTAACTAAAATTATTTAAAAACTTGGGCTCACACCTATTTCTTTAACCGGCTTGGTTTTCCATTTAAAACGTGCGATCAACTTCATATCCCCCACTCCAAAAATACAACCCGTCCATCCATTTAACCATTCTGCATTATTTTTTATTTTATTTTATTTTTTAAATGTTCGGGCTTTATATGCGCAGTTCATCACCCAATAGACCGCCACTATACACAGTATTCTACTCCATCTTCCCGAATGAGACTCCAAATTCACTCCAGTATAATCCTTTACATTTGAAAACTTAGCACCCACGTTTCTCCCCTTTCCCCTCCTTACCATTAAAAATCTCGAGAAAAAAATACCATGCACTTTCTCACTGATTCCTCTATCTCCTCGTCACCAAGTCCACAAACTGTCTGCCTCCAATAATGCATCACCCAACGTATACCCATATACGCTGTAGAGCCAGCCAACTTTATCTCCACCGAAATGCTCCCTTCTTCCATCCGAACTAAACCATTGCTTAAAGTAAAACCCAAACCTGTGCATCCCTCAACTCCCCCATACTCCACTATAAATAACTAACCCACCGCAAGCACTCCCACCACGCCATCCACATATGCAGCTTGACGCAACTCAGTTCACCGTTTACATCACTTCGTGCCACCAACGTTCAACTCCCTGTCCCTTCTAGTCGCGACTTCCGGCTTCCCCCCAGACCCTGGTAGCCTGCCTCGTCCTGCCATCTTATGCGTGTAACTCATGATTATTGCAGCTTCATCCTTGCAGTCGTTCTTACAGTAATGAGTATGATGTTTAAACCCTTCGTCCTTCTTAGTTTCGAATCCCAGAACTTTGCGTCGAGTTGTACCAAATGATGCTATCTTGTAGCCTGGGGTCTTGGAATTATATATATATTTTGTGATTAACTGTGTAGTCTTCGTTTGGTTTTTGACATTTATGATTTTTGATTTCCATAGAAAGTTAGAGGTTCCTAAAATGGAAAAAGGAATAAAAACAGGCGATGTATTTATATAATTTCGAAGCTTCATGGCGAAGGAATTAGGGTACATCATAGGTTGTTGTTCAAATAGGTAAGGACTGCCATGAGCTTTCACTTCTTAGATAGTTGTTGAGATTTGATCATACAAGAAGGTTTGTTAACTAGCTTAAGAGTAAGGGGAAAATCACGGAAGTCCTATTCCTTAGTAGGGAAGGTAAGATTTTAAACATATATTATTTATATTTTTATAAAAAGCCACCTATATAATATACGCCATAGCCTACAGTTCATATGCATGAAGTTAACATGAAACAAATGCCAACTTTATTTCTTAGTGATTGCATGCACAAAAATTTGTATAAAAATTCAACTTCACTTCTTAGTTAAATATTGTACCCATGACGTAAACTCTGTTCACGCACGGTCCGCTATCGACAAAACTAATAATACCATTGTGTCAAGTAATGTGCTATGATTCCAAAATAAAAATAAAATAGACAAGTTAACTTGTTCTGTGAACCCCAAAAGTACTAATGTAGGGTGTAAAATACTTCAAATAAAAAGTCGCTTATTTTATGAATTAAAAATTACAGTAAAATTCTAAAAATTAAACTGTAACTACGTCTCAGAGATCTTGTCCAAATTTGAAATAAATAATTTATTATAATTAAATAATCATTATTTCTTATAAACAATTTCACAGTGACTTTCTAAAAATTTGATTTGGTCATAACTCAAAATTTATATGAGGAAATCTCGTTTTTTCACTTCTATTAGAAAAATATAACCAGTAGATTCGAACATTTCTTATTTCAAACAACTCTGATTTATAATGAATCCTGTACACTCAGTTGAAGTTCAAAACTCAATATTGCGAACTACCATGACATTACGTGCTCGATTATAATTTATATTATAAGTAATACAGTCAACTGTCGTTTAAATAATATATTCGCTATTATAACACGAATATAACTCAATTAAGTATCTTATATTATCCAATTTACACGGTATTACCAATGCAACTTATTTCCAACCATTTCGAAAATAAATATATTATTATCCCATTATTTATATTATTTAAATATTCAAGATATTTAAATTCAAATCATTTAAAAATATTACATCAATATATAATTAATTAAATTAATTAATTATTAAATCGCTAAAATTACGCGATGTTATACTTTAGTTCTCTGCTTCTTCACTAGCCGTGGCTCGTGCTATTATCTCAGTCTCTATAGTAGACTGAGTCAAAATAGTATGCTTCCTAGATTTTTCAAGAAATAACTCCTCCAGCAATGCTAAATATATGTAGCCATTTGTCGCTTTTGAATCATCGTATAAAGTATTCCAGTCTACATTAGAATAACCTTCAAGGACATCTTGAAACTTTTCATAATATAATCCAAGGTTCATGGTTTGTTTTAGATATCTCATGAACCTCTCAATAACATGTTAATGCTCTATACTAGGTGTACTGATCAACCTTCATAATAATCTCACGACATCGACAGTGCCGGATCTAATGCAATCATTGGCAAACCGAAGGCTGTCAATAATGCTCGCATAGTCAGACCGTCCTACACTTTTACCAATATTTTTTAATAACTTTACACTAGGATCATATAGTACATCTGCAGGATTACAGTTAAAGTAATTGTATTTCTTTAAAATCTTCTCAAAATAATGAGATTGATCCAAAGAAAGTCCTTTTTCAGACCTAATAATCTTGATACCATGGATTACATCCGCCTTACTTAGATCTTTCATATCAATGTTGACACTTAGTATGGATTTAACAATGCTTATGGCATGAATGTTTGACACAAAAATAAGTAGGTCTTCTATATATAGACATGTGATAGTACAAATGTCATTTTCAAATTTATAATAAATGCACTTGTCACTTTCATTAACTTTAAATCCATGTAAGATTATTAAGTTATCAAAATTTTCATGTTATTTCTTAGATGTTTGTTTTAAACCATATAATGATTTATCTAATTTGTAAATTTTATGTTCTTGACCATGAACTATAAATTATTCAAATTGGTCAATATAAATTTCCTGTTCCAATTCACCATTTAAAAAAAAAATGCAATTTTAATATCCATTTTAAAATTATGAATATAGGCAAGTGAAGTTAATGCTCGAATATGTAGTTCCGGTTACAGGTGAAAGGTGCTAATAAAATCTATATTATGTCTTTGCTTACACCCTTTAGCTACTAAATGGGCTACATATTTGTGCCATCATATTTTAATTTTTTAAGCACTCATTTTCTAGATTTACACCATGTGGTAAATTTACTAAGTGCCAAGTCTTATTAGATTCCAAAGAATCCAACTCATCATTTATAGCCCCTTGCCAAAGAATGGGCATCTAATTAATATAGACCTCTTGGAGGTTTTATGGAATTCTCCATTATAGTAAAAGCACAAAAATATAAGGCAAGATATTATACCTTTTTTCCTTTTATTCTTCTAGATTCATCATAAAGAAAAATTAACATCTATTTACGGCATTACTAAAGCATGGAAAGTAGCAAGTCAAATAAATACCTAAATAAATGTTTCAAATAGTTGAAAGCAACCCCACTATTAAAAAAACCCCATTATTTTTCTTAAATTAAATGTAACTATGTTTTTTTATATTTTTATTAAAACAACACTATATGATTCTTTAACAGATTATGTATTAAATCAATCAATTTTCTTTACTTATACACTCGATCAATGTTATTTATTTCTAGTGTCAAATTTTTATGTTAAATAATTAAAACTAAAGTGAAAATCCTCAACAATGGTGACCATTATTCCAGCTACCTCGAGCCATGCAACTTCTCTGCCTAATCCATCCCTTCGTACCCTTCCAACAGCTAAACTTCCTCCAGATCCGATCCCGTCGAACCCAAATCCACCACCCCTTGTACCTCCTCTACCAGATCGACCCATCACTCCGACTGAAATGGTCTTCTATCTTTTCCACAAAGCCTTGAAACGTAGTTACTTTCACTCCTCCAGTGATTACTTACAAATTCTCTAAAAAAGCGTCATTTTGACGGCTGACATTATTCAAGCTAGCGTTGACATATGGCAAGACTACTTGATGGGGTTCTTTCTCGATACTCCATTATCCTACTATATGGTAGTTATCCACCTCAAGAAACACTAGAAACCGAGAGAACCAATCAAAGTTAAGTACAATGGTAATGTCTTTTTCTTTCTGCTGCTAGATAGGGATGATAGGAAGAGAATACTTGAAGCTGACCCCTCAGTTATGAGGAATAAGGTGCTTACCATTACGAAGTGGGATGTGTCTTTAGGTAGCATTAGTAAAGGGATAAAACATGTTCCTGTGTGGATTGGAATGTACGACTTACCTATGGTAGCTTGGTCTCAACTAGGTATATGTTGGCTAGCTTCTCTAATAGGAAAATTCTTGTGCATGGATCAATCTACTGAGAGTTTAGAATGGCTAGGATATGCGAAATGCATGGTGGAGGTTACTTCTAGTTGTGAGCTGCTTGAAACTCTTTCACTGCTATTAGAAGATGGCACTGAACATATTGTGAAGGTGACATATTTATGGAAACTTGATTTATGTTCTGTCTGTAAAATATTCGGCCATACCTCGATAAGTGTCATAATTCTGTGAGGGCAGTTAAACCAGTAATCAAATGAGAAAGGTAGACAAGAGAAGGTATGTGAAAATGAAGTCAGGAGGGTGCCCTTAAAACAAAACGCTGTGAGTAACTTTGTTGGCTTCAGTGAGCAAGCTAAGATAATGCCCAAGAAAATGTCAGCAAAGAGTACCAAAATGGAAAAAGTGCAAGTGTATACGAAATGGAAAATTAAAGAAGTTGCTAAAAATGGTAAACAACAAGACAAAGTAAGTAAGAAGAAACCCGAGTCAAGTGGTGTCATGAGTTTGGATAAATTTGATGTGCTTGGCAAGATAAATGAAGAAAGTGAAAGACAGAATGTTAATAAGGAAATGGAAGAAGGAGAAATTCGTGATGTACCCCAAATGAACTAAACCTCCAACACAAGTGGCTCAAGGGTTGACTCTCAGGTCATTCCCTCGTCTTTGGAAATTAATATGGTGCGAATGAATGATAACAACATGGAGAGTACGGTTCAAGAGCTAGTTGATGGAAAACAATATGAAAACAGATTGAAAGAAAATGAAAAAGGTAAGCAGGTGGAAACAAACATAGGAAGTAATGATGGTATTAATAAAAATGATGCTATACAAACAATCTTAAAGGATATATGGGATTTCGAGAGCTCCATGAGACATGGTGAGAAAGATTTATGGGTCAATGTGGATGGAATACATCAAGACATACTGGACGGTGCACGAAGCTTTGAAGATTCATTGATGAATGGCGGTTTTGATATTCACTTTCCATGCAATGACAATGTTGCGCACCAAAACAAGGATGATCAAGTTAGCAACTTTAGCTTTAAACCTGGTTTCCTTAACAGTTCCAACCCAAAAACGAAATCGGTTCTAGCTGTGCAAGACAAAGTTGTTGGCAAAGCAAAGGCGAAAGAAACTTCTACTTCTATAGTGACATCAAATGATAAGAAACTTAGGAAGCCAAAGCAAGGTCATCCGTATGTATGTACCCTACCTCCAGCGGCATATAAGCCACCTCCTCCAGCAGTAGTCACTGACCAGCCCTAGTCGCCTATGGCTGAGAAAGCTTCCACTCCTCTAACCCGGAGTAAATTTCGAAGCCTTCAGCTCAATACGGTGTAGCTTTGCGTATTTGGATGGTCAGTATTGGACCAATTGAAATGTATCATTGATTGCCAGTGTTGTTTTTTTATATTGTAAACTTATAAAGTCATATGCTATTTTGTAATGTATTATGCCAGCTTGTTGGCATTTAGATGCTCCCTGCGTGGAGCTGTGCCTTGTCATAGTTGACACATATATGTTGTATCACTTGTAACCATTGTACTTATTATTATTTTTATAATAATAAGTGTTACGTAACACTATAAAAACCTGTCGACCTTGCCAAAAAAATGTTATTTATTTCCAAAAGATACTCATTTATTATTCAATAAATGTTCTCTATCTATACATTCAACTAATGTCATTTGATTACATGACTAGTTAATGAATGTTCGTTATTTATTCAATAATTGTCGTTTAATGACATCTTAAAATATATGCATTTATTGTTAAATAAACGTCATTTAATTAATGTTATTTCCTATAAAATTTTCTAAATTTTCATTTAATTAATGTCAACTTTTATTAGAGACATCTTCAAAATTTACATTCAATTAGTGCCTATTTTAGTGACACTTTCAAAAAACATATTCCCTTTATTATTATTGTTCATAAGTTGTAAATAGAAATATTCGAACAATCATCAATAATTGTAACATGATACTGATTTTGTGTATATGTTAATAAAACTCATTACTTGAATTGGCTCACATGAAATAAATCTGAAATTCAAATTCTCTAATAAAAAGTAACTTCCAACATCATCACATATGATCAAAAGTAAATAGCTAATTTTATACCAATATTTAAAGTCTGTTATAACTTCAAATTTACTAATTGAATTTTACTATAATATTTATGACCCATCAAATGTGATTACTATCTCATTTACTATATCGTTAAATGTTGTTTAATAACATTTATCATGCAATTAAATGCTCAGTTACAAACACTTATTGCCTCATTTAAAATTCTAAGCAAGAACGACAAATTTCTAATTATATGCTTCCTATAAAAAAATTCTTTTACAAATTTCATAGGTTAATTAATTGTTAATATGCACCTTAATAAATCATACAAGCACTTTCAAACGGTTCTCTAAAACAATTATTTTAGCTTAACATGAATGAAATATAAAATTATAATCTCTAGTTAACAATATAATTGTACATATATTGTTTTCTTAATCTTAATCATTCTTAGAAAAAATTTATTCCATCCAAAATAATTTTCATGACTTATAGGATTTACTATTGTTTTCCAAAAGTCTCTTAATTGCTTTTTTTTAATTAGTAAATTAATGCAAAATCCAAAATAATAATAGACAAATTCTATCCAAACTGGGAGTCGTTTGTCAATTATAACAACAATCTGAAACTGTTCATCTAAAGCCATACCTTCAGAGATGATGTCGAAAGCTATTTTGAAGCTCATGTGATGCATCTCTACTGACCTGTCATTCGTCAATTTTTTTGATGCTACTGTTTGAAGTGCGGTCCTTTAAATTTGAAAAGCACAGCGCTGACCATTGAAAGTTGAAACATGGATGATGGAGCAGTATCGTCCAGATTTGCAGTCGATGTCATTTTTTCTAGTAATGTCTTCAAATTGGTGGAAACAATGGTTCGACTGAGTCGTGGACTAGGCCACTTTCTTAAAGACGTTTCGGCGATCTTCTCAATGCTGCAAAGCAGTTTGTACCTTTCTCCATCGCCTCTAGGATAAAACAACCTCTTTTATAATATCAATTCGCTTGCACAACGAATTGAAACTGAATTGCACTCAAATTAAAAAAATGTACTGCTCTTTTCTATTGTAATGAAAAATTCGATGAAGATAAGAGAGTTTTTTATAAGAGAAAAATATTACTATATATAATGCTATGTCTATTCTATTCCTTATATAGATAAAACAAAAAAGTAACATTAGCTATTTTAGTTGGAGGAAAATTGGACCGCAATTAATACCATATTAAATAAAAGAAACATTCAAAAAATTTGCAATTTTTAACATGTAAATTGCATACGTTTCAAAACAGATGAATGTTAATAAATATTAATTTATTATCATTCATAGCAATATTCTAGTACCATTTGTTTTTGTAACAGCTCCATAAAAGTTCACATAAATATATGACCGTTGTGCTAGTGTGACTGTTCAACCACAATAATGGCTCTATACATATATGTAAATATATTACTGTTATAACTTTCAATGCCTCAATTGCATTAATTGCTCAATAATAAATTCTTGGTAATTGCAATTAACTTTTAAATAAATTCATTACATATAGAAAACGTTTCCAACAGCCAGTGGTACTGTGCAAAAGGTTTTATCTCCGTCAAGATAAAAATATAGCAATTCTTAAATGATAGTTCATGGAGATTTCTATCCTTTCTAAGGTGCATTTCAATTCGTACATAATGAATGCTGAAATGACTGTACATGAACAAAATATTAAAGAACCTGAGAATGGTGAAAGGAACCAAACCACCAATGATAATGTACAAGCTCCAGCATGTTCAGCTAAAATTGATGGTCAAAATGGCCAAACTGGCAGAGATGGAGGCTTGGTGAATATGACTTATGTTGTAAATCAAATCATTACTATAACCATCGAGTATAATGCCTAGGCTCTCCTATTTTGGTCGAAAACACATATCACAAATGACATTGTTTCTGAAAGTGCGCTGAATGGTGGACCAACCAATTAAACTATGATGGAGCAATGCAAATAATAGAATGTAGGAATTGATAATTCTGCTGGTAATGTGCATTATTCTATTAATCAAGACAAAGCTTATTCTGAAAATATTCCCATACCCATAAACCGACTCTATTGTGATGATGGTCTACCAAGTCAGACAAACAACTGTGTTGAACTACTGATTGTCTCCATCTTATATTAGCAAAAGGGTACCCCTAATAAGTAAACTGATGTGCACGTGCACTACCCTCCCTTTTAAAATGCAATGCATGCAGCCCTAATGAAAAAGACACCCCCACCATCCAAAATCAAATCACCTCAAAATCTTTACTGCTACAACCACATTCATCCACTAACTGCTTATAAAGCTCCTCTATGATTATTGTCAGTGTAATTTAGGTGGACCGCTCCAATGGGCCTATGGCAAATGATATTTTCTTAGTCTCCCCCTCTGAGCTTCAATCCCTGGATATCACGGCCTTAAGAAACTACCCACCTGACCTGTAAAGAAAGAGATGATAAATGACGATGGATCATCATCCCTAAATCTAACGCTTGGTTTTCAAGTAATTTGTGTTGTAGGTAAAGTATTTAGGTTGTGAGGAAGGAATGCATGGGGTTTAATTTCTTATTTTGGGAGCTAGTTATGATATGCTGGTTGCTCATGTATGCGACATACACCTTCCAGTCTGGCTGCTAGCATAGTTTTGAGTATCATATCTGCTCTTGGTGATGTTTCTTAGTCCTCATCCTGTTGTCTTGCTATATCTTGTGGGTACCACTTTTTGTTTCTAGTTCTTTTTCCCTTCTGTATTTTCTCCAGTATATTAACGGAAATTATAAAAGGCCCAGAAATAAATGACAAAAAAGAGTGCGGTGGATACCTGCACAGCTTGATTAGCAGAGCCCCCCTGAATTCCACGGCTGGATCCACTTTCGCAATTCTCTGACCTCCAGTTTCCGGGCCTTCTAGCATCCTCCATGTATTAATACACTTGTTTCTATGTTTCTTTTCCATGTGTAGATAGTGTATCTTACATGGTCTATGTTTCTTTTTATAAATTTTTAATGTATCAATAAAATGTAATAGGACCATTCAACCCCATCGGCCTTGCCAAAAAATATATTTAATAATTCTAAAGAAGTAATATCCTTTGAAATGGAAAAATAAATGTATTATTATTTCAAAGATTTGAAATAAAATTGGGAAAAGAATTATTAATTGGAACCAAGTAGTTAAATTTTACCCTAGCATCTTCATTTCCTTATTTGAATTTACTCACATAAGAATATATAGTCCCGGATTGAGTGTTTTACGTTTCCATTACGCACAAATTAACCTATGTTATTTTGTAGACCTTGGTTACTTATTACTATTATTTCTACTCCATTATTAGTATGTCATGATTGTATCTATGATATTATTATAATTGGAATCGAATATACATTATTTAACAACTTATTGAAATGTTATGTTATTATTATATTTTTCATTCCGCTGTGACATTCTGTGTATTATTTAATTCCATCTCTTCTTATTTTATCGTCTTTTACTTAAACTCATTAATAATTCAACATTTTGGAATAGTTTGATTTGGATATGTGTGGTTTATTATTGACTTGAATTGCCACAAAAAGGCGGGCTGTTACATTCCTTGTTAAGATTATGCCCATAATTGCTAGAAACTGGGAACTATTCTCGGTTGTTAATATTAGGGTTTTGGAATTGATGGTGGATTTGTAAAAATTAGATGATTGGAAGATTCCCACTGGTGGAGGATCTTAAGTGGAGTTCATTTGCAATGTTGAATCATTGAGATAAATTGTGAAATTTTTAGAATTTTGCTTTTAAGTCATGATGTTCTTGGTTAGTTAAGGGCAAGGTGCTGGAGTGGTCTGGACGATGGAAAATAAAGCATAGAGGTTAGGGACGAGTTGAAATATTACCCTAGTTAGCTGTGGCAGCAATGGTTTTGGATGGAAGGTGGAGGTGATAAGGTATTGTAGCAACCTTGCTTTATATGCCTTAATCATAACCATATGTAAATAAAATAAAAGGGTTAAATTTGAAATTCTAAAGATTTATGAATTGAATATAAATATATGAGATTTTTGAAAAAAATTATATAAGTGAACTAGTTGGAAAATATGATAATTTTATATTGAAAGTTAGATTATTGAATAAAATAAGCGAGACTCATGTTAAATAAAAGTTATCTACTATCAACGGATAAATTGTAAAATAAGACATAAATTATATTGTAATGATCTGGAATATATTTTAACGATTACAAATTTAAATCTACATACGTAAGACATTATTTTATATTAATTTAAATAAAATCAAATTCATAGCTTTATCGCCCAAAGCCAATTGCCTTACTCCTTACTCTTGGATCTTTCCTCTACATCCCGACTCCGCCTAACTCTAGTTTGAAAACCACTTCTTTATTTGGAAAAAATGAAATCCCTAATTTCTTCTCAATAAAAAATTATGTCTCTCTGAAAATACTGAATGAATCGTTTTGACTCCCGACACGATAATGGAGGTCGATGGCATTATCGGAGGTGCAACCTGGAGTATTTCTTTAAATGTGAGAGGAGGTGCACTCGAGCTTCTTTTGACAGAGTAGGCGAGGAAGAACTCGTGGTCTATAAATGCGAAACCAGATGTGGCAAGGAGAGTTGCAATGATTGGGTAGTGGTATATGAGCGAATGATAGTGGAGGTTGAGCGCGACGACTTTACTTAGTATTGAAGATGCTATTATTATGTAGCACAACGATGTTGTTGGACCAAAAGGGTTGTCTAAAGAGGAGGTTGATGCAAGATGGTCAATTCGGGCAATGGATTGGCCAGCCAGTTTGGTAGCGAGGGCAGTAAGGTTTTCTAGTAGTAGATGTCCAATCATGGAATTTCTAATGGGTTTCTCCTCATGCACTATGATATTTATATACTATGAACCTTGTTTTTATATACGTCATTTAATTATGACTATAAATCAATAGTTGGTTGAATTATTTGATTATACTGGGTTAGTATATGTGTCTTTGGGTGAACTGAGCTGTTTGGATGATGGTATAAGTTTTACTATAGGATTGGTTGAGAAGTTTTGAGATTGTTGGATGATACATTGCAAAAGAAACATTTTCCGAATTTTATTTTGAGTTATGAAACATATTTTGTATTATTACTTTTACTTTGTATATTGTTAATTTGGATGTTTGATAGATTTGATTATTTTGAAATATTTAAGAAAGTTCATGAAAGTTGTTTTGATATTTTAGAGTATAAATTGAAGTATATCTATGAAATTATAAATATTGACTTGCCCTTTGAACTGTAGACATATTGAAATTAAATAATAAATTTTAAATAAATATTAGTATTTTAACCAATATTTTGGATAATTAAATAAATATGATACATTAATTTAATCATATGGATATCACAAGCTTATTCATTCTGTTGGAATATAATATTTTGGAATAATTTTATTTTTATTAAGGTATTTAAAATTAATTTACAATTTATTTCAAATAAGACATTTGAGAAGTTTCTATTTTTATTAGGATATGAAATATTTATCATATAGTAGTTTCTATATTAAATGTGGAATTTCTTTAGTAATATGATTTTTATGGATTTGTGAAAGCACATGCTATGAAAGATTCTATGTTTCAAATATTTAAATTATTTCTTGAGAAAGACTTATTGATATAAGATTATCTTTATTATTTCAATTTAGAATTATATTATAATTTCATATAATATTTCTCTAATTTTTTTGTTTTTCCCATTATCTACAATACTTTCAATATTGTGGACGATTCACTATTGATATTGATTTGATTGATTATTTGAATACGATACAGTGGTGACATCTTTTATAATTTTTGTAATATTTAAGTTATGTATAAATAGAAACCTAAATAAGTGGTTTAGTGGTATCGTTTGGTATGATACCTTTTGTTATATTTCCTGGTTATTTATAAATTATTGAAAGGCGAGTGTCATCTGTGAGCACTAAATAAATAGATTAGTAAATGTGGTGGTATGAGACACTGATATGTTAATATATATATATATATATATATATATATATATATATATATGTGAGTGTGTGTGTGTGTGTGTGTGTAGTAGTCATTTACCGTCTTATTAAAAGCTGTGGGTCAATGATTATACTTAATCGTGTGATATTAATATTACTATACATCCAACTTCTTTTTTGTTGGGGAGTGAACCAGAATGACCAATGTCCATCCTAGTGGCCTAATCGTGGGTCATGCCTGAGATCTGTGAAACAAACGCCATGTGTCGGCATCGACCATGTGTCGACAATATATTTATTCTTACTAGTCGACAATATATATATATATATATATATATATATATATATATATATATATATATATATATATATATATATATATAAAGTTGTGTGTGCGCGTGTGCGCGCGTGCATCAGTGACATTTAGCCCCTTATGTTATCATTAAGAGCTCAGATAGGCTTGTGACCAAAATGTAAGGCGTGGTCCCGTAGTGTGTTTATGACATGCAATGGATAAAGGTCATGATTTCCATCAAGGTAAGCAAGACTGTAGAAGGTGGTCTGGAGGGATACATGCGTCGTGTTCACCAGATCAATCAGTAGTTTTTTGGAGACGATGTGTTTGTCGATCTCCATTTGTAGTTCTAATACAGTTTATAGTCAAATACAAGATTATACCAAAGACCATGTCATGTGTATGATCAATCCCCTTATCCTTATTCAATATGTGTCGCTAGCATATCGCCAATTATTATTGTTTCTATATATTGCATTATGATTCCCTAGAATATCGCCAGTTGCTATCATATGATTTTTGTGATGTTTATTCATCATTTGAGATTCGATTTGCTTATTTTATCCTTTTTTGGCCTGCGTTGCCATTTTTTATGATTTCATGTATTGACATTTGTTTTATTAACATAGAGGATATTTATTTGGAGAATGGGTGATATATTTGGACTTACCTAGTTATTAATCTGATTATGGATGGTGATATCTCTTTATGCATGACTTAGAGTTTCTGTGCCAATTTCAGGATATTCAAGATTCCTCTATTCATTTGATTTTATGATATTTTTTTTACTGTGTTTATGTTGATGATGATTTTGTATAGAGTTGAGTTTGATGAAATTATTATACCCAGTATATTCCTAGTACTATTTGATTATTTTCTTTGGATTTAGATATAGTTCAACCCATTTATTATATATATATACTACTCGGATCAGTCTGGGACATTTCAGATTTAGGGACATTGAGATTGGCTTTTATTTTACTAGTCATAGAGGAGAATATGTATTTAATATATTATTATTTTTAATTGTGTGGACCATGATGTATATAATGCGGTAATGTATATTAAACATGTATTGTTTATTATATATTATCACTGCAATGACTCTATGAATTTTTGTATTTTGTATTATTCCGTCTTGGAGGCACATGTGTTATTGTTTCTTAACAATATTGTATACATATATGTGAATTATATATTCAATATTTTAACATGTAATAGTGTTAGTCTAAGAGAATTTTCATATGTGTACCCCATTAGCCTCATTCGACGGTGTTACTTTATAAAGTTGAACTTTTATAAGATTTCTATTGATGATCTATGTTTCAGTCAATATGAAGGTAATGCATAATTGATTATTGAATTTGTTGAAGAGAAAGACTGATATATGAACTTGAAAAAAAGGACACAAAAAATTGTACGCATACCAAATATTTATAAATACACTGAAATGCAAAATAAAAGATAAGTGGGCTACAACCTGCCATGATGTGTTGAACTCCTTGCGGGTTCAAATAAACTTATTGATCCGTTGTTATATCATGAAATAATAAAAATATGAATAGCCATTTACACATTTCTTCTCTAGGGTTACCAAAACCACAGATTTTGATTCTTCTGAAAAAGTTATATTTGTAGCAAAATTAAGGTCAGCGGAAGATTCTTGATGGATTGATGGACTCAGCTCTAAGTATAGAGGGTTGTATACATCTTATTTGATGAAATGAAGAGAGATCTAGGAGGAATATCACGTTGTCTTATTTTAAGTATTTCGATTGACACTAATTTGATGGCTAGTGTTGGGGTTCTAGCGGCTTTGAGAGCTTTGCTTATCTTCTTCTTCAGTGTGAGTGTAACACCCCGTAATTTTAAAGGACATTAATAAACTAAAGAATACTTAATTTAATGTTGGGAATTAAGTAAAACGGACTATACCATTGAGTTCGTCTTGGAATTCCGGTTCAGATTAACTCTGAGTTTGCGTAAAATGGACATTATATGAAGAAGATATAAAGGTTATAAGTTTGTATACATATAAGGAAGAAATAAATAAACAAATCAAACAATAACTTAAAAACAAATCAAATTTGATGAGCGGGAGACCAACGTGGGAATAAGACCCATTGGGGGTCGACCTACACCCCGGGGGGTTGACTTATGGGTCGACCCACACAAGGGTGTGTCGACGCTAGGGTCGAACCAGGGGTCGACCCACCCTAGATCTGGCCAGGTTCATGTAATTTTAGATATAAATATTTAATGGTAACCTTGGCATGTTTATAAACCGGATCTGAGCCTATGCCTGTTAAGAAACTGATTAATATCCAGACAAATCTGTTATAATTACATGTAATTTTTCATGCACCTATTCCGCTATTCAGTTGTTGATTTATGCCTATTTCTATTTCTATTTGCCTATTTTTGTTCTTCTCCCTCTCTTATTCCCTTTTTATTTTATAAGCCTAGGCTACCTTTGAGCCTAGGCCAATCTCATAAGAGATATATGTATGAACGAAATTAGGAAAAGTTGAGGAATATTTGTAATGAAAAAAAGAGGGAAATTTGGTTCATACCTTATACTGTGGAATATGACTATAATTTGGGGTGTATGAACATGTAAATCTGTAGGCTTAATTCAAAGGTTAAGTGGAACATGTTAGTAAAACTATATGTCGCCTGTGTAACCTATTAAATTTGTTGGTGTTAAGTAAACATGTTTAATATGTTGGGTTTGTATGGACACTATTAACCCATGAAAATTAACCTTTGAATTTGGAGGGTGGTTGGGCTGTAAGGCTTAACCTGTGGAAATCCTAGTTGATTGGGGATACAAGTTTTGGGGATTGGTTTGTGTCATCTGTTGTGTGGGACCCATATTAGTCAGTAACCCATTATGGTATTAAACGGGGACCCCGCACTAGGTAGGGGTCAGGGCACGCTTACTGAGCTAATTGTAAGAGGTTCATCTGGGAAGGGGTGTTCTGATGGCGCGTTCCAACGGGGTCATGTGCGTGCATGGGTCCGGCCTGCTTGGGAAAATAAGCCGCCATAACACCTGTAAATAGGTCTGTGTCCTTCTGTAGGTTGCCACTTTAGGAAGTAATACACCCTACCATGGGGCCGACACAGGTTATTAACGTGTTAGAGAGCCGATCGCTTGGGGTAGATATTATGGTACATCTAGTCCCTCATGTTTAGGTACCTGTCATTTCTATTTGGGGTAACACTCGTTATTTCTGTTGGGGTACCTATTATTTCTGTTTGGGGTAAAGCCCATTACTAGAAGTACACCTAAGTCTGCCATTGTATTTATTTAGGGATTATTTTGTTTTTGTTAAATAATTGGAAAACACTTAATCCGATATACTAGTATTGGTGCGGAGAAAGTAGTTGAGAAGCATAGTTAATCCCGTTTATTCTGTTTATCCTATCCATCCTGTTTGTACCTGCTATATATTACAGTAAGCTCTCATCCAGTTTATTTTACTGTCTTGATACTTTTATTTCTTTATATGCTAAAAGTCACTTGACTCGCCATACTTTATGTCTGACCCATTTTGTTTCCTTTTCTTTCTTTCCTCCCCCCGGTTCTCAGGGTGGGAACTGTAGTATCCCAAAATTCCGGTACAATTTGAGCTGAACAAATAACACAAGTCCAACCCAAATTACACTGGGAACCAGAAAACTAATAAAAAGAAAACAGAGGGTGAGAATAGATAAGATAGAAACTTAGAATAGAAGAAGAAGAAGAACATACAACATCAGAGTAACACGAATCTCACAGCGGAAGAACAATATATAATAGATACATAACTTTGAAATAAAACCAGTATATGTATACCGTAATATTATCAAAGCACAACACTTAAAACACAGCGGAAATAACTATAGCTATATAATCCTGAAGCCTCCTGCTCCAAGTTCTCCAAGTATATCTGTAAAATTCTGACTACTTGACTGCCCATACAAAATTGGGCACCCAAGAGTTTAGGGAAAACAAAACAAAATAAACTCTGGGTCAGTCATGGGACTGGTGTGAGTAAAACAATTTAAAACAGTTTGAGCAATAGAACGATATCTCATAAACCACGCCGTATAACGGAACGGGTTTTTCCCTTATGAGAATCCAAAATAATCTTTATATCAAAATTCTTTTGATATTATAATAGTGTCTATCAACCACAATATAATAATCATTTAGTAGAAACGCTTTCATCTCACGTTCTACATGCATAGTATACAATCAAAACTGTGAGCACTTATTTGATAATGGATTACCAACTATGACAAGGTATGGAACCACCTTCCGATAGTGTACCTCTAGAGAGGAATACACTGGGTTCAATAAGAACATCTTGCAACCCGGCCACACATGACCGACCACTCATTTCGCTTGAGTGTATCAAATGTATATCACCAACGGTTGGGATCAGTAACCGTTTCCCGAATGGGACAACATCGAATAGATTTAAGAATGAAATGAATATATCTAGATAGGTGATAATACACCCTAATTGGCAGCCAACCACTTAGCCATGCTGCCTGCCCGATTTTTGTCATTTCCCGGTTGTGAGGCTAGAGGCCATGCTTATCTCTGACAGATCACAAGTTTATTCACTTTGAATGTCACATCGTCATACCCGCCAAATCACAAATTGATTTCCCAAAAAATACAAAAGGTATATAACTAAGAGAAATGAATTCTTCCTCCACCAAACATAAATACATTTGAAGAGATCATCTTATGCGATCCACTAAATATACTCTGTTAGACATTCTTCCATACAGGTCGTCCTGGGACTGGACAAACCGAAGGCACTTTTCTACAAATCCATCTTAGGCAATGTTTACATACGATTTGATAGAACGACCCTTGCATAAACTCCGTCTTCAATTATCTTGATCATATTTGATTCGCAACGCTTATGCCCATACGAAGTGGTTTCCAAATAATGAGTCTGATCCCAGTAACTCCGTGTTGAGGACGGAAAAATGGTCAAAAATTTTGATAGTCGGTGAGTTAACTATCAAAGAAAAACACGTGTGCAGACAACGATATTATTTCCGTATGGAAATTATATCGATCAATCATCATTTAACACCTATCTCTTTAGTTCATTTTTTATTCATTTTCTGCTTCCATATACTCAACATTCCTTATTTTCTAAATTTAGAAAATATACGTTATAAATCATTGGAAAACATTTCCATCTCTTTTTCATGTATCACGGCCATTCCAGTATCCTTTATCATCAAACATTTCATTTTCTATGATTAGAAAATATATCTGATTATGTTTGGAAAATGTTTCCAAAACTCATTCATTTGATTTAAACCGATGTTTAAACATCGCTAGGCCCACTCAGACCATTACGCACATTAACTAAATTCACTTAACCATCATTCACTATTGAACCTTAACCATTCCTTAGTTAAAAATGGAGTCAATCAAGTTGGGGTATAACTACCTCTCAGACCATAACAGAACAACAGTTCTAACTTCGAAATAGACAAAGTTCACCTTCTAAATATTTAACAAATTTCCTTACATAAATCTCGGATTCTATTTACGAATCCACTTCTTTTACAGAAATCATTTGATTATAACAATAGTGTTATAATCCCATGCTTCCTAAATATAATAACTGAAGTATAACTTTTATTTATTAATTTGGATAAATAAACAAACAACTAATTTATTTATAAATAAATCAATCTTGATTAGAAACGGAAAGTGAATAGTACTTTCCCGAATTCGATATAATCAAATTCAACGTATAATTCTCTTTCGAATAATATCTATTTGATAACTCCTTTTCAAATAAACTATATTCGACTAACTCTCTTCGAAGTACTAATATTCGATAATCTCTCTTTCGAGTAAACTATATTCGATAATCTTCTTTCGAATAAACTATATTCGACAATCTTCTTTCGAATAAACTATATTCGATAATCTTCTTTCGATTAACTCTAATTGATTTACTCCTATTCGATTAACTCCTTTCGAATAAACTATATTCCTTTAACTCCTTTCGAATAAACTATATTCGATTAACTCCTTTTGAATAAACTATATTCGATTAACTCCTTTCGAATAAACTATAACTCCTTTCGAATAAACTATATTCGATTAATTCCTTTTGAATAAACTATAACTCCTTTCGAATAAACTATATTCGATTACTCCTTTCGAATAAACTATATTCGATTAATTCCTTACGAATAAACTATATTCAATTAATCCTTTTGAATAAACTATATTCGATTAATCCTTTCGAATAAACTTCGATTAATCCTTTCGAATAAATTTTATTCGATTTATCCTTTTTCAACTAACTCTAATCTGACTAACTCTATTCGAATAACTAATATTTGACTAACTCTTGTTCAATTAACTCTATTCAATTAACTCTAACTCGATTAACTCTAATCGATTAACTCTAATTTGATTAACTCAAACTCGATTAACTCCTTTCAACTAACTCTAACTCGATTAACCCTAATCAATTAATTCTAACTCGATCAACTCTAATTGATTAACTTTAGTTCGATTAACTCTAATCGATTAATTCTAACTCAATTAACTCTAATCGATTAACTCTAATTGATTAACTCTAATTGATTTACTCTAATCGATTTACTTTAATCAATTAATTCTAATCAACTAAATCTTATTCGAATAAATTTTATTTGATAACTCTATTCGACTAACTCTATTCGATTACAAATACTTCCTTTTCTATTTGTTTTACAAATATCTCCTTTTCTATTTGTTTATATTTATTTCATATAAATATTTCCTTTTATCTTTCTTATTTGTTCAACAAATATTTCCTTTTCAATTCTATTTATTTAACAAATAAATATTCCCTTTTTAATTTTATTTGTAAACGTTTTACAAATATTTCCTTTTCAATTCTATTTGTAAATGTTTTACAAATATTCCCTTTTATAATCTCTATTTTTATTTTCCAAATAATTATTTCTTTTATAATCTATTTATTTTAAAAATGTTTCCCTTTATAAAATCTTTTGATTTTATAAATATTTCTTTTTCAATATAACATTGAAATTTTCCTTTTTAACATTCCAATATTCCTTATGGTATTTAACGTACCATATGACAATGATCGGTATCATTCAAACATACAAAATCAACAACAGATTTCATATCACATCATATAACACAATATATGAAAAACAGTAAAATAAATGTTGAGGAATCCGACCCGTTTCCCTGCATCCACAGATGTTACACAATATAATTCACATCAATTTCATTTCACTATGGAATATTTTGATAAATAGAATCAATATTTGATTAACGATATATATATATGTATATATATATATATATATCGATATTTTCAACCAATCAATTAGCAGTTCAACCAAATAGTCAATCAACAACAATCAATCATCATTTTTCAGTTCAAAAAAATACGTTATAAAAATAAGAACTGGTAGAGTTGGTCAGTTTTACTCACATTGGACGATCATCGTTAAATAACGATAAACTGTCTTTCATTTGATTCAGATCCGACAATTTATTTCGCTATAAATTGTAACGAGCTCGAATTCACTCCCAGCCAGTTTCATTGCATAGCCACCGTCCATACAATCCCAACGGATCAGACCTTTCTAAAAACTGAGTTTGTATGAAATAATTATCGCATTAACAAGTAAATATACAAATTAAATTAAACTTAAGTTTTAAATTATTTACATAGGCCTTTACCATTTTGATTCAGTCCATTTGCCCCTTGGAAAAATCAGCCCATAAAAGTCTTCTTCTCCTTTTATCAAATCGCGATCTGCTTCATTTCAAGCTTCCTATTTTCGAAAATTTCGATCATCGGTTCCTTTGTTTTCTCCACCGATTTGCATCACCTTAAACACCATTGTTCACCACTTCCAAACCTCAATCCATCTCGTACACAAATAGCTAAACTCGGTCATCACCAGAGTTCGCGTTCGCCTGCTTCCATCTTGCAACAACAACAATGTTGTGAAATCTTTCATCACTTGTTTTACCACTAAACCCAAAATTAAATCCACCGTTGACCTCCTCTTTCATTTAACTACGCCCTCATCCCATAATTGAAGAACTCGCAATTCCCGTTCTTAACGCGTTGAGCAGAGCTTCCAATGATCGAACGACATCTTTTTTCACGGTTTACCCTCAAACTTTGCACACAAACACTACAACTCATCCTCAATCCAAAACTGAGATCGAAATCCTGATTTAAAGCATATAGGCTAGTGATTTTGAACCCTAAGTGTTGCTGAACCCACGCTGTATGAAATTGGTGCGAACTAAAGTACGTTCGATCACTAAAAAATCAATATGAAACTGAAGAAGATCATCGCAGGAGCTCAAAACAAATGTATTTTGATTTATGGATTTTCATTCCTATTTGATTTGAATTTTTTGAGTAGAAACTTGGTTTGCTGTTAAGTGAAAAAATGACGGCGGTATTGGTATTGACCAACGCAGTGACAAATGAATTAGGTTAGAGGTTTTAGGATTATTTATAGGCGGAAATAATATTATGTAATTCGATTATTTTATCGATTTTTATTCGATCACTGTTTGTATTGATTATTAAAAATCCCTATGATCACATACAATATCCAAATTCAACGAAAATGGACATACATCTACAGTTCGACATTACGGACCCAACGAAACTGGTTTTGTCGAATTCTGACTCTGTTTGCTCAAACAGAGTATTTTTAAAGTCAAATTATCGACTGTTTTTCACATTAAAATCCCGTACGGCCACATACTGACTTCAAAAATCACGAAAATTGAAATCTAGCAAAAATTTAATATTGCGGATCCAACAAAATTAGTTTTGTCGAAAACGGAGGTCGTTTGCAAAACTGACTATTTTTAAAGCTCTAAATAAACCCTTTTTAAATATTAAATATATTTAAAAATAATTGAATTAAATATTTATAAATAAATATTATCGTATATATTCACAATAGAATATCATACAGCTCAGAATAAATATATATGGATTTACAACTCGATATTTCATCATCAGAGTTATATCGATATTCGATTTATATTTCAATCCTTTTATAAATCGTTATAAATTATAAAGGAATTCCATAGCGACTTCTCGAAAATTTGATTTGGGCATAAATCAAAACCTACACAATGAAATCCTGATTATTCTCTTCCACTAGAAAAATATACTTCACCGGCTCCGAACGTTTCTTATTTCACAGAAATCCGATTTAAAACGGATTATGTATATTCATTTAAAGTTCGAATCAACAAATTACGAACTGCAACGCCATTTCGAGCTAGATTTTAATTATAATATAATTATACGTTCAACTGACGTTTATATAATTTATTCGTTAATATAATTCAACTCTAAACTTAATTAGATATTTTGAATTATCCAATTCACACAATATTGTGAATTCCACTATTTCCGACTATTTCATAAATAAATATATTATTATATTATTTATATTAATTAAATATTCAACATTATTTAATTAAACAACCATTTAATTCTCTAATCACTAATTATATAAATAAATAAATTATTTATTATATCCTAAAAATACGGGACATTACATTCTTCCCCCCTTAAAATAATTTCGTCCTCGAAATTGTTAAGGTAGAAAACAAACCCTATTGATTGGGTTAAAAATTATTTTTACTTCTTTAACTTCAGTTTCACTATACCAATTAATTTCAACTAAATTATTAATTCATTCCTACTAACGAAAATTTTCAGAAATCTTGAAAATTTTCTAACACCTTAACTTTTCGAAAAATTTCGCCAGCACGTCCTTTGTACTGGTCAGTAGCTCAAACTCCAACTCGCCTCTTTAGGCCTTCTTCAACCCAAAAGAAAATAAAACAGCCAAGCGGCTTGCCAATTCGGCTCATCAAAATCTCAAACCCATATATAATATAAACGGGTACCTTTTTGTCGGGCATATCAATATATCCTTCCCATGTGTTACCAATTCTGCATATACCAATATCATCCCAATCGTTCGGTTATACCCAAGCCAAATTCTGTTATTAACTCAGATTCCATTTTTAATTTCAACTCTTAACTTACCAGTCAAATTCCTTTTCGAATTATCTCTAATCCAATCTAATTCGATATTTTCTATCGCAATTCATTTTCCACTAACTGGTTCCAATTCAATTCTAACTCACTTTCACAAATTTCAATTTAAATTTGTTTTTGATTCAAACAGTCTCTTCCTGGGAGTTTTAAACAATTTATCCTTTTCAGAAATCAAACATTCATTTTGGAGTATCAAACCACTTGTTTTCCTCAAAACAATTCAAAAACAAAATCTTTTTGGTAGTAATCTGTCACTTACACTCGAAAATGAACACTGATGATGCAGCTGTCATCATCGGAAATCACTTTTCAAAATCATTTCTAAACACTTCCATTTTGAGATACATTTCAAAATATCCTTCATAATGCTTGTAAACAATTTGAAATCTCCCCGGATTTTAAAATTCTCATATACTTATTTCAACTCCATCTACAAACACCTTTCCAAATTTCAAGGGTTTTAATTTCAATTCTGATTTTATTTATTTCATTACACTTACATGAATTCTGATTGGCCATTTACATAACCATTCCAATTATAATCTTATTCGATTATAATTACAACCAACACATCCAATATACCATAATACTTCAAATATCTAAACTTTGTTTATATCAAAATATAATATAGGTAAAATTATTTCATTTACCCTCTTTTCAAAACATACAGTGTCGATTCATCGTATTCAAGTGTTTATAAACCCCTACCGATACAGTGGATCAAACTGATCAACCAAAACCAATAAACAACTCAATCAATAAATCTCCACAATATAAAATCATTTTACATTGAACAACAAATACGCGCTCATATATATACACTCAAACTCAATCTAGGGTATTTCTAACCCCATCTCTACTAAGTCACACCACAAAGCCAAGGTAATTACTTAACCTTCAGCTCTGATACCAACTGTAGTGTCTCAAATTTCCGGCACAATTTGAGCTGACCAATAACACAAGTCCAACACAAATTACACTGGCAACCAGAAAACTAATAGAAAGAAAGCAAAGGGTGAGAATAGATAAGATAGAAACTTAGAATAAAAGAAGAAGAAGAACATACAACATCAGAGTAACACAAATCTCACAGCGGAACGAACAATATATAATAGATACATAACTTTGAAATAAAACCAGTATATGTATACTGTAACATTATCAGAGTACAACACATACAACACAGCGGAAATAACTATAGCTATATAATCATGAAGCCTCCTACTCCAAGCTCTCCAAGTATATTAGTAAAATCCTGACTGCTTGACTGCCCGTACAAAATTGGGCACCCAAGCGTTTAGGGAAAACAGAACAAAATAAACTCTGGGTCAGTCATGGGACTGGTGTGAGTAAAACAATTTAAAACAGTTTAAGTAATAGAACGATATCTCATAAGACCACGCCATATAAAGGAACGGGTTTTTCCCTTATGAGAATCCAAAATAATCTTTATATCAAAATTCTTTTGATATTATAATAGTTTCTATCAACCACAATATAATAATCATTTAGTAGAAACGCTTTCATCTCACGTTCTACATGCATAGTATACAATCAAAACTGTGAGCACTTTGTAACGACCCAGAAAATCTGAACCAATTTAAAAATTTTAAATTGGCTAAAATAATGGATTTTAAATATTTAAAATAAATATTTTAAATAATGGCAATGGAAAGTGAGTTTGAATCGACAATTGAAAACGAATATAATTAATTCTAATTATAAACAAGGCTTGAAAAGGCGCTGCAGTTTCAAAATTTGAATTCAAACTTTGTCGGACTGTACCGGGTGCAAAACAAAACGGATTTTAGTGAAACCAAAAATATTTAAATCTGTTAGTGAATACCTTTCTAACGAATCTGAAAGATCGAATTTTCACAGCGGAAAGCAAAAGTTATGGCCGAATGAATTTTCAGAAAGGTCGCTATGGAATTTATATAGCCTGAGAAATTGGCCATTTTGCATACGACCTCGGAATTCGACGAAACCACTTTTGTTGGATCCGTGATGTCAAATTATTGCTAGGTTTCAAATTTCATAATTTTTGAAGCTAGTATGTGAGCGTGGCAAAGGAAAATGTGTTTTGGTCAATTACAGTTAAATTGGATCGACCAGAAATGGGCCTTTTTGCAAACGGTCTCAGAATTCGACAAAACTAGTTTTGTTGGGACCGTACCGTCAAAACATAGCCAGATTTATTTTTCTGGAATTTTTCGAATTAATTTGTGGCCCTGGCAAATTGAAATGTACGTTCAAATCAAATATTGAATGTTATATATTTTAAATTAAAGGGAAACTGACAGAAACAGTCGAATGGGCCTACGAAACATATCCCATTGTGTTCGGAATGGGGGTAAACCGCTAGGAACGATAGTCGTTGGGTTTGGATTGGTGTTCGCGTGTGACAAGGGGTATTTTAGAAATTTTAAAAATATATAAATAAAAGAAAAAATATGATTGGCCGATATCTTTTCTCTCTCCCCGACATTTCTAAATCGCGAACGACGGAAAAGGGTTCCGAGCTTTCCCCCTCGTTTTCTCCTCCTACACGCATCGATAGCCTTCGACCCAGTTGGGGTTTTTGAAGAGCTCCCCTCAAGCTTCAAATCCATGGTCGTGGCACCCCCCCTCGTCTGGTGAATCGCGAGATCCATGCCTTCAAAGTCGCAGCCTTTCAACCGCCGCCGCCATCACCTGGGTCCACCGAGCTGGCCCACTCCCCCACGCGCGCGAAGCTCTCTCCTAGCCCTTCGACGCTGCGAAGTCCGATCGTCCTCTAGCTTCACGGATTGGGAGAAAATTACAACCCTAGTTTCGAACGATTTGCTGAGGTAATCGGCTGTTAATTATTTAACTGATTTCGACAGTTTAAAACCGTTGCAAACTTTGAAAAATCATATCTTTTTGCGGTGTTAACGAAATTCGATGAAACAGGAAACATCGTGACCGTGTGGACGCCTTCTACATTTTAGAAGAGACCGCAAATTTTTCTGAGCCTTCTGCTATTTTTGGTGGAGTGGAACCCAATGTGAGATTTCTAATTTATAAACGATATGGAAAACGACGATGTATAAATTATATAGTCGATGTATGAGTTATATAAGCGTTGTACACCTCCTGTATAAGCATTGTATAAGTTGTACGTTCGATGTATAAGTTATATATGTGTTGTAAAAACTATATATGTGTTGAAATAGAAGTGAATTGCTATATATATATATATATATATATATATATATATATATATACCCCCCTCGTCCACAAACCATGGACGATATTTATTGGTTGTGATTGGTGTGAAAATTGATTGATAGCTAATGGTTGTTTGGGATTGTTTGTGATTGATATTGATTGATTGTGGTTGAAAAATACCCATTTGTGGTTGAGAAATATTTGGGTGAAACCACATAGGATTAGTTTGTGGAAATGAAATAAATATATACATGACGCTTGCGTGCGAACTAGATGCATGATCCCCATTGTCAAAAACCGCGAGGTTTTAAGGTAGAGCGAGGAGCCGTACTAGGGACGGTCCCGGTTTTAACTACCCTGCCATTATTCTGCCGAAATTTTGAATAATATTCATGTGTTTGAATTATTTTCATTGGCTGAAACTATATTTATTCGTTGAATAGAAAACCTTCATGTGTTGAATCGATATTCATTCGTTGATTAGAAATTCATGTATTGAAAGGTATTCGTGTTTTAAATATAAAAATCACATTTTTATCTATATATAGAAACTATAGAAAACATTCATGTGTTGAATCGATATTCATTCGTTGAACTAAAATTCATGTGTTGAATGGTCTTCGTGTTTTAAATATAAAAATCACATTTTTATGTATATATAGAAACTATAGAAAACATTCATGTGTTGAATTGATATTCATTCGTTGATTAGAAATTCATGTGTTGAATGGTATTCGCGTTTTAAATATAAAAATCACATTTTTATCTATATATAGAAACTATAGAAAACATTCATGTGTTGAATCGATATTCATTCGTTGAATTAAAATTCATGTGTTGAATGGTCTTCGTGTTTTAAATATAAAAATCACATTTTTATCTATATATAGAAACTATAGAAAACATTCATGTGTTGAATCGATATTCATTCGTTGAATTAAAATTCATGTGTTGAATGGCCTTCGTGTTTTAAATATAAAAATCACATTATATATATATATATAGAAACTATAGAAAACATTCATGTGTTGAATTGATATTCATTCGTTGATTAGAAATTCATGTGTTGAATGGTATTCATATTTTGAAATAAATTGTTTTATATTAAAAGTCCCAATTTGAACATCAATATAAAATGTATAAAATGATCCTGTTTTGAAATAATTTGTTTTACAATAAAAAACACATTTTTATTATATACATGAATTGTTGAAATGTGAAGTGTTAAAAATAGCCACTCGTTCAAATAAATATATATGAGTTGAAATATTCATTAATTAGCTAATGATATGATTTTTGCCTATACATGTAACATTAGAATGAATGGTGTTTTTTTTTTAAACCAAATGGAATCGAATATGAAGTTGAAAGGAAAATGATAAGTGATAAAAACTGTATATATGTACATGCATATTTATTGAACAGGTTATAGCAAAGTGGCTAGAGAAGAGGAATAAAATTTTGTGCCCGACAAATAGGTACACATTTACTGTTTTGTTTGGGTGATGATTTTATGAGCCTGTTGGCTAGCCGCTTGGCTTTTTCTTTTTCTTTTCGACATGAGACGCCCGTGTGGCTATTTGGGAATTTTCCCAGCCCCTCCCGTACAAAGGAGGTTATGGCGAAATTTTCCAAAATTTAAAGGCGTTAGTGAAATATTTGAAGTGAAAACGATATTGAAATTGTTGAATGAACTATATTTATATAAATATATAAATATAAATAAAATTAAAATGAAACGTGGCCGTGCAGTTCGTGTTTTGAAACCGTGATTTCAAACAACTGTTGCGGAAAATCCGACCATTGGATTTTCCCGAGACCGCAACCGTTGGGTTCGCCTTGGAAATATCTTTCCATCGGCACCAACTTTGTAAAAATCCAACGGTTGGATTGTCTGGAATGTTTAATTCAAATCTGAAGAAAAACAGCGCCAGAAGCGATTATATATATATATATATATAATTATATTAAATCGAATAACGACGCTGCAGTTCGTATTTTGAAATCGAAACTTCAAACGATTGTACCGGGAGATCCGACCATCGGATTTTCCCGAAACTGGAACCGTTGGATTCGTTTTGAAAAGACCTTTCTAGTGATGTAAATTTTGTGAAGATCCAACGGTTAGATTTTCAGATATGTGTAAATCAAATCTGAAGAAAAACAGCGCCACGGCCGCGTTATGGCCCGAAGCGTCATTTTGAATAAATTGGCTATTTTAAAATAAATAAAAATAGCGATAAATCGTTATAAAATATCATAAATGATATGGAATGGAAATAAACTGAATTTGCTCGATTTGGGTGGTATTTGATGGTTGAATGAGTTTGGTGTGAAAATTACATTAAAGAACAAAATTGGCGTTGTCGAATGATTTAACCATTGAAATAAATTGATTTGAAATTCTAAATATACGTGAATTATTTGAAAAGGCCGAGTTAATTCTCATTTCAAATAATTGACCGACGATTGAAAGTTGAAGATGAAGACGGTGGTCGAAGACCGGAGATCTTCACCTCGTTTGGATGGTAACCGAGGTCCTGATTGGGAGGCATCCCGAAATATGGATAATGAGTGGTGATCGTCCAGGCGTACGTGGTGATCGATGGGTTTGCGAGGTATTTAGTGCCTCAGGTTTCGTTCAGACCCAGAACGGACTTGTAAATGGACTGTGTGTCTGACAGTAGAGTTTATTCGGTGTTGATTGATCTCTGTTAAATATACATCTGTTTGGCGGCGGAGAATTTATTCTTTTGCTTAACGCCCTTCTCTGAGACGCGCGAGCTCAGAGGTTGTATATCGATGGACATCAGTCGCATGGCATGAATTGCTAGTGTGGCATGCCTAAGTGGCAAACGATCAAAGCTTCTGTTGAAAAGCAAAGTCTTGTGGTGATGATCAAATCCCCGCCAGTGCGGCGTAGCTTTGTGTATAATGTGAATTCGCGAGCCTCACACCCTGGTATGAACCAGAAACGGGAGAAGGACCTCAGGGAGGGCATGCGTTTCTTTCTAGCTAGGGTGGTGTCAGTGACCTACCAGCCCTGACATTTATATACTTTTCACCTATGTGGTTGTTGCTGTTGCGAGGCGCCTCGGTTTGATCGGACGATCCGGGTCCGATGGAGTCATTCGTTGGCTCGTTTGCGCCCCATAGGGCGGGGAGACGTATTGTTCAGGCATAATAATCCACATCGGTGGACCGGCCCTGACGATCCAGGGGGCAGTTGCGGCTGTTCCTGAGACATGGTAGGCTAGATTGTCTCGAATTCGGTAAGGACTATCTTTTGCCTTGGTTCATGACGGAAATCCAATTTCCAAATAAGACATCGTGCGGTTTTGATTGTATATATATATATGGCGACATGATATATGGTACCCATGCCGTCTATGATTGATAGTTATGATTTGAAATTGTTTTCAAAACATATAAACACTAGCAATAATATCAATTGCCTTTGTTTTATTCATATCAAGCATATTTTGGCCGTTATAAGGTAAAACTCTATCCTCCGGTTTGCGTTGCATTGTGTGATGGGATCTGAGTCTTATAATGGCTTCATTTTTATAAAAAGCATTGCGTTGTTTAAAAGAATGATTTGTTTTAAAGCACTGGAAATCCAATGGAGTAAACCCGTTCCACGAAAGTGGCGTGGTCCCGTGATTAGCCAAATTATATATATGTTGAGTAGATTTCTCATACCAGTCCCATGACTGACTCGTAGTTTGTTTCACTTTCAAACTCGGGTGCCCCTTTTTCTACACGGGCAGCCTTGTATTCAGGTTTAGCTGGTTCTTTCTGGATAGCTGGAGCTGAAGATGGGTTCTGTTATTTATCTCTTTTTATGTTGTTCATCTCCTATTGTACATATTTTGTTTATTTCCGCTGTAGACATTTATGTATAGCTGAACTGTATTTGTACTAAGTAAGATCCTGTATACTGTGTAACTCTGATGATTACGTTTATCCAGTATATTCTATTGTTCATTATCTGGTGTAATTAATTATTCTATTCTGCTATTATCAGTTTCTGTGTTATATTCCAAAGACAACCCTTGTCTCCAACAGAACGGGGTTTGGGGTCGTCATAACGTGGTATCAGAGCTTTGGTTAAGGTTAGTTCTGGAATATAACATATTAACGAACTCGTCAGAAATAGAACCAGTAGTGTTCTAGGACGGGTAACTCATTACAGATAGGATCAGCAGTATCCTAGTATGAGTAGCAGAATGAAATAACACCTAGATAGACACATTTACATTCAAGTATTTGTCTCTATATTTTGAAATATCTTTTCTGTTGACATGACACTTGATCTGCTATTTGCAGAAGAACTAGAAAATGAGTGCCAGAAACAGAAGAAGTAATACTGACCCGGATATAGAAGCTCTATTTATGAAGTATAGAAATCTGGGTGGAAAACCCTTCACGGGTGAAGAAGCAATTATGAAAACACAAGCTTGGATTCGTACGGCTGAGAAAATCTTCGAAGGATTAAAGCTGAGGGATGACCAGAAAAGATTACTGGCCTCCTGGGCACTCAAAGACGAAGCTTTATTCTGGTGGGATTCTGTTGTTAAAGATAATCCAGAAGGTGATATCACCTGGGATAGATTCAAAGTGATATTCCTGGAAAGATTTACTCCTCCAGAAGAGATAGAGCGACTATGTGATGAATTTTCTTATCTGATACAAGGAGATATGACCATCCCAGAATATCATAAGAAATTCAATGAACTTTCCCACTTTGCTCCTCATCTGATCAAAGACCCAAAAAGGAAGAATCTTAGATTCATTCACGGGCTTCAAAGAAAATATCAGAACAGTGTAATGAGGAACGTGAAGCTCCCCTTTTTTGAAATGATTTATATGGCTTATCAGTATGAAGATCTCCATAAGAATAGGAATTAATTTAATTGGTTTTGAAAAGTTAAAAACAATTGGATTGGTTGTTGTGTTGTGTGATTGTAGATTTATCAAACCACTTTCGACTTTGTTCCTTTTCGGGGACGAAAAGTTTTAAGTGGGGGAGATTGTAACGACCCAGAAAATCTGAACCAATTAAATTTTTTTAAATTGGCTAAAATAATGGATTTTAAATATTTAAAATAAATATTTTAAATAATGGCAATGGAAAGTGAGTTTGAATCGACAATTGAAAACGAATATAATTAATTCTAATTATAAACAAGGCTTGAAAAGGCGCTGTAGTTTCAAAAATTGAATTCAAACTTTGTCGGACTGTACCGGGTGCAAAACAAAACGGATTTTAGTGAAACCAAAAATATTTAAATCTGTTAGTGAATACCTTTCTAATGAATCTGAAAGATCGAATTTTCATAGCGGAAAGCAAAAGTTATGGCCGAATGAATTTTCAGAAAGGTCGCTATGGAATTTATATAGCCCGGGAAATTGGCCATTTTGCATACGACCTCGGAATTCGACGAAACCACTTTTGTTGGATCCGTGATGTCAAATTATTGCTAGGTTTCAAATTTCATAATTTTTGAAGCTAGTATGTGAGCATGGAAAAGGAAAATGTGTTTTGGTCAATTACACTTAAATTGGATCGACCAGAAATGGGCCTTTTTGCAAACGGTCTCAGAATTCGACAAAACTAGTTTTGTTGGGACCGTATCGTCAAAACATAGCCAGATTTATTTTTCTGGAATTTTTCGAATTAATTTGTGGCCCTGGCAAATTGAAATGTACGTTCAAATCAAATATTGAATGTTATATATTTTAAATTAGAGGGAAACTGACAGAAACAGTCGAATGGGCCTACGAAACATATCCCATTGTGTTCGGAATGGGGGTAAAACGCTAGGAACGACAGTCGTTGGGTTTGGATTGGTGTTCGCGTGTGACAAGGGGTATTTTAGAAATTTTAAAAATATATAAATAAAAGAAAAAATATGATTGGCCGATATCTTTTCTCTCTCCCCGACATTTCTAAATCGCGAACGACGGAAAAGGGTTCCGAGCTTTCCCCCTCGTTTTCTCCTCCTACACGCATCGATAGCCTTCGACCCAGTTGGGGTTTTTGAAGAGCTCCCCTCAAGCTTCAAATCCATGGTCGTGGCACCCCCTCTTGTCTGGTGAATCGCGAGATCCAAGCCTTCAAAGTCGCAGCCTTTCAACCGCCGCCGCCATCACCTGGGTCCACCGAGATGGCCCACTCCCCCACGCGCGCGAAGCTCTCTCCTAGCCCTTCGACGCTGCGAAGGCCGATCGTCCTCTAGCTTCACGGATTGGGAGAAAATTACAACCCTAGTTTCAAACGATTTGCTGAGGTAATCGGCTGTTAATTATTTAACTGATTTCGACAGTTTAAAACTGTTGCAAACTTTGAAAAATCATATCTTTTTGCGGTGTTAACGAAATTCGATGAAACAGGAAACATCGTGACCGTGTGGACGCCTTCTACATTTTAGAAGAGACCGCATATTTTTCTGAGCCTTCTGCTATTTTTGGTGGAGTGGAACCCAATGTGAGATTTCTAATTTATAAACGATATGGAAAACGACGATGTATAAATTATATAGTCGATGTATGAGTTATATAAGCGTTGTACACCTCCTGTATAAGCGTTGTATAAGTTGTACGTTCGATGTATAAGTTATATATGCTTTGTAAAAACTATATATGTGTTGAAATAGAAGTGAATTGCTATATATATATATATATGCACCCCTCGTCCACAAACCATGGACGATATTTATTGGTTGTGATTGGTGTGAAAATTGATTGATAGCGAATGGTTGTTTGGGATTGTTTGTGATTGATATTGATTGATTGTGGTTTAAAAATACCCATTTGTGGTTGAGAAATATTTGGGTGAAACCACATAGGATTAGTTTGTGGAAATGAAATAAATATATACATGCCGCCTGCGTGCGAACTAGATGCATGATCCCCATTGTCAAAAACCGCGAGGTTTTAAGGTAGAGCGAGGAGCCGTACTAGGGACGGTCCCGGTTTTAACTACCCTACCGTTATGCTGCCGAAATTTTGAATAATATTCATGTGTTTGAATTATTTTCATTGGCTGAAACTATATTTATTCGTTGAATAGAAAACCTTCATGTGTTGAATCGATATTCATTCATTGATTAGAAATTCATGTGTTGAAAGGTATTCGTGTTTTAAATATAAAAATCACATTTTTATCTATATATAGAAACTATAGAAAACATTCATGTGTTGAATCGATATTCATTCGTTGAATTAAAATTCATGTGTTGAATGGTCATCGTGTTTTAAATATAAAAATCACATTTTTATCTATATATAGAAACTATAGAAAACATTCATGTGTTGAATTGATATTCATTCGTTGATTAGAAATTCATGTGTTGAATGGTATTCGCATTTTAAATATAAATATATAGAAACTATAGAAAACATTCATGTGTTGAATCGATATTCATTCGTTGAATTAAAATTCATGTGTTGAATGGTCTTCGTGTTTTAAATATAAAAATCACAATTTTATCTATATATAGAAACTATAGAAAACATTCATGTGTTGAATCGATATTCATTCGTTGAATTAAAATTCATGTGTTGAATGGTCTTCGTGTTTTAAATATAAAAATCACATTTTTATCTATATATAGAAACTATAGAAAACATTCATGTGTTGAATCGATATTCATTCGTTGATTAGAAATTCATGTGTTGAATGGTACTCATATTTTGAAATAAATTGTTTTATATTAAAAGTCCCAATTTGAACATCAATATAAAATGTATAAAATGATCGTGTTTTGAAATAATTTGTTTTACAATAAAAATCACATTTTTATTATACACATGAATTGTTGAAATGTGAAGTGTTAAAAATAGCGACTCGTTCAAATAAATATATATGAGTTGAAATATTCATTAATTAGCTAATGATATGATTTTTGCCTATACATGTAACATTAGAATGAATGGTGTTTTTTTAAACCAAATGGAATCGAATATGAAGTTGAAGGGAAAATGATAAGTGATAAGAACTGTATATATGTACATGCATATTTATTGAACAGGTTATAGCAAAGTGGCTAGAGAAGAGGAATAAAATTTTGTGCCCGACAAATAGGTACACATTTACTGTTTTGTTTGGGTGATGATTTTATGAGCCTGTTGGCTAGCCGCTTGGCTTTTTCCTTTTCTTTTCGACATGAGACGCCCGTGTGGCTATTTGGGAATTTTCCCAGCCCCTCCCGTACAAAGGAGGTTATGGCGAAATTTTCCAAAATTTAAAGGCGTTAGTGAAATATTTGAAGTGAAAACGATATTGAAATTGTTGAATGAACTATATTTATATAAATATATAAATATAAATAAAATTAAAACGAAACGTGGCCGTGTAGTTCGTGATTTGAAACCGTGATTTCAAACAACTGTTGCGGAAAATCCGACCATTGAATTTTCCCGAGACCGCAACCGTTGGGTTTGCCTTGGAAATATCTTTCCAACGACACCAACTTTGTAAAAATCCAACGGTTGGATTGTCTGGAATGTTTAATTCAAATCTGAAGAAAAACAGCGCCAGAAGCGATTATACTTATATATATATATATATATATATATATAAATATATTAAATCGAATAACGACGCTGCAGTTCGTATTTTGAAATCGAAACTTCAAACGATTGTACCGGGAGATCCGACCATCGGATTTTCCCGAAACTGGAACCGTTGGATTCGTTTTGAAAAGACCTTTCTAATGATGTAAATTTTGTGAAGATCCAACGGTTAGATTTTCAGATATGTGTAAATCAAATCTGAAGAAAAACAGCGCCATGGCCGCGTTATGGCCCGAAGCGCCATTTTGAATAAATTGGCTATTTTAAAATAAATAAAAATAGCGATAAATCGTTATAAAATATCATAAACAATATGGAATGGAAATAAACTAAATTTGCTCGATTTGTGTGGTATTTGATGGTTGAATGAGTTTGGTGTGAAAATTACATTAAAGAACAAAATTGGCGTTGTCGAATGATTTAACCATTGAAATAAATTAATTTGAAATTCTAAATATACGTGAATTATTTGAAAAGGCTGAGTTAATTCTCATTTCAAATAATTGACCGACGATTGAAAGTTGAAGATGAAGACGGTGGTCGAAGACCGGAGATCTTCACCTCGTTTGGATGGTAACCGAGGTCCTGATTGGGAGGCATCCCGAAATATGGATAATGAGTGGTGATCGTCCAGGAGTACGTGGTGATCGATGGGTTTGCGAGGTATTTAGTGCCTCCGGTTTCGTTCAGACTCAGAACGGACTTGTAAATGGACTATGTGTCTGACAGTAGAGTTTATTCGGTGTTGATTGATCTCTGTTAAATATACATCTGTTTGGCGGCGGAGAATTTATTCTTTTGCTTAACGCCCTTCTCTGAGACGCGCGAGCTCAGAGGTTGTATATCGATGGACATCAGTCGCATGGCATGAATTGCTAGTGTGGCATGCCTAAGTGGTAAACGATCAAGGCTTCTGTTGAAAAGCAAAGTCTTGTGGTGATGATCAAAGCCCCGCCAGTGCGGCGTAACTTTGTGTATAATGTGAATTCGCGAGCCTCACACCCCGGTATGAACCAGAAACGGGAGAAGGACCTCAGGGAGGGCATGCGTTTCTTTCTAGCTAGGGTGCTGTCAGTGACCTACCAGCCCTGACATTTATATACTTTTCACCTATGTGGTTGTTGCTGTTGCGAGGCGCCTCGGTTTGATCGGACGATCCGGGTCCGATGGAGTCATTCGTTGGCTCGTTTGCGCCCCATAGGGCGGGGAGACGTATTGTTCAGGCATAATAATCCACATCGGTGGACCGGCCCTGACGATCCAGGGGGCAGTTGCGGCTGTTCCTGAGACATGGTAGGCTAGATTGTCTCGAATTCGGTAAGGACTATCTTTTTCCTTGGTTCATGACGGAAATCCAATTTCCAAATACGACATCGTGCGGTTTTGATTGTATATATATATGGCGACATGATATATGGTACCCATGTCGTCTATGATTGATAGTTATGATTTGAAATTGTTTTCAAAATATATAAACACTAGCAATAATATCAATTGCCTTTGTTTTATTCGTATCAAGCATATTTTGGCCGTTATAAGGTAAAACTCTATCCTCCGGTTTGCGTTGCATTGTGTGATGGGAACCGAGTCTTATAATGGCTTCATTTTTATAAAAAGCATTGCGATGTTTAAAAGAATGATTTGTTTTAAAGCACTGGCAATCCAATGGAGTAAACCCGTTCCACGAAAGTGGCGTGGTCCCGTGATTAGCCAAATTATATATGTGTTGAGTAGATTTCTCATACCAGTCCCATGACTGACTCGTAGTTTGTTTCACTTTCAAACTCGGGTGCCCCTTTTTCTGCACGGGCATCCTTGTATTCAGGTTTAGCTGGTTCTTTCTGGATAGCTGGAGCTGAAGATGGGTTCTATTATTTATCTCTTTTTACGCTGTTCAGCTCCTATTGTACATATTTTGTTTATTTCCGCTGTAGACATTTATGTATAGCTGAACTGTATTTGTACTAAGTAAGATCCTGTATACTGTGTAACTCTGATGATTACGTTTATCCAGTATATTCTATTGTTCATTATCTGGTGTAATTAATTATTCTGTTCTGCTATTATCTGTTTCTGTGTTATATTCCAAAGATAACCCTTGTCTCCGACAGAACGGGGTTTGGGGTCGTCATACACTTATTTGATAATGGATTACCAACTATGACAAGGTATGGAACCACCTTACGATAGTGTACCTCTAGAGAGGAATACACTGGGTTCAACAAGAACATCTTGCAACCCGGCCACACATGACCGACCACTCATTTCGCTTGAGTGTATCAAATGTATATCTCCAACGGTTGGGATCAGTAATCGTTTCCCGAATGGGACAGCATCGAATAGATTTAAGAATGAAGTTAATATCTCTAGATAGGCGATAATACACCCTAATTGGCAGCCAACCACTTAGCCATGCTGCCTGCCCGATTTTTGTCATTTCCCGGTTGTGAGGCTAGAGGCCATGCTTATCTCCGACAGATCACAATTTTATTCACTTTGAATGTCACATCGTCATACCCGCCAAATCACAAATTGATTTCCCAAAAAATACAACGGGTATACAGCTAAGAGAAACGAATTCTTCCTCCACCAAACATAAATACATTTGAAGAGATCATCTTATGCGATCCATTAAATATACTCTGTTAGACATTCTTCCATACTGGTCGTCCAGGGACTGGACAAACCGAAGGCACTTTTCTATAAATCCATCTTAGGCAATTTCTACATAGTATTTGATAGAATGACCCTTGCATAAACTCCGTCTTCAGTTATCTTGATCATATTTGATTCGCAACGCTTATGCCCATACGAATTGGTTTTCAAATGATGAGTTTGATCCCGGTATCTCCGTGTTGAGGACGGAAAAATGGTCAAAAACTTCGATAGTCGGTGAGTTAACTATCAAAGAAAAACACGTGTGCAGACAACAATATTATTTCCATATGGAAATTATATCGATCAATCATCATTTAACACCTATCTCTTTGGTTCATTTTTTATTCATTTTCTGCTTCCATATACTCAACATTCCTTATTTTCTAAATTCAGAAAATATACGTTATAAATCATTGGAAAACCTTTCCATCTCTTTTTCATGTATCACTGCCATTCCAGTATCCTTTATCATCAAACATTTCATTTTCTATGATTAGAAAATATATCTGATTATATTTGGAAAATGTTTCCAAAACTCATTCATTTGATTTAAACCGATGTTTAAACATCGCTACGCCCACTCAGACCATTACACACATAACTAAATTCACTTAACCATCATTCACTATCAAACCTTAACCATTCTTTAGTTAAAAATGGAGTCAATCAAGTTGGGGTATAACTACCTCTCAGACCATAACTGAACAACAGTTCTAACTTCGAAATAGACAAAGTTCACCTTCTAAATCTTTAACAAATTTCCTTACGTAAATCTCGGATTCTATTTACGAATCCACTTCTTTTACAGAAATCATTTGATTATAACAATAGTGTTATAATCCCATGCTTCCTAAATATAATAACTGAAGTATAACTTTTATTTATTAATTTGGATAAATAAACAAACAACTAATTTATTTATAAATAAATCAATCTTGATTAGAAATGGAAAGTGAATAGTACTTTACCGAATTCGATATAATCAAATTCAATGTATAATTCTCTTTCGAATAATCTCTATTTGATAACTCCTTTTCAAATAAACTATATTCGATTAACTCTCTTCGAATAACTAATATTCGATAATCTCTCTTTCGAATAAACTATATTCGATAATCTTCTTTCGAATATAGTTATATTCGATAATCTTCTTTCGAATAAACTATATTCGATAATCTTCTTTCGATTAACTCTAATTGATTTACTCCTGTTCGATTAACTCCTTTCGAATAAACTATATTCCGTTAACTCCTTTCGAATAAACTATATTCGATTAACTCCTTTCGAATAAACTATATTCGATTAACTCCTTTCGAATAAACTATAACTCCTTTCGAATAAATTATATTCGATTACGCCTTCCGAATAAACTATGTTTGATTAATTCCTTTCGAATAAACTATAACTCCTTTCGAATAAACTATATTCGATTACTCCTTTCGAATAAACTATATTCGATTAATTCCTTACGAATAAACTATATTCGATTAATCCTTTTGAATAAACTATATTCGATTAATCCTTCCGAATAAACTTCGATTAATCCTTTCGAATAAATTTTATTCGATTTATCCTTTTTCAACTAACTCTAATCTGACGAACTCTATTCGAATAACTAATATTTGACTAACTCTTGTTCAATTAACTCTATTCAATTAACTCTAACTCGATTAACTCTAATCTATTAACTCTAATTTGATAAACTCAAACTCGATTAACTCCTTTCAATTAACTCTAACTCAATTAACCCTAATCGATTAATTCTAACTCAATCAACTCTAATTGATTAACTTTAGTTCGATTAACTCTAATCGATTAATTCTAACTCGATTAACTCTAATCGATTAACTCTAATTGATTAACTCTAATCGATTTACTCTAATCGATTTACTTTAATCGATTAATTCTAATCAACTAACTCTTATTCGAATAAATTTTATTTGATAACTCTATTCGACTAACTCTATTCGATTACAAATACTTCCTTTTCTATTTGTTTTACAAATATCTCCTTTTCTATTTGTTTATATTTATTTCATATAAATATTTCCTTTTATCTTTCTTATTTGTTCAATAAATATTTCCTTTTCAATTCTATTTATTTAACAAATAAATATTCCTTTTTCAATTCTATTTGTAAATGTTTTTCAAATATTTCCTTTTCAATTCTATTTGTAAATGTTTTACAAATATTCCCTTTTGTAATCTCTATTTTTATTTTCCAAATAATTATTTCTTTTATAATCTATTTATTTTAAAAATGTTTCTCTTTACAAAATCTTTTGATTTTATAAATATTTCTTTTTCAATATAACATTGAAATTTTCCTTTTTAACATTCCAATATTCCTTATGGTATTTAACGTACCATATGACAATGATCGGTATCATTCAAACATACAAAATCAACAACAGATTTCATATCACATCATATAACACAATATATGAAAAACAGTAAAATAAATGTTGAGGAATCCGACCCGTTTCCCTACATCCACAGATGTTACACAATATAATTCACATCAATTTCATTTCACTATGGAATATTCTGATAAATAGAATCAATATTTGATTAACGATATATATATATATATATATCGATATTTTCAACCAATCAATTAGCAATTCAACCAATAGTCAATCAACAACAATCAATCATCATTTTTCAGTTCAAAAAAATACGTTATAAAAATATGAACTGGTAGAGTTGGTGAGTTTTACTCACATTGGACGATCATCGTTAAATAACGATAAACTGTCTTTCATTTGATTCAGATCCGACAATTTATTTCGCTATAAATTGTAACGAGCTCGAATTCATTCCCAGTCAGTTTCATTGCGTAGCCACCGTCCATACAATCCCAACGGATCAGACCTTTCTAAAAACTGAGTTTGTATGAAATAATTATCGCGTTAACTAGTAAATATACAAATTAAATTAAACTTAAGTTTTAAATTATTTACATGGGCCTTTACCATTTTGATTCAGCCCATTTGCCCCTTGGAAAAATCGGCCCATAAAAATCTTCTTCTCCTTTTATCAAATCGCGATCTGCTACATTTCAAGCTTCCTATTTTCGAAAATTTCGATCATCGGTTCCTTTGTTTTCTCCACCGATTTGCATCACCTTAAACACCATTGTTCACCACTTCCAAACCTCAATCCATCTCGTACACAAATAGCTAAACTCGGTCATCACCAGAGTTCGCGTTCGCCTGCTTCCATCTTGCAGCAACAACAGTGTTGCGAAATCTTTCATCACTTGTTTTACCACTAAACCCAAAATTAAATCCACCGTTGACCTCCTCTTACATTCAACTACGCCCTCATCCCCTAATTGAAGAACTCGCAGTTCCTGTTCTTAACGTGTTGAGCATAGCTTCCAATGATCGAACGACATCTTTTTCCACGGTTTACCCTCAAACTTTGCACACAAACACTACAACTCATCCTCAATCCAAAACTGAGATCGAAATCCTTATTTAAAGCATATAGGACTAGCGATTTTGAACCCTAAGTGTTGCTGAATCCACGCTGTATGAAATTGATGCGAACTAAAGTACGTTCGATCACTAAAAACCCATATGAAACTGAAGAAGATCATCGCAGGAGCTCAAAACAAATGTATTTTGATTTATGGATTTTCGTTCCTATTTGATTTGAATTTTTTGAGTAGAAACTTGGTTTGCTGTTAAGTGAAAAAATGACGGCGGTATTGGTATTAACCAACGCAGTGACAAATGAATTAGGTTAGAGGTTTTAGGATTATTTATAGGCGGAAATAATATTATGTAATTCGATTATTTTATCGATTTTTATTCGATCGCTATTTGTATTGATTGTTAAAAATCCCTATGATCACATACAATATCCAAATTCAACGAAAATGGACATACATCTACAGTTCGACATTACGGACCCAACGAAACTGGTTTTGTTGAATTCCGACTCTGTTTGCTCACACAGCGTTTTTTTAAGTCAAATTATCGACTGTTTTTCACATTAAAATCCCGTACGGCCACATACTGACTTCAAAAATCACGAAAATTGAAATCTAGCAAAAATTTAATATTGCGGATCCAACAAAATTAGTTTCATCGAAAACGGAGGTCGTTTGCAAAACTGACTATTTTTAAAGCTCTAAATAAACCCTTTTTAAATATTAAATATATTTAAAAATAATTGAATTAAATATTTATATATAAATATTAGTATATATTCACAATAGAATACCATACAGCTCAGAATAAATATATATGGATTTACAACTCGATATTTCATCATCAGAGTTATATCGATATTCGATTTATATTTCAATCCTTTTATAAATCGTTATAAATTATAAAGGAATTCCATAACGACTTCTCGAAAATTTGATTTGGGCATAGATCAAAATCTACACAATGAAATCCGGATTATTCTCTTCCACTAGAAAAATATACTTCACCGGCTCCGAACGTTTCTTATTTCACAGAAATCCGATTTAAAACGGATTATGTATATTCATTTAAAGTTCGAATCAACAAATTACGAACTGCAACGCCATTTCGAGCTCGATTTTAATTATAATATAATTATACGTTCAGATGTCGTTTATATAATATATTCGTTAATATAATTCAACTCTAAACTTAATTAGATATTTTGAATTATCCAATTCACACAATATTGTGAATTCCACTATTTCCGACTATTTCATAAATAAATATATTATTCTATTATTTATATTAATTAAATATTCAACATTATTTAATTAAACAACCATTTAATTCTCTAATCACTAAATATATAATTAAATAAATTATTTATTATATCCTAAAAATACGGGACATTACATTCTTCCCCCCTTAATATTTTGGCCTCGAAATTGTTAAGGTAGAAAACAAACCCTATTGACTGGGTTAAAAATTATTTTTACTTCTTTAACTTCAGTTTCACTATACCAATTAATTTCAACTAAATTATTAATTCATTCCTACTAATGAAAATTTTCAGAAATCTTGAAAATTTTCTAACACCTTAACTTTTCGAAAAATTTCGCCAGCACGTCCTTTGTACTGGTCAATAGCTCAAATTCCAACTCGCCTCTTTAGGCCTTCTTCAACCCAAAAGAAAATAAAACAGCCTAGCGGCTTGCCAATTCGGCTCATCAAAATCTCAAACCCATATATAATATAAACGGGTACCTTTTTGTCGGGCATATCAATATATCCTTCCCATGTGTTACCAATTCTGCATATACCAATATCATCCCAATCATTCGGTTATACCCAAGCCAAATTCTGTTATTAAATCAAATTCCATTTTTAATTTCAACTCTTAACTTACCAGTCAAATTCCATTTCAAATTATCTCTAATCCAATCTAATTCGATATTTTCTATCTCAATTCATTTTCCACTAACTGGTTCCAATTCAATTCTAATTCACTTTCACAAATTTCAATTTAAATTTGTTTTTAATTCAAATAGTCTCTTCCTGGAGTTTTAAACAATTTATCCTTTTCAGAAATCCAACATTCATTTTGGAGTATCAAACCACTTGTTTTCCTCAAAACAATTCAAAAACAAAATCTTTTTGGTAGTAATCTGTCACTTACACTCGAAAATAAACACCGATGATGCAGCTGTCATCATCGGAAATCACTTTTCAAAATCATTTCTAAACACTTCCATTTTGAAATACATTTCAAAATATCCTTCATAATGCTTGTAAACAATTTAAAATCTCCCAGGATTTTAAAATTCTCATATACTTATTTCAACTCCATCTACAAACACCTTTCCAAATTTCAAGGGTTTTAATTTGAATTCTGATTTTTTTTGTTTCATTACACTTATGGCCATTTACATAACCATTCCAATTATAACCTTATTCTATTATAATTACAACCAACACATCCAATATACCATAATACTTCAAATATCTATACTTTGTTTATATCAAAATATAATATAGGTAAAATTATTTCATTTACCCTCTTTTCAAAACATACAGTGTCGGTTCATCGTATTCAAGTGTTTATAAACCCCTACCGATACAGTGGATCAAACTGATCGACCAAAACCCATAAACAAATCAATCAATAAATCTCCACAATATAAAATCATTTTACATTGAACAACAAATATGCGCTCATATATATACACTCAAACTCAATCTAGGGTATTTCTAACCCCATCTCTACTAAGTCACGCTACAGAGCCAAGGTAATTACTTAACCTTCAGCTCTGATACCAACTGTAGTGTCCCAAAATTTCGGCACAATTTGAGCTGACCAATAACACAAGTCCAACCCAAATTACACTGGCAACCAGAAAACTAATAGAAAGAAAACAGAGGGTGAGAATAGATAAGATAGAAACTTAGAATAAAAGAAGAAGAAGATACAACATCAGAGTAACACGAATCACACAGCGGAACGAACAATATATAATAGATACATAACTTTGAAATAAAACCAGTATATGTATACTTTAACATTATCAGAGTACAACACTTACAACACAGCGGAAATAACTATAGCTATATAATCATGAAGCCTCCCACTCTAAGCTCTCCAAGTATATCAGTAAAATCCTGACTGCTTGACTGCCCGTACAAAATTGGGCACCCAAGCGTTTAGGGAAAACAAAACAAAATAAACTCTGGGTCAGTCATGGGACTGGTGTGAGTAAAACAATTTAAAACAGTTTGAGTAATAGAACGATATCTCATAAGACCACGCCGCATAACGGAACGGGTTTTTCCCTTATGAGAATCCAAAATAATCTTTATATCAAAATTCTTTTGATATTATAATAGTGTCTATTAACCACAATATAATAATCATCTAGCAGAAACGCTTTCATCTCACGTTCTACATACAAAGTATACAATCAAAACCGCGAGCACTTATTGGATAATGGATTACCAACTATGATAAGGCATGGAACCACCTTTCGATAGTGTACTTCTAGAGTGGAATACACTGGGTTCAACGAGAACATCTTGCAACCCGACCACACATGACCGACCAGTCATTTCGCTTGAGTGTATCGAATGTATATCACCAACGGTTGGGATCATCAACTGTTTCCCGAATGGGACAGCATCGAATAGATTTAAGAATGAAATGAATATCTCTAGATAGGTGATAATACAACCTAATTGGTAGCCAACCACTTAGCTATGCTGCCTGCCCGATTTTTGTCATTTCCCAGTTGTGAGGCTAGAGGCCACGCTTTTCTCTGATAGATCACACGTTTATTCACTTTGAATGTCACATCGTCATACCCGCCAAATCACAAATTGATTTCCCTAAAATTACAATGGGTATACAGCTAAGAGAAACGAATTCCTCCGCCACCAAACATAAATATGTTTGAAGAGATCAACTTACGCGATCCATTAAATACACTCTGTCTGACATTCTTCCATACAGGTCGTCCTAGGACTGGACAAACCGAAGGCACTATTCTATAAATCTATCTTAGGCAATTTCTACTTAGGATTTGACAGAACGACCCTTGCATAAACTCCATCTTCAATTATCTTGATCATATTTGATTCGCAACGCTAATGCCCTTACGGAGTGGTTTTCAGATAATGAATCTGATCCCGGTCTCTCCGTATTGACGACGGAAAAATGGTCAAAAACTTTGATAGTCGGTGAGTTAACTATCAAAGAAAAACACATGTGCAAGCAACGATATTATTTCCAGATGGAAATTAAATGGATCAATCATCATTTAACATCTATCTCTTTAGTTCATTTTTTATTCATTTTCTGCTTCCATATACCCAACATTCCTTATTTCCTAAATTTAGAAAATATACGTTATAAATCATTGGAAAACATTTCCATCTCTTTTTCGCGTATCACTTTCATTCTAGTATCTTTTATCATCAAACATTTCATTTTCTATGATCAGAAAACATATCTGATTATATTTGGAAAATGTTTCCAAAACTCATTCATTTGATTTAAACCGATGTTTAAATAAAACATCACTACGCCCACTCATACCATTACGCACATTAACTAAATCCATTTAACCAACCTTCACTATCGAACCTTAACCATTCCTTAGTTAAAAATGGAGTCAATCAAGTTAGGGTATAGCTACCTCCCAGACCTTAACTGAACAACACTTCTAACTTCGAAATAGACAAATTTCACCTTCTAAATCTTTAACAAACTTCCTTACGTAAATCTCGGATTCTATTTACGAATCTACTTCTTTTACAGAAATCATTTGATTATAAAAATAGTGTTATAATCCCATGCTTCCTAAATATAATAACTTAAGTATAACTTTTATTTATTAATTTAGATAAATAAACAAACAACTAATTTATTTATAAATAAATAAATCTTGATTAAAAACGGAAAGTGAATAGTACTTTCACGAATTTGATATAATCGAATTCAACGTATAATTCTCTTTCAAATAATCTCTATTCGATAAATTCTTTTCGAATAAACTATATTCGATTAACTCTCTTCGAATAACTAATATTTGATAATCTCTCTTTCGAATAAACTATATTCGATAATCATCTTTCGAATAAACTATATTCGATAATCTTCTTTCGATTAACTCTAATTGATTTACTCCTATTCGATTAACTCCTTTCAAATAAACTATATTCGATTAACTCCTTTTGAATAAACTATATTTGATTAACTCCTTTCGAATAAACTATTTTCGATTAGCTCCTTTCGAATAAACTATAACTCCTTTCGAATAAACAATATTCGATTACTCCTTTCGAATAAACTATATTCGATTAATTCCTTTCGAATACACTATATTCGATTACTCCTTTCGAATAAACTATATTCGATTAATTCCTTTCGAATAAACTATATTCGATTAATCCTTTCGAATAAACTATATTCGATTAATCCTTTCGAATAAACTATATTCGATTAATCCTTTTTCAACTAACTCTAATCCGACTAACTCTATTCGAATAACTAATATTCGACTAACTCTTGTTCAATTAACTCGATTCAATTAAATTTAACTTGCTTAACTCTAATCGATTAACTCTAATTTGATTAACTCTAACTCGATTAACTCCTTTCAATTAACTCTAACTCGATTAACTCTAATCGATTAATTCTAACTCGATTAACTCTAATCGATTAATTCTAATTTGATTAAGTTAAATCGATTAATTCTAACTCGATTAACTCTAATCTATTAACTCTAATTGATTAACTCTAATCGATGTACTCTAATCGATTTACTCTAATCGATTAATTATAATCAACTAACTCTTATTCGAATAAATTATATTTGATAACTCTATTCGACTAACTCCATTCGATTACAAATATTTCCTTTTCTATTTGTTTTACAAATATCTCCTTTTATATTTGTTTAAATTTATTTCATTAAAATATTTCCTATTATTGTAATAGTCCGGAAAATCCGAACCAATTTAAAATTTTTATTTTGGAAATTTTAATGAATTTTGAATATTTAAAATGATTTATTATAAATGAAAATGATGAGAAATTTATTTTGAATAGAATTAGAACGTATATATTTAATTGAATTGACGTTAGAATATAATTATTTATTTTTAATTATAAAGGGAATTGAAAATCGCGCGGTAGTTTGAAAATTCGATTTCAAATTTCAAATGAATGTACAGGATTCAAAATAAACCTGATTTTGGCGAAACCAAAAGTATTAGAATATATTTGAGAATATTTTCCAACGAATCCGAAAAATTGAAATTTCATAGCGGGGATAGAAAGTTATGTCCAGTTGAAAATTCAGAGTAGTCCCTATGGAATTTTGGCCCTTAAAAATGGAGATTTTGCAAATGACCTCTGTTTTCGACGAAACCTCTTTTGTTGGATCCGGGATGTCGAATTATTGCTAGATTTCAAAATTCATAATTTTCTGAATCAATATATGAGTGTGGCGAAGTAAAACGTGTTTTAACAGTTTCAGTCAATTTCGATCGACCCGAAAATGGCCATTTTTCAAATTGTCTCGGAATTTGATGAAATTAGTTTTGTTAGGACCATATCTTCAACACGAAGCTAGAAAATATTTTTCGGGAATTTTTAGAGTCCGTATGTGGCCCCGGTAAATTAAAATGACCGTTTGAATTGAATATATATATATTTATATTTTAATTTAAATGAAAACTGATCGTAACAATCGAATTGGCTTACGATACATATACCATTGTGTTCGGAATGGGGGTAATGTGCTGTGGATGACAATCGGTGGGTTCGATTTGGGGTTCAAAAAAAAAGTGGTGCTTTAGATGGAAAAAAAATTAATAATAATAAATTAATTAAATAAAAACAAAAGTCAACCCTACCATTTCCTTTCTCCCTCCCGATGCTAATCAGAAAGAAATCGATTCAAATTGAAATAAGAAAACAAGAGGGGATGATTGACGCAGCGCGCCATGGCGTCTCCGACAGCCCCGCCGCCGCTCCAGGCGGAGCTGCTCCCTTAGTCGAACCCCCTCCCTACGCGAGAACGACGCGCACCCCCGCGAACCACAAAACCCTCCACCGATGGAGAAAGCCCACCGCGCCTGCTGCCGAACTTCACCGCCCCCTCCGATGAACTGCTCCCTCCCTTCCCTCCTCCCCTCTTCCCCTTCCTCCCTCCGTAGATCTGAACCCCCTCCCCTCTGCCCCTCCCCCCGCATCTTCACCACAGCATAAGCCACCAACGGTGTTCGGATGTCAGAGGTGCAGCCTCTTGGTGCTACCGCTGCTCCACTTCGATAGAGCACGAAATACAGTGAGTTTCTTTTTCTGAAATTAGTTTTTCAACATATAAAAAAATCAGTTGTATTTTTATATAATAACAATTTTTTAAATCTGAAGTTTTAAAAATAAAATAGCATTGATTTGAAAAAGATTAGATTTTCTGGCGAATAAAAATATGATTTTTATATTGTAGAGATAATAAAAATATGATTTTTATAAGATAGAGAATATAAAAATACGATGTTTATATATGTTGTAACGAAATAAAAATTCGATCTTTATATAAGAAGTAGGAATATAAAAATATAATTTTTATATAGAAAGAAGCATCGTAAAAATATATGAAGTAGAAATAAAAATGTGATTTTTATTTATTGGAATGAAGCAATAAAAATATAATTTTTATTATGAATATTGTGGAAAGGACTGCATTGAAATTTCAAACAAATCCAAACGGTTCAGAAGTTCAGAAGTAAAACTGGCGGAGTGGAACCCCAAGGTCAGAACTTCTCACTTTTAATTTATTTTCTTGTTGAAATATATACTAGGATGCAGACGGCGCTTAGCAGCACCCGACACCCGTCGTCCACAGACCATGGATGACTTGTTTGCTTGATGGTTGTGTTGTGAAATTTTATTGTATGATGTGGAATGAATAAATATTTTATAGTTAAAAATATAATTTTAAACGTGTATATAAAATAAATATTTATAAACAAATCGGACGATTTGTTTATGCACTCACATTTGACTGATATTGATTGGGATGATAAATTTTACACATCGTCCAACTGCATAAATAAAACCTGTGTTTGATTATTTGAAACCCCACACGGATGTTGGGATGAAATTGGACATACACTAATCCCAATAACTAGTTGTATGTCGAACGATTCATTGACAGGCTGTTATAAGCGTTAAATATTTATATTAAATGCTTATACAGTATAGAATGCACTTTGGATGATGGATTGCTGTTTTCATTGTTGTTATACACATTTATTGTGTGAAATCCATATAATCAAATTATATGGTAATTGACTGTGTCTGATTCCAGTTCAGATAGAAAGAATATTTTAAAATAACGATTATTTTAAAATAACGAATATTTTCAAAAAATATTCAGAAAAGAATCAAAATCTGATTTTGATGTCCGATTTGTGATGGACACGAATATGTTTAAACATATATAGCCGTGTTGATTAGATTAACGCCATTTTGACGTGAACGATATTTATATCAATTTTATTCATTTTTATAATGAATATAGAAAACGAATTGATTTCAAAATCTAATGTTTTGAAAATATTATCATTTATATATCGATGATATGGAATATTCAATTTTGATTAGAAATTGAATATGAAGTTGAAATCATTTTGAAAACGAATTTAAAACGATTTATAAAATACGTTTTTAAAGGAAATCGACGAAATATATATATTATATATATAAAGGCCTGAATAGAACGCGCTGTGGCAGTTCACGAATTTCTACCATTGACTTCGAGCGGACATTACGGGAGATCTGACCGTCGGATCATCCTAAAACAGGAACCGTTGGGTTCGTATCGAAAAGAGCTTTCTAACGAATATTAGAGATTTGAAATCTAATAGTTGGATTTGGAATTACATCCAAATCAAATTTGGAAAAGGTCGTTGTAAGTGCAGTTCGATGGTCGTTTATGGAAATCGACTGTACGAGCCTTGATAAAATTATAAAAAATTTCAATAATTAGTGTAAAGTCAAAAGAAATGATTTGGAAAAAATTGGGATGAAAAACTCCATATTTGAAAAGATAAAAATAGTTTTTTATCGAAATGAACTAGTTTTGAACTAGAATTATAAATCCAATATTTTTGAAAATAAATAAATTGGATTTGAAATGGTTTTGAAGATAACTAGAATTTCCAATATATAAATTGGAAATGGATTTGAATCGAAATTGTCTTCGGAATATTTCGATGTTGGATTTCATGATTATGCAGATATGGTTATGGAAATTTGAAAAAAATATTTATATCGTTATTTCTAATACAATATTTGTTGGTCATAGAATTTGATATTGAATATAAGACGATATATTTTCTATTCAGAGCCTTGCATTTAATATCAATTGGGATTTGGGTTTGTTGTGAATGGTGTCTTTATTAACACTGTTCTTAAACCCAATTGATAAAAGATTAAATCTTTTTATTTAGATTTAATAAAGTATACCAATTAAATGATATTTAATTGGGATGGAATTGGAATTGATTTTTGGGTTTATCGTGAATGGTGTTTTAAATAATACTTATTCTTTAACTCGATAATTAATGGAATGTGAATGGGGTTTGCTGTGAACTGTGTTTTAAAGACATTCGTTCTTTAACCCGATTTAGAGTAAAATGTGATTTGGAATTTATTAATCTTTCGTTATGATTTAAAGGAGATTTTCCAAAGTAAAGTTTTCTAATTTAACAAAATAAATTGGAATGGAACGGAATTCGATTTGATAATAATCGAAGTGAATTTTTGTGGGTGTGGACTGCTAATATATATGGAATTTAAAAGGCTTTGCCGTTATTCCATTTATATTATTAGTCGAATATGGAAGTTTATTTCGATTATATACATCGATTTGTTTTCCATGAAGATTCCATCGTTAATGGAATGTGATTTTGGGTTGTCGTGAATGGTTTCTTTAATAATACTATTCTTAGACCCAACGGAGTTAAGAAAATCAGAAACTAACTGGAGATTAGTTAAGTTGAATGGTTTCCTGGGTATTGATCTGATGTTGTTCTCGGCCTTCGGGGTTATTACTTAGGGAATTGTTCACTTTCTAATTTACGATTAAAGGCTGATGGAATAGAATGTGATTTTGGGTTTATTGTGAACCGTGTTTTAAATGACATTGGTTTTTAAACCCAGTTAAAGACGGGATATGATTTCCCAAGTTAAACAATCATTAATATTGATTTTTGGGAGGATTAAAACCAAGTGGAGTTTTAATGAATCTTTAATTAGATTGAAATGATCGAGAATGGAGTATCACCAGTTTTTCTCTGGGCGATAGTTAAATCTTTAATTAGATTTGAACGTGAATTGGTAATTGAATTTACCGATAACACCGTGGTGTTAGATATGAAGTATTACCAGTTTTGCTTCATGGGATGAATAAGGTGGGATTGGGAAATTTAATAAATTATTACTTCAGTAAAGTGCGCTAATCCCGACTAATTTGGAAAACCTTAATTTGGTTTGGAATGATATCCAAAGGAAGATTTAAATAATAAATTTAAAAGAATTTATCTTTGATAAAATTTATGGGAACCTTTCCCTAAAGATTTGAATATTTGAATAAAGGAATATTCTCGATAGGAATAGGGCGTATGTTGTGTTTTATAACTCTTGTTTATTATATACGCGAATTATTTGGAAAGACCGGGTTTGTAACAACCTGGAAAATGCGAGCCAATTTAAATTTTTTATTTTGGCAATTATAGCGAAGTTTGAACATTTAAAATGAATTATTCTAAATAATATCGACGAGAAACTTATTTTGAATAGAATTAGAACATATATATTTATATACGTCGTCGTTAGAATATAAATAATTATATATAATTATAAAAGGAATTGAAAATGGCGCGGTAGTTCGATAATTTTATTTCAAATTTCAATTGAATGTACCGGGTGCAAAATAAACCGGATTTTAGTGAAACCAAAAATATTTGAATCTATTTGACAATATCTTTCCAACGAATCCGAAAAATTGAAATTTCATAGCGGGGATAAAAAGTTATGATCGAAAAGAGCTTTCCAATGAATATTAGAAATTAGAAATCTAACGGTTGGATTTGGAATTATGTCCAAATCAAATTTGGAAAAGGTCGCTGTAAGTGCAGTTCGATGGCCATTGGTGGAAATCGACTGTACGGGCCTTGATAAAATTATTAAAAATAGTAATAATTTGTGTAAAATCATAAGAAATGAATTGGGAAGAATTGGGATGAAAAACTCCATATTTGAAAAGATAAAAATATATTTTTATCGAAACGTACTAGTTATTAACTAGAAAAATAATCCAATGGTTATAAATAAATAAGTTGGATTGGATTTGAATTGAAATTATCTTTGGATATTTTCGATATTGGATTCCGTGATTATACAGATATTGTGATGGGAATTTAAAAGATATCGATATCGTTATTCCCGATATGATATCTGTTGGTTTCAGGATTTGATGTTGAATATAAGTCGGTACTATCACTATTCAAAACCTTATATTTAATGTCAAATTTGATTGATTGATTGTTTGGACTGTGCTCGACCAGTTTATGAGCAAAATATGCTTTTACATTTAGCATTGGGTTGGGTTGAAAATATCTGTGTGCTAACGCCTTGTGAAACACTTCACGATTTGACGATAAGGTGTTTAGTGATGTTGTGTTCATTTCAAATTTAATGAATGAATGTGAAATGATATTTTTCTTAAGTGAAAAGAAATGTATTCCCAATTTTGGACAGGGAATGTTTTATAAAACAGAAAGGATTTCGAGGCCCAAAACCCGATGGTTTCTAAAATGATTTAGAAATGTATTATGTGTTACATTGTGGTTCATCGCATATTCGATTATTTGCTATTGATGATGTATCTGTTTGGTGGCAGAGAATTTATTCTCTTGCTTAATACCCTTCTTTGAGACGTATGAGCTGAGACGACCCGAACTTCCCCGTGAAGGAAAGCACGGATAGAATTGAGGACAAGACAAAATAGAGCGCATACAGAAGAACATTTCATTGTTATTACAACAATTCCATCAGATACAAGAATATACAGAGTATAAATGAATAAATTACATTCGATAAATATCAGAGATTACAATAAATTACATAGCAGCGGAAAAATATACAAAATACAACTGAAAGTGATACACGGATACAGAGCTTTTCGAGCATCGTTCCAGCTGTTAATCAGGACCCTGTGAATATAAATCTGCAAAACCAAAACTACTAGCTGCCCGTGTGGAAAATAGGGGCACCCAGAGTTTAGGTTAAAACAATAAACTCCAGGTCAGTCATGTGACTGGTGTGAGAACTAAAGCAGTTATTAATCTTTATTTTTAAAGTTAGGTAAATCAAGGGACCACGCCGTATAACACGGAACGGGTTTCCTCCCAAGAATACCAGTGCATAAAACAAACAGCGCAATGCTAAATAAAGAAAAATGAAGCTGTTATAAGACCCAGGTCCCATCACACAATGCAACGCAAGCCGGAGGATAGGGTTTTTACCTTATAACAGCCAAAGCATGCTTGATACGTTTAAAACACATTATTTGATACTATTATAGGTGTATAGTGTCAAAACAATTTCAATCATAAATATCAATCATAGGCGGCATTAATGACCCATACCACTATGTCGCCATACTAGGTTCTACAATTAAAACCGCAATATCATGTATTGGAAATTGGATTCCGTCATGAGCCGAGGCAAGGGGCAAGCTCCTCTCCGCGTTCGAGACACTCTAGCAAATGCCTCGGGACCGCACACAGCAATCCCCTGGATCCTCCAAGGCCGGTCCTCTCTTACTTTTGAGGATTGGCAATTCCTGAACACACGTTTCCCGGTCCTTACAGACCTATATCCGAGGCGCCTCGTATCCAACAACCACACAGGTGAAAAGTATATAAATGTCAGGGCTGGTAGGTCACTGACACCACCGTAGCTAGAAAGAAACGTCGTGCACTCCTTGGGTCTGTATCCCGTTTTTGACTCATACCGAGGTGTGAGGCTCGCGAATTCACGTTATACACAAAGCTATGCCACACAGGCCGTGCTTTGATCATCAACCACAAGACTTTGCTTTTCAACAGAAGCCTTGATCAATTGCCACTTACGCATGCCACATTGGCAATTCACTCCATGCGACTGATGTCCATCGATATACAACCTCTGAGCTCGTACGTCTCAGAGAAGGGCGTTAAGCAAGAGAATAAATTCTCTGCCGCCAAACAGATGTATATTTAATAGAGATCAATCAACACAGAATAAAATCCAACGTCAGACACACAATCCATTTACAAGTTCGTTCTGGGTCTGAACGAAACCGGAGGCACTTTCCTCGCATATCCATCCATCTCCAAGTACGTCTGGACGATCACCAACTGATTCCCTCATCCTGGGTGTACAGCCCAATCAAGATCATCAGTAATCACCCAAACGATGTGAAGACTTCCGGTCTTCAACCACCGTCTTCATCTTCGACATCTCGTCGAATCGGTTATTCAGAATGGGTATAAACCCGGCCTTTCTGAATAACCCACGTATATGATAAACAAATGTTACACAAACACAACAAACGCCTCATTCCAATTCAGAATATTCTTTTATTCACAAAATCACATTTTTAGGGAAAGGTTCCCATTAATTTTATCCAAGATAAATTCTTCTAAATTTATTCTTTAATCTTCCTTTGGATATCATTTCAAACCATATTATGGTTTTCCAAACTAGTCGGGATTAGCGAACCACACCGAAGTAATTATTTATTTTATTTCCCAATCCCAACCTATATATCCCATGGAGAAAACTGGCAACACTCCATATCTAACACCACGGTGTTATCGGTAAAATTAATTACCATTTCACGTTCAAATCTAGTTAAAGATTTAACTATCGCTTTGGAGCAAAACTGGTGGTACTCCATTCTCGATCACCTTTTAGATTTGATAATTTAAATTATCAATTCACTTTTCAATCTAATTAAAGATTCATTAAAACTCTACTTAGTTTTAATCTTTTCAAAAATCAACATCTTGCCTTTAACTGGGTTAAAGAACCAATGTCATCTAAAACACGATAAACCCAAATCACATTTGATATTAAATACAAGGCTCTGAATAGAAAATATATCGGCTTATATTCAATATCAAATTCTGAAACCAACAAATATCGTATTGGAAATAACGATATAAAATATATCTTTCAAATTCCCATAACAATATCTGTATAGTCACGAAATCCAACATCGAAATATTCCGAAGATAATTTCGATTCAACTCCAGTCCCATCCACGTATTGGGAATATTGATTATTTTTAAAATCACTTTCAAATTCAATTTATTTATTTCAAAAATAAATTGATTTTAATTCTAGTTCAAAACTAGTTCATTTCGATAAAAATCTATTTTTATCTTCACAAATGTGGAATTCTCCAGCTCAATTATTTCCAATCCATATATTATGATTTTACACAAATTATAGATATTTTTAATAATTTTATCAAGGCCCGTACAGTCGATTTCCAACAACGGCCATCGAACTGCACTTACAGCGACCTTTTTCGAATTTGATTTGGACATAACTCCAAATCCAACCGTTAGATTTCAAATCCCTAATATTCATTGGAAAGCTCTTTTCGATACGAACCCAACGGTTCCGGTTTTAGGAGAATCCGACGGTCGGATCTCCCGCAACGTCGATTCGAAGTTAATGGTCGAAATTCACGAACTGCCGCGGCGCGGCGCGTTCTATTCAGACCATTATATATATAATATATATATATATATTATATATATTTCGTCGATTTCCTTTTAAAACGTCTTTTATAAATCGTTTTAAATTCGTTTTCAAAACCATTTCAACTCTACATTCAATTTCAAATCGATTTGATTTCAATTCAATTCAAATTCTAATTCGTTTCAATTCAATTCAATTTAATTTCGATTCGAATTCAATGAAATTTCAGTTCGTTTTCAATTCAACTTGAATTTGCTTCATATTCAATTCCATTCGAAGTCCTTTTATATTCAATTCAAATTCGTTTTCTTTTCAATTCGAATTCGCTATAATATTCATTTCAATTTGAATAAAATCGATATAAATATCGTTCACGTCAAAATGGCGCAAAACTAATCAACACGGCTTTATATTTTTCAGAACTTCTTTATTCTATTCAACAAATGAATATTTATCCCATTCAACACATGAATCTATATTTCTTTCAACACACGACTAATCTCAACACATGAGTACTGTCAACCCATCACTATTTTTGTTATGTAAAATATTTTATAAAAGTAGGGTATCTATCGTTTGATTTTTAATTAGACTTCTACTGGGAAGTAGTTCTAATTTTAAATATGATAAAGATGTGAATTTTATTATTAAAATATTTCACTCAACACATGAACATCGTCAACACATGACTATTTTTATATTCAACACATGAATTTTCTTTTATAATATTCCTTATTTCCCCGATTGGAATGAGGCCCAATCAATCACCATATAACGTTAATTATATGGATTCCATACAACACATGTATATAATAGCATTAATAAACAATCAACCATCAACCAAAGTGCACTACACTGTATAAGCATCAAATATAGATATCTAACGCTTATAACAGCCTGTCAATCAATCGATCGACATATTTAATCAATCAGGATGAGTGAACTTCCAGATTTCATCCCAACACCCGTGTGGGGTTTCAAACAATCAAACACAGATTTTATTTGTGCAGTTGGGCGATGTGTAAAATTTATCGTCCCAATCAATATCCTTCAAATAGGTGTACATAAACAAACCGTCCGGTTTGTAAATGAATATTTTATTTTATTCACTTCCACGTTAAAAATTATATTTTTAACGATAAAATATTCTATTTCAACACATGAATTTCTATTCAGTTCATTTACACAATAAAAATGATATTTTTATTTTTCTAACATATTTTAGAAAATTTCGGCGGCATAACGGCACGATACTAGAAACGGGACAAGGCCTAGCCTTATCCCCGGTCTAGTGAAGGCCCACGCCATTCACACATCAATCAAATCCATTCAATTTCACCAAACAATTCAATTCAAACCAATTAGACTAACCAACTACACAACCAAACAATTTAACAAACAAGCCATCCATGGTCTGTGGATGACGGGTGTCGGGTGCTACTAAGCACCGTCTGCATCCTAGTATATATATATAACTAGAAAAAGAAATTGAAAGGTGAGAAGTTCTCACCTATAGCTATCCAAGCTCCACGGCACTTCATTGATAGATATCTTCATCGCTATCGCATCTTCGTCATCTTCGTTGCCCGTAGCCACTACATATATAAAAATCATATTTTTATATTTCCTATTATATAAAAATTCTATTTTTAATCCCTACTATATAAAAATCATATTTTTATAATCTCTACTATATAAGAATCACATTTTTATATCGTTGCTATATATATTTCGATCTCACCTTTATATTCATAGAAATCTCATTTTTATATTTATATGATAAAATCAATTTTTTTTATCTCGCTACAACTATAAAAATTATATTTTTATTTCAATACATATATAAAAAATCACTTCTTTGTATGTATTCCATAAACGGTCATCTCTTTTTATGAATAAAAATCATCTCTTCAAGTGATTAAAAATCAAATCTTTACTCTATATAAAAATTAAACCTTTTTACTATATAAAAATATCATCTTTCTAAATAAATAAAAATCATTATTTTATATAAATAAATATCAAGAACTTCTTTAAGTAAATAAAAGTTAAATCAAATTTTTAGACAATTTTATTATATTTAAATTTCAGGTTTTAAACAACATGGTTATATATATTAAAAATAAAAATAAAAATTCATTGCTTATTTATAAAAACAAACAAAGGGAAGCTCACCTTCACTGTCTGAACCCTTCGTTCCCCAGCATTCTTCAACCCTAGGGCACGCTCCAGCCAAGGAGTCACCGCACCCACCAGTGGTTGACCAGTGTTCGGTCAGGACACCCTGCTCCGCGCGCCGCTTCCTGAAGTGGCGAACGTTGATGGCCGAGGCTAGGGATTTGCGGATTGGGGCTGTGGAAACCGCCTGAGGGGAGCGTCGTCAAGTGGAGGGGGGTGGAGTTCCAACGCGGTGGGCGGAGGAGGGCAGAGCGATGGTGGCGGCTGGAAGACTACGGCGGTTTCACGAATTAGGGGGGCGTCACGTTCGATTGAAAGAGGGGTGGAGGGCGATGGGAAACAGGAGGTGGGAGCGGCCGACGGTGGTAGGATGACAGGCGGCGCGGTGGACAGAGGCCAGGGGTGGCGGCGGAAATCGAGATCTGGGCTTGAGCGGGATTTTGAAAATTTTGATTTAGGTTAGAAGAAAGGGGCAGAGATATTATAAAGGGGAGGGGATTTATATATTATTTTATTTTATTTATTTTCTATTAAATGTTGAATTTTCGTACGAACTCCTATTCGGACCCAACGACTGTCGCCGCTAGCTAAATACCCCCATTCCGAACACAATGGGATATGTTTCGTAAGCCAATTCGGCTATTACGATCAGTTTCAGTTCAAATTAAAATATAAATCTGTATATTCAACTTTAAACGTACATTTCCATTTACCGGGGTCACATACTAACTCTATAAATTGCAGAAAAATATTTTCTAGCTTCGTATTGACGATACGGTCCTAACAAAACTAGTTTCATCGAATTCTGAGACCGTTGGAAAAATGGCCAATTTCCAGTCGATTAAAATCAACTGAAATGGTCAAACACGTTTTCCTTTGCCACGCTCACATATTGATTTGAAAAATTATGAAATTTGGAATCTAACAATAATTCGACATCACGGACCCAACAAAACTGGTTTCGTCGAGATCCGAGGTCATTTGCAAAATGTCTATTTTTAAGGACCTGAATTCCATAGCGACTATTCAGAATTTTCATCTGGACATATCTTTTGATTCCCGCTATGAAATTTTGATTTTTCGGATTTGTTGGAAAGATATTATCAATTAGATCCTAATGTTTTTGGTTTCACTAAAATCCGGATTGTTTTGCACCCGGTACATTCAATTGAAGTTTGAAATCGAATTATCGAACTACCGCGCCATTTTCAATTCTATTTATAATTATAAATAAATATTTGTATTCTAACGACGACGTATATAATATATACGTTCTAATATATTCAAATTAAATTTCTCGTCGATATTATTTAAAATAATCTATTTTAAATCTTCAAAATTCGCTAAAATTGACGAAATAAAATTTTTAAACTGGCCCAGATTTTTCGGGTTATTACAATCTCCTCCACTTAAAACATTTCGTCCCCGAAAAGGAACAAAAGTCGAAAGTGGTTTGATTAATAAGCTCTACATTCAATCTGGCTTGCATTCTCCGACTTTTCAGTTTCTGAGAATTTTCAAATTTTCAAAAATTTGGCTAACACCCTAAATTTTCGAAAAATTTCGCCATAACCTCCCCTGCACCGGGAGCATCGGGGAATTTCAAATAGCTTCCCCGGTCCTTCAGATCTCAAAAAGAAAAAGAAAAAGCCAAGTGGCTAGCCAATAGGCTCATAAAATCATCATCACCCAAACAAAACAGCAAATTATGTAGTAAACATGTACCTATTTGTCGGGCAAACAAATTTTATTCTCTGCTCTAGCCTCCTTGCTATGACCTGTTCAATGTAAGTATATGTATATGCAAGCAAATGCGACCAATTTTCAATACAATTCAATATTTGGTTCCATTTAGGCTAAATGGTTAAAAATTATCAAACAAATAAACAAACAACACAAACATCAATCAATTAGTGGATTAGAGTTTCAAATTCATAATTTTGACATTTATAATAAAATCATGTTTTTGATGCCAATTCACAACAATGTGTTCTAGCTATATAAGTTTTGGTTCTCACACCAGCCTAATGGAAATATATAGAAGTCACACCTTCGAAACACGAACATAAATACTGATGATGTGGCCACATCATCAGAATTATCCCCGGGTGTCTAGAATGTGATTCTATATCTATCCAGTATATTAAAACTTCGAATATACGTTCATGACGCGTATACGCGAAATCTATATATACTCGATTGTCCAAATTCAAAATAAATAAATAATCAAATACGTATAAAACGATTTAAATTTACCAAACAAAACTGTTTTCATTCGAAAAAATATACTCTTCACACTCGTTCTAGGATACTACTGATCCTATCTCTAACGAGTCATTCTAATTGGATATGACTAATCCAATATCTGATGAATTCTTTCGTATGGTTCTAATGTGTCTTGTTCTCGAGCTCTGTAAACCAAAGCTCTGATACCAAACTGAGACGACCCGAACTTCCCCGTGAAGGAAAGCACAGATAGAATTGAGGACAAGACAAAATAGAGCGCATACAGAAGAACATTTCATTGTTATTACAACAATTCCATCAGATACAAGAATATACAGAGTATAAATGAATAAATTACATTCGATAAATATCAGAGATTACAATAAATTACATAGCAGCGGAAAAATATACAAAATACAACTGAAAGTGATACACGGATACAGAGCTTTCCGAGCATCGTTCCAGCTGTTAATCAGGACCCTGTGAATATAAATCTGCAAAACCAAAACTACTAGCTGCCCGTGTGGAAAATAGGGGCACCCAGAGTTTAGGTTAAAACAATAAACTCCAGGTCAGTCTTGTGACTGGTGTGAGAACTAAAGCAGTTATTAATCTTTATTTTTAAAGTTAGGTAAATCAAGGGACCACGCCGTATAACACGGAACGGGTTTCCTCCCAAGAATACCAGTGCATAAAACAAACAGCACAATGCTAAATAAAGAAAAATGAAGCTGTTATAAGACCCAGGTCCCATCACACAATGCAACGCAAGCCGGAGGATAGGGTTTTTACCTTATAACAGCCAAAGCATGCTTGATACGTTTAAAACACATTATTTGATACTATTATAGGTGTATAGTGTCAAAACAATTTCAATCATAAATATCAATCATAGGCGGCATTAATGACCCATACCACTATGTCGCCATACTAGGTTCTACAATTAAAACCGCAATATCACGTATTGGAAATTGGATTCCGTCATGAGCCGAGGCAAGGGGCAAGCTCCTCTCCGCGTTCGAGACACTCTAGCAAATGCCTCGGGACCGCACACAGCAATCCCCTGGATCCTCCAAGGCCGGTCCTCTCTTACTTTTGAGGATTGGCAATTCCTGAACACACGTTTCCCGGTCCTTACAGACCTATATCCGAGGCGCCTCGTATCCAACAACCACACAGGTGAAAAGTATATAAATGTCAGGGCTGGTAGGTCACTGACACCACCATAGCTAGAAAGAAACGTCGTGCACTCCTTGGGTCCGTATCCCGTTTTTGACTCATACCGAGGTGTGAGGCTCGCGAATTCACGTTATACACAAAGCTATGCCACACAGGCCGTGCTTTGATCATCAACCACAAGACTTTGCTTTTCAACAGAAGCCTTGATCAATTGCCACTTACGCATGCCACATTGGCAATTCACTCCATGCGACTGATGTCCATCGATATACAACCTCTGAGCTCGTACGTCTCAGAGAAGGGCGTTAAGCAAGAGAATAAATTCTCTACCGCCAAACAGATGTATATTTAATAGAGATCAATCAACACAGAATAAAATCCAATGTCAGACACACAATCCATTTACAAGTTCGTTCTGGGTCTGAACGAAACCGGAGGCACTTTCCTCGCATATCCATCCATCTCCAAGTACGTCTGGACGATCACCAACTGATTCCCTCATCCTGGGTGTACAGCCCAATCAAGATCATCAGTAATCACCCAAACGATGTGAAGACTTCCGGTCTTCAACCACCGTCTTCATCTTCGACATCTCGTCGAATCGGTTATTCAGAATGGGTATAAACCCGGCCTTTCTGAATAACCCACGTATATGATAAACAAATGTTACACAAACACAACAAACGCCTCATTCCAATTCAGAATATTCTTTTATTCACAAAATCACATTTTTAGGGAAAGGTTCCCATTAATTTTATCCAAGATAAATTCTTCTAAATTTATTCTTTAATCTTCCTTTGGATATCATTTCAAACCATATTATGGTTTTCCAAACTAGTCGGGATTAGCGAACCACACCGAAGTAATTATTTATTTTATTTCCCAATCCCAACCTATATATCCCATGGAGAAAACTGGCAACACTCCATATCTAACACCACGGTGTTATCGGTAAAATTAATTACCATTTCACGTTCAAATCTAGTTAAAGATTTAACTATCGCTTTGGAGCAAAACTGGTGGTACTCCATTCTCGATCACCTTTTAGATTTGATAATTTAAATTATCAATTCACTTTTCAATCTAATTAAAGATTCATTAAAACTCTACTTAGTTTTAATCTTTTCAAAAATCAACATCTTGCCTTTAACTGGGTTAAAGAACCAATGTCATCTAAAACACGATCCACGATAAACCCAAATCACATTTGATATTAAATACAAGGCTCTGAATAGAAAATATATCGGCTTATATTCAATATCAAATTCTGAAACCAACAAATATCGTATTGGAAATAACGATATAAAATATATCTTTCAAATTCCCATAACAATATCTGTATAGTCACGAAATCCAACATCGAAATATTCCGAAGATAATTTCGATTCAACTCCAGTCCCATCCACGTATTGGGAATATTGATTATTTTTAAAATCACTTTCAAATTCAATTTATTTATTTCAAAAATAAATTGATTTTAATCCTAGTTCAAAACTAGTTCATTTCGATAAAAATCTATTTTTATCTTCACAAATGTGGAATTCTCCAGCTCAATTATTTCCAATCCATATATTATGATTTTACACAAATTATAGATATTTTTAATAATTTTATCAAGGCCCGTACAGTCGATTTCCAACAACGGCCATCGAACTGCACTTACAGCGACCTTTTTCGAATTTGATTTGGACATAACTCCAAATCCAACCGTTAGATTTCAAATCCCTAATATTCATTGGAAAGCTCTTTTCGATACGAACCCAACGGTTCCGGTTTTAGGAGAATCCGACGGTCGGATCTCCCGCAACGTCGATTCGAAGTTAATGGTCGAAATTCACGAACTGCCGCGGCGCGGCGCGTTCTATTCAGGCCATTATATATATAATATATATATTATATATATTTCGTCGATTTCCTTTTAAAACGTCTTTTATAAATCGTTTTAAATTCGTTTTCAAAACCATTTCAACTCTACATTCAATTTCAAATCGATTTGATTTCAATTCAATTCAAATTCTAATTCGTTTCAATTCAATTCAATTTAATTTCGATTCGAATTCAATGAAATTTCAGTTCGTTTTCAATTCAACTTGAATTTGCTTCATATTCAATTCCATTCGAAGTCCTTTTATATTCAATTCAAATTCGTTTTCTTTTCAATTCGAATTCGCTATAATATTCATTTCAATTTGAATAAAATCGATATAAATATCGTTCACGTCAAAATGGCGCAAAACTAATCAACACGGCTTTATATTTTTCAGAACTTCTTTATTCTATTCAACAAATGAATATTTATCCCATTCAACACATGAATCTATATTTCTTTCAACACACGACTAATCTCAACACATGAGTACTGCCAACCATCACTATTTTTGTTATGTAAAATATTTTATAAAACTAGGGTATCTATCGTTTGATTTTTAATTAGACTTCTACTGGGAAGTAGTTCTAATTTTAAATATGATAAAGATGTGAATTTTATTATTAAAATATTTCACTCAACACATGAACATCGTCAACACTTGACTATTTTTATATTCAACACATGAATTTTCTTTTATAATATTCCTTATTTCCCCGATTGGAATGAGGCCCAATCAATCACCATATAACGTTAATTATATGGATTCCATACAACACATGTATATAATAGCATTAATAAACAATCAACCATCAACCAAAGTGCACTACACTGTATAAGCATCAAATATAGATATCTAACGCTTATAACAGCCTGTCAATCAATCGATCGACATATTTAATCAATCAGGATGAGTGAACTTCCAGATTTCATCCCAACACCCGTGTGGGGTTTCAAACAATCAAACACAGATTTTATTTGTGCAGTTGGGCGATGTGTAAAATTTATCGTCCCAATCAATATCCTTCAAATAGGTGTACATAAACAAACCGTCCGGTTTGTAAATGAATATTTTATTTTATTCACTTCCACGTTAAAAATTATATTTTTAACGATAAAATATTCTATTTCAACACATGAATTTCTATTCAGTTCATTTACACAATAAAAATGATATTTTTATTTTTCTAACATATTTTAGAAAATTTCGGCGGCATAACGACACGATACTAGAAACGGGACAAGGCCTAGCCTTATCCCCGGTCTAGTGAAGGCCCACGCCATTCACACATCAATCAAATCCATTCAATTTCACCAAACAATTCAATTCAAACCAATTAGACTAACCAACTACACAACCAAACAATTTAACAAACAAGCCATCCATGGTCTGTGGATGACGGGTGTCGGGTGCTACTAAGCACCGTCTGCATCATAGTATATACATATAACTAGAAAAAGAAATTGAAAGGTGAGAAGTTCTCACCTATAGCTATCCAAGCTCCACGGCACTTCATTGATAGATATCTTCATCGCTATCGCATCTTCGTCATCTTCGTTGCCCGTAGCCACTACATATATAAAAATCATATTTTTATATTTCCTATTATATAAAAATTCTATTTTTAATCCCTACTATATAAAAATCATATTTTTATAATCTCTACTATATAAGAATCACATTTTTATATCGTTGCTATATATATTTCGATCTCACCTTTATATTCATAGAAATCTCATTTTTATATTTATATGATAAAATCATTTTTTTTATCTCGCTACAACTATAAAAATTATATTTTTATTTCAATACATATATAAAAAATCACTTCTTTGTATGTATTCCATAAACGGTCATCTCTTTTTATGAATAAAAATCATCTCTTCAAGTGATTAAAAATCAAATCTTTACTCTATATAAAAATTAAACCTTTTTACTATATAAAAATATCATCTTTCTAAATAAATAAAAATCATTATTTTATATAAATAAATATCAAGACCTTCTTTAAGTAAATAAAAGTTAAATCAAATTTTTAGACAATTTTATTATATTTAAATTTCAGGTTTTAAACAACATGGTTATATATATTAAAAATAAAAATAAAAATTCATTGCTTATTTATAAAAACAAACAAAGGGAAGCTCACCTTCACTGTCTGAACCCTTCGTTCCCCAGCATTCTTCAACCCTAGGGCACGCTCCAGCCAAGGAGTCACCGCACCCACCAGTGGTTGACCAGTGTTCGGTCAGGACACCCTGCTCCGCGCGTCGCTTCCTGAAGTGGCGAACGTTGATGGCCGAGGCTAGGGATTTGCGGATTGGGGCTGTGGAAACCGCCTGAGGGGAGCGTCGTCGAGTGGAGGGGGGCGGAGTTCCAACGCGGTGGGCGGAGGAGGGCAGAGCGATGGTGGCGGCTGGAAGACTACGGCGGTTTCACGAATTAGGGGGGCGTCACGTTCGATTGAAAGAGGGGTGGAGGGCGATGGGAAACAGGAGGTGGGAGCGGCCGACAGTGGTAGGATGACAGGCGGCGCGGTGGACAGAGGCCAGGGGTGGCGGCGGAAATCGAGATCTGGGCTTGAGCGGGATTTTGAAAATTTTGATTTAGGTTAGAAGAAAGGGGCAGAGATATTATAAAGGGGAGGGGATTTATATATTATTTTATTTTATTAATTTTCTATTAAATGTTGAATTTTCGTACGAACTCCTATTCGGACCCAACGACTGTCGCCGCTAGCTAAATACCCCCATTCCGAACACAATGGGATATGTTTCGTAAGCCAATTCGGCTATTACGATCAGTTTCAGTTCAAATTAAAATATAAATCTGTATATTCAACTTTAAACGTACATTTCCATTTACCGGGGTCACATACTAACTCTATAAATTGCAGAAAAATATTTTCTAGCTTCGTATTGACGATACGGTCCTAACAAAACTAGTTTCATCGAATTCTGAGACCGTTGGAAAAATGGCCAATTTCCAGTCGATTAAAATCAACTGAAATGGTCATACACGTTTTCCTTTGCCACGCTCACATATTGATTTGAAAAATTATGAAATTTGGAATCTAACAATAATTCGACATCACGGACCCAACAAAACTGGTTTCGTCGAGATCCGAGGTCATTTGCAAAATGTCTATTTTTAAGGACCTGAATTCCATAGCGACTATTAAGAATTTTCATCTGGACATATCTTTTGATTCCCGCTATGAAATTTCGATTTTTCGGATTTTTTGGAAAGATATTATCAATTAGATCCTAATGTTTTTGGTTTCACTAAAATCCGGATTGTTTTGCACCCGGTACATTCAATTGAAGTTTGAAATCGAATTATCGAACTACCGCGCCATTTTCAATTCTATTTATAATTATAAATAAATATTTGAATTCTAACGACGACGTATATAATATATACGTTCTAATATATTCAAATTAAATTTCTCGTCGATATTATTTAAAATAATCTATTTTAAATCTTCAAAATTCGCTAAAATTGCCGAAATAAAAATTTTAAACTGGCCCAGATTTTGCGGGTTATTACATGAGCTCAAAGGTTATGTGATTAATAGTGACTGATCATATGTGTGAATTACTGATGTGAAGTACTATATTTTGAAAGTACTTTTGATTAGTATGTTGTGAAATGATTTTCCCTACTTCGGGATATGAAATGATTTAGTATGTGGCTAAAGAGTCGGGTAACCCTGAGACTAAAAGTATGGGTGAGAGGGCGGTGTAGCCTGCTCCTATGTGGGGTAGGTGCATCATCGGTGTAGCCTACTCCTATGTGTGGTAGGTGCACATTTATATATCGAGTTGCGAGGTGCGTACCCTTTGCCTGGTCGATGGGGAGCACGATATTTGGTTGCATACTTGTTTGTATGCATTGTTACGTTTTGGAATTCATATTTCCAAACGTTTTGATTTGAGATCCCGAAGTGAAATCTACTTTGATATAGAAAGTTAGATAGGTATTTCAAATGATTTGAAATAAGAAATCGGGAATATAATCCAAAGGAATAATTTCTGTAAATTGAATTGGATTTGGAAAATCTAAGTGTAGTGATTAATCTAGGTGGGTAGATTGGGATATTGCATGTTGATTGATGCATAGTAGATCCATATACCTATATTGATTGTTGTTTATACACTGGCATTCATGGGGGTAAACCCGTTCCGCGTTAGCGGCGTGGTCCCGTGATATGCCATATTATTAAATAAGTTAATTATAACTGTTTAGAGTTTCTCACACCAGTCCCATGACTGACCTGTAGTTTGCTTTTTCCTTGCAAACTCGGGTGCCCCTATTTTCCACATGGGCAGTCAAGTAGTTTATTTTGCAGATATATGAGCAGGAATCTGGATTGAAGCTTTAAGCTGTGTCCAGTGCATTTATCGTCTTCCGCTGTGTTATTTTATATTTCCGCTGTGTATTGTATTATCTTCCGCTGTATATTATATTTCGAAATACTATGATATATTATGTACTCTGATGTAACATTATTATGATGTTTATAAAAGTCTTCTGTTATTTGTTCTGATGTGTTGTATGCCCAGAGTTAGCGTATGCGGGATTCTAACGGTCTTGGTCAATTTAGCGATCGATTAGGTCCGAGCGAAATCCTTGTCATTACAGCTGGTATCGGAGCTTTGGTTAACTCAAATCTTTGGGGTACAACTCGTTAGAACTGAACAAAAGACTCGTCAGAGGTAGGATTAGTAATATCCTATAGAAGAATCTTCATTAGAGATAGAATCAGTAGCATTCTAGAATGAGTGACTCGTTAGAGATGGGGTTAGAAATGCCCTAGAATGAGTTGAGAGTAATATGATTATATATAACGTATTTGTGATTATATATATAATCCGATCTTAGAAAATTTGATTTTTGATTATGTAAAATTATATATTTGAAAATTTAATCAACAAATTGATTGTTGGTTGTGTTGTGTGATTATTAGTTCGACTAATCAGAATATTGAATTGATAATACCAATAAGAGAATGTAAGGTGAATTAGCCAATTTGAATCAAATATAGACCTGAATTGAAAATTGGTTGAAATTGCATGCATATACATGTACTTACATTGAACAGGCCATAACAAGGAGGCTAGAGCAGAGGAATAAAATTGTTTGCCCGACAAATAGGTACATGTTTACCATAATTTACTGTTTTGTTTGGGTGATGATGATTTTATGAGCCGATTGGCTGGCCGCTTGGCTTTTCCTTTCTCTTTTTGAGATCAGAGGGCCTGTATGGCAATTTCGGTATTTCCCCGGTGCTCCCGGTGCAGGGGAGGTTATGGCGAAATTTTTCGAAAATTTAGGGTGTTAGCCAAATTTTTGAAAAATTTGAAAAGTTCTTAGAAACTGAAAAGTTGAAGAACTTAAGCCGTAACGAAAACAATGGAAGTTGAGTTGATTTGTTAAACAACTTTCGGCTTCGTTCCTTTTCGGGGACGAAAAGTTTTAAGTGGGGAAGATTGTAACAACCCGGAAAATGCGAGCCAATTTAAAATTTTTATTTTGGCAATTATAGCGAAGTTTGAACATTTAAAATGAATTATTTTAAATAATATCGATGAGAAATTTATTTTGAATAGAATTAGAATGTATATATTTCTATACGTCGTCGTTAGAATATAAATAATTATATATAATTATAAAAGGAATTGAAAATGGCGCGGTAGTTCGATAATTCGATTTCAAATTTCAATTGAATGTACCGAGTGCAAAATAAACCGGATTTTAGTGAAACCAAAAATATTTGAATCTATTTGATAATATCTTTCCAACGAATCCGAAAAATTGAAATTTCATTGCGGGGATAAAAAGTTATGATCGAAAAGAGCTTTCCAATGAATATTAGAAATTTGAAATCTAACGGTTGGATTTGGGATTATGTCCAAATCAAATTTGGAAAAGGTCGCTGTAAGTGCAGTTCGATGGCCATTGGTGGAAATCGACTGTACGGGCCTTGATAAAATTATTAAAAATAGTAATAATTTGTGTAAAATCATAAGAAATGAATTGGGAAGAATTGGGATGAAAAACTCCATATTTGAAAAGATAAAAATATATTTTTATCCAAACGAACTAGTTATTAACTAGAAAAATAATCCAATGGTTATAAATAAATTGGATTGGATTGGATTTGAATTGAAATTATCTTTGGATATTTTCGATATTGGATTCCGTGATTATACATATATTGTGATGGGAATTTGAAAGATATCGATATCGTTATTCCCGATATGATATCTGCTCGTTTCAGGATTTGATGTTGAATATAAGTCGATACTATTTCTATTCAAAACCTTATATTTAATGTCAAATTTGATTGATTGATTGTTTGGACTGTGCTCAACCAGTTTATGAGCAAAATATGCTTTTACATTTAGCATTGGGTTGGGTTAAAATATCTGTGTGCTAACGCCTTTCACGATTTGACAATAAGGTGTTTAGTGATGTTGTGTTCATTTCGAATTTAATGAATGATTGCGAAATGATATTTTTCTTAAGTGAAAAGAAATGTATTCCCGATTTTGGACAGGGAATGTTTTATAAAAATGTTTTATAAAACAGAAAGGATTTTGAGGCCCAAAACCCGATGGTTTCTAAAATGATTTAGAAATGTATTATGTGTTACATTGTGGTTCATCGCATATTCGATTAGTTGCTATTGATGATGTATCTGTTTGGTGGCGAAGAATTTATTCTCTTGCTTAATACCCTTCTTTGAGACGTACGAGCTCAAAGGTTATGTGATTAATAGTGACTGATCATATGTGTGAATTACTGATGTGAAGTACTATATTTTGAAAGTACTTTTGATTAGTATGTTGTCAAATGATTTTCCCTACTTCGGGATATGAAATGATTTAGTATGTGGCTAAAGAGTCGGGTAACCCTGAGACTAAAAGTATGGGTGAGAGAGCGGTGTAGCCTGCTCCTATGTGGGGTAGGTGCATCGTCGGTGTAGCCTACTTCTATGTGGGGTAGGTGCACATTTATATATCGAGTTGCGAGGTGCGTACCCTTTGCCTTGTCGATGGGGAGCACGATATTTGGTTGTGTACTTGTTTGTATGCATTGTTATGTTTTGGAATTCATATTTCCAAACGATTTGATTTGAGATCCCGAAGTGAAATCTACTTTGATATATGTTAGCCCACTTTGTGAACTGGGCAACACAAAGTTAAGATGTGAAACATTGAAGAACTTGGAAAGCACTGTAGCGGGTCGGATCGGATAAGTTTTGCTGTTCGGATCGGTGAACTATTACTGTTGGAATCAGAGAGGCACAGCTGTTCGGATCGGAGAGCAACCTACTGCCAGTTGGAGCAGAGAGCTACCTGCTACAAAGACAGATCGGAACGGAGTGAAAGAGAACGAAGACTTAGCCTTGGGACAAAACCGGATCAGATCGGGTACCCCGATCCGAACCCCTCCTGTACACTCTTCCGATCCGAACCCATCTTCCGCGTCATTCTCCTACATGATCGCCTGGTTATTCGGAGCGGCTATGACCAGTTCCTACCCACAACGTCCACTGCTCTGATGCGTTGTCAACACAGAAATCCATCCGAACCCGAGGCTGATGGGATGGATGACACGTGGCTCCGATCCGGATCGGGTTCTGAGCAAATTTTCACCTATAAATACCCTGTCTGGAGACAATGAAAAGGATCTTCTTTTTGGCACTTTGAGAGTTCAACCACTTTCATAACCCGAATTCCAGCACTCCCGGATAATCCAAATCGTCTTTCAACATTTGTTTTTAGACAATTGAGTGAATGTACGAGAGTTCTGAGAGAAATTGAGTGAATATCTCATTGTAATTGCAATAATATCATTGAGAATAGTGATTGACAAGTGGACGTAGGCATTTCTTCGCCGAACCACTATAAATTCTGTGTCTCTATTTTATTTTTGATCTTATGTCATTATGCTTTTAATCAATTTGGGTGTTAGAACCACTTTTTGGTCTAACATTTTGGTGCTTTCACTGAGAACCATCTGAATTCTTTGTTTTTCGGGATTATCGTTCTACTTTTTGGACCGTTGAGTTCAAAGAAGTTAATCCTCAAGTTTCGACGCTCTTGGATATTTGTTTAATTGATTGTTGAAGAACCATGGCCAAATGAAAAGGAAAAGAAGTTCAATCTAATCGAGGAAATGGAGTTGGCGAAGATCAGAAAATTGCGGTCGTGACAAGGTCTTGTGGGCAGAGCTCAGCAGCAGGACGGACCGATATAGGAAACCCGAACCGCCTTCAGGGGGAGAGCTCCGATCTGATCCGGGTAGGAGAATCTGAAGCAGTGCATTCCCCCAACCTGAACCGACCCGAGCAACTTGCCATACACCGACCCGACCTGGCGTCCCAGCTCCGACCCGAACAGGCTTCCCAGCTCCGAACCGACCCGATTTTCCATCTCCGAACCGATCCGACACTTGGTGATGTTGGAACCTCTACTCGAGCCCCTACAAATGCTCCGATTCCAGCCACCAGGGTCAATGATCAGGTTAATCCATCCGCGCCCATTACTCAAGGAGATTTCTCGCGCCTACTTGACATGCTTGAGAGTACTAGGGAGGCTATGAAAATCCACGAGCGCACCAATCTCAGGATGCAAGAAAATATGAGACTCATGAGCAGGGAAATTAGCGAACTCCGTAGACAGAGAACCCCCATCCCCGGTTCGTCACACACCAGTGGATCAGTCTTCTTCTTCCGAGGAAGAGCGGCCCCGTGAATGAAGGCCGCTCGAACGACCTCAGAATTTGGAGAAGCTGACATTCGGATCTTTGGGGTCTCGCGAGGATATTGCACGAGCACTAGGAAACAATGATCCCACTCAGGGGCAAAGGCTCCAGTCCCTTCCTCCCGAGATCGACCGGGAGCGTAGAGAACGGAGTAGAGCAGAAGCAGCTCAAAGAAGAAGGGCATCTCCTGAACAAGAGCCCAGAAGGAACCCGGATACCAGGGCCAGGGAACCTGAACGACCCCTAACTAATGCTGATGTACAGGCAATGGTGCGCCAGATTATGTCCGAGAGCCGGAACTATACCAATGGAGATTATGGCATTGAGCGAAGCCATACTCCTTTCACTGACGACATCCTCGACTTTCAGTTTCCCCGGCGTTTTAACCTGCCACAGATGGACAAGTACAATGGGAGAACTGATCCGGGACAGCATTTGATGCGATACTCGTGGCTCATGAATGCTGCTGCTGCTCCTGATGCAGTGAAGTGTAAAGCATTCCCGATCTATTTAGAAGATGTGGCACTGTTATGGTTTACCCGACTTCCCCCTCGTTCGGTATCGAATTATAGGGAATTGAGCGAACGTTTTATGAATCAGTTCCGACTCCATACCCAAAAGTCCAAAAGTGTTATTGAATTATCAAGAATTAAGCAGGCGGCAGGAGAGTCTTTGAGGTCATATCTTGACCGTTTCAACTTAGCTGTGACTGAAGTTAGTGACCCGCATGAGCCCACCATCTTGATGGCATTAAAGGAAGGAGTCGATCCTGAATCCGAGTTTGGAGATTACCTTTCTGGGAAGACACCCTCCACGAGAGAGATATTCTATGAAAAGGCCGATATTTATTTAAGACGAGAGGAGGCCAGGGAAAACCGAAAGAGAAAGTCTGAAGCGGCTTCAAAGGAAAATGTTCAGAGTAACGTCGCCGTGAAGCAGTCTGGGGAAAGTTCCGGAAAAGTTGAAGTGAATGTGGGAAACAAGAGTGGAAACGACAATTCTGGAAACGTGGGCAACAACAATAACCGTAATGCGAACGGTAACAGAAGAAATAGAAATAGGGGAAGTTATCCTAGCAAAAGGCCCCGATTCCAGACTTATGAGAATTATACACCGTTGAACGACACTCTGGAGAACATTTACCTGGATACATACAATTTTTTGCAATATAAAAGACCGCCACCTCGCGACTCGACAAAGAAAGAAATGGCAACTGGGAAGTTTTGTTTGTTTCATGGAACTCATGGGCATTCAACCAATGAATGTCGGCATTTGAGAGACGTGATTGAGAAGCTGTTGCGCGAAGGGAAACTGGATGAATATAAGGTTGCCCCGAGGGACAGGGGGCAAGGAGAGCAGGCTCCAAAACAGATTCAATCTGCTCCCAAGCCTACAGCGCAGCAGAAAGGCAAGGGAATTGTTATCAACTCCATAGTGGGTGGACCTCACCCAGCAATCCGTAGTTTTAGAGCAATGGATCAATATGTAAATGCTGCCAAGCACGTGGATGTGAATGAAGGTGATGATTTGGAAGATATCGCCCCCATAAAACAAGAGAAGACAATGTTTGACGACGTGGTATTCCGCAGTAGAGATAATATTGGGATCCAATCACCCACTGATGATCCGTTGGTCATTACTACCACCATTGGGCCGGCCTTGGTTCATAAGGTGTTAGTAGACAACGGAAGTTCTGTTAATATTTTATTTAAAAAGTCATTCGATCATATGAGGCTTGAATATGAAGATTTGAAGCCATGTGAAGGTTGGATCAGAGGCTTCAACGGGGCGTCAACGGCTCCCATGGGGTACATAGAATTGCCCGTAACCTTGGGGCAAGGAGAACGCCGAAGAGTGCGGATGCTTCAGTTCGTAGTGTTGGACGTAGATTCGCCTTATAATGCATTTTTGGGGAGGCCTGCCCTTGCTGAGTTCAGGGCTTGCATCGCCCCTTGGTGTTTATTGCTTAAGTTCCCAACTGAAGCCGGAACTGGAGTAATGAGAGGGGATCAAGTTTCCGGACGGGCCTGCTATGTTGCCGAATTAAAGATGTTGATGAAAGGACTTAACATCGAGAGTAAAGATGCCTCGCCTCCCCCAAAGGGGGGCTCGGCATAGCAATTAGAGAGACCAACCCCGAAGGAGTTGCCCAAAGGAACGCCTGAAGACCTGAATCCCATAAAAGACGAGGAACCATAGACTAGAAATGCAACTCCTAATGAAGCGACAGTGGAAATTCCCATTGATGAAACTGATCCAACAAGAGTTTTGAAGATTGGATCTCAATTGGACCCACGTCGGGCCAAAGAACTAACGGATTTCCTGAAGGCAAACTTGGACGTGTTTGCCTGGACCCACGCTGACATGTGTGGGATATCGCCATCCATCATAAGTCACTCACTAAATGTAAACCCGAAACACCCGCCTGTGAAGCAAAGGAGACGTATGCTGGGCCCAGAGAGGTCGGCTGCTCTCAAAGAAGAAGTGGAGAAGCTGAAACAGAACGGATTTATTCGAGATTCGACGTATCCCGACTGGATATCGAATCCCGTTTTGGTAAAGAAGCCGAATGGAAAGTGGCGAACTTGCATTGATTTTTCAGATTTAAACAAAGCTTGCCCGAAAGATAATTTCCCACTTCCCAGGATCGACCAGCTTGTAGATTCGACAGCGGGACACGAACTTCTTTCTTTCATGGACGCATATTCTGGGTACAACCAAATTCCTATGCACGTGCCAGATCAAGAGCATACGAGCTTCATTACAAATTTGGGGTTATATTGTTATGTTGTAATGCCATTCGGATTGAAAAACGCCGGAGCCACTTATCAACGCCTGGTGAACAGAATGTTCTATAATCAAATAGGGAAGACTATGGAAGTTTATGTGGATGATATGCTTGTCAAATCGAAACAGTCCTCCAGCCATACGCAAGACTTGGCAGAAATGTTTGGTATCCTACGAAAGTATCGGATGAAGTTGAATCCTTTGAAATGCTCATTTGGAGTGGCATCGGGGGGCTTCATTGTGAGATCCCGAGGAATTGAAATCAATCCCAGCCAAACAGCATCGATTAGAAACATTGAAGAGCCGAGGAGAATTAAAGACGTCTAAAGTCTTGCGGGGAAAGTAGCTGCGTTGAGTAGATTTATCTCCAAAGCCACGGACAAATACATCCCGTTTTTTGATTTAATTAAAAGGGGAAAGAAAAACTTCGAGTGGACTCCGGACTGTGTTGAGGCTTTTCGAAATTTATTGGAATTGCTAGAAAAACCACCGATTCTATCAAAACAGGTGGATCACGAAGAGTTATTTGTTTACTTGGCAGTTTCGGCTCACGCCGTTAGCACAACCTTGGTTCGAGAAGAAAACAAAGCGCAAAGGCCAGTATATTATGTAAGAAAGAAATTGGCAGCGGCAGAACGCAACTACCCAAAGATTGAGAAGCTCGCTTACAGCCTCCTAATCGCATCCCGAAAACTTTGTCACTATTTCCAAGCTCATCCAATAACCATATACACTGACCAGCCGCTGAGGCAGGTGTTGCAGAGACCCGAAGCATCGGGAAGGTTGATCAAATGGAATATAGAGTTAAGTCAGTTTGATTTAAATTTTCAGCCACGAAGGTCGATAAGGGGGCAAGCTCTGGCAGACCTTACAGCAGAATTCACCATCCCAGAGGAGGAAGTAATCAATGACAGAGTGGTCAAGTCCGAAGATGAGTTAAAGATAGATCCATGGAAGCTATACACAGATGGAGCCAAGAATGACCGAAGGTCCGGAGCTGGAATCGTCTTAGTCACTCCTGAAGGACGGTCGTTATATTACGCTCTACGATTAGAATTTTCGGCGAATAACAATGACTCTGAATACGAAGCCCTGATTGTCGGGCTGAAGCTTGCCAAAGACCTCGGAATAAAAATGTTGGACATATTCTGTGACTCCAAGATCGTTGTTTGCCAAGTGCGAGAGGAATTTGTGGCTCGGGGGCCTCGACTTATCGCCTACCTCGGGAAAGTGAGAAAGCTATTGAGCAACCTGGAGCGGTACAGTATAACACATATCCCAAGAGCTGAGAACCAGAAGGCAGACAGGCTGGCAAAGCTAGCTAGTTCCGACAATCCAGAAGAAACTGAAATAATTCCAATTGAAACGTTGGAATCGCCAAGCTTTGAGTCAATGGAAATTGAGTTCGCTTTCGAAGCGGAACTGGAGAAGGAGTCGTGGATGACCCCAATTAAGAATTTCCTTAAGAATGGGACACTCCCATCAAAGAAGAGTGAGAAAAGGGCTATAGTTCGCAAGGCTACCAGATATGTCATGCAAGATGATACTCTTTATAGGCAAGGATTTTCTATGCCCCCGTTACGATGTATAGCACACGACGACATCAAACGTGTACTAAGAGAAGTGCACGAAGGTGAGTGTGGAGATCATACAGGAGGTCAGACTTTAGCGAAAAAGATATTGCGATATGGATACTTCTGGCCCATAATTAATAAAGATGCAGCTGATTATTCACGACGCTGCGATAGGTGCCAGAGATTCGCCAAAATCCCCAGAGCACCGTCAACCCAACTCAAATCAATGGTGAGTCCTTGGCCATTTGCCACATGGGGAATTGATATCATCGGAGTTCTACCGATTGCTAAAGGAGGAGCGAAATATGCAATAGTCGTTGTGGACTATTTTACGAAATGGGTGGAAGCTGAGCCCCTAACCAAAATCACGGCGAGAAAGGTGATAAGTTTCGTTGTTAGAAATATTATATGCCGATTCGGGATCCCAAGGACCATTATAACTGACAACGGAACCCAGTTCGATGGTACTGAATTCAGAAATTTCTGCCAGAAGTATAAGATCGACAAACGATACACTGCGGTTGCTTATCCGCAGTCGAACGGGCAAGTTGAAGCAATAAACAAAGTAATAAAATCCATCCTCAAGAAACGGTTAGAGCGCGCAAAGGCAAAATGGGTTGACGAATTGCCCTTAGCTTTGAGGGCATATCGGACAACATTTAAGACGGCTACTGGTCATACCCCTTTCTCTCTCTCTTTTGGCTCAGAAGCAGTAATTCCAGTAGAGCTTGAAGTCCCTTCCCACCGGGTGACGTATTATGACCCGATGACGAATCGGGCACTCTTACTCGAGTCTCTTAATGAAATCGAAGAAAAAAGGGACGAAGCGTATTTGCGTGCGGCAAGACATCGACGTCAGATGGCACGCTATTACGACAAAAAAGTTCGCCTTAGGACTTTTGAGCCAGGAGATTTGGTGCTAAAGAGAGTCTTTCCATCCCTTCCTCACCTCGGTCCAAAGTGGGAAGGACCCTTTGTCATCCAACGAAAACTTGAAAAAGGAACCTTCAAGTTAACGACCGTAGATGGCAAAGAAGTCCCTAGGGCATGGAATGCCCAACATTTGATGCGATATTTGGATTAGAAATGTTGTACTCTTTGTTATTTTTCTTATGAACTCTGTAATAAGGCACGACTTGCCTTAGGAAAATCTGATGATATGAATAAAGGACTATAAAGTGGATGTAGGCTACGACTTAGCCGAACCACTATAAAAATATCGTGTGTCATTTACTTTCATGCATTATATATATACATTCATCGACTATTTTGTTGTGATTACGGAATGTAAGGTGATTCAAAACCTGAAAGGTTGAAAACAGTTTAAACGTAAGAAAAAGCACAACGACAATTTGTGCGACAAGACATAAAAGAATGAGAAAACGACATTCTTAACTCTAACTCTCCAGAGAGAGAGAGTATAAAAGCGTCTCCGTCTGAGCGCTGAGAAAGAGATCCTTCCCCGCTGAAGGATCAGGGAGTGAATAAATTGCTGAGCTTGAACTCTAACTCTCCAGAGAGAGAGAGAGAGTATAAATGGACGGGAAGACGACGTCCTCTGAGGCGTGAAGGTGCACCCAGACAAGAGATCGCCTCAGTAAGAACTCTAACCTGAGTATAAGACAGGAGAGTATAAAAGAAATGCCAGAAAAAACAACAGGCATTGACGACACAGAAAATGCAATCCCGTCAGAAAATCGGGGGCATTCAGACTACTTGATTGAATCTTGAATAGTTTTTTGAGATCGACTCACTGGGGGCGTATATGTATACCCATATTTCCCCCTACCATAACTTCATTACATAACTATAGTAAGACATGCATTTTTACATAAGTGCAGAACTACTGACAAACAGACATTGCAGAAAATGAATTATTTTTTTATTTACGAATGAATGAATTTGTACAGGAAAACAGCCAAAAAGAAGGTGCAAGAGCCACCCTTACAGCAGCAATTATTGATCTACCAAATACTAAAACAACGCAAGGCAACCCACTATTTAGATTTCGAGTGAGGCTTGGACTTCTTGGTGGCTTTCTCCGCATCCTTTGCCTCTTTCTCGGCCTCCGTCAAGATACGCTTTGATTTCTTCTTTCCCGAAGATGCGGCGCTGGAATCGGTTGACTTCTTCCCGGAGGGCGGAGCGCTGGAATCAAGAGAAGATTTTTTAGCGAGTTCCTCTGTAATAGACCTAGTTGAGAGCTTAACAACTAACCTTGATCCCGCATCCACAACTGCGAGAGGCTTGAGGACTTCAGGGTCTAAGTCTTCAGCTTTTAACTGCAAGCGTTTATCTTGATCAGCTTTCATTGCAGCCAAAGTAACATCATCTGCACTTTTCGACTCCCCGACTATTGCCACCTCTGGATCTCCCTCATGTCCTCCGTCGCCGCCATCGTCCTTTAAGACTGCTATCATTTCTTCATCATGGGGAGTGTCAGGCTTAGACGGTTCGCTTCCTTCTCCCAAATCTATAGGAGCAGCCTTGTCCTTCCCCTCTTTTGCCTTCTCTGTAGGCTCTGCCCCAGACACGGCTCCCTGAGTCACATCTGTCTTTTCGGATGGCTCAATACCTACAGAGTGAGAAGCAACAATTATCAACTCAGGAGAAAATGATGGGTTTTTCATCGATTGCTCAATCACGTGGCGAAAGGTAGAAATAGCCTTGACGAATTGAGGAGAAAAGGTAGGGATACCTTCCGAAGACTTCTCGGCAGGGGTAACTGCTGTCTCTGATGCCGTTTCAAGAATAGGAGATAGCAGAGTTGTTCGAGGGATTCCCGGGTGTTCAGGATCATACCCCTCTACTTCAGGAGTTGCGGGGGCAGTAGAAGAGGAACCGGCCTCGGGAATGTTCTTCTGTTTAGTCCTCCGCCTTTCTTCTTCCATAGCATCAGCAATGAGGCGGCGCCCTTCAGCTAGGCGTTCTGGCTCATCATCCCTTAAGTATTTCTCCATCAGCCTTTCTTCATCGATGGAATCGACCTTGAGCTCTTCTTTTTCCCACTCAACGATCTGAATCCATACTTGGACTAGAGTAGATGGATAATCCTCAATCCAAGAAATGTTCCGGCGACGGATGATATGTGCAAAGAATTCAATCATTAATTCGCCGAAACCCTGAATCTCTGCCTCCGCCTCTGACAATTGTTTGCGGGCCTCCTCCGTAGATTTGATAGCACACTCAACGCTGCCCTCCGCCAGGGTAGCTCTGTTCTCCGCCTCCAGTAGCTTTGAAGCCAAGTCAGCATTTTTCTTTTCTAGCTCAGCATTCCTCCTTGCCAACTCGGCATTTTTCCGTTCAAGGTCAGTGTAAGCAAGGCGCGTTTTAGTGGCATCTGACTTAGCATCTTCAGCTTGCTTTTTTAACTTAGAACGCTCTTGAGTGTGAGATTCAAGCAAATCATGATAACGTTTTTGCATATCTTCAAATTGTTGTTTGAAATTAGAAGCGTCCCTTTGAGCAACAGCAAGCTGGGCCTGTGTGTCCTCTAAATCTTTTCCTAGATCCTTTAAGGCCTTTGCATCTTCTACCGCGGTTTTTTGCATTGAATCAGCATTCGTGATTAGAGTACGGATAATTCTGGAAAGGTTGCGCGAATATTTGAACATTTCAGAATACTGCTTTTCGACCGCATCTATCTTTTCTTTGGCCTCGTCTGCCCACCTGGAAGAAATAGGTTCGAGGGCAGGTAAAAAAGTCAAAGTCTCGAAGTAATGTTCGGGAAATTGCTCCTCCAAATACGCCCGCTTGATTGCAGTTTCCGCATCTAGTGGTGGAGGAGCGGGGATCGTCAATTCAGTGTCCCTGTGTGTGGAGGATTCAATGGTTTCTTTATCTGTCCTAGGCCGTTTAGTAGCAGGGACCTTGCGTTTACTTCGCGACTCAGTATCTTTTGGAGGACTTCTCTCTCTGCTGCGCTTTTCTTGGGAAGAGGTGGAGTCTTTTGATTGTGGCCTGTCCTCTTCCCTACGACTTTGATAACTTCTATATTTCTCTTGGTCCGACCGAACGGGAGAGCGAGAACGTGAGGTTCGAGAGCGATAGGGTTCATAAGGCCTTCTCTCCTCCCTACTGCGATCGTCGCGGCGATCATACTCAATATCCTGAGGTGGATTAGACATGCTGCAGCAGAGCTTCCTGATATCATAGTAAGATCGGGACATCGTGCCTGCACAATAGGACAAATGAAATTCAGAATCAATAGTATCACAGAGAGAGAGGTGCAATGAGTGGTAATGCTATTGTGTAAAGTGTGTCCTAAGTGGTGTGTTTCCCCCAACCAACCCGAGTCCGAAGCTAGACTAGTACGGGCAGGCTCTTTGGCCTTAGCAGGAGTGGTCTCTTCAGAAGAGGTGAAAACTAAAGGATCCTTCCTAAAATCCTCTGAAGTGTATATAGTTTCAGGTAAGGGGAGATCCCCCAAACCCTGAAATAATGGGTCATCAGTACTAGGGACATCTCCCTCAGAAGCATCAATTGGCGACTCTTTAGAAGATGTTGACTTTTCTGGAGAAGTGGCATCCTTAGGGGCAGTATACCCTTCACGATGCTTTTCGGCCAAGTTAGCCAATTCGTCGTCTTGAGTAGAAGATGGAGAAGGTGAAGTTTGAAGAGGCACTGTAGGAGCTCCCGAACCTTCTCCTGTTTCTGCGACTACATCCACTGGAGGAATATATACGTATGGAGCCGTCCCATGACCAATACTACGAAAAACGGATAGCAGCCCATGAAAATGAAGATATTCGTCCTTAAGGACTTCATCAATAGTCAGGAACTTCTGATCGCCATTGAGGAGCTGGTGCATCCGGTCGAAGAACACCTGGTCTGATATTTGTTTTGGATTGTCGACTGCAAACAAAAAGAAAAACGAGTTAAGGCGATGACTTGAATGTAAATAGCCAAGATGTAGATAATCAGTGCTTTACTTGATTTCGTCCATCTCCTGGCACACCCAGGCTGTCGCTTCACATAAAACCATTCCAGTCTGGAATCTCTAGCTTTACTACTGAATGGCGTTGAAATTATCTTCCTCTTAGGAACAGACTCAAAATAGCAGAAAGAAGGAGTCTCTCGAGTCCGATGCTTGAAGTTGTAGAAGAAATGAACGTCATCGAAAGTGAGCTCTATGCCTAAGATCTCATGGTATGCTATATATAAGGTGTGTAAGTACGCATAAGAATTGGGATGCAGCTGCATGGGGGCAATCCGCATTTGTCTTAGAAAATCAACGATGAAGGGAGAAAATGGAGGAATAGCACCGACCATGCACATCAACCGAGTAATTGCCATATACCCTTCTGGAGGGTTGTGGGGACGGTCAGTTCTCGAAGGCACCAGGGTGTCCCTTTTCATTATCCCGTATTTTAGACAAATTCGGATAAGTCTGTCGTTGTCGATGGTTGATTCAACAGAATCTTGGGGTGATTCCAATATGACAGCCGATTCAAAATCATCAGGAGCCCGGTCGTCACCAATCCCTCCTTCCTCTTCAAAACCTAGAGAAACTTCATCCTCCGAAGACACATTGTCACTTTCACGATTTCCAACCTCGTAGTCTGAACCCTCATTATTCCATTCTGGATCTGACGGGGAAGATATGTCCTCAAGAGTAATTTTGTTGGAGGTTTCCGGGGCCTCTTTCTTCTCAGCTAGTCTGGAAGAGCGTCTGGGTCTCATTGTCATAAAACTATTGAAGAAGCAATAGCACAAATTAGAGTAAATTAGCCTGTATCCCCCCGTGCATGTGTGCAAACTAAAGTGTAAACAATGTATGCGGAAAGTGCAAATTAAATGTTTAAAAGTACGACGCAAGAGTTTGGCAAAATATAAAGAATTGAAGTAGTCCTTGATGTCCAGTTACGTTCGCAAGGCACTATCCTAACTGTCCATTAAGTCGAAGGTTATGCCCAAAGTTGATTGGGCCAGTTAAACAAGTTTTTATGCATTAAGGTGGACTGCTCTTCGGTTCGGTTCGGGCGCGTTCATTGGGATCGGATCGGGGATACGTCCTCGACTGGGGCTCGGATAAATTTTGAAACTCAGAAATCAAAATCGGATCGGCTCGGAGGTAAAGTCCCCTAACGGTTCGGATCGGATCACGTAGTCATGCTTCTCCTCCTTTATCTTACAGTCCGATCCGATCCGGTTAGGTGAGCTCCCTTCCCTCCTTTCTTCGTCTACTTGCCCCGATCCGATCCGATCTTCTGAACTTCTTTCCTTTCTTTTTCCTTTCCTTTACTTGCCCCGACCCGTTCCGACTTCCTGAACTTCTTTTCTTTTCCCCTTTTTGTCACCTTCCATGTTCCACCGCCCGAACCGACTCCTTGCTATCTTCTTCTTCTTCCTCCTTTCCTTTTTGCCTCAAACCGTAAACTCCTTTTCTTCTTGCCTCAAACCGTAACTCCCTCTTCCAACGTCTCGAAGTAGCAGCGAGGCCACCGACGACGATAACGAAGGAAGACGAGACCGCGGCGTGGAAATCATGTTCAGATCGGTCGAATTTACCATTAGTTCAGTTAAAACTTGTTATCGCTAAATCAATCAAGGATTGAAACGTACCAGAGTATGTAAATTGGAAATTCACGCGAGAATGGTGAAGAGTTATTATTTCTCTTTCTCGAGATTCTGGAGTTCCGAAGCAGCAAGAATAAAATGATAAAAGGAAATGAGAGAAGGAGGAAGACTCAGTTTATATAGAGAAGTAGAGCGACTATTCGTCTCCCCGTTCGGACCGGAACGATAGTCCAGTGGCAGAGCTTGGCCCAATAGTCCAATGAAAAATAGAAAGAAGAAGGGGTCTGTTCGGATCGGAATCCGAACCGAACCGAATTCTTTAGCTCAGCAACAAATTGAATTGAAGTTTGAAGAAGAAGATGAAAACACAAGGAAAATCAAAAGAAAAATTACCTCGAAGAACGCTGTGCAATGATAGTCAAAGCATGCTCCGTCTCCAACAGAAGCATCCTTTGAGGGGGCAAAATGTTAGCCCACTTTGTGAACTGGGCAACACAAAGTTAAGATGTGAAACATTGAAGAACTTGGAAAGCACTGTAGCGGGTCGGATCGGATAAGTTTTGTTGTTCGGATCGGTGAACTATTACTGTTGGAATCAGAGAGGCACAGCTGTTCGGATCGGAGAGCAACCTACTGCCAGTTGGAGCGGAGAGCTACCTGCTACAAAGACAGATCGGAACGGAGTGAAAGAGAACGAAGACTTAGCCTTGGGACAAAATCAGATCGGATCGGGTACCCCGATCCGAACCCCTCCTGTACACTCTTCCGATCCGAACCCATCTTCCGCGTCATTCTCCTACATGATCGCCTGGTTATTCGGAGCGGCTATGACCAGTTCCTACCCACAACGTCCACTGCTCTGATGCGTTGTCAACACAGAAATCCATCCGAACCCGAGGCTGATGGGATGGATGACACGTGGCTCCGATCCGGATCGGGTTCTGAGCAAATTTTTACCTATAAATACCCTGTCTGGAGACAATGAAAAGGATCTTCTTTTTGGCACTTTGAGAGTTCAACCACTTTCATAACCCGAATTCTAGCACTCCCGGATAATCCAAATCGTCTTTCAATATTTGTTTTTAGACAATTGAGTGAATGTACGAGAGTTCTGAGAGAAATTGAGTGAATATCTCATTGTAATTGCAATAATATCATTGAGAATAGTGATTGACAAGTGGACGTAGGCATTTCTTCGCCGAACCACTATAAATTCTGTGTCTCTATTTTATTTTTGATCTTATGTCATTCTGCTTTTAATCAATTTGGGTGTTAGAACCACTTTTTGGTCTAGCAATATAGAAAGTTAGATAGGTATTTCAAATGATTTGAAATAAGAAATCGGGAATATAATCCAAAGGAATAATTTCTGTAAATTGAATTGGATTTGGAAAATCTAAGTGTAGTGATTAATCTAGGTGGGTAGATTGGGATATTGCATGTTGATTGATGCATAGTAGATCCATATACATATATTGATTGTTGTTTATACGCTAGTATTCATGGGGGTAAACCCGTTCCGCGTTAGCGGCATGATCCCGTGATATGCCATATTATTAAATAAGTTAATTATAACTGTTTAGAGTTTCTCACACCAGTCCCATGACTGACCTGTAGTTTGCTTTTCCCTTGCAAACTCGGGTGCCCCTATTTTCCATACGGGCAGTCGAGTAGTCTATTTTGCAGATATATGAGCAGGATTGTGGATTGAAGCTTTAAGCTGTGTCCAGTGCATTTATCGTCTTCCGCTGTGTTATTTTATATTTCCGTTGTGTATTGTATTATCTTCCGCTGTATATTATATTTCGAAATACTCTGATATATTCTGTACTCTGATGTAACATTATTATGATGTTTATAAAAGTCTTCTATTATTTGTTCTGATGTGTTGTATGCCCAGAGTTAGTGTATGCGGGATTAGAATGGTCTTGGTTGATTTAGCGATCGATTAGGTCCGAGCGAAATCCGTGTCGTTACAGGGTTTATACCCATTCTGAATAAATATTTGATGATAAGTAGAAGGTGAAGACGGTGGTCGAAGACCGGAGGTCTTCACATCGTTTGGATAATTACTGATGATCTTGATTGGGCTGTACACCCAAGAGGAGGGAATCAGTTGTTGATCGTCCAGACATACTTGGAGATCGATGGATATGCGAGGAATAAGGTTCCTCCAGTTTCGTTCAGACCCAGAATGGACTTATAAATGGATGTGTGTCTGCAATTGGATTTCATTATGTGTGATTGATATACATCGGTTGCATAGCGTGAATTGCATGTGTGGCATGCTGAGATGCAAATGATTTAGGCTTTTGTTGAAAAACAGAGCCTTGTGGTTGATGATCAAAGCACGACCTTTATTGCGTAGCTTTGTGTAGCTTTGATTCGTGAGCCTCACCCCCCGGTGTAAACCAGAAATGGGAGAGGACCTCAGGGAGGGCATGTGTTTCCTTCTAGTTAGGAGTGGTGTCAGCGTTTTGCATGACCTGGCATTTTACTTATGTGGATGATGGATAGCGAGCGCCTCGGTTATATCGGTCGATCCGGGACCGATGGAGTCATTTGGGTCATTTACGCCCTATAGGGCGGGGAAATGCAGTGTTCAGGGTTTAAGTTTAATCCACAACGGCGGACCGGCCCTGACGATCCAAGGGCTTGACTGAGTACTTGCCCTGAGACTTGGACTAGACAGTCTCGAAGGGGTAAGGACGATATCTTGCCTTGGTTCACAGATGGAAATCCAACTTCCAAATACGTGACATTTGCGTTTTTGATTGTAGAGCCTAGTATTGGCGACATGATATATGGTTCCCATGCCGCCTAGGATTGATACATTTATATTTGAAGTTGTTTCATACACTATGCACTTATAATAGTATCAAATGATTTGTTTTAACGTACCAAGCATGTTTGGCTTTTATAAGGGAAAACCCTATCCCCCGGCTTGCGTTGCATTGTGTGATAGGACCTGGGTCTTATGATAGCTTCATTTTTCCAAAAAGCATTGCGTTGTTTTGTTATATGCACTGGTATTCTTTGGAGGAAACCCGTTCCATGTTATGCGACGTGGTCCTTTGATATATCTGATTTAAAGAAAAGTTTTAAATAACCGTTTTAGTTCTCACACCAGTCACATGACTGACCTGGAGTTTATTATTTTAACCTAAACTCTAGGTGCCCCTATTTTCCACACGGGCAGCTAGTAGTTTTGGTTTTGCAGATTTATATTCACAGGAACCTGGTTTACAGCTAGAATGATATTCGGAAAGCTATGTATCTGTATATCTCCTTCAGTTGTGTTTTGTATTGTTTTTCCGCTGTAGTAATGTAATTTATATATCTGATATTTATCGAATGTGTAATATTTATTTGTACTCTGTGTATTCTTGTATTCTGATGGAATTGTTGTAATAAGCAATGAAATGTTCTGTTTGTTCTAATTCGTCTTGTCCTCAATTCAATCTGTGCTTTCCTTCACAGGGAAGTTCGGGTCGTGTCAGTTTGGTATCAGAGCTTTGGTTTACAGACTCGGAGAACAAGACACATTAGAACCAAACGAAAGAATTCATCCGAGATTGGATTAGTAATATCCAATGAGAATGACTCATTAGAGATGGGATCAGTAGTATCCTAGAATGAGTCGGAAGAGAGTTGTCTTCAAATAAAAATGAAAATAATTTTTTTGTTTTGAAAAATTAAATCAATTATTCGTATTTGAATATTATTTTTATATAGATTTGGACAATCAGGTATATAAAGATTTTGCGTATACGTCTGATCCGCGTGTATTTGAAGTTTTAATATACTGGATAAAAATAGAATCACACTCTAGTCGCCCAGGGATGATTTTGATAATGCTGCAGCATTATCAGTATTTGTGTTCGAGTTTCGAAGGTGGGATTTATGTATGATTCCAATTGACTGGTGTGAGAACCAAAATTAGATGGGGGTTATTGTTGTGATTTGGCATCAAAAATCTGATTTTTGGACTATGTATCAAAGTTATGAATTTGAAAAGCTAATCCACTAATTGATTGATGGTTGTGTTGTATGATTATCCCTTTAAACCATTATGTGAAAGAAAGGTGAATTTAGGCCAAATTGAACCAAATGTTGAACTGAATTGAAAATTGTTTGAAATTGCATGCATCTACATATATATGTGTGAACAGGTCATAGCAAGGAGGCTAGAACAGAGGAACAAAATTGTTTGCCCGAAAAATAGGTACATGTTTATTGTATTTCTTGGGGTTTTTGATGATTTTATGAGCCTATTGGCTAGCCGCTTGGCTGTTTCTTTTACTTTTTGGATTGGAGAGGCCTACATGACAATTTCGGGATTTTCCCGGTGCTCCCGTACAGGGGAGGTTATGGTGAAATTTTTCGAAAATTTAGGGTGTTAGCCAAATTTTTGAAAAATTTGAAAAGTACATAGAAACTGAAAAGTTGAAGATCTTAAGCCGTAATGAAAATAATGAAAGTTGAGTTGATTAGTTAAACAACTTTCAGCTTCGTTCCTTTTCGGGGATGAAAAGTTTTATGTGGGGGAGATTGTAATAACCCGGAAAATCCGAACCAATTTAAAATTTTTATTTTGACAATTTTAATGAATTTTGAATATTTAAAATGATTTATTTTAAATAATAACGACGAGAAATTTATTTTGAATGGAATTAGAACGTATATATTTAATTGAATCGGCGTTAGAATATAATTATTTATTTTTAATTATAAAAGGAATTGAAAATGGCACGGTAGTTTAAAAATTCGATTTTAGATTTCAAATGAATGTACAGGATTCAAAATAAACCGGATTTTGGCGAAACCAAAAATATTAGAATCTATTTGAGAATATCTTTCCAACAAATCCGAAAAATTGAAATTTCATAGCGGGGATAAAAAGTTATGTCCAGTTGAAAATTCAGAATAGCCGCTATGGAATTTTGGCCCTTAAAAATGGAATTTTTGCAAACGACCTTTGTTTTCGACGAAACCACTTTTATTGGATCCGGGATGTCGAATTATTGCTAGATTTCAAAATTCATAATTTTATGAATCAATATGTGAGCATGGCAAAGTAAAACGTGTTTTAACAATTTCAGTCAATTTCCATCGACCAGAAAATGGCCATTTTTCAAACGGTCTCGGAATTTGACAAAATTAACTTTGTTAGGACCATATCGTCAATACGAAGCTAGAAAATATTTTTCGGGAATTTTTAGAGTCCGTATGTGGCCCCGGTAAATTAAAATGACCGTTTGAATTGAATATATATAGATTTATATTTTAATTTAAATGAAAACTGATCGTAATGATCGAATTAGCTTACGATACATATCCCATTGTGTTCGGAATGGGGGTAATGTGTTATGGACGACAGTCGTTGGGTTCGATTTGGGGTTCAAAAAAGGGGTACTTTAGATGGAAAAAAATAAATAATAATAAATTAAATAAATAAAAACAAAAGTCAACCCTCCCTTTACCTATCTCTCCCCCCCCCCCCCCCGCCCCGATGCTATTCAGAAAGAAATCGATTCAAATCGAAATAAGAAAACAAGGGGGGATGATCGATGCAGCGCTCCATGGCGTCTCCGACAGCCCCGACGCCGCTCCAGGCGGAGCTGCTTCCCTAGTCGAACCCCCTCCCTGTGCGAGAACGACGCGCACCCCCACGAACCCCAAAACCCTCCACCGACGGAGAAAGCCCACCGCGTCTGCTGTCGAACTTCACGCCCCCTCCGACGAACTGCGCCCTCCCTTCCCTCCTCCCGTCTTCCCCTTCCTCCCTCCGTAGATCCGAACCCGCACCCCCCTGCATCTTCACCGCAGCGCAAGCCACCAACGGCGTTCGGATGTCAGAGGCGTAGCCTCTTGGTGCTACCGCTGCTCCACTACGATAAAGCACGAAATACAGTGAGTTTCTTTTTTTGAAATTAGATTTTGAATGTATAAAAAAATCAGTTGTATTTTTATATAATAACATTGTTTTAAATCTGAATTTTAAAAATAAAATAGCTTTGATTTGAAAAAGATGAGATTCTTTAGCGAATAAAAATATGATTTTTATATTATAGAGATAATAAAAATATGATTTTTATAAGATAGAGAATATAAAAATACGATTTTTATATATGCTGTAACGAAATAAAAATTCGATCTTTATATAAGAAGTAGGAATATAAAAATATAATTTTTATATAGAAAGAAGCATCGTAAAAATATATGAAGTAGAAATAAAAATGTGATTTTTATGTATTGGAATGAAGCAATAAAAATTTAATTTTTATTATGAACAGTGTGGAAAGGACTACATTGGAATTTCAAACAAATCCAAATAGTTTAGAAGTTCACAAGTAAAACTGGAGGAGTGGAACCCCAAGGTGAGAACTTCTCACTTTTAATTTGTTTTCTAGTTGAAATATATACTAGGATGCAGACGGTGCTTAGCAGCACCCGACACCCGTCGTCCACAGACCATGGATGACCTGTTTGTTTGATGGATGTGTTGTGAAATTTTATTGTGTGATGTGGAATGAATAAATATTTTATAGTTAAAAATATAATTTTTAACGTGTATATAAAATAAATATTTATAAACAAATCGGACGATTTGTTTATGTACACACATTTGACTGATACAGATTGGGACGATAAATTTTACACATCGCCCAACTGCACAAGTAAAACCTGTGTTTGATTGTTTGAAACCCCACACGGGTGTTGGGATGAAATTGGACATACACTAATCCCAATAATTAGTTGTATGTCGATCGATTGATTGACAAGCTGTTATAAGCGTTAAATATTTATATTGAATGCTTATATAGTATAGAATGCACTCTGGATGATGGATTATTGTTTCCATTGTTGTTATACACATTTATTGTGTGAAATCCATATAATCAAATTATATGGTAATTGACTGTGTCTGATTCCAGTTTAGATAGAAAGAATATTTTAAAATAACGATTATTTTAAAATAATGAATATTTTCAAACAATATTCAGAAAAGAATCAAAATCTGATTTTGATGTCTGATTTGTGATGGACACGAATATATTTAAATATATATAGCCGTGTTGATTAGTTAACGCCATTTTGACGTGAACGATATTTATATCAATTTTATTCATTTTTGTAATGAATATTGAAAAGGAATTGATTTCAAAATCTAATGTTTTGAAAATATTATCATTTATATATTGATGATATGGAATATTCAATTTTGATTAGAAATTGAATATGAAGTTGAAATCGTTTTGAAAACGAATTTAAAACGATTTTTAAAATACGTTTTGAAAGGAAATCGTTGAAATATATATAATATATATTATATATATAATGGCCTGAATAGAACGTGCCGTGCTGCGGCAGTTCACGAATTTCGACCATTGACTTCGAGCGGACATTACGGGAGATCCGACCGTCGGATCGTCCTAAAACCGGAACCTTGCGTTCGTATCAAAAAGGGCTTTCTAACGAATATTAGAGATTTGAAATCTAACGGTTGGATTTGGAATTATGTCCAAATCAAATTTGGAAAAGGTCGTTGTAAGTGCAGTTCAATGGCCATTTATGGAAATTGACTGTACGGGCCTTGATAAAATTATTAAAAATATCAATAATTAGTGTAAAATCATAAGAAATGATTTGGAAAGAATTGGGATGAAAATCTCCATATTTGAAAATATAAAAATAGATTTTTATCGAAATGAACTAGTTTTGAACTAGAATTATAAATTCAATATTTTTGAAAATAAATAAATTGGATTTGAAATGGTTTTGAAGATAACTGGAATTTCCAATATATAAATTGGAAATGGATTTGAATCGAAATTGACTTCAGAATATTTTGATGTTGGATTTTGTGATTATGCAGATATTGTTATAGAAATTTGAAAGATATATTTATATCGTTATTTCTAATACGATATTTGTTGGTCGTAGAATTTGATATTGAATATAAGCCGATATATTTTCTATTCAGAGTCTTGTATTTAATATCAAATGGGACTTTGGTTTGTTGTGAATGGTGTCTTCATTAACACTGTTCTTAAACCCAATTGAGAAAATATTAAATCTTTTTATTTAGATTTAATAAAGTATACCAATTAAATGATATTTAATTGGAATGGAATTGGAATTGATTTTTGGGTTTATCGTGAACGGTGTTTTAAATAACACTTGTTCTTTAACCCAATAATTAATTTGTGAACTGTGTTTTAAAGACATTCGTTCTTTAACCCGATTTACTGTAAAATGTAATTTGGAATTTATAAATCTTTCATTAAGATTTAAAGGAGATTTTCCAAAGTAAAGTTTTCCAATTTAACAAAATAAATTGGAATGGAATGTAATTCGATTTGATAATAATCGAAGTGAATTTCTATGGGTGAGGACTGCTAATATATATGGAATTTAAAAGGCTTTGCAGTTATTCCATTTATATTATTAGTCGGATATGGAAGTTTATATCGATTATATATATCGATCTTTTCCCATGAAGATTCCATCGTTAATGGAATGTGATTTTGTGTTGTTGTGGATGGTATCTTTAATAATACTGTTCTTTGACCCAACGGAGTTAAGAAAATCAGAAACTAACTGTAGATTAGTTAATTTGAGTTGTTTCTTGGGTATTGATCTGATGTTGGTCTCGGCCTTCGGGGTTATTACTTAGGGAATTATTCACTTGCTAATTTACGGTGAAAGGCTGATGGAATAGAATGTGATTTTTGGTTTATCGTGAACCGTGTTTTAAATGACATTGGTTCTTAAACCCGGTTAAAGAGGGAATATGGTTTCCCAAGTTAAACAATCATTCATATTGATTTTTGGGAGGATTAAAACTAAGTGGAGTTTTAATGAATCTTTAATTAGATTGAAATGATCGAGGATGGAGTATCACCAGTTGTACTCCAGGAGATAGTTAAATCTTTAATTAGATTTGAACGTGAATTGGTAATTGAATTTACCGATAACACTGTGGTGATAGAAATGAAGTATTACCAGTTTTTCTTCATGGGATGAATAGGGTGGGATTGGGAAATTTAATAAATGATTACTTCGGTAAAGTGCGCTAATCCCGACTAGTTTGGAAAACCTTAATTTGGTTTGGAACGATATCCAAAGGAGGATTAAAGAATAAATTTAAAAGAATTTATCTTTGATAAAATTAATGGGAACCTTTCCCTAAAGATGTGAATATTTGAATAAAGGAATATTCTGGATTGGAATGAGGCGTATTTTGTGTTTTATAACACTTGTTTATTATACACGCGAGTTATTCGGAAAGACCATGTTTATACCCATTCTGAATAACTGATTGGACGATAAGTCGAAGGTGAAGATGGTGGTTGAAGACCGGAGGTCTTCACATCGTTTGGATAATTACTGATGATATTGATTGGGCTGTACACCCAAGAGGAGGGAATCAGTTTGTGATCGTCCTGAAGTACTTGGAGATCGATGGATATGCGAGGAATAAGGTTCCTCCGGTTTCGTTCAGACCCAGAACGGACTTGTAAATGGATGTGTATCCGACATTGGATTTCATTCTGTGTGATTGATATACATCGGTTTCATAGCGTGAATTGCATGTGTGGCATGTTTAGATGCAAATGATCAAGGCTTCTGTTGAAAAGCAGAGTCTTGTGGTTGATGGTCAAAGCACGGCCTTTGTGGCGTAGCTTTGTGTAGCGTTAATTCGCGAGCCTCACACCCCGGTGTGAACCAAAAATGGGAGGGGACCTCAGGGAGGGCATGCATTTCCTTCTAGTTAGGAGTGGTGTTAGCGTTTTGCACTCCCTGGCATTTTACTTATGTGGATGATGGATAGTGAGGCGCCTCGGTTATATCGGTCGATCTGGGACCGATGGAGTCATTTGGCTCATTTACGCCCCATAGGGCGGGGAAACGCAGTGTTCAGGGTTTAAGTTTAATGCACATCGGTGGACTGGCCCTGACGATCCAAGGGCTTGACTGAGTACTTGCCCTGAGACTCGGACTAGACAGTCTCGAAATGGTAATGACGATCCCTTGCCTTGGTTCACAGATGGAAATCCAACTTCCAAATACGTGACATTTGCGCTTTTGATTGTAAAGCCTAGTATTTGCGACATGATATACGGTACCCATACTGCCTAGGATTGATACATTTATATTTGAAGTTGTTTTATATACTATGCACTTTTAATAGTATCAAATGATTTGTTTTAACATACCAAGCATGTTTGGATATTATAAGGGAAAACCCTATCCCCCGGCTTGCGTTGCATTGTGTGATATGACCTGGGTCTTATAATAACTTCATTTTCCCAAAAAGCATTGCGTTGTTTTGTTATATGCACTGGTATTCTTGGGAGGAAACCCGTTCCGTGTTATGCGGCGTGGTCCCTTGATATATCTGATTTAAAGAAAAGTTTTAAATAACTGTTTCAGTTCTCACACCAGTCACATGACTGACCTGGAGTTTATTATTTTAACCTAAACTCTGGGTGCCCCTATTTTCCACACGGGCAGCTAGTAGTTTTGGTTTTGCAGATTTATATTCACAGGAACCTGGTTTACAGCTAGAATGATATTCGGAAAGCTATGTATTTGTATATCTCCTTCAGTTGTGTTTTGTATTGTTTTTCCGCTGTAGTAATGTAATTTATATCTCTGATATTTATCGAATGTGTAATATTTATTCGTACTCTGTATATTCTTGTATTCTGATGGAATTGTTGTAATAAGCAATGAAATGTTCTTCTGTTTGTGTTCTGATTCGTCTTGTCCTCAACTCAATCCGTGCTTTCCGTCACGGGGAAGTTCGGGTCGTGTCATTATCTTTCTTATTTATTCAACAAATATTTCCTTTTCAATTCTATTTATTTAACAAATAAACATTCCCTTTTCAATTCTATTTGTAAATGTTTTACAAATATTTCCTTTACAATTCTATTTGTAAATGTTTTACAAATATTCCCTTTTATAATCTCTATTTTTATTTTCCAAATAATTATTTCTTTTATAATCTATTTATTGTAAAAATGTTTCTTTTTATAAAATCTTTTGATTTTATAAATATTTATTTTTCAATATAACATTGAAAATTTCCTTTTTAACATTCCAATTTTCCTTATGGTATTTAACATACCATATAACAATGATCGGTATCATTCAAACATACAAAATCAACAACATATTTCATATCACATCATATAACACAATATATGAAAAACGATAAAATAAATTTGAGGAATCCAGTTAGATTCCTCCGACCTATTTCCCTGCATCCGCAGATATTACATAATATAATTCACATCAATTTCATTTCATTATGAAATATTCTGATAAACATAATCAATATTTGATCAACGATATATATATATATATATATATATATATAACTACATCAATATTTTCAACCAATCAATTAGCAGTTCAACCAAATAGTCAATCAACAACAATCAATCATCATTTTTTAGTTCAAAAAAATACGTTATAAAAATATGAACTGGTAGAGTTGGTGAGTTTTACTCACATTGGACGATCATTGTTAAATAATGATAAACTGTCTTTGATTTGATTCAGATCCTACAATTTATTTCGCTATAAATTGTAACGAGCTCGAATTCACTCCCAGTCAGTTTCACTGCATAGCCACCGTCCATATGATCCCAACGGATCAGACCGTTCGAAAAACTGAGTTCGTATGAAATAATTATTGCGTTAACAAGTAAATATACAAATTAAATTAAACTTAAGTTTTAAATTATTTACATGGGCCTTTACCATTTTGATTCAGACCATTTTCCCCTTGGAAAAACCGACCCATAAAAGTCTTCTTCTCCTTTTATCAAATCGCGATCTGCTCCGTTTCAAGCTTCCCATTTTCGAAAATTTCGATCATCGATTCCTTTGTTTTCTCTACCAATTTGCATCACCTTAAACACCATTGTTCACCACTTCCAAACCTCAATCCACCTCGTACACAAATAGCTAAACTCGGTCATCACCGGAGTCCACGTTCACTTGCTTCCATCTCGCAGCAACAACAATGTTGTAAAATCTTTCATCACTTGTTTTACCACTAAACCCAAAATTAAATCCACTGTTGACCTCCTCTTTCATTCCACTACGCCCTCATCCCCTAATTGAAGAACTCGCAGTCCCCGTTCTTAACGCGTCGAGTAGAGCTTCCAGTGATCGAATGACATCTTTTTCCACGATTTACCCTCAAACTTTGCACACAAACACTAAAACTCATCCTCAATCCAAAACTGAGATTGAAATCCTAATTTAAAGCATATAGGACTAGCGATTTGAACCCTAAGTGTTGTTGAACCCACGCTGTATGGAATTGGTGCGAACTAAAATACGTTCGATCACTAAAAAAACCCATATGAAACTGAAGAAGATCATCGCAGGTGCTCAAAACAAATGTATTTTGATTTATGGTTTTTCATTCCTATTTGATTTGAATTTTTTGAGTAGAAACTAGTTTGCTGTTAAGTGAAAAAATGACGGCGATATTGGTATTGACCAAAGTAGTGAGAAATGAATTTGGTTAGAGGTTTTAGGATTATTTATAAGCAGAAATAATATTATTTAATTCGATTATTTTATCGATTTATATTCGATTGCTGTTTGTATTGATTGTTAAAAATCCCTATGATCACATACAATATCCAAATTCGACGAAAATGGACATATATATACAGTTCGATATTACAGACCCAACGAAACTGGTTTCATCGAATTCCGACTCTGTTTGCTCACACAGCGTATTTTTATAGTCAAATTATCGACTGTTTTTCACATTAAAATTCCGTATGGCCACATACTGACTTCAAAAATCACGAAAATTGAAATCTAGCAATAATTTAATATTACGGATCCAACAAAATTAGTTTCATCGAAAATGGAGGTCGTTTGCAAAATTGGCTATTTTTAAAGCTCTAGATAAACCCTTTTTAAATATTAAATATATTTAAAAATAGTTGAATTAAATATTTATAAATAAATATTATCGTATATATTCACAATAGAGTACCATACAACTCCAGAATAAATATATATGGATTTACAACTTGATATTTCATCATCAGAGTTATATCGATATTCGATTTATATTTCAATCCTTTTATAAATTGTTATAAATTATAAAGGAATTCCATAGCGACTTTTCAAAAATTTGAGTTGGGCATAAATCAAAATCTACACAATGAAATCCCGAATTTTCTCTTCCACTAGAAAAATATACTTCACTAGCTCCGAACGTTTCTTATTTCACAGAAATCCTATTTAAAACGTATTTTGTATATTCAATTGAAGTTTGAATCGACAAATTATGAACTACAGCGCCATTTCGAGCTCGATTTTAATTATAATATAATTATATGTTCAACTGTCGTTTATATAATATATTCGTTAATATAATTCAACTCTAAACTGAATTAGATATTTTGAATTGTCCAATTCGCACAATATTGTGAATTCCACTGTTTCCGACTATTTCGGAAATAAATATATTATTCTATTATTTATATTAATTAAATATTCAACATTATTTAATTAAACAACCGTTTAATTCTCTAATCACTAATTAAATAATTAAATAAATTATTTATTATATCCTAAAAATACGGGACATTACAGGAACGCTCAGGCATGATTAGGACTTTCTCTCTCTTCTGTTTCTACTTGGATTTGGATCTGATTTGATGTATCTCTTTGACTACTTGTCTATAGCTACTTAGGGGATTATGATTCTTCATTTCTATACTCTGATGGTGTTTAGCGCAAGACAGATGTTTTTATTTGATGTGTTTTGTTCCAGTATTTTTGTTTGATGTTGTAACTGAATTTTGAGACCATGATATTTTCTATTGAAAAATAAAGTTTAAAATTTTCACTACTATTTTATATATCTATCTTGTGAGATTTTGTTTATGTTTACCTATAACGCTTCATGGAACTTAATGCATTCTGATAAAGAGTGACATTAATGGACGTTGGGTGTCACATTTGGTATCAGAGCTGAAGGTTACAAGATCGAATAAAAGTTTTGAAAATTGTTTTCAAAAGCAAAGTATTTTCATAGAAAAGTCTGTTTTTGATAAACATATTCCCCAAAGTCATATAAAATATCTTTCTATTCTCTTTTTGAACCCCTTTTCCTTTTCTTTTCAGCATATCTGGGGAACCGAATCTTCTCGAGGGCATTCAGATACCGGCTTGGTTCCATAAGTATCTTGAGGCTACAGCGCCTGTCGGAGGCCAAGGGGATGCCCCTCCCCCAGCTGCAGCCGTTGTTCCTCCTCCTACGCGAGCAGATAGTTTCTCTAAGATATGCAAGGACTTTATTGCTATGGGAGGAAAACCATTCCGTGAAACTGAAAGCTTTGTAGAAGCATCAAATTGGCTGTGAGAGACAGAGAACTTGTTTGGACTTTTTAAGGTCGACGATCGTAGGAAGATGCAGTTGGCTATATGGCAGCTTAAGGACAAGGCTTCGTTTTGGTGGGAAGTGACCCAAGCAGGGCATCTAGTAGATACTTGTGCTGGTTTCCGATAGAGATTCGAGGCGAAGTTTCTTTTTTAGATTGAAGAGAGTATGCAGATGGAGAGATTCTTGGCACTTAAGCAAGGAAGTATGTATGTTAAAGAGTATGTCAATAAGTTCATTCAGCTAGCAAGGTTTGGTCTGGAACTAGTGAATATCCCACACAAGAAAGCTGTAAGGTTTGCGAGAGGGTTGAACTAACCTCTCCAAGCATTGGAATTATCTCACATAACTATGGGAGCAACTTTTGAAAGACTTGTTGACATGGCATTGATGCACGAAGAGGGTAAGGATGAGAAGAAAGAGGTCAAGGCCGATGAGACGCAAAACAAGAAGGTGTGGCCCAAGAAGGAACAACAAAGAATGGTGGAAAGAACAACAAGGCTCAAAATAATAATAAATACCATGGTTGTGGGAGCTTGGGTCATGCGGTCAAGGATTGTAGAAAAAGGAAGAAAGCTTGTTTCAGCTATGGTGAAGCTGGACATTATAGTAGGGAATGCCCGAAGAAACAAGGACAGAAGAAAAGGCCAGGACCTTCTGGAGGGTAGGTGCATGTTCTCGAGGCTAGTGGGTCGGACAGAGGTAGGAAATTTTCTGTTGAATGTTTGACTTCCCTGTCCGATCATCCAGTTAGGACTGTTTTTGATTCTGGCGCTTCTTATTCTTTTATATCTGATTCTATGGTTGACTCTCTACACCTTAGTACTAGTATTTTTCTGACCCCGTTATTGTCACAAACCACATTAGGGGAACGACTCATCTTACTATGATATGTCATGGTTTGAGGACATCTATGTTGGGCGTCGAGTTCGAGTGCAACATATATGCGCTTGGTTTTATGGGCTACGGTTTGATTCTAGGGATGGACTGGCTAGCCATATATGGTGCCATCCTAGAATGTAAGAGGAGGGTCGTTTTAAACTTTTAACTTGCCATGGGAGGACTCTCGAGATTTCCCGTGACCCAAGGGAATATGTCATGCATAGTTTGCTAGAATCACTTGATGCTTCTGTCGATGATTTGCGATCTGTACCTATATTCTATGAGTATCCGGATGTTTTTGATGAGGTTATGGGCTTACCTCCGAGGCATGAGATTGATTTCCAGATATACTTGGTGGATAATGTAAAGCCAGTCGCATTGCATGTGCACCACATAGCTCCTAGGGAAAGGAGGGAGCATAGCAACCAAGTAGGGGAGCTACTTGAGAAGGGGTTTATTAGGCAAAGTATATCAGAATGGGGTGCTCCAGTCATCTTCAAAACTAAGGGGGATGGCTTACTTCGCCTATGTGTGGATTTCAGGGAGTTGAATAAGCTCACCAAGAAAAATAGGCACCCACTTCCGAGGATTGACGATATGTTTGACCAGCTTGTTGGTGCATCTGTTTTCTTGCAGCTAGACTTGGCCATGGGATTTCATCAGTTGAGGGTGGCCGAGGATAGTATAGACAAGACCACTTTCAGAACTCCAAATGGCTTCTTTAAGTGGCTAGTCATGCCTTTTGGGTTAAAAAATGCACCTGCGTATTTTGTGGATCTGATGAGCAGAGTTTTAAGGGAGTTCCTGAATAAGTTCATGGTGGTCTTTGTGGATGACATTTTGATCTTCTCGAAGAACAAGGAAAAGCATGCCCTACATTTAAGGGAGGTTTTGAGGACTCTCAGAGCACACCAGCTTAAGGAGAAATTCTCCAAGTGTCACTTTTGGAGAAAGGAGGGGAGATTTTTAGGGCATGTGGTCTCCAAGATGGGATAGCGGTGGATCCCGCGTAAGTAGTTGCAGTTCAAGATTGTTAAGTTCCAAAGAATGCAATGGAGGTGAGAAGTTTTCTTGGTTTCGCGAGTTACTCTTGGATGTTTATCAAGAACTTCGCAAAGATATCAGCCGCACTCACCAGACTGACGAAGAAGAATCTGTCCTTTCTTGGAATATTGATTATGAGGATGCTTTTCAGCGATTAAAGAGGTCTTTGACAACAGTCCCAGTTTTTACATTGCCTGATGGAAGCAAGGTGTTCACAGTGTATACTGATGCATGTGATACAAGGCTTGGTATCGTCTTGATGCAAGAGTGAAGGGTAATATGCTATAGTAGTAGACAGTTGAAGGTTCATGAGAGGAACTACCCTACCCATGATTTGGAATTGGCTGCTATAGTGTTCGCACTTAAGACTTGGCGGCATTATCTCTTGGGAGAAAGATTCAAGTTATACACGGACCATAAGTCACTCAAGTATTTGTTCTCGCAGAAGGAACTCAATTTGAGATAGCAGAGATGAATGGAGTTCCTAGCATCCTATGATTTTGAGATTGCTTGTACACCTGGTATGGGTAATGTAGTGGCAGACACGTTGAGTAGGTAGACGATGACAGTGAGTCCTCTATTCGTAGAGAGGCGGAGTTTGGAGCATATATAGACCTTCGATTTTAGGCCATATACGGATCTTACACCTAGTTGTTGGCATCTTTAGAAGTGAGACCTACTCTTATGGATCAGATAGGATCTTCATTGTGTGAGGACCCACAAATAGCAGACATCTTGGATAGGCTCAGTAGTGAGGAGACTTCTAGTCACCTTAGTCGATATTCCATGGATGATAAAGGGTGGCTACGACGAGATGGTAGGCTTTGTGTTCCCCGAGTTGGAAGTCTGTTGAAGAAAGTCCTTGAGGAAGCCCATCATTCTAGGATGAATATCCATCCAGGCAGCGATAAGATGTATCGAGACATGAGGATGGTTTTCTTTTGGAATGAGATGAAGAAAGATGTAGCAGAATTCATAGCTCGATGTTTAATATGCCAGCAAGTTAAAGCTGAACAGAAAAAGCCTGGCGGTTTGCTACATCCTTTGGAGGTCCCACGGTGGAAATGGGAGAGCATCTCTATGGATTTCATTAATGGTTTTCCTAGATCGAGAAAGGGCAATACCATCATCTGGGTTAGAGTAGACAGGCTTAATACAAGTACTCATTTTATTCATGTTAAGAGCAAGAGAACGACATCATGGTTGGCACCAGTTTATCTTCGTGAGATAGTCCGTCTACATGGAGTACCTTCTAGCATAGTGAGTGATCGTGATCCCATCTTCACTAGTGATTTTTGGAAGAACATGCAAGAGGCATTAGGTACACAGTTATGATTGAGCACCGCATATTACCCTTAGACCGATGGACAGACTGAGAGGGTGAATAGAGTTCTTGAGGATCTTTTGAGGCTATGTGTCCTAGACTTTGGAGGTACCTGGGAAGAGCACCTTCCCTTGGTGGAGTTCGCCTACAACAACAGTTATCAGACTAGTATAGGCATGGCACCCTTTGACGCACTATATGGATGACCTTGCAGATCACCGACTTGTTGGTGGGAGTCTACGGATAGGCTTATACTTGGACCTGAGATGATTAGAGAGACGTCGGAGAAGATTGAACTTATCTGCAGACGTATGAAGACAGCTCAGGACAGGCAGAAGTCCTACACCGATAAGAGAAGGATTGACATTGAGTTTGAGGTAGGAGATATGGTTTTCATCAAAGTATCACCGTTGAGGAATGTGGTTCGCTTTGGATTTGTAGGGAAGTTGGCGTCAAGGTTTGTAGAGCCATTTCCCATAATGGAAAGGATAGGTCAAATACCCTATGGGGTGAGATTACCAGAGAGGTTGGTGGGTGTTCATGATGTTTTCCACGTTTCCCATTTGCGGAAATGTCTGCACGATATGGCAGAGTGGTTGAGATGAGCATGCTTGAGGAAGTAGAGGTAGAAAGGGAGGCGATAGTTAGATGAGTTCCTACCCGTATACTTGGATCAGAGGTTAAGAAGCTACGTAACTGAGAGGTCAAGTTGATGAAAGTACAATGGGGAGAAGACAGTGAAGATGAAACTTAGGAGACTGAGGACAAGATTAACGCTTAGTACCCTTTTCTTTTCAAGGGTATGTTCTTAACTTCTTTTTCCAAGCCTTTATTAGTACTTGCTTCAATCATTCGTGTGTATCCTATCAATCGAATCTTCGACCTTTAGGTAGAAATCCAATGGGTGTAGACATGTATTTGAGACATTTTATGTTTGATGGATGCAAGTGGATGCAAGTGTTTGCTAGTGGTTTCTCGTGGATGCATATATACATGCACTATACACTAGATCGGCTCAATCACTTACATACTGTATATGGATGTGTGTGCACTATGATTTTATATGTTTGAAAATAGTTGTATCATCATATGGATGTTGCATTTGTACAAATGTCTGTGCACACATATAGAGCTTACATGTTATACTAGAATTATTTGCATACATTTTGGTTACATGTCATGAATATAAATTGCATTAAGGAGGTCAACTGAATCAGTCGACCGCTTGATTTTCTCATTAATGTAAGGACATATACATACCATTTCCTATTTTCATACAAGCATTATATAAATCTTAAGGATAGTGGATGCTTGTGGATGACAGATGAGTAGATGGTTATGGTTGTTAGGACAATAACATTCTTCTAAACTTGGAGATTTCGGGGACGAAATCCTTTAAGTAGGAGAGAATTTAACACCACATAATTTTAAAGAACATTATTAAACTAAAAAAATACTTAATTTAATGTTGGGAATTAAGTAAAACGAATCATACCATTGTGTTCGTCTCAGAATTCTGGTTTAGATAGACTTTGAGTTTGCGTAAAATGGATATCATATGAAGAAGATATAAAGGTTAGAAATTTGTATACATATAAGGACGATATATATATATAAACAAATCAAACCAGAAATTCAAGATAAATCAAATTTATTGAGTGGGAGACCAACGCGGGAATATGACCCATTGGGGTCGACCCACACCTCAGGAGGTCGGCCTATGGGTCAACCCATACAAGGGTGTGTCGACCCCAGGGTCAACCAAGGGGTCGAACAACCCCAGATCTAGCCAGGTTCATTTTCTGAACCTGGACTTGTTTGTTTGATGGGTTTGTTAGAAGAAGTCCGTACAAAGGCAAGCAATTCTATTATTTTCTTCACCAAAAACAAGGGAGGCAAGGAGATGCTGCTTCAGCTTGGATTGAATTAGATTATCTTCAACAACAATAGCCTATACATACATCATAGATATTTCTTTTACTCTGATCCAATCTATGTGAGTACATGTTACTTTTAGATAAAAAGATTTAATGGTAACCTTGACATGTTAACCGGATCTGAGCCTATGCCTGTTAAGAAACTGATTTATATCTAAACAGATCTACTATAATTACATGTAATTTTGCATACACCTATTTTGTTGTTCAGTTGTTAATTTATGCCTATTTCTGTTCTTCTCCCTCCCTTATTCCATTTTTATTTTATAAGCCTAGGCTACCTTGGAGCCTAGGCCAATCTCATAAGAGACATACGTATGAACGAAATTGGGAAAAATTAGGGAATATTTGGAATGAAAATAAAAAGGGAAATTTGGGGCATACCTTATACTGTGGAATATGACTTTAACTGGGTGTGTATAAACATGTAAATATGTAGGCTTAATTCAAAGATTAAGTGCAGCATGTTAATAAAACTGTATGTCACCTATGTAACCTTTTAAATTTGTTGGGGTTAAGTAAACCTGTTTACTGAGTAGGGGTTAGGGCATGCTTACTGAGCTAATTGTAAGAGGTTCATCTGGGAAGGGGTGTTCTGATGGCGCGTTCCAACGGTGTCTTGTGCATGCATGGGTCCATCCTGCCTGGGAAAAGAAGCCGCCGTAACACTTATAAATATGTTTGTGTCCTTCTGTAGGTTGCCACTTTAGGAAGTAATACACCCTACCGTGGGGCCCACATAGGGTATTTACGTGTTAGAGAGCCGATCGCTTGGGGTAGAAATTAGGGAACATCTAGTACTTCCTACTTAGGTACCAGTCATTTCTGTTTGGGGTAACACCCATTATTTCTTTTGGGTTATCAATTATTTCTGTTTGGGGTAAAACCCGTTACTAAATGTACACCTAAGTCTACCATTGTATTTCTTTAGGGATCATTCTGTTTCTGTTAAATAATTGGTAAACACTTAATCCGGTATACTAGTATTGGTGCGGAGAAAGTAGTTGATAAGCATAGTTAATCATTTTAATTCTGTTTATCCTATCCATCCTGTTTGTACCTGCTATATATTACAGTTATCTCTCATCCAGTTTATTTTACTATCTTGATACTTTTATTCTTTATATGCTAAAAGTCACTGGACTTGCCAGACTTTATGTCTGACCCGTTTTGTTTCTTTTTCTCTCTTTCCTTCCCCTCCCCCCAGGTTCACAGGGTCGGTACGCTCAGGCGTGATTAGAACTTTCTCTATCTTCTGTTTCTGCTTGGATCTGGATCTTCTTTGATTTATCGCTTTGACTACTTGTCTATGGTTACTTACGGGGATTATGATTTTTTATTTCTGTACTGTGATGGTTTTTAATGCAAGACAAATGTTTTTATTTGATGTATTTTGTTCCAGCATTTTAGTTTGATGTTGTAACTGGATTTTGAGACCACGATGTTTTCTGTTGAAAAATAAAATTTCAAATTTCCACTGTTATTTTATATATATGTCTTGTGAGATTCTGTTTTTGTTTACCGATAACGCTTCACGGAACTTAATGCATTCTGATAAAGATTGACATTAGGGACGTTGGGTGTCATAGTGAGAGTTTGTTGACTTTTGACTTTTAGGGCTTAGATTCTCCTTGTCGATAACATTCAACTCAGCTCCAAATATGGTATAATTCGTGATTGTGATATCTTCAGTTATGATGTCCTCCCTTTGGTAATTTCTAGTTATGTGATTCACCTTTATTTCTCCTTTTTGAACTATTTCTATGATGAAGTGTAAGTCGATCTCAATGTTTCGGTTTTGTCATGCTTTATAGGATTCATTGACATGTACACAACACTTTTGTTGTCACATTACAATGTGTTTGACTTTAGACTTTAATTATATTTCACTTAGAAAGGATTGAATCCATTTAATTTATGTTGTGATATTAGCTATGCTACGATTTTTAGCTTCAGTGTTGTATCTTTAAATGGTTGGTTGTTTCGTTGAACAACAAGAAATCAGACTGCTTCCAGTGTAAGCCTGTAGTTGACTCGATGCTTGGTTAGCATCTGCATAGCCAGTTGTATTTAGCTGTTCGCTAGCCTTTAATGTTATCCCATGGTTGATAGTTCTCTATAGATATCTTAGGATTCTCTTCACTGCTTCCCAATGTTCATTCGAGATTCAACATAAATTAGGAAACTTTTTTAACACTGAAAGTAATATATAGTCTGGTTACAGTTGCATATTTTAATGTACCTATAATACTCTTGTATTTTTTAATATTGAACATTTCTTTTCCCCTGTATTTAGAAGAATGTTGACTACTTGTCATAGAAGTTGGTTGGAGATTAGCATTATTCATCTTTGTTTTTATTAAGAGTTCAGTAATGTATTTTCTTTGGCATATAGTTAATTCTGAATTTGATTTATTAACTTCTATCCCCATAAAATACTTTACTTGGCCCTGATCCTTTATAAAGTATTGTTATTGAGATATCACGTCAATAATTTATGTCTATAGAGTTGCTACCTAAATAATCAAGTCATCCACATATATTAGTATGTAAACTGTTTATAAACTGTTCACTTTGATGAATAGAGAGTCTTCTAATTTGGTAGACTGATATCCTATCTTTAGCAAAGCACTTTTAGTCCACCAAACCAAAATGTTAGTGCTTGTTTTAAACCATTAATAACATCGTTTAATTTACAGACATAGCTAGGGTTTTGATTGCAGCCCTATGGCTGACTCATATACAACTCTTCTTATAATATTCCATTTAGGAAGGCATTATTAACATCTAAGTTGTAACGACCCGGAAAATCTGAACCAATTTAAAATTTTTAAATTGGCTATTTTAGTGGATTTTAAATATTTAAAATAAATATTTTAAATAATAAACGAAGAAAAGTAAGTTTGAATCGACGTTTGAAAATAAATATAATTAATTCTAATTATAAACAAGGCCTGAAATGGCGCGGTAGTTTCAAAATTTGAATTCAAACTTTGACTGACTGTACCGGGTGCAAAGAAAAACGGATTTGAGTGAAACCAAAAATATTTAAATCTGTTAGTGAATACCTTTCTAACGAATCTGAAAAATCGAAGTTTCATAGCAGGAAGCAAAAGTTATGGCCAAACGAATTTTCAGAAAGGTCGCTATAGAGTTTATATAGCCCGTGAAAATGGCCATTTTGCAAACGACCTCGGAATTCGACGAAACCACTTTTGTTGGATCTGGAATGTCAAATTATTGCTAGGTTTCAAATTTCATAATTTTTGAAGCTAGTATGTGAGCGTGGCAAAGGAAAATGTGTTTTGGTCAATTATAGTTAAATTGGATCGACCAGAAATGAGCCATTTTTCAAACAGTCTCAGAATTCGATGAAACTAGTTTTGTTGGGACCGTATCGTCAAAACATAGCTAGATTTATTTTTTTGGAATTTTTAGAATCATTATGTGGCCCCGGCAAATTGAAATGTACGTTCAAATCGAATGTTTTATATTTTAATTTGAAGAAAAACTGACTGAAACAGTCGAATGGGCCTTCGAAACATATCCCATTGTGTTCGGAACGGGGGTATTTAGCTAGGGACCACAGTCATTGGGTTTGGATTGGAGTTCGTAGGAGGCAAGGGGTATTTTTGGATTTTTTTTAAAACTTTATAAAAAAAAAGTGATTGGTCCACATCAGACCCCCCCCCCCTTTTCTCTCTCCCCTCTGTATCGATTGAAGGCGGAAACCGTTCGTTGGCTTCCCGATCATTTTCCGGCCAATCCACTTCGAATTAGACCCTTCTCCTGTTGGGGATTTTGAAGAGCTCTCTTCCACCTTCAAATCCATATATAGTTTCGATTTTTTTCATTGAGTGGTTTGGGAGAATCGACGCCTGGATGTTTCGGGTTTCAAACCGCCGCCGTACCCTCCTCTGGCGATCGAACGCCTCCCCCCTCCAGGCGCAGGTGCGCCGCTCCTCCCCCTTCGACGCTGCAAAGGCCGATCGACGAATAGCTACACGGATTCGAAGAAAAATCTAAACCTAGTTTTGAACAAATCAGCTGAGGTACGACTATTTTAAAATAAACTATATTATAGCACTTTAAAGTGCTACGGTTTTTGATTTCACTGTAAAAATCATATCTTTTTCGTTTGTTGACGAAATTCAGTGAAATAAGAGATAGTGGACTCGTGTGGACGTCTTCTACATTCTAGAAGAGACCGCATATTTTTCTGAGCCCTTTGTTATTTTTGGTGGAGTGGAACCCAAAATGTGATTTCTAAACTATAAACGATATGGAAATCGACGATGTATAAATTATATAGTCGATGTATGAGTTATATAAGCATTGTACACCTCATGTATAAGCGTTGTATAAGTTGTACGTTCGATGTATAAGTTATATATGCATTGTAAAAATTATATATGTGTTGAATGGAAGTGAAATATACTTATATATATATATACGCCCCTCGTCCACAAACCATGGACGATATTTATTGGTTGTGATTGGTGTGAAAATTGATTGATAGCGAATGGTTGATTAGAATTGTTTGTGGTTGAAATTGATTGATTGTGGTTGAAAAATACCCGTTTGTGGTTGAGAATTATTTGGTTGAAACCACATAGATTAGTTTGTGGAAATGAAAAAAATATACATGCCGCCTGCGTGCGAACTAGATGCATGAAATCCCCATTGTCAAAAGCTGCGAGGCTTTAAGGTAGAGCGAGGAGCCATACTAGGGACGACCCCGGTTTTAACTACCCTGCCGTTATGCTGCAGAAATTTTGAATAATATTCATGTGTTAGAATTATTTTCATATGTTGAAACTATATTCGTGTGTTGAATAGAAATTCATGTGTTGAATAGAAATTCATTCGTTGAATAGAAATTCATTCGTTGAATAGAAATTCATTCGTTGAATAGAAATTCATGTGTTGAATGGTATTCGTGTTTGAAATAAATTGTTTTATAATAAAAATCATATTTTTACCATCTATATAAACTATATAAAATATTTGTGTTTTGAAATAAATTGTTTTGCAATAAAAATCACATTTTTATCATATACATGAATTGTTAAAACTAGCGAAGTGTTGAAATAAATGTTGGGTGGGTAAAAATATCATTTTTATCAAATGTATGAAAAGAATATAGTTTTGAAATCGAGAATCGATTATATTTATACATATATATATATATATATATATATAAATAGAATTGAAATATATCGAATAACGAAGCTGCAGTTCGTGTTTTGAAACCGTGATTTCAAATGATTAGTGCGGGAGATCCGACCATCGGATTTTCCCGACACCGAAACCGTTGGGTTCGCTTTAGAAATATCTTTCCAACGATACCAACTTTGTGAAGATCCAACGGTCTGGAACGTTTAATTCAAATTTGAAGAAAAACAGCGCCAGAATCAATTATATTAATATATATATATAATTAAATTAAATCGAATAACGGCGCTGCAGTTCGTGTTTTGAAATCGAATCTTCAAATGAGTGTACCGGGAGATCAGACCATCGGATTTTCCTAAAACTGAAACCGTTGGATTCGTTTTGAAAAGATCTTTCTAATGATATTAATTTTGTGAAGATTCAACAGTTAGATTTTCAGATATGTGCAAATCAAATCTGAAGAAAAACAGCGCCACGGCCGCGTTATGGCCCGAAGCGTCGTTTGAATAAATTGGCTATTTCAAAATAAATAAAAATAGCGATAAATCATTATAAAATATTATAAACGATATGGAATGTGAAATTTAGAAATTAACTGAAGGTTAGCTAAGTCGAATGGTTTCCCGAGTTTTGATCTGATGTTGGTTTCGGCCTTCGGGGTTAATATTTGGGAAATCGTTCTCTTACTGATTGACGGTTAGTGACTAATGAATTGGAATGAGGCGTATGTTGTGTTTGTGTAGCACTAGTTATTTATATACGTGAGTTGCTTAGAAAGACCGGGTTTATCCCATTCTGAATAACTGAATCGACGATAAGAAATCGAAGATGAAGACGGTGGTTGAAGACTGGAGATCTTCACCTCGTTTGGATGGTAACTGATGTCCTGATTGGGAGGCATCTCGAAATATGGATAATGAGTGGTGATCGTCCAGACGTACGTGGAGATCGATGGGTATGCGAGGTATATAGTGCCTCCGGTTTCGTTCAGACCCAGAACGGACTTGTAAATGGACTGTGTGTCTGACATTGGAATTCATTCTGTGTGATTGATAGCCATCAGTTACATGGCGTGAATTGCCTGTGTGGCATGCTAAGATGCAGTGATCAGGGCTTCTGTTGAAAAGCAAAGTCTTGTGGTGATGATCAAAGCACCGCCTTTGTGGCGTAGCTTTGTGTATAACGTGAATTCGCGAACCTCAGACGCCGGTATGAACCCGAAATGGGAGAGGACCTCAGGGAGGGCATGCGTTTCTTTCTAGTTAGAGGTGGTGTCGGTGCTTGACCTGGCTGACATTTATATTATTTTCACCTATGCGGTTGTTGCTGTTGCGAGGCGCCTCGGATATACCGGTGACTATGTGAAGCCGAAGGAGCCATTCGTTGGCTCGTTTACGCCCCAAAGGGCAGGGGAACGCAGTGTTCAGGCATAATAATCCACATCGGTGGACCGACCCTGACGATCCAAGAGGCAGTTGCGGCTGTTCCTGAGGGGCGGGCTAGAGCGTCTCGAATTCGGTGAGGACGATCCCTTGCCTCGGTTCATGACGGAAATCAAATTTCCAAATACGACATCGTGCGGTTTTGATTGTGTGTGTGTTTGTATATATATTTATATATGGCGACATGATATATGGTACCCATGCCATCTATGATTGATAGTTATGATTGAAATTGTTTTTGAAACTTATAAACACTAGTAATAATATCAAATTCTTTTGTTTTATTCGTATCAAGCATATTTTGGCCATTATATGGTAAAACTCTATCCTCCGGTTTGCGTTGCATTTTGTGATGGGAACTGAGTCTTATAATGGCTTCATTTTTAAAAAAAGCATTGCGATGTTTAAAAGATTTACCTGTTGTAAAGCACTGACAATCCAATGGAGTAAACCCGTTCCGCGAAAGTGGCGTGGTCCTGTGATTAGCCATATTATAAAATGTGTTAAGTAGATTTCTCATACCAGTCCCACGACTGACTCGTAGTTTGTTTTACTTGCAAACTCGAGTGGCCCCTTTTTCTACATGGGCAGCCTTGTATTCAGGTTTTAGCAGGCTCTTTCTGGATAGCTGGAGCTGAAGACGGATTCTATCATTTCTCCTTTTATGTTGTTCAGCTCCTATTGTACATATTATGTTTGTTTTCCGCTGTAGACATTTATGTATAGCTGAACTGTATTTGCACTAAATATGATCCTGTATACTGTGTAACTCTGATGATTATGTTTATCCAATGTATTATTTGTTCATTATCTGGTGTATTTATTTATTTTTGTTCTGTATTATCTGTTTATGTGCTATATTCCAAAGATTACCCTTGCCACCGTCAGTACGGGGTTTGGGTTCGTCACAACGTGGTATCAGAACTTTGGTTAAGCTTAGTGCTGGAATATAACATATTAACGAACCCGTCAGAAATAGAACTAGTAGTGTTCTAGGACGGGTAACTCATTACAGATAGGATCAGTAATATCCTAGTATGAGTAAAGCAGAATGAAATACACCCCAATAGACACATTTACATTTGAAGTATTTGTCTCTATATTTTAAAATACCTTTTCTGTGACCTGACACTTGATCTGCTGTTTGCAGAAGTACTTGAAAATGAGTGTCAGAAAAATGAGGAATGCAGTACCAGATCTAGAGGCCTTATTAAAGAGATATCGAAATATGGGCGGAGCACAATTCTCGGGCAATGAATCTATAATTCAAACTCAAGCTTGGATGAGTTCTGTTGAAAGAATTTTTGAACGTATCAAGTTGAGAGATGATCAGAAAAGATTAGTGGCATCTTGGGCACTCAAAGAGGAAGCTATAATCTGGTGGGAAACAATCATCAAAGATTATCCAGAAGGTGATGTCACCTGGGATAAGTTCAAAGAGATTTTCCTAGAAAGATTTACTCCTCCTGAAGCAAATGATCGATTATGTGATGAATTCTCTTATCTGATACAAGGAGATATGACAATTCCAGAATATCATAAGAAATTCAACGAACTTTCTCACTTTGCTCCTCATCTAATTCTAAATACGAAGAGAAATAATCTAAGATTTATTAACGGGCTTCAAAGAAAATGCCAGAATAAAGTAATGGGGCATGTGAAGCTTCCTTTTTCAGAAATGATATACATGGCTTATCAGTACGAATATCTCCATAAGAAAGGTTTCTTGTGTGACGAAGAGGAAGTCAGTTCTAGTAACAAGAAGGAGTCTAAAACTGATAGTCCTGAGGTCAGTAAGGAGCCTAGAGCCAAGAGAAAAAGGACTAGATCTGAGAAAGAACCGGTAATGACTGCCACATGCTCAAGCTGCAATAGGCAAGGACATTTGGCGATAAGTTGTAAGTCTTCGAACAAACGGAGAAAGGATGAATCTAAATCCAAGAACAAGTTTCAATCAACCAGAGAATGTAATCTTTGTCATCAGGCTGGTCACGTAAAGCAAGACTACTGGATGTTAAAAAAACCAATGTGGTTCAAGTAAATGAAGTGGCAGAAGTGTCTGCATCTTCGTCTGCTCAGGAAAGGCCAGATGTTTTAGAAGGCACGCTAACTGTCAAAGATATTCCAGTTAAAGTACTTTTTGACACCGGCGCGTCACGATGCTTTGTTGCAAAGAATGCGGTTAAGAAACTGGATTTGAATTTGAAGAAGCTCAAAGAACCAATGACTGTCCATAATCCGGTTGGGGGTTCCCTCGATCTCAGTTGTGTTTGTGGGGTTCCAGTTTCTTTTTCTCGTTATCGGTTCCCTACCATCGTGGTCGTCATGAATTTTACAGAGTTTGATCTTATCTTGGGGTTAGACTGGTTGACCAAATATGAAGCTGAGGTTAAATGCACCGATAGAGTCATCAGGGCGAAGATTAAATCAGGTGATTATATAACCATTCCCTGTGAAGGTCAGAATTCTAATAGAAAGGACTTCTGGGCAGCTTTGGATGTTTCTCCTGCTCAAATAGAAAATATCCCTGTAGTCACAGAGAATATTTCGGACCCCATAAAAGATATTCCTATCGTCAAGAAATATGCAGATGTGTTCGAAGAAGTTGTCAGCTTACCTCCGTAGAGAGAAATTGATTTCAAAATTGCTTTAATTCTGAATGCAAGGCCAGTAGTGCACGCTATTCGGAGAATGACTCTAAAGGAGAAAGAAGAACTAGACAATCAAACTCGATAGCTTGTGTGGAAGGGTCTGATCAGGCCTAGTTTCTCTGATTGGGGTGCAGCAGTGGTGTTTGTCCCAAAGTCTGACGGTACTCTGCGACTATGTGTGGATTATCGTGACTTGAATAAGCAGACAATAAAGAATAAATATCCATTTCAGCGAATCGATGATTTATTGGATTGTCTGAATGGTGCACAAGTATTTTCAAGGATGGACCTAGCTACAGGCTTCCATCAGCTTCGTATTGCCGAAGAGTGTGTTCCTGTGACAGCATCCAGAGGTCCAGACTTATTCTATGAGTGGTTAGTAATGTCGTTTGGCTTATGTAATGCTCCAGCTTACTTCGTCGATTTGATGAATAGAGTGTTTAGAGGAGTCCTGAATAAGTTTGTTCTGGTTTTTATTGACGATATTCTAATCTTCTCTATGTCAAAGGCCGAACATGAAAAACATTTGGAGCAGGTTCTAGAAATTCTAAGAAAGAGTGTATTAAAAGCTAAACTCTCCAAATGTATATTCTGGCAAGATGAAGTAAAGTTTCTTGGCCATGTTGTTTCAAAGGAGGGAATGGTTGTGGATCCAAGTAAAATCACAGCTATTCAAAACTGGAAACAGCCTAGTACTCCCACAGAAGTACGAAGTTTTCTTGGATTGGATAGTTATTACCGGAAGTTCGTTAAAGATTTTTCGAAGATATCTAGTCACTTAACAAAGCTTACAAAGAAGCACGCAAAATTCAAGTGGACTCCCGAATGTGAGAAGGCTTTTGAGAAGCTAAAGTTAAGATTGACAACGGCTCCAGTATTAACGATAATCGATGGCAATCAGGACTTGAAAGTCTGGACAGATGCCTCTAGAGAAGGCCTTGGCGCAATATTAATGCAAAGAGGTCAAGTTATTGCTTATGTTAGCCGCCAGCTGAAGCCACATGAAAAGAACTACGTCACTCATGATCTTGAGTTGTTGGCTATAGTATTTGCTTTGAAAACCTGGAGACACTATCTTCTGGGTGAGAAATTCGAATTGTTTACAGATCACTAGTCATTAAAGTATTTGTTCACCCAGAAAGACTTGAATCTGAGGCAGCAACGTTGGCTGGAGTTCCTTGCAGCATACGATTTTGAGATTCTATACACTCCAGGGAAAGCCAATGTCTTGGCCGATGCGTTAAGCCGAAAGAATGAAATGATCGCCAGTTTTATTATCACGACTTCATTGATAGATAAAATATCTGCTCTTCAAAAGGATGATCACTTCATTCAGAAGATCAGAGAGGTAATTCAGAAAGGCGAACCCTCGAGTTTTCAGGTTGATAATGATGGGATTCTAAGGCTAAAAGGTTGAATCTGTGTTCCTAACATTTCTGAGCTCCGAAAGGAAGTACTGGATGAATGCCACAAGTCAAAACTTAGTATCCATCCATGGGTAAGCAAAATGTATAATGACATCAAATGCACTTTCTGGCGGAGGTCGATAAAGAGAGATATTTCTTTATATGTTAGCCGATGCCCTACTTGCCAACTAGTTAAAAGCGACCAACAGAAACTGGCTGGATTGTTGCAACCGCTGGACGTTCCAGGTTGGAAGTGGGAACATATCTCCATGGACTTCATAGATGGTTTGCCCAGAACTAGGAAAGGGAATGACAGTATTTGGGTGATCGTCGATCGCTTCACGAAGACCGCCCATTTCATACCTGTCAGATCGAACCGAACTGCTCAGAGTCTGGCGCAAATATATTTAAAGGAAATTATTAGACTACACGGAGTGCCGATCAGTATAGTTTGTGATAGAGATCCGATATTTACTAGCAAATTCTGGGAGGCATTTCAAGTAGAACTGGGAACAAAGCTAAATCTAAGCACCGCCTATCATCCTCAAACAGATGGTCAGACTGAGAGGGTGAATCGTATACTAGAAGATTTATTACGGGCTTGTGTTCTAGATTTCAGTGGATCATGGGAAGACCATTTACATTTGGCTGAATTCTCATATAACAACAGCTACCAAGCGAGCCTGATAATGTCTCCATTCGAAGCATTGTATGGTAGACTGTGCCGATCTCCTGCTTGTTGGGTCGAACCTGGTAATAGGCTTGTATTGGGACCTGATATGATCCGCGAGGCTGCCGACAAAGTCGATTTCGTTAAGAAACGATTACTCGCCGCTCAAATCCGACAGAAGAGTTATGCCGATAAGAGAAGAAGAGATATATCATTTGTTGTTGGCGACTATGTATATTTGAAAGTATCGCTGATGAGAGGAGTCATCCGGTTCGGTAAAACAGGGAAATTGGTGCCCAAATTCATTGGTCCGTTTCCTATTCTTGAACGGATTGGAACTCTCGCTTATAGGGTTAAATTGCCTGATTGGTTTCTTGGAGTGCATGATGTATTTCACTTATCTCAACTTCGAAAGCACGTTCATGACCCAGACTTGGTCGTGGAAGAAGTAGCGCAACAGGATATTGAAATTACTCCAGAATTGGCTGCGAGAAGAGAGCCGCTAAAGATCATTGGCAAAGAAACCAAAGAACTGAGGAATAAGAAGGTTCACTTAGTCAAAGTGCAATGGAGTGGAGATCCGCGAGATTGTACTTGGGAAACTGAGGAGAGCATTCAGAAAGCCTATCCTAAGTGTCGAGTGGATATCTCTGATTAACTCCGGTGCAAGGTACATTTACCATACTTTGCATTACCATTTAGTTCTCTACTTTGTTGTTATTTTCTTTCCATGGATGTGCACTTTTAATTCTATAGTCTGATTAATTTAAAAAGTGTGTATGAATTAATTTGTATGATTTCGAAAAGTTAAAAACAAATTGATTGTTGTTCGTGTTGTGTGATAGGAGGTTTGGTTAATTAAATTATTAGAACAATAGTTAATTTAATCAATATGAGAATGAATGGTAGAATTTATTCGATTAAATCACACATTGAACTGAGTTAAAAATAGATAAAAATATATACATGTGCATAATATATGTTTGAAACAGGTAAATGGATTAGCTGTTGAGTAAAGATTTTATTTGCGTGCCCGACAAATAGGTAAACCTTAATGAGTTGGATGCGAAATATTATTATATCAACTCCTGTGAATGCCATTGGATGCGGGGTGTTGGTTGTTCTGTGTGTAGTAATAAATGTCGCCATAGGATAGTAACAATTAATTTTGAACTACACTACATGGCATACTTCTTGAAGATATGCATACTTCATCATATACCACATAAGCATTTGGAGTTTGTGTGACGAGGTTAAAGATTTACCATATGAGCGAAAGTCTTGTATGGCGATGACTATATATTACAGGTTGAACTGATGACTGATATGGACCATAAAAAAAATGTAACAGTAAATTGCCAGATTAATAAAAACCCCACACGGATCTGGAGTTGACAATAATCATGTCTCTCTAGTTATTAGACACGGCACATGGATTATTTATTTCCCACACGGGATGAGGTGACGAGAATTTATTCTCTGGAGCAATTAAAAATACACAATCCCTCAGGCTTTGACAGGGTGACAAGAATTTATTCTCTGGAGTTATTATCTATACACGCTCCCCTGTAGACACCAGAATATATCACTATAAATATGTGTATGCTTTATAGGATTTATTGGGTACCTAATACGGCCCAAAAAATTTCCAAACCCCTTCCCGTACAAAGGAGGTTATGGCGAAATTTTTCAAAAATTCCGGGTGTTAGCCAAATTTTTTGAAGAATTTGAAAATTCTCAGAAACTTAAAAGTTGGAGAATGGAAGCCAGATTGAACGTAGAGTTGATTAATCAAACCACTTTCGACTTTGTTCCTTTTCGGGGACGAAACGTTTTAAGTGGGGGAGATTGTAACAACAAGGAAAATCTAAACCAATTTAAAAAATTTTAATTGGCTATTTTAGTGGATTTTAAATATTTAAAATAAATATTTTAAATAATAAATGACGAAAAGTAAGTTTGAATCGACGTTTGAAAATAAATATAATTAATTCTAATTATAAACAAGGCCTGAAATGGCGCGGTAGTTTCAAACTTTGACTGACTGTACCGGGTGCAAAACAAAACAGATTTGAGTGAAACTAAAAATATTTAAATCTATTAGTGAATACCTTTCTAATGAATCTGAAAAATCGAAGTTTCATAGCAGGAAGCAAAAGTTATGGCCAAATGAATTTTCAGAAAGGTCACTATAGAGTTTATATAGCCCGTGAAAATGGCCATTTTGCAAATGACCTCGGAATTCGACGAAACAAATTTTGTTGGATCCGGGATGTCAAATTATTGCTAGGTTTCAAATTTCATAATTTTTGAAGCTAGTATGTGAGCGTGGCAAAGGAAAACGTGTTTTGGTCAATTATAGTTAAATTGGATCGACCAGAAATGGGCCATTTTTCAAACAGTCTCAGAATTCGACGAAACTAGTTCTGTTGGGACCATATCGTCAAAGCATAGCTAGATTTATTTTTCTGGAATTTTTAAAATCAGTATGTGGCCCCGGCAAATTGAAATATACGTTCAAATCGAATATCGAATGTTTTATATTTTAATTTGAAGAAAAACTGACTGAAACAGTCGAATGGGCCTTTGAATCATATCCCATTGTGTTCGGAATGGGGGTATTTAGCTAGGGACGATAGTCGTTGGGTTTGGATTGGAGTTCTTAGGAGGCAAGGGGTATTTTTGGATTTTTTAAAAACTTTATAAATAAATAAAAGTGATTGGTCCACATCAGACCCCTCACTCCCCCCCCCCCCCATTTTCTCTCTCCCCGCTGTATCGATCGAAGGCGGAAACCATTCGTTGGCTTCCCGATCATTTTCCGGCCAATCCACTTCGAATTAGACCCTGCTCCTGTTGGGGATTTTGAAGAGCTCTCTACCACCTTCAAATCCATATATAGTTTGGATTTTTGTAAGGACCCGTAACTTCCCCGTGAAGGAAAGAGCAGATACTTTGAGAACAACACACAAAAGGACGCTGACGGAACAACATTTCATTGTTATTACAACAATTCCATCAGATACAAGAATATACCGAGTATAATTGAATAAAGTACATTCGATAAATAGATTCACCAAGAAGCTTACGGAAGAAGACATGAAGAAATAAATTACATAGCAGCGGAAAAATATACAAAACACAACTGAAAGTGATACACGGATACAGAGCTTTCTGAGCATCGTTCCAGCTGTAAATCAGGACCCTATGAATATAAATCTGCAAAACCAAAACTACTAGCTGCCCGTGTCGAAAATAGGGGCACCCAGAGTTTAGGTTAAAACAATAAACTCCAGGTCAGTCATGTGACTGGTGTGAGAACTAAAACAGTTATTAATCTTTATTTTTAAAGTAAGGTAAATCAAGGGACCACGCCGTATAACACGGAACGGGTTTCCTCCCAAGAATACCAGTGCATAAAACAAATAGCGCAATGTTAAATAAAGAAAAATGAAGCTGTTATAAGACCCAGGTCCCATCACACAATGCAACGCAAGCCGGAGGATAGGGTTTTTACCTTAAAACAGCCAAAGCATGCTTGATACGTTTAAAACACATTATTTGATACTATTATAAGTGTATAGTGTCAAAACAATTTCAATCATAAATATCAATCATAGACGACATTAATGACCCATATCACTATGTCGCCATACTAGGTTCTACAAATAAAACCGCACCATCACGTATTGGAAATTGGATTTCCGTCATGAGCCGAGGCAAGGGGCAAGCTCCTCTCCGCGTTCGAGACACTCTAGCAAATGTCCCAGGACCCCACTTTGATCCTTGGAATCGGCTGGGCCGGTCCTCTCTTACTTTTGAGGATTGGTAATTCCTGAACACACGTTTCCCAGTCCTTACAGACCAATATCCGAGGTGCCTTGCATTCAAACAACTACACAGGTGAAAAGTATATAAATGTCAGGGCTGGTAGGTCACTGACACCACCCTAGCTAGAAAGAAACGTCGTGCTCTCCCAGCAGTCCGTCTCCCGTTTTTGACTCATACCGAGGTGTGAGGCTCGCGAATTCACGTTATACACAAAGCTATGCCACACCGGCCGTGCTTTGATCATCAACCACAAGACTTTGCTTTTCAACAAAAGCCTTGATCAATTGCCACTTACGCGTGCCACACTGGAAATTCACTCCATGCGACTGATGTCCATCGATATACAACCTCTGAGCTCGTACGTCTCAGAGAAGGGTGTTAAGCAAGAGAATAAATTCTCCGCCACCAAACAGATGTATATTTAATAGAGATCAATCAACACAGAATAAAATCCAATGTCAGACACACAATCCATTTACAAGTTCGTTCTGGGTCTGAACGAAACCGGAGGCACTTTCCTCGCATATCCATCCATCTCCAAGTACGTCTAGACGATCACTAACTGATTCCCTCATCTCGGGTGTACAGCCCAATCAAGATCATCAGTAATCACCCAAACGATGTGAAGACTTCCGGTCTTCAACCACCGTCTTCATCTTCGACATCTCGTCGAATCGGTTATTCAGAATGTGTATAAACCCGGCCTTTCTGAATAACCCACGTATATGATAAACAAATGTTACACAAACACAACAGACGCCTCATTCCAATTCAGAATATTCTTTTATTCACGAAATCACATTCTTAGGGAAAGGTTCCCATTAATTTTATCCAAGATAAATTCTTCTAAATTTATTCTATAATCTTCCTTTGGATATCATTTCTAACTAGTCGGGATTAGCGAACCACACCGAAGTAATTATTTATTTTATTTCCCAATCCCAACCTATATATCCCATGGAGAAAACTGGTAATACTCCACATCTAACACTACGGTGTTATCGGTAAAATTAATTACCATTTCACGTTCAAATCTAATTAAAGATTTAACTATCGCTTTGGAGCAAAACTGGAGGTACTCCATTCTCGATCACCTTTCAGATTTGATAATTAAAATTATCAATTCACATTTCAATCTAATTAAAGATTCATTAAAACTCCACTTACTTTTAATCTTTTCAAAAATCAATCCTGCCTTTAACAGGGTTAAAGAACCAATGTCATCTAAAACACGATTCACGATAAACCCAAAATCACATTTTATTGTTAATCGGGTTAAAGAACAGGTGTTATTCAAAACACCGCTCATGATAAAACCAAAAACCAATTCAAATTTAATTCCAATTAAATATTATTTAATTGATACACTTCATTAAATATAAATAGGAATATTTAATCTTTTTCTCTATTGGGCTTAAGAACAGTGTTAATGAAGACACCATTCACGACAAACCCAAATCACATTTGATATTAAATACTAGGCTCTGAATAGAAAATATATCGGCTTATATTTATCAAATCCCGAAACCAACAAATATCGTATGGGGAATAACGATATAAAATATATCTTTCAAATTCCCTTAACAATATCTGTATAGTCACAAAATCCAATATCGAAATATTCCGAAGATAATTTCGATTCAACTCCAGTCCAATTCACGTATTGGGAATATTGATTATTTTTAAAATCACTTTCAAATTCAATTTATTTATTTCAAAAATAAATTGATTTTAATTCTAGTTCAAAACTAGTTCATTTCGACAAAAATCTATTTTTATCCTTTCAAATGTGGAATTCTTCAGCCCAATTTTTTCCCAAATCATTTCTTATGATTTTACACAAATTATAGATATTTTTAATAATTTTATCAAGGCCCGTACAGTCGATTTCCATCAACGGCCATCGAACTGCACTTACAGCGACCTTTTCTAATTTTGATTTGGACATAATTCCAAATCCAACCGTTAGATTTCAAATTTCTAATATTCATTGGAAAGCTCTTTTCGATACGAACCCAACGGTTCCGGATTTAGGAGGATCCGACGGTCGGATCTCCCGCAACGTTCATTCGAAGTCAATGGTCGAAATTCACGAACTGCCGCGGCGCGTTCTATTCAGGCCAATATATATATATATAATATATATTATATATATTTCGTCGATTTCTTTTTAAAACGAATTTTATAAATAGTTCTAAATTCGTTTCAAAAACAATTTCAACTTCAACTTCAATCTCAAATCGATTTGATTTCAATTCAATTCGAATTCATTTCAATTTTTATTTAATTCGAATTCAAATTCGTTTCAATTCAATTCAAATTCTAATTCGTTTTATTTCAATTCAATTTGAATTTACCTTCTATTTACTTCAATTCGAATTCATTTCAAAATTGATTTCAATTCAATTTCAGTTCGTTTTAAATTTCATTCAAAACGATTTCAATTCGTTTTTAATTCAATTTCAATTTAATTCAAATTGAATTCATTTCTATTTAATTCGAATTCAAATTCACTTTCTATTCAATTCGAATTCAAATTCACTTTCTATTCAATTCGAATCGAATTCATTTTCTATTCGATTCGAATTCAATTCAAATTGATTCAATAAAATTTCAATTTCAATTTTAATCTAATTTAATTTGAATTTCATTTCAAAATATTAAATTTTGAAATCACTTTTCAATATTCATTGTAAAACGAATAAAATCGATATAAATATCGTTCACGTCAAAATAGCGCAACTCTAATCAACACGGCTTTATATATTTCAATAAATTCGTTATTCTATTCAACAAATGAATATTTATCCCATTCAACACATGAATCTATATCTCTTTCAACACACGACTAATCTCAACACATGAGTACTGTCAACACACGACTATTTTTGTTATGTAAAATAATTTATAAAACTATGGTATCTATCGTTTGATTTTTAATTAGACTTCTACAGGGAAGTAGTTCTAATTTTGAATATGATAAAGACGTAAATTTTATTGTTAAAATATTTTACTCAACACATGAATAGTTTCAGCACCTAAATATCATCAACACATGACTATTTTTGTATTTAACACATGAATCTTCTTTTATAATATTCATTGTTTTCCCGATTGGAATGAGGCCCAATCAATTACCATATAACGTTAATTATATGGATTCCATACAACCATGTATAAAATAGCAATGATAAAGAATCAACCATCATCCAAGGTGCACCACACAACTGCATAAGCATCAAATATAAATAATTAACGCTTACACAGCCTGTCGACCAATCGATCGACATATAATTAAATAATTGGGATTAGTGTACCCAAATATCATCCCAACATGCGTGTGGGGTTTCAAATCAACAAACACAGATTTTTATTTGTGCAGTTGGGCGATGTGTAAAATTTATCATCCCAATCAATATCAGTCAAATCAGTGCATATAAACAAATCGGCCGATTTGTTTATAAATATTTATTTATTCACTTTCACGTTAAAAATTATATTTTTTACGATAAAATATTTTTAACTATATAAATATTTTATTTCCTTTCAACACATTAATTTATATTATCGATTTCACATCAACAACACAAACAAATTTCACAACACATCAAACAAGCATACAAGCCATCCATGGTCTGTGGATAACGGGTGTCGGGTGCTGCTAAGCACCGTCTGCATCCTAGTATATATATATATAACTAGAAAAAGAAATTTAGAGTGAGAAGTTCTCACCAATAGCTATCCCAACTCCACGACACTTCTAATGTAGGAAATCATCACTGTTCTCGCCTTTTTGTCACTTTCGTTGCCCGTAGCCACTACATATATAAAAATCGAATTTTTACTTCGCTATTCAATATATAAAAATCGAATTTTTACTTCGCCATTCAATATATAAAAATCGAATTTTTACTTCGCTATTCTATATATAAAAATCGAATTTTTACTTCGCTATTCTATATATAAAAATCGAATTTTTACTTCGCTATTCTATATATAAAAATCGAATTTTTACTTCGCTATTCTATATATAAAAATCCTGTTTTTATAATCATGCTATATGGATAAAAATTCTATTTTCACACCGCTACTATGTAGATAAAAATTCTATTTTTACATTACTACTATATAAATAAAAATTCTATTTTTATCACGCTACTATATAAATAAAAATTCTATTTTTACATCGCTACTATATAGATAAAAATTCTATTTTTACATCGCTACTATATAGATAAAAATTCTATTTTTTATCACGCTATTCTCTATACAAAGATTTCGCCTTTTCAAAAATAAATATTTCGCCTTTTTCTACTTTAAAAATGTCGTCTTTCACTACATAAAAATATCGTGTTTTTATATCCTACCATATAAAGATCACATTTTTATCATCTATATAATATGAAAATTATATTTTCTACCTTTACATACGATAAAAAATTATATTTTTAACCTCTACATACGATAAAAATTATATTTTGAACTCTCTATAATATAAAAGATTATATTTTTATCCTTCTACAATATAAAAATTCAGATTTTTAATTGCTAAAATTAATTAAACAAAACAAAATAAATGAAAGGGCTTACATTGCTTTAAGGAGGAGCGGAGGGGGGGTTTTCTTGTTCGCTGGTGGTGGTGGGCCCTCCAGCAGGCGGCGGAGGTGGAGCGGAAGTGGGGGGGCGACGGTGGAGGTGGAAGAAGAAGCAGCAGAGGCGGCAGCAGTAGGAAGAGGGGGCGCGTTCTTTTTCAGAGGAAGAAGAAGAAGGAAGCGGCGGCGGCGTCCACCAGGGGGGGCGCGATGGAGGCAGCGGCGGTTTCTCCCCCCCCCCCCCATCGCCTGCTCTCTCTCTCTCTCTTTTTCTTTTCTTTCTTTCGTTCTGAATGAACGAAAAGGGGGGCAGAGGGATTTAAGGGGAGAGTTTTTATTTTATTATATTTATTATTTTAATTTCAAAAAAGTTGACTTTTACATACGACCTCTAAACGAGGCCCACCGCCTGTCGTTCATAGCGTTTTACCCACATTTCGAACACAATAGGATACGTACCGCAGGCTGATTCGATCAGTTTCCGTTAAAATCAACATATAACTCTATATATTGATTTTGAACGCGCATTTCAATTTATCGGGGTCACATACGAACTCTAAAAATTCTCAAAAAATATTTTCTAGCTTCGTATTGACGATACGGTCCTAACAAAACTAGTTTCGTCGAATTCCGAGACCGTTGGAAAAATGGCCATTTTTCAGTCGATTAAAATCAACTGAAACTGGTCAAACGCGTTTTCCTTTGCCACGCTCACATATTGATTCGAAAAATTATGAAATTTAAAACCTAGCAATAATTTGACATCATGGACCCAACAAAAGTGGTTTCGTTGAAATCCGAGGTCGTTTGCAAAATGTCCATTTTTAAGGGCCTGAATTCCATAGCGACTATTCAGAATTTTCAACTGGACATATCTTCTGATCCCCGTTATGAAATTTCGATTTTTCGGATTCGTTGGAAAGATATTCTCAATTAGATCCTATTATTTTTGGTTTCACTAAAATCCGGTTTATTTAGCACCCGGTACATTCAATTGAAGTTTGAAATCGAATTATCGAACTACCGTGCCATTTTCAATTCTATTTATAATTATATATAATTATTTATATTCTAACGACGACGTATATAATATATACGTCGAATTCTACTCAAAATAAATTTCTCGTCGATATTATTTAAAATAATTCATTTTAAATGTTCAAAATTCGCTAAAAATGCCAAAATAAAAATTTTAAACTGGCTCAGATTTTCGGGTTGTTACAATTTTTTTCATTGAGTGGTTTGGGAGAATCGACGCCTGGAAGTTTCGGGTTTCAAACCGCCGCCGCAGCCTCCTCTGGCGATCGAATGCCTCCCCTCTCCAGGCGCAGGTGCGCCGCTCCTCCCCCTTCGACGCTGCAAAGGCCGATCGACGAATAGCTACACGAATTCAAAGAAAAATCCAAACCTAGTTTTGAACAAATCAGCTGAGGTACGGCTATTTTAAAATAAACTATATTATAGCACTTTAAAGCGCTATGGTTTTTGATTTCACTGTAAAAATCATATCTTTTTCATTTGTTGATGAAATTCAGTGAAACAAGAGATAGTGGACTCGTGTGGACGTCTTCTACATTCTAGAAGAGACCGCATATTTTTCTGAGCCTTCTGCTATTTTTGGTGGAGTGGAACCCGAAGTGAGATTTCTAAACTATAAACGATATGGAAAACGATGATGTATAAATTATATAGTCGATGTATGAGTTATATAAGCGTTGTACACCTTATGTATAAGCGTTGTATAAGTTGTACGTTCGATGTATAAGTTATATATGCGTTGTAAAAATTATATATGTGTTGAATGGAAGTGAAATATACTTCTATAAATATATATATATATATATATACACGCCCCTCGTCCACAAACCATGAACGATATTTGTAACGACCCAGATTTTTGAACAGTTTATTTTAAATATTTAATATAGTTTTAAATATTTAGTTGATAATATAAATTAATTTTTATATTGGATTATTGATTAAATAATCGAAATACAATCTATTTTGATAATCATCGTAATACGAGAATTTAAAATGATTCAATTCGAAGTTAGAATTAAATCAAAACAATTCAGATGATCAGTATTAACTGTATTTGAATATAGATGATAATAAAAATATTTTTTTATCAGAGAATTTATTTGTTTTGAATTTTGAATTTAATTATATCAATTTAATATGTCTTCTATATATACGTTCAAATTAAAATTTGAAATACGTTCCACTGAGGTAAGAATAGTGGTATAGTGTTGGAGAGTCAGTCGTTACGTTAAGATAAGGGTTCGGAGTTGCAAAGTACGGACGAAGAGATATTTTGACTATAAAATTAATTTAAAATCACTTCAACTCTTTTCCCTTCTTTTCAGCCGACCTAAGGCTTTAACAAAGCCGACCTCTTCTTCTTTAAAACGCTAAGCCTACTCTTAACTTTAGCTGTTCTTCTTTCTAATCGAGTACGTTCTGTTCCTTCCTTAAAAAAAATCAAGGAAACATAAAATTTATGGCTCGTCCTCTTTGTCTCTTCTCACATCTATAAATTAGGCCTGAACTCTTCTGTTTTCTACCATTCTAAAACCACGAAACCAGTTCCCCTTTGCCTTCGCTTCCTTTCTTTCCTACCACAGAAATTCAAGTCGCGAGTTCCAATTATTAAAAAAAAAAGGGAAATCAATTATCGTGTTCTAAAACTGCGAACTCCCATAGGTGGTCGGTCTGGGTGTTAGCGCGATGGACGGAGACTAGAACTCGAACTCGAATTTCTGGCGATGGAGTTTCAACAGGAGGTCGGTGAAGTGGAGGCGCGATTGTCAGAAGGGGCCAACATCGTTGCGAGCTGACAAGGGTTCGAACTGGGTTAAAAACCTGGTATGCGATGGGGGTATTATTTGCAACTGGAGGAGCGGTTCAATGCATTGGTGATAGACTGGTATTGTGATTTAGGGTGTTCGTGGATTTGAGTTATGTAGTGCTAGTAAATGGAGTGGAGGAGATGCAGTAGTGTTTGTCGAGGGGTGTATTTGTTGCAACGGTTACGGTAAAGGAAAAAGGAGAAGCTAGCATGTATATGGAATGGCACAACAGTGAATAAGAGCTGTCTGCAAGGTGTTTGCTGAAATGCCACTGTGGAACAGGGCAGTTTTTGGAGTTGTTTTGGTACACGTTGATCAGCGATTGTTGAGTTAGTTCACGGATGGGTCGAGTAGGTTGCTATAGCAAGAAGGTACTAAGTGGATTCAATTCGAGTAGAATGCGTAGCCGCGACAATACGAAATTTATCAGAGTATTCAGCAAATCGAGGTGAGTAAATCTCACTCCCCTTTAGAATTATTTTTATTTCATTAAAAATAATTGTTGTTGCTTGTTTGGATTTTTCTGCTTGTTTTATATATATTAGTTATTTAGGCTATTATATATATATTGGGTTGATTGATTGGTTGGATTCCCGCAGTCTCATTAGCGGATGCCCGCAGTTTCATAGCGGATGATTACCCTATACGCCCCACGCTATGATTAGTGGATGACCTTCTATACCGCGATATTCTGCCACGAAGCAGAATGGGTATTATTTATGTGCTAACATCTGTGGATGCAGGAAAACAGGTTGGAGGAATCCAACTGGATTCCTCAAAAATATATTATCTGTTTGTTTATTTGTTTGCACATATATTGTTATATATGATGTGTTAGAAAAATAAATAATTGGTTGCTTTGTGTGTTTTATCACTGGGCTTAAGTAATGATATTTAAAAATATCGTAAAAAGGATATTGGAGATTTAAAAAGGGAAAATTCTATTTTAAATAGAATTTGAATTTTTAATGGAAATAAAAACATAAACTTGTTTTTGAAATAAAACAAGTAGTTTCTTTTTTTATAAATAGTTCTTTTATAACGAAGTTATAAATGAAGTGAAAAGAATTATCATTTGATAATTCAGAAATAGAAATACAAGTGTGAAATTGGAATTTGAAATGAAATATTAATTAAAGAGCCCAGTGATTTGTTTGACATGTTGGATGAACACTTGTTTTTATTCGATAGTTAAATCACAGACTATCGAAGTTTTTGACCATCGTTGTCAATATGGAGAGACCGGTTGGATTATTATCCGAAGAACCACTCCGTATCGGCATAAGCGTTGCGAACCAAGTATGCTCAATATATTGAAGACGGAGTAAAGTGCAAGGGCTTTTCTATTAATAGAAATAGTGCCTTCGGTTTCGTTCAACCCCAGAACGAACATAAATGGACGAATGTCTGACAGAGTATTTCCAATGATCAAATGGGTTGGTCTGTATGAATATATATGGTTGCAACGGATTTATCCCTTAGCATAATATCCAGAATATTTGTGCAAACTCAACTAGTGATTAACGGATCTGACGATGTGGCATTCAAAGTGAATTGTGTTATCAAGGAATGGTAAGTATGCGTAGCCTCAGGCCTCAACAACCGGGAAAGGACAAAAATCGGGCAGGCAGCATGGCTATGTGGGTCGCACCCATTAGGGTGTATAATCACCTATCTAGAGAAATTCCTTTTGTTCTAAATCTATCGATTCTGCCCATTCGGGGAACGGTGGTTTGAGTCCAACCGTTGGTGATATACATTCGATACACTCAAGCGAAATGAGTGGTCGGTCATGTGTGGGCCGGGTTGCAAGACGTTCTTGTTGAACCCAGGTGTATTTGCCTCTAGAGATACATCATCGGAAGGTGGTCCCATACCTTGTCATGTTGGAAATCCAATCTCCAATAAGCGCCATGCGGTTTTTGACTTTATACTATATATGTGGAGCGTGAGATGCAAGCGTTCTGCTATTTGGTTATTTACTTGATGTAGACATTATTATAATATCATTGGATTTGATACCAAAGTGTTTTGGGTTATAGTAAGGTAAAAACCGTCCATGTTTATGTGTGGGCTGGTCTTACTATTATCTTTTCTTTCGAAAAGGATTTTTAAAGTTAAACAAGTGGTTGGAGTTTACTCACACCAGTCCCATGACTGACCCAGAGTTTATTTTGTTTTGTTTTCCCTAAACTCTTGGGTGCCCAAATTTGTACGGGCAGTCAAGTAGTCGGGATTTCACAGATTCATTTGAAGGAGCTGGAAGCAGGAGGCTTCACCGGTTAGCTATAGGCTATCATATATTCCGCTGTGGACCTTGTTTATATCTGGAAACAGGTGTTTATAACTGTTCCAGAAATGACTGTTGTGCTCTGATGATGGTATGTATATAAAGTTACTGATTTGTATTTCAAAAGTTATGTTATATAATATATTTTATTCGTTCCGCTGTGAGTTGTGATCTTCGTTCTTCTTCTATTCTAATATTTCTTTCTTTCTAATTCTCACCCTCTAACTTCTTTCTAATAATGGTTCGTATTTCAGTGTTATTTGGGTTGGACGTGTAGTGTTATTAGTCAACTCAGATAGCACGGATTTTCGGGTCGTTTCAATATTTATTGGTTGTGATTGGTCTGAAAATTGATTGATAGCGAATGGTTGATTAGAATTGTTTGTGGTTGAAATTGACTGATTGTGGTTGAAAAATACCCATTTGTGGTTCAGAATTATTTGGTTGAAACCACATAGGATTAGTTTGTGGAAATGAAAAAAATATACATGCCGCCTGCATGCGAACTAGATGCATGAAATTCCCATTGTCAAAAGCTGCGAGGCTTTAAGGTAGAGCGAGGAGCCGTACTAGGGACGGCCCCGGTTTTAACTACCCTGTCGTTATGCTGTAGAAATTTTGAATAATATTCATGTGTTAGAATTATTTTCACATGTTGAAACTATATTCGTGTGTTGAATAGAAATTCATGTGTTGAATAGAAATTCATTCGTTGAATAGTAATTCATGTGTTGAATGGTATTCGTGTTTGAAATAAATTATTTTATAATAAAAATCATACTTTTACCATCTATATAAACTATATAAAATATTCGTGTTTTGAATTAAATTGTTTTGCTATAAAAATCACATTTTTATCATATACATGAATTGTTAAAACTAGCAAAGTGTTGAAATAAATGTTGGGTGGATAAAAATATCATTTTTATCAAATGTATGAAAAGAATATAGTTTTGAAATCGAAGAATCGATTATATATATATATATATAATTGAAATATTGAATAACGAAGCTGTAGGGAGATCCGACCATCGGATTTTCCCGAAACTGAAACCGTTGGGTTCGCTTTGGAAATATCTTTCCAACGTTGCCAACTTTGTGAAGATCCAACTGTTGGATTGTTTGAAATGTTTAATTCAAATCTGAAGAAAAATAGCGCCCGAATCGATTATATATATATATATATTATTAAATTAAATCGAATAACGACGCTGCAGTTCGTAATTTGAAATCGAAACTTCAAATGAGTGTACCGGGAGATCCGACCGTCGGATTTTCCCAAAAGTGGAACCGTTGGATTCGTTTTGAAAAGATCTTTCTAATGATATAAATTTTGTGAAGATCCAACGGTTAGATTTTCAGATATGTGTAAATCAAATATGAAGAAAAACAGCGCCACGGCCGCGTTATGGCCCGAAGCGTCGTTTGAATAAATTGGCTATTTTAAAATAAATAAAAATAGCGATAAATCATTATAAAATATTATAAACGATATGGAATGTGAAATTTAGAAATTAACTGAAGATTAGCTAAGTCGAATGGTTTCCTGGGTTTTGATCTGATGTTGGTTTCGGCCTTCGGGGTTAATATTCAGGAAATCGTTCTCTTACTGATTGACGGTTAGTGACTAATGAATTAGAGTGAGGCGTATGTTGTATTTGTGTAGCACTAGTTATTTATATACACGAGTTGCTCAGAAAGACTGGGTTTATCCCATTCTGAATAACTGAATCGACGATAAGAAATCAAAGATGAAGATGGTGGTTGCAGACCGGAGATCTTCACCTCGTTTGGATGGTAACTGATGTCCTGATTGGGAGGCATCCCGAAATATGGATAATGAGTGGTGATCGTCCAGACGTACGTGGAGATCGATGGGTATGCAAGGTTTATAGTGCCTCCAGTTTCGTTCAGACCCAGAACGGACTTGTAAATGGACTGTGTGTCTGACATTGGAATCCATTCTATGTGATTGATAGCCATCAGTTACATGGCGTGAATTGCCTGTGTGGCATGCTAAGATGCAGTGATCAGGGCTTCTGTTGAAAAGCAAATTCTTGTGGTGATGATCAAAGCACCGCCTGTGTGGCGTAGCTTTGTGTATAACGTGAATTCGCGAACCTCACACCCTGGTATGAACCCGAAACGGGAGAGGACCTCAGGGAGGGCATGCGTTTCTTTCTAGTTAGTGGTGGTTTCGGTGCTTGAACTGGCTGACATTTATATTATTTTCACCTATGTGGTTGTTGCTATTGCGAGGCGCCTCGGATATACCGGTGACTATGTGAAGCCGAAGGAGCCATTCGTTGGCTCGTTTACGCGCCAAAGGGCGGGGGAACGCAATGTTCAGGCATAATAATCCACATCGGTGGACCGACCCTGACGATCCAAGGGGCAGTTGAGGTTGTTCCTAAGGGGCGGGCTAGAGCGTCTCGAATTCGGTGAGGACGATCCCTTGCCTCGGTTCATGACGGAAATCCAATTTCCAAATACGACATCGTGCGGTTTTGATTGTATATATATATATATCGACATGATATATGGTACACATGCCGTCTATGATTGATAGTTATGATTGAAATTGTTTTTGAAACTTATAAACACAAGTAATAATATCAAATTCTTTTGTTTTATTCGTATCAAGCATATTTTGGCCATTTTAAGGTAAAACTCTATCCTCTGGTTTGCGTTGCATTGTGTGATGGGAACTGAGTCTTATAATGGCTACATTTTTATAAAAAGCATTGCGATGTTTAAAAGATTTACCTGTTGTAAAGCACTGGCAATCCAATGGAGTAAACCCATTCCGCGAAAGTGGCGTGGTCCTGTGATTAGCCATATTATTAAATGTGTTAAGTAGATTTCTCATACCAGTCCCATGATTGACTTGTAGTTTGTTTCACTTGCAAACTCGGGTGCCCCCTTTTTCTACATGGGCAGCCTTGTATTCAGGTTTTAGCAGGCTCTTTTTGGATAGCTGGAGCTGAAGATGGATTCTATCATTTCTCCTTTTATGTTGTTCATCTTATAACACCCCACATCCGTTAGTGTCACTCACAAAGGGAATGCACTAAGTTCTGTGGAGCATTTAGGGTAAAAGGTGCAGATAAATTACAAGACAGACAGAAATTAAACAGCGGAAAATAAAACTTTACTTTATTGATAAGATAGTTTGTACAACGATTTCTTTATAATATCAGAGTATCATCTGTCTTACAAAATAAAGAAGCATAAAACAACATTTATATTCCCCAATGTAGAAAGAGCCAGCCATAGCATCTGAAAAGAGAATCCAAGCAAAACTTCGACAAATCTTCAAGCTGGGAAAAAGTGACAATCCAACTTAACCTGAGCTATACTATTCCCTTCTTTACTACCTGGGGGGGAAACGGAAGAAAAGAAGACGAAAGAAAAACAGTGTCAGACATAAAGCCTGAGTAAGTTCAGTAACTTCTAGCATGTAAACATGGGGAAAAAAACGACATGAATTAACTGAATACACGATAACACCATGATGATAGGGTTGGCAAGATTAGACAAGATTAACACAAGATATGCTAAGATAAGATAAACTGGATATGTTCTAATACTTTCGCCGCTTCGCTATTACCTTGTTATACTGGTTTCTATATCTCTGCACCACATAACTAGTGTCCCAACTAGTAACGATAACGTGATCCCAATCCCTGTAGTTTCCATTGCCTTCAGGCATACATTTATTATTTATTACCTAGATCTAATCTAGGGTTTTCTATCAAGTGCTTTCTAGATTCAACTAGAGTTTACGCTATCTGCTGAAAGCTTCTCGGATTCAGGGTTTATGCCACCTAGTCCAACTAGGGATTATGCTACCTGTCGAACGATGCCCCCAAGTCTAGGACACACTACCAAGAGTGGTATATGTTCCTATACTTCCCCACGCATGTATCGCGAATCGGTATCGCTTGTCTAGATGCACATGTCCTGTAATGTGCGGCCTGAGTCCTGTGGCAGGGCAAATCAAGAAACACAGAACTCGGTCGGGAGCTTTCAGATATCTGCCAATGCAGATGCTAAGGTCTGTTTTTATTCCAGTGGCTATGGTCCCACTCGACCCCTCCCTCAGCTAATGAAAGGCACACCTTGAAAAATGAGAACTATACGCAGGCCCCCTATGCCCCACTAACCTATGGCTATCCTCACCCATAACTAGATAGCAAGTATATGGCCTTTTGGAGTTCTCCGCCTTTCTGCTTCACGTATCTCGACTGATTCAAGATGGATGGTAGACGACGAGTTGCTATCATAGGGCTACCGTTTTCTCGCTGAATCACGTCGTTCCATCATAGTCTTTAGGTTGCCATATATTGCAACCAAGGCATACCCCTGGTTCTTCTAACGCAGACCTTAACCTCTGTGAGCCCAGGAGGATCATCTGCAGCCTCACAGAGGGATACCAAGAGTACCCTCACGTCCCCTCGAAGCCTCGGGCTTCGTAACCCAATTCGTTGGAGCCTTCTTTTTACTCAGACGGACATTCGCTCCTTCCCGTGTTATACTAAGAATTACTGCTTAGTTTTACTAACTAAGGTTTACCACTTAGTTTCCAGAATCGTTGTTTTCTTAACTAAGGTTTACTACTTAGCTCCTTTTAACTAAGGTTTACTACTTAGTTCTCTTTCCCGTCAATTTGGATTGGTTAAGTGTCATTAGTCAATTCAAGCTAACTTAACCCTCTTCATTTATCCTGTTAAACTGGTTAAGTGTTATCAATAATTCATGTTGACTTAACCCTACCACAAACCAAGTTATATTGGTTAAGTATTTCTTATTACTTAACCCTACCCATTCATCCGGTATTGGTTAAGTGTTCCTTTTTAACTTAACCTTGCCCGTCTGTTTTAACTAACATGTTATTAATGGTTAAGTATTATCCCTTCATGTTTTAAACTTAACCCTATTCCTTTATCACAATCTGATGGTTAAGTGCTCAAGTTTACTTAACCCTACGGTCTAGTCCAGCTAACATATCAAATTGGCTAAGTGTATTAAATTTTACTTAACCCCAACCTCTAGTCTAGTTAACATGTTAATTTGGCTAAGTGTATTAACTTTACTTAACCCCACCTTCTAGTCTAGTTAATTTGGCTAAGTGTTTTCTTAGTTACTTAACCCCTACAAATCTTGTCTTGTTACCATGTTAAGTTGGTTAAGTGTCCCTATGGACTTAGCCCTCCCATTCTAGCTTAACTGTGTTAAGTTGGTTAAGTGTTCCTATGGACTTAACCCTCCCATTCTAGCTTAACTGTGTTAAGTGTCTGTATGAACCTAACCCCATCCACCGGTCTGGTTATCATGTTGAATTGGTTAAGTGTCTTAGTTAACTTAACCCTACCATTCTTGTTCTAGCTTTAACTAAATAAATTAAAGCCGCGACCACTCACATTAGATAGGTATTGTTGCGATTACTGGATGTGCCGGTTGGTTCCGGGCAGGTTTACATCGTAACTCAGTCTAACCTCGGGTTAGGCACATTCGTGTTTTCTAAGTTCAAAGGGTTTTGATTAATTTTCAAATCTGGTTTTGAAAGTAACCATCCCGTCCGTCGGATCAGTTAGGGATAGCCAGGGAGAGCAGGAAACTTGTATTTTCCAAACCCAAGCCTAGACACTATCCTCTCTATCACCCTAGAACTTTCTGGTGTATTATTAAAAGATATGTCGTTAATAAACCTTTAATTTGTCTAAATTTACATTTTCTCATTTAGGACAAATTCTATAAGTAAATCATTCCTAATTTACTTATTTCCTAATTACTCTTTTAATGTAAATTGTCAACATTTATTCTTATGGCCCATTTTCCCCTCTATATCATATTTATGCTTTTTGGTATGTAAACTATACCAAATTAAGTGTCACTAACCATGATTCTGCTAAACATGACAATTACTCACAATTATGGCCAATTTCAAATTTATGCCAATATACTTATTATGCCAAATTAGCTAATCCAATTCTGATTTAACATTCTAATTACAGTTCATGTCAAACTAGACTTATTATTCTAGTTCACAATTCATGTAAATGCTAGATTTACAAGTCAATACTAGATTCAAATTACACATCCTATAATTCATGTCAAATTTATCCAATTTGCATTTCTATGAACATGCCATAATACATGTTCCCAATTTATGCCAATTTCCAAGTTTATAACTACGTTTTTAGTGAATTTCACATTTTGCCCAAATCGTATTCCCACCGTTCGTATAATCGTGATTCAATCTAGATTATAGATAAATCTAGATTCGTAGAAAATAGGGAATGAACCAAAGATGCTATGAAAAAGATAGACATAATAACTGGCATAAAATGATAATTTACTAATTACAAACCTAACGAATTTCACTGAAAATGATCTAAAACATCGAAGGCCTATAGGTCTGAAAATCTTATGACATAAAAAGGGTTTAATAACGACGTAGGTTCAAGAACATGGGTAGACCTAACTTAATAGGTAAATTCCCAAGTTCTAAAACCAAAGAAAACCAAGAATAGACAGAATATAAAATCAGGTTTAGACCCAATTTCACAGTCACAAAACTTAAGCAACACTTTCCTAGTCATGAATCATAGGTGTTTAATCACAGCTGTTCTTGTTATGTCATAGGCAATAGTTTATGTTTCCTAATCAAAGGCATAGGCTTGTGCTCATAGTCAAGGAAATAATTCTCATAGTCATGAGTCACGTCATAGGCAGTGTTCATAGTCATAGGCAATGTTCATAGTCAAAGAGGCATATGGTTTTAAGGTCCATAGTTTCATAGTCACAGTCTTATTGGTCCTCGAATCATAACAGTCCTTAATAGGTCCAAAGATATATGCACTGATTCGAATAGAAAGATTTGGCATATACTTTTATTCCTTTAATTTCATGTCACGAATAGAGAAAACGTTCAAATCTAAAAAGTAACCGACTTACATTGATCGGTTTTTAGAATAGAAAGATGGCGTTGCTATGATTCGTGCGACGTTGCTCGAAACCGTTTGAGTTAGCCTTTGATTCTTATCTTGAAGCTTTAATCTTGATTTGAATCTCTTCTTGACAAACTTGAGCAGCATAACCTTGTCTTGGATTTTCGTATTATTTTCTTATTTCTATTTATTTATACATTTTCTCAGAGGCAACATAAGGATAGAAAAGAATTGTGAATAGAGAAGGAGACTAAGGCTGTTTATATAGGATTAGGCGGACGAATCTGGTCAGAATGGCGTCCGGATACAGAAAAACGAACCAGACTGCAGATCTGGAAAAAGCGGGGAGGTCGACCCCCAAGTCGACCTATGGGGGGAGGTCGACCCCCAGGTCGACACCCTAGTCGACCTGGGTACCCAGGTCGACCCCCACGTCGACCCCCTGGTCGACCTGGGACCTGGCCGGGAAATTTCCCGCCCAGCCCGCTTCTGAGTCTGTTTTGAAATTTGAACTTCGCTGAAACTTCCGGAGGCCATATCTTCCTCATACGGACTCCGATTTACGCAAACTCGGACTCATTTTCATGTAGAATTCCGAGACGAACGCAATGGCGCAGCCTGTTTCCCTTGATTTTGATTTTAAAATTTAATTCTGCCTTGATTTATGAATCTTAGTGTTACAGAATTACGGGGTGTTACATTCTCCCCCACTTAAAAGGATTTCGTCCCCGAAATCTTCAAGTTAGGAAGAATGTGTCCTACCATCCAATCACCCATCTACTCAACCATTCAATCACAGGCATTCACTGTCCTTAAAAAGATTTCTAATGCTTTCATGTTCATATGCATAGTGTGTGTATATGTCTTTATCTAATGCAAGATCAGGCGGTTTACTGATTCAGTTGACCTCCTTAATGTGAATCATGTCAGTGCCATGCATCCAATCATGTATGAAAGCATCCCTAGTTATGTAAATACTACATGTGTGCATAGCCATTCATCCATATGCAACATCCATATGATAACATATCAATTTCAACTTACAAACAAATACATATCTGTAAATGCAATATGAAAGCGTTTGAACTGATCTAGTGCCTAATACGTATGTATATGCATTCACGAGCAACCATTAGCAACCACTTGCAACCATCAACCATAACATGTTTCAAATACATGTTTACATCCATTGGCTTCTACCTAAGGATCGAAGATACGACCTAGAGGATATACTTTGGAAAGAGAGAAACAATTATGCGTAAAGCTCCTACAAAAAAAAGAAATCAAGGATACACCCTTAAGGAAAAGGGTGTGATGCTAGTATCTAGCCTTCTTGAGCTTTACTCCACTGTATCTTAACTAATTTAACCTCACGATTGTGAAGTTCCTGATCTCCATTTCCAAAATAAACAGATGTCAATCACGGTACCAAGTATATGTACTAAGATGATTAGAGGCCTCCTTCTTATCCGCCATGCCATAACTATAAGGGTCGAAAGGTTACTATGTGCTTTTTAGAGTGCCTGACACAACTATTCATCTCTCACGCAAACCATCCTAGTCGAACTCGACATTCCTTAAGTACAAGCCCCAAAGGCCTAAACCAATATCAGGCAAGCACCCAAGGAATATCTCCTCCGAATTTAGACGATCTACGTGAGATGATATAAGCAGACTCGATAGCTATTCTCAAATCCCTACTAACCAAAAATAAACTGGTCAAACCACCAATTGGATTTGAGACTCTAGTGGGATCTTTCTACTATACAAGTACTATGGTGCAGAGACTCAACTATGGAAGTGGATATGAACAAATGCGAAGCGCTAAAACCAAAGGAAAGAGTACGAACAGCAAAACTAGACTCTTCCAACAGAACTTTACTACCTTTCTCCTAGGTACGCTTGGTGGTGAAAGTATGTGCTTGCCCTTCTGAAAATCTTGTTCCTCGTTCTTGCCCTTGTCCTTAATTATATGCCCTATCATACCCTAGTAAAGATACTTCCTCTTGTCTTAGGTTTTATAATTTCTTCCTCCTTCGTAAGCTAAATCTACATCCATGAATTCCTCATCCTCTTCCATGTGTAGTCATGTTGACAAATCTCTCGAAAGCTACTTCCATCATACAGAAAACCCTATAAGCTTGAAAGAAAACTGGCCGCAAGTGAAACTACTACGGCTATAGATGGAAGTTGGGCACTACTTTGCCCTTCGATGAGGTTTCCTCCCAGAAAGCCAGGAGCCCCAGAGACTCAAGAAAGAAGGAGACAAGAATTCAAACAGAGGAAGAGAATATAGTGCGTATAGCTTTGGGGAATATGCCTTTAAAACAAATCTTTTCTCTTGAAAATGCTTCTTTTAAAACCGTTTTGAAAATAATTTTTCAAATCCTTTATCTGATCCGGTAACCTTCAGCTCTGATACCACGTGTAACACCCCACATCCGTTAGTGTCACTCACAAAGGGAATGCACTAAGTTCTGTGGAGCATTTAGGGTAAAAGATGCAGATAAATTACAAGACAGACAGAAATTAAACAGCGGAAAATAAAACTTTACTTTATTGATAAGATAGTTTGTACAACGATTTCTTTATAATATCAGAGTATCATCTGTCTTACAAAATAAAGAAGCATAAAACAACATTTATATTCCCCAATGTAGCAAGAGCCAGCCATAGCATCTGAAAAGAGAATCCAAGCAAAACTTCGACAAATCTTCAAGCTGGGAAAAAGTGACAATCCAACTTAACCTGAGTTATACTATTCCCTTCTTTACTACCTGGGGGGGGGGAACGAAAGAAAAGAAGACGAAAGAAAAACAGAGTCAGACATAAAGCCTGAGTAAGTTCAGTAACTTCTAGCATGTGAACATGGAAAAACAAAACGACATGAATTAACTGAATACAAGATAACACCATGATGATAGGGTTGGCAAGATTAGACAAGATTAACACAAGATATGCTAAGATAAGATAAACTGGATATGTTCTAATACTTTCGCCGCTTCGCTATTTCCTTGTTATACAGGTTTCTATATCTCTGCACCACCTAACTAGTGTCCCAACTAGTAACGATAACGTGATACCAATCCCTGTAGTTTCCATTGCCTTCAGGCATACATTTATTATTTATTACCTAGATCTAATCTAGGGTTTTCTATCAAGTGCTTTCTAGATTCAACTAGAGTTTACGCTATCTGCTGAATGCTTCTCGGATTCAGGGTTTATGCCACCTAGTCCAACTAGGGATTATGCTACCTGTCGAACGATGCCCCCAAGTCTAGGACACACTACCTAGAGTGGTATATGTTCCTATACTTCCCCATGCATGTATCGCGAATCGTTATTGCTTGTCTAGATGCACATGTCATGTAATGTGCGACCCGAGTCCTGTGGCAGGGCAAATCAAGAAACACAGAACTCGGTCGGGAGATTTCAGATATCTGCCGATGCAGATGCTAAGGTCTGTTTTTATTCCAGTGGCTATGGTCCCACTCGACCCCTCCCTCAGCTAATGAAAGGCACACCTTGAAAAATGAGAACTATACGCAGGCCCCCTATGCCCCACTAACCTATGGCCATCCTCACCCATAACTAGATAGCAAGTATATGGTCTTTTGGAGTTCTCCGCCTTTCCGCTTCACGTATCTCAACTGACTCAAGATGGATGGTATACGACGAGTTGCTATCACAGGGCTACCGTTTTCTCGCAGAATCACGTCGGTCCATCCTAGTCTTTAGGTTGCCATATATTGCAACCAAGGCATACCCCTGGTTCTTCTAACGCAGACCTTAACCTCTGTGAGCCCAGGAGGATCATCTGCAGCCTCACAGAGGGATACCAAGAGTACCCTCACGTCCCCTCGAAGCCTCGGGCTTCGTAACCCAATTCGTTGGAGCCTTCTTTTTACTCAGACGGACATTCGCTCCTTCCCGTGTTATACTAAGAGTTACTACTTAGTTTTACTAACTAAGGTTTACCACTTAGATTCCAGAATCGTTTTTTTCTTAACTAAGGTTTACTACATAGCTCCTTTTAACTAAGGTTTACTACTTAGTTCTCTTTCCCGTCAATTTGGATTGGTTAAGTGTCATTAGTCAATTCAAGCTAACTTAACCCTCTTCATTTATCCTGTTAAACTGGTTAAGTGTTATCAGTAATTCATGTTGACTTAACCCTACCACAAACCAAGTTATATTGGTTAAGTATTTCTTATTACTTAACCCTACCCATTCATCCTGTATTGGTTAAGTGTTCCTTTTTAACTTAACCTTGCCCGTCTGTTTTAACTAACATGTTATTAATGGTTAAGTATTATCCCTTCATGTTTTAAACTTAACCCTATTCCTTTATCACAATCTGATGGTTAAGTGCTCAAGTTTACTTAACCCTACGGTCTAGTCCAGCTAACATATCAAATTCGCTAAGTGTATTAAATTTTACTTAAACCCAACCTCTAGTCTAGTTAACATGTTAATTTGGCTAAGTGTATTAACTTTACTTAACCCCACCTTCTAGTCTAGTTAATTTGGCTAAGTGTTTTCTTAGTTACTTAACCCCTACAATTCTTGTCTTGTTACCATGATAAGTTGGTTAAGTGTCCCTATGGACTTAGCCCTCCCATTCTAGCTTAACTGTGTTAAGTTGGTTAAGTGTTCCTATGGACTTAACCCTCCCATTCTAGCTTAACTGTGTTAAGTGTCTGTATGAACCTAACCCCACCCACCGGTCTGGTTATCATGTTTAATTGGTTAAGTGTCTTAGTTAACTTAACCCTACCATTCTTGTTCTAGCTTTAACTAAATAAATTAAAGTCGCGACCACTCACATTAGACAGGTATTGTTGCGATTACTGGATGTGCCGGTTGGTTTCGGGCAGGTTTACATCGCAACTCAGTCTAACCTCGGGTTAGGCATATTCGTGTTTTCTAAGTTCAAAGGTTTTTGATTAATTTTCAAATCTGGTTTTGAAAGTAACCATCCCGTCCGTCGGATCAGTTAGGGATAGCCAGGGAGAGCAGGAAACTTGTATTTTCCAAACCCAAGCCTAGACACTATCCTCTCTGTCACCCTAGAACTTTCTGGTGTATTATTAAAAGATATGTCGTTAATAAACCTTTAATTTGTCTAAATTTACATTTTCTCATTTAGGACAAATTCTATAAGTAAATCATTCCTAATTTACTTATTTCCTAATTACTCTTTTAATGTAAATTGTCAACATTTATTCTTATGGCCCATTTTCTCCTCTATATCATATTTATGCTTTTTGGTATGTAAACTATACCAAATTAAGTGTCACTAACCATGATTCTGCTAAACATGACAATTACTCACAATTATGGCCAATTTCAAATTTATGCTAATATACTTATTATGCCAAATTAGCTAATCCAATTCTGATTTAACATTCTAATCACAGTTCATGTCAAACTAGACTTATTATTCTAGTTCACAATTCATGTAAATGCTAGATTTACAAGTCAATACTAGATTCAAATTACACATCCTATAATTCATGTCAAATTTATCCAATTTGCATTTCTATGAACATGCCATAATATATGTTCCCAATTTATGCCAATTTCCAAGTTTATAACTACGTTTTTAGTGAATTTCACATTTTGCCCAAATCGTATTCCCACCGTTCGTATAATCGTGATTCAATCTAGATTATAGATAAATCTAGATTCGTAGAAAATAGGGAATGAACCAAAGATGCTATGAAAAAGATAGACATAATAACTGGCATAAAATGATAATTTACTAATTACAGACCTTACGAATTTCACTGAAATTGATCTAAAACATCGAAGGCCTATAGGTCTGAAAATCTTATGACATAAAAAGGGTTGAATAACGACGTACGTTCAAGAACATGGGTAGACCTAACTTAATAGGTAAATTCCCAAGATCTAAAACCAAAGAAAACCAAGAATAGACAGAATAGAAAATCAGGTTTAGACCCAATTTCACAGTCACAAAACTTAAGCACCACTTTCCTAGTCATGAATCATAGGTGTTTAATCACAGCTGTTCTTGTTATGTCATAGGCAATAGTTTATGTTTCCTAATCAAAGGCATAGGCTTGTGTTCATAGTCAAGGAAATAATTCTCATAGTCATGAGTCACAGTCATAGGCAGTGTTCATAGTTATAGGCAATGTTCATAGTCAAAGAGGCATATGGTTTTAAGGTCCATAGTTTCATAGTCACAGTCTTATTGGTCCTCGAATCATAACAGTCCTTAATTAGGTCCAAAGATATAAGCACTGATTCGAATAGAAAGATTTGGCATATACTTTTATTCCTTTAATTTCATGTCACGAAATAGAGAAAACGTTCAAATCTAAAAAGTAACCAACTTACATTGATCGGTTTTTAGTATAGAAAGATGGCGTTGCTATGATACGTGCGACGTTGCTCGAAACCGTTTGAGTTAGCCTTTGATTCTTATCTTGAAGCTTTAATCTTGATTCGAATCTCTTCTTGACAAACTTGAGCAGCATAACCTTGTCTTGGATTTTCGTATTTTTTTTTTATTTCTATTTATTTATACATTTTCTCAGAGGCAGCATAAGGATAGAAAAGAATTGTGAATAGAGAAGGAGACTAAGGCTGTTTATATAGGATTAGGCGGACGAATCTGGTCAGAATGGCGTCCGGATACAGAAAAACGAACCAGGCTGCAGATCTGGAAAAAGCGGGGAGGTCGACCCCCAGGTCGACCTATGGGGGGAGGTCGACCCCCAGGTCGACACCCTGGTCGACCTGGGTCCTGGGCGGGAAATTTCCCGCCCAGCCCGCTTCTGAGTCTGTTTTGAAATTTGAACTTCACTGAAACTTCCGGAGGCCATATCTTCCTCATACGGACTCTGATTTACGCAAACGCGGACTCGTTTTCATGCAGAATTCCGAGACGAACGCAATGGCGCAGCCCGATTCCCTTGATTTTGATTTTAAAATTTAATTCTGCCTTGATTTATGAAACTTAGTGTTACATAATTACGGGGTGTTACACAGCTCCTATTGTACATATTATGTTTGTTTTCCGCTGTAGACATTTATGTATAGCTAAACTGTATTTGCACTAAGTGTGATCCTGTATACTGTGTAACTCTGATGATTATGTTTATCCAGTGTATTATTTGTTCAGTATCTGGTGTATTTATTTATTTATGTTCTGCTATTATCTGTTTATGTGTTATATTTCAAAGATTACCCTTGCCACCGTCAGTACGAGGTTTGGGGTCATCACATAAGTGTTTAATATGCCTTTTTTCTCAAAAAAATAATAAGGATTAGTTTGATAAGAGTTGGTGTAGCTACATGTGAAAAGGTTTAACTAAATTCAATGTCATATTTCTGTGTAAACCCTTTGGCTGCTAGTTTAGCCTTATACTTATTTATATACCCATCCGGCTTTTTTTTCAATATATATGTCCATCTGCATCCTATACGTTTTCATTAGTAGGTGAACATACTAGATCCCAGTTTTTATTTATGATGAGAGCATTGTACCCAACATCCATTGTTGCCTTCCAGGTTTCATCTTTTATAGACTGAAGAATGAATCAGATTCACCTAAACTGGATGAGACAACAAATATTTTGGGTCTAAAGATACTGCCTCTTGCTCTTGTTACCATTAGGTAGATAGATTGGAATTGTGGCACATTTAATAGTGGGTGATTATCATGTTCATTCTATTGAGTATTCAGATCTAGTTGCTTGTGAAATTGTTTTCTCCTCTTCACTTTCCTAAGATTGGATTTCTGTTTGAATGATAGAATGAGAAGTGTGACTGAGTGGCTTCAAGCATTCATGGCCTTTAAAACTTGGAGGTAGAGGATTGGAAGTATCGGCAACTTCACTGCTCCAGTTTTCAGAATACATTAGTATATCAGGTATATATGTCTTTGCGTTGTAAACTTTGTTTGTGGTATTTATATCCTTTTTCATGAATGGAAATACATCTTCATTAAAGACCACATGTCTACTTATGTAAACTTTTCCTGCATCATCATGGCACTTGTAATCTTTTTGATTAGTAGTATATCCTAGAAAAATGCATGGTTTCGACTAGAAATTTAACTTGTTAGTATTATATAGAATATATAAAACTCTAGAATCCAAAAGTTTTGAGACCATGATAGTTTGGTTTGACTTTATAAAGTTTAAGTGATTTCAATCCCTTCAATACCTTTATTGGTTGTCTATTAATTAAATAAACATCTATACTGAAGGCTTCTGGCCAAAACTTTAGAGGTAAAGTAGCTTGAGCTAACAATGTCAAACTAGACTCCACTATGTTCCTGTGCTTTCTCTATAATAATCGATTTAGTTGAGAAGTGTATAGGTAAGTACTTCTGCGTACAATACCTTTTTTATGAAAATACCGATTTATAGTTTTAAAGTCACTGCCACCGTCAGATTGTATAATCTTTTCATAAGCATTTATTTGTTTCTCAATCATGGTTATGAAGTTTATGATAACATTGTGTGTGTCGGATTTGGCTTTTAAAAAATCAATCCAAGCGAATCTTGTATAGACATCAATAAAAGATATGCAGTCTTTATAGTCAAAATATGAATAAATGGGTGCAAGACTCCAGAAATTAGTTGCAATTGGCTATAATGGTTTTGCATATTCGGTGCAGAAATCATTAAAGGGAAGAAAATGAATCTTTTCCACTGGCTACAATTGCATACGAAAGGCAGCGTAATAGGATTATATATTATATTATTATCAGGCTTTCATTATAGCTTTTTCACTTGGATGTCCAAGTTTACAGTGTCAAAGATCAGAAATATTTTCGCTTTTATCAACTGTGTCCATCTCATTCAAATTACAATATTTGTATTAATTTACTGGACTGTGGCACTTAACAGAGTTAAACATGTACATTCCTTTGATGACATCACCCTATAAAATAGTATCCTTAGTTAGAAGCACTATTTAGGATAAAAATAAAAAACACATCATTATCTTTAGCAAATTGAGATACACCAATTAAGTTCTTTTTGATCTTTAGTACTCTCAATAAATTATGTAAGTAAAGTTATTTATTTACCGTTAGTATGAATTACTAACATGAGTAATCTGAACACACTTACCTTTAGACATGCATTACCAACATAAATAAAGTTGTTTATTTACCTTTAGACATGCATTGGCAAAACTAACACTAGAGGGGGCGAATAGTTTTTATAAGGAATTTATGGAAGTCTTAAACTTTACTGATTTACTATATAAATCACACAATGATTATCACACCAGAGATGATCACAAACACATAAACAATCACAAACGCAGAAATAGATAAATATAAAACGCAGGGAAGGAAAGAACACACTAGATTTTATATCGGTTCAGATTACTCCTACATCCATTCTCATGCAACGCTGGATTGTGCAGAGTTTTACTATTATCAATATCTAAGTACAACCCCTAGATTTCACAGCTACAAGGTTAACACCGCTCCAAACACCCTTGATTTCATGGCTACAAGGTTAACACAGCTCCCTTTCCTCTATTTCAAGGCTATAAGGAATGCACCCTTTCCCAAACAATTCCCAAATGATTACAACAACCCTATAACTCTTCAGTAGCACTTCCAAATTAATAGTAGTAGATAGAGATTGAGAGGAGAAGAATTTTGATATAATTTGAGTAGAAATCGGCAAAGTATAAGTGTAGGAATCAGTAAAGTAAAAGTGTAGAAATCAAGAAAATAATGTATATTAATAGTGGTAAGTAAAGGAGTGAAGATGGAGAAGAAAGAATGATTCAAAATTCGAAATCAACCTATTTTATAGTGTCTCAAAGATTGCAATGTTTCAAATTGTGAAAAGACACTTCCATTGAAAATTGAAAATATGACAGTTATATGTCGACATATCTAATTATGTATGTCGACACATGTATAATATTTTGATTTTTTAGAACTATTTTTCAAGTGTTTAAACATATATATTATTCTGGAAATTCTTGAATCAAAACTTAGTAATTTAAATGAATATTCAAAAGTGTAAAATCATATGGAAACATAGTAATATATTATATAAACTTATTTATGTAGTTATAAGATTTAAAACTAGAAAACAATAGAACTATAATACTATATATCATAAACTTATATATATTAAAACTTTATAAACATATATGTTTGAAATCATAAGTAAGATAATAGTTTGAAATCATTCAGACAATAATTTGAAATTAGGATTTGAATTTTGAAAATAGAATTTGAATTTCGAAAATCAGAATTTGAATTTTGAAAATCAGAATTTGAACCTGGAGTGCTACTCAGAGTCTACACATAAACTAGACTAAATTACTATATTTTTCTTGAGCTCTTGATATCTCGATAACTTGATAACTCATGAGTTTCGAATCTCTTTTGAATCATGAATCTCTTGGCACTCTAAAACTGTACAGTCTTCAATATTTAAGTCATGTATACAAACCCTACATATTAATATATATATATATATTCTAGATAAAGATGTCAACATATATTTTATAATCAATTAATAATGTTAATTGAAATAAGGTTGTTGTCATCAAAACTCCATTCTCCAACAATCTCCCCTGTTTTGATGGTGACAACCTTGATTTATAAAATATTCATACATGTTGATACTTTTTGATCTTGTCCTTTGAATACTCCCCATTTCACCATGAATCGTACATATTCCCCCTTAAACTAAGCCTAACTAATCCTTATTTTATAATTTCTCCCTTTTGTCATCAACAAAAAGAACCTCTAAATATACTCCCCTTAATTCTATATCATAAATAACTATAACCTATATCTATCTATATATTCTAAGATTATAATACTTAATTGTATACTAGTATACATGACTCCCCCTAAATTCATGCCTATATAATATCCTAATTCTAAAAGTATAAACAAATCTAACAATCCAAGTATTATAGTCAATATTTACAAATATTTCAATCCATACATATACAAGTTTCAAACCAAGCAATCCAAGAAATATTTACAGGCAAGTTCAATCAAACAAACCAATCAAACAAATCATACCAAACAATTCAAAAATTCTTGGATCTTCCACCCATCCGTCTTCTCAAAAGATTGGATCCTTCTTGATGAATTCCCAATCTTCATCTTCTTTTGTGAGTGGTACTTTAGCGAGATTGTTGTCTTCTTCTCTGAAAAGTGAAGATATTAGCCAACGAATGACATAAAAGTGCTTCTGCTGATGTTCAACCATCTTTATTTGACTCAATTTCAGATGATGTTGATTACGAAGTATTATAGATAGGATATTCTTGAATGAATTCAATGTTTCTTTAAGGTTCTCACTCAAATTATGAATAGGATTTGCCATATTTTGGTATTATAGAAAAGGAATGATTAGAGAAGAAGGAAAAAGTTTAGAATAAGTTTTTCAGGAAGAAGGAGGTATTTACAGGGTCTGGAATTCGTTGGAAATGAATAGACATTAGTTAGTTATTTAAATTTCAAATTTTGAACAAATTTGAAAAACTGGCAGTTATATGTCGACATGCTGAAAAATGTATGTTGACATGATGAAAAATGTATGCCGACATACCCTAGTTATTTTTTTGGTATTTTCAATTTTTAGTTAATTCTTATTATATTATTTTAATTTATTTAATTCTAATGCGTTTTTACATTAATAAAAGATTGTTTTGACAGAAATAAACACCATCCATTACTACTTGAAAACAAATACATTAAACTAATTCAAGATACTAAATACGAGATTCGAAAACAAATACAAGCAAATACGAAAGATAACATAAACTAGATGCGCTTAGATTTCAACGGATGATGAGGAAGATGATATTCCAAGTTTTCTTCCTATTGTTCCAATGAGCTTAGACATATGGGTACGAGTCTTCTTGATCTTCTTTTGATTCTTGGCTAACTTGGCTTGATTTTGGACAAGCTTTTCTTTGGATACGGTTCTACTATTAGATGGACACTCTATACTTTCCAAAGAGGTTTCTTCTTCTTTGACTTCCATAGGATTTTCCTCTTATTATTGTTGTTACATTCGAGCTTGTTTATCTTCAAATGTTTCATAAGGCTTAAACGTTATTGGAATTTGCATAAGATGCATATTTGTCGAGTTAAACACCTTTCTTGACACAAATTCTTCTCCTTTGAGACCCACTCCAAAATACCTAAAAATCCGAGTAAGACAAACTCCATGATAAAGGGTGTTTTCTTTGGTGGACATCTCTTTGGGCTTAAATTCTTTTAATATCACATTGGCCCAATTTATATCATAAACACCATAAATAGCAAAGAGGGTTTTTGGACTTTAAGGGTAGGGTTGTTGAAACTTCCGGAACGAGGTGTAAGAGTATGTTGAAGGAGGAGGTTGACAATTCTTGCTTTTGGGCTGAAAAAACGATTTTTAAATTCCAAATGATCATCACTTTCAAATATGTGATGAAAGGTTTCCAAATCTGTTTCGTCGATTTAAAATTCCGAAAAATCCGAGCTCGTACACTTACAATTTAAAATTGTACCCAAAATTTCATAATCCAAAACAATTTGAGTGTCTTTTACGCTGCTCCATAGTTGATTCTCATCTCCTTCGTAAAAGCCACAATTCAACCAATCTTATAACTTCATTTTGATTGAAAAGAGAATGAAGTCATAAGAGGGAAAATCGTCAAACATAGTGAAGGCTCCCGTGTTGACATTTCGATTTTCCATATAGTCAACATAGGCTTGAATAGATTCTCTATCATTATTGAAATGACTATTGAGGTATTATTCAATCTCATATGGTTTTTGGTGTACTAGAGAAAGCCATTAAAGAGTTTTTTTTAAGAGAATAGACATGAAGAAAGTTGTTTGAATTTAGAATGAGAGGTAGAGAGAATAAGATTGAATAGATAAATAAATATAGATTGAATGGGCACAATTTTTCTGAAATTAAAGACGCCTTTTCAGACCTTGGGAGTTGGTGAAAAGTAGGAGGGAAGTTTGAAGGTTTAAACTTTTGAAATTCAAATTTTGAGTTTCATTTACTAGCCTATATGTCGACATGTCGATTTCTGTATGTCGACATACATATTGGTTTTCAAAAGACATGTTGATTTGACTTTGTTTTATTATATTAATGTTTTATATTTCAGGTTTATTATTTCTTGAAATAATATTAATACTATCAAAACATCTAAAAAGTTATATTATTATTATATTTACTATTTATTTTTTTATTATTATTTTGAATTTCAAAATTCAAATTTCAAACTGAATTTTGAAGTTCAAGTTTGAATTTTAAAATTTAAATTTTAACTCAAACAAAGCAAACAAACAAAACATTCATTCATCCAAATCAACAAAAAAATGAAAAGTTAATAAAGGTGTACCTAGTTTTTAGATCCATTTCTTCGACAATTTCTGAATTTTGAATCGATATGAAACATATATTTAAATTTCTGGTTTCTGGCTCTTCATCACTTAATGATGAATCTGAATCATCTAAAGTTGCTGCATATGCTCTCTTTCTCTTCTTTAACGAATTGCTATTGTCTGTTTTTTGATTTGATTTGTCTTGATATGGACACATTCTCTTTATATGATCAGGTTTGTTGTAGTTATAACATCTATCATCATTTCTTCCTGAACTCCCTTGATTAGTTCTTTGAAAATTATTTCTCCTTTTATATCTTATAAATTTTCTGAAATTCCTTGTCATTAAAGCAATTTCTTCATCGTCCTCACTGCTTGAATCAGAACCATTTGTTGTTTTTTTGAATGCTACTGATTTCTTTTCTATGGGCATATTTTCCTTTCTTTTTTTGTAATTGAACTTCGAATGACATCAAATTCACTATTAACTTCCCAATCTTCATTTCATTGACATTGTTAGCTTCTTCAATCGCCAATGTTTTGTGATCCCATTCAGAAGTTAGTGAATTAAGTATTTTTCTTACTTAGTCTTCTTCTGAATAAGTGTTTCCCAATTCTATTAATGAATGCATGATCTCCTAGAACATGCAATACATATCGGAGATAGATTTATTCTCATTCATTTTAAATAACTCAAACTGATTAATTAGCATTGATATCTGTGTCCGTTTAACTTAATTGGTTCCTTCATGAATTAATCGTAATGTTCTCCATATTTCGTAAGCAGATTTACAAACTGACACTCTATTAAATTTATTACTATCTAATGAACAAAATAACAAATTCATGGCTTTAGAATTTCTCTGTGCAGCATCCTTTTGTTCATTAGCCCATTGTGCAAAATTAGTAGTGAGTTCAACATATTCAGTCTGTGTGTTATTCCATGTGTCTAGTCCTACTAGTTATAAATATATTTTCATCATACATGCCCAATATGAATAATTACTACCATTAAATAGTAGTGTTCCAATAGTGGACTGACCCTCTACAAAATAACTATTATTACCACAGTTGGTTGCCATTTAATATTTTCAAAAATCAGATTATGAACTTTTTAAAAACCAATGCTCTGATACTAATTGTTAGGGAAAGCAAAATGCGGATCTGAAGGCAAAACTAACACTAGATGCGGGGTGAATAGCGTTTATAAGGAATTTATGAAAATCTTAAACCTAATTGATATACTATATGAATCACACAATGATTATCACACCAGAGATGATCACAAACACATAAACAATCACAGTCACAGAAATAGATAAATATAAAATGCAGAAAAGGAAAGAACACATCGGATTTCATACTGGTTCGGATTACTCCTACGTCTAGTCCAATGCAACGCTGGATTGCGTTGAGTTTTATTATTAACAATATCCAAGTACAACCCCTTGATTTCACGGCTACAAGGTTAACACAGCTCAAAAAACCATTTATTTCACGGCTACAAGGTTAACACTTCTCCCTTTCCTTGATTTAAGAGCTACAAGGAACACACCATTTCCCAAACAATTCTCAAATGATTACAACAACCCTATAACTCTTCAATAGCACTTCCAAATTGATAGTAGTAAATAGAGATTTGGAAGAGAAGAAGTTTGATATGATTTGAGTAGAAATCGGCAAAGTATAAGTGTAGAAATCAAGAAAATAATGCATATTAATGGTGGTAAGTAAAGAAGGGAAGATGGAGAAGAAAAAATGATTAAAAATTCGAGATCAACCCCTTTTTATAGTGTCCCAAAGGTTGCAACATTTCAAAAGCATGTCAAATAGTGAAAAGACACTTCTTTTGAAAATTGAAAATCTGACAGTTATATGTCAACATGTCTAATTATGTATGCCGACATATGTATAATATTTTGATTTTTTAAAACTATTTTTCAAGCGTTTAAACATATATATTATTCTGGAAATTTTTGAAAATATAGTAATTTAAATGAATTTTTTAAAGTGTAAAATCATATATATGGAAACAAATAATATATTATATAAACATATTTATAGAGTCATAAGATTTAAAACTATAATACTATATAATATATACTTATATATATTAAAACTTTATAAACATATATGTTTGAAATCATAAGTAATATAATAATTTGAAATCATTTAGAAAATAGTTTGAATCAGGATTTGGATTTTGAAAACAGAATATGAAATTTGAAAATCCAAAATTTTAATTTGAGAATCAGAATTTGAAATTTGAAAATCAGAATTTGACCTTGGAGTGTTATTCAGAGTCTTACATATAAACTAGACTCAATTACTATATTTTCTTGAGCTCTTGAAATCTTGATATCTTGATAACTTCATAACTTATGAGTCGTCTTGAATCTCTTTTGAATCTTGAATCTCTTGGCACTCTAAAATTGTATAGTCTTCAGTATTTAAATCTTGTATACAAATCGTACATATATATATATATGTATATTTTCTAGATAGAGATGTTTGTATATATTTTATAATCGATTAATATTGATAATTGAAATAAGGCTGTTGTCATCAAAACTCCATTCTTCAACAGCAAATTGACGAATTACCTCTGTCTTTTCTTTCATGATTCAAGTTGTCGAGATTGTTAATTATATGGTTGGTTACTCCAAAATTAGGGTACCAACTATCATCTTGTAAACGCTCTATCTTTGCAGCCTCATTTGGATTGTTACCTCTTTTTGAACTGTCATGGTTGCTGGTATCTTGATAAACTTATGCAACATTTGCACTCGGATTATTATTTCTTTGATTTTGGTTTGCAGTATAGCTAGAACTGAACCTGAAATAACATCTCAAAGCAGTATGACCAACCTTTTCACAAATTTGGCACTTAGTCCTATTACCACTATTCCACCTGCCTCTTCCTTTGTTGGAGCTGCCAACTTTTTGGTATGTTTGTTTAGTCCTATTGGCATTTTGATTCTTACTTCTGTATCTTGTAGTCAGATTACCGTATAATCTGTATCTTGTAGTCTTCTGCTATTGATTTTTGCCTCATGAGATAAGAGAATAAAGCATACTTTATCTATGGACAATATTATTTTTTGATGTTATAACTACTACCACTGCTTCATACTCATCGCTTAAACCATTTAACTGAAATAGGACTCAATCTGAATCTTGGACCCTATTACATGTAGCATTCAGCAAATTACATAGTTTCTTGACTTCTAGAAGTACTCTTTCATTGTTGAATTGTCCATATTTTGAAGTTGCATTTTGTGACGGCCCGCCCCGCACCAGCCTGCGTTTCCTCCGAAAGTGCGCTGTACACATGCCCGACTAGCACAGGACGGGCGTCAAGAGAAAAGAAAGAAGAGAATGAACTAATCAAGAAACCTGTAGAATGTCTCACAGCGCATGGAATAAAATATAATAATAACATACTTGACACAAAACAGGCGAGACAGTGCATAAGCTGATAACTAAAACCAACATCAATCATCAAAGCAGCGGAAATCCAAATACAGTTTATTACAATTTTCCAAATTTACTGTCTCTAAACAAAAGAAAGCTGAAGTAGAAGATACACCAACAATGCCCAAGCAGTGATCTTCAACAACACAGGGAGAGTACTATATATATTACGTGGAAGCCTCCTGCTCGTCTCCGGATCATCTACCCGTGCATCACCAGCTAACCTGTCTCTAGTCTGCTCGTGTGAGCACCCAGAGTAATAAGAGGAGACATAAAACTCTGGGTCAGACATAAAGCCTGGTATGAGCGATAAGCATTTAAACAGAATAATAACAGGTATACTAAACCATACCTGAACCTGGACCTGCAACCAAAGAGTTAGTACCACATACCGTACAGTTCTCTAAGGTGCCATAATGAATAGTGTAAAGAATACGGGGGTGGGGTGTGTATGTCAAAATGATAGCAAGCAAATCATCCATAGCAACCATCCTCACATCTCTCACTCAGTGCGTAAAGCGTACGGCATCTACCACTTTGGAACACTAGACAAACTGAGGTAACGACGAATCCCGACTTGTAGAAACCCTGCTGTGACCAAGCCAAACACTTGGAGTCATGACCAAACATTTCAATGACCCACTTCATTGGTCATAGCCCTTGGTTCTACCAATGCCATAATGGCCCTGAATCCGCCTTCGTACCTCCTACCATAGTGGTCCAAAACTATAGACGTCGATAACTCCTTAGCACGCGTCCCGCAGCAAAGCCCAACCATGAAGTGAACTCGTTGATTCCCATCTGAACCTTAAGCTCTAACTTCTCATTTGGACTTCCTTTGCATCTCGGGTTTGGTCGAATTGGAGTGGGTCTTCAGAAGAGTTGTCGCGCAGTAACAGTCCTGGAATTCGGTTCGGTTCGGTAGGCATTACCTCGTCGGTTCGGTAGTCATTGTCTCGTTGGTTCGGTAGTCGTTGCCCTCGTCGGTTCGGTTCGGGTACCTCACTCCGGGTCGGGTCGATGTCTTCCTCCGGGTCGGGTCGGGTTGCTATCCTCCTCCCAGTTCATGCTCCTTCTCCGATCAGCTCCCTCGTTCCCATCTACTCCGATCCGATCCGATCACTTCGCTTTACTTCCGTCCGATCCGCTCCGCTCCCTAGCTTACTCCGATCCGATCCCCTTGTCCACTCCAACTCTAAGTAAACAGCCTTCCTTTTTGCCAAGTCTTTTATGTGCCAAACTCCAGTTCGGGTCGGGTTTCTTGCCCAGTTCACATATCCGATCCGAGCCCCTACTCCGATCCGATCCGGTTCGGAACATGCACTTTTCTGCAACTTTTCCGGCAACTTGTTTACGCCGTTCGACGACGTTTTTGACAAATCTAACTATTCTAATCAATCACAATTCATGTCAAATAGTCATAACAACATGTAAGAACAACCACAAACACCTAACAGCAATTCAAATGAACCAAAATGGATCAAAAGTGGCTAAAACCTCACATTTTCCTATAATCCTTCTTAATCATGTTTAAGCATACAATTAGCAAAACACATCGAAATTACCCAAATTTCTAACAGAGCCTTAAAACATTATTTTAGAATTTTAAGAATTTTTCCAGAATTTATTTACGTATAAATTCGCTAATCTTCACTAATTACCCTTAATTACCGTAATTAGTGCAAAAACTATGCAAATCACTCACCTTGGCCACAAATGAAATTCTCAGAACTGAAACTCCTCTGATTTGGGGCGAATACTGATGTCTAACAGCAGCTCTAACCTTGCTTTGGTGCTATTTGGCCTTGCTTTGATGTAGTTTAGGCTTAATCTTCACTAAAAATATGTTTTGGAGTGGTTTTAGAGGATGGAGGCCGTTACTAAGGTCTCAAGAAGGTTTGTGGCGGCTCAAAACTGAAATGAAAGTGATAACCTAACCCTAATCAGTCCTCCTATACCTCTAAACCCGAAATTCCCCTTGGGCCTAGCTGCTAATCACCCGGTTAAGCCCAATTAAGCTGTTTTTCACCATCTGAAACTTGTTTCAGCCATATCTCCCAAACGGTAAGTCCGTTTGGCTAATGTGACCACTCTACGGAAAGAGAAACCATCATCCGAAGCCAATGGAAGTGGTTTCAGGTCAAAATTCATTTCCAGTCAAAAGTTATGGCCAAAACAGTGCCAACTAGGGGTAAAATGGTCATTTAAAAATCGGGAAAAATCATGAACATGGGAAATGACCACAATAGTCGTCTCCCAATGTTACATGACCATACGACTTCGTATGTGAAAGAAATAAATATCCTACGATCCTATGATGCGTAGAATGCGGGTCGTTACACTCTCCCCCCCTTAAGAAATTTCGTCCCCGAAATTCCTTAACCCAAAACATACAAGGGATCCCGCATGCCTAACAACCATATACAACAATCAAATATGCAAAACAAGCAAACAAGCCTATCCTAGCATGCGGAAAACTAAATCGAAGTCAAAACCTTACCAGGCAAAGAGTTCTGGATACTTCTTCCTTATGTCCTCCTCTGTTTCCCAAGTACAATCATTCTCGTCCTCGCTCCACTGTACCTTGACTAGCTTCACTGCCTTCCTTCGAAGTTGCTTCATGTCGTGCGCGACAATACGGGCCGGCTTGCGGTTCCCAACCGCCTCGGGTTCTACTTCAAAGTCCTCCAACTGATCAGGTGAAATAGTCATATCTGAGTCGTGAACGAACTTCCTTAGTTGGGAAACATGAAATACGTTGTGAACTCCCGCCATCTTCTCTGGTAAGTCAATTCTATATGCCAAATTCCCGACTAGTTCAAGAACAGGGAACGGACCAACAAATCTTGGTGCTAATTTACCTCTCCTGCCAAATCGTATTACGCTCTTCAACGGAGAAATCTTGACAAACACCAAGTCACCCACGGAGAATTTTAGGTCTCTTCTTCTCTTATCAGCATAACTCTTCTGCCTATCTTGGGCTGCCTTCATTCGTTGCTGAATGATCTTGATTTTATCTGAAGTTTCCCTCTCCACATCTGGTCCAAGCATAAACTTCTCGCCAGTTTCTATCCAACATGATGGTGAGTTGCACGGTCTTCCATACAAAGCTTCAAATGGAGCCATACCGATACTGGATTGGTAACTATTATTATATGCAAACTCTACTAGATGCAAATGGTCATCCCATGATCCACCAAAATCCAATATACATGCTCTCAAGAGATCTTCCAAAATACGATTCACCCTTTCCGTCTGACCGTCGGTCTGAGGATGATATGCGGTACTGAGATGTAACTCTGACCCTAGCGCCTCTTGCAAGCTCCTCTAAAACCCACTAGTGAACAACGGGTCTCGGTCGCTCACAATGCTTTTAGGTACTCCATGAAACCTCACTATCCACTTCATATACAATTCTGCTAACTTAGCTGCCGTTCTAGTCGATTTGACTGGTATAAACCTTGCACTTTTAGTCAGTCGATCTACAATTACCCAAATGCTGTCATATCCCGATCTAGTCCTTGGTAACCCATCGATGAAATCCATCGAGACTTGCTCCCATTTCCATTCGGGAATTTCTAAGGGCTGTAACAACCCACTAGGCTTCTTTTGCTCGGCTTTAACTAGCTGGCAATTCATGCACTTGGATATAAACTTCCCAACATCTCTTTTCATCCCTTCCCAGTAGTAGGTCTGCTTCATATTTCGATACATCTTATTACCACCGGGGTGTATAGTCAGCCTTGAGTGATGACATTCTCTAAGCACTTCATCCCTCAATCCATTGACATTGGGTACAACAAGCTTTCCATTCTTTCTAAGCCATCTATCTCGATCAAGCCCATACTTGTTCATCTCCTCATCGATTCCCATCTCTAACTTGGAGATGATTTCCAATAGGTTAGGATCGTCCCTCTGACTAGAGCCGATCCGCTCAATCAAAGTGGGTCTGATCGTCAAACTCGCTAACATTTCTGGATCCAATTCGCACTTTGGTCTGAAATCAAACCCCGCGATAAACTCCAGTTGTTTCCATTCAAGGAACATAGCCCCTAAGCTGGCATGTCTCCTACTTAATGCATCAGCCACCGCATTGCCCTTTCCCGGTGTATATGCGATGTCAAAATCATAGGAAGCTAAGAACTCTAACCATCTCTGCTGACGGAGATTTAAATCCTTCTGGGAGAAGAGATATTTTAACGACTTATGATCTGTAAACAGCTCAAATCTTTCTCCCAAGAGATAGTGTCTCCACATCTTTAACGCGAATACGATCGCTGCCAATTCTAAATCATGGGTAGGGTATCTTCTATCGTGCGGTTTCAATTGCCGACTTGCGTAAGCTACAACCCTACCGCCTTGCATCAATACAGCACCCAGTCCGGTACCACAGGCGTCCGTGTATACCGTCATCTCTTCATCCCCCTTAGGAATGACTAATACTGGTGCGCTTGTCAACTTGTCCTTTAGACTTTTGAATGCATTCTCGCACCTTCCATCCCAGACAAAAGCCTGATTCTTCTTGGTCAACTGGGTCAATGGTGCTGCTATCTTGGAGAACCCTTGGATAAACTTACGATAATATCCGGCTAATCCCAAGAAACTTCTTACATCTGTTGCATTCTTGGGCGTAGGCCAATCCTGTACCGTAGCCACCTTCGCCGGGTCCACGGCAATCCCATTTTCTGATACAACATGGCCCAAGAACCTCACTTCCCTCTTCCAGAAGTGACACTTAGAAAACTTTGCTTTCAATTGGTGTTTTCTCAACACCTCCATCGCTACTCTTAAATGTTCCTTGTGTTCTTCCTCTGTCCTCGAATAGACCAAAATATCATCAACGAACACAAGGACAGACTTATTCAACTGATCTCTGAATACCCTATTCATAAGATCCACAAAATATGCCGGGGCATTAGTCAGCCCAAATGGCATAACCAATCATTCATAAAATCCAGACGGCGTTCGAAATGCCGTTTTAGCTATACTCTCAGCTTCCACTCTAAGCTGATGAAAACCTGTCGCGAGATCCAACTGAGAAAATATTCTCGCGCCACTCAACTAATCGAACAAATCATCTATCCGCGGTAGAGGATACTTATTCTTCCTCATCACTTTATTCAATTCGCGGTAGTCTACACACAAACGAAGGGAACCATCCGCCTTGGTAGCAAACACAACTGGTGCTCCCCATTCAGAAACACTCCTTCTGATAAATCCCTTCCTCAAAAGATCGCTGACTTGCACCTCGAGCTCTCGCTGCTCCCTTGGTGCCATACGACGAAGTGGCATCACTATAGGTCTGGCATCTTTTACCAAATCAATACGAAACTCAATCTCTCGGTGTGGTGGAAGTCCGGTCGCTTCTTCGAAAACATCCGGATACTGGCCAACCACGGGCAAACCTGACAACTCACTATGCGGAATGTCGAGGGAGTTTAGAAAACTAGCCAATACCCCCTTACTGGGTAGACCACCAAACACTATCCTCCGCCCATCATCCGCTCTAGCTGTCACTAAGAAGCCCTCACAGTCTACCACCACCCCGTATCTTTGGAGCCAATCTACTCCCAAAATAATGCCAAACCCAGTAAAGCCCAAAACAAAGCAATCACAAACAAACATGCATCCATGACTCGATAGAACCACATTACGACAAATCATGCTAAGGCTAGTTGAACCACCAATCGGGTTCGTGACTACTAAAGGTCTATCGACAATCTCGGGCTCCAATCCCAACCTATCTACCAGGTCACTAGATATGAAAGAACTGGAAGCTCCGGTATCAAACAAAACTCTAACAGGAACATCATAAACAGAAAGCATACCTTGAATGACGACATTCTTTCCCTTCTCCGCCGCAGTTGGGGCATTCGACGAAGAAGGAATAGCATTAAGAGCATATGCTTTCACCATTTGCTTTTCCTTAGGGGGCTGTGGACACTTGTCCTTGTGATGTCCCATTTGGCCACAGTTGAAGCACTTCCTATCCGCTGGCTTGGCCCGACAATTACTAGCATAATGGCCCTTCATACCACAGCTGAAGCACTCCACATCTTGCTTATTCTTTTTCTTCTGGCCATCCTTAGCCTGATTCTGCTTTCTCTTATTCTGGGAACCACCTTTGCCTCCACCACTTGCTTGTGGTTTTGGCTCTTCTACAGATACAACCTCAGTCTTCGACTTAGGGTAGAGACTTTCTGACCTTAACGCTTTCCCCACAATCGATTCAAACGTCTCATCGATGTGGTTAATAAGTTTTTCCCCCAAGTACTGATCCAAACCAGTTATGAATTTCTCATTCTTTTTCTCGGCAGTATCAATAAGAGATAATCCATATTTTGACAAAGTGTCAAATTCAGCAATATACTCCGAGACAGCTCTGCCATTCTGCTTGAGCTCCAAGAATTTCTTAAACAGCATTGACTTCTGAGCAGCCGGAATGAACTTCTCACTAAAACGAGCCTTAAACTGCTCCCAAGTAATCTGATCTTCGGGAGTAGCTGCCTTTATAGCATTCCACCAATTCATTGCCCGCCCTTGCAGCTGACGGGACGTTAGCTTTCTCTTCATCGCATCCTCGATACCCAAATCCTCGAAGATACGTTCGCAACTATCCACCCAATCCTGAACATCCGTAGCCGACTCCGTTCCGTGGAATGACTTCCCACCAAGACTAGTATAATCCTTATTCAGCTTGGCGAAGTCGACTCTTGGTGCCTGCACCATTGGACCACCACCATTTCCACCATTGGGAGCTGCCCTCTGTACATCTCTAAGCATCTCTCTCATGAGGTCAGTAAACATCGTCCTCATGTCAGCAGCATTCCCATTATTGGCCCCTCTACCGGTACCTCTAACATATCGGCTCATCGTCAATCTGAAAAAGGAAATGATTAACGACTCCATAGTGGTGCCAGTGCAGTACAACTTCATTCTTATACTACTAATAGTATATATATATATATATATAGCTTTTGAAAACCAAAATAATCACAAATACGCTCTCTCGTATACGTATACTATCTCCCTGATAACTTCCCTAGGTTACTACGCAACCTGGCTCTGATACCAAGTGTGACGGCCCGCCCCGCACCAGCCTGCGTTTCCTCCGAAAGTGCGCTGTACACATGCCCGACTAGCACAGGACGGGCGTCAAGAGAAAAGAAAGAAGAGAATGAACTAATCAAGAAACCTGTAGAATGTCTCACAGCGCATGGAATAAAATATAATAATAACATACTTGACACAAAACAGGCGAGACAGTGCATAAGCTGATAACTAAAACCAACATCAATCATCAAAGCAGCGGAAATCCAAATACAGTTTATTACAATTTTCCAAATTTACTGTCTCTAAACAAAAGAAAGCTGAAGTAGAAGATACACCAACAATGCCCAAGCAGTGATCTTCAACAACACAGGGAGAGTACTATATATATTACGTGGAAGCCTCCTGCTCGTCTCCGGATCATCTACCCGTGCATCACCAGCTAACCTGTCTCTAGTCTGCTCGTGTGAGCACCCAGAGTAATAAGAGGAGACATAAAACTCTGGGTCAGACATAAAGCCTGGTATGAGCGATAAGCATTTAAACAGAATAATAACAGGTATACTAAACCATACCTGAACCTGGACCTGCAACCAAAGAGTTAGTACCACATACCGTACAGTTCTCTAAGGTGCCATAATGAATAGTGTAAAGAATACGGGGGTGGGGTGTGTATGTCAAAATGATAGCAAGCAAATCATCCATAGCAACCATCCTCACATCTCTCACTCAGTGTGTAAAGCGTACGGCATCTACCACTTTGGAACACTAGACAAACTGAGGTAACGACGAATCCCGACTTGTAGAAACCCTGCTGTGACCAAGCCAAACACTTGGAGTCATGACCAAACATTTCAATGACCCACTTCATTGGTCATAGCCCTTGGTTCTACCAATGCCATAATGGCCCTGAATCCGCCTTCGTACCTCCTACCATAGTGGTCCAAAACTATAGACGTCGATAACTCCTTAGCACGCGTCCCGCAGCAAAGCCCAACCATGAAGTGAACTCGTTGATTCCCATCTGAACCTTAAGCTCTAACTTCTCATTTGGACTTCCTTTGCATCTCGGGTTTGGTCGAATTGGAGTGGGTCTTCAGAAGAGTTGTCGCGCAGTAACAGTCCTGGAATTCGGTTCGGTTCGGTAGGCATTACCTCGTCGGTTCGGTAGTCATTGTCTCGTTGGTTCGGTAGTCGTTGCCCTCGTCGGTTCGGTTCGGGTACCTCACTCCGGGTCGGGTCGGTGTCTTCCTCCGGGTCGGGTCGGGTTGCTATCCTCCTCCCAGTTCATGCTCCTTCTCCGATCAGCTCCCTCGTTCCCATCTACTCCGATCCGATCCGATCACTTCGCTTTACTTCCGTCCGATCCGCTCCGCTCCCTAGCTTACTCCGATCCGATCCCCTTGTCCACTCCAACTCTAAGTAAACAGCCTTCCTTTTTGCCAAGTCTTTTATGTGCCAAACTCCAGTTCGGGTCGGGTTTCTTGCCCAGTTCACATATCCGATCCGAGCCCCTACTCCGATCCGGTTCGGAACATGCACTTTTCTGCAACTTTTCCAGCAACTTGTTTACGCCGTTCGACGACGTTTTTGACAAATCTAACTATTCTAATCAATCACAATTCATGTCAAATAGTCATAACAACATGTAAGAACAACCACAAACACCTAACAGCAATTCAAATGAACCAAAATGGATCAAAAGTGGCTAAAACCTCACATTTTCCTATAATCCTTCTTAATCATGTTTAAGCATACAATTAGCAAAACACATCGAAATTAACCCAAATTTCTAACAGAGCCTTAAAACATTATTTTAGAATTTTAAGAATTTTTCCAGAATTTATCTACGTATAAATTCGCTAATCTTCACTAATTACCCTTAATTACCGTAATTAGTGCAAAAACTATGCAAATCACTCACCTTGGCCACAAATGAAATTCTCAGAACTGAAACTCCTCTGATTTGGGGCGAATACTGATGTCTAACAGCAGCTCTAACCTTGCTTTGGTGCTATTTGGCCTTGCTTTGATGTAGTTTAGGCTTAATCTTCACTAAAAATATGTTTTGGAGTGGTTTTAGAGGATGGAGGCCATTACTAAGGTCTCAAGAAGGTTTGTGGCGGCTCAAAACTGAAATGAAAGTGATAACCTAACCCTAATCAGTCCTCCTATACCTCTAAACCCGAAATTCCCCTTGGGCCTAGCTGCTAATCACCCGGTTAAGCCCAATTAAGCTGTTTTTCACCATCTGAAACTTGTTTCAGCCATATCTCCCAAACGGTAAGTCCGTTTGGCTAATGTGACCACTCTACGGAAAGAGAAACCATCATCCGAAGCCAATGGAAGTGGTTTCAGGTCAAAATTCATTTCCAGTCAAAAGTTATGGCCAAAACAGTGCCAACTAGGGGTAAAATGGTCATTTAAAAATCGGGAAAAATCATGAACATGGGAAATGACCACAATAGTCGTCTCCCAATGTTACATGACCATACGACTTCGTATGTGAAAGAAATAAATATCCTACGATCCTATGATGCGTAGAATGCGGGTCGTTACACATTTTGTAGTATAATACTTTGGTAGATGACTGATTGTTGAATGCCTTTTCGACTGTAGTCGGTGTTTCATTAGAGTACTACAACCTATCACTTGTGGTAACAAATTGGCACTAAATGGTTAAGCGATGCAGATAGAATTTGTAGGCTGTGTAGCTGGTATGAGGAAAACAGAGATCACTTATTTTTCTAGTTTCTACACTAGTTATATCTGGAATTATATCAAGCAGGAACTTCAAATCAAAACTCAAGGAGATTGCAATATTTTTAATAACTGACCATCAGAATTGTGCTAGATGAAATAAGCAGGCACAAATCAAGGTCATAATCGCGACTACTACTACTTCTCACACTTGGAAGGAGAGTTGCAACCACATATTCAAGAATATTATTGTCCTTAAAGAAATAAAAGTTAAACCTATTTTTGCAAAAATCCAATCCTTAATTCAGGCGTTTCATTTTAGAAGTAAAATTTGGAAGAAGCTTACCAACAACAAGATTCATCCGGTATTTGATAATCGGGCTCGGTGTCTTGAAGAAATCACTAAAATGCTGCCATGATTCATGGCTTTGAGATCTCTTTTTTTTAAGGCATTTCTAGAGAACAGTACATGCCATGCTGAAATTTTATTTGTTTTGTGTGTTTCATCTTTGTTCCGTATGTATTGAAATTTGCGCTTTTTGATGTTTAGTATTTTTTCTTATATTTGTCTATTGTTGCACACTTCAAAGATTTGTAACTTATTACTTATAATAAAGTACCATTTTTTTCAAAAAGGGCATTAATAGATGATAATAAATAAAAAATCACTAATCTTCCTTGTCTACTGTATTTGACGTAATTCTCATTAGCAACAGTTCTATTATCTTGATCATTGATGAATATAGATGCTATAGCTATTTTTCCAAGAATAAATCCTTCTAAACCATAACATGTATAATTGTCTCAAGTTTCAACTTGTAATTTCCAAAGAAGGTAATTGTCTTCTTTTAAGTGCATAATAATAAGTTGACTTTATGGGCTAATGATTGTCCAGTCTAATCGTTGTATAGATCCACTGGTTGGATTCTAAGGGTTAACTCCATTATTAGATGTCACTGATTTTGTTTCATCTTTCATGATAGAAACATATAACGATAAACTGAGAAGTCAGAATTCAGAGAGATACAGAAATTCCACCAAATTTGACCAGGTAGAGAAAGAGATCACAAAATCAGGTATGTAGCAGCCTGTAAAACTTTTATGATGAAATTGTTTCCTTGAAAAGTCCTTGAAAAGTTCTCCAGTGAGGCTTTTATTTGATTTTGGGATTTCTTGATTTTATTGATTGAATTTTCTGGTTCTTGAATTACTATATCATGAGAGTACAAGTTAAGTTTATGAAGATGCAAACGTATTTTCTTGAATTCAGGCAAGGCACTGATGAACTTAATTGTATTCTCTCTCAAATGATGAGTGAAATACTCTAACAAGAATATACTTAGATGATGAAATTTTCATGACGAGTAAATGTTAAATTTAATAATATATGAAAGATTTTGTTATTTGGCGATGAAGCTCTGATACCAAATTGAAGTTTGGTATGGCTTATATTGCTAATTTAAGTTTTAGTCAATATGAATACAATGCATAATTGATTACTGAATTTGTTGAAGAGAAAGATTGATAAATGAGTTTGCAAAAAAGAATACAAAAAATTATATGCGAAACAACTATTTATAGATACATTGAAACCCAAAATATAAGGTAAGTTGGCTATGGCCTGCTATGTTAAGTAGGACATCTTATGGGTTCGAGTAAGCTATGAACCCGTTGTTATGTCATGAAATAAGAAACGGATGAATAGCCGATTTCAAACTCTTTCATTTCTTATAATATGTAATACTTTAATTTGGATAATATTAGTATATATAGTTGGGATGTCATATTTTTGGAATTATAGCAAGGTTTAGAGCAATGCATTTTATATTCAAGACACGTGTCTAGACCTCGGAAGAGACTTGTAGTATCTATCCCTGTGGGTGTGCGGTAGGTTTTTACTTATAATTATATGATATTAGGAGTAAATGATGATTACTAGGGTAATCATCTAGGGATGTAATTGTAATTTTTCTACTATATGTATGTATATTTTTTCCCTCTCATTTGGGTGTTCATCCTTAATTGGAATTTAAATGGTTGAGTGTAATTAGGGAATAAGAAGTTGTTAGCCTGATCAATAGTGTCGATGTTAGTGAAGTTGAAGAAAACCTTTATGACGCTTAGTTGTGATAAGAGTGATCCTATATGGCTCTGAGTTGCGCAATAGAAATTAATGTATAAATTTTGTTGAAGGCATTGTTTTGTTATTGTTTGTTTAATGAATGTTATGCGATGAATGCAATGTTAATGGTCATTGAACTAAATGTAAAAGCATTGAAATAACTATTATATTAAAACAAACAAATTATTTGGGTAATAATAATTTGAATTTGTTTTTATAAAGAAATTGAATTTTTTTTTGTACTTAATTTGGTGTTAATTTTCCTATTGAGTTGTAACGATTGGGAATTTCGCTCGATCCGAATCAGTCGCTAAACCGACCAAGACCGTTCGAAACCCCTGATTGTTTTGAGAACACGACAAATTCGAACGCAAACAGAAGGACATTTCATTGTTTATTACAACAATTCATCAGAATACAAGAATATACAGAGTATGAATAAATATTATACAACACACAAATATCAGAGATTACAATACATTACATAGCAGCGGAAAAATAATACAAAACACAACTGAAAGTAATACACGGATACAGAGCTTTCCGAGTATCGTTCCACCTGTAAACTAGGATCCTGTGAATATAAATATGCAAAACCAAAACTACTAGCTGCCTGTGCGGAAAATAGGGGCACCCAGAGTTTAGGTTAAAACAATAAACTCCAGGTCAGTCATGTGACATGTGTGAGAACTAAAACAGTTATAAATCTTTATTTTAAAGTTAGGTAAATCAAGGGACCACGCCGTATAACATGGAACGGGTTTCCTCCCAAGAATACCAGTGCATAGAACAACAACGCAATGCTAAATAAAGAAAAATGAAGCTATTATAAGACCCCAGGTCCCATCACACAATGCAACACAAGCCGGAGGATAAGGTTTTACCTTATAATAGCCAAAGCATGCTTGATACGCTAAATTTCATCTTTTATTACTATAAGTGTATAGTGTCAAAACAATTTCAATCATAAGTATTAATCATAGGCGGCATAAGTGCCCCATCCCACTATGTCCCCATATATAGGTTCTACAATCAAAACCGCAAAGTCACGTATTGGAAGTTGGATTTCAATCTGTGAACCGAGGCAAAAGATAGTCCTCTACCGATTCGAGACGCTCTAACCCGCCCCTCAGTTCAGAGCTCGAGTGACCTTTGGATCGTCAGGGCCGGTCCACCGATGTGGATTAAAATGCCTGAACACTGTGTTTCCCCACCCTTTGGGGGTGTCAATGAGTCCAATGACTCCATCAGTCCCGGATCGACCGATATATCCGAGGCGCCTCGCAATAGCAACAACCACATAAGTCCAACTCGTCAGGGCGTGTGAAACCACTGACGCCACTTCTAGCTAGAAGGAAACGCATGCCCTCCCTGATGTCCTCTCCCATTTCTGGTTCACAACCGGGGTGTGAGGCTCGCGAATCAACGCTACACAAAGCTATGCCACACAGGCCGTGCTTTGATCATCAACCACAAGACTTTGCTTTTCAACAGAAGCCTTGATTATATTGCCACTTAGGCATGCCACACAGGCAACTCACTCCATGCGTTTGATATCCATCAATATATAACCCCTGAGCTCGTACGTCTCAGAGAAGGGCGTTAAGCAAGAGAATAAATTCTCCACCGCCAAACAGATATATATTTAATAGAAATCAATCACACATAATAAAATCCAATGTCAGACACACAGTCTATTTACAAGTTTGTTCTGGGTCAGAACGAAACCGGAGGCACCTAGTACCCCGCATATCCATCGATCTCCAAGTAGGTCTGGACGATCACAAACTGATTCCCTCCTCTTGGGTGTACGGCCCAACCAAGATCATCAGTAATTATCCAAACGATGTTAAAGACTTCCGGTCTACGACCACCGTCTTCATCCTCGACACCACGTCGAATTAGTTATTCAGAATGGGATAAACCCGGTCTTTCTGAATAACTCGCGTATATAATAAATAAGTGTTACACAAACACAACATACGCCTCATTCCAATTCAGAATATTCTTATACTTTGGGAAAGTTCCCATTAATTTTATCAAAGATAAATTCTTTAAATTTATTCTTTAATCGTCTTTTGAATATCAATTCAAACCAAATTATGGTTTATCCAAACTAGCCGGGATTAACGAACCTTACCGAAGTAATCATTTGTTTTAATTTCCCAATCCCATCCTATTCATCCCATGAAGTAAAACTGGTAATACTTCATATCTAACACCACGGTCTTATCGTTAAATTCAATTACCATTTCACGTTCAAATCTAATTAAAGATTTAACTATCGTCTGGAGCAAAACTGGTGATACTCCATGCTCGATCTTTTCAATCTAATTAAAGATTCATTAAAACCCCACTTAGTTTTAATCTTTAACTGGGTTAAAGAACCGATGTCATTTAAAACACGGTTCACGATAAACCCAAAAATCAATACCAATTCAATTCCAATTAAATATTATTTAATTGGTACACTTCATTAAATCTAAATAAAAATATTTAATCTTTTTCTCAACTGGGTTTAAGAATAGTGTTAATGAAGACACCGTTCACAACAAACCCAAATCACATTTGATATTAAATATAAGGCTCTGAATAGAAAATATATCGGCTTATATTCAATATCAAATTCTACGACCAACAAATATCGTATTGGAAATAACGATATATATATATATCTTTCAAATTTCCATAACAACATCTGTATAGTCGCGAAATCCAACATCGAACTATTCCAAAGATGATTTTGATTCAAATCCATTCCAATTCAATTATTGGAAATCCAGGTTACTTTTAAAACCATTTCAAATCCAATTTATTTATTTTAAAAATAAATAAATTATTATTCTAGTTCAAACTAGTTCATTTCAATAAAAATCTATTTTTATCCTTTCAAATTTGGAGTTTTTCATCCCAATTCTTCACAAATCATTTCTTATGATTTTACACTAATTACTAATATCTTTAATAATTTTATCAAGGCCCGTACAATTGATTTCCATCAACGGCCATCGAACTGCACTTACAACGACCTTTTCCAAATTTGATTTAGACACAATTCCAAATCCAACCGGTAGATTTCAAATCTATAATATTCGTTAGAAAGCTCTTTTCGATACGAACCCAACGGTTCCGGTTTTAGGAGAATCCAACGGTCGGATCTCCCGCAATGTCCATTCGAAGTCAATGGTCGAAATTTGCGAACTACTGCTGCGCGGCGCGTTCTATTCAGGCCATTATATATAATATATATATATATTATATTTCGTCGATTTCCTTTCAAATGTATTTTATATATCGTTTTAAATTCGTTTTCAAAACGATTTCAACTTCATATTCAATTTCTAATCAAAATTGAATATTCCACATCATCGATATACAAATGATTATATTTTCAAAATGTTATATTTTGAAATCACTTCCTTTTCTATATTCATTATAAAAATGAATAAAATCGATATAAATATCGTTCACGTCATAATGGCGTCAATCTAATCAACACGGCTTCAATTCAACACATGAATCTATTTTCTATTCAACATATGAATTTATTTTCTATTCAACACATGAATTTATTTTCTATTTTCGAATGAGGCCCAATCAATTACCATATAATGTTAATTATATGGATTTTCTACAACACATGTACATAACAACAATGATAAATAATCAACCATCATCTAAAGTGCACCACACAACTGCATAAGCATTAAATATAAATAATTAACGCTTACACAGTCTGTCAACCCATCGATTGACATACAATTAAACAATCGGGATTAGTGTACGTCAAATATCATCCCAATACCCGTGTGGGGTTTCAAATCAACAAGCACACATTTTATCTGTGCAGTTGGGCGATGTGTGAAATTTATCGTCCCAATCAATATCAGTCAAATCAGTGTATATAAACAAATCATCCGATTTGTTTATAAATATTTATTTTATATACACGTTAAAAATATATTTTTAACTATAAAATATTTTCCACTATAAAATATTTTATTTCATTTCACATCACACAATCAAATTTCACAACACAGCAATCAAACAAACAAGTCATCCATGATCTGTGGACGACGGGTGTCGGGTGCTGCTAGGCACCGTCTGCATCCTAATATATATTTCAACTAGAAAATTAAATAAAAGGTGAGGAGTTCTCACCGACTAGCTAAACCAATCGCCACGACTCTTCTTATGTAGAAATCTTCGTCGTGCTCGCCTTTTGTCAATTTCATCGTCCGTAGCCACTACATATATAAAAATCACATTTTTATATTGTTGCTATGTATATAAAAAATTTATTTTTATACCTCTACTATATAGATAAAAATTCTATTTTTACATCGCTACTATATAGATAAAAATTCTATTTTTATAACGGTGCTCATATAATAAAGATCAAATCTTTACTATCTATATAATATAAAAATCGTATCTTTATCTTTCTATAATATAAAAACTATATTTTTATACTTTCTACCATATAAAAAATTATATTTTTAACCCGCTAGTTATATAAAAATCGAATGTTTATTCTCGATACTTCATGATAAAAATAAAGTTCAAATTTTTATTTGTTAAACTATATATTTTACATGAATAAAGATTCAAACATTCCTATGTTGAAGATTCAAACTTTATATATATATAAAAAAAATTCTAACCTTTATTTCAGAAATGCCTTAATACATAGAACTGAATTTCTCAATGGTTTACAAATAAAAGAAAATCAGATCTAAAAGAAAATAAATAATTAAAATAAATAAATAGGAAGACTTACTTTTCTTTCCGGGGTTGGGGGGGTTTCCTGCGCTCGGCGACGGAGAGGGTGCCTCAGCAGGCGGCGACGGTCCTGGAAGGGAAGGGGAGGGCGGCGTTTTAGGGTTTGAGGTGTTTAGGGATTTAGGGCTTCGAGTTGGGGAAGAAGAGGACTGGAGGTGTAACACCCCACCTCCGTTAAGGTCACTCACAAAGGGAATGCCTTAACTTTGGTGGAGCGTTTTAGTAGACAGAACAGAAATTTACAAGACAGATAAACAATACTAGAGAAATTATAATTTTATTACAATGGAAAATAGAAATCAGTTTGGTCACATCTTTACCAAAAACTCAAGTACATAAATATCAGTCTTGTTCAGAAAATCATCAGAGTACAAAACTTTAAAATCATAATCCCCACAGAAGCTGCCATAAGGAGTCAAGCCATACTTTAAGCACTCTAAGTACTTCAAGCAGAAGAAATCCGGATCAAGCTAAAGTATTCCCTCCTTGGAAAAACCTGGGGGGAAACGGAAGAAAAAGGGACGAAAACAAGCAAGGTCAGACATAAAGTCTGGCAAGTCCAGTGACTTTCAACATATGAACAGATAATAATAATTATGACATGAAAATAAGCTAGATAAGAGATAACAGTAATAGGAGCAGCAGATGTACTTAGATTAAACAGAAGAAACAGAATAATATTACTTTTCATTTCTCTGCACTAATACTAGTATAACAGGATTAGGTGTCACCCCAATGCCTAAACTGAAACAGAAACGGGAACAGAATAATTTCCATAGAAGAGAATGCTAGTAATGGGTCTTTACCACCCCAACAGAAACAGACAGAAACAGAATGCTAATAATGGGCCTTTACCACCCGAACAGAAACAGACAGAAGCAGAAGCAGATTAATCCCTACAGAAACAGAATGCATAATTAGGTGTACACTAGTAAATGGGCTTTTACCACCCGAACAGACGGTACCACGCAGAAACAGACAGGTGTAGCCACCCAACAGAAAACAGACGGTACCAACAGAAATAGACAGAACTAAGTGTACCCTAAAACCCAACCCCAAGCGATCGGCTCCCTAATACATAAATACCCTGTGTCGGCCCCACAGTAGGGTGTATCACCCCCTAAAGTGACAACCAATTGGCACAGACCTATTTATAGATGTCATGGCGTCTTACATCCTCAGAGGCAGACCGGGATCCATGCACGCACATGACCCGGTTGGAACGCACCATCAACACCCCTCGCCATTATCAGAATGAACTGCTTATAATTAGTTCAGTAAGCATGCCCGGACCTACCTACTGTTGGGTCAAAGTTTTGATACCAGAAAGGGTTACTAACTAATATGGGTTCCAAACAACAGATGAAACAAGTAATTTCCCTCCTAACCTTGTGTCCCCAGACTAACAGATTTCAGATTAACTTGTTTACAAGTTCAGACATACAGAGTTCAGATCAACTAGTTCACAGATCAGGCAAGTTTTCAGACTAACGGATCAGATATACGGATTTAACAGATTTACAGATTTGTCTAACTTTGTAATTGGGCCTACAGATTCACGAAACGGGTTTGTTAAATTCATTAGTCCAATTGGTTTAACCCTATCCACCCAACACGTTTTAGACGTCATATTTATCCCAGATTTGCATTAATTAAATATTAATGCACAGACCTCTCACATTAGGTCGGTAGCTTGTGGCCGCTGGATATGCCGGGCGGTTCCGGGCAGACTTCTACCACAAGCCAGACCTAACCTCGTGTCTAAGCATATTTTAGTTATGCCTACGACCTCTCACATTAGACTGACAGTTTGCGGTCGCTGGTTAAGCCGGTTGGTTCCGGGCAGGCTTCTACCGCAAACAGAGTCTAACCTCGTGTCATAGCCAGTTCATTCCAATACAGATTTTTCAGATATCAGACTAATTCTGTTTATTTAACAGATTAAACTTATTCATAGGATATAACAGATGAATCAAATTTCCATGTTCTACTAAATCTTAGGTCGAGCCTACGGATTTCCATACCCAGATTACCATTATCTAGTTTCAACAGATCAGACATTTCAACATGTAGCAGATCTAGCAGTTTATGCGATTCAACGGATTTAGCAGATAATAGATTTAGTAGTTTAGGCAAGTCAACAGTTTTAGCAGATAACGGATTAGGAAATTTAGCAGATAACGGATTTAGCAGATTATATATATATATATATATATATATATATCTAAAACTCTATTTACATATATTTCCCAATCATAAATTTAGCCTAAACTTACATGCCTAAATCAAGGTCATAATTCATAATACAATATATGCCCCAAATTTTAGCCTTAATATTCCCATCTACAGTTCGTGTCAAAACTAGATTTAATATTCTAGTTCACCATTTATGTCCAAGACTAATACACATGTAAATCATTCTCTATTATAGCCAACTCAGATTATGCCAACATATTTGCTATGCCAGATTTACTTAATTAAGCTACGCCCAATCCTCGTATAACATGTTTCCACAAGTTCTCTAAATACTCATGAAATGGCCCTATAGGCTCGATGTACATAACAGTGAATGGGAATAAACTAGCAAAGTTACATACTAAATATGAGATCTAACATCATTAAGGGAATAGGCATAAGAAACTAACTACACTAGTTATAGGCAACTAACCACAATAGTCATGGGCGACTAATCACAATAGTTTCTTATTCAATGTCATAGGCAATAGTCTCATAGTCATGAATCATAGTCATAGGTAATAGTCTCATAGTCAATGAATCATAGTCATTGGCAATAGTCTCATAGTCTATGAATCATAGTCATAGGCAATAGTCTCATAGGCAACAGTTTCATGTCTAATTATGCATTATTATTTGTCCCAAAATTTAGCGTTCGTGCGTTAATCTCTTATGAGATGTGGCGCAGGCTCGTGGTAGCCTGGCTATAGAACAGAAAGAAGAAAGAGATACAGAATAAAATATATCAGAAAGAATGTACACAACCTCAAATTCATATTTACAATCATGTCACAATTATAGTTACAGTTTATAGTGGAAAATAACTGTACTTGCCTTCCGTGGTTTTAAGAAAGGATAATAAACTGTTGTTGATGCAGAAATGCTGAATTATTCCTCTTTAATTGTTTTTGAAGCTCTAAACTTTGATTTGAAATTTGATTTAGCTTTTAATTCTATTTAGGTTGGAAGAAGATGCATCAGTCCAAGTTTTGATTCCAGCAGAGTAGCGACACCATTTTTATTTTTAATTAGAACAAAGGCAGAATATAGAAAGAATGAAATTGTGTAGAGAAAATGAGGATAGGGGCTGTTTATATAGGATTAGGCGGACGAATCTAGACAGAAAACGAGACCGGATACATCAGAATGAACCAGGTTCAAAAACTGGGTTTCGGGAGCAGGTCGACTCCCCAATCGACCTGGTCATGGGGAGGCCGACACCCCAGTCGACTCCCCGGTCGACCTGGTTGGGGGGTCGACTCCCCAGTCGACCTGGGTATATGGGCGGGAATTTTCTCGTCAGCCTTCTCTGGGTTTGAATTTCGAATTTCTGGCTTTATTTTCGAGCTGTTTTATTTTATTTAAATTCCTGAAACTTCGAAGGGTCGTAACATGGTCATACGGGCCCCGTTTTTCGAAAACTCGGACTCATTTTCAAGCAGAATTTTGAGACGAACGCAATGGCGCAACCCATTTCCCTTGATTCTTATTTTAAAAATTAATTATTCTCTGATTAGTTACTTATACGTTTACAGAAAATACGGGGTGTTACATTCTGCCCTCCTTAAAGGATTTCGTCCCCGAAATCTTCAAGTTAAGAAGAATGTGTCCTACCATCCAGTCATCCATCTACTCAACCATCATCCACAAGCATCCATTGTCCTTAGAAAACTTCTAATGTCATATGAACATATGCAAAAGTGTGTGTATATGTTCCTTATCTAATGCAAAGATCAGGCGGTCCACTGATTCAGTTGGCCTCCTTAATGCGAATTATGTCAGTGCCATGAGTCCAACATGTATGCAAATTTCCTATTTGATCCATATCATTCTTATATGAGTGACAACCATTCATTCATATGCAACACCGATGTGATTTGTCAATCATTTTGCATCCACAAAAATTGAAAATGCTCACACATCCATATGTAGTATGAGAGTGTTTTCGAGCCGATCTAGTGCCTAGTGTGTGTATGTGCATCCACGAGCAACCACTAGCAACCACTTGCATCCACTTGCAATCATCAAACATAACATGTCTCAAACACATGTTTACATCCATTGGTGTCTACCTATAGTTCGAAGATTCGATCGATAGGATATAGTCGGGTGATGGGAGCGAGTGCAGATAAACAAAAACTTGGTTTCCATTAGACCTTGGTTGAGAAACAAATTCCCCTAAGTATCAACCCCGAAGACCGAAATCAACATCAGATTGACACCCAGAGGATGACCCTCTTTAGACAATGTCAAAACTGGAAATCTCAACCTTATCAGAAATATTCAGATATTTACAGATTACCGGTACAAATCAGATTACTAAATGATTCTTAGGAAACTAAGCATGATAAAAACCCAGAATGTATGCGTCATAGTCAACTTAACGCTCAACACAAATACCCAACTTACCACGCTTAGATGAGTCATAACCTTTATGGGTCTGAGTCTACAGCGGAATTAGAAACAATACTAGTATCCAAGTGCAGAGTATCGATTATAGAATCGAAATGCCAGAATCAGAAAAGAGTTTTTAACTCAAAAATCAGATAAAGAAATTAAACCTCCTACAGTTTTCCTATTTCTATCCTATCCACTAGCCTCGAGAGTGTTCGCCTACCTTCCAGAAGTTGGTCCTGCCCTCTGCCCTTGCCCTCGTTTCTTCGGACAGTTCCTAGTGAAGTGTCCCATCTCACCACAGTTGAAGCAAGTGCCCTTTCTTTTTCTGCAATCCTTGTTCAAATGAGTCGAGCTTCCATAAGTAAAGCACTTTTTCTCCTTCTTATCTTCAGACTTTTCACCCTTCTTTTGTGTTTCCTTTTTGGGCCATGCTTTCTTGTTCTGTGGTTCTTCCCTCTTTGCCTCTTCCTTGCCATTGTCTTCCTCGTGCAGTAGTGCCATATCCACCAATCTCTCGTAGTTCACTCCCATGGGTACATGGGTCATGGCTAGGCTGTGCAGTGGCTCGTTCAATCCTTTAACAAAGCGGAGATCCTTTTTATGCTGGGTGTTGACTAATTCTAGTCCGAATCTAGCCAGTTGGTTGAACTGATTGATGTATTCCTTAACCGTCATACTTCCTTGCTTAAGAGATAAGAACTTTTCCAGTTGTAGACTTCGTTCAGCTTGCGAGAGGAATTTCGCCTCAAACCTTGTTCTGAAATCCATCCATATTTCAACCGGCCTCTCGGCGTTAGTGACTTCCCACCAATAGGAAGCTTCGTCCTTGAGCAACCATACCACCAATTATACCTTCTGCCTATCGTCCACCTTGAAAATAACGAACAGATCCTTAGTTTCTTTGAGCCAGTTCCTCGCTTCTACGAATGATTCAGTTCCCTTGAAATCCTTTCCACCCATGGCCCTAAAATCTTTACAGATCTTTGAAAAAGCAATTGCACGAGGAGGGGGCGGAGGAGGAGGAATCGCTGCAGCTGGAGGAGGAATATCTGCTGGGCCTGCATTGTTGGCCCTAGCCTCTAAGTACCTCCTGAACTAGCCGGGTATTGGCACGCCCTCTGGAAAGTTAAGATTCCCAGACATGTTGGAATGAAAGAAAAATATTTAAAATGGAGAACTGAAAAGATAGATATATGGCTTTTTGGGGATTATGTTTTTCAAAATAAACTTTATTTTCGAAAATACTTCATTTTTAAAACCTTTTCGAAAATAGCTTTCAAAAACTTTACCCAATCTGGTAACCTTCAGCTCTGATACCAAGTGTAACACCCCACCTCCGTTAAGGTCACTCACAATGGGAATGCCTTAACTTTGGTGGAGCGTTTTAGTAGATAGAACAGAAATTTACAAGACAGATAAACAATACTAGAGAAATTATAACTTTATTACAACGGAAAACAGAAATCAGTTTGGTCACATCTTTACCAAAAACTCAAGTACATAAATATCAGTCTTGTTCAGAAAATCATCAGAGTACAAAACTTTAAAATCATAATCCCCACAGAAGCTACCATAAGGAGTCAAGCCATACTTTAAGCACTCTAACTACTTCAAGCAAAAGAAATCCGGATCAAGCTAAAGTATTCCCTCCTTGGAAAAATCTGGGGGGGGGGGGGAAACGGAAGAAAAGGGGGCGAAAACAAGCAAGGTCAAACATAAAGTCTGGCAAGTCCAGTGACTTTCAGCATATGAACAGATAATAATAATTATGACATGAAAATAAGCTGGATAAGAGATAACAGTAACAGGAGCAGCAAATGTACTTAGGTTAAACTGAAGAAACAGAATAATATTACTTTTCTTTCTCTGCACTAATACTAGTATAACAGGATTAGGTGTCACCCCAATGCCTAAACTGAAACAGAAACGGGAACAGAATAATTTCCACAGAAGAGAATGCTAGTAATGGGTCTTTACCACCCCAACAGAATGCTAATAATGGGCCTTTACCACCCGAACAGAAACAGACAGAAGCAGAAGCAGGTTAATCCCTACGGAAACAGAATGCAGAATTAGGTATACACTAGAAAATGGGCTTTTACCACCCGAACAGACGGTACCACGTAGAAACAGACAGGTGTTGCCACCCAATAGAAAGTAGATGGTACCAACTGAAATAGACAGAACTAAGTGTACCCTAAAACCCTACCCCAAGCGATCGGCTTCCTAATACATAAATACCCTGTGTCGGCCCCATAGTAGGGTGTATCACTCCCTAAAGTGACAACCAATTGGCACAGACCTATTTACAGATGTCACGGCGTCTTACATCCTCAGAGGCAGACCGGGATCCATGCACGCACATGACCCGGTTGGAACGCACCATCAACACCCCTTGCCATTATCAGAATGAACCGCTTATAATTAGTTCAGTAAGCGTGCCCGGACCCTACCTACTGTTGGGTCAAAGTTTTGATACCAGAAAGGGTTACTGACTAATATGGGTTCCAAACAACAGATGACACAAGTAATTTCCCTCCTAACCTTGTGTCCCCAGACTAACAGATTTCAGATTAACTTGTTTACAAGTTCAGACATACAGAGTTTAGATCAACTAGTTCACAGATCAGCCAAGTTTTCAGACTAACGGATCAGATATACGGATTTAACAGATTTACAGATTTGTCTAACTTTGTAATTGGGCCTATAGATTCACGAAACGGGTTTGTTAAATTCATTAGTCCAATTGGTTTAACCCTATCCACCCAACACGTTTTAGACGTCATATTTATCCCAGATTTGCATTAATTAAATATTAATGCACAAACCTCTCACATTAGGTCGGTAGCTTATGGCCGCTGGATATGCCGGGCGGTTCCAGGCAGACTTCTGCCACAAACCAGACCTAACCTCGTGTCTAAGCATATTTTAGTTATGCCTACGACCTCTCACATTAAACTGACAGTTTGCGGTCGCTGGTTAAGCCGGTTGGTTCCGGGCAGGCTTCTACCGCAAACAGAGTCTAACCTCGTGTCATAGCCAATTCATTCCAATACAGATTTTTCAAATATCAGACTAATTCTGTTTATTTAACAGATTAAACTTCTTCATAGGATATAACTAATTAATCAAATTTCCATGTTATACTAAATCTTAGGTCGAGCCTACGGATTTCCATACCCAGATTACCATTATCTAGTTTCAACAGATCAGACATTTCAACATGTAGCAGATCTAGCAGTTTATGCGATTCAACGGATTTAGCAGATAATAGATTTAGTTGTTTAGGCAAGTCAACAGTTTTAGCAGATAACGGATTAGGAAATTTAGCAGATAACGGATTTAGCAGATTATATATATATATATATAATTCTATTTACATATCTTGCCCAATCATAAATTTAGCCTAAACTTACATGCCTAAATCAAGGTCATAATTCATAATACAATATATGCCCCAAATTTTAGCCTTAATATTCCCAACAGTTAATGTCAAAACTAGATTTAATATTCTAGTTCACCATTTATGTCCAAGACTAATACACATGTAAATCATTCTCTATTATAGCCAACTCAGATTATGCCAACATATTTGCTATGCCAGATTTACTTAATTAAGCTACGCCCAATCCCCGTATAACATGTTTCCACAAGTTCTCTAAATACTCATGAAATGGCCTTATAGGCTCGATGTACATAACAGTGAATGGGAATAAACTAGCAAAGTTACATACTAAATATGAGATCTAACATCATTAAGGGAATAGGCATAAGAAACTAACTACACTAGTTATAGGCAACTAACCACAATAGTCATGGGCGACTAATCACAATAGTTTCTTATTCAATGTCATAGGCAATAGTCTCATAGTCATGAATTATAGTCGTAGGCAATAGTCTCATAGTCAATGAATCATAGTCATAGGCAATAGTCTCATAGTCAATGAATCATAGTCATAGGAAATAGTCTCATAGGCAACAGTTTCATGTCCAATTATGCATTATTATTTGTCCAAAAATTTAGTGTTCGTGCGTTAATCTCTTATGAGATGTGGCACAGGCTCATGGTAGCCTGGCTATAGAACAGAAAGAAGAAAGAGATATAGAATAAAATATATCAGAACAGAACGTACACAACCTCAAATTCAGATTTACAATCATGTCACAATTATAGTTATAGTTTATAGTGGAAAATAACTGTACTTGCCTTCCGTGGTTTTAAGAAAGGATAATAAACTGTTGTTGATGCAGAAATGCTGAATTATTCCTCTTTAATTGTTGTTGTAGCTCTAAACTTTGATTTGAGATTTGATTTAGCTTTTAATTCTATTTAGGTTGGAAGAAGAAGCATCAGTCCAAGTTTTGATTCCAGCAGAGTAGCGACGCCATTTTTATTTTTAATTAGAACAGAGGCAGAATATAGACAGAATGAAATTGTGTAGAGAAAATGAGGATATGGGCTGTTTATATAGGATTAGGCGGACGAATCTAGACAGAAAACGAGACCGGATACATCAGAATGAACCAGGTTCAAAAACTGGGTTTCGGGAGCAGGTTGACCCCCAGGTCAACTCCCCAGTCGACCTGGTCATGCGGAGGTCGACACCCCAGTCGACCTGGTCATGCGGAGGTCGACACCCCAGTCGACTCCCCAGTCGACCTGGTTGGGGGGGTCGACTACCCAGTCGACCTGGGTATATGGGCGGGAATTTTCCCGCCAGCCTTCTCTGGGTTTGAATTTCGAATTTCTGGCGTTATTTTCGAGCTGTTTTATTTTATTTAAATTCCTGAAACTTCGGAGGGTCATAACTTGGTCAAACAGACCCCTTTTTCGAAAACTCGGACTCGTTTTCAAGCAGAATTTCGAGACGAACGCAATGGCGCAGCCCGTTTCCCTTGATTCTTATTTTAAAAATTAATTATTCTCTGATTAGTTACTTATACGTTTATAGAAAATACGGGGTGTTACAGGAGGAGGGAGGAGAGGACAGTGAGGAGGGTGGTGGACGATCTGAGCTGGAGGGGGGTCTGGCCAGGCGCGGCGACGCAAGGGGGAGGGGGAGGCGTTAATCGCCTGGGCGATTTGGGAGGAGGGAGGGTCAACGGGTATTTTGATTGTGAGGGAGGGAAACGATGGAGAGGTTTATAATATATATTTTATTATTTTATTACTTTAAATTCTCAAAAAAAGCAACTTTTTATTTTGAATTCAAAACCGAACTCGCTGACTGTCGTCCCCAGCTAGTTGCCCCCATTCCGAACACAATGGGGGATATGTTTCGTAGGCTGTTTCGACTGTTTCGATCAATTTCCGTCAAAATCAAAATATAACTCTATACATTAAATTTGAACGCACATTTCAATTTACCGGGGCCCCGTATGGACTCTAAAAATTCCTGAAAAATATTTTCTAGCTTCGTATTGACGGTACGGTCCTAACAAAACCAATTTCGTCAAATTCTGAGACCGTTTGAAAAATGACCATTTTCTAGTCGATTAAAATCAACTAAAACATGTCAAACACGTTTTACTTTACCATGCTCACATATTGATTCGAAAAATTACGAATTTGGGAATCTAGCAATAACCTGACATCACGGATCCAACAAAAGTGGTTTCGTTGAAAACCGAGGTCGTTTGCAAAATTCCCATTTTTAAGGGCCAGAATTCCATAGCGACTATTCTGAAATTTCAACTGGACATATCTTTTGATTCCCGCTATGAAATTTCAATTTTTCAGATTCGTTGGAGAGATATTCACAAACAGAATCTATTATTTTTGGTTTCACTAAAATCCGGTTTATTTTGCACCCGGAACATTCATTTGAAATTTGAAATCGGATTTTCGAACTACCGCGCCATTTTCAATTTCTTTTATAATTAAAATAAAATATTTATATTCTAATGACGGTCTATATAAATATTTAAGTTCGAATTCTATTGAAAATAAATTTCTCATCGTTATTATTTGAAATAATTCATTTTAAACAATCAAAATTCACTAAAATTGCCAAAACAATTTTTTTTTAAATTGGCTCAGATTTCCGGGTTATTATAATCTCCCCCACTTAAAACTTTTCGTCCCCGAAAAGGAACGAAGCTGAAAGTTGTTTCACAAATCAACTCAACTTTCATTATTTTCATTTCGGCTTAAGTTCTTCAACTTTTCAGTTTCTAATAACTTTTCAAATTTTTCAAAATTTGGCTAACACCCTAAATTTTTGAAAAATTTCGCCATAACCTCTCCTGCACCGGGGACTTCGGGATATTTCATATAGCCTCCCATGGCCTTCTTCAATCCAAAAGAAAAAGAAAAAGCCAAGTGGCTAGCCAATCGGCTCATAAAATCATCCAAACCCAAAGAAATGCAATAAATATGTACCTATTTGTCGGGCAAACAATTTTATTCCTCTGCTCTAGCCTCCTTGCTATGACATGTTCAATGTAAGTACATGCATATGTATGCAAATGTGACTAATTTTCAATACAATTCACTATTTGATACAATTTGGCTAAATGGTTCAACTTTTAACTAATCAACCAATAATCAAACAACACAATCAGCAATCAATTAGTTGATTAGCTTTTCAAATTCATAACTTTGATATATAGTCAAAAATCACATTTTTGGTGCCAAATCACAGCAATAGGCCCTATCTAATTTTGGTTCTCACACCAGTCAATTGGAAATATATAGAAACCTCACTTTCGTCACTCGAATATAAACACTGATGATGGCGCGCCATCATCAGAATCAGACCCGGGCGACTAGAGTGTGATTCTATATCTATCGAATATATTTGAGGCTTCAATACACGTGGATCAAACGTACACTAAAATCTCTATATACTTGATTGTCCAAATTCAATATAAAACAAATAATCAAATACGAATAGTTGATTTAAATTTTCAAAACAAAATTTGTTTTCACTTTTATTTTAAAAACATCACTCTTCACACTCGTTCAAGGATACTACTGATCCTATCTCTAACGAGTCATTCTCATTGGATATTACTAATCCAATTTCTGATGAATTCTTTCATATGGTTCTAATGTGCCTTGTTCTCTGAGTTTTGTAAACCAAAGCTCTGATACCAAAATGTAACGATCGGGAATTCAGCTCGATCCGAATCAGTCGCTAAACCGACCGAGACCGTTCGAAACCCCTGATTGTTTTGAGAACACGACAAATTCGAACGCAAACAGAAGGACATTTCATTGTTTATTACAACAATTCATCAGAATACAAGAATATACAGAGTATGAATAAATATTATACAACACAAAAATATCAGAGATTACAATACATTACATAGCAGCGGAAAAATAATACAAAACACAACTGAAAGTAATACACAGATACAGAGCTTTCCGAGTATCGTTCCAGCTGTAAACCAGGATCATGTGAATATAAATCTGCAAAACCAAAACTACTAGCTACCCGTGCGGAAAATAGGGGCACCCAGAGTTTAGGTTAAAACAATAAACTCCAGGTCAGTCATGTGACTGGTGTGAGAACTAAAACAGTTATAAATCTTTATTTTAAAGTTAGGTAAATCAAGGGACCACGCCGTATAACATGGAACGGGATTCCTCCCAAGAATACCAGTGTATAGAACAACAACGTAATGCTAAATAAAGAAAAATGAAGCTATTATAAGACCCAGGTCCCATCACACAATGCAACACAAGCCGGAGGATACAGTTTTACCTTATAATAGCCAAAGCATGTTTGATACGCTGAATTTCATCTTTTATTACTATAAGTGTATAGTGTCAAAACAATTTCAATCATAAGTATCAATCATAGGCGGCATAAGTGCCCCCATCCCACTATGTCGCCATATATAGGTTCTACAATCAAAACCGCAAAGTCACGTATTGGAAGTTGGATTTACATCTGTGAATCGAGGCAAAAGATAGTCCTCTACCGATTCGAGACCCTCTAGCCCGCCCCTCAGGTCAGAGCTCGAGTGACCATTGGATCGTCAGGGTCGGTCCACCGATGTGGATTAAAATGCCTGAACACTGCGTTTCCCCACCCTTTGGGGTGTCAATGAGTCCAATTACTCATCAGTCCCGGATCGACTGATATATCCGAGGCGCCTCGCAACAGCAACAACCACATAAGTCAAACTCATCAGGGCATGTAAAACCACTGACGCCACTTCTAGCTAGAAGGAAACGCATGCCCTCCCTCATGTTCTCTCCCGTTTCTGGTTCACAACCGGGGTGTGAGGCTCGCGAATCAACGCTACACAAATCTATGCTACACAGGCCATGCTTTGATCATCAACCACAAGACTTTGCTTTTCAACAGAAGCCTTGATCATATTGCAATTCACTCCATGCGTTTGATATCCATCAATATATAACCCCTGAGCTCGTATGTCTCAGAGAAGGGCGTTAAGCAAGAGAATAAATTCTCCGCCGCCAAACAGATATATATTTAATAGAAATCAGTCACACAGAATAAAATCCAATGTCACACACACAGTCCATTTACAAGTTCGTTTTGGGTCTGAACGAAACCGGATGCACCTAGTACCCCACATATCCATCGATCTCCAAGTACGTCTGGACGATCACTAACTGATTCCCTGCTCTTAGGTGTACGACCCAATAAAGATCATCAGTAATTATCCAAACGATGTTGAAGACCTCCGGTCTTCGACCACCGTCTTCATCCTCGACACCACGTCGAATCAGTTATTCAGAATGGGATAAACCCGGTCTTTCTGAATAACTCGCGTATATAATAAACAAGTGTTACACAAACACAACATACGCCTCATTCCAATTCAGAATATTCTTTTATTCAAATATTCTTATACTGTGGGAAAAGTTCCCATTAATTTTATCAAAGATAAATTCTTTAAATTTATTCTTTAATCTTCTTTTGAATATCAATTCAAACCAAATTATTGTTTTGTCCAAACTAGTCGGTATTAACGAACCTTACCGAAGTAATCATTTGTTTTAATTTCCCAATCCCAACCTGTTCATCCCACGAAGTAAAACTGGTAATACTTCATATCTAACACCACGGTGTTATCGGTAAATTCAATTACCATTTCACATTCAAATCTAATTAAAAATTTAACTATCACCTGGAGCAAAACTGGTGATACTCCATTCTCGATCTTTTCAATCTAATTAAAGATTCATTAAAACCCCACTTAGTTTTAATCTTTAACTGGGTTAAAGAACTGATGTCATTTAAAACACGGTTCACGAGAAACCCAAAAATCAATACCAATTCAATTCCAATTAAATATTATTTAATTGGTACACTTCATTAAATCTAAATAAAAATCAATACCAATTCAATTTTCTACAACACATTTACATACTAGGAACGATAAATAATCAACCATCATCCAAAGTGCACCACACAACTGCATAAGCATTAAATATAAATAATTAACGCATACACAGTCTAACAACCCATCGATTGACATACAACTAAACAATCGAGATTAGTGTACGTCAAATATCATCCCAATACCCATGTGGGGTTTCAAATCAACAAACACACTTTTTATCTGTGCAGTTGGGCAATGTGTGAAATTTATCGTCCCAATCAATATCAGTCAAATCAGTGTATATAAACAAATCGTCCGATTTGTTTATAAATATTTATTTTATATACACGTTAAAAATTATATTTTTAACTATAAAATATTTTCCACTATAAAATATTTTATTTCATTTCACATCACACAATCAAATTTCACAACACAGCAATCAAACAAACAAGTCATCCATGTGGACGACGGGTGTCGGGTGCTGCTAAGCACCCTCTGCATCCTAGTATATATTTCAACTAGAAAAATAAATTAAAGGTGAGGAGTTCTCACCGACTAGCTAAACCAATCGCCACGACTCTTCTTATGTAGAAATCTTCGTCGTGCTCGCCTTTTGTCAATTTCATCGTCCGTAGCCACTACATATATAGAAACCACATTTTTATAATGTTGCTATGTATATAAAAATTCTATTTTTATACCGCTACTATATAGATAAAAATTATATTTTTACATGGCTACTATATAGATAAAAATTCTATTTTTATAACGGTTCTCATATAATAAAAATCAAATCTTTACTATCTATATAATATAAAAATCGTATCTTTATCTTTCTATAATATAAAAATTATATTTTTATACTTTCTACCATATAAAAAATATATTTTTAACCCGCTACTTATATAAAAATCGAATGTTTATTCTCGATACTTCATGATAAAAATAAAGTTCATATTTTTATTTGTTAAACTATATCTTTTACATGAATAAAGATTCAAACTTTATATATATATATATATATAAATCTAATTTTTATTTCAGAAATGCCTTAATACTAGAACTGAATTTCTCAATGGTTTACAAATAAAAGAAAATCAGATCTAAAAGAAAATAAATAATAAAAATAAATAAATAGGAAGACTTACTTTTCTTTCGAGGGGGGGTTGCCTGCGCTCGGCAACGGAGAGGGTGCCTCAACAGGCGGCGGCGGTCCTGGAAGGGAAGGGGAGGGCAGCGTTTTAGGGTTTGAGGTGTTTGGGGATTTAGGGATTCGAGTTTGGGAGGAAGAGGACTGGAGGAGGGAGGAGAGGACAGTGAGGAGGGCGATGGACGATCTCAGGTGGAGGGGGGTCTGGCCAGGCGTGGCGATGCAAGGGGGAGGGGGAGGCGTTAATCGCCTGGGCGGTTTGGGAGGAGGGAGGGTCAACGGGTATTTTGATTGTGAGGGAGGGAAACGATGGAGAGGTTTATAATATATATTTTATTACTTTATTACTTTAAATTCTCAAAAAAAGCAACTTTTTATTTCGAATTCAAAACCGTACCCACCGACTGTCGTCCATAGCTAATTGCCCCCATTCCGAACACAATGGGATATGTTTCGTAGGCTGTTTCGACTGTTTCGATTAGTTTCCGTCAAAATCAAAATATAACTCTATATATTAAATTTGAAAACACATTTCAGTTTACCGGGGCCCCGTATGAACTCTAAAAATTCCCAAAAAATATTTTCTAGCTTCGTATTGACGGTACGGTCCTAACAAAACCAATTTCGTCAAATTCTGAGACCGTTTGAAAAATGGCCATTTTCCAGTCGATTAAAATCAACTAAAACTGGTCAAACACGTTTTCCTTTACCACACTCACATATTGATTCAAAAAATTACAAATTTTGGAATCTAGCAATAACCTGACATCACGGATCCAACAAAAGTGGTTTCGTCGAAAACCGAGGTCGTTTGCAAAATTCCCATTTTTAAGGGCTAGAATTCCATAGCGACTATTCTGAAATTTCAACTGGACATATCTTTTGATTCCCACTATGAAATTTCAATTTTTCGGATTCTTTGGAGAGATATTCACAAATAGATTCTATTATTTTTGGTTACACTAAAATCCGGTTTATTTTGCACCCGGTACATTCATTTGAAATTTGAAATCAAATTTTCGAACTACCACGCTATTTTCAATTCCTTTTATAATTAAAATAAAATATTTATATTCTAACAACGATCTATATAAGTATATACATTTGAATTCTATTGAAAATAAATTTCTCGTCGTTATTATTTAAAATAATTCATTTTAAATAATCAAAATTCACTAAAATTGCCAAAGTAAGAAAATTTAAATTGGCTCAGATTTCTGGGTTATTACATGAGTGCTTTAAGAGTTTAGATTAATGCGTCTGGCCAATGTTATCAATAAGAATACCTTACCAAAACATAAAGATGAAGCATTTTGACATCGCAGTTTTGATGAAAGTATATGTTTGAAAAAATGCAAAGAATTTGATGGAAATGATAATAATAAAAACACACAAAATCCAAGAAAGCGCCTCCAATTCATATTAATTTATTTTTCGTTATCGTTTTCCCTAATGGTAGTCTATTTTTGTATTGTAGTTTAATAATAATCGATGTATGTTATAAATTCGCAAAATAGAATGGACTGGAAATAGCTACTAAAATAAGTAAATGAACGACATGTAATTTTTCCCGAGTGACGTCATGTTTAAGCTAGAATAAAAATTCACTTCAAGCAAATGTTTATGGAATAATTCAGCTTAGGGTTATTATAATATACGTGTTTTTCTGAAAGAGCTCAATATAGTAAAGATACCTATGACACACCACGTCCCTTAATGTCAACCATATGAGGATGCATCCAGTTTTGTGAAGCGCATTAATAATACAGAGACCAATTTCACAAGTCAAAATATAAAATGTAGCGGAAAACTTTCAAACTTTTATTATAAAAACCAAATTCAACATTACATTTTTAAATGCCATAAGTCATAGTCATAACCACCTATCCCGTGGAAATATAAGCCATCGGAGTACAATACAAAACCATAAAATCATATCCCTCATAAGCCATAACAATAAACATGGAATAAAAACTGAATTAGTACAAAGAGTAAGAAATAATCCAAGTCCAGGCGGAATCAAAGATTCACGGTCAGTGATGCAATCCACTACCCTGAGAACCTTTCGTGGAAGAAAGAGAGAGAAGGAAAAACAAAATTAGGCCAGACATAAAATCTGGTGAGTTCTAGTGATTTTTAGCATAAACATAAGATAAAGAAGCTATAGACGGATCAATAATATTGGACATGAAAATACAGTAAAAAAAGACAAGTACGAAATAAACGAGATAAGGTAAGATCAAATAAGCTTCTCATTCATATTCTAGAACAGAATTTCTGCACCAACTATTAGAGTATCAAGATTAGGTTTTATCCTAATTACTACCCAGTGATCGGATCCCTACAGATGCGAATAACCTGTGCCAGCCATGGCAGTCGCGCATATCAGTCTCAAACCTGTCAACTTAAAAAGACACAGCCCTATCCACCGGTGTTACAATGTCTTATCTTCCCCCATCGGAACCATGCATGCTCATGATTCTGCCGAAACGCTCCCATGCCCACCTCCAAGATTTTAACCTCTTACAATCATCCGTCAGTAAAGTGTTCCCTAGTCCCTACCTAGTGAGGGGATCGTTTGATAATAGGAGGGCACTGATTGATATGGATTCCAAGCAAACAGTAGGTTGACACAAGCCACCCCTAGACTTGTTCCCCCAAGTAAACTTGGATTTTAAGAGTTCCCCCCAAAATTTTAACAGCAGACGTGGAACCTTTTAGCTTAGTAATCAAACAAGTTTAACTTAGCAGGTTTAAGTCCATTAATAAGCATCATATAACCCTATGTTATATTTTCTGGTTGTAAAGGACATTTAAAATGTAACAACTGTAACAACCCGTATTTTTCGTATTGACCGATCGTAAAATAATTATATTTTGTTCTCTAGTGGTCAGATCATTCTCATATTTTAACATGTTACACATAGGGATGTAAGACATGTCCATGATATTTACCGAATTCAAATATGACAATGTTTCCCTTGAGTTTACTGTTTGTGCAAAAACTTTTGATAGAAATTGAATCAAGTGTTGAGATCGGTCTCATTGGATCGGAATGGTGGTTTATGATTCCGTAGAGTGGTCACATAAAGAAACATGGTTCATTAATTTGGGAGGAATCGTTGTTTTAAGTTATTGTTGTTTAGGCAGACTGGTCAGCAACTAATGGCCTAATTAGCCAAATCCGTTAAACCTAGAACCATCAAATATAAATAGGGGGACTTGGGGGGAGAACTAGGGTTACTCTCTTCACTCTAAAATTTAGGTTGGGCGTCTTTGATTCTCCGGTTCAACCTAAAACCCAATTTCTCCATTCTTTTTATACAAATTCATCGCATATTGCATTTAGAAGATAAATCATTGTCAGTGAAGAGTAAATCATCATCAAAGAGGATTAGATCGCATAAAATTGCATCAAATTCAAGGGGTTCCAGGGCTGTCCAGATATGATCTCACTAACTTCACATTAAATCAAGGATTAGGTGAGTGATAGATATCTTTTACACGGAAACTACGGATTGTACGGGTAAATTAGGATCATATTCATATGTTTTATGTTAAAATCACCTTAGATCTGATCATGTTTGTATAATTCATATTTAGAAACCCTAGGAAACCTAATTTGATCATATTAACCGAATAATTGTTAGATTAATCATGTTTATGCATATATTTGTGATTTGTTCATGTTTGTATGATCGTGTATTGTCGAATTATTGTTATGTTAAAATTTGTTGTTGTAGATCTTAGGGTTTAAGAATAGATTAAAATCAAAGGTTCTGATGATTGAATTCAGATGAAATTTGACAGAGGCGCTCTGGAAGATGAGAGATTGGAGCACGAAAATTTTCGTGTAAAAATATGTTAAGTGCATGGGTTGGCATCGACCCATGATAGGTCGGAATCGACCCATGTGGGTTGATCAGGTGGCGTTGATTCTTCGTGGCGTGGCTTTGCATTGATGCAAAGGGGCATCCTACAAGATTTCGAATCATCTGGGATTGATTTGTGATGGGTCAAAGGTTAATTACTCGAGATATGGATAGACGGACAAAAGATCTGATAGAAATGTAGAAATGCTTGGACAATGGACCAGAAGGGTATGCTCGGTGCAAGAATGGGTAGTGGCCAACTACTTAGCCAAAGTTGGCTAAGTCGATGGGTCGGCACCGACCCATAGGGTAAGGCCAAACAGTGAGGATTTTTGGGGAGCTTGACCATGTTGACTTTTGGTGGTTAGTGGTGAAGTTTTGTGATGAATGGACTTCAGATGATCAATGTGCAACTCAGTGATGGATGGTGCTTCGATTGTGAACACGTAATGGAGTGGTCAGAGCTAGATTGATGTGACACTGGTTGTGATTCGATATACGATCTAGTATGATGATGGATTGACAGGATGAAAGTCAATCATGGATGATAATGGAATGGTTCAAAAATGAATTAAGTCGCCGAAATGAAAGGCTTGACAGATTTGACGCGCCAAAGAATCGTTGGTAACATAAGTGTTCTAGTAGACTCAAAGCAGGGGTATCATGGGGACACCCTTTTGGAACAGATTTGATAGATCGAGTAACCTGGGTTGTCATGATGGGCCTAGTTGTCGAGAATGGGAAAAGACAAATATACAAGTCACGATGGCGTATGGTAGCTTGGCTAGAACCGGGGTTTTCCAATAGCCCTTTTGATCGCTGAAAGCAATCTCGATTATCGATGGATTCAAGGCTATAGACAGTGATAGCTAGGATATTGGATGTTATGGTTGATTGTGTGCTTTCTTCTCTATTTTTCTCTGGGTAGGCTATCACCGTAAGATGTCGAAGAGAAGCAGGATTGAGGGTTATCCTTTCCTATTCTATAATGGCATGTGATGAATAGGTTTCATCGGTTAACTTGTTGGTTGTTGGGCAGATCGGATGGTTGATCCGCCAATACTCATATTACCATATGTATATGTTGCTAGCTATTTTATCGCTCAGTATGACTGTTGTCTAACTCGAGGTTTTATGTTTCCCTTTTATTACCTTGTGTTGTTCATCAATGTTGTTGATGAGTAGACTGAGTAATAAGTTGCAGGTTTGGTGTCGTTGATGCTATGCGTGACGCACAGGAAGCTGGCGTGCTATGACTACTTACCATCTTTATATTTCTTTTCTATTTCTGCTGTATGTTGATGGTTATTAAGACTCCGAGGGATGTAGTGAGGCATACTGTATTTAGAGATTCATGTATCGAGATGTATTGTACTCAAGATCCTATGGTTTTTATGGAAATTTGATTCTCAGTTTAGTTGTGCTTCATTACTATATCCTATTGTATATTTTATTATTATATATTATCCATGCAATGTGAGTTATACAATGTGTTCATTTCGAGTTATTTTTCCTTGATGATCATTCCGTATTGGCCTGGCACACCATATACTGCACATTTTCCTTAGTTCGTTGCGGGAGGTCCCAGGCGGTCGTCACAACAACCCTTCCCCAAATTATACAGGCACCTACTCAGATTATATAGATTACAGTAACATGTTTTACTTAATTTACATTTGATTCACATATATTCTCATAACATGTTTTAATTAATATCATATTAAGTCCAACTATTCAGATTAACATGTTTACATACTATCCCAATTATATAGTCAATGGTTCTCATGTTCCAATATGGCGAAATCTCCTTTTTACTGTTATTACATATTATTCCAATTTATCCCAATTTTACACAAACTTAATGGAAATGGCCTAGGCTCAACGTAAAATAAAAAGGGAAAGGAGAAAAATAGATCCAACTTAAAACTAGAATAAATAGGCATAAGGCTGTAAATAAAACTAAGGCAATAAAGGGGATAAGAAGACGTACATATAACAGGTAATAACTAAAAATGAACATGTAATTGACAGTATCAAGAGAACAATAAAAATAAATTGTTACTTTTCAGATCCAGTATGTATTTACTGTCAAAAATCCTTTTTAAATTGCAAATCTAAAAATAACGTGAAGCTTACACTGATTTGTATTAGATCCAGGAAAGGTCTTTAAAATAGTTGTTGTAGAAGAAAAACAAGAATTATTCCTTCAATCTACGATCTGGCTGCACCCCGACATTTTCTTAATTTTTATTTCAGAACATAACTTAGAGGAGGAAGGAGATGAAGAAATGTTTGTGTAAGAAAATGATGAGGTTATAGCCTATTTAAATGTAAGTTAGGATATTCTAAACCATAAGATATTAGGTTTTAAAATCAAACCATACAATACACATCACTGTTGAGTCAGTAAAGATTAAAACACACAAAAAAAAAATCCAGGTTCAGGCTTTTGCCTATTCGAAGGTGGGTCGACACACCTACTACCTGGGTTGACACAGGGGTTAACCCATGTAGGGTTGGTTCGACTCCAACTGTTGCTAGTCTGAGCTTATTTATTTAAATTATTTTTAAATTTAGTTCAAACTTCTTTTATTCATAACTTCATTCTTAGTCCGATTTACGAAAACTAAGAGTCTATCTGAACTAGAATTTCGTAATGAATGCAACGGTAAAGTCTGTTTTAACAATTTTGAATATTTTATTAATTAAAATTCATTCTATTATCTTATTTATGTAATTATTGTGTATTATAATATGGGGTGTACATTCTCTCATCCTTAAAGGATTTCATCCTCGAAATATTCAAGTTAAGAAGAATTTTCAAAATCTACACCCATCTACTCATCCATCAACCATTGTCATTCATTGTCCTTAAAATTTCTAATGCTTTGTATGAACATATGAAAAGTTGTTGTGTATATGCCCCTACACTAATATAAAAATCAGTCGGTCTACTGATTCAGTTGACTTCCTTAATGCGGTATATGTTTGTTCTATGTATCCAATATGTATGCAAAAGAATTCTAATAATACATATAAGTTCTATATGTGTGCAACAACCATTCACCAAAATGCAACATCCATGTGATGATTCAAACCATTTTCTTCCATTGAAAAATTAAAATGCTCATATATCCATAAATAATATGTAAGTTCTTGAGCCAATCTAGTGCTTATTTGTGTGTATATGCATCCACTAGCAAACACTTGGATCCACTTGCAACCATCAAACATAATATATCTCAAACACATGTTTCCAATAATAGGCTTCTACCTAAGGATTGAAGATTCAAATGTAAGAAAAACAAATTCGAATTCAAAAGCTTCGAAAGGAAATAAAGAATGCACACTCAAAGAGAAGCGGGTAAGAAGCGTGAATCTTGTCTTTAGGCTCTTATGTTGCATTATCACCATCTTCTTCCCATTACACCTTCACTAACTTGATCTCCTTGTTGTGTTTCTTCTTAACTTCCGATCCGAGAATACATGTAGGAACTTTTCTAATTGATGCCTCCTTCTATATCTCTGCATATGCAAATGTACTTGGCTCTACTACCTCTGTAGAATCATGTAGACATTTCCTCAAATGGGAAACAATGAACACGTCATGAACTCCGCCAGTCTCTTTGGTAGTCTAACTTTGTAGGCCATCTGGCCAATCCTCTCAACTATGGGGAATGGCCCTACGAACCTTGGCGCCAACTTCCCTACCGAGCCAAAGAGAACAACATTTCTTAGAGGTGACACTTTGATAAAGACCATATATCCTACCTCAAACTCTAAGTAGGTCCTCCTCTGATTAGCGTAGGACTTCTGCCTATCATGAGTTGTTTTCATTCATTTTGGAATAAGGTCTATCTTGTCAGAAGTTTCTCTAACCATTTCTGGCCCAAGTAGAAGTCTGTCCATAGACTCCCACCAACATGTCGGTGATCTACAAGGTCGTCCAAAAAGTGAATCGAAGGGAGACATACCAATACTTGACTGATAACTATTATTGTAGGTAAACTCAATCAATGAGAGATGCTCCTCCCAAGTCCCTCCAAAGTCTAGGATACGCAGTTTCAATAAATCCTCGAGAACCCTATTGACCCTCTCAATCTGTCCATCGATCTGAGGGTGATAAGTTGTGCTAAGTCGTAAATGTGTACCTGGTGCCTCTAGCAAGCTCCTCCAAAATTCACTCGTGAAGATGGGGTCACGGTCCCTAACTATACTGGAAGATACCCCATGAAGTAGGACAATCTCTCTAAGGTATATCGACGCTAACCAAGATATTTTCCTCTTGTTCTTAAATGGGACAAAGTGAGCATTCTTAGTCAATCTATCTACTATAACCCATATACTGGTGTTGCCCTTCCTTGATCTGGGCAGTCCATCAATGAAATCCACAGAGACACTCTCCCGCTTCCACTGTGGAATATCAAATGGCTTCAGCAATCCGCCAGGTTTCCATTGTTCATCCTTTACTTGCTGGCAAGTCAAACATCGGGCCACAAACTCTGCAACATCCTTCTTCATACCAGTCCAATGGAAAACTTTCTTCATATCTCAGTACATCTTATCAATGACCGGATGGATAGTCATCTGAGAGTGAGCCTCCTCAAGAATTGTCCTCAACAAATCTCCAACTCTGGGAACACATAGCCTTCATCTCGACGTAGCCACCCCTTCTCGTCCATAGAATATCTAGATAGATGACTAGAGGTCTCTCCTCTACTGAGCTTATCCAAGATTTCCACTAACTATTGATCCTCTCGCTGTGTGGATCCAGTGTGCTCCATAAGAGTAGGTTGTATCTCCAACGATGCCAACAATCTAGGCGTAAAATCCGTAGATGGCATAAAATCAAAGGCCGAGATAAACTCCAAGCTCTGCTTTTTTTTGAATAAAGGACTCAAGGTCACCCTTTTTGGAATGAACGCGTCTGCAACCACATTCCCCTTGCCTATGGTATAAGCTATCTCAAAATCATAGGATGCAAGGAACTCTATCCAACTTTGCTTCCTTTAATTGTGATCCTTCTGCGAGAACAAATACTTGAGCGACTTGTGATTCATGTATAGCTCAAACCTCTCACCAAGTAGGTAGTGTCTCCACGACTTAAGTGCAAAAAAAATTTGCTACCAACTCCAAGTCGTGGGTAGGGTAGTCCTTCTCATGAACCCTTAATTGCCTACTTCCATAGCAGACTACCTTACCTTCTTGTATCAACACAACTCCTAACACCTAATCTCATGCCACAAACATCTGTGTAGATGGTAAACACCTTGGTACCATCAAGAAGAGTCAGAACAGGGGCTGATGTCAGAGCCGTCTTTAATCTATGGAATGCATCCTTGTAATCTATGCTCAAGGAGAAAATCAAGTTCTTCTTTGTCAGATGAGTGAGCGGAGATGATATCCGTGTAAAGTCCTTAATGAACTTTCTGTAATAAATCGCCAAACACATGAAACTCCTAACCTCTGTCGCATTCTTAGGGGATTTTCAATCTTGAAATACGACAACTTTAGCGGGGTCCACTGCTGTTCCATCCTTGGAGAAAACATACCCTAGGACCTTACTTCCTTTCCTCAGAAATAACACTTAGAAAATTTAGCCTTAAGTTGGTGTGATCTGAGAGTGCGGAGAACCTCTTCTTAGTGTACGACATATTCTCCTTGCACCTCGAGAAGATCTGAATATTGTCTACGAAAACTACAACAAACGTGTTTAGGTACTCTCTAAACACCCGACTCGTCAAATCCACAAAGTACGTGGATGCATTGGTCAGTCCAAGAGGCATGACCATCCACTCGAAGAATCTGTCTGGAGTCCTAAAAGCAGTCTTGTCTATACTGCCATCTGCTACCTTCAGTTGATGAAATCCCATGGCTAAATCCAACCGTGATAAAACCAAAGCGCCTACTAGTTGGTCAAACAAGTCATCATTCCTCGGGAGTAGCTGCCTTTTCTTCATTGTGAGCTTATTCAACTCTCTATAGTCCACGTATAAACGGAGAGAGACGTCCGCCTTGGTTACAAAGGGACTGGAGCTTCCCACTCAAAAATTCTCCGTTTAATCGATACCTTCCCAAATAACTCACCTACTTGCTTGCTGAGCTCAGCCATGTGGCAAACCAGTAAAGTGACATGTTTCGCATACTCCACTAAGTAAATTTGGAAATCTATCTCTTTTCTGGGAGGTAATCCTCTACGCTCATCAAACACATCCGAAAAATATCTAACTATGGGTACTGATCTAAGATCATCAACAGAAGCATCAAGGGAAACTAGGAAACCGAGCATAACTGATCCCCGTGGATCATAAGAAATCTCGAAAGTTCTACCATGGCATGTCAAAAGCCTAACAACTCTTCTCTCACAATCTAGAATGACACCATACATGGCTAGCCAATCCATTCCTAGAAAAATCATGTAACTGATAAAGCCAAGAACGTATGCATTGCATTCAAACTCGATGCCCATAATAGAAATTCTTAGGTCCCTACATATCATAGACAAGTGAGTCGTGCCTCTTATGGGGTTTAAGACCACTATCGGATCAAAAACTATATAAATGTCTAGGTGCATAATATATACCATAGAATTGGATATGAATGAATGAGAAGTACCAAAATCAAGTAGAGTCCTAATATGAGAATCAAAAAGAGAAATTGAATCTTCTATGGTGGTTACCATTCCTCTACGTATCTACGGAACATCTAGGCATTACCTTGCACTTTGGCAGATTTCGTAGCCTCTACGTTTCTATGGAACCATGTCGAAATGGGAATGCCCTTGGAGAAATTAGGAGCCCTAGACATGCTGAAAAAGAAAAAAAAGGATTCAGAAAGAGATCGAAGGAATATTTTAAATGACTTGAAGGGGTATATTTTTCAAAAATAGGTTTTACTTGAAAATACTTTGCTTTGAAAACACTTTTTCAAAAACCTTTCCTCTGATCTTGTAACCTTAGGCTTTGATACCAAATGTGACACCCCACGTCCCTTAATGTCACCCATATGAGGATGCATTAAGTTTTGTGAAGCACAATAATAATACAGAGACCAATTTCACAAGATAGAATATAAAATGTAGTGGAAAACTTTCAAACTTTTATTATAAAAACCAAATTCAACATTACATTTTCAAATACCATAAGTCATAGTCATAACCATCAGTCTCATGGAAATGTAAACCATCAGAGTACAAGTATAAAACTATAAAATCATAACCCTCATAACCTATAACAATCAGCATAGAACGGAAACTGAAGCAGTACATATAGTAAGAAATAATCCAAGTCCAGGCTGAATCAAAGAATCACGGTTAGTGCTGTAATCTACCACCTTTAGAACCTGGAGGAAAAGGAAAAGAGAGAAGGAAAAAAATAGGTCAGACATAAAGTATGGCGACTCCCTGTGATTTTTAGCATAAGCATAAGATAAAGAAGTATCAAGATGGATCAACAATATTAGACATTAAAATACAGTAAAATACACAAGTACGAAATAAACGAGATACGCTAAGATCGAATAAGCTTCTCATTCATATCCTAGAACAGAATTTCTGCACCAACTATCAAAATATCAGGATTAGGTTTTACCCTAATTACTACCCAGTGATCGGCTCCCCACAGACGTGAATAACCTGTGCCAGCCATGCCAGTCGGGGATGTCAGTCCTGAACCCATCAACTTAAAAAGACACAACCCTATCCACCAATGTTACAGCGTCTTATCTTCCTCCATCAGACCCATTCACGCTCATGACTCCGTTGGAATGCGCCCGTACTCACCACCAAGATTTGAACCTCTTACAATCATCCATCCGCAAAATGTGCCCTAGTCCTTACCTAGTGTGGGACTCGTTTGATAACATGAGGGTACTAATTGATATGGACTCCAAGCAAACAGCAGATTGACACAATACAACCCTAGGCTTGTGCCCCCAAGTAAACTAGGATTTTAAGAGTTCCCCCTTAAATATTAACAACAGACGTGGAACATCTTAGTTTATTAATCAAACAAGTTTAACTTAGCAGATTTAAGTCCATTGATAAGCATTATTTAACCCTATATTATATTATTCGGTTGTAAAGGACATTTATTGAATGAAACAACCCTTCGCCAATTATACAGGCTTAATTTACATCCAATTCACATATATTCTCATAACATGTTTTACTTAATATCTGATTAAGTCCAACCTATTCAGACATGTTTGCATATTATCCCAATTATACAGTCAATGGTTCTCATGTTCCAATATGCCCAAATCTCCTTTTACTGTTATTATATATTATTCCAAATTTACGCAAATTTAACGGAAATGGCCTACACTCTCGATGGCCTAGGCTCAGGGAAAAATAAAAAAGAAAAAGAGAAAAATATATCCAACTCCAAAATAGAATTAATAGGCATAAGACTATAAATAAAACTAAGGCAGTAAGGGGATAAGAAAGATGTACAGATAATTATGCAATAACTGAAAATGAACATGTAATTGATAGTATCAAAAGAACAATAAAAATAAACTGTTACTTTTCAGATCCAATAGGTATTTACTATCCAAAATCCTTTTTAAAATTGCAAATCTAAAAATAACGTGAAACTCATACTGATTTGTATTAGACCTAGGAAAGGTCTTTAAAATAGTTGTTGTAGAAGAAAACAAGAATTATCTCGTCAATCTATGTCTGGGACCACTCCGACATTTTTTTTAATTTTTATTTTAGAACATAACTTAGAGGAGGAAGAAGAAGAAGAAATGCTTATGTAAGAAAATGGTGAGGTTGCTAGCCTATTTATCAATAAGTTAGGATAATCTAAACTGTAGGATATTAGGTTTTAAAATCAAACCATAGAATACACATCACCGTTGACTCGGCAAGGAAAAAATACACAAAACAGTCCAGGTTTAGGCTTCTGTCTTTTCGAAGATGGGTCGACCCACCTACAACCTGGGTCTACACTAGTGTCGACCCTAGGGTCGACACTGGGGTCGACCTATGTACGGTCGGGTTGACTCCTGACCGTTGCTTCTCTGAGTTTGTTTATTTATTTAAATTATTTTAAATTAAATTCAAACTTTCTTTATTCATAACTTCTTCATACTTAGTCTGATCTACGAAAACCAAAAATTTATCTAAACTAGAATTTCGTAATGAACGCAATGGTAAAGTCTGTTTTAGCCAATTCTGAATATTTTATTAATTAATATTCAACTTATTATCTTCAATATGTAATTATCGTGTATTAAAATATGGGGTGTTACAATACCAAACATGAAATTGCTAGAATCCATTATTTAAAAGCAATTACATTTATGATACAAACAAACTATACTGGAAATCTTAATTGATATCACCAATAATATACATTTGTTATAACTTTATAAACATGGCTTCCCTAGGTGAGTAGTTTTAGTTAAATTTCTTGGAAAAAAGGGATGACATTTTTAATAATAAAGATTAACAAAATTATCAAAATAATTATAGAAGAGTGTGCACTTGAAATTTGAAACGAACGCACGTTATTAATTGGGCAATAAATGAAATGTTGTCGCTTTGTAAACAGAATGCACAATACTATGTATATATAATTAAATAAAAGGAAATGGAAGAAAGAATGGAATAAATGGTACGCACATTAATTGTATAAACAATGTTCGTTTGAATTTATAAAAACAAAAGGTTATTAATATGATTACTGGCTCAACCATTAATAAATATAAACTTCTAGTAATAACTAAGTTTGAAATGGAAAATAGTTAATGCCAAATTGCAACATTTTTTGGATTAACAATGCACAACATAAATAGAATAAAATCACGAAATAAAAAGGGAATCTAAATGATGTTAATTAAGTAGTGTTTTAATTCAAAACAAATGAAGCAAGTCCGTGTAAATATACATTGATATATTTAATTCAAGAATATGTATGCATACACATTAATTTAAGTATTGAATACATTTTAAACTGAGATTTAATACTTGTTGAGAATAGAAGAAAATTTAGTAAAAACCATAAATACAGATAAATGTTTTGTATAACTATCATAAAAGAATCAACTAGCATAAATTAGGGGAAGTTAATGTACACATTAATGGAATATAAAGTAAACGTTTAAATTTGAAATTAGGATGCACGTTAAAATAGGAAATCAAATAATAACATTCAAAGCAACGTTCAAAAAAATTTATGTGCATATTAAATATGCATATAATTTAAAACTAATGGGAAAAGAAATGGAAAGAAACAAATTTAACACGTTAAGAGAATAATAACGTTCACAAGATTAGACAAATTAAACAACAGGAATTTGATAGCAGAGAGAAAATAAAGGCGTACATTAATTTACGCATTTGAATGCACATTATAAATTGGAAACAATAATAAAATAGTTAAGAAATATAAATGTTAATAACAACGTTTATCAATCAGACGGACATGGTTCTTTTGAGCAACTATAAATAAACCAGCAGGGTCTAGCCTTCAACTAATATTTTTTGAGAGGGCACTAGAGTTCTACCGTTTTCTTTTCTCCTCCCAACTCTTCTGAAAATATATATGTTAGTTTTAGGGTTTCTGTTTCAAGATTTGGAGATGAAAGGTTATAAATGGGTGCTCATATTACCCATCCGTGTGAGTTTCGAATTAGAGAAATGGCGAATGTCAGATCTGAATTAGATTTAGAATTGGAGAGCTATCTGGTGAGTGGATTTAAATTATATTTTTCATATAATGGTATATAATATCGTTTGATTCCTGTAAAGTTAACAAGTATTCTATCATCCCTCTTTTTCCCTTCTTTGTTGCATTATGCAGTTTTAAATTAAATTATGGTTATGCGCAAAATAATTGAATTGTGGTTAGGTGTAAATTAATTGAATAGTAGTTATGCACAAAGTAATTGAATTATGGTTAGGAGCAAATTAATTGAATGGTGGTTATGCTCAAATTAATATAAATTATGAACAAAAGAGGGAAATTTCATGATTTGGGGCTAAATGAATATATAATGCCAAAATTGTAATAAAAAAGAAATCTGGAAGTATGCAAACTTGGTGAGGCTTACTAAATAAATGTGACACGGAATGACATGGCATAATTAAGGTTATGTGTAGTAAATTTATAGTAAAATGGTAAATTTGAGATTTTTCATACTATTTGTAAGGAATCACCTTTCAAATTTAAAATGGAATAAGTACAAAATTGGGAAATGGATAAGAGATAGGAAATAATAATATAACTAATAAAAAGTGGGAAATTAGTAATGGACTGAATTGGTAAGTTGTGGAAAAGGACACATTTCCATAATTAAATTCTTATTAAATACGGAGTACATAACTACAAGAAAAAGGAAAATAATGTGGGTTAGTGCGAAATAGGGATTTTATCATATTGCACACTAAACAATAACCTAAAAATAATCTACTAATGAGTAATAACTTGCAATTAGGGAGATCGGATAATTTATATTATGCAAGTAGATTTCGGTACATTCCAAGCAACCAACTACATAAGGTGTGTTAATTATTTTCTGTAAATGTGGACTTAGAAAGCGGTAAGTAGATTAGTGCTATAACTGTATGGGTTATGTTAAACAATAATAAATGTGTGAAATATGTGATGAACGGGGATTGTAACCCATTATAATAAATTATATAAAATGAGAATATAATATAATAGGTAGACTTGTCATAAGGACAAGTAGGATTATAACATACATGTTATAATTTAAAGATGAAATGAAAAGTAAGAGGCTTATTATAAATGAACTTAAATGATGGGAAATAACTTTAATAAGAAAACCCACAATTAGAGTTGTGGTAATATTATAACACGAGGTTATAATTAAATTGAGAAGTGTAAAGTAGGCTTATTATTAATAAACTTATAATTGAGGAATTAAGTTAATGAATATAATAATAACTAATGGTCCGTTTCGGCAACGAGAGTTGATTAGGGAAAATAAGTGGCCAATAGAAGGAATGAAAGGTGGTCCGTTTCGGCAGCGAAGTCCGATTAGGGAAAATAAGCATCCAATTAAAGTTAATAAACAAATAACTTGAATGCGAAATAAACAAGTAAATGTTTAAGTTAATTAGCAATGCGGTAAGTAAAACAAGCGTGTATATGAAGATTAGACATAGGGTATAATAGCGTAATGATGATATGCGCTTGGAACAGTCTGTACATATTTGGAATGAAGAGCTTAATGAGGCGGATCATTGCGGGTGTCTGGAGACACAGGAGGACCGTGTCCAACTTGTGATTCGATGGGACTGGAATACTATACTCGTATGGGACATGGGAGGGTAATCTGGGATGGCCCTCTAGGAAAACCGGATGAAGCCGTATGTCCATAGGAAGGTCTATAGTTCCATCTAAGAGTATACCTTGGCTGCAATTATAATGTGGCAGCCAGAAGGCTAGGCGGATGACCTTAGGATGATCTGGAGGTTTCTTCACTCAGGGAGGAGGCTGGTTAGGACCAAATAAGGATAGTGATCGTATGATACCTGTCATCGACAATCAGTGGGATGTAGAAAGACTAGAGCTAAACCAACATGCCAATGAACTTTCACTATATATCAAGACATTGGGTGAGAGACACACCAATTGGATGCTTTAGATTGGATGTTAAGGGCATGCCACTTAGCTCTTGACGTAGTCTTTCACTTGTTGAGGGAGGGGCCGGGGTGGGGCCAAAGCCACTGTGAAAAGAGACAAATCTATATGTTGGTATTTGTATTGTAGCCCTAACAAAGCGGTCCTTTATAGATATCGAAAGCTCCTGATTGAATTCCGTGCACATGTGCAGCTCGATTGCGGAACTCAGGTTGTAATAGGCATTACGTTCGTCTGAGGGTCTCAATGCACACATTGGGTGGTGTACGTAGACGTCAGGACATTTAACTCTGTGTCAGGGTTTGACTTGACCATGGATTTTGGGTATGGGGACATGTATGCTTACATGGCATAGAGATGATAGTTTTGTGCGTTTACATGGCATAGTAATGGAGATTCCCTATGCATTTAGGTGTAAGATGGAGGTTAGATATGCTTCCATGATGCAACGGTGTAGACCGATATGGGGAGGGTAATATGGGGAGTACCTTGAGATGTCGGGCAATGAGCTACATATATATGATTTATTAGGTAAATCTACTAGAGGGTATATGAGTATGATTTATGCGAAAAAATCGAAAGTATATTGTGAAATAAACCAAAATAACTTAATTAATTTGAACAAGTGATAGAACGACATGTAGTGTTATCTGTAGAAATTATAATTTGTCCATTCACCAGAACTATCGTTCTGCTCCCCTCCTCATATTAAACCCGCAAGATAGACAGGTGGTTGAGATTCTGTAGCTTAGGGACACTCGTTAGATAAGTGTCATTATATTGGTAAATATTTGCCTACTATTTTATTTTATTTCCTTCGATAGTGAGATTTCTATTATGAGCTCTGATATATTTATCTTTGACTTTCTACAGGATATCAAATAAGCCAAATCAAACTTCGATAGATTTGGATTTTTGAAAAAATATTTGGATTTGTCGAAATTTGGGTTGTTACATTTGGTATCAGAGCTCAAGTTTAGGATTCCTATATAGATAGTCAATGAACGTATTTGCATTTTAAAATATAAATATTATATATGTATACCTATATCTATAGAGGAACCACTAATTAAGTAAAGTAACACATGGAAAAAAGTTTGGGTATTAATTTTGTACACTACGGGAATGTTAATGAAAGTTTGAGGAATATAGGCCCATGAATGGAAAAGATTAGAAAGTGTACAATATGTTTTGAAAAGGTGAAAAAAATTCCATGTGTTAATATCCGAAATTTTGGTATTTCAGATTGGTGGATTGGGCAGTAGGGCCTTATAAGTTGAAAAAATGGATTAGGAATTTACATATATACACATTTGGTGCTAAAGTGGCGCTAGTCTTATTCTTCAGTATAGACATAGTTTGGAAGAAATTTATGTGAAGGACAAATTTATGACAAAGAAATGTAATTTTGCACAAAGAATTTGGAAAATGTAAAACTTAGAAACCACTTTGTACTTATCCCCACGGTTAAGACGTTTAAAAAGGACTCACTACAAGAAAATATGATATACATAGCATTGAATCATAGCCTTACATTAAAGTGCTATAACAAAATAATTAAAATAAAGAAAATAATGTATAGATTGTGCTGTATAAAAGAAGCAAAAAAGATAACAAATAAATTATGCTACACATAGGTATAGTCCGCTATATTTCCATTCCTAATGAAAAAGCCGGAGCGAAAAACAAAACGTGGGATAAAATAAAACTTAAGGCTGCCAAATTAAAATAATCCCTCCATTTCATTCAATCCTATCCCTAAATCCCTAAAAATTTCGAATAATTGAAATCGGCCATCTCCGAATCAACCCAACATCCAAGTCATGATCTCCTACTCTTTCAACGGTAAATCTCGTGCATCTCCTACTTTGTTGGTACTTTTCATCTTTCCATTGTTGTAATTTTAATTCAACTGTTGAAATTTTCGATGAATGGAAATCCGTTTCTAGTAGGTTAACGAGCAGTAATATTTTTATTTATAATTTTGCGATCAAAATCAAAATCTCTAAATTGATTTTCATGATTTATTTGCTATTTTGATGGATCTGCTTCGAAGTTTCTCACACTGGTAATTTTGAGATTTGTGACACCTTCGCCTTCATTACTGAGGGGGCCTGTAATTCATACTCGCGGACTAGAATATGCACTGCCTTTGTCAATCGTCTGTCCTTTCTGAGGTACAAAACCTTAATTTTGTTTGTTTTTGTCATTCGTATGTTGATTTTGCCCTTGCTTGGATTTTCCTGTGTTGGTTTAAACTATATGGCAGTGGCGAGTTGACTTAATTTATGTTATTGAATCCATTTCCAGTGGTGATTTTAGCGTTGATATATCACTCTCTACCCTGATATAAATATTACAATACTATTCCTGTTTCCGCTTGAGTTTCTGAAGTTAAGAAGATTGATAATTGGTCCATCCTAGTATTTCTTTTAATCACTAGAATTACTTTTAAGCTAAATAAAAAAATTGGCTTAATGTGATTTTTTAAATTACATGCTTTCTTGATAGAGTAATTCTTTGCTGGTTACACTTGAGTCTTAATTTTCTTATAAGATAATTATAACCAATGAACGCATCCTATTATTCAAATTATATAATAGTATATAAACATACTTCAAGTTCGACATCATGTCTTTCCATTCACATATTTGATAGTATGTACATGAACCAAAATGTATAAAATTAGGTTATATTTTGTCCACTCTACAAAAGAGTCATGCTTACCGTATATCTCATCATATATACAAATAATAATTTATCAATTCTTTGAAACATTTACATTGCCTACACAATATATTGGGTCCATTTATCGTAGGTTTTTTATGCAAAGTAGAGATATTCATGATGAAGGATGATCAAAAAATGGATTATATAATGCCAGCTGAGAATCAAGTATTTCAATCATGCCCTCTTACATACTATTTTATTCCTTTTTTTGGTGTATGAGTGGTTTTCATGTGGCTTTTTTCATCCATTAGGATATATTCATGTACTTATGTAAATACTTTAAATTGACTATTTTTGTAGATTAGTGTAAACGGCTGATCAATTGACCTTGATTATGTGGCCTAGGAGCTTGAACAAATGCATCACCTGTTTTTCAGCTGCAGCTTTGTCCAAGTACCAATTGTCTTGCTGTATGAAAATATAATGACAAAATAATATATGAGTATATTATTAATTGATTTCATCAAACTATAATATATTTACAAAATAACTGACAAAATTTGATTGATGCTGTTCAATACAGGTGTTCTAGTTAGCCACAAGAAATAAATATAATTCAGCCATAATCAGTTTTCCACTGTCAAATGTCCTTTCTTGTGAATTTTTCTTGTTTCAGTGCATGTCTTTTCTTTTCCTATAGTCTCTCATATTATTTTTTCATATTCTTCGTTCTTAATGCCGCAGAATACCACTTCTGGCTTGGAAATTCTGATGCTTAAAGAGAATTTGAGACAATGAAATGAAGCCACTAATTCCTTAATACAATATCTATAATGTTTGGGAGGTAAGTAGACAAATCTGTTGGACTGTCCTTTAATTAAAAATCAAACTAGTTAACTAATAATTTGTTTACTTCAAATACAGACTTACAGAGGTTCCTGAATAATCTCATTGTTTTCATATATATAATTGTGTTAAAGGTTTCTAATTAATTATTGGCTTTTCTTAGGTTGGGGTGAAAGAATATATCGTGGTAGCTAGGAATTATCACACTGGTTTCATAGTTGCAATCCCTATTGTCACACTGTTATTTGTTCTTGTTAAGTGTTAGTTATCTTTTTCTTCATCTTTTTCCAGTGTATTATTATTTGAAAGATTGCCTGAATAATGATGTGTTGTTATACTTCAAGCCAAAAGATTCATCACCCTTATAGATGAGCTATACAATCACCATTGCTCTCTTTTTTGTTTAGCATATTCCTCAATTGATATTTTTTTCAAGGTACTGAAGAGGGAGCACTTTCTGATTTAGACGGGTAATATAGGTAAATTATTTATGGTGCCAAATGGTTTATAAAAGAATTACTCTTTTTTATCGATGCTGCTAAATGAAAATAATTTTTCCATCCTCCAATGTCCAGTTTCAAACCAGGACAGAAGGCAGCATACTTCGATCAGATTTTCTTTCAACAACCATTGTTGTTCAGGACCTTCTGTCACCAAAATTATATCTTTGCTCTCTGGCCAAGAAAAATTATTTTGTCTTCAAGCAAGTGTTGAAAAATTAATAGCTAAGATGAGATGTTTTCCATTGCTACAGTTGAGAAAAAGGTTACTTGTTTCTTGTTTATTTAAGGATATATTATATAACTTGCTTTAACATTTACATCACTATGCTTCATTTCATTTTGGGTACTTCTGGCTGCAAAAAAATCATTTATGTTGTTATTGGTTGAATTAAGTTTCTATTACAAAGCTACGTTCTGCAAATCAAACACGGATAATAATTTAAAGAAAAACTAATCCTACTTGGTGAATAACTCTCATTATCTGTTTCTTAGGTTAAGCATATGAAAATATCTTTAATACATTAGTCTTTAAGCAAGTAGTGAATGAAAATAAATTAAGTTTTGTGTGTTGTTGTAAGTATCAACTTAAAACCAGATGACCAATTATTGTGACCACCACTTCATCAAGACAGACACAAAGCACCCACCATGTGATCTAATATGTTTTTTAACCTCTCATTATAATTATGGACTTTAATATCAAAAGATCTAAGCTAATGTAGATTCAAGCCGATTGTTAAGTAGCATACACTTGCGATTCACCTAGAATATAATGCTTGAGGTTACCCAAATAACTTCTTCCATTTTACTAAAAATCAATTAACTTAAAAGTTCTGTATACTTTAACGAATTTCAGTTGTTTCTAATATGCATGAGAGTGGACAATTTCATTTCCACTTTAATGGATATAGAGAGATGAATCCAGCTTGCAATGGCATAAAATACTGAAATTTAAGATGGTAAATTAGAAATTATTATTCAGCAATTCAAGTAGTGTGAGTATCTTAATTTTGCACGTACATAACAAGATGGGTGACAACTAAAACCAAGTTGGACATCTACGCTCAGTTACGGTATCTTAATTTAAGTTTCGTTTAGCAGCAGAAGGCATTCGGCAGGGCAGAGGAGGGTGGAGATGGAGTTTCAAGGCGCACATGTGAAGAGTGTGATGAAGACGGTGGTTGGGTGATGTATAGGAAGTTTGTAGCTGGTTGGTTGAATTGTAAAAGAGGACTTTGCAGGTCAGCGTTGGAGATGGGTGGGGGAAGTACTGGTTTGGTTGTTGCACGAGGTTTAGTTGGAGGCAGGGTGCAAGGCTGAAGTTAAGTTGAAGACTGGGTTAAAGCAGCAGGTTGCAGTTGGATTTTTATGGGATGAATGCTGTAACGATGAGGAGTCGTGGGTGAATTGTAGAAGATTGATGGTTGAAAGTTTCAAGGAGGTTGAGGGAGTTGCAGGAATAGTTGGTAAAAGAAAAGAATGAAACAAGAACTAAGAGTAAGGAATCCAACAACAAGTATAAAGATGAGAATGCAACAAATTTTCATAACAAAACAGAGAAATAAAATACAGGTTGCACAAAACAAGTGAAAAATATGTGCAGTAGCAGTGTAAATGTAAAATAGTGTAATGTGGACTTTTTTTTATAAAGAAGGAATGGAATCAGTTGTATATGATTTTTATTTTGGTAATATAATGTTGAAAATGGGACATATAAAATCAATGCTAACAGCTGCGCAAACAGACAAATAAATACATATGAAAACTAATGCCTATTTTTTTGTGTAATGAACAATGCAGAAGAAAAGTAAAATTAACAAAATATATGTTTTTTAACAGAAAACTAACAAAAATCAAATAAAACAAAGCAAAAAAAAAAGCTCTATATTTACTTGACAAAGGCATGTGCCTGAGCGTGCACTAGCTAATTACTTATAGGCCGTCGTCATTAACTTCCCGTTACCTATACATATTTATGCATATTGATATATTTGAGTCTTACAAATTCCCCAAATGATGTTTGCATGCGTTTGACAGGGAAGCCTATTCCTGGATGGGTAAATCAGCTTGCAAGACTAGGTGAATGCAGTTGTAATTCTATATTGTTATTGTTAACTGAATAATTTATATATGATTAACTGACGACTCTTGTTTCACCCAACGTCAAAGCTACATAAATATCTGCTTTTTATAATACTAATTGCAAGTAACATGTTAAAACTTCAAACCTAAAACAATGTCAACCCATATGCTAATTGGTCCATCCAAGTATTTCCTTTGATCACTAGAATTACTTTTAAGCTAAAATAAAAAAATTGGCTTAATGTGATTTGTTAAATTACATGTTTTCTTGATAGAGTAATTCTTTGCTAGTTACACTTGAGCCTCAATTTCCTTATAAGACAATTATAACCAATGAACGCTCCCTGTTATTCAGATTGTATAATAGTATATAAACATACTTCAATTTAGACATCATGTCTTTCCATTCACATATTCGATGGTCTGTACATGAACCAAATGTATAAAATTAGGTTATATTTTGCCTACTCTACAAAAGAGTCATGCTTACCGTACATCTCGCTTTATATACAAATAACAATTTATCAATTCTTTGAAAATTATACGTTGCCTACAACGACATATTGGGTCCATTTATCATAGGTTTTTTATGTAAAGTAGAGATGTTCATGATGAAGGAGGATTAAAAGATGGATTATGTATTGCCAGCTGAGAATCAGGTATTTCAATCATGCCATCTTACATAATATTTTATTCCTTTTTTTGGTGTATGAGTGGTTTTCATGTGGCTTTTTTCATCCATTAGGATATATTCATGTACTTATGTATATGATAATCTAATCTGGTAATCTAATTCCCATTTATCAATATATTCATGTATTTCTGCTTTTATCAATATGATAATCTAATCTGGTAAGCATAATATCGAATTTAACTAACGGTAAAGTTTTATTGATTTAGCTTGCATTTGTGTTCAAAGGTTTTCCCTTATAGGTGGCCAAAGCGTATGTTATGTATCCTTGAATTAGAACTATTCATTACATAATTCCCTTTTGCATGTAATTTCATCGCATTCTTAAGAAATATAATATTAGGAAATTCATTCAACATTAAATGATGCTCACTTTGTGTGAGTGTGCGTGCTTATGTGTGTGTTGGTGTACGTGCACACGTTTATGTGTTTGTGTATATGTTCTCCTTATTTTTATGCAATGTGCATTTTTCAAGATGAAAATTTTGAAATCACAACTATATATTGCTCGATTCTATTTTTTACAGTATACTATTAATTGAAGTATTTTAAAATAACTCATATTCATTCTTTGAATGTTTTTGTTTTTTAATTTTCATTCCTATTTTGATTGGATTATACATAGAAACATCATTCATAGTGGTCGGAGCGGCTAGCTAGAGAGTGAGTGTGTATGCTTCCGACCCAGTTTGCATTGGTTGATTTTGTGGAATACGAAACTAGTTACGCTTTGATGGGTAAGTTCTCATGTTTTGTTTCTAATATCAGTATTGCTTTTTTTTACTATATCCTTTCTCAAAAAAATTGGCATATTCTTAAACTTAGCTATTGGTTGAAGAAAAAATCAATGTCGATTTTGATTGATTGTGGGATATATTGGTCTGTTTACAAAAACTAATTCACATGTGTGAATTGCGTTATCAGCATGTCAAAGTGAGTGCTGAATGTCAAATGCAATTTAAAGTATTATGTATCTATTTACAAATTAGTTTGTATTACTAACAATATTCATGTTACAACAGCATTTGAGAGGTGAATTAAAATTCCATTTAATTCAAATTGTAGTTAAAAATATTCGTTGTCTATGTGAAAATCATATCACTACAACAAAAAACACTTTTCGTAACAGGCAATATCTGTTGCAGTAGACCAATCGCAACAGGCCCGCATCTGTTGGTATAGCCGAAGTTGCAAAAAGTCTATCCCTTTTCGCAACACTTTCCGCTCGTTGCAATAAGATGTTGCGGTATACTTTTTCGCAACAAGCCTTTGCTGTTGCAACTGATTCTTTTGCAACAACAAATGACAGTTGCAAAATAGTCTTATACAATTTATGTCTAATAATTTATACAATGTTGACCATTACCAATATGTAATAATTTACTGTTAAAAACAAATATAACAATTAAAAATCAAAAACACATTCTTAAAAGGCAAAGTAAAATACAATTACATACAGAAATTTTTAACACATTTCTAAAGATTTGATAATACATTCAAAATTCTATTAAACACATAATACAATGATGGTTCTGAAATATAATGCATGATCATTTATGTCTCAAAGCAAAAAAGAGATCAAAATACATTTGCAGTTTTCCACCTTACATTCTACATTTCTGTTTTTTCTCCATATTCGTCTAATTAACATCTTCAACATCTTCCACCCTTGCTAAGACAGGACTAACTGCACAAAATAGTCTAATTTTAGTGATTGCAAAGGTTAGAGTTAGATGGTGATCAATCAAAGTAACATATAATAAGTGCAAAAGATTAGAGTGAAATGACAGCTGATAATGTCTAGAGTGTGATTCATAACAAGGTTATAAATACTATTCTCCCATCTGACCTACCAAAACAAAGTTGTCAATGTATATGAACAGAATAGTTGGACTAGGGAAATTTATAAAATCATAAATCTTGAGTAGAAGTAACTCCAGGAAAGGAGGAGATAAGTCACCTTTTATGAGGAATCCGGTGTCTGAGATTGATGAAAATTTGATAAAGGCCGGTGCCTGTGGTGCTGCTGCTAGGAAAACTAACCAAACACAAACTCAGATCAATGGGCTAGTTGACTACGGAAATAAATAATGTTGGTGGGCAACATGTGACTGTTTCTTGTGTATGCCCATTATTCGGCTTCTTTCAGAACTAAACTAAGGAATAAAATCACTGCCCTCTCTAAAACTATCAAGATGTAACGGATAATGCTTTAAGACTTTAGTGCAGTTTAAAAACCAATAAAAAAAGGAAGATTTACATTGAAGTTGGCCCAAAATGTGGAGTCCAACAGATGTGCTACAACTTCCAGGTTACTTGAAGCAAACATGTGGCATAGTGGAAAAGCCAAGAATATCTCATACAGTTTTAGACAGAGTTCACATACAGTTTAGACAGAGTTTTGTTCAATGCCGATTCACTAATTGAAACTACAAACATTTGAAACTTACCCAAAATCCATATATTCAAAACCGCAAACATTTGAAAACTTACCTAATTAAAACACTGCCATAAACCACTACCGAACATTTGATATAAGCCATTGCTCAATACGAAATCCAAGCCACTGCCAAAACCACTGCTGAACAACAAAGTAAAATTACTGTGTGCAAACATTGGCAGTCTTTTTTATATTAAAATTAAAGAATAGTGAAATTACCTAAATAGAAAAAAACACCATTTATGTTATCCTGCATGTTCTTCAAAGCATTTGTGTCACCTCACACCTGACTTCTCAATAGCATCAATGAATTCCATGACCTCGTCTTTGAAAGCTATAGCACGAGAAAACTTATGTGATATATATATCATTTGAGTCGTAAAATATAAACTATAAATAGTTAAGAGACGCATAAAGAGAAAATGTGACAACCTTGTAAGAATTATTAGCCAACAAAAAATTGTTTCTATGTTATTACTTACACACAATCCCTACACACCAACGACTCCATTGGAAGCAAAGCAAAATGTAATTCATGAGTTAATGAAAAAATCTTTAGAACAATCTAATTACTACAATTATTGTTTACCAAATCTAAAAATAACACCAATAAAACTTATTACCGCTTTTTCTGTGAAATTGATTATCTAAGCCAAGAATCCAAGTTATTTTTTTTCGTTGATATTTGAAAGCGACCAATTAAATTAGTGACATTTGTTGACTTTTTTTTACTATTTTCATAAATGAAGGATGAAGTTTGATATTGTTGGTTGGATAATGTAGAAGGGAAGTACATACTTATATACAATCTGGTTTATAGACATTTCACCTATGATTGTGGGGTTTACGTTTGCATCTCAAATGGCATTAGCAGACCTATAATTTATTTTTTCTTGTTTCTCTCTATCCAGTTGATGTAGAGATTGAAATATAACACAATTTAAACTGACTATGAGCATATGGCCAGAGATTTATGGTCTAATACCCATCTTAAGTCACAATTTTGATATGGTTAAAACACTTGCATATGATGTAATAAGTCATGTGTTCAATTCTTGCTTTAGTATTCAATATTTATTATTTTTATTTGCGATAATGTCAAATATTTTGCTTCTTCGTGTGAAAGTAACTATTAACTACATCTGATAAACAGGATGTGATGCATTATCGTAACTTATACACTTGTGCACAATATATATTGAAAATGATAAAAATAGTAATCTGGTTATTTCTGATGAAGTAACTCACATAGCCATTGAACTGTTGGGCAGCTGCCTCAACCTCCTCAGCAGTAGATGTTGTCACGAACCCAAAGCCATGACTTCTACCGGTGTCCTTGTCATAAATAACCTGCATAATAATACTAATTAGGTCATCCAGAAAACCACAGACAGATTAAGCACATAATACTTCACTTACGTACATATTGGTGCATAACATTTATAACGTACTGCCATACTGGTACTTGAAAAGTCTAGACTAAGCCATATCTATAACATACTAGTACGTGGACGTGGCGTACGAAGTCCATAATGATTATTGCACTTGTGTTGCATCGAGGACTTTGGACTTCACAAAAGAATGGAAGATGCAACGCTAGTACAAAGTTAGTTTTTACAGTGAAATATAAGAACTAATCCCTGGAAGCTGAGTGGAACGATCGAGGAATGTAAAAGTTTACAAGCATCATATATCACTACGTGGGCACTACTTATTCAAATAACCATGGCTGATATGTCCAACACATAATTATATATTGGAAAAAAAAGAAATTGAATTATTGGGAAAAAAAACATATTAAGTTTAAAATTTTAATATTATTGTTTGAATATTTAATTTTTGATCTGTGATTTACTATAGTTCTATACTTGAATAAAAAAATAAGTCATATCACTAATACACCTGTCGATTAAAACTGGTACTTGCAATACCAGATGATCTATGATATACCAAAGAAAAATATTATAAACCAAAACAAATCACACAATTGCATATAAAACCAACGGTAGAAAAGTAAGACCAGAATATGTGATAAGAACTCACCACCACTCTTCCAGCCTCGTCCATATAGCAACCCCCGATAACATCGCAGTTGAAACCCTCATCCAACCAAGCGTAGACTACCGCTTGACGCGTCGTCGACATCTCAACTGACCCTGCCTTCGCCACTCAATTTTAACCAGCTAATGCCGAGCTTCCGATGTATAAAACACAAATTGGCGAGCGATGTAGCACAAGCTTTGATTTACGATGAACTATTTTCTAATTTTATCATGGGTTATTTTCGCTCAGTAAGGGAATTGAGGGCTTTGAATTAGATTTAGAATGAGACGGGGAAAACTGGTGAATGGGAAAAGGTAGGTGAAGCGGGTATGAAAAATTAGTGTGAAGCGGATTGAAATTTTTCGAGAGCCCGCCTTCTTTATTTTCGGAGTCCGCCTTAGCTGTTTACAAGAACGGAATTTGGTAATCCGTTGATTTTTTTAACCAAAATAGTAGTTTAATTTTTTTTTACTTTTAAATTTTTGCATAAGGAAAAAAACAGTGCTTTGAATTTTGTACCCTGGACTTTTGCTAAACTGAAAGTTAAGTTTGTTATAAATTAATATTTGTAAGGTCATGTAAGAAAAGTCATTAAATAGTAAATTAACTAGTAAGTTAATAATTAAACTATGATAAAATTTAATTACTTAAATATTAATTATCAACGTATTAAATTAAGTACATATTAATTATTAGACATTAAATTTAATTATTTGTTATTTGTTAATTATTATTTAATATTGAATTATTAACTATAAATATTACGCTATAATAACTGAATTTTATTATTAATTAATAGTTATATTAATTTGTAGTCTTAATTATTATATAATTATCGATAGTTAATTATGAAATAGTAACTATTTAAGCTTAATTATTATATAATTACTAATAGTTAGTTATTTAATAGTAATTATTATATACTTACTATAATTTACTTACTATTAGTAGTTATTATAATAAATTATTAAATATTTTTTAGTTATTAAATAATTATTAATATACTAATTATAAAATTTATTACAAGTAATTTTAACTAATTATAATTATTATTTACTAATTTTTGAATTACTAATTATTAAATATTTTAAATATTAATTATTAAATAGCCAATACAATTTATTAATTATTATCTTATAAAAATCAAATATAAATATCAACTATAATTATTAAATATTACTTTTAATTAACAAATTAATTACTTAATTATACCATAAAATATTATTCTTGAATATTAATTATCATTATTACTAAATAAATAATATTATTTACTAATTATTATTTGTCATCTTTTATGTATTAATATTAAATATAATTATTAAAATATAACTCCATATTTACTAAATAATATTTGAAAGTATGTTTTTCAGAATTAGCTTTACTAGTTGTAAAAAGTTACAGTTATCGCAAGTGGCGAAAACAGTTAGTAAAGGCATATTTTTTGCAACAAACTTGGAAGCCAGTTGCAAATAATATGTTTGTTGCAACTGTTATGGAAGCGCAGTTGCTAAAGTATGTTTTCGCAACAGGCATGAAAGCGCTGTTGCGAAAAATATGCTTTTCGCAATAGGAAGGAAAAACCTGTTGTTAAATCTTATCTATTGCAACAGTTACGAAAGGTCTGTTGCTAAATATCATTTACTGCAACTAACATTTGAGGCCCGTTGCAAATAGCTAGTTGCAATAGGGTATTTTTCTTGTAATGTATATGCCATGGTGTTTCTCTTTATTTCATAAGCGCAACTCAGAGGATACATGCACCTGAACTTAATTTGCATTTTCTGTCCATTATTGCTAACAGTTTGAGTGTTTTTTTTACCTTCATTGAATATCAATAACATTTAGATTTTTCGATGATTTTCTATTAATTTGGTACTTTTTTTTTAACTTGAGCAGTTTTAACGACAGAGCAATGTTTTTCTTACCAAAGTTCATACATGCAGCAAGGTGAATTTTTTCCGTGTTGCTTCTTCATATTTGTTCAAAGTATGAATTTCGAGATAAACCTTAACTTCCTGAGTTCAGACATAATTGCCAACTTATGATTTTGGCATAAATTATAGATTATAGTTTCAAAACCAAAAGGCTATTACAAAAACTAATTTATCAAGATTTGATAAAACTACTATTTGATTGTTCATGAAGAATCTAATGCACCTCTGTCATCTAAGAATCTTACACTTGGTGAATTTATCATATTCAAGTAGCGATGGCTCAGTGTATACCTTTCTGAAATAGGAAAGGAGGGGGATTGAGAAGCGTGTTGAATTGCTTATACGGGGTAAATTGTGATTTTAGCAAACTATTTTGATGCTATTTGATCTGCAGTTGATTATTAGCTTATATAGTGTTCACCACGTTGGCTATTAACCAATAGTTTTCAAACAAGTCAAAAACGTGAGCAACTAATGCAGCAATTTGTTGCAAAAGCATGTACTAATGCAAGTCGCCTAAAGATGGTTAATCCATTATGAAGATTTGAAGGTTAAAATATTAAATGTACTAATGTGTCTGCTTTAATGCTATTTATAAGAAGTACCCTTTGGAGGATAGCTATTTATATGTAGATTACTGTTTTTTTGGGCAAATAGTATATTTAATACGGCACGAAAAAATCTATAAATGAGTAGGGCTCCTAAAGTGTACGCATTCACATATGTCTTCCCATATAAACCATATTTCAGTAAACCGAACAGGTTTTGAAAGGACGACCAAATTTTTGTGTTAAATTTTATCACTGGGTAGCTTTAAGTCATCTAATACCATTATATCACATCATTAGATAGATATGAAAGATTATCTTCTTGCCAATTCAAACATTTTTTACCTGCAAGCAAATAGTTGGAATATCTGTGATTTGAACTACATGAGTGAAATGTGCACATATTCTTGACTTTGATTTATATGTCAATGAATTACACCAATATATTTACAAGATCATAATAATAACCTGGGGACAGTTGGCTACACATATCTATATGTGAGAACTTAACCTATGTTTCATTATATAATGAATTCAACAGCCAGTTTGTGGGGAGAATGGTGGCTGATGCATGGTCATGCTAGGCTCATGTTGGGTGGTCCTATAACTCTTTTTACAGTTGTCCTCCCCACTTGATTTTGTAAATTTTGAAATTTGTAATTTTTTTGAGTATTTCACACGTCCTAGTATATATATATTGAAAATTACCTAGTTTAAGCATAAAGTGGAAAGCTTTTTTATTTTTTTAGTTTATTGGGCATATACGGGTCACGTTTAAACTAGAAAGTGGAAGAGTTTGTTTAATCATTGTCGTCTAGTTCTGATTGTGAACGAAAAATTTAAATAGTAGGGATACTCTACACTAATACATCGTGTAAAAGTAGTTGCCACAAAATTACTTATTGAAATCAGGGTGTTAATCGTTGAATTTGATTCGTAGACAGTTCATATGATTGAATCTGATTGGCGGACAGTTTATCTGATTGAACTGTAGGTAGTTAGATATACAAATTTTTGAAACCTGACTCGATTTGTGGGTTTTGGAGATAGATGGATGAGTTTAAATTGTGTTTTTTTTTTCATTTTTCTTTGTTAAAAGACCGTAATTTGTGCTTGTGAATTGCAGGTTTTAGAAGTTGGACGAGATTACAAGCTGAAGACCAAGTGATTTTTCATGTAATTTTGTTTTAAAACGATGTTTGAACATGTATGTTGTCTTATTTCTATATTTATTAGTAGATTTGTTAACTATGACTTTGTAATTGAAATCAAATATGTTTTTGGTATTAGTTTTTTGCTATTGATAGTTTTGTAATTTAATGCTTAATTGTTTGAACCGTGCAAAATTAAATAAGTGATTTTCTATATAAAGATCATAGCTGAAATATGTGCTATATATTAAAAATATTAATAGCGGATAATTGCACTTATGGAAATAAAAGGTGAAATGCTATGTAAAAAATTAAATAGTGTGGAAAACCTTTACATATCATTGAATGTGTGCTAAGAAAACATTCAAAACGCTATATATACTACAAATATTTATAGCGGAAAACTCCTCTTAGGAAATCAAAATGTGAAATGCTATATAAAATGGAAACCATATGGAAAACTTTTCATATCACCGATTATGAGCTATGAAAACAGTAATAATGCTATCAAAAAAGCAAGTATTTAACATAGTAATGTCTGAATGCTATATATTAATGGGGAATTCAATAATAGCGGATTTTAAAAAAAATGAAAAAGATTTTCATAGCAATGAATATGTGCTATGAAATTATTGATAACGCTATAAAAAACTAAGCTGAAATTTCAGTAAGCAAATATAATTGCAAGGTCTGAACGCTATGTAAAACATTTCATGCTGGTAAACGTGCGCTATAAAATGTATAATACTATAGCGTTTAGATTTGAGCTGTAAGATATAACAGGGCTATTATTACATGTCGTTATATAGCGTCGTCACTAATGCTATTGTATCCTATTATAGCGTTTTTCATGTGCTATTAAAAGGTAAATCTGTTGTAGTGACTTCAAAAAAATTATATATGTAGAAAAAGATTTCTAAAAAAAGTTTTCAAATTTCCAAATTTAAAAGTTTACAATTTTATAAATGCAGTCCTTTTTAATATTAAGTGTTGCATTAAAATGATTTTTGAGAAAAAATTATGCAAACTTATTTTCAAAAAAATATTAAATGCGTAAGCAACTTGTGGGGTTAAGCGATATAAGTGGTTAAGAGAAAGCGCTAATATAAATGATTAGCTCTATGTGGTGCATATGTGATCTTAAGTGAAATAAAATATAAAAAAATTCATAAACGATGGATTGTAACACACTTTAACTTGTTGGAATAAGAAGAATGATAAGATAAGTTTTTTATGAATCAATAAGTTTGTAAGTAAACATGTTTTGTTAAAATGACGAAGAAATATATAGCGAAAGAATTATACAAAATATACGTGAAGCACCATATTTTATGCTATCTATTTCAAAATAATCTTTTACATATAGCACAAAGGTCCTCTTCAGATAGGTTCATAGAAACTTAATCTTATTTAATCAAAAATAAATTAGTGAGAATAGTCCCATTAGAGCGCATGGACAGTTAGCTAAGGTTTGAGAAAATTTTGAAAAATATTTCAAGTGGTTACTGTTTAATAGAAAGAAGTAAAAAGGTAAATTTAGAACCTGCATGGTTTAAGGGAAGATGATAATGAGGAAATGAATAGGAAAAAGTAAGTTGACTTTTTTATAAGTAAATTTATGACACGATTAGTAATTAATAGAAATCCTTTTTTATCACCCCTTAAGGAAATAGGAAAGTTTTCTTTTAGTATAGATTTGCATTCCTATGCAGAATTCTATTTTAGAAAAACAGAATACTTTAGTGTGATAGTTTCTTCTCAGGTGTTTGTGGTGATCACTACATAAGAACAAAAACGTAGGACACTGTAAATAAAATGAAAGTAAAAGTAAAAGATGTACAACTAAAAGAGGAAAAAACAAAATTGACAAAAGAAACGAAGACGACAACTTCAATAAATGAGAACAATGAATGAAAATAAATTCTTCCAAAGTAAGTTTGAAAAAATGAAGAAAAATTCTTCTTGTGTAAACTGTGTTTGTAATAGAAAATAGGATTTTTTGTAAAATTAGCAATTAAGGTTTCCAAGTATGGAGAAAAAGCTCTGTAAAAGTGGATGGAAACTATGGAATTTTCTATTTTTTAACCTTTTTTAACATGAGCAATCAAATTCAGAAAATTAGATTTTTCTAAAATTCGTATATTTAAAGTTGGTTGGTATGGTTTGGATGCAAAAATTTGATGAACTACATTCTTACTTTGTAAGAATGTGGGAAAAATTGGATGAAAAAGTATTTTGATTTTCAGAGTATTACATTCATATAGAAATTGTTAGTATATTTGAGTTATGTGCATCATGTTTTCAAAAGTTTTTCAAGAAATTTTGCATTTGAATAGGAGGTACCGCTTAGGCATTCATTGCATTCATGTATTTTCTATATTGTGCTACAATTTGCACTAGTGCACAAATGGTTGTAAAATTCGATATGCATATTTTGGTTGCAAATTATGCGAGGAATTATATAATTCTACGCTTAGGAATGAAATTTCCTAAGGATGGAAGGATGTAACACCCCGCATTTTTTTTGGCAAAGTCAGCTAGTTTTAATAGTGGATCATGCCACTTTTTCATTATAACAAATAACGATTACAAATTATAACAGAAGATAAACTGGTCACTTATCTTCTACAGACATAATTAACCTCCCTAAGATCTAAACTATAATCCAACACCACGTAGGGTGAGATTAGTTATAGAAAAGTAAGGAGACAGAACACGCAATACATCGTGCAACACATAGCAATACACAACATACTCACTTATTTAAAAGGACGCTAGCAGTCTTAGTGTTTAAACACAACATATCTAGAAAATTTCTTTGCTCATGCAATTACTATCTTGCAGATACAGCTACTATGAAGCTATTGCAAAGATTGAATCTAGGGAGAGGATTGAAACAACACAACTAAGCAGCTATGCGAAAGCTTCTAACATCTCTTCTTTGCAACTTCAATTTTCCTTAACATCAAATGACACTACGGAAAGATGTAAGTACTCAGATCCGTAACTCCAAGCCTAAGGAACCACCATTGACCAACATAATACTATAGCAAAAATGCAGAAGATTGATAAGGATGCAGATCGTTGAAAGAATGGCACAACAAATAGCAAGACCAGGAAGGAAGACACCAAGGCAAAAACAATCTTCAAACCAGAACGACTAAAACACTAAAAGTATCCAAACAAGATGCCAAATCCAAATAAACCACAATCAACCACCCATTGCATACACAAGAAGGCATAGTCAAAAAGTTCAACCACTTTAAGTACCAGAGACAAGCATCAACGAAACATCTCAACACAACAACACCAACACCAAGAAAAAAAACATAAGAAGGCTTGCCAGGTCAGCATTAGCTTCGTTTAGCTTAAGAAACCAAGCTAGGCTAAGGGGGGAGATGACAGCCAAAGGGGAGACTGTGTGGAGCAAAATCACCAAGAAAAACGTTACCGGCAACGAAACAAGCCCGGTGAAGGGAAAGCAACCTAAAGAGAAGCTCGTGCTAAAAAGAAAGAAAGCAAAAAGGCAGGAGTCAGGGTAGGATCATAAGTGGAGACAAGGGACACTAGTTCTAAGGATTAGAGGGAAAAAGAAAGCAGTGGTGAGCTACCTAAAATATGGAGAAAAGGGGCGAAAGAGGCAGATTGGAACAACAATGATTTAGATAACATTGAAGCACAAAGATAAAGCCAGATGTAACAACCCAGATTTTCAGAACCAATTTAAAAATTTTATTTTAGCTATTTTAACGGATTTTGAATATTTAAAATAATTTATTTTAAATAATAACGACTAAAAATTTATTTAAATTGAAGATAGAACGAATAATTTTATATTAATTATAAAACGAGCCTGAAATGGTGCGACAGTTTGAAAATTTGATTTCAAATTTCAAATGAATGTACATAATTCAAATTAAATCAGATTTCAGAAAAATAAGAAATATTTGAATCTGTCTGATTATATCTTTCTAATGAATGCGAAAAATTCGGATTTCATAACGAGAATTAAAAGTAATGTCATGTTTAAAATTCAAAATAGTCGCTATGGAATATATATTTTTTAATATAATATATAGCCCTTAAAAATAGTCATTTTGCAAACGACCTCCGTTTTCGATGAAACCACTTTTGTTGGACCCGGAATGTCAAATTATTGCTAGATTCTAATTTTCATAATTTTTTGAATTATTATGTGAGCGCAGTAAATTTAAATGTGTTTGGTAATTTTAAATTTGAATTGGATCGACCAGAAAATGGCCATTTTCAAACCGTCTCCAAATTCGATGAAATTAGTTTTGTTGACAGTATCGTCAAAACATAACTAGATTTATTTTTCTGAAATTTTTGGAGTCAGTATGTGGCCCCGATAAATTAAAATGTGCGTTTAAATTTAATATACATTAATTTATATTTTAATTTTGATAAAAACTTTTCAAAATAGACATATTGGCTTACGAAACATATCCCATTGTGTTTGGAATGGGGGTATTTAGCTAGGAGCGAGAGTCGTTGGGTTTGATTTGGAGTTCGAATATGAAATTCACTTTTTAGAATTTATAATAATTATTATAAATATACCTTCATATTTCCCAAACCCTAGGAATAACGTGTTGGATCTAGATTAACCCTAGAGGGGGGTGAATAGGGTTTATCACAGTTTTTAACTGAATTAAAAATCTAACGAGATATATAATAATAAACAGATCATAGAATATAGCAGAAACAGAAATGCAGAAAATAAATCACACACAGATATAACCAGCTTTGGCAAAATCCTGCCTACTGCTGCATTCCTAAGGTTTCTACTAGGTGTTATAAACAGATCCCGCATACAAGACCATGTACACTCGCAGTGCCTGCTCCTGTCCTAACCCTAAGCTCAAAACCCTAGACTGATCGATATCCCCTCGATCATATTTCCCGTATTACAAACCCGTAACACGTAACCTAGATTTTACAGATTCTAGCAACTGTCAGTCAACACCCTGACTAATTTCCCTAGTTTGACAAACTAGAAAACAAACGATGATTACTAAGGAAAAATAAAATAAAAGCAAATAAAAACAAAACCCTAGGAAATTAAAGTAAGGGTCATCCCCTTTGGCCTTTAAACAAAACTTGGCCGGCCCAATATCCTTTAGTCCATTTTCATTCTTATTTGCCCAATTCTCTTTTACTTGGTAATGGCGGCTGTACCTTTGAACTAGGGTTTTCCTTTGAGTTCTTCAAATCGAATTGAGGTTGGTTGAATTTGCTGCTAGAAGATGTAATCTCGGATGAGCTTCACGTGGTGTTGTTCTCTGGTGCTTCGATTTGAAATTTCCCTCTCTGGCACTCAATCGAAACTGTGAGTTTTTCTGAAAATTCTTGCTTTGAAAATGCTTGAATTGATTATGTGGGTTTTCGATGCTCTGCCAGTGATGAAAATGGTGTGATTATTATAGGATTTAGGGACCCCTAAATCAACACTCTGATTTCGTATATGACTTGGCTGATTTGGCTCGATGCTTTCCCCTTTTGGATTTTGTAATTTTCGGCTTTGATTTGAATTTATTTCCACGGCTATGAATGAAATTGCTTGATTGAATTGTGATAAAAACTTGCCAAATATATTTTGAAAAAAAAAATCCATTTGCAATTCAAAACCGATTCTTGCCATTTTTGGTTCCTGAAAAAAAAATTGATTTGCAGAAAAAAAAAATCTTGCCAAATTTATTCTTTATTTGCTTGCCTGGAATTCCATTCAAAATTCCTGTAATCTGTGGTGGTTTCTGCGACTTGATTGCTTGCCAAAAATGTATTTTCTGGAAATGCTTGCCATAAATTTGTCCCACTGTAAAAATGATTTTCAGAAACTGATTACCAAAAAATAACTCTTGCCAAATCCTCTTGCATAATTTCTGGAAACTATTTAATTGAGACTCTTTTGTATGATTGAACATGCAATAAACCATTCCTTAAAACTATGCTTGTCCAACTTTGAATCTCTTGGCTTTGATAAAATCCCTTGCGTGAATTTTGCTTTGCCATATATGTGCTCTCTGTGAAAATGAATTTGAGATTTCCTGGATATAAATCATTTAAAAAATTTGCCAAGTTTGGAATGTTGGTTTCAGAAAAACTTTTGAATTGATTTCATGACATAAAACATTCATGTTATTTCTTGTTAAAACCTGACATGCACTTGTGTGGACTGTCTTCATTTGTGCCACTGCTTTAATCTTTATGCTGACTTGATGATTGTCCATTTCTGTTGCACCATATGCCTTGCTTGAACTTCTTCATGTAGTATTGCACCAAGTCCTTATGTGTATTGTTCTGAAACAGTTACCACCATGCTCTTTGAACTACTGACCCACCAATTGCTTGCTTGACTAAACACCATGTTTGTTTTTGGCATTGTTGCATCATGTATATAGGCTTTGCACCATTTCAAATCTTTTGCATGTAGACTATGAATACTTGGACTTGAACTAGTACACTGGAAAAAACTGTTTACCTGAGATTGCTTGAACTACATCTGTTGTGTATTCACATGCATGTCCACTGATGTGTTGCACCATCATGTACAAAATGATTTGAACCTGTCCATGCACCTTTGTAAGCTTGGTCTGATTCATTCTTGTGATGCATGTTTGACTTGTCACTTGAAAAACTTGACGGTTTCCATACATGACCTGTTGCTTGAACTTGGACATCACTCGATTGTTTGCTGCATCCATTTGCAATTTACTTGACATCTCTGAAATGATCTTGCTGAACCTAGGCTTGCATGTTCATGTCCTTCACTTGTTGAGTACACATGAGTTTTGTCCCTTCTTTATACTGTTGCGTTTCCATGACTCAGCCATGCTTGTATTTACACTTGTTTTAACTTGAAATCATTTGTGATTTTCTGGAATTGATCATGCAGTAACACATCTCTTTGAACTTTACTTGTGAATGCTATGTTGTATTATGCTAAACCAAACTGTTTTGTTAATCATTGACTGGTTGATGCTTCACCTTGTACATGCTGCTATGTTCTTGTACTGGCCATTTTGATTTGAACTTTGCTCGGCCAATTGTGTTGAGCTGTCTCGACCACTTTGAGTTGTTGTTGACTTTACATTGAGTTGTTTTCATATGTGCACTGAGTCGAGATGGTCCACGTGGCTACTCCTCAGTTGCACACTGATTGGCGAGGCAGTGCACACGTGTATATTTATACACGTGTGTATATGCAGCCATCCGATAAAATTTCCTGTCCCTGTGCTATACATATACAAACTGACTGGACATAGATGAATCAGATCAAGTCATGAAAAATGATGGGAAACACACCAGAAAAACTGAGGTAAATAAAATTTTAAAAATAATATTTGCATGTATTTTGAAAATTATTTCTGTTCCATATACTGTGTGTGTGTGTGTGTGTTTCTGTATATGATAGGTATGAAGACTGGACTGACTGAGCTGTGAAGACAAAAGATTGAAGACAGAAGGCAGAAGATAGCATATGTCAGTATATATATATATTTGAGTCTGTGTAAATGAATGTATATATAGAAATGTTTAACTGAGTGACAGTGTTATAGTGAAGAGCTGATGTACAGAAAAAGAAATTTGTACTGATATTTATAATAAACAAATTCATTTGAAATAAAATATTATTTTATTGTTGTCAAACAAACTTTTCTATTTTATTCAGTCAATTTACAAGTACAAATATTCTATGAATGTATTTAAATAGTGGAGTATTAAATAGCTATACCGTTTCAATGTTGAAATAGAATATTTATATTCAAATAAAATACTGTATGAATATATGAATGTCTGTACAGTTGTATTCTATTTAAATATAAATATTATATTCCTATTTGTGATGTATATATAGAATAGTACAGTAACAAACACATTTAAAATATTATTTATTTGGTTGTTATCATCAAACAAAAATCATATAATTGTGTATACAACTACGTCATATACAACAATCTCCCCCTTTTGATGATGACAAACAAATAAAAGATTTTGAGCAAAATAAATGTGTTTGATAGTGAATTTTGAACTCCCCCTATTTATTACCTCCCCCTACAACAGAAAAACTCCCCCTATAACTGTGCATGAGTAACTGAACTGAATATAACTGTGCATGAGTGAACTGAACTGAATAATAATGAAGTGAACTGAACTGAATAATAATGAATTTTCAAAATTAAAAATATTTATAAAATATTCACTCATAAATCAAAATCTGAACCCATTCTCCCCCTTTTGTTATCATCAAAAGGATACAAAAATTAAAATACAGATGAAAAATGACTAAAAATATAATTTCAGCTTAAGAGGAAGAACAGTCATCATAAATCTCAATCAGTCAAACAAAAATCATAATATACTGAGAACAGGTGGCATATTTCACATTGTAGATAATGACGGATTCACGATGAAATTTATATAGACGGGGGGAGTTATAAAAATGATTTCCAATTATTTTCAAAGAATTTTATAAAAAAGAGCACAAAAAACAGTGACGGATTTGGACTATAATTAATAATTCAACTTAAGTGAGAAAATCGAATAATCTCAAATCCCAATACCTATCAATCAACAAATCATAATACGTCATAAGATTTTAACACATTTCACAGATTAGAAGATGGATTGATAGGCTGGTTTTTACACAAAGGAGAATTTCAGAACAATTTCAGTTTATAGCACATTTTTTTTATTTAAGAGCACACTAACCACGCATAACCTGAGCTTGGATTTTTAAATGAGGTCAGTCGCAGCTTAAATTATAAGTTATCTCATAACCATACATAACCAGAGCTTGGATTTTTAAATGAGGTTAGAGACACACTTATGTATTAATTATATATTTTATCATTTTCAGGTTTGAATAGAAAAAAAAACTCCTCGGTGTATACAACCAATATGAATGATAGAAATGTGGTAGGTACAGAAATGGACTGTGAAATAAATTTCTAAATTAATTATATTATGAAATATGCTCGACTGTACCGGGATCATTGAAAATTCCAGTTGTCACTAATTCTGAATAATAACATAACCACAATTCCATCACAAATATTTTCACTGTTTATCCAAAAAGAATTTTTTAAAAAAAAAATTAACTCTCCACATTAATATAAAATCATAGCGGATGGCAGAAGGATGATAGGTAACGAAGATGGTCGTGAAATAATTGCCAGTTCAAAGATATTATAATAAATGCTCAATCATCATGAAAATATTAATAAAATCTCCTCGTGTTGTGAAATATACTGTAGTCACAATTCATCACAATTTCAAAATCTGATAATAATTTTTGATGAACTATGAATACAGTTCAATTTTGGATATTGATTTCAATTTCTGAATGAATAATCAATAAATAAGTTTAAAATTGAAAATCAATTACAAGAGGAATATGAAGAGCTATACAAAGCAAGAGGGATAAGAAAAAATATATATACATAAAAATTCAGCGCTTCTGATACCACTTGGTGTCTCTATTAACAAATTTTAATTACAAGGCCCAAATAGACAGAATTAACAAATTTGCACATTTTCCAAAGCTGCAGATAAGAACTAGAAATTATTTGAAACAGTATCAGAGCAGCACAGAAAACAATATCACATTAGTCTTGTTAGAGGATGGTCACATAAGATCATTCATGATCCAAGATTAGAAATACTATTTATTTGAAATCATTTGAGGAATATGAAAAAAACTCTAGATTTAATGAATCGATCACACCAAATTATTAGTTTCACATTTAAGATATGTGTGTGATTCAGTAAATCAATAATTTCAAATGATTTTAAACAAACATATATTCAAATCAAGTAATCATGAAAACAAAGAGATTTAAGACCAGATTTTCATAGAATTTTTTTATAAGAATTTCTGACAAGCAAAAAGAATTTTTCAGAATATTTACAGCAAGTTTGAGTAATAATTCATGATCCAAAAAAAAATAGTGGTTTATTCAAAATCACTTGAACAAATGTAAATCTTGAGATACAATGAATCAATCACACAGGATTAAAATTTTAGATCTGAGAGGTGTGTGAGATTCAAAATATCTGAAATTTTCAAGTGATCTCAAACGAACAAACAAAAAACATAATGATCATGAGTAAAGATAAATTTCAAGATGTATCATCGATTCAAGATAAAAAAATCAACATATCCAAGCCAATCTGAAAAATAATGAAATTATCACAACTGATAAATATTGATGTGCTGTAATGAGTATAATATTTCAAGCTTTTCTAAACTGAATTAGAAGAAACCCAAAACAACAGATATATGTGAAATTTCATTAAATATTCAGATCTTCAAAATTTTAGAATTTATACTAACAGTGTTCAAGATATGATATGAATGCTTCAGCACTGTTAGAAATTCAGGGATCAGAAAATAAACTTCAAAACAATTGCAGAAATATTTACAAATTTGAATTCAAGATCTGGAAATAATTTAAACATCAGAGTTCTATTCAAATAAAGTGGATTTCCAGAAAATATGAATTCTAAAATTGGAAGTCTAAGAAAGTACAAAAGAAAGACAAAAAACATATGGCAGTGACAAAACAAACAGAAGAGATAAAGAAAATAAGCAGAAAGGGTAGAATGAGGAATACACAAAGAAAAATATTTTTTTTTACAAAGGTTGATTTTAGAGGTTATACCTGAATCCAATGTAAATCGAAATCTCTAACTCAACAGACTTGGCTAGAGAAACTGTGAATGATACAAAACCACAAAACAGTTTGAATTTGAATCTCCTTTGAATAGTAGTTCCTCAGCCACCTCCAGTACCAAAGTGTTTAGGGGATTGAGTGGTCTAACAAAATTAGTGAAATCACTCACAGTTGTGTGTTGGACTTTCGGTACCCAAACTTGTTTGAATAGCAACCCATCAGAATTTATTAAAGTGCCTTTAGGGACCCAGATCTGTCTGAATTTAGATGAATTCATTTTGTTTCTTTTTGTAGTCCAAACAGAGTTGTTTCTAAACAAGTTTACATTTTTCTTTCGATTAAAAAATCCTTTGTAATTATCAAAGTTCAGATTATCAAGTCGATTCTTTTCAAAGAAGTTTGAAGGATTTTTAAAATCACTTGAATTTCGTTTTTCAAAAACATTTATTCTCCCAAAACCAAGACCACGTTTATTTCCAACAGAAAATTGGTTTTTTAACAAAATATCCAAAGATTTTTTACTGTTTGAAAATTTAGACAAAATTGTTTCAAGTTGTTGAATTTCAGTTTTAAGATTACTGTTTTCTTTAATTAAATCTGAACAACGATTTTTAGTGATCTTACATCTTTCAAACTCAGATTTCAAAACCAAATTTTCATCATTAAGCAATTTAATTTTGGTTTGGGACTCAGCCATTTCAAAATCAAAATATTTTCGACTTTCAGATTCAAGTTTCTTCAAATATTCAATTTCGATTTCAAGCTCTTTCAAAATCAGATCTGTTTTCAACAAACTATCATTTTCAGCAATTTCATGTTTGGAATTTTTGGTAGCCTTAAAATTTATAAATTCCTCTTGTAAACAATTGTTTGCATCATTCAACTCAATCTCGTTATCTTTTAAAATTAGAATTTCTTCTTCAAGCCTTTGAATGTTATTATTGAGATGAACGAGATCAGTTTTTAATTTCAAACAATTTTCACAATTAGAATTTTCAAATCTCACAACATTTTCAAGTTTTAATTCCAAACAAAGAATTTTGCTTGTTAACTCACGATTTTCAGTTTTCAAAGATTTATTTTTAGAATGGAGTTTGTCAACAGATTTAGTTAAATCCACGCACATATAAACTAAATCTTCATATGAGAAATTTTCTGTTTCAGCATCTGTTGATTCTCCATTATCTGATCCTTCAGAATTTTCATTTGTAAATCCTGTTAAACAGAACTCTAAATCTGAGTTGACTTTCTCGGGTTTTGAGCTACCGTTGTCAGATCTTCCATACTTCGTATTGAGAGTATCCCAGATTTCTTGTGCAGATAAACAATAGCAGATAAGATTAAACTGTTTAGTACTAAGATAATCAAATATAATTTTCATAGCACGAGTACTGAAAGTAATATCTACACTATCAAATCCATTGATAACAACATCCCAATATTTAATATTAACAGATTTTAAACAAAATTCCATTTTGGATTTCCAGTTTAAAAAATCTGTTCCATCGAAAATAGTTGGAGATGAACTGGACTGACTCTCTATCGACTGACAACTAGGAATCACCATTACTCTAGAGTTAACAGAATACCTGCTCTGATACCACTTGTTGGATCTAGATTAACCCTAGAGGGGGGTGAATAGGGTTTATCACAGTTTTTAACTGAATTAAAAATCTAACGAGATATATAATAATAAACAGATCACAGAATATAGTAGAAACGGAAATGCAGAAAATAAATCACACACAGATATACCCAGCTTCGGCAAAATCCTGCCTACTGCTGCATTCCTAAGGTTTCTGCTAGGTGCTATAAACAGATCCCGCATACAAGACCATGTACACTCGCAGTGCCTGCTCCTGTCCTAACCCTACGCTCAAAACCCTAGACTGATCGATATCCCCTCGATCAGATTTCCCGTATTACAAACCCGTAACCTAGATTTTACAGACTCTAGCAACTGTCAGTCAACACCCTGACTAATTTCCCTAGTTTGACAAACTAGAAAACAAACGACGATTACTAAGGAAAAACAAAATACAAAGTAAATAAAAACAAAACCCTAGGAAATTAAAGTAAGGGTCATCCCCTTTGGCCTTTAAACAAAACTTGGCCGGCCCAATATCCTTTAGTCCATTGTCATTCTTATTTTCCCGATTCTCTTTTACTTGGTAATGGCGGTTGTCCCTTTGAACTAGGGTTTTCCTTCGAGTTCTTCAAATCGAATTGAGGTCGGTTGAATTTGTTGCTAGAAGATGTAATCTCGGATGAGCTTCACGTGGTGTTGTTCTCTGGTGCTTCGATTTGAAATTCCCTCTCTGGCACTCAATCGAAACTGTGAGTTTTTCTGAAAATTCTTGCTTTGAAAATGCTTGAATTGATTATGTGGGTTTTCGATGCTCTGCCAGTGATGAAAATGGTGTGATTATTATAGGATTTAGGAACCCCTAAATCAACACTCTGATTTTGTATATGACTTGGCTGATTTGGCTCGATGCTTTCCCCTTTTGGATTTTGTAATTCTTGGCTTTGATTTGAATTTGTTTCTACGGCTATGAATGAAATTGCTTGATTGAATTGTGATAAAAACTTGCCAAATATATTTTGAAAAAAAATCCATTTGCAATTCAAAACCGATTCTTGCCATTTCTGGTTCCTGAAAAAAAAATTGATTTGCAGAAAAAAAAAATCTTGCCAAATTTATTCTTTATTTGCTTGCCTGGAATTCCATTCGAAATTCCTGTAATCTGTGGTGGTTTCTGTGACTTGATTGCTTGCCAAAAATGTATTTTCTGGAAATGCTTGCCATAAATTTGTCCCACTGTAAAAATGATTTTCAGAAACTGATTACCAAAAAATAACTCTTGCCAAATCCTCTTGCATAATTTCTGGAAACTATTTAATTGAGACTCTTTTGTATGATTGAACATGCAATAAACCATTCCTTAAAAACATGCTTGTCCAACTTTGAATCTCTTGGCTTTGATAAAATTCCTTGCGTGAATTTTGCTCTGCCATATATGTGCTCTCTGTGAAAATGAATTTGAGATTTCCTGGATATAAATCTTTTAAAAAAATTGCCAAGTTTGGAATGTTGGTTTCAGAAAAACTTTTGAATTGATTTCATGACATAAAACATTCATGTTATTTCTTGTTAAAACCTAACATGCACTTGTGTGGACTGTCTTCATTTGTGCCACTGCTTTAATCTTTATGCTGATTTGATGATTGTCCATTTCTGTTGCACCATATGCCATGCTTGATTTTCTTCATGTAGTATTGCACCAAGTCCTTATGTGTATTGTTCTGAAACAGTTACCACCATGCTCTTTGAACTACTGACCCACCACTTGCTTGCTTGACTAAACACCATATTTGTTTTTGGCATTGTTGCATCATGTATATAGGCTTTGCATCATTTCAAATCTTTTGCATGTAGACTACGAATACTTGGACTTGAACTAGTACACTGAAGAAAAAAAACTGTTTACCTGAGATTGCTTGAACTACATCTGTTGTGTATTCACATGCATGTCCACTGATGTGTTGCACCATCATGTACAAACTGATTTGAACCTGTCCATGCACCTTTGTAAGCTTGGTCTGATTCATTCTTGTGATGCATGTTTGACTTGTCACTTGAAAAACTTGACTGTTTCCATACATGACATGTTGCTTGAACTTGGACATCACTCGATTGTTTGCTGCATCCATTTGCAGTTTACTTGACATCTCTGAAATGATCTTGCTGAACGTAGGCTTGCTTGTTCATGTCCTCCACTTGTTGAGTACACATGAGTTTTGTCCCTTCTTCGTACTGTTGCATTTCCATGACTCAGCCATGCTTGTATTTACACTTGTATTAACCTGAAATCATTTGTGATTTTCTGGAATTGATCATGCAGTAACACATCTCTTTGAACTTTACTTGTGAATGCTATGTTGTATTGTGCTGAACCAAACTGTTTTGTTAATCAATGACTGGTTGATGCTTCACCTTGTACATGCTGCTATGTTCTTGTACTGGCCATTTTGATTTGAACTTTGCTTGGCCATTTGTATTGAGCTGTCTCGACCACTTTGAGTTGTTGTTGGCTTTACATTGAGTTGTTTTCATATGTGCACTGAGTCGAGATGGTCCACGTGGCTACTCCTCAGTTGCACACTGATTGGCGAGGCAGTGCATACGTGTATATTTATACACGTGTGTATATGCAGCCATCAGATAAAATTTCCTGTCCCTGTGCTATAAATATACAAACTGACTAGACACAGATGAATCACATCAAGTCATGAAAAATGATGAGAAACACACCAGAAAAGCTGAGGCAAATAAAATTTTAAAAATAATATTTGCATGTATTTTGAAAATTATTTCTGTTCCATATACTGTGTGTGTATGTTTCTGTATATGACAGGTATGAAGACTGGACTGACTGAGCTGTGAAGACAAAAGATTGAAGGCAGAAGGCAGAAGATAGCATGTGTCAGTATATATATATGAGTCTGTGTAAATGAATGTATATATGGAAATGTATAACTGAGTGACAGTGTTATAGTGAAGAGCTGATGTACAGAAAAAGAATTTTGTACTGATATTTGTAATAAACAAATTCTTTTGAAATAAAATGTTATTTTATTGTTGTCTAACAAACTTGTCTATTTTATTCAGTCAATTTACAAGCACAAATCTTCTATGAATGTATTTAAATAGTGGAGTATTAAATAGCTATACTGTTTGAATGTTGAAACAGAATATTTATATTCAAATACAATACTGTATGAATATATGAATGTCTGTACAGTCGTATATTATTTAAATATAAATATTATATTCCTATCTGTGATGTATATATAGAACAGTACAGTAACAAACACATTTAAAATATTATTTATTTGGTTGTTATCATCAAACAAAAATCATATAATTGTGTATACAACTACGTCATATACAACATAACGTAGCCACGTCCTCAAACAAGATCGATGGCCGCGGAACTCCAACCTTCTTCACCAAATTTCACGAAATTCGGTCATTGAAAATGGTAACTTTCTTCTGTAAAAACAATGAGCTCGACGAGCTCTCGAATGGGAACGGTGGAGATTATCCCTGGTGCCTTGGGTTTCTCGAAATCGAAGCTAAAAGGGCTCGACTTTGGAGGCGTTTCCTTGGTCTCCTGTGCGTGCGAGTGGCTCGGAATTCAGGACGATGGTGGTTGAGGTCTAGGGCTTGACGGCGACAACTTCTGATCAACGTTCGGCGGTCTGGAATTATGTGCGGTGGTGGATAGTTATCAGCGATAATGGGTTCGACATGTCCAGAACAAAGAAGAAAGAAAAAAGGCAGTGTTTTGTAAAACATAATTAAAGGTTGATTTTATATTTAATTATATAATTTAGGCAATTAGTTAATTTAAAAAGCATAGATTTAAAATCAGTTTACATTTAATATAAAATACATTGTTAAAAATCTGAAATATTAAATATAAAATACGTTGTTTAAAATCTGAAATATTTAATATAAATACATTGTTAAAAATCAGATTTTTAAAAATAAAAAGCATTGATTTTTTTTCAGATTTTAATATATAAAGAATTTATAAAAATCTAATTTTTGATATAGAAAAGAATTTATAAAAATCTAATTTTTGATATAGAAAAGAATTTATAAAATTCTGATTTTTGATATAGAAAAGAATTTATAAAAATCTGATTTTTTTGATATGTAAAAGAATTTATAAAAAATACTATTTTTTAAAAAATACCATGGTTTTAGAAACAACAATAGAATTGTTTTGAAAATAAAATTTGCATTGTTTTTGAAAATAAAATTTGCATTGTTTTGAAAATAAAATTAGCATTGTTTTTAAAATAAAAATAGCAAAATAAAAAAATGATTGTTTTTAAAAATATTTAGAACAGTATATAGCATCGTATTAAAAATATGATTTTTAATATATATACCACTTGAAACAGATTGCGATGGAACTGACTGGAAGTAGAACGGAATCCAAATCGTCCGCTAAAGACTGACGGAGTGGAACCCAAGGTGAGAAATCCTCACTAAAAATTCTGCATAGTTATTTATTTATTTTCGTAACTGAAAAATATATAGAATTGCCAGTGTAGATTTTTATCAGTTTAATTATTATAAATTGTACACGGTACCTATTAGATTACTTTCCTCGTCCATAGACCATGGACGATTTAAATTGACTGTATTGTGTGTTGTTTGTGATGTTGAAATGTTTAACATATTAAAAATAATGTTAATATTAATGTGATAGTGAAATTAAATTATAAATATTCATTTATAATTTGAACAGCGAAAATGGTTAAATAGAAAATAATTCAAACTGAATTTGAATTAGTTAAATTTATTAACCAATGATTTATTTAAATAACTGTTGTTGTTTGAAAACCCCACACGGGTATTGGGATGATATTTGACATACACTAGTCCCAATATTTAGTTGTATGTCAATCGATGGATTGACAGTCTGTGATGAACGTTATTTATTTATTTTAATGCTCACACGGTTGTAAATTTCACTCTGGATGTGAATGGACTGTTTGATGATTATTTATCATTATTATTGCATACATGCGATGTATGAAATCCATATAACTGAAATTATATGGTAATTGATTGAGTCGCATTCCAATTCAGAAATAAAGAACATTTTTAAAATAAAGAACATTTTTAAAATAAAGAACATTTTTAGAATAAAGAATCTTTTAAAATAAAGAATATTTTTAAAATAAAGAATATTTTAAAATAAAATGTTTTAATAATAAAAATCACATTTTTATTGTTTGTATAAAGAATAAAATAATCATTTGTTGAATTATATTTTTGTACATTAAAAATGTCACCTTTAAACATGTTAATGAAAATAAAATAATCACTTGTTGAATTATATTTTTGTACATTAAAAATGTCACCTTTTAACATGTTAATGAAAATAAAATATTCATTTGTTGAATTATGTTTTTGTTAAAAATGTCACTTTTTAACATGATAATGAAAATAAAATAATCATCTGTTGAATTATATTTTTGTACATTAAAAATTTCACTTTTTAACATGTTAAGGAAAATGAGAATAATCATTTGTTGAATTATATTTTTGAACATTAAAAAATGTCATTTTTCACATGTTAAGGAAAATGAGAATAATCATTTGTTGAATTATATTTTTGAACATTAAAAAATGTCATTTTTAACATGTTAAGGAAAATGAGAATAATCATTCATTGAATTATATTTTTGAACATTAAAAATGTCATTTTTAACATGTTAATGAAGTAAATAAAATATTTTTTTATTGAATAAAAATTTTGAACCATAAAAATATCATTTTTATTGTATGTATAAACCATATAAAATATTCACGTATTGAATAAAAAATTTGAACAATAAAAATAGTTATGTAGTTAAACGCCCTTTGTTTATCGATCGAATTATTCATTTTTATAATGAATATCGAAACGAAGTGATTCAAAATTTAATATTTTGAAAATATTATTATTTTAATACGATAAAGATATAGCATATTCAATTTTGATTTAAAATCGGAAATGAAGTTGGAATCATTTTAAAATGAATTTATAAACGATTTATAAAATACATTTCAACTAGAAATCCATGAAATATGCACAATATATATATTATATATATTTAATGGCCTAAATAGAACACGTCGCGCAGTGACCGTTCGCGAATTTCGACCATTAACTTCAAATTGATGTAACGGGAGATCCAACCGTCGGATTCTCCTAAAACTGGAACCATTAGGTTTGTATCGAAAAGAGCTTTCCAATGAATATAAGAAGTTTGAAATCAAACGGATGGATTTGGAATTATGTCCAAATCAAATTTGAAAAAGGTCGCTATGGATGCAGTTCGGTGCCCATTATTGGAAACTGACTGTACGGGCCTTGGTAAAATTATTAAAAGTATTAATAAATTGTGTAAAATCATAACAAATGGGTTAGAAAGATTTTAAATGAAAAATTCCATATTTGAAAAGAAAAGAATTTATTTTTATCAAAATGAACTAGTTGTTAACAAGAATAAATCTTTAAATTAAAATTTAATGAAGTTTTCCAGTTAATTTAATATTTAATTGGAATTGAATAAAATAAATTGGAATTGAATAAAATAAATTGGAAATAAACAAAATAAATTGGATTTTGGGTTTGTCATGAATGGTGTCTTAAATAACGCTGTTCTTAAACCCCGTGTGAAAGGAATAAATCTTTTAATTAGGATTTAGAAAAGTTTACTAATTAATTAATGTTTAATTAGAGTTGTAATGAAATTTGATTGAATTTGGAATTTACAAATCTTTTATTAAGATTTAAATGGAATTTATAAATCTTTTAATAAGATTTAAATGGAAAATTTTCCAAAGTAAAGTTTTCCAATCTAATAGAATAAATTGGAATTGAAGGGAATTCAATTTAATAATAATCGAGATAAGCTTCTGTGAATGAAGACCGTTACTATATACGGAATTTAAAAAGGCCTTGCCATTATTCCATTTATATTATTAGTCTGATCCGGAAAGTAATATCGATTATATATTGATCCTTTTTCATGAAGATTCCATAGTTAATGGAAGTTGATTTGGGTTTATCGTGAACTGTGTTTTAAATGACATAAGTTTTTTAACCCATTTAAAGATAAATATTAATTTCCTAAATTTGAATAATCATAAAGTACTTTTTTTGATATTAAACCAAATTAGAGTTTCAATAAATATATAATTTGACTGAAATGGGAATGAGATAATTCAATTTATCGAATTCTTGAAGAGAATGGAGTACCATCAGTATTACTCCAGGCGATAGTCTAACTCTTTAATTAGATTTTAACGTGATATCGTAATTAAATTTACCAATAACACTGTAGGTGTTAGATATGGATTGCTACTAGGTTTGCTCCATGTGACGAATAGGTTGGGATTGGGATAATAAATATAAATAAATGGTTACTTCGGTAAGGTTCGATAATCCCGACTAGTTGATAAAATCTTTTGAAATTGATATCCAAAGGAAGATTAAAGAATAAATTTAAAAGAATTTATCTTTGATAAAATTGATGGGAACCTTTCAGTAATAATGTGAATATTTTATTAAAAAAATATTCTGAATTGGAATTGAGGCGTATGATGTGTTTTTATAGCACTTGATTGTTGATTATAAAATACGCGAGTTATTCGGAATGACCGGGTTTAACCCATTCTGAATAATTACTACGATGATTAAAAATCGACGATGAAGACGGTGGTTGAAGACCGGAGATCTTCACATCGTTTGGATGATTACTGATGTCTTGATTGGGCCATACACCTAAGACAAGGTAATAAGTGGTGATCGTTTAAACGTACTTGGAGATCGACGGATATGGGAGGACCTCTCTCCTGTATTGGACATATGGGACGATGAATAAGGTGCCTCCGGTTTCATTCAGACCAATAACGGACTTGTAAATGGATGGTATGTCTGACATTTTATTCCTTTATGTTGTATTTATTGATCTCTGCAAAATATGTATCTGTTTGGTGGCGGAGAATTTATTCTCTTGCTTAACACCCTTCTCTGAGATGTACGAGCTTAGAGGTTATATATTGGCAGAAATCAATGGTATGGTAGGTATTGTCAATGTGGCATGCTAAGATGCAAATGATCAAGACTTTTGTTGAAAAGCAAAGCCTTGTGGTTGATGATCAAAGCACAACTTATTTAGGCATAGCTTTGTGTATAGCGTTACTTCGCGAGCTTCATGCCCCGGAATGAACTAGAAACGGGATGAGGACTTCAGGGAAATGGACATATGTTAGTTTCTAGCTAGGAATAACGTCATGGTATTGAGCCCGAACTGTTTACTCATGTGGATGTTTCTTACTACTTGATGGATAGGGAGGCGCCTCGGATATATCGGTCACTATGTGATCGATGGATGTTCTGGTCGATATACTGACTAGATTATTTTATGCCCCATAGGGCAGACTAACATATAGTTTATGTTATTGCCAATCATCAATGGATGACTGGCCCTGTCGCTAACCGCAGGTGCAGTCGTGGCTGTATCCTGAGGCTCGGGCTAGAGAGTCTTGAATTGGTAAGGACGATCGCTTGCCTTGGTTCATAGATGGAAACCCAGTTTCCAATATGCGATATTCGGTTTTAGTAGTAAATATATATATGGCGACATAATATAATGGTACCTACGCCGCCTATGATAGATACATTTATATTTGAAGTTGATTTCTTCACTTATAATAATAATAAAAGATGAAATTTTGCGTATCAACCATATTTGGCTATTATAAGGGAAAACTTTATCCTCGACTGCGTTCATTGTGTGATGGGACCTGAGTCTTATAATAGCTTCATTTTTCTAAAAAGCATTGAGTTGTTTTATTTTAAACTAAGATTCATGTGGAGTAAACCCATTCCGCGTTATACGGCGTGGTCCCATGATTTACCTAACTTTAAAATCAAGCTAATAATTGTTTTAGTTCTCACACCAGTCCCATGACTGACCTGGAGTTTATTGTTTTAACTTAAAATCTGGGTGCCCCTATTTTCCACACGGGCAGCTAATAGTTTTGGTTTTGCAGATATTATATTCACAGGATCCTGGTTTACAGCTGAAACGATATTCGGAAAGTTCTGTATCTGTGTATTTCTTTCAGTTGTATTTTGTATTATTTTTCCGCTGCTATTTAAATGTAATTTAAATCTTTGATATTTTTATGATGTATATTATTTATTCGTACTCTGATATATTCCTGTACTCTGATGTAATTGTTGTGATAGCAATGAAATGTTCTATTGTTTGTGTTCTGATTTACCGTGTTCTCAATTCAATCTGTACTTTCCTTTACGGGGAAGTTCGGGTCGTTTCATTTAGTATCAGAGCTTTGGTTTACAGAGCTCAAGAACAAGACACATTAGAACCGAACGAAAGAATTCATCAGAGATTGGATTAGTAATATCCAATAAGAATAACTTGTTAGAGATAGGATCAATAGTATCCTAGAACGTGTGTGAAGAGTATTAATTTAAAAAAAAACAAATTTAGTTTTGAAATTTCTATCTTAAAATACGCATTAGAGTATATTATTTTATTTTAATTTGGGCAATCAAGTATATTAAAATTTTGAATATATGCATAATTAACGTATATTCAAAGTTTTAATATACTGGATAGATATAGAATCACACTCTAGTCACCCGGAGATAATTCAGATGATGGAGCTCCATCATCAGTATTTGTGTTCGAGTTTCAAAAGTGGGATATCTATATATTTCCCATTGAATGGTGTGAGAACCAAAACATAGTTAGAATTCATTGTTGTGATTTGACGTTAAAAATATGATTTTGACTATGTATTAAAGTTATGTCTTTGAAATGCTAATCAACTAATTGATTGCTGGTTGTGATGTTTGATTATTAGTTGAACTAATAAAAATATTGAAATGGTAATTAATTTAACCAATATGAGAATAAAAGATAAATTTAGCCGAATTGAATAAAATATTGGATTGAATTGAAAATTGTTTGGAATTTCCTATATGTACATATGTATACGTTGAACATGTTATAGCATGGAAGCCAAGAAGAGGAATAAAATTGCATGCCTGACAAATAGATACATGTAACAACCCGTGTTTTTATGATGTGTACTTACTATAAATCAAGGCAAAATTAATTTTAAAATAAGAATCAAGGGAAACGGGTTACGCCATTGCATTTGTCTTGAAATTCTGCTTGGAAACGAGTCCGAGTTTTCGAAAATTGGAGTCCGTATGACCAAGTTATGACCTTTCGAAGTTTTCAGAAGTTTTCAAGTTCAAAACAGCTCAATTCGAATTCAAAATTCGAAATTCAAACCTCAGAATGGACTGGGCGGGAAATTTCCCGCCCAGGACCAGGTTGACCTGGGGGTCAACTATGTAGTCGACCTGCCCAGGACCAGGTCGACCATAGTATCGACTTGGGGGTCGACCTGGTGACCGAGCCCATTTTTGAAGCTGGATTCACTTTGATGTTTCTGGCCTCGTTTCTGTCCACATTCGTTGACCTGACCCTATAAATACAGCCCCTAACACCAGTCTCTCTACACAAAATTCTTTCTGACCTTATGCTGCTCTAATTCTGGTTGAAAAGTTTGAGAAGGGGACTACTTCTTCTACGTTGAGACTGCGTTAAGAGAATTGCTGATTTGGGGATTTCTATTAGGACTTGACTAAGCATATAAAGATTCAACATCGACTCTCTTTTTCTAATTCTCGAACCACGATCTGTAAGCCACAGTTATTTTTAGATTTAAACTGTAAATGTAATATGAATATGATGTAAATTGAAATTGGACCTATGTATGATGACTGTTTTACATCCATTCTTGTTCATCTTGGATCTTGACTTTTGGATATATTATGACATTGATTTGGGGCCTATTCATGTTGTAAATCAAAAAGAAAACCCCTCATATTATCATGTTGAATCTACTATTAGTCACAAGTTTATGACTATCACCTTTTGTCAATCGTTACCATGATTATGCTATCACCTTATGTCAATCGTTACCATGACTATACTATCACCTTATGACAATTGTTATCTTGACTAGTACCTTATTTTGTTAGATTTGAAATCTTTATGTTTGAGGCCAATATTCCATATGCCAGTAATGTTATAATCTTTTATCAAGTCATACCATGTTATGCTAGTAATCACTTTTGCCACGTTATACCCATCCCTTTTTATGTTATTCCCTAATTAGATTTATTTGTATCGATTCGAGCTTACGTACGATGGGAATACGATTTGGGTAGACTAGGTAAAACATGAATTGACTTTGAACTTTAAACATGAACGTTATTATAACTTGAACCTAAATATGGACTTGAACTTGACACGATTTGACATGAAACATGACATGAAAACTCGACATGAATTTTGACATGAAAACTTGAATGTGGGCATGACAATTAGATAAACTTGAAAATGGCCAACTCGAGGTTGGGTTGAGTTTGCAGTGTAAATCTGCCCGGAACCGCCTGGCAAATCCAGTGGCTGCAAACAATAGGATCCAATGTGGGTAGTTGGTCATTTCGCACGTAAAACCCAAGGTTAGACTATGTTGTGGTGTAAATCTGCCCGGAACCGCCCGGCAAATCCAGTAACCACAACAGTTAGTCTAATGTGAGAGGTTGAGGTGCATTAATGAATTAATGCCACATGATAGGGTTAAGTCATCAACCACTTGAATATACTTAACCAACTTGACACGATGATTTGATAGGGTTAAGTCATGAACCGCTTGAACACACTTAACCGACTTGATACATGATTTGGATAGGGTTAAGTCACGAATTTGAATGACAACACTTAACCCATTAGAAATCCTAGTTACGTGGTCCTTTTCAGCAGTAGCCCACTTAGATGTATCACGATACCCTGGGACTAGGAAGGGTGGGGCACAATTACTAGGCCGATTGTAAGCGACCAGAACGACGGCTGAGTAGGTGCGCCATTGTAGGTTCAGGCGGACTATGGTCGTGCACGTAGTCCGGAGTTGAAAAAGAAGGCATTGGACACCCGTAGATTTACACTATGCGTGCTTGATTCGTGTCGGTGGTTGGCACCATAGGGCTTGATACACCCTATGGTGGACCTAGCACAGGTAACTACATTTCAGGATAGGGTCGTAAGACACAGACACATGACGAGCTAGAACTTGTAGGGAGCCGATCGATTAGTAGATCGTACCGTAAGACCCCGTAATGGGTCGCTTCATGATATTGGGCCAAGGGATCATTTCATGATTAATACTTGACATGGGTTAGAACACTAGTACAGTTGGTGTAGCGAATCTTGAATATGCGATGCTAGACTTGACTTATCTTGTTATCTTAATTATCCTACCAGTTCTGTTATCATCCTTATGTTTAATTCCAGTTTTCACATGTCATGTTACCTTTACTAGTTTTCATACTAAAAGTCACTAGGGCTTACCAGTCTTTATGACTGACTCTTTTTCTTTCGCCTCTTTTTCTTTCGTTCCCCCCCCCCAGGTTCTCAGGGAGGAAACACTAGCTCTTAGCTTGGATTTAGCTTGCTTTCTGACAGCTCATGTACGGTTTGGTCTTGGGCTATGTTATGGCTGCTTCTGCTATTTATGGGGAATAATTTACTTTTGTTTTAAGTTTATGCTTCTTTATTTGGAACTTGATGTAATGGAATAATTTGTACCTTGGATATATGAGGTTTTGACTCTTTTTCTTGAAAGAAATAAAAAGTTGGTTTTTAATTTCTACTGCTGCTTTATTTATGTTCTACCTTGTGATATCTCTGTGTATGTTTACATAGATAATACTCCACCAAAACTAGTGCATTCCCTTTGTGAGTGACCCTAGCGGAGGTGGGGTGTTACATTTGGTATCACAGCAGAAGGTTACCAGGCTGGGAAAAAAGCTTTTAAAAAAAAACCTTCTGAAACTATTTTCAAAACCATTTATAAAGAAGCATTTTTCAAGAAAAGTTTTACTTTTAAAAAGTCTATTCCCCAAGAAGCCATTAGCACTTCCCTTTGTTTCCTCGTTTGGATCTTTTTCTTTTCGTTTTTCAGCTTGGCCAATCTTAACCTGCCTGAGGGAATACCCGTGCCTGGATGGTTCCGAAGGTACTTAGAAGCCAGGGCCAACGACGCGGGCACGGCAGACATCCCTCCTCCTCCTCCCCCAGTGGCTGCGGTTCCTCCTCCTCCTGGTACCGCCTTTGCCAAAATATGCAAAGATTTTAAAGCAATGGGCGGCAAGAACTTCGTTGGAACTGAAACCTTTGTTGAGGCACGAAACTGGCTAAAGGAGACGGAAGACTTGTTCATTATCTTTGATATGGAGGACCATAGGAAAGTTCAGTTGGCAGCATGGTTGTTGAAACAGGAAGCTGCATTTTGGTGGGAAGTCACCAACGCTACCCGGCCAGTTGAGACTTGGGCAGACTTTAGGGAGAGATTTGGGCTTAAATTCTTATCGTCAGCAGAAGAGAACCTTCAGATGGAGAGGTTCCTAGCACTCAAGCAAGGGGACATGTCTATTAGGGAGTACGTGAATAAGTTTAATCATCTTGCTCGGTTTGGTTTGGATTTGGTCAACACAGCCCAGAAAAAGGCTGTACGCTTTGCTTGAGGATTGAACGAGCCACTACACAGCTTGGCCCTAACTCATATACCCATGGGGGCGACCTTTGAAAGCTTGGTGGATATGGCTCTACTTCATGGGGAAGACAAGAATAGCACGAAGGAGGTTCAGCCTAATGAGACTCAGAATAAGAAAGCTGACTTCAAGAAGGGGGCAACAAGAATAACAAGAGCAACAACAAACCACGTGAGACGAGGAAGTGCAACTTCTGTGGTATTACTGAACATCTAGCTAAAGACTGCAGAAAGAAGAAGAGGAAGTTGGGTGAATGCTTTCATTGTGGAGATAATGGACACATCAGCAAGGACTGCCCTAAGAAGCAAGGGCAGGGGCAAGGGCAGACCCAGCAAGCATGACCTTCTGGAGGGCAGTTGCATGCTCTTAATACCACTCCAGCTCTTGACCGAGGTAGTAATATTTCCGTAGAAAGCCTTGTTTACATTACTGAATTTCCTGTACGAACCTTATTTGACTCTGGCGCATCGCATACTTTTATTTCTTTTGATATTGTTGAAAATTTGCACCTAAGTACTAGTCTGGTTGAGGATCCCGTTATAGTTTCAAATCCAATTGGGGGCTCCGCCCATTTATCTGTGATGTGTGTGGATTTGAGGATCTTTATCTTAAGCGTAGAATTCACATGTAATGCTTATGTTCTCGGATACATGGGATACGGTTTGATCCTAGGTATGGATTGGCTGTCCAATTATAGAGCCATTCTTGATTGTGAACGAAGGGTAGTGAGGCTCATGACTCGTCTTGGTAATACCCTTGAAATTTCTTGTAGCCCTAAGGGTCCGGTCATGTTGTGTTATCTTGAATCCCTTGACTCGCCCGACGATAATTTGCAATCTGTAAAAGTGGTCCGAGAATATCCAGATGTCTTTGATGAAGTGAGGGGGTTACCTCCTAAACACAAGATAGACTTTCGAATTTATCTTGTTGATAATGCCAAGCCAGTTTCATTGCCCGTTAAGCACATGGCCCCGCGAGAAAGAAGAGAGCTAAGTAAACAAGTTAACGAGTTGCTTGAGAAAAATTTCATAAGGCAAAGCATTCCTGAATGGGGTGCTCCGGTGGTATTCGCTACTAAGGCGGATGGATCGCTTCGTCTATGCGTAGATTATCGTGAGTTAAACAAGCTGACAAAGAAGAATAGGCACCCACTACCAAGAATCGACGATTTGTTTGACCAGCTTATGGGAGCATCTGTTTTCACTCAACTCGATCTAGCCACAGGATTCCATCAGCTTAGGGTGGCTGAGGATAGCATTGACAAAACTGCATTTAGGACTCCAGATGGGTTCTTCGAATGGCTCGTCATGCCGTTTGGGTTAACAAATGCACCCGCATACTTTGTAGATTTGATGAGTAGGGTGTTTCGGGAGTTCCTTAACAAGTTTGTGGTAGTTTTCGTGGATGATATTTTGATCTTCTCAAAAGATGAAGAAGAGCATGCTAAACATCTCAAGGAAGTCATGGAAACAATTAGAGCGCACCAGTTAAAGGCTAAGTTCTCTAAATGCCATTTTTGGAGGAAGGAAGTTCGGTTCCTTGGACATGTAGTTTCTAAGCAAGGCATAGCCGTGGACCCCGCAAAGGTAGTTGCGGTATAGGACTGGAAAATTCCTATGAATGCAACGGAGGTGAGGAGCTTTCTCGGTTTGGCGGGCTACTACAGGAAGTTCATTAAGGACTTCGCTAGGATTTCAGCCCCTCTTACTAAATTAACAAAGAAGAACCTAGCTTTTACATGGGACATAGAATGTGACGCTGCTTTTCAGAGACTTAAGAGAGCCCTCACCACAGCTCCAGTTTTGGCATTACCCGATGGAGGTAAGATGTTTACCGTGTACACAGATGCGTGCAGCACGGGATTAGGCGCTGTCCTAATGCAAGAAGGAAGAGTAATATGCTACGGGGGCAGACAACTTAAAGTTCATGAGAAAAACTATCCCACACATGACTTGGAGTTGGCCACGATTGTTTTTGCACTTAAAGCTTGGCGCCATTATCTTCTAGGGGAGAGGTTCGAGCTGTATACCGACCACAAATCGCTTAAGTACCTCTTCTCACAGAAAGATTTGAATCTGAGACAACAGCGGTGGATGGAGTTCTTGGCATCATATGACTTCTATTTAGCTTATACCCCTGGCAAGGGTAATGTGGTGGCGGACACGCTAAGTAGAAAAAGGTTGACTTTGAGCCCCTTGTTTGTTGAAAGGAAAAGCCTTGAGTTTATAGCAACCTTTGATTTTACACCTGCTGTTGAGTCATTGACTACTACGTTTGAATCTCTTGAGTTAAGACCTACACTTCTAGATCAAGTAGGGACTTCACAGAAGGAAGACCCACAAATAGTCGAAATCATGGACAAGCTGATTAGGGGTGAGACGTCAAGTCACCTCAGTAGGTATGCCATAGATGACAAGGGATGGCTAAGGCGCGATGGAAGGCTATGTGTCCCACAAGTGGGAGACCTAGTAAGGAAAGTTCTCGAAGAGGCACATCACTCGAAGATGACTATACATCCTGGAGGTGATAAGATGTACAGGGATATGAAACGCATTTTCTTTTGGGCTGGAATGAAAAAGGATGTGGCAGAGTTCGTTTCAAAGTGCATGGTGTGCCAACAAGTAAAGGCCGAGTTGAAGAAGCCTGGTGGGCTATTACATCCTTTGGAGGTTCCGCAATGGAAATGGGAGAGTATCTCGATGGATTTCGTAGATGGACTGCCTAGGTCAAGGAAGGGAAATACTAGCATATGGGTCATAGTTGATAGACTCACGAAAAGTGCTCACTTCATTCCGGTGAAAAGAAAGAGAACCGCATCAGGGCTAGCGTCCATTTACCTTCGAGAGATAGTACGGTTGCATGGAGTTCCTTCTAGTATAGTTAGTGATCGTGACCCGATTTTCACTAGCCAGTTTTGGAATAGTCTGCAAGAAGCAATGGGAACACGACTGAACTTGAGCACGGCCTATCACCCACAGACGGATGGACAAACCGAAAGGGTAAATAGGGTACTAGAAGATCTCCTAAGGCTATGCATTCTTGACTTTGGTGGCACTTGGGAAGACCATCTTCCTCTCGTGGAGTTTGCATATAACAATAGTTACCAAGATAGCATCGGAATGGCATCGTTCGAAGCCCTGTATGGAAGACCGTGCAAATCGCCAACTTGTTGGTGGGAGACGACAGACAGACTTATACTTGGGCCCGACATGATAAGGGACACTTCTGAGAAGATTGAGTTGATACAAAGATGGATGAAAACGGCCCAAGATAGACAGAAATCTTATGCAGACCAGAGAAGGACAGACCTAGAGTTCTTTGTAAAAGTTTCTCCGTTACGCAATGTAGTTCGTTTTGGAGCAGTTGGAAAGCTAGCACCAAGGTTCGTAGGACCGTTCCCCATCACTGAGAAGATTGGACGGATGGCCTATAAGGTAGACTTACCCGAGAAGCTGGCTGGGGTGCACAATGTCTTTCACGTCTCGCATCTCCGGAAGTTCTTGCATGAGTCAGCCGAAGTGGTTGAGCCAAGCATCCTTGAAGACGTAGAAGTGGAAAACGAAGAAACATTGAGGCGAGTTCCGATTCGTATCTTAGGAACGGAGATTAAGAAGTTAAGGAATCGAAAAGTCAAGTTAGTTAAAGTGCAGTGGAGTGAAGCCCAAGAAGACGCAACTTGGGAAACCGAAGAGAAGATACGCGCGCTTTACCCATTTCTTTTTGAGGGTACATTCTCGATCTCTTTTTCCTATAAACTTGAAAACCTTTTCGTATCATGCTTCTACTATCTACATTTGTCTTGTTATCTTCTCGATCTTGTCTTGAGAACCTTAGGTAGAACTATATGGATGTAAACATGTGATTGAAACATGTTATGGTTGATGTTTGCAAATGGTTGCAAGTGGTTGAAAGTGGTTGCTAGTGGATGCATGACACACATTAGGCACTAGATCGGCTCAGTCACATTTTCATGTTGCATATGCATGAGTGCTTATACTTGTACATGGATGGAACTTGTTATGCTATCACATGGATGTTGCATATGAATGAATGTTTGTGCACTCAGGTAGAGATTATAAACTATGTTAGGAATTTGCAAACATGTTGGATTCATTACACTAACATATTTTGCATTTAAGGAGGTTTACTGAATCAGTAACCGCCTAGTCTTTTGCATTAGATAAGTACATATACACACACTTTCTGCATATGTTCATACCGCACTAGAAATCTGTTAAGGACAATGGTTGACTGTGGATGATGCTTTGAGTAGATGGATGATGGATGGTAGGACACATCCTCCCTAACTTAGACATTTCGGGGACGAAATCCTTTTAAGGGGGGAGAATGTAACAACCCGTGTTTTTATAATGTGTAATAACTATAAATCAAGGCAGAATTAATTTTTAAAATAAGAATCAAGGGAAACGGGTTGCTCCATTGCGTTCGTCTCGAAATTCTACTTGGAAACGAGTCCGAGTTTTCGAAAATCGGAGTTCGTACGACCAATTTATGACCTTTCGAAGTTTTCAAGTTCAAAACAGCTCAATTCGAATTCAAACCTCGGAATGGACTGGGCGGGAAATTTCCCGCCTAGGACCAGGTCGACCTGGGGGTCGACTATGTAGTCGACCTGCCCAGGACCAGGTCGACCATAGTGTCGACCTGGGGGTCGACCTAGTGACCGAGCCCATTTTTGAAGCTGGATTCACTTTGATGTTTCTGGCTTCGTTTCTGTCCACATTCGTTGACCTGACCCTATAAATACATCCCCTAACACCAGTCTCTCTACACAAAATTCTTTTTGACCTTATGCTGCTCTAATTCTGGTTGAAAAGTTTGAGAAGGGGACTGCTTCTTCTACGTTGAGACTGCGTCAAGAGAATTGCTGATTTAGGGATTTCTATTAGGACTTGACTAAGCATATAAAGATTCAACATTGACTCTCTTTTTCTAATTCTCGAACCATGATCTGTAAGCCCCAGTTATTTTTAGATTTAAACTGTAAATGTAATATGAATATGATGTAAATTGAAATTGGACCTATGTATGATGACTGTTTTACATCCATTCTTGTTCATCTTGGATCTTGACTTTTGGATATATTATGACATTGATTTGGGGCCTATTCATGTTGTAAATCAAAAAGAAAACCCCTCATATTATCATGTTGAATCTACTATTAGTCACAAGTTTATGACTATCACCTTTTGTCAATCGTTACCATGATTATGCTATCACCTTATGTCAATCGTTACCATGACTATACTATCACCTTATGACAATTGTTATCTTGACTAGTACCTTATTTTGTTAGATTTGAAATCTTTATGTTTGAGGCCAATATTCCATATGCCAGTAATGTTATAATCTTTTATCAAGTCATACCATGTTATGCTAGTAATCACTTTTGCCACGTTATACCCATCCCTTTTTATGTTATTCCCTAATTAGATTTATTTGTATCGATTCGAGCTTACGTACGATGGGAATACGATTTGGGTAGACTAGGTAAAACATGAATTGACTTTGAACTTTAAACATGAACGTTATTATAACTTGAACCTGGATATGGACTTGAACTTGACACGATTTGACATGAAACATGACATGAAAACTCGACATGAATTTTGACATGAAAACTTGAATGTGGGCATGACAATTAGATAAACTTGAAAATGGCCAACTCGAGGTTGGGTTGAGTTTGCAGTGTAAATCTGCGCGGAACCGCCCGGCAAATCTAGTGGCTGCAAACAATAGGATCCAATGTAGGTAGTTAGTCATATCGCACGTAAAACCCGAGGTTAGACTATGTTGTGGTGTAAATCTACCCAGAACCGCCCGACAAATCCAGTAACCACAACAGTTAGTCTAATGTGAGAGGTTGAGGTGCATTAATGAATTAATGCCAACATGATAGGGTTAAGTCATGAACCACTTGAATATACTTAACCAACTTGACAGATGATTTGATAGGGTTAAGTCATGAACCGCTTGAACACACTTAACCAACTTGATACATGATTTGGATAGGGTTAAGTCACGAATTTGAATGACAACACTTAACCCATTAGAAACCCTATTTACGCGGTCCTTTTCAGCAGTAACCCACTTAGATGTATCACGATACCCTGGGACTAGGCAGGGTAGGGCCCGATTACTGGGCTGATTGTAAGCGACCAGAACAATGGCTGAGTAGGTGCGCCAATGTAGGTTCAGGCGGACTATGGTCGTGCACGTAGTCTGGAGTTGAAAAAGCAGGCATTGGACACCCGTAGATTTACACTGTGCGTGCTTGATTCGTGTTGGTGGTTGGCACCATAGGACTTGATACACCCTATGGTGGACCTAACACAGGTAACTACATTTCAGGATAGGGCCGTAAGACACAGACACATGATGAGCTAGAACTTGTAGGGAGCCGATTGATTAGTAGATCGTACCGTAGGACCCGGTAATGGGTCACTTCATGATATTGGGCCAAGGGATCATTTCATGATTAATACTTGACATGGGTTAGAACACTAGTACAGTTGGTGCAGCGATTTATTTAAATCGAAGATAGAATGAATAATTTTATATTAATTATAAAACGAGCCTGAAATGGCGTGGCAGTTTGAAAATTTGATCTCAAATTTCAATGAATGTACAGAATTCAAGATAAATCAGATTTCAGTAAAACAAGAAATATTTGAATCTGTTTGATTATATCTTTCTAACGAATGTGAAAAATCAAGATTTCATAACGGGAATTAAAAGTTATGTCTAGTTTAAAATTAAGAATAGTCGCTATGGAATATTTATATTTTTTTTAATATAATATATAGCCCTTAAAAAAAGCCATTTTGCAAATGACCTCCGTTTTCGACGAAACCACTTTTATTGGATCCGGAATGTCAAATTATTGCTAGATTCCAATTTTCATAATTTTTGGAATTAATATGTGAGCGCAGTAAATTTAAATGTGTTTAGTAATTTAAATTTGAATTGGATCGACCAGAAAATGGCCATTTGAATCTCCAAATTCGACGAAATTAGTTTTTTTAGGACCATATCATCAAAACATAGCTAGATTTACATTGCTGAAATTTTTGGAATCAGTATATGGCCCTGGTAAATTAAAATGTACATTTAAATTTAATATTTTTTTTGAATTTTTTTAGGGGAGAAATCGACTCTACCGTTAAACTCCCCCTAGTGGACCTAACCCGGTCCGCGGGGTCCGTTTAAATTTAATATACATTGATTTATATTTTTATTTTGATAAAAACCATTCAAAACAGTTGTATTGGCTTATGAAACATATCCCATTGTGTCCGAAATGGGGGTATTTAGCTAGGGGCGACAGTCGTTAGGTTTGATTTGGAGTTCGAATATGAAATTCACTTTTTGGAATTAAATTAAATAATATAATAATTATTATAAATACCCCTTCATATTTCCCAAACCCTAGGAATAACATAGCCGCCGCCTCAAACAAGATCGATGGCCGCGGAACTCCAACCTTCTTCACGAAATCCGGTCATTGATAATGGTAACTTTCTTCTGCAAAAACAATGAGCTCGACGAGCTCTCGAATGTGAACGGTGGAGATCATCCCTGGTGCCTTGGGTTTCTCGAAATCGAAGCTAAAAGGGCTCGACTTTGGAGACGTTTCCTTGGTCGCCTGTGCGTGCGAGTGGCCCGGAATTTAGGATAATGGTGGCTGAGGTCTAGGGCTTGGCGGCGACAACTTCTGATCAACGTTCGGCAGTCTGGAATTGTGTGCGCTGGTGGATTGTTATCAGCGACAATGGGTTCAACATGTCCAAAACGAAGAAGAAAGAAAAAAGGCAGCATTTTGTAAAATATAATTAAATGTTAATTTTATATTTAATTATATAATTTAGGCAATTAGTTAATTTAAAAAGCATAGATTTAAAATCAGTTTATATTTAATATGAAATACATTGTTCAAAATCTGGAGTATCAATATAAAATACATTATTTAAAATCTGAAATATTTAATATAAATACATTATTAAAAATCAGATTTTTAAAAATAAAAAGCATTGTTTTTATTTTCAGTATTTAACATATAAAGAATTTATAAAAATCTGATTTTTGATATAGAAAAGAATTTATAAAAATCTGATTTTTGATATAGAAAAGAATTTACAAAATTCTGATTTTTGATATAGAAAAGAATTTATAAAAATCTGATTTTTTGATATGTAAAAGAATTTATAAAAAATACTATTGTTTTAAAAATACCATGGTTTCAGAAATAGCAATAGAATTGTTGTTGAAAATAAAAGTTGCATTGTTTTTGAAAATAAAATTTGCATTGTTTTGAAAATAAAATTAGCATTGTTTTTAAAATAAAAATAGCAAAATAAAAATATGATTTTTTTTTTAAATATGCATAACAGTATATAGTGATTTTTAATATATATACCGCGTGAAACAGATCGCGATGGAACTGAATAGAAGCAGAACGAAATCCAAATCGTCCACTAAAGATTGACGGAGTGGAACCCAAGGTGAGAACTCCTCACTAAAAATTCTGCGCAATTATGTATTTATTTTCATAACTGAAAAATATGTAGAATTACCAGTGTAGATTTTTATCGGTTTAAATCATTATAAATTGTACATGGTACCTGTTAGATGACTTTCCTCATCCACAGACCATGGACGATTTAAATTGACTGTATTATGTAACGACCCGGAAAATCTGAACCAATTAAATTTTTTTTAATTGGCTATTTTGGTGGATTTTAAATATTTAAAATAAATATTTAAAATAATAGCGATGAAAAGTGAGTTTGGATCGATGGTTGAAAATAAATATAATTATTTCTAATTATAAACAAAGCCTGAACTGGCGCGGTAGTTTCAAAAATTGAATTCAAACTTTGACTGACTGTACCGAGTGCAAAACAAAACCGATTTGAGTGAAACCAAAAATATTTAAATCTGTTAGTGAATACCTTTCTAACGAATCCGAAAAATCGAAGTTTCATAGCGGGAAGCAAAAGTTATGGCTAAATGAATTTTCAGAAAGGTCGCTATAGAGTTTATATAGCCCGTGAAAATGGCCATTTTGCAAACGACCTCAGAATTCAACGAAACCACTTTTGTTGGATCCGGGATGTCAAATTGTTGCTAGGTTTCAAATTTCATAATTTTTGAAGCTAGTATGTGGGCGTGGCAAAGGAAAATGTGTTTGGTCGATTTCTATTAAATTGGATCGACCAGAAAAGGGCCATTTTTCAAACGGTCTCAGAATTCGACGAAACTAGTTTTGTTGGGACCATATCGTCCAAACATAGTTAGATTTATTTTTCTGGAATTTTTCGAATCAGTTTGTGGCCCTGGCAAATTGAAATGTACGTTCAAATCGAATATTGAATGTTATATATTTTAAATTGAAGGAAAACCGACTGAAACAGTCGAATGGGCCTACGAAACATATCCCATTGTGTTCGCAATAGGGGTAAAACGCTGGGGACGACAGTCGTTGGGTTTGGATTGGTGTTCGTGTGTGAAAGGGGGTATTTTCCAAATTTTAAAATATATAAATTAAAGAAAAAAATTCTGTTCGTCCACCTCAACCTTTCTCTCTCCCCGACGATCGAACGACAGGCGGAAACCCCTCAAAACTTCCCCTTCCAATTTCTCCTTCCACACTCAATAAAAGCCCATGCCCCTTTGGAGAATTTTGTAGTGCTCCTCACAATCTTCACATCCATATAAAGATTGGATTTTTTCGTGGCCTATAGCGCCCGGATCGACGCCTGGAAGTTGGCGACTTCAACTCGCCACCGCCACCTCCAGCCACGATCGAGTGGGCCCCCTACACCACGCGCCTGAGCGCCTCTCGCCCCTCTTTGATGCTGCGTAGCCCTATCGCCCTACCGATTCACGGATTTCAAGAAATCGCGTGACCTAGTTTTGAACCATTCAGAGAGGTATACGACTATTTTAATTTTAATTTCAATTATTTTATAGTAGTTTAAAACGCTACGGTTTTTGATTTCACTATAAAAATCATATCTTTTTCATTTAATTAACGAAATTCAATGAAACAAGAGACAGTGGACTCGTGTGGACGTCTTCTACATTCTAGAAGAGACCGCATATTTTTCTGAGCCTTCTACTATTTTTGGTGGATTGGAACCCAATGTGAGATTTCTAATTTATAAACGATACGGAAAACGACGATGTATAAATTATATAGTCGATGTATGAGTTATATAAGCGTTGTACACCTCATGTATAAGCGTTGTATAAGTTGTACGTTCGATGTATAAGTTATATATGCATTGTAAAAATTATATGTGTGTTGAAATAGAAGTGAAATGCTTATATATATATATACGCCCCTCGTCCACAAACCGTGGACGATATTTATTGGTTGTGATTGGTGTGAAATTTGATTGATAGCGAATGGTTGATTAGAATTGTTTGTGGTTGAAATTGATTGACTGTGGTTGAAAAATACCCGTTTGTGGTTGAGAATTATTTGGTTGAAACCACATAGGATTAGTTTGTGGAAATGAAAAAAATATACATGCCACCTGCGTGCGAACTAGATGCATGAAATCCCCATTGTCAAAAGCTGCGAGGCTTTAAGGTAGAGCGGGGAGCCGTACTAGGGACGGCCCCGGTTTTAACTACCATGTCGTTATGTTGTCGAAATTTTCTGAAATATTCATGTATTAGAATTATTTTCATTTGTTGAAATTATTTCATATATTGAAACCGCCTTCATGTGTTGAATAGAAATTCATTTATTGAATAGAAATTCATGTGTTGAATGGTATTCGTGTTTTAAATAAATTGTTTTAACAAAAAAAAATCACATTTTTTTATTTTATATATACGAACTATAGAAAACCTTTATGTGTTGAATATAAATTCATTCGTTGAATAGAAATTCATGTGTTGAATGGTATTCGTGTTTTAAATAAATTGTTTTAACAATAAAAATCACATTTTTATTTTATATATATATACGAACTATAGAAAACCTTCATGTGTTGAATAGAAATTCATGTGTTGAATAGAAATTCATGTGTTGAATGGTATTCATGTTTTGAAATAAATTGTTTTATAATAAAAATCATATTTTTATCATCCATATGAACTATATAAAATAGTCGTGTTTTGAAATGAATTGTTTTGCAATAAAAATCACATTTTTATTATATACATGAATTGTTAAAAATAGAGAAGTGTTGAAATAATTGTCGGTTGGATAAAAATATCATTTTTATCAAATGTATGAAAAGAAAATAGTTTTGCAATCGAAGAATCGATTATATTTATATTCATATATATAAATATAATTAAAATATATCGAATAACGAAGCTGCAGTTCGTGTTTTGAAATCGTGATTTCAAACGATTAGTGTGGGAGATCCGACCATCGGATTTTCCCGAAACCGAAACCATTGGGTTCGCTTTGGAAATATCTTTCCAGCGACACCAACTTTGTAAAGATCCAACGGTTGGATTGTTTGGAATGTTTAATTCAAATCTGAAGAAAAACAGCGCCAGAATCGATTATATTTATATATATATATATATATATAATTAAATTAAATCGAATAACGACGCTGCAGTTCGTATTTTGAAATCGAAACTTCAAATGATTGTACTGGGAGATCCGACCGTCGGATTTTCCCAAAACTGGAACCGTTGGATTCATTTTGAAAAGATCTTTCTAATGATATAAATTTTGTGAAGATCCAACGGTTAGATTTTCAGATATGTGTAAATCATATCTGAAGAAAAACAGAACAAGGCTTCGTCTTTGAGTGCCCAGGATGCCAGTAATCTTTTTTGGTCATCCCTCAACTTTAAACCGTTAAAGATCTTCTCAGCAGAACGAATCCAAGCTTATGTTTTCATAATAGATTCTTCGCCCGAGAACGGTATTCCACCCATATTTCGATACTTAATCAATAAGGCCTCAATATCTGGTTCTGCATTCCTTCTGATTCTGACACTCATTTTCTAGTACTTCTGCAAACAGCAGATCAAGTGTTAGGTCAACAGAAAAGATATTTCAAAACATAGAGACAAATACTTGAATGTAAATGTGTCTATGAAGGTGTTATTTCATTCTGCTTTACTCATACTAGGATATTACTGATCCTATATGTAATGAGTTACCCGTCCTAGAACACTACTGGTTCTATTTCTGACGAGTTTGTTAATATGTTATATACCAGCACTAAGCGTAACCAAAGCTCTGATAACAAAATGAGACGACCCGAAACCACGTAGCGACGGTGGCAAGGGTAATCTTTGGAATATAACACATAAACAGATAATAGCAGAACAGAATTAAATAAATACACCAGATAATGTACAAATAATACACTGGATAAACGTAATTATCAGATTTGCACAGTATACAGGATCATACTTAGTACAAATACAGTTCAGCTATACATAAATGTCTACAGCGGAAAACAAACATAAATGTACAATAGGAGCTAAACAGCATAAAAAGAGATAAATGATAGAATCCATTTTCAGCTCCAGCTATCCAGAAAGATCCTGTTAAAACCTGAATACAAGGCTGCCCATGTAGAAAAAGGGGCACTCGAGTTTGCAAGTGAAACAAACTACGAGTCAGTCATGGGACTGGTATGAGAAATCTACTTAACACATTTTATAATATGGCTAATTACAGGACCACGCCACTTTCGCGGAACGGGTTTACTCCATTGGATTGCCAGTGGTTTACAACAAGTAAATCTTTTAAACATCGTAATGCTTTTTATAAAAATGAAGCCATTATAAGACTCTGTTCCCATCACACAATGCAACGCAAACCGGAGGATAGATTTTTTACCTTATAATGGCCAAAATATGCTTGATACGAATAAAACAAAAGCATTTGATATTACTAGTGTTTATATGTTACAAAAACAATTTCAAATCATAAGTATCAATCATAGACGACATGAGCGTCCCATGCCACTATGTCGCCAAATATATGTTTACAATCAAAACCGCACAATCACGTATTTGGAAATTGGATTTCCGTCATGAACCAAGGCAAAAGATAGTCCTTACCGACTTCGAGACTCTCTAGCCCGAGCCTCGGGATCAGAGCTCGAGTGACCCTTGGATCGTCACGGCCGGTCCACCGATGTGGATTAAAATGCCTGAACACTACGTTTTCCCACCCTTTAGGGCGTAAATGAGCCAACGAATGACTCCATCGGTCCCGGATCGACCGATATAACCGAGGCGCCTCGCAACAACAACAACCACATAGGTGAAAATAATACAAGTGTCAACCAGTTCAAGCACCGACACCACCTCTAGCTAGAAGGAAACGCATGCCCTCCCTGAGGTCCTCTCCCGTTTCTGGTTCATACCGGGGTGTGAGGCTGCGAATTCACATTATACACAAAGCTACGCCACACAAGCGGTTCTTTGATCATCACCACAAGACTTTTCTTTTCAACAGAAGCTTTGATCACTGCATCTTAGCATGCCACACAGGCAATTCACACCATGCAACTTATGGCTATCAATCACACAGGATGAATTCCAATGTTAGACACACAGTCCATTTACAAGTCTGTTCTGGGTCTGAACGAAACCGGAGGCACTGTATACCTCGCATACCCATCGATCTCCACGTACGTCTGGACGATCACCACTCATTATCCATATTTCGGGATGCCTCCCAATCAGGACATCAGTTACCATCCAAACGAGGTGAAGATCTCCGGTCTTCAACCACCGTCTTCATCTTCGATTTCTTATCGTCGATTCAGTTATTCAAAATGGGACAAACCTGGTCTTTCTGAGCAACTCGCATATATAATTAACAAGTGCTACACAAACACAACATACGCCTTATTCCAATTCATTAGTCACTAACCGTCAATCAATAAGAGAACGATTTCCCAAATATTAACCTCGAAGGCCGAAACCAACATTTTTAAAATAAAGAACATTTTTAGAATAAAGAACATTTTTAGAATAAAGAATCTTTTAAAAAAATAATATTTTAAAATAAAATGTTTTAACAATGAAAATCACATTTTTATTGTTTGTATAAAGAATAAAATAATCATTTGTTGAATTATATTTTGTACATTAAAAATGTCACCTTTTAACATGTTAATGAAAATAAAATAATAATTCATTGAATTATATTTTTTACATTAAAAATGTCACCTTTTAACATGTTAATGAAAATAAAATAATCATTTGTTGAATTATGTTTTTGTTAAAAATGTCACTTTTTAACATGTTAATGAGAATAAATTAATCATTTGTTAAAATTATATTTTTGTATATTAAAAATGTCACTTTTTATAATGTTAATGAAAATGAGAATAATCATTTGTTGAATTATATTTTTGAACATTAAAAAATGTCATTTTTAACATGTTAAGGAAAATGAGAATTATCATTTGTTGAATTATATTTTTGAACATTAAAAAATGTCATTTTTAACATGTTAACGAAAATGAGAATAATTATTTGTTGAATTATATTTTTGAACATTAAAAATGTCATTTTTCACATGTTAATGAAGTAAATAAAATATTTATGTACTGAGTAAAAATTTTGAACAATAAAAATATCTTTTTTATTGAATGTATAAACCATATAAAATATTCATGTGTTGAATAAAATTTTTGAACAATAAAAATAGTGATGTAGTTAAACGCCCTTTCTTTACCGATCGAGTTATTCATTTTACAATGAATTTCGAAAAGAAGTGATTCAAAATTTAATATTTTGAAAATATTATCATTTTAATATGATAAAGATATAGAATATTCAATTTCGGTTTGAAATCGAAAATGAAGTTGGAATCATTTTAAAACGAATTTATAAACGATTTATAAAATACGTTTTAATTGGAAATTGATGAAATGTATAATATATATATATATTTAATGGCCTGAATAGAACGCGCCGCGCAGCGACCGTTCACGAATTTCGACCACTAACTTCAAATTGATGTGATGAGAGATCCTACCATCAGATTCTCCTAAACCTAAAATCGTTAGGTTCGTATCAAAAAGAGTTTTCCAATGAATATAAGAAGTTTGAAATCTAACGGTTGGATTTGGAATTATGTTCAAATCAAATTTGAAAAAGGTCGTTATGGATGCAGTTCGGTGGCCATTATTGGAAATCAACTGTACGGGCCTTGATAAAATTATTAAAAAATTGTGTAAGATCATAATAAATGGGTTGGAAAGATTTTAAATGAAAAATTCCATATTTGAAAAGATAAAAATATATTTTTATCGAAATGAACTAGTTATTAATAAGAATAAATCTTTAAATTCAAATTTAATGGAGTTTTCCAGTTAATTCATATTTAATTGGAATAAAATAAAATAAATTGGAATTGAATAAAATAAATTTGAAATGAACAAAATAAATTGGATTTTGGGTTTGTCGTGAATAGTGTCTTAAATAACGCTGTTCTTAAACCCCGTGTGAAAGGAATAAATCTTTTAATTAAGATTTAGACAAGTTTACTAATTAATTAATGTTTAATTAGAATTGTAATGAAAGTTGATTGTGGGTTTATCGTGAACTGTGTTTTAAACGATATTTGTTCTTTAATCCCAATTAACAGTGAAAATATAATTTGGAATTTATAAGTCTTTTATTAAGATTTAAATGGAATTTATAAATCTTTTATTAAGATTTAAATGGAAGTTTTTCCAAAGTAAAGTTTTCAAATCTAATAGAATAAATTGGAATTGAAGGGAATTCGATTTAATAATAATCGAGATAAGTTTCTGTGAATGAAGACCGTTACTATATATGGAAATTAAGAAGGCCTTGCCGTTATTCCATTTATATTATTAATCTGATACGGAAATTTATATCTGTTATATATTGATCAATTTTCCGTGAAGATTCCATAGTTAGTGGAAGATGATTGGGGTTTATCGTGAACTGTGTTTTAAATGACATTAGTTCTTTAACCCAGTTAAAGATAAAGATAAATTTCCTAAATTTGAATAATCATAAAGTAATGATTTTTGATATTAAAACCAAATTAGAGTTTTAATAAATATATAATTAGATTGAAATGGGAATGAGATAATTTAATTTATCGAGTTCTTGAAATGATAGAGAATAGAGTACCACCAGTTTTACTCCTGGCGATAGTTTAATTCTTTAATTAGATTTAAACGTGAAATGGTAATTAAATTTACTGATAACACTATGGGTGTTAGATATGGAGTGCTACTTGGTTTGCTCCATGGGATGAATAAGTGGGGATTGGGATAACAAATATAAATAAATGACTACTTTAGTAAGGTTCGATAATCTCGACTAGTTAATAAAATCTTTTGAAATTGATATCCAAAGGAAGATTAAAGAATAAATTTAAAAGAATTTATCTTTGATAAAATTAATGGGAACCTTTCCCTTGTAATTTGACTATTTTATTAAAAGAATATTCTAAATTGGAATGAGGCGTATGATGTGCTTTTATAGCACTTGATTATTAATTATAAAATACGCAAGTTATTCGGAAAGACCGAGTTTAACCCATTCTGAATAATTACTATGACGATTAAAAATCGACGATGAAGACGGTGGTTGAAGACCGGAGATCTTAACATCGTTTAGATGATTACTGATGTCTTGATTGGGTCGTACACCCAAGACAAGGTAATAAGTGGTGATCGTTCAAACATACTTGGAGATTGACGGATATGCGAGGACCTCTCTCCTGTATTGTACATATGGGACGAGGAATAAGGTGCCTCCGGTTTCATTTAGACCCAGACCGGTCTTGTAAATGGATGGTATGTCTGACATTGTATTCCTTTATGTTGTTTTCGTTGATCTCTGCTAAATATATATCTGTTTGGTAGCGGAGAATTTATTCTCTTGCTTAACACCCTTCTCTGAGACATACGAGCTTAGAGGATATATATTGGCAGAAATCAATGGTATGGTATAGATTGTCAATGTGGCATGCTAAGATGCAAATAATCAAGGCTTTTGTTGAAAAGCAGAGCCTTGTGGTTGATGATCAAAGCACAACTTATTTTGGCATAGCTTTGTGTATAACGTTACTTCGCGAGCTTCACACCCCGGTGTGAACCAGAAACGGGGTGAGGACTTCAGGGAAATGGACATATGTTAGTTTCTAGCTCGGAGTAACATCATGGTATGGAGCCCAGACTGTTGACTTATGTGGATGTTACTTATTACTTAATGGATAGAGAGGCGCCTCGGATATATTAGTCACTACGTGATCGATGGATGTTCTGGTCGATATACTGACCAGATTATTTTATGCCCCATAAGGCAGACTAACATATAATTTACTGTATTGCCAATCAACGACGGATGACCGACGCTGTCACTAACCGCAGGTGCAGTCGCGGCTGTATCCTGAGGCTCGGGCTAATGAGTCTCGGGCTAAAGAGTCTCGAATCGGTAAGGACTATCGCTTGCCTTGGTTCATAGATGGAAACCCAATATTCAATACGCGATATTCGGTTTTAGTTGTATATATATATATATGGCAACGTAATATAATGGTACCTACACCGCCTATGATTGATACATTTATATTTGAAGTTGATTTCTTCACTTATAGTAATAATAAAAGATGAAATTTCGCGTATCAAGCATATTTTGCTATTATTAGGGAAAACACTATCCTCGACTGCGTTCATTATGTGATGGGACCTAAGTCTTATAATAGCTTCATTTTTCCAAAAAGCATTGCGTTGTTTTATTTTAAACTAAGATTCATGTGGATTAAACCCGTTCCGTGTTAAACGGCGTGGTCCCGTGATTTACCCACCTTTAAAATCAAGCTAATAATTGTTTTAGTTCTCACACCAGTCCCACGACTGACCTGGAGTTTATTGTTTTAACCTAAACTCTGGGTACCCCTATTTTCCACATGGGATGCTAGTAGTTTTGGTTTTGCAAATATTATATTCACAGGATCCTGGTTTACAGCTGAAACGATATTCGGAAAGCTCTGTATTCGTGTATTTCTTTCAGTTGTATTTTGTATTATTTTTCCGCTGCTATTTAAATCTTTAAAAAATTTATGATGCATATTACTTATTCGTACTCTGATATATTCTCGTACTCTGATGTAATTGTTGTAATAGCAATGAAATGTTCTATCGTTTGTGTTCTAATTTGTCGTGTTCTCAATTCAATCTGTACTTTCCTTTACGGGGAAGTTTGGGTCGTTTCACTAGATCTGGCTACAAAGCCGCTATACCGCAAGGGAAAAAGCTACTGGGAGGAGGGATGAAAATTGTGGAGGTCAAGAAGGAAGTAAGAGACAGATGGTAGAAGATTCGATCAGAAGGGGAAAAGGGAAGAAAGGTAAAATTTAGTCGTTGTGGGGAAATAAGGGACAGATGCAGAAGATGTTTTGCTGAAATATAACACCTCGCATTCTTAAAAAATAAAGATTAACAAAATTTTCAAAATAATTACGGAAAAGTGTGCACTTGAAATTTGAAAACGAACACATGCTATAAATTAGAAATAAATAAAGAGTTTCCACTATGTAAACTAAATGCTCAATAGTGTATGTATATATATATATATAATTAAATAAAAAGAAACTAAAGAAAAAATGGAATAATTGGCACGTCCATTACTTGTATAAACAATGTGCGTTCGAATTTATAATTGAAAAAGGTTCTTGACATATTAACGAGCTTAACCATTTAGTAAATATAAACTTCTAGTGATAATAATGTTTGAAATTGGAATTTGATGTGTATCAAAAATGGAAAACAATTAATGTCAAATTGTAACATTTCTAGGATTAATAATGTGTGGCATAAAAGGAATTAAAACACGCAATAAAAGCGAATCTAAATGGCGTTAGTTAAGTTGTATTTTAATCAAAACAAATGAAGCAAGTGCATGTAAATATACATTGATATATTTATTTCAAGAATGTATATGTGCACATATTAATTTCAATAATGAACACATTTGAAACTAAGATCTAATATTTGTTGAAAATAGAAGAATTGTTTTAGTAAAAACCGAAAATGCAGATAAATATTATGTATAAGTGTCATAAAAGAATCAACAAGCATAAATAAGGGAAAGTTAATGTATGCGTCAATGGACATATAATTAACGTTTAAAATTAAAATTATAACCCACATTAAAATAGAAAATGAGAGAATAACATTGAAAGTAACATTCAAAGAAATATATGTACATATTAAATACGCATTGAGTTTGAAACTAACGTGCAAAGAAATGGAAATGAATAAATTTAAAACATTAAGAGAATAATAACATTCACAAGATTGGAGGAATTAAACACGCAGGAATTTGAAAGCACAGATAAAATAAATATGCACATATATTTATGTTTTTGAATGCGCGTTAAAAACTGGATATAATAATAAAATAGTTAAGAAATATAAACATTAATAACAACATTTATCAATCGGGTGGACGAGGTTCTTTTCAGCAGCCATAAATATACCAGCAGGGCCTAGCCTCCAACTCGTATTTTTTAAGAGGGAGACAGAGTTCTGACATATTCTTCTCCCTTCGAACTCTTTAGAAAATATATTTTAGTTTTAGGATTTCTAATTCAAGATTTGGAGATGAAAGGATGTAGACTAGGCTATGGGTGCTAACATTTCCCATCCGTGTGAGATTCTAATTAGAGAAACCACGAATCTCAAATCTGAATTAAATTTAGAATTGGAGAGCTATCGGGTGAGTGGATTTAAATGTAATTTTTCATATAATGGTATATGATATCGTTTGATTCCTGTAAAGTTAATATAATATTACATCAACCCTCTTTTCTCCCATTTGCATTGGATTTTGCAGTTTTAAATTGAATCATGGTTATGCGCAAAATAATTGAATTGTGTTTAGGAGAAAATTAATTGAACTGTAGTTATGTACAAAATAATTGAATTATGGTTAAGTGCAAAATAATTGAATGGTGGTTATGTGCAAATTAATTGGAATTATGAACAAAAGAAGGAAATTTGATGATTTGGAGCTAAATAAATATATTCGTCAAAATTGTAATAAAAAGGGTAACCAGATGATTTGGGGATAAACAAATGTATTATACCAAAATTGTAATAAAATGGAAATTTAGAAGTAGGAAAACATGGTAAGGCTTACTAAATAAATACGACGCAGATTGACATGACATAATTACGGTTATGTGCAGTAAATTTGCAAGGGTAAATCTATACTATTTGTAAGGAATCACCTTTCAGATTTAAATTGAAATGAATACAAAAATGGGAAATAGATAAGAGATAGGAAATAATAATGTAACTAATAAAAAGTGAGAAATTAGTAATGGACTGAATCAGTTGGTTGTGGAAAAGGGATACATTTTCATGATTAAATTCTTGTTAAATATGGAGGATGTAATTGCAAGAAAAAGAAAATAATGTGGGTTAGTGCGAAATAGAGATTTTTTCATGCTCCACACTAACCAATAACCTAAAAATTAATCTACTAAAGAGTAATATCTTGCAATTACGGGTCTCGGTTAATTTATATAATGGAAATAGATTTTAGTACATTTCGAGCAATCAACTAGATAAGGCATGTGAATTATTTTCTATAAATGGAAATTACTCCTCTTGCATGCATGCTGCATGCATAACTTGTTGCATTTTGGCCAACAATCAGGCTTGTTAACTTTTATGTTATCCTTTTATTATATTGTATATAAATCGGCTATGTAGAACCCCTCTACACAACTGTCTAGTTCAAAAAAAAATCCTGTAAATATGTAAACTTACAAAGAGGTAATTAGATTAGTGTCATAACGATAAGAGTTGTGTTAAATAATAAGAAACCTGTGACGTATGCAATGACCGAGGAATATTATATTAAATTAAATAAGACGGGAATATAATATAATAAGTAGACTTGTCATAGGGACAAGTAGAACTATAACATACAGGTTATAATTAAAAGATGGAATGGAAAGTAAGAGGCTTATTATAAACGAACTTAAATTACAAGAAATAAGTTTAATAAGCAAACACACAATTATAGTTGTACGAGATTATAATTAAATGGAAAAAGAGTAAAGTAGGCTTATTATTAATAAACTTATGATTGAGACATTAAGTTTAATGAATACAATAATAAGCAGTGGTCTGTTCCGGCAGCGAGAGCCGATTGGGGAAATAAGTGGCCAACAAAATGAGTGAAAGGTGGTCCATTCCGGCAGCGAAGTTTGATCAGGGAAAATAAGAGGCCAACTAAAGACAATAAACAAATAACTTGAATGCAGAATAAAGAAGTAAATGTTTAATTTAATTAACAACGTGGTAAGTAAAATAAGGATGTAATTGAAGATTAGACATAGGGTCTAATAACGTAATGACGAGATGCGCTTAGACCGGTCTGTATGCCTTCAGGATGAAGAGCCAGCAGGGCGGATAATCACGGGTGTCTGGAGACACGAGTAGAGCACGTTTAACTTGTTATTCAACGGGACTGGAATACGAGACTTCTATAGGAAAAAAGTAGGGTACTCTGAGATGGCCCTCTAGGGAAACCGGATGACGCCCAGAGGCAGGTATGTAGTTCCATCTAAGAGTATACCTTGGCTGCAATTATGATGTGGCAGCTAGAAGGCTGAGCGGATGACCTTAGGAAGATCCGGCGTGTGCCTCGCTCGGGGAGGAGGTTGGTCAGGACCAAATAAGGATAGTAATCGTTGGATACCTTTCATCGACAATCAGTGGGATGTGGAAAGACTAGAGCTAAACCAACATGTCAATGATCTTTTACTATCGAGACTTGGATGAGGGCCCCTCTAATTGGTTTCTTTAGATTGGATGTTAGGAGCACGTCACTTAGCACTTGAAGTGGTCATTCACTAGTTGAGGGTAGGGCTAGGGCGAGGCCATAGCCAGGCCTATATGTAAGTATCTGTATTGTAGGCCTAACGAAACTGTCCTTTACAGATACAGAAAGTTCGCGACTGAGTTTCATGCACATGTGCAACCCAATTGCGGAACTCAGGTTGTAGTTGGCATTACGTTCAAGTGAGGGTCTCGATGCACGCACTGGATAATGTATCATAGGCATCAGGGCATTTAACTGCACGCTGAGTTTTAGCTCTGTCATGGACTTCGGATATGAGGATTTGTATGCTTATGTGGCATAGCGATGATGGTTCTATGCTTTTACATGGCGTAGTGATGGAGATTCCATATGCCGCTAAGCGTAGGATGGAGGTTAGGTTTGCTTCTATGGTGTAAGGGTGGAGAGCGTACGAGGAGAGTGCTATGAGGATTTCCTTGAAATGTCGGGCATTTAGCTAGATATATATGATTTATTAGGCAAATCTATTGGACAGTAGATGGGTTCGATTTATGCAAAAAAGTCAGAAGTATACTGTGAAATAAATCCAAATAACCTAATAAATATGAACTAATGATATAGCGGTATATGTGGTGTTATTTGTATAAAGTATAATTTGCCCATTCACCAGAACTTTCGTTATAACCCCCTCCATATAACAAACCCGCAAGTTAGACTGACGGTTGAGATTCTGTAGCTTAGGGACACTTGTTAGATAAGTACTGTTATATTGGTATTATTTACCTGCTATTATATTTTATTCCCTTCCACTGTAAGATTTCTATTATGAGCTTTGACCACTGCTTCTCACCACTCCAAGTTCACCACCGCTTCTTACCCGAAGCATATCGACTACAACCCGTCCTTGAAACTCCTCAACAAGCAATATATCTACATTGTCACCTTCATCAAACCAATCATGCTACAGGCTACCAAACTGCCTCCGACAGTCAACAACTACAACAGTCGACTCTAGCCCCGAACCATCATCATCGCTTTCTACTTCACTTCATCCATACCCATAACCAAGTATCCACTGTCACCTTCTTCCTTACAAACTATTAGCTTCAACACAGCAAGCAAGAAACCTGATACCGCTCCTCAAATTCAAAAGTAATCCCAAACCATCACCTCTGCATATCCATCAACCACAATTGAAAATTGTTTTCAAATTTTAAAACCAGCAAACCAAAACCCTTCACTCAATTTTGAAACCAACAAATCGAAACCCTTAAAAGAACCACCTTCCGATTTTGATTGAATTATGTTGGTTTCGAATTTTGATAGTGAGAAGAATATAGTTTTTATTTGTCATGATTTTAGATTTTTTTTTTAAATATAACGATGGTTCCAATGTCATGATTTTAGTGTTGTTCCACTGCGTGCTTGGATCTTAGTGGGCTTCAATCTTTGTTTATTAATTAGTAGGTTTGTGAGTCAATTTTTTTAAGAACATTTCAGATTATCATTTAAAAATAAAGTAGTGAATATTCGTTTCTAAACTTTCTTTTGGCTTTCATTTTTGTTAAAAAAAAGGGAGTTTCTTCATTTTAAAAAAATGATGTTTACACATTTCAATTTCATTTACCTTTTCTTTTAATCCGTAGAAATAAATTTTTTCTTTCTAGTTTTCTTTTAAGGCTCTAGGAAATCGGAACAAGGAGACTTGCTTGCTTGCTTCTAAAAAAAATCGCCCCTAAATAAATTGCTAATAAAATTTCTACATGCTCTGGTATCGTGTTCTAAATCTATTTTTACTTATCTTGCATTGTTATTTACATGCATTTTCATTTATAACTTTAAAAAAAATCAAAAACCCACAAACAAACAAAAAATCATTCGTAGTTGCATTGTAAATTCACAATTTTTTCATACATCTCATTTTGTTTTTATTTTCTAAGGGCATTATTATAATTTGACAAATTGATTTCTTTCCAAACGAATTATTTCTTGGTGTCAATTATCATATAATCTAAATAATTTCACACCAAATTCATATGGATATTTTAATAACAACTATTGTATAAACGAACCAGATTTTGCACCATAAAACTTTCAAAACAACGATCAACCCTCAACTTTTGAAACAAGAATGGAATCTTTGCTCGAACTTGCTACACAAAAAAATCAAAGGATAAATGAATGTTATGATTCATACTAGTGCAACAATTCAAGTCAAATTTCCAAAATAATCAAACTTTGAATTCACTTCCAAATTCAAATGATTTTGCTTATATCCTTTGCTTATTAAATTTTGAACTCCAAAATGAGTGTGAAGTTCAAATTGGAAATGTGAATCACTTTTCAAATGATTTTGGTAATGGGAATAATTTAACTTGTGGTGCAACCCAAAAAAAAAATTCTCAATAATTCCAAATTAAAATTCTTAAGTAAATAATTACAAGTTTGATTTTGTTGAAAAAATGAACGAAATTATGATAATCATACGGATTTGTTATTTGAAACCTGCTTGGAACAATGTGAGCAACATAATCAAATCCGAACGTGTGATGATTCAAGCAATAATCCATCTTTTACCACAATCGAAAATTTTCGAATAACAACTTTCAAAATGGAAAATGTTGATTTTAATGAAGTTGTTAATAATATGGTAATTGAGTTGGATTAATTCATTTGATAGGATGGAACCAAATTTAGAATTTGATCATCCTTGTCTCGATTTCGAAAATTTGAAAACAACTTTAGATTTTGAAAATAGTACATTCAATGTTGTGAATATGTCAACAAAGGAAGGCGAATTTGATTAACATGAATTTTCTAGACTCTTCGAAAATGAGTTGAATTCTAATGGGGTAGATTTGAATCACCATTTTGATTTTGAAATCAATAATTCTAAAGAAATTTCCAATGATAATTTTGAAATTCAAATTTGGTGTAAATAAAATGAAATTCAACCGCTTATTTAATCTACCCCAAAAATCATCAAAATAAAACAACTCATTCGATATTTAATAAAACTACATTCGTTTTTCGAAATCAACATTCAACTTTGAAATCTTTTATGATTTGGTTTTCCGAGCTTAACCTGTGTCTCTTATACTTAAAGAGACAAATGAATCGGTTTTTAATGACCATTTCATTTACTTCTTATCAATATATTTTCTGATATATTGTAAATAATAACAGTTTCTTGTAGATATAGGTCATATTTTTTAAATTTTCTTTTCCTTTTCTCCTTTCACTTGGGTTGACTTTGGGGACACAATCAAATTCAAGTATAAGGGAGCATCGTATTTATTTTGATTTCGCGTTGATTTTTAAATGGGTACGATGAAGTAAACATGTGATTTTAAATGGGCACGATGATAGAAATTTTGTATTTACTTTGATTTCTTTTCTTTTTTCATTCCAAAATTGTAAAGACCCGAACTTCCCCGTGAAGGAAAGCCCGGATTGACTATGAGGTCAAGACGAATCAGAACACAAACAGAAGAACATTTCATTGCTTATTACAACAATTACATAAAAATACAAGAATATATAGAGTATGAATGAATATTATACATCTAAAAATATCAGAGATTTAAATACATTACTGCAGCGGAAAAATAATACAAAACACAACTGAAGGAGATAAACGGATACAGGGCTTTCTGAATATCATTCCTATAAGACCCAGGTCCCATCACACAATGCAGCGCAAGCCGAAGGATAGGGTTTTCCCTTATAATAGCCGAACATGCTTGGTACGTTAAAACAAATCATTTGATACTATTATAAGTGCATAGTGTATAAAATACTACAAATATAAATGTATCAATCATAGACGGCATGAGTACCATATATCATGTCGCCAATACTAGGCTCTACAATCAAAACCGCAAAGTCACGTACTGGAAGTTGGATTTCCATCTGTGAACCAAGGCAAGAGATCGTCCTTACCGCTTCGAGACGCTCTAGCCCGTGTCTCAAGCAAGTAATCAGTCAAGCCTTTGGATCATAAGGGCCGGTCCACTCGATGTGGATTAAAATGCCTGAACATTGTGTTTCCCCGCCCTATGGGGTGTCAACTGGTCATAATCCTGACCAAACTATCGACCCCGAAACGACCGATATAACCGAGGTGCCTCGCAATCCATTATCCACATAAGTAAAATGTCAGGGCTAGTAAAACGCTGACACACTCCTAGCTAGAAGGAAACGCATGCCCTCCCTGAAGTCCTCTCTCGTTTCTGGTTCACACCGGGGTGTAAGGCTTGCGAATTAACGCTACACAAAGCTATGTTATATTAAAGTCGTGCTTTGATCATTAACCACAAGACTCTGCTTTTCAACAGAAGTCTTGACCATTTGCATTTCAGCATGCCACACAGGCAATTCACGATATGCAACCAATGTCAATCAATCACACAAAATGAAATCCAATGTCAGACACACATCCATTCACAAGTTCGTTCTGGGTCTGAACGAAACCGAAGGCACCTTTTTCCTCCCCTATATGTCTAATACAGGGGAGAGATCCTCGCATATCCTGTCAATCTCCAAGTACGTCTAGACGATCACCACTTATTACCTTGTCTTGGGTGTACAGCCCAATCAAGACATCTATAATCATCCAAATGATGTGAAGACCTCCGATCTTCAACCACCATCTTCATCCTTGACATATCATCGAATCAGTTATTCAGAATGGGATAAACCCGGTCTTTCTGAATAACTCGCGTATATAATAAACAAGTGCGATAAAACACAACATACGCCTTATTCCAGTCCAGAATATTCCTTTATTCAAATATTCTTACTTTGGGAAAAGTTCCCATTAATTTTATCAAAGATAAATTCTTTAAATTTATTCTTTAATCTTCCTTTGGATTTCATTTCAATCCAATTAAAGATGCATTAAAACTCCACTTGTTTTTAATCTTCCCAAAAATCAATATTACCTATTGTTTAACTTGGGAAATCATATCCTGCCTTTAACTGGGTTAAAGAACCAATGTCATTTAAAACACGGTTCACGATAAACCTAAAATCACATTCCATTCCATCTGCCTTTAACCGTAAATTAGCAAGTGAACAATTCCCTAAGTATTAACCCCGAAGGCCGAAACCAACATTAGATCAATACCCAGGAAACCATTCAACTTAACTAATTTCGAGTTAATTTCTGATTTTCTTAACTCCATTGGGTCTAAGAACAGTATTATTAAAGATACCATTCACGACAACCCAAAATCTTATTCCTTTGTTAATCGGATTAAAGAACAAGTATTATTTAATACACCGTTCACGATAAACCTAAAGACCAATTTCAATTTCATTCCAATTAAATATCAATTAATTGGTATACTTCATTAAATCTAAATAAAAAGATTTAATCTTTTCTCAACTGGGTTCAAGAACAGTGTTAATGAAGACACCATTCACGACAAACCGAAAATCACATTTGGTATTAAATACAAGGCTCTGAATAGAAAATATATCGGCTTATATTCAATATTAAATTCTGGAATCAACAAATACCGTATTGGAATAACGATATATATATATATCTTGTAATGACCCGCATTTTTTCAGCGGTATAATAATTAATTTATTTAATTATTTAAAAGGTGATTAAAAGGATTTCATGGTCGTTGAATTAAATAATGGTGAATATTTAATTAAAATAATAAATTAAAAAAAATATTTAATTCTGAAATGATCGAAATTGGCTGAAATGGTGATATGGTGTGAACTGGATCATCTGTGATATTTAATTCAGTTTAGAATTGAATTAGAATAACGAATATATTATTTGAACGACAGTTTGAATGTATAATTATATTATAATTAAAATCGAGCTTGAAATGGCGCGGTAGTTCGTTAATTGGTGATTTGAACTTCAACTGAATATACAGAATTCGTTTTAAGCCAGATTTCTATGAAACAAGAAACGTGTGGAGCTGGTGGAGTATATCTTTCTAGTGGAAGAGAAAAATCGGGATTTCGTCGTGTAGATTTTGATTTATGTCCAAATCAAATTTTATAAAAGTCGATGTGGAATTCCTTTATAATTTATAAAGGAATTATTTATATTTTAAAAAGAAATTTCAATATAAATCGAATATCGGGTTGACCCAGATTTGAAATATCAAGTTAGAAATTCATATAGGAATATTCTAGAGCTGTATGGTGTTCCACAGTGAATATATACGATAATATTTATTTATAAATATTTAATTTAATTATATTTAAATATATTTCTATATTTAAATGGGTTATTTAGGACTTTAAAAATAGCCACTTTTGCAAACTAAGTCGGAGTTCGATGAAACTAATCTTGTTGGATCCGCAATGTCAAATAGTTGTTAGACTTCCAGTTTCGTGATTTTTAGAGTCACTGTGTGGTCGTACAGATTTTTAGAGTGAGAAACAATCAGTATTTCGAGAGTTAAAAATACGTTGTGTGAGCATACGAAGTCGAAATTCGATGAAACCAGTTTCATTGGGTCCGTAATGTCAAACTATAGTGGCATGTCAATTTTCGTGATTTTTGGAGATCGTATATGGTCGCTGGGATTTTAGAAGGCAGATACAAGGAGAAAATCGAGAAAATAAATTAAAAAAATCAAATTCAAAATATCCCCGCCATTTTCTGTGATCCCTCACAGGCCACGCGGCCTTCATTCTCCATCACAAATGCTACCTACCACAATAGCATGTATAAAACCCCATCCAACGAACACAGCAAGACAAAATCCAAGAACAGAAAATCAAAAGAAAAACAAATAAAAGCTTATAAATCCTTTCATACATATATTTGCAATCAAAATTCAATCCTCTCCATCTGCGTATGCCTTGTTCACGGTGCGATGGAAGATACTGGTGCTCGAGTTGCTGAACAGTGAACTAGGGTTCACGATAGTGAGGGATTGGGACATTGATTCGAGAAAAGGGGTTCATATTTGGATTGAGCATGGAGAGGGGCTTCGGTTGTGGGTTTTTTGGCAAGTTCGGTGTAACTCGGTGTTGGTCGTCGAGGTCGAGGAGGATGGTTCGAGTTTACCATTTGGGGTATGGGTTGATGCGGATGTGTATGAGGAGTTCAGTGGTAGTACGGTTGTTGATTTCCGTTGACAAATGGAGGAAGGAGGAAGGTTTGAAGGAGGCGGTATTGTGTAACGACCCAGAAAATCTGAACCAATTTAAAAATTTTTAATTGGCTAAAATAATGGATTTTAAATATTTAAAAGAAATATTTTAAATAAAGGCGATGAAAACTGAGTTTGAATCGACATTTGAAAATGAATATAATTAATTATAATTATAAACAAGGCCTGAAATGGCGTGGCAGTTTCAAAAAATTGAATTCAAACTTTGTCGGACTGTATCGGGTGCAAAACAATCCGGATTTTAGTGAAACCAAAAACATTAGGATCTAATTGATAATATCTTTCCAACGAATCTGACCAATCGAAATTTGATAGCGGGAATCAAAAGATATGTCCAGTTGAAAATTCTGAATAGTCGCTATGGAATCCAGGCCCTTAAAAATGAACATTTTGCAGATGACCTCGGATTTCGACGAAACCACATTTGTTGGATCCGCAGTGTCAAGTTATTGCTAGGTTTCAAATTTCGTAATTTTTCGAATCAATATGTGAGCGTGGAAAAAGAAAACGCGTTTGACTAGTTTCAGTTGATTTTAATCGACTGGAAAATGGCCATTTTTCAAACGGTCTCAGAATTTGACGAAACTAGTTTTGTTAGGACCGTATCGTCAATACGAAGCTAGAAAATATTTTTCTGGGATTTTTCGAATTCGTATGTGGCCCCACTAAATTGAAATGTGCGTTTAAATTGAATACATAAAGAATTGCACTTTAAATTCAACGGAAACTGATTCAAAAGATCGAATCAGCTTACGATACATATCCCATTGTGTTCGGAATGGGGGTTAAACGCTATGGACGACAGGCGGTGGGTTTCGTTTCGAGGTCGAAAATAAAAGTTGCTTTTTAGAATTAATTTAATAAATAAAATAATATATATATTTTTCTTTTTAAAAACTCTCACCCCCCCCCCTCTTTCTCTCCTTATTTTTGCTCAGATAAAAAAAAAAAAGATCGACGCCCCCCCTTTGTCGACCTCGACGCCACCGCCCTGACGACCGCCGAACCCCCCACCACGCGCCGATCCCGCTCCTCCCCCTCGCGACGCATCCCCCCCCCCCCCCCCCGTCGAATCAAATCGAGCAGCCCCCCCTGAAGCATCGACGCCACCACCACCGAAGACCACTGCCTGCCGCCGACGTCTTCTTTTTCCCCTCCTTCTTCGCAGGTTAAAGTAAGTATTTTATTTTATTTTTATTTTAATTCTTTAAAACTGATTTCGATTTTAGGGTTTAAAACTAATTTCGATTTTAGGGTTTAAAAACTGATTTTAAAAGGTTATAAAAACTGATTTTAAAAGGTTATAAAAACTGATTTTAAAAGGTTATAAAAACTGATTTTAAAAGGTTATAAAAACTGATTTTAAAAGGTTATAAAAACTGATTTTAGAAAAGTTTAAAAACTGATTTTGAAATGATTTAATTTTGAAAAAGAAAACTGATTTTAGAAAAGTTTAAAAACTGATTTTGAAATGATTTAATTTTGAAAAAGAAAACTGATTTTTTTTCGAAAGGTTTAAAACTGAATTGATTTTATTTTAGAACTTTAAAAGGGTTTAAAACTGAACTGATTTTATTTTAAACTTTAAAAAGAAAAAAAGATTTAAACTTTAAAAAGAAAAAGATCAGATTTTTTTTTTTTTTTTGAATAGAAAAGATCATATTTTTAAAATAGAAAAGACGGAATTTTTATTAAGTAGAAGAAGTAAGATATGATTTTAATATTTTTAAAGCAATAAAAATATAATTTTTACATCATAGGAATATTAAAAATATAATCTTTATATTAAAAATATAATCTTTATATATTGAATGGCGAAGTCAAAATTCGATTTTTATATATTGAATAACATAGTAAAAATTCGATTTTTACATATGTAGAGAATACGGGCAACGAAGCGACAAAAGGCGAGATTGGCGAAGATTTCTATAAAGGAAGAGTCGTGGTATTGGATAGCTATTGGTGAGAATTTCTCACTCTTCAATTTCTTTTTCTAAATAAACATATATGTGTTGAAATAAAAGTGAGTTGCTATATATAAATATATATATATCTATATATATATACGCCCCCTCGTTCACAAACCATGGACGATATTTATTGGTTGAAATTGTTGTGAAAATTGATTGATAGCGAATGATTGTTTGGGATTGTTTGTGGTTGATATTGATTTGATTGTGGTTGAAAAATAACCGTTTGTGATTGAGAAATATTTGGTTGAAACCACATAGGATTAGTTTGTGGAAATGAAATAAATATATACATGCCGCCTGCATGCGAACTAGATGCATGATCCCCATTGTCAAAAACCGCGAGGTTTTAAGGTAGAGCGAGGAGCCGTACTAGGGACGGTCCCGGTTTTAACTACCCTGCCGTTATGCTGCCGAAATTTTGGATAATATTCGTGTGTTTGAATTATTTTCATATGCTTAAACTATATTTATTCATTGTATAGAAAACATTCATGTGTTGAATTGATATTCATTCGTTGATTAGAAATTCATGTGTTGAATGGTATTCATATTTTGAAATAAATTGTTTGATAATAAAAATCACCTTTTATCGACTATATGAACTGTGTAAAATAATCTCGTTTTAAAAGAAATTGTTTATGATAAAAATCCTATTTTTATCACCTATATGAACTATATAGAAAAATAGTGTTTTGAAATGAATTGTTTTACAATAAAAATCACATTTTTATTGTATGCATAAATCGTTGAAATGTGAAGTGTAAAAAAATAGCCACTTGTTCAAAATAAACATATATGAGTTGAAATATTCATTAATTAGCTAATGAAATGATTTGCACCTATTTATGTAACATTAGAATGAATGGTGTTTTTAAACCAAATAGAAATCAAATATGAAGTTGAATAGAAAATGATAAATGATAAGAACTATATATATGTGTACATGCATATTCATTGAACAGGTTATAGCAAAGGGGCTAGAGAAGAGGAATAAAATTTTGTGCCCGACAAATAGGTACACATTTACTGTTTTGTTTGGGTGATGATTTTATGAGCCTGTTGGCTAGCCGCTTGGCTTTTTCTTTTTCTTTTTGAGATTAGAAGGACCGGGAAAGCTATTTGCGATTTCCCGATGCTCCCGGTGCAGGGGAGGTTATGGCGAAATTTTCCAAAATTTTAAGGTGTTAGTAAAATATTTGAAGTGAAAACGATATTGAAATTGTTGAATGAACTATATTTATATAACTATATAAATATAAATAAAATTAAAACGAAACGAAGCCGTGCAGTTCGTATTTTGAAACCGTGATTTCAAACAACCAGTACGGGAAATCCGACCATTGGATTTTCCCGAAACCTCAACCGTCGGGTTCGCCTTGGAATAATCTTTCCAACGGCACCAACCTTGTAAAAATCCAACGGTTGGATTGTCCGGAATGTTTAATTCAAATCTGATGAAAAACAGCGCCAGAAGCGATTATATTTATATATATATATAAATATAATTATATATTTAATCGAATAACGACGCTGCAGTTCGTATTTTGAAATCGAAAATTCAAACGATTGTACCGGGAGATCCGACCGTCGGATTTTCCCGAAACTGGAACCGTTGGATTCGTTTTGAAAAGACCTTTCTAATGATGTAAATTTTGTGAAGATCCAACGGTTAGATTTTCAGATATGTGTAAATCAAATCTGAAGGAAAACAGCGCCACGGCCGCTTTATGGCCCGAAGCGTCGTTTTGAATAAATTAGCTATTTTAAAATAAATAAAAATAGCGATAAATAGTTATAAAATATCATAAGCGATATGGAATGGAAATAAACTGAATTTGCTCGATTTATGTGGCTTTTGATGGTTGAATGTGTTTGGTGTGAAAATTACATTAAAGAACAAAATTGATGTTGTCGAATAATTTAACCATTGAAATAAATTGATTTGAAATTCTAAATATACGTGAATTATTTGAAAAGGCCGAGTTAATTCTCATTTCAAATAATCGACCGACGATTGAAAGTCGAAGATGAAGACGGTGGTCGAAGACCGGAGATCTTCACCTCGTTTGGATGGTAACCGAGGTCCTGATTGGGAGGCATCCCGAAATATGGATAATGAGTGGTGATCGTCCAGGCGTACGTGGTGATCGAAGGGTTTGCGAGGTATTTAGTGCCTCCGGTTTCGTTCAGACCCAGAACGGACTTGTAAATGGACTGTGTGTCTGACATTGGATTTTATTCTATGTTGATTGATCTCTATTAAATATACATCTGTTTGGCGGCGGAGAATTTATTCTTTTGCTTAACGCCCTTCTCTGAGACGCACGAGCTCAGAGGTTGTATATCGATGGACATCAGTCGCATGGCATGAATCGCCTGTGTGGCATGCTAAGATGCAGTGATCAGGGCTTCTGTTGAAAAGCAAAGTCTTGTGGTGATGATCAAAGCACCGCCTGTGTGGCGTAGCTTTGTGTATAACGTGAATTCGCGAGCCTTACACCCCGGTATGAACCTAAAAACGGGAGAAGGACCTCAGGGAGGGCATGCGTTTCTTTCTAGCTAGGGTGGTGTCAGTGACCTACCAGCCCTGACATTTATATACTTTTCACCTATGTGGTTGTTGCTGTTGCGAGGCGCCTCGGTTTGATCGGACGATCCGGGTCCGATGGAGTCATTCGTTGGCTCATTTACACCCCAAAGGGTGGGGAAACGTATTGTCCAGGCATTTTAATCCACATCGGTGGACCGGCCCTGTCGCTCCAAGGGCCCACCTGAGTCTGGGTCCTGAGGCTCGGGCTAGACAGTCTCGAACTCGGTAAGGACTATCTTTTGCCTTGGTTCATGACGGAAATCCAATTTCCAAATACGACATCGTGCGGTTTTGATTGTATATATATATATGGCGACATGATATATGGTACCCATGCCGTCTATGATTGATAGTTATGATTTGAAATTGTTTTCAAAACATATAAACACTAGTAATAATATCAAATGCCTTTGTTTTGTTCGTATCAAGCATATCTTGACTGTTATAAGGTAAAACTCTATCCTCCGGTTTGCGTTGCATTGTGTGATGGGAACTGAGTCTTATAACGGTTTCATTTTTATAAAAAAAAACATAGCGATGTTTAAAAGAAAGATTTGTTTTAAAGCACTGGCAATCCAATGGAATAAACCCGTTCCACGAAAGTGGCGTGGTCCTGTGATTAGCCAAATTATATATATGTGTGGAGTGGATTTCTCATACCAGTCCCATGACTGACTCGTAGTTTGTTTCACTCTCAAACTCGGGTGCCCCTTTTTCTACACGGGCAGCCTTGTATTCAGGTTTAGCTGGTTCTTTTTCTGGATAGCTGGAGCTGAAGATGGATTCTATCATTTATTTCTTTTTATGCTGTTCAGCTCCTATTGTACATATTTTGTTTATTTCCGCTGTATACATTTATGTATAGCTGAACTGTATTTGTACTAAGTAAGATCCTGTATACTGTGTAACTCTGATGATTACTTTTATCCAGTATATTCTATTGTTCATTATCTGGTGTATTTATTAAATTTTGTTCTGCTATTATCTGTTTCTGTGTTATATTCCAAAGATAACCCTTGTTTCCGTTTTAGCGGGATTTTGGGTCGTCTAAACGTGGTATCAGAGCTTTGGTTAAGCTTAGTTCTGGAGTATAACACTTGAACGAGCTCGTCAGAAATAGAACCAGTAGTGTTCTAGGACGGGTAACTCTATACAGATAGGATCAGCAATATCCTAGTATGAGTAAAGCAGAATGAAATTACTCCAGAACTAGATGTGAGAAGAGAGCCGCTGAAGATCATCGGCAAAGAAACCAAAGAGCTGAGGAACAAGAAGGTTCACTTAGTCAAAGTGCAATGGAGTGGAGATCCGCGAGATTGTACTTGGGAAACTGAGGAGAGCATTCAAAAAGCTTATCCTAGATGCCGAGTAGATATCTCTGATTGACTCTGGTGCAAGGTACATTTACCCTACTTTGCATTACCATTCAATTCTCTACTCTATTGTTATTTTCTTTTCATAGATATACACTTTTAATTATATGGTCTGAATGATTTTTTAAAGAGTATAGGATTTGATTAGTATATTTTTAAAGGTTAAAAACAATTGGATTGGTTGTTGTGTTGTGTGATAGTAGATTTATCAAACCACTTTCGACTTTGTTCCTTTTCGGGGACGAAAAGTTTTAAGTGGGGGAGATTGTAACGACCCAGAAAATCTGAACCAATTTAAAATTTTTAAATTGGCTAAAATAATGGATTTTAAATATTTAAAAGAAATATTTTAAATAAAGGCGATGAAAACTGAGTTTGAATCGACATTTGAAAACGAATATAATTAATTATAATTATAAACAAGGCCTGAAATGGCGTGGCAGTTTCAAAAAATTGAATTCAAACTTTGTCGGACTGTATCGGGTGAAAAACAATCCGGATTTTAGTGAAACCAAAAACATTAGGATCTAATTGATAATATCTTTCCAACGAATCTGACCAATCGAAATTTGATAGTGGGAATCAAAAGATATGTCCAGTTGAAAATTCTGAATAGTCGCTATGGAATTCAGGCCCTTAAAAATGAACATTTTGCAGATGACCTCGGATTTCGACGAAACCACTTTTGTTGGATCCGCAGTGTCAAGTTATTGCTAGGTTTCAAATTTCGTAATTTTTCGAATCAATATGTGAGCGTGGCAAAAGAAAACGCGTTTGACCAGTTTCAGTTGATTTTAATCGACTGGAAAATGGCCATTTTTCAAACGGTCTCAGAATTTGACGAAACTAGTTTTGTTAGGACCGTATCGTCAATACGAAGCTAGAAAATATTTTTCTGGGATTTTTCGAATTCGTATGTGGCCCCACTAAATTGAAATGTGCGTTTAAATTGAATATATAAAGAATTGCACTTTAAATTCAACGGAAACTGATTCAAAAGATCGAATCAGCTTACGATACATATCCCATTGTGTTCGGAATGGGGGTTAAACGCTATGGACGACAGGCGGTGGGTTTCGTTTCGAGGTCGAAAATAAAAGTTGCTTTTTAGAATTAATTTAATAAATAAAATAATATATATATTTTTCTTTTTAAAAACTCTCACCCCCCCCCCCTCTTTCTCTCCTTATTTTCGCTCAGATAAAAAAAAAAAGATCGACGCCCCCCTTTGTCGACCTCGACGCCACCGCCCTGACGACCGCCGAACCCCCCACCACGCGCCTATTCCGCTCCTCCCCCTCGCGACGCATCCGCCCCCCCCCCCCGTCGAATCAAATCGAGCAGCCCCCCCTGAAGCATCGACGCCACCACCACCGAAGACCACTGCCTGCTGCCGACGTCTTCTTTTTCCCCTCCTTCTTCGCAGGTTAAAGTAAGTATATTATTTTATTTTTATTTTAATTCTTTAAAACTGATTTCGATTTTAGGGTTTAAAACTAATTTCGATTTTAGGGTTTAAAAACTGATTTTAAAAGGTTATAAAAACTGATTTTAAAAGGTTATAAAAACTGATTTTAAAAGGTTATAAAAACTGATTTTAGAAAAGTTTAAAAACTGATTTTGAAATGATTTAATTTTGAAAAAGAAAACTGATTTTAGAAAAGTTTAAAAACTGATTTTGAAATGATTTAATTTTGAAAAAGAAAACTGATTTTTTTTTTCGAAAGGTTTAAAACTGAATTGATTTTATTTTAGAACTTTAAAAGGGTTTAAAACTGAACTGATTTTATTTTAAACTTTAAAAAGAAAAAAAGATTTAAACTTTAAAAAGAAAAAGATCAGATTTTTTTTTTTTTTGAATAGAAAAGATCATATTTTTAAAATAGAAAAGACGGAATTTTTATTAAGTAGAAGAAGTAAGATATGATTTTTATATTTTTAAAGCAATAAAAATATAATTTTTACATCATAGGAATATTAAAAATATAATCTTTATATTAAAAATATAATCTTTATATATTGAATAGCGAAGTCAAAATTCGATTTTTATATATTGAATAACATAGTAAAAATTCGATTTTTACATATGTAGAGAATACGGGCAACGAAGCGACAAAAGGCGAGATTGGCGAAGATTTCTATAAAGGAAGAGTCGTGGTATTGGATAGCTATTGGTGAGAATTTCTCACTCTTCAATTTCTTTTTCTAAATAAACATATATGTGTTGAAATAAAAGTGAATTGCTACATATAAATATATATATATATATATATATATATATATACGCCCCCTCGTCCACAAACCATGGACGATATTTATTGGTTGAAATTGTTGTGAAAATTGATTGATAGCGAATGATTGTTTGGGATTGTTTGTGGTTGATATTGATTTGATTGTGGTTGAAAAATACCCGTTTGTGATTGAGAAATATTTGGTTGAAACCACATAGGATTAGTTTGTGGAAATGAAATAAATATATACATGCCGCCTGCGTGCGAACTAGATGCATGATCCCCATTGTCAAAAACCGCGAGGTTTTAAGGTAGAGCGAGGAGCCGTACTAGGGACGGTCCCGGTTTTAACTACCCTGCCGTTATGCTGCCGAAATTTTGGATAATATTCGTGTGTTTGAATTATTTTCATATGCTTAAACTATATTTATTCATTGTATAGAAAACATTCATGTGTTGAATTGATATTCATTCGTTGATTAGAAATTCATGTGTTGAATGGTATTCATATTTTGAAATAAATTGTTTGATAATAAAAATCACCTTTTATCGACTATATGAACTGTGTAAAATAATCTCGTTTTAAAAGAAATTGTTTATGATAAAAATCCTATTTTTATCACCTATATGAACTATATAGAAAAATAGTGTTTTGAAATGAATTGTTTTACAATAAAAATCACATTTTTATTGTATGCATAAATCGTTGAAATGTGAAGTGTAAAAAAATAGCCACTTGTTCAAAATAAACATATATGAGTTGAAATATTCATTAATTAGCTAATGAAATGATTTGCACCTATTTATGTAACATTAGAATGAATGGTGTTTTTAAACCAAATAGAAATCAAATATGAAGTTGAATAGAAAATGATAAATGATAAGAACTATATATATGTGTACATGCATATTCATTGAACAGGTTATAGCAAAGGGGCTAGAGAAGAGGAATAAAATTTTGTGCCCGACAAATAGGTACACATTTACTGTTTTGTTTGGGTGATGATTTTATGAGCCTGTTGGCTAGCCGCTTGGCTTTTTCTTTTTCTTTTTGAGATTAGAAGGACCGGGAAAGCTATTTGCGATTTCCCGATGCTCCCGGTGCAGGGGAGGTTATGGCGAAATTTTCCAAAATTTTAAGGTGTTAGTAAAATATTTGAAGTGAAAACGATATTGAAATTGTTGAATGAACTATATTTATATAACTATATAAATATAAATAAAATTAAAACGAAACGAAGCCGTGCAGTTCGTATTTTGAAACCGTGATTTCAAACAACCAGTACGGGAAATCCGACCATTGGATTTTCCCGAAACCTCAACCGTCGGGTTCGCCTTGGAATAATCTTTCCAACGGCACCAACCTTGTAAAAATCCAACGGTTGGATTGTCCGGAATGTTTAATTCAAATCTGATGAAAAACAGCGCCAGAAGCGATTATATTTATATATATATATAAATATAATTATATATTTAATCGAATAACGACGCTGCAGTTCGTATTTTGAAATCGAAAATTCAAACGATTGTACCGGGAGATCCGACCGTCGGATTTTCCCGAAACTGGAACCGTTGGATTCGTTTTGAAAAGACCTTTCTAATGATGTAAATTTTGTGAAGATCCAACGGTTAGATTTTCAGATATGTGTAAATCAAATCTGAAGGAAAACAGCGCCACGGCCGCTTTATGGCCCGAAGCGTCGTTTTGAATAAATTAGCTATTTTAAAATAAATAAAAATAGCGATAAATAGTTATAAAATATCATAAGCGATATGGAATGGAAATAAACTGAATTTGCTCGATTTATGTGGCTTTTGATGGTTGAATGTGTTTGGTGTGAAAATTACATTAAAGAACAAAATTGATGTTGTCGAATAATTTAACCATTGAAATAAATTGATTTGAAATTCTAAATATACGTGAATTATTTGAAAAGGCCGAGTTAATTCTCATTTCAAATAATCGACCGACGATTGAAAGTCGAAGATGAAGACGGTGGTCGAAGACCGGAGATCTTCACCTCGTTTGGATGGTAACCGAGGTCCTGATTGGGAGGCATCCCGAAATATGGATAATGAGTGGTGATCGTCCAGGCGTACGTGGTGATCGAAGGGTTTGCGAGGTATTTAGTGCCTCCGGTTTCGTTCAGACCCAGAACGGACTTGTAAATGGACTGTGTGTCTGACATTGGATTTTATTCTATGTTGATTGATCTCTATTAAATATACATCTGTTTGGCGGCGGAGAATTTATTCTTTTGCTTAACGCCCTTCTCTGAGACGCACGAGCTCAGAGGTTGTATATCGATGGACATCAGTCGCATGGCATGAATCGCCTGTGTGGCATGCTAAGATGCAGTGATCAGGGCTTCTGTTGAAAAGCAAAGTCTTGTGGTGATGATCAAAGCACCGCCTGTGTGGCGTAGCTTTGTGTATAACGTGAATTCGCGAGCCTCACACCCCGGTATGAACCTAAAAACGGGAGAAGGACCTCAGGGAGGGCATGCGTTTCTTTCTAGCTAGGGTGGTGTCAGTGACCTACCAGCCCTGACATTTATATACTTTTCACCTATGTGGTTGTTGCTGTTGCGAGGCGCCTCGGTTTGATCGGACGATCCGGGTCCGATGGAGTCATTCGTTGGCTCATTTACACCCCAAAGGGTGGGGAAACGTATTGTCCAGGCATTTTAATCCACATCGGTGGACCGGCCCTGTCGCTCCAAGGGCCCACCTGAGTCTGGGTCCTGAGGCTCGGGCTAGACAGTCTCGAACTCGGTAAGGACTATCTTTTGCCTTGGTTCATGACGGAAATCCAATTTCCAAATACGACATCGTGCGGTTTTGATTGTATATATATATGGCGACATGATATATGGTACCCATGCCGTCTATGATTGATAGTTATGATTTGAAATTGTTTTCAAAACATATAAACACTAGTAATAATATCAAATGCCTTTGTTTTGTTCGTATCAAGCATATCTTGACCGTTATAAGGTAAAACTCTATCCTCCGGTTTGCGTTGCATTGTGTGATGGGAACTGAGTCTTATAACGGTTTCATTTTTATAAAAAAAACATAGCGATGTTTAAAAGAAAGATTTGTTTTAAAGCACTGGCAATCCAATGGAGTAAACCCGTTCCACGAAAGTGGCGTGGTCCTGTGATTAGCCAAATTATATATATGTGTGGAGTGGATTTCTCATACCAGTCCCATGACTGAGTCGTAGTTTGTTTCACTCTCAAACTCGGGTGCCCCTTTTTCTACACGGGCAGCCTTGTATTCAGGTTTAGCTGGTTCTTTTTCTGGATAGCTGGAGCTGAAGATGGATTCTATCATTTATTTCTTTTTATGCTGTTCAGCTCCTATTGTACATATTTTGTTTATTTCCGCTGTAGACATTTATGTATAGCTGAACTGTATTTGTACTAAGTAAGATCCTGTATACTGTGTAACTCTGATGATTACTTTTATCCAGTATATTCTATTGTTCATTATCTGGTGTATTTATTAAATTTTGTTCTGCTATTATCTGTTTCTGTGTTATATTCCAAAGATAACCCTTGTTTCCGTTTTAGCGGGATTTTGGGTCGTCTAATATTGGGTATTTTGAGGAGCAGGTGATCGAAGCGGGATTGGGGAAGAAGGGTGGTACTGAGCTGGTAACGTGGAAGTAAGATGGGCCAAGGAATGATAAGGGGATGAGGCCCAATGTTTTTAAATTCTAAGTTTATTTAAATTTAAAGTGTATTAACTAGTATAAGCAATAACTTTATCATATGTGGTCGAAATTCAGCAAAAAAAGATCGACGGGATCGTATGGACGGACACTACCCAATGGAACTGACTGGGAGTGGATTGGAGCCCGTTTGAATTTATAGCGAAATAAACTGTTTGATTCAAATCAAACACAAGTTTATCGTTCTTTAACGATGAACTGCAAATGTGAGTAAATCTCACTAACTCTGAACAGTTTATAATTTCATGTTGTATTTTTAGAACTATTAAATATTGGCTGAATGACTGTGTTTTGACTGTTTGATTGAACTGTTAGTAATTAGTTGAATTTCTATATTGATTCTGTTTAACAGAATATATCATATGGAACTGAAAGTGATGTTGATTTTATTGTGTAACATCTGTGGATGCAGGGAAACAGGTTGGAGGAATCCGACTGGATTCTTCAACAGCTATTTTATTATTTTCATATATTGTGATATATGACGTGGTTTATAATCTGTTGTTGATTATATGTGTATGGACGATATTGGACATCGTAATTTGATATGTTAAACCCCATAACACACCGGAATTTGGAAAAAAGGGGATTTTCAAAATGAATATTGAAATTAGATTATTTATAAAATCAAAGGGGTTTTATAAAAGAGATAATATTTATAAATCAAAGAAGATTTTATAAAGAAAATTATTTATAAATGGAATACAATAAATAGAAATTTATTTATAAATGGAATATTTATAAATAGGAAATATGTTTAAGTGGAATTTTATATGAAGGGGAATCTTTATAAATGGAATATTTATAAAGTGAATTATTTATTTAGAATAAATAAATTAGATATTTAAATGGATTATTTATTTATTAAATAAATAGGATAAGATAAAGAGATATTGACTTAGAAAATAAGTAAATTATTTAAAAGGACATTCAGTAGGAAATAAATAAGTTATAAAAAGGGATTATTTATTTAGAAAATGAATAAAGAAATATTTGTAAACCATTTACAAATAAAATAGAAAGAGAAATATGTGTAAAACATTTACAAATAGGTTATAAAGGATATTAGTTTGTTAAATAAATAGGTTATAAAGGATATTTATTTGTTAAATGAATAGAATAAGATAAAATGAATATTTGTTTAGAAAACAAATAAGATATTATATGAGAAATATTTGCAACACATTTGTAAATAGAGTTGAAAAGGAAATATTCACAAACCATTTACAAATAGAATAGAGAAGGGAATATTTGCAAACCATTTGCAAATTGAATTTAAAAGGGTAATATTTGTAAACCATTTACAAATAAAGATTTAAAAAGGAAATATGGGTAAAAGGCATTTAGAAAACAAATAGATTATAAAGGAAATATGTATCTTTGGATAAATAGATATATATATATAAGTCTGAACTTATATATGAAGAAGTAAACAGATAAAAGGAGCAGATTGATTTATAAATGATATTTATAAATTAAGTTAAATGTTTGTCATTTGGATAAATAGAATATATAAGTCAGGACTTATATAAAGAAGTAAGAATCGATTTCAATATCGATGTTTGAAACTGAATAAGGACAAAGATTTAATCAGTTAGGGTTAATCAGTTAGGTTAACCAGTTAGAGTAAAACCATTAGAGTTAACCAGTTAGAGTTAATCAGTTAGAGTTAAACGAGTTAGAGTTAATCAGTTAGAGTTTATCGATAGAGTTAAATCAAACTAGAGTTATTCAAATGGAGTTAGTCGAATTTAGTTTATTCGAATAGAGTTGAAATGAGTAATCGAATTTAGTTATTCGAAGAAGTGAATCGAATCAGAGATATTCGAAGTGAGATAATCGAATCAGAAATATTCAAAGTGAGCTGATCGAATCTAGTTATTCGACAGGAGTTAAATCGAATAAGATTTATTCGAAGAAAGAGATTATCGAATATAAGTATTCGAAAGTAAGAAAATCGAATATAAGTTATTCGAATAAGAGTTAATCCAGTAAGAGTTATTAGGTTGGAGTTATCCAAATAAGAATTATAGATTAGAGTTAACCGAATAGGAGTAAATAAATTAGTTGTCGTATACAGGAGATTATAACACCATTGTTATAATCACGTAAAACTTGTAAAAGAAGGGGGTTCGTAAATAGAATCCGAGGGTTTGCAAGGAAATGTTAAAGAGTTAAAAAGGTGAATCTTATCTATTTCGAGATTTGAAAGGTGGTTCAGTTAAGGTCTGAGAGGTAGTTATACCCCAACTTGATTGACTGCGTTTTTAATTAAGAAATGGTTACGGTTCGAGGGTGAAGTGGTTAAGTGGATTTAGTAATTTAGTATAGTGGTTTGAGTCATCATCACAATATAGTTTTAAACATCTATTTAAATCCCAATTAAGAAGTTTTGGAAATGTTTTCCAAACGAGAATCAGAAATGTTTTCGGATAATAGAAAATAAGAATTTAGAATATATGGGAACAGGAGATAAGTAAATTAATGAAATAAAGAGATAAATGTTGAATGATGATTGATCGATATAATTTCCTCCTGGAAATAATATCGTTGTTTGCACACCTGTTTTCTTTGATGGTTAAATCACAGACTATCGAAGTTTTGACCATTTTAACGTTGTTAAATTGGAGAGACCGGTTGGATTATTATCCAAAGAACCACTCTGTATTGGCATAAGCGTTGCGAATCATATATGCCAAAGATAATTGAAGACGGAGTAAAGTGCAATGGCTATTGTATAAGTCTTAGATAACAGTGCCTAAGATGGATGTACTGAATAGTGCCTTCGGTTCATCCTGTTCCTGGATGACTTGTATGGATGAATGTCTGACAGAGTATTTCCAAAAAGGTCACGTACGTTGATTTCTTCAACCGTACCAAGAGTGGAAGCAGAGAAGAAAACTTCTTTAGCTAACACGTAATGTACTGTTGTAGACGTCAATTAGTGATTTTCGATGGATCTGACAATGTGGCATTCGAAGAGAATCTGATGTGATGATAAAGCGTAACCTCAAGCCTCATCAACCAGGAAATGACAGAAATCGGGCAGGCAGCATGGCTATGTAGGTCGCACCTACTAGGGTGTATAATCACCTGATCTAGAGTTTCATTTACTTCTAAAAATCTATTGTTGATGCTGTCCCATTCGGGAAACGGTTGCTGATCCCAACCGATGGTGATATACATTTGATACACTCAAGCGAAATGAGTGGTCGGTCATGTGTGGACGGGATGCAAGATGTTCTTGTTGAACCCAGTGTATTCCTCTCTAGAGGTACACTAGCGAAAAAGTGGCTCCATACCTTATCATAGTTGGAAATCCATTACCCAATACGTGCTTGCAGTTTTGATTGTATAATATGTATGTAGAACATGAGATGAAAGCATTTCTGCTAGATGATTATTATATTGTGGTTGATAGACATTATTATAATATCAAAGGTTTTTGATATAAAGATATTTTGGATTCTCATAAGGGAAAAACCCGTTCCGTTATACGGCGTGGTCTTATGAGATATCGTTTACTTGTTCAAACTGTTTAAAACTGTTTTACTCATACCAGTCCCATGACTGACCCGGAGTTTATTTTGTTTTATTTTCCCTAAACTCTTAGGTGCCCAATTTTGTACGGGCAGTCAAGTAGTCGGGATTTACAGATACCTAAGAACTAGAGCAGGAGGCTTCAGGATTATATAGCTATAGTTTACTTCCGCTGTGTTGTAAGTGTTGTACTTTGATAGTAATGTATATTCAAGTACAGATTTATATTTCAAAGTTATGTTATATGTATTATATGTTATTCGTTCCGCTGTGAGATTCGTGTTACTCCGATGTTGTGTTCTTCTTCTTCTTCTATTCTAAGTTTCTATCTTATCTTTCCTCACCCTCTAATTTCTTTCATTAACCATTCGGTATTTTCGACTCTTGATGTTCGATATGTGTTGTATATTGGATAACCAAGATCGCAAATTTTCGGGTCGTTACAGTTGGTATCAGAGCATAAGGTTAAGCGATTTACCTTGGCTCTGTGGCGTGATTCGGTAGAGATAGGGTTAGTAATACCCTAGATTGAGTTGAGTGTATATATACAAGTGAACGTATATGTTATTCAATATAAATTGTTTTATATTGTGAAGATTTATTGGTTGAGTAGTTTACGTGTTCCGGTCGATCAGTTTGATCCACTGTATCGGTAGGAGTTTATAAACACTCGAATATGATTGGTCGACACGATATGTTTTGAAAAGAGGGTAAATGAAATAATTTTACCCAAGGTATATTTGTTGTTATAATCGAATAAGATTATAAATTAAATGGTTATATATAAATAACCAATCAAAATTCATATAAGTGTTAAATCTGAATTTAAACCAGAAATTGAATTAAAACTCTGGAAAATTGGATAAGTGTTTGTAAATGGATTTGGATTGACAATAAGGAAAATTTAAGATCCTGGGAGATTTTAAATTGTTTTACAAGCAGTGTGAATTATATTTTGAAATGAATTTCAAAGTGGAAATGCTTAGAAATGGTTTTATAGTATTGAACTCACTTTAATCGCTGGAAAATAGATTCTGATGATGACAGTTGCATCATCGGTATTCATTTTCGAGTTGTAAGTGACGAATTACTACCAGAGATATTGTTTTGAATTTCTTTTGGGGAAAACAAGTTGTGTTTAATTTCAAAAAGGAAAATTTGATTTTTGAAAAGAGTAAGCTGTTTAAAAACTCCCAGACTGTTTGAATTAAAAACAAATTAAATAGGAATTTGTAAAAGCAAATTGGAATTAAAGTAAAGCCAGTTAAGTGGTAATAGAAATTGATTTGAAATGATATTGTGTTGGTGAGTTAAGGATTCGGGATCAAGAACGAAACTTGAGTTCGAAATGAAAATTTGGCTTGGTAAAAAGCGAATGCTTGTGTTGGAAATAAAAGTAATTTCATAATTTGATTGGGATAACATTGGTATATGCTGATTGGGATAACATTGATTCGAATTTGAATACAAAATCTCATGATCTGCTTCTTTTACCAAATTCACTTTTAATAATCCCTTTTCAAACCCATTCGACAATTCCTGCTTGGAAATCTTATTTTAATCCCCTCCCTTTTACTTAATCCATTATTAAGTAACTTTAATGTATAATTAACGCTTTTACACATTAAAGCTCATAACCCTAATTTATTAAAATCTTTTTGATCAAAACATCTTTTCACTTACCTCAAATAATTAAGTAACCTTCTTTTTTTTTAAGCTATCGCATTTGCTTAGAATTTCTTTTAAAACTTGTTATACAAATTCGGATTTTAAATATAAAACCCATTCATAGTTCCCTTTCACCATTCCATTGGATTCTATTTCAATTCCGAGTACTTTTTAAAATGAATCTCAACTAAAAAGTATTTCTCTAAATTATTAAAATAATAATTTATTTTAGTAGTTAACTACTTTCATAGTTAATTCCTTTATTTACTAAAATAAATATTAAATTTCCCTTTTAAAATCTTATTAAAATTAAACAATACCATTCGATTTATTCCTCATTCTTGTACTTATAAATATGATTAACATCAGAGTTGACTTTATAAAATTAATAAATCAAATCTTAAACAAACCATTTATTTATTTCCCTTTTATAAACTTTTATTTCAAATAATATATTTCGAAATCTACTTCTAGTTATAAAATAATTTTTATAACTTTAGTTTTGTCGAATCACCGGGTGGTAAACCAATATAACAAAATGGTCTACTCTTAGGCCATGTACTGCCGATTTCTCAACCAATATCGCTCATTGGTTAAACCAAACATAGGTTAATTTCCCAGTCCATGATCACTAATCAAATAAATCCATTTAATTGATAATTTCTATAATAATAAATAACTATTATTTAACATCAACCAAATAAACAACCAATTCAACAATTAAACACGTTTATAAACAAACGTGACCCATAGGGTAAGTTACCTCTACTTGGTCGAATCATTAGAATAACGATTTGTTAATTTACTGAAATTAAACGATAGTTTAATTTCATCAGTTAAATCAACACATGGATCAATAATTAACAAACAGTCAACTATCAGCAAACAAAGCACACAAAAATAGAAACCCAATTTATATAAAATATAAATGGGCAAAATACTGAGTGAGGTTAACTCACCTTGATTTAGTTTGGTCATTAAACGCTGGTTTTTAATTAAATTAAATAGCATTTAATTTAATTTAAAAAAAAATCCTTGCTTCCCGTCCTGACTGATCCTGCTCCATCTCGAAGATCCTGTCTCTACGGTCCCAACGAGACCGACCGTGCTCAGAACTGATAAAGGAGGCGCGGGATATCATATTAATAAATTTATAGACCAAATAGATAATTAAAACATGAATTATATATTTTCAAGTGGGCTTTACCCTTGCCCTTTGGCCTAAATAAAATCCAACCCGCCACCTTTTAAACCCTATTTCCAGATCCTTCCCTTCATTCTCGTTATTCATCCGCCGCCTTCAAAACATCTTCCCAATGGCCGAAATAAAATCCCTAATCCCCCTCTCCATCTTCAGCCAAATCGAAGTCAACCCGACGTTATCTGCCTCGCAACCCTCTTACGCACTTCTTTATCGATCTTCCTTTGTTCTCCTTCCATCGATATGTCGAAACCCAACACAACCCCTTCAGCAGCTAGCACCGCTTCGACAATCAATCCCCCACCCCTCATAAAATAAGAAAGCCTCCGCCTCCATCCACTGCAGACACCAACCGATGCCTCTGATACACAAATCACAGACCCTAGTTCCTCGTCTTCGAATAGGTACATCGGAATTTTTCAAATGCTTACGGATGGAGAGTGCGAACACCCACGAATACAGCTAAGTGTTTTATTTGATCTATGATTTTGTTTTGATTTTTTTCCGAATTGTTTTCTTCTTTGTTGTTTTCGTTCGTATGGTTTGGTTCTGGAGTTGTGAAATACTAGTGCGTATTTATAGTGATTATTCTAGATAAGATCAGTGTCCCTCATACCCTAGATAGGTTCAGCTAAAATCCTTAGGCCATTGGTTTTTTTTTGTGTACTGGTGATGGAAAATGATGTTTATGTGATGGTTTTGGCAGAAAATTTGATAAATCTAGTCTTGTATATCAATGTTGTTGGTCTGATCGAACTAGACACTACATTGTAATCTACTTAGAGATTCGGTCTGTATTTTCGATTTTATTTTGGGTTTTTAAATGTATGGAAACAGTGAAATTCAAAATATGCTTACTGTATTTTAGCTGTTTGATTTGACTATACAATTTGTGTATAATATATTTATTCCCATCTCTGTATATAGATTTCATAGGAAATTCTACCATGTAAATAAACATATATATATTTACAGTGTATCCATTGATGTTCAAATATATATATATATATATATATATATATATATATATATATATATATAATTTGGATTTTCTTGTACCTGTTTGTTCAGATATAAATACTGTTTTGAACTGTCAATTTATAGATTTGGTGTATGGATTTTAAATAGTGAATTTGTCGTGCGAAATTGCTGTACATGGTAGGTTCTTAGCTGTCTCTACCATTCCTATTGTGGTTCATGGTCTTTTCTGTTTTTCATGTGTTACTCTTCTTTCATTTTAGATGTTGCGTATTGAACTGATGGTGATGGAAACATTACGGCTGCATATGCTTAGCAGGAAAAGTCGAGCCTTGCGTTGGATATTCACATACTGTTTCTGTTCAGACGAATACAATGATCGAGCTGCTTCTACATAGATTAGGATAAGCTATGTATTGTCTGTTTGTATTGTCTATTGTCTCGTTCGAATTGTCTGTTCAAGTTGTATTTGTTCATGAAGTTTCTAATTTGATGGTTTAAATATTTGCATATACATTGTTTCCTTTGTTAATCTTCGCAGATTTGTTGTACAAATAATTTACTGTAACTTTTGAACTTTTGCTGTTGAATTTACTGTTTTAAATAGAGAGTTTGCGGTTCCGTATGTTCTTCTACTGTTGCTAGTTGAAAAGTCATGTTGAAAATTTCAGAAAAGTCATGTTGAAAATTTCAGTTTGCATTTTTATAAGCAGTAGCGTAGCTAGGTTATAAGCCTATAACGTTGGAATCGGCACTCAAGTCATATAAAGCAACTATACACACAATGTTTTTCTTCATTGTGAACTGCACATATATTGTCTTTATTTTATTATTATTTTTTTCTTTGTATTTGTTACTTTCCAGTTTTCTTATTATATACATTCGAGTTTCATGGAACAGCTTTTTCTTATTTTGTTGAACATGTGTGGTATGTGTGTTCCGGTTCCAGTTCCCATGTTCATGTAGTATTCAACTTTAGGTGAGTTTAATTATAAATCTAATTAAATTAAACAGCTAAATTTATGATAAATTAATATCAACATATTAATTAAAATAACAATTTCAATTTCAATAGTATAGAATTCAATAACTCAACATTACAAAATTCCGGTTTTAAATGGCATTCCATTTATATAAAAATTCTTTAATATTTATAAATAAATCGTGAAAATTTAAAACGATTCCATAGCGACTATTTCAAAATTTGATTTAGCCATAACTAACAATATATAACACGAAATCTGAATTTTTCTCTTTCATATGAAAATTATTATCAACACGATTCTAACGTTCCTCGTTTCATAGAAATCTGACTTATATCGGATCCTATATACCCAGTTAAAGTTCAAATCGAAAATTTTGAACTACCGCGATGTTTCGAGCTCATTTTAATTAATATATAAATATATATATTCGAACTCTATTTTAAATAAATAAATTCAATTAAAAATTCATTATATCCCCAATATAATATTTTAAACAAATTTAAATATTCTAAATAAAATGGTAGAAAAACCTAGGACGTTACATTCTTCCCCCATTAAAATAATTTCGTCCTCGAAATTTGCTAAGGTGAGAAAGAATGTTAGAACCCATTAATTCCCAAATCCGGTTAAATTTTAAAATCGAACACAATTCAATAAATAATTTCCAAAATCAAGCATGAAGTATTCATTTGCAACACAGGACATAATTATTCAACTTTAATCCATGTGATTGCACTCTAGTTGACTATACTGGCATTTAATTATAATTCAACTTTTTATTAAACCGTCGATGAATTTATGTTCAAGCAATCTAACACCAAATCAATATCAATCAACCATCCATGCACAACCAATCTCAATCAAAATAATTGAATTTATGCTCAATTTAATATTTTACTTTGGTTTCACGTATTTGAACATCAGTCGGTTAATACCCGATTTATTGATTATATTTTTTTCAAATTCCAATTTCCAACTCTGTTTTATTTAATTATCTTAATTTCAGTATAATTATCAATCTAATTTTTCACTTAACCAGGTTAAGTTTTCAATTCAAAATTTCAGCCCAATTTGAATATCATTCAAATCGGTTAAACACACAAACCAATATCTAAACAATTTTAATAAAATTACTTTTTCTTTATACAAAAATATCCTTTGGGTAAAATTATTTCATTTACCCTCTTTATAAAACAATACTGTATCGATTGCCAGTTCAACGCTTCTCAATACTTGAACCGATCAAATAACACAGTACAAAACATTTGTATATAAAATTTACAATTACGCTCTCATATATATACACTCAGTCTCGATCTAGGGTATTACTAACCCAATCTCTATCGAGTTACACCACAGAGCCAAGGTTATTACTAAACCAATAGCTCTGATACCACTGTAACGACCCAGAGATTTTCGGTCCTGAAAATCGATATAAATACCTTTACTATAACTTATGCCGACCTTCCAAACACCGAAAATACTGGAACGTTTATAGAAAGAATTTAGAGGGTGAGATAAGAAAGAAAGAAATATTAGAATAGAAGAAAAAGAAGAAGCACCACAACACAGATTCAGAGTCTCACATCGCAGCGGAACAAAATATAATACAGAAATAAATCTTTATTGAGAGCTTTAAAAATACTTACAATATCAGAGTACGTCAACATCTCTGGGCAGTTATAAAAATCTGTCCCATATACAACACACAACGGAATAGATACTAGGTAACAATACGTCTGAACACCTTCAGCTCATCTCCTCGCAGCATTCGATAACCTGAACCTGTACACCCCGGGCTAACCCGAGCATTTACAAAACACCGGATCAGTCTGGTGAACCAGAGTGAGTAAAACTCACAAAATATTAAGGTATCACACAACTTGATTTTAAAGTTCAAAATCTTTTCAAAAGAAAAGGATAATCGTAAGACCGAATCCACACATAAACACGGACGGTTTTTACCTTACGATAACCCAAACCATTTTTGAAATCAATATCTTTTCTGATATTATAATAATGTCTAAATATAAGTAAATATCAATCTAGTGGAACGCTTGCATCTCACGCTCCACATATATAGTATACAATCAAAACCGCGGGCACTTATTGGAGATTGGATTCCAACTATGACAAGGTATGGGACCACCTGCCGATAGTGTATCTCTAGAGGCGAATACACTGGGTTCAACAAGAACGTCTTGCAACCCGGTCCACACATGACCGACCACTCATTTCGCTTGAGTGTATCGAATGTATATCACCACGGTTGGGCTTAAACCACCGTTTCCCGAAGAGGGACAGCATCAAATATAGATTAAAGAAGCAAAAGGATTTTCTCTAGATAGGTGATTATACACCCTAATGGGAGCAACCCACATAGCCACGCTGCCTGCCCGATTTTTGTCATTTCCCGATTGATGAGGCTTGAGGTCAGAATTTCCTTTACAACACCTGGCCACCATTCACTTTGAATGTCACATCGTCAGATCCTCTAGATATCACTAATTGACGTCCACAAACATACTCTATTTGGGAGCTACCCAGGTACGCTTGAAGAAATCAACGTACGCGATTCCTTTGGAAATACTCTGTCAGGCATAACAAGTCATCTAGGAACAGGATGAGCCGAAGGTACTCTCCTACCACATCCCATATAGGAATCACCCCATGGATCAGTAGCGAGAAGTCCTTGCGATCCGTAGATTCCAACCATGACAGAACCACAGTACATCTTTGGCTGCAGACCGAAGATTATTATCAGCCCTTCCATTTATGAAATGCTACGGTCTTCACTGCTCCATCTCGATCGTCTTTAATATCTTCATGTATTTGTTGGTTGGAATGGTTTTCGAATATAAATTCGATCCCGATCTTTCCGAACTAACAATCGTATTAACAAGATTTGATAGTCGGTGATTTAACTATCAAAATAAATAGTGATTCAATCATGACAATCAAATGAGTTCACTGGTTAGGTATTTAGCACCACTTGGCCTTTTAATTTAAGCAAAAATGTAATTTTAAACTCTTAAGAATTTCGATGTTATAAATATAGCTTTTTGCTTCTTACTTAACACAAGGTTATTCTTTAAATAAATTCATCTTAATATTTAGAAAAAATTCAATATCATATCCAGTTCTCTATCTTTATCTTTGAAACAACTTGCAAACAACATTTCAAAAATATCCTTTGTTTATTACTCGACAGTACCCAGTGCTTATTCCTGTTGGATAAAACCAGCCATTACATTATCATTTCACTAAATAATTTATCACTAATCCCTTTTACCATTCCAACAAATATCATCCTTAGATAGTCCTGATGTCATTCAAGTTGGGGTATTTTAATTACCTCTCAGACCTTGATCGACAACGCTCATATCCAAAGAAAAATACGAATTGTAATATAAAATCAATATCTCATCCTAATCTCAGCACAAATTCCATTTAAATATTTTATTCAAAAGTATGGTTTCATAAACCTTCTTTCCTTTTGGAAAATCTCCTTCTCGAATATACCACTAGTTCTTAATTCACCAATTAAGTAACATCACTTTAACTCTGCCTCTTTAACCAAACTCAATCTTATAATTCGAATTTGGTTACAAAATCTCATGATCTGCTTCTTTTACCAAATTAACTTTTACTAATCCCTTTTCTAACCCATTCGACAATTCCTGCTTTGAAATCTTATTTTAATCCCCTCCCTTTTACTTAATCCATTATTAAGTAACTTTAATGTATAATTAACACTTTTACACATTAAAGCTCATAACCCTGCTTTATTAAAATCTTTTTGATCTAAACATCTTTTCACTTACCTCAAATAATTAAGTAACCTTTTTTTAAGCTATCGTATTTGCTTAGAATTTCTTTTAAAACTTGTTATACAAATTCGGATTTTAAATATAAAACCCGTTCATAGTTCCCTTTCACCATTCCATTGGATTCTATTTCAATTCCGATTACTTTTTAAAATGAATCTCAACTAAAAAGTATTTCTCTAAATTATTAAAATAATGATTTATTTTAGTAGTTAACTACTTTCATAGTCAATTCCTTTATTTACTAAAATAAATATTAAATTTCCCTTTTAAAATCTTATTAAAATTAAACAATACCATTCGATTTATTCCTCATTCTCATACTTATAAATCTGATCAACATCAGAGTTGACTTTATAAAATTAATAAATCAAATCTTAAATAAACCATTTATTTATTTCCCTTTTTATAAACTTTTATTTCAAATAATATATTTCGAAATCTACTTCTAGTTATAAAAAAAAAATTGTAACTTTAGTTCTGTCGATTCACTGGGTGGTGAACCAATATAACAAAATGGTCCACTCTTAGGCCATGTACTGCCGATTTCTCAACCAATATCGCTCATTGGTTAAACAAACACACGTTAATTTCCCAGTCCATGATCACTAATCAAATAAATCCATTTAATTGATAATTTCTATAATAATAAATAACTACTATTTAACATCAACCAAATAAACAACCAATTCAACAATTAAACTCGTTTATAAACAAACGTGACCTATAGGGTAAGTTACCTCTATTTGGTCGAATCGTTAGAATAACGATTTGTTAATTTACTGAAATTAAACGACAGTTTAATTTCATCAGTTAAATCAACACATGGATCAATAATTAACAAACAGTCAACTATCAGCAAACAGAGCACACAAAAATCGAAACCCAATTTATATAAAATATAAATGGGCAAAATACTGAGTGAGTTTAACTCACCTTGATTTAGTTTGGTCATTAAAAGCTGGTTTTTAATTATATTAAATATCGTTTAATTTAATTACAAAAAATTCTTGCTTCCCATCCTGACTGATCCTGCTCCATCTCGAAGATCTTGTCTCTACGGTCCCAACGAGACAGACCGTGCTCAGAACTGATAAAGGAGGCGAGAGATATCATATTAACAAATTTATAGACCAATTAGATAATTAAAACATGAATTATATATTTTCAAGTGGGCTTTACCCTTACCCTTTGGCCCAAATAAAATCCAACCCACCACCTTTTAAACCTTATTTCCAGATCCTTCCCTTCATTCTCGTTATTCATCCGCCGCCTTCGAAACAACTTCAAAATGGCTGAAATAAAATCCCTAATCCCTCTCTCCATCTTCAGGCAAATCGAAGTCAACCTGACGTTATCTGCCTCGCAACCCTCTTACGCACTTCTTCATCGATCTTCCTTTGTTCTCCTTCCATCGATCTGTCGAAACCCAACACAACCCCTTCAGCAGCTAGCACTGCTTCGACAATCAATCGCCCACCCTTCATAAAATAAGAAAGCCTCCGCCTCCATCCACTACAGACACCAACCGATGCCTCCGATACACAAATCGCAAGCCCTAGTTCCTCGTCTTCGAATAGGTACATCGGAATTTTTCAAATGCTTACGGATGGAGAGTGCGTACACCCACGAATACAGCTAAGTGTTTTATTTGATCTATGATTTTGTTTTGATTTTTTTCTGAATTGTTTTCTTCTTTGTTTTCGTTCGTATGGTTTGGTTCTAGAGTTGTGAAATACCGGTGCGTATTTATAGTGATTATTCTAGATAAGACTAATGTCCCTCATACCCTAGATAGGTTCAGCTAAAATCCTTAGGCCATTGGGTTTTTTTTGTGTACTGGTGATGGAAAATGATGTTTATGTGATGGTTTTGGCAGAAAATTTGATAAATCTAGTCTTGTATATCAATGTTGTTGGTCTGTTCAAAGAAGATAGTGATCGAACTAGACACTGCATTGTAATCTACTTAGAGATTCGGTCTGTATTGTCGATTTTATTTTAGGTTTTTAAATGTATGAAAATAGTGAAATTCAAAATATGTTTACTTTATTTTAGCTGTCTGATTTGACTATACAATTTGTGTATAGTATATTTATTCCCATCTCTGTATATAGATTTCATAGGAGATTCAACCATGTAAATAAACATATATATATTTACAATGTATCCATTGATGTTCAAATATATATATAATTTGGATTTTCTTGTACCTGTTTGTTCAGATATAAATACTGTTTTGAACTGTCAATTTATAGATTTGGTGTGTGGATTTTAAATAGTGAATTTGTCGTATGAAATTGTTGTACATGGTAGGTCCTTAGCTGTCTCTACCATTCCTATTGTGGTTCATGGTCTTTTCTGTTTTTCATGTGTTACTCTTCTTTCATTTTAGATGTTGCGGATTGAACTGATGGTAATGGAAACATTACGGCTGCATATGTTTAGCAGGAAAAGTCGAGCCTTGCGTTGGATATTCACATAATGTTTCTGTTCAGATGAATACAATGATCGAGCTGCTTCTACATAGATTAGGATAAGCTATGTATTGTCTGTTGTCTCGTTCAAGTTGTCTGTTCAAGTTGTATTTGTTCATGAAGTTTCTAATTTGATGGTGTAAATATTTGCGTATACATTGTTTCCTTTGTTAATCTTCGCAGATTTGTTGTACAAATAATTTACTGTAACTTTTGAACTTTTGCTGTTGAATTTAATGTTTTAAATAGAGAGTTTGCGGTTCCTTATGTTCTTCTATTGTTGCTTGCTGAAAAGTCATGTTGAAATTTCAGTTTGCATTCTTATAAGCAGTAGCGTAGCTAGGTTATAAGCCTATAACGTTGGAATCGGTACTCAAGCCATATAAAGCAACTATACACACAATGTTTTTCCTCATTGTGAACTGCGCATATATTGTTTTTATTTTATTATTATTTTTCTTTGTATTTGTCACTTTCCAGTTTTCTTATTATATACATTCGAGTTTCATGGATCAGCTTTTTCTTATTTTGTTGAACATGTGTGGTATGTGTGTTCCGGTTCCAGTTCCTATGTTCATGTAGTATTCAACTTTAGGTGAGTTTAATTGTAAATCTAATTAAATTAAACAGCTAAAATTTACGACAAATTAATATCATCATATTAATTAAAATAATAGTTTCAATAGTATAGAATTCAATAACTCAACATTACAAAATTCTGGTTTTAAATGGCATTCCATTTATATAAAAATTCTTTAATATTTATAAATAAATCGTGAAAAATTAAAACGATTCCATAGCGACTATTTCAAAATTTGATTTAGCCATAACTAACAATATTTAACACGAAATCTGAATTTTTCTCTTTCATATGAAAATTATCATCAACACGATTCAAACGTTTCTCATTTCACAGAAATCCGACTTATATCGGATCCTGTATACCAAGTTAAAGTTCAAATCGAAAATGTCAAACTACCGCGACGTTTCGAGCTCGTTTTAATTAATATATAAATATATATATTCGAACTCTATTTTAAATAAATAAATTCGATTAAAAATCCATTATATCCCCAATATAATATTTTAAACAAATTTAAATGTTCTAAATAAAATGGCAGAAAAACCTTGGACGTTACATTCTTCCCCCCTTAAAATAATTTCGTCCTCGAAATTTGCTAAGGTAAGAAAGAACATTAGAACCCATTAATTCCCAAATCCGGTTAAATTTTAAAATCGAAAAAAATTCAATAAATAATTTCCAAAATCAAGCATGAAGTATTCATTTGCAACACAGGACATAATTATTCAACTTTAATCCATGTGATTGCACTCTAGTTGACTATACTGGAATTTAATTATAATTCAACTTTTTATTAAACCGTTGATGAATTTATATTCAAGCAATCTAACACCATATCAATATCAATCAACCATCCATGCACAACCAATCTCAATCAAAGTAATTGAATTTATGCTCAATTTAATATTTTACTTTGGTTTCACGTATTTGAACATCAGTCGGTTAATACCCGATTTATTTCTATTTGATTATATTTTTTTCAAATTCCAATTTCCAACTCTGATTTATTTAATTATCTTAATTTCAATATCATTATCAATCTAATTTTTCACTTAACCAGGTTAAGTTTTCAATTCAAAATTTCAGCCCAATTTGAATATCATTCAAATCGGTTAAACATACAAACCAATATCTAAACAATTTTAATAAAATTACTTTTTTCTGTATACAAAAATGTCCTTTGGGTAAAATTATTTCATTTACCCTCTTTGTAAAACAATACTGTATCGATTGCCAGTTCAACGCTTCTCAATACATGAACCGATCAAATAACACAGTACAAAACATTTGTATATAAAATTTAAAATTACGCTCTCATATATATACACTCAGTCTCGATCTAGGGTATTACTAACCCAATCTCTATCGAGTTACACAACAGAGCCAATGTTATTACTAAACCAATAGCTCTGATACCACTGTAACGACCCAGAGATTTTCGGTCCTGAAAATCGACATAAATATCTTTACTATAACTTATGCCGACCTTCCAAACACCGAAAACACTGGAATGTTTATAGAAAGAATTTAGAGGGTGAGATAAGAAAGAAAGAAATATTAGAATAGAAGAAAAATAAGAAGCACCACAACACAGAATCAGAGTCTCACATCGCAGCGGAACAAAATATAATACAGAAATAAATCTTTATTGAGAGCTTTAAAATACTTACAATATCAGAGTACATCAACATCTCTGGGCAGTTATAAAAATCTGTCCTATATACAACACACAGTGGAATAGATACTAGGTAACAATACATCTGAACACCTTCAGCTTATCTCCTCACAGCATTCGATAACCTGAACTCGTACACCCCGGGCTAACCCGAGCATTTACAAAACACCGGGTCAGTCTGGTGAACCAGAGTGAGTAAAACTCGCACAGTATTAAGGTATCACACAACTTGATTTTAAAGTTCAAAATCTACTCAAAAGAAAAGGATAATCGAAAGAACGAATCTACACATAAACACGGACGGTTTTTACCTTACAATAACCCAAACCATTTTTGAAATAAATATCTTTTCTGATATTATAATAATGTCTAAATATAATTAAATATCGATCTAGTGAAACACTTGCATCTCACGCTCCACATATGTAGTATACAATCAAAACCGCGGGCGCTTATTGGAGATTGGATTCCAACTATGACAAGATATGGGACCACCTGCCGATAGTGTATCTCTAGAGGCGAATACACTGGGTTCAACAAGAACGTCTTGCAACCCGGCCGACACATGACCGACCACTCATTTCGCTTGAGTGTATCGAATGTATATCACCACGGTTGGGCTCAAACCACCGTTTCCCGAAGAGGGACAGCATCAAATATAGATTAAAGAAGCAAAAGGATTTTCTGTAGATAGGTGATTATACACCCTAATGGGAGCGACCCACATAGCCATGCTGCCTGCCCGATTTTTGTCATTTCCCGGTTGATGAGGCTTGAGGTCAGAATTTCTTTTACAACATCTGGCCACCATTCACTTTGAATGCCACATCGTCAGATCCTCCAGATATCACTAATTGACGTCCACAAACATACTCTATTTGGGAGCTACCCAGGTACGCTTGAAGAAATTAACGTACGCGATTCCTTTGGAAATACTCTGTCAGGCATCTGTCCATACAAGTCATCCATGAACAGGATGAACCGAAGGTACTCTCCTACCACATCCCATATAGGAATCACCCCATGGATCAGTAGCGAGAAGTCCTTGGGATCCGTAGATTCCAACCATGACAGAACCACAATACATCTTTGGCTGCAGACCGAAGATTATTAGCAGCCCTTCCTTTTATGAAATGCTACGGTCTTCAATGCTCCATCTCGATCGTCTTTAATATCTTCTTGTATTTGTTGGTTGGAATGGTTTTTGAATATAAATTCGATCCCGATCTTTCCGAACCAATAATCGTATTAACAAGATTTGATAGTCGGTGATTTAACTATCAAAATAAATAGTGATTCAATCATGACAATCAAATGAGTTCACTGGTTAGGTATTCAGCACCACTTGGCCTTTTAATTTAAGCAAAAATATAATTTTAAACTCTTAAGTATTTCGATGTTATAAATATAGCTTTTTGCTTCAAACTTAACACAAGGTTATTCTTCAAATAAATTCATCTTGATATCTAGAAAAAAATCTATATCATATCCAGTTCTCTATCTTTATCTTTGAAACAACTTGTAAACAACATTTCAAAAATATCCTTTGTTTATTACTCGACAGTACCCAGTGCTTATTCCTGTTGGATAAAACCAGCCATTACATTATCATTTCACTAAATAATTTATCACTAATCCCTTTTACCACTACAACTAATATCATCCTTAGATAGTCCTGATGTCATTCAAGTTGGGGTATTTTAATTACCTCTCAGACCTTGATCGACAACGCTCATATCCAAATAAAAATATGAATTGTAATATAAAACCAATATCTCGTCCTAATCTCAACACAAATTCCATTTAAATATTTTATTCAAAAGTATGGTTTCATAAACCTTCTTTCCTTTTGGAAAAACTCCTTCTCGAATATACCATTAGTTCTTAATTCACTAATTAAGTAACATCACTTTAACTCTGCCTCTTTAACCAAACTCATTCTTATAATTCGAATTTGGTTATAAAATCTCATGATCTGCTTCTTTTACCAAATTCACTTTTACTAATCCCTTTTCAAACCAATTCGACAATTCCTGCTTTGAAATCTTATTTTAATCCCCTCCCTTTTACTTAATCCATTATTAAGTAACTTTAATGTATAATTAACACTTTTACACATTAAAGCTCAGAACCCTGATTTATTAAAATCTTTTTGATCTAAACATCTTTTCACTTACCTCAAATAATTAAGTAACCTTTTTTTAAGCTATCGCATTTGCTTAGAATTTCTTTTAAAACTTGTTATCGGATTTTAAATATAAAACCCGTTCATAGTTCCCTTTCACCATTCCATTGGATTCTATTTCAATTCCGAGTACTTTTTAAAATGAATCTCAACTAAAAAGTATTTCTCTAAATTATTAAAATAATGATTTATTTTAGTAGTTAACTACTTTCATAGTTAATTCCTTTATTTACTAAAATAAATATTAAATTTCCCTTTTAAATCATATTAAAATTAAACAATACCATTCGATTTATTCCTCATTCTCGTACTTATAAATCTGATCAACATCAGAGTTGACTTTATAATATTAATAAATCAAATCTTAAATAAACCATTTATTTATTTCCCTTTTTATAAACTTTTATTTCGAATAATATATTTCGAAATCTACTTCTAGTTATAAAATAATTTTTATAACTTTAGTTCTGTCGATTCACCGGGTGGTGAACCAATATAACAAAATGGTCCACTCTTAGGCCATGTACTGCCGATTTCTCAACCAATATCGCTCATTGGTTAAACCAACCACAGGTTAATTTCCCAGTCCATGATCATTAATCAAATAAATCCATTTAATTGATAATTTCTATAATAATAAATAATACAATTTAACATCAACCATATAATCAACCAAATAAACAACCAATTCAACAATTAAACACGTTTATAAACAAACGTGACCTATAGGGTAAGTTACCTCTATTTGGTCTAATCGTTAGAATAACGATTTGTTAATTTACTAAAATTAAACGACATTTTAATTTCATTAGTTAATCAACACATGGATCAATAGTTAACAAACAGTCAACTATCAGCAAACAGAGCACACAAAAATAGAAACCTAATTTATATAAAATATAAATGGGCAAAATACTGAGTGAGTTTAACTCACCTTGATTTAGTTTGGTCGTTAAACGTTGGTTTTTAATTAAATTAAACAGCGTTTAATTTAATTAAAAAAATTCCTTGCTTCCCGTCCTGACTGATCCTGCTCCATCTCGAAGATCTTGTCTCTACGGTCCCAATGAGACAGACCGTGCTCAGAACTGATAAAGGAGGCGCGAGATATCATATTAACAAATTTATAGACTAATTAGATAATTAAAACATGAATTATATATTTTCAAGTGGGCTTTACCCTTACCCTTTGGCCCAAATAAAATCCAACCCGCCACCTTTTAAACCTTATTTCCAGATCCTTCCCTTCATTCTAGTTATTCACCCGCCGCCTTCAAAACAACTTCCCAATGGCCGAAATAAAATCCCTAATCCCCCTCTCCATCTTCAGCCAAATCGAAGTCAACCTGGCGTTATCGGCCTCGCAACCCTCTTACGCACTTCTTCATCGATCTTCCTTTGTTCTCCTTCCATCGATCTGTCGAAACCCAACACAACCCCTTCAGCAGCTAGCACCGCTTTGACAATCAATCCCCCACCCCTCATAAAATAAGAAAGCCTCCGCCTCCATCCACTACAGACACCAACCGATGCCTCCGATGCACAAATCGCAAACCCTTGTTCCTCGTCTTCAAATAGGTACATCGGAATTTTTCAAATGCTTACGGATGGAGAGTGCGTACACCCACGAATACAGCTTAGTGTTTTATTTGATCTATGATTTTGTTTTGATTTTTTTACGAATTGTTTTCTTCTTTGTTGTTTTCGTTCTTATGGTTTGGTTCTGGAGTTATGAAATACCAGTGCGTATTTATAGTGATTATTCTAGATAAGATCAATGTCCCTCATATCCTAGATAGGTTCAGCTAAAATCCTTAGGCCATTGGTTTTTTTTTTTTTTTTTTTTGGTGTACTGGTGATGGAAAATGATGTTTATGTGATGGTTTTGCAGAAAATTTGATAAATCCAGTCTTGTATATCAATGTTGTTGATCTGTTCAAAGAAGATAGTGATCGAACTAGACACTGCTTGTCGATTTTATTTTGGGTTTTTAAATGTATGAAAAGAGTGAAATTCAAAATATGCTTACTGTATTTTAGCTGTCTGATTTGACTATACAATTTGTGTATAATATATTTATTCTCGTCTCTGTATATAGATTTCATAGGAGATTCAACCATGTAAATAAACATATATATATTTACAGTGTATCCGTTGATGTTCAAATATATATATATATATAGTTTGGATTTTCTTGTACCTGTTTGTTCAGATATAAATACTGTTTTGAACTGTCAATTTATAGATTTGGTGTGTGGATTTTAAATAGTGAATTTGTCGTATGAAATTGTTGTACATGGTAGGTCCTTAGTTGTCTCTACCATTCCTATTGTGGTTCATGGTCTTTTCTGTTTTTCATGTGTTACTCTTCTTTCATCTTAGATGTTGCGGATTGAACTGATGGTAATGGAAACATTACGGCTGCATATGTTTAGCAGGAAAAGTCGAGCCTTGCGTTGGATATTCACATAATGTTTCTGTTCAGATGAATACAATGATCGAGCTGCTTCTACATAGATTAGGATAAGCTATGTATTGTCTGTTGTCTCGTTCAAGTTGTCTGTTCAAGTTGTATTTGTTCATGAAGTTTCTAATTTGATGGTGTAAATATTTGCGTATACATTGTTTCCTTTGTTAATCTTCGCAGATTTGTTATACAAATAATTTACTGTAACTTTTGAACTTTTGCTGTTGAATTTACTGTTTTAAATAGAGAGTTTGCAGTTCCTTATGTTCTTCTACTGTTGCTTGCTGAAAAGTCATGTTGAAAATTTCAGTTTGCATTCTTATAAGCAGTAGCATAGCTAGGTTATAAGCCTATAACGTTGGAATCGGCACTCAAGCCATATAAAGCAACTATACACACAATGTTTTTCTTCATTGTGAACTGCGCATATATTGTCTTTATTTTATTATTATTATTTTTCTTTGTATTTGTCACTTTCCATTTTTCTTATTATATACATTCGAGTTTCATGGATTAGTTTTTTTGTTATTTTGTTGAACATGTGTGGTATGTGTGTTCCGGTTCCAGTTCCCATGTTCATGTAGTATTCAATTTTAGGTGAGTTTAATTATAAATCTAATTAAATTAAATAGCTAAATTTATGACAAATTAATATCATCATATTTATTAAAATAACAGTTTCAATTTCAACAGTATAGAATTCAATAACTCAACATTACAAAATTCCGGTTTTAAATGGCATTCCATTTATATAAAAATTCTTTAATATTTATAAATAAATCGTGAAAATATAAAACGATTCCATAGCGACTATTTCAAAATTTGATTTAGCCATAACTAACAATATATAACACGAAATCTGAATTTTTCTCTTTCATATGAAAATTATCATCAACACGATTCTAACATTTCTCGTTTCCCAGAAATCCGACTTATATCGGATCCTGTATACCCAGTTAAAGTTCAAATCGAAAATTTCGAACTACCCCAACGTTTCGAGCTCGTTTTAATTAATATATAAACATATATATTCAAACTCTATTTTAAATAAATAAATTTGATTAAAAATCCATTATATCCCCAATATAATATTTTAAACAAATTTAAATATTCTAAATAAAATGGCAGAATAACCTAGGATGTTACAAGAGTCTTTGTCCATGTCAGAGTCATTGTCTATGTCAGAGTGACTGAATGGGGATTACATGATCATTGGTATATTCCAATTAGCACCTCATATAAATGATCATAGTTTTAAGAAGAAACTTCTAGATATATAAGACAATCCACTTGTGATAATGTGTTGTTTTATGCTAATGTTGGTATAGCTACTTTCTAGTTGAATGTCGGTCATCTGGTTGTGTCTCATTATAAGGCTATTATAACCTTGTATGTATGTATGTGAGTGTGTGCATGTGTGGTTGCGTCTCATTATAAGGCTGTTAAGGTAGTCAGCGACGAAACTAGAATTTCTTGTTGTGGAGGGCAAAAAATTACAAAGTGATCTTTGGATGATCAAACTTCAATAATATAACAGTAGCATACATTTGTAAAAGAGTTTGATGGGAATTAGTCATATCAATGCTGCAAACATTAATAGGTAAATTCTATTTCCATACACATTTTCGATCACCTAATACACCCTATAAAGTAAGATCTTTGACTTTTAACATGTATTACTTAATTAGTTTATCCACCTAATATATTATATGATTCAATTCTCAAATAATGTGATCCACCTAAGAGTTTATATGCCTTAATTATCAAACAATTTGACATATAACACACATTGAGTATGGTGGTTTTTTTTTACAGTTTATCCTCTGGTTTTTTTCCAGTAATGTTAAAAATTGGAAGTGATCTCATAAAATTCCACTATATTTCAAAAGATAAAGCAGTTCCTGCATATAAAAAGAACATTATACTCCATGATTACTTTTTCTCTAACTTAATGACATTATTCTATGATAATTTATAAAGTGGCCACGCACAAAAGATCTTTGCATTAGGGTGTTTGAAGAAAAATTAATAAACTCCTTAATTCATGGTAGCAGTGAACATGGTTGAAGTTATTATTCAATTTGTAAAATGATTTTTTTTTCATGGTAGCAGTTTACCACATCTGAAGGAAATTCAAGCCATACATTAACAGTGTCTCAAATTCAAGCCATACAACCACATCTATGTACAACTAACAGAGCACCAATTTGTATTATTATTTCAGAATCTTGGGTGGGGCATTATAACCTTGTATGCATGTATGTGAGTATGTGCATGTGTGGTTGTGTCTCACTATAAGGCTGTTAAGGATAGAGCATAGTTGAATGAACACTTTGTAATTATGTTCTTTGGCAAATTTACCTCGATTGGCCAAACATATTGTGGATTAACTAAAAGAAATTGTGGATGGAAGTAAAATTTACCTATGATCACAAAAAAATGGTACCACGGGTTCCTCCCTATTGCTCACAAACATAATTTCAGGCCTTGTCCCAGGATGAGCATGCGTGGTGCGCTGAACCCTAATGAGGTAAACCTTGTTGTCGAATCGAGCAACAAAAGTATTCTCCAAGCCAATGTCTTCATAAAATTCCATTTTCAGGTATAACGATCTATGGTCAATTTGAGACCAATGACAGTCATCAATTTCGCACACATTTCCCATTGGCGTCATTAATTCTTTAATTGCAGGAACATTTTTCTTCAGGAACTCGCGAAAGCCAACAACTCTAGCCCATGATTCTGCCTCGAACGCTGGTTCAGGCTCAAATTCTTCACCAGACCATTGTTGCACATAAAAAGCACCTCACATTTTGTAAAAGTTTCAACATTAGCGCATGATCACGCTTACTGTAAGATGGGCATGTTATTAGAAAAGAGTTTTTGGGTATAACCCATATAGTCCACTCCTCATTATGCTTCAGAGTATGTCTAAGCATGAGATGCACAAATTTGTAAGTCCAATGTCTTGAAAGAACAGTGGCAGTGATGCATAATGAAGAGTCCTCCATTGTTTTTTTTTAACTTGTGACGATGGAGTTTTGTTTAGGAGTTAAAGATGTAGATGAGGATATGCTTCTGAAGCTTGACAGGATATGAAGTGACACACTGTACGTGGCAGTAATATGCAAACTGAAAACTTTTTGCTCAGAAGACGAAGCATACTGAAATTGCTTATTTGTTGGGCTTGGCTGGCATGAGTGACCAATCGCCAATGGTCAGTAAGTCAATTGTAATAATTGTGTTCATAACATTTTGTTAACAAGGCCAATGGCCATTCGATGCCACCACTTATCAAATAACTTGTTATCATTTGATCAGGTGCATATTTAATTCTGGAAGCTAGGCAGATGGATACATTTTGCAGATGTGACACACATATATATATTCGATGCCACGCTCTTGTATAGGTACATACATATATATTTCCTATTGCAATCGGATTGCTGCATATATATGATTCATATATATAAATGAGTAATACATTTTGCAGATGTGGACACATGTGTACATGTTCAGAATGCGCTAAAGAATTGGCCAGGAATGGATCAGGATAATGTCCCTTATGTCGTGCACCTATTCTTGAAGTAGTTCGAGCTTACTGTATACAATGAAGAAAATGGTGTAGCTGATTTTTGAGTTTTGATATTTAGATAATTAAAACAATTGCTTTGGATGAGTTTCTTGTACAAAACCTGTATTGCAAAATTTTTAATTAAAGCATTGTATTTGATATTAAATTAGTGTTGCATTTGCCTTCTTCTACTATTGCGTTAGCTTTTATTGATATTACATTTCATAATAATGGTGTTGCATTACATATTGCAGTGGTGTTGCATTACATTAAATATAATTGCTTACCCGTCGCACGTGGACCCCACAGTTGACGTGGATAGCTGGTGTGGCATGTGACACGTGGAGTGCTGACATGGAGAGATGACGTGTCGTGTGACACGTAGACAGCTGACGTGGAAAGCTGACGTGGCCCCATTGGAAGCCAGGCCCTAACTAATGCTTAAGGTAACACTGAATAGTGTTGCATTACGTGCAAATAGTGTTGCATTACGGCTATAATGCAACACTTTCTGTCTATGGCCGAAGATGGGCAAAAGCGTTGCCTTAGATGGCTAATGCAACGGCCGCGGATGTCATGCCCCCCTGGTGTTTCCTATTTGAAAAAAAGGCCTACGGCAACGCTTTTTTGATCTACGGCCACTGCAAATTAGTGTCGAATATGCCCACTTTTGTAGTAGTGTTAGTGTGTCTTAACTAGTTGGATGTATTTGCTTTCTATTAAGTAATGAATGAAGTTTTATTTCTATTTAAAATTGTTTTTAAGTTATTATAAAAACTTTAGAACTATTTATATTTTAATATAAATTCAGAAGATTCAAATTTTGAAAATTTTCAAAATCATTTAATGGTTATGTCGACATACATTTATGTATATGTCAACATATAACTGCCAGATTTTCAAATTCTTTCAAATTTTAAAATTAAATAACTAACTCATGTCCATTCAAAATCCAACGAATTCCAGACCTTATTTATGCCTATTTCTTTTAGAAAAATTCATTATTATATTTCTCCTTCTTCATTATTCATTTCTTATCAAATCCATGGCAAATCCTATCTGTAACATAAGTGAAAATCTTGATGATTATTTGAATTTTTTCAAGAAAATTCTCTTAATAGTACAACGTAATCAGCGCAAACTAGAGTTAATTCAGATGAGAATGGTGGAATATCAAGAGAAACATTTTGATGTAATTAGCTGGTCAATTTCTTCTCATTTCAGAGAGGAAAACAACAAAGAATCACTCAACAATGAAGAAGAATGGAAGGACATCAAGAAGAATCCAATCAGTGGAGAAGATGAATGGGTTGAAGTCCCAAGAAACGTTTAAATTAATTGGTATGGTTACTTAATTGATTTGTTTGAATTGAATTCTATGAATTAAAATTTGTATATATTAAAACATATGGTGTAGTGTGCTTTGATTTGGTTTGTATAATTGATATCAAACAAATGTAAATAAAATACTTAGATTGGTTTCCAATTGATAATCATAATATTAAGCATTTCTATTGTAGGATTATATAGATTAAGGGGGGTACTCTGTTTTGATTTAGGAATTACTTAGTTAGTTATAGGTTTCATTTAGAGACTTATACGATTTAGGGGGAGTAGTTTTCAAAATTATTTTTGATAATGCCAAAGGGGGAGAAATTATAAAATATAGACATAGTTTATAGGAATCATATAGATAGGGGGAGTATCATATAGATAGGGGGAGTATTAGAAGGATCATCATCAACATGTATATACATGTATGATATTTTGTAAACCAAGGTTGTCATCATCAAAAAGGGGGATATTGTTGGAGAATGGAGTTTTAATGACAACAACCTTATTTTAGTATTAATCGATTGTAAAATATATACTAACACTTTTGTCTAGAATATATATATGCAGGATTATATACAGGAATTATTATTGAAGACTGTATAGTTTAAATATGTTAGAGATTCAGAATTCAGAGATGATTCAAGACTCATGAGTATTCAAGATTTCAAGAGTTCAAGATAAATATAGTTATAGAGTCTAGATTATGTAAGACTCTGAATAGCACTCCAGGTTCAAATCAAAATAATTTCAAATTCTATTTTTCAAATTCTGTTTTCAAATTCTGTTTTCAATCACTATCTTCTCTATTTTACTTTCTATTTTAATCTGATTTTAAACTTAAGTTTTATAAGTTTAGACTTTATAAATTTTATATTTTTATATTATATATACTTTATATTGATATAGTTTTAAACTCTATAATTTTATAAATATGCTTATATAGTTTATATTTATGTTTTCATATGATTTTCTACTATAATATTTATTTATAACACTATATTTTAGTTCAAGAATTTCCAGAATTATATACATATCAAAACACTTGAAAAATATTCAAATTTCAATTTTGTACATGTATATATCGACATACATATATATACATGTCGACATATAACTGTCATTTTTTCAAAATTTAAAAGAAGTGTCTTTTCACTATTTGTGATGGTTCAGAAATGTGCAACTTTTCAAATGTTATAAATAGGGGTTAATTTCGAATATTTTATTAATTCTTCTTGTCCTTCTTCATCTCCTTTCATTACACTATTATTCTTTATCATTTTTATGATTTCTACATTTATACTCTACCGAATTCAATTCTGTTTTCATCAAGCTTCTTCTCTCTACAATCCTTATTCACTACTCTCTGAATCTAGTGGTATTGAAGAGTTATAGGGCTTTTTGTAATTGTTTGGGTTATGTAAGGAATCAGTGGTATCCTTTGTAACCGTGAAATCAAGGACGGATAATCGGTGGTATCACTTGTAGCCGTGAAATCAAGGAGGTTGGAATCAGTGGTATCCCTTGTAGCCGTGAAACCAAGGAGTTTGTAATTGGATATTGATATAGTAATAAAACTCTGCACAATCCAGCGTTGTGCAGGACTGGACGTAGGAGCAATTCCGAACCAGTATAAAATCTGGTGTGTTATTTCCTTTTTTGCACTTTATTTTTGTTTGTCTTTGCATTTGTGTTTGATTCTGTGATTGTTTCTGTGGTGTTTGATTCATATAGTAGTTCATATAAGTTTAGATTTTTTTAATTCTCAAAAACACTATTCACCCCCTCCCCCCCTCCCCCTCTGCCTTAACGATACATTCCGCAATCCCTAACAAATCGCAATGAATCAAATGGTAATGTTTTATAGCCAAATTGTGATGTTTAAAAGATTCCCTATTTATTGTTTATTAATTAACTTTTATTTTAAATTAATTATCATAAAATTCACGAGGTATTTCATAAGCATTCTTTAACCTCGTAAAATTTGTTTTTAGTATTCACTAAATATCAGAACCTCTAGAAAAGCATGATGAAAGGAGTCGGTCTCTTCTCTGGTCATATTCCCGTAGTGTCTATTTCTTCATAAAATGTCGCATGTGGAAGGAGTTAGTTTCCTTTCTCGTGATGAGCTGATGAAATAGTGGAAAAGAAGTAGAAGGGGGTATCATATATCACGTCCAAATTAATGGTTTCATTCCCAATCTCAATCATAGGTTAGGAAGGCAATGGACCAATCAAATTCCAATACTATGGAGTGGGATCGCTCTCCCAATTTAAGCCGTCCGGAGTGGGTTTTGATACAATAATTGATAGACCATTTGACATCTCAATTTGTTCAGCCCTTATCTCACCATCCACATAAAGGTGAATGCACTCTCCCCTTTAGTCATATTTTCAAAATTCTATCTAGATTTCAAATTGTAATTGGTGCAATTTATCAAGTTTTTATGGACTAATATTCTGTCAAAAACGATGATTTTTTCCATGAAAGACATAACATGGAAAATTATACAAATTTTGTGAGAATTGTTAGATACCACTACTTGTTTTTACCTCCATTTGTTGTCGTAGTAGACCGTGTTTTAATTAACATCCCAAATTGCTCTAGTATTGTCTTTAGTTCCTCGCACTTTGCATAGGCATGGTACCCAATAGTAGTCCTCGCATACGAGTATAAATCCTAGTTTCTTTCTTTTACTCTTCTTTTTTATAAATAAAATAAAAATAAAAATAAAAATAAAAAGGAAACCATAAAATACATGTATTTGTGTGAAGTTACACTCTATATATGGTGGACTATGGAATAATCCAAAAAAAGTGAGGTTTCTTATTTAATTCAAATTCTTTTTGAGATGGAAATGCTATTTTGTATAATTTTTCCAAGTACCGAAAAAACATTTTATAGTTTGAAAAAGAGAAAGGGAGAAGTGAATTGATAGAAACAGAAACCAACTTAAGCCTAGACCTATCTTCTAATACTTTCGAATGCAGATAGTGTTATATCCGTATTAAAAATCATTTATGGATATTTGAATCCATGGATACCAACAGATACCATATAATTATCATATCCGTTAACGATTGAAAATTGAAGAAACAAAAATGGGAGTTTAACATGAACTTTTTCAATCCCATTGATTACTAAAATGTTAGAATTAAACATATATAATGATAATAAATAGTTTTAAACAACATTTAATACATATTATATAAACATACACCTTCATAAAACAATATATACTTATCTTTTATTGTATTAAATAACAGATAATTTAAATAATAATCTTGAAAAGAGCCAAATGGGTAATTTTCGGATGTAAATGTCTTTGTATCTGCATCTGCTTTTTGAATATTGGATATTTATCCGCTTTTCAAATAACAATTTCGTATTTTTTGGATATCTATTAATAACGTTACTATAATTTTACCATTTTATATCAAATGAAAAGGTCACATCCTTGGCCCGCAATTCTAGTGGAGTTAGCAAGGGGTTACGAGCTCCCTACCAGGTTAAAAAGGTTCGAGCCCTGACGACTACACTAGAGAACATGTTATTATTCAAGATAAGTAATAATCCTTGTAGAATGCGGAATAAAAAATCCATAAAATCATTAAAAAAAAAAAAAAAAAAAAAAAAAAAAAAACCAGCTTGAGGGTCTTACTTGTCTGGTGGTGATAATTCGGCGAACCTTCCATCATCACTAGCCCTACTCTCCGTTGTAGAGTTTTGAAAAAAAGTCGCATAATTAAAAACAATACAATTTCAATGTTTGAAGAATCATGACTTTAGGTTATCACTAACATTAATGAAGATAATCCAACGAATATGATTTATATCATGTCTTTGGAAATTTCAGAAACATCTTTATCCCTCAGTTGAATCTCATTATCGATTTATATATTATTCATCGTCACCCCCTTTTCGCTTACATACTACTAAATTTTAGTATTAATTAACCACCAATACCATCAACAAAATGACTTAAAATATGAATATTGTGAGTATTAAAACCTTCACACATAGAACAAACATCCATCCATCAATTCATTTTTCATTATATGAGAAGTAAATGTTTATATAAACTAACAAGAGTTCTACAATGCTGGGTAACAAAGCGACAAGGAGGGAGTTAATAGTATGCTTGTTATATTATGACATTAGTTGAAATGGTATTTTGATAATAATGCACGCGCTGGTCTTACATAAGAAGCTTCGATCATGTGATACCTGTTGTAACAACCATGATTATCAAGACCGAACCATTAAATGAATCGTAATATTATAAAATATGCAAATTTAAGAAAACAGTAAGCTATTATCAATCAGTTAAAGCCCAAGGATAGCAGTTCAATTCAGGATGCCTATTTATGAAAAAGTTGTAAAAATCAAATTCAATACCTTTAGCAATGGTCCATAAGGTTAGTACTTATTAGTACTTAGTAGTGCAAAGGTTCTCTAATATTCAAAGCAGAGCTTAATAATAGAGCGTTTATTTGGAGTAATAAACATTCAATGTATGAACGTTTGCTAAATAGACATCCCAAGTTAGACGCTAATAGACGTCACCCCTAGTTTTGGACTAAAACGAAATTTAATATCAAAGTGTATGCTGACCCATAGGATGTAACCATGTATTTGATTCATGTGGAACTAAACAATTTTTGCTCATACTTCACAGCTCACTATTCAATGCATATACAGCTTTTCGCGCACATTCTATCTTGGACGCCTACATGTGGTCATGAGCGCCTATTAAATTTAAAAGACGTCCAAACGAATTTAGGAATCTGAATCAAATAAGTTTAGGGCTTTGAACAGTAAAAATTTGAATTTTTCCGTGAAAAAGATGAGGTAGACAACAATTGTTGTTGATTAGGGTTTTCAGATTAGAACCGACTACGTGATTAGCTCGGCGAATACTGGTTGTATAGGAAGCATGCAAAATTTAATGAATTTTATTTTTTTAATTGCGGTATTAGAAAGAGAATATTGGAATGCTTTTAACATCACACCAAAAAAATGATGCATTTCCTTCTAGTTTCCTCAAGAATCAAGATGGCGGTCGGATAGTTTTTCAATCACGTTCTGAGTAAATCTCGATTGATCGGTTGAATCACAAAGACCAACCGTCACCAGTCAAGGTGGTCGCGATAACTATGGTTACAACAATGTCCAGGAAGGGAGATCATTTTTCAACATGTTTAAGTGGATTGACCAATATCTTTCAGCTTCATACCATTTTGCAAATGTTTGAGCATAACTACACAAAAATACAATAAACTAATTGGAAAGGTAAGGTGAACCACAGTGAAGGAAAAAATAATCGTTCAAACAAAAGCCCTTTTTTTGCACGACTTCGTAAATCTAGCAAATATAGAAGTCAAAATTCTCATGTTTCAAACATGTATATTTAAACTGACATTCAGATATACAAATGTATAACCTGCTTTACAGTAAGATACGCAAGCGGGCACAATTACAAGAATATAGTACGAATGATATGTAAAGTTTTGAATGTCTGAATGTCTACAGTCTAAATAGCTGCAGGAAGAAAAGAAATTGATGGCAAATACTGCTACCGAAATTGATGGGTAATCCTAACACCTATACTAGATTAACATGCACACCAAAAACATAAGCAGTCTCTGAGTTGCAAATACTGCTACCGAAATTGATGGCAAGAAATATCTCCCTTTTTATTTCAATTTTCCTTCTCTTTTTTAGCAGAATTATTTCTGGAAAGGCCCATCTCTTCCATTTGCTGCTCTACTGATACAAGACCAGTTTGTGATAGAAAACTGCAGGTGAAAATGCAAAAGAAAGAATCAAAAACAAATTTGCTAGATTGTGTATGTGTGCTCAGCATAATTTCTCTTGTCCCAAGTATTAACTATTTTCTCAAGAAAATAAGGTGAAGAATTCACAAATATTTTGTTTTTACAAGTATTTCAAGATTTGGATGTATTTCTATTTATTACACTTAGCTCTATAATGGACCCAAAATTGATCAAGGGTATTAGAAGTTCTCATATTTAGGTATGTCAAGAAGAGGCCATATACAGTCACAGTTATTGTTATTGTTATATATTGATATTATTAATATTATTATTGTTGTTGTTGTTGTTGTTGTTGTTGTTGTTGTTGTTGTTGTTGTTGTATATATTGATATTATTATTATTATTATTTTATATTGATAATGCTCAAATGTACACCATGGTCCAACTTTCTGTGTATGTTTTGTCAATGGATACCCGAGAAATTTGAATCTCACCTAGATCCAAATCCATAAAATGTAAACTATTCAAAAATCGTAAAAAATGTGTATACAAATATGGTGGTACCCATGTTAATAAATTAAGCTCCCATATTTTCTCAATACTGAGGCTGATATTATGGGGGTATTATAGAACATAAATCAATTGATATTTACTTTTTTATCATGGTGATAATCAACGTTATGAGAATATATAAATGAACAATAAATGCTCAAAAAAAAAAAAAAAAAAAATCAACATCATATTTTTAATTAGCACTGAAATAGTTTTATATTGAATCAAAATTTTCTATTTATGTATTTTGAATTATGAACTCCAACAATATAGTTTTCTACGCGGTCTGTTCCAAGCCAGGATAAGTGAAGGTTGTGATAAGCTTGGCAAGCTAACGTAAAAACAGTCTCTCTTATGGATATAGAACCTTATGTTATTTCGTTGGGGGCATAACCCTCTTAGCGACGCGGCATATCTGAGGCTCGGGCATGGTGATAAATAAGCAAGAGCTAGATCGTCACTTCTTTAGTGGCACGTCATATCGTGTCTTGAGTATGGTGTTAAATACGTAAGGGTTAGGTCGTCATTCTCTTAGTGGCGCGCTACATCGAAGCCCTGGTGTAATAATGATAAATGAACAAGGATCTTCGCATCTTCCGCGGCAAGGATCTGGACGCGAATTTGATCGATCAGGATCGTCGAGTGTCGCGGCGATAGGCATGGGTCGGACCATTCTGACAATATGATGGTTCGAACTCAGAATCGTCAAACACCGTCGTGTTTGGCAAATGTCAAGTCATTTCTCGAACGGATAGGCTTGATTAGGATCCTCAAATACAACAATGTTTGGCAAGAGCCCGACGAGGCTAAGATCATCGAAAGAAGCAAGGCTCGGCAAGAGCCCAATTAGGCTACATATCGTCAAGTGCGACAGTGCTTGACAGGAGCACAACGAGGTTACGATCGTCAACTGCCGATCACACATGGCATGAGAAGATTTGAATTGTCAAGTACGACAACGCTTAGCAAAGGTCTAGTGAAAACATGGATCATCGAGCATTGTTATGCTCGGCAAGAACCGGTGAGGTTGTCAATCATCGAACATGGATCACGCTCAATGCGCGAGACTTGGATCGTCGAGTGTGACAGTCCTCGGCAAAAGGCTAGGACCGTTGAGTGCGAATGACAATTGGCATGATAAGGCAAAGATCGTCGGGCATGGACAGTGCTCGACAAGTACCCAGAGAAATCAAAGAATGACCCGACGAGGTTGCAAATGCCAAGGAACGACCCTGTGAGGTCACAAATATCTAGGATCGACTTGAAAAAGGTCATCGAAATTGACAAAGGCTCGGAGAGGCCACCAGCATCCGCTCAAGAAAGCTTTCAAACATATAAACGACCCGGTGAGATCGTAGGCTTAAATAACGGCTCAGAACAGCCATGGAACTCGTGAACAATCTAGAGAGATTGCGAGCATTAAGTTTATACCAAACACATCTTCCATAGAAAGATATGTTTTTAGGGTAAGTGTTAGCCCGCCTTTTAACAAGACCGTTATGCTTTGAATTTGGATGCTTGGATTGCTCGAGAATCGAATACGGATAATTATATGAAGCCATGAACCGCTGGATTCACTGGATAATTGCTTTAGAACAAACTGGATTGAAACTCAAAATTTTGGTTAAGTATTGGATCGGTATGAATCCAACGCAAGAGGACAAGATTGGAAATGTGGCTGTCTCGAATCGACATTTATTCGAGACATAGGATTTTAGAATTCAGAAACTTGACTGGAAATACATCAATAACTTGGATTCTGAAGCTCAAATCAAAGGATCAAAACCTTAAACATGAAGGTAAGGAATTAGGGGATCCATCTTGGAGGTTGCACCAGGTGCAACCCCTAAGGGATTAGTACCGATCCCTCCAGGGTGGGGCGATCCGGGCCCTACCTTGGGTCGTCTCACCTAGTTGGGCACGCTTGTGCGATTTTGGACCGATCCAGCTTCGTCCTTCCCATATAAATAGGCCTCCAGAGGTTAAAAAAGGTCTTCTCTTGGCTTCTCTACGCCTGTGTCATTGCTCAACCTCAACTTCTTACTCTCCTCATTCTTGTACTCAAACAACTAACTGTGTTGTGACCTAGCAGTATAAATAATAGATTACGCCAAGAGAACATAGGCTAGAGTTTGTCGAACCAATATAAAAATCTTTTTGTTCTTTTACAACTTTCATACTATCCTGTGACTGTGATTTGATGTTATGTGAATTCTGTGTTTTGCATTAATTTTTGGATAACTGGAGTGTTAGGCTCAATTGACCAAAATCGCGCCTACCAATTTAATCCACCTTTCTTCTATTGAAAATTGAATTTTGAATTCAAATTTGTTTTGATTGCGTACAGATTTTGAATTCGAAACTAATGTTTCTCTTTATGAAATTAATATCTTGTATATATTGAAAAAACTGCATTTGAAAATTAATTATTTGAATGGAATGCTTGCTGAAATTGAAATTGTAACTTAAAGAAATTGCTGAATTGAATAGAAACGAAATGCTTGAATTGAATCAAAATTCTAAATATATGAAATTGCATGAGCTAATTTGAATTGTTGGATTGAAATACATAGCCGATTCAATTAAAATGCTTGAATCAAAAGAAGACTTGCTGAATCCTTGCAGTGCTTTAATTGAAATGCTTACTGAATTATCAATATAAAAATTACTGATTTGGGTTATTAAAACGCTTGCTCTGTTGCTTAATGCTTGCTAAATTTGAATATTTCGAAGAAGAAAAACTGAGGCTACTGCCCTAACCCCCTAACGTCAAATTTCTTCAAATCCTGACACTGCAACCTATACTCCTGGCAATGCCACTGTGCAAGTGTTTGTCAAAAAGTTGCCTACTGCTTTATATTGTTCAACATATCTCAATACGTTTCTCTTAGCAATTAGGGCAACTACATGTTTAAAACCCAGCTAAATACCTAGTGGAAATATTAAAGTAATAACATACAACTGGATAAGAAAAATAGTCCACAATACACACAAGTAACTAGAGCTATTTCAAAATTTAATTGTAAAAAACAATATAGGATACTTACCCATTTAATAGTATGAAAAGAACTGCGGCAATTATAACAAGCAGGAGGACATTTCCAATAATGATGAAATCGCTTGATATAAAAGCTAGAGAGAGCATGAAGATAAGGCATATTCCAAGCAACAAAAATGCAATCTTAAGCACATTCCAGGTGGCGCCCTGCAAGTCGTAACAAAAGAGAATAAGTTGCAACAACATAGCAGCAAATGAATAATCGAAATATGCGAATACAGCTATTTGTTTAGTCATTAATATCTGCTTCAATGTTCTGGATTTACACATGCACAATAATGTATCACGTGTATATATAAATTTCCAACTGCACCAATCTACCCAACTCTCTGTTTTTTTTTTTTTAACAGTATATACAGAAGTATGGTGTTATATTTAACAAAAAATAGTAATTTGAACAGCAAAAAATGACATGGTTGGTTCATTCCTATACATTAGAGAATTTACACCAAACGAAGAAGTTCAATTACAAGGGGTATATTTAGATCCTGAACAGAACTAACATTTACACCAGATGCTAAAGCACCTAACATCACAGCTTCAGCAGATGAAACTTCCTTTGAAGGGGGCTTTTCCATTATATTCTGAATATGAAAACATGAATGATCATTAACCATTGAACACACATGCAAAAAAAGTTTCTGAACTTATAGAACAAAAACTAATTGTAATGAACTGAATCTGAGATAACCATGTCTACAGATGCCAAGGAATTGATCTGAGATTAGTCATTTTATAATGTACATGGAATTAGAAGGTAACTTCGTGCAAATCAGATTAATTGCGTTACATGGCTGATGATTCATGAATTTATATTGCCTAAATTGTAAAATGCATTATAATTAGTTAAAATGGGTAGAGGAATTTTGAAGGATTGGAGTAAGGTCTCCAGAGAAGTGGGCTGTACTAATTAATTTTGAAAAAAACTAGAGTGAACCCGTGATACGCATATGGAGTTTGTACTACTTGTTTTTCTGATAGATGCATTGTATCCATTTGTAGTGTAATATCTAAAATTCGTTTTTTAAACCTGATGTGGAAGATAGCTGAATTCTTTGCAAATTATCATAGAAAATTATGAAAATAACAATGAAAATAATACTTCTGTGTATTCTTGATTTCCAAAAATCTAATGTGGAAAATACATTCGTCATCCAATTCAAGTCGCATGGAATATGAAAGAATCCTATATCATTGTAGTTCACATGTCATTTAAATGCTGCACGAGAAACCCTTTTTTTCTTTCCAAGCAGGATGAAATTTACAACATTTTAAGCAGTACAGCTAGTCAAAATAAACCAAAACAAGATTAAGAAAATAGTGCTCAAACTAAGGAAGCAGCTAGGTTAGGTCATCAAGCGTGACTTCCACTGAATAAAATCATGTAACTCAGGAAGTCCAAAATCTAATGTCCCTGAAGTCTTTTGGAAATTCAGTACAGAAAAATATTGATTAGCCTGTCAGGAAGAGGACACCAGTCTGAGAGCAAGCTAACGAAAAACAATATAATAGCATAACTATAGCAGTTTTAAGAAATATTTTATGCTATCATTTCTACCCTATCAACTGCCACCAGTGTATTGCTATGATGTTGCACTTGATCAACCATAATTGCAAATTTCCAATACAGATATAGATTAAGATATCTGTAGCATTAAGAAAGAGATGATATCAAAAAGGAGAAAATAAGAACAATACATGCAAATGGACTACATTACGAATTTGTCCAGTCGATAAAAAACAGGGAAGAAGGCTAAAATTTGAGTATAGCTGGATGTCGACGAATTGAATATTTTCGTAAAATGGATTCAAGTTAGTTTTCGAGGATGTACTGTATGGTCTAACTATTTACAAAACAATAGCATTGGGGTGCATGGTCCATATTTTACATGAGTTCAAGGTTTTTAGTACACCGAAATGAAAATGGATATCAAATATCATCAAACATTACGTACAAGTACAAACATCCAGATTTGAGAAGCAGTTCAAATTAATAAATATACAGTGTTATGCTATTTTTAATCTCCTGAAAGTCTATCCTGAAAAAAAAAAGAAAAAAAAAATAGAGAGAGAGAGAAGAGAAGAGTACTAAATTTGTTTGTAATATAATGAAATACACGGATTTCCCAAGTGTCATCTACGTATCAAATTTTCAGTTTTAAATTTAGATTTTCCATATGTCACCCAAGATGCAAACTATTTAACATACTTTCCCACATATAAAAAATTCCATGATCCTAAATCAACTTATGATCAGAAAAAAAAAATTAAAAGTTAACATTGATTTTTAGAATGCATAAATATGTAATGTTATATACTGAATATGAATAATTTCAAAATGGTCAATATGATAAATTGGCTTAACGTTTCAAATACATGATACATAGTTCTACAGATCCAGATGCCAACCAAAAGTGATCTGTCAATTGCAGATCATAAGGAACTGTCTACTATAGTGTTTTAGCAAGAAAGCAGTAGTGGACATCGTGTTAAAAAAAGACAAACCAAGAAAAAAGTAAGGTTAGCATTGATTGAAACCCAGAAAGAAGATAATTCAATATGTCGAAACAGCATAACATAAAAACTGTGGAACTTGAACCAATTGATAAAAGTATAAATCTAATCAGTTTATAGAGTGTATATGAAGATATAGTTAAAGATAATCAACAAACTGATAAAACATTCTAGGATCGCATGTATGGAGGGATCACCAAAATATTAATCATTCCTTTCAGAATTTAATAGAAAGGCGTACGCTGAAAGAAAAATGTGAGGCAAGTTACTGGAGCCGAAAAACCCATTTGCAGAAAGAAAAAAGAAAAAAAAAAAACAGTAAGTACTAAGTCTAAGCATTCTGTTGCATGGCTTGCGGTAAAGCCTAATATTTACTTGCAACGCTGGTTAAGATAAAGTATAATGTATTGATATATATATATATATATATATATATATATATATATGAGGAGTGTTCCGAGGCACCTCTGTTTTGTAGCACCTATTTAGCACCCCTAGCCGTTCGTGAGCTACACCAATCAAAATCCAACAAGAGTTTGTAAATTTTCAATCCACATATAAATAATCATCTATCCAAAATTTGAGCTCGTTCCAACATGCGTAACATTTTTAAAATCTTAGCTCAATTATTCACCGTTTATAGATTTATTCAAACCGTTAAATTTAAACATCAAATATATTATTCTACGAATGTCGGAACGAGCTCAAATTTTGGATAAATGATCATATATATTTGGATTGAACATCTACAAATTCTTGTTGAATTTGAATTAGTGTAGCTCACAAACGGGTAGGGGTGCTACAAACAGGGGTGCCTCGGAACGCTTCTCCTCATATATATATATATATATATATATATATATATATATATGAGGAGAAGCGTTATGAACACAAAAGTTTGACACAAAATCTCAGCCACATGATTAATTTGTCTTTATGTGAGATGTGCAAATCATGGAGTAATCCTATGGTCCATATATTATGTCCCTCAATTTGTGTCAAATCTTTGTGTCTAAATCATGGTTTGAGATTCCGTCCGGCACGCCGAAGTCCCGGCCATTCCAACCCGATTCCGGGGTTGATCGGAACGGAATTTGTCTTAAAACCCGTTCCCATCCACCGACGAGAAAAGAGGGGAAAAAAAGGAGAAAGAGATGGAGATTGAACAAGGAAAATTTAGGGATTTGCGAATACCTTCAAGCTAATTAGAATTTGATTTAATCTGAAGAGCAACCAAGGAAGATAATTTTTTCATGCCGGCGGCTTGAGATGTCTTTAGGTTAGAAGAAGAGTGCATTGGCTTTGGATAATGAAAAGTATTCGATGGGCTGGCAATTTTAAATATAAAAATAATATCTCGTTTCTGGGCTCCGTAAGTATCATTTGGCCTAGCATCTTTAATCCTAAAACATATATTTAAAATAAAGTTCTAACTACATATATGAATGATTAGATATTAATCTAAGTACATAGAAAAAAAAAAACATGGTTTGAAGTTTCGGTCGGCAAGTCGGAATCCCGTCTAATTCGGTCTGGTTCCGACAATGACTGGACCGAAATTTGAAGATTTCTTAATGATCGAGACGAAAACTAAAAGCGAAATTCTGAATATTGATTAGTAGTGCATGTTTATTTGCATGGTATAAAAAAAGACACAAAAATTGTCAAACTGGAATTTTCGGAACGGGAAACCGGGATTTTTGAACCTTGGTCTAAATAGACTTTATATATATATATATATATATATATGCATATATATATATATATGCATATATATATATGCGTATATATGTATGTATGCAATTTTCTATACGACCGGAACGGAAGCGAAAACCAGGATTTTTGAACCTTGGTCTAAATAGACTTTATATATATATATATATATGCGTATATATGTATGTATGCATGTATATGTATGTATGTGTGTGTTCCAAATCATATTGTGTTTGAAATATCATAAACAAATCCTCTTCATTTTTAGCTAACATCTAATGAACATTTTGAGTTATCCAAGAAATCGTGGGTGTAAAAAAGGTCAGTCACCATAGTATTTCATCATGACATATCCAAATCATCATAATAGATAATTTTAAAATTAACAGTTATCTATTGATTGTATAACATGTATCAATAACTTGATGAGCATATAGTGTATTATATAACTTACGTACCATATAACAATAGAACCATAAGCAAATGAATATGTTCGTTGACAACAAGCATACATTTATGATTCTTGGTATAAGATCTCTATTACATCAAGAAGTTTGATAATAGACGCACCCAGCTTACGCTATCTCCTTTGATAACAGAAGCATCAAGTTAAACACTATTTACATAGAATACAAGGTATTTTGAAATGTTTTGCATCTGTATTTTGCACAGTAGACTTTTTAAGTTTTTGCAATCTGTACTTAATTCCTTGAATTTTTGAAAAAGAAAAATATATGATACTATCAAAGTGATAGTTCTAGTGGGCAAACAAAATCCCTAGAAGAATATAAAGTTGAGCATGTAATATTGAATATATGTTAGATCACGACATCTCTCCCATAAATATCAGGTAAATTACCTTATAAAATTATTGGTTCTTTTAAATAAATTTAAATGGACTAATCTACACCAACGTATGTATGTTCAATTCAAGTAATGTGGTGCACGAAATTTCTTCATTATCATTATGACAAATGCAGTAGAAACCCCAAACTAACACTGATCTCAGAATGCTAAGTTGATGAATGGTTTAGGATTAAATGAAGTGAAACTGAAACATTAAGGTATCAAACAAAATCTTCGACAACCCCATGGTAAAATATCAGCAAGGAAACATAGCTATTTAAGTCCATTTTTTCTCATATGCATCTTGGTAAAATTTGCAGAGGTTTCTATTGTGCGGTCAAGTTTCAAACCATTTGTATTGGTATTTTGCATGACTACCATTTAACAAGTCTTCGTAATCAAGACACCTTATAAGAATCAAGTTGTATAAAATGTTAAACCATAATTAACAACAACAACCAAAAAAAAAAAAAAAAAAAAAAAAAAAAAAAAAAAAAAAAAGATAGTTTAATGGTCGAACCATAAGCCCAAGTAGAATAGAAATGTGAGGTTTGTTAGAAAATACTGAATATCACATTAACTGATGTAGTATTTCTTTTTTATATATTTTTGCAATATACAACGTACTGCAAAAAGGCATAAAAACCACTATAGTTTGAAAGATAGATTGTAGTGTGATAGCTCAGCATAGGACAACTAAATGTTGAGAATGAATACTGGGTGCACTTCTACTGTACAATAGAGGATTGGATGAACAGTTCATATAATGCTAGGCAATGTTTAGCTCATTTACCATTGCTTAATTTCCAAAATTAATCAAATTCAAATTATCATAAATATAAGCTTCATATTGTGTAAAAAAGATGATAAAAAGAAAAATACCTTGAAACACTGTCGGTTGTTTATAAGAAATTTGCCTGGATTAATTTACAGCGACATAAATATATTTAATTCAAGTATTGTGCTGTATCAAAATTCTCCGTTATCATCTTCACATATCCTACTACCGATCGCAAACAAACCTTACGAATAAACAAAGTGAAACAAAATTACCAACGTAAGAAACAAAATGTAGAACGTCTTAGTAAAATATCATCAAGGAAACGCAGCTGTTTAACTTCATCCTTATTCATGTGCATCTTGGTAAAAGTTCCATAGGTTGTTGTTATGAAATTATTGCCCATAGATATATTGTTCTACAAGAACAGTTATATAGAGCCATGGTATAACACAACATGCTCTTAACATAAATGCATGAACAGTAGCATGAAGAGCGCAGCACAATAAGGTTAGTTGAATATTGGCACTGATATAAGACGTAATATAACAAAGCCATTCTTTTCAAACTGCAGTTTTGTGTTAAGTGTATGTAAAATATATTCCCAATCAGGAAATAAGCATTTGAACAAATGATTAGAAGAAGCGTGGCAGCAGCCACATAGAACATTTGGTTACAAAGTATTCAAATGAATCAAATTACTGGGACTCCACCTTCAGTAACAGCAAGTGAGCAAAAAAAAAAAAAAAAAAAAAACATTTTACTGTAAAAACACACCTAGAAAGCAATATTTTCAGTTCAGGTAGGTTGAATATTCGAACAAGGGACAATTAACAACAAGAACAAAATTAAGAGTTTTTTTATTCATAAGGACAGCCCATTAAAAAGTTAACCAAAAGGATAATACACTAATTATATTCTAATTCCCTAAATCATGTGCGCTGTTTCTTCTTCGTCGCTCCTATCTCGCGTGATTTTTTTTTCTCGTTCTATTTTCCTCAAACGTAGTTTTTTCTCAATGATTTGATCTTCAAAACATCTCTCTCGTTCGATCATCTTCAGAATTGTTCGAGCTCCTCTATTAATTCGATTTGCCTTAATTTTATCGTTTCAATCGTCTTCGTCGATTCATTAAAGTGTCATGATTTTGATTCGTTTGGCAGTAAATATAATTTTGTGATTTTTTGATTTCGTGAATTCGTCGTAGAAAATCGAACGAGAAAAAAATCGTTGGAATTTTTTTTTTATGGGGAAGTTAGCAACAGTTTTTAGGTATCAGTTTGCTATTTTTTTAAGTATCAGTTTTCGTGTTTTAACAGTGTTATGCTTTTGTGTTTATAATTTTGATGCTATATCAGTTTTGTACTTGTACTTTTGCATTAAATTTGCAAATCAATCGAAATTATGTCATTTTAATCAATCAAAGTGGGATGTAAACATTTTTTTTATTAGTTTTACTTTAAAATATCAAAGCAGTCTTTAGGTTTCAGTTCTATACTTTTTTAGGTACCAGTTTTATATTTTCTAGTTGAATTTAAATCATAACAATTTTTAGGTATCAATTTTATAATTTTTTTAGGTATCAGTTTTATATTTTCTAGCTGAATTTACATCATAGCAGTTTTTAGGTATCAGTTTTATATTATTTTTTTTAGGTATCAGTTTTACATTTTCTTGCTGAATTTACATCATAGCAGTTTCTAGTTCTCATTTTTATATTTTTTCAAGTATCAGTTTTATATTTTCTAGTTGAATTTACATCATAGCAGTTTTTAGGTATCATTTTTATAATTTTTTAGGCATCAGTTTTATACTTTCTAGTTGAATTTACATCATAGCAGTTTTTTGGTATCAGTTTTATATTTTTTTAGGTATCAGTTTTATATTTTCTAGTTGAATTTACAGTATTATGTTGGTATAAGTTTTGATTGCGTATGAAATACTTGCAGATACTGCATGCTGCTGGAATTTACTTGAATTCAAGACTGGATTGAGTACAAGTAAAAGTAAATGTATGAATGCATGCTTGGAATGGAAAGCAGTGTTCTATGTACTTAGATTGTGTAGGAAAACAATGTATCTATTAAATCAGTTATGTATCATTGTAGGTATCATATGATACAAATAGGTATTATTGTGTATTACTGAGAATAATCTCATTTTTGTGATAATTGAATTGAATTGATTGCTATTATTTTTTTAATTAGTATGTATTATTGAGAATAAATATTATTTTTGTGAGATATGAATTGATAGGTGGGTGTTTTTTAATAGGTGGGTATCAGTTGGAATTAATTTTGTATATCAAAAAAAGTCAATTACCAAAGCAAACAACACAAATCTACCTACTTGCAACAGTTCTCATACACTAAACCATAAAACTAATGCCTAAAAAAATAAAAAATTGATGCCTAAAAACAGCTATAATATTTAATGATAAAAGTAATACAGAAAATGTTCGAATCACAATTTGATTGTTTAAAATGAAATAAATTCGCTTGAATAGCAAAACTGATGCAGCAGTACAAGAACAAAAGTAAAATAGCACCAAAACTATAAACAAAACAACATAACACTATTAGTACAAGAAAACTGATCCTTAAAAAAATAGTAAAATGATACCTAAAAACTGCTGCACTAATTTAAAACTAAAACTAATGCAAAAAAATGTTATATCACAGTTTGGTTGATTATAATAAAATAAGTTCGACTATAATAAATAGACAATGCAACAATACAACTACAAAATAAATACAACATTAAAAACCCAACAAACGAATATAAAACAGTGTTAAATAAACAAAAACGATACCTAAAAAAATACAAAACTGATACCCAACTGCTGAAAAGTTGAACATTAAAATTGGAGAACAGAAAAAAACCACGAATCACCTTGCGAAAAAAAAAACTAATCGGTAGAAATGAACATTAAATTATAATGATTATAGCAAAAAAAATCAGTCGAGATTGATTTTTGAGATCGATTTCATGCCGAATTTTGCTGTTTCGATTGATGTTTGGGGTTCGACTATACAACATGCCGCGGATTTGATTTCATTCTATTTCCAGTTGAGATGATTTCGTTAATTTTGATTTGCTGATTTTGTTAATTTCTGCGGATTTGAAATCGGAGAAGAGAGAAAGGAGCGACGGAAAGTTCTAGGGTTATGTCCTTTTGGATAAATTTTTAAGCGCGTATCCTTATGGATAAAATATTAAGGCCGATTGTCCTTGTCATTAGTTTCCTGTTCGAACAAACAGTAGACAAATTTTAAGGGTGTTCAGTTTATAATTTTTAATTTTGGATTTTCGTACATACAAATGTACAAACGACGCACATATATCGTGAAAAACGATCGTTTTACGAAACGAAATTAACACACAAAACAAAAAACAACATTTCATTGCTTTCCGTATTTTAAGAAACAACAGAAAAACGATAGCAAATTCAACCATCTACTGTCTCTCCATCCCCTCCATTTTGGTCCATTGCGCCCTCTCGTGGTTGGTTGGTTCGTCAATTAGACATTGACAACGCCTTCTTAAACAGTGATCTGTCGGAAGTAGTTTACATGGTCCAGCCACGTGGTTTCGAAAACCCTTCTCTGCCCAACCATATAGGCAAGCTACACAAAGCCTTATATGAGCTTAAGCAAGCGCCTAGAGCATGGTTCACTAAGCTGAAAACTTATCTTGTCTCACATGGGTTTAAAGCATGTCAGTCTGATACTTCTTTATTTGTGAGTGTCACTCCTTCAACTACTATCTATGTGCTAGTGTATGTTGACGATTTAATCGTCACGGGTAGCAGCCCTTTTTTGGTTCAGCGGTTCATCCAAAATCTCCATCAGTGTTTTGCTCTCAAAAATCTTGGTGCTCTAAATTTCTTTTTTGGCATCAAAATTCAGCAAGACAAAGCAGGTATCACACTTTCTCAAGATGCCTACATCAATGATATTCTAGCTCGTTGCAAAATGCAGGATGCTAAACCCATTTCTACCCTGGCAGATCCATCCTCCAAGCTTGAACTAGCAGGTGAAGCATTCTCTGATCCTAAGCTTTACCGACAGGTTGTAGGTTCTCTTCAATATGCAATCATAACACGCCCCGACATCGCTTATTCCGTCAATCGGGTATGTCAATATATGCATACTCCGACAACATCACATTGGCAAGCCGTGAAACGGATATTACGCTATCTCAAAGGAACTATTACTCACCATCTGCACTTTCAGCCTACCAAAGCAACATCACTTCTAGCATATTCTGATGCAGGATGGATGTCAGACTCTGATAATAGTCGTTCTCAGTATGGATTTGTTGTTTTCCATGGTACTAATTTAATCAGTTGGACATCTCGGAAACAACGGGTTGTAGCTCGATCAAACACGGAGGCGGAATATCGGTCACTTGCGTATACTTCAGTTGAGCTTATCTGGATTCAGCAACTTCTTAGAGACCTTAATGTTTATCTTCCAGACCCGCCTACTCCGCTATGCGATAATGTAGGTGCTTTGTTCATGTCCAAAAATTCGGTCATCGGTACACGCTCAAAACACATCCGACTGGATTTTCACTTCGTTAGAGAGCAAGTTGAAGCTGGTGATCTTCGTATCAGTCATGTTTCATCTGTTGATCAGCTGGCGGATGTCTTCACCAAGCCTTTAAGCAAAGATCAAATATCTCAGTTACGCTCCAAGCTTTAAGTTCGTCCCTCGCTTGAGCTTGCCGGGGGGTAATAAGGGCAGGAATAATTGCTCAAAGATATTTCTTGTTTTCACTGCATGAGATAATAAGGCCAGAAATAATTGCTCAAAGATATTTCATGTTTTCACTGCATGAGAATAATAAGGCCAGGAATAATTGCTCTTCACTGCATGAGATAATAAGGCTAGGAATAATTGCTCAAAGATATTTCATGTTTTCACTGCATGAGATAATAAGGCCAGAAATAAAGATATTTCATGTTTTCACTGCATGAGATAATAAGGCCAGGAATAATTACTCAAAGATATTTTTGTTCTTTTGCCTATTTATTACTTTGTATTTGTCAGTACTGCATGAATGAAATCTTTCACAATATCTCTTCTTCTCTACATGGTATCAGAGCTCTTCTAAACACTCACAAATAATTGCTGCCATGTCTCTCAATAATTCTACAAATCAAAATCTTCTTGCAGCTGCTACCATAACCCCTTCTCAACTCAATTTTCAGATTCCTCCTATTAGCATCAAACTAGACCGAGAAAATTATTCACTGTGGCGTACAACAATCATTTCAGCCCTTGAGACCTTCGATCTTGAATCCTTCGTCTTATCTCCTAATTCTCCACCCGAGTTTCTTCCCACTCCAGATGGTGCTATGTCCACCAATCCAAATCCGGCATTTCTCGATTGGAAAAAACGGGATCGTTTTGTCTTGCTTTGGATCAAATCAACCCTCTCTGAGCGAGCTCCGTCCATTGTTGCTCGCTGCTCTACCTCTTACACGGTGTGGCTTGCTCTTGATCGCTCTTTTCAAGCGCAAATTAGGGCCCGTCACATGGCCATGAAGACTTAGATTCAGTCGTTTTCCAAAGGAGTGTTACCCATGATATGATCGAATATATCGAAAAGAAGTGTGTCATTGCTGATTTTCTTGTTGAGAATCTTCATCCGGTTTCAGATGAAGATCTCATCAGTCATATCCTTGCATGCCTGGACTCTTTCTATGCTCCATTTGTCACTGCCTTCATGATTAATTCTGAAAATTCCTCTATCGATGATCTGGTTAGACTCCAGCTTCAGGAGGAAGCTCGCTTAGATCATGAAACTACTCACCAGGCTGCTGCTATTCTTCCTACTCCCACGGTGCCTCCATTAGCCAACACTGCATTCCGCCAATCACATATTTCTACCCCACATAACACATATCAAAGCTCTTTCTCCAATTTCCGTGGTGGTGATCAGCGAAGACGTCATCTTCAATGCCAGATATGTAGTCGTCAAGGACATGAAGCCATTGATTGTTGGCATCGAGGTAATCAAGCAGATTATCCATCTCGTCGTCCCAATCCTCGAGCTCAAAATCGGCAGGCCAACATTGCAAATTTCAACAGTCCATCTGCCTTGGACCCTTCATGGTACTTTGATTCGGGTGCAACTGATCATGCCTCCCCTGATGTGGGCAGATTAACGATCTCTGATGACTACAATGGCGACGACAAGCTTCAAGTTGATAACGGTAACCAATTATCTATCTCTCATATTGCATCTCATTCTTTACCTAATTTGCGTTTGCCAACCGTCTTAGTTGTCCCTGCCTTAACCAAAAATTTACTATCTGTATCCAAATTAACTAAAGATAACAATGTTTACATGGAGTTTTGGCCTCATTTTTGTTGTGTTAAGGATTTTCAGGGCAGAATCATCCTCTAAGGGCGAGTAGATAATGGTCTTTATAGGTTGTCAGTACCTCCTAATAACCGGATGATAGCGTTGACTGGTGTTCGAACCTCCTTGGCTGGTTCACACAATAGGCTTGCACACCCTCATCAACATCTCCTGCGGCGTCTTGTTTCTGATTTCCAGCTTCCTGTCATATCAAATAAACCTCCCACAATGTGTGAGCCATGTCAGTTAGGCAAAAGCCATAGATTGCCTCTTTTAAATTCTCATGTTTCATTTGTTAAACCTTTTGATTTGGTGTATTCTGATGTTTGGGGTCCGTCTCCCTTATTTTCGATTAATGGAAATCGTTATTTTGTTCTTTTTATTGATGATTGTTCTAAATACGTTTGGATATATTCTCTTTCTCATAAATCACAAGTTCTATCTACATTTATCCAATTTCGTTCGATGATCAAAACACAATTTCAATGTGACATTAAACGACTTCAAACAGATTGGGGGGTGAGTATCGTAATGTATCCGCTTTTCTAAAAACAGGAAATATCTTTAAGCAATTATTCCTGGCCTTATTATCTCATGCAGCGAAAACAGAAAATATCTTTGAGCAATTATTCCTGACCTTATTAATCAAATCTTCGCATCTTTCGTAATAAATCCTGATAACTCAAAACACAAAATAAATCAAACAATACCAAAGTAATGGATGGTTTTTCAACGTATAGCTGTATGTAGTGACATATTAAATATATACTCAATCAAAACATTGTCAGTTGTACGAATCATTGATATAAGGAGGAAGGAGGCACAATGCATTCAGTCATAAAATACTCGATACAATTTTAAATGGGAAGGAGTCGTAAGAGCAACCAAACAAAAAAAAGTAGTTGAACAAAGTAAATTCACATAAAGAAATTAATTATTGAACCGACTATACAACAATACCTTGATAAAGTCAACGTCACGAAGAAGTTCGTTCCGAGTTTTCCTATCCAAAAAAGTCCCAGCAAAAGAGGAATGCTCAAATGAGTAGGGGATCACTGATATACAGAGAAACAGGATTAAATGTAATGGCGAAAAATGAAAAATGGAACCACAAGCATCCTCAGTGGAGGGAGAGTATATGGTGGTGCGACTTGGAAGGAAATAGGATGCAGGGTTAGGGTTTAGGTCGCCGTCCAATCTTTTGGCAGTGTTGCAAAACTGGTGAAATCGAGCTTTCAGATCTGCTTCTACGTACTGAATACCAGCACGGATTAGAGTTATCTTCAAACAAGTGGCAACTAAGTCCTGTATGCCAGAATATATTTTATGATTGTTTGAGTGAAATTATAAAGATCCAATTATAAATCTTACATTGAAAATAAAACATGCACTTCAATGCTAATTTGTCTGTAGAAATAAACTACAAATTATATAATAGATACATAAAATTTATTTGTAATTTTTTTTTTAATTGTTGATAATGTGAAGTTGAATGTCTAAAATTAGACATTTCATTTGACAATATCTAATAAATTTTATGTCACATCAACATGACATTCCAATTAACATTAATATTGGAGAGTACAATTTAAACAATTTAATATTTTGATGATTGTAATTGACATTAGATTGTTTTTAGACTAGCAGATTAGCATTTGAGATGCTATGAGAGACGGCAACGGATATTTTCGGATGTGGATATTGTCATACCTGCATCCACAGCTGAAATTATTTTCGGATAGCAGATATACACATTCGCAAATACGAAAGTATATCAGATAATCATCCGCTTCGTCAATGGTCGATAAATCAAAGAACATAAATTGAAAATTTTAGTTTAACATAAGTTTTTTTTCAACCCAATTAATTGGTAAAGTACTAAAAATAAATAAACATGATAATAATAAATAATTTTGAGCAATTAATATTCATTTTATAGTATTTACAATATAGATTTTAATTTAACAAAACAATAAATTAGTATATTTCATTATTCTAAAATACACCTAATTTAAATATACTCATGAAAAAAATGAACGAATAATTTTCTGATGTGGATGTACTTATATTTGCATCTTCATCCGCACCCAATTTTCCAAATATCGAATGTTTATCCGCTTTTCGGATACGGATGCAGACGGATTTCAGATTTTTCGAATATCCAGTGACAGCCCTAGCACGGGTCTCTAAAATGAAACTTAATTCAAAGCGGTTTTTCTAACTTTTAATGGAAAGTGGGTTCTTATTTCATTGTAAGCATCATATTTTCATTTATTTATTTTTTGCGCTGTTACTTAAAAAAGATAATTTAATAAATTGTAAATATTAATGAAAGATTACTACAAAACATTACAAAAATATCTGCATTTACTGTGAATAAATGCAGAAATATCTGCAATTATTCAAATAGTGTATTGCAGCAAATAAAAAAGGAAAAAAAAATTGGTGTATAAATATATACAATTATTATGGATAAGTGTGAAAATATCTGCAATTATTCTACAGTGTATTGCAAACATGTCTCGGTATATAGAAAAACTACAAACATATCTACAATTTTTTTGTATAGTTGCTTCCTTTTATGCATTTTTACTGAAAGTAATATATATATTTCATTTATATGCAACGTTCATCATTTTTTGATGATTTTTTCAGCAATAATGTAGTGTTTGATAAAGTGTGGAAATTGAATTTATAAATTTGAAGCAATCAGCAAAAACTGCATAAAAACATGCAATATTTCGATATATTTGCTACGATGTCTACAAATTTTAGAATTTTCACTAAAATGTGAATTTTTTTGGTTTTTGAAACATTTTTTGTATTTTTCTTACATGAATACGAAGATGATTATATATTGAATTAATTTTGTTAAAACTTGGTAGTTTTACGCTGGTTTTCGCAAAACATGGGCCTAATTTACAAAGTTTGAAAAGTGTGTTTTGTGTATTTTCAAACTTAATGGTGAACTTAACTAAATTGTCCTTTCTATAAAATACACCACGCTACCGCGTGTACATAGCTAAAATCTGATGGCTCATCAAACTAACGCCCATACGTTAAGTTTCCACCCTTAAAAGAAAAGAAAAAAAATCAACAGACGCCAAAAAAGGGTTTCTCCATCTTAGTTTCTCATACTTCCCTTAGCCTTATATTTTATCTTATCTCCACCTTAAATTGTCAATGATCTCTACCATAGGTCTTTCCCTCTTTATGTGTGTTGAAATGCATTTTTTGTTATTCGCTTCTTCTTCGTGTAAGTTAATCACTTTCAATAATCAATCAGTTGAATGTGAAATTATTTAACACTTCTTAAACTGATTGCTCCTAAATATTTTTAAAAAAAACTTGCAATTCTGATTGGCGATAGAAGTCAATGAGGTCTAAACACTGTTTTTTCAACAAATTGTACAGTCATTAATTTCAAACACTTTTAACAATTCAACTACAATTATCATAGCAGCAGAAAACCTGTTTCAAAACAAGGTTCACAAAGAAAAATTTTCATAGCTTATTTAGCAAGCACTAGGGACAATCAATGCTTCAAAAACAAGTTATTTGAAAAATTTATTTTCAGAGATCAAATCCAAATAATACAATCCATGCGATTCAACATACAATCAATCACAAATGATGTCAAAATCAAAATAGTCAAGCCAAGTTAAAAACTACGAAATTATCACAACTTATTAGGCATGTCAATGGGGCGGGGCGGGCACGGGTAGTAACACCCCATCACCAACCCTATTAGGTAATTTTTTGCCATGTGTCCGCCCCATACCCATACGAGTTCCCATTAAACGGGTTTTAAACAAGTTGCCGGTATTCACGGGTATTCGCGGGTATCCATGATATTTTATTCAATTTATTTTTTAACCGTTTATTGAAATTGTTTAAAAATACATACATTTGGTTAAAAAAATTAGACCAAGCATGAACTTTTGCAACGCGTTGCTTGGATTTGGCAACGTATTGATATAAACCAGTGAGAAGGAGTGAAGCAAGAACTTTGGCAGAATGTGTTGAATTTACTAAAGAGAGCAGAAAGTTTGGAGAGAAGAAAAGACGCGTTGCTTGCTGGATTGGATTTTGAAACAATTAATGAGAAATTTGAGAATTTCTAACTAAATATAGATATGATTATAATTACCAGCATGCATAATTATTACAAATATCAACAACTGCTAATAGATTGTTAAATAAAAGCATGCACACAAATACTCAACAACCAACAACAATCTTCTATTATTAAACAGGAAAACAGGATCTAAGGCCAGCCTACGTGTACAATGCTACTGTCCAGAACTCAGTGCGTTCCGCTATCTCCTGCAATTCACCGCTTTTCTTTCTCACCACTATTTTCCCCTTATCCCCTTCCAACCAACGTGACAAACTGATTTCCCTTTCTCCCAACTTGCCAAACCGCTCTCTCCCCTGTTTCCTTCCAAACCACGTACAAACTGATTTACCTTTTTCCCAATTTGCCAAACCGCTCTTCCCTACCTCAAATTGGATTTTGTTGCAAAGCTCTCAGATCGTATCCTTTAATTCTTCCACCAAATTTTAAACCTTCTCCACAAATCAGGCGTATAAACTGCCCATACCAACGGAAATGTCAACCTCGACCCTGCGACGCTCCCCGTGCTGGACGTTATACTCATACGCTGTACTGCAAATCGGAAACTGTGTGACTACCGTCTACGAAGGAGAACTAAGTTCTAATTCAGTCGCTCCTTCTCCGGTGTGAAAGTAATAGAGTATTTACTGGTATTATTCAAATTCGGTCCTAAATCTTTCTTGCTGATAAGATTGCAAAACCGCAACACGATTTATATTTCCCTATATCTTTCCAGTTGTGCCTGGTGTTCCGTTTGTAAGACTATTGTGCTTAAATTATGTTACTCTTTAATCTCTACACCCTACTTCCAATCCAATTTTGTGAATAAAGGCTTGTCTTTTTTATTCATTCCATATAAAGCACAAACTATGATGAATGCACAGACGGATTTCCCTTGTTCGTTACTTTAAAACAGAATCTAAGCAAAGCTGATGTGTCTGCTATTCCACTTTGCATTTCAAAATGCTTAACACCAGTGAAAAATCACTTTTTCAAAATAATCATGCCGAGTTTAGTCAAAACCACATTCCTGCTAAATCGCTCATCACACTGAAAATTAAAATTTGGTCTAAGCATGAGATTAAAATAAGTAATTATGTACTGACCATGAAAAAATTTGTTTGAACATATAATGTTGGATAATGTATTACATTATTCAACAATTTTTTTTTTGGTTATGATGCATTCTGCCTATACATTTAATTTTGCAACAAAAAGGCATATCTTTTGTAGTGTAAATTCAATATCATCCCACTTATAGTCTCCCTTCAAATTGAGTATATGAATTGTAAAGAAGGTTGACAATTATATGCCTATGTATCTATGTGTCCGTTTAAGCATATCTGTACGTGTGTTGACATTGTTTTCGTTATTTTCATTATTTTCATTTGTAACTTACATATTTCAATCTATATGTAATAATTTCAAAGATTTATACAGGTCATCTCATCTCATTTGTACAAACCTGAGCAGCTTTAGTCTAAAATTATAAAGTCGCAAAAGCGAACACCTCAAGTCATTAAGCTGGAGAATTACAAGGGATGCACGTAAATTTGTGAAGCTTGACTACTGTGTATATGGTAAATTTCATGTCATGATTCTGTCAATTTTAAGGACAATAAGTCGAGTTAGCCATTCTTTTAATTATTTAACCTTTGATTGAAATGTAATAGCTTCATCTGCTTGATTTGTTTGTTTCTCCTTTTTGTCATTTTCCCCCTTTGCGGTATTATACTTATTTGACCTGTATATTGTTTTGTTTTTTTTGGAATGAACAGTGCTTCAATGCATTTGCTTCAACCAAAACACTATTTACGAGCCTCAAAGGTATACAATTCATACTATTCAGCTTATTTCGAAATTATGATTTTGTTGCTTTTGCGAATAATACATGAATCATAGAAGATGGTGAAAATACTATTACTCTTAAATTGCTGTCTTCATTTATGGATTTAAAACACTATGTCATGGAAACTGCAAAAACTGTTATGTACAGATTGTATCGAGTTATTCATAAATTTGTATACTGTTCAGTATGTCAGTCTTTTACATGAACAAAATATTTATGAATAAATGTTAAATTAGATTAAAATTAGAAATGATCTTAACCAGGCTTTATGTAGTTGATATGACTCCCAATACCTGAATAACATTGCATATTAAACAGTCGATAAGCTCCTTTTGCCTAAATATGACTCATCTTTACCCGGCTTTATGTAGTTCATATGACTTCCGAAGTAACATGTACTCCAATTGATGGGTAGTAGGTATGCAATATAAGACTATGCCATTTCGATTGCACTGAGTTTGTAGTTCTTTATTTTAACCTGTGTGAACCTAAAACTGGGAAGTTAATGGTCTTAGGGGATTTATGCATTTAGTGGAAGTGGGGAATGTCCAATATGTATAGTTTTGATCAGAAAATTGGTTAGCTCATCAATTTTTTTGTTCACGTTCGACATTTGATTTTATTTTTGGTTGTTTTTGTTTTCATGGTCATTTTATATCTTAAACTAGCTAATTATGGTGGATGAGGCAATGATTTCTATACTATAACTTACTGTGCATAGTAGTGAGCTTACTATAGGCAACTATGGTTGTTGTCTTCTCTTATTGCTCCAGGTGGCACATCCAAATGTCTGCAACTACATGTTATGTTTGTTGACCCTTTCTTTTCTTATCATGTCATGCTAATTAAATCAGCCAATGTTTGATGGTTACCTTCAAATTTGATGTGAAAACATTGTATTGAGCACTCAAAAATTGCAATAGTTTGTTTAAAAAAAAAAGGTCGATATAAACTAAAATTGAAGAAATTTTTCTGTAGTTCTGAACTGATGTGTAGAAGCTAATAGTAAATTCCCATGGTTGGTTAAATACTTATACCATTGGTTTCAAGTACATATTCATATATCAGAATCCTTCTGAACAAGATAACTACTGTCAGGACAAATTTGTTTTATTATTCGGGATATTTTTTAGGTACTATATTTTTATTTTTGCCTACAAACTACATATATATTTTATTTTCTGCGCAGATTTAAATTCGATTGATGTTTTGTGTGGATTAAAAATATATTTAAAACAGTAAATCAATGTGTTCTAATAAAATATATGGTACTCTAATTATTACAAATAAAATGGTTTGTATTTACGCTGGTTCTGATGCACTGGTTCAAGACTTCAAGTACTAATTTTAAATTTGTTAAATTGACATAATAAATTACTAGAAAGGTGACCATATTAAAAATATTTTTTAAAAATTCTGTAAGTATATGATTTTGACATTTGTGTTTATTTTACTTCGATTCTTCGGTAGAATTTAAAATATTCAATCTATGCGGTGCCAGACCGCGGCAATGTAACACTATAAGTATTAACACTATTAAATTAATGTCCAGAAGTTCAAGTTATAGAATGAATAAACTCCAAAATTTAATTGTTAGTTTTGTGTTGACTTTTTTGATTGCAAATTGTTTGTTGCTTACAGTTATTTAACCACGCTCATCTTTATAAATCATTATCTTCTTTAAATTTGTTATAACCTGTGTACAATATGATTGCAAAAATCTGTGTTTGAGGGAGGCCACTAAAGTTTGCTTATCTTTATACATGATTATTTCCAATCCCAGCATGTAGAAACTACTCTGCATGTAAAAAATATATTAATGTGTCAATTCATATGTTTTTCGTCTTACATGTACCATCACTGTTTATTTTTCATCTTCCTTTTCGTTTTCTATGTTTTATTTGATGTCCTCTGTAATACACAATTTTTCCTGTGATCTGCTACTCCACCCCCAATACAAAGCACTAAAATACACTTGACAACTGAGTACACAGACATATTTTATGGGTCAGAAAATTTATGTGGCTGAGATGGTTTCCGACGCAATTTACGATGTTTGTTTTTGGTAAAGTAAAATTTTTATTTTTTATTTCAATTGTATAGGATAGCTAACCGTTGTACATCACTTTAACTTCCATATCAATGATATGATTCGTATAATAGAGGATATGGTTAGACCGTGTTCTTATGCTCTTTTGCATTCTTTTACATCTATTTTTAACACTAAATGTTGATTCATGTAAATATAAACACACACGTTGCACACTAATTTTATTCTTCCACTCATTTCAGCATATATTATTTATCATGTTATCTTACAAAATTGGATATTTTTAAAATTTAGACCAGCATATCTAACCTACAACAGAGGAAGTTACAGTTCAGCTAAGTCCTATGCGTTTTGCTTTCAGTACAATCTGTTTCTTAAATTAAAAGTTTACACAAACACAAACGTACATATTCATAACATATATTATTAGCACTATTATTTATCCAGTTGTTCTCAACTTGTAGTATTTACCACAATATCCTAAAAATTGGACATGTTTTTATTTTGAGTTCCATAGTAACATTTAAGATGCATTAGTTCCCAGAATAATTGCAATGTTCAGCATGCCTTCCAATCAAAATATGTAGAAGTCTTCTTAGTTGGTACATGAATATTTCTACCAAACATCGTTTACAAATGTCGGTTGTTACATTTACAACTGATGGTGCTTTGTAACAATGTTTTTTTTGACTAATTTGGTCTACATATAAATAAGAAGAGTAGCTTAAATATGTATCTAATGTCATATTTGTCTTACATATGTGTTTGAAATTTTTGGCATACATAGATCTACATTACGTAGATCTACATTTTTATAAGTAAAAAAGTGTTTGGATTGGGACTTATTTTCCCCAGATAAATTTGTTTTATGAAGCCCCATGTTGTTATATTTTGACGGGTAACTTATATATGCTACTTTCATTTTCTAAGATGATGCATGTAGGTAAATATATGTTTGTTGATGGCATGGTTGTGGATAATTTTCTCTCTTTTATGTTTCAGCTACAGTTTGATGAGGATATTATTGCAAAAAAATGGATTTTTAAGTTTGAGAGCAGGACTGGACATATCTAGAAGATGAAAACATATGTTTATTGATTTGGTACATCAGTTTGTTGAGGCGCCGTGCAATATTTAGCTTACTACACGCTGAAAACAGTTTGATGATATGAGAATTATGTTCGGCCCAACTTGATGACATTTGGCACTAAATTGATATGTAATACAAGTGATCACTTTCTTTTGGTAAGTTTTAACGGTTATCCTTTTAGTTTATTCATGGTAGTCCCTCAACTGTTGAAATTTGGTTACAAGACCTTGAAAACAACCAATTGTTTTTATTTTAATGTTGGTAGTTGGTACATGTTTTCATTCGCAGTTGAACAGTGTTCTATGCAATTGTTTGTATTTCGCCATGCATTTATGCTCTAAACATTCGTGATAAAAATATTAATCTGGTTGTTCTATGCAATTGTTTGTATTTCGCCCTGCATTTATGCTCTAAACATTCATGATAAAAAAATTAATCTGGTTATTGAACATACTAATTGTTTCATTAATTTACTTTGACTGTTGTTTAACATTACTCTAAACTACTCTTGCCAAACTAAATTTTTGAAAACAGGCTATGTTCTCCAATTTGCCCGTGTGCGAAGCACGGGCCTCATCCTAGTGGTTTTTAATTGGCAACAAATCGCACTCAATATGGGCACGAGTGCCCACGGACATGGATATCATAGTACCCGTACCCGTCCCATTAATTAACGGATATTAAAAGGCCCGTTTATGATGTCCACGAGTATCCATTTAGCTATCTGTTTCATGTCCATGTTGGATTTTATCCGTGGATAACCGCCGGTATGGATTTTTTGTCATCCCTACAACTTATCAATCATAGCTTTCAAGTAGCGCATTGTATGAGTGCAGTTTTTCCAGTAATAAGATAAACTAGCAAAAACCCAAAACAATAAAGTATGTATGAAATTTCAATAGCTTTTGAAACCATTAAAAATTTCAGAATTTCGAATAAAAATGTTTGAAATATGCTCAAAATACTACAACACTGTCAGAAATTCAGGGACCAGACTAAAAATTAAACTTCAAATGAATTGCAATCTTTCACCAATTTAAGTTCAAAATTTGAAAATAATCAAAACATGAAAGTTGTAGACAATTGAATCTTATTTCTAGAAAATCAAGAATTTTTCAATTTGAAGTTAGGATGCTCAAGATATGTCAAAATTATTGTGGCAGTATCAATACAAATCAACATTAATCATAAAGGAAAAATAAAATAAAACACGAGTTTAGAGATCATACCTGACTTACCATTAACGATGTGAACTAATGAATCTCCAACTCAGAAATCTATGTCTAAGGAACTCAATAATATGGAACAACCTGAATTTTATATCTTTTTCGCAATGTTGTTCCTTAGCCTCCTTCGATACCTGATTATTTATAAGATCGAGTTGTCTAACAAAGGTTGGTTTACCTCTCTTAATTTCGTTTACACATTTTGATACCCAAACTCGTTTGTATAACAATACATTTTGTTTACCAATGTATCTTAGGATCCCAAATTCGTTTAATCTTAATTGAATTCATCTTGTTATCTTTTGGGATCTAAACTTGTTTAATTGGGTTGTTTCTAAACAAATTCTCATATCATTTATGATTTAATAATTCTTTGAAATTATTAGAGTTCAAATTCTCAAATCAATATTTTTCAAAACAATTTGAAGGAACTTTAAAATCGTTAGTATTTCGCTTTCCAACATGATCAAATTTACTGAAATCGAGGCCTTTCTTACAATAAAAAATTGGTTTTTTAACAACATATTCAACGATTTTTCTCCTTTTGAAAATTTAGCCAATACTGATTCAAGTTGTTGAATTTTAGATTTAATATCACTATTTTCTTTCATTGAATTCGATCGCAACGTTGATTCGAAGTGGTTTTGGGTCTAGTTCCCATCCCGATCTCTTTGAAACAGCACGTCAAAAGGTCCAATAAGATATTTGTAGATAACTGGGTTTTTAACTATCAACCCACACAGTACTGTCAAGTATCTTGGCAGCCCAGGCCCTCGTTGATTAAATTCATTTATTAAAACTCTCCATCGAAGCATTTAAAATCATTTCATATATTTAGTCGATTCCATTTACATATCTTGACGACTCACCTTTATTTCGTCATTTGGAAACAATACCACTCTTTTATTCAACTCCGCTTTATTTTCCTTTAATTCTGGAAATGTTGCTATATTTTTATAAACCATTTATTCCCTTAAATTTCGAAAAGTCGATATATCAATATATCGTTAACTCACTAATATAATCCCATTACCAATTCTTATGCGGCAAGAACCAGGATAAATAACATATGCCCTCTTATAATAACTCAATAGCTTTTACTTCACTTCCACTTAAAGATTTTATGGGAATCTACTCAAATTTCAAATGATTATTTCTTCTTCCAATTTAATATAACTCTTTCCATTTCCAATTACTTATTATTTAAATAAGTATATTTCACTCATATTATTTCCATTTTCTGGAAAACAGTGCCATATAAATAGCCTAAAGGTATAAATAAAACTTTATATTTTAACTCGGCTAAACCATATTAATTTACCCATTGTTCAATTTCAAACTCATTACATTAAATTACATTTCAACCCTTGCAAAATAAATTGCAAATGTTCTATGAATATAATAATTTATTTCAATCTCCTTTTCCATTACAAACTAATATTGTTCCTCGATAATAATGAAGTCGTTCAAGTTGGGGTATTTTATTTACCTCTCGGACCTTGATCGACAACGTTCTTATCTCAAAATAAATAGAAGTTCGTAACTCAAAACCCATATTCTTATAATATCATTCAGATCTTATTTCCTACTTAAAACATGGTTTTATAGACCAATACTACTTTTGAAAATCTCAATCGACGATAACCATTTACTTATTATATTTATTAAGTAATCATTACTAAATTATTAACCCATTGCTTCAAAACTTCTGTCCACCATTCTATTCATACTTGGATCTATTTACTAACACTTTATCTTAAACTATTTTACATTATAAATAATCTAAACTTTGGATTTATAACCAAAAATTCCTTTGTCAACATCTTTTTACATCAAAACAATAATTATCCTTTTCACCTTTGAAATTTCTCTTCGATTACGATACTTAATTTAATTCTTAAGTAAATTACTTATTCAAAGCCATTGACTTAGTTTAAAACTTCAAACCCCCTTTTTCTTATAAACTTGTATCCATTCTTGACATTCTCTTTTGAAATTCATTTAGCATGATTCAATTAAAAATCCATTTAAACTTAATCACTTCTTAAATTGTTTCATTGAAGAAGTAAAACTCTTTTTGAAATAATTATTTACCTTTTCATTACTGAAGGAAAAGTGCATTACTTTATCATTAACTAACAATAGGTTAGTTAATCTCCTTGATAAGTTATTAAGATGATAATAATTTTTATAAATAATAAATTATTCGACAATTACCTTAAACACAGTTATATTATTAATTAATCATTAAGTTAACATATAAATAATAAAATCTCACTTAATTGTTTCCTTAAAAACAAGTATCCCGGGTTATTAACTTTTTGGTTAATACACGACTCTCTTATATAATCAAACATAAGTTGTTACTATATAAACGTTTTATTATTTCTGTATAAAACCAAGTCATAAATATCACTTCATGTAAAAACTTTCTATTTAAAATAAATTAAAACTTCGATTCAGTTATAAAAATAATTTTTATAACTTAAAATACGTTAATTCGCCTGATGGCGAATTAATATCTCAAAATGATGGATTTTAGACCATCCGCTGCCAATTAACTAATCAATACTGCATATTGATTAAGACACGACGATCTGGTTCAACAATCAACATCCATTCAATCGTCGATATCCAAAGTGGATATAATAATACAAATTGGAATAGACAACAAATAATATACAATTTATTTGAGGAATTCAGTCGGATTCCTCCAACATGTCCTTCCCTGCACAACAACTCATAATATCATTCAATAATAGCATATGAAATGAGAAATTATAATCTAGTGCATTTGAACGACCAGTTTATAAATACGGGCAAACAATCAACCGATAAACAAATAAAAATCATCCATGGCATCCATTTAATCAATTTAATGATAAATATTAATAATATGAATTTAACACATCACAACATTCCAAAAGTGTGAGAATTAACTCACCCTTTTTGTTTCTGACGATGTTGCGTCGTTTTATATAGTTTCAAACTAACGTTTGAAACTACACAAAATCCAGGTAGCCTTTGAATTACTCCCTTCCAGCTTGACTGTGTAGCCTTCGTTTCTGTGATTCCAATATCACTTGTTTTTTTCAAATTCTTTTCATGTGTGAAAAGTTGGTTTCAGTTTGTAATTAATATTAGATAACCAATCATAGAGACAAGGTACATAGCACTCAAATTATATTTAATATAATTTTAGCCTTAAACCGTTTGAATACCATATGTTTGAACTTTATTAGCTTATGTTTATAATGTATTCTGATAGGAATCAGGTTAGATGATTTAATAAGCATATATAATTTAATACATAATATAACCTAAATACAAGCATCATATGTTGAAACTAATAGGGACAAAATATTTATAGATATGCTTGACATAAAGAAACAGTGCAAAATGTTGCTATATAGAAATGGTCTATTTTCAAAAACCATTATAGTTGTATCTGAGATTAATAAAACCACTAACTATATAAAATAAATTCTAAATTTTTGCTTAATCACCATTGTGTTTATTAACGTTCTTAAATCTATTTAAATTCTCCACTATGTTTTTTCTTTTGTAATCAATACCAGGTTATCCCTTCTAACATTTTGCTATTATATACATGGACTAATAATCGGTTCAAACATATCAGAGCGTGATATATATATATATATAGCAAACTTCTTTACCTAGTATTATTCATAAAAAGCATGGTAATCACCTTCTAACTCGTAATTAGGCACGCAACATTCCCTTCTTCTTTGATTAGACCTTTAGTAAAGTACGCGGTCTTCCACTACTCCACAGTGCCTCCATCCCCTATGCCACCTGGACCCATCACCAGACCGTTGCCACAACCGCCAGCCTCAACCGCCCCTCTTCCGACCAGCCTCGCCACCCAACTATTAGTGGGCCTCCATAAGAACGAGAAAACCCCGAGTCCATACTATAAAACGTGAAGTTCTCCCCTTCTAAAACGATCACCGCTGCTTCCATTAGTCAACACCGGACCTCTGCTTCTGGCCACCAACGTCAGCGCTTCTTCTCCCACTAACTGTTTCATGAAATCTTCTCCCGTCCTTCAACGAACTACCTAACAAAATTCCACCTTCCTCATTTAGAAAGAACGAACTGTGTGCATAAGTTGCGATCCTTCCCTCCTCCCTTTGATTACAGTCGTTCACTTTAACAACATCTTGTTGCTAGCTTTGGGCCTTCGTTCGCCACCCTTAAGGCCATCGAGCACCCACAGTTCGTCGCCTCCTCTGAATGCAACGCCTAGGATTTAATGGCCTATACTTCGTGCGACATAGAAGTAAACTGTGAGCACTACTAAATACACATGGATTCGAAGCTCCTATTTCAAGAAGTGCAACGAAATTCATTTCATTTGATTTGGTTGAGAATTTTACTGTATATTATTTTAAGAGGTATCGGTACTTTATTTTCTAGAATGAGAAGAAGGCTTGGCTTGTACACGCTTCGATTTTTATATAGAAGAGAAGACAACAAGTATTTGTTTGATTTTCTTTTTAAGTCATGATTCTGTTATGTTGAGTAATGTAACGACCCAAGGATTTTCAACTCCGAAAATCAACATAAACATCGTGTCGACTATTCGAGTATCGGAAATACCCGATCATTAATAGAAAGAAGTCAGAGGGTGAGAAATAGAAAGAAAGAAAGTTAGAATAGAAGAAGAAGATAACAATATAACAGAATCAGAGTAAACACGATTCTCACAGCGGAACAAACAAATATATTATATAATAACTTTTGAAATACAAAAGTATAACTGTATATACATACCGGTATAACATATAACATCACAGCGAAAATATACTCTATATATATAACTAAATTTGAAGCCTCCTGCTCCAAGATCCTCCAAGTATATCTGTAAAATCCCGACTACTTGGCTGCCCGTACAAATTTGGGCACCAAAGAGTTTAGGGTAAAACAAAACAAAATAAACTCTAGGTCAGTCATGGGACTGGTGTGAATAAACTCTAATCACTTGGGTTAACTTTTAAAATCCTTTTAAAAGAAATGATAACCATAAGACCGATCCACACATAAACACAGACGGTTTTTACCTTACGATCACCCAAAATATTTCTTAAGATCAATATTTTATGATATTATAATAATGTCTAAATCAAGTAGATAGCAATCTAGTAGAACGCTTTCATCTCACACTGTACATATATAATATACAATCAAAAACCACGGGCTCTTATTGGAGAATGAATTTCCAACTATGATAAGGTATGGAACCACCTTCCGATCAGTGTACTCTAGAAGCGATACACTGGAGTTCAACAAGACCATCTTGTAACTTGACCACACATAACCGACCATTCATTTTGCTTGAATGTTCCTAATATACTGTTACCTTACGGTTGGTATACCAACATAACCATTCCTGGAGATACAGAAGTGAAAGAAGTAGCAAATATGAATATTCTCTAGATGGTGATAATATACCCTAATTGGGGGCGACCCACTTAGCCATGCTGCCTGCCCGATTTCTTTCATTTCTCGGTTGTTGAGGCTTGAGGTCATAACGTACCTTTTAACAGACCACACCTTCATTTACTTTGAATACCACATTGTTATAGCCGCCAAATCACAAATTGATTTCCCCAAAAATACCATGGGTATAAGCTAAGAGAAGCGAATTTCTCCGCCACTAAATGTAAATACATTTGAAGAGATCAACTTACGCGATCTATTAGATAGACTATGTAAGATATTCGTCCATTCAAGTTGTCTTGGGATTGGACAAACCGAAGGAATTATTCTGTAAATCCATCTTAGGCAACTTTTACCTAGGATCGCCGGAATAACCCTTGCATAAACTCTGTCTTCAATTGTCTTCGATATATTTGATTCGGAATGATAATACCAATACGAAGTGGTTTTCAGATAATAAATCTGATCCAGATCTCTCCGTATTGACAATGGAAATGGTCAAAAACTTTCATAGTCGGTTATTTAACTATCAAAGGAAAATATGTGTACAAACAACGGCTGTATTTCCAAATGGAAATCTTGCCGATCAATCATCATTTCTTTTTCCAGTTTCCCATTTATTTCTTAAAACCCGTTTTACTCCTCATGATTTTCTTGGAAAACATTTCCATATATTCACAACTCTTTATTTCCCTTATTTCGAAAATATACGCTATTAAAACTGGAAAACATTTCCATATCTTATTCATGCATCACTCTTTTTCCACATCCATCAGTCCCTAATTGTAAACTAGTAAAAGAACAATTCACTAAATATCAATACTGAAGGTCGAAACTAACATCAGATCAATACTCAAGGAACGATTCAACTCAACACATTTCCACTTAGTTTCTAATTATCTTTTTCATTTCTAAATTTCTTATCAAATCATTTTCAACTCGATTCTCGGATTTAGTTTATGAATCCACTTCCTTATCGGAAATTTATTGATTATAACGATAGAGTAACAATCCATGTTTCCGAAATGTTTAACTTCAAAAATATAACTTAGATTAATTACTTTAAATAAATAATTAATAAATAGATCTTGTTTGAATAAATTTAAAGTAATTAATCTAAGTAATTGGATTTTATCATTAATTACTTTCCAGTATATCTGAATAAATTTTACGGTATTTAAATACTAGTTATTTCAGGTCAATGTTGTTCTACATCCCAAAATACACAATAATCAAACACAGATTATTTGTCACATCATATAATATAATATATGAAAAGCAATAATATAATTGTTGAGGAATCCAGTTGGATCCCTCCAACCTGTTTCCCCGCATCCACGGATGTTAATCAACATGAATAATACCAGTTTCAGATAAATCTAAAATATAAAAATAAATATGATCAATATTAAATTAATGACTTATATATGTATAGCTATATATATTATTTCAACTAAATAATTTAGCAAATCATCCAAACAACCATCACACACAACATTTAATCATTTTCATCAATATTAAATAACCTTTATAAAATTATAAAACTGGACAGAGCTAGTGAGTTTACTCACTTTGGTCGTTTATCGTTAAATAACGATATCCGTCGGTTGATCAGATTGGGCGTTTAAACTGCTGAAAATTCAAACGAACTCCAAAGGGCTTCAAACTAGTTCCACTGTGAAGCCTGCATCTGCATGATTCCAAGATAACCAACGGTTCGTAATTCTGATAATGTATGGATGATATATCAGGTATACCAGTTTATATACAATATTGAATTCAGTTTAAACTTAATAAATTAAAGTACTTGGGCTTACCCTTTTATCTCGGCCCAATTCCTACTACATCACATATAACACGTCTCCCCTATACTTCAAATTGAAACCACCTCTTCTTCACGTTTTTTTATAAAATCATCCTTTTATCTTTTTTTATTATAATATATATAATATTGGGTCGTGCTATATATAATCTGGCCCAACTTCCCTTTGAAACCATAACCGCATCAATTTATGCTCCACTTCATCTTCCTATAAAAAGATTTCGCTCCAGCCCTTCTCCCCATACCCGTATAAATACAACCCACCATTAGTTTTCATGAACCCAAATTCCTCTTTAAAGCTTCTCCTCCGATTGAAACAACAGCTCCAGAAAATATAACTTGCCATGGTCGCGATACTTCACCAACTTCCAACACATGCCACTGTTGTTCTCCGACTTGAAGACTCCTTCTTCCCATCACCTGCTTCCTCCCACATATGAATGAATCCCCTCTTCTGTAAAGAAACATAAACCCAGCGTTTTTCCCTTTTCTATATATATTATTCATCTTATTTTTTTTGACTTTTACGAAAAAACAATCAGCCCAATACTTAAATGTACCCTTAACTCCCATTTCCTTCTTCCCCATCATAATCCATACCTCCTCGCCCTGTGCATATCCCATAGCCGAATATTTAAACTGCACGTCCCCTGTATTCAAACCATGATGCATTTACTTCTTCCCCAAACTGTAATGACCCCGCTCCAGATTTCTCTCCTACAACTTCCAATTTCCGCACCTTTAAATCTTTCCACCTGCTTACTAAAACATATGCGGTCAACATTAAAACACACCCCATTCAAATCTGCATCCTATCATTTCCAAAAGGAGCAGTTCGAATCCTCCTTATCGACAGTCACTTTAGTCCAGCAACCCGCAAGTATGGAACCACTTCATGGTACACTCGACCTCCTCCGAGCCTTCACGTCAAGCTGCCTGTTCACATGGCTTATAACTCCTAATCCGATAATGGTTTTCATCGATTAGTGCTTCGAAGACTTCGAAGATTTGCTGTTCACTTCTGGAAACCCTTAAATCTCGATCCCACATGACAAAAAGGACGTCAGCCTAAAGCTTTCTATTTCAGGGACACATGTATATATTCTCAAGATTTCACGAGGCGAAAGGAGTTGATTAAATTTCTTTGAAGCTATGGAAAGCTTTCAGCTTCCTTTCTTTCCCTCGGTTCATTTCAGCAAAATGGAAAAGAGAATCTAGTATGTTGCGTATATATAATGTGCAAAAGCTTGGTGGCGAAGGAGTAGGCTAATATAGGTTTACAGATGACTTTTGATATGTAGGGTTTTCTAATGGATGACAACTCATGATAGCTGCGCGTTAGGACATAGGGTTGTGCCCTTTCCTTAGTTGCTAAGGTGAATATATATATATATATATATATATATTATAGTATTCTTCATTGCTAAGGTAAATATAGCTACTGCGCAAGAAAATGGGGTATGTGAACAGTGCATCATATGTTAACCATAAACATAGACTCCTCCTTTCTTGGTTAAGATCAGTACGCTAAAAAGAAGAAAAGAAATGGAATCCTTTGTCAGTATGTAAAGTTATGTGTATACATATGGTTTTATTATTAGAAAATATGAGTTTCGTTTTCTAAATTTTTTTTCACGTATAAACTATTGTGGACAATAATAAAAATACAATCGTGCCAAGCAATGTGCCACAATTCCAAAACTACAATAAAATAGACAAGATAACTTATTTTGTGAAACCCCAAAATGCTGGTTAAGGGTGTAAAAATACTCCAAATAAAAAGTTGCTTATTTTCCAAAATAAAAATTACAGAAAAATTCTAAAAATTAAATTAAGTATATGTCTCAAATATCTTGTCCAAATTCGAAACCAATATATATTTATACAAAATAAATCGTTATGGCTTACAAACGATTCCATAGCGACTATTTGAAAATTTGATTTGGACATAACTCACAATCCGTAAGCCGAAATGTAACGAACCGGGTTTTCATGATCCTGAGTAATCGACATATAACCTAATGTCGACTATCAAGTAACAGAAAACCGGATAGTTAATGAAAGAAATTAGAGGGTGAGAATAGATAAGATAGAAACTTAGAATAGAAGAAGACAATATACCCTACTTTCGCTTGAATGTTCCGAATATATTATCACCTTATGGTTGGTATACCAACGTAACCGTTCCCGAGAGATACAGAATTGAAAGAAGTAAAAAATATGAATATTCTTTAGATGGTGACAATATACCCTTTTTGGGTGCGGCCCACTTACCATGCTGCCTGCCAGACTTCTGTCATTTCCCAGTTGACGAGGCATGAGGTCATAACATATCTTTTAACATATCACTCCTTCATTTACTTTGAATGCCACTCGTTATACCCGTCAAATCACAAATTGATTTCCCCAAAAATATCACGGGTATAAGCTAAGAGAAACGAATTCCTCCGCCACCAACGTAAACACGTTTGAAACGATCAACTTACGCGATCTACCAGACATACTCTGTCAGACATTCATCCATACTGGTTGTCCTGGAATTGGACAAACCAAATATACTATTTTGTAAACAGGACAACCCTTGCATAACTTCGTCTTTAATTATCTTCATCATATTTGATTCGCAACGCTAATGCCATACGGAGTGGTTTTCAGATAATATATCTAATCCCGGTCTCTCCGTATTGACAATGGAAAATGGTCAAAAACTTTGATAGTCGGTGATTTAACTATCAAAGAAAACATGTGTGCAAACAACGATATTATTTCCAGATGGAAACTCTATCGATCAATCATCAATTAACATTTATGAACTTCCCCATTCTCGTTTCCATATGTTCATCAAATCCTTATTTTCTAATTTTAGAAAATATACGTTATTAACTTTGGAACACGTTTCCATTTCTGATTCACACATCACTTTATTCTCACATATATTAGTCTCTAACTGTAAACTAGTAAGAGAACAACCCCCTACATATTAACCCCGAAGGCCGAAACCAACATCAGATCAATACCCAGATAGCTATTCAACTTAACTAATCTCCCTTCAGTTTCTAATTCCTTTAACTCCATTTTAATTCCTATTTCAAACCCTATTTCCTTTATAAATATTTTATTAGCAAAATATTTACTTAAATCCTTTGTTCACATTAAATGTAAGTAATATTTCTTCTTTGCAATCAAAAACATTTTGATTTCGTATTTAAAACAATATCCCAAATCCAATTTCTCTTTATACTTCTATTTATAGAATTATTCATATAAAATCTTCTTTTATTCTTCTAACACTTATAATCCCATTTATAATCACCTTTAGATAATTCTATTTATTCTATACAAAGCCTTTTATATAATTCTATTCATTTCATAAATATTTCCTTTATACAATTCTATTTATTTCATATAAATATTTCCTTTATACAATTCTATTTATTTCATATAAATATTTCCTTTGTATTTGTTTTACGAATATTTCCTTTTCTATTCAATATCCACTTTGAAATTCCTTTTTATAAAATCATTTGATTTTAAATAAATATATTTTATTTTCAACATACACATTGAAAATTCCCATTTAAATTCCAGTATTATATATGGTATTTAAACTACCAAATAACAAATGATCGATATCATTCAAACACACATAATCAACAACAGATTATATATCACATCATATATTACAATATATGAAAAATATTAAAATAAATGTTGAGGAATCCAGTTGGATTCCTCTGACCTATTTCCATGCATCCACAGATGTTAAACAATATAATAACATCGATTTCATTTCGATATGACATATTCTGATAAACAGAACCAACATTTGATTAATGATTTATATATATATCGTTATCTGTAATTTCATCTAATACATCAGCAATTCAACCAACCAATCAACACATAACAATCAATTATCATTTATCATTACTAGATTATATTTATAAAAATATATACTGATAGAGTTAGTGAGTTTTACTCACATTGGACAGTCATCGTTAAATAACGATTAACTATCTTTGATTCAGATAGATGTTTTATTTTGCAATACATTGTAATGAGCTTAAATTCACTCCCAGTCAATTCCATTGTGTAGTTGTCATCCATACGATCCCAACGGATCTGACTGTTCGAAATTATGATAATGTATAGTAGAGTTATCAATTTTACAAGCTAATATACTATTTATACTTTAAAATAAAACTTAATTATTATTTTATTTGGGCTTAGCTTTATATTCCTGGCCCATTACCTTTTGACCCGCACCCAGCTACCCTTTCTTCCCCAACGAAGAACCACGTCCTACACAGTGGCCATCTTCGCACCTTTAAATCGTCGATTTTCCCTCAACTCTCAATTAATCCACAAACGGTTGTCACCGTTGATCCTCTCTCCACAATCTCCACTACCCCGTCCCCAAAATACTGAACTCGATGCCATTCATGTTCCTGCGTTCTCCAAGCATATCGCGAAACTGCAGAAACTTTTACCACCATTTCCATGATATTTAAGTACCCATTCTCCCTCTACAATGCATGACATCCTCCATCGATTCCACCATTTTGCTTCCCTTCAAAGACTCCATCCATCCATACTAAAAACCACAAGCTCGGTCACTATTTTGAAATGCATTCAACAACAGCTCACCATGCCCCAAATGTTCTAACGACATTAAATCACATCAGAATTCACGAATTTTCATCTACAGGTGCTATTTCATCTTCTAACTTCAAAACGAAACTCGAATTCGTGAATCGAAGTGTCAATCTCCTAATACAACTAACCCTAGCGTTGCTGACTTTCTTTCAGCACCAACGTGATTGCATCGCACACCACAAAACGAGTATAAAATTGAAGAGCATCATACGAGGATTCCATATATCAAGTGTTTCTAGTTTATAGGAATTTCTTTGAATTCTTTTTGATTTTCCAAAGAGGATGTTTCACAGTAAAATGGAAAAACAGCGACTACCCTAACTTTGACCACAGGAATAAAGTGTTTAAGGTTAGTGTAAGATGGAAGAGGTATTTATAGAGAATCTTAATATTTTTATATTTGAATTTTATATTCAATTTTAATCCAATGCTATTTATATTTATCCTTTAAAATTCCAATGATCATATTCAATATCCAAAAATCAAGAAAATGGACATACACCTTCAGTTCGACATTACGGACCCAACAAAACTTGTTTCGTCGAATTCAGACTCCGTTTGCTCACATAGCGTATTTTTGAAGGTCAAATTATTGACTGTATTTCACATTAAAGTCCTGTACGGCCACATACTGACTTCAAAAATCACGAAAATTGAAATCTAACGATAATTTAATATTGCGGATCCTACAAAATTGGTTTCGTCGAAAACGGAGGTTGTTTGCAAAACTGGCTATTTTAAAAGCTCTAAATAAACCCTTTAAATATTAATATATTTAAAAATAATTAAATTTAATATTTATATATAAATATTATCATATATATTCACAATAGAATGTCATACAGCTCTAATTGGATTTATAACTCGATATTCAAATCCCGGTTGAATCGATATTCAATTTATATTGAAAAATCCATTTATAATATATATAAATCATTATAAATTATAAAGGAATTCCATAGTGACTTTTCAAAAATTTGATTTGGACATATCTCACAATCTACACAATGAAATCTCTATTTTTCTCTTCCATTGGAAAAATATCATTCAACAGCTCCGAACGTTTCTTGTTTCACAAAAATCCGATTTAAAACGAATTCTGCATATTCGTTTAAAGTTCGAATCGCCAAATTACGAACTGCTGCGCCATTTCGAGCTCGATTATAATTATAATATAATTATATGTTCAACTATCGTTATTTAAATGTATTCGTTATTATAATTCAACTCTAAACTGAATTAAATATTATAACCAATCTAATCCACACAATATTGTGAATTCTACTATTTCTGACTATTTCAGAATTAAATATATTATTCTATTATTTATGTTAATTAAATATTCAATATTATTTAATTAAATAACCATTTAAATCTTTAAATCATTACTTAAATAATTCAATAAATTAATTATTATACCGTAAAAATACGGGACATTACATTCTTTCTCCCTTAAAATAATTTCGTCCTCGAAATTGCTAAGGCAGAAAACAAACCCTATTAACTGAGTTAAAAATTATTTGTTTACTTCTTAACTTCAGTTTCAACTGAACCAATTTAATTTCAATTAAATATTTATTCATTCCTGCTAACGAAAATTTTCTAACACCTTAACTTTTCGAAAAATTTCGCCAGCACCTCCTTTGTACTGGTCAATCGGTACAACTACAACTCGCCTCTCTGGGCCTTCTCAAACCCAAAATAAAATCAAATAGCCAAGCGGCATGCCAATTCGGCTCATCAAAATCTCAAACCCATATATAATATAAACTGGAACCTTTTTGTCAGGCATATCATTATATCATTCCCACCTATTACCAATTCTGCATATACCAATGTTATCCCAACCAAACTCTAATCACTTTTATCTCCAACACAACCCTTTTTTTATCCAAGCCAAATTCCATTATCAATCTCAAGTACAATTCTTGATTTTCAGTTTAGTTCCACAAATTTCCATCTAATTTGTTTTAGTTCAAACAATCCGTTTCTGGGAGTTTTTAAACATTTTAGCTTTGCCTTTCAAAAATCAAATATTCATTTCGGAATATCAAAACAACTCTTTTTCCCAAAATAATTCGAAAGCAATCTCTTTGGTAGTAATCTGTCACTTAACAACTCGAAAATGAACACCGATGATGCGGCTGTCATCATCGGAATCTATTTTCCAGCGATCGAAGTAAGTTCAATACTATATCACTTTTAAAACCATTTCTAAACACTTCCATTTGAAATACATTTCAAAATACCATTCACAATGCTTTGTAAACAATTTAAAATCTCCCAGGATTTTAAAATTCTCATATATTTAATCCATATTCATTAACAAACACTTATTCAAAGTTCCAGAGTCTTGATTTCAATTCTGATTAAAATTTCAAATTTAATTCACTTCGTAATACTCATATGAATTTTATTTGGTTATATATATAACCTTCTCAATTATATGATTGTAATAACAACCAACATGTCCAATATACTATACTCATTCCAATATAAATCCTTTATATCAAAATATAATTTGGGTAAAATTATTTCATTTACCTTTTTTCAAAACATACTGTGTTCGTTCATCGTATTCGAGTGTTTAGAAACTCCTACCGATAAAGTGGATCAAACTGATTGACCAGAATCCATAAACAACTTAACCAATAAATCTCCACAATATAAAACAATTTTATATCAAATAAAAAAAACACTCATATATATACACTCAACTCAATCTAGGGTATTACTAACCCCATCTCTACTGAGTCACGCCACAGAGCCAAGGTAATTACTTATCCTTAAGCTCTGATACCAACTGTAACAACCTGGGTTTTCGTGATCCTGAGTAATCGAAATATAACCCAATATCGACTATCAAGCATCGGAAATACCGGATATTTAATGAAAGAAATTAGAGGGTGAGAATAGATAAGATAGAAACTTAGAATAGAAGAAGAAGAAGAAGAACATATAACAACATCAGAGTAACATGAATCTCACAGCGGAACGAACAACATATAATAGATAACATATCTTTGAAATAAAAATAGTATATGTATACAGTAACATTAATAGAGTATAACACTTACAAAACAGCGGAAATAACAATAGCTATATATTCCTGAAGCCTCCTGTTCCAGCTCTTCAAGTATCTGTAAAATCCCGACTACTTGACTGCCCGTACAAAATTCGGCACCCAAGAGTTTAGGGAAAACAAAACAAAATAGACTCTGGGTCAGTCATGTGACTGGTGTGAGTAAACTCAAATCATTTGATTTAACTTTCAGAAATCCTTTTGCGAGAAACAAGGATCTTTTATATCAAAACTCCATTGATATTATGATAGTGTCTATCAATCACAATACAATAATCATCTAGCAGAAAAGCTTTCGTCTCACGTTCTACATACATAATATACAATCAAAACCGCGGGCTTTTATTGGGTAATTGATTTCCAACTATGACAAGGTATGGGACCACCTTCCGATCAGTGTACTCTAGAAGTGATACACTGGAGTTCAACAAGAACATCTTGTAACTCAGCCACACATGACCAGCCATTCATTTCGCATGAATGTTCCGAATATATTATCACCTTATGTTTGGTATACCAACATAACCGTTCCCGGGAGATACAGAATTGAAAGAAGTAACAAATATGAATATTCTCTAGATGGTGACAATATACCTTACTTGGGTGCGAGTCACTTAGCCATGCTGCCTGCCCGATTTATGTCATTTCCCAGTTGATGAGGCATGAGGTCATAACGTATCTTTTAACAGATCACTCCTTCATTTACTTTGAATGCCACATCGTCATACCCGTCAAATCACAAATTGATTTCCCCAAAAATACCATGGGTACAAGCTAAGAGAAACGAATTCCTCCGCCACCAACGTAAATACGTTTGAAACAATCAACTTACGCGATCTACCAGACATACTCTGTCAGACATTCGTCCATACTGGTTGTCCTGGGACTGGACAAACCAAAGGTACTATTCTGTAAACAGGACAACCCTTGCATAACTCCGTCTTCAATTATCTTCGTCATATTTGATCCGCAATGCTAATGCCATACGAAGTGTCTTCAAATAATATATCTGATTCCGGTCTCTCCGTATTGACAACGGAAAATGGTCAAAAACTTTGATAGTCGGTGATTTAACTATCAAAGAAAACATGTGTGCAAACAACGATATTATTTCCAGATGGAAATTCTATCGATCAATCATCAATCATCAATCAACATTTATTCATTCCCCATTTCTCGTTTCCATATATTCATCCAATCCTTATTTTCTAATTTCAGAAAGTATACGTTATTAACTTTGGAGAACGTTTCCGTTTCTGATTCATGCATCACTATCTTCTCACATATATCAGTCTCTTTACACTTCTATTTATAGAATTATTCATATAAAATCTCCTTTTATTCTTCTAACACTTATACTCCCATTTATAATCACCTTTAAATAATTCTATTTATTATATACAAAGCCTTTTATATAATTCTATTCATTTCATAAATATTTCCTTTATACAATTCTATTTATTTCATATAAATATTTCCTTTATACAATTCTATTTATTTCATATAAATATTTCATTTATATTTGTTTTACGAATATTTCCTTTTCTATTCAATATCCACTTTGAAATTCCTTTTTATAAAATCATTTGATTTTATATAAATATATTTTGTTTTCAACATACACATTGAAAATTCCCATTTAAATTCCAGCATTATATATGGTATTTAAACTACCAAATAACAAATGATCGATATCATTCAAACATACATAATCAACAACATATTATATATCACATCATATATTACAATATATGAAAAATATTAAAATAAATGTTGAGGAATCTAGTTGGATTCCTCCGACCTGTTTCCAAGCATCCACAAATGTTAAACAATATAATAACATTGATTTCATTTTGATATGACATATTCTGATAAACAGAATCAACATTTGATTAACGATATATATATATATATATATATATCGTTATCTGTAATTTCATCCAATACATCAGCAATTCAACCAACCAATCAACACACAACAATCAATTATCATTTATCATTACTAGATTATATTTATAAAAATATATACTGATAGAGTTAGTGAGTTTTACTCACATTTGACGATCATCGTTAAATAACGATTAACTATCTTTGATTCAGACGGACGTTTTATTTTGCAATACATTTTAATGAGCTCAAATTCACTCCCAGCCAATTCCATTGTGTAGTTGTCGTCCATACGATCCCAACGGATCTGACCGTTCGAAATTCTGATAATGTATAGCGGAGTTATCAATTTTACAAGCTAATATACTATTTATACTTTAAAATAAAACTTAGTTATTATTTTATTTGGGCTTAGCTTTATATTCCCGGCCCATTACCTTTTGACCCGCACCCAACTACCCTTTCTTCCCCAACGAAGAACCACGTCCTACACAGTGGCGATCTTCGCACCTTTAAATCATCGATTATACCTCAACTCTCAGTTAATCCACAAACGGTTGTCACCGTTGATCCTCTCTCCACAATCTCCACTACCCCGTCCCCAAAATACTGAACTCAATGCCATTCACGTTCCTGTGTTCTCCAGGCATATAGCTCGCGAAACTGCAGAAACTTTTACCACCATTTCCGTGATATTTAAGTACCCATTCTCCCTCTACAACGCATGAAATCCTCCATCGATTCCACCATTTTGCTTCCCTTCAAAGACTCCATCCATCCATACTAAAAACCACAAGCTCGGTCACTATTTTGGAATGCGTTCAACAGCAGCTCACCGTGCCCCAAATGTTCGAACGACATTAAATCACATCAGAATTCACGAATTTTCATCTACAGGTGATATTTCACCTTCTAACTTCAAAACGAAACTCGAATTCGTGAATCGAAGTGTCAATCTCCTAATACAACTAACCCTAGCATTGCTGACTTTCTTTCTGCACCAACGTGATTGCATCGCACAACACAAAACGAGTATAAAATTGAAGAGCATCATATGAGGATTCCATATATCAAGTGTTTCTAGTTTATAGGAATTTCTTTGAATTCTTTTTGATTTTCCAAATAGGATGTTTCACAGTAAAATGGAAAAACAGTGGCTACCCTAACTTTGACCAGAGGAATAAAGTGTTTAGGGTTAGTGTAAGATGGAAGGGGTATTTATAGAGAATCTTAATATTTCTATATTTGAATTTTATATTCAATTTTAATCCAATGCTATGTATATTTATCCTTTAAAATTCCAATGATTATACAATATCCAAAAATCATGAAAATGGACATACACCTTCAGTTCGACATTACGGACCCAACAAAACTTATTTCGTCGAATTCCGACTCTGTTTGCTCACACAGCGTATTTTAAAGGTCAAATTTTTGATTGTATTTCACATTAAAATCCCGTACAGCCACATACTGACCTCAAAAATCACGAAAATTGAAATCTAACAATAATTTAATATTGTGGATCCAAAAAAATTAGTTCTTCGAAAACGGAGGTTGTTTGCAAAACTGGCTATTTTAAAGCTCTAAATAAACCCTTTTAAATATTAATATATTTAAAAATAATTAAATTTAATATTTATAAATAAATATTATCAGATATATTCATAACAGAATATCATACAGCTCCAATTGGATTTATAACTCGATATTCAAATCCCGGTTGAATCGGTATTCAATTTATATTGAAAAATCCATTTATAATATATATAAATCGTTATAAATTATAAAGGAATTACATAGTAACTTTTCAAAAATTTGATTTGGACATATCTCACAATCTACACAATGAAATCTCGATTTTTCTCTTCCATTGGAAAAATATCGTTCAACAGCTCCGAACGTTTCTTGTTTCACAGAAATCCGATCTAAAACGGATTCTGCATATTCATTTAAAGTTTGAATCGCCAAATTACGAACTACCGCGCCATTTTGAGCTTGATTATAATTATAATATAATTGTACGTTCAAATATCGTTATTTAAATATGTTCATTATTATAATTCAACTCTAAACTGAATTAAATATTATAACCAATCTAATTCACACAATATTGTAAATTCTACTATTTCTAACTATTTCGGAATTAAATATATTATTCTATTATTTATGTTAATTAAATATTCAATATTATTTAACTAAATAACCATTTAAATCTTTAAATCATTATTTAAATAAATTAATTATTATACCATAAAAATACAGGACATTGCACGAAATCTCGATTTTTCACCTTCATTAGAAAAATATAACTCAATAGATCCGAACGTTTCTTGTTTCATAAAATTTCAACCTAAAACGGATTTTGTATATTTATTTAAAGTTGAAAAGGTAATATTACGAACTACTGCGCCGTTACGAGCTCGTTATTAATTATATTATAATTAATACGTTCAAATCGTCTTTTAAATATTATATTCGTTGTTAAAATCCAAATATAAATTCAACTAAATGCCTCATATTATCCAGTTTACATAATATTGCAAATTCAACTATTTCTGACCATTTCAAAAATTAAAATTATCATTCCACTATTTTATATTAATTAAATATTCAAAATAGTTTTGTTTAAACCATTTAAATCATCAAACCAATATATTAAAATAATTAAATAAATTAATTATTAAGTTGTTAAACATCGCGGAAGTTACATTCCTCCCTTAAAAGAATTTCGTACCCGAAATTACTAAGGTTAAAAAATTGCTACAGACCCTATTATACCCAGGTTAAAATCTTTTGTTTTACTTTTTAACTTCAGTTTCAACTAAATCAATTAATTTATTCCTATTAACGAAAATTTTCAAAAATCCTGAAAATTTTCTAACACTTTAAATTTCCGAAAAAATTTCGGCAGTGTCTCCTTTGCACGGTTCAATCGGTACAACTACAACTCATCATTTTAGGTCTTTTCCAATCCAAAAGAAAATCAAACAGCCAAGCGGCTTGCTGAACAGGCTCATAAAAGCTCATACTCAATACAATATAAACTCGTACCTTTTTGTCGAGCATTCAACTCTTCCCATTTGCTACCAATTCAACATAAACAAATGTATTCCCAATCGACCTCCAATCAGCTTATCGTCAAATCCAATACCCCGCTTATACCCAAGCCAAAATCCATCTCAAATTCCAGTTCCGATCTCAATTCCAAATTCTTACTCAACAATCCAAATTCATTCCAAATTTTCTCTAATCTAATCCAATTTTATTTAACTTAGTTTAAGTTAAATTTTAATTTATTTATTCACCTTTACTATTTTAGTCTGTTTAACTTCATAAGTTAAATTAAAATTTCAGAATTCGAATTCGTGGGTTTTATTTCAAATCAGTTTGAAATCATATAATATTACATATAATAATAGCAATTCAAAACGTTTGAATTTTTTTAAACAACTTATTTCCTCTAAACAATTTATAATAAAATATTTGGTAGTAATCCGTCACTTAGAAACTCGAAAATGAATACCAATGATGTCCGGATCATCATCGGAATTATTTTCCAGCAACCGAAGTGAGTTCAATACTATATCACTTTCAAAACTTATTTTCAATGTTCCATTTAAAATCACTTTCAAAGCATCCTTTACAATGTTTGAAAAACATTTCAACGTACCTTTCAAAGCAACCAAAGTGCAACCCACCTAGCTATGCTGCCTGCCCGATTTCTGTCATTTCTCGGTTGCTGAGGCTTAAGGTCATAACGTACCTTTTAACAGATCACACCTTCACTCAGTTTGAATACCACATTGTCATACCAGCCAAATCATAAATTGATTTCCCCAAAAATACCACGGGTATAAGATAAGAGAAACAAATTTCTCCGCCACCAAACGTAAATACGTTTGAAGAGATCAACTTACGTGATCTATAGATATACTCTGTCAGATATTCGTCCTATCAAGTTGTCCTGGGACTGGACAAACCGAAGGAATTATTCTGTAAACCCATTTTAGGCAATTTCTACCTAGGAATGCCAGAATAACCCTTGCATAAACTCCATCTTTAGTTGTCTTCGATATATTTGATTCGAAACGATAATGCCTATATATAGTGGTTTTCAGATATTAAATCTGATCCCGGTCTCTCCGTATCGACAATGGAAATGGTCAAAAACTTTGATAGTTAGTTATTTAACAATCAAAGGAAAACATGTATACAAATAACAGTCATATTTCCAAATGGAAATCTTACCGATCAATAATCATTTCTTTTTTCAATTTCCCATTTATTTCTTAAAACCCGTTTTACTCCTTACGATTTTCTTGGAAAACATTTCCATATATTCACAACTCTTTGTTTCCCTTATTTCGAAAATATACGCTATTAACACTGGAAAACAATTCCATATCTTATACATGCATCACTCTTTTTCCACATCCCTCAGTCCCTAAATGTAAACTGGTAACAGAACAATTCCCTAAGTATCAATCCCGAAGGACGAAACTAACATCAGATCAATACTCAAGGAACAATTCAACTGAACACATTTCCAGTCGGTTTTTGATTATCTTATTCATTTCTAAATTTCTTAACTAATCATTTTCAACTCGACTCTCGGATTCAGTTTACGAATCCACTTCCTTACTGGAAATTTATTGATTATAATGATAGAGTAACAATCCATGTTTCCGAAATGTTTAACTTCAAAAATATAACTTATATTTCATTTTAAATAAATATATAATAAATAGATCTTGATAAAAATTGGAAAGTAAATATTACTTTCCTTAATTCGATATAATCGAATTTCAATTTATACTTCTCTTTCGAATGATCTATATCCGATTATCATTCCGAACTTCGGAATAGACATACCGTTTCAGGTTAACACAGTTTCTAAATTCACTTTTGAATTTATTACTTCCAACATTTTCTATTTCCCATTTGACACTATTGCAATTTTCTAAATGTTTGCTTTTAAAACTGTTATTCACTTTATAAAGTGATTCCTTCACAGAAATTGGACCGTTATATCAATCAAAACTTGAATTTTTTTTATAAATACCATTACAGGTTCAAATCCTGTTTATCGAGTTATTTTATAAATTTATATTTATATTTCACTTCATATACTCCATTTATAAATCAAGTACTTATTAATTATATACCAGGTTTATAACTTAAATCTCGACTGCAAATTCAATTATAAATTATTGATGTTAAATCAAATATTAACTTTCTTGTCACATTCTGCGTTATATAATATAAACTATCTAAATATAATTTATTTTACTAATATTCGACATAGTCGAATTCTCATTATAAATTCTTATGGACTTGTTTCCATTCTATTTACATTTCGAACCTTGAAATATTTTCATCGTTTTCTTTTAAAAACGAATTCCATTTCCTGAAACACCCCACCTCTGTTAAGGTCACTCACAAAGGGAATGCCTTAACTTCGTTGGAGCTTTTTAGGTAAAAGATGCAGATGAATTACAAGACAGACAAATAAAGTAGGAGAAAATAAAGTCATTTTATAAACAATGTGGTTCAGTCAAGCTTTTACAATAGTTGTCTCAATCATACTTAAAAGTAATACATAGAACCTCCGTCTTGATTTAAAAACTTCCAAGTATAAAAGAAGCATAAAAATAAAAATGATATTCCCCAATAAAGCGTGAACCAGCCATAGCAGTGGAAGAGAGAGTCCAAAGCGATACATCGACTATCTTTGAGCTTGGAAGGAAAACTGAGCTAAGTGGTAGCATTTCCTCCTTGTGAACCTGGAGGAGGGGGCGGGGAGGGACGGAAGAAAAGAGGAGAAACAAAACTAGGTCAGACATAAGTCTGGTATGTCCAGTACTTTCAGCATATAAACAGGCAAAAACATCAAGACATGAATAAACTGAATAAAAGACAATACCGTGAGAACAACGATAACAAGATAACATACGATTAGTATAGATATGATAAGGCAAGATAAATTGAATGCGCTTCTACTCTTTCCCTGCTTCGCTACTACCCTGTTATTCTGATTTCTATATCTCTGCACCACCTAACTAGTGTCCCAGCTAGTAATATGTATAAAATGATAATATGATAATGTGATCCCAATCCCCGCAATTGTGGTGGCCTTCGGGTGTACATCTATTACGAGGTTTCCACCTCAGTCTGCATAATTGCCATGAATGTGTTAGATGTACCCTTACTACCCTATCGATCGACTCCCTATTTGTATTAATGTCCCTTATGTATATGTTAATCGGCCCTCTTTTGCGTGTGGATACCCTGTGCTGGTCCCACCATAAGGTGTATCAATCCTTATGATAGCAACCCGACACGATTCAAGATGCACAATGTATAACTACTGGTACCCAGTGCCTGGTTTTTCCCACCCTGGAGTATGTGCACGCCCGTAAACTGTCGGAACCTACACTGACATACCCCCTGCCGCTGTTTTGACCTCTTATAATCAGCCTAGTAATTGTGCCCCACCCTGCCTAGTTCAGTGTACCATGATAAATCTATGTGGGTTACTGCTGAAATAGGTCTCCGTTACTAGGGTTTCCTACTGGTTAAATTTGTGGGCCTATATATACAAATATTACCCACCTACATGAGATGTACTTAACCCTCCCACCGATTCAAGCATGTTTATTTAATGGTTAAATTTTGTGGGCCTATATTTACTAATATTACCCACCAACCCGATATGTACTTAACCCTCCTACTGATTCAAGCATGTTTATTTAATGGTCAAGTTTTGTGGGCCTATATTTACAAATATTACCCACCAACCCGATATGTACTTAACCCTTCTACACATTATGTCATATTGGTTAAGTGTTGTCCATTCATGTTAACTTAACCCACCCATTCATCGTGTTATGTTGGTTAAGTGTTTCTTATTAACTTAACCCCGTTCGTTCATCAAGTTATATTGGTTAAGTGTCATCAATCAATTCAAGTTAACTTAACCCACCTACTCTTCATGTTACTTGGGTTAAGTGTTGCCTTCTTGTGTTAACTTAACCCGACCACAAATCAAGTTATATTGGTTAAGTCTTGCCCTCTTGTTTTAACTTAACCGTATTACAAATCAAGTTATATTGGTTAAGTGCTGCCCTCTTGTTTTAACTTAACCTTACCACAAACAAGTTATATTAGTTAAGTGTTTCTTATTACTTAACACTACCCATTCATCATGCTATACTGGTTAAGTGTTTCCTATTAACTTAACCCTAGTCATCCATCTTTTTATACTGGTTAAGTGTTTCTCATTAACTTAACCCTAGTCATTCATCTTATTATATTGGTTTGGTGTTTCTCATTAACTTAACCCTAGTCATTCATGTTATATTGGTTAAGTGTTCCTATGAACTTAACCCCAGTCATTCATGTTATATTGGTTAAGTGTTCCTATGAACTTAACCCCAGTCATTCATGTTATATTGGTTAAGTGTTCTATGAACTTAACCCTCGTCATTCATGTTATATTGGTTAAGTGTTCCTATGAACTTAACCCTAGTCATTCATGTTATATTGGTTAAGTGTTCCTATGAACTTAACCCTAGTAATTCATATTATATTGGTTAAGTGTTTCTCGTTAACATAACCCTAGTCATTCATGTTATATTGGTTAAGTGTTTCTCATTAACTTAACTCTAGTCATTTCTTAGCATGTCTTGTTCATTAGCATTAATTTATTTATTAATACCCCAACCTCTCACATTAGATATGTGTTGTTGCGGTTACTGGATGTGCCTGTTGTATATAACGGTGTTGTATACACAATTATATGATTTTTATTTGAAGATAACAAACAAATATATTTTATTTTAAATGTGTTTTTTATTGTACTGTTATATAACTTCACGGACAGGAATATAATATTTATATTTAAATAGAATACGACTGTACAAAATTTTATATATTCACACAGTATTTTATTTAAATATAAATATTTCAACATTCAAACAGTACAAATTATATGACTCCACTATTTGTACACATTCACAGATATTAAACATGATATTGTACTTGTATATAAATTGAATACGATAGACAAATTTGTTTGAACACAATAAAATAATATTTTATTTCAATCAAATTTGTTTATTACAAATATCAGTATAATTTTCTCATTCTGTACATTTGTTCCTCACTACAACACTCACACTCAGTTGTACAAACTCTCTCATATACAGTTTCACATATAAGTCACATAGCAATGGTAAGTGGCTCAACAATGAATATTCAAAGTCAAGACAAGTGCAAATCAAATTATATGTAGCATGAACTTTTTTTAAGCAAACAGGGCAATAGTTTTTGATGCATCAGAAATTGTACAAAGAATAGGAAAATGGTAGAGCTAAGATTCACTTGAATGGCAATATTTGTGTCCAAAATTTGCCAAGAATTAATGCTTTCCAGAAATGAAAGATTAATCAGATTTGGAAAAATGGTTTATTGCACCATTTAAATGTTTCTAGAAATTATACAAGAGTTTCAAATCTGCACAAGCCTATTTTAAGGAATGATTTATAGCGCATATTCAATCATGCAAAAGTTCAAGTTTATTTGGCACAGTGCATATCTGAAATGTAATCAAAGTCATTTTTGCATTTGCATCTCGAGATAATGTACAATTTATCACAAGTGCAAATATAGTATACATGCAAAACAAAATTGAAAGTTTTCTTCCCTCTTTAATTCACTGGTTCAATCAGCATGGAAAAGAATTAATGATTCTTTGGCAAGAATTCATACCAAAAGAAATCAAAGAAATGACTCATGGCAATTAATAGTATTTAATTGGTTCCATGAATTCAGCAAGAATGTTTTCGGCAAGAAATTAATCAACGTTTCAAACTAGGCATGGAGACAACTATACAATCTTTTCTGAACAAATCATGTAGTGTTTTATTTCAGGAATGCAGGAATTCATTTTTGGCAAAACACAAGTCAGGGCAGTTTTTCAACACATGGAGAATATTTTTTTTGCAAGAGGATAAATTTCCATCTTTTTTTTTGGTAAGAAAGAAATTCCATAATTCAACTCACTATGAATATATTTGGCGAAAACCATTTCAGTTTTGTTTTTCCCCAAATATACAAAGTGGCAAGATTGGCACAAATCCTTTTTAAGCAGTGTAAATTGCATCAAGCATGCGGCATATAAGAAAAACTGGAAAGGGCTTAATTTGCATTCTTTGCAAAGATGTATTGTGGCAAGTATTCAATCAGTGAACAACATTTTTGGCAAGTGATTAATTCATTTCTAGAAATGCATATGTGAACAAATCAGTTCATACATATATGTATGGAAAGATTTTTGAATTACAGTTTCGCAATCAATCATGTTTGTATGGCATGTTTTCAAAAGGTGTGTTCACATATGAAATGCAGTGAAGCAAGAAAATTCTTTTTGGGCAAAAATTCATTTCTTTATAAACAGGCAAGAAAATGGAGCATATCAGAAATGATCAAAATCATTAATAGTGGGGCAAGAAGTTTAATCCCTGTTTTCTAATCACAGTGTATTTTGGGCAAGTGTTAAATTCATTTTTGGCCAAAGATATATTTCCAGATTTGAGCAGAACAATCTGTATATGGCATAGTAACCAATTTATGGGCAACACAAGGGACATAATCGTTTCTATCAATCACACATGGAAAACATTTATTTGTTTTCAAATTTATTTCCAGAAAATTAGTTGAGGGGCAAAGGTTTTCACATGATGGCTTCAGAAATTCATTCAGGGGCCAAAAGGGGTGTAACTCACTTTCCAAAATTGATTCAATCGCACAACAACACAGTCAATGCAGAGAATTCAAAAGAGGAAAACAAACACATGCGCAAATCAAATCAAGGCACTGAATGAAATCATAGTAATTTTAGGATTTCATAATCCTATAAATTCAACCAATTCATCACAGGCAAGAAAATCGAAAACCACCCCAACAATTCAAAGAGAAAATCAAAGAAATCAAAACAGTAATACTCATGTGTTTTCGATCATCATTATCCCAAATCGAAGCATCAGAGAGCATCCAGTTTTGAAGCTAAACAGAGAAGCAAATCAAAGAGCAATCACGATCGAATTTGATTTGGGATTTGAAAAACCCAAATTCCATTCTTAAAGTCGGCCAACATCTGTGAAGGAAGGAGCTTGCAAAGAAGAATGGGCCAGGCTCTTCTTTTTATGTTATAAAAGGGATTTAGGGTTTATTTATTTTTTAAAATTCATTTTGTTGTATTTTTATTTGTAAACCATTCTAAACAGTTTCTAGAGTCTGTAAAATTCTAGGGGGTCCAGTTAGGGGATTAATTGGCAGTTTCTAGAGTCTGTAAAATCTAGATGGTTTTCTAGTTTCATCTCTAAAACTAGACGGTTTACTAGCGTCTGTAAAACTAGGGGAAATCTGGTCTAGGGGATATAGACTAGTCTAGAGTTTTGAGCGTAGGGTTAGAATAGGAGCGAGGGGTTTGTAAGTTTACATGGTCTTGTAAGCGGGATCTGTTCTATCACCTAGTAGAAACTTTAGGAATGCAGCAGTAGGCAGAGTCTTGCCGAAGCTGGGTATATCTGTGTGTGATTTATTTTCTGCACTTTTATTTCTGCTGCATTCTGTGATCTGTTTATTATTTTAATATCCTGTCAGTTTTTCAATTCAGTTTAAAAACTGTGATAAACCCTATTCACCCCCCCTCTAGGGTTAATCTAGATCCAACAAGTGGTATCAGAGCAGGTTATTTCTTTAACTCTAGAGTCATGGGTCATTCTAGTTGTCAGTCCTTAGAGAGTCAGTCCAGTCGCATTCCATCTATTTTTAATGGTTCATATTTTTCAAATTGGAAGTCAGAAATGGAATCCTTTTAAAAATCTATTAATTTTAAATGTTGGGATGTTGTTATTAATGGTTATGATAAGGAAGATAAATGTTTTAATAATCATGCTACACATATCTTATATTCCCATATTGATGATGTTCAGTATGGCCTTATCTCCCATTGTTTAACTGCGCAGGAAATATGGAATACTCTCAATACGAGGTATGGAAAATTTGACAAAAACATCTCAAAACCCAAAAAGATCAACTCAGATTCGGATCTATGCTCGGAAGAAGAAACAGATGAAAATTCAAGTAGATCAGACGATAGAGACTCAACAGACAATGAAACTGAAAGCTTCTCATATGAAGATTTGGTTTATATGTGTACTGATTTGACAAAAATCGTTGATAAACTCCATCGTAAAAATAAATCTTTAAAATCAAAAAATCACGAGTTATATAGCAAAATTAACTGTTTGGAATCAGAAGTTACAAATGTCGTGAAATTAGAAAGTTCTAACTGTGAAAGTTGTTTGAAGTTGAAAACTGACGTCGTTCATCTCAATAAAAATATTCAAAGGCTTAAAGAGGAAATTTTGATTTTAAAAGATAACGAGGTTGAGTTAAAAGATTCAAACAATTCTTTGCAAAAAGAATTTAATAATTTTAAGGCCATCAAAAATTCCAAACATGAAATTGCTGAAAAAGAAAGCTTGTTGAAAAGTGATTTGATTTTAAATGAGCTTGAAAAAGAGATTGAAAATTTCAAGAAAGTTGAATTTGAAAAACAAATTAATTTTGAATCTGAGATTCTTGAATCCAAGACCAAAATCAAGTTCCTTGAAAATGAAAATTTGATTTTGAAACAGAAAGATACTGAAAAGAGAAAGATTAGCATTAATCGTTGTTCGAATCTAATGAAAGAGAATTCTGACCTTAAATCTAAAATTCAACAACTTGAATTAACTCTAATCAAATTCTCTAGCGGAGAAAAATCTTTAAATATGTTGTTGAAAAGTCAACAATTTTCAAGAAATAAAAAGGGTATTGGTTTTGGGAAAGGAAATGATTTTTTGAGCTCGTGTGATTTTAAAAATCCTTCAAACTGCTTCAAGATGGGTCATTCTGAAAATTTGAATTGTGAAAATTCCAAAAGGTTTTTAAATCAGAAACGAGACAAGAATTGGTTTGATAACAATCCAGTTGAACAGTTGTGGACCCCAAAATGAAATAAAATGTTTTTTGGAAAAACTAAACAAGTTTGGGTTCCTAAAGGCACAAAGATAGATTCGAATGGGATGTCATACAGACAGATTTGGGTACCAAAAGATGTTAACATAACTGTGAGTGGTTTTACTAATTTTGTTAGACCACTCAATCCCCTAAACTGTTTGGTTCCAAAGGAGGCTGAGGAACTGTTGTGCAAAAAGAAATGTGAAGCAAAGCTGTCTATACTTTTATATTATTCACAGTTTCTTCGGCCAAGATCTGATGAGTCAGAGATTCTGGTTTACACTGATTTCAGGTATGATCTCTGAACTTGTCTTTGTATATTCTCTCCGTTTTTATTTTCTGTGCTTATTCCTTCCTCTACCCCTTCTATTTTTCTTCAGTTTTTTTTGTTGATTTATCACTGCCATATTTTTTTTCTTTATGGGCTTCATTAACTTCCAATTGCAGAAGTCATGTTTTTTTCTGGAAATTTGCTTCTTTTGAATAAAACTCTAATGTTTTTTAATCTTTTCCAGATCTTGAATTTATTTTGTAAATATCTGCAATTGTTTTGAAGTTCTTTTCCTGTGTTCTAAATTCCTAACAGTGTTGACGTATTCTTGTTTTATCTTGAACACTGTTATTTTGAATTCTAAATTTTTGAAGATCTGAATAATTAATGAAATTTCACACATTTATGCTGTTTTGAGTTTCTTCCAATTCATTTTGGAAACGCTTAAAGTATTATACTCATTACAGTACACTACTTCTTATCATTCGTGATAATTTCATTGATTTTCGGATTGGCTTGAATCGCAATGATACATCTTGAATTTCACATTTATTCATGATTATTATGGTTGAAATTTGTTTGTTTGAAATCATCTGAAATTCTAGATATTTTGAATATCACACACCACTTAATTTTGAAATTATCAATCTTGTGTGAATAATTCATTATATCTCAAAACTTAACATTGATTCAAGTGATTTCAAATAAATTTTCTTGATCACGAATATCCTTCAAATTAGATGTAAATGATCTGAATATTCTTTATACTTGTCAAAAATATTTGTGAAAATTCTTTTGAAAATATGGTCATAAATATCACTGTTATTTTATGATTATTTGATTTGAATATATGTTTGTTTAACATCATTTGAAATTATTGATTTATTGATTCTCACACATAATTTTGAATCTGAAATATAACCTGGTGTGATTGATTCGTTAAATCCTAATACTTTCACATTTCTTCAAATGATTTAAAATAAACTAAATTTTATAATCATGAATCATGGAATATATTGTTTTTGTGACCTTCAAAAACATCGTCTGACAAGTCTGCTATGATATTGATTTTTCTGTGCTGCTCTGATACTGTTCTTTGATTACTGCTTGTCTTGGTATATACTGTCGGCTGCTTTGACAAATGTGCTAAATTTATCTGTCTTGTCTGCTTATGATCTGAGTTTGGATATCATTGTCTATAATACCTGTGTTAGCCACCCATGTCATGTTAAAATTCTTATAAATAGAGACACCATTTGGTACCAGATGTGCTAATTTTTTTTTGTATATATATTTTTATTCCCTCTTGTTCTGTATAACTCTTCATATTCCTCTTGAAATTGATTTTCAATTTTAAAATTATTTATTTTTTATTCATTCAAAAATTGAAATCAATATCCAAATTGAATTGTATTTATAATTCATCAAAATTATTATCAGATTTTGAAATTGTGATGAATTGTGACTGCAGTATATTTCACAACAAGAGGAGACTCAATTTAGATTTTCATGATGGTTGAACGTTTATTATAATATCTTTGAACTGGCAATTATTTCACGACCTTTTTTCATAATCTATCATCCTTCTATCATCCATTATGATTTTATATAAATATGGAGAGTTAATATTTTTTCGAAATCCTTTTGAATAAATAGTGAAAATATTTATGATAGAAATTGGACTATGTTATTATTCATAATTAGTGATAATTGAAAATTTTCAATGATCCCGATACAGTCGAGCATATTTCATAATATAATTAATTTAGAAATTTATTTCACAAACCATTTCAGTACCTACCGCATTTCTATCATCCATTTTTGGTTTTACATACTGAGGAGTTTTTTCATTTTGAAACTAAAAATAATAAAAATATAATATTCTTAAGTATTTCTCTTACCTCATTTAAAAATCCAAGCTCTGGTTATGCATGGTTATGAGATTACTTATACTTAAGCTGCAACTGATCTCATTTAAAAATCCAAGCTCTGGTTATGCGTGGTCAGTGTGCTCTTAAATGAAAAATAAAAGAAAAAGGAAATAATGTACTAAATATAAATTAATATGAATTTCTCCTTGGTATGTAAAAATCAGCCTATCAATCCATGTTCTAATCTGTGGAATGTATTAATATCTTATGACGTATTATGATTTGTTGATTGATAGCTATTGGGATTTGAGATTATACGATGTTTTCACTTAAATTGAATTATTAACTTTAGTCCAAAATCCATCACTGTTTTTTATTCTCATTTTTTTTCTAAAAAAAATTTGGAAAATAATTAGAACTCATTTTTTAACTCTCCCCATTTATATGAATTTCATCGTAAATCCGTCATTATCCACAATGTGAAATATGCCACTAGTTCTCAGTATATTATGATTTTTGTTTGACTGAATGAGATTTATGATGACTGTTCTTTCTCTTAAGCTGAAATTATACTTTTAGTCAGTCTTCATCTATTTTTTAACTTCTGTATCCTTTTGATGATAACAAAAGGGGGAGAATGAGTTGAGATTTTGATTTATGAGCGAATATTTTATAAATATTTTTTATTTTTGAAATTCTATTCAAATTTATTATTTTCACTCATTCACAGTTATAGGGGGAGTTTCTGTTGTAGGGGGAGCTTTCAAATAGGGGGAGTTCAGTTATTCACTGTCAAACACATTTACTGTATTCAAAATCTTAATATTTGTTTGTCATCATCAAAAGGGGGAGATTGTTGTATATAACGGTGTTGTATACACAATTATATGATTTTTGTTTGAAGATAACAAACAAATATATTTTATTTTAAATGTGTTTGTTATTGTACTGTTATATAACTTCACGGACATGAATATAATATTTATATTTAAATAGAATACGACTGTACAAAATTTTATATATTCACACAGTATTTTATTTAAATATAAATATTTCAACATTCAAACAGTACAAATTATATGATTCCACTATTTGTACACATTCACAGATATTAAACATGATATTGTACTTGTATATAAATTGAATACGATAGACAAATTTGTTTGAACACAATAAAATAATATTTTATTTCAATCAAATTTGTTTATTACAAATATCAGTATAATTTTCTCATTCTGTACATTTGTTCCTCACTACAACACTCACACTCAGTTGTACAAACTCTCTCATATACAGTTTCACATATAAGTCACACAGCAATGGTAAGTGGCTCAACAATGAATATTCAAAGTCAAACAAGTGCAAATCAAATTATATGTAGCATGAACTTTTTTTTAAGCAAACAGGGCAATAGTTTTTGATGCATCAGAAATTGTACAAAGAATAGGAAAATGGTAGAGCTAAGATTCACTTGAATGGCAATATTTGTGTCCAAAATTTGCCAAGAGTTAATGCTTTCCAGAAATGAAAGATTAATCAGATTTGGAAAAATGGTTTATTGCACCATTTAAATGTTTCTAGAAATTATACAAGAGTTTCAAATCTGCACAAGCCTATTTTAAGGAATGATTTATAGCGCATATTCAATCATGCAAAAGTTCAAGTTTATTTGGCACAGTGCATATCTGAAATGTAAACAAAGTCATTTTTGCATTTGCATCTCGAGATAATGTACAATTTATCACAAGTGCAAATATAGTATACATGCAAAACAAAATTGAAAGTTTTCTTCCCTCTTTAATTCACTGGTTCAATCAGCATGGAAAAGAATTAATGATTCTTTGGCAAGAGTTCATACCAAAAGAAATCAAAGAAATGACTCATGGCAATTAATAGTGTTTAATTGGTTCCATGAATTCAGCAAGAATGTTTTCAGCAAGAAATTAATCAACGTTTCACACTTGGCATGGAGACAACTATACAATCTTTTCTTAACAAATCATGTAGTGTTTTTATTTCAGGAATGCAGGAATTCATTTTTGGCAAAACACAAGTCAGGGCAGTTTTTCAACACATGGAGAATATTTTTTTTTGCAAGAGGATAAATTTCCATCTTTTTTTTGGTAAGAAAGAAATTCCATAGTTCAACTCACTATGAATATATTTGGTGAAAACCATTTCAGTTTTTTTTTCCCCAAATATACAAAGTGGCAAGATTGGCACAAATCTTTTCTAAGCAGTGTAAATTGCATCAAGCATGCGGCATATAAGAAAAACTGGAAAGGGCTTAATTTGCATTCTTTGCAAAGATGTATTGTGGCAAGTATTCAATCAGTGAACAACATTTTTGGCAAGTGATTAATTCATTTCTAGAAATGCATTTGTGAACAAATCAGTTCATACATATATGTATGGAAAGATTTTTGAATTACAGTTTCGCAATCAATCATGTTTGTATGGCATGTTTTCAAAAGGTGTGTTCACATATGAAATGCAGTGAAGCAAGAAAATTCTTTTTGGACAAAAATTCATTTCTTTATAAACAGGCAAGAAAATGGAGCATATCAGAAATGATCAAAATCATTAATAGTGGGGAAAGAAGTTTAATCCCAGTTTTCTAATCACAGTGTATTTTGGGCAAGTGTTAAATTCATTTTTGGCCAAAGATATATTTCCAGATTTGAGCAGAATAATCTGTATATGGCATAGTAACCAATTTATGGGCGACACAAGGGACATAATCGTTTCTATCAATCACACATGGAAAACATTTATTTGTTTTCAAATTATTTCCAGAAAATTAGTTGAGGGGCAAAGGTTTTCACATGATGGCTTCAGAAATTCATTCAGGGGCCAAAAGGGTGTAACTCACTTTCCAAAATTGATTCAATCGCACAACAACACAGTCAATGCAGAGAATTCAAAAGAGGAAAACAAACACATGCGCAAATCAAATCAAGGCACTGAATGAAATCAGAGTAATTTTAGGATTTCATAATCCTATAAATTCAACCAATTCATCACAGGCAAGAAAATCGAAAACCACCCCAACAATTCAAAGAGAAAATCAAAGAAATCAAAACAGTAATACTCATGTGTTTTCGATCATCATTATCCCAAATCGAAGCATCAGAGAGCATCCAGTTTTGAAGCTAAACAGAGAAGCAAATCAAAGAGCAATCCCGATCGAATTTGATTTGGGATTTGAAAAACCCAAATTCCATTCTTAAAGTCGGCCAACATCTGTGAAGGAAGGAGCTTGCAAAGAAGAATGGGCCAGGCTCTTCTTTTTATGTTATAAAAGGGATGTAGGGTTTATTTATTTTTTAAAATTCATTTTGTTGTATTTTTATTTGTAAACCATTCTGAACAGTTTCTAGAGTCTGTAAAATTCTAGGGGGTCCAGTTAGGGGATTAATTGGTAGTTTCTAGAGTCTGTAAAATCTAGATGGTTTTCTAGTTTCATCTCTAAAACTAGACAGTTTACTGGCGTCTGTAAAACTAGGGGAAATCTGGTCTAGGGGATATAGACCAGTCTAGAGTTTTGAGCGTAGGGTTAGAATAGGAGCGAGGGATTTGCAAGTTTACATGGTCTTGTAAGCGGGATCTGTTCTATCACCTAGTAGAAACTTTAGGAATGCAACAGTAGGCAGAGTCTTGCCGAAGCTGGGTATATCTGTGTGTGATTTATTTTCTGCACTTTTATTTCTGCTGCATTCTGTGATCTGTTTATTATTTTAATATCCTGTCAGTTTTTCAATTCAGTTTAAAAACTGTGATAAACCCTATTCACCCCCCCTCTAGGGTTAATCTAGATCCAACAGTGTCGGGCGGTTCCAGGAAGTTTTACACCACAACTCAATCGAACCTTAGGTTTTTCTTGGGCATGATGCACTAACCTCTCACGTTAGATGGGTGTTGTTGTGGTTACTGGATGTGCCGGGCGGTTCTGGGCAGTTTTACACCACAACTCAATCTAACCTCGGGTTAGGCATGTTCATCTTTAATTTACACATTTACTATATATACTTAAATCTAGATTTTACATGCTATGTACCAAATTCATCAAAACTAGTCATGTTCCAATTCCCAAGTTATGCTCAACGAATTGAAATTTCATGTTATTAACCAAAATTGGCTATACCCAATCTTCCCTAAATTTGCAACAATAGTCAAGCCCAAAATCACTATGCATTATGTTTAGCATCCCAAATCAATAGTTAAGCCCAAGCTAAATTTAATATTCCAATTTACAGTTTATGCCCAAAACTAGGTTTTTCATGCCAAATTTCATACTGTATCGTTCATGCCAATTCTAGGTTCAATATGTCAAATTACATATTCCATAATTACCCCAAATTGCATCTTAATTGTCATGCCATAATACATGTTCCAAATTATGCCAAATAAATGTCAATATCATGTTATACCCAATTACCCCCGCAATCATAAAGTACGTATTTTGAGATTCAACGCAAGATTCATGAAATAAGTGGAGAAACAATATGGAACATAAGAGGCATAAGAACAGGCATATGTCGATAAGAACTATTGGTCTAATAAATTTGATATATCAAATTGACAAGTTTTGCATAGAATACATTGCAGGCATATAGATGTGATATGAATATCATTATGAACCATCATAGATGTATAGGTTTGACAAGAGTTATATCGTGAACTTAAACAGGATTACAATTCCTATATACAACAAGGACAGATATGATTGGACCAATTCCATATTCAATAATGATTTCCAAAGGCATATATAAGCACGGATTCAAATTAAAGGATTACTCACATTAGGCGTAAGTCTAATGGATTAGATTTGAACAACATCGCAGTCATAAATCTAATAGATTAGATTTGATAAAAGGTTTATCTCAAAATCAAGTATAGCTTAGATCCAGATTATTACATGCCAAGAATTTCAATTAAGAATTCACATTTGAAAGTAACTTGAACTTACAAAAAGAGAATGATTCTTGTATTTTTGGAATCTGTTTTCTGAAACTGAAAAGAGATCCCTTGATGTAGATTATCGTTCTCAAATTTAGATTTGATTCTTAGAAAATAGTTGTTGAAGTCGTTGAATTAGCCTTTGAATCTCTACTTGAATTCTAAACTTGATTTCTTGAAGAATTAGAGCAGCATAAGGACGTCTTTAATTTATTTTGATATGAATTAGGGTAGAGTATAGACGTAATGGAGTTGTGTAGAGAAAACTATAGCCTTAGGGGTCTTTATATAGCATAGGGATCAACAAATCTGGTCAGAACGGGCGTCCAAGTGCAGGAAAATGAACCAATCCTCGGATCTGGAAATAGGGGGAGGTCGACCCCTAGGTCGATTCCCTGGTCGACTTATGTGACCCAGGTCGACCCCCTGGTCGACCTGGGTCCTGGGCGGGAAATTTCCCGCCCAGCCCGGGTGTGTTATTTGAATTTCAAATTAATTCTGAGCTTTTTTATTTTATTTAAATTCCTGAAACTTCTGAGTGCCATAACTTTCTCATACGAAGTCCGATTTATGAAAACTTGGACTCTATTCCAAGAAAAATTCCGAGACGAACGCAATGGCGTAACCTGTTTCCCTTAAATCTCAATTTAAAAATTAAGTATTCTATAATTTGTTCTTTTAATATTCTCAGAAAATACGGGGTGTTACATTCCCCCTTCCTTAAAGGATTTCGTCCCCGAAATCTCTAAGTTAAGAAGAATGCATATCCTAACATCCAACATCCATGTACTCAACCATTTAATCACACGCGTCCATTGTCCTTAAAAGATTTCTAATGCTTTCATGATCATATGCATAATGTGTGTACATGTCCTTATCTAATGCAAAATCAGGCGGTCTACTGACTCAGTTGACCTCCTCAATGCGAATTATGTCAGTGCCATGAGTCCATCATGTATGCAATTATTCCTAATCGTACTTTATAACTTCTACATGAGTGCACAATCATTCATACAAATGCAACATCCATATGATAACACATCAAGTTTCAATTCATATATATAAAAATTCACTCATGCATATGCAATATGAAAGTGACTGAGCCGATCTAGTGCCTAATGTGAGCATACGCATCCACGAGCAACCATTAGCAACCACTTGCAACCACCAATCATAACATGTTTCAAACACTTGTTTACATTCATTGGCTTCTACCTAAGGATCGAAGATATGACCTAGAGGACATACCTCAAAAAAAGATAGAAACGAATATGCATAGATTTCCTAGAAAAAGAGATCAAGGATATACCCTCAAGAAAAAGGGTATGATGCGCGTGTCTTATCTTCAGTCTCGCACGTCGCGTCTTCTTGAGCTTCACTCCACTGTACCTTAACTAATTTAACTTCACAGTTGCGAAGCTTCTTGACCTCCATTTCTAAATCTCACTAGTAAAGATAGGACCTCGATCACTAACTGTGCTAGAGGGTATCCAATGTAGTCGAACTATCTTTTCAAGATAGACAGATGTTAACCATGATACCAAGTGTATATACTAAGATGATTAGAGGTCTCTCTTCTACTTAGCTTATCCATCATGTTACAAATTTGAGGGTTTAATGCTAAAGGTTGCTATGTACTTTTTACCACAACCATTTATCTTTCACGCAAACCATCCTAATCGAACTCGACATCCCTCAAGTACAAGCCCCAAAGACCTAAACCAATATCAGACAAGCACCCAAGGAATACCTCCTCCGAATTTGGACGATTTATGTGAGATGATACTAACAAAACAACCAAATAATTGAGCACTTAACTGACTCTGGCTATCCTCGCCAATCTTGTTCCAAAATTATCGTTGATCGCATAACTGGCTTTGCATTGTCAACTAGATATATGCGGAAGTCTATCTCGAGTTTTAGGGGAAAATCCCTAAACTAATCAAAAACATCTGCGTACTCATGGACTATTCTAACGGATCGCAAATCGTCGATAGATGCATCAACTGATTCTAGGTAGCTAAGCTTAACTGATCCCCTTAGGATCGCACGAAGTCTCGAGGGTATTCCCGAGGCAAGTAAAAGTCTAACTACCCTCCTTTCACAATTACTAGCTAACCAACCCATGCCTAGAATCAACCCATAGCCCATGGAACCAAAAACATAAGCATTATACTTAAACTCAATCCTTAATATAGCTATTTTCAAATCCTAACAAATCAAAGATAAATGAGCCGAACCACTAATTGGATTTGAGACAATAATGGGATCTTCTACTATACGAGTACTAAGGTGCAGAGACTCAACTATGGAAGCAAATATAAACGAATGTGAAGCGCTAAAATAAAAAAGAGTACTAACAAGATGATCAAAAAGGAAAAACTAAACCCTTTCAACAGAAACCTTACTACCTCTCTCTCAGGTACGCTGACGGTGAGAGCATGCATTTTTCCTCCTGAAAATCCTGTCATTTGTTCTTTCCCTTTTCCTTAATTATACGACCTATTATACCATAATAAAGATACTTCCTCGTGTCTTAGGTTTTACTATTCTTTGTATATCATGTTGACAAGTCTCTCGATAGCTACCTCAATCGCACAGAAAATCCTATAAAGCTCGAAAGAAAATTAGCCGCAGGTGAAACTACAACGTCCATAGATGGAAGTTGGGCACTACTTTTCCCTTTGACAGGTGTCGTAGTCTCATCAAGCCTGCGGAACCATGCCGCGATGAGGTTACCCCCCAGAAAGCCAGGAGCCCCGGAGACTCAGGAAAGAAGGAAACAAGGATTCAAACAGAGGATCAAAAGATAGTGCATATGAATTTGGGGAATATGCCTTTAAAACAAAACTTTTCTTTTGAAAATGCTTCTTTTAAAACCATTTTGAAAATAATTTTCAAATCTTTTATCTGATCCGGTAACCTTCAGCTTTGATACCAAGTGAAACACCCTACCTCTGTTAAGGTCACTCACAAAGGGAATGCCTTAACTTTGGTGGAGCGCTTTAGGTAAAAGATGCAGATGAATTACAAAACAAACAAATAAAGCAGCGGAAAATTAAGTCATTTTATAAACAATGTGGTTCAGTCAAGCTTTTACAACAGTTGTCTCAATCATACTCAATAGTAATACATAGAACTTCTGTCTTGATTTAAAAACTTCCAAGTATAAAAGAATCATAAAAATAACAATGATATTCCCCAATAAAGCATGAACCAGCCATAGAAGTAGAAGAGAGAGTCCAAAGAGATACACCGACCATCTTCGAGCTTGGAAGGAAAACTGAGCTAAGTGGTAACATTTCCTACCTGTGAACCTTGGGGGGGAGGGAACAGAAGAAAAGAGGCGAAACAAAACTCGGTCAGACATAAGTCTGGTAAGTCCAGTGACTTTCAGCATATAAACAGGCAAAAGCATTAAGACATGAATAAACTGAATAAAAGACAATACAGTCAGAACAAGGATAACAAGATAACATACGATTAGTACAGATATGATAAGGCAAGATAAAATGAATGCGCTTCTACTCTTTCTCTACTTCGCTACTACACTGTTATTCTGATTTCAATATCTCTGTACCACCTAACTAGTGTAACTAGTAATATGTATAAAATGATAATATGATAACGTGATCCCAATACCCGCAATTGTGGTGGCCTTCGGTTGTACATCTATTATGAGGATTCCACCTCAATCTGCCTAATTTCCATGAATGTGTTAGATGTACCTTTACTAACCGATCGATCGGCTCCCTACTTGTATTAATTTCCCTTGTGTCTGTGTCAATCGGCACTCTCTTGCGTGTAGATACCCTGTGCTAGTCCCACCATATGGTGTATCAATCCTTATGATAGCAACCCGACATAATTCAAGATGCACAATGTATAACTACTGGTACCCAGTGCTTGCTTTTTCCCACTTCGGAGTACGTGCACGCCCGTAAACCATCGGAACCTACACCGACGTACCCCCTGTCGCTGTTTTGACCACTTATAATCAGCCCAGTAATCGTGCCCCACCATGCCTAGTTCAGGGTACCATGATACATCTTTGTGGGTTACTGTAGAAATGGGTCCCCGTTAGTAGGGTTTCCTACTGGTTAGGTTTGTGGGCCTATATATACAAATATTACCCACCTACACGAGATGTACTTAACCCTCCCACCGATTCAAGCATGTTTATTTAAAGGTTAAGTTTTGTGGGCCTGTATTTACTAATATTACACACCAACCCGATATGTACTTAACCCTCCTACTAATTCAAGCATGTTTATTTAATGGTTAAGTTTTATGGGCCTATATTTACAAATATTACCCACCAACCCGATATGTACTTAACCCTCCTACACATTGTGTCATATTGGTTAAGTGTTGTCCATTCATGTTAACTTAACCCACCAATTCATCGTTTCATGTTGGTCAAGTGTTTCTTGTTAACTTAACCCCGTTCGTTCATCAAGTTATATTGGTTAAGTGTCATCAATCAATTCAAGTTAACTTAACCCACCTACTTGTCATGTTACTTTGGTTAAATGTTGCCTTCTTGTGTTAACTTAACCCTACCACAAATCAAGTTACATTGGTTAAGTGTTGCCCTCTTGTTTTAACTTAACCTTACCACAAATCAAGTTATATTGGTTAAGTGTTGCCCTCTTGTTTTAACTTAACCTTACCACAAATCAAGTTATATTGGTTAAGTGTTTCTTATTACTTAACCCTACCCATTCATTATGCTATACTGGTTAAGTGTTTCCTATTAACTTAACCCTAGTCATTCATCTTGTTATACTGGTTAAGTGTTTCTCATTAACTTAACCCTAGTCATTCATCTTATTGTATTGGTTAAGTGTTTCTCATTAACTTAACCCTAGTCATTCATGTTATATTGGTTAAGTGTTCCTATGAACTTAACCCTAGTCATTCATGTTATATTGGTTAAGTGTTCCTATGGACTTAGCCCTAGTCATTCATGTTATATTGGTTAAGTGTTCCTATGAACTTAACCCTAGTCATTCATGTTACATTGGTTAATTGTTCCTATGAACTTAACCCTAGTCATTCATGTTATATTGGTTAAGTGTTTCTCATTAACTTAACCCTAGTCATTCATGTTATATTAGTTAAGTGTTTCTCATTAACTTAAACCTAGTCATTTCTTAGCATGTCTTGTTCCTTAGCATTAATTTATTTAATAATGCACCAACCTCTCACATTAGATATGTGTTGTTGCGGTTACTGGATGTGCCGGGCGGTTCTGGGAAGTTTTACACCACAACTCAATCTAACGTCGGGTTTTTCTTGGGCATGATGCACTAACCTCTCACATTAGATAGGTGTTGTTGTGGTTACTGGATGTGTCGGGTGGTTCCGGGCAGTTTTACACCACAACTCAATCTAACCTCGGGTTAGGCATGTTCATCTTTAATTTACACATTTACCATATATACCCAAATCTAGATTTTACATGCTAATTACCAAATTCACCAAAACTAGTCATGTTCCAATTCCCAAATTATGCCCAACGAATTCAAATTTCAAGTTATTAACCAAAATTGGCTATACTCAGTTTTCCCAAAATTTGCAATAATAGTCACGCCCAAAATCACTATGCATCATGTTTGGCGTCCCATATCAATAGTTAAGCCCAAGCTAAATTTAATATTCCAATTTATAGTTTATGCCCAAAACTGGTTTTTCATGCCAAATTCCATACTTTGTTGTTCATGACAATTCTTGGTTCAATATGTCAAATTACATATTCCATAATTACCCCCAAATTGCATCTTAATAGTCATTCCATAATACATGTTCCAAATTATGCCAAATAAATGTCAATTTCATGTTATACCCAATTACCTCTGCATCATAATGTACGTATTTCGAGATTCAACGCAAGATTCATGAAATAAGCGGAGAAACAATATGGAACATAAGAGGCATAAGAACAAGCATATGTCGATAAGAACTATTGGTCCAATAAATTTGATATACCAAATTGACAAGTTTTGCATAGAATACATTGCAGGCATATAGATATGATATGAATATCATTATGAACCATCATAGACGTATAGGTTTGACAAGAGTTATATCATGAACTTAAACAGGATTACAATTCCTATATACAACAAGGACATATATGATTGGACCAATTCCATAGTCAATAATGATTCCCAAAGGCATATACAAGCACAGATTCAAATGAAAGGATTACTTACATTAGGCGTAAATCTAATGGATTAGATTTGAATAACATCGCAGTCATAAATCTAATAGATTAGATTTGATAAAAGGATTATCTCAAAATCAAGTATAGCTTAGATCCAGATTATTACATGCCAATAATTTCAATTAAGAATTCACATCTAAAAGTAACTTGAACTTACAAAAAGAGAATGATTCTTGTATTTCTGGAATCTGTTTTCTGAAACTGAAAATCGATCCCTTGAATTAGATTATTGATTATCTAATTTAGATTTGATTCATAGAAAATAGTTGTTGAAGTCGTTGAATTAGCTTTTGAATTTCTACTTGAATTCTAAACTTGATTTCTTGAGGAACTAGAACAACATAAGGACGTCTTTAATTTATTTTGATATAAATTAGGGTAGAGTATAGGCGTAATGGAGTTGTGTAGAGAAAACTATAGCCTTAGGGGTGTTTATATAGCATAGGGATCAACGAATCTGGTCAGAACGGCGTCCAAGTGCAGAAAAATGAACCAGTCCTCGGAACTGGAAATAGGGGGGAGGTCGACCCCCAGGTCGACCTAGGTCGACACGCTGATTGACCAATGTGACCCAGGTCGACCCCCAAGTCGACCCCTGGGTCGACCTGGGTCCTGGGCGGGAAATTTCCCGCCCAGCCCAGGTGTGTAATTTGAATTTCAAATTTAATTTTGAGCTATTTTATTTTATTTAAATTCCTGAAATTTCTGAGTGCCGTAACTTTCTCATACGAAGTCCGATTTACGAAAACTTGGACTCTATCCCAAGAAGAATTCCGAGACGAACGCAATGGCATAACCCATTTACCTTAATTCTCACTTTAAAAATTAAGTATTCTATAATTTGTTCTTTTAATATTCTCAAAAAATACGGGGTGTTACATTTCCCCTTTATATCCATTCCTGAATTTACTATCCAAAATAATTTAATAATCATTTTTTCTCTTTCATTTATAAATATCATTTATATATCCAATTACTTGTTTTAATATAATTAAAACAAGTTATTACACTCTTAGTCCATTTGAAATTCGATTTCTATTTTTTAAAAAGGAAATTCCTTTTTAAAACCCTAATTTACTTCCAATATATTCGAATAAATTTTACGGTATTTAATTACTAATTATTTCATGTTAATATTGTTCAACATCCCAAAATACACAAAAATAAACCATAGATTATTCGTCACATCATACAATACAATATATCAAAAACAACAATATAACTGTTAAGGAATCCAGTTGGATCCCTCCAACCTGTTTCCTTGCATCCACAGATGTTAATCAACATGAATAATACCAGTTTCAGATAAATCTGAAATATAAAAATAATTATGATCAATATTAAATTAATGACTTATATATGTATAACTATATATATTATTTCAACCAAATAATTTAGCAAATCATCCAAAAAACCATAACATACAGCATTCAATCATTTCTTATCAATATTAAATAACGTTTACAAAATTATAAAACCAGACAGAGTTAGTGAGTTTACTCACTTTGGTCGTTTATCCTTAAATAACGATAACCGTCGGTTGATCCAATTAGGCGTTTAAATCTGCCAGAAATTCAAATGAACTCCAAATGGCTTCAAACCAGTTCCATTATGAAGCCTCCGTCCGCACGATTCCAACATGACCAATGGTTCGTAATTTTGACAACGTATGGATGATATATCATGTATCTGAATTTATATACAATATTGAATTTAATTTAAACTTAATAAATTAAAATACTTAAGCTTGCCCTTTTATCTAAGTCCAATTCCTACTGTACCGCATATAACACGTCTCCCCTATACTTCAGATTTAAACCACCTCTTCTTCACTTTTTTTTTTATAAAATCATCCTTTTTTATTATAATATATGTAATATTGGCCGTACTATACATACGTTGGCCCAACTTCCCTTTGAAACCATAACCACATCAATTTATACTCCACTTCATCTTCCCATAAAAAGATTTCTCTTCGGTCCTTCTCTTTATACCCGTATAAATACAACCCGCCATTAGTTTTCATGAACCCAAACTCCTCTTTAAAGCTTCTCCTCCGATTGAAACAACAGCTCCAGAAAGTACAACATGCCATGGTCGCGATACTTCACCAACTTCCAATGCATGCCACTGTTGTTCTCCGACTTAAAGACTCCATCTTCCCATCATCTGCTTCCTCCCATACATGAATGAATCCCCTCTTATGTAAAGGAATATAAACCCAACATTATTTCCTTTTCTATATATATTTTTCGTCTTATATTTTTTCATTTGGGCTTTTACGAAAAAAAATCAGCCCAATACTTAAATGTACCCTTAACGCACATTTCCTTCTTTCCCATTATATTCTAGACCTCCTCGTTATGTGCATATCCCATAGCCGAATATTTAAACTGATCGTCCCCTGTATGTAAACCCTGGCGCATTTACTTCTTCCCCAAACTGTAATGACCCTGCTCCAGATTTCTCTCCTACAGCTTCCAATTTCCGCACCTTTAAAACCTTCCAACTGCTTACTAAAACATGTGCGGTGAATGCTAAAACACACCCCATTCAAATCCACATCCTACCATTTCCAAAAGGAGCAGTCTGAATCCTCCTTATTGACTGTCACTTCGGCCTAGCAACCTGCTAGAATGGAACCACTTCATGGTACACTCGTCCTCCTCCGAGCTTTCGCGCCAAGCTGCCTATTCCCATGGATTCTAACTCAGAATCCGATAATCGTTTTCATCGATCAATGCTTCGAAGACTTGCTGTTCACTTCTGGGAACCCTTAAATCTCGATTGCGCATGACAAAAAGGACGTCAGCCTAAAGCTTTCTATCTCAGGGACACACACACACACACATACACACACACACACACACACACATATATATATATTCTTGAGATTTTAAGAGGCGAAAGGAGTTGCTTAAATTTCTTTGAAGCTATGGAAAGCTTTCAACTTCCCTTTTTTCTCTCAGTTTATTTTAGCGAAACGGAAAAGAGAATCAAGTATGTTGTGTATATATAATGTGCAAAAGCTTGGTGGCGAAGGAGTAGGCTATATAGGTTTACAAATGATTTTCGATAGGTAGGGTTTTCTGATGGGTGACAACTCATGGTAACTGTGCCTTAGTACCTAGGGTTGTACCCTTTCCTTAGTTGCTAAGGTGAATAAATATATTTTATAGTATTCTTCAATGCTAAGGTAAATATAGCTACCACGCAAGAAAATCGGGTATGTGAACAATGCATCATATGTTAACCATAAACATAGACTCCTCCTTTCTTGGTTAAGACCAGTAGGCTAAAAAGAAGAAAATAAAAGGAATCATGTGTTAGTACGTAAAGTTACGTGTGTACATGTGGTTTTTATACTAGAAAATATGAGTTTCGTTTTCTAAAATTTTGTTCACGTATAAACTACTATGGACAAAAATAAAAATACAATCGTGTCAAGCAATGTGCCACGATTACAAAACTACAATAAAATACACAAGATAACTTATTTTGTGAAACCCCAAAATGCTGGTTTAGGGTGTAAAATACTCCATATAAAAAGTTGCTTATTTTCCAATATAAAAATTACAGAAAAATTCTAAAAATTAAATTAATTATACATCTCAAGTATCTTGTCCAAATTCGAAACCAATATTTATTTATATTAAATAAATCATTAGGCTTATAAACGATTCCATAACGACTATTTGAAAATTTTATTTGGACATAACTCACAATCCGTAAGCCGAAATCTCGATTTTTCACCTTCATTAGAAAAATATAACTCAACAGATCTGAACGTTTCTTGTTTCAAAGAATTCTGACTTAAAACGAATTCTGTATATTCATTTAAAGTTGAAAACGTAATATTATGTACTACCGCGCCATTAAGAGCTCGTTATTAATTATATTATAATTAATATGTTCAAATCGTCTTTTAAGTATTATACTCATTATTAAAATCCGAATATAAATTGGGTTAAATGCCTCATATTATCCAGTTTACACAATATTGCAAATTCAACTATTTCTGACCTTTCAAAAACTAAATTATTATTCCAGTATTTTATATTAATTAAATATTCAAAATATTTTAGTTTAAACCATTTAAATCATCAAACCAATATATTACAATAATTAAATAAATAAATTATTAAGTCGCTAAACATCTCGGACGTTACATTCCTTCTCCCTTAAAAGAATTTTGTCCCCGAAATTACTAAGGTTGAAAAATTGCTACAAACCCTATTATACCCAGGTAAAAATCTTTTTTTTACTTCTTAACTTCTGTTTCAACTAAATCAATTAATTTATTCCTATTAATGAAAATTTTCAAAAATCCTAAAAAAATTCTAACACTTTAACTTTTCGAATTTTTTTGCTAGCGTTTCCTTTGCACGGCTGAATCGGTACAACTACAACTTGCCTTTTTAGGACTTTTCCAATCCAAAAGAAAATCAAATAACCATGTGGCTTGCCAGGCTCAGAAAAAACTCATACTCAATATAATATAAACTCGTACCTTTTTGTCAAGCATTCAACTCTTGCCATTTGCTGTCTATTCATCATATACAAATGTATTCCCAATCGATCTTCAATCAACTTATCCTCAAATCTAATACCCCGCTTATACCCAAGCAAAATCCATTTCAAAGTCTAGTTCCGATCTCAATTCCAAATTCTTACTCAACAATCCAAATTCGTTTCAAATTTTCTCAAATCCAATCCAATTTTATTTAACTTAGGTTAAGTTAAATTCTAATTTATTTATTCACCTTTACTATTTTATTCAATTTGACTTCATAAGTTAAATTTAAATTTCAGAATTCGAATTCCTGAGTTTTATTTCAAATCAATTTGAAATCATATAATATTACATATAATAATAGCAACTCAAAACATTTGATTTTTTTTTAAATAACTTATTTCCTCAAAACAATTTGTAACAAAATACTTAGTAGTAATCCGTCACTTAGAAACTCGAAAATGAACATCGCTGATGTCCGGATCATCATCAGAATTATTTTCCATCAACCGAAGTGAGTTCAATACTATATCACTTTCAAAACTTATTTTCAACATTTCCATTTGAAATCACTTTCAATATATCCTTTTTAACATTTGGAAAACATTTTCAAATCACCCAGGATCTTAAAATTTCTTATATAATTCAAAATTCAATTCCAAACACTTTTCCTAGCTTTTGGGATATTAGTTCCAAGTTCTGATTTAAATTTAGATATAATTAATCAGATTTTATATATCACTTCATTATGAATTCTGATTGGTTATTTATAACCATTTTTATATTCTTATTCGATTATAATAACAACCAACACATCCAATATAATAAGTCCAATATATATACATCTTTATATCAAAATATAATTTAGGAAAAATTATTCCATTTACCCAGCTTTTAAAACAATATTATGATGAATTACTTTGTTCAAGAGTTTAGAAACACCTATCGATACTGTTTGCATTGCCGTATTAACTAGAATGCATAAACCACTCGACAAACAAATCAACACAATACAAAACAGTTTTTATATCAATTTACAAATACGCGCTCATATATATATACTCAAACTCAATCTAAGGTATTACTAACCCCATCTCTGTTGAGTTACTCCACAGCACCAAGGTAATCACTTAACCATCAGCTCTAGTACCACTGTAACGACCCTAGGATTTTTGAATCCGAAAATCAATGCAAACATCGTGTCGACTATTCGAGTTTCGGAAATACTCGATCGTTAATATAAAGAAGTTAGAGGGTGAGAAATAGAAAGAAAAAAGTTAGAATAGAAGAAGATAACAACAAAACATAATTAAAGTAAATACGAATATCACAACAGAACAAACAAATATATTATATAACAGCTTTTGAAATACAAAACTATAATTGTATATACATATCGGTATAACATATAATATCACAGTGGAAATATACTTTCTAAATATAACTAATGTTGAAGCCTCCTGCTCCAAGCTCCTCCAAGTATATCTGTAAAATCCCGACTACTTGACTGCCCGTACAAATTTGGGCACCCAAGAGTTTAGGGTAAAACAAAAAAAACTCTAGGTCAGTCATGGAACTGGTGTGAATAAACTCTAATCACTTGGTTTAACTTATAAAATCCTTTTAAAAGAAATGATAATCATAAGACCGATCCACACATAAACATAAACGGTTTTTACCTTACGATCACCCAAAATATTTCTTAAGATCAATATTTTCTGATATTATAATAATGTCTAAATCAAGTTGATAGTAATCTAATAGAATGCTTTCATCTCACGCTCTACATATATAATATACAATCAAAAATCGAGGGCTTTTATTGGAAAATGAATTTCCAACTATGACAAGGTATGGAACCACCTTCCGATCATTGTACTCTAGAAGTGATACATTAGAGTTCAATAAGAACATCTTGTAACTCTGCCACACATGATCGACCATTCATTTCGCTTGAATGTTCCGAATATACTGTCAGCTTACGGTTGGTATACCAACATAATCATTCCTGGGAGATACAAAAGCGAAAGAAGTAACAAATATGAATATTCTCTAGATGGTGACAATATACCCAAATTGGGTGCGACCAACTTAGCTATGTTGCCTGCCCGATTTATGTCATTTCTCGGTTGTTAAGGCTTGAGGTCATAACGTATCATTTAACAGATCACACATTCATTTACTTTGAATATCACATTGTCATACCTGCCAAATCACAAATTGATTTCTCCAAAAATACCACGGGTATAAGCTAAGAGAAATGAATTTCTCCGCCATCAAACGTAAATACATTTGAAGAGATCAACTATGCGATCTATTAAGTATACTCTTTTAGATACTCATCCATTCAAGTGTAACAACCCGGAAATGCGAGCCATTTTAAAATTTTTATTTTGGCAATTTTAACGAATTTTGAATATTTAAAATGAATTATTTTAAATAATATCGACGAAAAATTTATTTTGAATATAATTCGAACGTATATATTATATAGATCGTCGTTAGAATATAAATAACTATATATAATTATAAAAGGAATTGAAAATGGCGCGGTAGTTCGATAATTTGATTTCAAACTTCAATTGAATGTACCAGGTGCAAAACAAACCGGATTTTAACGAAACCAAAAATAATAGGATCTATTTGGTAATATCTTTCCAACGAATCTGAAAAATCGAAATTTCATAGCGGGAATCAAAAGATGAAACACCCCACCTCCGTTAGGGTCACTCTCAAAGGGAATGCCCTAATTTTGGTGGAGGTTTATAAGTACAAGTCACAGATATACAAGACAGATATAAGAACACATATTTGTAAACAGCGGAAGAACAACAAACTTTATTTCATAAAGTCAAATACGTGTTACAACAACATCCTTTCCATAACATAACATTTTCATAATCTGTCTTGAGTACATTATTTAAAGAAGCATAAATAAAACATAGATAAACTGCAAAAGCCCCATAGTGGATTGTCCAAAGCCATAGTTCAAAACAGGAAAGTCCAAGCAATACATTTCTCTTCTTCAAGCTGGATGTTGAGGTTGATCAAGCTGCTGTGTTCCCTCCCTGAGAACCTGGGGGGGGGAAACGGAAGAAAGAAGACGAAAGAAAAGTAGAGTCAGACATAAAGCCTGAGTAAGTCTAGTACTATTTTGTCTATGAATAAAGAACTGGGTATGATAAGTATAAACAAGAAGTGGGCATGCATTATAAACTTGGTTAAGTTGTCTAGGGTCGAATATACTATTGTACCCCATGTTAATCTCTGAACCCATATAAACTAGTTTCCCACTGGAACCCCATAATCAGGGTGATGTGATCCATTCTATGATGATCGGCTCCTACTCGCATAGTTACATGTGTCTTACAGCCCCCGATGTCTGTAGTTACCTATGCTGGTCCCACCATGGGGTGTATCAAGTCCCATAGTGGCAACCCGACACAACCTTAGAGTGCACAGGTATGCTACTGGTGTCCAGTGCCTTATTTTTCTACACCGGAGTGTGTGCACGCCCGCACTCCGTTAGAACCTACACTGCTACACCACCGCCGTCGCTTTGACCTCTTACAATCAGCCCAGTAATCGTGCCCCACCCTGCCTAGTTTCAGGGTATCCTGATACACCTTTTAGGGTTACTGCTGAAAAGGGTCCCCCGTTACTAGGTTTTCTATCTCTAGCCAACATGCTAAGTTGGTTAAGTGTTTCCTAACCTAACCCCACCAGTCCGTTTAGTTTAGCATGTTCCATTTTGATTAAGTCTTTAGTTCACTTAATCCTAACAATCCTGACTCAGCCTTAATTGTCTTATTAAGGCCCTGACCTCTCACATTAGACAAGTATTGTTGTGGCTGCCTGTTGCCGGTTGGTTCCGGGCAGTCTTACGCCACAACTCAGTCTAACCTCGGGTCCTTATTGGGCTCCATGTTTAACCTCCCACATTGGATAGGTATTGTTGTGACTACTGGACAGCCGGGCGGTTCCGGGCAGGTTTACATCACAACTCAATCCAACCTCGGGTTAAACACATCGTATTTTCTACATTTACATATCTTGTCATTCTTCTTTATTTCTATATGTAAATATTTGCGGCCCATTATTAAGTTAATGGTGTAAAGGTTACACCAATCACGGGCCAAACCCATACTTGAATTTGGGCCCTTCTATTTTATATTTTCATTCATTAATTAATTTTAACCCAACGTTATTTTCCCCCGTTTTACACGTCCGTTTATATATATTGGGCTTAGCCTTTTAAAGCCCAATTTAGCCATGCGAAAAGGGGAGGCTTAAAGCGTGATTACATACACAAAGAGGGGAAGGTGAGCGCATGAACTTGCATATGACGTTGGAAATACATAATAGAAACTGGTGTATTTGCATATATATACTTTGGTCATAAAGCATAGGTGACATAAACCAAACCATGTAAACTTAAGATAAGAATCTAAGTTAAGTGTCACATAGTCTTAACTACAACATAGACCTATGTTCTCATTTAGGCATAAACATAAACAAGTCATGTTCCTAAGGTTTCTACATGTTTACAAAGGGGATACTTTGTTACTAACACAAAAGCATAGTTCAACTTAATCATGATTTAAGTCTAATCACATAACGATGGTATAAATATACTTATGCATAAATATTCCTAATCATGGTGTTTGCTTAAACTTGTAAAAAGGGATTTTTGAGTCTAACCTAGCCATGTCTCACATATGTCATCATATAATTCTTTTAAACAAGATAGACTTAATCATGGATTTCAATTATGCCAAATATCATTCATAGCCTAGCCATATTCATAAGTTTTGCAAAAGCATGACTTAATACATGGATTATGGTGTCAAAATTCCAACATAGTTTCTTATGAACTATAACAACCAAACTTGTTTCAATTACTTGCAAAATGATTTATGCACAAAAATATACATCATGATGGCATAATAACAAAGCCCCAAACTTGCATGAATTTCAATCAACTACATACATGTAGCTTCAACATAGATTACATAATTTGCGCAATATTCTAAACGTATACTTGCATAGAACTACCGCATGTAGTTCTTTATAATGAATAACATAATTTTTCACAAATATGAATTACTTTATTATCCCAATTCAAGCATACAAATCAATACAGTTGTTTATTCATACCAAAGTAATACTCTACTTACAATGGTTGCGACGAATTCTCTAATTAAGAGATATGATTCCTTTGTTGAATTGATTTGATTTAGGTCTCTTTAAGCTTTAGAATTTTCCTCCTAATCCCCTCTCTAGTTGGCGGCTACTCTTAGTCGTTCCTCAGCAACATGGCGGCTATCTTCTTAATTTTGAATGAATAGATTAGGGTTTAGTCTAGGGTTGTTTATATAGAGGTTAGGAACTGATTAGGACCATTGATGTTGCTTGGATTGATCATAGACATTCATTAGATAGAGAGACCAATTAAAACTTGCCACCTAGCCCTAATGACAAAGCAGACCACAGAGGATCGGCCAAACACAGACCTGGCCAGCCAGGTTGACTGGGCTCGACCAGGTCGACACCCATGTCGACAGGGCTGTCGACAGCCCTGTCGACATGGGTAGCCCAGGTCGACAGCCCAGTCGACCTGGGTGGCCCAGGCGGGCGTTCTCCCACCCTGGCCCATTGGGCCCCACTTCGGAATATTTAATTATTTAATTCTGTTTGAATTTTAAATTTAATTCAAAACTTCCGAAGGCCATATCTTCTTCATACGGACTCCGTTTTTCGAAAACTCAGACTCTATTTCGCGTATTTTTCCAAGACGAACGCAATGGCGTATCCCGTTTCCCTTAGTTCTTTGATTTCAGATTAATTATGCTTTAATTTGTTAATTTCACAGTTATAGAATTTTCGGGGTGTTACATTCTCCCCCACTTAAAAGGATTTCGTCCCCGAAATCTTCAAGTTAGGAGGAATGTAAATCCTAACATTCAATCATCCATCTACTCATCCATCAAACACGAGCATCCATTGTCCTTAAAAGACTTCTAATGCTTCATGATCATATGCGAAGTGTGTGTGTACATGTACTTATCTAATGCAAAATCAGGCGGTCTACTGATTCAGTTGACCTCCTTAATGCGAATTATGTAAGTGCCATGCATCCATTATGTATGCAAATTTTCCTATTCTTGATTCTACATGAGTGCACAATCATTCAATACAGATGCAACATCCATATGACAACACATTAAAGTTCAACCATATACGAATGCAAACATATATGCATATGCAATATGAAGTGACTGAGCCGATCTAAAACCTAAATTGTGTGTGTATATGCAACCACGAGCAACCACTAGCAATCACTTGCAACCACTTGCAACCATCATACATAACATGTTTCAATTACATGTTTTCATCCAAAAGGGTTTCTACCTAAAAGATAAGGTCGAGGAAATATACCTAAAAAGATAGATAAAAGCGCAACTTAAGGAAAAGGAAAGATCAAGGATGTACCCTCGAACAGAAAAGGGTAGGCTGTACGGATTCTAGCTTCAGTTTCCCAAGTCGCGTCTCCCTCGGCGTCGCTCCACTGGACTTTGACGAGCTTGACTTCGCGGTTGCGTAGCTTCTTCACTTCCGTCCCTAAGATGCGGGTTGGAACTCTCCTTATGGTTGCTTCGCGTTCCACTTCGGCCTCTTCTAGGATATTTGGCTCTACCACCTCAGCAGACTCATGTAGACATTTCCGGAGATGTGAAACGTGAAAAACGTTGTGAACTCCAGCCAACTTCTCGGGTAGCTCTAATCTATAGGCCATTTTCCCAATTTTCTCGATGATAGGGAATGGCCCTACGAACCTTGGTGCTAGCTTTCCTGTGGTTCCAAAACGAACAACGTTTCTTAGTGGTGATACCTTGAGAAAAACTCTGTCTCCAACCTCAAATTCAAGGTCGGTCCTTCTCTTGTCGGCATAGGACTTTTGTTTGTCTTGGGCCGTCTTCATCCTTCTTCGTATTAAGTCCACTTTCTCTAAAGTCTCTCGGATCATATCCGGTCCAAGTATGAGCTTATCAGTTGACTCCCACCAACAAGTGGGCGATCGGCACGGTCTTCCATATAAAGCTTCGAAGGGCGCCATTCCGATGGTTGCTTGATAGCTGTTGTTGTAGGCAAATTCCACCAAAGGAAGGTGGTCTTCCCATGTCCCTCCGAAGTCAAGGACGCATAGTCTTAGAAGGTCTTCCAAAACTCTGTTCACTCTCTCTGTTTGGTCGTCGGTTTGGGGATGATAGGCTGTGCTCAAGCATAACTGCGTTCCTACTGCTTCTTGCAGACTCCGCCAAAACTCGCTGGTGAAGATGGGATCTCGGTCACTAACAATGCTAGATGGTATTCCATGGAGTCGAACGATTTCCTTGAGATAAAGTGATGCTAGGGATGAGGCAGTTCTTTTACTTTTGACAGGTAAAAAGTGGGCGCTTTTAGTAAGCCTATCCACTATTACCCAAATGCTAGTGTTGCCTCTCCTAGACCTAGGCAGCCCATCGATGAAGTCCATTGAGATGCTATCCCACTTCCACTGCGGGACCTCCAAAGGATGTAGTAGTCCGCCAGGCTTTTCTGTTCCGCCTTAACCTGTTGGCACACCATACACTTAGAAACGAATTCTGCCACGTCCTTTTTCATGCCGTTCCAGAAGAAAGTCCTTTTTATGTCTTTGTACATTTTATCCCCACCTGGGTGTATCGTCATCTTGGAGTGATGTGCTTCTTCGAGAACCTTCTTTATTAAATCGTTTATCTGTGGGACGCATAGTCTTCCGTCTCGCCTTAGAAAACCCTTATCGTCGATGGAGTATCTGTTGAGGTGACTTGAAGTCTCGCCCCTAATTAGCCTATCAATTATTTCTACAAGCTGAGGGTCTTCGCGTTGTGCTGTCCCTACTGAATCCACTAAAGTTGGGCGCACTTCGAGAGATGCTAGCAAGCCCGGTACGAAATCGGAGGAAGGCCTAAAGTCGAAGCTGGCTATAAACCCTAGGCTTTGTCTTTCAACAAACAACGGGCTTAGTGCCAATTTCTTTCGGCTCAACGCGTCTGCCACTACGTTGCCTTTGCCCGGAGTGTAGGAGATTTCGAAATCGTACGAGGCAAGAAACTCCATCCACCTCTGTTGCCTCAAGTTAAGATCCTTCTGCGAGAAAAGATATTTCAACGATTTATGGTCAGTGTAAAGTTCGAACTTCTCACCTAGGAGATAGTGTCGCCAAGACTTGAGTGCAAAGACGATGGCGGCTAACTCTAGATCGTGGGTTGGGTAGTTCTTTTCGTGCACCTTCAACTGCCTCCCGCCATAAGCAACTACCCTTCCTTCTTGCATTAAGACGGCGCCTAGCCCTGTCCCACATGCGTCCGTATAAACAGTGAACATCTTGCTCCCATCTGGCAGCGTCAAAACTGGGGCTGTTGTGAGAGCCCTTTTTAGTCGTTGGAAAGCAAACTCGCAATCCAAGTCCCAATTGAACACTAGATTCTTCTTAGTCAATTTCGTGAGCGGAGCTGAGATTTTCGCAAAATCCCTTATGAATTTTCGATAGAAACCTGCTAGTCCTAGAAAGCTTCGGATCTCAGTTGCATTCCTCGGTGTCTTCCAATCTTGTACCGCCACTACCTTAGCAGGGTCCACCGCTAACCCTTGTTTGGATACTATGTGCCCAAGGAACCTCACCTCTTCTCTCCAAAAGTGGCATTTGGAGAATTTGGCTTTTAGTTGATGGACTCGCAAAGTTTCCATGATTGCCCTTAAGTGCTGAGCATGTTCCTCTTCACTCTTTGAGAAGATAAGGATATCATCTACGAAGACCACTACGAATTTGTTGAGGAAATCTCTAAATACCCTACTCATCAGGTCCACGAAGTAAGCAGGTGCATTTGTCAAGCCGAAAGGCATGACAAGCCATTCAAAGAAGCCGTCTGGGGTTCTGAAAGCCGTTTTATCGATGCTATCTTCAGCCACCCTTAGCTGATGAAAACCGGTTGCTAAATCGAGTTGGGAGAAAACAGACACTCCTACAAGCTGGTCAAATAAATCGTCAATTCTAGGGAGAGGGTGCCTATTCTTTTTCGTTAGCTTGTTGAGCTCCCTATAGTCAACACATAGACGGAGTGAACCATCCGCCTTTGTAGCGAACACCACTGGAGCGCCCCATTCTGAAATGCTCCTCCTAATGAACCCCTTTTCTAGAAGCTCTTTAATCTGTTTACTGAGCTCTTTCCTTTCTCGTGGAGCCATATGTCTAACGGGCAATGCAACGGGCTTTGCATTATCTACAAGATATATGCGGAATTCTATTTCCCGCTTCGGAGGCAAGCCCTTCACCTCTTCGAAGACATCCGGATATTCCCGGACCACTCTAACTGATTTCAAATTTTCAACAGAGGCATCTAGCGATTCAAGATAACTAAGCATAACCGCATACGAGGGATTACAAGAAATTTCCAAAGTATTACCGAGCTGGGTTAGGAGCCTAACAACCCTTTTCTCACAATCAAGGATGGCCCCATTACGGGATAGCCAATCCATACCCAAAATCAAACCATACCCCGAAAAGCCCAAAACAAAGGCACTACCTTGAAATTCTACACTTAGAATAGAAATTTTCAAATCCAAACAGATCATAGACAAATGAGCTGGGCCCCCAATTGGGTTTGAAACAATTAAGGGGTCCTCTACCATACTAGTTTTTAGGTGCAGAGATTCTACTAAAGCAGACGAGATAAAGGAGTGTGATGCGCCAGAATCAAATAAAGTGCGAACGGGGTGATCATAAAGATAAACTACACTTTCTACAGAAGTATTTATACCTCGCTGTTGCAGAGGTGGCGCTTCTAGCACATGAACCTGTGCCCCTGGGGTGGATCCAGTCCTCTGCCCCTGTCCTCGTTTCTTTGGGCAGTCCTTAGCCCTATGGCCCGTCTCACCGCAAGAAAAGCACCCACCATTCTCCTTGGCCTTCTTTTTCCGGCAGTCCTTTACTAAGTGCCCCACTTTGCCACAGAAATTGCACTTCCTCTTCTCCTTGTTGCCTTTCCCGCCCTTCTTAAAGTCTGTCTTCTTGGGCTGCAAACCCTCTTTCTTCTTGCCCTTATCCTCTTCATTCAGCAATGCCATTTGCACCAATCTTTCATACGTGGCTCCCATGGGTATATGGGTCATGGCCAAACTGTGTAATGGCTCATTTAACCCTTTGACGAAACGGAGAGCCTTCTTGTGCGGGGTGTTGACTAGGTCAAGCCCAAACCTAGCCAGCTCATCGAACTGATTCACATACTCTCTGACTGTCTTGTCCCCTTGCTTAAGAAATAAGAATTTTTCCAACTGCAAACTTCTTTCCGCATCTGAGAGAAATTTAGTCTCAAACCTTGCCCTAAAGTCCTCCCATGTCTCCACTGGTCTTTCAGCATTAGTGACTTCCCCGAGGAGGAGGTGGAGGAAAAGGTGCCGCTGCGGCTGGATGATTTCCTTCTGCTGGGGGAGGAGGAATGGTAGGACCTGGCTGAGTGGCCCTTGCTTCTAAGAACCGTCTAAACCAACCAGGTATGGGCACCCCTTCCGGCAAGTTAAGTTCTTGGGACATGCTGAAACAAAAAGGATAGATTCAAAACGAAGGATAAGAGATAGTTCCTATGGCTTTGGGGAGTGGACTTTGTCTTTTTAAAATAAAATAATATTTTTCTTTTTAAAAATGCTTCTTTAAATTTCCCTTTTGAAAATAATTTTTCAAAACTTTTTATCTTATCTGGTAAACCTATGCTCTGATACCAAGTGAAACACCCCACCTCCGTTAGGGTCACTCTCAAAGGGAATGCCCTAATTTTGGTGGAGGTTTATAAGTACAAGTCACAGATATACAAGACAGATATAAGAACACATATTTGTAAACAGCGGAAGAACAACAAACTTTATTTCATAAAGTCAAATACGTGTTACAACAACATCCTTTCCATAACATAACATTTTCATAATCTGTCTTGAGTACATTATTTAAAGAAGCATAAATAAAACATAGATAAACTGCAAAAGCCCCATAGTGGATTGTCCAAAGCCATAGTTCAAAACAGGAAAGTCCAAGCAATACATTTCTCTTCTTCAAGCTGGATGTTGAGGTTGATCAAGCTGCTGTGTTCCCTCCCTGAGAACCTGAGGGGGGGGGGGGAAACGGAAGAAAGAAGACGAAAGAAAAGTAGAGTCAGACATAAAGCCTGAGTAAGTCTAGTACTATTTTGTCTATGAATAAAGAACTGGGTATGATAAGTATAAACAAGAAGTGGGCATGCATTATAAACTTGGTTAAGTTGTCTAGGGTCGAATATACTATTGTACCCCATGTTAATCTCTGAACCCATATAAACTAGTTTCCCACTGGAACCCCATAATCAGGGTGATGTGATCCATTCTATGATGATCGGCTCCTACTCGCATAGTTACATGTGTCTTACGGCCCCCGATGTCTGTAGTTACCTATGTTGGTCCCACCATGGGGTGTATCAAGTCCCATAGTGGCAACCCGACACAACCTTAGAGTGCACAGGTATGCTACTGGTGTCCAGTGCCTTATTTTTCTGCACCGGAGTGTGTGCACGCCCGCACTCCGTTAGAACCTACACTGCTACACCACCGCCGTCGCTTTGACCTCTTACAATCAGCCCAGTAATCGTGCCCCACCCTGCCTAGTTTCAGGGTATCCTGATACACCTTTTAGGGTTACTGCTGAAAAGGGTCCCCCGTTACTAGGTTTTCTATCTCTAGCCAACTTGCTAAGTTGGTTAAGTGTTTCCTAACCTAACCCCACCAGTCCGTTTAGTTTAGCATGTTCCATTTTGATTAAGTCTTTAGTTCACTTAATCCTAACAATCCTGACTCAGCCTTAATTGTCTTATTAAGGCCCTGACCTCTCACATTAGACAGGTATTGTTGTGGCTGCCTGTTGCCGGTTGGTTCCGGGCAGTCTTACGCCACAACTCGGTCTAACCTCGGGTCCTTATTGGGCTCCATGTTTAACCTCCCACATTGGATAGGTATTGTTGTGACTACTGGACAGCCGGGCGGTTCCGGGCAGGTTTACATCACAACTCAATCCAACCTCGGGTTAAACACATCGTATTTTCTACATTTACATATTTTGTCATTCTTCTTTATTTCTATATGTAAATATTTGCGGCCCATTATTAAGTTAATGGTGTAAAGGTTACACCAATCACGGGCCCAACCCATACTTGAATTTGGGCCCTTCTATTTTATATTTTCATTCATTAATTAATTTTAACCCAACGTTATTTTCCCCCGTTTTACACGTCCGTTTATATATATTGGGCTTAGCCTTTTAAAGCCCAATTTAGCCATGCGAAAAGGGGAGGCTTAAAGCGTGATTACATACACAAAGAGGGGAAGGTGAGCGCATGAACTTGCATATGACGTTGGAAATACATAATAGAAACTGGTGTATTTGCATATATATACTTTGGTCATAAAGCATAGGTGACATAAACCAAACCATGTAAACTTAAGATAAGAATCTAAGTTAAGTGTCACATAGTCTTAACTACAACATAGACCTATGTTCTCATTTAGGCATAAACATAAACAAGTCATGTTCCTAAGGTTTCTACATGTTTACAAAGGGGATACTTTGTTACTAACACAAAAGCATAGTTCAACTTAATCATGATTTAAGTCTAATCACATAACGATGGTATAAATATACTTATGCATAAATATTCCTAATCATGGTGTTTGCTTAAACTTGTAAAAAGGGATTTTTGAGTCTAACCTAGCCATGTCTCACATATGTCATCATATAATTCTTTTAAACAAGATAGACTTAATCATGGATTTCAATTATGCCAAATATCATTCATAGCCTAGCCATATTCATAAGTTTTGCAAAAGCATGACTTAATACATGGATTATGGTGTCAAAATTCCAACATAGTTTCTTATGAACTATAACAACCAAACTTGTTTCAATTACTTGCAAAATGATTTATGCACAAAAATATACATCATGATGGCATAATAACAAAGCCCCAAACTTGCATGAATTTCAATCAACTACATACATGTAGCTTCAACATAGATTACATAATTTGCGCAATATTCTAAACGTATACTTGCATAGAACTACCGCATGTAGTTCTTTATAATGAATAACATAATTTTTCACAAATATGAATTACTTTATTATCCCAATTCAAGCATACAAATCAATACAGTTGTTTATTCATACCAAAGTAATACTCTACTTACAATGGTTGCGACGAATTCTCTAATTAAGAGATATGATTCCTTTGTTGAATTGATTTGATTTAGGTCTCTTTAAGCTTTAGAATTTTCCTCCTAATCCCCTCTCTAGTTGGCGGATACTCTTAGTCGTTCCTCAGCAACATGGCGGCTATCTTCTTAATTTTGAATGAATAGATTAGGGTTTAGTCTAGGGTTGTTTATATAGAGGTTAGGAACTGATTAGGACCATTGATGTTGCTTGGATTGATCATAGCCATTCATTAGATAGAGAGACCAATTAAAACTTGCCACCTAGCCCTAATGACAAAGCAGACCACAGAGGATCGGCCAAACACAGACCTGGCCAGCCAGGTTGACTGGGCTCGACCAGGTCGACACCCCTGTCGACAGGGCTGTCGACAGCCCTGTCGACATGGGTAGCCCAGGTCGACAGCCCAGTCGACCTGGGTGGCCCAGGCGGGCGTTCTCCCACCCTGGCCCATTGGGCCCCACTTCGGAATATTTAATTATTTAATTCTGTTTGAATTTTAAATTTAATTCAAAACTTCCGAAGGCCATATCTTCTTCATACGGACTCCGTTTTTCGAAAACTCGGACTTTATTTCGCGTATTTTTCCGAGACGAACGCAATGGCGTATCCCGTTTCCCTTAGTTCTTTGATTTCAGATTAATTATGCTTTAATTTGTTAATTTCACAGTTATAGAATTTTCGGGGTGTTACAAAAGATATGTCCAGTTTAAAATTCAGAAAAGTCGCTGTGGAATTTATATATATTTTAATATATATAAAGGTCCTTAGAAAAGGAAATTTTGCAAACGACCTCGGTTTTCGACGAAACCACTTTTGTTGGATCCGGGATGTCAATCTATTGCTAAGTTGAATTTTCCATAATTTTCTGAATCAATATGTGAGCGTGGCAAAGGAAAACGCGTTTGACCAGTTTTAGTTGATTTTAATCGACTGGAAAATGGCCATTTTTCCAACGGTCTCAGAATTCGACGAAACTAGTTTTGTTAGGACCGTATCGTCAAGACGAAGCTAGAAAATATTTTTCTGGGATTTATAGAGTTCGTATGTGACCCCAGTAAAATGAAATGCGCGTTCAAATTAAATACATAGAGTTTTATGTTGATTTTAACGGAAACTGATCGTAACGGCCGAATTGGCTTACGCAGCGTATCCCATTGTGTTCGGAATGGGGGTAATTAGCTAGGGAGGACAAATGTTGGGACTCGATTGGAGTTCGGTTGGAAAGTCAACTTTTTGAAAAATATAAAATAATATTAATATATATATTTATATAATCAATTCCCCTTCCTTTCTTCTCTCTACCCGACACAATTCAGATCTGAGAAAAAAAAAGAACACCGCGCCACTTCGATCCAACGCGCCGCCGTCCAGGTGGGCCCACCGCCTCCGTCGTGCTCCGAGAGCCCTCCGACGATCCCCCCTTTCTTCTCCTCCTCTATTCTTCCCCTTCTCGCGATGCAGTCAACCCCCAAAACCGCTCGATGCCCAAATCGTCGCGCCCCCTTTTGCTCTGATCCACCGTACCCCAGTGACCAAGCCTCCACCGATGTGCCTCGCCACTTGCTCCATCCTCCCTGTCGTGAGCGCGATCCCCTCACCCAAACGAGACTCGCAACCCATCGCAGCCGCTGCCAGTGAAGGCCCCATCGTCGGTCAACCTCGCCCAGCGCCGATGCCCCCCTCAGAACAGCAGTAAACCACCCTTCCTCCTTCGATTAACTGTAAGTCATTTATTTATTTATTTTTATATAAAAATCAGTTTTTTTTCTGTTTTCTTTTATATTTTAGCAAAATAAAAATGCTGTTTTTATATATATATTATGAAGATCAAAATGTGATTTTTCTTCGTATAGAAATTTTATATGAATTCTAGTATAAAAGTTCGATTTTTAGTTGTAGAGAAAAAATATGATCTTTCTTAGTTAAAGATTTGATTTTTACTTCTATAACGATTAGATTTTTATTTCTGTAAAAAGGAAATTTTTAGAAGTGGAAAGATACGGTTTTTAGAAGAATTTTTTTCTATTTCTACATTAGAGTAGTAGCGTTAAAATTTCTATTTTTACAAATTGAGGTTAATGGTAAAAATTCGATTTTTTTTATATATTGAATAGCAAAGTAAAAATTCAATTTCTATATATTGAATAGCAAAGTAAAAAATTCGATTTTATATATTGAATAGCGAAGTAAAAATTCGATTTTTACATATGTAGTGAATACGGGCAACGAAAGTGACGAAAGGCGAGAACGACGAAGATTTCTACAATAAAAGGGTCGTGGAGTAGGGATAGCTAAAGGTGAGAATTTCTCACCTTTTATTTAATTTTCTAGTTAAAAATATATACTAGGATGCAGACGGTGTTTAGTAGCACCCGACACCCGTCGTCCACAGACCATGGACGGCTTGTATGCTTGTTGGTATGATTTAGATGTGTAGTTGATTGTGTGATGTGATGTGAAATGAAATAAAATATTTATATAGCTAAAAATATTTTACAGTTAAAAATAGAATTTTTAACGTGTATATGAAATGAAATAAATATAAACAGATCGGACGACTTGTTTATACACACACATTTGACTGATATTGATTGGGACGATAAATTTTACACATCGCCCAACTGCAGAAATAAAATCTGTGTTTGATTGTTTGAAACCCCACACGGGTATTGGGATGATATATGACATACACTAATCCCAATAGTTAGTTGTATGTCGATCGATTGATTGGCAGACTGTTATGAGCGTTAAATATTTATATTTGATGCTTATACAGTGTAGAATGCACTTTGGATGATGGTTGATTATTCATCGTTGTTATTGTATACACATATTGTAGAAAATCCATATAATTAACATTATATGGTAATTGATTGGGCCTCATTCCAATATTGGAATAGAATATTTTAAAATAGAAATATGTGAATAGAATATTTGAAAATAGAAATATTTGAATAGAATATTTGAGAATAGAAATATTTGACATAGAAATATTTGAAAAAGAAATATTTGAAATAGAATATTGGAAAATAGAAATATATGAAGCCGTGTTGATTGGATTGACGCCATTTTGACGTGAACGATATTTATATCGATTTAATTCAAATTAAAATGAATATTAAAGTGAATTGAAATTCGAATTAAATTGGATTGATTTGAAATTCGAATTAAATTATATTGATTAGAAATTCGAAATAAACGGAAGTGATTTGAAATCGAATAGAATTGAAATTCGAATTAAATTGAACTAGAATTGAAATCGTTTTGAAATGAATTCGAATTGAAATTAAATTGAAATGAATTCGAATTGAAATTGAATAAAATTGAATACGAATCGAAATTTAATTGATAACGAATCGAAATTTAATTAAAAAGCGATTTGAATTGGAATCAATTTGAAATGAATTTAAAACGAAATTGAAAGGGAAAATTCAGTTTTGATTTGAATTTGAAAATGAAGTTGAAAACGTTTTGAAAACGAATTTAAAACGATTTATAAAATACGTTTTAAAAGGAAATCAACGAAGTATAAATTATATATATTATATATATATTATAATGGCCTGAATAGAACGCGCCGCGCCGCGGTAGTTCGCGAATTTCGACCATTGACTTCGAACGGATATTGCGGGAGATCCGACCGTCGGATTCTCCTAAAACCGGAACCGTTGGGTTCGTATCGAAAAGAGCTTTCTAACGAATATTGGAAATTAGAAATCTAACGGTTAGATTTGGAATTATGTTCAAATCAAATTTGAAAAAGGTCGCTGTAAGTGCAGTTCGATGGCCGTTGATGGAAATCGACTGTACGGGCCTTGATAAAATTATTAAAAATATTAATAATTTGTGTAAAATCGTAAGAAATGATTTAGAAAGAATTGGGATGAAAAACTCCATATTTGAAAAGATAAAAGTAGATTTTTATCTAAATGAACTAGTTTTGAACTAGAATTACAATTCTGTTTATTTTTAAATAAATAAATTGAATTTGAAATGGTTTTGAAAATAACCAGAATTTCCAATGATTGCATTGTAATGGATTTGAATCGAAATTGTCTTCGGAATATTTCGATGTTGGATTTCGTGATTATACAGATGTTGTTATGGAAATTTGAAAGATATAGATATATATATATATATCGTTATTTCCAATACGATATTTGTTGGTCGTAGAATTTGATATTGAATATAAGCCGGGATATTTTATATTCAGAGCCTTGTATTTAATATCAAATGTGATTTGGGTTTGTCGTGAATGGTGTCTTGACTAACACTGTTCTTGAACCCAATTGAGAAAAGATTAAATCTTTTTATTTAGATTTAATGAAGTGTACCAATTAAATAATTTCTAATTGAAATTGAATTGATATTGATTTTTGGGTTTATCGTGGACAGTGTTTTAAATAACACTCGTTCTTTAACCCGATAATTAATGGAATGTGGTTTTGGGTTTATCGTGAACCGCGCTTTAAATGACACTAATTCTTTAACCCAGTTAACGATTAAAACTAAGGGGAGTTTTAATGAATCTCTAATTAGATTGAAAAGATCGAGAAAGGAGTATCACCAGTTTTACTCCAGGCAATAGTTAAATCTTTAATTAGATTTGAACGTGAAATGGTAATTGGATTTACCGATAACACCGTGGTGTTAGATATGAAGTATTACCAGTTTTACTTCATGGGATGAATAGGTTGGGATTGGGAAATTAAAACAAATGATTACTTCGGTAAGGTTCGTTAATCCCATGACTTTAAAATAAAGATTTATAACTGTTTTAGTTCTCACACCAGTCCCATGACTGACCTTGAGTTTATTGTTTTAACCTAAACTCTGGGTGCCCTTATTTTGACACGGGCAGCTAGTAGTTTTGGTTTTGCAGATTGATATTCACAGGATCCTGGTTTACAGCTGGAATGATATCCGGAAAGCTTTGTATCCGTATATCTCTTCTAGTTGTGTATTGCATTAATTTTCCGCTGCGATGTATTTAAATGTAATTTAAATCTCTGATATTTCTATGTAATATTGATTTATACTCTGTATATTCTTGTAATCTGATGCATTGTTGTAATATACAATGAAATGTTCTACCGTTAGCGTTCTGATTTGTCTTGTCCTCACAGTAATTCGTTCTTTCTCATCTCTTCGGAGACCGGGGAAGTTCGGGTCGCTTCATTTAGTATCAGAGCTTTGGTTTACAGAGCTCGAGAACAAGGCACATTAGAACCATACGAAAGAATTCATCAGATATTGGATTAGTAATATCCAATTAGAATGACTCGTTAGAGATAGGATCAGTAGTATCCTAGAACGAGTGTGAAGAGTATATTTTTCAATTGAAGACAATTTTGTTTTGAAAGTTAAATTCAAGTATACGTATTTGAATATTTATTTGTATAGAATTTGGACAATCCAATATATAAAGATTTTGCATATACGCGTCATGAACGTATATTCGAAGTTTTAATGTACTGGATAGATATAGAATCACATTCTAGTCGCCCGGAGATGGTACTGATGATAGCATGTGCATCACCAGTATTTTTGTTCGTGTTTCGAAGGTGTGATATCTATATATTTCTAATCAGTATTTTTGTTGGTATGATTTAGATGTGTAGTTGATTGTGTGATGTGATGTGAAATGAAATAAAATATTTATATAGATAAAAATATTTTATAGTTAAAAATAGAATTTTTAACGTGTATATGAAATGAAATAAATATAAACAAATCAGACGACTTGTTTATATACACATATTTGACTGATATTGATTGGGACGATAAATTTTACACATCGCCCAACTGCACAAATAAAATCTGTGTTTGATTGTTTGAAACCCCACATGGGTATTGGGATGATATATGACATACACTAATCCCAATAGTTAGTTGTATGTCGATCGATTGATTGACAGACTGTTATGAGCATTAAATATTTATATTTGATGCTTATACAGTGTAGAATGCACTTTGGATGATGGTTGATTATTCATTGTTGTTATTGTATACACATATTGTAGAAAATCCATATAATTAACATTATATGGTAATTGATTGGGCCTTATTCTAATATTGGAATAGAATATTTTAAAATAGAAATATGTGAATATAATATTTGAAAATAGAAATATTTGAATAGAATATTTGAGAATAGAAATATTTGACATAGAAATATTTGAAAAAGAAATATTTGAAATAGAATATTGGAAAATAGAAATATATGAAGCCGTGTTGATTGGATTGACGCCATTTTGATGTGAACGATATTTATATCGATTTTATTCAAATTGAAATGAATATTAAAGTGAATTGAAATTCGAACTAAATTGGATTGATTTGAAATTCGAATTAAATTATATTGATTAGAAATTCGAAATAAACGGAAGTGATTTGAAATCGAATAGAATTGAAATTCGAATTAAATTGAACTAGAATTGAAATCATTTTGAAATGAATTCGAATTGAAATTGAATAGAAATGAATTCGAATTGAAATTGAATAAAATTGAATACGAATCGAAATTTAATTGATAACGAATCGAAATTGAATTAAAAATCGATTTGAATTAGAATCAATTTGAAATGAATTTAAAACGAAATTGAAAGGGAAAATTCAGTTTTGATTTGAATTTGAAGATTATGTTGAAAACGTTTTGAAAACGAATTTAAAACGATTTATAAAATACGTTTTAAAAGGAAATCGACGAAGTATATATTATATATATAATATAATGGCCTGAATAGAACGCGCCACGCCGCGGTAGTTCGCGAATTTCGACCATTGACTTCGAACGGATATTGCGGGAGATCCGACCATCGGATTCTCCTAAAACCGGAACCGTTGGGTTCGTATCGAAAAGAGCTTGGATAAAATTAGTTTTGAACTCCATATTTGAAAAAATTTGTGTAAAATAGTAATAATTTGTGTAAAATCATAAGAAATGATTTAGAAAGAATTTGGATGAAAAACTCCATATTTGAAAAGATAAAAATAGATTTTTATCGAAATGAACTAGTTTTGAACTAGAATTATAATTCTATTTATTTTTAAATAAATAAATTGAATTTGAAATGGTTTTGAAAATAACCAGAATTTCCAATGATTGAATTGGAATGGATTTGAATCGAAATTGTCTTCGGAATATTTCGATGTTGGATTTCGTGATTATATAGATGTTGTTATGGAAATTTGAAAGATATAGATATATATATCGTTATTTCCAATACGATATTTGTTGGTCGTAGAATTTGATATTGAATATAAGTCGGGATATTTTCTATCCAGAGCCTTGTATTTAATATCAAATGTGATTTGGCTTTGTCGTGAATGGTGTCTTGACTAACACTGTTCTTGAACCCAGTTGAGGAAAGATTAAATCTTTTTATTTAGATTTAGTGAAGTGTACCAATTAAATAATATCTAATTGAAATTGAATTGATATTGATTTTTGGGTTTATCATGGACAGTGTCTTAAATAACACTCGTTCTTTAACCCGATAATTAATGGAATGTGGTTTTGGGTTTATCATGAATCGTGTTTTAAATGACACTAATTCTTTAACCTAGTTAACGATTAAAACTAAGGGGAGTTTTAATGAATCTTTAATTAGATTGAAAAGATCGAGAATGGAGTATCACCAGTTTTACTCCAGGCGATAGTTAAATCTTTAATTAGATTTGAACGTGAAATGGTAATTGGATTTACCGATAACACCGTGGTGTTAGATATGAAGTATTACCAGTTTTACTTCATGGGATGAATAGGTTGGGATTGGGAAATTAAAACAAATGATTACTTCGGTAAGGTTCGTTAATCCCGACTAGTTGAATCGAAATTCAAAAGAATATTAAAGAATAAATTCAAGGAATTTATCTTTGATAAAATTAATGGGAACCTTTCCCTATGAATGTGAAATTTAGAAACTAACTATCGGTTAGCCAAGCAGAATGGTTTTCTGGATATTGATCTGATGTTGGTTTCGGCCTTCGGGGTTAATATTTGGGGAATTATTCTCTTGATTAATTTACAGTTAGTGACTGATGAATTGGAATGAGGCGTATGTTGTGTTTGTGTAACACTTATTTAAAATATACGCGAGTTATTCGGAAAGACCGGGTTTATCCCATTCTGAATAACTGATACGACGATAAGTCGAAGATGAAGACGGTGGTCGAAGACCGGAGGTCTTCACATCGTTTGAGTGATTACTGATGATCTTGATTGGGATGTACACCCAAGAAGATGGAAACAGTTGGTGATCGTCCAGACGTACTTGGAGATGGATGGATATGCGGGGTACTAGGTGCCTCCGGTTTCGTTCAGACCCAGAACGGACTTGTAAATGGACTGTGTGTCTGACATTGGATTTTAGTCTGTGTGATTGATTTCTATTATATATATATATCTGTTTGGCGGTGGAGAATTTATTCTCTTGCTTAACGCCCTTCTCTGAGACGTACGAGCTCAGGGGTTATATATTGATGGATATCAATCGCATGGAGTGAATTGCCTGTGTGGCATGCCTAAGTGGCAAATGATCATGGCTTCTGTTGAAAAGCAAAATCTTGTGGATAATGATCAAAGCAAGGCCTGTGTGGCATAGCTTTGTGTAGCATTGATTCGCGAGCCTCGCACCCCGGTTGTGAACCAAAAACGGGAGAAGGACCTCAGGGATGGCATGCGTTTCTTTCTAGCTAGGGTGGTGTCAGTGACCTACCAGCCCTGACATTTATATACTTTTCACCTGTGTGGTTGTTGCTATTGCGAGGCGCCTCGGTTATATCGGTTTCGGCCGATGCATTCTGGCCGGCAGACGGACCAGACTTACGCCCCAAAGGGCGGGGAAACGCAGTTTTCAGGATTTAAGTTTAACCCACATCGGTGGACCGACCCTGTCGCTCTAAGGGTCACTCGAGCTCTGATGCTGAGGCTCGGGCTAGAGAGTCTCGAATCGGTTGAGGACTATCTTTTGCCTCGTTTCATAGATGGAAATCCAATTTCCAAATACGTGATCCTGCGGTTTTATTTGTAGAGCCTAGTATGGCGACATAGTGGGATGGGGCGTTTATGCCGCCTATGATTGATACTTATGATTTGAAGTTGTTTTATACACTATGCACTTATAATAGTATCAAATGATTTGTTTTTCAAGGTATCAAGCATTCTTGGCTATTATAAGGTAAAAACCCTATCCTTCGGCTAGCGTTGCATTGTGTGATGGGAACTGGGTCTTATAATAGCTTCATTTTTCCTTATTTAGCATTGCGCTGTTTGTTTTATGCACTGGTGTTCTTGGGAGGAAACCTGTTCCGTGTTATACGGCGTGGTCCCTTGATTTACCTAACTTTAAAATAAAGATTTATAACTGTTTTAGTTCTCACACCAGTCCCATGACTGACTTGGAGTTTATTGTTTTAACCTAAACTCTGGGTGCCCTTATTTTGACACGGGCAGCTAGTAGTTTTGGTTTTGCAGATTGATATTCACAGGATCCTGGTTTACAGCTGGAATGATATCCGGAAAGCTTTGTATCTGTATATCTCTTCTAGTTGTGTATTGTATTAATTTTCCGCTGCGATGTATTTAAATGTAATTTAAATCACTGATATTTCTGTGTAATATTGATTTATACTCTGTATATTCTTGTAATCGGATGCATTGTCGTAATATACAATGAAATGTTCTACCGTTTGCGTTCTGATTTGTCTTGTCCTCATAGTAATTCGTTCTTTCTCATCTCTTCGGAGACCGGGGAAATTCGGGTCGCTTCATCAAGTTATCCTGGGACTGGACAAACCGAAGGAATTACTCTATAAACCCATCTTAGGCATTTTCTACCTAGGATGTCAATATAACCCTTACATAAACTACGTCTTCAATTGTCTTTGATATATTTGATTCGTAACGATAATGCCTATATGGAGTGGTTTTCAGATAATAAATCTGATCCCGATTTCTCCGTATTAACAATGAAAATGGTCAAAAACTTTGATAATCGGTTATTTAACAATCAAAGGAAAACATGTGTACAAACAACGGTTGTATTTCCAAATGGAAATCTTACCGATCAATCATCATTTCTTTTTCCAATTTCCCATTTATTTCTTAAAACCTGTTTTTCTCCTCACGATTTATTTGGAAAACATTTCCATATATTCACAACTCTTTATTTCCCTTATTTCGAAAATATACGCTACTAACACTGGGAAACATTTCTATATCTTATTCAGCATCACTCTTTTTCCACGTCCATCAGTCCCTAATTGTAAACTAGTAAGAGAACAATTCCCTAAGTATCAATCCCAAAGGCCGAAACCAACATCAGATCGATACTTAAGGAACGATTCAACTCAACACATTTCCAGTTAGATTCTGATTATCCTTTTCATTTCCAAATTTCTTATGAAATCATTTTTAACTCGACTCTCGGATTCAGTTTATGAATCCACTTCCTTACTGAAAATTTATTGATTATAACAAAAGAGTAACAATCCATGTTTCCGAAATATTTAACTTCAAAAATATAACTTAGATTAATTACTTTAAATAAATAATTTAATAATAAATAGATCTTGATAAAAACTAGAAAGTAAATAGTACTTTCCTTAATTCGATATAATTGAATTTCAACTTATACTTCTCTTTCGAATGATCTATATCTGATTCACATTCCGAAATTTAGAATAGACTTACCGTTTCAGGTTAACATAGTTTCTAAATTCACTTTTGAATTTATTACTTCCAACATTTTCTATTTCCCATTTGACACTATTCCAATTTTCCAAACGTTTGCTTTTAAAACTGTTATTCACTTTATAAAGTGAATATTATTCCTTTACAGAAAACTGGACCGTTAATCAATCAAATCATGAATTTTTTTATAAATACCATTACAGTCCAATCCTGTCTATCAAGTTATTTTATAAATTTATATTTATATTTCACTTCATATACCCCATTTATAAATCAACTTCTTGTTAATTATATGCTAGCTTCATAACTTAAATCTTGACTACAAATTCAATTATAAATTATTGGTGTTAAATCAAATATTAACTTTCTTGTTACATTCTGCATTATATAATTTAAAATTTCTAAATATAATTTATTTTACTAATATCCGACTAAGTCGAATTCTCATTGTAGATTCTTATGGACTTGTTCCCATTCTATTTACATTTCAAACCTCGTAATATTTTCATTGTTTTCTTTTGAAAACGAATTCCATTTCCCCTTTATTTCCATTTCTGAATTTACTATCCCAACTAATTTAATAATCGTTTTTTTCTATTTCACTCATAAATCCAGTTACTTGTTTTAATATAATTAAAACAAGTTATTATACTCTTAGTCCATTTGAAATTCGATTTCTATTTATAAAAATAGAAATTACTTTTTAAAACCCCAATTTACTTTTCAATATATTCAATACTAGCTATTCATGTCAATGTTGTTCAACATCCCAAAATACACAATAATCAACCACAGATTATTCGTCACATCATATAATACAATATACGGAAAACAACAATATAATTGTTGAGGAATCCAGTTGGATCCCCCCAACCTGTTTCCCTGCATCCACAGATGTTAATCAACAAGAATAATACCAGTATCAGATAAATCTGAAATATAAAAATAAATGTGATCAATGTTAAATTAACGACTTATATATGTATAATTATATATATTATTTCAACCAAATAATTTAGCAAATCATCCAAACAACCATCACACACAACATTCAATCATTTTTATGAATATTAAATAATGTTTATAAAATTATAAAACTGGACAGAGTAAACTCACTTTGGTCGTTTATCGTTAAATAACGATAACCGTCGGTTGATCCGATTAGGCGTTAAAATCTGTTGAAAATTCAAATGAACTCCAAATGGCTTGAAACCGATTCCTCTGTGTAGCCTACGTCCGCACGATTCCAACATGACCAATGGTTTGTAATTCTGATAACGTATGGATGATATATCATGTATTCGAGTTTATATACAATACTGAATTTAATTTAAACTTAATAAATTAAAATACTTGGGCTTACCCTTTTATCTCGGCCAAATTCCTAATGCTCCGCATATAACAGTCTCCCATATACTTCAGAATGAAAATGCCTCTTCTTCACTTTTTTTAAATAAAATCATCCTTTTATCATTTTTTATATATTATAATATATATGATATTGGGCCGTACTATACATACATTGGCCCAACTTCTCTTTAAAACCATAACCGCGTCAATTTATACTATACTTCATCTTACCATAAAAAGATTTCACTCCAGTCCTTCTCCTCATACCCGTATAAATACAACCCGCCATTAGTTTTCATGAACCCAAACACCTCTTTAAAGCTTCTCCTCCGATTGAAACAATAGCTCCAGAAAATACAACATGCCATGGCCGCGATACTTCACCAACTTCCAATGCATGCCACTGTTGTTCTCCGACTTAAAGACTCCATCTTCCCATCACCTGCTTCCTCCAACACACGAATGAATCCTCTTCTGTAAAGAAACATAAACCCGTTGTTATTCCTTTTTCTATATATGTTTTTCATCATATATTTTCTTTTATTTGGGATTTTATGAAAGAAAACAATCAGTCAATACTTAAATGTTCCCTTAACGCACCTTTAAATCTTTCCACCTGCTTACTAAAACATATGCAGTCAACAACAAAACACACCCCATTCAAGTCCGCATCCTACCATTTCCAAAAGGAGCAGTTTGAATCCTCCTCATCGATAGTCACTTCATCCCAACAACCCGCAAGTATGGAACCACTTCATGGTACACTCGACCTCCTCCGAGCCTTTGCGCTGAGCTGCCTATTCCCTTTAAGTCTGAATCCGATAATGTTTTTCCTCGATCAATGCTGACTTCGAAGACTTGTTGTTCACTTATGGAAACCTTTAAATCTCGATCGTGCATAAAAAAAAGGACGTCAACCTAAAGCTTTCTATCTCAGGGACACACATATATATATTATTGAGATTTTAAGAGGCGAAAAGAGTTGATTAAATTTCTTTAAAGCTATGGAAAGCTTTCAGCTTCCCTTCTTTCTCTCGGTTTATTTCAGCAAAATGGAAAAGAGAATCAAGTATGTTGTGTATATATAACGTGCAGAAGCTTGGTGGCGAAGGAGTAGGCTAATATTGGTTTACAGATGATTTTCGATAGGAAGGGTTTTCTGATGGCTGACAACTCATGGTAGTTATGCGTTAGGACATAGGGTTGTACCCTTTCCTTAGTTGCTAAGGTGAATAAATATATATTATAGTATTCTTTATTGCTAAGGTAAATATAGCTACCACCAAAGAAAATGGGGTATGTGAACAGTGCATCATATGTTAACCATAAACATAGATTCCTCCTTTCTTGGTTAAGACAGTAGGCTAAAAAGAAGAAAAAAAGGAATCCTATGTCGATTTGTAAAGTTACGTGTGTACATATGGTTTTTACATTAGAAAATATGAGTTTCATTTTCTAAAATTTTGTTCACGTATAAACTACTATAGACAAAAATAAAAATACAATCGTGTCAAGAAATGTGCCACGATTCCAAAACTACAATAAAATAGACAAGATAACTTATTTTGTGAAACCCCAAAATGCTGGTTTAGGGTGTAAAATACTCCCAATAAAAAGTTGCTTATTTTCCAAAATAAAAATTACAGTAAAATTCAAAAAATTAAATTAAGTATACGTCTCAAATATCTTATCCAATTTCGAAACCAATATTTATTTATATTAAATAAATCCTTATGGATTATAAACGATTCCATAGCGACTATTTGAAAATTTGATTTGGACACAACTCACAATCCGTAAGCCGCAATCTCGATTTTTCACCTTCATTAGAAATATATAACTCAACAGATCTGAACGTTTCTTGTTTCACAGAATTCTGACTTAAAACGGATTTCGTATATTCATTTAAAGTTGAAAACGTAATATTACGAGCTGGTTATTAATTATATTATAATTAATATGTTTAAATCGTCTTTTAAATATTATATTCATTATTAAAATCCGAATATAAATTCAATTTAATGCCTCATATTATCCAGTTTACACAATATTGCAGATTCAACTATTTCTAACCATTTCAAAAATTAAAATTAAAATTCCACTATTTTATATTAATTAAACATTCAAAATGTTTTAGTTTAAACCATTTAAATCATCAAACCAATATATTAAAATAATTAAATTAATTAATTATTAAGTTGCTAAAGATCCGGGATGTTACAAGTAAGGAGAAGAAGGCGTTTTAAATACAGAAAGAAAGAAGGTATTGAATAGGTAGGTCGACCGAATTTCATTAGAAAAGACTAAGGATTTTTATTTTGACATGACTAAGGATATTTTGCGAAGTGACTAATGATATTTTTTTCATATCAGTCATAATTTATAAACATTGTTTGTTGATTACTGTGATCACACACGAACTCCAATCATGACGAGGATGTACATTATGGTATAATTCGACGTTACGATCCTAATGAATCTTGTTTCTTCGAATTCTGAGTTAGTTTGTGATAACGGTGCTCGTTCGAGCCAAAACGGTCGATTTACTTACATTTAATTTTGCCACGCTCACAGAATAACTCCATCTGGTGCGAAACTTGAAACCTAGCAATAATTATCTGTTACGGTCTAAATAAAATTCATTTCATTGAAAATAAAGGTCGTTTGAATAAAGTCCTTTTTTAAGGGTCCAATTAAAATTAAAATAAATCAATTTTAAAATACCTCAATATCATAATATTAAAATATTATAATCGGACATACCCGAGCAGAATTTCACATATTTTCATAATAAACGATTCCAGGTTGAATTCCAAGCCAAAACGATATTCAATAAAACAAAAATCCTTTATTTTTATAAAATAAATTGTTATATTATATAAATGAATTCCAAAGCGACTATTTGAAAATTTGATTTGGACCTAAAGCAAAATCTATAATACGAAAACTTAATTTTTCTGCTTCATTAGAAAATTATTATCAAATAGATGTGGATGTTTCTTGTTTCGAAGAAATCCGACTAAAATTAGATCCTTTACGTTCCATTAAAGTTCAAAACGTTATATTACGAACTACCGCGCTGCTGCAGCTTGTTATATAATTAAAATTATAATTTAAACGTTCAGACAACGTTTAATAAACGAAATCATAAATAAAATTTAAATATAAACTTAAATAAATCTTCATATATTACCAAATCATATAATATTGCAAACTCAGCTAATTTCGACTATTTCGAAATTAAAGTATTGTTTTATTAATTAAACTAATAAATTATTCAAAATTATTAAATTCAAACCATTTAAAATCCAAATCAACATTTAAAACAATTTTTAAATATTAATTTAAATGGTTAAAAATCTGGGCCGTTACATTTTTTCCGCCTTAAAAGAATTTCATCCCCGAAATTACTAAGGTAAGAAGAATGCTACAAACCCATTTTCTTTTAAAATTCTATTTTAGTTAAAATCCTCACTTTCTAAATTTTTAAGTAAAAACTAATCCAAATAATTTTTAATCAAAAAACAAATTCATTTCTATCAACAAAAATTTCTAGAAAAAGATTTGAAATTTTTCTAACACCTTAAATTTTGGAAAACATCTGGCAGAGTCTCAATGGAGGTACATCTGTTATATTGCACAAACAATAAATATATATACATCGACCAACATGGTCGAAAAAAGAAAAAATCCAATTCAAAACAAAATCAAAAACCCAAAAATTTATAATTTGCGTAGGCATACCTTTTTCGACAGTCATTACGTGATAAGCGTTAAGCAATAAGCGAGTCTGCTCAATGGCTAAACTCGATCCACTTATCTTCAGCACATGTTCCCAACTTAGATGGAATTTATTATAATCATGCAAATTATACTTTACTCTTATAGGCAATCATTTATATCACATTCATATGCAATGTAAGTTTATGAAGGAATTTTGGGGAAAATTCACACTACAATAATAAAATTAACACCAAAACAAAACTGGATCTTGCAGAATTATTTGGTAAATCAAGAATTTATACCTGTCGATTCCTTTATAAAACCAAGGGTTTGGATCGAGTCTAAGAATTGACGAATCCGAGCGCTTTAGTGAGGCGCCTCTATGGTGTAATCCACACGAACGTCTTCTTCTCGAAATCGGAGAAGAAAAAGATTCTGGTGCTAGCCGCCATATCTAGGGTTTGTTGGTTTTGAAGAGGTAAATAAAATATGTCGACCATTGTTTTTTTTATAGTATATCATATAAAAAGTGGTTCCCCTTTTATCTTATAAAAAGAACAATTAAGCCCTAGCAAAATTAGGGTGTATACCAATAATTAGGTAACCACCGACATACCATTTCAACGCAACATTAAAATATCAAGAAATTTGATATTTTATTTATCCTATATATGTCTTTCCTTTGTAACGTTCTAAGTGTGTGACCCCATAGGTTACTATAACGTTGGCAATGGTTTTAAGTCGTATTTAAAACCATAAACAGTGATTGGCATCTAGCAATCCGTCGCTGCTACCCAAGTTATAATAATATTATCGATTCGATACAACCTTTCCGTGACAAGTGTATCAATGTAATATAATCCTTCTAACCATTATATCCAGGATTAAACTCGAGGCATGGAACGTATCACCCTCTTTATAATTTAATCCGTTTATCTTGGTCGATGAGCAGACTGTTTAAAACAAACCAATATATGAGCACGGCCATGCATTTCACAGTCTTACTCAATAAGGAGGCCCATGGATATCACTACGAATATATCATAGGGTTAAATTCCATCTAGATCATTCATAATTTTCATTCGATTCGAGATGTATCAAATAATCACCGTTATCGTTACTCTGTTACGAAATAACTTTAGATGATATCAAAACACAAATATCCTCGAATAAAATCATAATGACTTCAGATCTAAGGACCATTACATCACTTTCACTATGAGAATAACTCATGATACTGTTAATTATATTCCATGGAGTTATCTCACGATGGGTCAGCCCAATACGATATTCTCCAATACGTATTTGTGTTTTGACATAAATATCACATATATTAATGATCAATGAGATGTGATCATCAGTCAATCAACATACTAGTCTTAATGCTTTATCGTTGTCCTATATTAACAATAAAACTCGACTAGGGGCATTTAAGAATTATAATACTTATCACATTATATAATCTCAAGTTCAGTCTTACTCGAACTATATAATTCCGTATTATTATTCTGAGGACTTCTATTATATTATTATTTATATTACGCAGTAAATACAATATAATAGAATAATATTTTATTCCAAATAAAATAGTAACATCAACAGTGTTATCAACCTCATCAAATGAATTGCCTCTAGGGCATAAACTCTAACAATCTCCCACTTGCACTAGAGTCAATCATTTATGTATCGTATACTTTTGAAACTAGTGTGTCTATTAAACTTCTGCTGGGACAGAGTTTAGTTCTGTAGGTCTGCAACATTACAACTTTTGTGACTTTGCAGATATGTTTATTTCTTATGTGAATAACTTCACAGAAGAATTATATTTCTTAAAATATACGTTTGGATTGATGATGAGTTTAATGTTTTTAGGCCTGAGCAACAACCATATTGTTATCGCAATGTGTATCATTCGATCAACAATGAATTGAGTTCAATCATGAATTTCTTAATCCAAACATTTTCTTTCTTAGAATCAGTATTTATTTCTTGTTTTTTTAATTTTTTTTAAACTAACATTATTTACAATAGTCAATGTGTTATCAAATAACATTAGAGTTATTGTGTCACTCCCACTCAATTTCTTGTCTATACAAGATTTAATGGTATCTTGTGGTTTTCGATGTATCTCGAATTCTATTTTATTCCCATTGGCATCTAAGAGACTGAGTTTCTTTCACAAGGATACCAAATCAAGTAATAAACATTTTATTCTCAGGGAATTTATATCCACAAAATAGTTATCTAATTTGGGTCTGATCTTATCAGAGGAAGGACGTTTAACAAATGCCTTACATCCCAAATCTTCGTATTAGACACACTAGGCCATTTCCTAGTTCATATCTTATATGGCATCTTCAAATCGTTTTAGTGGGATTTAATATAATTGTTCTAAATTTAACTTATATGAAGATCTATATGACTTATCATTAATCGTACTATATCTTATAAGGTTCGATATCTCCGTTTAGACATACCATTCTAATATGGTGTTCTAGGTGGACAGAGTTGTGAAACAATTCCAAACTCATTCAGATAGTCATTAAATTTATTGGCTTAAATGTTCTCTTTCGAACTTTTCGAAAAATATTTATTTTCTATTAAAATTGGTTTCTAACTTCACTTTGAATTCTTTGAAATTTTCAAAGGATTCTGATATGTATTTCATAAGATATACATATCTATATCTACTGATATTATCAATCAACATAATGAAGTAATAAAACCTACCTCTAGCTTATGTATTCACTGCTCCTTATACATCATTATGTATGAGACCCAATACTTATCACTTATTTGTCGTGTCAAGTGAAAGGTGATTCAATTATTTTGCCTAATAAACAAGATTTGTATTCTTCATATAATTCAAAATCAAATAATCTCAAAATTCCATCATTATGGAGTTTTGATATACTTGCTTGTTTATATGGGCTAACTAGTAATGCTAAAGATATGTTGGAATTAAATCACTAAATTTAATCCACTCGTTATTAATGTCAAGTACATTATAGTCAAGGATTTGCAAATATCCCTAACTACTTGTGAAATTCCATAGAAATTTCATTTAAATAAAATGAATAACAATTATTCCTTTTTATTACAAATGAAATTCAAACTTGTCTTAACAAGATCTATTATAACATTTATTTTAAATGGAATTTCATAATAATAATAATTTATTTATTTAATTAAACCAGTATTTAGAACAAGAATCAACTTGCTATGGATAATCCAACAACTTTTGTTTCATTTCCATTCGTAAGTCCACTTGTCATTTTATCAGATTTCTACTTATTCTGCAATTTCTTTAAATCAACATACACTTATGTGATTTATATCTAGTATCTAATACTAGAAATATATATAAGTAGATTTTATAACATTTATATCTTATTCGGTTGAAGTCATACTTTGACTTTGGTTTTAGATCCTCTATATTTGTTAGAACAATTACGTTTGATTTATTTGAGGACAATCCCCAAATTTCAATGTTAGTCAAGAAATTTGATTCAATTCAATTTATCCTTCTTAAGGATTAATTAAAATTATCGGAATTATTTATTATTTAATATCTACATTAGATTCTAAAATAATAACTGATTCTGTAATATTTATTTAATACAAAATTTTGACAGTCAAAACTTTATATTAATATAAATATGTAACTTAAACTAAAATACACTCCCACTCAAATTAACATCCCTCTGTTTATATATACATACATACATACATATATATATATACATATACATATAATGGTGTTCCAAGATCCATATCTAGTCATGCCTTGACCCTGCTTTGGCTGAACTCAAAACACAACCTTTTAGGTAGACATCTTATGTCAATTATATCATATATAATTCTTGGATCGCATGATGAACATTTAGTTCAGTATTATTCTTTTGCTCAAATATAGAATAATTCACGCTATTGTCTCTAAGGCCATAATCGTATTATGCCGCCTAGTTAAGTCAGACCCAATAATAGGTTGGAGCACCACATTTTACTCCATCGCATATAACCAAAATAAAAGGTGCACAACGCTTTGGCGTTAGTTACATCCAGTGATTTTGGACAGTGATGAGTATATTATTGGAAGACATCACCATGACTTAATATAACAAAATTTGCTTTTAGAGGGAATTTATAATTCGTAGTGGCGAACAATATCAAAGTTATTTACATATATCAAAATATATGTAATTTATATTCTTAATATTAATTGAATTTAAATAAAATATATAAATCAAATATATATATATATATATATTATAAATTCAACATTATATAGGAATCTTGTCTATATTTCTTTTGAACATTTCAAATTATAGGTTATTCTAACTCTTGTATCAAATACAATATGCAATTCTAAAATGAATTCTCTATTAACCAATTTCATTTATTTTATTCAAATTTACATGACACTCATATGTTACATGACATCCGAATACTAAGTTCAAAACAATATATATACACACACTAATATATCCGAACAGACTATGCTGCACTTATGCCTTTTATGTATCATCAGACTATGGATTACTCGCAGCACATAGATATTAGAACATTTATAAATATCAGACAAGATTTAATCCAACATACTACCATTATCATATCAATACATATGAATTAAAAAAATATCTATTAACATTTGCAGTTTGACAAACATACAGTCATTTTAAATTTACAACTAAGTCAGACTAGTTGGTAGTTCAAAGCATGCATGTCTTTGCATCGTCAATAGCCAAACCCCTTCTTGAGTTGCCATTCGCGCTGAAACGATTCCAGCAAGCTTAACTCCTGAAGATATTAAAACAATTTTAATACATAAAGTTAGTCTCATTAATAGTGCATCTGTATGCATGTATTAATACATGGTACAAATTACGTGGTATTATGGCTTCAAAAGCCAGTTCAAACCTTTGATAAATCATGACTAACAATTAGTCATGTTGCCAATGTAATTCATTTATTGTTCAATGACAATCAATGATATCCACTATTTAAAACTATGTTAATATGAGATAAACTATGAACTGATTTCATAGTTAATTCTGGGTTCAACTTTCTCAGATCTGAAAATAAAATGTGCTGTTTGAATTGAGCAGTTGCTTATTTTCATATCTGTTTTTGATTGTTATATATAAGTATCAGTATACAAATATAACTAGGCAGTTCGCAAAATGCAGAATATTAAAATTATGGTACCAATTTTAAAAAATAACTGCTTTTACACATATATATAATCACAATATATATGTATATGCATGTTACTTACACAGTCAACCATGATGATATTTAAGAGTTATCTATATAACACTATCAGATTATAACTAGATACAAGAAATAAAGAGATGAATATATTAAACTAGAATTCCAGATTTCAGATTATCAGTATAATAGGTAAAACTGGAATTAAGTTAAAAACAATATCCTGATGCATGATTGGCAATTCAAAATATATATGTGTCCTTGATAGTGTTCATAACACTATTTATATGATTCATTGTTTAAATGGATAACAATCCAATTGTGTTCAGATCCAACTGTAAGGCAACTAATGTAGTTTAATATGATCTGCCCTTTTAATTTCAAATGCATAGCATTTTATTTTAATTTACATGTAATTGATACTGCACCTTATATAATCATGAATGTACATCTAAATTCAAGACTTAAACTAAGGTCAACAGTGTCAAGGTAGTAATGATTGGTCAACATATTAACATTTTCTAATAACAACTTATCATACAATAATTTATACTAACTAAATCAAGTCTCACATGATTCATCTATCATGCAGAACAAAATATACATATCATTTTAAGTACTAAACTCAAAATGAAAACTATCCATTTAACATTAAAACAGGATAAAACTAAAACAGGTGTGGGATGCTTAACCATTGGGTCATGGCCAATGTTTACATATATGGTCTGTTCTGGGTTTAATACAGAGTTAAAACTGCTAAAATAATAATGTACTTGTAACAAGATATATATATATATATATATATAGACTACTTCTTTATTTATAACTACCAATTGCAAATCAAATTTGCATTGGTATCTATAAGACAAGTAGAAGTATAATATTGTTCATTGATATATCAAATATATGTATAATCTTGTATGAACAGCTCTTATATCAGGTAACTTGTAAAACTTGGGTGAACATTAATCTGCAAATCATATTTGCGTTCACCCAAATATTAATATATATATGTGTGTGTGTGTGTGTATATATATATATATATAGATATATATAAAAATCAGTTCAGTACAATTATTGTGAAATAAAACTGTAAATCAAATTCACATTTTATATATCAACATATATGATACCAAATATCATCAGTCAAATATTCATGACCATACAACATGTATCATATACATATATTTATAATATATATGGTCATAAACATAGTGTAATACATTACTTCTAACAGTATTATTAATGGTGAACTGATGCCAAATCTGGAGCAAAATCCAAAATTTATTAAACATGTATAACATAAACATGTCAGAAAAAGATTTTGTAATGAGTTATGATACAAACCTTTTATATCAACATCATAAAACCAGAATAAAGAATCAGATTCTCTGTAATGTTTAAATCAAATTTCAAGATTGGTTTTAGTTGATCAAAATGCATACGCATCAAAACTTATATGTCAATTACATATGTATATGATATTACAACACATAAGTTTTATAGAATCAGCAACTCTCAATACATATATTGTGACTTGATTTTATTCTATAGTTTATTGATGTAATCTGAATCCAAAACTCATGGAATTACTCATAAATATCTGACTCTGTTTCATGTACATGATTTCAGTAAATCAAAATAATATGAAAATTATCTCACTGATTTGTTAATCAGTATAATTGTATTTTGACCGAAATATTGAAATTCAAAATTTTATAATGATTCAAAACCAATTAGCCAGATTTATTAGATCAGCAATCTATCATATAGATCACCATATGTAAAGATCTGATCTAAAACAATCTATCAGACACATGTTTATTAAGCATAAGAATAAATATAAGTTCAAAACTTTTATTACCGTGAACCAACCCAATATGATATGTCTGAAAATTGTTGAGACAATGGCCAGACAGATTGGGACGTTGAACAATTCTAAATACAATCAATTATAGAATCATTCCATAAGCATAAATATAAGTTAACAATGTAAAGTTAAACATATTTAAGCAAAAGGAATTATATCGAATATAAGTTCCCAAATCAATTTCAAATTTTATATATGTAATGACCTGACAGTCATCATTATGGCTTACAGGCTATATTTGATAGTGGAACAATATCATGCAATTGAAATACCCATAAGTCCATATATGAAACTGTAATACATTAAAACAGAATCATAACTATTACTATTATCAATAATCAAATATATTTGATTTAAAACTTGAAAGAGATTTCATATGTAAACCTATCCAAACACGATTGAAACACACAGATGTAACAGAGCAATCGTGTTATTCCAGAATGTAATAAAATTATTAAATATAGTGAATTCCCAAAATTAACAGAGTGTTCATTTCAGGTTTTATATCAACTATAAAATGTTGTTTACTGCAAAACAATTTCACATCTCGTATCAAATAATGTTTTAAACTGCAGTAAACAATTTCAGTTCTAAATCGAATTTATCAAGATTTCTCGAAACCATATTTCTAATAATCTCGATTGTCGATCCAAAAAAATTGCGATTTCAGAAATCTTAACACTCAAGAATCAACAAGTTCATTAGTGTAAAATCATTCCGGAATTTTAATCGATATCAAAACTGGAACAGTTCGAGATCTAAAATGATTATATGTATATTGGGATCGAGTCTGACTACAGATTAGTGTTCATAACATCTGTATTATCACGAAATCATTATTAACAGCCAACTCAAACATGTCGAATTCTTAAAACCTGGCTCTGATACCGTTGAAGAAATTTTGGGGAAAATTCACACTACAATAATGAAATTAACACCAAAACAAAACTGGATCTTGCGGAATTATTTGGTAAATCAAGAATTTATACCTGTCGATTCCTTTGTAAAACCACGGGTTTGGATCGGGTCTAAGAATTGACGAATCTGAGCGCTTTAGTGAGGCGCCTCTATGGTGTAGTCCACACGAACGTCTTCTTCTCGATCAAATCGGAGAAGAAAAAGATTCTGGTGCTAGCCGCCATATCTAGGGTTTGTTGGTTTTGAAGAGGTAAATAAAATATGTCGGCCATTGTTTTTTTTCTTTTTCGTATATCATATAAAAAATGGTTCCCCTTTTATCTTATAAAAGGAACAATTAAGCCCTAGCAAAATTAGGGTGTATACCAATAATTAGGTAACCACCGACATACCATTTCAACGCAACATTAAAATATCAACAAATTTGATATTTTATTTATCCTATATATGTCTGTCCTTTGTAACGTTCTAAGTGTGTGACCCCATAGGTTACTATAACGTTGGCAATGGTTTTAAGTCGTATTTAAAACCATAAACAGTGATTGGCATCTAGCAATGCGTCGCTGCTACCTAAGCTATAATAATATTATCGATTCGATACAACCTTTCCGTGACAAGTGTATCAACGTAATATAATCCTTCTAACCATTATATCCACGATTAAACTCGAGGCATGGAACGTATCACCCTCTTTATAATTTAATCCGTTTATCTTGATCGATGAGCAGACTGTTTAAAACAAATCAATATTTGAGAACGACCATGCATTTCACAGTCTTACTCAATCAAGAGGCCCATGGATATCACTACGAATATATCATAGGGTTAAATTCCATCTAGATCATTCATAATTTTCATTCGATTCGAGATGTATCCAATAATCACCGTTATCGTTACTTTGTTACGAAATAACTTTAGATGATATCAAAACACAAATATTCTCAAATAAAATTATAATGACTTCAGGTCTAAGGACCATTACATCACTGTCACTACGAGAATAACTCATGATGCTGTTAATTATATTCCATGGAGTTATCTCATGATGGGTCAGCCCAATACGATATTCTCTAATACATATTTGTGTTTTGACATTAATATCACGTATATTAATGATCAATGAGATGTGATCATCAGTCAATCAACATACTAGTCTTAACGCTTTATCGTTGTCCTATATTAACAATAAAACTCGACTAGGGGCATTTAAGAATTATAATACTTATCACATTATATAATCTCAAGTTCAGTCTTACTCGAACTATATAATTCCGTATTATTATTCTAAGGACTTCTATTATATTATTATTTATATTACGCAGTAAATACAATATAATAGAATAATATTTTATTCCACATAAAATAGTAACATCAACAGTGTTATCAACCTCATCAAATGAATTGCCTCTAAGGCATAAACTCTAATAGTTTAAATATTCAGGTTATCCACTTCAATTTATTTCATACATATAACTCAATTCACATGAAATTTATTAGAAATCCATTCTAACTTCATAATACCTGAATTCATTCTTTCAATGGTTTTCAATCCAGTTCAAATCCATATCAATGCTATTTATTTCAATCATACAATCCAACTAATTTCCAAACATTCCATCCAAATTTGTTAACTTAGAGGTATATTTATTCCCAAACTCAAGTCAAATTCTGACTGACTTAAGTTAAATTTTATTTCAAAAATTATAGTCCAATTATGACTAATATAATTCATATTTACTTAACATTGAAAATTATCATTCATATTTGAAATTCTTCCCTGATTAGTCTTTCAATTCCATAACCAAACCATTCAAATCAACCAATCAAGGCAATACAAGGTTCAATAATCAAATCAATAATTTAAGAGAATTATTTCTCTCTCTCTTTTTTTATAAAAATATGATTCGGGTAAAATTATTTCATTTACCCACTTTACAAAATAATTTAAAAATAATTTTATATTCAAATTACAATACCCGCGCTTATATATATACACACTCAAACTCAATCTAGAGTATTACTAACCTCATCTCTATCGAGTTACACCACAGAGCCAAAGTTATCACTAAACCAATTGCTCTGATACCAAGTTGTAATGCCCCACTTTTCTGTACAATCTAAGATGACATTTAACTACCACAGTCAACCCAAATTATATTGAAAAGTAGAATGTTAAGAGAAAGAAGTTAGAGGGCGAGACTGAACGAAAGAATATTATAATAGAAGAAAGAAGAAGAACATCAGAAACTCACAGCGGAACGAATAAAATATAATATATATCAAATCTCTTTACACAAAAGAAAATTTGTATATACATATCAATCATCGGAGTACAATATATATCAGATACAGTGGAACAAACTTTAAATATCTACTGGTGAAGCCTCCTGCTTCCATCTCCTGAAATCTATGCAAGAACTAACCTGGAAAATATGTTCGGTCTGACCCGAGCATATTTTGAAGCAAAGCAAAAACACCTGGATCGGTCTGGAATACTTTCAGTGCTAAATTCACATCGACAATCGGCTTAACTTTAGAAAACCCTTTTGAAAGAAAGGATAACAGTAACACCAGCCCACACATAAACACGGACGGTTTTTACCTTACTATAACCCAAAATATTTTTGATATATCAAAATTCAGTGATATTATAATAATGTCTATCAAATCACAAATAAATAACCATCTAGCAGAACGCTTACATCTCACGCTCTACATATTTAATACAAAATCAAAACCGCGTGGCGCTTATTGGAGATTGGATTCCAACTATGGCAAGGTATGGGACCACCTTTCTGATCAGTGTACTCTAGAGGGAAATACACTGGGGTACAACAAGAACATCGTGTAACCCAGGCTAAACACGATCGGTCATTCATTTAGCTTGAGTGTACCGAACGTATTGTCACCCACCGGTGGGAGCTAACCACCGTTCCCACAGGACAACATCGAAAGATTAAAGAAGGAAATGGAATTTCCCTAGATGGTGAAAATACACGCTGCATGGGAGCGACCTAACTAGCCATGCGACCTACCTGATTTTTGCCATTTCCCGGTTGATGAGGCTTGAGGTCACGATTTACCCTTTTGAACATCACATAATATTCACTTTGAATGCCACATCGTCAGATCCATCAAATCACTAATTGACGTCTACAAATATACTCAAGGTATTAAGTAAGAGAATTTCTACCAGATTTGGTATATTTGCAAAAATCAATGTACGTGAGTTTTCAAGAAATACTCTGTCAGACATTCGTCCATACAAGTCATCCAGGAACAGGATGAACCGAAGGCACCCTCTTAACGCATCTTAGGAATCACCCTACAGATCAGTAGCGAGAATTCCTTGCAACTCTGTAGATTTCAACCACGACAGAACCACAGTGTATCTCTAGTTGCAAGTCAGAGAATATAAGTAGTTCTTCCGTTTTATGAAGATCTGCTGTCTTCAACGCTCCATTTTTTTATTCCTTGCAAGTTAGATTCGATCGCAACGTTGATTCGAAGTGGTTTGGGTCTAGTTCCCATCCCGGTCTCTTCAAAACAACACATCAAAAGGTCCAATAAGATATTTGTTGATAGCTGCTTTTTTAAGTAACAACTCACATAGTACTGTCAAGTATCTTGGCAACTCAGGCCCTCGTTGATTAAAATTATTTATTAAAACACTCCATTGAATCATTGAAAATCATTTCATATAATTTGTCGATTTCATTTACATATCTTGACGACTCATCTTTATTTCGTCATTTGGAAATAATGCCTCTCTTTTATTCACACTCCGCTTTATTCTCCTTTAATTCTGGAAATGTTACAATATTTTGATAAACCATTTATTCCCTTATAGTTGGAAAAGTCGATATGTCAATATATATTGTTAACTCACTAATATAATCCCATTAACAATTCTTATGCGGCAAAAACCAGGTAAAATAACATATGCCCTCTTATAAAAACTCAATAGCTTTTACTTCGCTTCCACTTAAAGATTTTATGGGAATCTACTTAAATTCCAAATGATTATTTCTTCTTCCAATTTAATATAACTCTTTCCATTTCTAATTACTTATTATTTAAATTAGTATGTTTCACTCATATTATTTCCGTTATCTGTAAAATAGTGCCATATAAATAGCCTAAAGGCATAAATAAAACTTTATATTTCAACTCGGCTAAACCATATTAATTTGTCCATTGTTTAATTTCAAGCTCATTAAATTAAATTACATTTCAAACCTTGCAAAATGAATTGCAAATGTTCTACGAATATAATAATTTATTTCAATCTCCTTTTCCCGTTATTGACTAATATCATTCCTCGATAATAATGAAGTAGTTCAAGTTGGGGTATTTTATTTACCTCCTAGACCTTGATCAACTACATTCTTATCTCAGAATAAATAGAAGTCCGTAACTCAAAACCCATATTCTATCATTCATATCTTATTTCCTATTTAAAACATGGTTTTATAGACCATAACCCATACTTTTGAAAATCTCAGTCGACGATAACCATTTACTTGTATATTTATTAAGTAATCATTACCAAATTATTAACCCATTGCTTCAAAACTTCTGTCCACAATTCTATTCATACTTGGATCCATTTACTAACACTTTATCCAAAACTCTTTCACATTATAAATAATCTAAATTTTGTATTCATAACCAAAAATTCCTTTGTCAACATCTTTTTATTTCAAAACAATAACTATCTTTTCACCTTTGAAATTTCACTTCGATTACGATATTTACTTAATTTAATTCTTAAGTAAATTATTTATTCAAGGCCCTTGACTTAGTTTGAAACTTCAAACCCCCTTTTGCTTATAAACTTGGATTCATTCTTAACATTCTATTTTGAAATTCATTTAGCATGATTCAATTAAGAATCCATTTAAACTTAATCACTTCGTAAATGGTTTCATTTAAGAAGTAAAACTCTTTTCGAAATAATTATTTACCTTATCATTACTGAAGAAAAAGTGTATTATTTTATCGTTAACTAACAATAGATTATTTAATCTCCTTGATAAGTTATTAAGATGATAATAACTTTTATAAATAATAAACTGTTCGACAATTACCTTAAACACAATTATATTAAGATTAATTAATCGTTAAGTTAAAACTACATATAAATAATAAAATCTCACTTAATTGTTTCCTTAAAAACAAATATCCTGGGTTATTAACTTTTTGGTTAATACATGACTCTTTTATGTATTCAAACATAAGTTTTTTTTGGCAAGGCATATTCAAACATAAGTTGTTATTATATAATTGTTTTAATATTTCTGTATAAAACCAAGTCATAAATATCACTTTATGCAAAAACTTTCTATTCAAAACAAAATTAAAACTTCGATTCAGTTATAAAAATAAATTTAACTTAAAATACATTATTTCGCTTGATGGCGAATTAATTTCTCAAAACGATGGATTTTAGACCATCCGCTGCCAATTATTTAATCAATACTGCATATTGATTAAAACAAAACGATTCGGTTCAACAATCAACATTCAATTCAATCATCGATATCTAAACTGGGTATAATAACATAAATTGGAATAAACAACAAATAGTATACAATTTATTTGAGGAATCTGGTCAGATTCTCCAACCTGTCCTTTCGTGCACAACAACTCATAATATCGTTCAATAATAGCATATGAAATGAGAAATTATAATCCAATGCATTTGAACGACCAATTTATAAATAAGGACAAACAATCAACCAATAAACAAATAAAAATCATCCATAGCATTCATAGCATCCGTTTAATCAATTTAATGATAAATATTAATAATATGAATTTAACACATCACAGCATTCCAGAAGTGTGAGAATTAACTCACCATTTTTATTTCCGACGATGTTGTGTCATTTTATATAGTTTCAAACTAACGTTTGAAACTACATAAAATCCCAGTGGCCTCTGAATTATTCCCTTCTAGCTCGACTGCATAGCCTTCGTTTATGTGATTCCAATATCTCTCGTTTTTGTCAAATTATGTTCATGTGTGAAAAGCTGGTTTCAGTTTGTAATTAATATCAGATAACCAATCATAGGGACAAGGTACATAGCACTCAAATTATATTTAATATAATTTTACCCTTAAACCATTTGAATACCATATGTTTGAACTTTATTAGTGTTATATATATATAACATATTCTGATAGGAATCAAGTTGGACGATTTAATAAGCATACGTAATTTAATACATAATATAACCTAACTATAAGCATCATACGTTGAAACTAATAGGGACAAAATATTTATAAATATGCTTGACATAAAGAAACAGTACGAAATGTTGGTATATAGAAATGGTCTGTTTTCGAAAACCATTATAGTTGTATTTGAGATTTATAAAACCACTAACTATATAAAATAAATTCTAAATTTTTGCTTAATCACCATTGCGTTTATTAACATTCTTAAATCTATTTAAATTCTCCACTTCGTTTTTTCTTTTGTAATCAATACTAGTTTATCCCTTCTAACATTTTATTGTTATAATCAATACTAGGTTATCCCTTCTTTTGTAATCAATAATTGGTTCAAACATATCAGAGCACGATATATACATATACATATATATATACATATACATACATATATATATATATATTATATCGCAAACTTCTTTACCCAATATTATTCATAAAAAAGCATGGTAGTCACCTTTTAACTCGTAATTAGGTACGCAATATTCCCTTCTTCTTCGATTGGACCTTCAGCAAAGTACACGGTCTCCCACTACTCCACCGCGCCTCCATCCCCTATGCCACCTGGACCCATCACCAGACCCTTACCAGAACCGCCAGCCTCTCCCGCCCCTCTTTCAACCGACCTCACCACCCAGCAGTAAGTGGGACCCTTACGAACGAGATAACCCCGAGTCCATAATATAAAACGCGAAGTTCTCCCCTTCTAAAACGATCATAGCTGCCGCCCATACTATAAAACGTGAAGTACTCACCTTCTAAAATGATCACAGCCGCCGCCATTAGTGATTAGTCAACGTCGCACCTCTGCTTCTGGCCACCAATGTCGGTGCCTCCTCTCCTACTCACTATTTCGTGAAATCGTCTCCCGTCCTTCAACGAACTACTCAATAAAATTCCACCTTCCTCATTTAGAAAGAACGAACTGTGTGCAACATCTGTGAGCCTTCCATCCTCCCTTTCGTTCTAGTCGTTCCCTTTAACAGCATCTCGCTGCTGGCTTTGGGCCTCCGTTCGCCCCCCTCGAGGCCACTCGACCACCCACAGTTCGTTGCCTCCTCTGAATGCAGCGCCTAGGCTTTACTGGCCTATACTTCGTGCGACACAGAAGTGAAACACAAGCCGTACTAAATACACATGGATTCGAAGCTCCTATTTCGAGAAGTGCAACGAAATTCATTTTGTTTGATTTGGTTGAGAATTTTACTGCATATTATTTTGAGGGGTATTGGTGCTTTACTTTTTAGAATGAGAAGAAGGCTTGGCTTGTACAAGCTTCTATTTTTATAGAGAGGAGAAGATAGCAAGTATTTTGTTTGATCTTCTTTTTAAGTCACGCTTATGTTATGTTGAGTAAGGAGAAGTAGGCATTTTAAATACAGAAAGAAAGAAGGTATTGAATAGGTAGGTCGGCCGAATTTAATTAGAAAAGACCAAGGATTTTTATTTTGACATGACAAAGGATATTTTGTGAAGTGGCTAACGATATCTTTTCATATCTATCGCAATTTATAAACGTTGTTTATTGATTACTGTGATCACATACGAACTCCAATCATGACAAGGATGTACATTATGGTATAATTCGACATTACGATCCTAATAAATGTTGTTTCATCGAATTCTGAGTCCGTTTGTGAAAACGGTGCTCGTTCGAGCCAGAACGGTTGATTTATTTACATTTAATTTTTCCACGCTCATAGAATAACTCTGTCTAGTGTGAAACTTGAAATCTAGCAATAATTAGCTATTACGGTCTTAATAAAATTCGTTTCATTGAAAACAGAGGTCGTTTGAATAAAGCCCCTTTTAAGTGTCCAATTTTAATTAGAATAAATCAATTTTAAAATACCTTAATATAATAATATTAAAATATTGTAATCGGACATACCCGAGTAGAATTTCACATATTTTCATAATAAAATATTCCGGGTTGAATTCCAAGCCAAAACGATATTAAATAAAATAAAAATACTTTATTTTTATAAAATAAATTGTTATATTATATAAATGAATTCCATAGCGACTATTTGAAAATTTGATTTGGACTTAAAAAAATCTACAATTCGAAAACTTGATTTTTCTGCTTCATTAGAAGATTATTATCAAATAGATTCGGACATTTCTTATTTCGAAGAAATCCGACTTAAATTGGATCCTATAAGTTCAATTAAAGTTCAAAACGTTATATTACGAACTACTGCGCCACTGCAGCTCGTTATATAATTAAAAGTATAATTTAAACGTTCAAACAACATTTAATAAACGAAATCATAAGTAAAATTTAAATATAAACTTAAATAAATCTTCATATATTACCAAATCATATAATATTGCAAATTCAGCTAATTTTGACTATTTCGAAATTAAAGTATTATTTTATTAGTTACACTAATAAAATATTCAAAATTATTAAATTCAAACCATTTAAAATCCAAAACAACATTTAAAATAATTTTTAAATATTATTTTAAATGGTTAAAAATCTGGGCCATTACAACTACAGTTTTTTGCTGAGTAATAAATAACAACAACACAGATAATAATCGGAGTAAATGCGGAAAAAGAAACAACACAGAATTTACCCAGCTTCGGCGGAACTTTGCCTACTGCTGCATTCGCCAAGGTTTCTACTAAGTATTAAAACAATCTCTATGCATACAATCTCTTGTAAACTCGTGAAACCCGCTCTCAACTGTTCTAATCCTATGCTAAAAACCCTGCACTGATCTCTATCCCCAAGATCAGATTTCCTTGAATTACAAACTCGTAATTCATAAACCATAGTCTAGAAAACTAGTAAACTTCAAAAATATTACAAAATAAAAACTTGAAACTTGAACAAGCAAAACCCTCAAATTAATAGATTAAGTTAAATATAATAGCCACCCCCTTTTATTTTCTTTATAAAATATGCCAGCTTCCTCCTTTTTCTTCAATGGTGATCGAATAGCTAAACTGGGGTTTTGTTACTTTTCCTAAAATTGCGACTCCTGATACTTAATGTAATTTCTTCTCTGATTGCTCCCGATTGTAGTCTGTTCAAGCGATTTGGGCATACTGATCGAAACACTTATGAGTTATTCTGATTTTGATTTCCCTATGCTCAAATTTATTTGCTTGGTTTCAATCAATTAAGCCAATGATGAAGTAGGTTTATTTATAGAATTTTGATATCTCTATAATCTCGGGTTTCACGATGTTAGACTTAGTCGTATGATATATATGCATGAGTATTTGCTTGACTTCCATGGCTTTGAATTGGATTTGTATATACGGGAATTTGAATTTGTCTCTTCCGTGAATTTCATGCAATATATTTGTATTTCTGGAAAAAAATCTTCGGCGATTTCTGGAACTTCGAAATTTTCAACTTAGACATTTTCAACATGAAATAAAATTCATATTTTGCAAATATTCCTCTGCGGTTCCTCTACCTCGAACTATTCCGATCGTTGCTTGAAATAAAATTTCGATCTGGTGATTTTTCCCTTGATAAATTGGATTTACCTTCCATGGCATTCGAATTGAACTTGATGCATATACTTGATCACTGCTGTCATTCTGTTTATAGCATCCTGAATTGTTCTTGTACACTGCCTCCATGTATCACTTGCTATATCGCTGTGCTCTTGCATCTCGTTGTGCTCATGAAATGAGCCTTTGGACTTAGTGCTTGTTGGATGCCAGTGTCATTGCCCATGCTATACTCTGGTTTGGTTCCTTATGCACTTCCTATTTGGTTTTTGCATTGTTATAAGAACTAAATACTACCCTTTATCATGTGCATTCTTGCTATGACCTACTACTATGTACTTCATGCTTGCATTATTACAATCTCTATTCTTGGTTGTGGCTATTGCTATATACTTGTGTGCACACTTGATCGACCATGTGTACTTGTATTTGTTGTGAAATGCTTGAGTTTTTGAAATTTAACGTGTGCTTCTTTTATCTGACATTTTGCCTTGCTCTATGCAACTGAACCATCACTCTTCATGTGATTAGCAATGTGCTTTAAAACTCTAGCATTTTTATGAAAGAATCTTCATGGCATTCAAGTGTTTTTGATTGATTGGTAAATATTAATTCATGGCTAGTCGTTATATGATTAGTTGTAACCCATGCTTGCACTTGAGACTTGCTCCTAACCATTTTTCTTTCTGCCTTTGTTGATTCGCTTTTGATCACAATGCTCGCCCATATAATTGATCAAACATACACACACACACATACAGATATATATATGCACGTATTTGTATGTGTATATGTGTGTGTATCCATATATATCTTTGTTGTGTATCCATATTATACTTGTCCATTTTGATTCATGCTTGTTGACTTGTATGGTCCATATGGTCCATGCTGTCGTTTCTAGTTGCTTGTATTAAGTGTATTTTGTTTTGTGATTTATTGTCTTACCTCTTGCTTTGATGTTATATGCATTGTCATGACCACTGGGTGCAACATCATTGGTGTGACCAAGCTGTGCATGAATTTGTGTTTGACCATATTGTTGCACACTTGCTTTGGTTTGGAAATGTTGTTTACATGTCCGACTTATGCACCTGCACATTATAATATATATGTGTATATATACATACACATGTATGTGTATACATGTATTGTGCATGTGTAATTTTTTAAAATATATATATGTGAGCTATTTGAAATACGGACATGAATATTTTATTTATTTAAATCAGCAGACTATTATATGTTATTACGTAGCTGGTCAAGATAAGCAGATCATAAATGTGAGTCGAGGCTAGTCTTGATCAGCAGACCATTACAGCTATGTTGGGGCTGATATGCAGATGCTAGAGATTTAGTCTGCCTTGTGGTATTTACCGTAAATTACCGTGAATATCACAAGTAGTCTAGACTTAAATAAATGCATATAGCAGACCATTCTAAAAAAAATGATGAGAAACACACCAAAATTTAGAGGCAAATAAAAATATAAAATAAATTTATATTTGATAGGATTTAAATCTATTTTTTGTTTCGGTTTACTTTGTGTGTTTCTTTGACGAGTGTGTAGGTGACTGGACATGATCTGAAGCACATGAAGACTCAGTGTGTAAATGTCTGTATATGTAATTAAGTCTGTATATAAAATTGTATATGTAATTGAGTGAATCGAGTGAAATGTAGTGAGGAACCAATGAATAAGTGATTGATATTGTTATATAATAGTGAACTATACAAATGGAGTCAGAAGTTTGTACAATTTCAAATGTAGAAGTAAAATATTCATTTGTATAAAAATACTGTTTGAATATTGAATTGTGTGCAATAGTATTCTATTCAATCTAGATATTTATTTCCCTATGTGATATGTAATGTAGAATAGTACTGTTCACAAACACATTTATAATGTATATATATGTTTGTTATTATCAAAACAAAAATCATTTTGTTATACTCAATAGCTACAACATGAGAAAGTAGATTACTAGGGCCTTTGGGCCATTCTTAATGAATATCAATCTGAACATTATAACCTGCTCGGACGAGTACACCAATGTCTACAACTTAATATATCATGAATTAAATCCAATACAATCATTAGCCTTGCACCAACATGACTCGAGTCACGGTTCCGTCTTCAAAACTATAGTTTATAGTGTTAGACAACATAATGTATTCACTCTAGGAGATTGGATTGACTTTAGCAAGTAACAGTATGGAAGTTGTCAAACACAATGAATGCGTTCAAAGGAGGAACAAGTGCCGATAGGACATAAAAACATTATAAAGCTACCTCCAAGCGGTAGGACTTAGGAGATTATGATGTCGGCCTCTTCATATTGGTGCTGGTTCAATAGAAAAAGGGACTCCTGTGTTATGTCCAACAATAATAGAGAAGGATGGATATTTTGCATATGGTTGTCCTTAATATTATTTTATGTAGAGACTTGTATGCATCATCTTATTTGAATTGGTAATTTCAATTATAATTGTAGCTTCTATATTATTTTATTTTGATGTAGGTTTTTATTGTTATTTGACTTTGTTTGGTATTTTTTTGTTTTGGTAGGTTTTCGATCTTTAAAATGTTGATGGAAATGATACAAGATGTTTAGCATGAAATAAAATTCTCAATGTGGAATTTTTTTTCCCTTTGAAATAATATTTTCTGACCTCTACATCAAATTTAGGTAGACAAGTCGGTGATGCTTGTTTATATAGGATAACTTGTAAGTGGGGTTAGGATCATACTGGAAAAAGATAATGATTTTGGATGTTAAAACATCAAATTTGACTCTAATGTGGTTTGAATGTTGTGCTATGTGCCACAAAAAGCATGTTCAGCCATTATATATACAAAAATATTGGAGCAGCAAAGAGAAAGTTCTTTTTATCTTTTATGCATACTATTTAAACAATATTTTCATCTTAACAATGTATAGTACATGAATTTTACTGTATGCAAATGTTCAAATAAATTATTATTGTGATGTGAGGTTCGCTATGTTGTAGGGCAAAAGACTAAAAACTAAACGGGTATTGTATCCTTCGTTTTGACTGTACATTAGGTGATAGGTTAGCCCAAAGTTTTTACTGCATTCAGTTACCTTTTTAGTACCTCACCTCGAAAACAATTAGAGCATTTTACGTGAATAATATGATCAGGTGACGTGACATGGTTCATCAATCAATGCATGCTTTTAAACTATGTTTGTCCAGTTGTTAGTTGTATTGAGAAGAAAATGAAATAAAAGTAAGATACAACATTGCCTCGTTACTTAAACGCTAAGGTTCAACATTACATAAAATAGACCGATAGCAAGTCATCTTCAAATTTAAAAGAATTCTTCCAAACAACCATCTTAGTACTCATATGCATAACAAACTTGAAAGGTCCTGAGAAAGTACTAAGGGAAAAGTTCCCAACTATAAAACATGAAGTAAATATTGAGTACGTGAAGACATCACCTTCCCTCATTTTAGAATCTACAATTCCACTTCGCCAGAAAGAGAACATGCAGGTTTAGAAGGGATTAATCTTAGCCATCAGACACATGATATCCAATCGTATAGCTTAGGTTTAGGTGTTTCGAGTGTGTAGACTTTCGACTAAAGTAGCAGCGTCCTTTCAGAATGCCTCTTTCTATGTCATTTTCAAAAATTTCCACACTATACAACCCGCCTATAACAAAATGTTCTACAACATCAGAAAATTCAACCCTATTTTTCTAATGTTCACGAATGGTGTTTAACCAAATTAACATTTACGCTCAGATTTGTCTCATTCGTTATTTTTCCTTCCTTCTCCTCTAGGCATGAAGAATGTTATTCGCCACTGCCAGAGCTACGGGGTTGCCGACTGTTTATTCAAAATGGACGGTGTTCTCTAAAATGTGCAAACGGGCAAAAAAGTCTAAGCTAGTAGTTAATTATACTTAATTGCCTACAAATTTTGTCCATCCGTTTTCATCCCAAAAACATAGTACCTGTTGTATGAATAATTACACAAATATCTCCAATACCAATCTAATTGTGCAAAATGTTGATTTGATTTGCACAAACTTCAAAGTTGCATAGCGTAATACAAAAGGCGTAGGAGCAAAACAAAAAAGAGGATCTAGCTTGTCGATTAATTATCAACCGCTAACTTAATGAAAAATAATCACCAAACAAAACAAAATAGAAGAAAAGAAGAAGACACGAAGATTTAACGTGGTTTGGCTAGCCTACGTCCACAGACCCCACAACTATTCTTTATTTCATCGAAGAGAGTACAAAAGAAAACACAAGAGTGAAAATACAAAATTGTGTGCACTAGATGGAGAGATTAACCTATAATTAAAAATTGAATAATCAGTTTTAACAAAGACTTATATTCACTTAAAACCCCTAATTGATTGACCATAGAAATTAGGGTTTCCTAAGGAAGAGAATAATGGTGGATGTGATCTCACATTCACACACCACTAATATGAAGATATAATAGTCTTCAGGATGAAAGGTTGCTTTGGAGACGAAAAGAAATAATTTCATAACTATATTAAAATCTTTCCAAATGTCCAAGGTTTGATTGCACTGCAAATAGAAAGTGAAGATCTTGGTTTCTATATATTTGCTCCCTTGCATGATTCTCCAAGCCTAATCATTTATTTCTTTATATTACAAAATAAATGAATTTATAAGTATACATCTTTCCTCATTTATAAATCTAGTGATTAATTAATTGATTAGGTAACCAATTTGTTTTCTACCAAAATATCCTATCAAATATTTCTATATATAACATAATTGGTTAATTGAATTAATTAATAATTTCTCTCTTAAACAAATATTTTAATCATATAAATTTAACACTCCACCTTGATCCTAATATAACAAAATCTCAATAAATTGTTGGGTCTACACCATCGAACTCGATGTGAACTACTTTAGGCAAAATTTCCTAACTAGAGCTTCCAAATATGTGCCAAGCATAAGAAAGATAGTATGCACATCAACAAACAACGCACATATAGGAAATACCAAAAATTCTTCAAAAATATGATGAAGCAGACAAACTTGTAGATAAAAAAATCTGAGAGACTGATGGAGACTTCATGGTACGCTTCACCTTCTTCATCATGTATTGAGTGAGGACATACTTAACATTATCTACTACAACCTCCTGAAGAATTTTACTCAACTTCACCAAGTCTACCTGAAACGATCAAACTTCCCCTTTCGGGAAAGCCTGGATTGAGTTGAGAACACGACGCATCAGAACACAAATAATAGAACATTCCGTTGCTATTTCAACAATTACATCAGAGTACAAGAATATTCCAGAGTAAGAATAACTATTACACATTGGAAATACAGTATCAGAGATTTTAAAAATTACATAGCAGCGGAAAATGATACATAAGTATAATGCATAGTTGAAAATAAAAACTAACACAACTGAAAGAGATATATGGATAAAAAGCTTTTCGAATATAACTCCAGCTATAATCTAGGATCCTGTGAAAAGAAATATCTGCGAAAACCAAAACTACTAGCTGCCCGTGTGGAAAATATGGCCACCCAGAGTTTAGATTAAAAAAATAAACTCCAGGTCAGTCATGGGACTAGTGTGAGAACTAAAATAGTTATTAATTTGATTTTAAAGTTAGGTAAATCAAGGGACCATGCCGTATAACACGAAACGGGTTTACCCCCAAGAATACCAGTGCATAAATAAACAGCGCAATGCTAATTAAAGAAAAATGAAGCTATTATAAGTATCAGGTCCCATCACACAATGCAACGCAAGCCAGAGAATAAAGATTTACCTTATAATAGCCAAATATACTTGGTACGCGAAATTTATCTTTTATTATCACTATAAGTGTATAGTGTAGAAATCAATTTCGAAAGTAAATGTATTAATCCTAGACGACATGAGCACCCCATCCCACTATGTTGCCATATATAGGTTTACAATTAAAACCGTAAAGCTCGTATTGGAAAGTTGGATTTCCATCATGATGGCTCTTGATACGAAAGATCTATCGTGTAGTGCAATTCCCCACGGCTTACGTCCTAGGCATGGGAAAACGCCGCTTACTCTATCCATTTAGGAATCGGGGGGTGTTCCCTATCCTTCTGAGCATGGAGCGACTATACTCAGCTCATCTCGGTCGACTGAATCCATCCTCATATCGAAAGCATACTGACCTGACCATCAGTTCTCCATCATACCGGTGTGTGAGGCTCGCGAAGTAATGCTACACAAAGCTATGCTTTGATCATCATTCACAAGGCTTTTCTTTTCAACAAAAGCCTTGATCCATGCATCTTAGCATGTCACATTCTCAATCCACACCATACTATTGATTTCTGCCAATATATAACCTCTGAGATCATACGTCTCAGAGAAGGGTGTTAAGCAAGAGAATAAATTCTCCGCCACCAAACAGATATATATTTAGCAGAGGTCAACTAATACACCATAAAGGAATACAACGTTAGACATACCATCCATTTACAAGTCCTTTCTGGGTCTGAACAAAACCGGAGGCACCTTATTCCTCGTCCTGTATGTCCAATACGGAAGAGAGGCCCTTGTATATCCGAACAATCAACAAGTACATCCGGACAACCACCACTGTAGCCCCTTCAAGGTAGCTACTCCAATCATGGGCATCAATAGCAAGTCATCCATTCGATGTGAAGATCATTGGTCTTGCACCGTCTTCAATCTCTTCGACTGTTAGTCATCGTATTCATTATTCAGAATGGGTTAAACCCGGTCATTCCGAATAACTCGCGTAATTTATAATCAAGTGCTATAAAAGCACATCATACGCCTCATTCCAACCTAGAATATTCTTTTATTCAAATTTTTACATTTCAGGGAAAGGTTCCCATTAATTTTATCAAAGATAAATTCTTTTAAATTTATTCTTTTTAACCTTCCTTTTGGTATCGTTTCAAAAGATTTTATTTTATCCTTTATTAATTCTGAACCAAATTAAGGTTTATCAATTAGTCGGGATTAATGAGCCTTACCAAAGTAATCATCTATTTTATTAATCCCAATCCCAACCTATTCATCCCATGGAGCAAAACTGGTAGTACTCCATATCTAACACCCACGATGTTATCGATAAATTTAATTACCATTTCACGTTCAAATCTAATTCAAGATTTAACTATCGCTTGGAGTAAAACTGGTGGTACTCCATCCTCGATCATTCGATAAATTTAATCCCCTCATTCACATTTAAATCTAATTAAAGATTCATTAAAACTCTAGTTTAGTTTTGATCTCAAAAATCATTGCTTAATGATTATTCGAATTTAAGAAATTAATGTTATCTTTAACTGGGTTAAAGAACTAATGTCTTTTAAAACACAGTTCACAATAAACCCAAATCTTCTTCCATTAACTATGGAATCTTCACGGAAATCATAACAGTGTATAATCAAAATAAATTCCCGTACCAGACTAATAATATAAATGAAATAGCGGCAAGGCCATTTAATTTCCATATATAGTAACAGTCTTCATTCACAGAAGCTCATCTCGATTATTACCAAATCGAATTCCATTCAATTCCAATTTAATATAATAAATTGGAAAATTTTACTTTGGAAAATTTCCATTAAATCTTAATAAAAGGATTTATAAATTCCAAATCATTTCTTCACTGTTAATCGGGTTAAAGAACAAATGTTATTTAAAACAATGTTCACGATAAACGCAAAATCCAATTTCAATCCAATTCCAATTAAATATTAATTAATTGGTAAACTTCATTAATCTTAATTAAAAGATTTATTCTTTTCTCAACTGGGTTTAAGAACATTGTTAATAAAGACACCGTCCACGACAAACCCAAAATCCAATTTCAATCCAATTAAATATTAATTAATTGGTAAAATTTCCTAAATCTTAATTAAAAGATTTATTATTTTCTAAACTAGGTTTAAGAACAGTGTTATTAAAGGCACCATTCACGATAAACCCAAAATCCCATTTGATATTAAATACAAGGCTCTGAATAAAAATTACAACGGCTTATATTCAATATCAAATTCTGAAACCTACAAATATCGTATTGGGAATAACGATATATATATATTTATATATATATATATATTCCAAATTCCTCAACAGTATTCATATAACCACGAAATCTAATATCGAAATACTCCGAAGATTATTTACATTCCGAATCCATTCCAATTTATTTATTGGAAAATTATGATTATTTTAAAACCATTTTCAAATCCAATTTATTTGTTTCTAAAAATAGTTGGATTATTATTCTAGTTAATAACTAGTTCATTTTGATAAAAATATATTTTTATCTTTTCAAAATGGATTTTTTCATCAAAAATCTTTCCAAATCATTTATTATGATTTTACATAATTTTTTTCATATTTTTGATAATCTTATTATCGCCTGTACAGTCGGTTTCCAATGTAGGCCACCGAACTGCATCCATAGCGACCTTTTCTGAAATTGATTTGGACATATATCCAAATCTAACCATTAGATTTCAAATCTCTTATATTCATTGGAAAGCTCTTTACGATACGAACCCAACGGTTCCAGTTTTAGGAGAATCCGACAGTCGGATTTCCCGTTACATCAATTTAAAGTTAATGGTCAAAATTCGCGAACGGTCGCTGCACGGCACGTTCTATTCAGGCCATTAAATATATATAATATATATTATATATATTTCATCGATTTCCATTTAAAATGTATTTTATAAATCGTTTATTATTTCATTTTAAAACGATCTTAACTTCATTTTCAATTTTATATCAAAACTGAATATTCTATATCTTTTACATATTAAAATGATAATATTCTCAAAATATTAGATTTTAAAATCGCTACTTTTCGATATTCATTTTTAAATGAATAAAATCAGATCGATAAACCCGTTCAGGTTAAAATGGCGTTTGCTACTTAATTCGGCTTCACATTTCAATATTTTTGTGCTATCCAAAATCAGACATCAAAATCATAATTTTATTCTTCACTGAATATTATTCTAAAATATTCGTTATTTAAAATATTCCTTATTTTAAAAGATTCTTTATTTCTGAATCGGAATGCGACTCAATCAATTACGATATAATTTCAGTTATTTGGATTTCATACATCGCATGTATACAACGGATAAACAATCATTAAAAATTCATACAACATCTAGAGTGCATTTTTAACTATATAAGCATTAATAAATATAATTAATGCTTACAACAGCCTGTCAACCAATCGATTGACATACAGCTAAACAACTGGGACTAGTGTATGTCAAATATCATCCTAATACCCGTGTGGGATTTCAACCAACAAATACTGAATATTATTTGTGTAGTTGGGCGATTGTAAAATTTATCGTCCCAATCAGTATCAGTTAAATGAGTGTACATAAACAAACCATCTGGCTTGTAAATGAATATTTATTTTATTATTCTGATAATTTATATATATATATATAGTTTTTATATAAATAATTTTTATATACAGTTCATATATATATAATTTTTATGTACAACAATGACAATCCCAATCACAACAAACAAACAAGCAACTGGGTTGTACAAAAAAAATTGTGTCGGGAGCTACTAAGCTCCGTCTGCAACCTAGTATATAATAACTGTAAATTAAATTGGATGAGAGAGAGTTCTCACCTTGATCGGATAGAAAATCGTTATATAAACGATGGTTTTAATAAAATTAAACATGCATTTAATTTTATCGAAAAAATCCAACAGCCGCTGTTTCAGTTCTGGTCTGCTCCATGTTGTAGTGCCCGTCTAGAGGGTTCCAATGCGACGAAAATCGTTCAGTTTCGGTTCTGTATGAAGAAGTTATGGATTTTACAAACTTAATTACATTAAATAAAATTAATAATATACTTAGCTAGATTAATTACATTTAATTATAATCCCTCTCTTCTTTGAAATACTCCAGACAATATCCGAACAACTAAACCCAAATCGTCGACTTCAACCTCTCAATTCGGGCGCCCCCTGGAGCAACAATTCGTCGATCATCAATCACCACATCGGCGGCCTTGCTCCACTCTACCATCACCAGAAACTGCTTCCCAATCGAAGGCCCCACCTGTGCCAGAAGACGCCACGAAGTCGGCAGCTTTGAGTGCTGAATTCGCTCAATTTACAACATGATTTTCGATCTAAACCATATGAAATTAAAGCCCCAAGATTGCTCTACAACTTTTGTTCATAAATCATTAACCAATTTGTGGTGTTTTGGACATGATTAACGAAATGAAATTAGGTAATCTCGGCCATTAAAAGCTTAAACGGCGGCGCGCTGTATAGTGACGGAACTAGGGTTCTAAAGGAAAATGGATTATATATATATATTTAATAATATCTAATTAATTCTTAAAAGTAAACTTTGCATGCGAACTCCAATTCAACCCCAACGAATGTCGCCTCTAACTAAATACCCCCATTCCGGACACAATGGGATATGTTTCGTAAGCCAATTCTATCATTCCGATCAGTTTTATCAAAATTAAAATATAAATCAATATATATTGAATTTGAACGTACATTTTAATTTACTAGGGCCACATACTGACTCCAAAATTCCATAAAAATAAATCTAGCTATGTTTTGACGATACGGTCCTAACAAAACTAATTTCGTTGAATTTGGAGACCGTTTGAAAATTGGTCATTTTCTCGTCGATCCAATTCAAATTCAAATTACCAAACACATTTAAATTTATTGCGCTCACATATTAATTCCAAAAATTATGAAATTTGAAACCTAGCAATAATTTGACATTTCGGATCCAACAAAAGTGGTCTCGTTGAAAATGGAGGTCGTTTGCAAAATGGCTATATATTATATTGAAAAAAGTATAAATTCCATAGCGCCTATTTTAAATACTAAACTGGACATAACTTTCAACTCCCGTTATGAAATCTGGATTTTTCAAATTCTTAGAAAGATATAATTAAACAGATTCAAATATTTCTTGTTTTACTGAAATCCGATTTATTTTGAATCCTATACATTTGAAATTTGAAATCGAATTTTCAAACTGCCGCGCCATTTCAGGCTCGTTATATAATTAAAATAAATATATTCGTTCTAACTTCGATTTAAATAAATTTTTAGTCATTATTATTTAAAATAAATCATTTTAAATATTCAAAATTCATAAAAATTGTCAAAATAAAAAAATTTAAATTGGTTCGGATTTTCTGGGTTGTTACACTACCTTATCAAACTCAACACCAGGCTTCGCACAACGAATAACATAAGAAGTTAAATTATCACCTCTACTATGCTCACAAATAAGACCAACAGAAGAAAAAGGCTTAACTCCAAGTGAGCTTCACCTAGAGTCTAAATATATGAAATTTTCTCATCAACCATGGTACCATCAGAAATACCACTTTCACTCCGAATATGGAAACAATCTAATGACTACAAACATATTTGGAAATTTTATGTCCTTCTAACGTTGTCACTTGATAGAGGCTCCACCTTCAATGTAATGTCCCGACTTTTTCCGACTGTCAACAGTTGATATTAATAAGGAGATTAAAATCAAATATGTTATTCAAACAAAACTAAAGTGATTTTTAATATATGTTTAAATACATATATGGATACTTGTTATATTTTGAGAATTGAAAATATGAAATAAGTACACAAAATTCAAGTATAAACCATATTAATAATTAATGATACACATATAGATAAAATAGCTCATATGAATATAGTTTAACACTATAACAAAGTAAGAATGTTAAACAAAAGCCTTATTCACAAACATAACAAATATCATGAATTACATATAAGAAAAGAGGCGTTTTGTTTACTTTAAAATTATAAAGGGTTTGAAACAAAAACAACAAACATGTAGGCATATGGCAGTAGGATAATTCGGCCATACACAAGCATGTTAACATAAAATGTAATACACAAAGTGTTTGACTTATTGACCAAAAGAAAATATCTATATGCATATGCCAAAACAAAGCAAGACAAAAATCTTAATGTATGATACTATAAATAGTGAAGCTAGTATAGGAAAATCACCTCCTAAATGCTTCAGTAAAGGGTTGGCTTGTATACATTTCAATCTAGGAAAATATCATGCAATAAAAGACAAAGCAAACCTATTTTTATATTTGTTGAAATGAGTGAGAACATGCAAACATTTAATGAAAGTATGGGCATACTTCTAGAAGCACAAATCTAGGACAAGTCTATTGGCTAAGCACCTAAGTAAAACAAATATTTCCATGCATGTTTTTCCTAAATCAGCCGTAGGAAGCTAAACAAGAAGGGGTGAGGCTAGGTGTGTTTTACCGTAGAGGTGGTGATATATTCGTTACACTCAAGCTAAATGAGCGACAGTCATGTGTGGCCGGGTTGCAAGACGTTCTTGTTGAACCCCAGTGTATCCTCTCTAGAGTACACTGATCGGCAGGTGGTCCCATACCTTGTCTGTTGGAATCCAATCTCCAATAAGCGCTCTGCGATTTTAGATTTTTTTACTATATACGTGAACGTGAGATGCAAGCATTTCACTAGATGATTATTTATTTGTTAAGAACTATCGTAATATAAAATGTTTTGATATAAAGATACATGGGTCATCATCCATATACTAGTTATGGATTGGTCTAAAGATTTCTAAAGTTAAATGAATCTGTCCTGTGTGAAAAACCATATTCCCTATTTTCTAATCTATTTAACTGTGTTTACTCACACCAGTCCCCTGACTGACCCAGAGTTTATTTTCTGTGTTTCCTAAATTCTTGGGTACTCATAATATTTGTTATGAGTAGACAAGTAGTCCAGATAGGCAAGTGAAACCTATGAAGTTCAAGTTCAAGTCCAGTAGTATATCTATATCTATGTATCCAGTTTAGACATATGTATTATCCTAGTCATGATGCATAATTATGCTGTTGTACTATGATAATGTATTATGATGATGTACTCTGATGTAGCAGACCCAGTATTGTAATATATTATGTAATTTTGAAATTCCGCTTTGAGATTCTGATGTCTTCTTATTCTTCTATTTTATAAGTTCTATCTTTTCTATCTCATCTTCTAAATTCTTTCAATAATGACACGACTTTCGAGGCATCGAAAATCGTGCCGTTATAGTTGGTATCGGAGCTTAGATTTTTCGAAAACCTAGGCTTTGGATTAGTGTTGAGAAAGCGTATTTTTACTAAAAAACTATTTTAGTATAGATCGTCCTTAGCTATCAACCTTAGTTATTGACTTAAGATTATCCCTAAGACTGTCTTCCGATTGAGTATTAACCGTCAAACCGTATACTCAGAAAGTTGAAATTGAGTTCTCAAGGAAGACGAGGCCGAGGAGCAAGTAGGACAACCACCACAACCAATGGAATGAGTTAAATAATTAAGTTCAGCCCAGGATGAGTTTAACAACGTTAAATTAAAGTTAGAACAATATCCAGTAGATAAAATTGGTTTTTCCCGGTAGTAAAAACCAGACTTGAGTTATTGGTTGTATATAGACCCATATAGCTGATTTTGTAATAAAATCAGAATTTTGGATTTTAGAAATAGTTAACTAGAATTTAAATTATGTAAGGAATCCATCTGGTAAATAATTACATATGTGTATAAATTTGACTTTAGTTAAAACTAAAATCTACGCGTGACTCTTTAATTTCGGGGACGAAATTCTTTTAAGGGGGGTGGACAGTAATATCCCGACTTTTTCCAACTGTCAATAATTGATTTTAATAAGGAGATTAAAATCAAATATGTTATTTAAACAAAACTAAAGTGATTTTTAATATATGTATAAATACATATATGGATACTTGTTATATTTTGAGATTTGAAAATATGAAATAAGTACACAACATTCAAGTATAAACTATATTAATAATTAATGATACACACATAGATAAAATAGCTCATATGAATATAGTTTAACACTATAACAAAGTAATGATGTTAAACAAAAGCACTATTCACAAACATAACAAATATGATGAATTACATATAAGAAAAGAGGCATTTTGTTTACTTTAAAATTATAATGGGTTTGAAACAAAAACAACAAACATGTAGGCATATGGCAGTAGGATAATTCGGCCATACACAAGCATATTAACATAAAATGTAATACACAAAGTGTTCGGCTCATTGACTAAAAGAGAATATCTATATGTATATGGCAAAACAAAGCAAGACAAAAATCTTAATGTATGATACTATAAATAATGAAGCTAGTATAGGAAAATCACCACCTAAATGCTTCAGTAAAGGGTTGGCGTGTATACATTTCAATCTAGGAAAATTTCATGCAAGAAAAGACAAAGCAAACCCATTTTTATATTTTCTGAAATGAGTGAGAACATGAAAACATTTGATGAAAGTATGGGCATACTTCTAGAAGCACAAACCTAGGACAAGTCTATTGGCTAAGCACCTAAGTAAAACAAATATTTCCATGCATGTTTTTCCTAAATCAGCCGTAGGAAGCTAAATAAGAAGGGGTGAGGCTAGGTGTATTTTACCATAGAGGTGGTAATATATTCGTTACACTCAAGCTAAATGAGTGGACGTTCATGTGTGGCTGGGTTGCAAGACGTTCTTGTTGAACCCCAATGTATCCTCTCTAGAGTACACTGATTGGCAGGTGCTCCCATACCTTGCCTGTTGGAATCCAATCTCCAATAAGCACTCTGCAATTTTAGATTTTTTACTATATACATGAACATGTGGTGCAAGCGTTTCACTAGATGATTATTTATTTGTTAAAAACTATCGTAATATCAAATGTTTTGATATAAAGATACTTGGGTCATCATCCATATATTAGTTATGGATTGGTCTAAATATTTCTAAAGTTAAATGAATCTATCCAATGTGAAAAACCTTATTCCCTGTTTTCTAATCTATTTAACTGTGTTTACTCACACCAGTCCCCTGACTGACCCAGAGTTTATTTTCTGGGTTTCCTAAACTCTTGTGTACTCATAATATTTGTTATGAGTAGACAAGTAGTCCAGGTAGGCAAGTGGAACCTATGAAGTTCAAGTTCAAGACCAGTAGTATACCTATATCTATGTATCCAGTTTAGACATATGTATTATCCTAGTCATGTTGTATAATTATGCTGTTGTACTATGATAATGTATTATGATGATGTACTATGATGTAGCAGACCCAGTATTGTAACATATTATGTATTTTTGAAATTTCGCTGTGAGATTCTGATGTCTTCTTATTCTTCTATTCTATAAGTTCTATATTTTCTATCTCATCTTCTAAATTCTTTCAATAATGATACGACTTTGGAGGCATCGAAAATCGCGCCGTTACATTCAATAAAGACCTCTCCTCAAATATCGCATGCCTACTAGTCACAAATCTCTTGGTTGTTTTGGACCACAACCTATGCTTCTTCATTCCTTCTCCATGGCCTAACAAAATGTCCTTTCTTTCTCTAGGCTTCAACTTATCATGTCCCTTATCTTCTAAATATGATGAACAACCAAATATTTTAAGGAATGAATTGCCAACAGGCTCTCTTTTCCATACTTCTTCCGGGATCTTCATATCTATAGCAATAGAAGGTGTACAGTTGATGAGAAATACTTCCATAGATATTGTTTCTGCCTAAAATCTATCTTCTAGACCAGCAGTCAGTGTCAAGATCATAGCCCTTTCCCATAATACCCGACATATACTCTCTGGCACTCCAAAAGAATGTGACATAGTAGAAAAATCTCTAAAAATACGCTTGGATGCAAAATAGTTAGTGAATTCTTGTGATGCAAATTCACTATTATCACCAACTCTAAGAACACTCAGTTGCTTTCCCGACTTCTTTTCAACTAAGGTCTTCTACTTTCAAAATCGGGCAAATATTTTGGATCCAGTCTTCACGAAATAGACCCAGATCTACCATGAGAAATCATAACAAATAAGATGAAGAAACTGGCTCCACCTAAAGATGCAATTGGGATAGGTCCCCACACATAAAAATGAACATACTCTAGAAACATTGTAACCTTAGGTCTTCCAACATTAAATGTGACATGTTTTTTCTTTCCAAAATAACAATCTCCACAAGATCTAGCTTTGATTGAGAATCACCAACAGTTATCCTACGTATCTTTAATACTTCAAGACCGTCCTCATCAACATGACCTAAACGAAGATGTCGTATTTGAGTAGAATCTGGAATGCTAAAATATATAGAAACTACTAAATCACCCAAGATTGTCTCTCCATAAAGCATATATATATCATCGACTCGCGCCCCTTTCATCACTATGAAGGAACCATTCGCCACTCTAAAATTCTTTTTCATATAGTATTATCCTCATACCAAGTCTACTCAAAGATCCAACTGACACCAAATTCTTATGTAGCATCAGAGCATGTCTAATATCCGTGATAGTTCTGATAACACCATCATGCACTTAAACCTCACACTTCCAACGCCCACAACATGACAAGATGTGCCATTCTCCAAATGAACTGCTCTGCCATCAATCTTCTCATAACTGAAAAACAGCTCCTATCTGGCGTCATATGGCAAGAGACTCGAGAATCAATTACCTAACTTGCAATCTCTAAAGACGAAAGACTAGCTAAAAATAATGATGTATCACTATCACATTTATCTGCTTCGGAACTAACTACTGCCAAAATTGAAGCTTTCTCCTTCTTCTCTCTCTCCTTTCTAAAATTTGAATAATTTTGTATGAAACATCCCTTCTTCTTATAATAATAACAAGCATCTCTTCTAGAACCCATGAAGTGGGTCCTAAGCATATCTCCTTCAAGGTGCTTGTGACGGCCCGCCCCACACCAACCAACATTTACTCCAAAAGTGCGTCGTACACATGTTCAGTTAGCGCGGAACGGGTCGCCAGAAGGAAAAGGAAGAAGAAAATGAACATACAAAGAACCTGTAGAATGTCTCACAGCGCATGGAATAAAATATAATAATAACATACTTGACATAAAACAGGAGAGACAGTGCATAAGCTGAAAATCAGAACTAAACATCATAGCAGCGGAAATCCAAAATACAGCTTATTACAACTTTTCAAACTGTCTCAAAGCAAAGAAAGATAAAGGAGGTACACTACTAATGCCCAAGTAGCGACCACCAACGACACAGGGAGAATGTGTATATATATATCATACGTGGAAGCCTCCCGCCCGCCTTCGAATCAGCTACTCGCACATCACCAGCTAACCTGTCTCTAGTCTGCTCGTGTGAGCACCCAGAGTAATAAGAAGAGACATAAAACTCTGGGTCAGACATAAAGCCTGATATGAGCGATAAGCATCTAAAGTGAACAATAACAGGTAGACTAAAACATACCTGAACCTGGACCTGCAACCAAAGAGTTAGCACTACATACTGTACAACACTCTAAGGTATCATATCAAACAGTGTAAAGATAAGGAGGTGGGGAAGGTGTGCATGTCATAATGATGGCAAACAATCAAGCATAGCATCCATCCTCACATCTCTCACTCAGTGCTTAAAGCATACGATATTCACCACTTCGATCACCCAACATACCTTGCTACGATCACTTTGCCCCATGAAGTCATAAATGGCTTCACTGCACTGATAACGTAGCCAAAAATCCTTTGCTATGTCCACTTTGCCCCATGGAGTCACAAGAACCCCACTGCACTGGCTCATAGCCCTACTAATCCTTACTATGTCCACTCTGCCCCATGGAGTCACAAGAACCCCACTGCACTGGCTCATAGTCTTACTACGCATCACCTTGCCCCTCGGGTCATAATGACCCTACTGCACTGATAACGTAGTCTTGCTACCATCACTTTGCCCCTCAGGTCATAATGACCCTACTGCACTGATAAGTAGCCCATCATTCCTTTTTAGTGGTGAATCGAAGTTATGAACGTCGAAAACTCCTTAGCACACGTCCCGTAGCAAAATCCAACCATGAAGTGAACTCATTGGTTCCCAACTGGTTCCGGGATCCTGAGCTCTAACTTCCATTTGGACTACCTTTGCATCTCGGGTTATTGGTCATCACCATCGAATCGGATCGGATCGGCCTTCATCATTCGGGTCGGGTCGCCATCAACCCTGGCGGATCGGGTCGGGGTCTCCTGCTTGCCACAGTTCGGATCGTCATTGCGGTCCTCTTTCTCTTTGCTTCGGATCGTGCTCCTCTCCTCGGTTCGGATCGGAATACCCCATACGGATCGGATCGCGCTCCTCCAGCTCGTGGCTCTCTCCTGGTTCGGATCGTGATATGGAGCACGAGTGGATCGGTTTCCTTCATTCCTGGTCGGTCGCATTTCGCTCCTCCCTTGGTTGGTCTGAAACCTCCTCTGGTCGGTCGCATTTCACCCATCCTGGTCGGTCTGAAGTTCCTATGGGGTCGGTCGGTCAGAAACCCCCCCTGGTCGGTCCAAACTCGGTCATTCGAAACTCCCTTGGTCGTTCCAGACTTGGTCGGTCGAAACGCCCTTGGTCGGTCAAGAACCTGGTCGGTCAGAAGCCTGGTCGGTTTTTCCTGGTCCTAAAACCTGCACCATTCCAGCAAGCTATTTTCGCCTCTCGACGGCGTTTTCGACCAATCTAACACTTCTAATCAACCACAAAGCATATCATACAATCATAGGAACATAGGGAATCAACCACAAACACCAAAACAACAATATGACATATCAAAATGGATCAAACATGACCAAAACCCCATATTTCCCTTTAAGCATGTTTTAAGCAAAACTAATGATATGATTAGCAAAACTTAACCAAATGGAACCAAATTTCTAACAGAGGTCTAAAACATCATTCCGAATTTTATAAACATTTTTCCAGAATTTTATCATGTTTAAATTCGCTAATTAACACTAATCACCCCTAATTAGCCATAATTAGTGTAAAACTATGCAAATCACTCACCTTAGCCACAAAATAAACTAAGATCTGAAATAATTCTCTGATTTGATGTGAATCTCAATGCCAAACAGCAGCTCCTTTGTTGATTTGGTGAAGATCCTCCTTGATTAGGGGTTGCTAAGCCAAATCCTTGACCAAAAGATGATTTGGAGGTGATTTAGAGGTTGGAGGTCATTTTTAGGGATCCTTGGTGATAAGTGGAGGCTAGAAAACTGAAATGGAATGATTCTCCATCTCATTTCAGCCCTCCCATAACCCTAATCCCGAGATGGGTTATGGGCCTACTCACTAATCACCCGATTTGGCCCGGTTAAGCAGTTTTTCACCCTCCAAACCTTGTTTCAGCCATATCTCCCAAACGGTAAGTCCGTTTGGCTATTATGACCACTCTACGGAAAGGTAAACCATCAAACGAATCTAATGGAAGTGGTTTCAGGTCAAAATTCCTTTCCATTCAAAAGTTATGGCCAAAACAGTACCAACTAGGGGCAAAATGGTCATTTTAAAAAAATCGACAAAAATCATGAACATGGGAAATGACTCAAATGGATGTTCCCCAAAGTTACATGACCATACAACTTCATATGAGAAAGAAATAAATATTCTACAATCCTATGGTGTGTAGAATACAGGTCATTACACTCTTCCCCCCTTAAGAAATTTCGCCCCCGAAATTCCCTAATCCAAACATACACAAAGGTCCCGCATGCCTATCAACCATAAAACAACCATCAAACATGCAAAACAAATAAAATAAGTCTATCCTAGCATGCGGAATAACTAAATCGCAAAGTAAATCTTACCAAGCAAAGAGTTCTGGGTGCATCTTCCTAATGGTCTCCTCTGTCTCCCAAGTACAATCATTCTCGTTCTCGCCCCACTGAACCTTGACTAGCTTCATGTAACAACCCGAAAATCTGGGCCAGTTTAAAATTTTTATTTTGGCTATTTTAACGAATTTTGAATATTTAAAATAGATTATTTTAAATAAAATTGACGATAAATTTATTTTGAATAGAATTCGAACGTATATATTATATACGTCGTCGTTAGAATATAAATATTTATATATAATTATAAATGGAATTGAAAATGGCGCGGTAGTTCGATAATTCGATTTCAAACTTCAATTGAATGTACCGGGTGCAAAACAATCCGGATTTTAGTGAAACCAAAATCATAGAATCTATTTGATAGTATCTTTCCAACGAATCAGAAAAAAAATCAAGATTTCATAGCGGGAATCAAAAGATATGTCCAGTTGAAAATTCTGAATAGTCGCTATGGAATTCAGGCCCTTAAAAATGGAAATTTTGCAAATGACCCCGGATTTCGACGAAACCAGTTTTGTTGGATCCGCAGTGTCAAAGTATTGCTAGGTTTCAAATTTCATAATTTTTCGAATCAATATGTGAGCGTGGCAAAGGAAAACGCGTTTGACCAGTTTCAGTTGATTTTAATCGACTGGAAAATGGCCATTTTTCCAACGGTCTCGGAATTCAACGAAACTAGTTTTGTTAGGACCGCATCGTCAATACGAAGCTAGAAAATATTTTTTGGGAATTTTTCGAGTTAGTATGTGACCCCGGTAATTTGAAATGTACGTTTAAAATTCAATATAGCGATTTAAATGTAAGTTCAACGGAAACTGATTCAAACGATCGAATCAACCTACGATATATATCCCATTGTATTCGGAATGGGGGTATTACGCTAGGGGTGACAGTCGTTGGGTTTGGTTTGGAGTTCATATCGGTAAACAAGCATTTTTGAAATTAAATGAATTAAATATTAATTAAATAATTTATTATAAAGGGCCAAACCCTAACTAATTCTCTCAGAAGAAACCCGCCGCCAGTTATACCGTATACGACCAGAATCGCTCCATTCTTTTCCCTTTTCTAACTCAAAATCCAAGCAATATTATCGAATGATTCCAGCGGCAAAAATGTAGATCTACGCAAGATCTTCTGATCTAACGGTTGTGATCCGAAATCTGGAGTTGTGGAGGTCTGAATCATCACATATGGGGCAGCGGTTCAGATGGGTTTTGGGGGATCAATCCTGCATCGAATGGCGTGCTACCTGGGCTGGTGACAGGCGCCGTCGAGGCGATCGGAGGAGGGCACTCCGATGAAGTTCCGGTCTAGTGTTGAGGGTACGACGATGGTGAATTTGAATGGTGTGATGGGTTCTTCGATGTTCAGGAATACGAAGGTGGAAGAAAGGTTCTGCCTCTTTTTAATTATTTTTACTTAAGCTAATTATTCTGTTTAAAACAAAAAATTAAAAATATAAACAACATTGGCTATTAAAATATAAAAGACGTGATTTTTAAAATATAAAAGACGTGATTTTTAAAATATAAAAGACGTGATTTTTAAAATATAAAAGACGTGATTTTTAAAATATAAAAGACGTGATTTTTAAAAGACGTGATTTTTAAAATATAAAAGACGTGATTTTTAAAATATAAAAGACGTGATTTTTAAATGGAGAAAGGTGAGATTTTTATATATTGAACATCGAAGTAAAAATATGATTTTTATATATTGAACATCGAAGTAAAAATATGATTTTTATATATTGAATAGAAAAGTAAAAATTCGATTTTTATATATAGAATAGAGAAATAAAAATGTGATTTTTATATATATAGTGACTACGGGCAACGAAGATGGCGAAGATGCGATAACGATAAAGCTTTCTATCAAAGAAGAGTCAAGATGATTGGATAGCTATTTGTGAGAATTTCTCACCTTTCAATTTCTTCTCTAGTTATATATATATATACTAGGATGCAGACGGTGCTTAGTAGCACCCGACACAACCGTCCACAGACCATGGACTTGTTTGTTTGGTTGCAAAAATTAGTTGGATATTTGATTTGAATTTGGTTGTTTGGTGAATTTGATTGATGTGTGAATGGCGTGGGCCTTCACTAGACCGGGGATAAGGCTAGGCCTTGTCCCGTTTCTAGTATCGTGTCGTTATGCCGCCGAAATTTTCTAAAATAAGTTAGAAAAATAAAAATATCATTTTATTTAAAGAATGAACTGGATAGAAATTCATATGTTGGAATAAAATGTTTTTATCGTTAAAAATATAATTTTTAACGTGAATATGAATAAACAAATATTCATTTACAAACCGGACGGTTTGTTTATGTACACCTATTTGAAGGACATTGATTGGGTCGATAAATTTTACACATCGCCCAACTGCACAGATAAAATATGCGTTTGATTGTTTGAAACCCCACACGGGTGTTGGGATGAAATTTGAAGTTCACTCATCCTGATTGATTAAATATGTCGATCGATTGATTGACAGGCTGTTATAAGCGTTAGATATTTATATTTGATGCTTATACAGTGTAGTGCACTTTGGTTGATGGTTGATTATTTTTCAATGCTATTATATGTGTGTAATGTATGAAAATCCATATAATTAACTTTATATGGTAATTGATTGGGCCTCATTCCAATTTGAAAAATAAAGAATATTATAAAATAAAAGTTCATGTGTTGACAGTACTCATCCATTGAGATTGGTCATGTGTTGAACGAAATATTTTAGTAATAAAATTTACATCTTTATCGATATAAAATAAAAGTTCATGTGTTGACAGTACTCATCCATTGAGATTGGTCATGTGTTGAACGAAATATTTTAGTAATAAAATTTACATCTTTATTATTATAAAATAAAAGTTCATGTGTTGACAGTACTCATCCATTGAGATTGGTCATGTGTTGAACGAAATATTTTAGTAATAAAATTTACATCTTTATCAATATAAAATAAAGGTTCATGTGTTGACAGTTTCATCCATTGAGATTGGTCAGTTGTTGAACGAAATATTTTAGTAATAAAATTTACATCTTTATAATATAAAATAAAGGTTCATGTGTTGACAGTACTCATCCATTGAGATTGGTCATGTGTTGAACGAAATATTTTGATAATAACAACTATTTTGAAAAAGAAACATTTGAAATAGAATATTTGAAAATAGAAATTTATGAAGCCGTGTTGATTAGATTGACGCCATTTTGACGTGAACGATATTTATATCGATTTTATTCATTTCGAAATGAATTGAATATATAACGATTTCGAAATGAATTGAATATATAACGATTTCGAAATGAATTGAATATATAACGATTTCGAAATGAATTGAATTGAAAACGATTTCGAAATGAATTGAATATATAACGATTTCGAAATGAATTGAATTGATAACGATTTCGAAATGAATTGAATTGATAACGATTTCGAAATGAATTGAATTGATAACGATTTCGAAATGAATTGAATTGAAAACGGTTTCAAAATGAATTGAAAACGATTTCGAAATGAATTGAATTGAAAACGAATTCAAATTGAATTGAAAGCGAATTGAAACGAATTCAAATTGAATTAAAATTTGAATTGAATAGAAATGAATTTTAAAACGAATTTATAAAGAAGAATTCAATTTTGATTTGAATTGAAAAGAAAGTTGAAATTGCTTTTGAAACGATTTTAAAACTATTTATATAATTCGTTTTAAATAGAAATCGACGAAGTATATATTATATATATATTATATATATAATATAATGGCCTGAATAGAACGCGCCGCGCCGCGGCAGTTCGTGAATTTCGACCATTTATTTCAAACGGACATTACGGGAGATCCGACCGTCGGATTCTCCTAAAACCGGAACCGTTGGGTTCGTATCGAAAAGAGCTTTCTAACGAATATTAGAAATTTGAAATCTAACGGTTGGATTTGGAGTTACGTCTAAATCAAATTTGAAAAAGGTCGCTGTAAGTGCAGTTCGATGGCCGTTGATGGAAATCGACTGTACAGGCCTTGATAAAATTATTAAAAATATTAATAATTTATGTAAAATCATAAGAAATGATTTGTGGAAATTTGGGATGAAAAACTCCATATTTGAAAAGATAAAAATAGATTTTTATCGAAATGAACTAGTTTTGAACTAGAAATATAATTCTATTTATTTTTAAATAAATAAATTGAATTTAAAAAGGGTTTTAAAAATAACCAAAATTTCCAATCATTGCATTGGAATGGATTTGAATCGAAATTGTCTTCGGAATATTTCGATGTTAGAATTCGTGATTATACAGGTGTTGTTATGGAAATTTGAAAGATATATATTTATATCGTTATTTCCAATACGACATTTGTTAATCGTAGAATTTGATATTGAATATAAGCCGATATATTTTCTATTCAGAGCCTTATATTGAATATCAAATGTGATTTGGGTTTGTCGTGAATGGTGTCTTCACTAACACTGTTCTTGAACCCAGTTGAGAAAAGATTAAATCTTTTTATTTAGATTTAATGAAGTGTACCAATTAAATGATATTTAATTGGAATTGAATTGGTATTGATTTTTGGGTTTATCGTGAGCAGTGTTTTAAATAACACTTGTTCTTTAACCCGATAATTAATGGTAATGATTTTTGGGTTTATCGTGAACAGTGTTTTAAATAACACTTGTTCTTTAACCCGATAATCAATGGAATGTGACTTTGGGTTTATCGTGAACCGTGTTTTAAATGACACGGATTCTTTAACCCAGTTAACGATTAAAACTAAGTGGAGTTTTAATGAATCTTTAATTAGATTGAAATGATCGAAAATGGAGTATCACCAGTTTTGCTCCAGGCGATAGTTAAATCTTTAATTAGATTTGAACGTGAAATGGTAATTGAATTTACCGATAACACCGTGGTGTTAGATATGAAGTACTACCAGTTTTACTTCATGGGATGAATAGGTTGGGATTGGGAAATTAAAACAAATGATTACTTCGGTAAAGTTCGCTAATCCCGACTAGTTTTGAATTGATATTCAAAAATAGATTAAAGAATAAATTCAAGAAATTTATCTTGGATAAAATTAATGGGAACCTTTCCCTATGAATGTGAAATCAGAAACTAACTGTCGGTTAGCTAAGCAGAATGGTTTTCTGGATATTGATCTGATGTTGGTTTCGGCCTTCGGGGTTAATATTTGGGGAATTATTCTCTTGATTAATTTATGGTTAGTGACTGATTAATTGGAATGAGGCGTATGTTGTGTTTGTGTAACACTTATTTAAAATATACGCGAGTTATTCGGAAAGACCGGGTTTATCCCATTCTAAATAACTGATACGACGATAAGTCGAAGATGAAGACGATGGTCGAAGACCGGAAGTCTTCACGTCGTTTGGGTGATTACTGATGATCTTGATTGGGCTGTACACCCAAGAAGATGGAAACAGTTGGTGATCGTCCAGACGTACTTGGAGATCGATGGATATGCGGGGTACTAGGTGCCTCCGGTTTCGTTCAGACCCAGAACGGACTTGTAAATGGACTGTGTGCCTGACATTGGATTTTAGTCCGTGTGATTGATCTCTATTAAATATATATCTGTTTGGCGGCGGAGAATTTATTCTCTTGCTTAACGCCCTTCTCTGAGACGTACGAGCTCAGGGGTTATATATTGATGGATATCAATCGCATGGAGTGAATTGCCTGTGTGGCATGCTAAGATGCAAATGATCAAGGCTTCTGTTGAAAAGCAAAGTCTTGTGGTTGATGATCGAAGCACGGCCTTTGTGGCGTAGCTTTGTGTAACGTTGATTCGCGAGTATCACACCCGGTATGAATCAAAAATGGGAGACGGACCTCAGGGAGGACATGCGTTTCTTTCTAGTTAGGAGTGGCGTCAGTGCTTGAACTGGCTGACGAGTTTGACTCCTGTGGATGTTACTTATTATTACTTGCTGAAAAGCGAGGCGCCTCATGATATCGGTTTCGGCCGATGCTTCTGGTCGGCTGACGGGCCAGATTTACGCCCCAAAGGGCGGGGAAACGTAGTGTTCAGGCATAATAATCCACATCGGTGGACCGGCCCTGACGATCTAAAGGGTCGATGCGCTCTGACCCTATGGCTCGGGCTAGAGAGTCACAAATCGGTAGAGGATCTTGCCCCTAGCCTCGGTACATACCATAAATGATAACCCAACTTCCAATACGACGTCTTGCGGTTTTGATTGTAAACTTATATATGGCGACATAGTGTTATGGGGCATTCATGCCGCCTATGATTGATACTTATGATTTGAAGTTGTTTTATACACTATGCACTTATTATAGTATCAAATAATCTGTTTTAAACGTATCAAGCATTCTTTGGCTGTTATAAGGGAAAACCCTATCCTCGGCTGCGTTGCATTGTGTGATGGGACCTGGGTCTTATAACAGCTTCATTTTTCTTTATTTAGCATTGCGCTGTTTGTTTTATGCACTAGTATTCTTGGGAGGAAACCCGTTCCGTGTTATACGGCGTGGTCCCTTGATTTACCTAACTTTAAAATAAAGATTAACTGTTTTAGTTCTCACACCAGTCACATGACTGACCTGGAGTTTATTGTTTTAACCTAAACTCTGGGTGTCCTTATTTTGACACGGGCAGCTAGTAGTTTTGGTTTTGCAGATTTATATTCACAGGATCCTGGTTTACAGCTGGAACGATATCCGGAAAGCTTTGTATCCGTATATCTCATTCTAGTTGTGTATTGTATTATTTTCCGCTGCTATGTATTTAAATGTAATTTAAATCTCTGATATTTCTGTGTAATATTTATTTGTTTATACTCTGTATATTCTTGTAATCTGATGCATTGTTGTAATATACAATGAAATGTTCTTCCGTATGCGTTCTGTTGTGGCTTGTTCTCGAACTATCCAACGCTTTCCTTTACGGGGAAGTTACAGGTCTTCACAGTTGGTATCAGAGCTTTGGTTTACAAAGCTCAGAGAACAAGACACATTAGAACCATACGGAAGAATTCATCAGAAATTGGATTAGTAATATCCAACGAGAATGACTCGTTAGAGATGGGATCAGTAGTATCCTAGAACGAGTGTGAAGAGTATATTTTTCAAATGAAAACAATTTTTGTTTTGAAAATTTAAATAAATTATTCGTATCTGATTATCTATTTATATTGAGTTGGACAGTCCAGTATATAAAGATTTTGCGTATACGTCTGATCCGCGAGTATTCAAAGTTTTAATATATTGGATAGATATAGTATCACACTCTAGTCGCCCGAAGATGATATTGATGATAGCGATCGCATCATCAACATTTATGTTCGAGTTGCGAAGGTGAGATTCCTATATATTTCCATTAGACTGGTGTGAGAACCAAAATTAGATAGGGCTAATTGTTGTGATTTGGCATCAAAAATCTGATTTTTGTATATGTATCAAAATTATGAATTTGAAACTCTAATTCACTAATTGATTGATGTTTGTGTTGTTTGTTTAATTATTTGATAATTTTGAACCATTATGCCTAAGTGTATCAAATATTGAATTGTGTTGAAAATTGGTCGCATTTGCTTGCATATACATATACTTACATTGAACAGGTTATAGCAAGGAGGCTAGAGCAGAGAATAAAATTTGTTTGCCCGACAAATAGGTACATGTTTACTACATAATTTACTGTTTTGTTTGGGTGATGATGATTTTATGAGCCTATTGGCTAGCCGCTTGGCTTTTTCTTTTTCTTTTTGAGATCTGAAGGACCGGGGAAGCTATTTGAAATTCCCCGATGCTCCCGGTGCAGGGGAGGTTATGGCGAAATTTTTCAAAAATTTAGGGTGTTAGCCAAATTTTTGAGATTTTGAAAATTCTCAGAAACTGAAAAGTTGGAGAATGTAAGCCAGATCGAGCGTAGAGTTGATTAATCAAACCACTTTCGACTTTGTTCCTTTTCGGGGACGAAAAGTTTTAAGTGGGAGAGATTGTAACAACCCGAAAATCTGGGCCAGTTTAAAATTTTTATTTTGGCTATTTTAACGAATTTTGAATATTTAAAATAGATTATTTTAAATAAAATTGACGATAAATTTATTTTGAATAGAATTCGAACGTGTATATTATATACGTCGTCGTTAGAATATAAATATTTATATATAATTATAAATGGAATTGAAAATGGCGCGGTAGTTCGATAATTCGATTTCAAACTTCAATTGAATGTACCGGGTGCAAAACAATCCGGATTTTAGTGAAACAAAAATCATAGAATCTATTTGATAGTATCTTTCCAACGAATCAGAAAAAAAATCAAGATTTCATAGCGGGAATCAAAAGATATGTCCAGTTGAAAATTCTGAATAGTCGCTATGGAATTCAGGCCCTTAAAAATGGAAATTTTGCAAATGACCTCGGATTTCGACGAAACCAGTTTTGTTGGATCCGCAGTGTCAAAGTATTGCTAGGTTTCAAATTTCATAATTTTTCGAATCAATATGTGAGCGTGGCAAAGGAAAACGCGTTTGACCAGTTTCAGTTGATTTTAATCGACTGGAAAATGGCCATTTTTCCAACGGTCTCGGAATTCAACGAAACTAGTTTTGTTAGGACCGCATCGTCAATACGAAGCTAGAAAATATTTTTTGGGAATTTTTCGAGTTAGTATGTGACCCCGGTAATTTGAAATGTACGTTTAAAATTCAATATAGCGATTTAAATGTAAGTTCAACGGAAACTGATTCAAACGATCGAATCAACCTACGATATATATCCCATTGTATTCGGAATGGGGGTATTACGCTAGGGGTGACAGTCGTTGGGTTTGGTTTGGAGTTCGTATCGGTAAACAAGCATTTTTGAAATTAAATGAATTAAATATTAATTAAATAATTTATTATAAAGGGCCAAACCCTAACTAATTCTCTCAGAAGAAACCCGCCGCCAGTTATACCGTATACGACCAGAATCGCTCCATTCTTTTCCCTTTTCTAACTCAAAATCCAAGCAATATTATCGAATGATTCCAGCGGCAAAAATGTAGATCTACGCAAGATCTTCTGATCTAACGGTTGTGATCCGAAATCTGGAGTTGTGGAGGTCTGAATCGTCACATATGGGCAGCGGTTCAGATGGGTTTTGGGGGATCAATCCTGCATCGAATGGCGTGCTACCTGGGCTGGTGACAGGCGCCGTCGAGGCGATCGGAGGAGGGCACTCCGATGAAGTTCCGGTCTAGTGTTGAGGGTACGACGATGGTGAATTTGAATGGTGTGATGGGTTCTTCGATGTTCAGGAATACGACGGTGGAAGAAAGGTTCTGCCTCTTTTTAATTATTTTTACTTAAGCTAATTATTCTGTTTAAAACAAAAAATTAAAAATATAAACAACATTGGCTATTAAAATATAAAAGACGTGATTTTTAAAATATAAAAGACGTGATTTTTAAAACATAAAAGACGTGATTTTTAAAACATAAAAGACGTGATTTTTAAAATATAAAAGACGTGATTTTTAAAATATAAAAGACGTGATTTTTAAAATATAAAAGACGTGATTTTTAAAATATAAAAGACGTGATTTTTAAAATATAAAAGACGTGATTTTTAAAATATAAAAGACGTGATTTTTAAAATATAAAAGACGTGATTTTTAAATGGAGAAAGGTGAGATTTTTATATATTGAACATCGAAGTAAAAATATGATTTTTATATATTGAACATCGAAGTAAAAAATATGATTTTTATATATTGAATAGAAAAGTAAAAATTCGATTTTTATATATAGAATAGAGAAATAAAAATGTGATTTTTATATATATAGTGACTACGGGCAACGAAGATGGCGAAGATGCGATAACGATAAAGCTTTCTATCAAAGAAGAGTCAAGATGATTGGATAGCTATTTGTGAGAATTTCTCACCTTTCAATTTCTTCTCTAGTTATATATATATATACTAGGATGCAGACGGTGCTTAGTAGCACCCGACACAACCGTCCACAGACCATGGACTTGTTTGTTTGGTTGCAAAAATTAGTTGGATATTTGATTTGAATTTGGTTGTTTGGTGAATTTGATTGATGTGTGAATGGCATGGGCCTTCACTAGACCGGGGATCAGGCTAGGCCTTGTCCCGTTTCTAGTATCGTGCCGTTATGCCGCCGAAATTTTCTAAAATAAGTTAGAAAAATAAAAATATCATTTTATTTAAAGAATGAACTGGATAGAAATTCATATGTTGGAATAAAATGTTTTTATCGTTAAAAATATAATTTTTAACGTGAATATGAATAAACAAATATTCATTTACAAACCGGACGGTTTGTTTATGTACACCTATTTGAAGGACATTGATTGGGTCGATAAATTTTACACATCGCCCAACTGCACAGATAAAATATGCGTTTGATTGTTTGAAACCCCACACGGGTGTTGGGATGAAATTTGAAGTTCACTCATCCTGATTGATTAAATATGTCGATCGATTGATTGACAGGCTGTTATAAGCGTTAGATATTTATATTTGATGCTTATACAGTGTAGTGCACTTTGGTTGATGGTTGATTATTTTTCAATGCTATTATATGTGTGTAATGTATGAAAATCCATATAATTAACTTTATATGGTAATTGATTGGGCCTCATTCCAATTTGAAAAATAAAGAATATTATAAAATAAAAGTTCATGTGTTGACAGTACTCATCCATTGAGATTGGTCATGTGTTGAACGAAATATTTTAGTAATAAAATTTACATCTTTATCGATATAAAATAAAAGTTCATGTGTTGACAGTACTCATCCATTGAGATTGGTCATGTGTTGAACGAAATATTTTAGTAATAAAATTTACATCTTTATTATTATAAAATAAAAGTTCATGTGTTGACAGTACTCATCCATTGAGATTGGTCATGTGTTGAACGAAATATTTTAGTAATAAAATTTACATCTTTATCAATATAAAATAAAGGTTCATGTGTTGACAGTTTCATCCATTGAGATTGGTCATGTGTTGAACGAAATATTTTAGTAATAAAATTTACATCTTTATAATATAAAATAAAGGTTCATGTGTTGACAGTACTCATCCATTGAGATTGGTCATGTGTTGAACGAAATATTTTGATAATAACAACTATTTTGAAAAAGAAATATTTGAAATAGAATATTTGAAAATAGAAATTTATGAAGCCGTGTTGATTAGATTGACGCCATTTTGACGTGAACGATATTTATATCGATTTTATTCATTTCGAAATGAATGGAATATATAACGATTTCGAAATGAATTGAATATATAACGATTTCGAAATGAATTGAATATATAACGATTTCGAAATGAATTGAATTGAAAACGATTTCGAAATGAATTGAATATATAACGATTTCGAAATGAATTGAATTGATAACGATTTCGAAATGAATTGAATTGATAACGATTTCGAAATGAATTGAATTGATAACGATTTCGAAATGAATTGAATTGAAAACGATTTCGAAATGAATTGAATTGAAAACGATTTCGAAATGAATTGAATTGAAAATGAATTCAAATTGAATTGAAAGCGAATTGAAACGAATTCAAATTGAATTAAAATTTGAATTGAATAGAAATGAATTTTAAAACGAATTTATAAAGAAGAATTCAATTTTGATTTGAATTAAAAAGAAAGTTGAAATTGCTTTTGAAACGATTTTAAAACTATTTATATAATTCGTTTTAAATAGAAATCGACGAAGTATATATTATATATATTATATATATAATATAATGGCCTGAATAGAACGCGCCGCGCCGCGGCAGTTCGTGAATTTCGACCCTTTATTTCAAACGGACATTACGGGAGATCCGACCGTCGGATTCTCCTAAAACCGGAACCGTTGGGTTCGTATCGAAAAGATCTTTCTAACGAATATTAGAAATTTGAAATCTAACGGTTGGATTTGGAGTTACGTCTAAATCAAATTTGAAAAAGGTCGCTGTAAGTGCAGTTCGATGGCCGTTGATGGAAATCGACTGTACGGGCCTTGATAAAATTATTTAAAATATTAATAATTTATGTAAAATCATAAGAAATGATTTGTGGAAATTTGGGATGAAAAACTCCATATTTGAAAAGATAAAAATAGATTTTTATCGAAATGAACTAGTTTTGAACTAGAAATATAATTCTATTTATTTTTAAATAAATAAATTGAATTTAAAAAGGGTTTTAAAAATAACCAAAATTTCCAATGATTGCATTGGAATGGATTTGAATCGAAATTGTCTTCGGAATATTTCGATGTTAGAATTCGTGATTATACAGGTGTTGTTATGGAAATTTGAAAGATATATATATTTATATCGTTATTTCCAATACGACATTTGTTAATCGTAGAATTTGATATTGAATATAAGCCGATATATTTTCTATTCAGAGCCTTATATTGAATATCAAATGTGATTTGGGTTTGTCGTGAATGGTGTCTTCACTAACACTGTTCTTGAACCCAGTTGAGAAAAGATTAAATCTTTTTATTTAGATTTAATGAAGTGTACCAATTAAATGATATTTAATTGGAATTGAATTGGTATTGATTTTTGGGTTTATCGTGAGCAGTGTTTTAAATAACACTTGTTCTTTAACCCGATAATTAATGGTAATGATTTTTGGGTTTATCGTGAACAGTGTTTTAAATAACACTTGTTCTTTAACCCGATAATCAATGGAATGTGACTTTGGGTTTATCGTGAACCGTGTTTTAAATGACACGGATTCTTTAACCCAGTTAACGATTAAAACTAAGTGGAGTTTTAATGAATCTTTAATTAGATTGAAATGATCGAAAATGGAGTATCACCAGTTTTGCTCCAGGCGATAGTTAAATCTTTAATTAGATTTGAACGTGAAATGGTAATTGAATTTACCGATAACACCGTGGTGTTAGATATGAAGTACTACCAGTTTTACTTCATGGGATGAATAGGTTGGGATTGGGAAATTAAAACAAATGATTACTTCGGTAAGGTTCGCTAATCCCGACTAGTTTTGAATTGATATTCAAAAATAGATTAAAGAATAAATTCAAGAAATTTATCTTGGATAAAATTAATGGGAACCTTTCCCTATGAATGTGAAATCAGAAACTAACTGTCGGTTAGCTAAGCAGAATGGTTTTCTGGATATTGATCTGATGTTGGTTTCGGCCTTCGGGGTTAATATTTGGGGAATTATTCTCTTGATTAATTTACGGTTAGTGACTGATGAATTGGAATGAGGCGTATGTTGTGTTTGTGTAACACTTATTTAAAATATACGCGAGTTATTCGGAAAGACCGGGTTTATCCCATTCTAAATAACTGATACGACGATAAGTCGAAGATGAAGACGATGGTCGAAGACCGGAAGTCTTCACGTCGTTTGGGTGATTACTGATGATCTTGATTGGGCTGTACACCCAAGAAGATGGAAACAGTTGGTGATCGTCCAGACGTACTTGGAGATCGATGGATATGCGGGGTACTAGGTGCCTCCGGTTTCGTTCAGACCCAGAACGGACTTGTAAATGGACTGTGTGCCTGACATTGGATTTTAGTCCGTGTGATTGATCTCTATTAAATATATATCTGTTTGGCGGCGGAGAATTTATTCTCTTGCTTAACGCCCTTCTCTGAGACGTACGAGCTCAGGGGTTATATATTGATGGATATCAATCGCATGGAGTGAATTGCCTGTGTGGCATGCTAAGATGCAAATGATCAAGGCTTCTGTTGAAAAGCAAAGTCTTGTGGTTGATGATTGAAGCACGGCCTTTGTGGCGTAGCTTTGTGTAACGTTGATTCGCGAGTTTCACTGAGACGACCCGAACTTCCCCGTGAAGGAAAGCACGGATAGAATTGAGGACAAGACAAAATGGAACGCAAACGGAAGAACATTTCATTGTTATTACAACAATTCCATCAGATACAAGAATATACAGAGTATAAATGAATAAATTACATTCGACAAATATCAGAGATTACAATAAGTTACATAGCAGCGGAAAAATATACAAAACACAACTGAAAGTGATACACGGATACAGAGCTTTCCGAGCATCGTTCCAGCTGTAAATCAGGATCCTGTGAATATAAATCTGCAAAACCAAAACTACTAGCTGCCCGTGTGGAAAATAGGGGCACCCAGAGTTTAGGTTAAAACAATAAACTCCAGGTCAGTCATGTGACTGGTGTGAGAACTAAAACAGTTATTAATATTGGTTTTAAAGTTCGTTAAATCAAGGGACTACGCCGTATAACACGGAACGGGTTTCCTCCCAAGAATACCAGTGCAGAAAACAAACAGCGCAATGCTAAATAAAGAAAAATGAAGCTGTTATAAGACCCAGGTCCTATCACACAATGCAACGCAAGCCGGAGGATAGGGTTTTCCCTTATAACAGCCAAAGCATGCTTGATACGTTTAAATCACATTATTTGATACTATTATAAGTGTATAGTGTCAAAACAATTTCAATCATAAATATCAATCATAGGCGGCATGGGTACCATCTATCATGTCGCCATACTAGTTCTACAATTAAAACCGCAATATCACGTATTGGAAATTGGATTCCGTCATGAGCCGAGGCAAGGGGCAAGCTCCTCTCCGCGTTCGAGACACTCTAGCAATGCCTCAGGACCCCACTCTGATCCTTTGGAACCTCCAAGGCCGGTCCTCTCTTACTTTTGAGGATTAATTATTCCTGAACACACGTTTCCCGGTCCTTACAGACCTATATCCGAGGCGCCTCGTATCCAACAACCACACAGGTGAAAAGTATATAAATCTCAGGGCTGGTAGGTCACTGACACCACCCTAGCGAGAAAGAAACGTCGAGCACACCTTGGGTCCGTATCCCGTTTTTGACTCATACCGAGGTGTGAGGCTCGCGAATTCACGTTATACACAAAGCTACGCCACACAGGCCGTGCTTTGATCATCAACCACAAGACTTTGCTTTTCAACAGAAGCCTTGATCAATTGCCACTTACGCGTGCCACACTGGCAATTCACTCCATGCGACTGATGTCCATCGATATACAACCTCTGAGCTCGTACGTCTCAGAGAAGGGCGTTAAGCAAGAGAATAAATTCTCTGCCGCCAAACATATGTATATTTAATAGAGATCAATTAACACAGAATAAAATCCAATGTCAGACACACAATCCATTTACAAGTTCGTTCTGGGTCTAAACGAAACCGGAGGCACTTTCCTCGCATATCCATCGATCTCCAAGCACGTCTGGACGATCACCAACTGTTTCCCTCATCCTGGGTGTACAGCCCAATCAAGATCATCAGTAATCACCCAAACGATGTGAAGACTTCCGGTCTTCAACCACCGTCTTCATCTTCGACATCTTGTCGAATCGGTTATTCATAATGGGTATAACCCGGCCTTTCTGAATGACCCACGTATATAATAAACGAATGTTACACAAACACAACGAACGCCTCATTCCAATTCAGAATATTCTTTTATTCACAAAATCACATTCTTAGGGAAATGTTCCCATTAATTTTATCAAAGATAAATTCTTCTAAATTTATTCTTTAATCTTCCTTTGGATATCATCTCAAACTAGTCGGGATTAACGAACCACACCGAAGTAATTATTTAGTTTATTTCCCAATCCCAACCTATATATCTCATGGAGCAAAACTGGTGATACTCCATATCTAACACCACGGTGTTATCGGTAAAATTAATTACCATTTCACGTTCAAATCTAATTAAAGATTTAACTATCGCTTTGGAGAAAAACTGGTGGTACTCTATTCTCGATCACCTTTCAGATTTGATAATTTAAATTATCAATTCACATTTTAATCTAATTAAAGATTCATTAAAACTCCACTTAGCTTTAATCCTTTCAAAAATCAATATCCTGTCTTTAACTGGGTTAAAGAACCAATGTCATCTAAAACACGATTCACGATAAACCCAAATCACATTTGATATTAAATACAAGGCTCTGAATAGAAAATATATCGACTTATATTCAATACCAAATTCTGAAACCAACAAATATCGTATTGGAAATAACGATATAAAATATATCTTTCAAATTCCCATAACAATATCTATATAGTCACGAAATCCAACATCGAAATATCCCGAAGATAATTTCGATTCAGCTCCAGTCCAATCCACGTATTGGAAATTATCGATTATTTTCAAAATCACTTTCAAATTCAATTTATTTATTTCAAAAATAAATTGATTTTAATTCTAGTTCAAAACTAGTTCATTTCGATAAAAATCTATTTTTACCTTCTAATGTGGAATTTTCCAGCCCAATTCTTTCCAATTCACATACTATAATTTTACACAAATTATAGATATTTTTGATAATTTTATCAAGGCCTGTACAGTCGATTTCCAACAACGGCCATCGAACTGCACTTACAACGACCTTTTTCGAATTTGATTTGGACATAATTCCAAATCCAACCGTTAGATTTCAAATTTCTAATATTCATTGGAAATCTCTTTTCGATACGAACCCAACGGTTCCGGTTTTAGGAGAATCCGACGGTCGGATCTCCCGCAACGTCAATTCGAAGTCAATGGTCGAAATTCACGAACTACCGCGGCGCGGCGCGTTCTATTCAGGCCATTATATATATAATATATATATATATTATATATATTTCGTCGATTTCCTTTTAAAACGTATTTTATAAATCGTTTTAAATTCGTTTCAAAAACAATTTCAACTTCATCTTCAATTTCAAATCGATTTGATTTCAATTCAATTCGAGTTCATTTCAATTCAATTCAAATTCAAATTCAAATTCGTTTCAATTCAATTCAATTCGAATTTACCTTCTATTTGATTCAATTCGAATTCGTTTCAAATTGATTTCAATTCAATTTCAGTTCATTTTAAATTTCAATTTCAATTTAATTAATTTCGAAATCACTTTTCAATATTCATTATACAACGAATAAAATCGATATAAATATCGTTCGCGTCAAAATAACGCATCTCTAATCAACACGGATTTATATTTTCAAAACTTCTATATTCTATCCAACAAATGAATATTTATCCCATTCAACACATGAATCTATATTTCTTTCAACACACGACTAATCTCAACACATGAGTACTGTCAACACATCACTATTTTTGTTATGTAAAATATTTTATAAAACTATGGTATCTATCGTTTGATTTTTAATTAGACTTCAACCGTAAAGTAGTTCTAATTTTAAATATGATAAAGATGTAAATTTCATTGTATAAAATATTTCACTCAACACATGAACATCGTCAACACATGACTATTTTTATATTCAACACATGAATTTTCTTTTATAATATTCATTGTTTTCCCGATTGGAATGAGGCCCAATCAATCACCATATAATGTTAATTATATGGATTCCATACAACACATGTATATAATAGCATTGAAAAATAATCAATCATCAACCAATGTGCACTACACTGTATAAGCATCAAATATAGATATCTGACGCTTATAACAGCCTGTCAATCAATCGATCGACATATTTAATCAATCAGGATGAGTGAACTTCAAATTTCATCCCAACACCCGTGTGGGGTTTCAAACAATCAAACACAGATTTTATTTGTGCAGTTGGGCGATGTGTAAAATTTATCGTCCCAATCAATGTCCTTCAAATAGGTGTACATAAACAAACCGTCCGGTTTGTAAATGAATATTTTATTTTATTCACTTCCACGTTAAAAATTATATTTTTAACGATAAAATATTCTATTTCAACACATGAATTTCTATTCATTTCATTTACACAATAAAAATGATATTTTTATTTTTCTAACATATTTTAGAAAATTTCGGCGGCATAACGGCACGATACTAGAAACGGGACAAGGCCTAGCCTTATCCCCGGTCTAGTGAAGGCCCACGCCATTCACACATCAATCAAATCCATTTCAATTCACCAAACAATTCAATTCAGCCCAAATCATCTAACTAATTTATGCAACCAAACAAACAAGTCCATGGTTTGTGGACGATTGTGTCGGGTGCTACTAAGCACCGTCTGCATCCTAGTGTATATATATATAACTAGAAAAAGAGATTTTGAGTGAGAAGTTCTCACCGATAGCTATCCAATACCACGACTCTTCTTTTATAGGAATCTTCTCGTTGTTGCCTTTTCATCTTCGTTGCCCGTAGTCACTACATATATAAAAATCACACATTTTTATATTTTGATGTCTTTAAAATAAAAATCACATTTTTATTTATTCACTTTCAATTTAAAAGTCATATTTTTATAATCACTTCATATATTTAAAAATCGAATTTTTTTCTATGCTATTCAATATATAAAAATCATATTTTTATTCCTTTACACATACAAAGATGATATTTCTATATTCCCTATCACATAAAGATTTCGCCTTTATAAAAATAAAGACTTCGCCTTTTTCATATTTTTATAGTTCCTACTATGCAAAGATCATATTTTTATCTTTCTACAATATGAAAGATTATATTTTTAATACTTTAAAAATATAAAAATCATATTTCTACATCTTCTATATAGTAAAGACTATATTTTTAATACTTTAAAAATATAAAAATCATATTTTTATTACTTTAAAAATATAAAGATCATATCTTTTACCAAAAAAAAATCAAACCTTTATCTACATAAAAATTATAACTCTTCATATAGGAAAAATCATACCTTTCGTACAATGAGAAATCGTATTTTTCTCCTATGCAAAAATCGTATTTTTCCTATATTAAAAATCAAAACTTTCCCTAAATGAAAATTGACTCCTTGTTTAAATAAACAATCATAATTTTATTCAGTTTTACAACTACGGTTTCTATAAAAATTGAATTTAAAATCAGTGGTATAACATATAAAAAGGAAAAGAGGCTTACTGCGTTCGGCAGAGGAACCGGGCGGAGGGGGAAGGGCGGTAAACGACATTGGGGGCTGCTGGTCAGGGGGAGCTCGCGGCTTCAGGTGGTGGGACCGGCAGGGGAGGTGGCGCGACTCAGTCTTCCGGCGGTCCTGACGAGCGATGGAGGTCTTAGGGCTGAGGCGCGGATCCGATTGGGAAAGGGGCTCCATTCGGTTTGATGGGTGGCTCGATTAAGAGGAGGGAGGGTGTGGAGAAGGAAGCGGCGGCGCAGGGGCTGCGCCACCCCTGGCGGCGACGACGGTTCATCGGGGAGGGGCGGCGGCTCCTCCCCCGTCGCTCTCCTCTTTTTTTTTTCCGTTTCTGTTGAATGAAAACGAGAAGGGGGGGGCCTATATGCAAAAGAAAATTTTAATTTATTTAATTAATTTATATTTCAAAAAGTTGACTTTTACATACGACTTCGAAATGAGGTCCACCGCCTGTCGTCCATAGCATATTACCCCTATTCCGAACACAATGGGATATGTATCGCAGGCCAATTCGACTGTTTGAATCAGTTTCCGTGGAATTTACATTTAAATCACTATATTGAATTTTAAACGTACATTTCAAATTTCCGGGGTCACATACGAACTTTAAAAATTTCAGAAAAATATTTTCTAGCTTCGTGTTGATGATACGGTCCTAACAAAACTAGTTTCGTCGAATTCTGAGACCGTTAGAAAAATGGCCAATTTCCAGTCGATTAAAATCAACTGAAATGGTCAAAACGCGTTTTCCTTTGCCACGCTCACATATTGATTCGAAAAATTATGAAATTTGGAATCTAGCAATAACTCGACATCACGGACCCAACAAAACTGGTTTCGTCGAAATCCGAGGTCATTTGCAAAATGTCCATTTTTAAGGGCCTGAATTCCATAGCGACTATTCAGAATTTTCAACTGGACATATCTTTTGATTCCCGCTATGAAATCTTGATTTTTCGGATTCGTTGGAAAGATATTATCAAATAGATCCTAATGTTTTTGGTTTCACTAAAATCCGGATTGTTTTGCACCCGGTATGTTCAATTGAAGTTTGAAATCGAATTATCGAACTACCGCGCCATTTTCAATTCTATTTATAATTATATATAATTATTTATATTCTAACGACGACGCGTATAATATATACGTCGAATTCTATTCAAAATAAATTTCTCGTCGATATTATTTAAAATAATCTATTTTAAATATTCAAAATTCGCTAAAATTGCCAAAATAAAATTTTTAAACTGGCCCAGATTTTCGGGTTGTTACAATCTCCCCCACTTAAAACTTTTCGTCCCCGAAAAGGAACAAAAGTCGAAAGTGGTTTGATTAATCAACTCCACGTTCGATCTGGCTTCCATTCTCCAACTTTTCAGTTTCTAAGAATTTTCAAATTCTCAAAAATTTGGCTAACACCCTAAATTTTCGAAAAATTTCGCCATAACCTCCCCTGCACCGGGAGCATCGGGGAATTTCAAATAGCTTCCCCGGTCCTTCAGATCTCAAAAAGAAAAAGAAAAAGCCAAGCGGCTAGCCAATAGGCTCATAAAATCATCATCACCCAAACAAAACAGTAAATTATGTAGTAAACATGTACCTATTTGTCGGGCAAACAAATTTTATTCTCTGCTCTAGCCTCCTTGCTATGACCTGTTCAATGTAAGTATATGTATATGCAAGCAAATGCGACCAATTTTCAATACAATTTAATATTTGGTTCAATTAGGCTAAATGGTTCAAAATTAGCAAACAAATAAACAAACAACACAAACATCAATCAATTAATGAATTAGAGTTTCAAATTCATAATTTGATACATACACAAAAAATCATGTTTTTGATGCCAATTCACAACAATGTGTTCTAACTATACTAGTTTTGGTTCTCACACCAGCCTAATGGAAATATATAGATATCACACCTTCGAAACACGAATATAAATACTGATGATGTGGCCACATCATCAGAATTACCCCCGGGTGTCTAGAATGTGACTCTATATCTATCCAGTATATTAAAACTTCGACTATACGTTCATGACGCGTATACGCGAAATCTATATATACTCGATTGTCCATATTCAAAATAAATAAATAATCAAATACGTATAAAGCGATTTAAATTTTCAAAACAAAATTGTTTTCATTTGAAAAAATATACTCTTCACACTCGTTCTAGGATACTACTGATCCTATCTCTAACGAGTCATTCTAATTGGATATTACTAATCCAATATCTGATGAATTCTTTCGTATGGTTCTAATGTATCTTGTTCTCGAGCTCTGTAAACCAAAGCTCCGATACCAAACTGAGACGACCCGAACTTCCCCATGAAGGAAAGCACGGATAGAATTGAGGACAAGACAAAATGGAACGCAAACGGAAGAACATTTCATTGTTATTACAACAATTCCATCAGATACAAGAATATACAGAGTATAAATGAATAAATTACATTCGACAAATATCAGAGATTACAATAAGTTACATAGCAGCGGAAAAATATACAAAACACAACTGAAAGTGATACACGAATACAGAGCTTTCCGAGCATCGTTCCAGCTGTAAATCAGGATCCTGTGAATATAAATCTGCAAAACCAAAACTACTAGCTGCCCGTGTGGAAAATAGGGGCACCCAGAGTTTAGGTTAAAACAATAAACTCCAGGTCAGTCATGTGACTGGTGTGAGAACTAAAACAGTTATTAATATTGGTTTTAAAGTTCGGTAAATCAAGGGACCACGCCGTATAACACGGAACGGGTTTCCTCCCAAGAATACCAGTGCAGAAAACAAACAGCGCAATGCTAAAAAAAGAAAAATGAAGCTGTTATAAGACCCAGGTCCCATCACACAATGCAACGCAAGCCGGAGGATAGGGTTTTCCCTTATAACAACCAAAGCATGCTTGATACGTTTAAATCACATTATTTGACACTATTATAAGTGTATAGTGTCAAAACAATTTCAATCATAAATATCAATCATAGGCGGCATGGGTACCATCTATCATGTCGCCATACTAGTTCTACAATTAAAACCGCAATATCACGTATTGGAAATTGGATTCCGTCATGAGCCGAGGCAAGGGGCAAGCTCCTCTCCGCGTTCGAGACACTCTAGCAATGCCTCAGGACCCCACTCTGATCCTTTGGAACCTCCAAGTCGGTCCTCTCTTACTTTTGAGGATTAATTATTCCTGAACACACGTTTCCCGGTCCTTACAGACCTATATCCGAGGCGCCTCGTATCCAACAACCACACAGGTGAAAAGTATATAAATGTCAGGGCTGGTAGGTCACTGACACCACCCTAGCTAGAAAGAAACGTCGTGCACTCCTTGGGTCCGTATCCCGTTTTTGACTCATACCGAGGTGTGAGGCTCGCGAATTCACGTTATACACAAAGCTACGCCACACAGGCCGTGCTTTGATCATCAACCACAAGACTTTGCTTTTCAACAGAAGCCTTGATCAATTGCCACTTACGCGTGCCACACTGGCAATTCACTCCATGCGACTGATGTCCATCGATATACAACCTCTGAGCTCGTACGTCTCAGAGAAGGGCGTTAAGCAAGAGAATAAATTCTCTGCCGCCAAACAGATGTATATTTAATAGAGATCAATTAACACAGAATAAAATCCAATGTCAGACACACAATCCATTTACAAGTTCGTTCTGGGTCTGAACGAAACCGGAGGCACTTTCCTCGCATATCCATCGATCTCCAAGCACGTCTGGACGATCACCAACTGTTTCCCTCATCCTGGGTGTACAGCCCAATCAAGATCATCAGTAATCACCCAAACGATGTGAAGACTTCCGGTCTTCAACCACCGTCTTCATCTTCGACATCTCGTCGAATCGGTTATTCATAATGGGTATAACCCGGCCTTTCTGAATGACCCACGTATATAATAAACGAATGTTACACAAACACAACGAACGCCTCATTCCAATTCAGAATATTCTTTTATTCACAAAATCACATTCTTAGGGAAATGTTCCCATTAATTTTATCAAAGATAAATTATTCTAAATTTATTCTTTAATCTTCCTTTGGATATCATCTCAAACTAGTCGGGATTAACGAACCACACCGAAGTAATTATTTAGTTTATTTCCCAATCCCAACCTATATATCTCATGGAGCAAAACTGGTGATACTCCATATCTAACACCACGGTGTTATCGGTAAAATTAATTACCATTTCACGTTCAAATCTAATTAAAGATTTAACTATCGCTTTGGAGCAAAACTGGTGGTACTCCATTCTCGATCACCTTTCAGATTTGATAATTTAAATTATCAATTCACATTTTAATCTAATTAAAGATTCATTAAAACTCCACTTAGCTTTAATCCTTTCAAAAATCAATATCCTGTCTTTAACTGGGTTAAAGAACCAATGTCATCTAAAACACGATTCACGATAAACCCAAATCACATTTGATATTAAATACAAGGCTCTGAATAGAAAATATATCGACTTATATTCAATACCAAATTCTGAAACCAACAAATATCGTATTGGAAATAACGATATAAAATATATCTTTCAAATTCCCATAACAATATCTATATAGTCACGAAATCCAACATCGAAATATCCCGAAGATAATTTCGATTCAGCTCCAGTCCAATCCACGTATTGGAAATTATCGATTATTTTCAAAATCACTTTCAAATTCAATTTATTTATTTCAAAAATAAATTGATTTTAATTCTAGTTCAAAACTAGTTCATTTCGATAAAAATCTATTTTTACCTTCTAATGTGGAATTTTCCAGCCCAATTCTTTCCAATTCACATACTATAATTTTACACAAATTATAGATATTTTTGATAATTTTATCAAGGCCCGTACAGTCGATTTCCAACAACGGCCATCGAACTGCACTTACAACGACCTTTTTCGAATTTGATTTGGACATAATTCCAAATCCAACCGTTAGATTTCAAATTTCTAATATTCATTGGAAAGCTCTTTTCGATACGAACCCAACGGTTCCGGTTTTAGGAGAATCCGACGGTCGGATCTCCCGCAACGTCAATTCGAAGTCAATGGTCGAAATTCACGAACTACCGCGGTGCGGCGCGTTCTATTCAGGCCATTATATATATAATATATATATTATATATATTTCGTCGATTTCCTTTTAAAACGTATTTTATAAATCGTTTTAAATTCATTTCAAAAACAATTTCAACTTCATCTTCAATTTCAAATCGATTTGATTTCAATTCAATTCGAGTTCATTTCAATTCAATTCAAATTCAAATTCAAATTCGTTTCAATTCAATTCGAATTTACCTTCTATTTGATTCAATTCGAATTCGTTTCAAATTGATTTCAATTCAATTTCAGTTCATTTTAAATTTCAATTTCAATTTAATTAATTTCGAAATCACTTTTCAATATTCATTATACAACGAATAAAATCGATATAAATATCGTTCGCGTCAAAATAACGCATCTCTAATCAACACGGATTTATATTTTCAAAACTTCTATATTCTATCCAACAAATGAATATTTATCCCATTCAACACATGAATCTATATTTCTTTCAACACACGACTAATCTCAACACATGAGTACTGTCAACACATCACTATTTTTGTTATGTAAAATATTTTATAAAACTATGGTATCTATCGTTTGATTTTTAATTAGACTTCAACCGTAAAGTAGTTCTAATTTTAAATATGATAAAGATGTAAATTTCATTGTATAAAATATTTCACTCAACACATGAACATCGTCAACACATGACTATTTTTATATTCAACACATGAATTTTCTTTTATAATATTCATTGTTTTCCCGATTGGAATGAGGCCCAATCAATCACCATATAATGTTAATTATATGGATTCCATACAACACATGTATATAATAGCATTGAAAAATAATCAATCATCAACCAATGTGCACTACACTGTATAAGCATCAAATATAGATATCTGATGCTTATAACAGCCTGTCAATCAATCGATCGACATATTTAATCAATCAGGATGAGTGAACTTCAAATTTCATCCCAACACCCGTGTGGGGTTTCAAACAATCAAACACAGATTTTATTTGTGCAGTTGGGCGATGTGTAAAATTTATCGTCCCAATCAATGTCCTTCAAATAGGTGTACATAAACAAACCGTCCGGTTTGTAAATGAATATTTTATTTTATTCACTTCCACGTTAAAAATTATATTTTTAACGATAAAATATTCTATTTCAACACATGAATTTCTACTCATTTCATTTACACAATAAAAATGATATTTTTATTTTTCTAACATATTTTAGAAAATTTCGGCGGCATAACGGCACGATACTAGAAACGGGACAAGGCCTAGCCTTATCCCCGGTCTAGTGAAGGCCCACGCCATTCACACATCAATCAAATCCATTTCAATTCACCAAACAATTCAATTCAGCCCAAATCATCTAACTAATTTATGCAACCAAACAAACAAGTCCATGGTTTGTGGACGATTGTGTCGGGTGCTACTAAGCACCGTCTGCATCCTAGTGTATATATATATAACTAGAAAAAGAGATTTTGAGTGAGAAGTTCTCACCGATAGCTATCCAATACCACGACTCTTCTTTTATAGGAATCTTCTCGTTGTTGCCTTTTCATCTTCGTTGCCCGTAGTCACTACATATATAAAAATCACACATTTTTATATTTTGATGTCTTTAAAATAAAAATCACATTTTTATTTATTCACTTTCAATTTAAAAGTCATATTTTTATAATCACTTCATATATTTAAAAATCGAATTTTTTTCTATGCTATTCAATATATAAAAATCATATTTTTATTCCTTTACACATACAAAGATGATATTTCTATATTCCCTATCACATAAAGATTTCGCCTTTATAAAAATAAAGACTTCGCCTTTTTCATATTTTTATAGTTCCTACTATGCAAAGATCATATTTTTATCTTTCTACAATATGAAAGATTATATTTTTAATACTTTAAAAATATAAAAATCATATTTCTACATCTTCTATATAGTAAAGACTATATTTTTAATACTTTAAAAATATAAAAATCATATTTTTATTACTTTAAAAATATAAAGATCATATCTTTTACCAAAAAAAAAATCAAACCTTTATCTACATAAAAATTATAACTCTTCATATAGGAAAAATCATACCTTTCGTACAATGAGAAATCGTATTTTTCTCCTATGCAAAAATCGTATTTTTCCTATATTAAAAATCAAAACTTTCCCTAAATGAAAATTGACTCCTTGTTTAAATAAACAATCATAATTTTATTCAGTTTTACAACTACGGTTTCTATAAAAATTGAATTTAAAATCAGTGGTATAACATATAAAAAGGAAAAGAGGCTTACTGCGTTCGGCAGAGGAACCGGGCGGAGGGGGAAGGGCGGTAAACGACATTGGGGGCTGCTGGTCAGGGGGAGCTCGCGGCTTCAGGTGGTGTGTAACAACCCGAAAATCTGGGCCAGTTTAAAATTTCTATTTTGGCTATTTTAACGAATTTTGATTATTTAAAATGAATTATTTTAAATAAAAACGACGAGAAATTTATTTTGAATATAATTAGAACGTATATATTATATACGTCGTCGTTGGAATATAAATAATTATATATAATTATAAATAGAATTGAAAATGGCGCGGTAGTTCGATAATTCGATTTCAAACTTCAATTGAATGTACCGGGTGCAAAACAATCCGGATTTTAGTGAAACCAAAAATGATGGGATCTAATTGATAATATCTTTCCAACGAATCCGAATAATCGAGATTTCATAGCGGGAATCAAAAGATATGTCCAGTTGAAAATTCTGAATAGTCGCTATGGAATTCAGGCCCTTAAAAATGGTCATTTTGCAAACACCTCGGATTTCGACGAAACCAGTTTTGTTGGGTCCGTGATGTCAAATTATTGCTAGGTTTCAAATTTCATAATTTTTCGAATCAATATGTGAGCGTGGCAAAGGAAAACGCGTTTGACCAGTTTCAGTTGATTTTAATCGACTGGAAAATGGCCATTTTTCTAACGGTCTCAGGATTCGACGAAACTAGTTTTGTTAGGACCGTATCGTCAATAAGAAGCTAGAAAATATTTTTATGGAATTTATAGAGTTGTTATGTGACCCCGGTAATTTGAAATGTACGTTTAAAATTCAATATAGTGATTCAAATGTAAATTAAACGGAAACTGATTCAAACAGTCGAATCAGCTTGCGATATATATCCCATTGTGTTCAGAATGGGGGTAATACGCTATGGGCGACAGGCGGTGGGCCTCGTTTCGAGGTCGTACGTAAAAGTCAACCTTTTTACGAAATTAAATAATTAAATAATAAAATAATAAAAATAATTTTTATTTCTCTCCCCTTATTTCCCTCTGCCCCCCCCCCCACGTTCTAATCGACAGTTTCAAAAACAAAAAAAAACAAAAAAAAAGGGAGACGATGACGGAATCGCCAGCCCCCCCCCCCCTCGTCGTCGACGACGATGCCCCCCACCTCCGTCCAAGCTCGCCAGCCCCTCCGCCTCGCAGGACCCACGAAGCCCCCCCGACCCGAAGCTGTAGCCCTAAACCCCTCACCCGATCGCCAGAATTCGCCACCTCCCCTCACCGCTCCGACCACCCTCGACTCCGACGCAGTGCCTCAGCCAAAACCCCCACGCCCTTCAATCCCCAAACCCGAAGTCGCCCCCCCTCTTCTTCCGTCCTCCTCCTTTCTTCTTCCTCCTCCCCTTCTCTTCCTCGACGGCGAGCACCGAAGACCCCCCCCAGTCGACGCAGACAGCGCAGAAACCCCCCCCTGTAAGTTTTTTTTTCTTATTTATTTAATTTGATTTGTATATAAAAAAGAAAACTGATTTTTATATAATTTAAAAAACTGATTTTTATATAATTTAAAAACTGATTTTTATATAATTTAAAAACTGATTTTTATATAATTTAAAAACTGATTTTTATAGAAAATAAAAACTGATTTATAAGGAAAATGAAAACTGATTTTATTTTAAGGTTTAAACTTTGAAATAGGGAAAAGGTTTAAACTTTGAAATAGAAAAAGGTTTTGACTTTAAAGGGAAAAGATTTGATCTTTATTAGAAAAAAAAAGGAAAACTTTTTATTAGAAAAGGCGAAGTCTATATTTTAAAAATAGAATTTTTATATATTGAACTTCGATAGAAAAATAGAATTTTTATATATTGAACTTCCATAGAAAAATAGAATTTTTATATATTGAACTTCCATAGAAAAATAGAATTTTTATATATTGAACTTCCATAGAAAAATAGAATTTTTATATATTGAACTTCCATAGAAAAATATGATTTTTATATACTGAATAGCGAAGTAAAAATTCGATTTTTACATATGTAGTGGCTACGGGCAACGAAGACGACGAGGATGCGATAGCGATGAAGATTTCTATCAATGAAGAGTCATGGAGCAAGGATAGCTATTTGTGAGAATTTCTCACCTTTCAATTTAATTTTTCTAGTTATATATATATACTAGGATGCAGACGGTGCTTAGTAGCACCCGACACAATCGTCCACAGACCATGGACTTGTTTGTTTGGTTGCATAGATTAGTTGAATTATTTGTTTGAATTGAATTGTTTGGTGAGATGAAATTGATTTGATTGATGTGTGAATGGCGTGGGCCTTCACTAGACCGGGGATAAGGCTAGGCCTTGTCCCGTTTCTAGTATCGTGCCGTTATGCCGCCGAAATTTTCTAAAATATGTTAGAAAAATAAAATATCATTTTATTGAAGAAATGAACTGAATAGAAATTCATGTGTTGAAATAAAATGTTTTATCGTTAAAATATAATTTTGACGTGAATGTGAATAAATAAATATTCATTTACAAACCGGACGGTTTGTTTATGTACACTTATTTGAATGACATTGATTGGGACGATAAATTTTACACATCGCCCAATTGCACAAATAAAATCTGTGTTTGATTGTTTGAAACCCCACACGGGTGTTGGGATGAAATTTGAAGTTCACTCATCCTGATTGATTAAATATGTCGATCGGTTGATTGACAGGCTGTTTTAAGCGTTGGATATCTATATTTGATGCTTATACAGTGTAGTGCACTTTGGTTGATGGTTGATTATTTTTCCATGCTATTATATACATGTGTTGTGTGATAATCCATATAATTAACTTTATATGGTAATGGATTGAGTCTCATTCCAGTTTTAAAATAGAAATATTTGAAATAGAATATTTGAAATTTGAAATTATGAAGCCGTGTTGATTAAATTGACGCCATTTTGACGTGAACGATATTTATATCAATTTTAATCGATTTCGAAATGAATTGAAATTGAATTGAAAGTGATTTCAAAATGAATTGAATTGAAAGTGATTTCGAAATGAATTGAATTGAAAACGAATTCAAAATGAATTGAATTGAAAACGAATTCAAAGTGAATTGAATTGAAAGTGATTTCGAAGTGAATTGAATTGAAAACGAATTCAAAATGAATTGAATTGAAAACGAATTCAAAGTGAATTGAATTGAAAGTGATTTCGAAATGAATTGAAATTGAATTGAAAGTGATTTCGAAATGAATTGAAATTGAATTGAAAGTGATTTCGAAATGAATTGAATTGAAAACGAATTCAAAGTGAATTGAATTGAAAACGAATTCAAAATGAATTGAATTGAAAACGAATTCAAAGTGAATTGAATTGAAAGTGATTTCGAAATGAATTGAATTGAAAGCGATTTCGAAATGAATTGAATTGAAAATGAATTCAAATTGAATTGAAATTTGAATTGAATAGAAATAAATTTTAAAACGAATTTATAGAGAAGAATTCAATTTTGCTTTGAATTGAGATGGAAGTTGAAATAGATTTTGAAACGAATTTTAAAACTATTTATATAATTCGTTTTAAATAGAAATCGACGAAGCATATATTATATATATATTATATATAATATAATGGCCTGAATAGAACGCGCCACGCCGCGGCAGTTCGCGAATTTCGACCATTGATTTCAAATGGACGTTACGGGAGATCCGACCGTCGGATTCTCCTAAAACCGGAACCGTTGGGTTCGTATCGAAAAGAGCTTTCTAGCGAATGTGATAAATTAGAAATCTAACGGTTGGATTTGGAATTATGTCCAAATCAAATTGGAAAAAGGTCGCTATACGTGCAGTTCGATGGCCATTGGTGGAAATCGACTGTACGGGCCTTGATAAAATTATTAAAAATAGTAATAATTTGTGTAAAATCATAAGAAATGATTTGTGAAGATTTGGGATGAAAAACTCCATATTTGAAAAGATAAAAATAGATTTTTATCAAAATGAACTAGTTTTGAACTAGAATTATAATTCTATTTATTTTTAAATAAGTAAATTGAATTTGAAAAGGGTTTTGAAAATAACCAGAATTTCCAATGATTGCATTGGAGTGGATTTGAATCGAAATTGTCTTCGGAATATTTCGATGTTGGAATTCGTGATTATACAGATGTTGTTATGGGAATTTGAAAGATATACATTTATATCGTTATTTCAATACGACATTTGTTAATCGTAGAATTTGATATTGAATATAAGCCGATATATTTTCTGTTCAGAGCCTTGTATTGAATATCAAATGTGATTTGGGTTTGTCGTGAATGGTGTCTTCACCAACACTGTTCTTGAACCCAGTTGTGAAAAGATTAAATCTTTTTATTTAGATTTAATGAAGTGTACCAATTGAATGATATTTAATTGGAATTGAAGTGATATTGATTTTTGGGTTTATCGTGAACAGTGTTTTAAATAACACTCGTTCTTTAACCCGATAATTAATGGAATGTGATTTTGGGTTTATCGTGAACCGTGTTTTAAATGATACTGATTCTTTAACCCAGCCGAAGATTAAAACTAAGTGGAGTTTTAATGAATCTTTAATTAGATTGAAATGATCGAAAATGGAGTATCACCAGTTTTACTCCAAGCGATAGTTAAATCTTTAATTAGATTTGAACGTGAAATGGTAATTGAATTACCGATAACACTGTGGTGTTAGATATGAAGTACTACCAGTTTTACTTCATGGGATGAATAGGTTGGGATTGGGAAATAAAATAAATGATTACTTCGGTGTGGTTCGCTAATCCCGACTAGTTTGAATTGATATTCAAAGGAGATTAAAGAATAAATTTAAGGAATTTATCTTGGATAAAATTAATGGGAACTTTTCCCAAAGTATGGGAATATTTGAATAAAAGAATATTCTGAATTGGAATGAGGCGTATGTTGTGTTTGTGTAACACTTTTATAATATATACGCGAGTTATTCAGAAAGACCGGGTTTGTCCCATTCTGAATAACTGATTCGACGTGGTGTCGAAGATGAAGACGGTGGTCGAAGACCGGAAGTCCTCACGTCGTTTGGGTGATAACTGATGATCTTGATTGGGCTGTACACCCAAGAAGATGGAAACAGTTGGTGATCGTCCAGACGTACTTGGAGATCGATGGATATGCGGGGTACTAGGTGCCTCCGGTTTCGTTCAGACCCAGAACGGACTTGTAAATGGACTGTGTGTCTGACATTGGATTTCATTCTGTGTGACTGATATCGGTTACATAGAGTGGTTTGCCTGTGTGGCATGCTAAGATGCAAATGATCAAGGCTTCTGTTGAAAAGCAAAGTCTTGTGGTGATGATCAAAGCACAGCCTGTGTGGCACAGCTTTGTGTAACGTGAATTCGCGAGCCTCGCACCCCGGTTGTGAACCAAAAACGGGAGAGGACATCAGGGAGGACTTGCGTTTCTTTCTAGCTAGAAGTGGCGTCAGTGGTTTTACACGCCCTGACGAGTTTGACTTATGTGGTTGTTGCTGTTGCGAGGCGCCTCGGTTATATCGGTTTCGGCCGATGCATTCTGGTCGGCTGACGGACCAGACTTACACCCCATAGGGTGGGGAGACGTAGTGTTCAGGCATAATAATCCACATCGGTGGACCGGCCCTGACGATCTAAAGGGTTGATGCGTTCTGATCCTGTGGCTCGGGCTAGAGAGTCACGAATCGGTTGAGGACTATCTTTTGCCTCGGTTCATAGATGGAAATCCAATTTCCAAATACGCGACTTTGCGGTTTTATTTGTAAACCTATATATGGCGACATAGTGGCATGGGACGCTCATGTCGCCTATGATTGATACTTATGATTTGAAGTTGTTTTATACACTATGCACTTATAATAGTATCAAATGATTTGTTTTAAAACGTATCAAGCATTCTTTGGCTGTTATAAGGGAAAACCCTATCCCCCGGCTTGCGTTGCATTGTGTGATAGGACCTGGGTCTTATAACAGCTTCATTTTTCTTTATTTAGCATTGCGCTGTTTGTTTTATGCACTGGTATTCTTGGGAGGAAACCCGTTCCGTGTTATACGGCGTGGTCCCTTGATTTACCCAATTTTAAAACAAAGATTAATAACTGTTTTAGTTCTCACACCAGTCACATGACTGACCTGGAGTTTATTGTTTTAACCTAAACTCTGGGTGCCCTTATTTTGACACGGGCAGCTAGTAGTTTTGGTTTTGCAGATTTTATATTCACAGGATCCTGGTTTACAGCTGGAACGATATCCGGAAAGCTTTGTATCCGTATATCCCTTCTAGTTGTGTATTGTATTATTTTCCGCTGCTATGTATTTAAATGTAATTTAAATCTCTGATATTTCTGTGTAATATTCATTTTTACTCTGTATATTCTTGTAATCTGATGCATTGTTGTAGTATACAATGAAATGTTCTTCTGTATGCGTTCTGTTTTGTCCTGTTCTCAAACGATAGGGCGTTTCGAACGGCCTGGATCGGTTTAGCGACTGGTTCGGACCGAGCGAAATTCCTTCTCGTCACAGTTGGTATCAGAGCTTTGGTTTACAAAGCTCAGAGAACAAGACACATTAGAACCATATGAAAGAATTCATCAGATATTGGATTAGAAAAATCCAATGAGAATGACTCGTTAGAGATGGGATCAGTAGTATCCTAGAACGAGTGTGAAGAGTATATATTTCAAATGAAAACAATTTTTGTTTTGAAAATTTAAATCAACTATTCGTATTTGATTATTTATTTATATTGATTTTGGACAATCCAGTATATATAGATTTTGCGTATACGTCTGATCCGCGTATATTCGAAGTTTTAATATACCGGGTAGATATAGAACCGCACTCTAGTAGCCCGACAATGTTCTGATGGTGGTTCGAAACATCATCAGCATTTATTTTCGAGTGACGAAGGTGTGATTTCTATATATTTCCATTAGACTGGTGTGAGAACCAAAACTAATATAGTTAGAATACATTGTTGTGATTTGGCATCAAAACATGATTTTTTGTATATGTATCAAAGTTATGAATTTCAAATGATAACTCACAAATTGATTGATGTTTGTGTTGTTTGTTTATTTGGTTGAAAATTGTGAACCATTTAGCCTAATTGAACCAAATGTTGAATTGTATTGAAAATGGGTCGCATTTGCTTGCATACATATATATCATTGAACAGGTCATAGTAAGGAGGCTAGAGCCGAAGAATAAAATTTGTTTGCCCGACAAATAGGTACATGTTTACTACATAATTTACTGTTTTGTTTGGGTGATGATGATTTTATGAGCCTATTGGCTAGCCGCTTGGCTTTTTCTTTTTCTTTTTGAGATCTGAAGGACCGGGGAAGCTATTTGAAATTCCCCGATGCTCCCGGTGCAGGGGAGGTTATGGCGAAATTTTTCAAAAATTTAGGGTGTTAGCCAAATTTTTGAAATTTTGGAAATTCTCAGAAACTGAAAAGTTGGAGAAGGGAAGCCAGATCGAATGTAGAGCTGATTAATCAAACCACTTTCGACTTTGTTCCTTTTCGGGGACGAAAAGTTTTAAGTGGGGGAGATTGTAACAACCCGAAAATCTGGGCCAGTTTAAAATTTTTATTTTGGCTATTTTAACGAATTTTGATTATTTAAAATGAATTATTTTAAATAAAAACGACGAGAAATTTATTTTGAATATAATTAGAACGTATATATTATATACGTCGTCGTTGGAATATAAATAATTATATATAATTATAAATAGAATTGAAAATGGCGCGGTAGTTCGATAATTCGATTTCAAACTTCAATTGAATGTACCGGGTGCAAAACAATCCGGATTTTAGTGAAACCAAAAATGATGGGATCTAATTGATAATATCTTTCCAACGAATCCGAATAATCGAGATTTCATAACGGGAATCAAAAGATATGTCCAGTTGAAAATTCTGAATAGTCGCTATGGAATTCAGGCCCTTAAAAATGGTCATTTTGCAAATGACCTCGGATTTCGACGAAACCAGTTTTGTTGGGTCCGTGATGTCAAATTATTGCTAGGTTTCAAATTTCATAATTTTTCGAATCAATATGTGAGCGTGGCAAAGGAAAACGCGTTTGACCAGTTTCAGTTGATTTTAATCGACTGGAAAATGGCCATTTTTCTAACGGTCTCAGGATTCGACGAAACTAGTTTTGTTAGGACCGTATCGTCAATACGAAGCTAGAAAATATTTTTATGGAATTTATAGAGTTGTTATGTGACCCCGGTAATTTGAAATGTACGTTTAAAATTCAATATAGTGATTCAAATGTAAATTAAACGGAAACTGATTCAAACAGTCGAATCAGCTTGCGATATATATCCCATTGTGTTCAGAATGGGGGTAATACGCTATGGGCGACAGGCGGTGGGCCTCGTTTCGAGGTCGTACGTAAAAGTCAACCTTTTTACGAAATTAAATAATTAAATAATAAAATAATAAAAATAATTTTTATTTCTCTCCCCTTATTTCCCTCTGGCCCCCCCCCCCACGTTCTAATCGACAGTTTCAAAAAAAAAAAAAAAAAGGGAGACGATGACGGAATCGCCAGCCCCCCCCTCGTCGTCGACGACGATGCCCCCCACCTCCGTCCAAGCTCGCCAGCCCCTCCGCCTCGCAGGACCCACGAAGCCCCCCCCCCCCCGACCCGAAGCTGTAGCCCTAAACTCCTCACCCGATCGCCAGAATTCGCCACCTCCCCTCACCGCTCCGACCACCCTCGACTCCGACGCAGTGCCTCAGCCAAAACCCCCACGCCCTTCAATCCCCAAACCCGAAGTCGCCCCCCCTCTTCTTCCGTCCTCCTCCTTTCTTCTTCCTCCTCCCCTTCTCTTCCTCGACGGCGAGCACCGAAGACCCCCCCCAATCGACGCAGACAGCGCAGAAACCCCCCCTGTAAGTTTTTTTTTTCTTATTTATTTAATTTGATTTGTATATAAAAAAGAAAACTGATTTTTATATAATTTAAAAAACTGATTTTTATATAATTTAAAAACTGATTTTTATATAATTTAAAAACTGATTTTTATATAATTTAAAAACTGATTTTTATAGAAAATAAAAACTGATTTATAAGGAAAATGAAAACTGATTTTATTTTAAGGTTTAAACTTTGAAATAGGGAAAAGGTTTAAACTTTGAAATAGAAAAAGGTTTTGACTTTAAAGGGAAAAGATTTGATCTTTATTAGAAAAAAAAAGGAAAACTTTTTATTAGAAAAGGCGAAGTCTATATTTTAAAAATAGAATTTTTATATATTGAACTTCGATAGAAAAATAGAATTTTTATATATTGAACTTCCATAGAAAAATAGAATTTTTATATATTGAACTTCCATAGAAAAATAGAATTTTTATATATTGAACTTCCATAGAAAAATAGAATTTTTATATATTGAACTTCCATAGAAAAATATGATTTTTATATACTGAATAGCGAAGTAAAAATTCGATTTTTACATATGTAGTGGCTACGGGCAACGAAGACGACGAGGATGCGATAGCGATGAAGATTTCTATCAATGAAGAGTCATGGAGCAAGGATAGCTATTTGTGAGAATTTCTCACCTTTCAATTTAATTTTTCTAGTTATATATATATACTAGGATGCAGACGGTGCTTAGTAGCACCCGACACAATCGTCCACAGACCATGGACTTGTTTGTTTGGTTGCATAGATTAGTTGAATTATTTGTTTGAATTGAATTGTTTGGTGAGATGAAATTGATTTGATTGATGTGTGAATGGCGTGGGCCTTCACTAGACCGGGGATAAGGCTAGGCCTTGTCCCGTTTCTAGTATCGTGCCGTTATGCCGCCGAAATTTTCTAAAATATGTTAGAAAAATAAAATATCATTTTATTGAAGAAATGAACTGAATAGAAATTCATGTGTTGAAATAAAATGTTTTATCGTTAAAATATAATTTTGACGTGAATGTGAATAAATAAATATTCATTTACAAACCGGACGGTTTGTTTATGTACACTTATTTGAATGACATTGATTGGGACGATAAATTTTACACATCGCCCAATTGCACAAATAAAATCTGTGTTTGATTGTTTGAAACCCCACACGGGTGTTGGGATGAAATTTGAAGTTCACTCATCCTGATTGATTAAATATGTTGATCGGTTGATTGACAGGCTGTTTTAAGCGTTGGATATCTATATTAGATGCTTATACAGTGTAGTGCACTTTGGTTGATGGTTGATTATTTTTCCATGCTATTATATACATGTGTTGTGTGATAATCCATATAATTAACTTTATATGGTAATGGATTGAGTCTCATTCCAGTTTTAAAATAGAAATATTTGAAATAGAATATTTGAAATTTGAAATTATGAAGCCGTGTTGATTAAATTGACGCCATTTTGACGTGAACGATATTTATATCAATTTTAATCGATTTCGAAATGAATTGAAATTGAATTGAAAGTGATTTCAAAATGAATTGAATTGAAAGTGATTTCGAAATGAATTGAATTGAAAACGAATTCAAAATGAATTGAATTGAAAACGAATTCAAAGTGAATTGAATTGAAAGTGATTTCGAAGTGAATTGAATTGAAAACGAATTCAAAATGAATTGAATTGAAAACGAATTCAAAGTGAATTGAATTGAAAGTGATTTCGAAATGAATTGAAATTGAATTGAAAGTGATTTCGAAATGAATTGAAATTGAATTGAAAGTGATTTCGAAATGAATTGAATTGAAAACGAATTCAAAGTGAATTGAATTGAAAACGAATTCAAAATGAATTGAATTGAAAACGAATTCAAAGTGAATTGAATTGAAAGTGATTTCGAAATGAATTGAATTGAAAGCGATTTCGAAATGAATTGAATTGAAAATGAATTCAAATTGAATTGAAATTTGAATTGAATAGAAATAAATTTTAAAACGAATTTATAGAGAAGAATTCAATTTTGCTTTGAATTGAGATGGAAGTTGAAATAGATTTTGAAACGAATTTTAAAACTATTTATATAATTCGTTTTAAATAGAAATCGACGAAGCATATATTATATATATATTATATATAATATAATGGCCTGAATAGAACGCGCCGCGCCGCGGCAGTTCGCGAATTTCGACCATTGATTTCAAATGGACGTTACGGGAGATCCGACCGTCGGATTCTCCTAAAACTGGAACCGTTGGGTTCGTATCGAAAAGAGCTTTCTAGCGAATGTGATAAATTAGAAATCTAACGGTTGGATTTGGAATTATGTCCAAATCAAATTGGAAAAAGGTCGCTATACGTGCAGTTCGATGGCCATTGGTGGAAATCGACTGTACGGGCCTTGATAAAATTATTAAAAATAGTAATAATTTGTGTAAAATCATAAGAAATGATTTGTGAAGATTTGGGATGAAAAACTCCATATTTGAAAAGATAAAAATAGATTTTTATCAAAATGAACTAGTTTTGAACTAGAATTATAATTCTATTTATTTTTAAATAAATAAATTGAATTTGAAAAGGGTTTTGAAAATAACCAGAATTTCCAATGATTGCATTGGAGTGGATTTGAATCGAAATTGTCTTCGGAATATTTCGATGTTGGAATTCGTGATTATACAGATGTTGTTATGGGAATTTGAAAGATATACATTTATATCGTTATTTCAATACGACATTTGTTAATCGTAGAATTTGATATTGAATATAAGCCGATATATTTTCTATTCAGAGCCTTGTATTGAATATCAAATGTGATTTGGGTTTGTCGTGAATGGTGTCTTCACCAACACTGTTCTTGAACCCAGTTGTGAAAAGATTAAATCTTTTTATTTAGATTTAATGAAGTGTACCAATTGAATGATATTTAATTGGAATTGAAGTGATATTGATTTTTGGGTTTATCGTGAACAGTGTTTTAAATAACACTCGTTCTTTAACCCGATAATTAATGGAATGTGATTTTGGGTTTATCGTGAACCGTGTTTTAAATGACACTGATTCTTTAACCCAGCCGAAGATTAAAACTAAGTGGAGTTTTAATGAATCTTTAATTAGATTGAAATGATCGAAAATGGAGTATCACCAGTTTTACTCCAAGCGATAGTTAAATCTTTAATTAGATTTGAACGTGAAATGGTAATTGAATTACCGATAACACTGTGGTGTTAGATATGAAGTACTACCAGTTTTACTTCATGGGATGAATAGGTTGGGATTGGGAAATAAAATAAATGATTACTTCGGTGTGGTTCGCTAATCCCGACTAGTTTGAATTGATATTCAAAGGAGATTAAAGAATAAATTTAAGGAATTTATCTTGGATAAAATTAATGGGAACTTTTCCCAAAGTATGGGAATATTTGAATAAAAGAATATTCTGAATTGGAATGAGGCGTATGTTGTGTTTGTGTAACACTTTTATAATATATACGCGAGTTATTCAGAAAGACCGGGTTTGTCCCATTCTGAATAACTGATTCGACGTGGTGTCGAAGATGAAGACGGTGGTCGAAGACCGGAAGTCCTCACGTCGTTTGGGTGATAACTGATGATCTTGATTGGGCTGTACACCCAAGAAGATGGAAACAGTTGGTGATCGTCCAGACGTACTTGGAGATCGATGGATATGCGGGGTACTAGGTGCCTCCGGTTTCGTTCAGACCCAGAACGGACTTGTAAATGGACTGTGTGTCTGACATTGGATTTCATTCTGTGTGACTGATATCGGTTGCATAGAGTGGTTTGCCTGTGTGGCATGCTAAGATGCAAATGATCAAGGCTTCTGTTGAAAAGCAAAGTCTTGTGGTGATGATCAAAGCACAGCCTGTGTGGCACAGCTTTGTGTAACGTGAATTCGCGAGCCTCGCACCCCGGTTGTGAACCAAAAACGGGAGAGGACATCAGGGAGGACTTGCGTTTCTTTCTAGCTAGAAGTGGCGTCAGTGGTTTTACACGCCCTGACGAGTTTGACTTATGTGGTTGTTGCTGTTGCGAGGCGCCTCGGTTATATCGGTTTCGGCCGATGCATTCTGGTCGGCTGACGGACCAGACTTACACCCCATAGGGTGGGGAGACGTAGTGTTCAGGCATAATAATCCACATCGGTGGACCGGCCCTGACGATCTAAAGGGTTGATGCGTTCTGATCCTGTGGCTCGGGCTAGAGAGTCACGAATCGGTTGAGGACTATCTTTTGCCTCGGTTCATAGATGGAAATCCAATTTCCAAATACGCGACTTTGCGGTTTTATTTGTAAACCTATATATGGCGACATAGTGGCATGGGACGCTCATGTCGCCTATGATTGATACTTATGATTTGAAGTTGTTTTATACACTATGCACTTATAATAGTATCAAATGATTTGTTTTAAAACGTATCAAGCATTCTTTGGCTGTTATAAGGGAAAACCCTATCCCCCGGCTTGCGTTGCATTGTGTGATAGGACCTGGGTCTTATAACAGCTTCATTTTTCTTTATTTAGCATTGCGCTGTTTGTTTTATGCACTGGTATTCTTGGGAGGAAACCCGTTCCGTGTTATACGGCGTGGTCCCTTGATTTACCCAATTTTAAAACAAAGATTAATAACTGTTTTAGTTCTCACACCAGTCACATGACTGACCTGGAGTTTATTGTTTTAACCTAAACTCTGGGTGCCCTTATTTTGACACGGGCAGCTAGTAGTTTTGGTTTTGCAGATTTTATATTCACAGGATCCTGGTTTACAGCTGGAACGATATCCGGAAAGCTTTGTATCCGTATATCCCTTCTAGTTGTGTATTGTATTATTTTCCGCTGCTATGTATTTAAATGTAATTTAAATCTCTGATATTTCTGTGTAATATTCATTTTTACTCTGTATATTCTTGTAATCTGATGCATTGTTGTAGTATACAATGAAATGTTCTTCTGTATGCGTTCTGTTTTGTCCTGTTCTCAAACGATAGGGCGTTTCGAACGGCCTGGATCGGTTTAGCGACTGGTTCGGACCGAGCGAAATTCCTTCTCGTCACATGGTGGGACCGGCAGGGGAGGTGGCGCGACTCAGTCTTCCGGCGGTCCTGACGAGCGATGGAGGTCTTAGGGCTGAGGCGCGGATCCGATTGGGAAAGGGGCTCCATTCGGTTTGATGGGTGGCTCGATTAAGAGGAGGGAGGGTGTGGAGAAGGAAGCGGCGGCGCAGGGGCTGCGCCACCCCTGGCGGCGACGACGGTTCATCGGGAAGGGGCGGCGGCTCCTCCCCCGTCGCTCTCCTCTTTTTTTTTTTTTTTTCCGTTTCTGTTGAATGAAAACGAGAAGGGGGGGGCCTATATGCAAAAGAAAATTTTAATTTATTTAATTAATTTATATTTCAAAAAGTTGACTTTTACATACGACTTCGAAACGAGGTCCACCGCCTGTCGTCCATAGCATATTACCCCTATTCCGAACACAATGGGATATGTATCGCAGGCCAATTCGACTGTTTGAATCAGTTTCCGTGGAATTTACATTTAAATCACTATATTGAATTTTAAACGTACATTTCAAATTTCCGGGGTCACATACGAACTTTAAAAATTTCAGAAAAATATTTTCTAGCTTCGTGTTGATGATACGGTCCTAACAAAACTAGTTTCGTCGAATTCTGAGACCGTTAGAAAAATGGCCAATTTCCAGTCGATTAAAATCAACTGAAATGGTCAAAACGCGTTTTCCTTTGCCACGCTCACATATTGATTCGAAAAATTATGAAATTTGGAATCTAGCAATAACTCGACATCACGGACCCAACAAAACTGGTTTCGTCGAAATCCGAGGTCATTTGCAAAATGTCCATTTTTAAGGGCCTGGATTCCATAGCGACTATTCAGAATTTTCAACTGGACATATCTTTTGATTCCCGCTATGAAATCTTGATTTTTCGGATTCGTTGGAAAGATATTATCAAATAGATCCTAATGTTTTTGGTTTCACTAAAATCCGGATTGTTTTGCACCCGGTATGTTCAATTGAAGTTTGAAATCGAATTATCGAACTACCGCGCCATTTTCAATTCTATTTATAATTATATATAATTATTTATATTCTAACGACGACGCGTACGTCGAATTCTATTCAAAATAAATTTCTCGTCGATATTATTTAAAATAATCTATTTTAAATATTCAAAATTCGCTAAAATTGCTAAAATAAAATTTTTAAACTGGCCCAGATTTTCGGGTTGTTACAATCACACCCGGTATGAATCAAAAACGGGAGACGGACCTCAGGGAGGACATGCGTTTCTTTCTAGTTAGGAGTGGCGTCAGTGCTTGAACTGGCTGACGAGTTTGACTCCTGTGGATGTTACTTATTATTACTTGCTGAAAAGCGAGGCGCCTCGTGATATCGGTTTCGGCCGATGCTTCTGGTCGGCTGACGGGCCAGATTTACGCCCCAAAGGGCGGGGAAACGTAGTGTTCAGGCATAATAATCCACATCGGTGGACCGGCCCTGACGATCTAAAGGGTCGATGCGCTCTGACCCTGTGGCTCGGGCTAGAGAGTCACAAATTGGTAGAGGATCTTGCCCCTAGCCTCGGTTCATACCATAAATGATAACCCAACTTCCAATACGACGTCTTGCGGTTTTGATTGTAAACTTATATATGGCGACATAGTGTTATGGGGCATTCATGCCGCCTATGATTGATACTTATGATTTGAAGTTGTTTTATACATTATGCACTTATTATAGTATCAAATAATCTGTTTTAAACGTATCAAGCATTCTTTGGCTGTTATAAGGGAAAACCCTATCCTCGGCTGCGTTGCATTATGTGATGGGACCTGGGTCTTATAACAGCTTCATTTTTCTTTATTTAGCATTGCGCTGTTTGTTTTATGCACTGGTATTCTTGGGAGGAAACCCGTTCCGTGTTATACGGCGTGGTCCCTTGATTTACCTAACTTTAAAATAAAGATTAACTGTTTTAGTTCTCACACCAGTCACATGACTGACCTGGAGTTTATTGTTTTAACCTAAACTCTGGGTGTCCCTATTTTGACACGGGCAGCTAGTAGTTTTGGTTTTGCAGATTTATTTTCACAGGATCCTGGTTTACAGCTGGAACGATATCCAGAAAGCTTTGTATCCGTATATCTCATTCTAGTTGTGTATTGTATTATTTTCCGCTGCTATGTATTTAAATGTAATTTAAATCTCTGATATTTCTGTGTAATATTTATTTGTTTATACTCTGTATATTCTTGTAATCTGATGCATTGTTGTAATATACAATGAAATGTTCTTCCGTATGCGTTCTGTTGTGGCTTGTTCTCGAACTATCCGACGCTTTCCTTTACGGGGAAGTTGCGGGTTTTCACACTTCACCGCCTTCCTTCGAAGTTGCTTCGTATCGTGCCCCACAATACGAATCGGCTTGCGGTTCCCAACCGCATCGGGTTCTACTTCGAAGTCCTCTAACTGATCAGGTGAAATAGTCACATCTGAGTCGTGAACGAACTTCCTTAGTTGGGAAACATGAAACTAATTGTGAACTCCCGCCATCTTCTCTGGTAAGCCAACTCTATAAGCCAAATTCCCGACTAGTTCAAGAACAGGGAATGGGCCAACAAATCTTGGTGCCAACTTGCCTCTCCTGCCAAATCGAATCACGCTCTTTAACAGAGAGATCTTGACGAACACCAAGTCACCAACGGAGAATTTCAAGTCTCTTCTCCTCTTATCAGCATAACTCTTCTGCCTATCTTGAGCAGCTTTCATTCGTTGTTGAATGACCTTAATCTTATCTGAAGTTTCTCTCACCACATCTGGTCCAAGCACAAATTTCTCGCCAGTCTCTATCCAACATGATGGTGAGTTGCACGGTCTTCCGTACAAAGCTTCATATGGAGCCATACCGATACTGGATTGGTGGCTATTATTATATGCAAACTCTACTAGATGCAAATGGTCATCCCATGATCCACCAAAATCCAATATACAAGCTCTCAAGAGATCTTCCAATATACGATTCACCCTCTCCGTCTGACCGTCAGTCTGAGGATGATATGCGATACTGAGATGTAATCTTGACCCTAGAGCCTCTTGTAAGCTCTACCAAAACCCACTAGTGAACAACGGGTCTCGGTCACTCACAATGCTTTTGGGTACTCCATGAAATCTCACTACCCACTTCATATACAATTCTGCCAACTTGGCTGCCGTTCTGGTCGATTTGACTGGTATAAATCTTGCGCTCTTAGTCAATCGATCCACAATTACCCAAATGCTATCATATCCCGATCTAGTCCTTGGTAGGCCATCGATGAAATCCATCGAGACTTGCTCCCATTTCCATTCGGGAATTTCTAATGGTTGTAACAACCCACTAGGCTTCTTTTGCTCGGCTTTAACTAGCTGGCAATTCATGCATTTGGATATAAACTTCCCAACGTCTCTTTTCATCCCTTCCCAGTAGTAAGTCTGTCTCATGTCTCGATATATCTTATTACCACCGGGATGTATAGTCAGTTTTGAGTGATGACATTCTCTAAGCACTTCATCTCTCAAACCATTCACGTTGGGCACAACTAGTCTTCCATTCTTTCGAAGCCATCCGTCTCGATCAAGCCCATACACATTCATCTCCTCATCGATACCCATCTCTAACTTGGAGATGATTTCCAATAGATTAGGATCGTCCCTCTGGCTGGAACCAATCCGCTCCACCAAAGTGGGTCTGATCGTCAAACTTGCTAGCATGACTGGATCCAATTCGCACCTTGGTCTGAAATCAAACCCCGCGATATACTCCAGTTGCTTCCATTCAAGAAACATTGCCCCTAAGCTGGCATGTCTCCTACTCAAGGCATCGGCTACCGCGTTACCCTTCCCAGGTGTATATGCGATATCAAAATCATACGAAGCCAAGAACTCTAACCACCTTTGTTGACGGAGATTCAAATCTTTCTGAGAGAAGAGATACTTTAACGATTTATGATCGGTAAACAACTCAAATCTTTCTCCCAAAAGATAGTGTCTCCACATCTTCAGCGCAAACACGATCGCTGCTAATTCCAAATCATGGGTAGGATACTTCTTCTCATGCGGCTTTAGCTGTCGACTAGCATAAGCTACAACCCTACCTCCTTGCATCAATACAGCACCTAGTCCGGTACCACAAGCATCTGTGTATACCGTCATCTCTTCATTCCCTTTAGGAATGACTAACACTGGCGCACGCGTCAACCTCTCTTTTAGACTCTTGAAGGCATCCTCACACACTTCGTCCCAGACGAAGGACTGATTCTTCTTAGTCAACTGAGTCAACGGTGCTGTTATCTTGGAGAAGTCCTGGATAAACTTACGATAATATCCAGCTAATCCCAAGAAACTTCTCACATCTGTAGCATTCTTGGGTGTAGGCCAATCCTGTACCGTAGCCACCTTCGCAGGGTCCACGGCAATACCACTCTCTGAAACAACATGACCCAAGAATCTTACTTCCCTTCTCCAAAAATGACACTTAGAGAATTTCGCTTTCAATTGGTGTTTCCTCAACACCTCCATCACTATCCTCAAGTGTCCCTTGTGTTCCTCCTCTGTCCTTGAGTAAACAAGGATGTCATCCACGAACACAAGAACAAACTTATTCAACTGATCTCTGAATACTCGATTCATAAGATCCACAAAGTAGGCTGGTGCATTGGTCAACCCAAACGGCATGACCAACCACTCATAAAATCCAGACGGCGTCCTAAAGGCCGTTTTCGGAACACTCTCATCTGCTACTCGAAGCTGATGAAATCCTGTCATGAGGTCCAACTGGGAGAACACTCTAGCTCCTTCCAGCTGATCAAACAAATCATCTATACGCGGTAGAGGATACTTATTCTTCCTCGTCGCCTTATTCAACTCGCGATAGTCCACACACAAACGAAGGGAACCATCTGCCTTAGTGGCAAACACAACTGGTGCTCCCCACTCGGAGACACTCCTTCTAATAAATCCCTTCTTCAATAGATTGCTGACTTGCACCCCGAGCTCTCGCTGCTCCCTTGGTGCCATACGACGAAGTGGCATCACTATAGGTCTGGCATCTTTCACTAAATCAATACGGAACTCAATCTCTCGGTGTGGTGGAAGCCCGGTCACCTCCTCGAAGACGTCCGGATACTGGCCAACCACGGGCACATCTGACAACTCATCCTGCGGGATGTCGAGGGAATTTACAAAACTAGCCATAACCCCATCACTAGGTAGGCTACCAAACACTACCCTCCGCCCATCATCCGCCCTCACTGTCACCAAAAAGCCCTCACAGTCTACCACCACCCCGTATCTTTGGAGCCAATCGACTCCCAATATAATGCCATACCCAGTAAAGCCCAAAACAAAGCAATCACATACAAACATACATCCATGACTCGATAAGACCAAATTCCTGCAAATCATACTAAGGCTATTCGAACCACCAATCGGGTTCGTCACAACCAATGGTCTATCGACTATCTTGGGTTCCAGTCCCAACCTGTCTACCAGGTCACTAGATATGAAGGAACGGGAAGCCCCAGTATCAAACAAAACTCGAACTGGTACATCATAAATAGAAAGCATACCTTGAATAACAACATTCTTTCCTTTCTCCGCCGCAGTTGGGGCATTCGACGAAGAAGGAACAGCATCAATAGCATATGCTTTCACAATCTGCTTCTCCTTAAGAGGTTGCGGACACTTATCCTTATGATGTCCCACTTGGCCACAGTTGTAGCACTTCCTTTCCGCTGGCTTGGCCCGACATTCTTTAGCATAATGGCCCTTCTTTCCATAGCTGAAGCACTCAACATCCTTCTTGCTCTTTTTCTGGCCACCTTTAGATTGGTCCTGCTTCCTCTTATTCTGAGAGTTATTCTTGCCTCCACCGCCTGCTTGCGGCTTTGGCCCTTCTGCAGATGCAGCCTCAGTCTTTGACTTGGGGTAAAGACTCTCTGATCTCAAAGCTTTCCCCACAATCAATTCAAAAGTCTCATCGATGTGGTTAATAAGCCTTTCCCCCAAGTACCCATCCAAACCAGTAATGAACTTCTCATTCTTCTTTTCAGGAGTATCAATAAGAGACAGTCCATAATTTGACAAAGTGTCGAACTCAGCAATATAATCAGAAACTGCCTTCCGTTCTGCTTGAGTTCCAAGAACCTCTTGAACAACACTGACTTTTGGGCAGCGGGAATAAACTTCTCGCTAAAGCGAGCCTTGAACTGATCCCACGTAACCTGGCCCTCTGGAGTAGCTTTTCTAATGGCATTCCACCAATTCATCGCTCGCCCTTGCAGCTGACGAGACGCTAGCCTTCTCTTCATCGCATCCTCAAGACCCAAGTCATCAAAGATACGGTCACAGCTATCCATCCAATCTTGAACATCTGTGGCCGACTCCGTTCCGTGGAACGGCTTCCCACCAAGGTTAGTGTAATCTTTGCACAACTTGGCGAAATCGACCCTAGGCGCCTGCACTACAGGGACAACACCAACTCCGGGATTGGGAACTGCCCCTTGCACTTCTCTAAGCATGTATCTCATGAGGTTAGTAAACATAGCCCTCATGTCAGCGGCATTCCCTTGGTTGGTCCCTCCACCAGCACCCCTCGTGTCTCGGCTCATCGTCAATCTGAAAAAGGGAAACGATTAACGACCCCATAGTGGTGCTAGTGCAGTGCGACTTCATTCTTATACTACTAATAGTATATATACATAGCTTTTGAAAACCAAAGTAATCACAAATACGCGCTCTCATATACGTACTATCTCTCCCTGGTGTCTTTCCCTAGGTTAACTACGCAACCTAGAGCTCTGATACCAAGTGTGACGGCCCGCCCCGCACCAACCTACATTTACTCCAAAAGTGCGTCGTACACATGTTCAGTTAGCGCGGAACGGGTCGCCAGAAGGAAAAGGAAGAAGGAAATGAACATACAAAGAACCTGTAGAATGTCTCACAGCACATGGAATAAAATATAATAATAACATACTTGACATAAAACAGGAGAGACAGTGCATAAGCTGAAAATCAGAACTAAACATCATAGCAGCGGAAATCCAAAATACAGCTTATTACAACTTTTCAAACTGTCTCAAAGCAAAGAAAGATAAAGGAGGTACACTACTAATGCCCAAGTAGCGACCACCAACGACACAGGGAGAATGTGTATATATATATATATATCATACGTGGAAGCCTCCCGCCCGCCTTCGAATCAGCTACTCGCACATCACCAGCTAACCTGTCTCTAGTCTGCTCGTGTGAGCACCCAGAGTAATAAGAAGAGACATAAAACTCTGGGTCAGACATAAAGCCTGATATGAGCGATAAGCATCTAAAGTGAACAATAACAGGTAGACTAAAACATACCTGAACCTGGACCTGCAACCAAAGAGTTAGCACTACATACTGTACAACACTCTAAGGTATCATATCAAACAGTGTAAAGATAAGGAGGTGGGGAAGGTGTGCATGTCATAATGATGGCAAACAATCAAGCATAGCATCCATCCTCACATCTCTCACTCAGTGCTTAAAGCATACGATATTCACCACTTCGATCACCCAACATACCTTGCTACGATCACTTTGCCCCATGAAGTCATAAATGGCTTCACTGCACTGATAACGTAGCCAAAAATCCTTTGCTATGTCCACTTTGCCCCCATGGAGTCACAAGAACCCCACTGCACTGGCTCATAGCCCTACTAATCCTTACTATGTCCACTCTGCCCCATGGAGTCACAAGAACCCCACTGCACTGGCTCATAGTCTTACTACGCATCACCTTGCCCCTCGGGTCATAATGACCCTACTGCACTGATAACGTAGTCTTGCTACCATCACTTTGCCCCTCAGGTCATAATGACCCTACTGCACTGATAAGTAGCCCATCATTCCTTTTTAGTGGTGAATCGAAGTTATGAACGTCGAAAACTCCTTAGCACACGTCCCGTAGCAAAATCTAACCATGAAGTGAACTCATTGGTTCCCAACTGGTTCCGGGATCCTGAGCTCTAACTTCCATTTGGACTACCTTTGCATCTCGGGTTATTGGTCATCACCATCGAATCGGATCGGATCGGCCTTCATCATTCGGGTCGGGTCGCCATCAACCCTGGCGGATCGGGTCGGGGTCTCCTGCTTGCCACAGTTCGGATCGTCATTGCGGTCCTCTTTCTCTTTGCTTCGGATCGTGCTCCTCTCCTCGGTTCGGATCGGAATACCCCATACGGATCGGATCGCGCTCCTCCAGGTCGTGGCTCTCTCCTGGTTCGGATCGTGATATGGAGCACGAGTGGATCGGTTTCCTTCATTCCTGGTCGGTCGCATTTCGCTCCTCCCTTGGTTGGTCTGAAACCTCCTCTGGTCGGTCGCATTTCACCCATCCTGGTCGGTCTGAAGTTCCTATGGGGTCGGTCGGTCAGAAACCCCCCCTGGTCGGTCCAAACTCGGTCATTCGAAACTCCCTTGGTCGTTCCAGACTTGGTCGGTCGAAACGCCCTTGGTCGGTCAAGAACCTGGTCGGTCAGAAGCCTGGTCGGTTTTTCCTGGTCCTAAAACCTGCACCATTCCAGCAAGCTATTTTCGCCTCTCGACGGCGTTTTCGACCAATCTAACACTTCTAATCAACCACAAAGCATATCATACAATCATAGGAACATAGGGAATCAACCACAAACACCAAAACAACAATATGACATATCAAAATGGATCAAACATGACCAAAACCCCATATTTCCCTTTAAGCATGTTTTAAGCAAAACTAATGATATGATTAGCAAAACTTAACCAAATGGAACCAAATTTCTAACAGAGGTCTAAAACATCATTCCGAATTTTATAAACATTTTTCCAGAATTTTATCATGTTTAAATTCGCTAATTAACACTAATCACCCCTAATTAGCCATAATTAGTGTAAAACTATGCAAATCACTCACCTTAGCCACAAAATAAACTAAGATCTGAAATAATTCTCTGATTTGATGTGAATCTCAATGCCAAACAGCAGCTCCTTTGTTGATTTGGTGAAAATCCTCCTTGATTAGGGGTTGCTAAGCCAAATCCTTGACCAAAAGATGATTTGGAGGTGATTTAGAGGTTGGAGGCCATTTTTAGGGATCCTTGGTGATAAGTGGAGGCTAGAAAACTGAAATGGAATGATTCTCCATCTCATTTCAGCCCTCCCATAACCCTAATCCCGAGATGGGTTATGGGCCTACTCACTAATCACCCGATTTGGCCCGGTTAAGCAGTTTTTCACCCTCCAAACCTTGTTTCAGCCATATCTCCCAAACGGTAAGTCCGTTTGGCTATTATGACCACTCTACGGAAAGGTAAACCATCAAACGAATCTAATGGAAGTGGTTTCAGGTCAAAATTCCTTTCCATTCAAAAGTTATGGCCAAAACAGTACCAACTAGGGGCAAAATGGTCATTTTAAAAAAATCGACAAAAATCATGAACATGGGAAATGACTCAAATGGATGTTCCCAAAAGTTACATGACCATACAACTTCATATGAGAAAGAAATAAATATTCTACAATCCTATGGTGTGTAGAATACGGGTCATTACAGTGCTTCTGCATTTTATCTCTTCCTCTAAGTGAATGAAGTTGTTGCAGAAGAACACCTTTATTATTCTTCAATTTTACCTTCCATGTCCCAAAAAATTCTTTTCTAATAAATTTGGTGACTCCATAATTTTTCATATCACTACTAAATCAATTAGCCATTGGTAACTAATCCAAACATGACAACTAGTTCCGATACCAATCTGTTGTACGAATAATTGCACAAATTGCTCCAATACCAATCTGTTGTGCAAAATGTTGATTTGATTTGCACAAACTTTAAAACTACATAGCGGAATACAAAAGACGCAAGAGCTAAACAAAAAAAAAGATCTAGCTTTTCGATTAATTATCAACCGCCAACTCAATGAAAAATATTCAGCAAACAAAACCAAATAAAAGACGAAAAATATGACACAAAGATTTTTAACATGGTTCGGCTATGCCTACGTCCGCGGATCCAATAACTATTCTTTATTTTATTGAAGAGAATACAAAAGAGAACACAAGAGTGAAAATACAGAATTATAGGTAGTAGATGGAGAGACTAACCTTTAATTACAAATTGAATGATCAATTTCAACAAAGACTTGTATGCACTTAAAACCCCTAATTGATTGACAACAGAAATTAGGGTAACCGAAGAAGAGGATAATGGTGGATGCTCTTTCACATTCACATACCACTAATATGAAGATATAAATAGGCTTCAGGATAAAAGGTTGCTTCGAGATAAAGAGAAATAATTTTTTGATTTTATTGAAACCTTTCCAAATGTCCAAGATTGGATTGCTCTGTAAACAGAGAGCGAAGATCTTGGTTTCAATATGTTTGCTTCCTTGCATGATTCTCCAAGCCTAATCATTTATTTGTTTATATTACAAAATCACTGAATTTATAAATTTACATCATTCCTCATTTATAAATCCATTGATTAATTAATTGATTATGTAATTAATTTGTTCCCAACCAAAATTCCTCTCGAATATTTCCACATATAACTTGATTGATTGAATCAATTAATTAAATCATTTCTCTCTTAAACAAATATTTAATCACATAAATTTAACAGTACCGTTCCCCATCATCCTATTAATTATTTAATTATTGAGTAATTTGTTGTTTCCTATTCATTACGGTTTTTTCTCCACTGAATTATGTACTAATTTGGAAAGGCTTTTTTGCAATTTGGTGAAGCCGAATTAGGGTATAAAATCAGGCTTATTTAATCGTGTTTTCCATAAAGTAGGCCAATCAAGTTCTAGTTTCATATTTGATTTTTTTTCATGACACCGTTAATTACGTGTCATCTTCTAAACTATAGGTTTTTATTTGGTAATTTCTGGAACAAATTCCACATTTATTCAAATTTCGAGCATTTTATATTTGCATACTGTTACATAATTATATGACAATGAGTTGTGTGTAGAATTCAGACATGCATATGTTGGTACATGTACTCCAGTCAAATTTTCTTTCTTTACTTCTACTATAATTTAAGAACTCAACATCACTAAGGTTGATACCTCCAATTGGTGGATACCTTTTCTTGAGGTATGTCTATTATTTTCCACGTTTCTATAACACTCTAACACAAAATTTACTTCTCTGATTGACTTGGAGAATTATGTTTTACTACTTCATGCTACGAGTCTTGCCAAATAAGATAAATAAATTTGTTGTTGTTTCTTCTTTAGCTAATCTTGCATAATACCTATTATGTTTGAAATATAAAAATATACTGCTGACAGGAAGTTATTTGCATGGAATATTTTTTATTTAAGTTATTTTTGTTTAGGTGATAAATGAATTTGTTCGCCACCATTCATTCTCACAAGCTTATTATCGCTGTTGTTATGATGAGATTTATAGGATCTGAGTAGAGGCATAAACCTTGGTGAACTGAGATTATTTTCATAGGACATTGGCAGATATGTTTGTTGCTATGGTTACGAATTTGTTGAAGCAAACTAACACGAGAGAGTTGAGAATTAACCATTAATTTAAGCACCGTAGATAAGTAAATAGTTGTAGATCCCTTGGTTGTTGATGGAATGATGAACGAGGATAATTTTGACAATTGTTTGAAAATAACGTCGAAGCGAGCATTAACGAGCAAGGCCAACAAAGTAGAGAAGATGAAGTAATTAATGTTGATGCTGAAGTAACCATGAATTTTAATGAATGATGCTTGTGTGACACTTAACCTGAAGTAACATTGCTGCACCTGGACAATTTACTTCCAATCAAAATAACACACGTTGATTCTTGATATTACTATTTTTGTCAAAAAAATTAACCAAATTTAGAACTTTTATTTATAAGTTACCCTAAACATGAACCTCATTTATCCTTCATTGGATCTGATTAAGAAAAATTCTCTTTAATCCAACAGTTTAGTTCTATTGTTGAACTTTTATGTTAATTCAATGCCAATATCTTCAAAACTATACATTATTGTAGTCCTTTTTTGTTAAAGACATTCTACAAAAAAGTTTTAAGTATCTACCTTTCTGCGTAAATTTGCTTGTCCGGTATTTTCTTGCTTGCTTATTTTTATTAGGAAAAGAAGTTACAATTTTGAAAGTCGTTTTGGAAATCAGGATATAACTTTGAAAAGTTTTTTAAGGTAAAGGTCATTGTTATTTGACTTACGAGGTACTAAGGCTCAAAATATTTTGTACTCCAAGATTTTTACGAATTTAAATCATTCTAGGTTTATAAGCTACGGGTTATATAGTTAGAAAGTGTCAAAAAACTAATGGCTGAGTCACGTACAAAGTCGCTCTCTTGAAGATGTTTCGGCGATCTGCTCAATGGTGCAAAGCAGTTTGTACCTTTTGCCACTGCCTCTAGGATAAAACAGACTCTTCTATGACATCAGTTCTCTTGCACAACGAATTGAGCCTGATTTGCACTCAATTTAAAAAAATTGTAATGCTCTTTTATATTGTAATAAAATTCAATGGAGATAAGAAAGTTTTTAAGAAAGAGACCGAAGAAAAAGATTGTTTTATATCACGCTTTGTGTATCCTATTCCTTATATAGACAGAAAGAAAGAGTAACATTAGCTAGGTTAGTGCGAGGAAAATTGAACCGCAATTAATACCATATTAAATAAAAGAAATGTTCAAAAGAGTTGCAATTTTTAACATGTAAGTTGCATACTTTCAAAAGAATTGGATGATAATTATTCTTAGATGATTATAATTCCTAGCAATATTTTAATACCATTTATTTTTTATAGCTCCATAAAAGGTCACATATATATATGACCTTGACTCTTCAATAACAATAATGGCTCATAACTATATTTAGATATATGTAAATATATTACCATTATAACTTTCAAGGCTCTATTGCATTAATTACTCAATATTTTTTTTGGTAACTACAATTAATTTTTAAATAAATTCATTACATATATAAAATATTCCAATAATCCCCTACTTGAAATTTTTTTAAATATTTTTCGAGCAGTTTCTAGAAAAATGTAAGATTGTGCATAAAAAAATGTGTCTTCTGGCTTGAACCTTTGCATAGTGGATAAGATTCAGTTTTTACTAGAGTGGCACGTAGTCTTGTACTCTATTCCTAACATCAGACCAGACACAACTTTTTCTGTAGTGCAATCAAATGAGCTTGGGTGTTAACGACCATGCATGTCTATCCCAGATTAGTGAATTCTCAAGTAGTTCTGCCGACAACTTCATAGGAAACAACCACATTTCCACATTCACATAGACGAGTCTATCAAGAGCACTCCTAGAGGTAGGTACTCCACTCCAAATAGAATATAAATCTCATTAAGAGTTTCTTTTTAAATCTTCCTCTAATAACTTCAGAAATACATGCTTCTTAATATACAAAAATAACATGTTCAACTACTATCGCTACACAACTTGTTTTTACCCATTGAACCTAGTTCTTGGGATCTCCAGTCATTAGGTCGGGTTACCATTATGCATGACTCAATAGTCTAAGGGCAATAGCCCCATTCTTTTGGAAGTATTAAGGACTTTCTCTCTAGAGGTCCTTTCGTCAAAGGATCTGCCAAATTTTCATCACTACATACGTAATCAACTCTAACAGTACCTGAAGAAAGTAGCTCTCTAACAATACTGTGCTTATGACGTATCTATCGTCTCTTACTGTTATAATAACAGTTCTGAACTTTTGCAATAGTCGCAATACTATCGCAATGAATCAACACAGATGGTATCGGTTTTTCCCATAAGGGAATGTCAACTAGCAGATTTCTCAAGTACTATGCTTCTTCATTAGTTGTGGCTAGTGCTATCTTCTCAGACTCCATAATAGACAGAGCTAAAATAGTCTGTTTCTTATATTTCCAAGAAACAGCTCCTCCAGCAATGCTGAATATATATAGCAACTGGTCGCTTTTGAATCATCAGATAAATTATTCCAGTCTGCATCGGAATATCCTTCAAGTACAGTTGGAAACATTTCATAATGTAATCAGGGGTTCATTGTTCATTTTAGGTATCTCATGACCCACTCAATAGCATGTCAGTGCTCTATACTAGGTCTGCCAGTAAACCTGCACAATAACCCCATGACATAGGCAATATCGGGTCTAGTACAATCAATGGCATACCAAAGGCTGCCAAAGATGCTCGCATAATCACATTGTCTTACACCTTCACCAGTGTTCTTAAATAACTTTACACTTGGATCATATGATGTACATGCAGGTTTATAGTCAAAGTAATTGTATTTCTTTAGTATCTTCTCAATGTAATGAGATTGATCCAAAGAAAGTCCCTTTTTGACCTAGTAATCTTAATGCCAAGGATTACACTCGCTTCACCTAGATCTTTCATATCAAAGTTGGCACTTAATAAAGATTTGACTATGTTTATATCATGAATGTTTGATCCAAAAATAAGTAAATCATCCACATACAAACATATAATAGTGCAAATGTTATTTTTTGATTTATAACAAATGCATTTGTCGCTTTCATTAACTCTAAAACCATTTGAGATTATTGAGTTATCAAAATTTTCATGCCATTGCTTAGGGGTTCGTCTTAAACCATATAATGATTTATCTAATTTGCAAACTTTATATTCTTAACCAGGAACTATAAAGCCTTCAGGTTTGTGCAAATAAATTTATTCTTCTAATTCACCATTTAAAAAACAATTTTAACATCCATTTTAGTGAATTAATAAATTATGAATAGATGCAAGTGAAATCAAAACTCTAATGAATGCAATACTAGTTACAGGTGAAAAAGTGTCGAAGAAATCTACATTTTCTCTTTGTTTAAACCTTTAGCTACCAGATGGGCTTTATATTTATCGACAATGCCATCAAGTTTTAATTTCTTTTTAAGCATCCATTTGTAGCCTATAGATTTACACTCAGGTGGTAAATCAACTAAATGGCAAGTCTTATTGAATTCTAAAGAATCCATCTCATCATTTATAGCTTCTTGTCAAAAATTGGCATCTAGTGAAGATAAGGTCTCTTGGGGGTTTAAGGGATCCTCCTCTATAATAAAAGCACAAAAATCTAAACCAAAATCTTTTGCAGTTCTTGCTCTTTTTTACTTCTTCTAGGTTCATTTTCAGAATGTTCATTAGGTTATGTTCTTACAAGTAATAAATTACATGACGTGCCGTCAATTATTCCTTAATTTAAAATGAAATTTTGTTTTATAAAAATCAGCATCATTTTATTCAATTATATTATGTGTATTTATGTTATAAAATTTGTATGCTTTGCTATTAACTGCATAGCCAGTAAATATATATTCATTATCTCTACTTGCTAATTTTATTCTCTTAGGGTCTCGAACATACCCAAATTCAAAAATAGGACACACTGGGTTTGTAATTTTTCAGAATTTCAAAAGGTGAAATTTTACTTTTTGATTTAGGAATTCTATTAAGTACATAACACACCGTTAATAATATATCCACCCATCAATGTTTTGCTACACCAGAATTTAATAAAATGGCAACTACTAATTCAACAAAGGTCCTATTTTTTTCTTTTAGCTTTACCATTCATTTCAGGTGAATAAGGTGCAGCTCTTTTATGTATAATACCATGTAGTTTATAAAAATCCGGAATAGAAATAGATTCATATTATGTTCCTCTATCACTACGAAGTCTTTTAATTTTCTTGTTTGATTGATTTTCAATTTCAGTTTTGAATGTCTTAAACATATCAAATGCATTACTTTTATTTTTCATGAAATATACATTTGTGAAATTAGAGCAATCATCAATATAAGTGATAAAATAAAGGTGTCCATGTCTAGTCAATGTGCCATCAAGCTCACATATAATAGAATGAATTAAATCTAAGGTTTCATATACTCTACCAACAGACTTATGAGGTTTCTTTGTGATTTTATTTTGAGTACAAAATTCACAATTATCAAAACTAGTTTCTGACATTTTAGAAATCATATCTAAAGTGCTCATGTTATGAATTATGCATTTGTTAACATGACACAATCTAAAGTGCCAAATATTAAAATCACACAACATATAAGTAGAACTAGTTACTTTATTAGATTCAACATTCAACTTAAAAATACCCTCACAAGCATAACCCTTTCCCATAAAAGTTCCCTTATAAGTTAAGGTATACAAATCATCCCCTATAACTTGAGTAAAGCCAGCCTTATTTAGAAGAAAGCCATACACCAGATTCTTTCTCATCTCTGGAGTATGCATCACATCTTCTAGAATCACTATCTTTCCAGAGGTAAACTTGATTTCCACATTTCCAACCCCAAAAACTTTAGTGGTGTGAGAATCTCTTAACATCACTTTCTGATTATCAACGGCCGTGTATGCAGTAAACATATCATGATCATAGCAGACATGGTGAGAAATACCAGTGTCTACCCATCGACCTTCTGATCCACCAATAAGGTGAATCTCAGTAATCATAGTCGTTAAAGACTCCTCAGTCAGGTTAGCCTGTGACGCGAGGCCTGGTCTGTCCCGACACTTACGTGCCGTATGACCTAGTTTTTCATAGTCGTAACAGAGAAACAACTGTCCAGGTTCACTCTTTTGGGCTGTTTGCTATTGGACTTTTTGGTTCCTATGTGGGCTCCAATTCTGTTTGCTGCGACGATTTTGATTTTTGAATGCTTTCGCATTTGGTTTCAAAACAGATGGTTTGGTCTTTTTAGTGTTGTTGTTTGTGATTACCAGCACTTTCTCTTTCTGGTCCTGTTTGCGTGCCTCCTCCTCAATACAGAGGCGAATGATCAAGCTCTCTAAGGAAAATTCCTTAGTCTTGTGCCTTAGCATATTCTTAAAATCTTTCAATCCCTGGGGCAATTTGCCAATTATTACAGCAATCTGAAATTGTTAATCCAAAGTCATACCTTCAGAGATGAACTCATGAGCTATTTTCTAGAGCTCATGAGACTGCACCTCTACGGACTTGTCATTCGCCATCTGATATTTGAGGTAGCAGCTGACTGTGTACTTCTTTGCGCTTTCCTCTTCAGTGTCAAACTTCTTCTTAGAGCCTCCCAGATCTCCTTCACTGATTTGTCTAAATTGTAATAGTCGTACAGATCGCTGCTGAGGCCATTAAGGATGAAGTTCTTGCGCGTGTAGTCCTGCTCAGTCTATGTTTGCAACTGGTTCGATTTCTTAGTCCAAACCGCTGTCTGATCTGCATCGGCTTTATTTGATTTCCCTAGCAATTGCGGTTTCTCGGTTGATAAAGCGCAAATGACTTTTCGCATCGTCAGAAGAAAATCCATTTTTTGTCGCTAGCATTTGAAGTGGAGACCTTCAAACATGAAAGGTGTGGCAGTGATAAGTGTGATCTAAAACATTGATGTGGGCGCGACATCGTCTGTGTTGTTTGCAGTGGCAGGGGAAGCGGAAGCCATTAGTTGTCTGGTCGTCTTCAATTTGTTGGAAAACTAATGGTTGAGTCACGTATAAAGTCGCTCTCTTGAAGAAAACGAGCAAAGAAAAAGATTGTTAAATATCATGCTTTGTCCATCTTATTCCTTATATAGACAGAAGAAAAGAGTAACATTAGCTAGGTTAGTTGGAGAAAAATTGGACTGTAATTAATACCATATTAATTAAAAGAAACGTTCAAAAAAGTTGCAATTTTTAATATGTAAATTGCATACGTTTCAAAAGAGATGAATGATAATAAATCTTAATTGATTATCATTCATAACAATATTTTTTTTATGCAAAAGGTAGTGAATCAACAGATTCACGCCTTCATATATATAGCAGCAATAGGTTCCATACATCATCTATATATATATATATACACACAATACGTGGTACGCAACTAAAACAATAACAGCCATACATTCAACCATACAACGTGGTGCAGTCCACCGAAAATACATAGAATATTTACCATTACATAAACATAGTATATAAAGCATCACCAACTAGTTAGCAGCCAAAATGAGCAGATCAAGCATGCAGCAGTAGTCAGACAGAGGCGCCAGCTCTGTCCCATGCCTTATCGTGTACACGAGTAGCAATTGTGTTCACATAGCGCCAATCTTCATTCCCTGACCAAGTGAAAACAAATTTGAGGATAATGTAGATATTTTTTTTAGGCGTACGCATCTTGCATTTGAATTTTCTGGAGTTACGTTCATGCAATAAGATCCATACATATGCAAATTTAAGCAAAACAAATAGATGGCTTTTAGAATTAGCAGCCACTGAGGGGTAAATGTGTTGCCAGAAACTAAATTGATCTTTGATATACCCGCCCCCTCCCCCCCCCCCCACTTGAAATCGATGTCTAAGAAAACTAAGCATTTAGTCCAAACATAGAAAGCCAAATCACAATCCCAGGATAAGTGCAAGTAATCCTCATCAACCTCGTCGCAAAAAACTCAACCATCACTATTATTCATGCCTTCATCCTGCCATGTATAATGATCCACATATGTATTTTAACTTTTGTAGGAATTTACTTAAAACTCCACATATGATCAAAACTAAGCACCTGCCACCAGCAAAATTGATCAACTTATATAAACCACCAACACTAAACAACTTCTTCTTCCTCTCCAACGTCCAAACAAGCTCGTCTTCATCATCATTTAGGCAAACAATCTCCAACAATCTAAACAAGTGACATAACTGGAAGGAGGCATTTCCAATCATAATTCTACAAAACGGGAATCTCCAATTGAAGTTAATAGCCTTCGTGTTGTACATTTCTCTAACAGTGGAATGCTTATTGCAAGCAATTGCAAACAGATCCTCAAACTCAACTTTCAAAGGGACATGAAGGAGCCAACAATCATACCAGAAGGAAATGTTAAAACCATTCTTCACCGCTATATTAGTACCAATTCTAATCCATTGATTGCTTCTCATAACACATTGAAAAAAGGAAGAACAGTGAGAGAAGATCATATTCCAATCAAATCTACCATTATAACATGTATTTACAATCCAATCCTTCCAAAACAATTTCTTATCACTGACCAACACCTACAACCATTTGCAAAGAAGGGAAGTATTCATATTTCTCAAATTAAGGACATCCAACCCTCGTTGATCCTTGGACATGCAAACCTGATCCCATGAAATAAGATAACTTAGTTTCTTGGCGTCCTTATCCCCAGTTCAAAAGAAATTTCTGCTTATTGCATCAATTTTGTCAATAACCCAGCCTGGACAATTGAAAAATGAAAACCAATAGAGCAGAATAGAGGAGAGAACCGAGTTCACCAACACCAGTCTTCTAGGCCTCGAGAGAGAATTACCTTTCCATTTGGCTAGTCTAGTATCAACTTTTTCAATCAAGGGTTTCCAATCTTGTTTCATCCGCTTCTTAGGTCTAATACACATCTCCAAGTAGTTCAAAGGAAACTTGTCAGCCTTGCAGTTTAGAAGCTCAATACATTTCCAATTCAAATCAGCACCACACCCTAATGTGTAGACAATACTCTTATGAAAGTTATTTTTAAACTTGACAAACTCTCAAAAGTATATAATAAAAATTTAGGGGCAGCAATATATTTAAATTTAGGGCTATTGAAAATAATAGTATCATCAGCATAGTGTAAAGAATTGATACCCCAACCACGTGCTTGCTACCAAAGCTCTTGATGATGCCGCTCCCACAGGTGACCTTGAGAATTTGAGAGAAAACGTCAACAGATAAGTCGAATAACAGGGGAGATAAAGGATCCCCTTGTCGCAAACCTCTCCTGGAAATGAAAATGCTACTAGCAACCCGGTTGACATAGATGTTCGATCTGGTATATGACGAAATCAAAGCAATCCAGTCGATCCATATACAAGGAAACCCCCTTGCCTTAAGAACATCAATCATGAATCTCCAATCAACTGTATCAAAGGCCTTGGTGAAGTCCAGCTTGATTATTGCACATGGGACATCAAAACGATCATAATGAGATATGACTTCCTGAACCAGCATAACACCATCCAAAATAAATATTCCTTTAATGAAAGCAGTTTTGGGATTTATCAATTAAGTCCACCTTTAATCTGTTAGCCAAAACTTTAGTGATGAGTTTAAAGGTGCTATTCAGGAGGCCAATCAGTCTAAAGTCAGCCACAGATACATTATCTTCTTTCTTTGGAATCAACATGACATTGGCATAGCTAAAAATATCCAATCTCAAGGACCCATCAAAAAAATTCCTTAAACAGTCGCAGAATGTCTTCCTTAAGCAAAATCCAATATTTTTTGAGAAAAAATTGGGAAAACCATCTGGACCAGGAGCCTTATCGCTAGGCTTCTCATTGATTTGCAGCTAAAATCTCTTTTTCAGAAAACTCTTTATCCATATCATCCAATTTAAATTCCAAAGGATATAGCAACTTCCATTCAACCGAAATACGATTCCCAATACGCTCCCCAGTAATATTTTTATAGAACTCCGTGATGGTATCACTAAGCCTCTGTTGGTCACAGATTTTCTCTCCATCTTTCTAAATGCTATTCGTCATGTTAGTTCTTCTTCTGCCATTGGCAACCTTATGAAAGTAATTGGTGTTGCTATCCCCTACTTTTAGCCATTGGGATCCTGATCTTTGCCTCCAGAAAGTCTCTTCTTGGTCAATCACTTTAATTAATTCTTTCTCCTTGTTTCTCAACAACTCCTTTTCAGCTTCATCTAAGCATCTCGTCTCCTCCAAAATGTTAAGCTCTAATATCTCTTTTTCAATTCTTTCTTTTTGGTTTTGATATTGCCAAACACTTCTTCTCTATTCCATTTTGATAAAAAATTCCCAGTAACTTAAACTTTCTACAAATATTACTAGCTGCATCTCCTCTATCTCCAAATCCAGACCATTTTTTTGAAAGCATGTCATCAAAATTTTCCTCAAGACACCACATCTTCTCAAATCTAAAAAAGGATTTTCTTCTTAACAACACACTAGTGTCTAAAAAAGTAGGACAGTGATCAGAAATGATCGATGACAACCCTTTCTGGAAATTAAGGGGGGGTGGATATCCTCAAAATTGGAATTGATAAAAAATCTATCAAGTTTAACCAAAGCAGATTGGTTCTACCATCACTCCAAGTATATCTCCTATTCGAAAGAGGAAAGTTAATTAATTCACAATCTTGCACAAACTCACTGAAGTCATCCATGTCTCCTACATAATTGGCCCTCCTGTTACTTTTTTCATAATCAAATCTAGTAACATTAAAATCACAACCAATTACCTTAGGTCCATACATAAGGTTATGAAACTCCACTCCTTTCTTCCGAAGGGTCTTCCTCTCACTTATTGTGTTAGGTCCATAGAATTAGAAAAGAAATAAAACCTATTGGACATTCTACATTCCAGTGCTACACGAAGATAGTGACTTTGCTTAATCTCCCACTTTAAACGCCAATAACTACTGTTCTAACCAGTAAACCCACTGCCGGGATAAACCACCACTCATTAATGACAACACAACCCTGACATCTAAACACATTAGTTTTAGGTTTTTCAAGTTTAGTTTCTTGCAGCAACACAATATCAGGCTTGATAGATTTAAGATAATTTTTGACCCTAATCATAGGTACCTTGGCCTCTAACATTCCAGGTAACAATTATCTTGATGATTCGTTAGCCCTCTCTTATTCTTTGGTTTTAAAATCATTAATAACAAAATCATTTAACATAAAACCAGAGCTATGAGTAATGCCATGCATTTGATCACTAGTTAAGGAATTAAGAAAGGTAGGGACAAAAACGCTACTTTTGAGCAGATGAGATAGCCCTCTAGCGCTTCGTCTGAGCATAACCATGCCAGAGTTTTCCAGAGACCTCTTGCCCTTGCCTCTAGTTCTGGAGTAATCGCCTGAAACCGCCAGAGCCATAGCATTGGAACTAGTGCCATGCACTTGTCAGCCATCACCTCTAGTATGCATGTTACCATCACCCATATCATCCTCCAGGTCTTCCAGACCGACGCCATCCTCAGCACTGATCGGTGCATTACTTATACCCACGATATTACCCCCAGCGTCCAGCTCAACTTGAGTCCCATCATTGTAGTTTACAATAAAGTTCTCATTATTACCCAAAAACATGTTTCTTGCATCATCAGAAGATATAATAATAGGATTGTTCACAACCCCCGCAGTACCCGCCTCCTTAACACCATGAGCACTAGTGCCTCCTTCTTTGCAACTTAACACTTTTAGCTTACCATCACTCCCCTTAGCAAAGACACACTTTCAGAAGCTCATGATAACCACATCGTCAGAGGAGTCACTATCGCACTTCTTAATCATTACTTCATGATAAAAATCCTCAATGGGAATCGTTATCGAAGGTGGGAGTGTCCCCGACTCATCCATAAGCAACTCCTCTTTCAAACAAGCGTAATCAAGTGTATGCAGAGCACCATACTGCAATCTATTAACATATCCTAGATCCGTTAACGCCGCTCTGAGGACCTCCAAACTCCGACAGACCAAAGGCACGTTCTTAAGGACCACCCAAACCTTCTCCTTCTTCTTCTCAATGCAACCAGTTTAAGCACTCCACCTCCTCAGATTTATAGTTCCCTTTGTTGTGATGATCGAGTTGTAGAAAATCTCCATCAGCAGGTTAGATGGAAACTTAACCAAAAATTGTCTCCCATCCTTTTGCCGCTCTAATTCCATGACGGCGCCTTACTCCAAAATCTGGATCTAATCAATTCCTCACTTTGAATGATCAAGAAATCTCCATGAGCTATTAAAATTACGTGCCCACTTAAAATCCTTTGGAAAAATATCATCAGAAATATGGATTTGAATTTTCTTGTTTTTTTATGGAGAATTGAGAGGAGATCTGCAATTGAAACCCTTATGACCTGTTTTGTTACATTTAAAACATAAAATGGGGTGGCAGAAATCTTTTGCCCATTGATCTGTCGATCCGCATCTGAAGCAGCCATTATTGGATTTGATATTTTCAAGTTTTTCATTATATCAGTTATTGTTTTGAGGCGTCCGTGGGAAAAAGAATTTTTGGATTTATTGGAAAACATGTTACACTTTACTGGTGGTTTTAAAAGTACATACTTGTAAGAAGGAATCTCAGAATTGTCGTTAACTGTTTGTCATCAAGAGAGGAAGAAATATGATTAGACAAAGAAGATGCAAGATTAGAGAAAGCGATTTTTGAATTCGCCATTAGGGTTTTGAAGGTTCGCATGCAAGAGATTATTCCCCGTATAATTATTTTCCGTTCGTAGCAATATTTTAATACCATTTATCTTTGTAACAGCTCCATAAAAGGTCACATACATATATGATCGTGACTGTTTAATCATAATAATGACTCATAAATATATTTACATATATGTAAATATATTACCGTTATAACTTTCAACAACTCTATTGCATTAATTGCTCAATAATAAATTTTTGGTAACTTCAGTTAATTTTTAAATAAATTCATTACATACATAAAGCATTTCCAACAAAAAGTCTAACTTTAGCAAATGGATGGTCAATTATTGAATGCTCGAGCCTCAAATGATAGGCCTTTGTGTGTTGAAGTAGACATTCAGATTTTTTATAATTAAGATTATCACTGGTTTTCTATTTGAAAAATAAAATGAAATTGTGGAGTTTAACTACATACTAAATTTCATTTAACATGTTTTAGTAAATGTATTGTTTCAACATTGGATTTTTTTTTGTTCTTTTGATATTCAGCCTTCCTGAAGAAAAGTTTCCAAGCTTCCCATGTACTGATGATATTACAAGACTTCATAAGTTCTTTTTAAAACCATTTGGAATCCTAGACTGCTCATTTTGTGCAAAATTTAGAAAACAAAACATGTTGTCTACCTTCAACCATTGTTTCACAGTAATCATTTCCCTCGGTTCTCTGCTAAAATATACATATTACTATGTCCACTACGTAAGGTGCATCAACATAAACTATTGTATGTGAACTACAATAATCTACATCCATTTCCTACTCGGCAATATGACACATTGTGATAGGTGCAAAACTATTTGCTTTTTAATGTTTTAAGATACCTACATAAACATATATGTCTAATAGGGGAAATCTATCCTACTATTGTGGATTGTTTCAATCATTGTACTATTTTTCTAATCTTATTAATTTTCCAATGGTGATATTAATAAGATGTTGTCAATGATGATCCACTAGATGAACAAGCTAGCGAAGCGCAGGATAAACATAGGAAAGGGATGCTTGATTTAGTTTCATCGACTATCAAGTCCGCTCCATCTTGCTTCATCACATTTTTGTGAACATTTACCTGTGTATCTAATTTGGAAAACATGCACCATGCAGGTTTATTGTGAATTACAATGTAATGGCTATGCTTTCAGTTCATTACATGTCTATTGTTTCAAATAAACATATTCAAAAATAAAACATATTATACAAAAACTTTATACTCTATTTTATAGGATTTACATTTTATAGTACAAGACAACAAGCAAATATAAATTATCAGTTATACCCTAGTTTCTCCTACCGTTACTATTAGCTTATGACAGAGAAGGAAATGATAGTTTCTCCTACTGTTACTGTTAGCTTATTACAGAGAAGGAAAATATAAAAGTTTTTATCTTTTTATAAGAGGAAGCACACTTAATAATCTCTTGTTAAAATAATGAATGGTATAAGAACTTAAATAAGCTTTAAAATATCTAAACTAAGCCTACAATCCACTGCATACATAGGCTACTTCAATCTACGATAATAAATGAACCTGACAACTAAATAAACAAAGTATAGGAGAGAGAATAACACTCTTATTGACTACTTCTACTGAAAACTTACATCATCTTAGTTTGAATTACATTTCAACACCTCCTCTTATTTCAAACTCTCGCAGTCCTTTGTACCACAACTCAATTGCACATTCATGCTCACAACATAAGTCTTTTAGCAGTTTTCTTAACCGAATAGCCTGCCTTGCTGCTGCACCGGCAACAACATACTCTGCTTTAGACGAGGACAAGGCTACTGTGTCTTGCTTCTTGGAGCTCCATGTGATAGCTTCTGAGCTCATACTTAACATTGAAGTAATCCTAGGTCTGTCATCTCAAATTTCTCCATCATAGATACTTTAAACTCACTTAACAATTTCTGGGAAGAGCTGAAATCTTTGCATAGACGATCTTGGTCTCAATCTTCATATCTATCTGGTTGGACATGCTCAATTGTTTCACGTTGATTATTACTTTAACCATCAACTACTCTTGGTTTTCTTTGAGGGACCTTCTTGGTCTCTGTACATGGAACCTCCTTCGATACCTGTCATCCCACAACAAGATAGAGCTGCGGCTCTTCCTTATTTTCTTGTTTGATGGCACAAAACCACGTACGCTTCACTCACCTCACCTACTTCATTTGTAGGCATATACCTATTCTCTAATAGGATTTCATCAAACAGTTCTCCCAAGCATTCACAAATATCCAACCTACTAAAAGACGTTACACGCTTTGTCGTCTTCATCTTCATCACTGTCACATCAGCAGCTAACTTTCTGTTGAACGTCTTCTTCATGCTAACATCAATAGCATCACTGCGACAAACACTGCCACATCACACAACTGCAACATCCTCATAAGAACTACACTTGATGCCATCAACTTCATCCAAATTCTTTACCAAGCACATAAATCCAAACAAAAAATCACTTTTTCAACCAACAGCAGCTTGCCATCTTCACCGCATACTTGTCATTGTTTCCAGCAAAAATCACTTCAAAAACTTCACAAATGATCACCAAGAACAACCACAACATTCATTCAAATTCAGCAACAATAGCTAAATGGAAGTAAGGTGAAATAATCTCTAAAGCATCACTTCAACAGTCAAATCATCATTCACTTTTCCATGTAACAGACTTCCCTTTTTTCTTCTTTATTTCCTCGCAGCCAGGTTACTCCGGTCCTTTTGATTCCACCAATCTAGTCGCTAGCCTACCATCATGCGAGAAACATCACTTCCTGTAATGGCGCGTTTTGTTAGCTGTCGAATAATTAATTTATTTAATTATTAAATATCGATTGGGCGATATCGATGACTTGAATTAAATTATATTGAATATTTAATTAAAATAAATAATATAATAATATATTATAATGTCGAAATAATCGGAAATCACCGAATTCACAATACTGTGTGAATTGGATCAGCTAAAATATTTAATTCAGTTTAGAATTGAATTTGAATAACGAATCGATTTAATAATCGACGTTAAAACGGATTAATTATATTATAATTAAAATAGAGCGCGTAACGACGCGACAGTTCGTTATTTGGCGATTTAGACTTCAAGTGGATGTATAGGGTTCGTTTTAAATCGGATTGCTGTGAAACAAGAAACGTGTGGAGCTGGTGGAGTATATTTTTCTAATGGAAGAGAAAAATGAAGATTTCGTCGTGTAGATTTTTAGTTATGTCCAAATCAAATTTCAGAAAAGTCGCTGTAGAATTCCTTTATAATTTGCGACGCTTTATATACGTTATAAAAGAGATTTTCAGTATAAACTGAATACCAGGATAATCTGGAATCTGAAATATCAAACTGTATATTCTGATATGATATTCTGGAGCTGTACGATATCATATGTGAATATATACGATAATATAAATTTATTAATATTTAATTTAATTATATTTAAATATATTTATATATTTAAATAGGCTATTTAGAGCGTTAAAAATAGCCACTTTTGCATACGAAGTCAGAATTCGACGAAACTAGTTTTGTTGGATCCGCAATATCAAATAGTTGTTAGATTTCTAGTTTCGTGATTTTTAGAGTCACTGTGTGGCCGTACGGATTTTTAGAGTGAGAAACAGTCAGTATTTTGACAGTTAAAAATACGCTGTATGAGCATACGGAGTCAGAATTCGACGAAACCAGTTTCGTTGGGACTGTAATGTCGAGGTCTACCTACATGTCCAGTTTGGTGATTTTTAGATATCGTATGTAATCGCTGGGATTTTTAGAATGCAGAAACGGATATAAAGAAATAAAATAAAATATAGAAAATCAAAATAAAAATATCCCATCATTTTTGTGGACTATAGGAAGGCCACACGCCCTGGTCTCTCAGCCACTACATAAGAAAAGCAAACCGAGCTCCACGTTTTCATCACAGACTGTATAAAAACCCATCACTGCAGAAAATAAAATCCCAAAAACAAATACAAATAAAAACTCTAAAAAACATGAACCATATGTTTTCAGATCCCTCATAAAATCCCCTTTGCGCCGGTACCAGTTTAATGAAGTGCGACGCCTCCTTGGGTTGCTCGAAAATCAACGGTAAAACTAGGGCTACGGTTGGTGAGAAATCAGAGAAATATTGCAAAGTTTGGAGTTTGAATTCGATATCGTTGGGAAGTTTAGCTTCTAGTGGGAGGTCTTTTGGGGTATTCGATGGGAAATGGGGACACCGTGTTATCAGGCGGACGAGCTGAAGCCGCGACATCTAGGGGGTGCGAGTTCGTTGTTTATGAGTGGAGTAGGAAGAGGAGTGGGAGAGAAGCACGCTGGTGTTTTTAGTTCGAGATTTAATGAAGAGGAGAAGGTGAATTTGGGATCTGAAGTTGGAGGATTGGTGGAGTTTTGCTCCAGGAGGTCACGGCCGAACTGATTTAGGAAGAAAGAAGTAAAGGAATGCGTACGGGCTTTTAAGGGATGTAGTGGGCCGAGGTTAATATGGGTGAGGCCCATTCTTAAGTAAACCATTTAAGTTGTTATTTAAATAAATAGTTTATTAACTTGTATAGTTCGTATCTTCTTCATACGAAATCAGAATCACAAACCGTAAGTTGCGTTGGGATCTTACGGACGAGAGCTCCACAATGAGACTGACCGCGAGTCAATCCGAGCTAGTTACAATTTATGGCGAAATAAATTGTCCGACTCAAATCAACGAACACAAACCGTTATTTAACGGTTAACGCACAACTGTGAGTAAATCTCACAAACTCTAAACAGTTTTATTTTCACGTTGTATTCTTAGAACTGTTAAAATATTATCTGTTTGACTGTTTGACCGTGTGTTGACTGTTGATTGAACTGCTAGTCAGTTAGTAGAGATTTTATATATATATTTACGTATATATATAAACCGTTAAATAGTCATATGTTGATTCTGCTATCAGAATATTTCACAATGAAGTGAAATCGATGTTGTTGTATTGTCTAACATCTGTGGTGCAGGGAAACAGGTTGGAGGAATCCAACAGGATTCCTCAACAGTATTTTACTGTGATTAGTGTGATATATAATGTGAAGTATATAATCTGTATGACTATGTGCGGTGGGACGATATTTATCGTTGTTATATGGTGTGTTGAAGACCATGAGAAATACCAGACTGTAGGAGAGGGGTTTTCAAAGTATATTTGGAAAATAGTTTATTTATATAAAATCAAGGGATTTTATATATATATATATAAGAAAAAGGATTTTTGAATATTAAGGAATATAGTTGGTAAAACAAATATAAAAGAGTTTTATTTGTAAATCAATATAAGGGAATATATATGTTAATCGAATATAAGAGGATATATTTGTTAGTCAAAATATAAAGGAATTATATTCGTTAGAACAAATATAAAGGATATTTATTTAGAGATTAAATAAATAGAATATTATAAAGGGTATTTATTTAGAGATTAAATAAATAGAATTAAACTAAAGAAGATATTTATTTGTTAAATAAATAGGAGTTAACCAAGTGAATTGGTCGAGTTAACCAAGTGAATTGGTTGAGTTAAACGAAGTGAATTAGTTAAGTTAAACTAAGTGGTTAATCAAAGTGAATTAGTTAAGTTAAACTAAGTGGTTAACCAAAGTAAATTAGTTAAGTTAAACTAAGCGGTGAATCAAAGTGAATTTGTTAAGTTAAACTAAATGATTAATCGATGTGAATTAGTTAAGTTAATCTAAAGGATTAATCGATGTGAATTAGTTAAGTTAAACTAAAGGATTAATCGATGTGAATTAGTTAAGTTAACTAAGTGGTTAATCGAAGTAAATTAGTTGAGTTAAACTAAGTGAACCGGCTAGAGTTAATCAACGTGAATTAACTAAGTTAAACTAAGTGGATTAGTTCAGTAAATCGAGACAAGTAAATCAAGTTAGGGTAAACCATTTGAGTTAACCAGTTAGAGTTAACCATTTGAGTTAACCAGTTTGAGTTGATCAGATAGAGTTGACCAGTTAGAGTTGACCAGTTAGGGTGATCAGTTAGAGTTGATCAGTTAGAGTTGACCAGTTAGAGTTGACCAGTTAAAGTTGACCAGTCAGAGTGGATCAGTTAGAGTTATCCAAGTAGAGTTAATCGAGTAGAGTTGTCGAATATCACATATCCGAAGTAGAGTTATCGAATATAGGGTATTCGAGAGAAGAGTAATCGAATATAGTTTATTCGAGTGGAGAAATCAAATGTTATTCATTTGAGAAGAGTTATCGAATATAGTTTATTCGAGTGGAGAAATCAAATGTTATTCATTTGAGAAGAGTTACCGAATATTATTTATTCGAAGAGTAGTTATCAAATATTGGTTATTCGAAGTTAGTTAATCCAAAGGAGTTATTCGAAGTTAGTTAATCCAAAGGAGTTATTCGAAGTTAGTAATCCAAAGGAGTTATTCGAAGTTAGTAATCCAAAGGAGTTATTCGAAGTTAGTTAATCCAAAGGAGTTATTCGAAGTTAGTAATCCAAAGGAGTTATTCGAAGTTAGTTAATCCAAAGGAGTTAGTCGAAGAGTTAACCGAATATAGTTATTCGAAAGAAGGTGTTAATCGAATATAGTTATTCGAGTAAAGTTAAAAGAGTTAATCGAATTTAGTTATTCGAAATGAGTTAATCAATTTGAGTTAACTTAATCGATTTGAATTAAGTTGAATCGAAATGGAGTAAATCGATTAGAATTAAGTTAATCGAGTTAGAGTAAATCGAATATTGGTTATTCGAAGGTAAGTTATTCGAATTAGTTATTCGAAGGAGTTAATCAAATGAGTCGATCCAAAGGAGTTATTCGAATAGAGTTAAAGGAGTTATCGATTTTAGTTTGATCGAAAGGAGTTATCGATTTTAGTTTGATCGAAAGGAGTTATCGATTTTAGTTTGATCGAAAGGAGTTATCGATTAGTAAATCGAAAGGAGATTTTCGAATATAGCATATTCGAAAGAAAAAGATCGAATATTGTTTATTCAAAAGAGAGGGATTTCGAATATGAGTTATTCGAAGAGAGATAATCGAATATAGGTTATTCGAAGAAGAGTTAATCAAATAGAGATTACTCGAAAGAGAGTTATACGTCGAATTCGATTATAGCGAATTCGGGAAAGTACTATTTACTTTCCAGGGTTTAAATCAAGATTTAGTTATTGATTTAGAAATTAGGTGTCTGTTAAATTATTCAAGTTAGGAGATAAAGTTATAATTTAGGTTAGATATTGCAGAAGTAGGAATTATAACGTTATAGTTATAATCAAACGTTTTCATATAAGAAGTGGATTCGTAACCTGAATCCGAGAATTTGCGTAAACAGATGATTGGAAAAAGTGAGTGACGAGCTTCATCTATTTCACAGTAAAGGATGTTGTTAAATTAAGGTCTGAGAGGTAATTATACCCCAACTTGATTGACTTCAGAATTGACAAAGGAATAGTTGTGGTTCGATAGAAAAGGTTGATTTGAAATATAGTTAAGTAATAAGCGATAAATGGATTAAGCATAACGATGTTTTATACAACGTTCATTGGAAATCCGTAAATGAGTTTTGGAAACGTTTTCCAATTATAGTCAGATATGTTTTCTAAACATAGAAAATGAAATGTGTTCATGATAAGAATTTAAGAAATAGAGTTAAGCAAATTCAGAAACTGACTGGAGAGGGTAAGTTGAACGGTTTTCTAAGTGACGATCTGATGTTGGTTTCGACCTTCCGTATTGATACTTAGAGAATTGTTCTCATACTAGTTACAGTTAGGGACTGATAGTTGTGAAATAATAGTGATGTGAAAATAAGCTATGGAAATGTTTTCCAATGATTAATAACATATATTTTCTAAATATATGAAATAAGGAAATATGAACATATGATGATTGATCGATCGAATTTCCATTTGGAAATAAGATCGTTGTTTGTACACCGACATGTTTTCATTTGATAGTTGAATCACAGACTATCAAAGTTTTCACCATTTTAACATTGTTAATATGGAGAGACCGGTTGGATTATTATCCAAAGAACCACTCTGTATTGGCATAAGCGTTGCGAGCAATATCTGCCAAAGATAAATTGAAGACGGAGTAAAGTGCAAGGGCTGTTGTATAAGTCTTAGATAACAGTGACTAAGATGGATATACTGAATAGTGCCTTCGGTTTGTCCAGTCCCAGGACAACGTATATGGAAGAAGGTCTGACAGAGTATATCCAATGGATCGCATAAGTTGATCTGTTCAAACGTATTCACGTTTGGTGGCGGAGGAATTCGTTTCTCTTAGCTATATACCCGTGTTATTTTTGGATAAGTCAATTTGTGATTTGGCGGGTATGACGATGTGGCATTCAAAGTGAATGGTGATCAGATGTTCTGAAGATAGACGTAGCCTCTAGCCTCACACCAGGAAGTAACAAAAGTTGGGCTAGGCAGCATGGCTAGTTGGGTCATTCCCAAGCAGGGTGTATTGTCACCGATCTAGGGAATATCCATATTTATACTTCTTTTTGATTCTGTATCTTCGGATGACGGTTTGATGGCCTATAACCGTGGTGGCAATATATTCGCGACACTCAAGCTAAATGAGTGAGCGGTCATGTGTGGCCGGGTTGCAAGACGTTCTTGTTGAACCCTGAGTGTATCACCTCTAGAGTACACTATTCAGAAGGTGCTCCCATACCTTGTCTGTTGGAATCTATTCTCCGATAAGCGCCCTGCGGTTTATGATTTTATACTATGTATGTAGAACGTGAGATGCAAGCGTTTCTGCTAGATTGATACCTATTTGTACTTAGACATTATTATAATATCACAATGATATTGCTTGTCAAAGTTGTTTAGATACTCACAAGGAAAAACCCGTTCCGTATTCACGGCGTGGTCTTATGAGATATCATATACCTGTTCAATTGTTTTAAACTGTCTTACTCATACCAGTCCCATGACTGACCCGGAGTTTATTTTGTTGTTTTCCCTAAACTCTTGGGTGCCTAAATTTGTACGGGCAGTCAAGTAGTCGGGATTTACAGATATACTTGGAGAGCTTGGAGCAGGAGGCTGCAAGATTTTATAGCTATAGTTATTTCCGCTGTGTTGTAAGTGTTGTACTCTGATAAGTGCTATTGTATATATATAACTGTTTACTTCAAAGCTATGTTATATATTATATGTTATTCGTTCCGCTGTGAGATCCGTGTTACTCTGATGATTCTGATGTTCTTCTTCTTCTTCTATTCTATTAGTTCTATCTTTTCTTTCTCACCTTCTAAATTCTTTCACTAACGTCTCGGAAATTTCCGACTCTCGAGGAGTCGGAAATTTCCAGCCGTTACAGTTGGTATCAGAGCTTAAGTTAAGTGATTACCTTGGCTCTGTGGCATAACTCGATAGAGATGGGATTAGTAATATCCTAGATTGAGTTTGAGTGTATATATATGAGCGCGTAATTGTTACTCAATATAAAATGGTTTTATATTGTGGAGACTCATTGGTTGAGTGGCTTATGAATTCTGGTCGATCAGTTGATCCACTGTATCGATAAGGGTTACTAAACACTCGAATACGATGAACCGACATGGTATGTTTTGAAAGAGGGTAAATGAAATAATTTTTCCCAAAATATATTTGTTTATAGAAGAAATATATATCTTGAAATTATTATAGTATACTGATTGTGTGGGTTGTTATTATAATCGAACAAGATTATAAAAGGGTGAAATGGTTATAAATGACCAATCAGAATTCATATGAATGTAATATATGAAATAGTTTGAATTAAATATGAATTTAAATCAGAATTTGGAATTTAAAATAAGGAAATTTTAAGTTCCTGGGAGATTTTGAAAATGTTTTTCAAATTGAAAAAGATATAGTATTGCACTCACTTCGATAGCTGGAAAATAGATTCTGATGATGAATCTAGACATCATCAGTGTTCATTTTCGAGTTCTAAGTGACGGATTACTACCAAAGGTTTTGTTTTTGAATTGTTTTGAGAAAACAAGTTGTTTAGAAATTCAAAGGTTTTGAATTGGCATTATGATTTCAAATTGATTTGAAAGAAACCCAGGAACTTAAGTTCTGGAATTAAAATTTAACTAATGAAGTTAAATAAAATGAGATGGTAAAAATAAATTGAAATTTAACTTGAACCGAGTTAAATAAAATTGAATTGGGATTAGAGATAATCTAGAATGGAACCAAATTGATAAGTCAATAATTTGGAATTTGATATTAGAGTTCGAATGAAATTCGATTTGGATTTGAGGATATGAACTGATTGGATATCAATTGGAATGGATAACATTGGTATATGTTGAAGTGGTAGCAGATGCAAGGGATAGAGTTAAATGCCCGACAAAAAGATACAAGTTTATTTGTAATATAAGCATGAGATTTATGAGCCGAACTGGCAAGCCGCTTGGCTGTTTGATTTTCTTTTGGGTTGAAGATGGCCTAGAGAGGCGAGTTGTGGTTTTACCGATAGGGCTGTACAAAGGAGGTTATGGCAAAATTTTCCGAAAATTTAAAGTGTTAGAAAATTTTCAGAATTTTTGAAAATTTTAATTAGTCGGAAGAATAAATATTTCAGTCGATATTAAGTGGTTCGGTTGAAATCAGAAATAAGGGGTAAACCAATCTTAGGAGTTCCAATATATAGGGTCAACCTCTAACTTAGCAATTTCGAGGACGAAATTATTTTAAGGGGGGAAGTCTGTAATGGCGCGTTTTGTTAGCTGTCGAATAATTTATTTATTTAATTATTAAATATCGATTGGGCGATATCGATGACTTGAATTAAATAATATTGAATATTTAATTAAAATAAATAATATAATAATATATTATAATGTCGAAATAATCGGAAATCACCGAATTCACAATACTGTGTGAATTGGATCAGCTAAAATATTTAATTCAGTTTAGAATTGAATTTGAATAACGAATCGATTTAATAATCGACGTTAAAACGGATTAATTATATTATAATTAAAATAGAGCGCGTAACGACGCGACAGTTCGTTATTTGGCGATTTAGACTTCAAGTGGATGTACAGGGTTCGTTTTAAATCGGATTGCTGTGAAACAAGAAACGTGTGGAGCTGGTGGAGTATATTTTTCTAATGGAAGAGAAAAATGAAGATTTCGTCGTGTAGATTTTTAGTTATGTCCAAATCAAATTTCAGAAAAGTCGCTGTAGAATTCCTTTATAATTTGCGACGCTTTATATACGTTATAAAAGAGATTTTCAGTATAAACTGAATACCGGGATAATCTGGAATCTGAAATATCAAACTGTATATTCTGATATGATATTCTGGAGCTGTACGATATCATATGTGAATATATACGATAATATAAATTTATTAATATTTAATTTAATTATATTTAAATATATTTATATATTTAAATAGGCTATTTAGAGCGTTAAAAATAGCCACTTTTGCATACGAAGTCAGAATTCGACGAAACTAGTTTTGTTGGATCCGCAATATCAAATAGTTGTTAGATTTCTAGTTTCGTGATTTTTAGAGTCACTGTGTGGCCGTACGGATTTTTAGAGTGAGAAACAGTCAGTATTTTGACAGTTAAAAATACGCTGTATGAGCATACGGAGTCGGAATTCGACGAAACCAGTTTCGTTGGGACTGTAATGTCGAGGTCTACCTACATGTCCAGTTTGGTGATTTTTAGATATCGTATGTAATCGCTGGGATTTTTAGAATGCAGAAACGGATATAAAGAAATAAAATAAAATATAGAAAATCAAAATAAAAATATCCCATCATTTTTGTTGACTATAGGAAGGCCACACGCCCTGGTCTCTCAGCCACTACATAAGAAAAGCAAACCGAGCTCCACGTTTTCATCACAGACTGTATAAAAACCCATCACTGCAGAAAATAAAATCCCAAAAACAAATACAAATAAAAACTCTAAAAAACATGAACCATATGTTTTCAGATCCCTCGTAAAATCCCCTTTGCGCCGGTACCAGTTTAATGAAGTGCGACGCCTCCTTGGGTTGCTCGAAAATCAACGGTAAAACTAGGGCTACGGTTGGTGAGAAATCAGAGAAATATTGCAAAGTTTGGAGTTTGAATTCGATATCGTTGGGAAGTTTAGCTTCTAGTGGGAGGTCTTTTGGGGTATTCGATGGGAAATGGGGACACCGTGTTATCAGGCGGACGAGCTGAAGCCGCGATATCCAGGGGGTGCGAGTTCGTTGTTTATGAGTGGAGTAGGAAGAGGAGTGGGAGAGAAGCACGCTGGTGTTTTTAGTTCGAGATTTAATGAAGAGGAGAAGGTGAATTTGGGATCTGAAGTTGGAGGATTGGTGGAGTTTTGCTCCAGGAGGTCACGGCCGAACTGATTTAGGAAGAAAGAAGTAAAGGAATGCGTACGGGCTTTTAAGGGATGTAGTGGGCCGAGGTTAATATGGGTGAGGCCCATTCTTAAGTAAACCATTTAAGTTGTTATTTAAATAAATAGTTTATTAACTTGTATAGTTCGTATCTTCTTCATACGAAATCAGAATCACAAACCGTAAGTTGCGTTGGGATCTTACGGACGAGAGCTCCACAATGAGACTGACCGCGAGTCAATCCGAGCTAGTTACAATTTATGGCGAAATAAATTGTCCGACTCAAATCAACGAACACAAACCGTTATTTAACGGTTAACGCACAACTGTGAGTAAATCTCACAAACTCTAAACAGTTTTATTTTCACGTTGTATTCTTAGAACTGTTAAAATATTATCTGTTTGACTGTTTGACCATGTGTAGACTGTTGATTGAACTGCTAGTCAGTTAGTAGAGATTTTATATATATATTTACGTATATATATAAACCGTTAAATAGTCATATGTTGATTCTGCTATCAGAATATTTCACAATGAAGTGAAATCGATGTTGTTGTATTGTCTAACATCTGTGGTGCAGGGAAACAGGTTGGAGGAATCCAACAGGATTCCTCAACAGTATTTTACTGTGATTTTTATAGTGTGATATATAATGTGAAGTATATAATCTGTATGACTATGTGCGGTGGGACGATATTTATCGTTGTTATATGGTGTGTTGAAGACCATGAGAAATACCAGACTGTAGGAGAGGGGTTTTCAAAGTATATTTGGAAAATAGTTTATTTATATAAAATCAAGGGATTATATATATATATATAAGAAAAAGGATTTTTGAATATTAAGGAATATAGTTGGTAAAACAAATATAAAAGAGTTTTATTTGTAAATCAATATAAGGGAATATATATGTTAATCGAATATAAGAGGATATATTTGTTAGTCAAAATATAAAGGAATTATATTCGTTAGAATAAATATAAAGGATATTTATTTAGAGATTAAATAAATAGAATATTATAAAGGGTATTTATTTAGAGATTAAATAAATAGAATTAAACTAAAGAAGATATTTATTTGTTAAATAAATAGGAGTTAACCAAGTGAATTGGTCGAGTTAACCAAGTGAATTGGTTGAGTTAAACGAAGTGAATTAGTTAAGTTAAACTAAGTGGTTAATCAAAGTGAATTAGTTAAGTTAAACTAAGTGGTTAACCAAAGTAAATTAGTTAAGTTAAACTAAGCGGTGAATCAAAGTGAATTTGTTAAGTTAAACTAAATGATTAATCGATGTGAATTAGTTAAGTTAATCTAAAGGATTAATCGATGTGAATTAGTTAAGTTAAACTAAAGGATTAATCGATGTGAATTAGTTAAGTTAACTAAGTGGTTAATCGAAGTAAATTAGTTGAGTTAAACTAAGTGAACCGGCTAGAGTTAATCAACGTGAATTAACTAAGTTAAACTAAGTGGATTAGTTCAGTAAATCGAGACAAGTAAATCAAGTTAGGGTAAACCATTTGAGTTAACCAGTTAGAGTTAACCATTTGAGTTAACCAGTTTGAGTTGATCAGTTAGAGTTGACCAGTTAGAGTTGACCAGTTAGGGTGATCAGTTAGAGTTGATCAGTTAGAGTTGACCAGTTAGAGTTGACCAGTTAAAGTTGACCAGTCAGAGTGGATCAGTTAGAGTTATCCAAGTAGAGTTAATCGAGTAGAGTTGTCGAATATCACATATCCGAGGTAGAGTTATCGAATATAGGGTATTCGAGAGAAGAGTAATCGAATATAGTTTATTCGAGTGGAGAAATCAAATGTTATTCATTTGAGAAGAGTTATCGAATATAGTTTATTCGAGTGGAGAAATCAAATGTTATTCATTTGAGAAGAGTTACCGAATATTATTTATTCGAAGAGTAGTTATCAAATATTGGTTATTCGAAGTTAGTTAATCCAAAGGAGTTATTCGAAGTTAGTTAATCCAAAGGAGTTATTCGAAGTTAGTAATCCAAAGGAGTTATTCGAAGTTAGTAATCCAAAGGAGTTATTCGAAGTTAGTTAATCCAAAGGAGTTATTCGAAGTTAGTAATCCAAAGGAGTTATTCGAAGTTAGTTAATCCAAAGGAGTTAGTCGAAGAGTTAACCGAATATAGTTATTCGAAAGAAGGTGTTAATCGAATATAGTTATTCGAGTAAAGTTAAAAGAGTTAATCGAATTTAGTTATTCGAAATGAGTTAATCAATTTGAGTTAAGTTAATCGATTTGAATTAAGTTGAATCGAAATGGAGTAAATCGATTAGAATTAAGTTAATCGAGTTAGAGTAAATCGAATATTGGTTATTCGAAGGTAAGTTATTCGAATTAGTTATTCGAAGGAGTTAATCAAATGAGTCGATCCAAAGGAGTTAGTCGAATATTAGTTATTCGAATAGAGTTAAAGGAGTTATCGATTTTAGTTTGATCGAAAGGAGTTATCGATTTTAGTTTGATCGAAAGGAGTTATCGATTTTAGTTTGATCGAAAGGAGTTATCGATTAGTAAATCGAAAGGAGATTTTCGAATATAGCATATTCGAAAGAAAAAGATCGAATATTGTTTATTCGAAAGAGAGGGATTTCGAATATGAGTTATTCGAAGAGAGATAATCGAATATAGGTTATTCAAAGAAGAGTTAATCAAATAGAGATTACTCGAAAGAGAGTTATACGTCGAATTCGATTATAGCGAATTCGGGAAAGTACTATTTACTTTCCAGGGTTTAAATCAAGATTTAGTTATTGATTTAGAAATTAGGTGTCTGTTAAATTATTCGAGTTAGGAGATAAAGTTATAATTTAGGTTAGATATTGCAGAAGTAGGAATTATAACGTTATAGTTATAATCAAACGTTTTCATATAAGAAGTGGATTCGTAATCTGAATCCGAGAATTTGCGTAAACAGATGATTGGAAAAAGTGAGTGACGAGCTTCATCTATTTCACAGTAAAGGATGTTGTTAAATTAAGGTCTGAGAGGTAATTATACCCCAACTTGATTGACTTCAGAATTGACAAAGGAATAGTTGTGGTTCGATAGAAAAGGTTGATTTGAAATATAGTTAAGTAATAAGCGATAAATGGATTAAGCATAACGATGTTTTATACAACGTTCATTGGAAATCCGTAAATGAGTTTTGGAAACGTTTTCCAAATATAGTCAGATATGTTTTCTAAACATAGAAAATGAAATGTGTTCATGATAAGAATTTAAGAAATAGAGTTAAGCAAATTCAGAAACTGACTGGAGAGGGTAAGTTGAACGGTTTTCTAAGTGACGATCTGATGTTGGTTTCGACCTTCCGTATTGATACTTAGAGAATTGTTCTCATACTAGTTACAGTTAGGGACTGATAGTTGTGAAATAATAGTGATGTGAAAATAAGCTATGGAAATGTTTTCCAATGATTAATAACATATATTTTCTAAATATATGAAATAAGGAAATATGAACATATGATGATTGATCGATCGAATTTCCATTTGGAAATAAGATCGTTGTTTGTACACCGACATGTTTTCATTTGATAGTTGAATCACAGACTATCAAAGTTTTCACCATTTTAACATTGTTAATATGGAGAGACCGGTTGGATTATTATCCAAAGAACCACTCTGTATTGGCTTAAGCGTTGCGAGCAATATCTGCCAAAGATAAATTGAAGACGGAGTAAAGTGCAAGGGCTGTTGTATAAGTCTTAGATAACAGTGACTAAGATGGATATACTGAATAGTGCCTTCGGTTTGTCCAGTCCCAGGACAACGTATATGGAAGAAGGTCTGACAGAGTATATCCAATGGATCGCATAAGTTGATCTGTTCAAACGTATTCACGTTTGGTGGCGGAGGAATTCGTTTCTCTTAGCTATATACCCGTGTTATTTTTGGATAAGTCAATTTGTGATTTGGCGGGTATGACGATGTGGCATTCAAAGTGAATGGTGATCAGATGTTCTGAAGATAGACGTATCCTCTAGCCTCACACCAGGAAGTAACAAAAGTTGGGCTAGGCAGCATGGCTAGTTGGGTCGTTCCCAAGCAGGGTGTATTGTCACCGATCTAGGGAATATCCATATTTATACTTCTTTTTGATTCTGTATCTTCGGATGACGGTTTGATGGCCTATAACCGTGGTGGCAATATATTCGCGACACTCAAGCTAAATGAGTGAGCGGTTATGTGTGGCCGGGTTGCAAGACGTTCTTGTTGAACCCTGAGTGTATCACCTCTAGAGTACACTATTCAGAAGGTGCTCCCATACCTTGTCTGTTGGAATCTATTCTCCGATAAGCGCCCTGCGGTTTATGATTTTATACTATGTATGTAGAACGTGAGATGCAAGCGTTTATGCTAGATTGATACCTATTTGTACTTAGACATTATTATAATATCACAATGATATTGCTTGTCAAAGTTGTTTAGATACTCACAAGGAAAAACCCGTTCCGTATTCACGGCGTGGTCTTATGAGATATCATATACCTGTTCAATTGTTTTAAACTGTCTTACTCATACCAGTCCCATGACTGACCCGGAGTTTATTTTGTTGTTTTCCCTAAACTCTTGGGTGCCTAAATTTGTACGGGCAGTCAAGTAGTCGGGATTTACAGATATACTTGGAGAGCTTGGAGCAGGAGGCTGCAAGATTTTATAGCTATAGTTATTTCCGCTGTGTTGTAAGTGTTGTACTCTGATAAGTGCTATTGTATATATATAACTGTTTACTTCAAAGCTATGTTATATATTATATGTTATTCGTTCCGCTGTGAGATCCGTGTTACTCTGATGATTCTGATGTTCTTCTTCTTCTTCTATTCTATTAGTTCTATCTTTTCTTTCTCACCTTCTAAATTCTTTCACTAACGTCTCGGAAATTTCCGACTCTCGAGGAGTCGGAAATTTCCAGCCGTTACAGTTGGTATCAGAGCTTAAGTTAAGTGATTACCTTGGCTCTGTGGCATAACTCGATAGAGATGGGATTAGTAATATCCTAGATTGAGTTTGAGTGTATATATATGAGCGCGTAATTGTTACTCAATATAAAATGGTTTTATATTGTGGAGACTCATTGGTTGAGTGGCTTATGAATTCTGGTCGATCAGTTGATCCACTGTATCGATAAGGGTTACTAAACACTCGAATACGATGAACCGACATGGTATGTTTTGAAAGAGGGTAAATGAAATAATTTTTCCCAAAATATATTTGTTTATAGAAGAAATATATATCTTGAAATTATTATAGTATACTGATTGTGTGGGTTGTTATTATAATCGAACAAGATTATAAAAGGGTGAAATGGTTATAAATGACCAATCAGAATTCATATGAATGTAATATATGAAATAGTTTGAATTAAATATGAATTTAAATCAGAATTTGGAATTTAAAATAAGGAAATTTTAAGTTCCTGGGAGATTTTGAAAATGTTTTTCAAATTGAAAAAGATATAGTATTGCACTCACTTCGATAGCTGGAAAATAGATTCTGATGATGAATCTAGACATCATCAGTGTTCATTTTCGAGTTCTAAGTGACGGATTACTACCAAAGGTTTTGTTTTTGAATTGTTTTGAGAAAACAAGTTGTTTAGAAATTCAAAGGTTTTGAATTGGCATTATGATTTCAAATTGATTTGAAAGAAACCCAGGAACTTAAGTTCTGGAATTAAAATTTAACTAATGAAGTTAAATAAAACGAGATGGTAAAAATAAATTGAAATTTAACTTGAACCGAGTTAAATAAAATTGAATTGGGATTAGAGATAATCTAGAATGGAACCAAATTGATAAGTCAATAATTTGGAATTTGATATTAGAGTTCGAATGAAATTCGATTTGGATTTGAGGATATGAACTGATTGGATATCAATTGGAATGGATAACATTGGTATATGTTGAAGTGGTAGCAGATGCAAGGGATAGAGTTAAATGCCCGACAAAAAGATACAAGTTTATTTGTAATATAAGCATGAGATTTATGAGCCGAACTGGCAAGCCGCTTGGCTGTTTGATTTTCTTTTGGGTTGAAGATGGCCTAGAGAGGCGAGTTGTGGTTTTACCGATAGGGCTGTACAAAGGAGGTTATGGCAAAATTTTCCGAAAATTTAAAGTGTTAGAAAATTTTCAGAATTTTTGAAAATTTTAATTAGTCGGAAGAATAAATATTTCAGTCGATATTAAGTGGTTCGGTTGAAATCAGAAATAAGGGGTAAACCAATCTTAGGAGTTCCAATATATAGGGTCAACCTCTAACTTAGCAATTTCGAGGACGAAATTATTTTAAGGGGGGAAGTCTGTAATGGCGCGTTTTGTTAGCTGTCGAATAATTAATTTATTTAATTATTAAATATCGATTGGGCGATATCGATGACTTGAATTAAATAATATTGAATATTTAATTAAAATAAATAATATAATAATATATTATAATGTCGAAATAATCGGAAATCACCGAATTCACAATACTGTGTGAATTGGATCAGCTAAAATATTTAATTCAGTTTAGAATTGAATTTGAATAACGAATCGATTTAATAATCGACGTTAAAACGGATTAATTATATTATAATTAAAATAGAGCGCGTAACGACGCGACAGTTCGTTATTTGGCGATTTAGACTTCAAGTGGATGTACAGGGTTCGTTTTAAATCGGATTGCTGTGAAACAAGAAACGTGTGGAGCTGGTGGAGTATATTTTTCTAATGGAAGAGAAAAATGAAGATTTCGTCGTGTAGATTTTTAGTTATGTCCAAATCAAATTTCAGAAAAGTCGCTGTAGAATTCCTTTATAATTTGCGACGCTTTATATACGTTATAAAAGAGATTTTCAGTATAAACTGAATACCGGGATAATCTGGAATCTGAAATATCAAACTGTATATTCTGATATGATATTCTGGAGCTGTACGATATCATATGTGAATATATACGATAATATAAATTTATTAATATTTAATTTAATTATATTTAAATATATTTAAATAGGCTATTTAGAGCGTTAAAAATAGCCACTTTTGCATACGAAGTCAGAATTCGACGAAACTAGTTTTGTTGGATCCGCAATATCAAATAGTTGTTAGATTTCTAGTTTCGTGATTTTTAGAGTCACTGTGTGGCCGTACGGATTTTTAGAGTGAGAAACAGTCAGTATTTTGACAGTTAAAAATACGCTGTATGAGCATACGGAGTCGGAATTCGACGAAACCAGTTTCGTTGGGACTGTAATGTCGAGGTCTACCTACATGTCCAGTTTGGTGATTTTTAGATATCGTATGTAATCGCTGGGATTTTTAGAATGCAGAAACGGATATAAAGAAATAAAATAAAATATAGAAAATCAAAATAAAAATATCCCATCATTTTTGTGGACTATAGGAAGGCCACACGCCCTGGTCTCTCAGCCACTACATAAGAAAAGCAAACCGAGCTCCACGTTTTCATCACAGACTGTATAAAAACCCATCACTGCAGAAAATAAAATCCCAAAAACAAATACAAATAAAAACTCTAAAAAACATGAACCATATGTTTTTAGATCCCTCATAAAATCCCCTTTGCGCCGGTACCAGTTTAATGAAGTGCGACGCCTCCTTGGGTTGCTCGAAAATCAACGGTAAAACTAGGGCTACGGTTGGTGAGAAATCAGAGAAATATTGCAAAGTTTGGAGTTTGAATTCGATATCGTTGGGAAGTTTAGCTTCTAGTGGGAGGTCTTTTGGGGTATTCGATGGGAAATGGGGACACCGTGTTATCAGGCGGACGAGCTGAAGCCGCGACATCCAGGGGGTGCGAGTTCGTTGTTTATGAGTGGAGTAGGAAGAGGAGTGGGAGAGAAGCACGCTGGTGTTTTTAGTTCGAGATTTAATGAAGAGGAGAAGGTGAATTTGGGATCTGAAGTTGGAGGATTGGTGGAGTTTTGCTCCAGGAGGTCATGGCCGAACTGATTTAGGAAGAAAGAAGTAAAGGAATGCGTACGGGCTTTTAAGGGATGTAGTGGGCCGAGGTTAATATGGGTGAGGCCCATTCTTAAGTAAACCATTTAAGTTGTTATTTAAATAAATAGTTTATTAACTTGTATAGTTCGTATCTTCTTCATACGAAATCAGAATCACAAACCGTAAGTTGCGTTGGGATCTTACGGATGAGAGCTCCACAATGAGACTGACCGCGAGTCAATCCGAGCTAGTTACAATTTATGGCGAAATAAATTGTCCGACTCAAATCAACGAACACAAACCGTTATTTAACAGTTAACGCACAACTGTGAGTAAATCTCACAAACTCTAAACAGTTTTATTTTCACGTTGTATTCTTAGAACTGTTAAAATATTATCTGTTTGACTGTTTGACCGTGTGTTGACTGTTGATTGAACTGCTAGTCAGTTAGTAGAGATTTTATATATATATTTACGTATATATATAAACCGTTAAATAGTCATATGTTGATTCTGCTATCAGAATATTTCACAATGAAGTGAAATCGATGTTGTTGTATTGTCTAACATCTGTGGTGCAGGGAAACAGGTTGGAGGAATCCAACAGGATTCCTCAACAGTATTTTACTGTGATTTTTATAGTGTGATATATAATGTGAAGTATATAATCTGTATGACTATGTGCGGTGGGACGATATTTATCGTTGTTATATGGTGTGTTGAAGACCATGAGAAATACCAGACTGTAGGAGAGGGGTTTTCAAAGTATATTTGGAAAATAGTTTATTTATATAAAATCAAGGGATTTTATATATATATATAAGAAAAAGGATTTTTGAATATTAAGGAATATAGTTGGTAAAACAAATATAAAAGAGTTTTATTTGTAAATCAATATAAGGGAATATATATGTTAATCGAATATAAGAGGATATATTTGTTAGTCAAAATATAAAGGAATTATATTCGTTAGAACAAATATAAAGGATATTTATTTAGAGATTAAATAAATAGAATATTATAAAGGGTATTTATTTAGAGATTAAATAAATAGAATTAAACTAAAGAAGATATTTATTTGTTAAATAAATAGGAGTTAACCAAGTGAATTGGTCGAGTTAACCAAGTGAATTGGTTGAGTTAAACGAAGTGAATTAGTTAAGTTAAACTAAGTGGTTAATCAAAGTGAATTAGTTAAGTTAAACTAAGTGGTTAACCAAAGTAAATTAGTTAAGTTAAACTAAGCGGTGAATCAAAGTGAATTTGTTAAGTTAAACTAAATGATTAATCGATGTGAATTAGTTAAGTTAATCTAAAGGATTAATCGATGTGAATTAGTTAAGTTAAACTAAAGGATTAATCGATGTGAATTAGTTAAGTTAACTAAGTGGTTAATCGAAGTAAATTAGTTGAGTTAAACTAAGTGAACCGGCTAGAGTTAATCAACGTGAATTAACTAAGTTAAACTAAGTGGATTAGTTCAGTAAATCGAGACAAGTAAATCAAGTTAGGGTAAACCATTTGAGTTAACCAGTTAGAGTTAACCATTTGAGTTAACCAGTTTGAGTTGATCAGTTAGAGTTGACCAGTTAGAGTTGACCAGTTAGGGTGATCAGTTAGAGTTGATCAGTTAGAGTTGACCAGTTAGAGTTGACCAGTTAAAGTTGACCAGTCAGAGTGGATCAGTTAGAGTTATCCAAGTAGAGTTAATCGAGTAGAGTTGTCGAATATCACATATCCGAAGTAGAGTTATCGAATATAGGGTATTCGAGAGAAGAGTAATCGAATATAGTTTATTCGAGTGGAGAAATCAAATGTTATTCATTTGAGAAGAGTTATCGAATATAGTTTATTCGAGTGGAGAAATCAAATGTTATTCATTTGAGAAGAGTTACCGAATATTATTTATTCGAAGAGTAGTTATCAAATATTGGTTATTCGAAGTTAGTTAATCCAAAGGAGTTATTCGAAGTTAGTTAATCCAAAGGAGTTATTCGAAGTTAGTAATCCAAAGGAGTTATTCGAAGTTAGTAATCCAAAGGAGTTATTCGAAGTTAGTTAATCCAAAGGAGTTATTCGAAGTTAGTAATCCAAAGGAGTTATTCGAAGTTAGTTAATCCAAAGGAGTTAGTCGAAGAGTTAACCGAATATAGTTATTCGAAAGAAGGTGTTAATCGAATATAGTTATTCGAGTAAAGTTAAAAGAGTTAATCGAATTTAGTTATTCGAAATGAGTTAATCAATTTGAGTTAAGTTAATCGATTTGAATTAAGTTGAATCGAAATGGAGTAAATCGATTAGAATTAAGTTAATCGAGTTAGAGTAAATCGAATATTGGTTATTCGAAGGTAAGTTATTCGAATTAGTTATTCGAAGGAGTTAATCAAATGAGTCGATCCAAAGGAGTTAGTCGAATATTAGTTATTCGAATAGAGTTAAAGGAGTTATCGATTTTAGTTTGATCGAAAGGAGTTATCGATTTTAGTTTGATCGAAAGGAGTTATCGATTTTAGTTTGATCGAAAGGAGTTATCGATTAGTAAATCGAAAGGAGATTTTCGAATATAGCATATTCGAAAGAAAAAGATCGAATATTGTTTATTCGAAAGAGAGGGATTTCGAATATGAGTTATTCGAAGAGAGATAATCGAATATAGGTTATTCGAAGAAGAGTTAATCAAATAGAGATTACTCGAAAGAGAGTTATACGTCGAATTCGATTATAGCGAATTCGGGAAAGTACTATTTACTTTCCAGGGTTTAAATCAAGATTTAGTTATTGATTTAGAAATTAGGTGTCTGTTAAATTATTCGAGTTAGGAGATAAAGTTATAATTTAGGTTAGATATTGCAGAAGTAGGAATTATAACGTTATAGTTATAATCAAACGTTTTCATATAAGAAGTGGATTCGTAACCTGAATCCGAGAATTTGCGTAAACAGATGATTGGAAAAAGTGAGTGACGAGCTTCATCTATTTCACAGTAAAGGATGTTGTTAAATTAAGGTCTGAGAGGTAATTATACCCCAACTTGATTGACTTCAGAATTGACAAAGGAATAGTTGTGGTTCGATAGAAAAGGTTGATTTGAAATATAGTTAAGTAATAAGCAATAAATGGATTAAGCATAACGATGTTTTATACAACGTTCATTGGAAATCCGTAAATGAGTTTTGGAAACGTTTTCCAAATATAGTCAGATATGTTTTCTAAACATAGAAAATGAAATGTGTTCATGATAAGAATTTAAGAAATAGAGTTAAGAAAATTCAGAAACTGACTGGAGAGGGTAAGTTGAACGGTTTTCTAAGTGACGATCTGATGTTGGTTTCGACCTTCCGTATTGATACTTAGAGAATTGTTCTCATACTAGTTACAGTTAGGGACTGATAGTTGCGAAATAATAGTGATGTGAAAATAAGCTATGGAAATGTTTTCCAATGATTAATAACATATATTTTCTAAATATATGAAATAAGGAAATATGAACATATGATGATTGATCGATCGAATTTCCATTTGGAAATAAGATCGTTGTTTGTACACCGACATGTTTTCATTTGATAGTTGAATCACAGACTATCAAAGTTTTCACCATTTTAACATTGTTAATATGGAGAGACCGGTTGGATTATTATCCAAAGAACCACTCTGTATTGGCATAAGCGTTGCGAGCAATATCTGCCAAAGATAAATTGAAGACGGAGTAAAGTGCAAGGGCTGTTGTATAAGTCTTAGATAACAGTGACTAAGATGGATATACTGAATAGTGCCTTCGGTTTGTCCAGTCCCAGGACAACGTATATGGAAGAAGGTCTGACAGAGTATATCCAATGGATCGCATAAGTTGATCTGTTCAAACGTATTCATGTTTGGTGGCGGAGGAATTAGTTTCTCTTAGCTATATACCCGTGTTATTTTTGGATAAGTCAATTTGTGATTTGGCGGGTATGACGATGTGGCATTCAAAGTGAATGGTGATCAGATGTTCTGAAGATAGACGTAGCCTCTAGCCTCACACCAGGAAGTAACAAAAGTTGGGCTAGGCAGCATGGCTAGTTGGGTCGTTCCCAAGCAGGGTGTATTGTCACCGATCTAGGGAATATCCATATTTATACTTCTTTTTGATTCTGTATCTTCGGATGACGGTTTGATGGCCTATAACCGTGGTGGCAATATATTCGCGACACTCAAGCTAAATGAGTGAGCGGTCATGTGTGGCCGGGTTGCAAGACGTTCTTGTTGAACCCTGAGTGTATCACCTCTAGAGTACACTATTCAGAAGGTGCTCCCATACCTTGTCTGTTGGAATCTATTCTCCGATAAGCGCCCTGCGGTTTATGATTTTATACTATGTATGTAGAACGTGAGATGCAAGCGTTTCTGCTAGATTGATACCTATTTGTACTTAGACATTATTATAATATCACAATGATATTGCTTGTCAAAGTTGTTTAGATACTCACAAGGAAAAACCCGTTCCGTATTCACGGCGTGGTCTTATGAGATATCATATACCTGTTCAATTGTTTTAAACTGTCTTACTCATACCAGCCCCATGACTGACCCGGAGTTTATTTTGTTGTTTTCCCTAAACTCTTGGGTGCCTAAATTTGTACGGGCAGTCAAGTAGTCGGGATTTACAGATATACTTGGAGAGCTTGGAGCAGGAGGCTGCAATATTTTATAGCTATAGTTATTTCCGCTGTGTTGTAAGTGTTGTACTCTGATAAGTGCTATTGTATATATATAACTGTTTACTTCAAAGCTATGTTATATATTATATGTTATTCGTTCCGCTGTGAGATTCGTGTTACTCTGATGATTCTGATGTTCTTCTTCTTCTTCTATTCTATTAGTTCTATCTTTTCTTTCTCACCTTCTAAATTCTTTCACTAACGTCTCGGAAATTTCCGACTCTCGAGGAGTCGGAAATTTCCAGCCGTTACACTTCCAAACACCAATCTCCGTCACCGCAGAAATCTTCATCTTTATCGATTACAGTTCAGATGAACTAATGTGTCTTCAGTTCTTAACACCATCATATCCTCATAGGAAGATCTGTGTCTTTAGATTTCATGGCTAGCAATCTTAGTCATCCTTCCAATGGCACCACACTGGAACAATTGCATTCCAGATCTAGTGAAAATACATCTTCATCAGCAAGCTCTTCCATCAAACACACTTCCGCCAACTACTTGCAAACTACTCGACGTCCCTAACACCAAACTTTATCATGATCCAACAAACACGATATTGAAGGCACTGACCCGGCGCTAACTCGGTGGATGATAACATCGAACTTTAGTCACTGCCTCGTCCCACTTCTTAGCGAACCAGCAAGGTTCGTCTAACATGCACCTAAAAATCAACGATGCTTACTCCTCATCATAGTCATACAACCTTTCATTTGCATCAAATAGAGGATCCAGCGGATGACAACCCATAACAGTGGCTACCGCCACTGGAGTGCGATGCTTAGAATCGAAAAACCCTTGGCTCTGATACCAAATGTTAGCTTATGACAGAGAAGGAAAAGATAAAAGTTTCTATCTTTTAAGAAGAGGAAGCACACTTAATAATCTCTTGTTAAAATAATGAATGGTACATGCACTTAAATAAGCTTAAAAATATCTAAACTAAGGCTACGATCCACTGCATACATAGACTACTTCAATCTAAGATATTTAATGAATCTGACAACTAAATAAACAAAGTATAGGAGACAGAGTAGCTCTCTTATTGAATGCTTCTACTGAAAACTTGCATCATCTTAGTTTGAATTACATTTCAACAGTCAACAATTACAGCACATGCTTTCAAAATAGATAGTCAACCACCGAAACTTTCCCAAATGTTGTTATCCAATTATGGTATAATATATTCTCATTTTTACTTACTGGTTTGGTTTTCTCTATACCATCCTGACATTGTTTGATACTACTATACCACAGAATTTCCTCCATTACGGTCCGTATGTGAAGCACAGATCTCATACTAGTCAGTGTCATATTTACGTTTCGAAGCTTATAAATACTAAGTTTAATTGAAAAGGAAAATATAGTCGTCTGTAGATCGTGGATTATCTTTTTATATTCGAAGTAAATATAAAAAAGTAGCTCATCTGTCATGCGAACAAATTGGAGTATATAGATTTGGTGCAACAACTGGATGCATGTTAGAAAAATTGTGAAGTGTTCACATATGGTATAATGTATGATACAAACTAATGGGTATCCTCATTGTTAAAATGACGTAAGGATTTAGCTCCTAGCAGCATTGGAAAAAGTAATTTTAATGAGGACTTTACATTTTGTTGAAGCGATGGTAATATTATTCCGACTGGAGGGTGGCTTACCAACATGTTTATAATCTATATATGTGTTGTTATAATAGAAAGAAAATAGCGTATTGGTTTGGGTATTTATACCAAGCTGCTTAACAGTTTGACAACTCGCACCATACTTTGGTTTGGATGCCACACAGGAGTACAACATAGCTGAAATCTGCCATTACAAAGAAGCAGGTCTGAAAATTATCTCCAATATTCATGTTAGGGTTCAATACAGAGAATGCCCGATATATGTTTTTACAGACCAAATTACATAAAAGAACACGAGACAAATATTTACAATTTTAGACCCAAAACCGTATGTTACACTAGAAAATAACAAGTACAACTCTGAAAATAACACTCAATACACCTCAATACTCTCCCCTCAAGATGGAATTGAAGGCAATTGAAACACAAGACCAATCTTGAAGCTTAAAAATTTATGTTGCTCCGCACCAAGAGGCTTTGTCATTAAATCAGCTAATTGCATTGTTGTACAAACATGAACCAGCTTCAAAAATTCACTCTGAATATAGTCACGAATATAACGACAGTCCGTCTTTGGTTCTCTCTTCAAAAACATCATTTTCTACAATGTATTGAGCAGAATTATTATCACAAAATAGAGTGATAGTGTAACGACCTGGTTTTTAGCGATTTTGGTTATCGACATAAACTCAATGACGACTAACCAAACATCGAAAAATACCAGTAGTTAATGAAAGAACTAGAGGGTGAAAATAGATAAGATAGAAACTTAGAATAGAAGAAGAAGAACAATACAACATCAGAGTAACACGAACCTCACAGCGGAACGAATAACATATAATAAATAACATAACTTTGAAATATAAATCTACACTTGAATATACATATCATTTCCAAAGTACAGCACTTACAACACAGCGGAAATAACCATAGCTATAGAATTCTGAAGCCTCCTGCTCCAACTCTTCAAGTATCTGTAAATCCCAACTACTTGACTGCCCGTACAAAATTGGGCACCCAAGAGTTTAGGGAAAATAAAAAAAATAAACTCAGGAGTCAATCATGGGACTGGTATGAGTAAAACAGAAAAACAATTTGAAAAGGTAAACGATATCTCATAAGACCACGCCGTATAACAGAACGGGTTTTTCTCCTTATGAGAATCAAAACTAATCTTTATATCAAGAACCTTTTGATATTATAATAATGTCTATCCACCATAATATAATAATCATCTAGCAGAAATGCTTTCATCTCATGTTCTACATATATAGTATAAGATCAAAACCGCAAGCACGTATTCGGTAATGGATTTCCAACTATGACAAGGTAGGGAACCACCTTTCGCTAGTGTATCTCTAGAGAGGAATACACTGGGTTCAACGAGAACATCTTGCAACCCGACCACACATGACTGACCACTCATTTCGCTTGAGTGTATCGAATGTATATCACCAACGGTTGGGATCAGCAACCGTTTCCCGAATGGGACAGCATCGACGATAGATTTTTAGAAGTAAATGAAACTCTTGATCAGGTGATTATACACCCTAATAGGTGCGACCTACATAGCCATGCTGCTTGCCCTATTTCTATCATTTCCCAGTTGTGAGGCTAGAGGCCATGCTTATCTCTGAGAGATCACACATTTATTCACTTTGAATGTCACATCGTCATACCCGCCAAATCACAAATTGATTTCCCCAAAAATACCACGGGTATACAGCTAAGAGAAACGAATTCCTCCGCCACAAAACGTAAGTACATTTGAAGAGATCAACTTATGCGATCTATTAAATATACTCTATTAGACATTCTTTCATACAAGTTGTCCTGGGATTAGACGAACCGAAGACACTATTCAGTACATCCATCTTAGGCAATCTTTACCTAAGATTTATACAACAACCCTTGCATTTTACTCTGTCTTCAATTATCTTTGACATATATGATTCGCAAGGCTTATTCCAATACGGAGTGGTTCCTCGGATAATAATCCAACCGGTCTCTCCATATTAACAACGTTAAAATGGTCAAAAACTTTGACAGTCGGTGATTTAACTATCAAAGAAAAACACGTGTGCAAACAATGATATTATTTCTAGATGGAAATTATATTGATAAATCATCATTTAACATTTATCTCTCTAGAGTCTTTTCTTCTTCAGCAATCAACTAGAGTTATGATTCAAACGTCTTCAGCCTTTCTCTATTTTTCTAGATCCAAACACTATGAGTATTAGTTAATTTTAGATCGAAATGTTTAAATGTATTCTTGACATGATTATAACTTGGATCTATGCCTATGCCTACATGAATCATATCAGATCTGCTATAACATGTATATCCAAGTTAATTCTGACATGACTTTGAACTAGATCTGAGCCTATACCTATTTATCATGTCAGATCTTCCATTGATTAGAAGATCTAGTTTGTTATTTAGATCATATCATGCCAGTTCCTATTATGTTTGTGATCAAGTCAGATCTGTTGTTAGTTGGTTATTTAATTCAGTATTGAGATCTTATCATGCCAGTTTATGATATCCCTATTATGTTAGAATCAATTCTATTGTCACATGTTCATCAGATCTATTCCTATATGCCTATTTGTCATCATACCACTATATGTTTATGCCTGCTTCTTCCATGGTATGCCAAATTTGCTGTTATGTTCATTTCCGTCCTCTTCCCTCCTTCTTTTCCCTTTTTATTTTTAAAGCCAGGCTACCTTCGAGCCTAGGCATGCTGCTGAAATGTGCGAATGCGTAAAATTGGAAATGAGGGGAAAACGTTAGAATTGGGGCGTAATTTGAATTGAGGAATTCAGACATAAATTGAATGAAATATATGAATGTGAATTCGGAACATAAATTAACTCATGATTAAAGACCTTAATTTGGGCATATAGTTCATTATGAACATAACTTGGGAAAGGGGCATGAAAACCTATAATGACATAGGTATAATTGATTAATAATGGAAATGCCTAGAATTACAATAACTGAAATTGTAATCGTGCTTAGACACGAAGTTAGATTACACTTATGGTGGAAGCCTACCCAGAACCGCCCGGCATAACCAGTGACCACAAGTGCTGAATCTAATGTGAGGGGTCTAAGTGCATAAACACGTGATGTGCTAAGACATGAGATTAAGCTCGATTTGTGGAATAAGTCTGCCCTGACCCGCCTGACATATCTAGCATCCACAGGTTGTAAGCTTAATGTGGGTGCATTATGACCATAAATGGATATATGGCAACGAATCGAAGTAAATAGGGAATGATAGTAACCCATTATAGTTACTTACATTAATAAGACTGTTATCTAATAGGTAGGCTTGTCCTAGGAACAAGCGGAAATTATAACATAAGTTATAATAAAAGGAAGAAAAACTTATCATTAAACCTTAGTTAAGAGAACTAAGTTAATAAGTAAACAACGAAAAGTTGTAGTGACATGTTAGACAGAAAATGGTTGAATTGAGATAAAGTATACTTAATTACATGTTATTGTAACTATGGAATCAGGCAATAAATAATCCAAAGGGTTTGTAAAATTACTTCAGTTAATCCAGGGGTGAAAGATTGTAAGATTTCTTCTGTTAATTACAATCTAAAGAATAACATGTAATATGGCTTATTAATAAACTTAAATGGATTAGGTTATATTTGTATGAAATTAATAATCAAGTGGAATTTTGGCAAGTGAAAAGAAGTCAATGTGAATGGGGATAACCTGTTAGTCTATAATACTTAACTTAGTTGAATCCACAGGGATTGTATGCACATGTTAATTTGAGTAAGGGTTAAGTAAACTTTGTTGAAACAATGGGAGGGTTAACTATATCTGGGTAGGGTGGGTAATATTTATATATAATCCTACAAAACTTAACCAGTTGGGGTTATGTTATTAAAGACAATGTTAGGTAAGCATAACTTGTGGAAATGTTGGGGGTTATGTAATTAAAGACACCGTTCGGTAAGCATAACCTGTGGAAATCCTAGTGAGGATGAAAGATAAAGGGGAGAGCTTGCATCATCTTGTGTGTGGGACCCGTTTCAGTCAATAACCCATATAACAGCATCAAACGAGTACTCCGCCCTAGGTCGGAGTGGGGGCACGCTTACTGGGTAGATTGTATGTAACGTCCCGGAAAAAGTCAATCTTGGTTATCCAATATACAATACATATCGGACATCCAAGGATCGAAAATACCAGTAGTTAATGAAAGAAATTAGAGGGTGAGAATAGATAAGAAAGAAACTTAGAATAGAAGAAGAAGAACAACACAACATCAGAGTAACACGAACCTCACAGCGGAACGAATAACATATAATATATAACATAACTTTGAAATATAAATCTGTACTTAAATATACATATCATTTCCAAGGTATAGCACTTACAACACAGCAGAAATAGATAATAGCTATATGATCCTGAAGCCTCCTACTCCATCTCTTCAAGTATCTGTAAATCCTGACTACTTGACTGCCCGTACAAAATTGGGCACCCAAGAGTTTAGGGAAAACAAAACAAAATAAACTCTGGGTCAGTCATGGGACTGGTATGAGTAAAACAGTTTAAAACAGTTTGAGCCATTAAACGATATCTCGTAAGACCACACCGTATAACGGAACGGGTTTTTCCCTTATGAGAATCCAAAATAATCTTTATATCAAAACTCATTGATATTATAATAGTGTCTATCAACCACAATATAATAATCATTTAGCATAAACTCTTTCATCTCACGTTCTACATATATAGTATACAATCAAAACTGCAAGCACATATTGGGTAATGGTTTTCCAACTATGATAAGGTATGGAACCACCTTTCGCTAGTGTACCTCTAGAGAGGATTACACTGGGTTCAACAAGAACATCTTGCAACCCGGCCACACATGACCGACCACTCATTTCTCTTGAGTGTATCGAATGTATATCACCAACGGTTGGGATCAGCAACCGTTTCCCGAATGGACAGCATCGAAAATAGACTTTTAGAAGTAAATGAAACTCTAGATCAGGTGATTATACACCATAATAGATGCGACCTACATAGCCATGCTGCCTGCCCTATTTTTGTCATTTCCCGGTTGTGAGGCTAGAGGCCACGCTTATCTCTGACAGATCACATATTTATTCACTTTGAATGTCACATCGTCATACCCGCCAAATCACAAATTGATTTCCCAAAAAATACCACAGGTATATAGCTAAGATAAACGAATTCCTCCGCCACCAAACGTAACTACGTTTGAAGAGATCAACTTACGCGATCCTTTAGATATACTCTGTCAGACATTCTTCCATACAGTTCGTCCTGGGACTGGACAAACCGAAGGCACTATTCAGTACAACCATCTTAGGCAATCTTTACCTAAGATTTATGCAACAGCCCTTGCACTTTACTCGGTCTTCAATTATCTTTGGTATATATGATTCACAACGCTTATGCCAATACAGAGTGTTTCTTTGGATAATAATCCATCCGGTCTCTCCATATTCACAATGTTAAAATGGTCAAAAACTTCGATAGTCGGTGAGTTAACTATCAAAGAAAAACAGGGGGGCAAACAATGATATTATTTCCAGATGGAAATTACATCGATCAATCATCATTTAACATTTAACCCCTTTAATTAAATTTAACATTAGTTTATTCCTTTCCTTATTTCCCACTTCCATATATTCGTAAATTCTTATTTTCTAAGTTAAGAAAATATATGTTATTAATCACTGGAAAATATTTCCATGTTTCTCCCATATCTTGTTTTCTATTATTAGAAAACATTTTTGATTCTGATTTGGAAAACATTTTCCAAAACTCCTTTATTGGATTTAAACAGATGTTTGAATAAAACATCGCTATGCCAACTCAAACCATTTACTAAATTCACTTAACCATCATTCACTATCAAACCTTACCATTCCTTAGTTAAGAAGGAAGTCAATCAAGTTGGGGTATAATTACCTCTCATACCTTAACTGAACAACGTTTAAACTTCGAAATAGTCAAAGTTTATCTTTTAAACCTTTAACAAACCTCCTTATGTAACTCTCAGATTCTATTTACGTATCCACTTCTTTATTGAAAACATTGATTATAACGATAACGTTATAATCCCTACTTTTGAAATACCTAACTTCAATTATAAATTTTATTCTTTAATGTGAATAATTAACCTATTCTCATTTATTTATAAATAAATAAATATAGATTTAAAAACCGAAAGTATAGTTACTTTCCTGAATTCGATATAATTGAATTCAACGTACAACTCTCTTTCGAGTAATCTCTATTTGATTAACTCTTCTTCGAATAACCCATATTCGATTATCTCTCTTCGAATAACTTATATTCGATTTTCTCTCTTCGAATAACTTATATTCGATTAACTCACTCTTTCGAATAAACTATATTCGATCTCTTTCTTTCAAATATGCTATATTCGATAATCTCCTTTCGAATAACTTATATTCGATAATCTCACTTTCGAATAACTAAATTCGATTAACTCCTTTCGATTAAACTAACATCAATTAACTCCTTTTGATTAAACTATAATCGATAACTCCTTTCGATTAAACTATAATCGATTAACTCCCTTCGATTAAACTATAATCGATTAACTCCTTTCGATTAAACTATAATCGACAACTCCTTTCGATTAAACTATAATCGATTAACTCCTTTCGATTAAACTATAATCGATTAACTCCTTTCGAATAACTAAATTCGATTACTAATACTCGACTAACTTTAACTCGATTTACTCAACTTAACTAACTCCTATCGAATAACTAATATTCGATTAACTCTAATTGAATAACTAATATTCAATTAACTCTACTCTAATCAATTAACTCTAGTTCAAATCAATTAACTCTAACTCTAATCGATTAACTCTGACTGGTTAACTCTAACTGGTTAACTCTTCGTCCATATTCAGTTTCAAATATCGATGTTGAAATCGATTCTTACTACTCTATATAAGTCCTGACTTATATATTCCATTTATCCAATAATAAATATTTTACTTACTTTATAAAATATTATTTATAAATTAATCTTCCCGGTTCATCTATTAAAACAGATTTCTATTTAATTCCACTTTAAATAAACCTTTTCCATTTATCTGCTAAAACAGATTTCCATCTCTATTCATTTTCTAAATATTCCTTTGATTTAATACTATTTATTTACTAAATAAATATTCCTCTTTATAACTCTATTTGTAAAATGTTTTATAAATATTTCCTTTCCAATTCTATTTGTAAATGGTTTAAAAATATTTCCTTTTCAATTCTTTCACAAATATTTTCCTTTTATATTTGTTTCACAAATATTTTCCTTTTCATTATCCTATTTATTTTACAAATAAATATTTCTTTTTATAAAATCCTTTGAGTTTATAAATATTTCCTTTTTAATATAACATTGGAAATTTCCTTTTAAAATTATTCTATTTATTTTCTGAATAGATATTCCTTTTATAATTCTATTTATTTTCTAAGTAAATAATCCTTTTTATACCTTTATCTACTTTCTAAGTAAATAATCCTTTTTATACCTTTATTTACTTTCTAAGTAAATAATCCTTTTTATAAAATTCTTTGATTTTATAAATATTTTCTTCATTAAATTCCTTTTTATAAAATCCCTTGATTTTATAAATATTCTATTTCAATACACAGTTTGAAATTTCCCTTTTCTATTCCAATATTTCTTTTGGTATTCAACAGTACCAAATAACAGGACCAGTGTCATTATAATCAATCACAGATTATACATCACATCATATAACACAATATATGAAAACAAACAATATTATAAATATTGAGGAATCCTATTGGATCCCTCCAACCTGTTTTCCTGCATCACAGATGTTAAACAACACGAGTATAAAATATTCTAATAAACAGAATCAATATTCGATTAATGATTTTCATATATATTGTTATCTATTATTTTAACCAATACATAAGAAATTCAATCAAACAGTCAACACACAGCAATCAACAGATGATTATTAGTTCTAAGAATACGTTATAAAAATATAACTGTTCAGAGTTGGTGAGTTTTACTCACATAAGACGATCATCATTAATAACGATAACCATCGCTTGATTCAGACGGACAATTTATTTTGCTTTAAATTGTAACGAGCTCCAATTGACTCCTAGTTAGTTCCATTGCGTAGGCGCGTCGTCCATACGATCCCAACGTGACTGACCGTTCGAATTTCTGATAACGTATGATTGAGATACAATATTTATAAGTACCACACATTATTTAAATTAAATGAACTTTAAAACAATTGTTATTGGGCCTCTCACACATTTAAACCGGCCCACCCCAACCCAAAAGCCCAGACCCGCTTCTCCTAATCCATCTTCCCCAAATTATAACTTACGAACTCGTCTCCTGTTCAGTGGCAAACCACGGCAACTTCCTGCTCCCAAATCTCCTTCCTTGTTCAACAATTTTATAAACCGCTTCCACCACTGAAATCTCCTTCCTCCGAACTTCCTCCTCCACCCATTTAAATCGAACTCGCACTTAATAGGTAGCTCGTGATAGCGAGCTTCCCAACTAGGCTACAGTACGAGGTCGACACCAAAAACATCGGATCCTCCAAGCTTTCGCTACCAAGTGCGGTTTTCAACAAAAAACTCAAATATACTAGCCACAAATTGAATCGACACACTGGTTGCTCAAAAACCCAAAACCTAGTTTTGTGCTATGAAAAACCATGGACCAAAGTTGACATCGCACCCTTAGATTTTCATACCAGATCGAAGAGGAAGCTCATAAGATTATAATCATACCACTCTTTTGAATTTTAGTAATTTCTTGAATTTGATTTGGATTTTATTTTGATGGAAACTTTACTGGAAAAATGTTGGCGGCTCGTATTTTCTTCTTCTTGCGTTTATAAAGGTAAGGGTGAGGCTGAGGAAGGAGAACATGGCCATTGTTTTAATCACAATTAGATTAGGATAATTTTAGTTATTTTTTCTTTTATTATTTTATTCGTTTTAGCCTTCTAAAAAACCGTGTGATCACACATGATATTCAAAAATCACGGAAATGGTCATGTAGCTACAATTCGACATTACGGTCCAAACGAAAGTGGTTTCGTCGAACTCCGACTCCATTTGCTCATGCAGCATTTTTTTAAAGGTCAATTTATTGACTGTTTTTCACATTAAAATCCCGTAGGTCACATACTAACTTCAAAAATCACGAAAAATGAAATCTAACAATAATTTATTATTGCGGATCCAACAAAATTAGTTTCATCGAATTCTGAGGTCGTTTGCACAACTGGCTATTTTTAAAGCTCTAAATAACTCTTTTAAATATATAAACATATTTAAAAACAATTAAATTAAATATAAATAAATTTATATTATCGTATATATTCACAGTGGAATACCATACAGCTCCCGAATAATCCTATATGGATCTCTAACTCGATATTTCATCATCTGAGTTACATCGATTGAGACGACCCGAACTTCCCCGTGAAGGAAAGCACGGATAGAATTGAGAACATGACAAATCAGAACACAGACGGAAGAACATTTCATTGTTATTACAACAATTCCATCAGATACAAGAATATACAGAGTATAAATGAATAAAATACATTCGATGAATATCAGAGATTACAATAAATTACATAGCAGCGGAAAAATATACAAAACACAACTAGAAGAGATACACGGATACAGAGCTTTCCGGATATCGTTGCAGCTGTAAATCAGGACCCTGTGAATATAAATCTGCAAAACCAAAACTACTAGCTGCCCGTGTGGAAAATACAGGCACCCAGAGTTTTGGTTAAAACAATAAACTCCAGGTCAGTCATGTGACTGGTGTGAGAACTAAAACAGTTATTTAAAACTTTACTTTAAAGGATAGTAATTCAAGGGACCACGCCGTATAACACGGAATGAGTTTCCTCCCAAGAGTACTAATGCAAATAACGAAATAGCGCAATGCTTTTTGGAAAAATGAAGCTATTATAAGACCCAGGTCCCATCACACAATGCAACGCAAGCTGGAGGATAGGGTTTTCCCTTATAATAGCCAAACATGCTTGGTACGTTTAAAACAAATCATTTGATACGATTATAAGTGTATAGTGTCAAAACAATTTCAATCATAAATATCAATCATAGACGGCATGGGTACCATATATCATGTCGCCATACTAGTTCTACAATTAAAACCGCAATATCACGTATTGGAAATTGGATTCCATCATGAGTCGAGGCAAGGGGCAAGCTCCTCTCCGTTCGAGACACTCTAGCAAATGCCTCAGGACCCCACTATGATCCTTTGGAACCTCCAAGGTCGGTCCTCTCTTACTTTTGAGGATTAGTTATTCCTGAACACACGTTTCCCGGTCCTTACAGACCTATATCCGAGGTGCCTCGTATCCAATAACCACACAGGTGAAAAGTATATAAATGTCAGGGCTGGTAGGTCACTGACACCACCCATAGCTAGAAAGAAACGTCGTGCACTCCATGGGTCTGTATCCCGTTTTTGACTCATACCGAGGTGTGAGGCTCGCGAATCCACGTTATACACAAAGCTACGCCACACAGGCCGTGCTTTGATCACCAACCACAAGACTTTGCTTTTCAACAGAAGCCTTGATCAATTGCCACTTACGCGTGCCACACTGGCAATGTACTCCATGCGACTGATGTCCATCGATATACAACCTCTGAGCTCGTACGTCTCAGAGAAGGGCGTTAAGCAAGAGAATAAATTCTCCGCCGCCAAACAGATGTATATTTAATAGAGATCAATCAACATAGAACAAAATCCAATGTCAGACACACAATCCATTTACAAGTTCATCCTGGGTCTGAACGAAACCGGAGGCACTTTCCTCGCATATCCATCCATCTCCAAGTACGTCTAGACGATCACCAACTGTTTCCCTCATCTTGGGTGTACAACCCAATCGAGATCATCAGTAATCACCCAAACGATGTGAAGACTTCTGGTCTTCAACCACCATCTTCATCTTCGACATCTCGTCGAATCGGTTATTCAGAATCGGTATAAACCCGGCCTTTCTGAATAACCCACGTATATGATAAACAAATGTTACACAAACACAACAAACGCCTCATTCCAATTCAGAATGTTCTTTTATTCACAAAATCACATTCTTAGGGAAAGGTTCCCATTAATTTTATCCAAGATAAATTCTTCTAAATTTATTCTTTAAACTTCCTTTGGATATCATTTCAAACTAGTCGGCAATAGCGAACCACACCGAAGTAATTATTTGTTTTATTTCCCAATCCCAACCTATCCATCCCCTGGAGCAAAACTGGTAATACTCCATATCTAACACCACGGTGTTATCGGTAAAGTTAATTACCATTTCCCGTTCAAATCTAATTAAAGATTTAACTATCGCTTTGGAGCAAAACTGGTGATACTCCATTCTCGATCACTTTTTCAGATTTGATAATCTAAATTATCAATTCACATTTCAATCTAATTAAAGATTCATTAAAACTCCACTTCGTTTTAATCTTCCCAAAAATCAATATCCTGTCTTTAACTGGGTTAAAGAACCAATGTCATCTAAAACACGATTCACGACAAACCCAAAATCACATTCTATTATTAATCGGGTTAAAGAACAGGTGTTATTCAAAACATCGCTCACGATAAACGCAAGAACCAATTTAAAATAAATTCCAATTAATATTGTTTAATTGGTACACCTCATTAAATCTAAATAGAAGGATTTAATATTTTCCTCAACTGGGCTTAAGAAAAGTGTTAATGAAGACACCATTCACGACAAACCCAAATCACATTTGATATTAAATACAAGGCTCTGAATAGAAAATATACCGGCTTATATTCAATATCAAATTTTGAAACCAACAAATAACGTATTGGAAATAACGATATAAATATATCTTTCAAATTCCCATAACAATATATGTATAGTCACGAAATCCAACATCGAAATATTCCGAAGATAATTTCGATTCAACTCCAGTCCAATTCACGTATTGGGAATATTGATTATTTTTAAAATCACTTTCAAATTCAATTTATTTATTTCAAAAATAAATAATTTTAATTCTAGTTCAAAACTAGTTCATTTCGACAAAAATATATTATTATCCTTTCAAATGTGGAATTTTTTCATCCCAGTTCTTTCCAATTCAAGGCCCGTACAGTCCATTTCCATTAATGGCCATCGAACTACACTTACAACGACTTTTTCCAAATTTGATTTGGACTTAATTACAAATCCAACCGTTAGATTTCAAATTCCTAATATTCATTGGAAAGATCTTTTCGATACGAACCCAACGGTTCCAGTTTTAGGAGAATCCGATGGTCGGATCTCCAGTAATGTCCATTCGAAATCAATGGTCGAAATTCACGAACTACCGCGGTGCGGCGCGTTCTATTCATGCCATTATATATATAATATATATATTTCGTCGATTTCCTTTTTAAAACGTATTTTATATATCGTTTTAAATTCGTTTTCAAAACCATTTCAACACTATATTCAATTTCTAATCAAAATTGGATATTTCATATCATTACTATATAAATGATAATATTTTCAAAACGTTATATTTTCAAATCACTACCTTTCTATATTCATTATAAAAACAACTATAATCGATATAATTATCGTTCACGTCAAAATGGCGCAACTCTAATCAACACGGCTTTATATACATATTTCAATGAATTCGTTATTCTATTCAACAAATGAATATTTATTCTATTCAACACATGAATCTATATTTCTTTCAACACATGACTAATCTCAACACATGAGTACTGTCAACACACGACTATTTTTGTTATGTAAAATATTTTATAAAACTATGGTATCTATCGTTTAATTTTTAATCAGACTCCAACAGTAAAGTAGTGTCCAATCTTAAATATGATAAAATGTAAATTCTATTTTTAAAATATTCTACTCAACACATGAATAGTTTCAACACATGAATATTTTTATATTCAACACATGAATTTTCTTTTATAACATTCATTATTTTCCCGATTGGAATGAGCCCCAATCAATTACCATATAATGTTAATTATATGGATTCCATACAACACATGTATATAAATAGCAACGATAACCAATCAACCATCATCCAAAGTGCACCACACAACTGCATAAGCATCAAATATAAATAATCAACGCTTACACAGCCTGTCGACTAATCGATCGACATACAATTAAATAATTGGGATTAGTGTACCTCGAATATCAACCCAACACCCGTGTGGGGTTTCAAATCAACAGACACAAATTTTTATTTGTGCAGTTGGGCGATGTGTAAAATTTATCATCCCAATCAATATCAGTCAAATCAGTGTATATAAACAAATCGGCCGATTTGTTTATAAATATTCATTTATTCACATTCACGTTAAAATTTATATTTTCAACGACAATTAATTTATTTCAACTATTTACATTTTATTATCGATTTCACATCAACATCCCAAACAAATTTCACAACACAACAAACAAGCATACAAGCCATCCATGGCCTAAGGATGATGGGTGTCGGGGGCTACTAAGCACCGTCTGCATCCTAGTATATATATTTATAACTAGAAAAAAAAATAAAGTGAGAAGTTCCCACAGATAGCTAATCCAATACCACGACTCTTCTTATGTAGAAAATCTTCACCTTGCTCGCCTTTCATCACTTTCGTTGCCCGTAGCCACTACATATATAAAAATCACATTTTTATATTGTTGCTATGTATATAAAAATCGCATTTTTACACCGCTACTATATAGATAAAAATTCTATTTTTACAACGCTACTATATAGATAAAAATTCTATTTTTACAACGCTGTTCATATAATAAAGATTATATTTTTATATCGCTCTTCTTCCAATAAAGAATATATTTTTAATACGCTATTTTCTCTATAAAGATTATATTTTTATATTTTTCCTTTATATATAAAGATCGAATTTTCATATCATCGCTATAAAAATCACATTTTCATTTCAACATATATATAACAAAAATCAGATTTTTATTTCACTACATATATAAAGATAATATTTTTATATTCTCTATTATATAATAATCATTTTTTTTATACTTCCACTTTACAAAAATCACATTTTTAATATTTCTACTTTATAAAAATCACATCTTTATTATAAATACTATATAAACCCCAAATTTTATCAACTAATTACTTTTAAATAAAAGTAAACAACTAACTAAAAGGGTAAATAAAACAAATAAGAAAATATAAAGCTTACAGCGGGTTGCATCGGAGAAGTGGAGGACAGAGGGGCTTGCTGGTGTCGGCAGCAGAGGAGGAGGAGGAAGGAAGAAAAAGCGGCGGCGGTGGAGCATCGGGGGGGGGGGCTGTCGATTTGGGGTTTAGGGGTTTTTAGGGGCTCGGTTTCAGAGGAAAGGAGGCGAGACTGGAGGAGGATCATCTGAGGGGAAGAAGGAAGAAAGAAGCGGTGGCGGCAGCGGATTGGGGGGGGGGGGGGGGCGACGCGGTTATCGAAGGAGAGAGAGAGCCGAGGGGGGTAGGTGAACGTGAGGGAGGAGAAGGGGAAGAACGGGGCGAGGCTGGAGGATGGCGCCATCCACGGCGGCGCGGTGGCGGCTCCGTCGGCTAGGGCATAGCCCCTTTTTCCTTTCTTTTATTTTAAACTGAAAAGTGTCGGGGGAGGAAGAGAGAAATAGGTGGGGTAAGTGTATAAGTTTATATATTTTTATATTTAATTTTTTTTCATCAATTTAATTTCAAAAAGGTACTTTTTATTTCGACCTCGAAACGGGACCCACCGCCTGTCGTCCATAGCTAATTACTCCCATTCCGAACACAATGGGATATGTATCCTAGGCTGATTCGACCGTTTCGATCAGTTTTCGTCAAAATCAACATATAACTCTATATATTGTTTTTGAACGCACATTTCAATTTACCAGGGTCACATACTAACTCGAAAAATTCCAGAAAAATATTTTCTAGCTTCGTATTGACGATACGGTCCTAACAAAACTAATTTCGTCGAATTCTGAGACCGTTAGAAAAATGGCCATTTTCCAGTCGACTAAAGTCAACTGAAACTGGTCAAACGCGTTTTCCTTTGCCACGCTCACATATTGATTCGAAAAATTATGAAAATTGGAATCTAGCAATTACTTCACATCATGGACCCAACAAAAGTGGTTTCGCCGAAATCCGAGGTCGTTTGCAAAATTTCCATTTTTAAGGGCCTGAATTCCATAGCGACTATTCTGAAATTTCAACTGGGCATATCTTTTGATTCCCGCTATGAAATTTCAATTTTTCGGATTCGTTGGAAAGATATTCTCAAATAGATCCTAATATTTTTGGTTTCGCTAAAATCCGGTTTATTTTGCACCCGGTACATTCATTTGAACTTTGAAATCGAATTATCGAACTACCGCGCCATTTCCAATTCCATTTATAATTAAAATAAAAAATTTATATTCTAATGACGATCTATATAAATATATATGTTCGAATTCTATTCAAAATAATTTTCTCGCCGATATTATTTAAAATAATTCATTTTAAATATTCAAAATTCGCTAAAATTGCCAAAATTAAATTTTAAACTGGCTCGCATTTCCGGGTTGTTACATCGATATTTAATTTATATTTTAAATCCTTTTAAAAATATAAATAAATCGTCATGGTTATGGCGCTGTTTTTCTGAGAATTTGATTTGGACATAAATCAAAATCTACACGACGAAATCCCGATTTTCTCTTCCACTAGAAAAATATACTTCACCAGCTCCGTACGTTTCTTGTTTCACAGAAATCCGATTTAAAACAAACCCTGTACATTCAGTTGAAATTCAGATCACCAAATAGCGAACCGCCGTGACGTTACGGGTCATATTATAAACTATATGTTCAACTGTCGTCGATTGAATATATTTGTTCATGTAATTCAACTCTAAACTGAACTATATATTTTAAATAATCCAATTCACACTATATTGTGAATTCCACTAGTTTTGATTATTTCTGAATTAAATATACTATTCTATTATTTAAATAAATTAAATAATCCATATAATTTAATATAACAACCATTTAATTCTCTGAACTACTATTTATATAATTAAATAAATTAATTATAACACCGTGAAATACGGGTTGTTACATTCTTCCTCACTTAAAATAATTTCATCCTCGAAATTGCTAAGGTAGAAAACAAACCCTATTAACTGGGTTACAATTTATTTGTTTACTTCTTATCTTCAGTTTCAACTGAACCAATTAAATATTTATTTATTTCCATTAACGAAAATTCCCAAAAATCTTGAAACTTTTCTAACACCCGAAATTTTTGAATTTTTTTGCCAGCACCTCCTTTGTACTGGTCAATCGGTTCAACTACAACTCGCCTCTCTAGGCCTTCTCCAACCAAAAGAAAATAAAACAGCCAAGCGGCTTGCCAAATCAGCTCATAAATCTCATATTCAATAGAAATATAAACCGGTACCTTTTTGTCGGGCATATCAACTCTATCACTTCCATATGCTATCAACTTGGCATATACCAATGTCATGCCAATCAAATTCCAATCACTTTTATCTCTAACATAACCATTCGCTTATAACCAAGCCAAATTCATTCAAACTCCAATTCCAATCTCAATTTAAAATTCTTACTCAACAATTCGTTTCTATTCCAAATCATCTCTAATCCTGTCCAATTCCACCTGATACCATTCTATTTCAATATGATTTTCACTTAATTGGCTATAACTCAAATTTCAATTTGTTTTCACAATTTCCTATTTTAATTTGTTTTTATTTCAACAATCTCTCCTCGGGAGTTTTAAACTGCTTTGCTTTTCTCAAAAATCAAACAATCCTTTTCGAAATTCAAACAACTTGTTTTTCTCAAAACAATACAAAAACAATTTCTTTGGTAGTAATCCGTCACTTACAACTCGAAAATGAATACTGAAGATGCTGCAGTCATTATTAGAATTATTTTCCAGCGATCGAAGTGAGTTCAATACTATATCATTTTCAAAACCATATCTAAACACTTCCATTTTGAAATTCAATTCAAAATACCATTTACAATGCTTTAAAACAATTTAAAATCTCCTAGGATTTTAAAATTCACATATACTTAATCCAATTCCATTTACAAACACTTCTCCAACTTTTAATTCCAATTCTGATTCTAAATTCAGATTTTCTTCATCTTATTTCATATATTATATTCATATGAATTACAATTGGTTATTTACATAACCATTCCAATTATAATCTTATTCGATTATAATAACAACCATTATATCCAATATATTATAATTCTAACGTATATATCTTCCCTATATCAAAATATACTTTGGGTAAACTTATTTTCATTTACCCTCTTTTCAAAACATATCGTGTCGACCCATCGTATTCGAGTGTTTAGAAACTCCTACCGATACAGTGGACCAAACTGATCGACCAGAAATTCATAAGCCACTCAATCAATAAATCTCCACAATACAAAACTATTTTTATATCAAATAACAAATACGCGCTCATATATATATATATATACACACACACACACACACTCAAACTCAATCTAGGGTGTTGCTAACCCTATCTCTACTGAGTCACGCCATAAAGCTAAGGTAATACTTAACCTTCAGCTCTGATACCAATTGTAATGTCCCGGGAAAAGTCGATCTTGGTTATCCGATATACAACACATATCGAACATCCAAGGATCGAAAATACCAGTAGTTAATGAAAGAAATTGGATAGTGAGAATAGATAAGATAGAAACTTAGAATAGAAGAAGAAGAACAACACAACATCAGAGTAACACAAACCTCACAGCGGAATGAATAACATATAATATATAACATAACTTTGAAATATAAATCCTTACTTGAGTATACATATCATTTCCAAGGTACAACACTTACAACACAGCGGAAATAAACAATAGTTATACGATCCTGAAGCCTCCTGCTCCAGCTCTTCAAGTATTTGTAAATCCCGACTACTTGACTGCCCGTACAAAATTGGGCACCCAAGAGTTTAGGGAAAACAAAACAAAATAAACTCTGGGTCAGTCATGCGACTGGTATGAGTAAATCAGTTTAAAACAGTTTGAGCCATTAAATGATATCTCATAAGACCACGCCGTATAACAGAACGGGTTTTTTCCTTTTGAGAATCCAAAATAATCTTTATATCAAAACTCATTGATATTATAATAGTGTTTATCAACCACAATATAATAATCATTTAGCATAAACGCTTTCATCTCACGTTCTACATATATAGTATACAATCAAAACCGCATGCACGTATTGCGTAATGGATTTCCAACTATGACAAGGTATGGAACCACCTTCTGCTAGTGTACCTCTAGAGAGGATTACACTGGGTTCAACAAGAACATCTTGCGACCCGGCCACACATAACCGACCACTCATTTCGCTTGAGTGTATCGAATGTATATCACCAACGGTTGGGATCAGCAACCGTTTCCCAAATGGGACAACATCGACAATAGATTTTTAGAAGCAAATGAAACGCTAGATCAGGTGATTATACACCCTAATAAGTGCGACCTACATAGCCATGCCGCCTGCCCGATTTTTGTCATTTCCCGGTTGTGAGGCTAGAGGCCACGCTTATCTCTGACAGATCACACATTCATTCACTTTGAATGTCACATCGTCATAACCGCCAAATCACAAATTGATTTCCCCAAAAATACCACGGGTATACAGCTAAGAGAAACGAATTCCTCTGCCACAAAACGTAACTACGTTTGAAGAGATCAACTTATGCGATCCTTTAGATATACTCTGTCAGACATTCTTCGATACAGGTTGCCCTGGGACTGGACAAACCGAAGGCACTATTCAGTACAACCATCTTAGGCAATCTTCACCTAAGGTTTTTGCAACAGCCCTTGCACTTTACTCCGTCTTTAATTATCTTTGGCATATATAATTCTCAACGCTTATGCAAATACGGAGTGGTTCTTCGGATAATAATCCAATCAGTCTCTCCATATTAACAATGTAAAAATAGTCAAAAACATCGATAGTCGGTGAGTTAGCTATCAAAGAAAAACACGTGTGCAAACAACAATATTATTTCCAGATGGAAATTATATCAAAAATCATTTAACATTTAACACCTTTAAATTAATTTAACATTAATTTATTCCTTTCCATATTTCCAACTTCCATATATTCATAAATTCTTATTTTGTAAGTTTAGAAAATATACGTTATTGATCACTGGAAAATATTTCCATATCTCTCCCATTTCTTGTTTTCTATTATTAGAAAACATTTTTTATTCTGATTTGGAAAATATTTTCCAAAACTCCTTTATTGAATTTAAACAGATGTTTAAATAAAACATCGCTATGCCAACTCAAACCATTTACTAAATTCACTTAACCATCATTCACTATCAAACCTTACCATTCCTTAATTAAGAAGAAAGTCAATCAAGTTGGGGTATAATTACCTCTCAGACCTTAACTGAACAATGTTTTAACTTTGAAATAGTCAAAGTTTATCTTTTAAACCTTTAACAAACCTCCTTACGTAACTCTCGGATTCTATTTATGTGTCCACTTCTTTATTGAAAACATCAATTATAACGATAACGTTATAATCCCTACTTTCAAAATATCTAACTTCAATTATAAATTTTATTCTTTAATGTGAATAATTAACCTATTCTAATTTATTTATAAATAAATAAATCTTGATTTAAAAACCAGAAAGTATAAGTACTTTCTCGAATTCGATATAATTGAATTCGACGTATAACTCTCTTTCGAGTAATCTCTATTTGATTAACTCTTCTTTGAATAACCTATATTCGATTGTCTCTCTTCGAGTAACTTATATTCGATTTTCTCTCTTCGAATAACTTATATTCGATTAACTCACTCTTTCGAATAAACTATATTCGATCTCTTTCTTTCAAATATCCTATATTCGATAATCTCCTTTCAAATAACTTATATTCGATAATCTCACTTTCGAATAACTAAATTCGATTAACTCCTTTCGATTAAACTAACATCGATTAACTCCTTTCGACTAAACTATAATCGATAACTCCTTTCGATTAAATTATAATCGATTAACTCCTTTCGATTAAACTATAATCGATAACTCCTTTCGATTAAACTATAATCGATTAACTCCTTTCGATTAAACTATAATCGATTAACTCCTTTCGATTAAACTATAATCGATTAACTCCTTTCGAATAACTAAATTCGATTACTAATACTCGACTAACTCTAACTCGATTTACTTAACTTATTTAACTCAACTTAACTAACTCGTATCGAATAACTAATATTCGATTAACTCTAACTGAATAACTAATATTCAATTAACTCTACTCTAGTCAATTAACTCTAATTCAAATCAATTATCTCTAACTCTAATCGATTAACTCTGACTGCTTAACTCTTCGTCCATATTCAGTTTCAAAAATCGATGTTGAAATTATTTCTTACTTCTCTATATAAGTCCTGACTTATATATTCCATTTATCCAATGATAAATATTTTACTTACTTTATAAAATATTTTTTATAAATTAATCTTCCCAGTTCATCTATTAAAACAGATTTCTATTTAATTCCACTTTAAATAAATCTTTACCATTTATCTGTTAAAACAGATTTCCATTCTCTATTCATTTTCTAAATATTCCTTTGATTTAATTCTATTTATTTACTAAATAAATATTCCTCTTTATAACTCTATTTGTAAAATGTTTTGCAAATATTTCCTTTCCAATTCTATTTGTAAATGGTTTACAAATATTTCCTTTTCAATGCGTTTCACAAATATTTTCCTTTTATATTTGCTTCACAAATATTTTCCTTTTATATTTGTTTCACAAATATTTTCCTTTTCATTATCCTATTTATTTTACAAGTAAATATTTCTTTTTATAAATTCCTTTGATTTTATAAATATTTCCTTTTCAATATATCATTGAAAATTTCCTTTTAAAACTATTTTATTTATTTTCTGAATAGATATTCCTTTTATAGTTCTATTTACTTTCTAAGTAAATAATCCTTTTTATACCTTTATTTACTTTCTAAGTAAATAATCCTTTTTATACCTTTATTTACTTTCTATGTAAATAATCCTTTTTATAAAATTATTTGATTTTATAAATATTTTCTTTATAAAATTCCTTTTTATAAAATCCCTTGATTTTATAAATATTCTATTTCAATACACAGTTTGACATTTCCCTTTTCTATTCCAATATTTCTTTTGGTATTCAACGGTACCATATAACGGGACCAGTATCATTATAATTAATCACAGATTATACATAACATCATATAACACAATATATGAAAACAAACAATATTATAAATATTGAGGAATCTGTTGGATCCTTCCAACCTTTTTCCTGCATCACAGATGTTAAACAACACGAGTATAAAATATTCTGATAAACATAATCAATATTCGATTAATGATTTTTTATATATATCGTTATCTATAATTTTAACCAATACGTAAGAAATTCAATCAAAAAGTCAACACACAGCAATCATCAGATGATTATCAGTTCTAAGAATACATTACAAAAATATAACTATTCTGAGTTGGTGAGTTTTACTCACGTTAGATGATCATCGTTAATAACGATAACCATCGCTTGATTCAGACTGACAATTTATTTCGCTATAAATTGTAACGAGCTCCAATTGACTCCTAGTTAGTTCCATTGCGTAGGCGTCGTCCATACGATCCCAATGTGACTGACCGTTCGAATTTCTGATAACGTATGATCGAGATACAATATTTATAAGTACCACACATTATTTAAATTAAATAAACTTTAAAACAATTGTTATTGGGCCTCTCACCCATTTAAACCGGTCCGCCCCAACCCAAAAGCCCAGACCCGCTTCTCTTAATCCATCTTCCCAAAATTATAACTCAGTAACTCGACTCCTGTTCAATGGCAAACCATGGCAAATTCCTGCTCCCAAATCTCCTTCCTTGTTCAGCAATTTTATAAACTGCTTTCGCCACTGAAATCTCCTACCTCCGCATTTCCTCCTCCACCAATTTAAATCGAACTCGCACTCAATAGGTACCTTGTGACAACGAGCTTCCCAACTAGGCTACAGTACGAGATCGACACCAAAAGCCATCTGTTACGACCCGGAAAATCTGAACCAATTTAAAATTTTTAAATTGGCTAAAATAGTGGATTTTAAATATTTAAAATAAATATTTTAAATAGTAGCGATGAAAAGTAAGAGTGAATCGACATTTGAAAACGAATATAATTAATTATAATTATAAACAAGGCCTGAAATGGCGCTGCAGTTTCAAAAATTGAATTCAGACTTTGTCGGACTGTACCGGGTGCAAAACAAAACGGATTTGAGTGAAACCAAAAATATTTAAATCTATTAGTGAATATCTTTCTAACGATTCTGAAAAATCGAAGATTCATAGTAGGAAGCAAAAGTTATGGCCAGATGAATTTTCAGAAAGGTCGCTATGGAATTTATATAGCCCGTGAAAATGGCCATTTTGCATACGACCTCGGAATTCGACGAAACCACTTTTGTTGGATCCAGGATGTGAGGCTATTACTAGGTTTCAAATTTCATAATTTTTGAAGTTAGTATGTGAGCTGGCAAAGGAAAACGTGTTTTGGTCAATTACAGTTAAATTGGATCGACCAGAAAGGGGCCTTTTTGCAAACGGTCTCAGAATTCGACAAAACAAGTTTTGTTGGGACCGTATCGTCAAAACATAACCAGATTTATTTTTCTGGAATTTTTCGAATTAGTTTGTGGCCCTGGCAAATTGAAATGCACGTTCAAATCAAATATTGAATGTTTTATATTTTAATTTGAAGGAAAACTGACTGAAACAATCGAATGGGCCTACGAAACATATCCCATTGTGTTCGGAAAAGGGGTAAAACACTAGGGACGACAGTCGTTGGGTTTGGATTGGAGGTCATGTCAGAAAACCCCTTTAAAACTCCCTCGGCCAATCATATTTTTTAAAAAAAAAATCCTTTTTTCTCTTTCCCCGATATACGGCGGAAATCCCTCAGAGCTTCCCTCCCAGATTCTGGCCGCCACCGTCCACGCCAGGCCTCGCCACCACCCACGTTCGAAAGCCCTCCCCTCCCTCTTCAAATCCGACCAAGTCTCACCTCCTGCCATCGCCCCGTCGTCGAGATCCAAGCCCCCGAACTTACGCCGCGTCGCCCCCCTTTTCTCTCCAGATCCGGCGTCGATCTGGTGGTGGGACCCATCGCCGGAAAGCCCCTTCGTGGCCCTACGTCGTGGCACAACTGGATCTAAGTCTCGTGTTACGGATCTAGAGAAAATTCAAAACCTAGTTTTGAACAGAAATAGAAAGGTACAGTTTTTTATTTTCTGAAATGATTTTAACACCTTTAAACCATTGCAAACCTTGTAAAAATCATATCTTATTCGTTTCTTGACGAAATTCGATGAAACAGGAAACATTGTGACCGAGTGGACGTCTTCTACCTTCTAGAAGAGACCGCATATTTTTCTGAGCCTTCTGCTATTTTTGGTGGAGTGGAACCCAATGTGAGATTTCTAATTTATAAACGATATGGAAAACGACGATGTTTAAATTATATAGTCGATGTATGGGTTATATAAGCATTGTACACCTCATGTATAAGCGTTGTATAAGTTGTACGTTCGATGTATAAGTTGTATATGCGTTGTAAAATTTATATATGTGTTGAAATAGAAGTGAATTGCTATATATAAATATATATATATACGCCCCTCATCCACAAACCATGGACGATATTTATTGGTTGTGATTGGTGTGAAAATTGATTGATAGCGAATGGTTGATTGGAATTGTTTGTGGTTGATATTGATTGATTGTGGTTGAAAAATACCCATTTGTGGTTGAGAAATATTTGGTTGAAACCACATAGGATTAGTCTGTGGAAATGAAATAAATATATACATGCCGCCTGCGTGCGAACTAGATGCATGATCCCCATTGTCAAAAACCGCGAGGTTTTAAGGTAGAGCGAGGAGCCGTACTAGGGACGGTCCCGGTTTTAACTACCATGCCGTTATGCTGCCGAAATTTTGAATAATATTCATGTGTTTGAATTATTTTCATTTGTTGAAATTATATTCATTCGTTGAATAGAAATTCATGTGTTGAATGGTGTTCATGTTTTAAATATAAAAATCACATTTTTATCATCTATATGAACTATATAAAATAATCTCCTTTTGGAAATAAATTGTTTTATAATAAAAATCATATTTTTATCATCTATATGAACTATATAAAATAATCTCCTTTTGAAAGAAATTGTTTTATAATAAAAATCCTACTTTTATTACGTATATAAACTATATAAAATAATAGAGTTTTGAAATGAATTGTTTTACAATAAAAATCACATTTTTATTATATACATGAATTGTTAAATATAGCGAAGTGTTGAAATAGAAGACAGTTAGATAAAAATATCATTTTTATCAAATGTATGAAAGGAATATCGCTTTGAAATCTAAGAATCGATATATATATATATATAGAATTAAAATATATTGAATAACGAAGCTGCAGTTCGTATTTTGAAACCGAAACTTCAAACGATGATATCGGGAGATCCGACCATCGAATTTTCCTGAAATCGCAACCGTTAGGTTCGCTTTGGAAATATCCTTCCAACGGCACCAACTTTGTAAAAATCCAACGGTTGGGTTGTCTGGAATGTTTAATTCAAATCTGAAGAAAAACAGCGCCAGAATCAATTATATTTATATATATATATATAATTATATTTAATCGAATAACGACGCTGCAGTTCGTATTTTGAAATCGAAACTTCAAACGATGATACTGGGAGATCCGAACGTCGGATTTTCCCGAAACTGGAACCGTTGGATTCGTTTTGAAAAGATCTTTCTAATGATGTAAATTTTGTGAAGATCCAACGGTTATATTTTCAGATGTGCGTAAATCAAATCTGAAGAAAAACAGCGCCACGGCCGCGTTATGGCCCGAAGCGTCGTTTTGAATAAATTGGCTATTTTAAAATAAATAAAAATATCGATAAATCGTTATAAAATATCATAAACGATATGGAATGGAAATAAACTGAATTTGCTCGATTTATGTGATATTTGATGGTTGAATGTGTTTGGTTTGAAAATTACATTAAAGAACAAAATTGGTGTTGTCGAATGATTTAACCATTAAAATAAATTGATTTGAAATTCTAAATAATATGTGAATTATTTGAAAAGGCCGAGTTAATTCTCATTTCAAATAATTGACCGACGATTGAAAGTCGAAGATGAAGACGGTGGTCGAAGACCGGAGATCTTCACCTCGTTTGGGTGGTAACCGAGGTCCTGATTGGAAGGCATCCGAAATATGGATAATGAGTGTTGATCGTCCAGACGTACGTGGTGATCAATGGGTTTGCGAGGTATATAGTGCCTCCGGTTTTGTTCAGACCCAGAACGGACTTGTAAATGGACTGTGTGTCTAACATTGGATTTTATTCTATGTTGATTGATCTCTATTAAATATATATCTGTTTGGCGGCGGAGAATTTATTCTTTTGCTTAACGCCCTTCTCTGGAACGCACGAGCTCAGAGGTTGTATATCGGTGGATATCAGTCGCATGGCATGAATTGCCAGTGTGGCATGCCTAAGTGGCAAATGATCAGGGCTTTTGTTGAAAAGCAAAGTCTTGTGGTGATGATCAAAGCACCGCCTGTGTGGCGTAGCTTTGTGTATAATGTGAATTCGCGAGCCTCACACCCCGGTATGAACCAGAAACGGGAGAAGGACCTCAGGGAGGGCATGCGTTTCTTTCTAGCTAGGGTGGTGTCAGTGACCTACCAGCCCTGACATTTATATACTTTTCACCTGTGTGGTTGTTGCTGTTGCGAGGCGCCTCGGTTATATCGGTCGATCCGGGACCGATGGAGTCATTCGTTGGCTCATTGACGCCCCATAGGGCGGGGAAACGTAGTGTTCAGGAATTTTAGTCCACATCGGTGGACCGGCCCTGACGATTCTAGGGTCTCTCGAGCTCTGATCCTGAGACACAGGCTATAGTGTCTCGAATTCGGTAAGGACTATCTTTTGCCTTGGTTCATGACGGAAATCCAATTTTCAAATACGCGACTGTGCGGTTTCGATTGTATATATATTTGGCGACATAGTGGCATGGGATGCTCATGTCGTCTATGATTGATAGTTATGATTCGAAATTGTTTTTGAAACATATAAACACTAGTAGTAATATCAAATGCTTTTGTTTTATTTGTATCAAGCATATCTTGGCCATTATAAGGTAAAAACTCTATCCTCTGGTTTGCGTTGCATTGTGTGATGGGAACTGAGTCTTATAATGGCTTCATTTTTATAAAAAGCATTGTGATGTTTAAAAGAATGATTTGTTTTAAAGCACTAGCAATCCAATGGAGTAAACCCGTTCCACGAAAGTGGCGTGGTCTTGTGATTAGCCATATCATAAATGTGTTGAGTAGATTTCTCATACCAGTCCCATGACTGACTCGTAGTTTGTTTCACTTTCAAACTCGGGTGCCCCTTTTTCTACACGTGCAGCCTTGTATTCAGGTTTAGCTGGTTCTTTCTGGATAGCTGGAGCTGAAGATGGATTCTACCATTTATCTTTTTTTATGCTGTTCAGCTCCTATTGTACATTATGTTTGTTTTCCGCTGTAGACATATATGTATAGCTGAACTGTATTTGTACTAAGTATGATCCTGTATACTGTGTAACTCTGATGATTACTTTTATCCAGTATGTTCTATTGTTCATTATCTGGTGTATTTATTTAATTCTGTTCTGCTATTATTTGTTTCTGTGTTATATTCCAAAGATGACCCTTGTCTCCGTCTGTACGGGATTTGGGGACGTCACAGCGTGGTATCAGAGCGTTGGTTAAGCTTAGTTCTGGAATATAACATATTAACGTACTCGTCAGAAATAGAACCAGTAGTGTTCTAGGACGGGTAACTCATTATAGATAGGATCAGTAATATCCTAGTATGAGTAGCAGAATGAAATAACACCTAGATAAATGCATTTACATTCAAGTATTTGTCTCTATGTTTTGAAATATCTTTTCTGTTGACCTGACACTTGATCGTGGAAGAAGCCGCTCAATAGGATATTGAAATTACCCCTGAATTAGCTGTGAGACAAGAGCCGCTAAAGATTATCGGCAAAGAAACCAAAGAGTTGAGGAACAAGAAGGTTCACTTAGTCAAAGTGCAATGGAGTGGAGATCCGCGAGATTGTACTTAGGAAACTGAGGAGAGCATTCAGAAAGCCTATCCTAGATGTCGAGTGGATATCTCTGATTGACTCCGGTGCAAGGTACATTTACCATACTTTGCATTACCAATTAGTTCTCCACTCTATTGTTATTTTCTTTCCATGGATGTGCACTTTTAATTCTATAGTCTGAATGATTTTAAAAGTGTATAGAAAATGATCAGTATATTTTTGAAAAGTTAAAAATAATTTGGTTGTTGTTTGTGTTGTGTGATAGTAGATTTGAGTAATTAAAGTTATTAAAATGATAGTTAATTTAATCAATAATAGGATAATGGTTGAATTTATTCATTTAAATCACACATTGAACTGATTAGAAAATAGATAGAAATATATACTTATGCATTATATATGTTCGAACAGGTAAATGGATTAGCTGTTGAGTAAAGATTTTATTTGCGTGCCCGACAAATAGTTAAACCTTAATGAGTTGGATGCGAAATGTTATTATATCAGCTCCTGTGAATGCCATTGGATGCGGAGTGCTGGTTATTCTGTGTGTAATAATAAATATCGCCATAGGATAGTAACAATTAATTTTGAACTACATTACATGGCATACTTCTGAAGATAGGCATACTTCATCATATACCACATAAGCATTTGAAGATTGTGTGACGAGGTGGAAGATTTACCATACGAGCGAGAGGCTTGTATGGCGATGACTATATTTTACAGGTTGAACTGATGACTGATATGGACTATTTAAATTGTAACGATTAAATTGCCAGATTAATAAAAACCCCACTAAGGTCTGGAGTTGACAATAATCACGTCTCTCTAGTTATTAGATATGGCACATGGACTATTTATTTCCCACAGGGGACGAGGTGACGAGGATTTATCCTCTGGAGCATTTAAAATACACACTCCCTCAGGCTTTGACAGGGTGACGAGAATTTATTCTCTGGAGTTATTATCAATACACGCTCACCTGTAAACACCAGAATATATCACTATAAATATGTGTATGCTTATTAGGATTTATTGGGTACCTAATATGGCCCAATAAATTTCCAAACCTCTCTCCGTACAAAGGAGGTTATGGCGAATTTTTTTCGAAAATTCCGGGTGTTAGCCAAATTTTTGAAGAATTTGAAAATTCTCAGAAACTAAAAAGTTGGAGAATGGAAGCCAGATCGAACGTAGAGTTGATTAATTAAACCACTTTCGACTTTGTTCATTTTCGGGGACGAAAAGTTTTAAGTGGGGGAGATTGTAACGACCCGGAAAATCTGAACCAATTTAAAAAAATTTAATTGGCTAAAATAGTGGATTTTAAATATTTAAAATAAATATTTTAAATAATAGCGATGAAAAGTAAGAGTGAATCGACATTTGAAAACGAATATAATTAATTCTAATTATAAACAAGGCCTGAAATGGCGCTGCAGTTTCAAAAATTGAATTAAAATTTTGTCGGACTGTACCGGGTGCAAAACAAAACGGATTTGAGTGAAACCAAAAATATTTAAATCTGTTAGTGAATATCTTTCTAACGATTCTGAAAAATCGAAGTTTCATAGTAGGAAGCAAAAGTTATGGCCAGATGAATTTTCAGAAAGGTCGCTATGGAATTTATATAGCCCGTGAAAATGGCCATTTTGCATACGACCTCGGAATTTGACGAAACCACTTTTGTTAGATCCAGGATGTGAGGTTATTACTAGGATTCAAATTTCATAATTTTTGAAGTTAGTATGTGAGCATGGCAAAGGAAAACGTGTTTTGGTCAATTACAGTTAAAATGGATCAACCAGAAATGGGCCTTTTTGCAAACGGTCTCTGAATTCGACGAAACTAGTTTTGTTGGGACCGTATCGTCAAAACATAGCAAGATTTATTTTTCTGGAATTTTTCGAATCAGTTTGAGGCCCTGGCAAATTGAAATGCACGTTCAAATCAAATATTGAATGTTTTATATTTTAATTTGAAGGAAAACTGACTGAAACAGTCGAATGGGCCTACGAAACATATCCCATTGTGTTCGGAATGGGGGTAAAACGCTAGGGACGACAGTCGTTGGGTTTGGAGGTCGTGTCAGAAAACCCCTTTAAAACTCGCCCGGCCAATCATATTTAAAAAAAAAAAATCCTTTTTTTCTCTCTCCCTGATATACGGCGGAAACCCCTCAGAGCTTCCCTCCCAGATTCCGGCCGCCACCGTCCAAGCCAGGCCTCGCCACCACCCTCGTTCGAAAGCCCTCCCCTCCCTCTTCAAATCCGACCAAGTCTCACCTCCTGCCATCGCCCCGTCGTCGAGATCCAAGCCCCCGAACTTCCGCCGCGTCGCCCCCCTTTTCTATCCAGATCCGGCATCGATCTGGTGGTGGGACCCATCGCCGGAAAGCCCCTTCGTAGCCCAACGTCGTGGCACAACTAGATCTGAGTCTCGTGTTACGGATCGAGAGAAAATTCAAAACCTAGTTTTGAATTGAAATAGAAAGGTACGGTTTTTTATTTTCTGAAATGATTTTAACACCTTTAAACCGTTGCAAACCTTGTAAAAATCATATCTTTTTCGTTTCTTGACGAAATTCGATGAAACAGGAAACATCGTGACCGTGTCGACGTCTTCTACCTTCTAGAAGAGACCACATATTTTTCTGAGCCTTCAGCTATTTTTGGTGGAGTAGAACACAATGTGAGATTTCTAATTTATAAACGATTTGGAAAACGACGATGTATAAATCATATAGTCGATGTATGGGTTATATAAGCGTTGTACACCTCATGTATAAGCGTTGTATAAGTTGTACGTTCGATGTATAAGATGTATATGCGTTGTAAAATTTATATAGGTGTTGAAATAGAAGTGAATTGCTATATATATATATACGCCCCTCGTCCACAAACCATGGACGATATTTATTGGTTGTGATTGGTGTGAAAATTGATTGATATCGAATGGTTGATTGGAATTGTTTGTGGTTGATATTGATTGATTGTGGTTGAAAAATACCCATTTGTGGTTGAGAAATATTTGGTTGAAACCACATAGGATAAGTCTGTGGAAATGAAATAAATATATACATGCCGCCTGCAAGCGAACTAGATGCATGATCCCTATTGTCAAAAACCGTGAGGTTTTAAGGTAGAGCGAGGAGCCGTACTAGGGACGGTCCCGGTTTTAACTACCCTGCCGTTATGCTGCCGAAATTTTGAATAATATTCATGTGTTTGAATTATTTTCATTTGTTGAAATTATATTCATTCGTTGAATAGAAATTCATGTGTTGAATGGTGTTCGTGTTTTAAATATAAAAATCACATTTTTATCATCTATATGAACTATATAAAATAATCTCCTTTTGGAAATAAATTGTTTTATAATAAAAATCACATTTTTATCATCTATAGGAACTATATAAAATAATCTCCTTTTGAAAGAAATTGTTTTATAATAAAAATCCTACTTTTATTACGTATATAAACTATATAAAATAATAGAGTTTTGAAATGAATTGTTTTACAATAAAAATCACATTTTTATTATATACATGAATTGTTAAATATAGCGAAGTGTTGAAATAGAAGACAGTTAGATAAAAATATCATTTTTATCAAATGTATGAAAGGAATATCGCTTTGAAATCGAAGAATCGATATATATATATATATATAAATAGAATTAAAATATATCGAATAACGAAGCTGCAGTTCGTATTTTGAAACCGAAACTTCAAACGATGATACCGGGAGATCCGACCATCAGATTTTCCTGAAATCGCAACCGTTAGGTTCGCTTTGGAAATATATTTCCAACGGCATCAACTTTGTAAAAATCCAATGGTTGGATTGTCTGGAATGTTTAATTCAAATCTGAAGAAAAACAGCGCCAAAATCGATTATATTTATATATATATATATATATATATAATTATATTTAATCGAATAACGACGCTGCAGTTCATATTTTGAAATCGAAATTTCAAACGATGATACCGGGAGATCCGACCGTCGGATTTTCCCGAAATTGGAACCGTTGGATTCATTTGGAAAAGATCTTTCTAATGATGTAAATTTTGTGAAGATCCAACGGTTAGATTTTCAGATGTGTGTAAATCAAATCTGAAGAAAAACAGCGCCACGGCCGCGTTATGGCCCGAAGTGTCGTTTTGAATAAATTGGCTATTTTAAAATAAATAAAAATAGCGATAAATCGTTATAAAATATCATAAACGATATGGAATGGAAATAAACTAAATTTGCTCGATTTATGTTATATTTGATGGTTGAATGTGTTTGGTGTGAAAATTACATTAAAGAACAAAATTGGTGTTGTCGAATGATTTAACCATTGAAATAAATTGATTTGAAATTCTAAATAATACGTGAATTATTTGAAAAGGCCGAGTTAATTCTCATTTCAAATAATTGACCGACGATTGAAAGTCGAAGATGAAGACGGTGGTCGAAGACCAGAGATCTTCACCTCGTTTGGGTGGTAACTGAGGTCCTGATTGGGAGGCATCCCGAAATATGGATAATGAGTGGTGATCATCCAGAAGTACGTGGTGATCGATGGGTTTGTGAGTTATATAGTGCCTCCGGTTTTGTTCAGACCCAGAATGGACTTGTAAATGGACTGTGTGTCTAAGATTGGATTTTATTCTATGTTGATTGATCTCTATTAAATATACATCTGTTTGGCGGTGGAGAATTTATTCTTTTGCTTAACGCCCTTCTCTGGAACGCACGAGCTCAGGGGTTGTATATCGGTGGATATCAGTCGCATGGCATGAATTGCTAGTGTGGCATGCCTAAGTGGCAAATGATCAGGGCTTTTGTTGAAAAGCAAAGTCTTGTGGTGATGATCAAAGCACCGCCTATGTGGCGTAGCTTTGTGTATAATGTGAATTCGCGAGCCTCACACCCCGGTATGAACCAGAAACGGGAAAAGAACCTCAGGGAGGGCATGCGTTTCTTTCTAGCCAGGGTGGTGTCAGTGACCTACCAGCCCTGACATTTATATACTATTCACCTGTGTGGTTGTTGCTGTTGTGGGGCGCCTCGGTTATATCGGTCGATCCGGGACCGATGGAGTCATTCGTTGGCTCATTGACGCCCCATAGGGCGGGGAAACGCAGTGTTCAGGAATTTTAATCCACATCGGTGGACCGGCCCTGACGATCTAGGGTCACTCGAGCTCTGATCCTGAGACACGGGCTAGAGCGTCTCGAATTCGGTAAGGACTATATTTTGCCTTGGTTCATGACGGAAATCCAATTTCCAAATACGTGATTGTGCGGTTTCGATTGTATATATATATTTGGCGACATAGTGGCATGGGACGCTCATGTCGTCTATGATTGATAGTTATGATTCGAAATTGTTTTTGAAACATATAAACACTAGTAGTAATATCAAATGCTTTTGTTTTATTCGTATCAAGCATATCTTGGCCATTATAAGGTAAAAACTCTATCCTCCGGTTTGCGTTGCATTGTGTGATGGGAACTGAGTCTTATAATGGCTTCATTTTTATAAAAAGCATTGCGATGTTTAAAAGAATGATTTGTTTTAAAGCACCGGCAATCCAATGGAGTAAACCCGTTCCACGAAAGTGGTGTGGTCCTATGATTAGCCATATTATAAATGTGTCGAGTAGATTTCTCATACCAGTCCCATGACTGACTCGTAATTTGTTTCACTTTCAAACTCGGGTGCCCCTTTTTCTACACGGGCAGCCTTGTATTTAGGTTTAGCTGGTTCTTTCTGGATAGCTGGAGCTGAAGATGGATTCTATCATTTATCTCTTTTTATGCTGTTCAGCTCCTATTGTACATTATGTTTTTTTTCCACTGTAGACAAATATGTATAGCTGAACTGCATTTGTACTAAGTATGATCCTGTATACTTTGTAACTCTGATGATTACTTTTATCCAGTATGTTCTATTGTTCATTATCTGGTGTATTTATTTAATTCTGTTCTGCTATTATCTGTTTCTATGTTATATTCCAAAGATGACCCTTGTCTCCATCTGTACAGGATTTGGGGACGTCACACCATCGGATCCTTTAAACTTTCGCTACCAAGTGCGGTTTTCAACAACAAACTCAAATATACTAGCCACAAATTGAATCGACACTCTGGTTGCTCAAAAACCCAAAACCTAGTTTTGCGCTGTGAAAAACCATGGACCAAAGTTGACATCGCACCCTTGGATTTTCATACCAGATCGAAGAGGAAGCTCCTAGGATTATAATCATACCACTCTTTTGAATTTTAGTAATTTCTTGAATTTGATTTGGTTTTTATTTCGATGGAAACTTTACTGGAAAAATGTTAGCGGCTTGTATTTTTTTCTTCTTGCGTTTATAAAGGTAAATGTGAGGCTGAGGAAGGAGAACGTGGCCATTGTTTTAATCACAATTAGATTATGATACTTTTAGTTATTTTTTCTTTTATTATTTTATTCGTTTTAACCACCTAAAAATCCATGTGATCACACACGATATTCAAAAATCACAGAAATGGTCTTGTTGCTACAGTTCGACATTACGGTCCCAACGAAACTGGTTTCGTCGAATTCCGACTCCGTTTGCTCACGCAACATATTTTTAAAGGTCAATTTATCGACTTTTTTTCACATTAAAATCCCGTATAGCCACATACTGACTTCAAAAATCATGAAAACTGATATCTAATAATAATTTAATATTGCCGATCCAACAAAATTAGTTTCGTCAAATTCTGAGGTCGTTTGCACAACTGTCTATTTTTAAAGCTCTAAATAACTCTTTTAAATATATAAATATATTTAAAAACAATTAAATTAAATATAAATAAATTTATATTATAGTATATATTCACAGTGGAATACCATACAGCTCCCGAATAATCCTATATGGATTTCTAACTCGATATTTCATCATCAGAGTTACATCGATATTTAATTTAAATTTTAAATCCTTTTTAAAATATAAATATATAAATCGTTATGGTTATGGCGCTGTTTTTCAGAGAATTTGATTTGGACATAAATTAAAATCTACACGACGAAATCCCGATTTTTCTCTTCCACTAGAAAAATATACTTCACCAACTTCGTACGTTTCTTGTTTCACAGAAATCCGATTTAAAACAAACCCTGTACATTCAGTTGAAGTTCAGATCGCCAAATAGCAAACTGTCGTGACGTAACTGGCACGATTATAATTATATTATAAACTATATGTTCAACTGTCGTCGATTGAATATATTTGTTCATATAATTCAACTCTAAACTGAACTATATATTTTAAATAATCCAATTCACAATATATTGTGAATTCCACTATTTTTGATTATTTCTAAATTAAATATATTCTTCTATTATTTAAATAAATTAAATAATCCATATAATTTAATTTAATGACCATTTAATTCTCTGAATTACTATTTATATAATAAAATAAATTAATTATAACATCTTAAAATACGGGTCGTTACATTGTAAGAGATCCAAACGTGGAGGACGGTATGGGCGGCGCAAACTGACTGGGGTTATGTACGTGCATGGTCCGAGCAGAGGGGGATAAGAAGACCGTGACACCTGTAGATATGGTTGTGCACATCATAAAAACGAAGGGTTGCCACTTTAGGAAGTAATATATCCTACTATGGGGCCAGCACAGGGTATCTACGGAGTATGGAGCCAATCAATTGGGATAGTAAATTGGGTACATCTAGATACGCCTAAGTCTACCTACTTTTAATTGTTGGGATCATCGTGTTTATATGATACTAGTATTGGTGTAGAGCAAGTGAAGTATTAAGAAAGCGTTGTTTATTCTATCTTGTTGTCATGTTTACCTTGTCTTACCTGCCTATTATGATGTTATCTTTCTTATTCACTTTATATACATGTCATGATACTTTTATCTATTTTTATGCTAAAAGTAACTGGACTCGCCAGACTTTATGTCTGACCCATTCTGTTTCCTTTTCTTTGTCTTCCATTCCCCCTAGGTTCTCAGGGTAGGAATACTCAAGCTTGATCTGGATTCTGCTATCGTCTTGCTTGGAGCTACTTAGATGTATTGCTCAAATTCTTATCTTTGCTAATATGGCTATGTTTCTTTTGGAGTTATGCTTCTTTTACTGTTGTACTCTGATGTTTTAAGTACAAGACAGAAATTTTAATGATGTACTAGGTTTATGTATTTTCAGACATATGATGTTTTCAACCACGATGCTTTATGATTAATAATTTTTTTTAAATTCTGCTGCTATTTTATATCTATATTATAATGGTTTCTGTTTCTGTTTACCTATAACGTTTCACGAAACTTAATGCATTCTCTTAATGAGTGACAATAACGGACATGGGGTGTCACGGAAATGAATAAGAAAGAAGGGGGAATAGAATAATGAAATTTTCTGGAAGAAATTGACTTAAATAGTGTCTGGAATTCATCGGATTTTGAATGAACATGAATAGTTATTCTAATTTAAAATTTGAAACAATTTGAAAATCTAGCAGTTATATGTCGACATATACTATTTTGAATTCTTTTGAAATCTATTATATTATAATTATTCTAATGTTTTTTACAGAGACATAAAGAGGATTTTATCATAAGTAAAACTCCATTCATAAAAAGCAAATACATCCAACTATTCAAGACACACTTAAATACGAGATTCAAAAGCAAATACAAGGAAATTTAAGAAAATACATAAAAATAGATTGAACTAGATAGACTAATTTTCTGATGATGATGAAGGAGGTGAGACTCCAAGCTTTCTTCCTATCTTGACCATGTAATTGGCCACTTCGGAAAGTTTCTTGTTAAGTGTCTTTTGAATTTTGACCATTTTCACTTGATTTTGAATAATCGTCTCTTTGTGAATGCGTTTAGTATCGGTTGGATACTCAACGCTTTCTATAAAAGCCTCTTCTTGTTCTTTGTAACGACCCAGATTTTCGGCGACTTTGGTTATCGACATAAGCTCGATGTCGATAACCAAAACATCGAAAAATCCCGGTAATTAATGAAAGAAATTAGAAGGTGAGAATAGATAAGATAGAAACTTAGAATAGAAGAAGAAGAAGAACACAACATCAGAGTAACACGAACCTCACAGCGGAACGAACAACATATAATAGATAACATAACTTTGAAATATAACAGTTATGTATACAATAGCACTTATCAGAGTACAACACTTACAACAAAGCGGAAATAAAACTATAGCTATATGATCCAGAAGCCTCCTGCTCCAGCTCTTCAAGTATATCTGTAAATCCCGACTACTTGACTGCCCGTACAAATTTAGGCACCCAAGAGTTTAGGGAAAACAACAAAGTAAACTTCGGGTCAGTCACGGGACTGGTGTGAGTAAAATAGTTTAACACAGTTATATGAACAAGTAAACGATATCTCATAAGACCACGCCGCAGAACGGAACGGGTTTTTCCCTTATGAGAATCCAAAATATCTTTATATCAAAAACCTTTTGATATTATAATAATGTCTATGTACAAATAGATATCAACTAGCAGAAACGCTTTCATCTCACGTTCTACATATATAGTATACAATCAAAATCGCAAGCACGTATTGGATAATGGATTTCCAACTATGACAAGGTATGGAACCACCTTCCGATCAGTGTACTCTAGGAACGATACACTGGATTTCAACAAGAACATCTTGCAACTCAGCCACACATGACCGACCACTCATTTCGCTTGAGTGTATCGAATGTACATCACCAACGGTTGGGATCAGCAACCGTTCCCGTATATATATATGGGACAGCATTGATAGATTTAAGAAACAAATGAATATTCTCTAGATAGGTGATTATACACCCTACTTCGGTGCGACCGACTTAGCCATGCTGCCTGCCCGATTTCTGTCATTTACTGGTTGATGAGGCTAGAAGCTACGCTTTATCATTACATCAGATTCACTTCGAATGCTACATTGTCAAATCCATCGAAATCACTAATTGACGTTTTACAACAGTACATTACGTGTCAGCTAAAAGAAGTTTCCTTCTCCGCTTCCACTCTTGGTACGGTTGAAGAAATCAATGTACGTGACCTTTCTGGAAATACTCTGTTAGACATCCATCTTCATTCACTTAGAACGTCACATCGTCATACCCGCCAAATCACAAATTGACTTATCCAAAAATAACACGGGTATACAGCTAAGAGAAACGATTCCTCCGCCACCAAACGTGAATACGTTTGAACAGATCAACTTACGCGATCCATTGGATATACTCTGTCAGACCTTCATCCATACAAATTGTCCTGGGACTGGACAAACCGAAGGCACTATTCAGTATATCCATCTTAGTCATTGTTATCTAAGACTTATACAACAGCCCTTGCATTTTACTCCGTCTTCAATTATCTTTGGCATATATGATTCGCAATGCTTATGCCAATACAGAGTGGTTCTTTGGATAATAATCCAACCGGTCTCTCCATATTAACAATGTTAAAATGGTCAAAACTTCGATAGTCTGTGAGTTAACTATCAAAGAAAAACAAGTGTGCAAACAACGATATTATTTCCAGATGGAAATTATATCGAACAAACATCATTTAACATTAATCTCTTTAGTTCATTTATTTACTTCTCCTGTTTCCCTATATTCAACATTTGCTATTTTCTATATTTAGAAAATATATGTTATCAACACTGGAAACATTTCCTTTCCTTGTTTTCTGTATTTAGAAAACATTTCTGATTCTTGTTTGGAAAACATTTCCAAAACTCCTTTACGATCAAACCTTACCATTTCTTAGTTAAGAAGGAAGTCACTCAATTTGGGGTATAATTACCTCTCAGACCTTAACTGAACAACGTTATAACTTCAAAATGGTCAAAGTTTATCTTTTAATCTTTAACAACTTCTTTACGTCTTTCTCGGATCCAATTTTACTAATCTACTTCTATATTTAAAACATTGGTTATAACGATAACGTTATAATCCCTTCTTTCGAATTATCTAACTTTAATTATAACTTCTATTCTTATTAGTGAATAATTAACCTAACACTTATTTATTTATAAATAAATAAATTTCTATTTAAACACTGGAAAGTATAAGTACTTTCCCGAATTCAATATAATCGAATTCGCCGATTAGCTCTCTTCGAGAAATCTCTATTTGATTAACTCTTCTTCGAATAACCTATATTTGATTAACTCCTTCTCGAATAAACGATATTTCGATAATCTCTCTTCGAATAACTAATATTCGATAACTCTTCCTTTTCAAATATCTCATATTTGAAAATCTCACTTCGATTAAACTATAATCGATAACTCCCTTCGATGAAACTAACATCGATAACTCCTTTCGATGAAACTAACATCGATAACTCCTTTCGATGAAACTAACATCGATAACTCCTTTCGATGAAACTAACATCGATAACTCCTTTCGATGAAACTAACATCGATAACTCCTTTCGATGAAACTAACATCGATAACTCCTTTCGATGAAACTAACATCGATAACTCATTTCGATGAAACTAACATCGATAACTCATTTCGATGAAACTAAGATCGATTTATTTAACTCGACGAACTTAACTCGACTAACTTAACTTGACTAACTTAACTCGACTTACTTGGTTCGACCAATTCGATTCGATTAACTAGGCTCGACTAACTTGGTAGAACCACACGATTAACTCAACTTATTTAACTTAACTTATTTCTCAACTCGATCAACTCGATTAACTCCTATCGAATAACTAATATTCGATTAAACTCCATTCGCTTGACTCTAGATCGCAGCGATCACAATGGTTACGCCTGACTCCCTCAGGAAACATCCGACCGCCGTAGGCTATTTACAGCCCTGCGAATTACGCTAGCAGTCGTACAAGATGGCAACTTACCCTGAATACTATGTTTGACTAACTCTGTCTCAAATAACTATATTTGATTAACTCTAGTTCGTTTTAACTCTAATCGATTAACTCTAACTAATTAACTCCAACTGGTTAACTCTAACTGATTAACTCTAACTGGTTAACTCTATTTGACTAACTCGACTTGATTAACCCCTTTCGAATAACATATTCGATTAGCTAACTTTCGAATACCATATTCGATTAACTAACTTCGAATACCATATTCGATTTCTCCTTTCGAATACCATATTCGATTAACTAACTTCGAATACCATATTCGATTAACTAACTTCGAATACCATATTCGATTAACTCCTTTCGAATACCATATTCGATTAACTAACTTCGAATACCATATTCGATTAACTAACTTCGAATACCATATTCGATTAACTCCTTTCGAATACCATATTCGATTAACTAACTTCGAATACCATATTCGATTAACTAACTTCGAATACCATATTCGATTAACTCCTTTCGAATGTCTATATTCGATTAACTAACTTCGAATACCATATTCGATTAACTCCTTTCGAATACCATATTCGATTAACTAACTTCGAATACCATATTCGATTAACTAACTTCGAATACCATATTCGATTAACTCCTTTCGAATACCATATTCGATTAACTAACTTCGAATACCATATTCGATTAACTAACTTCGAATACCATATTCGATTAACTCCTTTCGAATGTCTATATTCGATTAACTAACTTCGAATACCATATTCGATTAACTCCTTTCGAATGTCTATATTCAATTTACTTTATTCACTTTATAAAGATTTCCTTTTTAACAACGTTTTATTCATTTGAAAAGATTTACTTTTAAATAACGGTTCTATACTTTAAAAATGATTTCCTTTTTATAATGTTACCTTTCCAATTCTATTTGTAAATGGTTTACAAATATTTCCTTTTCAAATTTATTCTTGAAATATTCTAACTCCTTAAATTTCCGGGAAAATTCGCCATAACCTCCTTTGTATCGGGAGCATCGGGAAAATCCCCAAACTCGCCACACAGGCCTTTCCATTCAAAAAGAAATGTTTTGAATTTATTTCCTTTTTCTATGTATCTCCTATTTATAAATATTCCAATTTATAAATATTTCTTATTTATAAATATCACTTTGATAATCCCCTTATCAACATTTCGGTATGTTATGGTATTCAATCACATCAAATCACGATGTTCAATATCGTCCATACAAACACAATCAACAACATGTTATAATTCACATCATATATCAAAATATATGAAAATCAATAAAATAACTGTTGAGGAATCCAGTGGGATTCCTCCAACCTATTTCCCTGCATCCACAGATGTTACACAACATGATTGTCATCACTTTCAGTTCAATATAAATTATTCTGATAGCAGAATCAATATATAACTATCTAACTGTTTATATATTATATATATATTTTTATATATATATATAATATTTTCATTTACTGACTAGAAGTTCAATCAAACAATCAACACACAATCAAATAGACAATTTCTAACAGTTCTAAAAATACAACATGAAAGTATAAACTGTTCAGAGTTGGTGAGATTTACTCACATTTGCGCGTTAGCCGTTAAATAACGGTTTGCGTTATTTGATTCAGTCGGACAATTTATTTCGCCATAAATTGTAACGAGCTCGGATTCACTCCCGGTCAGTCTCATTGTGTTGCTCCCGTCCATATGATCCCAAAGCATCTTACGGTTCGTCAATCTGATTTCGTATGACCGAGATATACCATTTCAAAGTTTGAATACAATTTAAATTAAATAAAACTTGAATTTAATTAAGTAACGGGCCTTCACCTTTTGCTTTCCCTTCCGGCCCATTACGTAACAGACCCGACCGCTATAGGTCTTCTTCCTCCAGGAAGAAAACGCGACTTCCTCCACCATTCTTCCAACTTTGAAGCTCACGTTCAATGTCCTTGCTTCATGAAATTCTAAAATCTCTTCACCAACAAACTCCTCATGAAAATCTCATCACCCCAGAACCCAAATTCTTGAACTCGAATCCCCACTTCCAAATCCGACGTTGCCCCATTTCCTGTCGAGCTCTATGCAGGTTGCGACATTTGAACCACCAAATTTGCCAAAAAAATGTATACGAACTCGAATTAAGTCCCTTAATCCAAAACTAACACTCAAAAACCCATTCGATGCTTCAAATCCAAGTATTGATCAGCCCTAGCTCACGAACTCCTACTGTATAAACATCGCACCCCCACAAAATCTGAATCGCACGTACTAAAACTGGTATTAGATCGAACCTCAACTCAGCAGGATTTCAAATGTATAGGTTTTACCATTTTAGGATTTTTATTTCATTTTACTTTGATTTAATCCCTCTCAACATTTTTGCTGTACAAAGAAATGAGACGGCAGAAAAACTGTTGACTAAGGAGGGAATGAAATTAGGTCTTAGGAATTTGAAGGGGGGTATTTATACTATTAGAAAAATATCTAGATATTTTATAGAGGGAATATTCCCGGTATATTCCTTTTTCGATAATTCGTTTTACCTTCTAAAAACCCGTGTGATCATACACGATACCCAAAAATCACGAAAACTGACATGTAGCTAGAGTTCGACATCACGAACCCAACAAAACTGGTTTCGTCGAATTCCGACTCCGTATGCTCACACAGCGTATTTTAACTGTCGAAATACTGACTGTTTTTCACTCTAAAAATCCGTACGGTCACACAGTGACTCTAAAAATCACGAAACTGGAAATCTAACAACTATTTGACCTTGCGGATCCAACAAAATTAGTTTCGTTGAATTCCGACTTCCTTTGCAAAAGTGGCTATTTTTAAAGCTCTAGATGACCCATTTAAATATATAAATATATTTAAATATAATTAAATTAAATATAAATAAATTTATATTATCGTATATCTTCACATATGATATCGTCCAGCTCCAGAATATCATATCAGAATTTACAGCTTGATATTTCAGATTCAGATTATCTCGATATTCAGTTTATATTGAAAAATCTCTTTTATAACGTATATAAAGCGTCGCAAATTATAAAGAAATTCCACAGCGACTTTTCTGAAATTTGATTTGGACGTACATCAAAATCTACACGACGAAATCCCGATTTTTCTCTTCCACTAGAAAGATATACTCCACCAGCTCCACGTGTTTCTTGTTTCACAGAAATCCGGCTTAAAACGAATCCTGTACATTCAGTTGAAGTTCGAATCGCCAAATAGCGAACTGCCGTGCCATTTCAAGCTCTATTTTAATTATATTATAATTATACGTTCAAACCGTCGTCGATTGAATATATTCGTTATTATATTTCGAATCGAAACTCCACCAAATCTCGTATGCTATTCAATTCACATGATATTGTGAATTTCACTATTTCCGACTATTCCGACATTATAATATATTATTATATTATAATTATTAATTAAATATTCAATATTATTTAATTAAACGATCATTAACTTCTCTAAATCACCAATTATGTAATTAAATAAATTAATTATAATACCCCTGACAATGCGGGTCATTACATTCTTCGACTTCCATTAGCTCTTGTTCTTGTTATACTCAATTTTGTTTGGCTTTGAATGTTACATATTGTTTGATAGTGAGAGGAATTTGCATGAGATGAATGTTTGATGAGTCAAACACTTTTCTAGGCACAAATTCTTCTCCATGAATATCAACATTAAACTATTTGAAAATATGAGTGAAATAAACACCATAGTAGAGAGTGTTTTCTCTTAACGATAATTCTATGGGCTTAATTTCATTTAGGATCATTTTGGCCTAATTGATAGTATAGCCACCGATAATAGGAAATAGAGCGTTTTGGGCATTGAGGGTTGGATTATTGAAATTTCCGAAATGGGGAGTGATGGTATGTTGGAGGACAAGATTGATAATTCTTGTTTTTTGGCGAAAGGAACGATTTTTGAACTCATTGGAGCACCATCTTCAAATATGTCGTGAAAGGTTTCCAAATCAGTTTCGTCAATAACAAAATCCGAAAAATCCAAGCCCTTGCTTCTACAATTTAGAATAGTGCCTAAGAGCTCAGCACTGGGGTCAATTTGCGTGCCTTTGACGCTACTCCAAATTTGATTTTCGTTGCCTTCGTAAAATCCGCGATTGAGATTCCCATAGAACATCTTGACGAGTTTGGGATAACACAATTCATCATTATCACAAGAGTTAATTAGACTCAACACTTCATTGTGTTGAAAGATAGAAGTAAGATCGTAGGAGGGAAATTCGCTAAAGATGGAGAAATCACCCATGTTAACTTTAACACTTGCTAAATTGTTTCCATAGGTTTTGATAGCCTCTTTGTCATTATGAAGATAGTCTTTGATGGTTTTGGTTATCTTCAATTTTTGAGATGAACTAGAGGAAGCCATTCAATTGATAGTTTTGTACAGAACAAATATGAAGAGTGTTTTAAGTTATGAATGAAAGGTAGAAAGAATGGATGTATATATAGAAATTGAATGGATATGAATCGAATAGATACAAATTGAATAGGCACAACTTTTCAGATTGAAATGACACCTTTTCAATGGTGAAAAGTTGGAGGGAAGTTTGAAAGTTTAAACTTTTGAAATTCAAATTTCAAATTTCTGACTGAAATGTCGACATATAGTAAAACGTACGTCGATATATAGGCTAATTTTCAAAGAGAATTTGGTTTTGGTGATTTTTATTTTAAATTAACGATATATATTTCAGGTTTAACGATTTCTTGAAATAATTCTAATCCTATCTAACGCACAAATAGTTTATTTTATTTTTTTATTTGTTTTTATTTTTTTATTAGGATTAATTGTCAAGAATAATCCGAAGTTTAATGTGTCTTCCCATAATAATCCCAAGTTTGAATTATTTCTGAATAATCTGAAGTTTGGGGGGTCTTCCCATATTAATCTCATTTACTTGGTTCTTCCCATATTAATCCGAATTTTGGGGGTGTCTTCCCAAACTGATCCCCAAAATAACACGTCAGGGAGTCATCGGGATCAATATGGGAAGACACCCCCCAAACTTCATATTATTCAGAAATAATCCAAAATTGGGATTATTATGGGAAGATACGTTAAACTTTGGATTATTCTTAACAATTAACCCTTTTTATTATTATATTATTATTTTGAATTTCAAAATTCAAATTTCAGTTTTAATTTTTAAAGTTTTTTTTTAAATTCAAATCAAAGCAATCATTCGACCAAATAAAATTAAAAATTAATTGATGCATACCTGGTTTTTAGATCCTTTTCTTTGAGATTTTCTAAACTCTGAATTGTTGTAAAGCATATATTCGTATTTCCGGTTTCTGTTTCTTCATCACTTGATGATGAATCTGAATCATCTAGTGTTGCTGCATATGCTTTATTTCTCTTTCTTGACGAATTACTATTGTCTATTTGTTAAGTTGATTTATCTGGATATGGACCCGTTTTCTTTATATGACCTGCCTTATTGCAGTTTTTACATCGACCATCGTTACTTCTTGAACTTCCTTTATTATAATTTTTCCTTCTATATCTCATAAATTTTCCAAAGTGACTTGTCATGAGAGTTGTTTCTTCATCATCTTCACTACTCGAGTCAGAGTCATTTGTTGTTGCTTTTAATGCAATAAATTTCTTCTCAATTGACCTGTTTTCTTTTCTCTTCTGTAATTGGACTTCGTAAGAAGTCAGATTTCCGATTAACTCTTCAATCTTCATTTCATTCACATCATTGGCTTCTTCATTTGCCAAAGTTTTCTGATCCCATTCTGGAGTTAATGAACTTAGTACTTTTTGGACGATTAGTTTCAGGGTAAGTTTTTCCAAGTGCTGTTAATGAATGCACCATCTCTTGAAATTTGCAATACATATCTTAAATAGACTTATTCTCGTTCATTTTGAATAACTCAAACTTATTTACTAACATTGCTATTTTAGTTTGTTTAACTTTACTAGTTACTTCATGAGTAACTTGTAAAGTTCTACAAATTTCATAAGCAGTTTTACATACTAACACTCTATTAAACTCATTCCAATCTAATGAACAAAATAACATATTCATGGCTTTAGAATTACTTTGTGCAGCAGCCTTTTGTTCATTTGTCCATTGTGCAAATGCGTTGTGGGTTCAACATATTCATTTTGTGTACAATTCCATATGTCTACTGATTGTAAATAAATTTTCATTCTACATGCCCAATATGAATAATTACTACCATTAAAAAATGGTGGTCTAACAGTGGACTGATCCTCTATAAAAGAACTATTATTACTACCAGTGTTGGTTGCCATTATCACTATTTTCAAAAATCAAATTATGAACTTTTTGAAAGACCTCGCTACGATACCAATTGTTAGGGATTGCGAACGGATCGTTAAGGCAAGACAAGCACTACAGAGCGGTGAATAGTGTTTTTTGAGAATTTAAACTAAATCTAGAACTTATATGGTAAACTATATGAATCAAACACCACAGAAAAAATCACAGACACAGAATCAAATACAAATGCAAAGATAAACAAAAGTGAAGTGCAGAAAAGGAAAGAACACATTGGATTTATACTGGTTCGGAATTGCTCCTACGTTCAGTCCAACGCAACGTTGGATTTACTATATCAAAATCCAATTGCAACCCTCCTTGATTTCACGAGTACAAGGAATACCACCATTTCCACCCAAACACTTGATCAAGTATACCTTCCTTGATTTCATGGCTACAAGGGATACCACCGATTACCCGTCCTTGATTTCACAGCTACAAGGGATACCATCGATTCCTTTACTCAGCCCAAACAATTACAAACAGCCCTATAACTCTTCTATAGCACTTGATCTAGAGAGTAATGCGTAGAGATTGAGAAGAGAAGAAGTTCGATTAAAACGGAATTGAATTCCGTAGAGTATAAGTGTAGAAATCATAAAAATGATTAAGAATAATGGTGTAATGAAAGAGAGTAAAGTTAGGGAAGAAGATATATTAAAAATTCGAATTCAAGCCCTTTTTATAGTGTGTGAAAGGTTGCGACGCTTCAGAACCATCACAATCAGTGAAAAAACACTTCCTTTCAAAATGGAAAAAAATGTCAGTTATACGTTGACACATAGTTTTCTTTATGTCGACGTACATATAGTAGAAATTTGATTTTTGATCTTTTTCATAGTGTTTTGATATAAATGTAATTATGGAAATTCTTGAATTAAAATATAGTGTTATAAAATAATATTATAAGGTGGGAAATCATGTGAAAACATAAATATAAACAATATAAACATATTTTATAAAATTATAAAGTTTAAAACTATATAAAATGTGAAAATATAAATATATATGAAACTTATCAAAGTTTGAGTTTGAAAACAAAATTAAATAGGAAAAGAGAATAGAAAGGATAGAAAATAAAATAGAGAGACATAAAATAGAGAGGATTGAAGGTAGAATTTGAAAACAAGATTTGGATTTGAACCTGGAGTGCTTTTTAGAGTCTTACATAATCTAGACTCTATAACTATACTAGTCATGAACTCTTTAAATCTTGAATACTCATGAGTCTTGAAATTTCTCTGAACTTTGAATCTCTAATATCATTAAACCGTACAGTCTTCAGTAATATTTCATGTATATAAATCCTACATATTTTTGTGTATATCATATACAAACGTGTTAGTATATATTTTATAATCAATTAATATTTAAATAAGGTTGTTATCATCAAAAATCCATTCTCTAATAGCTGCATCAACCAACTCTTGAAAAGATAACTTGGGTTGTAACATGAGCAACTTCTTCAAATATTTCTTTAAACCCGAAACAAACATGAGATTCTTCTTGTAGGAAGTACTAAATGCTCAAGGCCATACCTAGACAAGGCCTCAAAGGATGAAACATAGTCTAAAACAGACGACTTTCCTTGCTTAAGCTCAAGGAAATGTCAAGCAAGAGTGGCCTTGTCCAATTCTGGAATAAAATTAAGCTCAAATCGTTCCTTAAACTGGGACCACTTTAAGTGGCCTTATCTAACTCTGCCTCAAGGAGCTCATACCAATGCAATGCACGTTCTTGCAGCATACTAGACGCAACAAGAACGCAGTGCTAACTCGAAATCTCCATGCGAGTAAAGATGCCCTTGCAGGTATGGAGCCATGCTTGAACCTCAAGAACTATCTCGGAGCCTTTAAATGGCTTACCCGCGAGACAAATAAAGTGCTACACATGCGCACAAAGGCTGACTTGCACGGAGGATAATATCAGGATGATGGAGGAGGCTAGCTGATCCTAATAAGCTCAAGAATCTGATTGGTAGCCTTCAAAACCCCACTAGGCTGTGTGCCACTGGACGACTTAACAAACGGAGGTATGGATGACTTAGTGGCTCCTCCTCTTCCAATCATAACCTTTGAGTTAAAATAAGGTCGAAATTATTCACAAGGTAAGATATTATAAAAGAATTTCAACTTAGAATAGTATGGAATTAAAATGCATTCCTAGACGTATTCCTATTAATATCTACCCTTGACAAATGAAAGATAAGAATCCGTTGGGCACATACTCTGATTGGGTACGATGATCCACTTGTAGTACACTTGTTTGTATTGTATTGTGATTGTTGTTCTGTGTTTATTATGGTTTGTTCTGAAAATAGCTCTGATACCACAATGTCACACCCACACCTCCATACCCGTGCTATTAAAGAATATTCACGACGAATACTGTCTAATAGAACGGAGAATACAGCTTGTTAGGGGTGACCATTCATAATTTTGTCTTAACCGAGTATTAATCATGCCAAATTTAGAACTCGTTTGACTTATTCAATACAAGATTAGAACAAAACTACAATAGCTCTGGATCTTATTCAGAACAAATCATAATAACAAACAATATAACATATCATAGAACTACACTCATATCATGATACAAGTACAATCAGAATCCATACATAGCTGAATATGCATATAGTCAAATGCACTACAATACACATATAATAGCGTCTCCCAAAATATACATATACATATCAGAGTTTGTGTCTAACCGGAGAAAAACCAAAAACTATGCAATATCCAGTCAAAAGTAAGACGATAAGTCCAAAAAGATCCACCTAGAAAAAGAGATCAACCTAACCTACAACTCGTCTGACTGAGTATATTACATAACATGGGTCAGTCTAGACTATAGCATAAAGTTAGAATATGATAGAAAACATTTACGATGCAATAACTTTCTTTGCTCAATGGAGTAAAGATAAGTACGGGAGCAAAGCGTATATGTATAAGTTATAGGTGGCTCAAAAGATTATTAAGGCATAACCTAAATTTTAGGCTCACTCAAATATTAGCATTAATGATTCATGCCTCAGGATAAATATTAGGGAAGCATTATCATATAGGAACATCTACAAACGACAAAAAATCTCATACAAGTGAATTCCTATTCAAGATTTATAACGCATTATGAAATCATCAAAATATCACAATCAAATGATAGCTTACAGGCCATCAAAATACAGTAACATGGTGAAATCATAAATAAGAATTATATGTGTAAATCATGTCAAAATATAGGAAAATCATAAATGATCATATGGATCCATATTAACATTGGCGAGAATCAGCAACACCGCATGTGTAATGGAAATATCATATATCAGTACTAAAAAAAGTTGGTGCCTATGATGGAAGATACTCAGATCTTCATAAGTCAGACTCTCGGGTCCGATGTAGGATAGTCACTCAGGACCACCTTGATAGCGGCTCAAGACTATCTGGCACTGATAAGGTGATTCTCGCTCAGGACTACTCAGCATAGGCAATGGTTTTATATATGCCATCAACTCACAAGTAGTAACCCAGACAATGGTAACAATGGGTCCCATACTACAAATTGTCACACATCAGTTTACTACATGTTAGCTAACTGTGGATAAATAAAGAAGAAGTAGCTTCGATATACGAGTCCGAAACCGATATAATTAACCTTTGTATCCCATACCACGTGGTTTATTATATCGTTTAAATATTTTTCTCAATATCTCAAAGGTGAAAAAATGTGTTATTTATACGTATAGAAAATATTTATTTTTAAAACCTGTTAAAAAAAGAGTTTTGAAATTTGAGTTGTTATTCTAAAAAAAACTAGATATAATTGGAAAAATATAAATATATAGTTTCTTTGAAAACCTGAAATATATATGTAATTTATTTTGTCTCAAGCACACACACACACACATATATACACACACACATATCTAAATATTTCTATAAAATAAAATTTTCAAAAGCTGTGCTTCGTGCGTTGTTGACCAAAATTTTGGCAAAATTCCAACCATCAGAAGGAGCCATAGCCAGATATCGGCCCATACCAAGCTTTGTGATAAGTTTGTTATCCTAGATTGACCAGCTATAAGGCGGCCCGAGCCATAATAGCATTAAACTAGTCGGTGAGCCATCGCCAGATCAACCGACCGATCCATCTACCAGAGAGATCAAGCCGACCCGATAATACCACGTCAAGCCATAAGTCTCGGATCTCACCAGAAGTATCTTGAGAGTTATGAACTACCGGATGAAGACCTACTCCCAAGGCTACTGATTTAAAGGAGCTTTTGACTAGCTCTCCTTTTAATATTCCAAATACCAAGCTCTACATCGACACCGATTTCCGAGGAGAACTATTCATCAACAATAGACCAGGTCCCCTCGCCACAAATACTTAACCGGATCGAACTCCACGTGTCCAAGATCCGAAAAAGAGCAAGCCACGTGGAACACGGCTCAGCCACCTTCTTCACCTATAAATACACCATTGCTAAAAATGGAAAGGCATGCTGAATTCTCTACCATAAACTCGTGCTCGGCATACTGGAAACATCCAACCATGCATTTCAAACAATACCAGAGTTTTGTGATCATAATTCTCATCTTATTTTCTACAAGAAAAAACCAATTATACTATGTAATCCATCAAAATCAGTAAACATAAAGTGGACGTAGGCACCGACTTTGCAGAAGCACTATAAAAACCTTGTGTGTTCCCTGTCTTTATTTGCTTTTCTATACTTTGTGATTTCTTCTTGCATGTGATCTACATATGATTTTGGTTGATCGTCACTAGACCAACTTTTGATGTCAACACTTTGGCGTGCCAAGTAGGGGAGCACAGACATACCCTACGACCTTCGACCGCCTCCAGCAATTTCAAAAGAAGACAATGGCGATCAAGATGAAGAAAGATGATTCATCTTCCCATCCTTTACCTGCCAATGTAGTAGGAACGACAACAATGGGGGAAAGCCATAAGGCTTCCTCCTATGAAGATACGTCCCAATATATCACCAGGGAAGACATGGATAAAATCTTGTCTGAGTTCAGAAATCAGATGGCATCTCAGGGTGAGCTTTTGAAACATCAGCAGGAAGTGATGAACGACCTCCTCGCTAGGATGGAAAAGGGATCTAACATTCCAGTGTAATTTCCTATACTGGGCGAGGCTAGAGCAGTAACTAATTTTCGGTCTACAGAATTCCAAGCCCCAGAGCAGTCCACACCTTTGCTTCCTCCTGGTTCAACTTAACTTCTCGATCGACCACCGCCTAGGACATAACTTCCTGCACCAAGGGGAGCTTCGATAGCTGCAAATTCGTGGTCAACCAGTCGACCGATCTGCCTCTTGTTTAGGGATTGAATCAACTCCCTGAACAAATAGCTCCTCGTCCAGTGCAACCTTTGGGTCAGCCAGAATAGGAGCGTTGTCACAACCGGTTCGATCCAATGTCTTACTAACCACCCATCTTATGCAGCCTCCCTTCAACCAAGAGTTGGTGGAAATACCCCTCCGCATCACCAAGACTACTCTACCATACCGGTCCCCAATGTAACTGTAACACCCCACCTCCACCAGGGTGGCTCTTGCAAGCACTCTGACTTTGGAGGGGCGTTTGAATCAGGTAAACATGCATAATGATATATCAAGGCAGAAAAAGAACATATGTATATATGTAAACAGAGTAAATAACATAGATAAAACAGCGGAAGATTTCAAAACATTTCAAAACAAGTCTGGTACAACATAGCTTTCCAAATAAACAAGTCTAGATAAAACAACATCAACTGAAAAACTGAAATAAATAAGTGCTATCCCCAATTAAGTGGTAACCATAGCTAGCTTCATGTCGAAACCATACATGAGCTGAAATCCCACAAGCAAGCAATCCGAAATCCAAGCTAAGCTCCAGTATTCCCTCCCTGAGAACCTGGGGGGGGGGGAACGGAAGAAAAGAGGCGAAAGAAAATAGGTCAGTCAAAAAGACTGAGTAAGCCCTACTACAATCAATGTAAACTGATAAAGTTAACTGGCATGAGCAGCAGGGATGAACATAAGGATAACAATATACTAGCATGATGATTAACTAACAAGGTAGATAAAGGTGTCATCGCATAATCAGGATTAAGGTTTTGCACCACAGGTGTACTAGCAAACTAACATGACTTGAATAAACAAGTATTGATCCCTTGGCCCAAGCTTTGGCCCAATAACATGAAATGACCCTAATACAAGGTCCAACCAAACGGTCTAGTCGATCGGCTCCCTAAGCCTAACTCGTCACGTGTTGGTGTCAATACGGCCCAATCATAATTGTAGTCGAACTATGTCGGGTCCACCCTTCGGGTGTATCAAGCCCTAGGGTGTCAACCCCTGGACACCATGAACATGAGTGCACAGTCCCGATCTACTGGTACCCGTGCATGTTTTCTCCGGCTACGGACTATGTGCACGACCAGAGTCCGTCCGGAACTACACCGGCGTACCCTCTGCCGTCGCTTTTGGTCACTTACCTCCAGTCCAGTAATCGTGCCCCCACCCTAGCCTAGTCCCTAGGGTCATGATGATACTAACTTGGGATTACTGCTGGAGTGGGCCCCCATTGCTAGGATTTTTCTAGTGGGTTAAGTACGGTTTAACCCTCTTGCTAATCCTGGATTAACTTGGTTAAGTGTAACGATGAGTTCACGACTTAACCCCGATTAATCTACCAAGCCCAAATTGGTTAAGTATTAAGTGGACCATGACTTAACCCTAATCACGAGGCATTAATTAATTTAATGCGCCTTAACCTCTCACATTAGACCTTGTTGTGGTTACTAGTTAAGCCGGGCGGGTCCGGGTAGCTTTACACCACAACTTGGTCTAACCTCGGGTTCAAGGTACAACATGACCAACTTCTCACATTGGGTCCTATTGTTTGTAGCAACTAGTAAGCCGGTCGGTTCCGGGTAGGTTTACGCTACAAACTCAACCCAACCTCGAGTTGGCCACACTTATCTTTTCTAAGTGTCATGTCCATCATGTTTCCAAAACATGTTACAAGTTTTCAAGCAATTGGGTAGACCTAACTTAATAGGTAAATTCCCAATGGGTAGACCTAACTTAATAGGTAAATCCCCAAGCTTATGTTTTATGTCTTTTAAGTTTACCCAACCCCAAACGCAATCCCATCGCTTACATATCGCAAGAGCGCATAAAGGATAGAAAGAGGGAACTTGGCATAATCATGACATAAAGGTATTGAAGCCACAAGCTTAACATGGTGGCATATGAAATGTTCATATGTTCATACACTTGCATATTACATTTTTAGGCCTCAAAAGCATGCATAAAACCAAACTTAGCATATTGGTGATACATGGTGCTAAATGACATGTAGAGATGGCCATAAGTTCGCATTTAGCCTCACATGCAAGTTATCATAAGAGATATGATAACTTACATGTTGCTAAAATGCAACCTTTGGCATAAAGCTTAAAGCTTTATGTTCATAAACCCAAAATAAGCTTGCATAACATGATAGCATGAACAAAATGTTCAACCCAAACTTGCATAACATAACTCGGCATACTTGCATATAAACTTGCATATCACAACATGATAAACTTGCATATAAACTTGCATATCACAACATGATAAACTTGCATATCACAACATGATAAACTTGCATATAAACTTGCATATCATACATTTAACTTTAGAGTTTAAGTATGAAAGTAGAATAGGGCTTACAATGCTTAAGAAGTCACAAAAATATGACAAAGCCCTTATGAAATCAATTAAACCCAAAATGCAAGCAAAACCCTTGAGCCAAAATGATCAAGACTCTTTCTTTATGATGCAAATATATAAACTTGACTTGAATGCAAGCTAATGATGCTCATACAAGTTTGAAAACACTTGTATGCATGGAAAATCACTTAGGAATTTATTTAGGAATTTTATGAAGAGAGTGGAGGCCATGAGAGGATTGATTTTGCCATAGTTTAGTTGTATGAATGAATAATGATGATTTAGGGTAGGTTAGGGTCTTATTTATAGATTAGGCAAGTGTTTTAGGCCATAGGATTAAACCTAGATTCAATCCAAGCCATCAAAGCATGTCTTGGGGAAGAAGTCAAGTGTAGGAACCATCTAGGGCCTTTAGATTAAAGATGAACCATGAGAACCATCCAAATGCAAAATCTGCATTTGAGCGAATCGGCCCACGGGTTGACAGCCAAACACCCTGGATTAACCCCTAGTCGACCCAGCGGGCTCGGGTCGACCTCAAAAATCGGCCGGTTCGGTTATTCCCCTCTCCCAATTCGCTGTTTTGAACATTTTTGCATATTTATTTATTTAATTTTCAATTATATATATATATATATATATATATCAATATATATATATTTCTCTGCGCAACCCATTTCACTTAATTAAGTATACTTTAATTTGGGAATTTTTCGTGAAACTTCGCGAGGCCATATCTTGGTCACACGGACTCCGATTTTCGAAAACTCGAACTCTATTTCGCGTATTTTTCCGAGACGAACGCAATGGCATAGCCCGTTTCCCTTGATTCAGATTTTACTGTTTAATTCTGCCTCCATTTATGTTATAACATGTTATCCAAAAATACGGGTTGTTACATTCTTCCCTCCTTAAAGGATTTCGTCCCCGAAATCTCCAAGTTAGGAAGAACGTATCCTACCATCCATCATCCATCTACTCAAAACATCATCCACGAGCAATCATTGTCCTTAAAAGGTTCTAAATCTTGTATGATCATATGCAAAGGTGTGTGTATATGTACTTATCTAATGCGAAAATCAGGAGGTTACTGATTCAGTAAACCCCCTTAATGCAAAATATGTTAGTGAAATGAGTCCATATGTATGCAAATTCCTAACATAATTTATAATCTCTACATGAGTGCACATAACATTCATCCATATGCAACATCCATGTGATAGCATAACAAGTTTTCATCCATGAATAAGCATAAACACTCATGCATATGCGGTATGAAAGTGTGTGAGCCGATCTTAGTGCCTAACGTGTATTATGCATCCACGAGTATCCACTTGCAAACACTTGCAACCACTTGCAACCATCAAGCATAACATGTTTCAAACACATGTTTCATCCAAAGGGTTTCTACCTAAGGTTCTCATGACAAGATTAACACGATAAACTAGATAAACATGGATAGCAAAGAGAAAGATATGCTAACAAAGAAAAGAGATTGAGAGTGTACCCTCAAAAAGGAATGGATAAAGCCCACGCATCTTCTCCTCGGTTTCCCAAGTTGCGTCTTCTTCGGCTTCACCCCATTGAACCTTCACCAATTTGACCTCTCGATTCCTTAGCTTCTTGGTCTCCGTCCCCAAGATACGAATCGGAGCTCTCCTCAAGGTAGCCTCTTTCTCCACTTCTACATCTTTTAGAACACTTGGCTCAACAACCTCTGCTGATTCATGTAAACACTTCCGGAGATGCGAGACATGAAAAACATCGTGTACTCCAGCAAGCTTCTCGGGCAACTTCACTCTATAAGCCATCTGCCTGATCCTCTCTATAATAGGGAATGGTCCAACAAACCTCGGTGTCAACTTCCTAACAGCTCCAAATCAGACCACATTCCGCAAAGGAGAAACCTTCACGAAAACCATATTCCCAACATCAAACTCCAAATCCGTTCTTCGCTTATCAGCATAGGATTTCTGTCGGTCTTGGGCCGCTTTCATCCGTCTCTGAATCAACTCGATCTTCTCGGATGTATCTCTGATCATATCAGGCCCAAGTATAAGCTCATCTGTAGTCTCCCACCAACATGTAGGCGACTTGCACGGCCTCCCATATAAAGCTTCAAATGGTGCCATCCCTATGCTTGCCTGATAACTGTTATTATATGCAAACTCAACAAGAGGAAGATGGTCTTCCCAAGTACCACCAAAATCCAGAATACAAAGCCTCAACAGATCCTCGAGTACCCTATTCACCCTTTCGGTTTGACCGTCCGTCTGTGGGTGATAAGCCGTACTTAGATTCAACCTTGTGCCCATAGCTTCTTGCAAGCTATTCCAGAATTGACTTTTAAAGATTGGGTCACGGTCACTGATTATACTAGAAGGGACTCCATGTAGTCTCACAATCTCACGAAGATATACAGACGCTAGCCAAGATGCGGTCCTCTTGCTCTTCACCGGAATGAAATGAGCACTCTTCGTAAGTCTATCCACAATAACCCAAATGCTCGTATTCCCTTTTCTTGACCTTGGTAGCCCATCGATAAAATCCATGGAAATACTCTCCCACTTCCATAGTGGAACGTCTAGAGGATGCAATAGCCCACCGGGCTTCTTCGACTCGGCCTTAACTTGCTGGAAAATGATACATCTAGAGACAAATTCTGCCACATCCTTCTTCATCCCAGGCCAAAAGAAAATGCGCTTCATATCTTTATACATCTTATCTCCGCCCGGATGTATAGTCAACTTAGAGCGATGCGCTTCCTCAAGAACTCTTCTTACTAGATCTTCTACCATTGGAACACATAACCTTCCGTCTCTCCTCAGCCAACCCTTGTCATCAATAGAATATCGAGCGAGATGACTAGACGTCTCTCCTCGAATTAGCTTATCCATAATCTCAACTATCTGAGGGTCTTCTCTCTGCGAAGCCCCAACTTGATCAAGAAGGGTAGGTCTGAGTTCCAGAGATGCTAAAGAACCGGTCATCGACTCAATCGCCAAAGAGAAATCAAAGGTTGCCACATACTCTAAATTCTTCATCTCAACGAATAGAGGACTTAGGGTCAACCTTCTTCTACTCAATGCATCTGCTACCACATTCCCCTTGCCAGGGGTATAAGCTATCTCAAAATCGTAGGACGCCAAGAATTCCATCCATCTTTGTTGCCTCAGATTCAGATCCTTCTGAGAAAAGAGATACTTCAATGACTTGTGATCGGTATAAAGCTCAAATATTTCTCCCAGAAGATAATGGCGCCAAGCCTTGAGTGCATATACTATTGCTGCCAACTCTAAGTCATGAGTGGGATAATTCTTCTCATGCACTTTGAGTTGTCTACCGCCAAAGCATATCACTCTTCCTTCTTGCATAAGAACAGCTCCTAACCCCGTGCCACATGCATCGGGTATACGGTAAATAACTTCCCTCCATCGGGCAAAGCTAGAACATGTGCTGATGTGAGAGATCTCTTGAGCTTCTGAAAAGCAAGCTCGCATTCTATGCTCCAAGCAAAAACTAAATTCTTCTTCGTCAATTTAGTGAGAGGAGCGGATATCTTTGCGAAGTCCTTGATGAACTTCCGGTAGAAACCCGCAAGACCTAGAAAACTTCTCACTTCGGTTGCATTCCTTGGAGTCTTCCAATCCTGAACTGCCACTACCTTAGCGGGATCCACCGCTAAGCCTTGCTTAGATACTATATGCCCAAGGAATCTAACTTCCCTTCTCCAAAAGTGACACTTGGAGAACTTGGCCTTCAACTGATGCGCTCTAAGCGTATCCATCACCTCCATGAGATGCCTTGCGTGCTCTTCCTCATCCTTAGAGAAGATCAGAATATCATCTACGAAGACCACGACAAACTTGTTCAAGAACTCCCTGAACACCCTACTCATCAAGTCCACGAAATATGCGGGTGCATTAGTCAAGCCGAACGGCATGACAAGCCATTCGAAGAATCCATCTGGAGTTCTGAACGCAGTCTTGTCTATACTATCTTCAGCTACCCTGAGCTGATGGAACCCCGTAGCAAGATCAAGCTGAGAGAAAACAGAAGCACCGACAAGCTGGTCAAAGAGATCATCAATCCTCGGTAACGGGTGTCTGTTCTTCTTAGTCAGCTTATTCAACTCTCGATAGTCAACGCAAAGTCGGAGAGAACCATCCGCCTTGGTAGCAAATACCACAGGCGCTCCCCATTCAGATATACTTCGTCTAATGAAGTTCTTCTCAAGCAACTCTTTCACTTGCTTACTTAGCTCCCGCCTTTCACGCGGAGCCATGTGCCGAACGGGCAAAGAAACAGGCTTTGCATTATCCACCAGATAAATGCGGAAATCAATCTCTCGCTTAGGGGGCAACACCCTAACTTCATCGAAAACATCCGGATACTCTCGAACCACTCTCACAGACTGAAGAGTTTCCATTGACGAGTCGAGTGATTCCAGATAGCACAACATGACGGGACCTCTCGGATCACAAGAAATCTCTAGGGTGTTTCCGAGGCGAGTCACGAGCCTCACAACCCTATGCTCACAATCAAGAATGGCTCCATATCTGGACAGCCAATCCATGCCCAATATCAATCCGTATCCCCTAAAACCAAGAACATAAGCACTGCACAAGAACTCTACACTCAGTATAGAGATCCTCAAATCCCCACATATCATAGACAAATGGGCGGAACCCCCAATAGGATTTGAGACACAGACGGGATCATCTACCAAGCTAGTACTAAGGTGCAAACTATCGACAAGATCAGATGAGATAAAGCTATGCGATGCACCAGAATCAAACAAGGTACGAACTGGAAAATCAGAAATATATACAAGGCTCTTAACAGAAATACTACCTCGATCGGGAACTGGAGCGACATTGAGAGCATGAACTTGCCCTCCTGAAGGTCCAGCACGCTGAGTCTGACCCTGGCCTTGCCCTTGCTTCCTCGGGCAATCCTTACTGAAATGTCCAGTCTCACCGCAGAAAAAGCATTCACCATTCTTCCTTTTCCTCTTCTTACAATCCTTAATAAGATGCCCAACTGAACCGCAATAATGGCACTTCCCCTTGTTGTTCTTGCCCTTGTTGTTATTGCCCTTGTTGTTGTTCCCCTTGTTGCCTTGACTCTTGTTCTTGTTCTGATTGCCTTGACTGCTCTGACCACTTGGATTACCCTGATTTCCTTTTCCCTGGGAATCAGTCTTCTTGGCTTGAGTATCATTCATCTTGGTTTCTTTCTTGACATCTCTCTGAAGTAACGCCATATCAACCAAATTCTCAAACGTGGCCCCATGGGGAATATGTGACATAGCCAATCCCTGCAACGGCTCATTCAATCCTCTAGCAAAACGAAGAGCCTTCTTCTGAGGAGTATTCACCATATCCAAGCCAAAACGAGCTAACTGATTGAACTTGTTCACATATTCTTTGACAGACATATCTCCTTGTTTCAAAGTTATGAACCTCTCCATTTGCAGATTCTCCTCAGCAGAAGATAGAAACTTAAGCATGAACCTTGCCCTGAAATCGGCCCAAGTCTCAACAGGCCTAGTACCATTGGTGACTTCCCACCAATAAGCGGCTTCATCCTTCATAAGCCAAACCGCCAACAAGAGCTTCCTCTGATCGTCTAACCCAAAGATAGCAAACAAATCCTCGGTCTCTTTCAACCAATTTCTGGCCTCTACAAAAGTCTCAGTGCCTTGAAAGTTCTTGCCACCCATTGCTTTGAAATCTTTGCAAGTCTTTGCGAAGTCCACTTGAGAATGCTGAGGGGGAGGAGGAAGAGGAACCTCAGCGACAGGAGGAGGAGGAACATTAACCACCGGAGGAGGAGGAGGAGGAACATTAACTACCGGAGGAGGAGGAGGAGGAACATCTGTGGGGCCGGCTTCGGTCGCCCTAGCCTCCAAAAGTCTCCTATACCAAACAGGTACGTGTACTCCCTCCGGAATAGCAAAGTTATCGGCCATACTGAAAACGAAGAAAAAGACAGATTCAGAATGGAGAAAAACGAAGGAATTTTGCTAATGGCTTTTTGGGGAATAGCCTTTAAAATAAACTAGACTTTTCTTTGGAAAATACTTTATACTTGGTTTTGAAAATAGTTTTCCAAAAGTTTTCTAAAAGCCTTTTTGTTCCTTCTCGTACCATATGCTCTGATACCAAATGTAACACCCCACCTCCACCAGGGTGGCTCTTGCAAGCACTCTGACTTTGGAGGGGCGTTTGAATCAGGTAAACATGCATAATGATATATCAAGGCAGAACAAGAACATATGCATATATGTAAACAGAGTAAATAACATAGATAAAACAGCGGAAGATTTCAAAACATTTCAAAACAAGTCTGGTACAACATAGCTTTCCAAATAAACAAGTCTAGATAAAACAACATCAACTGAAAAACTGAAATAAATAAGTGCTATCCCCAATTAAGTGGTAACCATAGCTAGCTTCATGTCGAAACCGTACATGAGCTGAAATCCCACAAGCAAGCAATCCGAAATCCAAGCTAAGCTCCAGTATTCCCTCCCTGAGAACCTAGGGGGGGAAACGGAAGAAAAGAGGCGAAAGAAAACAGGTCAGTCAAAAAGACTGAGTAAGCCCTACTACAATCAATGTAAACTGATAAAGTTAACTGGCATGAGCAGCAGGGATGAACATAAGGATAACAATATACTAGCATGATGATTAACTAACAAGGTAGATAAAGGTGTCATCGCATAATCAGGATTAAGGTTTTGCACCACAGGTGTACTAGCAAACTAACATGACTTGAATAAACAAGTATTGATCCCTTGGCCCAAGCTTTGGCCCAATAACATGAAATGACCCTAATACAAGGTCCAACCAAACGGTCTAGTCGATCGGCTCCCTAAGCCTAACTCGTCACGTGTTGGTGTCAATACGGCCCAATCATAATTGTAGTCGAACTGTGCCGGGTCCACCCTTCGGGTGTATCAAGCCCTAGGGTGTCAACCCCTGGACACCATGAACATGAGTGCACAGTCCCGATCTACTGGTACCCGTGCATGTTTTCTCCGGCTACGGACTATGTGCACGACCAGAGTCCGTCCGGAACTACACCGGCGTACCCTCTGCCGTCGCTTTTGGTCACTTACCTCCAGTCCAGTAATCGTGCCCCCACCCTAGCCTAGTCCCTAGGGTCATGATGATACTAACTTGGGATTACTGCTGGAGTGGGCCCCCATTGCTAGGATTTTTCTAGTGGGTTAAGTACGGTTTAACCCTCTTGCTAATCCTGGATTAACTTGGTTAAGTGTAACGATGAGTTCACGACTTAACCCCGATTAATCTACCAAGCCCAAATTGGTTAAGTATTAAGTGGACCATGACTTAACCCTAATCACGAGGCATTAATTAATTTAATGCGCCTTAACCTCTCACATTAGACCTTGTTGTGGTTACTAGTTAAGCCGGGCGGGTCCGGGTAGCTTTACACCACAACTTGGTCTAACCTCGGGTTCAAGGTACAACATGACCAACTTCTCACATTGGGTCCTATTGTTTGTAGCAACTAGTAAGCCGGTCGGTTCCGGGTAGGTTTACGCTACAAACTCAACCCAACCTCGAGTTGGCCACACTTATCTTTTCTAAGTGTCATGTCCATCATGTTTCCAAAACATGTTACAAGTTTTCAAGCAATTGGGTAGACCTAACTTAATAGGTAAATTCCCAATGGGTAGACCTAACTTAATAGGTAAATTCCCAAGCTTATGTTTTATGTCTTTTAAGTTTACCCAACCCCAAACGCAATCCCATCGCTTACATATCGCAATAGCGCACAAAGGATAGAAAGAGGGAACTTGGCATAATCATGACATAAAGGTATTGAAGCCACAAGCTTAACATGGTGGCATATGAAATGTTCATATGTTCATACACTTGCATATTACATTTTTAGGCCTCAAAAGAATGCATAAAACCAAACTTAGCATATTGGTGATACATGGTGCTAAATGACATGTAGAGATGGCCATAAGTTCGCATTTAGCCTCACATGCAAGTTATCATAAGAGATATGATAACTTACATGTTGCTAAAATGCAACCTTTGGCATAAAGCTTAAAGCTTTATGTTCATAAACCCAAAATAAGCTTGCATAACATGATAGCATGAACAAAATGTTCAACCCAAACTTGCATAACATAACTTGGCATACTTGCATATAAACTTGCATATCACAACATGATAAACTTGCATATCACAACATGATAAACTTGCATATAAACTTGCATATCATACATTTAACTTTAGAGTTTAAGTATGAAAGTAGAATAGGGCTTACAATGCTTAAGAAGTCACAAAAATATGACAAAGCCCTTATGAAATCAATTAAACCCAAAATGCAAGCAAAACCCTTGAGCCAAAATGATCAAGACTCTTTCTTTATGATGCAAATATATAAACTTGACTTGAATGCAAGCTAATGATGCTCATACAAGTTTGAAAACACTTGTATGCATGGAAAATCACTTAGGAATTTATTTAGGAATTTTATGAAGAGAGTGGAGGCCATGAGAGGATTGATTTTGTCATAGTTTAGTTGTATGAATGAATAATGATGATTTAGGGTAGGTTAGGGTCTTATTTATAGATTAGGCAAGTGTTTTAGGCCATAGGATTAAACCTAGATTCAATCCAAGCCATCAAAGCATGTCTTGGGGAAGAAGTCAAGTGTAGGAACCATCTAGGGCCTTTAGATTAAAGATGAAACATGAGAACCATCCAAATGCAAAATCTGCATTTGAGCGAATCGGCCCACGGGTTGATAGCCAAACACCCTGGATTAACCCCTAGTCGACCCAGCGGGCTTGGGTCGACCTCAAAAATCGGCCGGTTCGGTTATTCCCCTCTCCCAATTCGCTGTTTTGAACATTTTTGCATATTTATTTATTTAATTTTCAATTATATATATATATATATATATATATCAATATATATATATTTCTCTGCGCAACCCATTTCACTTAATTAAGTATACTTTAATTTGGGAATTTTTCGTGAAACTTCGCGAGGCCATATCTTGGTCACACGGACTCCGATTTTCGAAAACTCGAACTCTATTTCGCGTATTTTTCCGAGACGAACGCAATGGCATAGCCCGTTTCCCTTGATTCAGATTTTACTGTTTAATTCTGCCTCCATTTATGTTATAACATGTTATCCAAAAATACGGGTTGTTACAGTAACGGAGGGAAATACTACTGTAGACCCTTATAACATCGCTCCGAGCGGGGCAACGTCGAACCCGGATGGATACCACTCACCTTAATTGGCCTGATCCGACTGCCATATGTATGGCTCAACCCAATAATAACCGGGTAACTTTAACTGCAACCGAACCAGGCCCCGAGGACAGAGTACACCCTCGCTCTTACCTTCACTCAACTCTCGAAGGTCAAGCCCAACTGATCGTCGTCCTTTTTAGCATACTTTCGTCAGATCCTAGCACTGGGATTCTAGCTGATATCTCTAGAGTAGAATTGGTTTCGTGGCAAAAACTCCTTGGAAATGGAAGCCAGCTGCAAGCATAATCAAATGCTTCACTCGAGGCACGTCTTCTCAGCAAGATATGGATGAAATCCACCATAGTTCATTCACAAGGGAAATCAGGAACTCTCGAAATCCTCTGGTCTTCAAGCTTCCGGTCCTAGATCCCTACAACGGCAGGACCGACCCGACCATTTATTTCGTGCAATACATACGCCACATAAAAGTACTCTCTGGATCGACCAATGTCATGGCCAAGTGCTTCCCTCTCTTCCTCACCAAGTAGCTGGCATGTAGTTCCAGAACCTAACAACCAAGTCGATCAACAGCTAGAACATGTTGGTCACCTGCTTCATCGAGCTGTTTAGAGTTCATATCTCTCGACCAAAGAGCGTCATGTTTCTTACATCCATTGTGCAGCAGTCCGACGATACCCTCCGATCCTTTCTAGAAAGATTCAACTCAACTGTAGCATCAGTCGATCGACCTGAGCCGTCAATGGTACTGATGGCTGCCATTGCAGGTGTTCAGAACCGATCAGAATTCAGGATCTCTTTTACCAAAGACCCCCCCAAAGGACATCGACAACTTTTATGCCGAAGCAGACCGATTCCTCAAGCAAGAGGATGATAATATTAAGACGAAGAGCCTCGAGGTGCTTGCTACCAAGGGCGGAGGTCCATCCAACACCAATGTCCAGAATAAAGGCAAATGAAAAGTCACAGAAAAGAAAGATCGCAACGTACGACTCTGGAGAGAGAACAAATATGATCAATACATCGAGCTCAAATCCTCCCTGCTCGACATCTATCTTGACGTATGAGGATCTCTACCCTTTCCAAAACCTCCTCGAATGGAGCCAACCCAAAAGGAACTCAACTCTAGAAAGCATTGCGTGTATCACAACATTGCGGGCCATAACACCAGTGAATGCAGGCACTTGCGCGATCTCATCGAGGAGAGGGTTAGACGTAGAGAACTACCCGGGTATGTCAAGAAACCTTCACAGGCCATGCCACCATAGCCTTCAGCCCAAGCACCTCAGGCTGGTCCTCAAGCTCCTAGAAACAGAAAGGACCCTAAACCCAGCAATTGCGACATCATCATTAATTAATAAGATTTAGTTTTTTCCCATTTCGTAAGATATGTACTTTTATCATTTTTCTCAATAATGCGGTTGTGTTGAAGTACACACATACAGAGTTTGGTTTTAGCTCCTAGTCGTGCTCTGGATTCATCCATCACCCACTTAATATTTGTTTTCATTTTCCTGTAATAGCTCTTTAGCAACAATAAACTCTCAATTTCAAACATGGATTATGTTTGAGTAATTCAAGCCGAGCATAATTGACGCTCGCCGACGCGCGTATGGTCAGTGCTAGCCACCGTTTCTAAATCACAGTCAATGTCTGCCACCATATCAAACCAACTCCACAAGCCAAGTGCGATTAGCATTTATCAAAGCCGAGTATGAAAAATACTCGCCACCTCTGTAAACCGAGTATGACTAATAATCGCTACCTCCGTAAACCGAGTATGGTTAATTCTCGCCATATCCATAAGCTTAGTACAGTTTATTCTCGCCAACTCTTCAAGTCGAGTGTGACTACCACTTGCCAAACTTAACAAAACCTTGTCAGGATCTAGCAAAATGAAAACTACCAACTCGAGAACACGGTTTATACTCAAACCTTCTGATCACTCATTAAACATGATTAAATTCCGATCGTAGAAACCCTGGAACAACCGACTACATCGTCTCACCATGCAAAAGCCGAGTATGGTTTATACTCGCCAACTCTGTAAGCCGAGCATGGTTTATGCTCGCCAATCCATAAGCTGACTGTGGATTATTCTCGCAATTCACTAATCCGAGTATGGCTGATAGTCGCCAACTTTACAAAACCAAGCACAGCCCTCAGACTATACCGTCTTACTAAGAGAAAACCGAGCATATCCAATGCTCGTACTCCCATCCTTGACAGACATCATTTAATTGGCGGAATCCCGGTTCTTCTGCTTTCATCAAAGATCAACTCGGGATGATCGACTTATTTGCAAGTTTTTGGGCTTTAATACAGTCGGTTTCCTGGCCCTAATACGATCCTCAGCTATCATCAGACTTCTGGCCTTAATACAATCACTTTCTATTTTCCAGCCCATCTCATCATGACTTCACATAAAGAACTAAAGATCAATAATTTTTGAAAGAACCAAAACACATCTCCTTTCTGCAAGACAATATATTTTGGTGGGTAAAGTGTTGACCAACTATTCGGCAAAAGTCGTTCCAACCAGTAGAAGGAGCCATAACCAGATATCGGCCTATACCAGGCTTTTTGAGATGTTTGTTATCATAGGTCGACCAGCCATAAGCCGACCTGAGCCATAATAGTCGGCCGAGCCATCGCCAGATCAATCGACCGATACACCTACCAGAGATATCGAATGATCCTATATAACCACGTCAAGCCTAAAGCCTTGGATCTCACCAGAAGTATCTTGAGAGTTATGCGCTACCAGACGAAAACCTACTCCCAAGGCTACCGATTCGAAGGAGCTTTTGACCAGCTCACCTTCTGATATTCCAAATATCAAGCTCCACATCGACCGCGAGTTCCGAGTAGAACTATTCATCAACAGTAGATCGGGTTCCCTCACCGCAACTACTTAGTCGGATCGAACTCCACGTGTCCAAGATCCAAAAAAGAGGCAAGCCACGTGGCTCACGGATCAACCCATCTTCTTCACCTATAAATACACCATTGCTGAAAAAGGAAAAGCATGCTGAATTCTCCACCACAAACTCATGCTCGGTATACTGGAAACATCTAACCGTGCATTTCAAACAATACCAGAGTTTTGAGATCATTTCTCATTTTATTTACTATAAGAAAAAACAATTGTACTATGTAATCCATCAAAATTAATAAATATAAAGTGGACGTAGGCACGGACTTTGTCGAACCACTATAAAAACCTTGCATGTTCCCAGTCTTTATTTGCTTTTAGATACTCTGTGATTGTTTCTCGTGTGTGATCTACACATGATTGGGGGTTGATCATTATTAGACCAACTTTTAACGTCAACATATGCAAAAACTCATCAGAAGAAATATAAAATCACTTGTGAAATCAGCATAAGACAGCGACAAATTATATGCACGTATCGAACATGCATGATATGGAATACAATGCAAGTTCCATTAACGCACTACATAATGCTATCTAAATTAACAGCAATAATGGTAAAAAAAAAAAAATTGATTAGGACATATGCATGTAATTGAAAAGCAACCGAACAAATTTTAGCAAAGGAACCGGTGTGCAACATAACATGGCAACTGTGAAATGCCAAATCCACAAATATGACGTTATGTCCACTTTCATACCAGCGCACGTCTTAGGCATCATCATTATATATATATATTCCGTTTTCATTTTTTTCTTTTTTGGGTAGCGCGCATGGACCAGGAGACATATTTTGGCAACAATATGGGACAACTTGGCACAAAGCAATTGCGCTTTGCCTGGGACCAAATTCATGAATAAAATAAAATAAATGTGGACAAAGCTTGTTGCGCTTGGGACAATAATTAAAATAATAAAATATGTGCCATGCATCATGGGCACATATACATTGCCCAGTCACACATAGAATAGGATGACGTATATTTTAGCAAACATCATATGGGAATAAATGGTTCGAGGCACTAATGTGCCAGGCACGTAAAATGCATGGGACATATAATAATAACAAAAATTTAAAATAAGAGCCAAACTTATTGGGAAAGAACACATGGGATCAAAAAAAAGTGCCAAGCTTTGATCAACATGCAAGGTCTGGGTATGTGTTTAGAGTATAGGCTAGGCACACCCATAAATCAAGAAAAAGAAGACATTGAAGTGTCAAGCTTTATAGGAAACACAATGGGTACCCTGCATATGAGCCATATGACAGGCACAATTAAATCAAATGTGGAAAGAACATGGTTGCAAAGGGAGTAAAGGATACGTATAGTGCCAAACAGAGAGAAGTATCAAACAAAAGTACTATCCTTGCCTGCGCATGGAGCTTGCTATGCAGGTGGTTACCAAATTAACAATTCTCTTGCTATTATCTAGCCTAATCAGATATGTTTACCATCATAAACGAAAACAAATATCTCCAGCTCTCGGGAAATGTTGGAGAGAGTTTTAGGGTAAATACTGATAATAAAACAAATTGAAACTACTCAAAGTCAAGAGGTGATACAATTACGATATCATGGCAACACATCAAAACAAGAGTCAACTGAAGCGATCAAGAATTGAGATCACAATACGATCACAAAGGAGTATTTCTGCTGAAATTTCACTGCAAACAAAACTGAATATAAAAAAAATTACAATACTATTTCAACATTATACACATCGAAATGGTCATAGTCTAGAAGAATGAGTGTATATATATATATATATCACCTTCGATTTCAGCAAAAAAAGGCTCGAATTGGAAGAAATTTGAGAGTTTTTTGTCGTAGAATTACCTTTAAGAACCGGCTGAAACAAGAAAGAAGACATGTAAACAAAGATGAATATTACAGTAAACAAACTCTACAAAATTTGATGAAATTTACATAATTCTCAGATATTACCTGAAGGAGAAGTTGAATTAAAACTTAACTCTTTAATTTGGGCGGATTTTCAATTTATAACCTGATTTGAAGTGGAGATTGTCAATTTGTGTTTTTCAATGTTTCACTTAGTTTACAGAAGAAAGCTACGGGAAGAAGAAATGAAAACACTGTAATTTTATCCCTCTTTCTTAGTTTCCATATATTTCTTGGAAAACTGTCATTAAGCCCCCAGACTTTTATTTCATACCAAATCATCCCTTAATTACCTATTTTAAGACTAATTTACATATATTAGCTTATATTTAACATATAAAAAACATGTTTTCACGCTAATTTTTTTTCCAACATGCTTAAACTTATACAAATTTACAACATTATTTTAACATACCTTATTAAATTTTAAACATCATTTTTAATATCAACCATCCTATTAAGTTAATTACAAACCAAGGAATTCCATATTTTATTTCATTCAAACATTATTATTTAAATGGTCAAAACCTACCATATAACCAAAGTTTTCTTCTTAATCACCATGGATTAAATAGTTTAGGCTTATTTATTTTTTAAGTCATCATTCAACCCCAATTCAAATATGATAATTATTTTATATTATCATTTAAACCCAATTGTTATTTATTAATCGCCATATTAATCATTTTAATTAATTTAACAGGTAATCCCGAAAATCTGGGTTGTTACAACACAAATAGATTACCATCTGATAAATATAACACACACAGCTGAAATAAATTAATACTAGAAAATACATGAATACGTCTCGACCATGGCTCCTCTCCTGAAGCTCCAAGCAAAACCCGTGCAACCTGGAAAATGTACCCGGTCTTACCGAGCCCATTTTGAGAAAAAATCAACCGGATTCGATCTACCTGGAGTACTTTTAGCGGGAAAAACTCGCATCACAAACATATTGCTTAATTTCAGAAATCCTTTGAAAGAATATAACTCTCGAAAGACACTACCAGACATAAATATAACACGTGTTTTTTCTCTTATGATAACCAAATCACCTTTATTATTTTAAATCCAATGATATTATAATAATGTATACAATCCAAAAATAAAATAGGGATATAGCCGAAAAGCTTACATCTCACTTTTAAACATAATTGGTTTATACTTAAATCGTACGTCTCATATTGGAGTTTGGATTTCATACATGACTAGGTGAGGAACTACCTCTCGAACAGTGTTCCTCAGGAGATAAAAACACTGGAGTTCAACAAGAACATCTTATAGCCCAGCCATATAAAACCAGCCAGTCATTCAACTTGAGTGTACTGCATATATCACCACCACGGTTTGGGCCAATCAACTGTATTGATTTAGAAGCAAACAAAAAAGGGAAAACCGATTTTTCTTGATCATGTGATGATATACCTATGAGTGTGACCCGATTTCACTCATTTCCTTATTGATGAGGCTTGAGGCAACGATTACCTTTTTGGAAATCACATTCAACTTTGAATATTGCACTGTCAGGTCCATCAAGTCACTTATCGATTTGCACAAAGATACTTTAGGTGTTAAGATAAGAGAAGTTCCTTCTCTTCCAACATTCTAGGTATATTTGTAAAAACAAATGTATGTGATTTTAGAAAATACATTTTCGTACATTCACCCATATAAGTTGTCCAGAATTAGGACAAATCGAAGATACTATTTTACTACATCTTGTCGAGATAACCCTTAGGAATAGTAACAAGAAGTCCTTGCATCATGAAAAAGCCAAAACGTAGGGATTGTTGCTATAAGTATAATTCTTGTAGTTAACCAAAGACATCAGTAAGAAACCCTCTTTACTCCTAAGGTCTACTCTTTCACATCATCTTAATACGCATAAGCATTCCTGCAAATTCAATTTTCGAACACAAAGTGGGTCGAAGTGGATTTGGATCTGGTTCTCATTCTGGTTTCCTCGAACCAACACGTGATAAGTTCAAATGGATATTCATTTGGTAGTTGCTTCTTTAACTGTCAAGTCACACAGTACAGTAAAGTACATCAGCGACAGCATGGGCCTTTTAAATAAACCATCCAATAAAAATCATTTCATCAATTCTTCGAAATCGATTTTATATACTTATCTCAACGGAATAGGTATATTCACAAATCTCTTTTTTCCCTTACTTCAAAACTCATAACCATAGAATTATCTCTTCAGAAATGCATATTAACAAAACCATCTTATTTTCTCTACTTCGGAAAATAACACTATATACTTAACCGAATGGTATAAGTATAATCACGAATCTTATATGGGCCAAACAATGTCATGCGACACATTATTTATTATATAAACCTCAAATTATTTTATTTAAATTCAAAACTTTCAAATAAAGTTTACAATAAGTTTATGGAAATAATAATTAAATATCCAACATCCACTTTCTTTTTAGCAAAGCCGACCGGTTTTAAAGGTGACCACAAACACCTTTTATTATAGCCAATAATAAAAAAATACAGTATAGTACAGGAGATTATGGTTTACAATCAGCTATTAGATTTTTAAGGTGGACCGTCCACCACCTACAAAGTTTATAGTGTTCCGTCCACTATACCTATTCGGGTTCTAACATCCACTTTCGTTTTCAAACCAGTATAACCTCTTATTTCATTCCTTTGGAAACCCTGGCCATACACTTATTTCTTGAAATAAGCGTACTCACAAAACCTTACTATTCTCATTACTTAGAAAGTAGCACTATATACTTAACTGATGGTATAAGTATAATCACTCTTCATACCTGGGCAAAACAATGTCCAGTGACACACGGTTTACTATAAAACCAAATAGTTTTAAATTTCTAAACCTTACAAAATAAAGTTGCAATATTTCTCATGGAAATGATAAACTATTTCCAACATCACTAATATTTCAAACTAGTATCATCCCTTGGATAATAACGAAGTCGTTCAAATTGGGGTATTTTATTTACCTTCCAAACCTTGACTCGACAACGTTCTTATCTTAAGATAGATAAAAATTAGTAACTCAAAAGCTGATATTAACTATAGTATCACACAAATCCATTTACTATTCCATTTGGTTTTTAAATATCATTCCTTGCATTTGGAAAATCTATTTTCAATTTCAGCTACTTTTACTTAATTTTTTTATTAATTAAATACTTACTAAAACACAAACCTTTAGCTTTAAACCTCTTATCTACAATTCGTTTACAACTTGGATTTTACTACAAAAACCCATTTACCAAATTCTTTATACAAATCCATTAAGCGTCCTTTCTTTGCATCTTTGAAAATCTCTTTTCCATTGCAATCATTTTTATTTAATTCAATTATTAGGTAAAAAATTATTTTAAATCATCACATGAGCTTTAATCTTCTTTTACAACCCTATTTATAAAACTTTGATTTATAATGGAGTCCGTTTATAAAACTCTTTATAAAATTCAATAAAAATCTCATTACAACTTAATAATTCCTTCAAATGAATTCCATTTTAAAAAGATAATCACTTCAATTATTATTAATAATATAATAATTAACTACATCGGTAACTATAGTAGAAGTAGTAAATTTCCTTATTTACTTGAAACATTTAATCCCTTTTTAAAAAATCATTAAATGATAACTGACTTTATTAATTAATAATAAACAACTCGAGAATCATCTTAACACACAATTAATTAAAGGATTAATTAACTTTTATGAAAACTCATTAAGTTAAATAACCTTTTTGTTAGAACTATTTTTATTTAAATTAATTGAAAACAAATTAATTTAATAATCAATTTCAATTAAAATAGTTGACTTAGTTAACTTGGAAACATTATAAACTAGTTAACTGGTTTTCATTAATCCATCCCTTTAAATTAATTAATAATAAAATCAATTTAATATAATCTCATTTAATTGTTTCTTTAAAACAATTATTTCAAACTATTAACCCTTATGTTAATTTCTAACTTACTTACTTATAAAACTTATTTAAAATATACGAATTTGCTATTAAATCATTTTATAGTGACTTTATAAAAACCTATTTATAAATATTGATTTATTTATGAAACTTCTATTTATATAACTTATATAAAATAAAATTTAAAACATTTCTTTAGTTATAAAAATAAATTTTATAATCTCAATTTAGTCAATTCACTTGACGGTGAATCAACGTCTAAAAGATGGATTTTAGACATATGTGACACCCTACGTCCCTTAATGTCACCCATATGAGGATGCATTAAATTCTATGAAGCGCAATAATAATACAGAGACTAATTGTAACAAGACAAAATATAAAAATGCAGCGGAAAAACTTTAAACATTTATTTCAAACAAAATTCAACATTACATTTTTCAAATGAACCATCAGTGTCACAAAGTCATAAGCATTTGTCTTATAAACCATCAGAGTATAAAACCGTAAAATAATATTCTTGCACATGTCATACAACAAAGATAAAGGAAACGGAAGTGATACGTGGAAAGAGAAGTAATCCAAATCCAAGCTGAACAGGATCACAATCACAGGTGCTGTCCGCCACCACTCTGAGAATCTAAGGAGGGCAAAAGAAGAGGGAGAAGGAAAAGAAAAAAAGGTTAGACATAAAATCTGGCAAGTTCCAGTGATTTTCAGCATAAACATAAGATAAGAAGTATCAAAACAGATAAATGGTACTGAATATGAAAAATATAGTGAAATATGCAGGTACGAAGTAAACGAGATAACAAGGCAAGTTAAAGATCAAGTAAGCTTCTCATTCATATCCCAAGAACAGGTTTCTACACCAACTACTAGAATATCAGGATCAGGTTTTACCCTAATTACTACATATGCGATCAACTCCCAACAAACGCAAATAGCTTGTACCGGCCACGACAGTGGGGAATATCAGTCTCTAACCGGTCAACTTATAAGAAATAGCCCTATTTGATGGTGTTACAGCGTCTTATTTTCCCCTAATCGGACCCATGTACGCTCATGACTCTGCCAGAACGTGCATGTACCCACCTTCCAACCTTTGAACCTCTTACAATCCAAATCAGTAAAGCGTGCCCTGGCCCCTACCTAGTACGAGGCCCTTCTATGATACCAACAGCGAAACTGATTGTTATAGGTTCCACACACCAAGATTGACACAAACCACCCCTAGGCTTGTACCCTTAAGTAACTAGGAATTTTAGAGTCTTAAGACCAGATATAAATAGCAACACGTGGTACCTATTAGGTTATTAATTAACAGGTTTAAGTTCATTAATAAGCATGGTCGTAAATGACATTTCCTATTAAATGTTATTCTGTGTACAACCCCTCCTCCAAAATAGACAAACACCCGCTTAGATGTGTGTAGGTGCGTATTATAGTAACCATTTTTACTTAATTACATCTGATCCACATATATTTCCCTAACATGTTTTACTTAATATTAAACTAAGTCCAGTCTATGTAGATTAACATGTTTGAATATTCTTCCCATTTGTAATCACCCCAAATTTACAATCAAAGGTTCTCAATTTATAATATGCCCAGTTCTCCTTATTATCAATACAAGTTAATCCAATATATTCCAAATTATACGCAATTCTAACGGAAATGGTTAGGCTCTCGATGACCAAGGCTCAGCGTAAAATAAAATGGAAAATGAGAATACAGATCCAAACTCAAACTGAATAAATAGGCATAGGAAGGACTGTAAATATATAAAGAACAGAAAAGGGGATAAGGAAGAAATGTGTATATATAAACATATAATAACTGTAAACTGAATAGATAATTGACAGTTAAACAGTAACATATACACATATAAACATTGTTACTTTTCAGATCTAAATCATTTATTATCAAAATACTACTTAAGAAACAGTTCTAAAAAGAACTAGAACTCATAATGATTTGATTAAGATCCAAAAAAATGTCTCTTCAAAACTATTGTTGTAGAAAAACTAGAATTACTCCCCTTTAATCTATGTTTTGGCAGCACCTCGGCATCTTCTTATTTTTATTTAGAAAATAGCTTGGAGGAAGAAGAACGAAAAATGTTTGTGTGTAGGAAATTAGTGAGGCTGCTAGCCTATTTATAGATTAGCTAGGATAATTCTAAACCATTAGATATTAGGTTTATAAATAAGACTGTACACCTCAAGTTGAGTTAGTGTGTGAATGTAGCAACTAAAACAGTCCATATTCAAATAAAGGAACTGGGCCTGCATGCAGGTGGGTCAACCCGCCTTAGACCCGCGTCGACCTCTATGTCAACCAATATAAGGGTCTAGGTTGCCTACTTACCATTGCTTTTCTGCACTATTTTATTTTGAATTATTATATATTATACACTCTTTTAATTTAATCTTCTTTAGTTTATAACTTCTTCATAACTAATCTGATTTACAAACCAAGAGTCTATTTGAACCCAAATTTCGTAATGGATGCAAAAGTAAATTCTGTTTTACCTAATTTTAAATATTTTATTAATTAATATTCATTTTATTATCTTCATTATATAATTATGGTGTATTAAATCGTGGGGTGTTACATTCTCTCCTCCTTAAAGGATTTCGTCCCCTAAATCTTCAAGTTAAGAATAATGTAATTATTTAACAATTACCCACACCTATTTACTCATTCATCAACCATTGGCATTCATTGTCCTTAAATTTTTTAATGCTTTGTATGAATATATGCAAAGGTGTTGTGTGTGTATGTCCCTACACTAATAAAAAAATCAGGACGTCGACTGATTAATTTGACCTCCTTAATGCAATATATGTCTGTGCCATGTATCCAATATGTATGCAAAAGAATCCTATGATACATACAGGTTCAATATGTGTGCACAACCATTCACCAAAATGCAACATCCATGTGATGGTTCAACCATTTTCATCCATTGAAAATTAAAATCCGCACATACCCATATGCAATTTGTAAGCGTTTGAGCCGATCTAGTGCATAATGTGCGTGTATATGTGTCCACTGGCAACTACTAGCAAATGCTTGCATTCACTTGCAACCATCAAATGTAACATGTCTCAAACACATGTTTCCAGCCATAGGATCCTACCTAAGGATCGACAGTCGAACGATAGGATAAACATACTTGAATGATAGATATTACAGGCTCAAATTCAAAGGCTTAGAAAGGAAATTAAGAACGCACTCTCAAAGAGAAAAGGGTAAGAAGCGTGAATCTTGTCTTCATGTTCCTATGTCACATCATCTCGATCTACTCCCTATTGCACCTTCACTAACTTGATCTCCTTGTTGCGCAGTTTCTTAACTTCCTATTAGAGAATAAAGGTATGAACTTTCCTAATTGACGCCTCCTTCTCAACTTCAACATCATCAAGCATGCTTGGCTCAACTACCTCTGCTGAATCATGTTGACACTTCCTCAAGTGGGAAACATGGAACATGTCTTGAACTCCTGCCACCCTCTCTGGTAGTCTAACTCTATAGGTCATCTGGCCTATCCTCTTAACTACGAGGAATGGTCCTACAGACCTTGGTGCCAACTTCCCTATTGAGCCAAAGCAAACAATCTTTTTTAGAGGCGATACCTTGATAAAGACCATATCTCCTACCTCAAATCCTAAGTCATTCCTCCTCCTATCAGCATATGACTTCTGCCCATCCTAAGCTGCTTTCATTCATTTGCGAATAAGGTCTACCTTCTCTGAATTCTCTCTAATCATCTCACACCCAAGTAGAAGTCTGTCCGTAGACTCGAACCAACATGTCGATGATCTGCAGGTTTTCCATAAAGTGTCTCGAAGGGCGCCATCCCTATGATTGACTAGTAACTATTATTATATGCGCACTCAACCAATGGAAGATTCTCCTCCCAAGTCCCTCCGAAGTCTAGGATACATAGTCTTAGTAAATCCTCAAGAACCCTATTAACCCTCTCAGCCTATCGATCGGTCTGAGGGTAATAGGTTGTGTTCAATCGTACCTATGTACCTAGTGCCTCTTGCAAGCTCTTCCAAAACTCACTCGTGAAGATGAGGTCATGGTCACTTACTATACTGGAAGGTACCCCATGAAGTCGGACTATCTCTCTAAGATATACTGATGCTAGCCAAGCTTTTATCCTCTTGCTTTTGACTGGAATAAAGCGAGCGCTCTTAATATGTATGTCCACTGTCACCCATATACTTATGTTTTCCTTCTATGATCTGGGCAGTGCATCAATAAAGTCCATAGAGACGCTCTCCGATTTCCACTGTGGGATATCCAAGAGCAGAAGCAATCTGCAAGGTTTCCTTTGTTTAGTCCTAACTTGCTGACAAGTCAAACATCGGGCCACAAATTCTACAACATCCTTCTTCATAATAGTCGAATGAAAAGCTCACTCTATGTCTTGGTACATCTTGTCACCGCCTGGGTGGATAATTATCCGAGACTGAGAAGCCTCCTCAAGAACTGATCTTAGCAAATCCCAAACTATTAGAACACATAATCTCCCATCTCGTCTTGGCCACCCTTTCTCGTCTATAGAACATGTAGCTAGGTGACTAGAGGTCTCTCCTCTACTGAGTCTATCTAAGATGTCCGCTAACTGCTAATCCTCTCACTGCATGGATCTAATGTGATCCATAAGAGTAGGTCGCATCTCCAATGATGCCAACAAACCAAGCGTAAAACCCGTAGATGACCTAAAAATCAAACGCTGAGATAAACTCCAAGCTTTGCCTCTCTACGAACAAAGGACCTAAGGCCATCCTTTGCCGAGTCAACGCGTCTGCAACCCCATTACCCTTGCTTGGGGTATAAGCTATCTCAAAATCGTAGGATGCAAGGAACTCCATCCATCGTTGCAGTCTTAAATTGGGATCCTTCTGTAAGAACATATATTTAAGTGAATTGTGATCCGTGTAAAGCTCAAATCTCTCACCAAGTAGATAGTGCCTCCAAGACTTAAGCGAGAACACTGTTGTAGCCAACTCCTAGTCGTGGGTTGGGTAGTTCTTCCCATGGACCCTTAATTGCTTACTTCCATAGCAGACGACCCTACCTTCTTGCATCAACACAACACATATTCTCATTCCATAAGCATCCGTGTAAACCATAAATACCTGGCTACCATCGAGAAGAGTCAGAACATGGGCTGATATGAGAGCCCTCTTTAACCTCTACAATACATCTTCACAATTAATGCTCCAAGTGAAAACTAAGTTCTTGTTCATCAAACGGGTGAGCAAAGCTGATATCCGTGTAAAGTCCTCAATGAACTTTTTGTAATAACCCGCCAACCCCAAGAAACTCCTAACCTTTGTCGCATTCATAGGGTCTTTCCAATCTTATACTATGACAACTCTAGCGGGATCCATCGCTATTCCACCCTTAGAGATTAATTGCCCTAGGAACCTCACTTCCTTTCTTCAGAAATGACATTTAGAAAACTTAGCCTTAAGCTGATGCAATCTGAGAGTGTTGAGAACCTCTTCTAAATGTTTGGCATGCTCTTCCTTGCTCCTCGAGAAAACCAGAATATCATCCATGAAAACCACCACGAACTTGTTCAAATACTCCTTAAACACCTGACTCATTAAATCCATGAAGTATGCGGGTGCATTGGTCAACCCAAATGGCATGACCAACCGCACAAAGAAACCGTTTGGAGTCTTGAAAGTCGTCTTGTCAATACTATCATATTCTACCCTAAGTTGATGAAATACCATAGCTTGATCCAATTGTGAGAAAATCGAAGCGCCTATTAGTTGGTCAAACAAGTCATCAATCCTCGGAAGTGGGTGCTTATTCTTCTTAGTGAGTTTATTTAACTCTTTATAGTCCACGCATAGACGGAAAGAGCCGTCTGCCATGGTTCCAATAACTCACCTACTTGTTTGCTGAGCTATCTCCTCTACCTAGGAGGCATGTGGCGTAATGGTAAAGCGACTGGTTTCGCATTCTCCACCAAGTAAATCCGAAATTCTATCTCTCGTCTGGGAGGTGATCCTCTAACCTCATCGAACACGTCCGTAAAACCACTAAGTATGGTACTAATCGAAGATCTTCAACGGAAGCATCCAGAGAATCAAGGAAACTGAGCATAACTTACCCCCGTGGGTCACAAGAAATATCAAGAGTTCTACCATGGAACGTTAGAAGTCTAACAACTCTTCTCTCACAATCTGGAATGGCACCATACATAGCTAGCCAATTCATTCCTAGAATAAGTCTGTAACCCATAAAGATAAGAACATATATGTCACATTTAAGCATTCAAATTCGATGCCCATAACAGAATTTATCAAACCCCTATATATCATAGGTAAATGAGTCATTCCTCCTATGGGGTACAACACGATCAGAAATAAAACTAGTGTCTAGGTGTAGATTATCTACCATAGAATTGGACATGAATGAATGAAAAGCACCAGAATCAAAGAGATTCCTAATAAGAGAGTCAAAAAGAGAAATCAAACCCTCAACAGTGACTTTCCTACCATGGTACAGTCCACCAGCCTCTAGAGCTTGAACTTGTCACCTAGAAGATCCTACCTTCTGACCTTACTTGTTGGGGCATTGCCTAGTGAAATGTCCAACTTGACTACAACTGAAACAAGCATTCTTATTCTTCTTACGATCTCTCACAAAGTGCCCAAATTTCCATAGCCATGGCACTTAACCTCTATTTTTACTTGGGCCTTGTTAGGTTTTCCTCCCTTCTTTTCCATCCCCTTCTTAGCCCGCCATTTCTGTTTCTCAACCTTGGGTTTTTCCTCCTTATTCTTAACTTCTTTCTTCTCCTCTTTACCATTCTTATGCATCAAATCCATGTCAACTAACCTCTTGAAATTCGCTCCCACTGGGATATGGGTTAATGTTAGTCCTTACAGTAGTTGGTTTAATCCTTTCGCAAACCTTAAAGCCTTCTTATGTGGAGTGTTTACCAAATCCAAACTGAATCTTTCTAGTTGGCTAAAGTTGTTGACATATTCCTTTGCTGGCATATATCCTTGTTTCAAATTAAAAAAAAACTTCTCCATTTGCATCCCTTCCTTTGCTTATGACAAAAATTTCATCTCAAATATGCGTTTAAACTGATTCCTAGTGGCTACCGTATGAAGCTTCCTCTTTCAGTTGCCAAGCAACCAACTGCATATTTCTCCTATCATCGAGTTTCAATAAGCTAAACACATTCTCCGTTTCCCTAAGCTAGTTGTGCGCCTCGACAAAACTCTCAGTACCACGAAACGGCTTGCCTCCCATCGCGTAGAAGTCCCTACAAAGCTTAGAACAATTGACTATAGGATGAGGTGGAGCTACTGCAGCTGCAACTGGGGGTGGGGAATTGCCTTGCACTTAGGCAGGTGTCGTAGCCTCTACGTATATACGGAACCATGTCGGAATGGGAATGCTCTGGGGAAGTTAGGAGCCCCAAATATGCTGGAAAAGAAACTTAAATAAGGATTCAGAAAGAGATCAAAGGAATATTGTACATGACTTGAGGGGATATATTTTTCAAAAATTGGTTTTATTTGAAAATCTTTACTTTGAAAAATACCTTTTCAAAACTTTTTCATTGATCTTGTAAACTTTGGCTCTAATACCAAATGTGACACCCACTATTCCTTAATGTCACCCATACGAGGATGCATTAAGTTCGGTGAAGCGCAATAATAATATAGAGACTAATTGTAACAAGACAAAATATAAAAATGCAGCGGAAAAACTTTAAATTTTTATTTCAAACCAAGTTCAACATTACATTTTCAAATGAACCATCAATGTCATAAAGTCATAAACATTTATCTCATAAATCATTAGAGTAAAAAACCATAAAATAATATTCCCTCACATGCCATAACAATGAACATAAAAGAAACTAAAGTAATACATGGAAAGAGAAGTAATCCAAATCCAAGCTGAATAAGATCACGATCACAGCTATTGTCCGCCACCACTCTGAGATCTTGAGGGAGGGAAGAAAGAGGGAGAATGAAAAGCAAAATGGGTCAGACATAATGTCTTGCGAGTTCCAGTGATTTTCAGCATAAGCATAAGATAAGAAGTATCAAGACAGATAAATGGTGCTGGATATGAAAATACGGTAAAATATGAAAGTACGAAGTAAACGAGATAACGAGGCAAGGTAAAGGTCAAATAAGCTTCTCACTCATATCCCAAGAACAAGTTTCTGCACCAACTATTAGAATATCACAGGTGTTACATCTCTATTCGTTGGTATTACGTGGTCTTAGCTTCCCTTAGTCAGACCCATGTACGCTCATGACTCTGCCAGAACTCACCCATACCCACCTTCCAACCTTTGAACCTCTTACAATCCAAATCAGTAAAGTATGCCCTGACCCCTATTTATTGTGTGGTCCCACTATGATATTAACATGGATGCTGACTGATACAGGTTTCACACAACAAGATTGACACAAGCCACCCCCAGGCTTATGCCCCCAAGTAACTAGAATTTTAAGAGTCCTAAAACCAGATATAAACAACAAGACATGAGACCTTTTAGCTTATTAATTAACAAGTTTAACTTAGAAGCTTTAAGTTCATTAATTAATAGGTCAGATGTCTTAGATAAGGCCTTGGACGTCTGACCAGGCCCTCTGCTTCCAATTTCCCTACTACACAGATGTCTGTCATAGGCTTCAGACGCTTAAACTGAAGCTCTAATCAAATTATGCCTTCTTCAACTATTGCTTTTCCTCCTCAATCATAAAACACTTCCAAACAACATCGTCTTCAACACATATTTGATTTTATATCACAAATCACAACATATATGTTTTCCAATACTATTATATCACTCTATTTAATAAGGGATTTTTTATACAACCATATAAGAAACGATGGCAGTTAACATTGTGTTCTCCTGTTTATTGTTTTTTGGGTCATATTTCAAAGTAATGCTTCTATAAATTATACCACTATGTTACTTTCTTCATATATGTACGAAAAAAAAGTTTACCAAATTCATTACTGGAACACAATTGTGGTTAACATAAAAATTCCCTATATAATGTACTAAACTCCGCCATCAGTATATTACTTGTGCTGCTCCCAAGCCTGAACCTAGGAGGAGAGAAATCGATTATTACAACAATACTTAGTACTTATAAATTACTTTTAGGCAACTACTGCTCATATTTGCCAATAACAAAATTAGAGAAAAATAATTACATAAATATAATTTCCACACAATTTTATAACAATATTAGAGTAAATGATAATCCAAAATTAATACACTGGCATTGGCGTCAAGTAGTTTTATATTTCAACAGGTATTGAGCGCTTGCGAGGAATGGAGTATAATATGAGGTATGATCGTTATAGTTTAAAGGAAATTTGTTATATATTAACAAGCTGATTTGTTGCTTTCTAAAATAGAATCAACACAAGTTTTATAAATTCCGTCTTGTTAAAAATTCTAATTTAATATTAAATTCATTTCTCTACATATTGATGTAATGGTTAATTTCCTTCTTTAATCGATTAATTATTTCCTAAAATAACTCAATTGCTTCATTTGTGTTTTGATAAATGGTTAACTTGTACATGCATGTACAAAAAATGCAGCATTTCGTTCGCATCAATTCATTTCGTAACATAAAAAAATCTTACAAAATCTTTTAAAAAAGGAAAAAGTGGAAAATAGGGAGAAGGAAAAAGTGGAAAACCAATTTCTCATGCATTCGAGTGTGCCAAAGTACTCGTATGTTTTTGCGTTTTATGCCATGTAAGATATATTACATCATGCAATATATGTAAATTGTCTACTTGATGATGTTTACGTTTCATATTCAATTAAGTGGAATATTATAAAAATGAAATAAAAGAAAACCACCTAAGTGACATCGGATTAAATGACAATTATGTGAATTATTGTCATAAATATGACATGTAGGATGACCGACTAATAAAATTTAACTGATCCAATGTGAGACACCAAATGAGCTGGATATCCATCCTAGATGGGCGGACTATGGGGTAAAGCCACTGAAGAATAACTAGTACGGATAGGAAATATGATATTAAATGAAGGACAATAAGGATAGCAACCGAGGTTCGAAGAGGTACTTAGTCTAGCAAGTAGATCATGTGGGCGCGCCCATAATTTTTTAGTGATGGGATGTTGCACCCTGGCAATATCACATGCTATTGACTCAACTTCTAATAGAGGGAAAATGACGAGGGCACACTAGTTATTTATATATCAATATCTGTCCATCAAACTTAAAATGGTGTGCACTTAATAATAAATGCGATAGTAAATAATTGTGATTAAGAGTGAATCACAGTTGGGTGCAGCTATTGCCACCCCATTGTTTACTTTTCACTCCCCAATTAAAATTTTTAAACTTTTATTTCAGTTATACCCTTCAACAATAAAAATAGATAAATTGTCTAATGTTATGCGATGATTAAAAAGAATAAAACCAGTCATGTATGATGTTTGAGATTAATTACAAATAAAACTTAATAAAAAATCAGCGATATATGTAGTTTCAGAAAAATTAAAGACAGAAATTACAAACAATGATTTAAATTTGCAAACAATGATTAAAATTTTAAAAATTATGAAGTCAGCGATGTATATAATTATGTATTTTTAGATCGAATAGATCCGCAGTGTACATGCATTGCAAATGCCTGAATAGAGAATAACTAAATCATCACCGTAGACGTTGCTAATTTAGTTGAATCAATGCTCAGATGAAGTGTTAATTACCATAATCAACGTTAGGCAATTAACGACGCCATCAACAATCGTTAATTAATTCGATCAAGATGTTAAAAGAAGGACCTGCACAAACTGCAAGTTTGAAATAAGAAGTAAAGAACAAAAAAAATTAAGAATAAAAATATAGCAAGGGCATTTTTGGAATAAGCAGGGTGGAAAGAGAAAAAATTGGGGTGTGCATCTTATTTCCTATTTATGGGGTGTGAAAAGCAAATAACGGGGTGTGAATAGACGGACCCATCACAATTATGTTGATACAATTGTGAGTCACGTTATTATAAAAACACAATCGGGTTAAGATATTATGTGCATGAGATATGAGATAGAAAATTATCAAGAATGTGATATTTACTCCTATTTTTTATATATGTTATTATTGTGTTATTGTATTGCGTATAAAGACAATCATTGATGTTTCTAGGAATCTAGCCTGATCCGGTTGTGTTATTTTTAACCAACCTCGGATCCAACTAAGTTTGTTTTTGATAGGATATGTTACAGTGATTGTACTCGAGTCGGTGAAGGAATAAAAGGTGATACTGATAGTAGTTATGCTATATCAAGTGATATTATGTATGGGAACGTTATGTACATCGTGTGGTGCATTTATATGGATAATGTTGTACACCATGATAGGGATATATAGATAGTAGTACTTTGTGATATATTTGTTTATACATAATCCATTTTGCTTCGTTCTAAGGCTTTGTATTCTTTATCTATATTATATACTGGTGTGTGACCCATGCTACTCACACAAACATTTTACAAATAAAAATTAGTATACATCATCAAGTTAGATTGTATGATTAAAGTTCGCAACTTCTTTGTTATTTTTTAGTGATTAAAGTTAAATTTCAAAATATGATTTTAGATTGCGTTGTTTTGTCTATTGTACCAGTGATGATTAAATAGTTTACTTGTAGAAATATAGTATTGTATGGTTTATTTTCAATTATATAAGAAAATGATTCTATAATAGTTTGTACTCTATGTCTACTAATAGCACTTGAAAGATTTGTATTTTTCAACTAATTTCATATTGGCATGTACTTGAAGTAGGTATGGATAGTTAAGGAAAATTTAAAATTACATGTTTAGGATCACATAGTTGAATATTGTGAGAAATACATTAACCTTGAACTCAAGGAATAATGAAGAATGTAATCTAGTTTTTTCATGAAAGAAAAATACCACTAACCAACATATCTGGCAAGCTTTGAAGATTTATACTTTTTGAGCATTAATAATGCATTTCCAATAGTGAATGTGATAAAATTAACTTTATATCATTAGTTGATTTTTTTTTTAAAAAAAACTACCTCTCTAATAAAAATTCATTATAAAACAAATGCAGTTGAAAATTTTAATAGATGTTATCAAGTTCGATGTCAAATTGCAAACAATATTTTTTACAAATCAAAACTAGTCATTATAATCGACTTTCAATCATTTCACCCAAATGTGTTTCTTTTGAACGTGTTAATCCTTATGCTTGCTCTTCCACCACTTAGGTCCAAAGAAAGGCAAGGCTGTTAGGACGACCACCTAGGAAAACCCAGGGGTACACAAACGTGAACTTCATGCTAGAATTTGTTGACAAATGGATCAATAAGCTTGCATTTATAAAAGTTACTATAGTGGGGTGGTAGATTGTCTAAATTGAATGCCCAACGATCATGGTTCAAGGCTATCCTAACTTAACTTTTTGGACCTTGTGCATTTCCTCTGGCTACTTTTCCTATATGGCTCAGTCAACCAAAATGGGTGAGTCATGTACAAAGTCGCTCTCTTGAGGACGTTTTGGCGATCTGCTTAATGGTGCAAAGCAATTCGTACCTTTTGCCATCGCCTCTAGTATAAAACAGCCTCTTCTATAATCTCGTTTCGCTTGCACAACGAATTGAGCTTGATTTGCATTCAAATTATAAATTATACCGCTCTTTTGTATTGTAGATATAAAATAAATCAATGAAAACAAGAGTTTTTGGAAGAGAAAGTAAGAGAAAAAGATTATTGTATATATTATTCTTTGTCTATCATATTCCTTATATAGACAAAAAGAAAAGAGTAACATCAGCTAGGTTAGTGGGAGGAAAATTGGACCATAATGAATACCATTATTAAATAAGAGAAAGATTCAAAAGATTGCATTTTTTAACATGTAAATTTGCATATTTCAAAAAAGATGATAATAGATTTTAATTGATTAGCATTCACTGCAATATTTAAATACCATTTATTTTTCCTTTTGTAACAGCTCCAATAAAGGTCACATACATATATGACCGTGATTGTTTGATCACAATAATTGTTCATTAATATATTTACATATATGTAAATATATTACCATTATAACTTTCAATGGCTCTATTGTATTAATTGCTCAATAATAAATTTTTGGTAACTTGCAATTAATTTTCAAAATAAACTCATTACATATATAAAATATTTCCAACAATCCCCCACTTGATTTTTTTTAAATATTTTTTGAGCAGTTTCTAAAAAATATAAGACTGTGCATAAACGAAGGTGTCATCCGACTTGAACCTTTGCATAGTGATTAAGATTCAGATTTTACTATAGTGACACATGGTGTTGAAGTCTATTCCTGACATCAGACCACACACAACCGTTTCTATAGTGCAATCAAATAAGCCTGTGCGTTGATGGCCATGCACATATATCCCAGTTTAGTGAACGCTCTAGAGGTTTTGCTCAAAACTTCACAGGAAACACCGCATTTCCACATTCATATAGGCGAGTCTATCAAGAGCACTCCTAAAGGTAGGTACTCCACTCCAAATAGACTATAGATCTCATTAAGAGTTTCTATTAACTCATCCTCTAATCACTTCAGGCATACATGCTTTTTAATATATAAATTTAGCATGTTCATCTACAATCACAACACAACTTGTTTTTACCCATTGAACCTAGTTCTTGGGATCTTCAGTCATTTAGGCCGGCTTACCATTGTGTGTGGTTCCTCAATCTTAGGGCAATAGTCTCATTCTTTTAGAATCACTAAAGAATTTCTTTCTGGTCGGTCCTTTCAACAAAGGATCTACCAAATTATCATCACTTCATGTGTGATGTTCTCTAATAGTACTGTGCATACGACTATCATTTCTTATCGTTATAATATTGATTCTGTCCCCTTTTTTTCAATAGTCGACAAATTGTCATCACTACATATGTGATGTTCTCTTATAGTATTGTGCTTATGACTATCGTCTTCTACCGTTGTAATAACGGTTATGTACTTTTTGCAATAGCCGCAGAACTATCGTAATAGATTTCACCACTGGTGTCGGTTTTTTTCATATGGATATCTTAACTAGCAGATTTCTTTAGTTCTCTGCTTCTTCACTAGCTGTGGATAGTGCTATTATCTCAATGTCTATAGTAGACTGAGTTAAAATAGTATATTTCCTAATGTTAAATATATATAGCCATTGGTCGCTTTTGAATCATCATATAAAGTATTTCTGTCTGCATCGGAATAACCTTCAAGAATAGCTGGAAACTTTTCATAATGTAATCTAAGGTTCATGATTTTTTTTATGCATCTCATGACTCTCTCAATAGCATGTTAACGCTCTATACTAGGTCTACTGATAAACCTGTATAATAATCACACGACATCAGTAGTGTCAGGACAATATAGTCAGTGGCACATCAAAGGCTACCAATGATGCTCGCATAATCAGACTACCTTACACCTTCACCAGTGTTCTTAAATAACTTTACACTGGGATCATATGATGTACTTGCAGGTTTACATTCAAAGTAATTGTATTTCTTTAGTATCTTCTCAGCATAATGAGACTGATCCAAAGAAAGTCACTTCTCTGACCTAGTAATTTTAATACCAAGGATTACACTCACCTTACCTAGATCTTTCATATCAAAATTGGCACTTAATAAAGATTTGACTGTGTTTATGGCATGAATGCTTGATGCAAAATAAGTAAATCATTCACATAAACATTTAATAGTGCAAATTTCATTTTCTGATTTATAATAAATGCATTTGTCACTTTCATTAACTCAAAAAACATTTGAGATAATTAGGTTATCAAAATTTTCATGCCATTGCTGAAGGGCTTGTTTTAAATCATATAATGATTTATCTAATTTGCAAACTTTATGTTCTTGACTAGGATCTACAAAGCCTTCAGGTTGGTCCATAATTTTTTTTTCTTCTAATTCACCATTTAAAAATATAATAGTTTTAACATCAATTTAGTGAATTGATATATTATTAGTAGATTCAAGTGAAATCAAAACTCGAATGGATGTAATTCTAGTTAAGAGAGAAAAAGTATAAAAAAAAGTCTACATTTTCTCTTTGCTTAAAACCTTTAGCTCCTAATCATGCTTTATAACTATCAACAGTGCCATCAGGTTTTTTTAAGTACCTATTTATATCCTATAGACTTACAACCAGGTGGTAAATCAACTAAGTACTAAGTCTTATTGGATTCTAAAGAATCCATCTCATCATTTATAGCCTCTTGCCAAAAATGGGCATCTAGTAAAGATAAGACCGCTTGGAGGTTTAAGGGATCCTTCTCTATAGTAAAAGAACCAAAATCTTTTTTGGTTCTTGCTCTTTTACTTCTTATTCTACATTCATTTTCACAATGTTCATTAGGTTCTATTCGTACAGGTAATAAATTACTTGATGTTCCCCCATTATTCCTTAATTTAAAAGGATTTTTTCCATAAAAAAAATCAGCATCATTTGATTCAATTATATTATGTATATTCATGTTATAAAATCTGTATGCTTTGCTATCAATTGCATAGCCAATAAATACACATTCATATGCTCAACTTCCTAATTTTATTCCCTTAGGGTCTGGAATACGAACATATGTCAAGCATCCCCATGTTCTATAGGACATATTGTGTAACACCCCACATCCATTAGTGTCACTCACAAAGGGAATGCACTAAGTTCTGTGGAGCATTTAAGGTAAAAGATGCAGATAAATTACAAGATAGACAAAATTAAAACAGCGGAAAAAAACTTTACTTTATTGATAAAATAGTTTGTACAACAATTGCTTTCCAATACCAGAGTATCATCTGTCTTACAAAATAAAGAAGCATAAAATAACATTTATATTTCCCAATGTAGCATAAGCCAGCTATAGCAGCAGAAAAGAGAGTCTGAAGCGATATATCCAAGAGTCTTTAAGCTTGGAAAGAGTAAAAGTCCATACTAAGCAGAGCTATTCCCTCCCTGACTACCTGGGGGGAGGGGGGGACGGAAGAAAAGAAGATGATAGAAAAACAGATTTAGACATAAAGCCGGAGTAAGTCTAGTGGCTTTTAGCATGTGAACATGATAAAGTTCATGACAGGAGTAAACTGGAAAATGGGACAGTACCAGAATAACAGACTAATATAAACCAAAGCAAGACAGTTTAAACCGAATATACTATCACACCCCATTTTATATCTCTGCACCACCTAACTAGTATCCCAACTAGTAATCTGTATAAAGATGATAACGTGATCCCAATCCCTGTAATTGCGGTTGCCTTTAGGTGCACATCTATTGATTATTACCTAGATCTAATCTAGGGTTTTCTTATCGAGCGCTTCCTAGATTCAACTAGGGTTTATGCGACTTATCTAATACTTCTCGGATTCAGGATTTATGCCACCTAGGTCCAACTAGGGATTATGCTACTTGTCGAACGATGCCCCTAGTCTAGGACACACTACCTAGAGTGGTATATGTTCCTAGACTTTCCCCACGTATGTGTCGCGAATCGTTTATGCACATGTCCTGAAATGTGCGACTCGAGTCCCGTGGCAGGGCTATTCTAGAAACACGGAACTCGGTTGGGGGCTTTCAGATATCTGCCGATGCATATGTTACGGTCTGTTTTTCCAGTGGCTATGGTCCCACATGACCCCTCCTTCAACTAATGAAAGACAATCCAAGAAAATCAAGCACGAGAACTATACTCCTGCCACCTATGCCCCCACTTTCCTATTGGCCAGCCTCACCCAAAACTAGATAGCAAGTATATGGTCTGTTGGGAGTTCTTTGCCTTTCCGCATGCGTATCTCGACTGACTCAAGATGGTAGGTAGACGACGGGTCGCTATCACAGGGCCATTTGTCCCGCCGAATCACACTGATCCATCCTAGTCTTTAAGTTGCCTTATATTGCAACCATGGCATACCCTTGGTTCTTCTAACGCAGATCTTAACCTCTGTGAGCCCAAGCGGATCATCTGCATTCTCACAGAGGGATACCAAGAGTACCCTCACGTCCCCTCGAAGCCTCGGGCTTCGTAACCCAATTCGTTGGAGCCTTCTTTAAGATCAGATGGACGTTCGCTCCACCTCGTGTTATACTAAGGATTACTACTTAGTTTACCTAATTAAGGTTTACCACTTAGTTTCCTGAATCGTCGTTTTCTTAACTAAGGTTTACTACTTAGCCCCTTTCAAATAAGGTTTACAACTTAGTTCTCTTTCTCGTCAAGTTGGATTGGTTAAGTGTCAATAATCGATACAAGTTAACTTAACCCATTCATTTGTCATGTTAAACTGGTTAAGTGTTATCAGTAATTCACGTTGACTTAACCTTATCACAAACCAAGTTATATTGGTTAAGTATTTCTTATTAATTAACCCTACCCATTCACCTTGTATTGGTTAATTGTCCCTTTTAACCTAACCTTGCCCATTTGTTTTAACTAACATGTTATAACGGTTAAGTGTACCCTTAGTTAACTTAACCTTAACATCTTTTTAATTAACATGTTCCAATGGTTAAGTATTGTCCCTTCATGTTTCAACTTAACCCTGTTCAATTTATCACACTATGATGGTTAAGTGTTCTAAGTTTACTTAACCCCACCCTCTAGTCCAGCTAACATATTAAATTGGCTAAGTGTATTTACTTAACCTTGCCCACTTATCTAGCTAACGTGTTATAATGGTTAAGTATTCTAAATTTACTTAACCTCACCCACTTATCTAATTATCAGGTTATAACGGTTAAGTGTCCTGAATTTACTTAACCTCACCCTCTAGTCTAGTTAATATGTTAAATTGGTTAAGTGTATTAACTTTACTTAACCTCACCTTCTAGTCCAGTTAACATGTTAAATTGGCTAAGTGTTTTCTTAGTTACTTAGACCCTACAAGTCTTGTCTTGTTAACATGTTAAGTTGGTTAAGTGTTCAGATTAACTTAACCCTACCAATCCTAACTTAGCTTTAATTGTCTTATTAAAGCACCAACCACTCACATTAGACAGGTATTGTTGTGGCTGCCTGTATGTCGGTCGGTTCCGGGCAGAGGGTCTTTATTGGGCCCAATGCCTTAACCTCTCACATTGGATAGGTATTGTTGTGATTACTGGACAGCCGGGCGGGTCGGGAAGGTTTACATCACAACTCAATCCAACCTCGGGTTAAGCATATTCGTATTTTCTAATTTACATTTTAATTATGTAAATTATTTAAATTCAAGCTACTGCCAAATTTGTTTCCAATCAATCTCATTAGTTTAGGTATATAATTAATACCATTTTATACCATAAATCACTTATGTGATTTTTAACCAATTTATGTCAAGTTTCCTATAATTACCAATTTTACCCAACGTTACCCCGTCTAAATATTAGGCTAACAATCTTAGCCTAATTCTCCGTCCGCATGATTTTGACATATAATATTAGGCTAAAAACTTAGCCTAATTTAGCGTACACAAAATTGGCATAAAAATAATTCATTAATATAAACATGTCATAGGTGTAAACTTGGCATTCTCGGCATAGTCAATATGAACATCATAGGTGTGAACTTGCAAAATAATCGACATGAATATCATAACATTGCATAAAATGCCACAAACTTGCATATAAATATTGGGCCTAGTTAAATAGGTGTCACATGAATCATATAGTTTTAGTCTAACATAAAGGTATAACATAGTATAACCTAATAGGTGTCATATGAATTCACTACAACATGGTATAACATGTTAATGCATAGGTCTAGGCATAACCTCAAACATAAAACTGGCGTAAGACAAAACTATATGTATAACTTTGACAACCACTTAAGGGTGTGAACTTGCAACACATATGTATAAACATAGATCTAACAATAAACTTTCATATCAATCCTAAACAGATCTTGACATGGATCCGATTATAAGTTCTCACTTGCATAAGAACATGTGAATATAGATCTATTCTAGTCATGTAGGCACAATTGGTTTAAAACATATATACATAGAGCCTACATGAATCATATAAATATTTGTGTAAATCTAACTTGCAACTTATAACTTGCATAAGCATATATTTAGATCTAACTGTATACATACAATTCGCATAAGGTGTTGATTATTTGATTCACAATACATAAAAGATTCGATCACCACAACATTCAAATTATCACAAATAACAAATATAAAACAACATCATCAACACTGATATAATTCCATATTACAATTTACATCAAATCATGTCTTAATCGCATTCCCATCTAAAGAGCCACTATACTTACAACGCAAGACGGTCTTGTTTTTCGGAGATCTGAGGTTCTGAAATTGAGATGCGTTCCTTTGGGTAGACGTTGTTTTGATTCTTATTTTTGAATTAGATTTGTTCTAGCTTTGTTTGTCTTTAAGCTTTAGGCGGCGGCCATTCCAAGCTATCTTACAGCGGCGTGACAACTCCAAGTTTAATTGTGTGAATTAGGTTAAGAGCTAGGTTGTATATATAGAATTTTAGGATTAATTTAGGTTGTTTGATTAACCCTAGAAATGACCACAACCGTTCAGTCAAGATAGAATTATCCTATTGACTCAGCAATGAGTCAGAAATGACTCAGCATTGAGTCAGCATATTAAATGTTCATTTTTTTCATAAATGGCACATTGGTTCTTTCCTAACATATCATAACGAAAATGACATTTTTTATTTTTTTAACAAAACTTTAGCTAAATGAACATTTCTTAACTGAAATGTCAATTTAATATGAATAAACATTTTAATCTAAATATACATTTCTTAACGAAATGTTATTCTAATGTTAACATAACAAAAGTGATATTCTAATGTTCATCTTTTCTTTTTATTATTTATTGTCAATCAATTAAACGTAAATACGTATTTAATAGATACATTTTCTCTTTACCGTTTACATTAATTACCCATATATATATATATATATGAATAAATCTTTCCTTACTTTTAATTTGTCATAAATCCAATTGGGGAAGGAAATTAAAAAAAAAACAATCCTTGACAACCAAAAATGCGCAACGTACGCTACATGATGCGTACACGTCATATATATATATATATATATATATATGTATGCATATATATATTTATTATATATATATTCATTTTTTTCTTTTTACCTATCTTCCCAATTACCCATTTTCACACTAAACCACTTTTTGAACTGCGTTCACACTAGGCTATTTTAAGTCATTCCCCTAAAACAAAAATAGAGCGCTGGCGGGGATCGAACTCTGTACCTCTTGTATGCAAGTCATGTGTTCCAACCAAATAAGCTACTAAGACTTTTACTTATAAAAGTTAGAACAATGCTAAACATTATTCTTTTCTCATTCCTCTTTTTCATGTTTTGCTGCAATATTTAATTTAAGGATATCTTTTTCATACGGAGTTCAATTTACGCAAACTCGGACTCTATCTCAAGAAGAATTTCGAGACGAACGCAATGGCGTAACCCGTTTCCCTTAATTCTTCTTCTAAAATTTAATTATACTTTAATTTGTGAAACTTAATGTTACAGAATTACAGGGTGTTACATTTTCCCCTTCTTAAAAGGATTTCGTCCTCGAAATCTTCAAGTTAGGAAGAATGTGTCCTACCATCCAATCACCCATCTACTCAACCATTCAATCACAGGCATTCATTGTCCTTAAAAAGATTTCTAAATGCTTTCATATTTATATGCATAGTGTGCGTATATGTCTTTATCTAATGCAAAATCAGGCGGTCTACTGATTCAGTCGACCTCCTTAATGCGAATTATGTCGGTGCCATGCGTCCAATCATGTATGAAATCCTAATGATACATATCATTTCTATATGAGTGCACAACCATTCACTCAAATGCAACGTCCATATGATAACACATTGAGTTCAATCTGTAAACAAATACATATATGCGAATGCAATATGAAAGTGACTGAGTTATTCTAGTGCTTATGGTGTGTATATGCGTTCACGAGCAACCACTTGCAACCATCAATCATAACATGTTTCAAATACATGTTTCAAGTACATGTTTACATCCATTGGCTTCTACCTAAGGATCGATGATACGTCCTAGAGGATATACCTTAAAAGCTAGAAAGTATGCATAAAATTCCTAGAAAAAGAGATCAGGGATATACCCTTAAGAAAAAGGGTATGATGCTCGTGTCTAGTCTCCAGTCTTATATGTCGCACCTTCTTGAGCTTCACTATACGGTACCTTATCTAATTTAACTTCATGATTGCGAAGCTTCTTCACCTCCATTTCCAAGATAAACAGGTGTTAACCTTGATACTGGTGTATATACTAAGATGATTAGAGATCTCTCCTCTACTTAGCTTATCCATCATTTTACAAATCTGAGGGTCTAAAGCTAAAGGTTGCTATGTACTTTTTACCTCTCTTAAGGTCAGTCTTTCTTCCTACCCAGGGCACCTGTCACAATTATTCAACTCCCACCTTTACCATCCTTGTGTAATATGTTTACAGTTCTCTCTAAAGCTACCTCTATCGCACAAAGAACCCTACAAAGCTTGAAAGAAAATTAGTCGCAGGTGAAACTACCGCAACTATAGATGGAAGTCGGGCACTGCTTCGCCCTTCGATAGGTATCGTAGTCTTATCAAGCTTACAGAACCATGCTGCGATGAGGTTACCTCCCAGAAAGCCAAGAGCCCCAAAGATTCAAGAAAGAAGGGGACAAGAATTCAAACAGAGAATCAGAAGATAGTGTGTATGGCTTTGGGGAATATGCCTTTAAACCAAATCTTTTATTTTGAAAATGCTTTTTTTTTTTAAATCGTTTTGAAAATATTTTTTCAAATCTTTTATCTGATCCGGTAACCTTCAGCTCTGATACCACTTGTAACACCCCACATCCATTAGTGTCACTCACAAAGGGAATGCACTAAGTTCTGTGGAGCATTTAAGGTAAAAGATGCAGATAAATTACAAGACAGACAAAATTAAAATAGCGGAAAATAAAACTTTACTTTATTGATAAAATAGTTTGTACAATAATTGCTTTCCAATACTAGAGTTTCATCTGTCTTACAAAATAAAGAAGCATAAAATAACATTTATATTCCCCAATGTAGCATAAGCCAGCCATAGCAGCAGAAAAGAGAGCCTGAAGCGATATATCCAAGAGTCTTTAAGCTTGGAAAGAGTAACAGTTTATACTAAGCAGAGTTATTCCCTCCCTGACTACCTAGGGGGGGACAGAAGAAAAGAAGACGAAAGAAAAACAGAGTCAGACATAAAGCCTGAGTAAGTCTAGTGGCTTTTAGCATGTGAACAGGATAAAGTTCATGACAGGAGTAAACTGGAAAATGGGACAGTAGCAGAATAACAAACTAATATAAACCAAAGCAAGACAGTTTAAACCGAATATACTATCACACCCCATTCTATATCTCTGCACCACCTAACTAGTGTCCCAACTAGTAATATGTTTAAAGATGATAACGTGACTCCAATCCCTGTAATTGCAGTTGCCTTTAGGTGTACATCTATTATTTATTACCAAGATCTAATCTAGGGTTTTCTTATCGAGCGCTTCCTAGATTCAACTAGGGTTTATGCGACTTATCTAATACTTATCAGATTAAGGATTTATGCCACCTAGGTCCCACTAGGGATTATGCTACCTGTCGAACGATGCCCCTAGTCTAGGACACACTACATAGAGTGGTATATGTTCCTAGACTTTCCCCACGTATGTGTCACGAATCGTTTATCGCTGTCTAGATGCACATGTCCTGAAATGTGCGATCCGAGTCCCGTGGCAGGGCTATTCTAGAAACACGGAACTCGGTCAGGAGCTTTCAGATATCTGTCAATGCAGATGCTAAGGTCTGTTTTTCCTGTTGCTATGGTCCCGCCTGACCCCTCCCTCAACTAATGAAAGGCAATCCATGAAAATCAAGAACGAGAGCTATACTCTTGCCACCTATGCCCCACTTTCCTATTGGCCAGCCTCACCCACAACTAGATAGCAAGTATATGGTCTGTTAGGAGTTCTCTACCTTTCTGCATGCGTGTCTCGACTGACTCAAGATGATAGGTAGACGATGGGTCGCTATTACAAGGCCATTTGTCCCGCCGAATCACGCTGATCCATCCAAGTCTTTAGGTTGCCTTGTATTGCAACCAAGGCATACCCTTGGTTCTTCTAACGCAGACCTTAACCTCTGTGAGCCCAGGCGGATCATCTGCATTCTCACAGAGGGATACCAAGAGTACCCTCACGTCCCCTCGAAGCCTCGGGCTTCGCAACCTAATTCGTTGGAGCCTTCTTTAAGATTAGATAGACGTTCGCTCCTCCTCGTGTTATACTAAGGATTACTACTTAGTTTTCCTAACTAAGGTTTACCACTTAGTTTACTGAATCGTCGTTTTCTTAACTAAGTTTTACTACTTAGCCCCTTTCAAATAAGGTTTACTACTTAGTTCTCTTTCTCGTCAAGTTGGATTGGTTAAGTGTCATTAGTCGATACAAGTTAACTTAACCCATTCATTTGTCATGTTAAACTGGTTAAGTGTTATCAGTAATTCACGTTGACTTAACCTTATCACAAACCAAGTTATATTGGTTAAGTATTTCTTATTACTTAACCCTATCCATTCACCTTGTATTGGTTAAGTGTCCCTTTTAACCTAACCTTGCCCATCTGTTTTAACTAACATGTTATAACGGTTCAGTGTTCCCTTAGTTAACTTAACCTTAACATCTGTTTAATTAAAATGTTCTAATGGTTAAGTATTGTCCCTTCATGTTTCAACTTAACCCTGTTCAATTTATCACACTATGATGGTTAAGTGTTCTAAGTTTACTTAACCTCACCCTCTAGTCCAGCTAACATATTAAATTGGCTAAGTGTATTTACTTAACCTTGCCCACTTATCTAGCTAACGTGTTATAATGGTTAAGTATTCTAAATTTACTTAACCTCACCCACTTATCTAATTATCAGGTTATAACGGTTAAGTGTCCTGAATTTACTTAACCTCACCCTCTAGTCTAGTTAATATGTTAAATTGGTTAAGTGTATTAACTTTACTTAACCTCACCTTCTAGTCTAGTTAACATGTTAAATTGGCTAAGTGTTTTCTTAGTTACTTAGCCCCTACAAGTCTTGTCTTGTTAACATGTTAAGTTGGTTAAGTGTTCATATTAACCTAACCATACCAATCCTAACTTAGCTTTAATTGTCTTACTAAAGCACTAACCACTCACATTAGACAGGTATTGTTGTGGCTGCCTGTATGCCGGTCGGTTCTGGGCAGTCTTACACCACAACTCAGTCTATCCTCGGGTCTTTATTGGGCCCAATGCCTTAACCGCTCACATTGGATAAGTATTGTTGTGATTATTGGACAGCCGGGCGGGTCCGGGCAGGTTTACATCACAACTCAATCCAACCTCGGGTTAAGCATATTCGTATTTTTTAATCTACATTTTAATTATGTAAATTATTCAAATTCAAGTTACTGCCAAATTTGTTTCCAATCAATCTCATTAGTTTAGGTATATAATTAATACCATTTTATGCCATAAATCACTTATGTGATTTTTAACCAATTTATGTCAAGTTTCCAATAATTACCAATTTTACCCAATGTTTCCCCGTCTAAATATTAGGCTAACAATCTTAGCCTAATTTTCCGTCCGCAAGATTTTGACATATAATATTAGGCTAAAAACTTAGCCTAATTTAGCGTACACAAAATTGGCATAAAAATAATTCATTAACATAAACATGTCATAGGTGTAAACTTGGCATTCTCGACATAGTCAATATGAACCTCATAGGTGTGAACTTGCAAAATAATCGACATGAATATCATAACATTGCATAACATGCCACAAACTTGCATATAAATATTGGGCCTAGTTAAATAGGTGTCACATGAATCATATAGTTTTAGCCTAACATAAAGGTATAACATAGTATAACCTAATAGGTGTCATATGAATCCACTACAACATGGTATAACATGTTAATGCATAGGTCTAGGCATAACCTCATACATAAAACTGGCGTAAGACAAAACTATATGTATAACTTTGACAACCACTTAAGGGTGTGAACTTGCAACACATATGTATAAACATAGATCTAACAATAAACTTTCATATGAATCCTTAACGGATCTTGACATGGATCCGATTATAAGTTCTCACTTGCATAAGAACATGTGAATATAGATCTATTCTAGTCATGTAGGCACAATTAGTTTAAAACATATATACATAGAGCCTACATGAATCATATAAATATTTGTGTAAATCTAACTTGCAACCTATAACTTGCATAAGCATATATTTAGATCTAACTGTATACATACAATTCGCATAAGGTGTTGATTGTTTGATTCACAATACATAAAAGATTCAATCACCACAACATTCAAATTATCACAAATAACAAATATAAAAAAACATCATCAACACTGATATAATTCCATATTACAATTTACATCAAATCATGTCTTAATCGCATTCCCATCTAAAGAGCCACTATACTTACAACGCAAGACGGTCTTATTTTTCTGAGATCTGAGGTTCTGAAATTGAGATGCGTTCCTTTGGGTAGACGTTGTTTTGATTCTTAGTTTTGAATTAGATTTGTTCTAGCTTTGTTTGTCTTTAAGCTTTAGGCGGCGGCCATTCCAAGTTATCTTACAGCGGCGTGACGGCTCCAAGTTTAATTGTGTGAATTAGGTTAAGAGCTAGGTTATATATATATATATATATATATATATATATATATATATATATATAGAATTCTAGGATTAATTTAAGCCGTTTGATTAACCCTAGAAATGACCACAATCGTTCAGTCAAGATAGAATTATCCTATTGACTTCGCAATGAGTCAGAAATGACTCAGCATATTAAAAGTTCATTTTTTTCATAAATGACACATTGGTTCTTTCCTAACATATCCTAACCAAAAGGACATTTTTTTTAATTTTTAACAAAACATTAGCTAAATGAACATTTCTTAACTGGAATGTCAATTTAATCTGAATAAACATTTTAATCTAAATATACATTTCTTAACGAAATGTTATTCTAATGTTAACATAACAAAAGTGATATTCTAATGTTCATCTTTTCTTTTTATTATTTATTGTCAATCAATTCAAACGTAAATACGTATTTAATAGATACATTTTCCCTTTACCATTTACATTAATTACCCATATATAAATATTTATATATATATATGAATAAATCTTTTCTTACTTTTAATTTGTCATAAATCAATTGGGGAAGACCATTTAAAAAAAACAATCCTTGACAACAAAAAATGCGCAACGTACGCTACATGATGCGTACACGTCATATATATTATATATATATATATATATATATATATATATATGCGTATATATATATATATGCGTATATATATATATTATATTATATATATATATTCATTTTTTTTCTTTTTATTTATCTTCCCAATTACCCATTTTCACACTAAACCACTTTTTGAACTGCGTTCACACTAGGCTATTTTAAGCTATTCCCCTAAAACAAAAATAGGGCGCTGACGGGGATTGAACTCTATACCTCTTGTATGCAAGTCATGTGTTCCAACCAAATAAGATACTAAGTCTTTTGCTTACAAAAGTTAGAACAATGCTAAACATTATTCTTTTCTCACTCCTCTTTTTTAATGTTTTGCTGCAATATTTAATTTATGGATATCTTTTTCATATGGAGTCCAATTTACGCAAACCCAGACTCTATCTCAAGCAGAATTTCGAGACGAACGCAATGGCGTAATCCGTTTCCTTTAGTTCTTCTTCTAAAATTTAATTATACTTTAATTTGTGAAACTTAATATTACAGAATTACGGGGTGTTACATATTGGGTTTGTAATTTTTCAAAATTTCAAAAGGTGAAATTTTACTTTTTGATTTAGGGATTCTATACATAACATACGGTTAATAATATATCCTCCACCAATGTTTTCCTGCACCAAAATTTAATAAAATGACAACTACTAATTTGATAAAGGTCCTTTTTTAGCTTTACCATTCATTTTAGGTGAATATGGTGTAGTTCTCTCTTGTCAGTACCATGTAATTTATAAAAATCCAGAACTGAAGTAGATTCATATTTTGTTCATTTATCACTACGAAATCTTTTTTTTTTTATTTGACTGATTTTCAATTTGCCTTATGAATGCCTTAAACATATCAAATGCATCACTTTTATTTTATGAGATATACATATGTGAAATCAGAACAACCATTAATAAAAGTGATAAAATAGCGGAGTCCGTGTCTAGTCAGTGTTATTCATTTTCACATAAAATATACTCATTGATTATTAAATCTATGTTATTTGAGTAATGCAATTTCTTAATGACATTTTCGAAAAAAACATTATGCATTTAATTAATGCCCATTTATAATAAAGGCATTTCCAAATTTTTCATTCAATTAATCTCAATTTTAGTGGCATTTCAAAAAAAAAAAAAAAAAAAACTTCTTCTACCTAATTCTTATTGTGCATAAGATGTACATAAATGACATCAAAATAATCGTCGATAAATGCAATAGAGTAGAGATTATTTTTACATGTTACTTAAGTGGTTCGCATGAATTAATTTTGAAGGTCCAAATTTTCCAATACCAAAGTCGCATTTTCAAAATAGTAACTTTAGGCCAAAGATAAAAGCAACATAAATTCTCTATCAAAAATTACTATATCATTTATCATTCTAATAAAATGATCTCAAAACTAGAAAGTCAACATTTGAATATATAAAGATTTGCTCGATCTTAATTGTACATAAATCAACCTTATTTCAATCAAAATTAATTTCAAGGTTTACTGCCTTTTCCAAAGGTAAACTTGATTTCTATATTTCCAACCCCAGCAACTTTAGTGATGTGAGAATCTCCCAACAACACCTTCTAATTATCAGCAGCCATCACTACACCATAGATTGCATACGACAAAACCAGAGAAGTGATGTTGGAAGTGCTATAAAGAACCAGAATTTTCGATGTTTAGAATATAAATTTATTTAGAATTTACAGTGGGTTTTGATATAGAATTTGAAATTTATCTTGAACATAGTTGAACATAATTTTTATTTGGATGCATGATTTGGACCTTAAATTTTGTTTTGAATGTATAAGGAAAATTTCCTTTTGTAGATTTATATGAATGTTTGTTAAAGGAAACATTATTGACATTTGTTAGATAATTTGAAATTATCGGAAAATTAATTAAGACTTTATGTTGAAGTAAATGTTTATATTTTATGTGAAATTTGTAATTTATTTGAACATAATTTGAGTACACCTCTTATTTAACTCTTTTCTAAATTTATAGATGTTTTGACATTATTAACCATTTTGTACATGTAATCTTGAATTCTTCTCATTTAAAATTTAAAATGAATTGTTGTCGAATTTAAAGTTTAAAATTTAGTTACACCGTCTACGGTTATTCAGCTATTTTCCGTTTTTCTGATTACACCAAAGTTCTCTAATTGTCTAAATTATTTTTAACAAAATTATATAATATTTTAGCTTTTACTTTTGTATTTGGTTATTTAGCTTTATTTTGTCTGACTATTTATACTTAATAATTCTACGACTAATATAGTGTTAAACTTTTAATTAACTCATTATCTTGTACAAAATTATTTATATTTAGCTCTGGAATTTATTTAAACCTATAAGATTGTAATTTAAATAAGATATAGTTTATTATCAACAAGTTTGATTTCAAAATATAAGTTGACATTTTAATTTGAGGAGTAATGTATTTTGTTGAATAGAACACTAAGTTTTAATTTGCATTAAGCAGCGCTATTTGTAAGGTAATGAAAATTATTTTCGATAAGAACGTTAGTTAAAGCAACCGTTATTGATAAATTTTGAGTTGTTAAAATATTTAAAAGTTAGCATTTAAATAAACTTTGAAAAATAAATTTTGTAATTTAATGAAGAAACAGTTTATTTCAATACAAATTGATTTAATTATTCAAGTAATGGAAATTATACCGTGATAAAACACATACACAACGTTGTCCGGTTCAAGCATTTTCCATTAATGTTCAACACTCTTCTGACCTGGCATTCATTCAATTTTGTGCACCGTTCACTTGAAATACCTCTTCAGTCCAACATCGGAATCTACACATATCTGACCAAATATTTGCTGAGATTTGGGCGGTGGAAAGTTTTGCCATTTGTCATCACCGCTTCGTTCTGTTCAACACGTGTTTCTTCTCGTTTGAAGCAGGTCTCCTTCGTTGGGTAATTAAATAGGGTACCCTCTTTGGTGCGTTCGCCCAAAACAACGCTCTCTCCCTTTGATAAATTCCAATAGTCGTTGTTTCCTCAAACCCAAATTTCCGTTCTTCCTCAAATCAAACACATGGCCGATAGATTTATCTCCAAATCAAACAATTTTGCCCAAAGCTCCAATTCAATCTGCCACTCCATCGTCCACTCCTCCTGTGTCCTCCGCCACATCCCTTAGATTAGCACCTCCTTGCTCCGCTGGCATAAGGTCGCTTCTGACCCTTGCATTGTCAAATCTCGTGAAGGAACAGGAAAACCAAAAAGTTCAAAGCTATCAGCAACCGTAACCGCCTTCTGGCGTCGTCTACCACCGCAAGCAACCGTCGGCTTCTATCGAGACTCTTTAGCGCTGACAAATAGGCTCCCTCAAGCTGTAGCCGCCTCGTCAGCGTATCAGCATCATGCTGCCTCAATCAGAGTACCTTCAACATGTCGATCAGCTCTCCGCCACATTCAGAGGTGAGTGCTAACCCACTTCTGAATACGATTAAACTCTTTTCAAGTCCGTCACATCGTTCTCGCTAAGTATAATTGTTGCTTTGCCCTGTTATCTTGCTGAAATCATTGGGGTGTATTCATTCATAAGGCCGCCGTATTCGGCATAGCCTGAGCTGACCTTTACATGCAAAAAAAATTCCATGAGTGGGTCATCTATGGACTACCCTTTTCTCCTATAAAGGCGGGAGCTTTATTTTACCTACTGCACTTGTGTTGTTTCATGTATTCCTTACTTCAGTGCATGGTTTGATTTTCCAGTTATTTTGAACATCATGCTTATGACGCCCAATTTTAGATATCGTTATCCCTCTTGTTCGGGCCTATGTGCTTTTTATGATGCGTTCATATCGTCACACTTGATGAAGTATATTTTGTGTATACTTCTCTTACACTTAGTTCAAATATGAAGCATGTTGTGTTTAGTTCCTTGTCTAAGTTACCTTTTCAAAATTATTTATACACCTGGGACTGTCTCTTCTTTTGAGCTTGCTACATGTTAAGTTCCGGTCTCCAGTCTTCATGTAATCTGTTTTACCACACCATGTTCTTATCTTCTTCTTGAGTAAACATGAATTCACAGAACCTACTTTGGGATTTGTTAGTATATATACTTTTGGCAGACCACTTTATCCACTTCCCTTGCACTTCGCATGTTCCTTGTATATCCACAAATCACACTGTTTGTTTCACGTGAAGTTTTAGGGTTGAATTAGGCACTGTTTCATTCTATGATCACTTGGCATATTTTTGTTTACTAGTTCGGTCTTTCTATACTAAATATAACATGTACAGTTGATACACTTTTGGTTTGGCCCATGAGTATTTATGGATCCAGTCAATTGTTTAGTTTCTATGGTAAGCATTACATGCATGGCAGTCTACATATATTTCGTTCCTTGCTGCACATTTTCGTCATTGGCTTCCTGGTCACTCCATGCAACTCAAGTTTAGCTATCTTGTACTTTTTCGGTTGGTCCCATTTTTCCTGTAGCATAAGATTTAGGGTGCGTTCGAAGCAAATAAATGGCACGCTGGAATTTTTGTTCGCGTCCGACGCGTCGGACGCGAATACCATTTTCCACGTTCAAATAAAACGATTGCTGAACGTTGAAAATCAAGCCGTTGACGTCCGACGCGTCGGACGCCAACGGCTTGATTTTCAACGTTTCTCCCACACACCTATAAAACCCTCTCACCTACACCTTCCTCTTCATCCACACTACACTCCTCCATTCTTCTTCTAAAATTTTCTTCCACATCATTAAATTTTCCATTTTTTAGTATGACCAATCGAAAGGTTGCACATCACTGGTCGTTTACTGCAACTCAGATTATGCTGCAATGTTCGGTTGATGCATATGGTGCTTGTGGCATCAACAAAAAAGGTGTACATAAAGCAATTGCAGAAAAGTTCAACGATGCAATAGAAACCATTCCAGACATCGTACCGATTGACGAAACCAAGATCCGAAACAAATATGACAGTCTTCGACGGGATTGGATGAAATGGGATGCACTGATGAACAAGACTGGCGCGGGTTGGGATGCATACAAAGAAACGGTCTCTGGAAGCAATGAATGGTGGGAAGATCGTGTTAAGGTCTGTAAATTTATTTTGTTACCATTCCTTTGTAGACAGTTTCTTACAATTTATTTCTTACATTTAGGAATTTGGAATGAGTGTCTTGAAATATAAGAAACGACCAATAGAAAACTTAGAGCTGATGCAACAATTATTTCGTGGGACGAATGCAACTGGTCAATCGTCGTACACTCCTACTGCTAGTGTACAACCGTCACAGACTGGCACGCCGCCATCAACACAAAGCACGTTTGACAGGACATGGAATTTCGACGGGTTTTTGGAACCATTGGAAGACACGCAAAATAATCATATTCCAAACTTGAATTCGCCATCAAATCCTCCACTGCAACAAACTTCAATGAATACACCAAATTGTGAAGCTCCAAGAATCCCTCCGTCAACCCAAATTCCAATGAATCCGCCCATTCAACCAACTGCACGTCAAAATTTAAGAAGAAAACGTGGTGAAAGTGACGATAAGATGGCTATGCTCATTGACCTAATGCACGAGAGACAGATGAAAAAATCTCGGACGCACTCTGATAGTCCTAATACGGGTACTAGCGTGGAATCAACGGGAAGTTCTACAACTTATGCAAATACGGTAGCTCGTATGCAACGTCTTGGAGCAACGGGTGAGTTTGATGTTGCAGACGCACTATTATTTGTGTTGGACCCCAAAATAAATGATATGTTCACTCCTCTTCCGGATGAGATAGCGAAAAGCTGGTTGATTAGAGGGTTTGCAGACAAACGCCACGACCAAGAATACCAAATTTATCTGATAAATAGCAACAAGTAGGAATTTCATGTCATCGTGTTATTGTATTTCTGTCGTATTTATGTTTGCATTTTCTTTTGTGTAATGAAATGTAGTCATTTTGTTCAACCGAAATTAGTATTTAATTAACTCAAAACAAACAAATTAACAATTAAAATACCACGCTCAAATACCCCGTTCGTAGCTAAAAACACATTTCCCCTTCGCTACAGTACCACGCTCAAATGGCACGCTCAAATGCCACGCTCACGTTCGTTAAGAACGCACCCTTAGTACTTCATTTTTTTCCTGGTGGCCTCTCCTTATGCATGAAGAATATAGGACTGTCATTGAGTCATAAACCTATTGCATTGACATACATATCTGCATCCCAGTTCTAAGTCTGGTTTTGCATTAACTGGTCCACATTTAAATACATGCCTTTGATTATCATTGGACTGAAACATAGTTTACATTGTTCATTAACATGAGTATATTCTCTGCTAATTTGCGGCATAAATCAGTTATAATAACATTTTGTATCAGTGAATTGCACGCATACATACACCTGCTGGTTGTTCGTTAAATAGGCAAGCTCATGTATATCCTTGTTTACTTGCTATTATGCTGTGTTTACCCTTTTACGTAATCAATTTGGTCCATGTTTGCTACATCAAAAATTGTATGGGTTATTCCCATGTCATGTACCATTCTTTACTACCACTTAGTCCCTTTTGTATATTTTGACAGTCACAGGTTGTATACTCAGATTTTAAAATATTGTTAGGATCAAATAATTATATTTAGTGTTTATCGAAGTTACTGATTTGAAATAAGTTTAATCTCGACTCGAGTGTTTGTGTATTTTTCATGGAACGCTCGGGTCAGGCCTTAAGTGTTCCAGGTTTAGAGATTTCAGCTCGCAACAGGAAAAGACGCGAAGACATGAAGACGCACGCGCGCTAGGCTCGGAAAAAAGTAACTTTGTTTAAAGGCATGTATGTATATATTTTAACTTCTACTGTAAAATTCTATAAAACTCTGATATTTATAAGAAAAATTATTCCACTGCAACTATTGTACTCTGTGATTCTGTATTTAATTCTGTTAAACCGTGTAAGCCAATAACAATCTGTTGTTTTGAACGTTCTGGGTTGGTTTAATTACCGACTTAGAACGGGAAAAATGTCAGGTCATTACAGTTGGTATCCGAGCTTTGGTTCATATAAAGGTTGGCTTATTCGGTTTAAAAACTCATTAGAGATAAGGTAGAAATACCATAGAATGAGCAGAATTGGTGCTAGAATCAACGGATTCTGGAAAGAAAAAAAATTTGGAAGAAATTTCGAAAAAAATTTAAATTTTTGGAAGTAATTTTAGAAAATAAGTAATTTGAAAATAAAAAATTAAAAATATTTGGAAATCTTAGAAAAGTTTTTGAGAAATAAAATATTTAAAAGGGGATTATTTTCGAAATTTTAAACATGCTTTTGAAATGATTACTTAAAAGCTCTTTGTAACAAAGATTTCGGAATCCATCGATGAATCGTTCGAGTCATCGGAAAATAAAACGAAATGAGATTTTCCAAGTGTTTGCCAAATTAATATTAAAGGGCTTTGCCAAAAAAATTTGGAAAAATTTGAGAAAGAAAAAGGGTTTTTCAAAACTAAAATGAAAATGTCAAGATAAATGGAAATGAAAATTTTCGAAGCTTATATGTAAACGATTTATAGTTCGAGAACTAAGATGAGTAATAAGTGTGGATTTTCGAGAAGTATTTTGAAACTTGATAAAATGTAAAACTTGACGATGCTGATTTTTGATGATACTCATATTAAGGAACGGTCAACGAAAAGTGAGCGGAAACAGTATCGGAATGGACTCGGACTAGATTTAAACTAGTGTTAATTATTTTTATCTTTATTTAAACTATTTGTTTTCCAACTAATACTACTTAACTACTTATTGTTTTACTTAAATTACTTTACTGAAATTATTCATTTTATGCTTAGCTTGGTACTTTTGACTAATTTGTTTGTAATATTATAATATTTCAGCTTTTGTCTTAATCGTTTTATATTGCATTTAGTTATTTAGTTTCGGTTTTATCTAAATTATTTTTATTTAACATTTTGTAAATATAGTATTAAAAACTCTTTCACTTGATTCCTTTATCTTGTACTACATTTGTATGTAGCTTTTATATATTACATTTTTCGTTCTTCTAGCTTCTTCGTATTTATCGCTAACATTTTACTTTTAACCTAGTTACTTGTATTTAACAATTCATAGTCCCTTAATCTAACCTACTTATTTATTTCAATTAAAAGTTAATTTCTTTACAACTATTATATTTACTTATTGTATACTAAATATAATATATTTTACTTTACGGTTTTATTTGAAATTATTTTCCTAAAATTATCTTATATGAAACTATTTTATAATGTTTGAAGTTTTACTTATCTTTTACTCAATTCTGGTTTGTTACATGCGACTATTTTATTTAAACAATTTGAAGTATATGCGATTTAATCCGAGGAATTTTGGTCCAAGTAAATTGAGTATGAAGATTTGATCGAAGGGCGATACGTGCAACATAAATGCGAATCAAATATGATGCTTTGATAACCAATTTGAACATGGAATTGGATTTGAAATGGTATTGATTTAGAAAAATGATTTTGAAACTGAATGGAATTTTCCAAGCCTCGAAACTTATATGAGATATAAGGAAAGTGAAATTTTGACAATGCGCGTAAGTGAACATATATATTAAGTAATCTTAATTAAGGTATGCGGAGAATACTACCCGATATTTCAGATCTTGATAATTGCAATTTATTCGAATTATAATGAATGCTAAAGTGGAGGAGAACACTGCTTTCTCCTATTAAAATTGTATGAAAAATTGAATAGAAATTACTTGACAAATAATAACTTATGATATCAAGGAAAATAAATCGAAGTAAGAATTACTGGAGAGAGAAACTAATCGAGTATCCCATGATTGAACTGCTAAAATTTGTATCATTGTGTGCATTTGACTTTTCCATCTTTGTCTAGTATAATCATTTAAATTCGGACCGTCCACGCCTGAATAATGGCTTCCATACCTTTTATCTTATGAATTCGGCCAAGCGTTTTGATTTAGGCCATCATACCTTTTGATATTCGTTGATCCTGAACTCCTATTTTGAGCACATGGAATTTGATTTGATCCATGCATGTCTACCACTTTTGTGCTATGCGTCGATCGAAACCAAGATTTAAATCAAACAAGATAACTTTGATTTTTCCAAGACATTATGAGCTCTCCATAGTAATTAAAAGTGTTTGAAATATAGAATCCAACTTAGGCAAGGAAAATTGGATTTTGACAAATTAATTCTGAGAATTTGGTTTCAAAAATTTTTGAAATCAATGTTTTGGAATGTTCCACCAATACTAGTTGAATACATGCATAATCAGAGATCGTAGCGGAAGCGTGATGGTATTTTGAATAAAAATGAGACATATTCCCAACGATAGGAAAATGTGAACTTTTCAAACAAGATGTAACATTTGAAATTAAAATAAATATAAATCCTATATGGTGGAATAAGGTATGTTTGAAATAAGACATGCTTTAATTATTCTGAAAATAATGTTTAAAAAGGGAAAAATTCGATTATATGAGTGGTAAATGATTTCTAAAGACGCTGATTGAAGTTGTTGAAAATTTATAATATGAACTTTATTTAGAAATCACGGAAATGTTTCGAAAAAAAAATTGAAAATGGAAATTTGATCAAGTTGACTTATGTATAGATTATAAACGATTTTCATAAGCTTTTAGAATTTGAAAAGCTTACTTGATTTGAAAGAACGATAAGAAAATCATATTAATCAAATTTTATTTCCAGTTGTTAAAAGGAAAATTTTATGGAAAATGTATCTCTTAGAAGATATCAACTTATGTATAATTATCGAAAGTGTTATTTCAAAATAAATTGAAATTTATAAAGTTTGATATTATGATACTTAAGTCTTTAATCTGAAGAATTTGAAAGACTTGAAATGTTCGAATAAGATCATCAATTTCGAAATATAAAGCATAAGTTGTATGTTGAAATTGTATTTTCAATTGTTGGAATTGTTTTCCAAATTATTTTGTATATGATGAATAGTTTATAAATCGATTTATGAACTAAGAAAATTTCGACGACTTGAGTCTCGATATTTGAAATGTTTGAAAGACAACAATACTATGATTAAAGGTATTTGCGAATTATTGTTGCGAAATAATTTACGACTTTGGGATATGAAATGATTTGACATATTTTCATGGATTCGGGGGACCCGTGACTAAAAGAAGGACGTGTGTGATTTAGGGTGAGCAAGCTAGGCATATACGGTAGCCGAGTCTGGATGAAAACCGAGTTATATGTGCTCCGCGATTTTGTACTTGGAGGTCCATGTCTGGACGAAAGCCGCAGATGCACTTCGCTTGGGATCCCTCGATGATGGTATTTGGGAAGAGCAACCTAGGCATATATGGTATCCGTGTCTGGATGAAAAACCGAGATATATGTGCTCTGCGATTTTGTGCTTGGGGGTCCGTGTCTGGACGAAAACCATGATGTACACTTCGCTTGGGAACCCTCGACGATGGTCTGCTTTAAGTGTCCGGAGCGACCTTAATTATCGATATTATTGCGTAAGATAGGCTGCCCTTAGGCCTTGTCATGGGAAACTTGAGGAAATGAACAGAATTTTGGATGAGAAGTTGAAACAGGTATATTTAGTGCTTGTGTATTTTAGTCACACACCTGATCAACGCATGTATAAAGTTTGCAAGGACGACGATGGACTTGTTAGGCTTCAAGTCATCGTATATATTTGAAGTTTTGAAAGCAATTTTGGTTTTGAAATCCTGAAGTGAAGAATGATTCTATATAAAAAGAAATGCATAGTACTTCAAATGGTTTGAAACGAAAATGGGATTCTAAGTTCGGAGAAATCATTTTGAGACTTTCAAATGTTTTGAAATTTATAAATATTACAATTTATACAGTATTTTAATTTAAACTATCTAATTTATTCATTTTACTTAATTAAACTATTATATTTTGCACTTGTACTAATGATTTATCCATTTCAAGTTCTTTTACTTACATTATTTTAATACTTTGTAACATTATCTATTTTCTACCAAGTTTTCTAAAAGTTTCTTATATCTAATCATTTTATTATAGCTTTTAAAACTATCTGACCTTAAACTCTTTGGATTTTATTGAATCTACTTTTATAACTTTACTATTTTAAACTACTTTCCCTTAAATTATCTTGTACCTTGAACATAGTCTTCTTCTACGTTATACAACAAATTTCCTTATTTAGTTATACAATGGTTTAAGTTTTAATATAAGAAGTTTTCCAATTTAGTTGTATGATAAAATTTTGTTAATCTATTAAGAACCTTTCTATACATTTCAAGCTTATTAGAATTGTAAATATTTTGATTTGATAACTTTTGTTTATAGATTTTATAAGTAAAATTTGTTTTACTTAAGTATAGATTCTACAACTCTCGTTTTAGAGGACGAAAAGTTTTAAGTGGGGGAGGCTATAACGACCCAGCATTTTCGACGTTTAGAATATAAATTTATTTAGAATTTACAGTGGGTTTTGATATAGAATTTGAAATTTATCTTAAACATAGTTGAACATAATTATTATTTGGATGTATAATTTAGACCATAAATTTTGTTTTGAATGTATAAGGAAAATTTCCTTTTGTAGATTTATATGAATGTTTGTTAAAGGAAACATTATTGACATTTGTTAGATAATTTGAAATTATTGGAAAATTAATTAAGACTTTATGTTGAAGTAAATGTTTATATTTTATGTGAAATTTGTAATTTATTTGAACGTAATTTAATTTAAGTACACCTAACTCCGCCTGTGTAGTTTTCTATGCAGCCTGTCCCAAGCCAGGATAAAGGAGGAGGGTTGTGATAGGCGTGGCGAGCCAACGTAAAAACTTAGCCTCTCTTATGGATATGGAACCTTATGAGTTATTTTACCTTAATTTTGGGTTCCATATCTAGCCAACCCCAACTTTTTTGGGATATATGGCTTTGTTGTTGTTGTTGTAATTTAAGTACACCTCTAATTTAACTCTTTTGTAAATTTATAGATGTTTTGGCATTATTAACCAATTTGTACATGTAATCTTGAATTTTACACATTTAAAATTTAATATAAATTGTTGTCGAATTTAAAGTTTAAAATTTTAGTTACATCGTCTACGATTCTATTTGTACTCAGCTATAATCTATTTTTCTGATTACACCAAATTTCTCTAATTTTCTAAATTATTTTTAAAAAATTTATATAATATTTTTAGCTTTTACTTTTGTATTTGGTTATTTAGTTGTATTTTGTTTGAATATTTATCCTTAACAATTCTACGACTAATATAGTGTTAAACTTTTAATTAACTCTTTATCTTGTACTAAATTATTTATATTTAGCTCTAGAATTTATTTAAACCTATAAGGTTGTAATATAAATAAGATATAGTTTATCATCGGAAAAATTGATTTCAAAATATAAGTTGACGTTTTATTTTGAGGAGTAATGTATTTTGTTGAATAGAACACTAAGTTTTAATTTGTTTTAAGCAGCGCTATTTGTAAGGTAATGAAAATTAATTTCGATTAGAACGTTAGTTAAAGCAACCGTTATTGATAAATTTTGAGTTGTTAAAGTATTTAAAAGTTAGCAATTAAATAAACTTTGAAAAATCAATTTTGTAATTTAATGAAGAAACGGTTTATTTAATTATAAATTGATTTAATTGTGCACCGTTCACTTGAAATACTTCGTTCAGCCCAACATCAGAATCTACACATATCTGACCAAATATTTGCTGAGATTTGGACGGTGGAAAACTTTACCACTTGTCATCACCGCTCCGTTCTGTTCAACACGTGTTTCTTCTCGTCTGAAGCTGGTCTCCTTCGTTGGGTTATAAAATATGGTACCCTCTTTGGTTCGTTCGCACAAAACAACGCTCTCTCCATTTGATAAATCCCAAAAACCGTTGTTTCCTCAAACCCAAATTTTCGTTCTTCCTCAAATCAAACTCATGGCCAATAGATTTATCCCCAAATCAAACAATTTTGCCTAAAGCTCCAATTCAATTTGCCACTCCATCGTCCTCCCCTCCTGTGTCCTTCGCCACCTCCCTTAGATCAGCTTCTCCTTGCTCTGCTGGCACAAGCTTGCTTCTAACCCTTGCATTGCCTCGATCTCGCGAAGGAATCGGAAGATCAAACCAAAAAGTTCAAAGCTGTCAGCAACCGTAACCGACTTTTGGCCTCGTCTGCCACTACAAGCAACCGCCGGCTTCTATCGAGACTCTTTATTGCTGAAAAATAGGCTCCCTCAAGCTGTAGCGCCTTCGTCAGCGTATCGGCATCACGTTGTCTCAATCAGAGCACCTTCAATATGTCGACCTGCTCGCCGCCACATTCACAGGTGAGTGTTAACCCACTTCCGAATACAATTAAACTCTTTTCAAGTCCATCGCATCGTTCTCGCTAAGTATAATTGTTGTTTTGCCCTGTTATCTTGCTGAAATCATTGGGGTGTATTCATTCATAAGGCCACCGTATTCGGCATAGCCTAAGCTGACCTTTACGTGCAAATTTTTTTCCATGAGTGGGTCATATATGGACTACCCTTTTCTCCTATAAAGGCGGGATCTTTATTTTACCTACTGCACTTGTGTTGTTTCATGTATTCCTTACTTCAGTGCACGGTTTGATTTTCCAGTTATTTTGAACATCATGCTTATGACGCCCAATTTTAGATATCGTTATCCCTCTTGTTCGGGCCTATATGCCTTTTTGTGATGCGTTTACATCGTCACACTTGCTGAAGTATATTTTGTGTATGCCTTCTCTTACACTTAGTTCAAACATGAAGCATGTTGTGTTTAGTTCCTTGTCTAAGTTTTCTTTTCGAAATTATTTGTACACCCGGGACTATCTCTTCTTTTGAGCTTGCTACATGTTAAGTTTTGGTCTCTAGGCTTCATGTAATCTATTTTACCACACTGTGTCCTTATCTTCTTCTTGAGTAAACATAAGTTCGCAGAACCTGCTTTGGGATTTGTTGGTATATATATTTTTGGCAGACCACTTTATCCACTTCCCATACATTTCGCATGTTCCTTGTATATCCACAAATCACACTATTTGTTTCACGTGAAGTTTTAAGGTTGAATGGCCACTGCTTCATTCTATGATCACTTGGCATATTTGTGTTTACTAGTTCGGTCATTCTATACTAAATATAACATGTATGGTTGATACACTTTTGGTTTGGGCCATGAGTATTTATGGATCAAGTTAATTGTTTAGTTTCTATGCTAAGCATTACATGCATGGTAGTCTGCATATATTTCGTTCCTTGCTGCACATTTTCGTCATTGGCTTCCTGGTCACTCCATGCAACTCAATTTTTGGCTATCTTGTACTTTTTCCAGTTTGTCCCATTTTTCCTATAGCATAAGCTTTAGTACTTCATTTTTTTTACTGGTGGCCTCTCCTTATGCATGAAGAATATAGGACTGTCATTGAGTCATAAACCCGTTGCATCGACATACATATCTGCATCCCAGTTCAAAATCTAGTTTTGCATTGCGTGGTCCACATTTAAATACATGCCTTTGATTATCATTTGACTAAAACATAGTTTACATTGTTGATTAACATGAGTATATACCCTACTAATTTGTGGCATAAATCAGTTATAATAACATTTTGTATCAGTGAATTGCACGCATACATAACACTTGCTGGCTGTTCGTTAAATAGGCAAGCTCATGTACATCCCTGTTTACTTGCTATTATGTTGTGTTTACCCTTTTACGTAATCAATTCGGTCCATGTTTGCTACATCAAAAATTGTATGAGTTATTCCCACGTCATGTACCATTCTTTACTACCACTTAGTCCCTTTTGTATATTTCTACAGTCACAGGTTGTATATCAAAATTTAAAATATTGTTAGGACCAAATAATTATATTTAGCGTTTATCGAAGTTGCTAATTTGAAATAAGTTTAATCCTGACTCGAGTGTTTGTGTATTTTCATGGAACGATTGGGTCAGGCCCTAAGTGTTACAGGTTTAGAGATTTCAGCTCGCAACAGGAAAGGACGCGAAGACGCACGCGCGCTAGGCTAAAAAAAGTAACTTTGTTTAAAGGCACGTATGTATATATTTTAATTTCCGCTATACAAATTTGTAAAACTTTGATATTTATGAGAAATTTTATTCCACTGCAACTTTTGTACTATGTGATTCTATATTTAATTCTGTTAAACCGTGTAAGCCAATAACAAGCTGTTGTTTTGAACATTCTGGGTTGGTTTAATTACCGACTTAGAACAGGCAAAATGCCAGGTCATTACAAGTGCCAAAAAATGTTGCTATAGACCAAAAATTATTTGTGGCAACACTTTCTTGGTGTTTCGTTTTACCGTGTTGCTTTAGAGTCAAAGGGAACATCTTTGTGACCCTAAGGCCACATCGGTATAGGTGTTTCCACAGGTACTAAATTTACAAAAATGTGGAGTCTACTAAAATCTGCATCTCGATTTCACGGAATCCTGTTGTGCCACTAAAATTTGTAGCCGGGTTCACGGAATCCTATTATGGGGCCCACATGCATTAATCTATGGCGACACTTTTACCATCCAATGACAACACTATATCATAGCTACGACAACACTTAACATCATATACTACAACATTATATCATAGTTATGCCAACATAATATAACATACTACAACATAACAACAATTAACATCACATATTGAAATTAATAAAAAAAATCATTTCAATTAATAACCTGTAACACAAGTACTACTCAGTCAACTACAAAATAACAAAACATAGACAATAAATTCAGTTTTACTAAGTACTTACAAACACAGCCAGTACTAAATTCATGTTTACATCAAACTAAAACAGTTTCAAAATATAATACTAGCCTCCAGTGCGTTCAATGCCTCAGCAGCCTCCAGTACCTCTAGTGCCTTCAGTAACAAGTTCTTGAAAATCTTCATCACCGCCTCCTTCACCTGCAAAATAAAGCAATTTCAAAAGTCATGCTTTTCAGCAAAGCCTCTAATACAACTAATGCATTTCAGCACAACCGAATTCATGCATGCCTCAGTTACAAACCGGTGAAATGCCTCATTTACATTGCGACACAAAATGAGAGGCATGCATGCCTCAGTTGCATTTCAGCACAAACTATGGCCATAGTACAACTAAGTTGCATTTCAACATAAAGACATTTCAGTACAATCTATGGCATGCATACCTCAGTTGCATAACTGTCCGATTGAAGAGAAATGCCACGACTCGTTGAAGTACAAACTCAACCATTGTTTCAATTACGAACTGACGTGTCATTACTGATTGAAGAGAAAATAAAATTCTTAAAATTCTGTGTTTCATTACTGAAGCATCAGTCCTGTACACGATCAGTTTCATTTTCACATTTCCTAAAACTTTTGTGAAGCCATGATTACCACACTACGCCATAAAAAGCAGCAAAACACTTAACAAAACAATGTAAGAATTAGACTGATGCTTCAGCAAGCGGATATTGTAAGAATTCTGTAGTTCATTACTGTATTTCGTTACTATCAAACCATAAAATTAAGCAAAAATACATCCAGCAGTGTGTGTCTGCATACGATCTCCGATTTACAGAATTTGTAAGGGCCTTGCACTACAAAAACATGAAGTGGAAAGTAACGCATCACTTTTGCTGGTACTTTGTGAATCCGCTTCTCCGGATCATTGTCAATAGCCACTTTCTTTTCCGGTATAACCCACCTTGAAAATCCATAAGTTATGCAGTTATTTTCCTTTTCATTTTCTGCCCAATATAGCATGCAGTCATTTGGAAATGCATGTATTCTTTGGTAATCGAGCCTTAAATCTTTAATGATATTTTTGGTAGCATTGAAAGATAAAGGGATGCGGGCTTATGAAAAAGATTCTTTTATCAACTCTAATAAATCGCTGAATGCAGACTCGATGATTCTATGTAGGCATTTTAAATAATAAATCTTGATAATGAAACTTAATTGAGAAAATTTAGCACACCCAGGATATAATGACTGCTTTCCCTCTTCAGCACGTTGATGAAATTTTCTAGCATCGACATCTATTCCATTTGATCCATTAGAAGATCCACATTCATTGTTCTGCATATTTCCACAAGTATGCTGCTTCCAGGATCTAAATAAGAAACCTCACAAATCCATTTCATGTACAATTCAGATGAATTATTCCAAATCATATGGTCGTAGACTACCTCTTGACGATGCCACTTGCGATTATGACACTTTTTGCAAGGGCATGTAATTTCATCACCTATCGCGAATCTAGAAAAAGTATTTCGAATAAAAAGTTTCAGCCCACTGATGTATTCTTCACTGAACTTAGGAAGTTCTGCCCATAGTTTTTCCTCGTCGTTCATCACTAATTGACAAACAAATAATATAAATAAATATCATTTAGCCATGACTATAAGGACAAAGACAAACATAATAATAAAATCAGGAATATGATTACACCTGAACGCACAAGTAAATCAGTAAATTAGGCAACACAACAATAAATCAGAAAAAATTGAAATATACATTGAATGCTACCTTAAGCAGCAGATCAAATCGAATCCCTAACTGAAATTTGAAACCTAAATGAACCCCAATTGAAGACCTAATTGAAACACTGAATCCCTAATTGAACTTGAACTCGAACTTGCCCTAATCGAACTCCAATTAAGCCCTAATTGAACCTGAGAGTGAGTGTTTTAGAGATTGAACGGCGGAGTATTTTGTTTGAGAATGAGTGTTTGAGAGGTTGAGTGAATATTTTGTTAAGTGTTTTGTCGAATTGTTTTTGTTTCCCGCCTTAAACATTATTTCTTGCGGATCGCTAACCTGGACCGTTGGATCGTGTTGACGCAGATTGATAATTTTATTCACCCAGCTATTGCAACACATGGTTGTTGTATATGCTAACACATTGAAGCGTGTGTTGCAATAGATAAAAAACAACATAGATATGGCAACATTGTAGCTAGCAATACCATGGATTTTCGTTGTAGTAGGCCATCTATGGCATAGTGCGTGTATGTAACGAACATATCACGGTCATAGTAGACATGGTGAGAAGCACCAGTATCTACCCACCAACCCTCTGATCTATCAACAAGGTGAATCTCAGTAAATATAGCCGTTAAAGGCTCCTCAGTCGTGTTAGCCTACGGTGCAGGGCCTGGTCTGTTCCGACACTTACGTGCCATATGACCTGCTTTTCCACAGTTGTAACAGAGAAACAACTTTCTAGGTTCACTCTTTTGGGCTGGTTTCTTTTGTCCTTTTTGTTTCCCTTATGGTTTCCAATTTTGTTTGTAACGATGATTTTTATTTTTAAATGCTTTCGCATTTGGCTTCAGATTAACTGGTTGGCCTTTTTATTGTTGTTGTTTGTGACAACTAGCTCTTCCTCTTTATGGTTTTGTTTGCGTGTTTCCTCCTCAATATGGAGGCGAATGATCAAGCTCTTTAAGGAATATTTTTTAGTCTTGTGCCTTAGCGGATTCTTTAGAAATCTTTCCATCTTTGGGGCAATTTGCCAATTATTACAGTAATTTGAAATTGTTCATTCAAAGCCATACCTTTGTAGATGATATCATGAGTTATTTTCTAAAGCTAATGAGACTGCATCTCTACTAACTTGTTATTTGCAGCGGCAGAAGAAGCAGAAGCTATTAGTTGTCTGATTGTCTTAATTTTTTTGGAAACCTAATGGCTAAGTCATGTACAAAGTCGCTCTCTTGAAGATGTTTCAGCGATCTGCTCAACGGTGCAGAGCAGTTCGTACGTTTTGCCGCCGCTTCTAGGATAAAACAACATCTTCTATAATCTCATATCGCTTGCACAACAAATTGAGATTGATTTACAAAGAGAAAAATGTAACAGATATGTCATCTCATGTCATGAGATGACACATCTATTGCATTTCTCTCTAAATTAATAATTATACTACTCTTTTGTATTGTAGATAAAAAATAAATCAATGAAGACGAGTATTTTGAAGAGAGAACAAGAGAAAAAGATTATTGTATATATTATGCTTTTTCTATTATATTCCTTATATAGAAAAAAAGAAAAGAGTAACATCTGCTAGTTTAGTGGGAGGAAAATTGGACCGTAATGAATAACATTATTAAATAAGAGAAACATTCAAAAGATTGCACTTTTTAACATCTAAATTTGCAAGTTTCAAAAGAGATGATAATAAATGTTAATTGATTATCATTCATTGCAGTATTTAAATACCATTTATTTTTCTTTTTGTAACAGCTCCAATAAAGGTCACATACATATATGACCGTGACTGTTTAATCACAATAATGGCTCATTAATATATTTACATATGTGTAAATATATTACCATTATTACTTTCAACGGCTCTATTGTATTAATTGCTCAATAATAAATTTTTGGTAACTTGCAATTAATTTTTAAATAAATTCATTACATATATAAAATATTCCCAACACTTACATTTATAAAGGTTACTATAGTGGGGTGATAGATTGTCTAAGCTAAATGCCCAATGATCACGGTTCAAGGCTCTCTTTACTTAATTTTTTGGACCTTGTGCATTTCACCTAGCTACTTTTCCTATTTGGCTCGGTCAACCCAACTAGTTGGGCTGACGCTACCACCATTCTATCTCTAGTGACCATTATCTTTCAATATTTTATAAAAAACATAAGAACGTGCCCCCACTTAACATCTTTTTTTTGAAAGTAAAAAGGCATGATATCTTAAAATTTCACTTTAATGGAGTTCATTTTATTTTGAAACATGTTGCGAATGAAGGGGACTCAAACTTGGTGTGTGTTCATCTTTTTTATCATAGTAGAATATAAATAATTCAAAAGAGCAACAATTCATAAAACAAATGAAAGTGAGGCTATCATTCTAAGCTAAAAGAAAATTGAAATACTCTTTAAATATGAGGAAGAACTAAAACAATTATATAATAATCTAATACTTCCTTTTTATGCTTTTAACTAGATGTAGCAACATCTTATTACAAAGTTTATAATGATGCTATAGAGGTATTTAGTTTAGGGGAAAATGTTAAAATAACTTCTATGAATAAGGACATCATATTTTGTTTTTTGTTTCAAGGAACTGCAATTTTTCCATGTCTACATTTTCTACATGACTTTCTTCAGACCCTCTAAAAAACCATTTGCTATTCAAAAAATCTCGGGTTTTAGTAACATTAAAGTTGATAAGTTCATGATAAAGTCTAGATCGCCAGAATCATGGGTTTCAATAACAAATGGAAAAAAATTCAATCAAAGTTGACAAGCTCATCAACTTCAGAGTCGAATATTCCTTTATCGAAATTGATAATAAAGCCTATGTCGTTGGAATCCATAAATCCAAGCCTGATCTCTAAATTGAAACTTAAATCTAGAAAAATTCGAAGATTAATGTCGATAATTGCTATGCCGTAAACAACAGGAAAAGAAATGTTTGAAGAAAAAGAAATGAAAAATTCTATAAGCACTGGTGATGAAGTCATGCCCTTGAGGGTATTATTTCTTCGTCCCAATTCCCTATTTTGAGGTATTTAGTGCTTGAATCAAATACTTATACAATGTACTTTAAAATATCGAATCTAAATCAAGCTTAATAATGGTATTATTGATTCAAAAACAACATGCATGAATTACATTTCATGATATTTAGATACATAATTTAAAATTTTGAAATACAACAGACTGTCTATACGAAGTTATACACTATTGTATGTTACATGTACTATTAAAATATGGTTAAAAAAAATTCAACTATAAAACAAAATATCATTTCAGAAGTTAAAATTGAAGTCTTTTAGGAGGCGAATGACATGTAAAAATATATTGTAATTTAGAATTTTATTTGTAGAATTGTCTATGTTGACTAGTAAACACAAAACTAAATACAATATATCACTATATTTCCAAAATTTCTCAGGATATAAATGAAATGTAAAACAACAGTTTGATGTTGTATTTTATGTGTGTAGTCGTTTGTCATGACCAGTGCATGCAAAATGAAATATTTATGTATCCATGTGATTGCAAAGTCTTCTAGGATGAAAGTGACATGTAAAACGATAATTTAAAGTAGTTTTTTTTTTTTGTAAAGTGATCGATTAAGTCCAGTTTGAGAAAAATGAAATATCAGTGTAGCATTTTAAATGTAAAGTTTGTCAGGATGTAAATGACATTCAAAACGATAGTTTGGTGTAGCATTTTTCTTGTCAAAATTTTATCATGACCGGAGTGTGCAAAATGACATATCAATGTAGCACTTTAAATGAAAAAAATATTAGTACTTAAATGACATGCTAAGTAATAGTTTAATGTAGCGCTTTGTTTGTGAAGTCATCTATCATGACCAGTGTGTGCAAAATTAAATATCAATGTAGCATTTTAAATGCAAAGTTTGTTAGAATGTAAATGACATGCAAAATAATAATTTGATTTAACATTTTGTTTCTGAAGTCATCTATTATGACCTTTAAGAGCGAAATGAAATATCAATGTATCAGTCTAATTGTAAATTCTACTAAAATGTAAATAACCTGCAAAATGATAGTTTGATCAAACATTTTGTTTGAGAAGTTGTAGCACCACCCATTCTAAGGTACGAAATTAAGCGCTACAAGTGTTGCAGCCATTCAGGCCTGGCCCTAAGCATAGGCCGCCTAAGGCCTCCGGCTGGTGGTGGCTGATGATGGGCCTCAGCAGCTTTGATATGTATTTTTATAGTAGGATGACTTTAGTTTTCTAATGTTTATGTAGTAGGTTGGTTGAGACACAGGGCCTTCTTGCTAGTGTGTGGGGTTCGATTCCTACCAGCTACACTTTTGAGGCCTCGCCGCATTTTTTCTTCCTACTCATTTTGATATTTCGCCTTGGGCCTCCTGAAGTTCAAGGCCGACCCTACAACCATTCATAAAATTAAATTTTGTCGATCGAACTCAGGCACGTTATCAATACCGATACCAAATGCACATGAACATAAAACAAAATTTAACATTAATTCAGAAACACACATGAACATAGAACAAAATTAAACATTAAATCCAGTACATCCTTTTACCTTCTATATTCATTACATTACATAGCTCCGTAACATTTCTCTATTTTCAAATAAAATATAAATACAAAATATTTCTATAATGACATATGAGGATGCCCTGGATTAATAGCAGTACTTGCAATACTTATTACATATGAGGATGCCCCACTACGATTTTGATTTGCGTTATACCTATGGAGTGCTCCCTGATACCCACAGGGTTAGTGGAGTTTACAGTACTTTATAGACGACAATATTTATAAACGATGTAAAAGTAAAAATGTAATCTTGCTTATGCTATTTTCAATAGAATATTTACGATAGACACTATTATAATAGTGTATTGTATTATATATATATATAGATATATATATTATCACGGATCCTCAGAGGATGGGAATCACAAACATCCTTTAAATTACTAATGCATTTCATTTGAATAGTTCACTTGAGTCGATTCATTTTCATAAAAATGTTAGTCCTGATCTGATTGTTTTGCTTTTGCTTTTTTCCCGAGTCAGACTGAGTATTACAGTTTGAGATTTCATTTTCCGAAGCTGGAGTTTTGTTGAAGATCGTATCTCTATCTATTTATCCATTTCAAATATTTCCCTGTCTCTATTACTAGTTAAGTTCAGCCAGTTGTTTATGTATTAGTGGAAGGCTTTGTATTTAGACTTCTGTTGTATCTGATTATATAGCTTTGATATTATGTATTATTTTGAGGTTTTGTACATAGTAGCTTCATAACCTACTATTGTATATGATTCTATTTTGATTTTTTATATTTAACCCAATAGAAATAGCAATTTGCTATTTCAAGCGATTTGAGTCGATTTTATTATCGACTTAAAACACTCGAAAAGGAGGGTCATTACCGTTGATATCAAAGCTTTGGTTTTATATAAACCATAGCTTATAAGGTTAAAGATCATCCTAGATAGGTTAGCAGTACACTAGAATGAGTATAATCATCCCCAGAATCATTCTTAAGAGCGCATATTTTGAAAATTATAAATGATTTTAAATGGTTTAAAAATGGATTTTTATATATGAAAACTTGTGTTAAAATTTAGCTTTGTCCTGGAATTTTCCTTTCTTTTGAATCCATTTCTTTAGTCAGGTTTCTTCCAATTAGGATTCGTTGGTTAAATCCCAATTCTTGTTCTAAATTCTTATTAGGAAATTTAGAATTTCTAGCTTTCGAAATCCTAATATTCTTTGACTTATTATGGTGTCCATCCATTGTAGATTCCCGTTAAGTAGGTTATTTAGGTAGTTCAACTTCTAGCTCGGGTTCCGGACTTATCTTTGAACTAATTAAACTAATAATGGAGAATTCTAAGTGTAACCTATATTAAGAATTATATGAAATATGAATGAGTTAATAACCAGTGTAATAATCATTTAGTTTATTGATTTCGGAAAAAGCATTCTTGATGTGTTATATATGAACTTAAAGGATTATATATTTAGAAAATCAATACAAATAAGGTTTATAAGATGATTAATTATAAATGAACGGAGTTACAGAATTTATAAATTTTGCATGAAATGGTTTTGAAACAATAACAATGATTTCTAGATAAACTTAAATATTAATTATATTTCATAAACATGATATTTTGGAACTGTAACTTGATCGTGAATCAAACGTGTATAAAATATTAACTTGAGTCAATTAAATGATATTGAAATATTAAACTAAATTAGAAAGATGTTTATGAAAGAATAAGCCCTGCTTTATATGGACATAAAATTTTGCAGAGAATAATGATTATGAATTAATATATTACAAATTAAAATTATAATGTTAATTAGATTTTTGTAAGTATACTTTAGGCAAACCTTAATGTTATGGTGTTGCAAAATTAATTAAACTAACTACATTTATTTTCTAATCCGAGTTTAGTCATTAGAAATAAATGTTGAACTTAGGAAACATTGAAACAAGTGTAAATGTAAATTAAATTTCTTAATATTAAAATGCTAGGAATAATATTGATATGAATTTTAACTTAAGAAGATTGAACTGAATATAAACTGAACTAGTATATTGATTTATGTATAAACATGAACTTGGCTGTGTTCTTGAGGATAATAAGATTTGGGAATTGCTTAAAATGGAATTTAACGAATAAACTTAAAAATAAATTAAAAGCACAATTGTGAATTAAAAATCTGCAATTAAAGTGACTATCGAATGTATGTTATGAAACAACATATAAAATATTTTGTGAAATATTATGTGATTTCTAATTGCAAATTTATGTAGTTATGAAAGAAGTTAAATTATAATAAATAAACGAGTGGGGAAGAGATATATAATTTTCTATTTTTGAAATTATAACATGTAACAGCCCGCATTTTACGTATAGGAAGATCGTAAAATATTTTTATTTTATTCCCTAAGGGTTGGATCATTTTCATCTTTTGATATGTTGCTTATGGGGATGTGAGACATGTCCATAATTTTTACTAAAAATTTTTGTGACCATTTTGCACCTATCAGTCTTGTATAGGGCATAACATTTGACTCATATCAAATCAAAGGCTGAGACCTGTGCCATTAGAAAGGAATTGATGTTTGCCTTTCCGTAGAGTAGTTACATTAAATATTTGGTTTAGCAGTTTGGGAGGAATCGTTGTTTTAAGGTTTTTTAGTTGGCTGTTCAGGATTTTGAACCACAATAGACTAATTTGGAAAGGCCCATTGGTGGGCTAATTGAAGGGTATAAATAGGGGGTAAGAGGTATGGGAAATGGTTTACTTCCCCTTTCTCTCATTAGGTGGCCTTGTGCTCCTCCTTCCTCTAACACCTTTCCACCATTAAAAAAAATCAAAATCCAAAAGGGGAAATCATAGATCTACACCATTGGAGGCTAGATCTACATCAATTGAAGCAAGGATTCATCGGATCAAAGGGTTTGTGCGAGATGCTTGCTGTCCGGATTCATATTTCCATCATTTTAGCTTGTTTTGGAGAATTGGTGAGTGATTTGCATCTCTCACATGGATTCAATGAAGTATGTGAATATTTGGTCATGTTTTCCATCAAATTCAATCATTTTCCCATAGATCTATACCATGATAAGTTCATTTTCATATGAATCACCCTGTGATCTAGTTAGCATGTTTAAAACTGATAATTCTTATCTCATTATACATGTTTATGCAAGTTAGATTCACAATTTAGATATAATTTTATTTATCATGTTTTTTGGTGAATTTGCATAATTTGATGATAGTTGTTATTTTCATAATGTTAGTGCTTCTATAACATGCTTATGATTATATTGGATGAGCTGGTTTCCTCAAATTTGTCATTCGGTGAAGTTTTGATCAAAATTGTAGTTGAATTGGGGTTGTACAGTGGACCGATCGGTCTAAAATCATGTCTTGGGGAACAAGCCAGAGATGGTGTTTCAGGTGGACCGACTGGTGGTGTTTCAGTGGACTGACCGGTGATGTTTCAAGTGGACTAATCGGTGGGCGTGTTCCAGAATAAGCCGATCGGTGGGTGTGTTCCAGGATGGACCGATCAGTGGGAGTGTTCAAGGAGGGCCGATCTGTGGGTATTCCAGGGGGGCCGATTAGAACTATATGCTGCTCCAGGTGGGGGCCGATCGAACCCTAGCCGCAGCGCAGTGGTGTAATTGGCTCGGTGATGGTGTGATTTCGAAGTAAATTCGAGTAGTAAGGTTCGAAGTGTTGAAAAGTGTTCGTTGATCGGTGTAGAGCAGCAAATGATGTGACAACTCAAAGGCCGTGAGATGGTGGATAATGGTTGCTCGATAAGGTTTCTTGGGCTATGAAAAGTCATCGAGTTGGAAGACTAGAGATGAGAAGGCCGAAAGATTATCGTTGTTGTAAGTTCTAGCAGGCTCAAAGCAGCGGTACGATAGGGGCACCTAAAAGGCCGGTTGTAGGTCGAGTACCCTGGGTTTCGTTGAAAGGTCTAGTTGTCAAGGTTAGACATACATACATATCATTGAAAGGCGTATGGAGTTTTAGCTAGAACTGGGGTTACCATTAGCCCTTAACATATGGCAAGGTTGGCTGTTATACGATTAACGATGGTTTCGAAGCAGGATTGGCAGTGATAGCCAGAGTCTGTCATGATTGATTAGTTGCCTTGTTTGAACCATCTCATGTAGATTGTCTAACGTCGAAGAGATGTTCCTTGGGTGCTTGTCTGATATTGGTTTAGGCCTCTGGGGCTTGTTCTTCAAGGGTGTTGAATTCGATTAGGATGACTTACATGAGATATATAATTTCGATTTCATGAGTGCTTTGCCATGATTGAATGAGCGTTCTGGTTTTCATGGATGTATGGTTGAAATGTTATCGTGAAGGCTATCACTGTCCGATGTGGGGAAAACGAGAGTTGAGTTCTTCTATGATATTTTGGGTAGATTAGTATGTTTATCTATCCATTCTCATATACTTTATTAATGAAGTTTGTTAGCTGTTTTATCGTTCACTAAGACTGTTGTTTGACTCAAGGTTTTATGTTTCCTCTTATTACCTTGGGTTGTTCACCCGGTTGTGGAAGGGCAGACTAGGTAGTAGGTGACAAGTGATTAGTGAGGGCGATGCTGTGGTGCCAAGGCGAGCAGGAGGCTGGTGTATTACTTTTACTACTTTCTAGTATTTCTATATCTGTTGTTTGAGATGCTCTATGAGTGTTATAGTGAGGCCTTATGTACATACTTGACACTTCCTATGATGTTGGGATAATCTTTCATGATGTTGTGAAAGTTTGAAAAGTTTGCTATATGATGCTTCTCTACTATTACCTGTTGTATATGTTTTATTATATTTTATCCTTGCACTGTGAGTTTTACGACAGGTTCCGATGTTGTTTACCTACTTTGATGATCGCCCGTAGCTACCTGGCATACCTTTCAGCGCATTATTCCTCTTGTTTAGTGCAGGGGTTATCGGTGGTCGTCACATTTGGTATTTGTGCTCTGTTTAACGATTTTAGCCAAAGTTTAAAGACGTAATTACGTTTGAAAGACGTATTTGTTGATTTCAGTTGGATGCTTACTATATATATTAGCATATATAGTAGTTGCGGTTGTTTTCCTTTAGCTATTTTCTTGAAAGTGGCTAATTGTTCTAAATTGCAGATTTAGAATGAGTAGAAGAACAACAAGACACGCTGCTAGGGGAGCTAATACTGGAGGGGGAAATGGCGGTGAACCAGACTACCCTACCATGTTTGAAGCCATGATAGAGGCATTCATGTGAAGGGCCCCCGCTCTAGTGGCAGCTACAGTAGACGTAGGGGTTCAATTGCTTAGGGTTATGGATTTTGCAAAGCTATGCAAAGATTATACATCTCTACGAGGAAAAACATTCAAAGGATCTGAGCCAGCTAAAGAGATTCAGAGGTGGATGGATTCTTGTGTTCGCATCTTTGGAGACTTAAGTTTGGATGGTGCGACCAAGAGAAAGCTTACATCAAGGCAACTGCAAGGCAGGGCCATGGAATGGTGGAATTCAGTCACGCTTGAGACTCCAGAGGAAGAAATTTCATGGGAGCAATTCTAGGCTAAGTTTGAAGCAAAGTTTGCCTCCACTACTTAGAAATCTTCTCTATTCAAGAAGTTCGTGGAGCTAAAACAGAATGATCGTTCTGTGCTTGATTATGTTTCTGATTTTGAGGCCTTGTCCAAATACGCTCGTTCATGCATTGATACACCTTATCAGAAGAAAGAGAGGTTTGTTATGGGGCTGGATACCTATATTTGAAGGCTGTTGGTGGATCGCCTTGATGATACATTTGAGAAGCTTATGGAAAAGTTGTTATCCATGAGAGCTTGTTTCTTATGGAAGCAAATGTCGTCGCTGCAACCAAAGAATTTAAGAAACCACATCAGGGTGGTAATAATAAGAAGAGGAAGAAGCAACAACAGAAAGGAAAGGATGGAAAGAAGAAGCCTAAGAGTGAGTGGTTTGCTTTAACTGCCAAGGGTCATTACTCGAATGAGTGCAAGAATCCCAAGCTGAGAAGAAGTGCTTCAAGTGTGGAAAGCCTGGGCTTGAGAAGAAAGACTGTCCAGAATCAGCTAAGGGCAAGCAGGTTGTGAAGGCATATGCTTTGGAAGCCGTGCCAATTTCTTCAAGAGCTCTTACTGCAGAGGAAAAGGGAAAGGGTGTCATCGTTCAAAGTACTCATTCTGTCCGAGGTGTTTCAGTTTGTGTGTTGTTCGATACTGGAGCATTACATTCTTTCATTTGCAATGAGCTTGTTTGTCGCTTGGGTTTGGAACCCGAGATTTGTGATAGACCATTGATCGTGACTAATCTAGTTGGGGGTTCATCCAATCTTTGCATGATTTTCCATGGTCTAGCGTTGTCGAGTCATGGTTGCTCTTTTGTGTGTGATTGCTTTGTTCTTAACTTCGTTGGGTTTGGGATCATCTTGGGAATGGATTGGCTCAAGAGATGTGCGGCAAGGGTGAATTGCAAGAAGCTATAGGTGAGGGACGGTGATGTGGAAGGGCGAAAGGTGATGATTAGATGTAAGCGCGAGGCGGGGGTCTTCGTGAGCTATCTATATTAGCTTGGGATTCCACAGGAAGACTCGTCATCTGTGCTGATCACTAATGAGTATGAGGATGTCTTTGACGAGGTCAAAGAGTTGCCGCCGCATCATGAGATCGAGTTTAGGATCGATTTGGTAGAGGGTGTTAGACCAACATTTATGACTCTTAGGCAGATGACGCCTAAGGAATAGTGAGAGCTGGAGGTGCTAGTTCGTGACCTTCTGGGGAAGGGATTCATTCGGAGAAGTGTACCCGAATGGGGTACACCGGTCGTATTTGCAACCAAGATAGATGGCTCATTAAGATTGTGTGTGGACTATCGTTGTAGTGACCATCCTTCTCGGTCGATCCAAATAAATTGTTAAACCGACTTAAATCGAACCATACGCTAACTTTGGGCGCACAACACATCGGAACAAACGACTTTTATAAATATCATAATAATGTTACATCAAAGTACAAAATATCAGAGTATCGACAATAATACACAGCGGAAAATAAATTTACAGTAAATGTAATAAACAATAATGATAAACAATCATTAAAAATTCATATAACATCCAGAGTGCATTTTACAACTGTATAAGCATTAAAAAAAAAAAATTACACTTATATAGTCTGTCAACCCATCGATTGACATACAACTAGACAATTGGGATTAGTGTATGTCAAATATCATCCCAATACCCGTTTCGGTTTCAACCAACAAATAATGTTTGTTATTTGTACAGTTGGGCGATGTGTAAAATATATCTTCCTAATCAATATTAGTTAAATAGGTGTACATAAACAAGCCGTCCCACTTGTAAATGAATATTTATTTTATTTAAGGAAAATTTTGTACAGCGTATATAAATAATTTATATATCGCATATATATTTTTATTTTCCACTTCACATCACAATCACAACACAATAAAGTCAATCAAATCGTCCATGATCTTTGGTCGAGGGAGGTGAGCTAACAAGCACCGTATACAATTTATAATGATTAAAACTGATAAAAATCTACATTTGCAGTTCATATATGCAGTTATAAAATAAATAACTGTACGAAAAATTATAGTGAGAAGTTCTTACATTCATTTCCACTCCGTCATTCTTTAATTGATGATTTCAAAACCATTTGGGTTTAAACTCGCCTCAAATTCAAATTTCCTCCATTTTTGATCTAGTCAGTTCTGAAATGTTGAGTTCGTCTTCACGATTTCAGCGAACTTTGTTTCGTCGAATTCTGATAAGAATCAAACGAGTTATCATAGTTTGAACCTTAATTAAATAATTAATTACTTAAATGTTGTTAATATTTAAACTGCAACAACTTTTGCAAACAGAAACGAAATCACACAATTTCAGATCCATTGGAATCACAACAACAAACACCACAACATGGAGCAGACCAAAACTGAAATAGAAGCCATTTGGATTTTTGATAAAATTAAACATCTGTTTAATTTTATTAAAAACAATCATTAAAACGATTTCTGAAACCGAACAATATGAGAACTCCTTCTCACTAAATTATATTTTATCATGTTATTGTATTCATGTATAAAAATATATAGAATTTCAAGTGTAGCCTACTCCATAGTGGGAGGTGCGCGCGCGCACACACACATACACACACACACACACACACACACACACACATATATATATATATATATATATCAAGTTGGAGATGCGCGTACAGCCTTGTCTGAGGGCCGTGCCCAATATTTGGTTGCATACTTTTTTGTATGCATTGTGATATTTTGGAATTCATATTTCCAAAGATTTTGGTTTGAGATCCCGAAGTGAAATCTACTTTGATATAAAGCTGGAAATGTATTTCAAATGATTTGAAATAAGATACCAAAAAATAAAGTCCAAAGGAATAGATATTTTTTCGTTAGAAATATAATTTTCAATATATATATGGAATGTATAAAATGGTCAAGTAATGGAATAATTATTCGATTGTTAAAAATATAATTTTTAACATATATATGCACTGTATAAAATTGTTGTAATAGCAATGAAATGTTCTATTGTTTGTGTTCTGACGCGTCGTGTTCTCAAAGCAATCCGGGCTTCGAACGGTCTTGGTCGGTTTAGCGATCGATTTAGACCGAGCGAAATCCGTATCGTTACAATTGTGAGCTGAACAAGGTGACCAAGAAGAACAAGCATCCGTTGCTAAGGATTGATGACTTGTTCGATCAGCTTCCCGAGGTCAAAGTTTTTTCTCAGATGGATTTGGCAACGGGATTTCGCCGGTTGAGGGTGGCGAATGATAGTGTGCCAAAAACTGCTTTTAGGACACCCTCCGGTTTCTTCGAATGGTTCGTGATGCCATTCGGGTTGGCTAACGCACCAGCGTACTTTATGGATCTTATGAATAGGGTTTTCAGATATCAGTTGAACAAGTTTGTGCTTGTGTTCGTGGATGACATTCTGGTTTACTCTCGGAATGAGGAAGAGCACAAGACGCACTTGAGAGTAGTGTTGGAAATTTTACGAAAGCATCAGCTGAGAGCTATGTTCTCAAAGTGTCACTTCTACAAGAGTGAAGTGAGGTTCTTAGGACATATTATTTCTGGAAATGGGATAGTAGTTGACCCCACTAAAGTAGCAGCAACCCAGGACTGGGACAGACCTAGGAATGCGACAGCTGTGAGAAGTTTCCTCGGGTTGGCTGGTTATTACCAATGGTTTATCAAGGATTTCTCCAAGGTAGCTGCACGGTTGAGAGGATTGACGAAAATGAACCAAGTGTTCACATGGGATGCAAAATGTGAACAAGCGTTCAGGATCCTGAAAGAGAACTGACGAGTGCTCTTGTGTTGACTATTCCAAGCGGGAATGAAGAGATGATTGTGTATACGGATGCATGTGTTACTGGGCTTGGAGTAGTGCGAATGCAAAAGGATAAGGTTGTGGCCTATGCGAGTCGACAACTGAAGCCGCATGAGAGAAATTACCCAACTCATGATTTGGAGTTGGCGGCGATTGTGTTTGCTATAAAGATGTGGAGACATTACCTACTGGGAGTTCGATTTGAGTTGTTTACGGATCACAAGTCATTGAAGTATCTTTTCTCACAAAAGGATTTGAATATTCGATAGCAACGATGGTTAGATTTTCTGGCATTGTATGATTTTGGTATAGCCTATACTCTTGGTAAAGGTAACACAGTTGCAGATGAGTAGAGTCGAAAACTTGCAAGTCTAAGGGCGATGTTTTCAGAATGGAAGAGCCTTGAGTATTTGGCAAGGTTGGGTTTCAGGCCAAGGTGTGAGTTGGAACCTGAAATGTTAGCAAGCTTGTCAATAAGACCTACTCTTATCGAAAGGATTGGCTAGAGCCAAAAGAAAGATGCAAAGCTTGTCGATTTTATCCAGAAACTGGAACTAGAGGATAAAGAGTTCAAGGTCGATCCAGAAGGTTGACTTCGAAAGAAAGGGCGATTAGTTGTTGCCGATATCAACGGATTGAGAGATGGTGTTCTGAAGGAATGTCATCACTCAAAGTTGACGATTCATCCCAGTGGTAATAAGATGTACCAGGACATGAAGCGAGTCTACTACTGGGAGGGGATGAAGCGAGATATTGGAAAGTTCATTTCCAAATGCATGAAATGTCAGTTGGTGAAAGTTGAACAGAAAAAGCCGAGCGGTTTGCTTCAGCCATTGGAAGTTCCTACATGGAAGTGGGCGCAAATATCAATGGATTTTATCGATGGACTACCTAGAACCAGGGCAGGGAACAAAGGAATTTGGGTCATCGTGGATTGCTTGACCAAAAGTGCATGGTTCATTCCTGTCAAGTCGACTAGGATGGCATCGAAATTGGCTAACTTTATGTGAAATGGATAGTTCATGTGATGACCCAAATTTCTAGTATCTTCCGAGTTGATCAAACAACACAACCCTACCAAATTGTACTGGAAACCCAGATGTCAATAGAAAGAAATTAGAGGGTGAGGTAAGAAAGAATTAAATGTTAGAATAGAAGAATAGGGAGAACCAACATAACACAGAGTCTCACACCGTAGCGGAACAAAATATAATACATAAATGACTTTATTGAAAGCTTGAAGTAATATACTTACATACATCAGTGTACAACAGACAAATCTGAACAGTTATAACAATCTGTCCTCAAATACAACACACAACGGAATATACTAGATAAAATCATACGTCTGAACTCCTCCAGCACGTCTTCTGAACTTCGTATTATCCAATAACCTGAACCTGTACAACCCGGTCTAACCCGAGCATTACAAATACTGGGTCAGTCTAGTGAACCAGAGTGGGAAAAACTCGCCAAGTTTATAATATCATCCAACTTGATTTTAAAGTTAAAAATAATTTTGAAGAAAAGGATAATCGTAAGACCAAATCCATATATAAATACGAATGGTTTTTACCTTACGATAACCCAAAAACATTTTGAAAATAATATTGTTCTGATATTATGATAGTGTCTAAATACAAATAAATATCAATCTAGCAGAACGCTTGCATCTCACACTCTACATATATAGTATATAACCAAAACCGCGACGCTTATTGGAGATTGGACTCCGACTATGACAAGGTATGGAACCACCTTCCGATAGTGTATCTTTAGAGTGGAATACATTGGGTTCAACAAGAACGTCTTGCAACCTGGCCGCACATGACCGACCACTCATTTCGCTTAAGTGTATCAAATGTATATCACTAACGGTTGGGATCAGCATCCGTTTCCCGGAAAAGAGACAACATCGAAATAGATTAAAGAAGGAAATGGATTTTCGCTAGATAGGTGATTATACGCCCTAATGGGAGTGACCTACATAGCCATGCTCCTGGTTGATGAGTCTTGAGGATATAATCGACTTTCGGAACATCTGGCCACCATTCACATCGTCCATACACGTCATCCAGGAACATGATGAACCAAAGGCACCCTCCTAACGCATCCAAAGGATCAGTAGCGAGTAGTCATTGTAAGCCACAAAATCCCACTTACGAACCGATTCATGTCAGAATACCTCTAGCTGCAGACCAAAGAATATTCGACAAATAATCCTTCCATTTATGAAAATCCACGGTCTTCAATTGCTCCATCGATCAACTTTTAAACATCTTAAACGTTTACGTATTTGCTGGTCGGAATGGTTTTCGAATATAAATTCGATCCCGGTCTTTCCGTACTAACAATTGATTTGGCCATATTTTGAAAGTCGGTGATTTAACTATCAAAATAAACAACCATCATCCAAAAAAATAAATTGAATTCACTAGTATAGTACTCAACATCACTTGCCCTTTCTAATTAAACTTATTCAAACTCATCTCGTTAATCTCGAAAATATCATTATATTTTTACCATATCTCTTTTTATTTCCATTACTCAACATTCATTAGCCCCTAACCGAAAACTAGTAAGAGAACAACTCCCTAAATATCAACCCCGAAGGCCGAAACCAACATCAGATCGATACTCAAGAAGTCATTCAACTCAACTAATCTCCAGTCAGTTTCTAACTTTCTTAGCTTCATTCACCTTTGCAAAAATGTTTTCTTTTAAAGCATTTTCCGTTTTGAAAATCTCATTTCACTTCCCTTTACTTCACTTAATATCATTTAATTATCAATTTATCCAACTCTAAATCATTACATTACTTTCTTCTTATCGGCTTATAAATTTGTTTTATAAAATCATTTAATAACCACTTATAATTTTAAATAATAAATAGTAAATATTCATCTCCTTCTTGTAATTTGCATTTAAAAATGATCTATACAAAAGTATATTTCAAAAATCCATCTCTAGTTATAAACAGTTTTGCAATTTCCTTTCTATTGGTTTACCTGGCGGTAAATCCATCTTTATAAAAAGACTCATTTTGGGCCATCTACCGATAATTTTCTCAACCAATATCATTATTGGTTATTAAACAAGTGTTGGGTTTGGGTTCAACAATCAACAATCAATCATCTTGTTTAAACGGTTCATATAACATGGAAATAAACAACATATTTGAGGAATCCGGTTGGATGCCTCCAACCTATCCTTCCCTGCATCAAAATGAGTTACCTTAAATTCAATATGACAATATATTTATTCATCACGATAGACAAAAATAAACAGTTTAACTAATATCAATCAACAATCAACTAATAACATCCAATTATTTATTTAACACGTTTATATTACTATAAATGTAACCAACAAGGTAAGTCGCCTCGTTTGGAATCTAATCGTTAAAATAATGATTTAATTTGATTAAATTAAAAAAAATGTTTAATTTAATCACTGAATATTAAAAATATTCAACATACAGCCAAACAGTCATCCAATCATCAACCATCAGCAATCATTGCACACAAAACAAAAACCCAGCTTATGAAAAATATAAACGGGATAAACTGAGTGAGTTAAACTAACCTTGAATTCAATCGTTGATAAAACAATTCAGTTTAGTCAAATTAAGCAGACGTTTAATTTGACTAAAAATCCCAGCTGTGTTCCGCTACTGACCAAACCCGCTCCAGCTTGCAGCGCTCGTCGATACGGTCCCAATATCTGGTTTTGTCTGGTTCTGTTAACAGATGAGCATGTTATAAAATATGTACGTATTGGTTTAAAACAAAACTAGTAGGACCCTAACTAACTTATAATTAATTATACAATATATATATATATTTAGCTATGTTGATATGACTAGGCATTTATAGACCTAAATATGCGATGTGCTGATCCATTCGTAACAATCAACACCAACTGATCCTATATATTCAATGGCAGTTCCTATTTTCTTATTAATCCATATTTCCCCATGAACTCATTCCCTTCATTGGCTTTGGAATTAGTTATTATTATTATTATTGGGTCACTACAGTTCCAACAATTTGTTGGTACCAATCCCTGTGCCACTCATATATATATGTAACATTGTAACATGATGTAACGTATAATTTAACTAATTTCTTTAGAAAATATTTTGGCCTTTATCTGTATAAATCGACTCATTGCAACCGCACCATCCCCCATAATTCGTCCAGGCAACATCACACATTTTTTTCCTTTTCGTTTATATTTGCATGGCCCAAAACCCATCTTCAAAGCCCACTAGCCTATTACGCACTATTTCAGCTTCCCCCTCAAAATTTCCTTCTTTCTTGGCATGTTCTTCCTCCTCTTCCCTGTTGCCATCCCCATACGCCTCCTCCTCCTGAATTCCGACACAACCGCGTTCACTAGTGAAGAGCCACTCCTCCGCCTGAACGTCATACCACTGCGCCGATCACCGGCCTCCATTACCCTGTGCCTCCAACCTATGCTCCCATACAACCTCAAACCTCCCCTTCTACACATGTTACGCCACCTCAGCCTCCACAACCGTGCACCGCTTCACCGCATTCGATCTGTCTTGGCTGATGTGTCTTCAAACTCCCCATATACCACTTCTCTTCCATCCATCCCCTCGTCGACACATACTGCACCATGATTCCCCTCATTCCTCTTCACAAACTCAATGTGCTAAGCAGCTCCCTCATGTCTCATTTCAACAGTCATTCCCTTTTCACACTTCTTTCCATCACTACGCTTTTGTACACCATCCCAATAGAGGTCACTGCAAACAAAAGAACCCACGCAAGCTACTCAACTCCTCCCCTCAGCATCATATTGCTCCCATTTACATATGTATTGAAACTTGCAATAAACACTCATGCCATGCAGACTCCGGCTCCCTTCATCACCGTCAAGTTGCCGTCGCCACCCACTTTCTTCCCGAACTCCGAAGATCACCACTCCTCCCACACAGCTGTGCCAACCTCCATGCCATGATGCTTGTTCACTTTCTCCATCGACTTCAAGTGCATATAAGGGATAAACGAGGAGATTAATTTTAATTCGATGAATTGAGGGTTGCTTTCGTATTTTGAAGAGAGATTTATACTTTTATAGTTTTCCTTTGTTGGAAAAAAAACAAGGAATGGCAGAATGAGGCATGTATATATAATGGGAAAGATGAGGGGATAAGTTCAATGTCATTTCAATGAGTACGATGTAGGGGAAGGGTTAGCATAGGGTTAGCTGGCGTGATGGCACGGAGAGGTGTAATCTAGTGAAAGATGAAAGAGATGGGATAGGGTATAGGCTAAGTGAGGGTGTGTGCGAAGTATAGCTGTTGTTGGAAAATACAAGACATGGTGGATGGCAGTAGGACTTGTACATATTAGAAAGTAGGCAGCACGGCTTAAATTCTTAGGTTATGCATAGATACGTGTACCCCGTTTTAGTTTTACTTAGGGTTTCAGTTTTATACTATATTCCGTTTGGTACACAATTAATAATTTTCTACCGCTATTTACATTACTGCAAAATAGACGCACTGCCATAAGCGATACCCACCGCAAATAAAATGGACTAATCGCTACATCTTAGTGTTCCAGTCCCAATCTAGTTAATTTCATAGAAAATGGACTCCGTTTGCACCATAACTATATTTTAATTTATCGATTCACCTCTAAATATAGCTTACCGATAAAACAACTCCGATTTGTCAAATCTAGCAATAATTAATTGTACGAATTCTAATAAAATTCGTTTCGTCGAAAACGCTAGTCGTTTGAAAAGAAAACAGTTTTAAGGCCTATACTATATCGATAAAATATATTAAAAATTCCAAACAAATCCTAATTAAATAAATAATAAATTATTATTATCGTATTTATCCAAATTGAATAACCAATATATATTTTAAACTCAATATTCAAAAATTCAATTTAAAACAAAAGCCAAATATATAGAAATCCCTTTATTTCTATAAAATATTCGCTACCGTTTATTAACGAAATTCCATAGCGACTATTCCGAAATGTGAATTGGACATAACTTGCAGTCTATAACATGAAATTTCCATTTTTATCTTCCATTAGAAAAATATAATCAAATTCATTCAAATGATTCTTAGTTCACAGAATTCCGACTTATTTTGGATCCTGTATATTAAATTAAAGTTCAAATCGAAAATTACGAACTATCGCGGCGTTTCGAGACCGTTTTAATTATATTACAAATGTATATAATCGAACTTCATTTTAATAAATAAAAATTTGATATAAAATTCATTATATTTCCAATATAATATATAAAACAGAATAAAATATTCCAATTTGAATGGCAGAAAAATCAGGGACTTTACATTCTTTCCCGCTTAAAAGAATTTCGTCCCCGAAATTATAAGGTAAGAAAAATGTCCCAAACCCGATTATTTTCAAAATATTTACTATTGAAGTATCATCTGAACAAATTTAGATTCTTAAAAAAAATTTGAAAATTTCGCCAGTACTTCCTCTGCATAGCTCGATCGGAACAACTACAAATACCACTCTGGGTCTCGACTTCTCCAAAGAAAATCAAAATCCAAATAACTACCCAACCCAGGGGTATAAAATCAATCACTCCAATCAACATATTAAGGTTTACCTATTTGTTGGGAAATTCAATTCCAATTTTGCAACAAATCAACTAACTGATCTTCGTTTTCCAAGTTGTACTTCCAATCTGTGTAACCAAATCATCTCCATAGCCTTCAAGATTATACCCTTAACTCCACTTATAATGCAAATAATGATCTAGGGTTAAATAATTCAACTTTATCTCATAACCGATTTTTATTCCCAATTCATTATACTGGGGTTTATTTTCAATTCACTCAATTCAATAGCTCGTTGAATTTAATTTGACCATCCAAGATTCATTAAATTAGACAATTCACAACCAAACCAATTTATATTTTATTCAACATTGATATTTACTTTGGTTTAACCTATATTAATATCAATCGAGTAATTTCCGATTGATTTCCTTTATTATCCATTCAATTTCCAAAGTTACTTTATTCTATTTGAATTTCATCTTAAATTAATTCACTTAACCAGGTTAAATTTCATTTTTCATATCAAATTCGATCAACTAGTTTATTTTTCTAACCAATTCAATTTTATTTTATAATTCAATTTCTAAATTTATTTTGTTTTCAAATTGAATTTTTCAATTGATAATTTCATATTGAAATCTCTTATGTTATAATTACACCATCCAAATTCTATAATCCAATTTGAATTTCAACCAAATCAAACAAAATAATCAAACCACCAATATTACTATACTATAGAAAATTATTTCCCTTTTATATAAAAATAAAATTAGGCAAAATTATTTCATTTACCCTTTTTATAAAACAATTTAAAAATAATTTCATAATCAATTACAAATACGCGCTCTTATATACACTCAAACCCAATATAGGATATTACTAATCCCATCTCTATCGAGTTACGCCATAGATCCAAGGTTACTACTCAACCAATAGCTTTGATACCAAATGTGACGACCCAAATTTTTGGTATCTTTTGAGCTGATCAAACAACACCAACCCAACCCAAATTGTACTGGAAACCCAGATGTCAATAGAATAAAATTAGAGGGTGAGGTAATAAAGAAAGAAATATTAGAATAGAAGAAGAAAAAGAACCAAACAACACGGAGTCTCACATCATAGCGGAACAAAATACAATACATAAATAAGTTTACTGAAAGCTTGAAGTAATATACTTACATACATCAGAGTACAACTGACAAATCTGGACAATTATAACAATTTGTCCTCAAATACATCACTCAACGAAATATACTTTATAAAATCATACGTCTGAACTTCTCCAACACGTCTTTTGAACTTCGTATTATCCAATAACTTGAACCTGTACAACCCGGTCTAACCCGAGCATTACAAATACCGGGTCAGTCTGGTGAACCAGAGTGAGAAAAACTTGGCAAGTTTATAATATCATCCAACTTGTTTTTAAAGTTTAAAATCCTTTTGTGAAGAAAAGGATAATCGTAAGACCAAATCCACACATAAATACGGAGGGTTTTTACCTTACAATAACCCAAAAACATTTTGAAAATAATATTGTTAGGATATTATAATAGTGTCTAAATACAAATAAATATCAATCTAGCAGAACGCTTGCATCTCACGCTCTACATATATAGTATACAATCAAAACCGCGACGCTTGTTAGAGATTGGATTCCTACTATGACAAGGTATGGACCACCTTCCGATAGTGTATCTCTAGAGTGGAATACACTGGGTTCAACAAAAACGTCTTGCAACCCGGCCACACATGACCGACCACTCATTTCGCTTGAGTGTATCGAATGTATATCACCATTAACGGTTGGGATCAGTAACCGTTTCCCGAAAAAGGGACAGCATCAAAATAGATTACAAAAGGAAATGGATTTTCTCTATATAGGTGATTATACATCCTAATGGGAGTGACCCACATAGCCATGTTCTTGTCCGATTTTTGTCATTCCCTGGTTGATGAGTCTTGAGGTTATAATCGACTTTTGGAACATTTGGCCACCATTCACATCGTCCATGCACGTCATCCAGGAATAAAATGAACCGAAGGCACTCTCCTACCACATCCAAAGGATCAGTAGCGAGTAGTCCTTGCAATCCGCAAAATCCCACTCATGACCGAATCACATCAGAATACCTCTAGATGTCGACCGGAGAATATTCCATAAATAATCCTTCTATTTATGAAGATCCACGGTCTTTAATTGCTCCATCCCGATCAACTTTTGTACATCTTCAATGTTTATGTATTTGCTAGTCGGAATGGTTTTCGACTATAAATTCGATCCCGATCTTTCACTAACAATTGATTTGGCCATATTTTGATAGTCGGTGATTTATCTATCAAAATAAACAACCATCATCCATAAAAATAAATTGAATTCACTAGTATAGTACTCAACATCACTTTCCCTTTCTAATTAAACTTATTCAAATTCAACTCGTTAATCTCAAAAATATTATTATATTTTTACCAAATCTCTTTTTGTTTCCATTACTCAACATTCATTAGTCCCTAACCAAAAACTAGAAAGAGAACGACTTCCTAAATATCAACCCCGAAGGCCGAAACCAACATCAGGTCGATACTCAACAAGTCATTCAACTCAACTAATCTCCAGTCGGTTTCTAACTTTCTTAACTTCATTCACATTTGCTAAATGTTTGCTTTTAAACCATTTTCCGTTTTGAAAATCTCATTTCACTTCACTTCCCTTTACTTCACTTACTATCATTTAATTATCAATTTATCCAACTCTAAATCATTACATTACTTTCCTCTTATTGGCTTATAAATTTGTTTTATAAAATCATTTAATAACCACTTATAATTTTAAATAAAAAATATTCATCTCCTTCTCGTAATTTGCATTTAAAAATATTCTATATAAAAGTAGATTTCAAAAATCCATCTCTAGTTATAAACAGTTTTACAATTTCCTTTTTATTGGTTTACCTGACGGTAAATCAATCTTTATAAAATGACTCATTTTGGGCCATCTGTCGATAATTTTCTTAACCAATATCATTATTGGTTATCAATCAATTGTTGGGTTTGGGTTCCACAATCAATAATCAATCATATTGATTAAACAGTTCATATAATATGGAAACAAGTAACATATTGAGGAATCTGGTTGGATCCCACCAACCGGTCTGTCCATGCATCAAAATGGGTTACCAAAAATTCAATATGACAATATATTTATTCATCAAGATAAACAGAAATAAACAGTTTAATTAGTATCAATCAACAATCAACTAATAACATCCAATTATTTATTTAACACATTTATATTATTATAAGTGCAACCAATAAGGTAAGTTACCTCGTTTGGAAACTAATCGTCAAAATAATGATATAATTCGATTAAATTAAACAAGCATTTAATTTAATCAATGAATATTAAAAATATTCAACATACAGGTAAACAGTCATCCAATCATCCAATCATTAACCATCAACAATCATTCCACACAATACAAAAACCCAGCTTATATAAAATATAAACAGGATAAACTGAGTGAGTTAAACTCACCTTGAATTCAGTTGTTGATAAAACAATTTAGATTTTGTCAAAAAAAAAACAGATGTTTAATTTGACAAAAAACCCCAGCTATGTTCCGCTACCGACCAAACCCGCTCCAGCTTGTAGCGCTCGTCGATACGGTCCCAATATCCTTTAGTTTTGTTTGGTTCTGTTAACAGATGAGCACGTTATAAAATTTGTATGAATTGGTTTAAAACAAAACTAGTAGGACCCTAACTAACTTATAATTAATTATACATTATATATTTAGCTACATTGATATGACTAGGAATTTTTAAACCCAAATATGCAGTGTGCTGATCCATTCGTAACAATCAACGCCGACTGATCTTATATATTCAATGGCAGTTCCTATTTTTCTGATTAATCCATGTTGCCCCATGAACTCATTCCCTTCATTGGTTTTGGAATTGGGTTATTATTATTATTATTGGGTCACTACTGTTCCAACAATTTATTGGTACGAAATCCTGTGCCAATCATATATATGTGTAACAATGTAACATGATGTAACGTATAATTTAACTAATTTCTTCAGTAAATGTTTTTGCCTTTACCTGTATAAATCGACTCATTGCAACCGCACCATCCCCCATAATTCGTCCAGGCAACATCACGCATTTTTTTCCTTTTAGTTTATATTTGCATGGCCCAAAACCCATCTTCAAAGCCCGCTAGCCTGTTACGCAGTATGTCAGCATGCCTCTCAAAATTTCCTTCTTTCTTGGCATGTTCTTCCTCCTCTTTCCTGTTGCAGTCTCCATACGCCTCCTCCTGAATTCCTACACAACCACGTTTACTAGTGAAGAGCCACTCCTCCGCCTGAACGTCATACCACCGCGCTGATCACCGGCCTCCACTACCCTGCGCCTCCAACCCATGCTTCCATACAACTTCAAACTTCCCCTTCTACCCTCGTTTTGCCACCTCAGCCTCCACAACCGTGCACCACTCTACCGCATTCGATTAGTCTTACCTGTTATGTCTTCAAACTCCCCATACACCATGTCCCTTCCATCCATCCCCTCGTCAACACATACTGAACCATGATTCCCCCTCATTTCCCTTCACAAACTCAACGTGCCAAGCAGCTACCTCACGTCTCATTACAACTATCATTCCCTTTTCACACTTCTTTCCATTGCTACGCTTTTGTACACCATACTACAAGAGGCTGTTGTAAACAAAAGAACCCACGCAAGCTACTCAACTCCTCCCCTCAGCATCATATTGCTCCCATTTATATATGTATTGAAACTTGCAATAAACACTCATTCCATGCAGACTCCGGCTCCCTCCATCACCGTCAAGTTGCCATCGCCACCCACTTTCTTCCCGAACTCCGAAGATCACCACTCCTCCACACAGCTAAGCCAACCGCCATGCAATGATGCTTGTTCACTTTCTTCGTCGACTTCAAGTGCAGATAAGGGATAGATGAGGATTTTAATTTTAATTCGATGAACTGAGGGTTGCATTTCGTATTTTGAAGAGAGGTTTATACTTTCACAGTCTTCCTTTGTTGTAAAGAAACAAGAAATGGCAGAATGAGGCATGTATATATACCGAGAAAGATGAGGGTGTAAGTTCAACGTCATTTCATTCAGTACGATGTAGGGGAAGGGTTAGCATAGGGTTAGTTGGTGTGTCGGCATGGAGAGGTATCATCTAGTGAAAGATGGAAGAGAAGGGATAGGGTATGGGCTAAGTGATGGTGTGTGCGAAGTATAGCTGTTGTTGGAAAATACAAGACATGGTGTATGGCAGCATAACTTGTACATATTAGAAAATAGGCAGCACGGTTTAAATTCTTAGGTTGTGCATAGATACGTGTACCCGGTTTTAGTTTTACTTAGGGTTTAAGTTTTATACTATATTCCATTTGGTACACAGTTAATAATTTTCTACTGCTATTTACATTACTGTAAAATAGACGCACCGCCATAAGCAATACCTGATCGCAAATAAAAATGGACATATCGCTACATCTTAGCGTTCTGGGCCCAATGAAATTAATTTTATCAAAAATGGACTCCATTTGCACAACGACGATATTTTAATTTATCAGTTCACCTCTAAATATCCTTACCGATCAAACAAATCCGATTTGTCAAATCTAGTAACAATTAATTGTATGCATTCTAATAAACTTCGTTTTGTCGAAAACGGAGGTCATTTGAAAAGAAAACAGTTTTAAGACCTATAATATATTAATAAAATATATTAAAATTTCTAAACAAATCCTATTTAAATAAATAATAAATTATTATTATCTTATTTATCCAAACGGAATAACCAATATATATTTTAAACTCAATATTCAGATATTCAATTTAAAATGAAATCCAAATATACAGAAATCCCTTTATTTCTATAAAATAAATGCGACCGTTTATTAACAAAATTCCATAGTGACTAATCCGAAATTTGAATTTGACATAACTTGTAGTCTATAACATGAAATTTCCATTTTTCTCTTCCATTAGAAAAATACAATCAAATTGATTCAAATGTTTCTTGTTTCATAGAATTCCAACTTTTATCGGATCCTGTATATTAAATTATAGTTTAAATCAAAAATTATGAACTACCACGGCGTTTCAAGCCCATTTTAATTATATTATAAATATATATAATCAAACTTCATTTTAATAAATAAAAATTCAACATAAAATCCATTATATTTCCAATATAATATATAAAACAGATTAAAATATTCCAATTTGAATGGCAGAAAAATCTGGGATGTTACAGTTCGATTCCATGGTATCCCGAAGAGCATAGTGAGTGACCGAGATCCATTATTTACAAGTAGATTTTGGAAGAGTTTGCAAGAAACTTTGGGAACGGAGTTGTGCTTAAGTACGGCTTACCATCCCCAAACTGATGGTCAAACCGAGAGGGTCAACCGGGTTTTGGAAGACCTCCTAAGAGCTTGTGTGTTAGATTTTAGGGGATCATGGGAGGATCATCTGCATCTAGTTGAGTTTGCATATAATAATAGCTACCAGTCTAGCATTAGGATAGCACCACACGAGGCGTTGTATGGGAGACTATGTAATTCTCCGGCATGTTGTTTAGCAACTGGAGATAAGTTGATACTTGGGCCAGAGATGGTTAGAGAAACCTCGGATTGTATCGAGATCGTTTGGCAATAAATGAAGGCAGCCCAAGTGTAATGTCCCGGAAAATTCGACACTCGGATTTTCGACAATAGTACATAACTCGTATTACTTGCCAAAAATCCAAGTACAAATCCCGAATTGTTAATAGAAAGAAGTTAAAGGATGAGAGAAGAAAGAAAGAAATATTAGAATAGAAGAATAAGAAGATCAAAGCCTCACAGTGGAATGAACAAAATATAATAATTAATAATACTTTACAAAAAGAAACTATATATATATGGTTACAACATCAGAGTATACATTCAGATCAATTCAACACACAGAGGAAATAAACTAGTACCAACAAATATATGGGATACGTCTCGACTTCAACTCCTTTTTTGAGAACTCCAAGCGAACCTAACCTGGATATATACTCGGTCTGACCCGAGCACATTTAAAGCAAAGAAAAATTCACCCGAATCAGTCTGGAGTACTTTCAGTGATAAATTCATAGCACAACAACTTGTTTAACTTTGAAAATCCCTTTTGAAAGGGAAGGATAATAGTAAGACCAGACCACACTGGTTGTTGTGCTATGAATTTATCATTGAATGTATTCCAGACTAATCCAAGTGAATTTTGCTTTGCTTCAAATGTGCTCAGGTCAGACCGAGTATATTTCTAGGTTTGGTTAACTTGGAGTTCCTAAAGAAGGAGTTGAAGTCGAGACGTATCCCATATATTTGCTGGTACTAGTTTATTTCCTCTGTGTGTTGAATTGATCTGAATGTATACTTTGATGTTGTAACCATATATATACAGTTTCCTTTTGTAAAATATTATTGATTATTATATTTTGTCCATTCCGCTGTGAGCCTCTGATCTTCTTATTCTAATATTTTTTTCTTCCTTCTCTCACCCTCTAACTTCTTTCTATTAACAATTCAGGATTAGATACTTGGATTTTTGGCAAGTAATACAGAGTTATGTATTATTATTGAAAATTCGAGCGTTGAATTTTCCTGGTCGTTACAGTTGGTATCAGAGTTATTGATTTAGTGATAACCTTGGTTCTGCGGTGTAATTCAGTAGAGATGGGGTTAGTAAAGCCTTAAATTGAGTTTGAGTGTGTGTGTGTGTGTATATATATATATATATATATATATATATATATGAGAGTACGTATTTGTAATTTGTTACAAAAAAAATTGAATTATTTTTCCCAATATGTTTTAATAAAAAAGGGGTAAATTTTAATTTTTTTTCGTAATACTATTAGTATTGATTTGAGTTAGAATTCAATTTGATCATGAAATAGGAATTTCAACATAAAATAATTTGACTTGAGTTTGGAAAATTATATATATAGAAATGCATGCAAATAATGTTGAATCCAAAAAAATGCTTTGGATTGAATGGTTGATATTGGTTATATGGCTATGAAGTAAACTTAATTGGAGCCAATCTTGAATAAATTAGATTTGTTGGGAAAAATACAAGATAATGGAATTGAATGGTATCTAAAAGGATTGATCATAATATAAATTCATGAGAATTGGATTATATATGTAAAATTATTGGAATGACTGACTTGAATGTTTAACTTGAAGATTATGAAATTAATGAAGTTCATTGGAGCTGTGAACAGGTGCAGAATAGGTAATTCAATTTAAAATTCATCCAAGAGAATTCTGGAGTAAATTGGATCTAGTTTGGCATGCTAATTGAGCAAGCTCGAGTATAATTTATCGCTAATTGCGTAATAACGCTCGCAAAAAGGTATGCCTACGCATAATATAAAATTTTGGTTTTTATTTGGGCTTTGAGATTGAATTTTGAATTTTCCGACCGTGCGGTCGAGGTATATACCTTGCTTGAACGTGCAACATTGCAGATGTCCCTCCGTACATGGGAGACTCTACCAAATTTTTTCCAGAATCTAAGGTGTTAGAATTTTTGTAGATTCTTGGAAAATTTTGTTATTTGAAATAAATTGGTTTTAAAACCGATCAGATTAGGTTTGGAAATAAAACCTAGTTTAAATAAATATTTTTGTAAAGATAATGGGTGGTAACATTCTTCTTACCATAGTAATTTCGGAGACGAAATTCTTTTAAGGGAGAAGGAATGTAACGTCCCATATTTTCGAGGTGATTATTTTATTGTTTGAGATGTTGATTTGAATTTAAATAGCATGAATTTAATTATTTTGGAAGTGCTATGGAAGTGTTATTGATATAAATAATATTATAATTTTATTGTAATCAATTTAAAATAGTGATAATATTTTTATACTTTATCCCTACTGTCGAATTTAATCTTGAAACCGGTTCCAAACATATTTAAAATAATGGTTAAAACTAAGATCCTCGGTTGCATTTTTTTATATATAGGAATATATAACCGCAAGACTTTGTAAGTGTCATTTTCAGTACGTGGCTTTCGAAAACTTTTTTATTTCATAACTTTTCACAAGTCGTTTTCAAAATCTATGTTGAGACTTTCACGTATCCCATTCAATTTCGGCATAGGAGAAATTGTTTCTGTGCTATAGTAGACAGTGTTGACACTAACCTGTATATATATATTCGATCTAGAGCATTAATTGTGTTTTCTTATTCGTACCATCAGACCACAAAAAGAAAAAGAAAAATTAGTCATAGGATATATAACACAGTTGGCATCCTTTGTACGTAGTGAAAATAACGTTTGGTCAAAAAAGAAAATATTGTGATTCGTGCCAAATTTTCAAACATGCTTAGCAAGGAAAATCCTATCCAACTAGAAGTGAAATCGTGACAGAACTCTCACATACTGTTACAGTCAAAAAGTTTGTCCAATTTTCTTTTCATCTATCTGACAGCTGCTTTAAAAATAAGAGTCCGAGTCTGTACAAAACAATAGGGTGAAGTGTTTTGTTCACCTCACTTAAAAATGAGGTGAACAATCTACTACACTAAAAATCAGTACGAGTTTGTTGACACCACTTTATGTGGTGTTAACGTGACTCCACCATCTGATTGGTGAAACTCAGATGAATCCATATAAACCACCCTGATTTCCACCAATGGAAGGCCGAAGTCATGGTGACACCACATAAAGTGGTTTCAACAAACTCTTCCTCACTGAAAATAATATGTATGTATATATATCTCCGCAAAACTTCCTCCACGTGTAACTCATTTCAAGATGTATATTTTTAAAATCTTATCACATACACTTCACTGACGAAACCTTTAAAGAAATATCGTAAAAATGCAATCATGCCGTTGGAAGAAACGTTTAGAAATTGAAATAATAAAAGAAGAAGAAGAAGGACAGCTAAATTTATCTCCATCTTTAGCAAATACATATAAAAAGCATGGTCATGTGGAAATCAGTACAGATGTTCCCTTCCAAAAAAATTGAAAGCCATTCAAAACTAAGCCACGTGCAAATCTGTAGGCAGCCTTGCTAAAGTAAAAGAATGTTAATAATAATAAAATACATATAAAAGGTTTTACTGATGAAAGGAGGTTTTGGGTGATAAATGGGGTGCCTGTGTTGGAAGTCGCAGGTCAGCAGTGGGCTTTGGTCGTAGACGAGATGGCCTGATTATCGTCGGTGCGCGGCACGTTGGTACTGGACGGGTGATTTGCGTCATAGCGGTGAAGGAGTAAGGTTTGGTTATGGGAATATGAAGGCTATAGACGGTGTGATGATTTTCGTATACTGGTATATTGGAGGAGGAGACAGCCAGATAGTGTGAAGGGTTAAATGAGGTGCGTGTCATTCACAGTCGGTATATTTCGCCATGCACTCGTTTGCTACAGGAGAGGAAAATATAGGAGTAGAAGATGATGCAAGGAAGGCGGGCCAGGAGTTAATGGGTTTGGGCTTCTGTCAAAAAGGCAAAAAAAAAAAAAAAAAAAAAAAAAAAAACATACAAAAGAAAGGACTTAAAGAAAATATGTAACATGATGTGCATGGGAAAGAATTACACAATGGGGTAGCACAAGATTCAATCGGGCTTCTGAATTTGTTTTGGAGGAAACACATGGACTTAAAATGAAGTCATTAACGATAAATAAACATAATTAATGTTTAATGTAATAATTAATAATTTATATATAAATGTATAATCGTGATATTTCATTTGTTTGTGATCAGAGTCGATACGTTGAGATCGTGGCGACTAAAGCTACGCGCATAAGCTGTTCGGTCAGAAACAGAAGCAGTTGGGATTTCGTATAATTTTAAATGCTCAAAATAACGTTGAAATCATCGACTGAAAATAAACAAGTGAGTTAACTCTCACACATTTCTGGAGTCCTATGATGTGATAATTCCATATATATATATATATATATATATATATTTATAATTTAATCATTAATATTATAAATTGGTTGATTAGTTGCTTTGGATGTTATTTGTCTGCTATTGGTTGACGTTAATTAGATTCACATCATTTGAAGTATATTGGCTGAAATTGTCATATCATTATAAAATATTATAATGAGCTGTGATGCAGGGAAGGACAGGTTGGAGGGATCCGACCGAATTCCTCAAAAATATTATGTATGTTGTTTATTTTTGATATAGTTTATATGAACTATTTGGACCCCATTGACATTGAAAACCTGTTTGAATGTTGACATTGAATGGTAATTCAACGTGGTTATTTAAATCAATAAACAGTATTGATTGAGTGATTGGCAGCAAATGACCTGAAATCCACCTTTTGTTAAGACATTAATTTGTCGTAAAGCGAATTGAAATATTTATAGTTGTGGAAATTATTTTTGACTCGAATAAGTTTTCAATTATATTTTATATACAAATGAAGTTTTGGAAATAAATCGATATTTATAAAGGAATTATAAATGATTATATAATAAAAGTTTTACTAATAAATAAATTTTATAAGCTAATAAGGAAATAAATAACCTACGGGTTAATGTTTTAAATAATTGTTTATAAAGTAAACAATTAATAATTGTTATCAGATTAATGATACTAATTTAAGAAGAAAAAGGTAGTTGAAATCAGTTAATAAGTTAACTGACAGTTTAAAGTTGACTAAGTCAACTATTTGATTTAAAAGAGGTTATTAGGTTTATTTTATTTTCAGTTAAAAATAAGATAAATGGTTATTCAAGTTTAATAATCTTTCTTAAATATAATTTATCTTTTAATTAACGATATTTTAAAGATTACTAACGTGGTTTAATGTTTTAAAAGGTGATCAACCAAATTGTTTTACTTAAGTAAACGATAAAGTATAGTATCACTTTAAAGTGATTGCTTCTAAATTCATTTAGGACGATAATGGAGTTGTAATGATAACTAATCGAATATTTGTAAAAGTTGTTCAAATGTTATGGGAAGAGTTTAAAAAAAAGGAAATCAAAACCAAAGAACTAATTTTAGTAGAATTGTTACTAAATTGAGTTAAGTACAATGGTTTGAATTAAAAGAAAATGTCGAGGGAGCAAAGATAAATGAATGTTAACAGTTTTGGAAATTGATAAATGGATTCTTATTATAAATCCAAAGATTTACTTCTATAATACGATATAAAATGGTTTTGGGAAAGTGTTAGGAAGTGGGTTATCGTAATCCAAGTTATAAAGGGAGTTGTATAAAAAGATTCAAAGTGAAAGGTTCTACAAAAGGGGAAGTTTAAAATTCAAGTTGAACGAGGTGTTTACTTAACAAATAGAAGTGTTTTCAAATAGAAAAAAATAAATGTCAGAAGGACAAGAATGAATAATATTAAGGGTTTGGTTAAAATATTTGATAAACAGATTATTGTAATATCATTCCAATTGAAAATGGAATCGTATGACAAGGTTAAAACAAGAAATTAAATATTGATTAAAAATGGTCATAACCGATTAAGATCAAAGAACAAGGATACGGTTTTACAAAACCATATTTTAAATAAGAAAAATAGATTTGTGAAAATTATAAGTAAGATGGTTTTTGAATTACGACTATTATTTATTCTAAGATAAGAACGTTGTCGATCAAAGTCTGAGAGGTAAATAAATACCCCAACTTGAACGGCTTCACTATTATCAAGGAATGATATAGTTGTAATGGTAAATGATGTTGAAATTAGTTTATTTCCAAGGAAGGAATATTGCAACGTTAGTTTTGGAATCTAAAATATAATTGCAACTATAATTGCGAGCTTTTGAAATGAAATTTGTAATATCAGTTTAGTTAGGAGATCATAAAATATTAACCAGACTATTTGATTTAAAGATAAGTAATGTATGATTTGACCTTCGAAGGCCCATATAAGGAATCCATAAATAAGATTTGTATCTATCGATATTGCTAAAGTTAAGGAAATGAAATGAGTTTACATAAAGGTAGCAATGTTGTAGATGTAATCGAGGTGAAGCAAGATTTGATAAATATGGATATCGAATCCAATCCTCGAAAATAAATGTGATTAATCTAGGTAAGAAAATGAAATTGATTTTTAAATTGATCAAATGATTTTAAGGATCGATAAGGATTTTTAATGAATGATTTTGAATAATAAGACCTAAGCTGCCAATATATTGGATCGTACTATTTGTAATTGATGGTTAAAACAACGACTATCAATGGAATATTATTGAACCCTTTTGACATGTCGTTTCGAAGAGATCGAGATGGGAACTAGACCCAGACCCACTTCGAATCAACGTTGCATACGAAACTAATCTGCGGGAATAAAGGTGGACATTGAAGACCGTAAATCTTCATGAACGGGAGAACTACTTGTTGAATTTCTCTAGCTGATCCCTAGAGATATTTCGACAATGATTCCGTCATGATTGAAATCTACGGATTTGCAAGGACTACTGGCTATTGATCCTTTGGGTGATTCCTGGGATGCAATAGGAGGGTTCCTTCGGTTCATCATGTTCCTGGATGACTTGTATGGACGAATGTCATACAGGGTATTTCCTTAAGAATCACGTACATTGATTTTTTACAAATATTCCAAGTTTGACGGCGGAGAAATTCTCTTGCTTAACACCCAGAATGTATTCGTGGACTTCAATTAGTGATTTGACGGATCTGACGATGTGGCATTCCAAGTGAATCGAGATGTGATATTCTAAAAAGATAAGCGTGACCTCAAGCCTCATCAACAGTGGTAATGATAAATTCGGTACTCTCAAGAGAAATGAGGGGCCAGTCATGTGTAGCCGGGTTGCAAGACGTTCTTGTTGAACCCCAATGTATTCATCTCCGAAGGTCCATTGTCGGCAGGTGGTCCCATACCTTGCCAGGAAATCCATTCTCTAATAAGCGCCAGCGGTTTTGATTGTATACTATATATGTAGAGTGTGAGATGCAAGTGTTCTGCTAGATTATTATTTATTTGTGGTTTGATAGGCATTATTATTATATCAGAAAAGATATTGATTTTCAAAAGATGTTTTGGGTTACAGTAAGGTAAAAACCGTCCGTGTTTATGTGTGGGTTGGTCTTACTATTATCTTTTTATTTCAAAAGGTATTTTAAAAGTGAAACAAGTTTTTATGCTATGAATTTATCACTGAAAGTGTTCCAGGCTGATTCGGGTGAATTTCGCTTTGCTTCAAATGTGCTCGGGTCAGACCGATAATATTTCCAGGTTAGGTTTGCTTGGAGTTCCCAAAAAAGGAGTTGAAGTCGAGACATATCACATATATTTGCTGGTAGTAGTTTATTTCTACTGTGTGTTAAATTGATTTGAATGTATACTCTGATGTTGTAACCATATATATACAGTTTATTTTTGTAAAGTATTATTAATTATTATATTTTGTCCATTCCGCTGTGAGACTCTGATCTTCTTATTCTTCTATTCTAATATTTCTTTCTTCCTTCTCTCACCCTATAACTTCTTTCTATTAACAATTCAGGATTTGATACTTGGATTTTTGGCAAGTAATACAGAGTTATATATTATTGTTGAAAATTCGAGCGTCGAATTTTCCGGGTCATTACACTAAGATCATCAAAAGAGCTATGCTGATAAGCATCGAAAAGATTTGGAATTCGACATTGGAAATATGGTTTTGGTGAAGATTTCGCTATTAAAGCTTGTGATTCGATTCAGAAATAAAGGAAAGTTAGCTCCAAGGTTCGTTAGACCATTTCCGATAGTCGAGCAAATTGGGAATCTCGCATATAGATTGGAGTTACCCGAGAAGATGTCGAGTGTGCATAATGTTTTCCATGTATCATTCCTATGGAATTTCGTAAATGATTCGAACGTAGTGGTATCTCCAGAATACTACGAAGACCTAGAAGTAGAAATTGCAGTTACGAGACCTCGTAAGCCATTTCGTATTATGGAAAATGACACGAAACACATTAGGAGAAAGTCGGTTAAGCTAGTCAAGGTATAATGGGGTGAAGATGGAGACGATTGCACTTAGGAGACGGAAGAGAGCATGAGAGTGACTCATCCAGAACTCTTTATCGATAGGACCTTTTGATACGTATCATCGTTACATCGTTATATTTTATTGTTGTTTGATAGAATTCCGTGTGCTAGGATAATGCTTTGGATGCATGGCTTGATGGTTGCTAGTTTGGGTGATAGAACTGGCTTCTCATGGATGATAGGCATGCAGGATTGTTGTGGTTGCTTATGTTTGCTTGGAATTTCGGGTGCTAAATTCTTAAGGGGAGGAGAATGTAACAGCTCGCATTTTACGTATCGAAAGATCGTAAAATATTTTTATTTTATTCTCTGAGGGTTGGATCATTCTCATCTTTCGATATGTTGCTTATGGGGATATGAGACATGTCCATAATTTTTATCAATTTTGTCTGTGACCAATTTTCCCATGTCAATCTTGTATAGGGCATAACTTTTGAGTCAGGTTGAATCAGAGGGTGAGACTTGTGCCATTGGAAAGGAATTGATGTTTTCCTTTCCGTAGAGTGGTTACATTAAAATTTTGGTTCAGCAGTTTAGAAGGAATCGCTGTTTTAAGGTTTTTTAGTTGGTTGTTAAGGATTTTGAACCATAATAGGGTGATTTGGAACGGCCCAGTGGTGGGTTAGTGGAGGGATATAAATAGGGGGTGAGAGGTATGGGAAAGGGTTTACTTCTCCATTCTCTCATTAGATGGCCTTGTGCTCCCCCTTCCTCTAACACCTTTCCACCATTAAAAAAAAGAAAAATCCAATGGGAGAAATCATGGATCTACACCATTGAAGGCTAGATCTACATCAATTGAAGCGAGGATTCATCGGATCAATTGGTTTGGTGCGAGGTGCTTGCTGTCCGTATTCATATTTCCATCATTTTATCTTGTTTTGGAGAATTAGTGGGTGATTTGCATCTCTCACATAGATTCAATGAAGCACGTGAATGTTTGGTAATGTTTTCCATCAAATTCAATCATTTACCCATAGATCTATACCATGATAAGTCCATTTTCATATGAATCAGGCTATGATCTAGTTAGAATGTTAAAAACAGACAATTCTTATCCCATTTTACATGTTTATGCAAGTTAGATTCGCAATTTAGATCATATGTTTATTTGTCATGATTTTTGGTGAATTTGCATAATTTGATGATAATTGTCGTTTTCATGATGTTAGTGGTTCTATAACATTCTTATGATTGTGTTGGATGTACTGGATGAGTTGGTTTTGTCAATTTTGTCGTTCGGTGAAGTTTTGGTCAAAATTGGAGTCGAATTGAGACTGTACACTGGACCGATCGGTCTAAAATCATGTCTTAGGGAACAAGCCAGAGATGGTGCTTCAGGAGGATCGACCTGTGGTGTTTCAGGTGGACCGACCGATGGTGTTTTAGGTGGACCGACCGATGAATGCTTCGGGTGGACCGATCGGTGGGTGTGTTCCAGAATTGGCCGATCCGTGGGTGTGTTCCAGAATGGACCGATTGGTGCGAGTGTTCCGGGAGGGTCGAGGTGGGTATTCCAGAGGCCCGATCAATTCTATATGGTGCTCCAGGTGGGGGCTGACCGATCGGTGTTCTGGGGAAGGTTCGGTCGATCAGTGCTTCAAGAAGATGGAGCGATCACATAGGGTTATTTCTGAAAAATTTATTTTTCGTGTACTACTCAGATTTGAATAAAAAGGTCTTAAAAAAAATACTTTTCGAGGGCTACCCCTCGAACCCTAACCGCAGCGCAGTGGTGTAATTGGCTCGGTGATGGCACGACTTTGAAGTAAATTCGAGTAGGAAGATTCGAAATGTTGAAAAGTGTTCCTTGAGTTGGTGGATAATGGTTACTCGAGAAGGTTGTTTGGGCAACGAAAAGTTGTCAAGTTGGAAGACTAGAGATGAGAAGGCCGAGAGATTATCGTTGACATAAGTTCTAGCAGGCTCAAAGCAGCGGTACGACAGGGGCACCTAAAAGGCCGGTTTTAGGTCGAGTACCCTAGGTATCGTTGAAAGGCCTAGTTGTCAAGGTTGGACATACATACGTATCATTGAAAGGCGTATGGAGTTTACGCTAGAATTGAGGTTACTGTTACCCCTTGACATATGGCAAGGTTCACCGTCATATGATTAACGATGGTTTTGAAGCAAGATTAGCGGTGATAGCCAGAGTCTGTCATGATTGATTAGTTGCCTTATTTGAACTATCTCATGTAGATTGTCCAACGTCGAAAGAGATGTTCCTTGGGTGCTTGTCTGATATTGGTTTAGGCCTCTAAGGCTTGTACTTGGGGGATGTTGAATTCAATTAGGATGATTTGCATGAGATATGTAATTTGGATGTCATGAGTGCTTGCCATGATTGAATAAGCATTCTGGTTTTCATGGATGTATGGTTGAAATGTTATCGTAAAGGCTATCACTATCCAATGTAGGGAAGATGGGAGTTGAGTTCTTCTCTGATATTTTAGGTAAACTAGTATGTTTATTTATCCATTCTCATATACTTTATTGATGAAGTTTGTTAGTTGTTTTATCGCTCACTATGACTGTTGTCTGACTCAAGGTTTTATATTTTCTTTTATTACCTTGGGTTGTTCATCCGGTTATGGATGGGCGGACTAGGTAGCAGGTGACTAGTGAGGAAGATGCTACTGTGCGAAGGCGAGTAGGAGGATGGCGGATTACCTTTACTACTATATATTATTTCTATTTTCGCTGTTTGAGATGCTCTATAAGTGTTGTAGTGAGGCCTTATGTACATACTTGACATTTCCAGTGATGTTGGGATAATCTTTCAGGATGTTGCGAAAGTCTGAAAAGTTTGTTATATGATGCTTCTCTACTATTACCTGTTGTATATGTTTTATTATATTTTATCCTTGCGTTGTGAGTTTTACGACAGGTTCTGATGTTGTTTACCTACTTTAATGATCATTCATAGCTGCCTGGCACACCTTTCAGCGCATTATTCCTCTTGTTAAATGCAGGGGTTATGGGCGGTCATCACATAACAAATAAGTGATACTTAACATTTATTTAGAAAATTTTGTACTTAGTTTGTTTAAAGAGAAAAAGTTTCGAGTTTTTTTTTTTGACGTTAAGATAGGACTATCGAGTATTTAGTGATTTTGGACATACTCCTAGCTAACGTACGTACTAAATGATGTACATATGAGATAGATATAGAATTGCGCTCCAGTCGTTCGAAAATGATTTTGGTGATAATTACAACATCACCGGTGTTTGTTTTCAGGTTTCGAAATCTGAATTGATATATAATGCCAATCGGGACGTCGAGTGGATACTTAAAACTATTATTGAAATATGTTAAAATTAAAAGCTTTGATTTGAACATTTTTGTTATATAAGCTGAATAAGTACTTGTAAACTTAATTTTAAGCATATTAAATTGTTTGATTACTATTTTTCCTACCTAGCTCCTTTTCGGGGACAAAAATGTTCGAGTGTGGGAGACTGCAACGATTTGAAAATTGGACAATTTTAATGACGTGTTCAATTTAAATTTTTTCCTAAGATATTAAAATTTAGTCTATTTTAATAAAAAATGTATGTATTTGATTACTGAATATAAAATAAAACATGTGAATCAAATTTAAATAATAAAAATCGAATCGATCATTATTTCTGAACTTATTTATTTTGAAACTAACGTGAAATCGATTAATAACAAAATGTTGAAATAAAGATTATTAGAAACATATTATTTTACATAAAATTGATCCTATAAAATTTACAATGAAAACGTCAAAATTCATTTGCTCTAGTTAGACCGATTTATATGATCGATTTACGATAGCGACAACCGATATAACACAGTTAACGTTAAAAACTTAAAATTTTAATTAAATTCCAAAATTACATATTTGAGATAAGTTTGACTAGACATAGCGGAAGAATAGATTTCATTGTAAAACATGGGAGTACGTTCGGTAGCATTATTTTTGCTCAAGTTAGTTAAAATATTAAACAAACTAAATTATTTCTAAAACCAAAATAACCTAACATGAGAAAAATATTTTGCTCGTTTTGAAATCAATGACGCAATTCATTTCACGAAATTTGGATGTTTCTAGATCCATCGGGATTTTAACATATGAATTAACAATGATTTAACGTTGAAAATTGGTGTTTTGATAGGAGTATCTTGACATTGAAATCATGTATCATTGCGTCTATCTTGCCGTGCTGATCACCATTGTATATTGATATGTTCATTTTAGTATTTGCATATGCTGAAATCAATATAACGTCATGTCGTATCATTATCCGACATTGTATCATTATTGAGTTTCGAACCCCTACGTATGCTTTATTGGAATGGTGACGTGCTTTATGCTATGACCCAACCCTTCTTTCAACCCACATTCATTACTAGTTCCCAAAATTTGAATTTTTTTTCGTGAGAAATAGTTCCATCGGTAGGAACGGGTGGTAGGTTAGATCCTTATTTTTTTGACAAACAAAAGAAGTGATGCACGTATATCTTCACATATTTTCTTTCATATGCCATCTTCAACTTTTGTTCCTTTCTTCGTCTCAATATTTCAAACTCAGCACCAAAAAAAACAAGGCCCGTTAAACCACCAAACTCTTTTTCCTTGCAATTGCAACCATCGCCGCTCCTCCTAGGGACCCGAATCTGATTTGTGCCCAGCCGCTACTAACCTCGGCTACCATTTTTTCAGTCACCACTGCTCCAAGAAATGGATCACTCTTCATGGCCTTTCTCCTCCATTTTCTTACCTAGCCATTCACAATTGAATTTGTAATCCTTATTGTATTTATTTGTTACACATTCGTCTCTCATGTTGAATGCCTTACTCAAAATTTCCAAGTGTTCTGATTACAATTCATCCTTTCCTTTTATAAATTTCACAATAGCGACGATCGAGTCATTGGTTTGGATTGGACAATGGTTTGATCACAAGATTGGAAGCTTACAGAATTTCGCTAATTACACTAGTGTACATGGTGGGAGACCATCATCAGAATATGCAAAGAAGATGAAAGAAGCACTAGAATCTGAGTTTAGGAACATATGAGGAGCATACAGATCATTTTTTGTTAATACCATAGATTCAGTCTCTTTTAATCTTTGTGTAGAGTTGGGGTTATATTCTTTCAAGTTGATGGAATGACTTTCTGGCATTTTTTGTACAAGATTTCCAAACATGTGCAAGAATGTTCGAGGTTGAATTTTTTTAGAGTTTAGTAGCCAAATTCCCATTTTTGTTAGAGCTTTGCTATCTTCACTTTGCTGGAGCTTTTGCTGTATTTTGACTGTTTTGTTGAAACAATTTATATCTTGTTCTTGAAGCTTATAGGTGTTAGAGAATATGCTAGAAGATATGTTTGCTCTTTATTTGATTGCATTGATTTGTGTTTATATTTGGTATTGCATTAATTTGGGTTTATATTTGATATTGAATTATTTATTATAATAGACCCAAATATACTGTAGAATATTCTTATCTAGAATGTTCTTTTAGATAAGGAAAAACTATATATAAATAGAGGCAAGGATTGGCAATGTAAGCACATATCTTTTGTAATAACCAATCAATAAAGAAATAACATTGTAGTCTTTTATGTTTTACCGTTGTATCCCTCTCTCCTCTCTATATCAAATTGTAACATGGTATCAGAGCTAGGTTATACAGAGAGATAGAGAGTGGGTTGGTGTCAACATGGTATCAAAGTGGGTTGTCATAGCAAATATGTTATTTTCTTCTTTTTCTTCTTCTTACTTTTGTCATTTCTTTGTTGTTAGTTTTGAGATCTGTTATTTGTTGGTGGTGATTGTGGTAGACAAGCGTTGTTGGTAATTTTAAAATCTGTTATTTGTTGTTGCTAAAAAAGAGAATGGTTGTGGTTCCAGATCGTAGGAGATTGAAGTTTTTTTGTTGAATTGGTCCAGACTGAGTGCAAGGTTAGATTGAAGTGCAGTTTTAGAAGGTTAGATTAAGTGCAGTTTCAGATAGGGGATGGTGATCAGGTGTAGGAAGAGTATGAAGAGTAAGTTTTGATGATGTTGAGATAAAGGTGATGGCTGATTGAGTTATTAGAGAGTAACATTAGTTTGAAGTTGTTTATTGTTCATTTGATTGGTAAACCTATTTATTTGGAGGGTAATTGACGTTGATTGAAGATGGTAGATGGTATTGTAAGATATGTTTGGAGGATGCAAACATATGATGACTCATCCCTATTGATTTGGTTTTGATTTTGTTTGATATGTTTAGAGGATGCAAACATATGCAAACTCATCTCATTTTAGTTTATTTTTTTTCTTTGTATGTTTGGGAGATGCAAACATAAAAATACATCCAGGACCAGTTTTGTCATTTGATCGCTCGGGTTGAAGATAGTTGAGGTGTTTTGGAGCTTCAGACTGGAGTTTTTGAGTGTTTACAGTTGTAGTTGAATGTTTGATGCTTAGTGTTTGTTGTTACTCTCTAACAATATTGAAATGGTTGTTCAATCTTGCTACTCTACAGTTTGCAGCTTCTATTTGGCAAACTCACGATTTTTCGCATCGTGAGTTTGAGGGGGGATGTTAGAGAATACGCTAAAAGATATTTTTGCCCTTTATTTGATTGCATTGATTTGTGTTTATATTTGGTATTGCATTGATTTGGTTTATATTTAGTACTGAATTATTTATTATAATAGACCCAAATATACTCTAGAATATGCTTATCTAGATTGTTCTTTTAGATAAGGACAAACTATGTATAAATAGAGGCAAGTATTGGCAATATAAGCACATATCTTTTGTAATAATTAGTCAATAAAGAAAAAACAATGTAGTCTTTTATGTTTTACCGTTAATCTCTAGCCGCTCTTGATCAAATTCTAGCAATAGGCATCCTATCTTCATTAAATAAAAAAGGAAAGTAGAGTAAAGCTTGAATTTTCTATTCCAATCCCGGTTGGTTTGATTCGACTTTTGAGTCGTATTCGATCATCATAGTCTCCATTGGATTTCCTCGTTTATCTCATATCCGTCCATGTCATCGTCTCTTTTTCATACCATGAAAGGTGAGTTTACCTCACACTTGACTGCAATTTATATAGCCGCACGATATACTACATGAATTTGCACAAGTGATATATGTTTGTATGTGTATATTTTGAACTGTTTATTTTTGTTGCTCTCATACTGCAAGTTCCCATATAGTTAGGAAAATCATTATGGGTTGAAATGATATTTACCCAAATCACTATACTTGTGACACCCCACATTCGTTAGTGTCACTCACAAAGGGAATGCATTAAGTTTCGTGAAGCGTTTTTGGTAAACAGACATAGAATATTGCAAGACAGATATAAAATTTTGCAGCGGAATAAAAACAACTTTATTAATCATAAGATACCGTGGTCCAAAAACATCACTTGTCCGAAACATAAAAACCCATTTCAACATAAAAGCTATTGTCTTGTACTTCAAAAATATCAGAGTACATAAAAGAAGTAAAATTCTCCAAGAAAAAAATATAGCCTAGCAACAAGGATAGGAGCTTGAGCCATATATGTCAGCCGCTCTGGCAAAAGTCAATAGAATCACGGTCAAGCCTGAGCGTTTAATCCCTGAGAACCTGGGGAGAGGAACGGAAAAAAGAAGGAGAAACAAAAAGGGTCAGACATAAAGTCTAGCGAGTCTAGTTACTTTTAGCCAGTAAATAAATAAAAATAACATGATAGGCATATCAAGTGGACAAGGGAGATCACTACATAAATGGCAGGTGTAACAAGGTAGACAGGATAAGGTGTCTATGCTTCTAATGATTACTTTGCACTGTCATTAGTATATCCAGAAAGAGATGATCCCTTCAACTATGAGCTGGTAGACTTAGGTATACATCCAAACGTACCCTAACTACTACCCTGATCGATCGTCTCCCTAACCCTCGTAGGTACCTTGTGTCGGCCCCACAATAGGAGGTATCACTTCCTAAAGTGGCAACCCCTCATCGTAATAATGTGCACAACCATATCTACAGGTGTCACGGTCGTCTTACCCCCCTCTGCCCAGCTCATGCACGCATAAGGCCCGGACGTTTTGCGCTGCCCACACCATCCTCCATGTTTGGATCTCTTACAATCAGTCCAATAAGCGTGCCCCTTCTCCGACTTAGCTTGGAGTATATACTTGATACCAACTCCGGGTTACTGGCTGAAACGGGTCCCACACAATATGATACAAGCTTTCCCCTTTGTCTTGCATCCCCCACTAGGTTTTTTCACTGACTATGTATACCCTTACGCGTCTTTAATTACATAGCTCTATGTCAGTTATGCTTACCTATAGGGGTCATTAATACATAACCCTCAATATTTCTACCGGCTATGCTTACCTATAAGTGTCTTTAATACATAATCCTACCATTTCTATAAGTTATTCTTACCCTAGAAGGTTTCTTTAATTGCATAACTTTACTGTTTACCTCAGTTATGTATACCACTAGGTGTCTTTAATTACATAACCTTATTAGGTTAAGTTTGTGGGCCTATATGTAAATATTACCCACCTACCCACGATTTACTTAACCCTCCCACTGATTCAAGCATGTTTATTTAACGGTTAAGTTTGTAGGCCTATATATATTAATATTACCCACCTACCCAAGATTTACTTAACCCAACCCTTTTTGTTCAACAAAGTTTACTTAACCCCGAACTTAAATTTAAGTTCATACAATCTCTATGGATTAACTTAAGTTAAGTAGTCCAATTCATTACCATGTCCATTTGTGGTTATAATGGGCTAGACCTCCCACATTAGGCCTACAACATGTGGATGCTAGATATGCCAGTCAGGTCCGGGCAGACTTATTCCACAGTTGGGCCTAACCTCGTGTCATAGCCCGATTCGTATTCACGTACTTAGACCTCCCACATTAGGTTCAACATTAGTGGTTGCTGGATATGCCGATCGGGTAAGGGCAGACTTCCACCACTAATGCAACCTAACCTCGTGTCACAAGCGCAATTACAATTCCTAATTGTAATTACTAAACATTCCATTTTTAGTTAATTAATCAATTAATTAAGACTTTCCTTTTATAGGTATCAATACCTATTTTACCCAATAATTTGAATTACATGTCCAAAAATGTTCATATTCAAATTATGCCATTTTCAACCCTTTTCCCCCAGTTCCTTAACTAGCGCCCTCATAAAACTGGCAACATGCCTAGGCTAGACAATAGCCTAGTCGTAAATGATAATAGGGAAAATAATGGGAATATAACTAAAATGATAATCTTGGCATAAACATAAACAAGTATGATAATAAGGTGAACATACATACTAACATAGACATGAAATTGTCATCATAACAAGGTGGACATAAAACTGATGAACTACGATGTCACAATATCTAAATTAGCAATTTAGATGTCCAATCGATTTAGATCTAACATGATAACATAAGGTGACAATTTATATCACATAAAATAGATCTAACATGTTAACATAAGGTGATAATCTAGATCACATAAATAGATCTAACATGTTAACATAAGGTGATAATTAAGATCACATAAAATAAATCTAGCATGAATCATAAGGTGACATTTTAGGTCACATAAAATAGATCTAACATGAATCATAAGGTGACATTTTAGACCACATAAAATAGATCTAACATGAGTCATAAGGTGACAATTTAGATCACATAAAACAGATCTAACATGAATCATAAGGTGACATTTTAGATCACATAAAATAGATCTAACATGAATCATAAGGTGACATCTTTGATTAAATAAAATAGATCTACCACGGTAACACAAGGTGATAATTTAGATCACATAAAATAGATCTAACATGATAACACAAGGTTACAATTTAGATCACATAAAATGGATCTAACATGATAACATAAGGTGACAATTTAGATCACATAATTAAAGATTTAGATCTACATAAAATAGATCTAACATAAATAAAGATTTAGATCTACATAAAATAGATCTAGCATAATTAAAGATTTAGATCTACATAAAATATCCACATGGTAATTAGATCTTACATAATTAAAGATTTAGATCTACATAAAATAGATCTAACATAATTAAAGATTTAGATCTACATAAAATATCCACATGATAATTAGATATAACGTAATTAAAGATTTAGATCTACGTAAAATAGATCTATTATAATTAAAGATTTAGATCTACATAAAATATCCACATGATAATTAGATCTAACATAATCAAAGATTTAGATCTACATAAAATAGATCTAACAAAATTAAAGATTTAGATCTACATAAAATATCCACATGATAATTAGATCTAACATAATTAAAGATTTAGATCTATATAAAATAAATCTAACATAATTAAAGATTTAGATCTACATAAAATATCCACATGATAATTAGATCTAACATAGTTAAAGATTTAGATCTACATAAAATAGATCTAACATAATTAAAGATTTAGATCTACATAAGATGTCCGCATGGTAATTAGATCTAAAAAATAAATCTATCATAACATACCATAAGATATGATAATAGTATAGAATAGATCTATCATGTCACAACATAAACATGATAATAGCATAGGATAGATTTATCATGTCATAACATAAAACATGATAATAGAATAGAATAGATTTATCATGTCATAACATAAAACATGATAATAGCATAGAATAGATTTATCATGTTATAACATAAAACATGATAATAGCATAGATTCAAATCATAGTCTTTCATAATTCACTTTTATTTATTTAAACCAAAAAATAACTATACTCACAAGGATTGGATCTATGAGAATAGAAGGAGAAAACTGAAACTTGAATCTTAGAATTTGATTTGCAAAACTAATAATTGAAGAAAGCAGACCCGTCTTAGTTCGCTCTCCAACAGAGTTTGGCCACCATTGTTTCTTTATGAAGAAAACAATGGAATTGAGGTGATTTTATAGCTGCTAGGTTTCAGAAATCGAATTGCCACCTCAGCCCTAAAATGGAATTGGGTAATGGGCCGCTATCCACTTGAAAAGGGCCCGAATACCCAAAAACTTCTATCGTTCATAACTTCTTCATACTTTATCTGTTTTACGCAAATCAGGCGTCTATCCTGTCCAGAATTTCGAGATGGACGTAATGACGTAGTCAGTTTCCCTTAATTCTTAATATTAAATTAATTATTCTTTAATTTATCCTCTTTAATATTAACACAATTACGGTGTGTTACCTTCCCCCTACTTAAAGGTTTTCGTCCCCGAAATCTCCAAGTTGAGAAGATTGCATATCCTACCATCCATCTTCCATCTACTCAAAATCAATCAGTGGCATCCATTGTCCTAAAGGATTCTAATGCTTTCATGAATATATGCAAAGGTGTGTGTGTATATGTCCCAACATTAATGCGAAGATCAAGCGGTCTACTGATTCAGTCGATCTCCTTAATGCAATGTATGTTAGTGCCATGAATCCAATATGTATGCAAATAAGCCTATTATAACACATAAGCTCTACATGTGCGCACACTTATTCATCCAAATGCAACATCCATATGCTAGTTCATCCATTTTCATCCATAAAAGAAAAGAAAATGTACAGACATCCATATGCAGTATGAAAGTGATAGAGCTGATCTTAGTGCCTAATGTGTGTGTATAGGCGTCCACAGGCAACCACTAGCAAACACTTGCATCCACTTGCATCCATCAAACATAACATGTTTCAAACACATGTTTACATCCATAGGATTCCTATCTAAAGATCGAAAAATACTATGGATAAGATATACTCAAATGAATAGAAACAAGTACAAATAAAAAGCTTTGGAAAAAGAAGTTAAGAACATAGTCCCAAAAAGGAAAGGGTATGAAGCACGAATGTTATCTTCGGTCTCCCAAGTCGCATCCTCTGGTTCATCTCCCCATTGAACCTAACCTTTACGTTGCACAGTTTCTTAACCTCTGATCCAAGTATGCAAGTCGGAACTCATCCAATCATTGCTTCCTTTTCTACTTTCACCTCCTTTCACAAGTTTGGCTCCACGACCTCGAACTCTATACGTTTTATCGCCGCTTGGATTGATATTCATCTTAGAATGATGGGCTTCATCAAGGACTGTCTTCAACAGGTTTCCCATCCTAGTATGATTCACCTATCAAACCTCTTCTCAAGTAGCTCCCCACTTGCTTATCAAGTTCCCTCTTTTCTTTTAGGAGTACGAAGATCAATCTCGCGCCTCTGGGTAAACCCCGAACCTCATCAAAGACATCAGGATACTCACGGACTACTGGCACCCATCGTAGATCATCAATAGATGCATTAAGTGACTTTAGGAAACTCAACCTAACAGACCCCTTGGGGTCTTAAGAAATCCCGAGGGTCCTTCCATACAAGTCATAAGCCTAACGATCCCCCTCTCATAACCCATAATGGCACCATATGTGGTAAGCCAATTTATTCCTAGAATCAACCCATAGCCCATAAACCGGAGCACATATGCGTCGCACTCAAACTCGATGCCTAACACTGATTTTCTCAAACCCTGACAAATCATAGATAAATGAGCCGAACCACCAATGGGGTTTGAGACAACAATGGGATCCACTACCATACTAGTAGTTGAGTGCAGAGATTCAACTAAGGAACTAGATATAAATGAGTGTAAAGCGCCAGAATCAAAAAGGTTCTAATATGGTGACTGGAAAGAGTAATCAGACCTTCCACGGAAGCTTTCCTACCTTTATCTGGTGCACTAGCCACGAGAGCATTCGCTTGCCCTCTAGAGGTTCCTGTCTTTTGACCTTTCCCTTGCTTCCTTGGGCACCACCTAGAATAGTGTCCAATCTCTCCACAAACGAAGAAAGCATTCTTCTTTTCACCTTTATTTGAACTTTATCTATGTTCCCTTCCCGGGCCATCATTTTTCTCATCCTTGGGCTGTACTCCTTAGCCCTAACTCCCTTATTCTCCTTCTTACCTTATTTGTGTAACAAGCTAAGAGGTCTCTCGAAAGTTGCCTCCATCACACGGAAATCCTTACGAAGCTCGAGAAAATTAGCCGTAGGTGATACTATTGTAGCTACAGATGGAGGTTAGGCACTTCATTACCTTTCGATATGTGCCCCAGTTTAAACATACCTATGGCACCATGCCGGAATGGGACACCTTTCGGGAATAATCGATTCCCCAGACAAAAAAAGGAATCAAGCGGAGAATCGAGATATACTTCCTATGGCTTTGGGTAATATGTTTTCAAAACAGACTTTTCTTTTAGAAAAATGCTTTTTTTTAAAACCTTTTTGAAAATAATTTTCAAAAACTTTTATCTAGTCTGGTAACCTTCAGCTCTGATACCAAGTGTGACACCCCACGTCCGTTAATGTCACACATAAAAGGATTGCATTAAGTTTCATGAAGCGTTTCTGGTAAACAGACATAGAATATTACAAGACGGATATAAAATTTTGCAGCGGAATAAAAACAACTTTATTAATCATAAGATACCATGGTCCAAAACATCACTTGTCCGAAACATAAAAACCCATTACAACATAAAAGCTACTATCTTGTACTTCAAAAATATCAGAGTACATAAAAGAAGTAAAATTCCCCAAGAAAAATATATAGCCATAGCAACAAGGATAGGAGCTTGAGCCATACATGTCAGCCGCTCTAGCAAAAATCAGCAGTATCACGTTCAAGCCTGAGCGTTTCTTCCCTGAGAACCTGGGAGGGAACGGAAGAAAGAAGGACAAACAAAAAGGGTCAGACTTAAAGTCTGTCGAGTCTAGTTACTTTTAGCCAGTAAATAAATAAAAGTAACATGATAGGAATATAAAGTGGATAAGGGAGATCACCGCATAAATGGCAGGTGTAACAAGGTAGACATGATAAGATGTATATGCTTCTAATAATTACTCTGCACTATCACTAGTATATCCAGAAAGGAGTGATCCCTTCAACTATAAGGTGGTAGACTTAGGTATACGTCCAAATGTATCCTAACTACTACCCTGATCGGTTGGTTCCCCAACCCTCGCAGATACCTTGTGTTAGCCCCACAATAGGAGGTATCACATCCTTAAGTGGCAACCCCTCATCATAATAATGTGCACAACCATATCTATAGGTGTCACGGTCGTCTTATCCCCCTCTGCCCTGCTCATGCACGCACATGGCCCGGTCGGTTTGTACCGCCCACAGCATCCTTCATGTTTGGATCTCTTACAATCAGTCCAGTAAGCGTGCCCCTTCTCCAACCTAGCTCGGAGTATATGCTTGATACCAACTCCTGGATACTAGCTGAAACGGGTCCCACACAATATGATACAAGCTCTCCCCTTTGTCTTATACATCCCACTAGGTTTTTCACCGACTATGTATACCCTTAGGCATCTTTAATTACAAAGCCCTATGTCAGTTATGCTTACCTATAGGTGTCTTTAATGCATAACCCTACCATTTCTATAAGTTATGCTCACCCTAGAAGGTGTCTTTAATTACATAACTTTATTATTTCCCTCGGTTACATTTACCACTAGGTGTCTTTAATTACATAACCTTATCAGTTTAAGTTTGTGGGATTATATGTAAATATTACCCATCTACCCAAGATTTACTTAACCCTCCCGCTGATTCAAGCATGTTTATTTAACGGTTAAGTTTGTGGGCCTATACATACTAATATTACCCACCTACCCAATGTTTACTTAACACAACCCTTTTTGTTCAACCAAGTTTACTTAACCCCCAACTTAAATTTAAGTTCATATAATCTCTATGGATTAACTTAGGTTAAGTAGTCCAATTCATTACCATGTCCATTTGTGGTAATAATAGGCTAGACCTCCCACATTAGGCCTACAACATGTGGATGCTGGATATGCCAGTGGGGTCCAAGCAAACTTATTCCGTAGTTGGGCCTAATCTCGTGTCATAGCCCGATTCGTATTCACGTACTTAGTCCTCCCACATTAGGTTCAACATTAGTGGTTGCTGGATATGCCGGTCGGGTCCGGGCAGACTTCCACCACTAATGCAACCTAACCTCGTGTCATAAGTATAATTACAATTCCTAATTATAATTACTAAACATTCCATTTTCAATTAATTAATCAATTAATTAAGCCTTTCCTTTTATAGGCGTCAATAACTACTTTACCCAATAATTTGAATTACATGTCCAAAAATGTTCATATTCAAATTATGCCATTTTTAACCCTTTCCCCCCCGTTCCTTAACTAGCGCCCTCACAAAATTGGCAAACTTGCCCAGGCAAGACAATAGCCTAGTCGTAAACGATAATAGGGAAAATAATGGGAATATAACTAAAATGATAATCTTGGCATAAACATAAAAAAGTATGATAATAAGGTGAACATGCATACTAGCATAGATATGAAATGTAACAACCCGGAAAATCAGAACCAATTTAAAAATTTAATTTTAGAAATTTTAATGAATTTTGAATATTTAAAATAATTTATTTTAAATAACAACGAGGTGAAATTTATTTTAAATAGAATAAGAACGTATAAAATTATTTAAATTGGAAATGGCACGGTAGTTTGAAAATTCGATTTCAAATTTCAAATGAATGTACATGATTCAAAATAAACCAGATTTTAGTGAAACCAAAAATATTTGAATCTGTTTGAAAATATCTTTCCAAAGAATCTGAAAATCCAAATTTCATAGCGGGAATAAAAAGTTATGTCCAGTTGAAAATTCAGAATAGTCGTTATGGAAATATAGCACTTAAAAATAGCGATTTTGCAAACGACCTCCGTTTTCGACGAGACCACTTTTGTTGGATCTGGAACATCAAATTATTGCTAGATTCCAATTTTCATAATTTTTGGAATTAATATGTAAGCGTGGTGAATTTAAACGTGACTTGCAATTTCACTTTGAATTTGAATAGACTGGAAAATGACTGTTTTTCAAACGGTCTCCAAATTCGATGAAATTAGATTTGTTAGGACCGTATTGTCAAAACATAGCCAAATTTATTTTTCTGGAATTTTTGGAGTCCGTATGTGGGCCCGGTAAATTAAAATGTGCGTTCAGCTTCAATATATATTAATTTGTATTTTGATTTTGATGAAAACTGGTCGAAGCAGTCAAGTTGGCTTACGCAACATATCCCATTGTGTTCGGAATGTGGGTAATTAGCTAGGGCCGACAGTCGTTGGGTTCGATTCAGAGTTCAAACGAAAATTTTACTTTTTAGAATTAAATATATAATTAAATAATATATATAAAATAGGGTATAACCCTAATCTCATTGGCGACAATTAAACCCACGCCCCTGTTTGAGAAAAACTTGATGCCCCCTTCTCAGTAGCCACCACCGCCGTTTCCGCCCCACCCCGTCGTCGCGTCACCCCTCCCCAGCAACGCCGCCTCCTCCCCTTCACCTCCGACCACCCCATCCCCTCCCCCAACCTCCTCTTCTCTCTCCTCTTCTGATTTAAAACCCACGCCCCAAATCTAGCCGCCAGAGTCCAAGTCCGACCACCCACCACCTAGCTACACCCCCAGCACCACTTCCTAAGCCCAGTACCGCCTCCCCCACTCCCATCTCCAACCCCGAGGCCCTCTCTCCAATAAAAATGTAATTTTTATATTTTCTACGAGTGAAAGCCATTGAAACTCTCTGCCACCACCACCATCTCGCTGCCGCTGACCAACTGAGCATCCCTTGAGCCTCCATCGACCATCTCATCTGTTGGAGAGCTTTTTTTTCTTATGAATTATGCAATTAGAAATGTGATTTTTAACTAGTCCATGATATGAAAATATTTGTAGGAAGATAAAAAATATGAATTTTATTTTCTTATACTATTTAGAAAATAGAAAAGCTATGAAAATATTTGCAGCAAAACAAAAATGTGATTTTTATTCATACAGAAGCGAATTAAAAATTCGATTTTTATATATATGAAGTAGCGATAAAAATATGATTTTTATTATATATATAGCGAAGTATAAGTATGATTTTTAATATAGCAAATTAAAATTTTGATTTTTATATACATGAAGTAGCAATAAAAATATGATTTTTATTATATATATACGAAGTAAAAATATGATTTTTAATATATAAACATCATATTAAAAATGTGAATTTTATTATGAACAACGTGGAAAGGACTGCGTTAGAATTTCGGATAAATCCAAACGATTCAGAAATTCAGAAATAGAACTGGAGGAGTGGATCCCAAAGGTGAGAAATTCTCACTTTAATTTTATTTCTAGTTAAAATATGTACTAGGATGCAGACGGTGCTTAGCAGCACCCGACACTATCGTCCCCAGACCATGGACGACTTGTTTGATTGTTTTTGTATGGTGAAAATTGATTGTGATGTGGAATGGAATAAAATATTCATGTGTTGAATAAAATAATTTATCATTAAAAATATAATTTTTAACGTGTATATGAATAGAATAAATATTCATTTATAAATCGGATGATTTGTTTATGTACACAAATTTGACGGATATTGATTCGGACGATATATTTTACACATCTCCCAACTACACAAATAATAATCAGTGTTTGTTGTTTGAAAACCCCACACGGGTATTGGGATGATATTGGACATACGCTAATCCCAATATTTAGTTGTATGTCAATCGATTGGTTGACAAGCTGTTATAAGCGTTGATTGTTCATATTTAACGCTTATGCAGTTGTGTAATGCACTCTGGATGATGGTTGACTGTGTTTGATTATTGTTATGTACATGTGTGTATGAAATCCATATAAATAAAATTATATGGTAATTGGCCGTGTCTGATTCCAATTCGGAAAGAACGAATATTTTAAAATGGCGAATAATGAATATTTTAAAATAATATTCAGTAATGGATCAAAATATGATTTTGACGTCCAATTTTGGATGGACACGAAAATATTTAAATATATAAAGCCGTGTTGATTAGATTAACGCCATTTTGATGTGAAAGATATTTATATCGAATTTATTCATTTTTATAATGAATATCGAAAGGGAAATTGTAACAACCCGTAAAATATGAACCAATTAAATTTTTTTAAATTGGCTATTTTAGTGAATTTAAAATATTTTAAATAATAACGACGAAAAGAGTGTTTGAATCGATGTTTGAAAATGAATATAATTATTTCTAATTATAAACAAGGCCTGAAATGGCGCGGTAGTTTCAAAATTTAAATTCAAACTCTGACTGACAGTACCGGGTGCAAAACAAAACGGATTTTAGTGAAACCAAAAATATTTAAATCTGTTAGTAAATATCTTTCTAACGAATCTGAAAAATCGAAGTTTCATTGCAGAATCAAAATTTATGGCCAAATGAATTTTCAGAAAGGTCGCTATAGAATTTATATAGCCCGTGAAAATGACCATTTGCAAACGACCTCAGAATTCGACGAAACCACTTTTGTTGGATCCGGGATATCAAATTATTGCTAGGTTTCAAATTTCATAATTTTTGAAGCTAGTATGTGAGCGTGGCAAAGGAAAATGTGTTTGGTCGATTTTTATTAAATTCAATCGACCAGAAAAGGGTCATTTTTCAAATGGTCTCAGAATTCGACGAAACTAGTTTTGTTGGGACCGTATCGTCAAAACATAGCTAGATTTATTTTTTTGGAATTTTTAGAATCAGTATGTGGCCCCAGCAAATTGAAATGTACGTTCAAATTAAATATTAAATGTTTTATATTTTAATTTGAACGAAAACTAACTGAAACTGTCGAACGGGCCTACGAAACATATCTCATTATGTTCGAAATGGGGGTATTTGGCTAGGGACGATAGTCGTTGGGTTTGGATTGGAGTTCGTGGGAGATAAGTGGTATTTTAGAAATTTAAAAATATATAAAAAAAATGATTGGCCAGTCAAACCCTCTCTCTCCCCGATCCTCTATACGACGCAAGGCGGAAAAGGCTCCCTGCCTTCTCTCTTCATTTTCTCCCTTCACAAGCAAAATCAGTCCCTCCTCCAGTTGAAAATTTTGAAGAGCTTGAGACGAGCTTCAAATCCATGTAGGGATTGGATTTTTTTGTTCAGCATTCAAAGAGAACGGACGCCTCGAAGTTCAGACGTTCAACCTGCCGCCGCCTAGCCCAGACACCGTCGAACTGACCAACTACCCCCGGCGCCTGAGCGCCACTCCTCCCCCTTTGACACTGCATAGCCCGATCCTCTTCAAGCTTCACGGATTTCGAGTAAAATCGAAACCTAGTTTCGGACCTTTCAGCCGAGGTACGGCTTTGTTAATTTCTAATTGATTTTAACACTCTAAAGCATTGCAAACTTCTAAAAATCGTATCTTTTTCATTTGTGATCGAAATCCAGTGAAACAAGAGACATCGGGACCGTGAGGACGTCTTCTACATTCTAGAAAAGACCGGATATTTTTCCGAGTCTTCAACAAATTTTGGCAACGCGAAAAGCAATGTGAGAATTCTAAATTATAAACGATATGGAAAACGACAATGTATAAATTACATAGTCGATGTATGAGTTATATAAGCATTGTACACCTCATGTATAAGCATTGTATAAGTTGTACATTCGATGTATAAGTTATATATGCGTTGTAAAAATTATATATGTGTTGAAAGTGAAGTGAAATATAATTATATATATATACGCCCCTCGTCCACAAACCATGGACGATATTTATTGGTTGTGATTGGTGTGGAAATTGGTTGATAGCAAATGGTTGATTAGAATTGTTTGTGGTTGAAATTGATTGATTGTGGTTGAAAAATATCCATTTGTGGTTGAGAATTATTTGGTTGAAACCACATAGGATTAGTTTGTGAAAAAGAAAAAAAATAAACATGCCGCCTGCGAGCGAACTAGAAGCATGAAATCCCCATTGTCAAAAGCTGCGAGGGTTTAAGGTAGAGCGAGGAGCCGTACTAGGGACGGTCCCGGTTTTAACTACCCTGCCGTTATGTTGCCGAAATTTTCAATAATATTCATGTGTTAGAATTATTTTCATGTATTGAAACTATATTCGTGTGTTGAATAGAAATTCATGTGTTGAATAGAAATTCATGTGTTGAATGACATTCGTGTGTTGAACGACATTCGTGTGTTGAACGACATTCGTGTTTTGAAGTAAATTGTTTTATAATAAAAATCATATTTTTATCATCTGTATGAACTATATAACATTGTCGTGTTTTGAAATAAATAGTTTTACAATAAAAATCACATTTTTGTTATAAACATGAATTGTTAAAAATAGTGAAGTGTTGAAATAAATGTTTGTTGGATAAAAATATCATTTTTATCAAATGTATGAAAAGAATTTGGTTTTGAAATCGAAGAATAGATTATATTTATATATATATGTATAAATATAATTAAAATATATCGAATAACGAAGCTGCGGTTCATGTTTTGAAACCGTGATTTCAAACGATTAGTGCGGGAGATCCAACCGTCGGATTTTCCCGAAACCATAACCGTTGGGTTCGTCTTGGAAATGTCTTTCCAACGATACCCACTTTGTGAAAATCCAACGGTTGGATTGTCCAGAATGTTTAATTCAAATCTGAAGAAAAACATCGCCAGAATCGATTATATATATATATACATATAATTAAATTTAATCGAATAACGACGCTGCAGTTCATGTTTTGAAACCGTGATTTCAAACGATTAGTGCAGGAGATCCGACCATCGAATTTTCCCGAAACCGAAACTGTTGGGTTCGCTTTGGAAATATCTTTCCAACGACACCAACTTTGTAAAGATCCAACGGTTGGATTGTCTGGAATGTTTAATTCAAATCTGAAGAAAAACAGCGCCAGAATCGATTATATATATATATAATTAAATTAAATCGAATAACGATGCTGTAGTTCGTATTTTGAAATCGAAACTTCAAATGATTGTTCCGGGAGATCCGACCGTCGGATTTTCCCAAAACTGGAACTGTTGGATTCGTTTTGAAAAGATCTTTCTATTGATATAAAATTTGTGAAGATCCAACAGTTAGATTTTCAAATATGTGTAAATTAAATCTGAAGAAAACAGCGCCACGGCCGCGTTATGGCCTGATGCGTCGTTTGAATAAATTGGCTATTTTTAAATAAATAAAAATAGCGATAAATCGTTATAAAATATTATAAATGATATGGAATAGAAATAAACCGAATTTACCCGGTTTATTGTATATTTGATGGTTGAATGTGAAATTTATAAACTAACTGAAGGTTAGCTAAGTCGGATGGTTTCCTGGGTTTTGATATTATGTTGGTTTCGGCCTTCGGGGTTAATACTTGGGAAATCGTTCTCTTACTAATTTACGGTTAGTGAATGATGAATTGGTATGAGGCGTATGTTGTGTTTGTGCAGCACTTGTTTATTATATACGCGAGTTGCTCAGAAAGACCGGGTTTATCCCATTCTGAATAACTGAATCGACGATAAGAAGTCGATGATGAAGACGGTGATTGAAGACCGGAGATCTTCACCTCGATTGGATGGTAACTGATGTCTTGATTGGGAAGCATCTCGAAATATAAATAATAAGGGGTGATCGGCTTGACGTACGTGGAGATCGATGGGTATGTGAGGTATATAGTGCCTCCGGTTACGTTCAGACCCAGAACGGACTTGTAATTGGACTGTGTCTGACATTGGAATTCATTCTGTGTGATTGATAGCCATCAGTTGCATGGTGTGAATTGCCTGTGTGGCATGTTAAGATGCAGTGATCAAGGGTTCTGTTGAAAAGCAAAGTCTTGTGGTTGATGATCAAAGCACGACCTGTGTGGCATAGTTTTGTGTATGACGTGAATTCGCGAGCCTCACACCCCAATATGAACTAGAAACGGTAGAGGACCTCAGGGAGGGCATGCGTTTCCTTCTAGCTAGAGGTGGTGTCAGTGCTTAAACTGGCTGACATATATATTATTTACACCTGTGTGGTTGTTGTTGTTGCGAGGCACCTCGGATATATCGGTGACTATGTGAAGCCGATGGAGTCATTCGTTGGCTCATTTACGCCCCAAAGGGCGGGGAAACGTAGTGTTCAGGCATTTTAATCCACATCGGTGGACCGGCCCTGACGATCCAAGGGCCACTCGAGCTCTAATCCAGAGACTCGGGCTAGACAGTCTCGAAGTCGGTAAGGACTATCTTTTGCCTTGGTTCATGACAGAAATCCAATTTCCAAATACGACACCATGCGGTTTTGATTGTATATATATATATATATTTATATATATATATATATATATATATATATATGGCGACATGATATATGGTACCCATGTCGTCTATGATTGATAGTTATGATTGAAATTGTTTTAAAACCAATAAACGCTAGTAATAATATCAAATTCTTTTGTTTTATTCGTATTCATCATATTTTGGTCATTATAAGGTAAAACTCTATCCTCTGGTTTGTGTTGCATTATGTGATGGGAACTGAGTCTTATGATGGCTTCATTTTTATAAAAAGCATTGCGAATTTTAAAAGATTTACTTGTTTTGAGCACTAGCAATCCAATGGAGTAAACCCGTTCCGTGAAAGTGGCGTTGTCCTGTGATTAGCCATATTATAAAATGTGTTAAGTAGATTTCTCATACCAGTCCCATGACTGACTCGTAGTTTGTTTCACTTGCAAACTCGGGTGTCCTTTTTTCTACACGGGCAACCTTGTGTTCAAGTTTTAGCAGGCTCTTCCTGGATAGCTGGAGCTGAAGATGGATTCTATAATTTATCTCTTTTATGTTGTTCAGCTCCTATTGTACATATTATGTTTGTTTTCCGCTGTAGACATTTATGTATAGCTGAAATGTATTTGTACTAAGTATGATCCTGTATACTGCGTAACTCTGATGATTATGTTTATCTAGTGTATTATTTGTACATTATCCGATGTATTTATTTAATTCTGTTCTGCTATTATCTGTTTATGTATTATATTCCAAAGATTACCCTTGCCACCGTCAGTACGGGGTTTGGGGTCGTCAGAACGTGGTATCAGATCTTTGGTTAAGCTTAATGCTGGAATATAACATATTAACGAACTCGTCAGAAATAGAACCAGTAGTGTTCTAGGATGATGGACTCATTACATATAGGATCAGCAATATCCTAGTATAAGTATAGCAGAATGGAATACACCTCGATAGACCCATTTGCATTCAAGTATATGTTTCTATGCTTTGAAATATCTTTTCTGTTGACCTGACACTTGATCTGCTATTTGCAGAAGTACTAGAAAATGACTGCCAGAAACAGAAGAAGTAATACTGACTTGGATATAGAAGCTCTATTTATGAAATATAGAAATCTGGGTGGAATACCATTCTTGGGCGAAGAATCTATTATGAGAACACAAACCTGGATTCGTTCTGCTAAGAAAATATTTGACAGTTTAAAGCTGAGAGATGACCAGAAAAGATTACTGGCATCTTGGGCACTCAAAGACGAAGTCTTGTTCTGGTGGGATTCAGTTATTGAGGATAATCCAGAAGGTAATATTACTTGGGATAGATTTAAAGTGATTTTCCTAGAAAGATTTACTCCTCCTGAAGCAACTGAGCGGTTATGTGATGAATACTCTTATCTGATACAAGGAGATATGAATATCCCAGAATATCATAAGAAATTCAATGAACTTTCTCATTTTTCTCCTCATCTAATTCAAAATCCGAAGAGGAAAAAATCTGAGATTTATTAACGCGCTTCAAAGAAAGTACCAAAGTAAAGTAATAGGGCATGTGAAGCTTCCTTTCTCTGAAATGGTATACATGGCTTACCAGTATGAGGATCTCGACAAGAAAGGTATGTTGCGCTATGAAGAGGAAGGCAGTTCTAGTAACAAAGAAGAGTCTGAGACTGATAGTCCTGAGACCAGTACGATGTTTGAGGCCAGTGAGAAGCCCAAAGCCAAGAGAAAAGGGGTAAATCTAGGAAAGAACCCATGACGACGACCACCTGCTTTAACTTCCATAAGCAAGGGCATTTAACCAGGAATTGTAAATCCTCGAAGAAACGAAAGAAGGATCAATCTAAATCCGGTAAGAAGTTTCAAGAGAATAGAAAATGCGATGGATGTCATCAGACTGGTCATCTTTTAAGGGCCTGCCCGCTACTTAGATAACCTGAAGCAGTACATGTAAATGAAGTGGCAGAAGTGCCTGCATCTTCGTTTTCTCAGGAAAGGCCAGACGTTTTAGAAGGAACGCTAACTATCAAAGATATTCCAGTTAAAGTACTGTTTGACACCGGCGCGTCGCAAAGCTTTGTTGCAAAAAATGCGGTTAAGAAACTGGATTTGAATTTGAAGAGGCTCAAAGAACCAATGACTGTCCATAATCCGGTTGGGGGTTCCCTCGATCTCAGTTGGGTTTGTGGGGTGCCGGTTTCTTTTTCTCGTTATCGGTTCCCTACCATCGCGGTCGTCATGAATTTTACAGAATTCGATCTTATCTTGGGGTTAGACTGGTTGACCAAATATGAAGCTAAGGTTAAATGCGCCGACAGAGTCGTTAAGGCGAAGATTAAATCAGGTGATTATATAACCATTCCCTGTGAAGGTCATAATTCTGATAGAAAAGACTTCTGGGCAGCTTTGGATGTTTCTCCTGCTCAAATAGAAAATATCTCTGTAGTCATAGAGAATATTCCCGACCTCATAAACGATATTCCTATCGTCAAGAATTATGCGGATGTGTTCGAAGAAGTTGTTAGCTTACCTCCGTAGAGAGAAATTGATTTCAAGATCGCTTTAATTCCGAATGCAAGGCCAGTAGTGCACACTATTCGGAGAATGACTCTAAAGGAGAAAGAAGAACTAGACAATCAAACTCGACAGCTTGTATGGAAGGGTCTGATCAGGCCTAGTTTCTCTGATTGGGGAGCAACAGTGGTGTTTGTCCCAAAGTCTGACAGTACTCTGCGACTACGTGTGGATTATCGTGACTTGAATAAGCAGACAATAAAGAATAAATATCCATTGCTGCTAATCGATGATTTATTGGATCTTCTGAATGGAGCACAAGTATTTTCAAGGACGGACCTAGATACAGGTTTCCATCAGCTTCGTATTGCCGAAGAGTGTGTTCCTATGACAACACTCAGAGGTCCAGACTTATTCTATGAGTGGTTAGTGATGCCGTTCGGCTTATGTAATGCTCCAGCTTACTTCGTCGATTTGATGAATCGAGTGTTCAGAGGAGTCTTGAATAAGTTTGTTCTGGTTTTTATTGACGTTATTCTAATCTTCTCTAAGTCAAAGGTCGAACATGAAAAACATTTGGAGCAAGTTCTAGAAATTCTGAGAAGGAATGTATTGAAAGCTATACTTTCCAAATGTATATTCTGGCAAGATGAAGTAAAGTTTCTTGGCCACGTCGTATCGAAAGAGGGAATTACTGTGGATTGAGGTAAAATCACCGCTATTCAAGATTGGAAACAGCCTAGTACTCCCACAGAAGTCCGAAGTTTTCTTGGATTGGCTAGTTATTACTGGAAGTTCGTTAAAGATTTTTCGAAGGTATCTAGTCACTTAACAAAGCTTACAAAGAAGCACGCAAATTCAAGTGGACTCCAGAATGTGAGGAGGCTTTTCAAAAGTTGAAATTAAGGTTAACAACTGCTCCAGTGTTAACCATTACCGATGGCAATCAAGACTTGAAAGTCTGGACAGATGCCTCTAGAGAAGACCTTGGTGCGGTATTAATGCAAAGAGGCCAAGTTGTTGCTTATGCTAGTCGTCAGCTGAAGCCACATGAAAAGAATTACGTTACTCATGATCTTGAGTTGTTGGCTATCATATTCGCTTTGAAAATATGGGGACACTATCTTTTGGGTGATAAATTCGAACTGTTTACAGATCACTAGTCGCTAAAGTATCTGTTTACCCAGAAAGACTTGAATCTGAGGCAGCAACGTTGGCTAGAATTTCTTGCGGCACACGATTTTGAGATTTTGTACACTCCAGGGAAATCTAAGGTTGTGGCCGATGCGCTAAGTAGAAAGAATGTAATGATCGCCAATTTTATTATTACGACTTCATTGATTGATAAAATATCTGCTCTTCAGAAGGATAATCACTTCTTTCAAAGGATCAGAGAAAGAATACAGAAAGGCGAACGCTTGAGTTTCCAGATTGATAACCAAGGGATTCTAAGGCTAAAGGGTCGAATTTGTGTTCCTAACATTCCTGAGCTCCAAAAGGAAGTGTTGGATGAATGCCACAAGTCAAAACTTAGTATCCATCCAGCAGTTTGCAAAATGTATAATGACATCAAACGCACTTTCTGGTGGAGGTCGATGAAGAGAGACATTTCTTTATATGTTAGCAGATGCTCTACTTGCCAACTAGTCAAAAGCGACCAACAGAAACTGGCGGGATTGTTGCAATCGCTGGACATTCCAGGTTGGAAGTGGGAACATATTTTCATGGACTTCATAGATGGTTTGCCTAGAACCATGAAAGGAAATGACAGTATTTGGGTGATCGTAGATCGCTTCACGAAGACCACCCATTTCATACCTATCAGATCGAACAGAACTGCTCAAAGTCTGGCACAAATATATTTCAAAGAAATTGTTAGGCTACATAGAGTGTGAAAACCCGTAACTTCCCCGGTGAGGAAAGCGCGGATAGTTCGAGAACAAGCCACAAAAGAACGCAGACGGGAGAACATTTCATTGTTAATTACAACAATTCCATCAGAATACAAGAATATATAGAGTATGAATAAATATTACATAGAAATTATCTGAGATTTAAATTACATTTAAATACATCGCAGCGGAAATAATACAAAACACAACTAGAAGGAGATATACGGATACAAAGCTTTCCAGATATCGTTCCAGTTGTAAGTCAGGATTCTGTGAATATAAATCTGCAAAACCAAAACAACTAGCTGCCCGTGTCAAAATAAGGGCACCCAGAGTTTAGGTTAAAACAATAAACTCCAGGTCAGTCATGTGACTGGTGTGAGAACTAAAACAGTTATTTATCTTTATTTTCAAAGTTAGGTAGATCAAGGGACCACGCCGTATAACATGGAACGGGTTTCCTCCCAAGAATACCAGTGCATATAAGCAAATAGCGCAATGCTTTTTCTAAAAATGAAGCTATTATAAGACCCAGGTCCCATCACACAATGCAACGCAGCCGGAGGATAGGGTTTTCCCTTATAATAGCCAAACATGCTTGGTACGTTTTAAAACCAAATCATTTGATACTATAATAAGTGTATAGTGTCAAAACAATTTCAATCATAAATATCAATCATAGACGGCATGGGTACCATATATCATGTCGCCATACTAGGCTCTACAAATAATGCCGAAATACACGTATTGGAAAGTTGGATTTCCATCATGGCGGCTCCTGATTCGAAAGATCGATCGCGTAGTGCAATTCCCCACGGCTTACGCCCCAGTAAGAGAAAACACCGTAATGCACATCCGCACTTTTGGGACCAGAGTATCACCGCGGCTTACGTCCCAGCGAGAGAAAACACCGCTTACTCTATCCCTGAGCACTAAGCTCATCTCGATCGACCGAATCCATGACACCACTAAGGTGCCCATCCACTAAAAAGCATACTGATCAAACCATCAGTTTACCACCATACCGAGGTGTGAGGCTCGCGAATCAACGCTATACACAAAGCCATGCTATATTAAAGCTGCGCTTTGATCATCATCCACCAAACTTTTCTTTTCAACAGAAGTCTGGATCACTGCATCTCAGCTTGCCACACTATCAATCCATATCGTACCACTGATTTCTGCCAATATATAACCTCTAAGCTCGTATGTCTCAGAGAAGGGCGTTAAGCAAGAGAATAAATTCCCCGCCGCCAAACAGATATATATTTAGCAGAGATCAATGAATACAATATAATGGAATACAATGTCAGACACACCATCCATTTACAAGTCCGTTCTAGGTCTAAACGAAACCGGAGGCACTTTCCTTGCATATCCGTCGATCTCCAAGTATGTCTGGACGACCACCAACTGATTCCCTCATCTTGGGTGTACAACCCAATCAAGATCATCAGTAATCACCCAAACGATGTGAAGACTTTCGGTCTTCGACCACCATCATCATCTTCGACTTATCGTCGAATTGGTTATTCAGAATGGGTATAAACCCGACCTTTCCGAACAACCCGCGTATATAGCAAACAAATGTTACACAAACACAGCATACGCCTCATTCCAATTCATCAGTCACTAACCGTAAATCAGTAAGAGTCCCCAAATATTAACCCCGAAGGCTGAAACCAACATCAGATCAATACCCAGGAAACCATCCTTCTTAGCTAACCTACAGTTAGTTTCTAAATTTCACGTTCTTAGGGAAAGGTTCCCATTAATTTTATCAAAGATAAATTCTTTAAAATTTATTCTTTAATCTTCCTTTGGATATCATTTTAAACCAAATTATGGTTTTCCAAACTAGTCGGGATTAGCGAACCACACCGAAGTAATTATTTATTTTATTTCCCAATCCCAACCTATTCATCCCATGAAGAAAAACTGGTAATACTCCATATCTAATACCACGGTGTTATCGGTAAAATTAATTACCATTCCACATCCAAATCTAATTAAAGATTTAACTATCGCTTTGGAGCAAAACTGGTGATACTCCATTCTCGATCTTTTCAATCTAATTAAAGATTCATTAAAACTCCACTTAGTTTTAATCTTTAACTGGGTTAAAGAATCAGTGTCTTTTAAAACACGGTTCACTATAAACCCAAAATCACATTACATTTCAATCAGACCCTAACCATAAATCAGCAAGTGAGCAATTCCCTAAGTATTAACCCCGAAGGCCGAAACCAACATCAGATCAATACCCCTGAAACCATTCAACTTAACTAATCTCCAGTTAGTTTCTGATTTTCTTAACTCCTTTGGATCTAAGAACAGTATTATTGAAGATACCGTTCACGACAACCCAAAATCACATTCTATTAATTATCGGGTTAAAGAACAAGTGTTATTTAAAACACTGTTCATGATAAACCCAAAAATCAATACCAATTCAATTCCAATTAAATATTATTTAATTGGTGCACTTCAATAAATCTAAATAAAAAGATTTAATCTTTTCCCCAACTGGGTTTAAGAACAGCGTTAATGAAGATGCCATTCACAACAAACCCAAATCACATTTGATATTAAATACAAGGCTCTGAATAGAAAATATATCGGCTTATATTCAATATCAAATTCTACGACCAACAAATATCGTATTGGAAATAATGATATATATATGTATATATACCTGTATCTTTCAAATTTCCATAACAACATCTGTATAATCACGAAATCCAACATCGAAATATTCCGAAGACAATTTTGATTCAAATACATTCCAATTCAAATATTGGAAATTCTGGTTATTTTCAAAACCATTTCAAATCCAGTTTATTTATTTAAAAATAAATAGAATTATAATTCTAGTTCAAAACTAGTTCATTTCGATAAAAATCTATTTTTATCTTTTTAAATATGGAGTTTTTCATCCCAATTCTTCCCAAATCATTTACTATGATTTTTCACAAATTATTACTATTTTTAATAATTTTATCAAGGCCCGTACAGTCGATTTCCATTAACGGCCATCGAACTGCACTTACAACGACCTTTTCCAAATTTGATTTGGACATAATTCCAAATCCAACCATTATATTTCAAATTTCTAATATTCGTTAGAAAGCTCTTTTCGATACGAACCCAACGGTTCCGGTTTTAGTTGAATCCGACGGTCGGATCTCCTGCAATATCCATTTGAAGTCAATGGTCGAAATTCACGAACTACCGCAGCGCTGCGCGTTCTATTAAGGCCATTATATAATATATATAATATATATAATATATACTTCGTCGATTTCCTTTTAAAAATGTATTTTTATAATTCGTTTTAAATTCGTTTTCAAAACGATTTCAATTCAAATTGATTTCTAATTCAATTTCAATTTGAATTCATTTATATTCAATTTCAATTCGAATTCATTTATATTCAATTTCAATTCGAATTCATTAATATTCAATTTCAAGTCGAATTCATTTATATTCGAAATATCAGATTTTGAAACCACTTTCGATATTCATTATAAAATGAATAAAATCGACATAAATATCATTCACGTCAAAAGGCGTCAATCTAATCGACACGGCTTCATATATTTCTATTTTCAAATATTCTATTTCAAATATTTCTATTTCAAATATTTCTTTTTTTTCAAATATTTCTATTTTTTTTCAAATATTTCTATTTCGAATATTTCTTTTTTTTTTTTCAAATATTTCTATTTCGAATATTTCTTTTTCAAATATTCAATGAGGCCCAATCAATTACCATATAATGTTAATTATATGGATTTTCTACAACACATGTATACAATAACAACGATGAATAATCAACCATCATCCAAAGTGCATTCTACACTGTATAAGCATCGAATATAAATATTTAACGCTTATAACAGTCTGTCAATCAATCGATCGACATACAACTAAACAATAGGGATTAGTGTACGTCAAATCTCATCCCAATACCCGTGTGGGGTTTCAAACAATCAAACACAGATTTTATTTGTGCAGTTGGGCGATGTATAAAATTTATCGTCCCAATCAATATAGTTAAATGTGTGTACATAAACAAATCGTCAGATTTGTTTATTTTTATCTCATTCCATATACACGTTAAAAATTCTATTTTTAACTATAAGATATTTTCCACTATAAAATATTTTATTTCAACTATATAAAAGTTTTATTTCATTTCACATCGCATCACACAATCAACTACACATCAAAATCAAACAAACAAGCATACAAGCCGTCCATGGTCTGTGGACAACGGGTGTCGGGTGCTACTAAACACAGTCTGCATCCTAGTATATATTATTAACTAGAAAAGAAAATTAAAAGGTGAGAAGTTCTCACCAAAGCTATCCCAATACACCACGACTCTTTTTCTGTAGAAATCTTCGTCATGCTCGCCTTTTGTCACTTTCGTTGATCGTAGCCACTACATATATAAAAATCACATTTTTATATTGTTGCTATTTGTATAAAAATCACATTTTTTTATAATCACTCTATATAGATAAAAATTCTATTTTTACGACGCAGTTACTTATATAAAAATCGTATTTTTACTCCGTTATATTATATATATAAAAATCATATTTTTACTACGCTATTTTATATTTTAAAAAAAAATCATATATATTTTCTTTTCAACAATCATGTCTATATATTTTTCAGAAATCATGTCTATATATTTTTCAAAAATCATATTTTTATTCAGTTCTTTTCAAAACAAAGATTATATTTTTGTACAGTTCTTTTCAAAACAAAGATCATATTTTTATACAGTTCTTTTCAAAACAAAATTATAAAACATTGTCATATATATTTCAAAACTGATTTCCTAAGCACCATTAATAAGTAATTAAAACTAAATTAAACTCACCTTAACTACCTACCCTACGTTCATCTCTTCTGGAACGAAGAAAACCATGGCTTGACTTCATCCCTTGATTACACGCACCAAACGAGAGGGCCAGAACTCGATCAGAGGGGCTCACGATGTGCACCCTCCCGACACCTCTCAACGGTGGTGGTGGCTCTCAGCTCGAGGCGGCGAGGCGGCCAGAAGAAGGCTTCGACGGTGGCGGTTTCCAGCTGAGAAATCGAGCGAATCACGAAATGATAATTCATCAAACTACCCTCAAGTTGAAGATCTCCTAACTCTGAATGATTTCGTGTTGATGGTTGGTTGAATCGAAGTGGGGATTTGCGGAATGAACGAGGGATTGATTGGAAAAAGAATTGCCGTTCATTTCTTTGGGGAGGGGCGCAATGAACGGGTTTGGCCGTGGAATGTATCATTGACCTAGGGTTTTACTTGTTTATGTATTTATATAATTTAATTATTTCAATTTTCAAAAATACATGTCTGCCGTTACGGACTTCAAATCACACCCAACGACTGTCGCCCCTAACTAAATACCCCATTCCGGACATAATGGGATACGTCCGGTAAGCCAGTTCGGCTATTTCGATCAGTTTTCATCAAAATCAAAATATACCTCTATATATTGAATTTGAACGCGCATTTCCATTTACTGGGGCCACATACTAACTAGAAAAATTCCTGAAAAATATTTTCTAGCTTCGTATTAACGATACGGTGCTAACAAAACTAATTTCGTCGAATTCTGAAACCGTTTGAAAAATGGTCTATTTCCAGTCGATTAAAATCAACTAAAACTGGTCAAACGCGTTTTCCTTCGCCACGCTCACATATTTATTCGAAAAATTATGAAATTTGAAACCTAGCAATAATTTGACATCACGGATCCAACAAAAGTGGTTTCGTCGAAAATCGAGGTCGTTTGCAAAATGGCCATTTTCAAGGGCCGAAATTCCATAGCGACTATTCTGAAATTTCAACTGGACATATCTTTTGATTTCCGCTATTAAATTCCAATCTTTCAAATTCGTTAGAAAGATATTCACAAATAGATCCTAATATTTTTGGTTTCACTAAAATCCGGTTTATTTTGAATCCTGTACATCCATTTGAATTTGGAAATCGAATTATCGAACTACCGCGCCATTTTCAATTCCTTTTATACATATAAATAAATATTTATATTCTAACGACGATGCGAATAAATATATAGGTTCGAATTCCATTCGAAATAAATTTCTCGTCGTTATTATCCAAAATAATTCATTTTAAATAATCAAAATTCGCTAAAATTGCCAAAATAAAAATTTTAAACTGGCCTAGATTTTCGGGTTGTTACATAGAGTGCCGATCAGTATAGTCAGTGATAGAGATCCAATATTTATTAGCAAATTCTGGGAGGCATTTCAAGTAGAACTAGGAACGAAGCTGAACTTAAGCACCGCTTATCATCCCCAGACAGATGGTCAGACTGAGAGGGTGAATCGTATACTAGAAGATTTATTGCGGGCGTGTGTTCTTGACTTTGGGGGATCATGGGAAAGCCATTTGCATTTGGCTGAGTTCTCATATAACAACACCTACCAAGCGAGCCTGACAATGTCACCATTCGAAGCATTGTATGGTAGACCGTGCCGATCCCCTGCTTGTTGGGTCGAACCTGGTAATAGGCTTGTATTGGGACCTGATATGATCTGTGAAGTTGCCGACAAAGTCGATTTCGTTAAGAAACGATTACTCGCCGCTCAAAGCCGACAGAAGAGCTAGGCTGATTCGAGAAGAAGAGATTTGGCTTTTTCTGTTGGTGATTATGTGTATCTAAGGGTTTCTCGATTGAGAGGAGTGATTCGATTTGGAAAAACTGGGAAGTTGGCGCCCAGATTTATTGGTCCATTCCCTATACTAGAACGGATTGGAACCCTCGCTTATAGAGTTCAATTGCCTGATTGGTTGCCTGGAGTACATGATGTATTTCATGTATCTCAACTTCGAAAGCATGTTCACGACCCAGACTTTGTTGTGGAAGAGTCCGCACAACAGGATATAGAAATTATTCCAGAATTGGCTGTGAGAAGAGAGCCACTAAAGATTATTGGCAAAGAAACCAAAGAACTAAGAAACAAGAAGGTTCACTTAGTCAAAGTGCAATGGAGTGGAGATCCACGAGATTGTACTTGGGAAACAGAGGAAAACATTTAGAAAGCCTATCCTAAGTGCAGGGTGGATATCTCTGATTGACTCCGGTGCAAGGTACATTTACCATACTTTGCATTACCATTTTTTCTCTACTTTGTTGTTATTTTCTTTTCATGGATGTGAACTTTTAATTCTATAGCCTGATTATTTTAAAAAGAGTATATGAATCAATTAGTATATTTTTGAAAAGTTAAAAACAAATTGATTGTTGTTTGTGTGGTGTGATGGTGGATTTGATTAATTAAAATGATAATTAATTCAATCAATGAATGAAGGATAAATTTATGAAATTAAATCACATATTGAACTGATTTAATAATAGACAGAAATATATACATGTGCATTATATATGTTTGAACAGGTAAAAGGATTAGCTGTTGAGTAAAGAATTTATTTGCGTGCCCGACAAATAGGTAAACCTTAATGAGTTGGATGCGCAATTTTATTAATATATCAAATCCTGTGAATGTCATTGGATGCGGAGTACTGGTTGTTCTGTGTGTAATAATAAACGTCGCCATAGGATAGTAACAATTAACTTTGAACTACACTACATGGCATACTTCATCATATACCACATAAGCATTTGGAGCTTGTGTGACGAAGTTGAAGATTTACCATACGAGCGAGAGGCTTGTATGGCGATTACTATATATTACAGGTTGAACTGATGACTGATATGGACTATGTAAAATATAACGGTAAATTGCCAGATTAATAAAAAAAACCCACATGGGTCTAGAGATGACAATAAACACGTCTCTCTGATCATTAAGGCACTAAAACCATTTACAGGGTGATGAGAATTTATTCTCTGGAGTTATGATCTATACACACTCCCCTGTGTACATCGGAATATATCACTATAAATATGTGCATGCTTATTAGGATTTATTGGGTACCTAATACGACCCAATAAATTTCCATACCTTTCCCCGTACAAAGGAGGTTATGGCAAATTTTTCGAAAATTTAGTGTGTTAGCCAAATTTTTGAAGAATTTGAAAATTCTTAGAAACTGAAAAGTTGGAGAATGGAGGCCAGATTGAAAGTAGAGTTGATTAATAAAACCACTTTCGACTTTGTTCCTTTTCGGGGACGAAAAGTTTTGAGTTGGGGAGATTGTAACAACCCGTAAAATCTGAACCAATTAAAATTTTTTAAATTGGCTATTTTAGTGAATTTAAAATATTTAAAATAAATATTTTAAATAATAACGATGAAAAGTGTGTTTGAATCATTGTTTGAAAATGAATATAATTATTTTTAATTATAAACAAGGCTTGAAATGGCGTGGTAGTTTCAAAATTTGAATTCAAACTTTGACTTACTGTACCGTGTGCAAAACAAAACGGATTTTAGTGAAACCAAAAATATTTAAATCTGTTAGTGAATATCTTTCTAGCGAATATGAAAAATCGAATTTTCGTAACGGAAGTCAAAAGTTATGGCCAAATGAATTTTCAGAAAGGTCGCTATAGAATTTATATAGCCCGTGAAAATGGCCATTTTGCAAACGACCTTAGAATTCGACGAAATCACTTTTGTTGGATCCGGGATGTCAAATTATTTCTAGGTTTCAAATTTCATAATTTTTGAAGGCAGTATGTGAGCGTGGCAAAGGAAAATGTGTTTGGTCGATTTTTGTTAAATTGGATCGACCAGAAAAGGGCCATTTTTCAAACGGTCTCAGAATTCGACGAAACTAGTTTTGTTGGGACCGTATCGTCAAAACATAGCTAGATTTATTTTTCTGGAATTTTTAGAATCAGTATGTGGCCCCGACAAATTGAAATGTACGTTCAAATTAAATATTGAATGTTTTATATTTTAATTTGAAGGAAAACTGACTGAAACAGTCGAATGGGCCTACGAAACATATCCCATTATGTTCGGAATGGGGGTATTTGGCTAGGGACGACAGTCGTTGGGTTTGGATTGGAGTTCGTGGGAGATAAGGGGTATTTTAAAAATTTAAAAATTTAAAAATAAAAAAATATGATTGGCCAGTCAAACCCTCTCTCTCCCCGATCCTCTATACGACGCATGGCAGAAAAGGCTCCCTGCCTTCTCTCTTCATTTTCTCCCTCTACAAGAAAAATCAGTCCCTCCTCCAGTTGAGGATTTTTGAAGAGCTCGAGACGAGCTTCAAATCCATGTAGGGATTGGATTTTTTTCGTTCATCATTCAAAGAGAACGGACGCCTCGAAGTTTAGACGTTCAACCAGCCGCCGCCTAACCCAGACACCGTCGAACTGACCAACTCGCCCCGGCGCCTGAGCGCCACTCCTCCCCCTTCGACATTGCATAGCCCGATCCTCTTCAAGCTTCACAAATTTCGAGTAAAATCGAAACCTAGTTTCGAACCTTTTAGCTGAGGTACGGCTTTGTTAATTTCAAATTGATTTTAACACTATAAAACGTTGCAAACTTCTAAAAATCATATCTTTTTCATTTGTGATCGAAATCTAGTGAAACAAGAGACACCGGGACCGTGAGGATGTCTTCTACATTATAGAAGAGACCGAATATTTTTCTGAGTCTTCTACAAATTTTGGCAACGCGAAAAGCAATATGAGATTTCTAAATTATAAACGATATGGAAAACGACGATGTATAAATTATATAGTCGATGTATGAGTAATATAAGCGTTGTACACCTTATGTATAAGCATTGAATAAGTTGTACGTTCGATGTATAAGTTGTACGTTCGATGTATAAGTTATATATGCGTTGTAAAAATTATATATGTGTTGAAACTGAAGTGAAATATAATTATATATATATACGCCCCTCGTCCACAAACCATGGACGATATTTATTGGTTGTGATTGGTGTGGAAATTGGTTGATAGCGAATGGTTGATTAGAATTGTTTGTGATTGAAATTGATTGATTATGGTTGAAAAATATCCGTTTGTGGTTGAGAATTATTTGGTTGAAACTACATAGGATTAGCTTGTGGAAAAGAAAAAAAAAGTAAACACGCCACCTGCGTGCGAACTAGGTGCATAAAATCCCCATTGTCAAAAGCTGCGAGGCTTTAAGGTAGAGCGAGGAGTCGTACTTGGGACGGTCCCGGTTTTAACTACCCTGCCATTATGCTGCCGAAATTTTCAATAATATTCACGTATTAGAATTATTTTCATGTGTTGAAACTATATTCGTGTGTTGAATAGAAACTCATGTGTTGAATAGAAATTCATGTGTTGAACGACATTCGTGTTTTGAAATAAATTGCTTTATAATAAAAATCATATTTTTATCATCTATATGAACTTTATAAATTAGTCATGTTTTGAAATAAATTGTTTTACAATAAAAATCACATTTTTATTATAAACATGAATTGTTAAAAATAGTGAAGTGTTGAAATAAATGTTTATTGGATAAAAATATAATTTTTATCAAATGTATGAAAAGAATATGGTTTTGAAATCGAAGAATAGATTATATATATATATTTATAAATATAATTAAAATATATCGAATAACGAAGCTGTAGTTCGTGTTTTGAAACCGTGATTTCAAACGATTAGTGCGGGGGATCCGACCGTCGGATTTTCCCGAAACCGTAACCTTGGGTTCGTCTTGGAAATATCTTTCCAACGATACCCACTTTGTGAAAATCCAACGGTTGGATTGTCTGGAATGTTTAATTCAAATCTGAAGAAAAACAGCGCCAGAATGGATTATATTTATATATATATAAATAAAAATAAATTTAATTGAATAACGACACTGCAGTTCGTGTTTTGAAACCGTGATTTCAAACGATTAGTGCGGGAGATCTGACCATCGGATTTTCCCGAAACCGAAACCGTTGGGCTCGCTTTGGAAATATCTTTCCAACGACACCAACTTTGTAAAGATCCAACGGTTGGATTGTCTGGAATGTTTAATTCAAATCTGAAGAAAAACATCGCCAGAATCGATTATATTTATAAATATAATTAAATTAAATCGAATAACGACGCTGCAGTTCGTATTTTGAAATCGAAACTTCAAACGAGTGTACCGGGAGATCCGACCGTCGGATTTTCCCAAAATTGGAATCATTTGATTCGTTTTAAAAACATTTTCTGATGATATAAAATTTGTGAAGATCCAATGGTCAGTTTTTCAAATAAGTGTAAATCAAATCTGAAGAAAAACAGCGCCACGGCCGCGTTATGGCCTGAAGCGTCGTTTGAATAAATTGGCTATTTTTAAATAAATAAAAATAGAGATAAATCATTATAAAATATTATAAACGATATGGAATGGAAATGAACTGAATTTACCCGGTTTATTGTATATTTGATAGTTGAATGTGAATTTTATAAACTAACTGAAGGTTAGCAAAGTCGGATGGTTTCCTGGGTTTTGATCTGATGTTGGTTTCGGACTTCAGGGTTAATACTTGGGAAATCGTTCTCTTACTAATTTACGGTTAGTGAATGATGAATTGGTATGAGGCGTATGTTGTTTTTGTGTAGCACTTGTTTATTATATACGCGAGTTGCTCAGAAAGACCGGGTTTATCCCATTCTGAATAACTGAATCGACGATAAGAAGTCGATGATGAAGACGGTGATTGAAGACCGGAGATCTTCACCTCGGTTGGATGGTAACTGATGTATTGATTGCGAGGCATTCTAAAATATAGATAATAAGTGGTGATCGTCCATACGTACGTGGAGATCGATGGGTATGCGAGGTATATAGTGCCTCCGGTTTCGTTCAGACCCAGAACAGACTTGTAAATGGACTTTGTGTCTGACATTGGAATTCATTCTATGTGATTGATAGCCATCAATTGCATGGTGTGAATTGCCTGTGTGGCATGCTAAGATGCATTGGTCAAGGCTTCTGTTGAAAAGCAAAGTCTTGTGGTTGATGATCAAAGCACGGCCTGTGTGGCATAGCTTTGTGTATGACGTGAATTCGCGAGCCTCACACCCCGGTATGAACCAGAAATAGGAGAGGACCTCAGAGAGGGCATGCGTTTCCTTCTAGCTAGAGGTGGTGTCAGTACTTAAACTAGCTGACATATATATTATTTACACCTGTATGGTTATTGCTGTTGCGAGGTGCCTCGGATATATCAGTGACTATGTGAAGCCGATGGAGTCATTCTTTGGCTCATTTACGCCCCAAAGGGCGGGGAAACATAGTGTTCAGGCATTTTAATCCACATCGGTGGACCATGCCTGACGATCCAAGGGTCACTCGAGCCCTGATCCTGAGACTTGGGCTAGACAGTCTCGAAGTCGGTAAGGACTATCTTTTGCCTTGGTTCATGATGGAAATCCAATTTCCAAATACGACACCATGCGGTTTTGATTGTATATATATATGGCGACATGATATATGGTACCCATGTCATCTATGATTGATAGTTATGATTGAAATTGTTTTGAAACCTATAAATCCTAGTAATAATATCAAATTCTTTTGTTTTATTCGTATCAAGCATATTTTGGTCATTATAAGATAAAACTCTATCCTTCGGTTTGCGTTGCATTGTGTGATGGGAACTGAGTCTTATAATGGCTTCATTTTTATAAAAAGCATTGCGATGTTAAAAAGATTTACTTGTTTTGAGCACTGGCAATCCAATGGAGTAAACCCGTTCCGCGAAAGTGGCATGGTCCTATGATTAGCCATATTATAAAATGTGTTAAGTAGATTTCTCATACCAATCCCATGACTGACTCGTAGTTTATTTCACTTGCAAACTCGGGTGCCCTTTTTTCTACACGGGCAGCCTTGTGTTCAGGTTTTAGCAGGCTCTTCCTGGATAGCTGGAGCTGAAGATGAATTCTATCATTTATCTCTTTTATGTTGTTCAGCTCCTATTGTACATATTATGTTTGTTTTCCCAAGTAGACATTTATGTATAACTAAACTGTATTTGTACCAAGTATGATCCTGTATACTGCATAACTCTGATGATTATGTTTATCCAGTGTATTATTTGTACATTATCTGGTGTATTTATTTAATTCTGTTCTACTATTATCTGTTTATGTGTTATATTCCAAAGATTACCCTTGCCACCGTCAGTACGCGGTTTGGGGTCGTCACAGAAATGATTTCAAAATCTATTGTTTTGAAAATATTATCATTTATACATCGATGATATAGAATATTCAATTCTGATTTGAAATTGAATAGGAAGTTGAAATCGTTTTGAAAACAAATTTAAAACGATTTATAAAATACATTTTAAAAGGAAATCGACGAAATATATATAATATGTATATTATACCTATATTTAATGGCCTTAATAGAATGCGTCACGCCATGGCAGTACGCGAATTTCGACCATTGACTTCGAATGGACACTACGGGAGATCCGACCTTTGGATTCTCCTAAAACTGGAACCGTTGGGTTCGTATCAAAAAGAGCTTTCCGACGAATATAAGTGATTTGAAATCTAATGATTGGATTTGGAATTACGTCCAAATCAAATTTGGAAAAGGTCGTTGTAAGTGTAGTTCGATGACCGTTTATGGAAATCGACTGTACGGGCCTTGATATAATTATTAAAAATATCAATAATTTGTTAAAATCATGATAAATGATTTTGAAAGAATTGGGATGAAAAATTCCATACTCGAAAAGATAAAAATATATTTTCATCAAAACGATCTAGTTTTGAACTAGAATTATAATCCAATATTTTTAAATAATTAAATTGGAATTGAAGTGGTTTTAAAAATAATCAGAATTTCCAATATATGAATTGGAATGGATTTGAATCGGAATTATCTTCGGGATATTTCAATATCGGATTCCGTGGTTATACGGATATTGTGGAGGAATTTGGAAGATATATATATCATTATTCCCAATACGATATTTGTTGATTTCAGAATTTGATATTGAATATAAGCCGATATAATTTCTATTCAGAGCCTTGTATTTAATATTGAATTGGGATTTGGGTTTTTCGTGAATTGTGTCTTAAATGACTTTGTTCTTAAACCCAGTGTAAAAAGAATAAATCTTTTAATTAAGATTTAAAGAAGCATTACCAATTAATTAACATTTAGTTGGAAATGAAAACGGAGTATCAATTGGGTTTATTGTGAACTGTGTTTTTGACGACATTCATTCTTTAACCCGATTTATAGTGAAATGTGATTTGGAATTTATGGATCTTTTTATTAAGATTTAATGGGAATTTTCCAAAGTAAAGTTTTCCAATTTAACATATTGAATTGGAATTGAATGGAATTCGATTTGATAATAATCGAAATGAGCTTCTGCGGAGGAAGACTGTTAATATATATGGAATTTAAAAGGCTTTGTCGTTATTCCATTTATATTATTAGTCGGATACGGAAATTGATATCGATTATATATTGATCTGTTTTCCGTGAAGATTCCATAATTAATGGAATGTGACTTGGATTGTGAGCTATGTTTTAAACGACATTAATTCTTTAACCCAGTTAAAGACAGAATTACATGTCTCACATTGTATTTCGAACCGTATGGTTGATCTCTGCTAAATATACATCTGTTTGGTGGCGGAGAATTTATTCTCTTGCTTAACACTCTTCTCTGAGACGTACGAACTCAGAGGTTATATATAGGCATAAATCAATAGTACGGTGTAGATTGGCGATGCGACATGTTTATGTTTCCAAAATTAAATAATCATTAATATTCATTTTTGGGAAGATAAAAACTAAGTGGAGTTTTAGTGAATCTTTAATTAGATTGAAATGTGAAATGATAATTTAAATTATAAAATTTTGGAAATGATCGAGAATGGAGTATAACCAGTTTTTCTCCAAGAGTTAGTTAAATCTTTAATTAGATTTGAACGAGAAATGGTAATTAGAATTTACCGATAACACGGTGGTGTTAGATATGGAGTACGACCAGTTTTTCTCCATGGGATGAATAGGTTGGGATTGGTAAATAAAATAAATGATTAATTCGATAAGGATCGCTAATCCCGACTAATTTGGAAAACGTTAGTATGGTTTGAATGATATCCAAAGGAAGATTAAATAATAAATTTTAAAGAATCTATCTTTGATAAAATTAATGGGTACCTTTCCCTAATGATGTGAATATTTGAATAAAAGAATATTCTGAATTGGAATGAGGCATATGTTGTGTTTGTGCAGCACTTGTTTATAATACACGCGAGTTATTTGGAAAGGCTGGGTTTATACCCATTTTGAATAACTGTTTCGACGATGAAGATGGTGGTTGAAGACCGGAGGTCTTCACATCATTTGGATGATTACTGATGTCTTGATTGGGCTGTACACCCAAAACGAGGTAATAAGTGGTGATTGTCCAGACGTACTTGGAGATCGACCGGATTTGCGAGGACCTCTCTCCTGTATTGGACATATGGGACAAGGAATAAGGTGCCTCTGGTTTCGCTCAGACACAGAACGAACTTGTAAATGGACTGTGTGTCTGACACTAGATTTTATTCTGTGTTGACTGATCTCTATTAAATATGTATCTGTTTGGCGGTGGAGAATTTATTCTCTTTCTTAACGCCCTTCTCTGAGACATATGAGCTCAGAGGTTATATATCGATACACATTAGTCGCATGGCGTAAATTGCCTATGTGGCATGCCTAAGTGGCAAATGATCAAGGCTTCTGTTGAAAAGCAAAGTCTTGTGTTTGATGATCAAAGCACGACCTATGTGGCATAGCTTTGTGTATAGCGTTAATTCGCGAGCCTCACATCTCGATATGAGTCAAAAAGGGGATCGTGACTGCAGGGAGTGCACGACGTTTCTTTCTAGCTATGGGTGATGTCAGGGTTTTTCACGCCCTGACATTTATATTATTTTTACCTATGTGGTTGTTGAAATGCGAGGCGCCTCAGATATATCGGTATCTACGGAGTCGATGGATAGGTCCGATGGGACTGGGAAACATGTTTTCAGGTATAACTAATCCGCTATGTATGGACCGACCCTGAAGATTCAAGGGTTCGCCAACGTCCGAATCCTGAGACATTTGCTAGAGTGTCTCGAATCGGTGAGGATCCATCCCTTGCATAGAGTCATGACGGAAATCCAATTTCCAATACGTGATATTCAGTTTTATTTGTAGAGCCTAGTATAGCGACATAGTGAGATCGGGCACTATGCTGTCTGTGATTGATACATTTATATTTGAAGTTGTTTTCATATACTTTACACTATAATAGTATCAAAATGATTTGTTTTAAACGTACCAAGCATGTTTGGCTATTATAAGGTAAAACTCTATCGTTCGGCTTGTGTGGCATTGTGTGATGGGACCTGAGTCTTATAATCGCTTCATTTTTCCAAAAAGCATTGCGCCATATGTCTTATGCACTGGTATTCTTGGGAGGAAACTCGTTCCGTGTTATACGGTGTGACGTCCCGCCCCGCATTAGTCGACGTTTCCTCCGAAAGTGCGTTGTACACATGCCCGACTAGCACGGAACGGTCGCCAAAGAAAGGAAAAAAGAGAATGAACTAACAAAGAACCTGTAGAATGTCTCATAGCGCATGGAATAAAATATATTAATAATATAATCTTGACATAAAATAGGCGAGACAGTGCATAAGCTGAAAACTAAACCAACATAGCAGCGGAAATCCAAATACAGCTTATGATCCAACATCATTATTACAACTTTAAACCGTCTCTAAAGTAAAAGAAAGCTAAAGTAGAAGATGCACTACTAATGCCCAAGCGGTGATCTTCAACAACACAGGGAGAATATCTATATGTATCATACGTGGAAGCCTCCTGCTCGTCTTCGGATCAGCTACTCGTGCATACCCAGCTAAACTGTCTCTAGTCTGCTCATGAGAGCACCCAGAGTAATAAGAGGAGACATAAAACTCTGGGTCAGACAAAAAGTCTGGTATGAGAGATAAGCAACAAAACAGAACAATAACAGGTATAATCCAATCATACCTGAACCTGGACCTGCAACCAAAGAGTTAGCACTACATACCGCACAATACTCTAAGGTGCCACTAAACAGATGGTGTAAAGAATACGGGGGTGCGGTTGTGCATGTCGCAATGATGGAAAACAAATCAAACATAGCAACCATCCTCACATCTCTCACTCAGTGCGTAAAGCATATGATATCCACTACCTTGGTCACCTATCCATTGGGCCATGACGGAATCCAATCCCTTACAACTATCACTACAAGCCCACTATCCGACTCTTAGTGGTGAACCAAAGTTATGAATACCGACAACCCCTTTGCACACGTCCCGCAGCAAAGCCCAACTCATGAAGTCGACTCATTGGTTCCCAACTGGATCCTGAGCTCTAACTTCTTATTTGGACTACCTTTGCATCTCGGGTTATTGGTCATCACCGGATCGGTTCGGATCATCGTCATCACCCCTGGCGGATCGGGTCGGGGCCTTCAAGTCCAATCGCCATACATCGGTTCGGTTCAGAGGTGGCTATGCGAGTCGGGTCGGGGTGGCCTTCCTCCAACGGTTCGGATCGGAGTCCACACCTCCTGGCTTCATGGAAAACTCCTCTGGTTCGGTCCTTCTTCCCAAGCACTCCGGATCGGGTCGGGTCTCTCAAGCTTCTCCATGGTGCATCGGTTCGGGTCGGAGTAGCTTCATGCCCACGAGGGCGGATCGGGTCGGGTGTGAGCAACTCTCGTGGAAGGTGGTTCGGATCGGGCTCCTTCCTCCGATCCGATCCGGATCGACCAAAATCCGGCAACTTCTTCCAGCGACTGTTTACGCCATTCGACGGCGTTTTCGACCAATCTAACACTTCTAGACAATCACAAATCATATCATACAGTCATAGCAACATAGGGAATCAACCATAGACATCAAAACAACAACCATAACATGTAAATTGGATCAAACCTACCCAAAATCCCATATTTTCCCTTAAGCATGTTTAGGAAAAACTAATGATATGATTAGCAAAACTTAATCAAATTAAACCAAATTTCTAACAGAGGTCTACAACATTATTTAAGAATTTATAAATATTTTTCCAGAATTTATTAATGTATAAATTCGCTAGTTATCACTAATTATCCTTAATCAACCGTAATTAGTGCAAAACTATGTAAATCACTCACCTCTTTTTGGCGCTGTTCCCATTGTAACACAGCAGCTCTAACTTTGCCTTGGTACTTTCTCTCCTCAATTTGATGTAGCTAAGCCTAATCTTCAATTAGAAAGTGGAAGGTGTTTTGAAGAGGTTTAGAAAGTGGAGGCCATGGCTATGTTAAGAGGAATGAATAGTGACGGCTGAAAAATGAGAAAAAGGTATTCTCCAAACCCTAACAGCCCTTTTAAACTCCTAATCCCGAAATTCCCCTTTGGGCCTAGCTGTTAATCAACCGGTTAAGCCCAGTTAAGCTGTTTTTCACTATCTGAAACTTGTTTAAGCCATATCTCCCAAACAGTGAGTTCGTTTGGCTAATGTGACCAATCTACGGAATTGTAAACCATCATCCGGATCCAATGGAAGTGGTTTCAGATCAAAATTCCTTTCCAGTCAAAAGTTATGGCCGAAACAAGATCAGCTAGGGGCAAAACGGTCATTTAAAAATCGGCAAAAATCACGAACATGGGAAATGACCCCAATTGTCGTTTCCCAAAGCCACATGACCATACGACTTCATATAAGAAAGAAATAAATATTCTATGATCCTCCGATGCGTAGAATGCAGGTTGTTACATACGGCGTGGTCCCTTGATTTACTTTATTTTTATAATAAAGTTTTAAATAACTATTTTATTTCTCACACCAGTCACATGACTGACCTGGAGTTTATTGTTTTAACCTAAACTCTGGGTGCCCCTATTTTGCACACGGGCATCTAAAAGTTTTGGTTTTGTAGATTTATATTCACAGGATCCTGGTTTACAGCAGGAACGATATTTGGAAAGCTCTGTATCCATTTATCTTTTTCAGTTGTGTTTTGTATTATGTTCCGCTGTTGTGCATTGTAAATTTGCAAATCTTTGATATTTATCAAATAATTTTATTTGTTCATACTCTGTATATTCTTGTACTCTGATGTAAATTGTCGTAATAAGCAATGAAACGTTCTTCTGTTTGTGTTTTGATTTGTCTTGTCCTCAAAGCAATCTATTCTTTCCCTTCTCTTCGAAGAACGTGGAAGTTCGTGTCGTTACACGTGGTATCGGATCTTTAGTTTACAGAGCTCAAGAACAAGACACATTAGAACCGAACGAAAGGATGCATCCGAGATTGGATTAGAAATATCCAATGAGAATGACTCATTAGAGATAGGATCTGTAGTATCCTGGAACGAGTGTGAAGAGTGTTGTTTTAAAATAAAAACTAAAAACAAACTTTGTTTAGAAGATTTAAACCTTATGATACGTATTTGAATATTATATTTAAATTGATTTTTGGACAATTCAGTATATAAAGATTTTGCAAATACGCCATGCAAACTTGTATACAAAGCCTCAAATATACTGGATAGATATAGAATCACACTCTAGTTCCCGGAGATGGTTCTGATGATGGCATGTCATAATTAGCACTTGTGTTCGAGTTTCAAAAATGGGATTACTATATATTTCCAATTGACTGGTGTGAGAACCAAAACTAGATAGGGTTATTTGTTGTGATTTGGCATCAAAAATGGATATATATATATATATATATATATATATATATATATATATATATATATATATATATAAATTATGAATCTAAAAAGATAATCAACTAATTGATTGCTAGTTGTGTTGTTTGATTATTGGTTTGATTAATTAAAATTTTGAGCCATTAAGCCAAATTGAATCAAATATTTTACTAAGTTGGAAATTGTTTAGAAATGCATGCTTGTATATATACACATTGTTGAACAGGTTATGGATAAACTGCTAAGAAGAGAAATAAAATTTTATGCCCGATAAATAGGTACGTGTTTACCAATTTTCTTTTCTTTTAAAATGTTTATGAGCCTAAGGCTAGCCGCTTGGCAACTTTTCTTTTTCTTTTAAATGTTTATGAGCCTAAGTCTGGCCGCTTGGCAACTTTTCTTTTTCTTTTAAATGTTTATGAGCCTAAGGCTGGCCGCTTGGCAACTTTTCCTTTTCATTTAAAAGAGTTTATGAGCCTAAGGCAGGCCGCTTGGAATTTTCTTTTTCCTTTGGATAGATGAGGGCCCTGCGAGGTGAGTTACGGTTTTAAAGGTCTCCCCATACAAAGGAGGTTATGGCGAAATTTTTCAAAAATTAGGGTGTTAGCCAAATTTTTGAAGAATTGGAAAATTCTTAGAAACTGAAAAGTTGAAGTATGAAAGCCAAACTGAAAGTTGAGTTGATTAGAAAAACAACTTTCAACTTCATTCCTTTTCGAGGACGAAAAGATTTTAAGTGGGGGAGATTTTAACAACCCGAAAAATCAGAACCAACATAAATTTTTTATTTTAGCAATTTTAATGAATTTTGAATATTAAAATGATTTATTTTAAATAATAGCGAGGAGAAATTTATTTTGAATAGAATTAGAACATATAAATTTATTTAGATCGGAATTAGAATATAAATATATTTTTAGTTATAAAAGGAATTGGAAACGGCGCGGTAGTTTGAAAATTCGATTTCAAATTTCAAATGAATGTACAGGATTCAAAATAAACTGGATTTTAGTGAAACCAAAAATATTTGAATTTGTTTAAAAATATCTTTCCAACGAATGTGAAAAATCCAAATTTCATAGCGGAATAAAAAGTTATGTCCTGTTGAAAATTCATAATAGTCGCTATGGAAATATATCCCTTAAAAATAGCGATTTTGCAAACAACCTCCGTTTTCGATGAGACCACTTTTGTTGCATCCAGAATGTCAAATTATTGCTAGATTCCAATTTTCATAATTTTTGGAATCAATATGTAAGCGTGGTGAATTTAAACGTGTCTGACAATTTCAGTTTGAATTTGAATCGACTGGAAAATGAACGTTTTTCAATTGGTTTTCAAATTCGAAATTAGTTTTGCTAGGACCGTATCGTCAAAATATAGCCAGATTTATTTTTCTGGAATTTTTGGAGTCCGTATGTGCGGCCGATAAATTAAAATGTGCCTTCAGTTTCAATATATATTAATTTATATTTTGATTTTGAAGAAAACTAGTCGAAATAGTCGAGTTGGCTTACGAAACATATCCCATTGTGTTCGCGATGTGGGTAATTAGCTAGGGGCGACCGTCGTTGGATTTGATTCAGAGTTCGAAAGAAAATTTTACTTTTTGGAATTAAATATAATTAAATAATATATGTAAAATAAGGTATAACCCTAATCTCGTTGGCCACAATTAAACCCGCGCCCCCGTTTGAGAAAACCCCGATGCCCCCTTATTAGTAGCCGCCACCGTCGTTTCTGCCCTACCCCGTCGTCGCGCCACCCCTCCCTAACAGCGCCGCCTCCTCCCCTTCGCCTCCGACCACCCTATCCCCTCCCCCGACCTCCTCTTCTCTCTCCTCTTCTGATTTAAAACCCACGCCCCAAATCTAGCCGCCAGAGCCCAAGTCCGACCACCCACTACCTGGCCGCACTCCCAGCACCACTCCCTAAGCCCAGCGCCGCCTCCTTCACCCGCATCTCCGACCCCGAGGCCCCCTCTTCAATAAAAATGTATTATTTATATTTTCTACGAGTGAAAGCCACTGAAACTCTCCGCCACCACCACCATCTCGCTGCCGCTGATCAACTGAGCGTTCCCCAAGCCTCCATCGACCACCTCATCTGTCCGTGAGCTATTATTTTCATTCTTTTCTGAATTATGTAATTAAAAATGCGATTTTTAACTAGTCCATGATATAAAAATATTTGTAGGAAGATAAAAATATGGTTTTTATCGTCTGTATACTATTTAGAAAATAGAAAAGCTATGAAAATATTTTCAGCAAAATAAAATTGTGATTTTTATTCATACAGAAGCGAATATAAAATTCGATTTTTATATATATATGAAGTAGCGATAAAAATATGATTTTTATTATATATATATAGCGAAGTAAAAATATGATTTTTAATATGGAGAATTAAAAATTCAATTTTTATATATATGAAGTAGCGATAAAAATATGATTCTATTATATATATAGCAAAGTAAAAATATGATTTTTAATAAATAAACATCATATTAAAAATGTGATTTTTACTATGAACAGCGTGGAAAGGACTGCGTTAGAATTTCAGACAAATCCAAGCGATTCAGAAATTTAGAAATAGAACTGGAGGAGTGGATTCCGAAGGTGAAAACTTCTCACTTTAATTTTATTTTCTAGTTAAAATATATACTAGGATGCAGACGGTGCTTAGCAGCACCCGACACCGTCGTCCTCAGACTATAGATGACTTGTTTGATTGTTTTGTGTTGTGAAAATTGATTGTGATGTGGAATGGAATAAAATATTCATGTGTTGAATAAAACAATTTATCTTTGAAAATATAATTTATAACTTGTATATGAATAGAATAAATATTCATTTACAAATCAGACGATTTGTTTATGTACACACATTTGATGGATATTGATTGGGACGATATATTTTACACATCGCCCAACTGCACAAATAATAATCAGTGTTTGTTGTTTGAAAAACCCACACGGGTATTGAGATGATATTGGACATACACTAATCCCAATATTTAGTTTTATGTCAATCGATTGGTTACCAGGCTGTTATAAGCGTTGATTATTCATATTTAACGCTTATGCAGTTGTGTAATGCACTCTGGATGATGGTTGACTATGTTTGATTATTGTTGTGTACATGTGTGTGTGAAATCCATATAAATAAAATTATATGGTAATTGGCTGTGTCTGATTCCAATTCGAAAAGAACGAATATTTTAAAATAGCGAATAATGAATATTTAAAACTAACTAATATTTAAAAATAATATTCAGTAATGGATCAAAATATGATTTTGACGTCCGATTTTGGATAGACACGAAAATATTTAAATATATATAAAGTCGTGCTGATTAGATTAACGCCATTTTGACGTGAACGATATTTGTATCGATTTTATTCATTTTTATAATGAATATCGAAAGGGAAGTGATTTCAAAATCTAAAGTTTTGAAAATATTATCATTTATATATCGATGATATAGAATATTCAATTTTGATTTGAAATTGAATAGGAAGTTGAAATCATTTTGAAAACGAATTTAAAACGATTTATAAAATACGTTTCAAAAGGAAATCGACGAAATATATATAATATATATTATATATATTTAATGGCCTGAATAGAACACGTCACGCTGCGGCAGTTCGCGAATTTCAACCATTGAATTCGAATGCACACTACGGGAAATCCGACCATCGGATTCTTCTAAAACCGAATCCCGGATTTGGAATTATGTCCAAATCAAATTTGGAAAAGGTCGCTGTAATTGCAGTTCGATGACCGTTTATGAAATCGACTGCACGGGCCTTGATAAAATTATTTAAAATATCAATAATTTGTGTAAAATCATAATAAATGATCTTGAAAGAATTGGGATGAAAAATTCATATTTTAAAAGAAAAAAAATATATTTTTATCAAAATGATCTAGTTATGGCAAGAATTATAATCCAATATTTTGAAATAAATAAATTGTATTTGAAGAGGCTTTAAAAATAAACAGAATTTCCAATATGTGAATTGGAATGGATTTGAATCGAAATTATCTTTGGAATATTTCGATATTGGATTCCGTGATTATATGGATATTGTAGAGGAATTTGGAAGATATATATATATATCATTATTCCCAATACGATATTTGTTGATTTCAGAATTTGATATTGAATATAAGTTGATATAATTTCTATTCAGAGCCTTGTATTTAATATTGAATTGGAATTTGGGTTTGTCATGAACTGTGTTTTAAATGACTCTGTTCTTAAACCCAGTGTGAAAAGAATAAATCTCTTAATTAAGATTTAAAGAAGAATTACCAATTAATTAACATTTAATTGGAAACGAAAATGGAGTGTGAATTGGATTTATTGTGAACTTTGTTTTTAACGACATTCGTTCTTTAACCCGATTTATAGTGAAATGTGATTTGGAATTTATAAATCTTTTTATTATGATTTAGTGGGAATTTTCCAAAGTAAAGTTTTCCAATTTAATATATTAAAATGGAATTGAATGAAATTCAATTTGATAATAATCGAAATGAGCTTCTGTGGAGGAAGACTATTAATATATATGGAATTTAAAAGGCTTTGTCGTTATTCCATTTATATTATTAGTCGGATACAGAAATTGGTATCGATTATATATTGATCTGTTTTCCACGAAGATTCCATAATTAATGGAATGTGATTTGGGTTTATTGCGAGCTATGTTTTAAATGACATTAGTTCTTTAACCTAGTTAAAGACAGGATTACATGTCTAACATTGTATTTCGAACCATATGGTTGATCTCTGCTAAATATACATCTATTTGGTGGCCGAGAATTGATTCTCTTGCTTAACACCCTTCTCTGAGACGTACGAGCTTAGAGGTTATATATAGGCAGAAATCAATAGTACGGTATAGATTGTCGACGTGGCATGTTTGTGTTTCCAAAGTTAAATAATCATTAATATTGATTTTTGGGAAGATTAAAACAAAGTGGAGTTTTAATGTATCTTTAATTAGATTGAAATGTGAATTGATAATTTAAATTATCATGTCTGGGAAATGATCGGGAATAGAGTATCACCAGTTTTGCTCTAAGCGATAGTTAAATCTTTAATTAGATTTGAACGAGAAATGGTAATTAGAATTTACCGATAACACCGTGGTGTTAGATATGGAGTACGACCAGTTCTGCTCCATGGGATGAATAGGTTGGGATTGGGAAGTAAAATAAATGATTACTTGGGTAAGGATCGCTAATCCCGACTAATTTGGAAAACCTTAATATGGTTTGAATGATATCCAAAGGAAGATTAAAGAATAAATTTTAAAGAATTTATCTTTGATAAAATTAACGGGTACCTTTCCCTAATGATGTGAATATTTGAATAAAAGAATATTCTGAATTGGAATGAGGCGTATGTTGTGTTTGTGTAGCACTTGTTTTTAATACACACGAGTTATTCGGAAAGGTCGGGTTTATACCCATTCTGAATAACTGTTTCGACGATAAGTCGACGATGAAGATGGTGGTTGAAGACCGGAGGTCTTCACATTTTTTGGATGATCACTGATATATTGATTGGGGTGTACTACCTAGACGAGGTAATAAGTAGTGATTGTCCAGATGTACTTGGAGATCGATCAGATATGCGAGGACCTCTCTCTTGCATTGGACATATGGGACGAGGAATAAGGTGTCTCCGGTTTTGTTCAAACCCAGAACAAACTTGTAAATGGACTGTGTGTATGCCATTGGATTTTATTTTGTGTTGATTGATCTCTATTATATATATATATGTTTGGCAGCGGAGAATTTATTCTCTTGTTTAACGCCCTTCTCTGGGACGTACGAGCTCAGAGGTTATATATCGATAGACATCAGTCGCATAACGTAAATTCCCTGTGTGGCATGCCCAAGTGGCAAATGATCAAGGCTTCTGTTGAAAAGCAGAGTCTTGTGGTTGATGATCAAAGCATAGCCTGTGTGGCATAGTTTTGTGTATAGCGTTAATTCGCGAGCCTTACATCTCGGTATGAGTCAAAAACGGGATCATGACTGCAGGGAGTGCACGATGTTTCTTTCTACTTATGGGTGGTGTCAGGGTTTTTCACACCCTGACATTTATATTATTTTTACCTGCGTGGTTGTTGGAATGCGAGGGGTCTTGGATATATCGGTCTCTATGGAGCCAATGGATAGGTCCGATAGGACTGGGAAATGTGTGTTCAGGTATAAAATGCGCTATGTGTGGACCGGCCCTGAAGATCCAATGGTTCGCCAGCGTCCGAATCCTGAGACATTTGCTACAGTGTCTCAAATTGGTGAGGAGCCATCCCTTGCCTAGACTCATGACGGAAATCCAATTTCTAATACGTGATATTCAATTTTATTTGTAGAGCATAGTATGGCGACATAGTGGGATGGGGCACAATGCCATCTATGATTGATACATTTATATTTGAAGTTGTTTTCGTACACTTTACACTATAATAGTATCAAAATGATTTTTTTAAATGTACCAAGCATGTTTGGCTATTATAAGGTAAAACTCTATCCTCCGGTTTGCGTTGCATTGTGTGATGGGACCTAAGTCTTATAATAGCTTCATTTTTCCAAAAAGCATTGCGTTGTTTGTCTTATGCACTGGTATTCTTGGGAGGAAACCCGTTCTGTGATATACGGCGTGGTCCCTTGATTTACTTTATTTTTAAAATAAAGTTTTAAATAACTGTTTTAGTTCTCACACCAGTCACATGACTGACCAGGAGTTTATTGTTTTAACCTAAACTCTGGGTGCCCCTATTTTCCACACGAGCAGCTAGTAGTTTTGGTTTTGTAGATTTATATTCACAAGATCCTGGTTTACAGCTGGAACAATATTCGGAAAGCTCTGTAACCGTTAATCTCTTTCAGTTGTGTTTTGTATTATTTTCCATTGCTATGCATTGTTAATTTGTAAATCTCTAATATTTATCAAATATACTTTATTTGTTCATACTCTGTTTATTCTTGTACTCTGATGTAAATTGTTGTAATAAGCAATGAAACGTTCTTCTGTTTGTGTTCTGATTCGTCTTGTCCTCAAAGCAATCCGTTCTTTCTCTTCTCTTCGAAGAACGGGGAAGTTTTGGTCGTGACATGAAATTATCATCATAACAAGGTGGACAAAAAACTGATGAACTATGATGTCACAATATCTAAATTAGCAATTTAGATATCCAATCGATTTAGATCTAACATGATAACATAAGATGACAATTTAGATCACATAAAATAGATCTAACATGTTAGCATAAGGTGATAATCTAGATCACATAAAATAGATCTAACATGTTAACATAAGGTGATAATTTAGATCACATAAAATAGATCTAACATGAATCATAAGGTGACATTTTAGATCACATAAAATAGATCTAACTTGAATCATAAAGTGACATTTTAGATCACATAAAATAGATCTAACATGAATGATAAGGTGATAATTTACATCACATGAAATAGACCTAACATGAATCATAAGGTGACATTTCAGATCACATAAAATAGATCTAACATGAATCATAAGGTGACATTTTTTATCACAAAAAATAGAGATACCATGATAACACAAGGTGACAATTTAGATCACTTAAAATAGATTTAACATGTTAACACAAGGTTACAATTTAGATCATATAAAATAGATCTAACATGATAAGATAAGGTGACAATTTAGATCACATAATTAGATCTAACATAATTAAAGATTTAGATCTACATAAAATAGACCTAACATAATTAAAGATTTAGATCTACATAAAATAGATCTAACGTAATTAAATATTTGGATCTACATAAAATATCCACATGATAATTAGATCTAACATAATTAAAGATCTATATCTACATAAAATAGATCTAACATAATTAAAGATTTAGATCTACATAAAATATCCACAGGATAATTAGATCTAACATAATTAAAGATTTAGATCTACATAAAATAGATCTAACATAATTAAAGATTTAGATCTACATAAAATATCCACATGATAATTAGATCTAACATAATTAAAGATTTAGATCCACATGAAATAGATCTAACATAATTAAAGATTTAGATCTACATAAAATACACACATGATAATTAGATCTAACATAATTAAAGATTTAGATCTACATAAAATAGATCTAACATAATTAAAGATTTAGATCTACATAAAATATCCACATGATAATTAGATCTAACGTAATTAAAGATTTAGATCTACATAAAATAGATCTAACATAATTAAAGATTTAGATCTACATAAGATGCCCACATGATAATTAGATCTAACAAATAAAACAACCATAACTTACCATAAGATATGGTATTAGCATAGAATAGATCTATCATGTCACAACATAAAACATGATAATAGCATAGAATAGATTTATCATGTCATAATTATCATGTCATAACATAAAACATGATAATAGCATAGATCCAAATCATAGTCATTCATAATTCACTTTTATTTATTTAAACCTAAAAATAACTATACTCATAAGGATTGGATCTATGAGAATAGAAGGAGAAAACTGAAACTAGAATCTCAGAATTTGATTTGCAAAACTAATAATTGAAGAAAGCAGATCTGTCTTAGTTTGCACTCCAGCAGAGTTTGGTTGCCATTGTTTCTTTGTCAAGAAAATAATGGAATTGTGGTGATTTTATAGCCGCTAGGTTTCAAAAATCGAATTGCCACCTCAGCCCTAAAAGGGGATTGGGTAATGGGCCGCTACCCACTTGAAAAAGGCCAGAATACCCAAAAACTTCTATCGTTCATAACTTCTTCGTACATTATCCATTGTACGCAAACCAGGCGTCTATCCTGACCAGAATTTCGAGATGGGCATAATGATGTAGTCAGTTTCCCTTATTTCTTAATATTAAATTAATTATTCTTTGATTTATCTTCTTTATTGTTAACATAATTACGGGGTGTTATGATACCATTTTGATATTTAATTGGAGTACATGTTAATATATAATTGGAAATTTAATTAAATGGGTTGAAATGATATATAACTGATTCACTTGACCATATGTTAGAAAAATATATACATACGTCAACAAAAACGTTTTTACTAAATTTAAATTGAATTTTCAATTAAATTTAAATCAATTTAAAAAATAATTTAGTTTAAAAAGATTTAGTTGTTTTAATTAAGCAAAAATCGATTTTAAATTAAACGTTGAATTGGTATTAGATTTAGTTTATAAATTTTGAAGTACTTTATTTATTTGATATAACTAACTTGATAATTAAACTTGGAACGACATCTGAAAAATAATGCAATGAATTTAAAATTCACATTTAAATCAAATTAAAGTAATAGTTTAAAATTGTAATTCTAGTGGTAAATTAATTATAATTTATACTAGTTGAATTTAAGATCAATTTGAATGGAATCTGAAATCTGATTTAAATGATAAATCGAATTTTGAAATATGGATATTTGGCTTAGATGAGATTATTATATTTAAATTTTCTTGTATTATTATTTATATCAAATATTTACTTAAACTAAATTTTTCATACTAATTATTTTCATAACTATTATTTTAAGGCCAATTTAATCTCAGCTATTTTATAAATATTTTTAGTGAACTAATATATATTTCTTTTTACTATTATAACTTTTGTAACTGTTTTAATAAAACCACTTTATATTCAATTCATATTTTATATACGTTTTAACAATTTTTAATATAGTCCATTCCCAATCCAAGATAATAAATTCAAATTGTTTTACGATAACGATTTCATTAATAATGATATTTGTGAAGTAGAAATCTAAATCGAAACCTTAATTTGACAACAAACCGTTTGATAATATGAAATTGAAATTTAAACTGAATCTAATACTTAATTGTTTAAGTAAATGATTACTAGGAAATCATTGCTTGAAGTTGAATTGATTTTTGATACTTGAATATGATTTTTATTTAATGACCATGGTGTGAAGTAAGTGTTTGGTTGTTAAAGACACCGAGGCCGAATATTGGCATACTCTATGCTAATACCAGAAATCAATTTAACAATTTTGTACGTGGTGGAGTATCCGTATGATGGATATGGGGAATGGTACTAGAATGAAGTAACAGAACGATGATGGCTAACTTTGACTTTCGAGTCATAATTGAGATGACTAAAACATGAGCCATGGTCATGCCAAGTGAGGTTGCTCCTTCTAGCAAGTACATTTCTTCGAACCATATCTATTACTTTGTGATCTAATTGATGGTACCACCTTTAATTATGAGAATGTTGTTCGACGTGGGTGGTAGTAGCAGCTATGTATTACCACTAGCCTGGTCAACAATCCGGCAGAAATCTACCGTGGGTATAGCCTCGTGTGCCTTGTCATATTATCCTGATCGCTTTCACTATGATTTTGATTTGTGTTGTATGTATGGAGTGCCCACTGATAGCCCACCGGTTTGGTGGAGTTTACAGTACTGTATATACTACAAATTTATAGGGACAGAATTTTGAAGTGTGCTTCTCAGATTAACATATTGTATACATATGCCGATTTCGTAACTTATTACAGGCTAGGCCTGTTTTTAGCTGGTTGGGTTATCCTTTCGCGTTTTCAGAATGCACATGAACAAATATGTTCATACACGTTTTCCAAACATGTCGGTATTTTTGTTCTTGCGTGTTCTGAAAACGCGCATGAGCAAAAATGTTCGTGCGCATTTTCATAACGCACGTGATGAATTAGACCATCCAAAAACACGGCAAGCATGTTTATCCATTCCATTGTAAAGACAACAAACTTGTATACACCAACATGCATAAGAATAAGTATATTGGTTCATTAAAACATGTATTGATTCAATCCAACACACATGAATATCCAATGTATATATATCCAATGTAATTGTTTCCACTATTCAACCAAATCGTGCATATATAAAATATAACATTATGCAACAATCAATGTCATCGTGAGATCACATACATTACAAATTAGGTGATTCAGTTACACATCATTAAGTACAATTTAATGAAGCGAGGCTTTAACAGAGATTAAGTTTTGGCAGAAACATGAAAATTTAGATACTACACGAACTAAAAGAACTCAATAGACTGAATTAACGCCAATGAGTGTCTGAACTCGAACTACTTCCTTTTAATTCTTGCATAAATTTTCCCTGATGTCTCACTTCCTCCTGCATTTCAAGGGCATATTGAAGACCCCCAACACATATTGGAGGATCAATCCATTTAAAATAATTGCAACATTGAACATTCCCCGGGTTTATGTTGTGTACTCTATATGAACTGCAATAAAAAAAATCTTCATCTTGCATTAGTTTCAGTTTTGCAAACTACGACCATACATTCTTCTCCACATCAACATTCTGGATAGGTGCCAGTTGGCATGGTCGGAGGAACATGATGTAGACGCTCTAGCACAATCCTGTTAAAGTAGAATTTTTGACATGATTTTTGTTTCACGACAATTTCACGTAAATGAGCATTTAGTGTCGTTGGTTCAGGTTGCATTGCTTGCAGTATCAGATCGAATTATGTCTCTTAAACATAATCCACCATGTCTTTTTGAATGTCAACATCAATCGATCTTTTCATTTCAAAGTCTTTACAATGCATCATCAAAGTCTCATCGTCAATTTCCCAGTTTCCCTTGTCTTGGTATATAAATCCAATATAAAAACACATAAGATAAACTATAGTTGACATTGCTAATAAAGGAAAAACCCAAAAACCAATTTAAATATGAAATTGGTTTGTAGATTGTTGTGGTTGCCGGTTACAAGTAGACCGAAGATCGAAAAAGGATTTTTCTTGAAGTAGTTAAAGACTAGGAAATAGGGTTTGAAATTGGGATAATGGGTTTTGTTTTGGAATGGAGTGAATAAAGGAGAATGGAAGTAGGCTGGATTAAAATAGGGGCGGAAAACATATAAGAGTTCCAAAAATGCTCATGAAGGAACTCCTTCATGAGCGTTTTCAGAATGCGCATGGAGGAATTCAGGACGACCACATTCTACATGAATCAGATGGGTAATGGGTCAATCGAATAGTAATCGACAAGGTAGGTGTAGTAAATGTGGCATTTTAGGCCATATAAGAAGATCATGCACTCGATGAATGTTCTAATGTAATGTTTATTTTTGATTTATATGCAATGTTTATTTATGATTTAATATACTTGGTAGATGTAATGAATTCTATGTTTGAATACTTCTAGCTAAGTGGAAAATTGTTAAAAAAAAAAGCTATGCGTTCTAAAAATGCGCATAAACAAATTTGTTCGTGCACATTTTCAAAATGCACAAGCATAATTAGCCCACTAAAAACAGGCCTAGTTTCGTAATAAGATATGAAAAAGATTTATTTGTACAATAAGTTAATTAGAGAAGCTCACTTCAAAAATTTGTCCTATTTATAAATGATGTAAGGGTAAAAATAGAATGCCACTTGCGCTATTAGTATATTTAGCACGGGCACTATTATAATAGTGTATAATATTATATGTATATAGTTTCATGGATACTTAGAGGATGGGAATCCAAAACATCCTTTAAGTTACTAATGAATTTGATTTGAATAGTTCACTTGAGTTGATTTATTATCATGAGAATATTAGTCCTGAACTAAGTATTTTGTTTTTACGTTTTGCTCGGGTCAGACTGAGTATTACAACCTGAACTTTACAACTTGAACTTCCAATTTAAGGAGCTGGAGACTTTCTAAAGTCTGTATCTCTAGCTATTTATCCATTTCAGTTATTTTCTTGTTTTTATTATTGGTTTAATTCAATCAGTTTCTTATGTATTAGTGAAATTCTTTGTATTTAGACTTCCACTGTATCTAATTCTACAACTCTGATATTGTGCGTTATTTCAAGATATTTTATATAGTAGATTCGTGAACTCTGTTGTTTTTATTTATTCCGCTTCGATATATTCTACTTTCGGTGTTTGTGATTCTGTGATGATTTTTATATTTAACCCCATAGCAATAACAATCTTCTATTTTGAATGATTTGATTTGATTTTATTATCCACATAAAATGCTCAAAAAGGTAGGTTATTACAACAAAATAATTAATGACATACAAGGATGCCCCTAGATTGATCAGAGTACTCACAATACTTATTACATCATCAAGATATGTTCAACCTTTAGTTCAATCAATGCAATGGAATCAAAATAAGCTACTAAAATAGCTAACAATGCCTCTTGCTTATCTCCATTAGCCTTATTCACGAAGAGAGCTAATAACCTGAAAATTGCACCCAAACTGCTCAATAGAGCACCCGAAGTTAAAGGGGAAAAACAAAAACTTCGCAACAGACAAACAGCCTAATATGAATACTAATATGCCAAATTATAATACTTAGATATCTAGCGAGACCACACTACTTTGTGGAATGAGTTTTCCCTCACTATTATTCTTAAATGAAGAAACCATTAAAATAACCAACTAATGCCAACTTGCATCCATAATGGCAAATGAACGTAATAATCAATAATCATTTAAGAATGAATACGTATTTAAGTCTTGAATATATATCGACGGGGTAACTCTGACAATCTGTCTCAATATAATCCCGACTAGCCATCCCTTAGGTTATCCCAACTATCTATCTACTCTTCACTATCCGGCTATCACCAAAAGTATCACTCGAGCCTACCAAATTTACCAAAACATCTAACTATCCAGTAAAACATAACTAAACTATTTGTTCATATTTAACTCCTTGATTATTTATCCATCTGACCACCCGTCTCTTTTAGTTTTTGTAGATTGACTAAGAATCCAATGGTTCTGCGGGTTCACTAAAAATCTATCTTATTGCATCCCTTTCTGGGCGTTCCATGATTTTAGTTATAACATTTCCCTATGCGCTGGAATGTTGGAAAAATTCAGCTAGGGGGAATAACTGAAGTATATGGTACGGCCCTACACTAATCCCATCTAATATTCTAATCATCAAAGTTGTTACTATCCTTTTCACATCTATCCAATGGAAAAGGATTATCAAATTAATAGAATACTGGGTTAAATACTTTTAAAATGTATCCTTGAATCATAGGCCTTTATTATTTAATCCTTTTGAATTTCATCTCTTAAAACAAGCAAATTCAATAACCTGTACTAACCAAAACAATTATGCCAAATATAATTCTTGGAAGTAAACATACTCCAAAATAATATGGTGTAAAAGCCAAAACATTCAAAACAAATATTTTCTTCAAGTCCTTCGAACCTCCTTCCAAACCACTTAAAATAAGTTATAAAATAGCTTTGATCTGAAGCAAATCCATATGTTTCATAACATAATTATATTTAGGGATTTGTAGGCGCAAATATGCAATAATTTGTTCCAAGCTATCTAGCTTCGAAATGGAATAAAATAGAATTTCGAGCCTATATGGCTTATTATTTGGAATGCCTTTGGCCTCGATCCTTTATGGTTTTGAAGCAAGTAAATACTTAATGGGTCCTATTGGATAAAAATAGGGCTTTGATCCTTTAAAAAAACAATTGGCACAAGTTGTTTGAATCCTTCTAAACCAATTAAAATAAGTAGGTTCAAAGCAATCAGCTTCAAATCCAATTTGAGTATGGGAGTTAGCACAATTTGAAACCATTAGAAAACGCGGATTTCCCTTGCGAATCAACACTTCAGATTGAATCCCCAAGCCTCGAAGAACTCCTCCGACCTTACATGGCACCAAAACACTACTGCAAATTGCCTTAGCAACATGTGCTTCTTCACAAGTTGAAGCACCAAAGGGAATCCACTACAATAAAACAATCATATAACAAATGCTTCTTTACAACTAGCACAAAATGGCAGTTATAATAGAGATTTTGTAACAATTATATTATATTAGCAGTTGTAATAAAGGTACTTTTAACAACTTTAGTCATGCAACAGTTGTAGTATATATCTATATCAAGTACTTATTTGTGCTCTTTGTAGATACGTATTTATAACAATTGTTTCAACAGTTGTGATAACTATTATTTTCCAGCTAAACAAAAAATTCAACTTCCCCTCCTTTTTCCTTTGGTCGTACATTTCATTAAATAAAATAAATTGGCAGCGCAACTTCATAAATAAGCCCTAGCTTTATTCAATTGATCATCTCAATCAAATCGCTGCTTGTCACCATCAAATCACGCTGTTTTAATTAAACCCTAAACTGCACGTCGCTTGCTTTATCCTGCTTGTTGCTCGTTGGTCGCTGTCGTCAAATCGTGGTTCATTGCTTCATTGTATCAAATGGACCCTAACTCTATCTGTATTGCTGTAAGTCGCTGCTTATTGCGATCAAATTGTATCATTTCTCACCCTTTGCCTTCGTTAAACAGGTACTGACCATCGTTTTTTTGATACTATATGATTTTTCCATGTAATTTATGATTTGGTGTTGAATTACGGGTTGAAAACTTGAATTTGAGCTTAAGCTGTTTAGTATCTATGGCTGTCTTTAAGTCCTTAGCTAAAATGTGTGTGAAGCGAATAATATAAGCCATATAAACCTTCTATCTCAATTCCTATGTCCCCACAAAATTCCAGCTGTAGCCAATAGCGCTCTTCAACCGTTATGTTATTTCAATTAGCATCTATGAATAGTAGATCTGATTTTTTGCCCCGTTATGTTCCGTTGCATTCGCAAAATCAATGTTTTTTAGCATCCGCTTTAGCAGTATTAATATACAAAGCTTGATTTGATTAGTTCTCCTTTGAAAAAAATCAATAAAGTTAGTGCAAAAAGCTATTTTTAAAGCATAAATGCCAGATATATGTTAGAAATTTATTATAATCATCAAACCTAGTGTGCATAACCATGATATTCTTTGATTTTGCTATATAAGTGTAACACCCTATATTTTAACAACATTAAAAGATGATAAATTAAAGAATAATTAATTTAATATTCAGAATTAAGTGAAACGGACTACGTCATTGTAATCGTCTTGGAATTCTGGTCATAATAGACACTTGGTTTGAGCAAAACAGATACCGTATGAAGAAGTTATTAAGATTCTAAGTTTGTATACGCATAAGAAGAATATATATATATACATATATAATTAATTAATTAAATCGAAAATTCAAAAATCAGTTCAAAAATCGAAAAAAAAGTGAGTGGGAAATCTCCCGCCTTGGGGTGTCGACCCCTCAAGGAGGATGTCGACCCATGGGTCGACATTATAAGAAAGGGTCGACCCCCCGCGACAGATCTGGGCAAGTTATTCTAGCTGAATGTAGACTCCTTTCTTGCCTGGTTCGTTGGCTTTAGGGTATAAATAAGACCCTATTTCTCTTGTTCCTCCACACTAAAAATAATGGAGGACTAGATGTTGTCTCTGCCCAGATTGAATCAGATATTTTCTTCTTCAACAATCAACTAGAGTTTAAAGTTCCATGGTTCAACTTCTGTAACCTTTCTTCTATTTTTCTAGATCCAAACACTGTGAGTCTATGTTAATTTTAGATCTAAATAATTAAAAAGTAAATACTGACATGACTATAATTTGGATATATGCCTGTGACTATGTGAATCGTATCAGATCTGCTATAACCTGTTTATCCAAGTTATTCTGACATGATTATGAAACTAGATCTGAACCTATACCTGTTTATCATGTCAGATTTGCTATTGTTTATAGATCTAATTCACTGTTTAGATCACCTCGTGCTGTTCCTATTAAGTTTTTGGCTAAATCAGATTTGTTACTAGTTGGATATTCATTGTCTATATCTCATCACGCCTATTTATGATGTCCCTACTATGTTAGAATCAGTTCTATTGTCACATGTTCATTAGATCTGTTCCTATATGCCTATCTTGTCATTATGCCACTATATGTTTATGCCTATTTCCACCATTATATTTCTATCTTGTTAGTATGATCATTTCTGTCCTCTTCTCTCTATCCTTTCGCTTTTAATTTTATATAGCCAGGCTACCGTCGAGCCTAGGCATGCCGCTGAAATATGCGAATGCGTTAATTTGGGAACGAGAGGAAAACGATAAAATTGGGGCATAACTTGTAATTGGAATTTTAGGCGTAACTTGGATGAAATATAAGAACATGAAGATGGGGACATAAATCAACTTGTGATTAAAGACCTTAATTTCGGGCATATGGTTCGTTATGAACATAACTTGGGGAAGGGGCATGAAAACATATAACGACATGGGAATAATTGGTTAATAATGGAAATGCCTAGAATTACAGTAATTAGAAAATGTAACTGCGCGTAGACACGAGGTCAGATTACACTTGTGATGGAAGTTTGCCCGGAACCAACTGACATATCCAGCGACCACAAGTGGTGAATCTAATGTGAGGGGTCTAAGTGCATAAACATGAGACGTGCTAAGACACGAGGTTAAGTCCAACTTATGAAAGAAATCTGCCCGGAACCGACCAACATATCCAACATCCACAAGTGATAGGCTTAATGTGGGAGGTCTAGCACATTATAACCATAAATGAATATGGTAATGAATTCGAATACTTAACCTAGTTGAACCCATAGGGATAAGCATATAACTTGAGTAGGGGTTAAGAAAACTTGTTTGGAACAGTGGGTGGGTTAAGTAAATCTTGGGTGGGTGGGTAATATTTATAGGGTGCGTTTTCTATAGGTCCCTGTTAAGGTTTTAAATTAGGCTCAGGTCCGCTCATAAACTTATTGTAAATTTAGTCCCTATTTTTCGAAAATTCACTAAAAAAATTATATATGAAAAAATCATGTAAATTCATAGTTAAGTAAAACACGTAAACTCTGAAAAATTAAGATTAAAAAACAATCAAACTAGGCGTCAAAAAACAAAAAAAAAATAGAAAAAACAACGAAAGTGCAGTTTAATGCTAATAGTATGTAAGTATTTGTATTTTCCTGCATACATCCATGATGTTTTCAACTCATGCATCTGTGTTTGATTTTTCTACATACATCTATGCAGGTATTATGTAATTTTGGCATACACGTGTGCAAAAATTCACATGCATAAGTATCCATTCAAAAATCTGCATGAAATGCTTGCATACATGTATGCAGTTATTCCAAATAGTTGCATACATGTATGCAAGTTTAGGTCCATATTTTTAGTAGAAAACAATGTATGCAACAGGTGCATACATATATGCAACTATTGGCAAAAGTTGCATACATGTATGGATTTTTTTTCAATTTCCGTAAACTTCTGTGAATATTTCCAGAATTTACAACTTTTTTTTTACTTGCTGGCGCCAAATTTTTGGCCCAAAAACCGAAAACGTGGAAGTACGTAAAATAGGGGGCGGGTTTACATTGTAAACATGACAGGGATGTGGCTTACATTTTGAAATGTTTCAGGGACCTGAGCCTTATTTTCACATATTTATATATATAGGCCCACAAACTTAACCTATGGGGTTATACAATCTTTTACTCTGGTATGGCATAACATGTGGAAAATCTAGGGGGATGCAAGCGTAGGGGGAAGCTTGTATCATCTTGTGTGTGGGACACGTTTCAGTCAGTAACCCATATATAGGAATCAAACGAGTACTCCGAACTAGGTCGGAGTCGAGGCACGCTTACTGAGCTGATTGTAAGAGATCCAAACGTAGGGGACGGTGTGGGAGGCGCATTTTGATGGGATCATGTATGTGCATGGGTCCGACAGAGGAGGTTTAGACGTCGTGACACCTGTAGATATGGGATCCTGAAAATGAAGGGATGTCACTTTAGGAAGTGATACACCCTACTTTGGGGCTAACACAGGGTATCTACGGAGTAGGAAGCCGATCGATTAGGGTAGTAATTAGGGTACATCTAGACTCCTGTATGTTGGAAAGCCCGTTAATAACTTAGGGGTAACTCCGGTATGTTGGGATGCTTGTTGATTGTATGGTGTGAATACCTCTCACAAGAAGTACATCTAAGTCTACCATCTTATACTTGTTGGGGATTGTCTTGTTAATAAGACACTAGTATTAGTGTAGAGAAACCATTATAGAAGCGTAGTATACTCCATCATGTTTGTCCTGTTTACCTTGTCATAACTGCATATTATGATGTTATCTCTCTTGTCATAGACTCCGATATTGCTCGAGCTCTAATCCTTTTTACTATGGCTATGTTTTTGTTTGGGGAAACATGCTTCTTTATTTGTTGTACTTTGATATCTTAAGTACATGACAGAAATGTTTAAGATGATGTACATGGTTTATATAGTTTCAGACTCATGATGTTTTGAACCACGAAGTTATGCTTTATGATTAATAAAAGTTTTTAATTCCGCTGCTATTTTATATCTGTCTTGTAATGTTTCTGTTTCTGTTTACCTATAACGCTTCACGAAACTTAATGCATTCTCCTAATGAGTGACATTAACAGACATGGGGTGTCACACTAAGATTAATTTATATTAGTTTTTTCTACACATATAATGTAAAAATGACAATTGATTAATTTTAGATATTTAATTTTGCATCTAGTAAACCTTTTTGTGCCTTCGCTATATCTGCAGTATTACCCTGCTTCATCCACCGCTATAGAACCACCAAATGCTTTAACTGCACATCTCAATTCTCATTGAAATTTAAGTTTGAGGAAACATCACCACAAGGAAAGCTTTGGTTAACTACAGCTAATAGTTGTCAGTGGTCGTCACTAGCAATTGTCAACCACAACGAAAATCCATTTTTAAAAGAACCATAACATTGAGCAAATAGCGATACATATAGCGTAGACTTTCGTAACCATACTATCTACGATTAGCGATGATGATGTGGAACACGTTGCAAATTGTGGGTCTTTCTGATGAGTGTCACTAATCGGCGCTTACCGCAGTAAGTGTGGAAACATAATCCATAGCTAGCCATCGCTAACCGCAAGCCAGAAAACATAATCCATAGCAAGCCATCACTTACCATATCTATACGTGACCTAAACTGTGTCATTAGCCGTTGCTAACCTAAAATAGACTTGTTTTCTTTCAGCCACCATTCTTCCTTCCAGCCACACATATACCTGTACAACTCATATTCATTCATTCCACAACTCATGTATAGTCAATTCTAGAACATATTTTCATATCCAATAACCCCACATATCATATATACCCATATTCATAACACAACTAACTCATATACTACAAAACTAACTTATATACCATAAATACCAGCATCACACATCCATAACAATCGACATCTTCACGTCAACTCGTACATATAAAAACTATCCACATATCAATGTTCCAAGAACATGTTTAAATTTACAAAAGATAAAACAATTAAAAAAGACAAATACCTACTTGTCTTCATCATCCCCATCCCCAATCCATCCTCATCCTAAGGCGTCCTCCCATGCTCAGAAAAATATGCAGCGATCCACTCATCAAGCAAGGTCATCAGTCCACTCTTATGCCAATTTTAAAGCTCAACCACCTGCTGACGGAGCATGACGATCTCCTCCTCCTGCCGGGATCTCCTGTAAGAGACCTAGGTCGTCGCTACTAGTAATTTATTATATTATGGGTTGGATGAGGCGGATGACAAATAAAGGAGGTAGTTTTTTTTTTTTGATTTTGTGCACTGTTTTCATGGTAGGGAAAGTGGAAGTGAAATATTCTAGATCGCGGGTTATATTCAGTTAGGCGTTGGTTGGCGATGGCTTTCAACAAACGTTTATTTAAACCAACGCTAGCCGTCGCCAAGATCTACCACTATTTTAAGCTTTCCTTTTAGTGCATTGATTTGGGTTAGAATATTTCATTCTGCTATCATATTATCTCCATTCATTTCAAACTATTTTTTGTCACCATCTTTTTAACGTACAAAACATCTCTCTATATATGTATAGACGAATAGTTCATGCCAAAAGTAACTTGTTTGTATCAGCTATTATATACAAAATTTGTATTTTTTAAACTGAATTTTAGATTTAGAGTATGATGGTTCTTACATCCTAGTTTCGATTTATACGCATTTATGCTCAAATATCTACTCTTTATTAGAGTGGAATCTGGTGCTAGGAGATATTCTTGTACCATATATGCAATAGAGTTTGATCTTGTCTCAGTAACTGAAAATATAAAGAAATGTAATTTAACTTCGGTACATATATTTCGATTTTGCTGTAATATTTTTAGTATGGAAACTGTTTTTCTCACTAGAATGAAAATGATTGGCCTCTAATTTCCAATGTCGCATTTTTTTTTATTGTTAAATAGTTCTTTACTTTACTAATATGTATATACAACAAACAGAAGTTGAATATTGCTAGTATTATATAAAGAAAGTGATAACAAACTAAGACTCAACTTTTAGGATAAAAACAATTTAATGTTTGCCTTTATCACTTTTTTGGGGACATTGCTAGTTACCAACTTGAACTACAAGTCTGCAAGCATAGTTGATTCTAGTATACATAGTGAGAAACAGACATTAGATTGTCTTATATACAAATAAGCAACTACTAAACTATACATATAAATAGGTCAATACAGACTAGGTATGGAATATTACAGTAGGTGTGCAATAATTAAATGGGGATATATTGAGTTTTTATAAGTTAAGGGCATAGTAAATTAGTAAAGTTTCATTCTTCTTTGTTTTTTCATGATTCTTTGGTTGTAGCCGAGTCATAGCTAACCCTAGCATCATAGGCTTCCTATGACTATGTAAATGGAGCCAGCACAGATATAGAATGAAAAATCAAGCATAAAAAGACGTAGAACAAAAAAAGAAAATGAAAGAGAAAAAGGGAAGTAGAATTGCATTATAGGGGTGTAAATCGATCGGACCAGACTGTCCTAATTAATATCAGACTGGACACGGATCAGACGAAATTTTGTCGTCCTAGCTCGTGTCCTAAATAAAATTGGTCGGACACGGACATGTGTTTTTCGGACACGAACATGAATGGACCCGGTCGGACATGCGTATTTAATTAAAATTTTATACTTTTTTTTGCAAGGCAAGCTAGATTATAGTGGTTGTACCACTTTTTTTTAAACTAAAGAAACAGGTGCTTTGAACATGCACAGAGAAACTATCTGGTTTGAAGTGTCCAATCACCGTCTAGCACCAAAATAACAAAAGATTACAATATTATCATAGACCAGTTCAAGAGGAAAACTCACCATAGAAAGTACCTGGAAAGGGTGTCATAATCGTAATGTGATGAACAAATCATCTTAGTAAATCCTCCACATAATTCTAAGAATCCGGTGAGAAAATAGTGCTTTTATCCCAGGAAGTATTCTGCATAACAATTGCGTTATCCATACCAAGTTCACCTTCATCCCATAGCTTTTGGTTATCGTCAATAAGTTGATAGAAAAGGCAGCGCAAATACCCAGGCCCAACAAGAGTATAGAAATAGTACTCAAAATCATGATGCATACCAGTAGGTGCATGCACCCAAGCTCTGTCCTCAGGAGCCCGATAGAAATCAGGGTCAGGATCAAGATCACAATCATAGTGATCAGATAACTGACAGGTAGAATCCTCTGATTCAGCAACCATGTCCTCGACAGGCGCTGCAACAGGCTCTGCAATGTCAAGAGCGACAGTGGTGGGATCAGGCAGTTTCAGTTAAGGAACCCAAATACGATGAGGGGGACATGGCGGGGGGATCTAACAGGGCATGGGCATCACTTGATAGACCACAAACTTCCGCGGTATGACCAAAAACCTTGCACGACGTGCAAATATTGGGTTTCCATTTATAACTCACATTTACCAAATACTCACGATCATCAATTTGAAACTTAATTTGAGAAGGAAGAGGCTTATCAGGGGTAATCTCAATCAGAGCTCTAACAAAAGAAAGATTCTTCCTGGCAACAATGTTAGTGTCAAAGCATTTTAGTTTACCAATATGGCATGCCAACCAACTAAGGCCTAGTAAAGGTTGAAGGGCAGATGGTACATGATTAAATCGTGTCCAGATAGGAATATATAATACCTGCTCCCTAACCTTATCAATGGAAGAGTTCCACAGAGTCACGATGAATGGTTTACCAACAATTATAGAAGGAGGCAATTCGAAGACTCGTAAACGCTCGTCAACAGACGAGGACTTGAGATAATAAAGACTGTCAACAATAGTCATACACAAACTCCCTTGCAGTCACCAAGAAGAACGACAAGCGATAATCATGTCAAAATTAAGGGGCCTAGAGTCAAAGAAAAAACCAACAACTTGATCCTTCCAAAACAATGGAGCATCAGAAAGCACCTCAGGCGGGGACTTGAACCAAGCTCGTCATGAGTAATTGTAAAATCAATTGGCATGTAGTCACAAAAAGCACCTGTGATATTTGGAAGTGTAGTAAACAGGGATGACCATGAAGGTTTTCGTGGAAAATCATTTTGGGAGGTAGCAGCAGATTTAGTACGCTGACCTGTTGGGGAATTAAAATGAACAGTTGGTGAGCGATGTTGGTTCACACGATTCATAAAGCCTGTTAGCTGACCATCATTCAAACTGACAACATCCTCTAAAGTTGAACCACCCTCAATATTTAACATAGAACCACCTACAAAACTAGCCTTTCTAAAATCACACCCGATATCAAGCATATTCAATCCTAAGTTAGTATCAATAACACTAAACCTATTACCATCAGTGCATGGCAGAGGCCAAGAAGATGCCTTCACAAGCATAGGAGACAAAGGCGACTTACCAAAGGATGGGGATTCTGAGGAAGTCGAAGGTCTTGCAGCAGCTATCTCCACAATTAAGGCGTTCAGAGGGTGGGTATCAGGAAGCGAATACACCGGACGCGGAGGAGCACCGCCACCAGCAATATCGGGATCAATATCTGAATCCGACAAAGAAGAAAGAGCTTAAGAGCGACTACCAGATCTAGTCATAATGGAAGACGTGAAAGGAGGCTTTGATGTTTTCTGCTTGGCCATGGACAAGAGAGGAGAAAGGAGATTAGCAGAAAGGCAATTTGGAGGCGGAGCCACAAGGCGATAAGAAGATTGGGTCTTTGCTGGAAAAAAGATGGCGTCCGCCATTTTAGAAAAATTATTTTCATTTAATACTTTTTATTAAACTCTCTTTCAACTATATACCAAATTACGGAATTTGGATGAACACGGACCGAACGTGATTTTTTCTTGTACAAATTTTGCTGTTCGAACACGTGTCCTAAATGAAAATTGGACGGATTCAAACGGACGTATTTCGGTCATGGACACGAAAGGACATCGGACATTCATACTTAATTTACAGCCCTATTGCATTAACTCAAAAAAAAATGATTGTTGATATGGTGGTAAGATATACTTGATCTCATAACTATCAATATAGTTTGATTATGGCATGGGGCAACATACTTTTCGCATATAAGTCTTCCTTCAAAACTTTGAATGGAATGGAAATTTTGTGCCTGGGCATAAAATTATGTAAACTAACAAAATACCTACGTAGATCACCAGGCCGTGAGGCTTTCCTTGGGAAACTCAGGGAATTTACACTAAATCTGTATTTTAAACTGGTATCTTTTGTTAAAATTATACACAAACAATGTTAGTATATAAAAAAGTAATGAAGCAAAGTTTACAATAAAAGTATGTGATATCATTTGCATGTTAACACAGGCAAAGTTAAAACTGCCATGGTGAAGAAAATGAAAATCAATGACAAAAATATCTAGACCCGCATCGAAAATAAGTTAATCACCATTAATAATTATACGTACTGGCAGATAATCTGATTTCAAGCTCCTAATGCAAAAAACCAAAGTAGAATTCGGAATCATCACTTTTCTACATTTAGTGCAAAAACGTGCGCAATGTTAGTCTATAACTTTTTTTATTCATACATGCATAGCGCATATGTAGTTCTTCTCAAACTTTTCTGGGGAAAGATAAATTGTCAAACAAATTTCACATAAAGAATTGATACTTGCCAATGTAAAACAATACACAGATACTGTTGGGAAACAATGGCCGAGTCGCGTACTTTGTCACTTTCTTGAAGACGATTCGACGATCTAGCCGGTGGTACAAACCAGTTCGTACTTGTCACCGTCACCTCCAGGACAAAATAGCCTCGAGTTAGAATAACTGATTTGCTTGCACAACAAATCAGTGCAGATTTGCACTTTCGAAAATAACTGCTCATTTTTTTTTAAGAAATTGTAATAGCATCTGAGGAAGAGAATGTTGTTTGGTTATGAATTCTCATCTAAAAATCAATTGTTATAGAAGAAAAAATAAATTGCCAAATGGTTTACTGGGTAGTGGGAGAGAGTCGGCTGAAAAAGTGGATCAAAATTATTTACCATGTCAAACAAACATCGGCTCAGAAATTTACCGTGTCATAAAAGAGACGGTTCGAAAAATGAAATGTTTTACGGTCCAAAAATATAAGTATCTACACCACAAAACAATGGTCCAAGCCCAAACCCAACCCGAACCGAACCGGGCCAGGTCAGGTCGGTCGGTCGCACGAGCTTGTGTGGTGGTCATGATGCATGGACTCCCTCCTCATAACAAAGCATGTATTGGGAGCCCCAAGGCCCCAACATTACTTCTAAGAAACAAGTATAAATACTTGCTTCTTTCATATAGTCTCAAGATGTGAGACTATTCACATATAGGAGCCATTCTTACACTTATTCTAAGTTTTTAATAATTCACCCTTTGGTTTCAAAAAAATTTCAACAATCACCCACCTGAATTTTTAAAATTATTTTCTAGTAGTTTCTAAAAACATAAGATTGTGTGTAAACAAATGGTCTTCTGATTTGAACCTTTGCATAGTGGATAAGATTCAGTTTTTACTAGAGTGACACGTAGACTAGAACTCTATTCCTAACATTAGGCCACACACAACCTTTTCTATTGTGCAATCAAATAAGCCCGTGCATTTATGGTCATGCACGTCTATCCCAGTTTAATGAACGCTCTAGATGTTTTGCCCAAAACTCCACAGGAAACGGCCACATTTCCACATTCACATAGATGAGTCTATCAAGAGTACTCCTGAAGGTAGGTACTCCATTCCAAAAAGAGTATAGATCTCATTAAGAGTTTCTGTCCCATTCCAAAAAGAGTATAGATCTCATTAAGAGTTTCTATCAACTCATCCTCTAATCACTTCAGGAATACATGCTTCTAGGTTTATTAAACAGCATGTTCAACTCCTATCATTACACAACTTGTTTTTACCCATTGAACCTAGTTCTTGGGATATCCAGTCATTAGGCCGGTTACCATTGTGCATGACTCAACAATCTAAGGGCAATAGTCTCATTCCTTTAGATGTATTAAGGACTTTCTCTTTGGACTGTCCTTTCGTCAAAGGATCTGCCAAATTATTATCATTGCGTATGCGATCCACTCTAATAGTACCTGAAGAGAGTAGCTCTCTAACAGTACTATGCTTACGACGTATCCATCGTCTCTTACCGTTATAATAATGCTTATGAACTTTTCCAATATCTGCGGTACTATCGTAATGGATCAACACAGTTTCCATCGGTTTTTCCCATAAGGGAATCTCAACTAGAAGATTTCTTAAATACTCTGCCTCTTCACTAGCTATAGCTAGTGCTACATCTCAAACTCCATAGTAGACTGAGTTAAAATAGTCTGTTTCTTAGATTTCCAAGAAATAGTTCCTCCAGCGATGCTAAATATATAGCCACTGGTCACTTTAGGATCATCAGATAAGGTATTCCAGTCTACATCGGAATATCCTTCAAGTACAGCTGGAAACCTTTCATAATGTAATCCAAAGTTCATAGTTCGTTTAAGGTATCGTGTGACCCTTTCAATAGCATGCCCATGCTCTATACTAGGTCTGCTGGTAAACCTGCACAATAATCCCACAACATAGGCGATGTCGAGTCTAGTACAATCAGTGGCATACCGAAGGCTGCTAATGATGCTCGCATAATCAGACTGTCTTACACCTTCACTAGTATTCTTAAATAACTTTACACTGTGATAATATGGTGTACATGCAGGTTTACAGTCAAAGTAATTGTATTTCTTTATTATCTTCTCAGTGTAATGAGATTGATCCGAAGAAAGTCCCTTTTCTAACCTAGTAATTTTAATACCAAGGATTACACTCGCCTCACCTAGATCTTTCATATCAAAGTTGGCACTTAATAAGGATTTGACTGAGTTTATGGAATGAATGTTTGATCCAAAAATGAATAGGTCATCTACATAAAGGCATATAATAGTGCAAATATCATTCTCAGATTTGCAATAAATGCAATTGTCACTTTCATTAACTTTAAAACCATTTGAAATGATTAAGTTATCAAATTTTTCATGCCATTTTTTAGGTGCCTATTTTAAACCATATAATGATTTATCTAATTTGCATACTTTATGTTCTTGACCGTGTACTACAAATCCTTTAGGCTGGTCCATATAAATTTCTTCGTCTAATTCACTGTTCAAAAATGCGGTTTTAACATCCATTTAGTGTATTAATAAATTATGAATGAAAGCAAGTGAGATTAATACTCGAATGGATGTAATTTTAGTTACAGGTGAAAAAGTGTCGAAGAAATCTATATTTTCTTTTTGTTTAAAAGCTTTAGCTACTAGACGTGCTTTATATTTATCGATGGTGCCATTAGGTTTTAATTTCTTTTTAAGCACCCAATTATAGCCTATAGATTTACCACCATGGGGTAAATCTACCAAGTGCCAAGTCTTATTGGATTCCAAAAAATCAATCTCATCATTTATAGCCTCCTGCCAAAAGTCAACATCTAAAGAAGATAAGGCCTCTAGGAGGTTTGAGGGATCCTCCTTTATAGTAAAAGCACAAAAATCTAAACTAAAATCTTTTATGGTTCTTGCACTTTTACTTCTTATAGGTTCAGCTTTAGAATTTTCATTACGTTCTGTTCTAATAGGCATATTTGAAGTGCCCCCACTATTCTTCAATTTAAAAGGAAATTTTGTTTCATAAAAATCGGCATCATTTGATTCAATTATTTTACATGTATTTCGGTCATAAAATCTGTATGCTTTGCTATTAATAGCATAGCCTATAAATACACATTCATATGCTCTACTTGCTAATTTTATTATCTTAGGGCCTGGAATGCGAAGATATGCTTAACAACCCCAAGTTCTAAAGTATGAGACATTGGGATTAAAATTCTTTAATATTTCATAAGGTGAAATTTTATTCTTATATTTAGGGATTGTATTCAGAACATAGCATACGGTTAATAATATATCCCCCAACCAATGTTTTGCTACACTAGAATTTAGTAAAATGTCAACTACTAATTCGGTAAAGGTCCTATTTTTTCATTCAGCTTTACCGTTCATTTCGTGAGAATAGGATGCAGTTCTCGCATGTACTATACCATGTAGTTTATAGAAATTCAAAATTGAAGTAGATTCATATTATGTTCCTCTATCCTATGAAGTATCTTAATTTCTTATTCATTTGATTCTCAATTTCAGTTTTGAATGTTTTAAACATGTCAAATGCATCACTTTTATTTCTCATAAGGTATACATATGTAACGGCCAGGAAAATTAGACGCTTGAATTTTCGATAATAATACGTAACTTCATATTACTTGCCAAAAATCCAAGTATCAAATCCCAGAACGTTAATAGAAAGAAATTAGAGGGTGAGAGAAGAAAGAAAGAAATATTAGAATAGATGAATAAGAAGACCTGTATCTCACAACGAAATGAACAAAATATAATATATCAAAACTCTTTATACAAAAATGAAAAAGTATATATATGATTACAACATCAGAGTATACATTCCCATAAATCAATACACACAGCGGAATAAACTAGTACTAGTAAATACGCGGAATACGTCTCGGCTCTAACTCCTCTTCTGAAAACTCCAACCGAATTTTAACCTGGAATATACTCGGTCTGACCCGAGTACATTTGAAGCAAAGAAAAATTCACCTGGATCAGTCAGGAATACTTTCAGTGATAAATTCATAGCACAAACAACTATTTTAACTTTGGAAATCCTTTTTTAAAAGAAAAGGATAATAGTAAGAGCAGCCCACACATAAACATGGATGGTTTATACCTTACTATAACCCAAATATAGTTTTGATATCAAAATCCAATGTTATTATAATAGTGTCTATCAAATAAATAACCAAATAGCAGAATGCTTTCATCTCACGCTTCACACATATATAATCAAAACTGTAGAGCACTTTTTGGAGATTGGTTTCCAGCTATGACAAGGTATGGGACCACCTGTAATGTCCCGGTTTTTATCTGACTTTTAATATTGAGTTAATGAGGCAATTAAATCACAAAATATATTTACTTAACAAACTAAAATAATTAGAAATATATCTGAAAATGTATAATTGTGTGTATACACTAAAAATGTGTATATTTGGTTATGTTTAAAAGTTGAAACATAATATAAAGTTGCTAAAGAAACCTTAAATATAATCGTAACATATGTAAAGGGGGAGGCATTCTATTATATAGGAAAAACATTTAAAAAGATCCTATGGATAGTAAGAAGAACATGTGCGACAAATCAATACAAACAAAATATACATGGATGCAATGTGTATGACAAAATGCTTAAGTAAAATAAAAAAAAGTAAATGCTGATGAAACAACAAAATTAGGAAGTCAAGGATCAATACTCGTGAAGGTGACTAAACAATGAATAGTAATGCTAATATAGGTGTACACCATTCCCCAAAAAACAAGGGTGTGTCAACTTGCAAGTATTAAATCATTTTAGCAAAATATCTTGCAAACAAAACTCTTTTATAATTGCAAACCAAATCAAAGAAATCCGCAGCATTAATGGAGTATGGCTTTGAAGGTGTCATGTTCTGGAAGGAAAAGCTAAGGACAAAAGGATAGTAAAAATATCTTAGATAAACAATTGCTTTCTTCATGCTTAAGTTCCTGGAAAAAAGTAGAAAAATGAGGTGTCTATAACTAGCATATATAGTATTGTAAATAGCACTACAAGAAAAATAGCATATAGCAGCGGATCCGCTTCTAATCCGTCGCTAAATTGGCTTTAGCGACGGATTTCCTGCACAACTCTGTGGTTGGTAAAAAGAAAGACGGTAATTGTGTTAGAATTTGCGACGGAATTTAGCATGAGTTTTCCGACAGTTTTCCGACATTTTACCAATTTTATAATAAAAATAAAATTTTATTTATTAATTTAATTTCTATTTATATACCGACTATTTACCGACGGATAATTAATTTATAATAAAATATTATTTACAAAAGAAGTGGGTAAACACTTACTAATTGCCAGGGATTAGTGACAAAATATATTTTAGATCAAACATTTTCTATAGATGATTCGTCGTTATTCCCTTTCTATTCTGCCAATAAACATTCTTCCATGTTTTCTGCTTACAGCTTTACCAAATACTACCGTTCAACTGTCAATCGTAAAATAACATAACCCAAAAGAAAAAATAAACAACAAATATATAAATTACTGTATATTACTTCATACATATCATTCAAACAACTTGGCATTTCATACATATTGTTTTCAACTTTTCCATGTCCACACATAATACAACATACATTTTTACATCAATAAATTTGCTTACATAACAGAAAAAATATAGATTTAGCCTTGCCTTGCTTCTGACATTTTCTCCGTAACAACAACAACGATGGTCCTGCTAATGTCAAATAAACAGTCAAAACGTTAGTGCTAGATAAAGAAATGTAATTATAAATTATTATCGATTTGCCATCAATTTTGACTCTTTTTTTCTTTTTTGAAAATTCAAGTTAGATGTTGTGAGATTAGACAGATGTATCAATAAAAGAAAAATATGTAATCCACTGTAGTAGAGCCACTTTTTATTTAAATGGGGAGAAAATCACCTAATCCCTGCATTTTCATCCATGCAATCTCATCAAGATTACCTGTAACCAAACCAATAGCCACGTCATTTGAAGTTAATGATTTGAGCAAAGAAGTAACACCAGGGCGAACTTCCACGCCCTGATCAATATCTTTGGCATGATCCCTTGCATATTCAGTCATCTTTGGCTTCATTTCAGGTAACTTTGCATTAGCTACATCAGAAGGGATGCCATAGTATTCAGCAGTCTTCACAAGTATTAGTTGATCCGTTTGACCATGATGCTTAACAACGTCAATGGTTGAATTTTGAATGCCATTTTTGTCCCCAAATAAAAAAAAACCTTAAGTACAAGCCAAGGTGGAACCATGCACATTCAAAATGGGATTTAACTTGCATCCAACTACTGAGAACTGGGACAAATAGAACATACCTTAACTGGTGAATTCTCATTTTACAGCAGTTGGTTTTTACAGTAGCTATCTTTTTCTCTTTTGCGCTTCGCTTGGAATCGATCGTCGGTTGGAGTCGCAGCCACCTCCAGCCTTTGTCAGCTGCAGATACTATTAGAAAAAAAAATATGCAGATACTATTAGAAAAAATCAAACCATTAACCAATTAATTAATAACAGTAGTCTTTTAGTGACAATTAAACAAAGAAATTATAAAACAATCTAAAAAAATCATTCCAAAAAATCAACCAAAGTTCGACCTTCAAGATCTGAAGTCGATCACTGAAAATATATTCAGTTCACATTCGAACTGCGCTTGTTAATAGGAAAACAAGAAGAAGAAAAAAATAGTATTATTTCAACAAAAATGGAACAGACCGTGTTGCTTTCCAATAATTTCATTGGGGTTTGTTTTGTTCTCTTACGCCGATCAATTAGAAAGCGAGGCAAATATACCAGATTCAACGCTAAGCAAAAGACAATATCATAAATAAACATTAATGCTGGACTAGGATGCTACATACTACAGTTTTCATGGATCTTTATTAGATTGGATCATATAGTCTTTTGCTTCAACATAGGTAGTTTAAGCATTTGTATGGATAGTATCAATTTATGACACTGCAAGTAATCAGTGCTAACCATTATTTTGCATGGGCAGAAAAATAAATGTACATCATGTAGCAGAAAATACAATAGGAAACAACAATGTTCTGGACTTGTTTACAGTGATATTTGATTAGAAGTGGCATGTGAAAAGTTGACTCATAACTGCAGGTCATTTAAAACTATTCAGCATTAGTATAAAGTTGACTCATAGTTAACCCATATCCAAAAATGACACACGGCTACAACTTTTAGTTTCATGTTCATTGATATAAGATAGATACATACCTCAACTTTCTTTGCTTGAAATTCTTCTAAATGCGCCAAGCACAAATTACCAAAGGTTTCTGAAGAAGAACTTGAACCATTCAGCCTGATATCACATAATGTTTCAGTTAATGCAATTTAGTTTTTTTTTTTCCTTAAAAAAATAACATAATTTAAAAAACACAAATACCAGTTAAATTATCATAAAATTCCAAAAAATAAAATTGCAAGCTCTAAATAAATAAACCGATTACTCATACCTAAGTTAAATTAACATTACACTAAACAACCACAAGCAGAATTGACAAAACCGAAAACCGATCTGGAAATAAAGTACAAGTTTAAATAAAGCAGAATTTTCAACGTATATATGTGAACTGCTGCTGATATCTTTAACAAACTTAATTTAATGTAGTAGGAAGATGACAAATATTAAGAAGTAAGGGTTAATAGCTGCGCAAAATTTACATATGAATAATATCCATGCACTTCAGTCTGACAAGTTGTACAGTTTAATTTCTAAATTTGGCAGTAAAAATAAGTCAGTCAGCGAGTAGACTTTTATACACTATAGATAAGTAAACTGATTGAACATTATAAATCATAAAGTTAAGACAGTCTATATTAAAAGTAAGTTAACATTTACCAAACTAACTCTTCCCTTATGACTGTTCTGAAAAGCTGATTAAGGACACGTACACAAACACACTGGCTCTTCGGTTTTGTCAGCGCAACTAATGAAGGGTTTAACTATATTAATGTGCGTGTATGGACAAAGAAATGGCTTCGAAACATATGAAAAGATTTCCAGGCTTCTTACATAATTGAACAAGTATAGTTAGAAATTGACCTCTTTATGAATATAATAACTGTACAAAACAACAATTATTGGTTACAAAAAAATAACAGCTAAAAATGTATAGTTACTCTAAATTAAAGCATAAACAACTTCTAATTATGATGAATATGCTATTGAGAGCATACATTAGACATCTGAAACACAGCTAAGTACTTAGATGGAGGCATGTTCCTTCATACTACTCATTTTAAACTTTCTGTTTGACTTTTAATTACAGTAATTTCTTTAAAATAACTATGTCAATGAAATATATCATGATAAAATAAAACAAAAAACAGGCCTGCACTGTTTCGTCACTACTCTAACTTGTCATGAAATCAACCTTCAGACGAGTTTGGTGATAATTATTGCGTAAATTTAGTATTATGAATTTCAGAAAGCCTTGAACAAACAATCAAAATGCAAATGAACTGTTGTAATTTAACTGGGTAAGGGAAAGTTGAAACTGTGGTGTCATACCTGCGATGTCGCTGTCGGATGGGTACCTACGATCGAAGTTGAACGAAAGCAGTAAACTGATCGAAGTTATACTCAACCAGAAGAAACAATCTGTAACACCCCACCTCCGCCAGTACCACTCTTGCAAGTGCACTGACTTTGGAGGGGCGTTTGAATCAGGTAAACATGCAAAATGATATATCAAGGCAGAACAAGAACATATGTATATATGTAAATAGAGTAAATAACATAGATAAAACAGCGGAAGATTTAAACCATTTCAAAACAAGTCTGGTACAACATAATATCAATTTCCCAAATAAACAAGTCTAGATAAAACAACATCATCTGAAAACAGAAATACATAAGTGCTATCCCCAAAATACGTGAGAACCATAGCTAGCCTCATGTAGAAAGCGTACATGAACTGAAATCCCACAAGCAAGTAATCCAAAATCCAAGCTAGGCTCCTGTATTCCCTCCCTGAGAACCTGGGGGGGGGGGGGAAACGGAAGAAAAGAGGCGAAAGAAAACAGGTCAGTCAAAAAGACTGAGTAAGCCCTACTACAATCAATGTAAACTGATAAAGTTAACTGGTATGGGCAGCAAGGGATGAACATAAGGATAACAACATACTAGCATGATGATTAACTATCAAGGTAGATAAAGGTGTCATCGCATAATCAGGATTAAGGTTTTGCACCACAGGTGTACTAGTAAACTAACATGACTTGAATAAACAAGTATTGATCTCTTGGCCCAAGCTTTGGCCCAATAACATGAAGTGACCCCAATACGAGGTCCAAAGTGTAAACAAGAAGTGATCCCCAGGCCCAAGTTTGGCCCAACGTCATGAATGACCCAAACCAAGGTCCAACTAGCACGGTCTAGTCGATCGGCTCCCTATAAGCCTATCTCGTCAAGTGTCTGTGTCATACGGCCCAACTACGAAGTGTAGCTAAACTGTGCTAGGTCCACCCTAGGGTGTATCAAGTCCTAGGTTGTCAACCACCGACACAAACCAAGCACGCACAGTTTAAACCTACTGGTGCCCGTGCCTGCTTTTTCAACTCCGGACCATGTGCACGATCATGGCCCGCCTGAACCCACACCGGCGCACCTACTCAGCCGTCGTTTGGTCGCTTACATGGCATCCCAGTAATCGTGCCCCTCCCTAGCCTAGTCCCTAGGGTGTCATGATACAACTAAGAGGGTTACTGGTGCAAAGGACCACGCAACTAGGGTTTCCTTAATGGGTTAACGTGGTTAACCCAACTCATTCAAATACCAAGTTGGTTAAGTGTACCCAAGGTTCATGACTAAACCCTACCAACCCATCGTGTTTTCATTGGTTAAGTATTCCAGCGGTCCATGACTTAACCCTAATCACAAGGCATTAATTAATTAATGCGCCTTAACCTCTCACATTAGACTTTGTTGTGGTTACTAGTTAAGCCGGCGGGTCCGGGTAGCTTTACACCACAACTTGGTCTAACCTCGGGTTCAAGGTACAACATGACCAACTTCTCACATTGGGTCCTATTGTTTGTAGCAACTAGTTAAGCCGGTCGGTTCCAGGTAGGTTTACGCTACAAACTCAACCCAACCTCGAGTTGGTCACACTTATCTTTTCTAAGTGTCATGTCCACCATGTTTCCAAAACACATTACAAGTTTTTCAAGCAATTGGGTAGACCTAACTTAATAGGTAAATTCCCAATGGGTAGACCTAACTTAATAGGTAAATTCCCAAGCTTATGTTTTTATGTCTTTTAAGTTTACCCAACCCCAAACGCAATCCCATCGCTTACATATCGCAATAGCGCATAAAGGATAGAAAGAGGGAACTTGGCATAATCATGACATAAAAGTGTTGAAGCCACAAGTTCAACATGGTGGCATATGAAATGTACATATGTTCATATACTTGCATTAGGCCTCAAAAGCATGCATAACATGATAGCATGAACAAAATGTTCAACCCAAACTTGCATAACATACTTGCATACCATAACATGACATACTTGCCTATAAACTTGCATATTACAACATGATAAACTTGCATATCAACTTGCATATTACAACATGATAAACTTGCATAACATATGACAACTTGCATATCAAACTTGCATACAAAACTTGCATAACATATGACAACTTGCATATCAAACTTGCATACAAAACTTGCATAACATATGACAACTTGCATATCAAACTTGCATACAAAACTTGCATAACATATGACAACTTGCATATCATACTTGCATAATAAAACTTGCATGACATATGACAACTTGCATATCATACTTGCATAATAAAACTTGCATGACATATGACAACTTGCATACAAAACTTGCATAACATATGACAACTTGCATATCATACTTGCATAATAAAACTTGCATGACATATGACAACTTGCATATCAAACTTGCATACAAAACTTGCATAACATATGACAACTTGCATATCATACTTGCATAATAAAACTTGCATAACACATCATAGAAACTTGCATAACACATCATAGAAAACTTGCATAACACATCATAGAAAACTTGCATATCATACTTTTAACTTTAAAGTTCAAGTATGAAAGGAATAGGGCTTACAATGCTTATGCAGACTCAAATGAGTTTAGCAAATGTAAGGAACCCCTTATGCAACTAATTAAACCCCAAAAATGCAAGCAAACTTGATCAAAACTCTCCCTTTAAGATGCCAATAGAGAAACAAGACTTGAATGCAAGCTAATGGTGATCATACAAGTCTAAAAACACTTGTATGCATGGAAAATCACTTAGGAATTGATTTAGGAATTTTATGAAGAGAGTGGAGGCCAGGAGAGGTTTGATTTTGCCATAGTTTAGTTGCTAGAATGAATAATGAATGATTTAGGGTAGGTTAGGGTCTTATTTATAGATTAGGCTAGTGATTTAGACCATAGGATTAAACCCTAGTTCCAATCTCAGCCCTCTAAACCGAATCTGGCCCCCAAGCTCAACACATTCTCAAAATGGTGCACCAGGCAAGACTTGCCGTCTGAGCCAAGTCGACAGGGCTGTCGACCTGGTCAGACCAAGTCGACTCCCAAGTCGACAGGGCTGTCGACTTGGGTACTGTGGCGGGAATTTTCCCGCCTGGCCCAACTGGCCCAATTTTTCCAATTTCAAGTTTGAATTTGAAATCTGTTTTTACCTTGGAATTTTCTGAAAACTTCGTTGGGCCTTAATCGGGTCATACGGACTCCGATTTTCGAAAACTCGGACTCTATTTCGCGTATTTTTCCGAGACGAACGCAATGGCATAGCCCGTTTCCCTTGATTCAGATTTTAGAATTAAATTCTGCCTCGATTTACGTTATAACAGGTTATTGAAAATACGAGTTGTTACATTCTCCCCTCCTTAAAGGATTTCGTCCCCGAAATCTTCAAGTTAGGAAGAACGTATCCTATCATCCAACATCCATCTACTCAAAACATCATCCACGAGCAATCATTGTCCTTACAAGATCCTAAATGTTGGATGAACATATGCAAAGGTGTGTGTATATGTACTTATCTAATGCGAATATCATTAATGCAAATTATGTTAGTGAAATGAATCCATATGTATGCAATTCCTAACATAATGTATATCATCTATATGTGTGCACATAACATACACCCATATGCAACACCCATGTGATAACACACAATTTTCATCCATGAATAAGCATAAACACTCATGCATATGCAATATGGGGAGTGTGTGAGCCGATCTAGTGCCTAATCGTGTATAATGCATCCACGAGTAACCACTTGCAAACACTTGCAACCACTTGCAACCATCAAGCATAACATGTTTCAAACACATGTTTCAACAAAAGGGTTTCTACCTAAGATTCTCATGACAAGATTTACACGATAAACTAGATAAACAAGACAAACATGGATAGCAAAAGATATGCTAAAGAGATCGGGAGGATAAGCAAGATATACTCCTTTTGGATTACAAGAAGTCCCTTCCTAACCCAACCCATATTCCATAAAAGCCCAAAAGGTTTAGTCAACCTAACGGACCCCTTCAAACCCTGACATGTATTACTAGCCAATAAGCCATACCTCCCGACAGAAATAGGACCGAAAATGGGACCGAGAGGATATACATAAAAAGATAATATGCGAGTAAGTTCCACAGGAAAACAAGGATCAAGGATATGCTCTTAAAAAGAGATATGATGCGCGTATCTAGCCTTCAGTCTTCTAAGTCACATTTCCTTGAGCTTAACTCCACTGTGCTTTGACCGTCTTTTTCTTACTCTTCTATAATTCTTGGATTAAACATAACCATGATCTCATGGATTCGTGCAAGCTCTCCAAAATTCACTAGTGAATCCTGGATCTCGTCTACTTACTATAAAGTATTCCACGCAGCAGAACTTTTCTTGGAAATACCAATCCATGTTGCCAATTGCTCTTACCAACATGATTTTCTATAACTCATGCTTGAACGAAATGGGTCATCCGCCTGCGAATGGTAGGCTGTACTTAGATTCAGTTGCTTGCCCATGACTTCCCGTAGACTATCTCAAAACTTGACTGGTGAAGATTGAGTCGTGGTTACTAACTATACTTTACGGAACCTCGTGCAACCGCTTTATTTCTTGAAAGTAAACTGTCGCTAGCTATGATGCAATCCTTTCGCTCTTTACCGGAGTGAAATGAGCACTCTTCGTGAGTCTACCTACTATGACCCACATGCTCGTATTCCCTTTCCTTGATCTAGGCAGTCCATCCACGAAATCCTTCATGACGCTTTACTACTTCCATTGCGGGGACCTCCAATGGATGTAATAACCCACCGGTCCTTTTATGACTTGGCCTTTAACCTGTTGGCCCAACATGCACCTTGGGACAAACTCGGCCACTTCCCTGTGTGATGTGCATCTTCAAGAGCCTTCTTTCTCTCATTGCGTCCTAGCTATCCCTTGTCATCTATAGCGAGGTGTCTTAACATCTCGCCTCGAATCAACTTGTCCATGATCTCGACTAACTGCGGGTTTTCTTTCTGTGAAGTCCTTACTTGATCAAGAAGGGTAGGTCTAAGCTCAAGGGACGCTAACTAACTAATTAAACTGAGAGAACTTCTTACTTCAATTGTCCTCGTCAGAGCTTTCCGGTCTTTAACCGCGACCATTTTAGCGGGATCCACCACTAAGCCTTGCTTAGAAACTATGTGCCCAAGAAATCTAACTTCTTTTCCCCAAAATGACCTTTGGAGAACTTAGCCTTCAACTGATGTGCTCTAAACGTATCCATCACCTCCACGAGATGCCTTGCGTGCTCTTCCTCATCCTTAGAGAAGATCAGAATATCATCTACGAAGACCACGACAAACTTGTTCAAGAACCCCCTGAACACCCTACTCATCAAGTCCACCAAATATGCGGGTACATTAGTCAAACCGAATGGCATGACCAGCCATTCTAAGAATCTATCTGGAGTTCTGAACGCAGCTTTGTCTATACTATCCTCAGCTACTCTGAGCTGATGGAATCCAGTAGCAAGATCAAGAGAGAACAGATGTTCCTACAAGCTGATCAATCGGACCATCGATCCTTGGTAATGGTTGTCTATTCTTCTTGTTCAACTCACGATAATCAACACACGGGCGGAGCGAACTGTCCACATTAGTAGCGAATACTACTAGAGCACCTTCCTCGGAAACGCGTCATCGAATGGAGTTCTTCTCAAGCAACTCCTTCCCTTGCTTACTTAGCTCCCGTCTCACGGGACCATGTGCCTTACCGGCCACATAACTAGCTTGGCATTATCAACCAGATAAATGCGGAAATCTATCTCTCGTTTAGGGGTAACCCCCTTCACTTCACCCAAGATATCAGGATATTCTCGGACCACCCTCACCGATTGCAAACTATCGATAGACGAGTCGAGGGATTTAAGATAACACAACATGACGAGACTCATAGGGGTACTAGAAATTCCTAGGGTATTACCGAGGCGAGTCATGAGCCTCACAACCCTATGCTCAAAAATCAAGAATGGCTCCAAAACTGGACAACCAACCCATGGTCAAAATCAACTCATACCCCATGAAACCGAGAATACAAGCATCACACGAGAACTCTACACTAGAGATAGAGTTTTTCAAATCCAAGTAGATAATAGACAAGTGGGCGAAAACCCCAATTGGATTTGAAACACACACGGGATCATAAACTAGACTAGTACTCAGGTGCAAACTTTCAACTAGATCAGATGAAATAAGCTATGCGATGCACCAAAATCAAACAAGGTACGAACAGGAAAATCAGAAATGTATACAAGGCTTTCAACAGAAATACTACCTCGATCGGGAACTGGAGCAGCATTGAGAGCATGAACTTGCCCTCTCGAAGGTCCAGCACGCTGAGTCTGACCCTGGCCTTGCCCTTGCTTCTTCGGGCAATCCTTACTGAAATGTCCAGTCTCACCGCAGAAAAAGCATTCACCATTATTCCTTTTTCTCTTCCGACAATCCTTACTAAGATGCCCAACTGAACCGCAATAATGGCACTTCCTCTTGTTGTTCTTGCCCTTGTTCTTGTTCTTATTGCCTTGACTGCTCTGACCGCTTGGATTACCCTGATTTCCTTTCCACTGGGAATCAGTCTTCTTGGCTTGAGTATCATTCATCTTGATCTCCTCCTTGTCACTCCTACTCTCTTCATTAAGTAGGGCCATATTCACCAAACTCTCAAAAGTTGCCCCCAAGGGTATATGAGTCATGGCCAAACCATGTAATGGCTCGTTTAATCCTAGAGCAAAGTATAGGGCCTTCTTCTGAGCTGTGTTAACCAAGTCTAAACCGACCTGAGCCAGTTGATTAAACTGATCTATGTATTCCCTAATAGTCATGTCCCCTTGCTTCAGTGATAGGAACCTTAGTCCAAACTTTCCCCGAAAGTCTTCCCAAGTCTCAATTGGCCTAGTAACGGTGGTGACCACCCACCAACGTGCAGCTTCTTCCTTTAGCAACCACACTGCTAATAAAACCTTCCTACGGTCATCTATATTAAAGAAGGTAAAAAGATCTTCGGTTTCTTTCAACCAATTTCTGGCCTCTACATATGTCTCGGTTCCAATGAAATTCTTGCAACCCAACGCCTTAAAGTTCTTACAAATCTCCGCGAAATCCTCTTGTGGATGCTGAGGGGGAGGAGGAACATTAACTACTGGAGGAGGGGGAACATCAGCAGGGCCGGCTTCGGTCGCCCTAGCCTCAAAAAGTCTCCTATACCAAAAAGGTACGCGTACTCCCTCCGGAATGGCAAAGTTATTGGTCATACTGAAAACGAAGAAAAAGATAGATTCAAAATGGAGAAAAACGAAGGGATTTTGCTAATGGCTTTTTGGGGAATAGCCTTTAAAATAAACTAGACTTTTCTTTGGAAAATACTTTATACTTGGTTTTGAAAATAGTTTTCCAAAAGTTTTCTAAAAACCTTTTTGTTCCTTCTCGTAAACCATATGCTCTGATACCAAATGTAACACCCCACCTCCGCCAGTACCACTCTTGCAAGTGCACTGACTTTGGAGGGGCGTTTGAATCAGGTAAACATGCAAAATGATATATCAAGGCAGAACAAGAACATATGTATATATGTAAACAGAGTAAATAACATAAATAAAACAGAGGAAGATTTAAACCATTTCAAAACAAGTCTGGTACAACATAATATCAATTTCCCAAATAAACAAGTCTAGATAAAACAACATCATCTGAAAACAGAAATACATAAGTGCTATCCCCAAAATACGTGAGAACCATAGCTAGCCTCATGTAGAAAGCGTACATGAACTGAAATTCCACAAGCAAGTAATCCAAAATCCAAGCTAGGCTCCTGTATTCCCTCCCTGAGAACCTGGGAGGGGGGGGGGGGAAACGGAAGAAAAGAGGCGAAAGAAAACAGGTCAGTCAAAAAGACTGAGTAAGCCCTACTACAATCAATGTAAACTGATAAAGTTAACTGGTATGGGCAGCAAGGCATGAACATAAGGATAACAACATACTAGCATGATGATTAACTATCAAGGTAGATAAAGGTGTCATCGCATAATCAGGATTAAGGTTTTGCACCACAGGTGTACTAGTAAACTAACATGACTTGAATAAACAAGTATTGATCTCTTGGCCCAAGCTTTGGCCCAATAACATGAAGTGACCCCAATACGAGGTCCAAAGTGTAAACAAGAAGTGATCCCCAGGCCCAAGTTTGGCCCAACGTCATGAATGACCCAAACCAAGGTCCAACTAGCACGGTCTAGTCGATCGGCTCCCTATAAGCCTATCTCGTCAAGTGTCTGTGTCATACGGCCCAACTACGAAGTGTAGCTAAACTGTGCTAGGTCCACCCTAGGGTGTATCAAGTCCTAGGGTGTCAACCACCAACACAAACCAAGCACGCACAGTTTAAACCTACTGGTGCCCGTGCCTGCTTTTTCAACTCCGGACCATGTGCACGATCATGGCCCGCCTGAACCCACACCGGCGCACCTACTCAGCCGTCGTTTGGTCGCTTACATGGCATCCCAGTAATCGTGCCCCTCCCTAGCCTAGTCCCTAGGGTGTCATGATACAACTAAGAGGGTTACTGGTGCAAAGGACCACGCAACTAGGGTTTCCTTAATGGGTTAACGTGGTTAACCCAACTCATTCAAGTACCAAGTTGGTTAAGTGTACCCAAGGTTCATGACTTAACCCTACCAACCCATCGTGTTTTCATTGGTTAAGTATTCCAGCGGTCCATGACTTAACCCTAATCACAAGGCATTAATTAATTAATGCGCCTTAACCTCTCACATTAGACTTTGTTGTGGTTACTAGTTAAGCCGGCGGGTCCGGGTAGCTTTACACCACAACTTGGTCTAACCTCGGGTTCAAGGTACAACATGACCAACTTCTCACATTGGGTCCTATTGTTTGTAGCAACTAGTTAAGCCGGTCGGTTCCGGGTAGGTTTACGCTACAAACTCAACCCAACCTCGAGTTGGTCACACTTATCTTTTCTAAGTGTCATGTCCACCATGTTTCCAAAACACATTACAAGTTTTTCAAGCAATTGGGTAGACCTAACTTAATAGGTAAATTCCCAATGGGTAGACCTAACTTAATAGGTAAATTCCCAAGCTTATGTTTTTATGTCTTTTAAGTTTACCCAACCCCAAACGCAATCCCATCGCTTACATATCGCAATAGCGCATAAAGGATAGAAAGAGGGAACTTGGCATAATCATGACATAAAAGTGTTGAAGCCACAAGTTCAACATGGTGGCATATGAAATGTACATATGTTCATATACTTGCATTAGGCCTCAAAAGCATGCATAACATGATAGCATGAACAAAATGTTCAACCCAAACTTGCATAACATACTTGCATACCATAACATGACATACTTGCCTATAAACTTGCATATTACAACATGATAAACTTGCATATAAACTTGCATATTACAACATGATAAACTTGCATATCAACTTGCATAACATATGACAACTTGCATATCAAACTTGCATACAAAACTTGCATAACATATGACAACTTGCATATCAAACTTGCATACAAAACTTGCATAACATATGACAACTTGCATATCAAACTTGCATACAAAACTTGCATAACATATGACAACTTGCATATCATACTTGCATAATAAAACTTGCATGACATATGACAACTTGCATATCATACTTGCATAATAAAACTTGCATGACATATGACAACTTGCATACAAAACTTGCATAACATATGACAACTTGCATATCATACTTGCATAATAAAACTTGCATGACATATGACAACTTGCATATCAAACTTGCATACAAAACTTGCATAACATATGACAACTTGCATATCATACTTGCATAATAAAACTTGCATAACACATCATAGAAACTTGCATAACACATCATAGAAAACTTGCATATCATACTTTTAACTTTAAAGTTCAAGTATGAAAGGAATAGGGCTTACAATGCTTATGCGGACTCAAATGAGTTTAGCAAATGTAAGGAACCCCTTATGCAACTAATTAAACCCCAAAAATGCAAGCAAACTTGATCAAAACTCTCCCTTTAAGATGCCAATAGAGAAACAAGACTTGAATGCAAGCTAATGGTGATCATACAAGTCTAAAAACACTTGTATGCATGGAAAATCACTTAGGAATTGATTTAGGAATTGTATGAAGAGAGTGGAGGCCATGAGAGTTTTGATTTTGCCATAGTTTAGTTGCTATAATGAATAATGAATGATTTAGGGTAGGTTAGGGTCTTATTTATAGATTAGGCTAGTGATTTAGACCATAGGATTAAACCCTAGTTCCAATCTCAGCCCTCTAAACCGAATCTGGCCCCCAAGCTCAACACATTCTCAAAATGGTGCACCAGGCAAGACTTGCCGTCTGAGCCAAGTCGACAGGGCTGTCGACCTGGTCAGACCAAGTCGACTCCCAAGTCGACAGGGCTGTCGACTTGGGTACTGTGGCGGGAATTTTCCCGCCTGGCCCAACTGGCCCAATTTTTCCAATTTCAAGTTTGAATTTGAAATCTGTTTTTACCTTGGAATTTTCTGAAAACTTCGTTGGGCCTTAATCGGGTCATACAGACTCCGATTTTCGAAAACTCGGACTCTATTTCGCGTATTTTTCCGAGACGAACGCAATGGCATAGCCCGTTTCCCTTGATTCAGATTTTAGAATTAAATTCTGCCTCGATTTACGTTATAACAGGTTATTGAAAATACGAGTTGTTACACAATCTGTATATCAAACTCATCCACTACCTCATCACTTTCGAACCACCTCTCCAACTTCATGCTACTGAAGCCAATCACTCACAAACCCGCAAATCAAAAGCACAAGTCCTTTACTATGTTCCCAATGTCACAATCAACTACTGCGAGGCTTAATGTAAAGCGGAAGTCGAGGAGCGTGGCGGCCATTCGTACAATGCAAGAACCTGTAAGGGGAAAAAATCTAAAAGGGAAAAAAATAGTTCCAACCATGCTTTCAAGGAGAAGTCATGGTTCTCAGATAATATACATTCCTCACGAATATTCTTAAAGATTAGATCTGATATACTTGGGCATGGTGAACTATTCCTCCTCGTATAGCATATTCACATGTTCTCACCTGCAGGGAAATCGAAAGGAGAAGTTCATAAAATGGCGTTTTGTTTTATTTGCTAATACATCTGCAATGGCATGGGTTCTTTTTATCTGACAACTACATCCTCAAGTTTTAGATTTCATTTGTTCCCACAAGAACCTCCTTTGACTTTTGCTTTAGTGTTGAATAAATTGAAACTGTTACCAGTATCCTAATCAATATCTGACATATTGTAATAAACTACCGGTTTAAAGGTAGGTAAATAATATTCCTATACGCAAAACAAGAATTAACATATTGTAAGAAACTCAATTATTGTTCTCATATTTACTATAATTTAAGACATATGTGCAGTTCAAGATGAAATATCTAACAAAATACAAATGACATATTCGACAATAACTTAATCAAAATTCAAGTTTCCGTCTCCAACTAACATGTTTTAACGCTGGAGGCATGTAACATTATGATACTAAATCATAACTACTTAAGAAGATAAGAAAGAGAATAAAATCTAAATAAAGAATCCAAATACCTGAAACATAATAATTTGTTGACACAAATAGCTGTGCACCCAAAATATCAATCTATCTATCTACAAGCAAGATTAACAAGATGTGTGAAAAGACAAATACGAAAACCATCTATTAGATATAGAAATATACAAGTAAAAAACATACTGTTTTGATCCAAAACAGACGCCCATCTAATGGCGAAATTAGATTCGTTTCTCCTCTGTAATTCATTGCGACTCCTCTGCGCCTAAGTAATCATCAAATATTTATAATTGAATCTGAAAGCCGCATAAGTCCATACCATACAACCATGTCAATCAAATTAGGAGACTTCTACAATTTGTGAGAAACTTAACCGACATGAGCAAAAAATTAAACTTGAAGTTGAAAGTCAAATTAGGGTTTCTTGCTATTTGGGAAAAAGGAAGCGATGAGAAGGCAAAAGAAAACCAGGCAAACTAGGTTTTTATTTCTCCATACAAATCTATCGGTTTACCTGTTTGACTAAGAGTTAATATCCACCGTTTATTATATAATCCAATGATTAAAACTAGCAATCCGCGTCATCTAGTTCTGTTCTTTTTAGCATATCACACGGATTACTAATTTAAAATATAATGGTGTAAAATGGTAGATATTTTTGCGGTCCTTTTTCATGTTAAAAAAATTACAAAATTAAATTTCTTAAAAATACTTCCTTTGAATATATTTACAGTTGGTTATCTTCGTTAAACCCGTAATAGTATCATATAGTAGTTATAAAAGAACCTTATGGCTGTGTTAATAATATATTGTTCAAATACAAGAACTAAAAACATCAGCTAAATTTCGTTTAATATAATATCGGTAGAAAATATAGAAGAAAAAAAAGTAAAGTAACATTGTCTTAAATATAAATTGTGACAAAACTATGCAGACGACGTAATAAAGAAAAACATAATTTACAATTGTTCTTTTTTGTTGTTTAACTTTAAGTCGGCAATATTTGATAAATATCATTGAATTCTATATATTTACAAATTTTAAAAATTGCTTCATTTACATATTTCAACAACATTACATATACGTATGAAAAACTAATATAATACAATATAAAGAAAATCATTGTAATAATTGGTTTCTACAACATTCTAAGTAAACATTGTATATAATTTGTATTTTACAACATTTGTACATTAAAGTTTGAAAGATCTGCTACTTTTACAACATTTCGGTGAACTGTTGCAAAACCAATATTGTAAAATAGTATATTTATTGTAGTGGTATGGACTGAAGAAAACATATATCAAAAAAATATAGTTGGCGAGATCGAGGAAGAATGAGTATACAAGGCTGAGCGAAAAAAAATAAGGTTTAGGGAAGATAAAGTAGACGAGATTAGTTGCGAGAACAGGAGAACCGATGAGAAACAAAGCACTTTTCTTAATACTTATTACATATTATTTTATTACTAAACATTATTATTATTTATTAAATATTAATATCATTAATATTTAATTACTAAATATTATTCTAATAAAAATTAGAATATATTTAATTGTACTTTGTCTTAGTCACAATTTATAGAAAAATATAAAATTAGAATATAAAGTATCATACAATTTAAATTAGACTATTAAATAAACTTTTTCAATATTTTAAAGTTTAGAAATTTTGGTTATTTCATGTCAAAAAATAATTGGTTTTATAAACTTAATGATTTATTTCAAATTTATTCAAGATGATTCCAAAATTTTAAATTTTTCGAAATATAAAATATAATTATCAATTATAATTTCAAAATATAAGTATCAACTATATTTATCAACTGTAATTATTAAATACAATTATATAAAATTAATTATTGAATACTATATACCATTTCATAAGTATTAAATTTTATTATTAAGTATTAAATAATTATTATAATAAACTGATATTTTCATTTCTTGCAAATCTGTTGGAATTCTGCTGCAAAATAGCTTCGATAAATATTCGTCGGTATTCTGCGTGTATTTGCAGCGGAAAATAGCGACATAAATTTTCTGTCGGTAATTTGATGCAATTTGCGACGGATTAGTGAGGGATGACAGAAGACGACGGTAATAAATAAAGGAAAAAAAATTGAAAATACAGAAAAATATCCCTTGCAAATTACATGGAAATCCGTCACAAATTAGCGACGGAAATTTCCGCTTCTAAATATTTGACGCAAAATCAGTGTTTTCTTGTAGTGTAGAAAGCCTAATGCTAGAATGATGTAACTTCAAACCATTAAAATAAGACAAGCCTTCAGCCTTAAGATATAAAGAAAATCATCTGTTTAATGTGAGAACCTGGGTATAAACAATACATAAATCTCCATATCTTACCTCATGCCAACTATTGAGTTCAAGAAGAAACATATAGCAGAAACTCTAAGGACATGGGAAAGCTATAAGGTGAGTAATCTATTTTGTTTTTGTTGATTTAAACTACCATACTTGTATATAGTATTATGCAAAGGTAGATATGCATGTACGGTTTGAATGAAGTAGATTTAGCAGGTTTTGATTTTACATACAACCTGGAAACAAATAAGAAAAAACAGAGAAACATTAACATAGTGAATTCTTATTTTAACTAACATTGAATGCACGCAAGTTGTTTAGTTACATATATGTTTTGATATGTAGTGTGGTATATATTTAACTGCTTGTAAGATGATTACAATTGCATAAAACACCTATATATGGATATGTAAAAAGTCTCTATATTTCTCATATAAACAAAAGCTTAAAATCAATGAACAAGAATAAGACCCTGTGACTTGAAACATTGAAAAACAGTGAGGAATTGAGATGTGTAGACTGCATTTTTAAATCTTGTTTATTAACTCGTGGGATGTTAGGTTGATTGATACCAGATATATATACATCTACCTGTCATTGGTATATGTATTTAATATAATGAATCGGAAATCTGGAAAATCTGGAAACATAAAAACAAGTGAACCAAAAACTAAAACAGTGTACATATTATGAGGAAAACCCTTCCCTTCTAATCACTGGTTTCTATATGATAAGTAAACACACCTACATATATTCATATGTTTGTAGTTCCTTGTCAAAAACCCGAAATGTCAAACCTAAAAATGGGAATAAATCATAAAACAGTGGACAAACTAGTGTGAGTAAGCTTCATTTTCCCATTTAAATCTAGTATAGGATGATAGACAAAATAGTGCAGACTTATATATACGTTTTATATGCTCCCGGATGTCATCAAATCATTTTGATCATCTTGCTAAAACTGAATGGATACAACTTGGATTGAATCAAGGCCCGGGAAACAACATAGGAACAGGCTTTGTTAATGTCTTGAACCCCACCTAGTTAAGAAAATCAAAACTAAATCTCTACAGAAGTCTAGAAATAGTGTTCAACACTGAAGCTGGTTATAAACATCTAAAGTTTATTTGAAAGTTTATTTCACTTCCAGTGGAAAAATATATATTTGCACGTATATGTAAAATACAACAAGGAGCTTTGAAACAAAAAAAATCGACCATCACAAAAGTGAGAATCAGATGAAGAAAGGTGATAGTATGTAGAAGCCATGATTTCTAAAACAAATATCTAAATTTTTAATAAGCTATACATTGGGTTATGATATGTAATTAGTTTTCGGCAAAATAATTTATTTCTTGGATGTTGGTCAGTAATACCAAAAACTGTTATTAGAGGATCATCATGGGTGTAGACGAGGGTACGATCGAAGTGGGAGGTTTTCTGGTGATCAGAGATGATCAGACCAGAGAAATTACGTTTTGACGGTTATTTTAGGTTCGGGTTTTAGATGGGTAGTGTGTGCAATTGAATGGATAAGGTGTATTGCTTTTTGGCACGGAGGAGTTCCAGGGGATAGACGTCGACGCGGTGGTGGCAGTAGATTTTCCGGTGGCCGGAGCCAAGCGTGGGCATCAAAGTTTGGGTGTCCTGAAAGTACCTGATTTGGGTAAAAAGGGTTGAGAGGTTTTTTTGAGAAGGAGGAACGGAGAAGTTCAAGGGGTTGGTCAATGGTGATCGGTAACTGCAGAGCGACTTGCCGGAGGTGGCGCAGCAATCGTTGGGAGGCTAGAACGTCGGCGCACATGCACCAGTATAAGGGTATCGGTTTATTTTGGGTTGGCAAATTTGCTACCTGGAACCTTTAAATGAACGGAAGAAATGGATACAGGAGAAAGGGACGGGTACAGGAAGTAATGTCTGGTCATGAAATCATGGGCTGGGCTTAGCCCATTTTAGAAATTAAATAAGAAAAAGAAAAAAAAAGGGGGAAAAAGAAATAGTGAAGAGAAAATGAAAATAGAAATAAAGAAAGTAAAGGAAAATAAATGCATAGAGAATAATTCTAGGAAGAGAATAGGAACTTTAGAAAATAAAATAAAAGATTTTCTAAGAGGTAAAATTTACCGTTTAGGATATATATAATATATCTATCTTAATGTAATAATAAAAGAAATAATTCAAAAAGGGATTAAAAAGAAAGAAATGTTAATATGGAAAATGAAATCTGAAGGAGCAGATGATCAGGTATAGATCGTTGTAAACGAAGTTGAACATCATCTGAATTTAACCAAGTTATTGTAAATAAATAGAAGTAAACAAGAAATAAATAAAAGAATAAACAAAAGAATTGAAAATGGAAAGAGAAGTGGGAAGAAAACTGAACGAAGTAAAGAAGGAAAAGAAGTAGCGTATAACAACAGCAAAGCAGTAGGGAGACAACTGATTAAAGAAAGAAAAGGAGTAGGAAGGGTAGAAGCATTTGCCGGAATAAATGAGATAAAATGAAATTGGGCTAGGTAATTAAAGTAGAAAAGAAGAAAATAAAAAAAGAGGTAATCAAGGGGCTATTAGAGAAGAATGAAACAAATGTTTGAATCATATCGACTTAAGTCGATAATTATTTAATCGACAATGATTACAAACTCAAATTAACGAACTAATATTATTGACTTAGTTACCGTGTGCGGAGCACGTGCCTTCTAGTAATATAATTAAATGTTGTATGTAGTTGTTTATTTACAGAAGATTTTATATAAATCAGTTCCCTTAGATATCATATGACTTTAAAAGACATACGCTGATCATTTCGAGGAGTCCAGAATTAATATTCCACTTCGACTCGAGTTATACGTCGCGTGTCAGAGATTATTGAAGATAATTGAAGACGAAGATATGCAAGGGATATTTTCATAGTGCCTTCGAATTGTCCAGTCCCAGGACAACTAGTATGGACGAATGTCTGATAGAGTATTTCCTGAAAATCTCACGAACATTGATTTTTAAAAACGTATCATAGTTGGTAGCAGAGAGGGACGCTTCTCTAGCTTAATTGCTAGGGTATTTTTGTGGACGTCAATTAGTGAATTGACGGATCTGACGATGTGGCATTCAAAGTGAATGGTGACCAGATGTTCTAGAAGATGAGCGTAGCCTCAAAACCTCACAACCAGGAAGTAACAAAAGTTGGGCTGGGCAGCATGGCTAGTTGGGTCATTCCCAAGCAGGGTGTATTATCACCATCTAGAGAAATTCCTATTTGTCTTCTTAATCTATATTTCGATGCTGCAGCTTTCGGGACGGTTGGCTAGCTACCACCGTGGGGTGATAATATATTCGATACACTCAAGCTAAATGAGTGGTCGGTCATGTATGGTCGGGTTGCAAGACGTTCTTGTTGAACCCCAGCGTATCCCCTCTAGAGTACACTGATCGGTAAGTGCTTCCATACCTTGTCTGTTGGAATCCAATCTCCAATAAGAGCCCGCAGTTTTTGAAATTTATTATATATATGTGAAGCGTGAGATGCAAGCGTTCCGCTAGATGGTTATTTATTTGATACAAACTATTATAATTCAGATGAGTTTGATATCAATAATATTTTGGGTTATAGTAAGGTAAAAAACCATCCATGTTTATGTGTGGGTTGGTCTTACTATTATCATTTCTTTCAAAACATTTTTGAAAAGTTAAACAGTTGTTCTGTATCACATGAGGAAAAACCCGTTCCGTTCTTACGGCGTGGTCTTATGAGATGTACTGTGATAATCAAGCTGTGTTTTAAATTATTTACTCACACCAGTCCCCCGATTGACCCAGAATTTATTTTTTGTGTTTTCCTAAACTCTTGGGTACTCATAACACTTGTTATGGGTAGACCAGTGATCCAGGCGACTAATGGAACCCTTTGAAGTATTGTGGAGTACGAGTCCAAGAACTAGTCTAGTAGCTATATCTATCTCTAAGTATCTAGTTTGAATATCTGTATTAAACCAGTAATCTTGTATGATGATGTACTATGATGTTGTAATATGTTGTAACAGACTCTGATATGTAATATATTATATTTTGTTAAATTCCGTTGTGAGATTCTGATTTCGTGTTGTCTTCTTATTCTTTTATTCCATTAGTTCTATCTTATCTTTCTCATCCTCTAAATTCTTTCTCTTAACATTCTGCTTTTCTGTATAATTTGGGTTAACCCTTGTAGTTAAATGTCAGCTAAAATTCGTACGGAAAAGTGGGACGTTACAACGTGGTATCAGAGCTATCGGTTGAGTAGTAACCTAGGCTCTATGGCATAACTCAGTAGAGATAGGGTTAGTAACACCCTAGACTGAGGTTGGGTAAGTATTGTGAGCGTATTTTTAAAATTTAAACTATAAAATAAATCATAAACTTAGTATAAATTAACTCAAGATATCGACGTGAGTTACTCCCGATTAGGTATCGATTATAAAACTACTATAATCAGATAGTTGAAATGGGTTCTCGTAGAAGAAGAGGCCGAGGAGCGAGTATGACAACCACAACAACCAATGTAAGGAGTCGAATGAATTGGAGTCGACCTCAGGATAAGGAAAATGGAGTTATGTTAAATTTAAAGAGTATGAAGAGGAGATTAATATGTGAAATTAAGTTGAATAGTGAAATACAGTTTCAGAGTATTAATTGGATTAAAAACGAACTTGTCATGACCCAGCAGTTCGGAATCTGAAATTTTAAACTTAAAGTCGAATTAAATTTATAATAATATCCAGTCAATAATATTAATTTTACCCAGAAATAAAACCAGATTTGAGTTGTGTAAGTTAAGTAAACTAATTTTATAATAAAATCAGGACTTTTAGGTTTTAGAAATAAAGATAATTAATTTCTAATTGAGAAATCCATCCAGAAGATGTGGTAGATAATTACGGGTAAGTTAACTTTAATTAAAACTGGAATCTGTTCGTCAGAGACGAAATTCTTTTAAGGGGATGGATTGTAATGTCCCAGTTTTTATCTGACTTTTGATATTGATTTAATGAGGCAATTAAATCATAAAATATATTTGCTTAACAAACTAAAACAATTAGAAATATATGTGAAAATGTATAATGGTGTGTATACACTAAAAATGTGTATATTTGGTTATGTTTAAAAGTTGAAAACATAATATAAAGTTGCAAAAGAAACCTTAAATATAATCATAACATATGTAAAGGGGGAGGTATTCTATTATATAGGAAAAACATTTAAAAAGATCCTGTGGACAGTAAGAAGAACATGTGCAACAAATCAATACAAACAAAATTTACACGGACGCAATGCGTATGATAAAATGCTTAAGTAAAATAAAAAAAAAGTAAATGCTCATGAAACAACAAAAGTAGGAAGTCAAGGATCAATACTCGTGAAGGTGACTAAACATTGAATAGTAATGCTAATATAGGTATACACCATTCCCCTAAAAACAAGTGTGTGTCAACTTGCAAGTATTAAATCATTTTAGCAAAATATCTTGCTAACAAAACTCTTTTATAATTGCAAACCAAATCAAAGAAATCCGCAACATTAATGGAGTATGGCTTTGAAGGTGTCATGTTCTATAAGGAAATGATAAGGACAAAAGGATAGTAAAAATATCTTAGATAAACAATTGCTTTCTGCATGCTTAAGTTCCTGGAAACAAGTAGAAAAATGAGGGGTCTATAACTAGCATATACAGTACTGTAAATAGAAAGCCTAATGCAAGAATGATGTAACTTCAAACCATTAAAATAAGACAAGCCTTCATCCTTAAGATATAAAGAAAATCATTTGTTTAATGTGAGAACCTAGGTATACATAACACATAAATCTCCATATCTAACCGCACGCCAACTATTGAGTTAAAGAAGAAACATATAGCAGAAACTCTAAGGACATGGGAAAGCTACAAGGTGAGTAATCTATTTTGTTTTTGCTGATTTAAACTACCATACTTGTCTATAGTATTATGCAAAGGAAGATATGCATGTATGGTTTGAATGAAGTAGATTTAGCAGGTTTTGATTTTCCATACAACCTGGAAACAAATAAGAAAAAACAGAGAAACATTAACATAGTGAATTCTTATTTTAACTAACATTGAATGCACGCAAGTTGTTTAGTTACATATATGTTTTGATATGTAGTGTAGTATATATTTAACTTGCTGGTAGGATGATTACAATTTCATAAAACACCTATATATGGATATGTAAACAGTCTCTGTATTTCTCATATAAACAAAAGCTTAAAATCAATGAACAAGAATAGGACCCTATGACTTGAAACATTGAAAAACAGTGAGGAATTAAGATGAGTAGACTGCATTTTTAAATCTTGTTTATTAACTCGTGGGATGTTAGGTTGATTGATACCAGATATATATATACATCTACCTGTCATTGGTATATGTATTTAATATAATGAATCAGAAATCTGGAAAATGTGGAAACACAAAAACCAGTGAACCAAAAACTAAAACAGTGTACATATTTTGAGGAAAACCCTTCCCTTCTAATCACTGGTTGCTATATGATAAGTAAACACACCTACATATATTCATATGTTTGTAGTTCCTTGTCAAAAACCTAAAATGTCAGAAACCTAAAAATGGGAATAAATCATAAAATAGTGGACATACTAGCGTGAGTAAGCTTTTTTCCCCATTTAAATCTAGTATATGATGATAGACAAAACAGTGCAGACTTATATATACGTTTTATATGCTTCCGGATGTCATCAAATCATTTTGATCATCTTGCTAAAACTGAATGGATACAACATGGATTGAACCAAGGCCTGGAAAGCAACATAGGAACAGGCTCTGTTAATGTCTTGAACCCCACCTAGTTAAGAAAATCAGAACTAAATCTCTGCAGATGTCTAGAAATAGTGTACAACATTGAAGCTGGTTATAAACATCTAAAGTTTATTTGAAAGCTTATTTCACTTCAAGTTGAAATATATATATATATTTGCATGTATATGTAATATACAACAAGGAGCTTTGAAACAGAAACTTTCGACCATCATAAAAGTGAGAATCAGATGAAGAAAGGTGATAGTATGTAGAAGCCATGATTTCTAAAACAAATATCTAGATTTTTAATAATCTATACATTGGGTTATGATATGTAATTAGTTTTCGGCAAAATAATTTATTCCTTGGATGTTGGTCAATAATACAAAAAACTGTTATTGGAGAATCATCACGGGTGTAGACGAGGGTACGATCGAAGTGGGAGGTTTTCTGGTGATCAGAGATGATCAGACAAGACAAAATTAGGTTTTGGTGGTTATTTTGGGTCCGGGTTTTAGATGGGTAGTGTGTGCAATTGAATGGATCGCGTGTATTGCTTTTTGGCATGGAGAAGATCCAGGGGATGGACGTCGACGCGGTGGTGGCAGCAGATTTTCCGGTGGCTGGAGTCGAGCGTGGGCATCGAAGTTGGGGTGTCCTGAAACTACCTGATTTGGGTAAAAAGGGTTGAGAGGTGTTTTTGAGAAGGAGGAACGGAGAAGTTCTAGGGGTTGGTCAATGTTGATCGGTAAGTGCGAAGCGACTTACCGGAGGTGGCGCAGCAGTCGTTGGGAGGCCAGAACGTAGGTGCACGTGCACCAGTATAAGGGTATTGGTTTATTCTGGGTTTGCAAATTTGCTACCTGGAACCTTTAAATGAAAGGAAGAAATGGATACATGAGAAAGGGACGGGTACAGGAAGTAATGCGTGGTCATGAAATCATGGGCTGGGCTTAGCCCATTTTAGAAATTAAATTAGAAAAAGAAAAAAGGGAAAAAGAAATAGTGAAGAGAAAAAGAAAATAGAAATAAAGAAAGTAAAAAAAAAAAGCATAGAGAGTAATTCTAGGAAGAGAATAGGAACTTTAGAAAACAAAATAAAAGATTGTCTTAGAGGTTAATTTTACCATTTAGGATATATATATAATATATCTATCTTAATGTAATAATAAAAGAAATAATTCAAAAAGGGAATAAAAAGAAAGAACTGTTAATATGGAAAATGAAATATAAAGGAGCAGATTCTCAGGTATAGACCGTTGTAAATGAAGTTGAACATCGTCTGAATTTAACCAAGTTACTGTAAATAAATAGAAGTAAATAAGAAATAAATAAAAGAATAAACAAAAGAATTGAAAAGGTAATGAGAAGTGGGAAGAAAAATGAACAAAGTAAAGAAGGAAAAGAAGTAGTGTATAACCCCAACAGAAAAGCAGTAGGGAGACAATTGATTAAAGAAAGAAAAGGAGTAGGAAGGGTAGAAGCAGTTGCTGGAATAAATGAGATAAAATGAAATTGGGCTAGGTAATTAAAGTAGAAAAGAAGAAATTAAAAGAAGAGTTAATCAATGGGCTATTAAGAAGAATGAAACAAGTGTTCGAATCGTATCGACTTAAGTCGATAATCATTTAATCGGCAATGAATTACAAACACCAATTAACGAACTAATATTATTGACTTAGTTACCGTGTGCGGAGCACGTGCCGTCTAGTTATATAATTAAATGCTGTGTGTAGTTGTTTATTTACAGAAGATTTTATATAAATCAGTTCCCTTAAATATCGTATGACTTTAAAAGACATACGCTGATCATTTCGAAGAGTCCAGAATTAATATTCCACTTAGACTCGAGTTATACGTCGCGTGTCAGAGATTATTGAAGGTAATTGAAGACGGAGATATGCAAGGGCTATTTTCATAGTGCCTTCGAATTGTCCAGTCCCAGGACAACTAGTACGGACGAATGTCTGACAGAGTATTTCCTGAAAAACTCACGAACGTTGATTTTTACAAATGTACCATAGTTGGTAGCAGAGGGGGACGCTTCTCTAGCTTAACTGCTAGGGTATTTTGGTGGACGTCAATTAGTGAATTGACGGATCTGACGATGTGGCATTCAAAGTGAATGGTGACCAAATGTTCTAGAAGATGAGCGTAGCCTCAAAACCTCACAACCAGGAAGTAACAAAAGTTGGGCTAGGCAGCATGGCTTGTTGGGTCATTCCCAAGCATGGTGTATTATCACCATCTAGAGAAATTCCTATTTGTCTTCTTAATCTATATTTCGATGCTGCAACTTTCAGAATGGTTGGCTAGCTACCACCGTAGGGTGATAATATATTCGATACACTCAAGCTAAATGAGTGGTCGGTCATGTGTGGCCGGGTTGCAAGACGTTCTTGTTGAACCCTAGTGTATCCCCTCTAGAGTACACTGATCGGTAGATGCTCCCATACCTTGTCTGTTGGAATCCAATCTCCAATAAGAGCCTGCGGTTTTTGATTTTTATTATATATATGTGGAGCGTGAGATGCAAGCGTTCCGCTAGATGGTTATTTTTTTGATACAAACTATTATAATATCAGATGAGTTTGATATCAATAATATTTTGGGTTATAGTAAGGTAAAAAACCGTCCATGTTTATGTGTGGGTTGGTCTTACTATTATCATTTCTTTTAAAACGTTTTTGAAAAGTTAAACCAGTTGTTCTGTATCTCATAAGGAAAAGCCCGTTTCGTTCTTACGACGTGGTCTTATGAGATATACTGTGATAATCAAACTGTGTTTTAAATTGTTTACTCACACCAGTCCCCCGACTGACCCAGAGTTTATTTTTCTGTGTTTTCTTAAACTCTTGGGTACTTATAACACTTGTTATGGGTAGACCAGTGATCCACGTCACTAATGGAATCCTTTGAAGTATTGTGGAGTAAGAGTCCTAGAACCAGTCTAGTAGCTATATTTATCTCTAAGCATCCAGTTTGAATATCTGTATTAAACTAGTAATCATGAATGATGATGTACTATGATGTTGTAACAGACTCTTATATGTAATATATTATATTTTGTTAAATTCCGCTGTGAGATTCTAATTTCATGTTGCCTTCTTATTCTTCTATTCCATTAGTTCTATCTTATCTTTCTCATCCTCTAAATTCTTTCTCCTAACATTCTGCTTTTCTGTATAATTTGGGTTGACCCTTGTAGTTAAATGTTTTAGCTAAAATTCGTACGGAAAAGTGGGATGTTACACCACCTTCTGATCAGTGTACTCTAGAGGGTATACAGTGGGGTTCAACAAGAACATATTATAAACCGACCGCACATGACCGACCACTCATTTAACTTCAGTGTATCGAATATATTGTCACCCTTTCAGCTTTTCGTCACGACCACCAAATTTTTTGGAAGATACAGAATCGGAAGAAGAACAAATAAGGATATTCTCTAGAATGGTGACAGTATACCATGCATGGGAATGACCCACCTAGTTATGCTGCGAGCACAATTTTTTTATTTCCTGGTTGTGAGGCTTGAGGTCACAATTATCTCTTAAAACACCTGGCCATCATTCACTTTGAATGCCACATCGTCAGATCCATCAATCACTAATTGGCACCTACAAATATACTTTGGGTGTTAAGCAAGAGAATTCCTCTGCCACCAAACTTGGTATATTTGTAAAAATCAACGTACGTGACCCTCAAGAAATACTCTGTCAGACATTCGTCCGTACAAGTCATCCAAGAACAGGATGAACCGAAGGCACTCTCCTACTGCATCCCAGAAATAAGCCTATAGATTAATGCCGAGTTGTCCTTGCAAATCCGTAGATTTCAATCACGATAGAACCACAGTTTATCTCCGAGAGCAACCTAGAGATTATAAGTAGTTCTTGCGTTTCATAAAGGTCGATGGTCTTCAATTGCTCCATCTTCATTTATTGCCAGTTAGTTTCGTACGCAATTTTGATTCGAAGTGGTTTTGGGTCTAGTTCCCATTCCGGTCTCTTCGAAACAACACGTCAAAAAGGTCCAATAATATGTCACTGATAGTCAGTGTTTTAACTATCAATCTCCAACAATATGGTCAAGTATATTGGCAGCTCTGATTCAGCATTAGAACTATGTCGTCGACTCTTCACACAGTACGATCAAGTACATTAGCAGCTCCAATCCTTTACTTATATTCATTAAATTTCAAAACTATTCCATCGATTCTTATAAATCGATTTCATATTCTTATTTCCAATCCATCTTGTTTGCATTACGTTGATCAATAACATATCTTTATTTCCAAACTCCACATTATTACTTCACTTTTAAAACACCACTATATTCACTAAATCTTTTATTCCCTTTACTTCGGAAATATTACCATATATATATATATATTTAATTCTAAGGTATAATATAATTCCGTTTCAAAGCTTGAGTCGAACAATGTTTATTTATACATCGTTTTATTTTAAAAAAATTAGTATCATTACCTTCAAATTCTTGCAAAAACGTTGCAATATCCTCTTAAACAAATATTAATACATGTACCATCACAAACTAATATCATCCCTTGATAATAGCGAAGTTATTCAAGTTGGGGTACTTTAATTACCTCTCAGACCTTGATCGATGACGTTCTTTCTCAGAATGGATAAAAGTTTGAAACACAAAACCCATCATTCCATTTAATATTTACTCAAAATATGGGTTTAATAGCCATTCCTTGTATTTGCTACATTTATTCCCCATTTAACTCTTTAACCCTTTAACTAACGTAATGTCTCTTTTGCTTTGAAAAAAGGGTAAAATAACTCGTTTGGTTTTGCTTCAAAACCATTTACCAAGTCCTTTTCACAATTTCTACTATGCCTCATACCTTTGCAAATCTTCTTTCAACTCATACTTGTTTTATTTATTCTGATTCCTTAAGTATACCTTATTTCAAATTCATCGCCTGGATTTGTACTTCTTTATAAACTTGGTATTCACTAACCAATCTCCTCTTCGATTTGCTTAACTTGAATCCAATTTTAGAAATCTTCTTATATAAATCTATTTATGTTCTCCCTTTGAAACCACGTTTCAGTTTACCATTATTTCATTAAATTTAATGACACAACATATTGGCTTCACACATTGCTCTTAACACAGTTCAGTTAAGTTCATTTCAAAATTCGATTACTTAATTGACTTTTATTTTAGAAAGTAAAATACTTTACTTATTATTAATTCAAATAATAATTAATTCCACCATTAACTGTAGTGAAGGTAGTTTATTTCATTAAAAATAGTTCAGTTGATCACTTAACGACATTATTAGATAATAACTCTCTTACTTATGATTTATCACTTTATAAGCATTTTAAATATTATCAAAACAAACCACAGGTTTGTTAATCACTTTCATTAGGTTTATCAAAGACCGATTAATCTAATTGTTTATTTCAATTAAACAGTTGACTTCGTCAATTTAAAACATTAGTTATTTTTTAGCTGATTCACTTACTTCCTCTCATTAGATTAATATAATAAATCTAATTATATCGCTTAACCGTTTTTCATCAAAACGGTTATTTTCCAAATGTTAATCCACAGGTTCAATTTATGAAAACCATTGAAACCATTTATAGATATCAATTATTTTAAAACTTTATTGTAACGACCAGCCTTTTCACCTGATTCTCGCCGGCATTTAAAACAACTTAAATCGTTCACAAAGACGGATGGTTATGGGTACTAATATATTTTTAAAAAATAATAGAACTTTTATTTCATTATAAAAGTTTTACACCAGAGTTACAGTAGATCAGAGTACAACATAAACTCAGCGGAAGACAAATGCTCACAGCGGAAGAAGTAAAACCAAAAAATAAGACTCTAGATCCAACTAGAATCCAGCTCCGAAACTAAACTGCAAACTAAACAACTAGCTTCCTGTGCAAAAAAATGGGCACCCAGAGTTTCGGTATAGGAACAATAAACTCCAGGACAGTCGTGGGACTAGTGTGAGAACGCAAAACAGTTATTATCTCGGTTTATTTTAAAGTTGGGATAATTCACCGGACCACGCTGCTAACGCGGAACGGGTTTATTCCATGTGAATTCCCATGCACAGAAATTTGCAATGACTTTGGAAAATGAAGCTATCATAAGCTCATCCCACATCGCACAATGCAAACGCCAGATGGGCAAGTTTTGTCTTATGATAACCAAAAATGATTTAATACGTAAAATCCTCTTTTAATATTATCATTAGTACATAGTTTCGAAAATCGTTCCGCAAATAAATATAGAATCATAGCCCTCATAAGCCCAATTGGTTATATTGACATATAGGTATACAATCAAAATCGCATGGGCTCGTATTGGAGATTGGATTTCCAACATGATGGTTCCTGACATGAAAGATCATTGAAGGACATGAAGCTAAGTATCTCTCGGTTAACATCCAGACAACGGACACCGAATACATAGCGCAAAAGTAGATATCCCGGATAACATCCAGACATCGGACACCGTATATACTTTATTCCCTCAGGTTTTAAGATAGATCAACCGCCGCAGCTTTCGATTTTCACTAGATATTATGGATACAACCTAACTGCCAGTTAACCATCAATCCGGGGTGTGAGGTCGTCGATGTCACGATATACATAAAGCCACACTTCAATAAGCCGTGCTTTGATCATCGCTAGCTCGTTTCATAAGTCGAGTATGCCACATTGACAATTCACGATATGTCACTGATTTCGATCAATGCATACCCTCTAAGTTCATATGACTTAGAGACGAGGATAATATATTGCCACAAATCCGATATATTAAAGGAAATCAGTGCTATGCGGTCAATTTCAATCTCAGACACACAATCCATACAAGTCCATTCTGGGTCTGAATGGAACAACAACCCAAAAATATTCAAATATATTTAGATCTCATGCCACTTATAGCCTCGCAGTGGGTGATCGGCCCAAACAAGACATCAGCAATCAATCCAAATAATTCAAAGATTCTCGGTCTTCACATATCGATTTCCAAGTCTTCGGTTTCTTTATAACGTTGTATTATTACTTGGAATGGCTTTCGAACATATATTCGATCCTGGTCTTTCCAAGTAATAAGCGCATTCTTAAACAATAGTTAGGGATTATAAAAGTTTCAATTTAAATCTCCTTCCAAATCGTTGTCAAATTAATTTGCAAACAAAGTTGGATTCATTCAAAATTCTTAAAACCCCGTTATCGCCTTCATCCTTTCATGAAATTCTATATTCATTTTCAAATCCCATATTTCAGAACATAATTATTTTATCCATTATTGTCATTTTCATAAGTTTTCAAAATTTCCATATCTAAATTTGGTTTAGATTCCACTCATGATAATTCAAACAATTCATATTTCAGAATAGAATATAATTCTCATATCAAATATCTTAGTCATTCAGATCCGTTTACATTCAATATATAATATATTTCAAATCGAAATATAATCATTTCAAAATCGATTTTTATTCAAAATAGAATATTGTTTCTAATCACAATGCCATAGTCTTTCAAAATCGGTTTATATTCAAGAAGAATAATAATTTTTTTTCTTAATTTCAAATCTCAACTTGTCGCAACTGTTTAAACCGAGACAATTCCAATTTAGGAAGAATTTGCAGATATTTAAAATAAACTGAAAAATAGATAATTTTTAAATAAAACCCTTTATGAACATATATATACTAAAATAATTAGAGTAAAATAAATTAATTTAAATCACAATATATATACATCTATTAAATACTTTAATAAAATAATCTTTAAATAATAAATAATTTTTAAATAATAAATAATATAATATAATTCATTTCAAAATATAGATATATATATAGTTAACTCTTTTAAACCATATCCTTCTTCCGAATTCCAATAACTTAAAATTTCTTAATTTAAATTTAAAATTATATTCCCTTTTCAAATCTTTATTCAATTTAAATCAATACTTAATACGAATAAAATTTCTCAAAGCTTATTCAATCATTTCAACTCATCGGCATTCATTATACAAAGAGAACTAATTATTTTAAATAAAACAAATTTTTGATTCATATCTCAAATCATTATCTTCGATATTAACTTCAAAATTCTACTCACATGGTAGTAGCTTGAAAAATACTTCCGTTCCAATTTACATTGAACTTATTAAAATGTTTTCCAAAGCCTATTATCAAATATTATAACTCAAAATTTCATTCTTAATGAAATTTAAACCTATTTCAAACATTTTGCATTCAAAATTAGTTGAAATATTTTCCAAAACCGTTTCGCCTTTCATGAATGTCGTTCGATCATTTATTACTTAGATTCCAAAATGGTTTGAAATCTATTTTCAAAACTAAATTTTCAATTATTATTTTACTATTTAAATAATCATTATTCAGATAGGATGGAGATTTTTAATTTGACTAACCATATATATATCCATAACTACAGCGTGTGCATGTTTTCATACAACTAGGATTAACCACATAAATCAACCATATAAACAACTATGAACTCATCCATTAAAAATCACAACAATTGAAACCACCAGTTTTATCGTGCGTCAAGCGTTATGGTCGATAACGCTTAGTGTTTAGTGTGCTATAACTACATAAGTATCCATCCAAATATTTCATGCAACCATTGACATCCACTATCAGTTAACTAACATTAATCAATTATAATTACTAACTTATTTATAATTAACGACTAATTTAAAAAAATCAGAGTTCTCACCAGCATTGCGCTGTGATATTTGCTATACAAGTCCTGTATCACTGCGAACCAAGCCTACGAACGATCATGTATAACCTCTCGGTCGATGCTATTTGTAGGCACACGAAATTCTTTTGAAGTTGTACGAACCAAGGAATTGATGGGAGAACCAACACAGATCCGATACGAAATAAGATTTGGGATTGGACATGCTCTCCAATGTGATGCTCCGCGACCACACATGCTTGCGAAACAAACTAAATCTTCGAACACAAGTACAAGCTACACCCAAACCATAGAGATAATGCTCCATCACTTCCCCTCCAAATAACTGGACATTGAACTCTATGGCCTCTTTCCTCATGCATGTAACCATATCAACAATATCCAACACTAGGGCTGTTACGGTTGGACCGTCCAACCGCCAAACTGCACCAACCGTATGCACGATTACCGTATACTACGGTAACGGTGACGGTAATGGTTGTGGATTTTGATAACCGCGGTAAATCATGCCAACCGCACATGATTTTTTATAGTATTTCATAAAAAATATGTGTTTTTTTAATAATTTAAGGTAGAAAAATAACATATGTATAATTTATTTACGCTTTAATTTATAGACAACATACACATGGATGGTTTGTTTCATAGATAAACAAACTAACTCTTAAGAAAAAACAGTTAGAACTTGGATTATTTATGGATATGTATGTAAATTTACGGTAATGGTTGCGGTAATGGTTAGACGGTTACGGTAACGGTTATAAAATTTGCTAACCGTCAACTACGGTTGTGGTTATGGTTAGAGGTAAAACTGACGGTTGCCGTAACCGTAACACCCTTATCCAACACCTAACCACTTCATATTCACAAACATGTACATACTTGCCTACATGTATGCCAACTGTACTAACATAAATAAAAGTGAATCTCACCCAAACTTCAAATATACAATCAACGACCTAATACCATCTACTAAAAGCCTCAAACCCATGCCTTTCCAAGCCTGTAATCAAATAAAAGCACCTGCCATACACAAGTCCCATGCAAACAACTCAAACCCCAAGCATGCGTGACCCTTTGTTTTGTTTTTACTTCTTCTTTTTTTACAATTGAAGGCCGAATGCTTTAGGAGTGAGAGAATTCTGAGGCGAGTGTTTTCAAAAGGGCAATGAGCTATTATATGAAAATAAAGGGGAGAGGAAGTCCAACGGTCGGGACACTGGCGAAGGAGCAGCCAACTGAGGTGGTTCAGGTTGACCAAGATGATGCCAGAATGGTTGCATGCGGAAGTGAAAGCGACGGTGGAGCAGTTAACGCGAACGAGAGGGAAGAACTTACGGTGCGACAAAAAGGGAAGGATAAAACACGTCATGTGCGTGGCAGGCGAGTGGTTGGTGGCCGACAGTGTGGACATGCATGAGTGGGCGCTGATGCCATGTGGGGAAGGAAAAACTTCCTGGGCAAAAAACACGCATGAAGTGGAATAGCAGAAAAAGGTTCAAAGAAAGAGAGAGAGCGGGTGGACTAAATGGGTGAAGGAAGTGTTGCTGAGAGGTGGTGGACGGTGGCGGCAAGTGGGTGAGCTGACCGGAGGCGGCGCAGATTGCGGTGAAGAAGGAAGTGGAGCAGTACAGGTTTTAAGGGAGAAGTGATGGTGGAGTGATCGGAGCAAGGGTGGGCTGCCTTGGTGTTGCGGACAGTGGAAATGGTAGGAAGGGTGCCTTCAAGGTGGTCCGATGGAGTTGTCAACTACGAGAAGAGCAGGGTTTGATGAAGCTTGAGGGGAAGAAGAGGCTGGCCCACTACAAGAAAAAATGCTATTTCCGACGGTTGAAAACTGTTGGCGGCCGTCGGCGGCCGTCGGAAGCCGTCGGAAATAGTCGTCGCTTTTAAAGGCGTCGAAAATCTGATTTTCCGACGGCTTTCGACACAGCCCATAGTTTTTGTTTCCGACGGTTTTTGGCGGTTTGTAACGGTTTCCGACGGCTTTCGTCGGCCGTCGGAAGCCGTCGGAAAACCTGCATTTTTTTTTTGAAATTTCAGCTGCTATTTAGCTTTCCAACTGTACTTCTCCACTAAAACCACTATCTAATCAATCAATAGATAACCCAACATATCAGCTCTCAATCAATTAATAAAAACACAAAAATTTCACCATAAACTTAAACCATTAACTACATAATACATAAATTTGTGCACACCACGTAGTCCATCAATATATGTACCAATAATAAATACACTACCCCAAAAAATCTGCTTGATTTCCAAATTCTAACTCATATTTTGTACAAATTATAAAGAAGTGGACAATTTGAATCCTAACTCATATTTGTAGCAACTGTGTAAGGGTACATGATTTTATTTTTAAATTAATAATTGTATTTAAAAAAATCGTTTACCATTTGATTTCCAAATCCACACCACCTGTTTCGCGTCGCTTTCGCATACACGCATCCAAAAACAGAATTTAAACAACACACCTTAAAATCAGAATTAACATACCTTAAAAATATATTTAACACAAAAAATAGAAAAACATACCTTAAAATCAAAATTTAAGCATCTCTTTCCCGTAGGCCCATCCAAAATAGTTAAAGGAACTATGTCATCGTCGTCATCTATAATATATATGCATTAATAACAAAAAAGAAAAAGGAATCGAGATTCCAACAAAAACACCAAGATATAGGTAAGGGAGTTTACCTTCGATTACTACATAAAGGGGGTGACTGCACTGTAATCGAAGAGAGGTTCAAATTCGTCCAATTATCTCCCTGCAATCATTGTCAAGAGTTCATTAGTTGACTACATGAAGAAGTTAGAGAAAACAAAATCGGACAAGCTCGTATCATCAAATTTGGTAGAACATGATTTAATTGCTCGTTTATTTTAAGCAAGAGATGGAGTTAATTAGTTAATATGTCATGATGATATTATCACCAGCATCACGGACAATATGTGCGCAAGTTTGGAGGTTGCTGGGCCGGGTCTGCAAAGAGTGACATTATCAATCAAATATTTTTGATATTTACAAATAATTTTGTGTACTTACATTCGCCTCATCAGTGTTCCAATAATTAAAGCTTCTCACACGGTTGTTCCAACACTGAAAATAGTTAGCTTTGTATGTTACTTCACATGTTTATTCATACATGTAACATTCATAGATTTAATGCATCGATTTCGTGCATATTATCCTATTTTGATGTGTTCTCTTAAATCCGCATCGTTGATTCATAAATAACTTAAATCACAAAAAGGGTTTTTGTTTTGTTAGATGTACTCAAATAATTTTTGTATGATTTTCCACTTTTGCAACAAATACAAGAATAACAAGTACATAACGGTGCACATATACACAAATAACCACAATTACACAATGGTCAAAATCAAGTTAAGGGGGGCATATGCACAAATAACCAAACATTGCACATAAAATTTTCAATTTCATTATATCACATGAAATATGCACGTAATAGGATGCTATAACCCACTAAAACGCTATTTAAACCAATTGCAATCAACAGATAACCCTAATTTTCTAATTTAAGAAAATATAGATTTAGGTAAAAATTGGATTTTTATGGAAAAAAGAGATTATACCTCAAATTGATTGCTCTAGAGATCTGAATGAATGTCAAGGAGGTTCTTACGCGAAGAAACCGGGATTTGGAGGCCAAAAAAATCGAATTTGGGGTGGTAGGGTTTTAAAAACCGTAGCTGGAAAAAATGGATGAGCAAAAGAAATGAGGAAGAAAGAGTTCGGTAGGCAGTTTATCATGAAAATTTCCGACGGCCTCTGACGGCCCATCTGAAGCCGTCGCAAATTAGCCGTCACAAATAGCCTGTTTTCTTGTAGTGTGAATGGTTTCTAAGAAGGAGTTGTACGCACATTTATTTTCAAAGGAAAAAAATGCCTGGGTAAAGCGCAAGGACGTAAGGAAAGAGCACGTGTCCCCTTAGCAGAAGTCGTGGGACAATCGTACGCTATGATTCATAGATTTAGACAAATGTTCCCTAGTGTTTTTCTTTCAAATATTTGATAGTGCAGAACATAAGCATGATTCACAGAACATGTATAGACAACTGTTCATTTTTTTGCAAAATTTAAGCCTAAAATCAAGGATTCAAACAACTAAATTTCCATGTGTTCACAGTTATATAAACTTAAACTTTGCTGAACGATTAAGGCAAGAACAACATAAACAGTCAAATAAGTGTTAATGTTCAAATTAAAACCAAGTTCAAACAAATGAATTAAATTCTCCAATTCAGTTTATAAATTCGTATTTCTAAATCAATTTGAAATATTCAACGAATAAATATGAATTAATGAAATGATAATATCTTTAAAACTTAAACAACCAAAATAAATTTAAATACTTAACCCATCTTTATAAAATTTCACAAGTTGTCAAAATAATATACAAGTATATATATTTTACCCAAATACCATATATTATCAAAATAGTATTACTTACATATATCTTACCCAATTATTAATTAAAATAGAATTTCATCCATTTTTTATAAAATTCATGTCTGTATATAGCCATTAAACAACATCTTTACAAAATCATACGTTAATATTTTAAATAATCATATTTTTTAAAATAGAACAAAATATTTATTTAACGAATATATAAAAAAGATTAGTAGTCAATATTTGTATTTATCATATTAAATTAAATTTATATTCAGAAAATCCAAACAAATTTCATATATTAAAACGTTGAAATCTTGGATCGTTACGTTTATTTTAAATAAAAGTATAATTAAAAACTTCATTTCAGTTATAAAAATAAATTTTATGACTTCATTTACGTCAATTCGCCTGATGGTGAGCTAACGTCTTAAAAACAATGTTTAGATCATTTGCCGCCAATAACTTAATCAATACCGTTTATTGATTACATCACATCAATGTTGAATTTCAATTCAACGTTAAATATATAATCAACCATCAACATTCAATCAGAATATAACATTGTTTGGGGTAAACAGTTTATATTTGGATAATATGGAAAAATAAACAACAAACAATATATTTGAGGAATCTGGTCGGATCCCTCCAACCTATTCTTCTCTGCATCACAGATCATCATATCATATAATAACTGCATATGAAATGAATATTTTAAAATAAATCATCCAATACGACACTAATATAGATGTTAACAACAATCAATAGCAACCAAGGGATCCAAACATCCAATTTATATTATTAACTATAAATTATGGTTATATGAATTTAACACATCATAGCAGTCCAAAAACTCACTGTTTGTTTCGAATCGACGATTCGCGCGTTATTTTATTTAATTTTAAACGGTGTTTAAAATTAAATAAAATTCCGAATAGCTTCAATCCATTTTGAAGCAGCTCGGTAGCGTTGTGCTCTTTTCTACGATCCCAACGAATTAAATTTTATGAAATTCTGTACACGAATGAGTAAGATATGCCATTTACAAGTCTACAATTTAATTTGAGTAGTGTGTGTGTGTCTATATATATATATATATATATATATATATATATATATATATATATATATATAAACTAACCATTATTAATAAATTAGGAATAATTAACATTTAAATCCAATTGTCCACGTCATCCGGCAATAATTAGCCGCTAATTCATCCTTAACAACACGGGTTGACCTTGTTAATGATCCCAAACCCGATACCTTGTTCATTTTTCACCCTGATTACCAAACTTCCCTTCGAATAGCAAAATACACCACGTCCTTCTATTATTTTATATTTATATTACCTTAATTCCTCGTAATCTTTTATTAATCACGTTTTTGTACTGTTCTTCCTGAAGCCACCTTTCCAATTCAAATGAATACGTCTGCACTTTAAACCATTACTAGTGCTTCTCTTTCCATCCACCGCGTCCATATGTCTCCTCCACGTCACCGTCCTTAAGTTTTCACACCCTTCGAAACTCCTCACACAAGCTTCTCCTCCATGCAAGATGAGCATGCCTCCGACTGAAGCTGCTAGCCACCTTTTAGCTGCTGCTGGGCTCTCCTCCTCCAACGAAACACTGACACTACCTGGCCATTGACCCGTCACCCATCCTTCCGGAAATCTGCCCTACAGTCTCCACCAAAGCCGGCCACTTTCATGCCAGTTCAACCCCATGCAGATGCTACAAAACCCAACAGTCTTCCACGTAACTTCTGCTAATCCTTCCTTCTTCTTTCCCTTCATACTTACAACCGCATGTATTATCTTCATGAAATGATCCAAAGCCAAGATGTATTGCTACTACAACACCTCTGCCACCCATTTCATAGACCAACGCTACCAGCTACAACCCATCGGCGTCCGCTCCATCAACCCGAAATCTCCAGCCTCTTTCCCGCATCACTTATCCATACCAACCCTTGTCGTTGACCAGACCACCAACGAGCTCCAGTCTACGTCGACCCAGACTACGGCCCATCTCCAAAAAACAACCGGCCTAGCCGTCGCTGCTCCAAAAATCGGGTTCCATCACCCATGTTGCTCGCAAATTCTGGGTATATGGCTATGAAGCATTCGTGTTTGCTGCATCTTCTAACAGGAGAGGATCTGTACGAGGTTGAAGTTCTCGGTTCCAGCAGTTCTAGGATTCGAACGAGACTCATTTTCGTTTTCTTTTGTTTAGAATCCGATTTATAATGATTTTTGAAAGCTTGATTAACTACGGCGGTTTTTTATGTTTTCATATTGAAAGAGAATGAGTGTTATATAAGGGAGCAGAAATGTTTGTTTATGGATTGAATGAAGTCAGCAGAAAGTTTATTTCTAGATGCACTGTATATATTTTACATTATTTTGCCTCTTGGTTTTACCGAGCGATCCATGCGGTATAGATAGGGTAGGACATGGCTTCAACATAGGTTGCACAGTGTTTTATTGATAGAAGAAAAGGGTGTGATAACAGATATTTTTCTTCTTTAAGAAGGCAACCACAACTTTTGACCCAAGGTAATGCACTAGATCTTATTTATATTATTTTTATAACATAACGTTACATTCATCAGTGAGAAATATGTATATATTATTTTGTTTTGTTTTTATTACTACGGTGAGATGTTGCTACCAATTGACAGTGAAATATTGAATCAAAGTAGGCAAAATATTTTCATCGAGATTTCACCAGATTAGATAGAGATACTCATCGGATTTGGTAAAGATATGAAAATAGACTTTCTGAGATTATTAGATGGAAGAGTGAATCCGTATAAAGATTTTGCCAGTACTATATATCTTACCCCTTTTTTCCTGTCAAAGTTGCTAGTCCAATCCGCTCGAAAATTTTACATGAAAGAGAACGCATCTCTCCAATACGCTGAGATTTTCCTGAGATTTTGTTTTAAGATTTACAATGATTTTCAATGTATTAAAAATACTTTATTTTTATTTAATAAATCGTTATATTTTAAAAACGATTCCATAGCGATTATTTGAAAATTTGATTTGGATATAACTTACAATCTATACGATGAAATTTCTATTTTTCTCTTTCATTATAAAAATGTTATCATCTAGATTCAAACATTTCTTGTTTCACTGAAATCTGATTTATATCGGATACTATATATTCAATTAAAGTTCAAATCGAAAAAACGAACTACTACAGCATTTCAAGCTCATTTTAATTATATTATAAATTATATATGTTCGAGCTCCATTTTATTAAATAAATTCGATATAAAATCCATTATATTTCCAATATAATTCATAAAACAAATTTAAATATCACAATTTAAATGGCTGAAAAATCTGGGATATTACATTCTCTCCCCCCCCCTTAAAAGAATTTCGTCCTCTAAATTAAAAGATAAGAAGAATGCTCTGAACCCAATTATTTTTGAACTACCACAAAAAAAAAAATCGAACTCTTTAAAATTTTCCAAAATTTCGCTAGCGCTTCCTCTGCATGGTTTGATCGGCACAACTACCACTACCACTCCGGGCCTCAATTTCTCCAAAAGAAAACCAGAAGCCAAATGGCTACCTAACTCAGGGGTAAAATCAATCACCAACTAATAATATTAAGGTTTATCTATTTGTCGGGAAACTCAATTCTAATTTCGAAGCAAACGACTAACTGTTCGCCTTCCAATCTGTGTAACCAAATCAACTTCATAGCCTCGTGGGATCTGCACTTAACTCAACTTATGAAAACCATTGAAACCATTGAAACCATTTATAGATATCGATTATTTTAAAACTTTATTGTAACGACCAGCCTTTTCGCCTGATTCTCGCCGGCAATTAAACCAACTTAAATCGTTCACAAAGACGGATGGTTATGGGTACTAACATATTTAAAAAAATAACAGAACTTTTATTTCATTATAAAAGTTTTACACCAGAGTTACAGTAGATCAGAGTACAACATAAACTCAGCGGAAGACAAATGCACACAGCGGAAGAAGTAAAACCAAAAAATAAGACTCTAGATCCAACTAGAATCCAGCTCCGAAACTAAACTACAAACTAAACAACTAGCTGTCTGTGCAAAAATATGGGCACCCAGAGTTTCGGTATAGGAACAATAAACTCCAGGTCAGTCGTGGGACTAGTGTGAGAATGCAAAACAGTTATTATTTCGGTTTATTATAAAGTTGGGATAATTCACCGGACCACGCTGCTAACGCGAAACGGGTTTTTTCCATGTGAATTCCCATGCACAGAAATTTGCAATGACATTGGAAAATGAAGCTATCATAAGCGCGTCACACATCACACAATGCAAACGCTAGATGGGAGAGTTTTGTCTTATGATAACCAAAAATGCTTTAATATGTAAAATTCTCTTTTAATATTATCATTAGTACATAGTTTCAAAAATCATTTCGCAAATAAATATAGAATCATAGCCCTCATAAGCCCAATTAGTTATATTGACATATAGGTATACAATCAAAATCGCATGGACTCGTATTGGAGATTGGATTTCCAACATGATGGTTCCTAACATGAAAGATCATTGGAGGACATGAAGCTAAGTATCTCCCGGTTAACATCCAGACAACGAACACCGAATACATAGCGCAAAAGTATATATCGCGGATAACATCCAGACATCGGACACCGTTTATACTTTATTCCCTTAGGTTTTAAGGTAGATCAACCGCCGCAGCTTTCAATTTTCACTAGATATTATGGATACAACCTAACTGCCAGTTAACCATCAATCCGGGGTGTGAGGCTCGTCGATGTCACGATATACACAAAGCCACGCTTCAATAAGCCGTGCTTTGATCATCGCTAGCTCGTTTCATAAGTCGAGTATGCCACATTGACAATTCACGACATGTCAATGATTTCGATCAATGCATACCCTCTAAGTTCATATGACTTAGAGACGAGGATAATATATTGCCACAAATCCGATATATTAAAGGAAATCAGTGCTATGCGGTCAATTTCAATGTCAGACACATAATCCATGCAAGTCCATTCTGGGTGTGAATGGAACAATAACCCAAAAATATTCAAATATATTCAGACCTCATGCCACTTATAACCTCGCAGTGGGTGATCGGCCCAAACAAGACATCAGCAATCAAGCCAAATAATTCAAAGATTCTCGGTCTTCACATATCGATTTCCAAGTCTTTGGTTTCTTTATAACGTTGTATTATTACTTGGAATGGTTTTCGAACATATATTCGATCCTGGTCTTTCCAAGTAATAAGCGCATTCTTAAACAATAGTTATGGATTATACAAGTTTCAATTTAAATCTCCTTCCAAATCGTTGTCAAATTAATTTGCAAACAAAGTTGGATTCATTCAAAATTCTTAAAACCCCGTTATCGCCTTCATCCTTTCATGAAATTCTATATTCATTTTCAAATCCTATATTTCAGAACATAATTATTTTATCCATTATTTTCATTTTCATAAGTTTTCAAAATTTCCATATCTAAATTTGGTTTAGATTCCACTCATGATAATTCAAACAATTCATATTTCAAAATAGAATATAATTCTCATATCAAATATCTTAGTCATTCAGATCCGTTTACATTCAATATATAATATATTTCATATCGAAATATAATCATTTCAAAATCGATTTTTATTCAAAATAGAATATTCTTTCTAATCACAATGCCATAGTCTTTCAAAATCGGTTTATATTCAAGAAGAATAATAATTTTTTTCTTAATTTCAAATCTCAACTTGACGCAACTGTTTAAACCGAGACAATTCCAATTTAGGAAGAATTTGCAGATATTTAAAATAAACTGAAAAATAGATAATTTTTAAATAAAACCCTTTATGAACATATATATACTAAAATAATTAGAGTAAAATAAATTAATTTAAATCACAATATATATACATCTATTAAATACTTTAATAAAATAATCTTTAAATAATAAATAGTTTTTAAATAATAAATAATATAATATAATTCATTTCAAAATATAGATATATATAGTTAACTCTTTTAAACCATAATTGTTTCCTTCTTCCGAATTCCAATAACTTAAAATTTCTTAATTTAAATTTAAAATTATATTCCCTTTTCAAATCTTTATTCAATTTAAATCGATACTTAGTACGAATAAAATTTCTCAAAGCTTATTCAATCATTTCAACTCATCAGTATTCATTATACAAAGAGAACTAATTATTTTAAATAAAACGAATTTTCGATTCATATCTCCAATCATTATCTTCGATATTAACTTCAAAACTCTACTCACATGGTAGTAGCTTGAAAAATACTTCCGTTCCAATTTACATTGAACTTATTAAAATGTTTTCCAAAGCCTATTATCAAATATTATAACTCAAAATTTCATTCTTAATGAAATTTAAACCTATTTCAAACATTTTGCATTCAAAATTAGTTGAAATATTTTCCAAAACCGTTTCGCCTTTCATGAATGTCGTTCGATCATTTATTACTTAGATTCCAAAATGGTTTGAAATCTATTTTCAAAACTAAATTTTCAATTATTATTTTACTATTTAAATAATCATTATTCAGATGGGAAGGAGATTTTTAATTTGACTAACCATATAAATCCATAACTACAGCATGTGCGTGTTTTCATACAACTAGGATTAACCACATAAATCAACCATATAAACAACTATGAACTCATCCATTAAAAATCACAACAATTGAAACCACCAGTTTTATCGTGCGTCAAGCGTTATGGTCGATAACGCTTAGTGTTTAGTGTGCTATAACTACATAACTATCCATCCAAATATTTCATGCAACCATTGACATCCACTATCAAGTAACTAACATTAATCAATTATAATTACTAACTTAATTATAATTAACGACTAATTAAAAAAATCAGAGTTCTCACCAGCATTGCGCTGCGATATTTGCTATACAAGTCCTGTATCACTGCGAACCAAGCCTAGAACGATCATATATAACCTCTCGGTCGATGTTATTTGTAGGCACACGAAATTCTTTCGAAGTTGTTCGAACCAAGGAATTGATGGGAGAACCAAAACAGATCCGATACGAAATGAGATTTGGGATTGGACACGCTCTCCAATGTGATGCTCCGCGACCACGCATGCTTGCGAAACAAACTAAATCTTCGAACACAAGTACAAGCTACACCCAAACCATACAGATAATGCTCCATCACTTCCCCTCCAAATAACTGGACACTGAACTCTATGGCCTCTTTCCTCATGCATGTAACCATATCAACAATATCCAACACCTAACCACTTCATGTTCACAAACATGTACATATTTGCCTACATATATGCCAACTGTACTAACGTAAATAAAAGTGAATCTCACCCAAACTTCAAATATCCAATCAACGACCTAATAGCATCTACTAAAAGCCTCAAACCCATGCCTTTCCAAGCCTGTAATCAAATAAAAGCACCTGCCATACACAAGTCCCTTGCAAACAACTCAAACCCCAAGCATGCGTGACCCTTTGTTTTGTTTTTACTTCTTCTTTTTTTCCAATTGAAGGCCGAATGCTTCAGGAGTGAGAGAATTCTGAGGCGAGTGTTTTCAAAAGGGCAATGAGCTACTATATGAAAATAAAGGGGAGAGGAAGTTCGACGGTCGGGACACTGGCGAAGGAGCAGCCAACTGAGGTGGTTCAGGTTGACCAAGATGATGCCAGAATGGTTGCATGCGGAAGTGAAAGTGACGGTGGAGCAGTTAACGCGAAGGAGAGGGAAGAACTTACGGTGTGACAAAAAAGGAAGGATAAAACACGTCATGTGCGTGGCAGGCGAGTGGTTGGTGGCCGACAGTGTGGACATGCATGAGTGGGCGCTGATGCCATGCGGGGAAGGAAAAACTTCCTGGGCAAAAAACACGCATGAAGAGGAATAGCAGAAAAAGGTTCAAAGAAGAGAGAGAGAGCGGGTGGACTTAATGGGTGAAGGAAGTGTTGCTGAGAGGTGGTGGACGGTGGCGGCAAGTGGGTGAGATGACCGGAGGCGGCGCAGATTGCGGTGAAGAAGGAAGTGGAGCAGTACAGGTTTTAAGGGAGAAGTGATGGTGGAGTGATCGGAGTATAAAGTGTTTAATTACACTGAGTACCCCGCTCTCAATACATATCACATATAGTCAGATGGGCTTAGCCCAACGTGTAGTCTCAAGCCCAAGCGACTATGCCTTGTTCAATTATAAATATGTACAAAACGTTATGTGTACAAATAACTTAGCAATAATAAAACTTTCTGAAACTTCTCTGTTATTCGATCTTGGTATCAGAGCTTCCTGCTAACAGCAATTAAAATCGATCCAATATTCAAATCTTAATAGATCTATCATTAGATAGATTATCCATCAGAAAATTATCATCACTTGGATACCTATCATCCAAGATCTGTGATCTCTTCATTTGAGAGTTGAGGCTGTAAAAAAGAAATTAGTGCCTCGCCAGGAATTGTGGCTGCATCTGTTTCTAGTATTATAGCTTGGTTGGTAAAGAGTCTGAAGCTCAAAAGTCGATCAAAAAATCCAAAGTTTTCATTCAACTACAATCAAAAGTCGTCCAAGAAAGCTATTTTGACATCACTTTAGTGTTCTGGTTGCATTTAATCTGTCAATTCAGATTAAAAGCCGTCCAAGGAAACTAATCAGTCAGTTTTAGAGATAATAAATCAGCTTTCTGGTTGTTTCTTGAAGAAATTGGAGAAAACACTTAGATTTTTCAATTCAAGAACAAGAGTTCAGAAATCCTTACCTGTATTCGTGGGACAATACAAAATTTCTGCTTACTGAAATCATGGTTGAAGGAGACGGGTCAACTTCACCAAGATCTTCTGCCAGATCCAATCAGACAAGTGCTGAAAGCACTGAGGATCTCATCAAAGCCATCATAAAGCCTCAAAGCCAGATCATCTCAATTCAACTCGATGAGTCAAATTACCTCCTGTGGAAGCTGCAAGTGGAAACAGCAGCAAAGGGTTACGGATTAGAAGACTTTCTTTATGGAACAAGGCCAGTTCCAGCCAAGTATATCAGAGATAACAATAATAATCTGGTAAACAATCAAGAATACACAGCTTATCAAAGACAAGATAATCTTGTCAGTGCCTGGCTAATGTCCTCGGTGGGTGCATCACTAATGCCACAATTAATAGGTGTTAAATCTGCTCATGATGTCTGGACAGCTTTGGAAAGATCATTCACTAGTCAATCATCAGCAAGAGTCTTACATTTCAAGAAACAACTACAATCAATAAAGAAAGATACCTCTAGCATGAATGAATATCTTATGAAGGTGAAAAACTTATGTGATCAACTGGCATGTACAGGAAATAAAATAGAGGAAAAAGAACAGATTCTATACATAGTAGGTGGACTTGATGATGAATATGAAGCTGTGATAGCTTTCATCACTTCTATTGAACCTACACCCTCCTTACAAAATGTCTATTCTATGTTACTTGCTCATGAAGGAAGAATGTTGCAAAAGAAAGAAGGAGCAGATTTTAATGTCAACTACACAACCACTGGTAAAGCAAAAAATCAAGCCAATAATTCAAGAAGTCAAAACACTTACCAAAGAGGAGGTTCATCCAATCGAGGAAGAAGCAGAGCTGGGAGATGGAATCCCAACAATAGGCCCAAATGTCAAATATGCGATAAACTTGGACATACAGCCAACAGGTGTTACTTCAGATTTGATAACAGTGTTAATACAAATCAGCAAGGGAACAACAATAATCGTGGAAGTAATCCAACTGTAAACATAGTCAACAGTCAGACAGAGAATAAAAGCAGTCAAGAAACATCATCAAATGCTGCAACTGTTGATGACATTCAAGATGAAGCATGGTATCCAGATTCAGGAGCTACTCACCATGTAACAAACAACTTGAATAATCTGAATCTTGGAAACCGTGAATACAAAGGTAACCAGTCTCTAATTAAGGGTAATGGTAACTCTACAGTTATATCACACACTGGACACGCTAGTATTAAGGGTGCTAAACTACTTTATTTGAATAATCTATTATGTGCACCACATATAAGGAAAAACTTAATTAGTGTGTCACAATGTGCAAAAGACAATCAAGTATCTTTTGAATTTTATCCAAAACACTGTGTAGTTAGGGACATGCTGACTAGGACCATTTTATTGCAGGGTAGAGAACAAAATGGGCTGTATAAGTTCGACTCAGGGAATATCAAAAATTCTGAACTTAAGAGTAACCTCTGTAATGTTACAGAGTTGAACAGAAACAATGAATGTACTACTTTTGATGTATGTCATTTTAAGCTTGGGCATCCTAGTTGCAAAATCATGAAAGAGATTGTCAAGAACAATGGCATTTCTATTAGTAACCCTGATAATTACATATGCACATACTGTCAAACGGAAAAAAGTCACAAGTTGCCATTTTCAAATTCTGAAACTAAATACTTAAGTCCACTGGAATTAGTGGCTGTTGATCTGTGGGGTCCAGCACCAATTAATACTGATTATGGGTTTAAGTACTACATCTCTTTTATTGATGCTTTTTCAAGATATGTCTGGATATACTTCATGAAATCTAAGTCTGATACATGCAATGCAGTTACACAATTCATAGCTAATGCTGAAAATCAACTTAGTCATAAAGTCAAAATCATTCAAAGTGATGGTGGCAAGGAGTTTCTTCCATTGAAAAACTATTTTGGCAAAAAGGGTATCACTCACAGATTAACTTGTCCACACACTTCTGAACAAAATGGTCTTATTGAAAGAAAACACCGACACATTGTCGAGACTGGGCTAACTCTACTGGCACAGGCATCTCTACCACTAAAATTCTGGCCTGATGCCTTTGCCACAGCAGTACACTTAATAAACAGATTACCAACAAAGGTATTGGATCTAAAATGTCCTATAGAGGTGTTAACTCAAACCAAACCTAACTATGGTGATCTAAAAGCGTTTGGGTGTCTCTGTTTTCCTCACACAAGACCTTTTAACAAACATAAGTTAGATTATAGATCTACTGCCTGTACATTCTTGGGGTACTCTTCTAACCACAAAGGGTATAAATGCTTAGACAGTAATGGAAAAATTTATATTTCTAGGCATGTTATTTTTAATGAAAAAGATTTTCCATTTAAAAATAATACTTGCAAGACAACTCAAAAAGTGTACAATCCCAGAATCTCTATACCTCCTATTTCTGAACATGCAAGTGATACTATATATGTGCCACGTACAACTACTGGTACAACACATACACAAGACACACAAAATATTAGCACTTCACAACAGGTTGCATCTAGTACTGAATCAAATCATGATAATGAGATCAGTACTGATAATAGTGATGATGACTCATTTCATCAAAGTGAGAATAATGATGATCACAATCAAGCTGAAAGTCAACAGTCTGAAGGAAACAGAGATGCTACTCAAACTCAAAACCAGCATCATATGGTAACAAGGGCAAAAAGTGGTATTTTCAAACCAAAAACTTTTAATACTGAATACAATGATACTGAACCCTTCACTTATCATCAAGCAATGCAGAATGATAAGTGGAGAGCAGCCATGGAAGAAGAATTAAATGCCTTAAACAAAAAGCAAACATGGTGTATAGTTCAACCACCCAAAAACAAAAATATTATAGGGTGCAGATGGACATACAGAATAAAAAGGCATGCAGATGGTACAATTTTTAAATACAAGGCTAGATTAGTGGCTAAAGGGTATTCCCAACAGTGGGGAATTGATTTTAATGAAACATTCTCCCCTGTTGTGAAACCAACCACCATCAGAATTATATTAACTATAGCCTTGTATAAAAATTGGACCATTAAACAAATTGATGTCAATAATGCTTTTTTGAATGGTGACTTGCAGGAAGAAGTCTATATGGAGCTGCCACCAGGTGTGGAAGAAAAAGCTAACAAAGGAATGGTCTGCAAACTAAACAAGGCTTTATATGGTCTAAGGCAAGCACCTAGAGTTTGGTTCAACAAGCTACAGTCAGCACTATCAAGGCTGGGCTACACTTCTACAAAATCAGACAACTCACTGTTTACAAAATTCACAACAGACACTGTTACCTATGTTCCAATATATGTAGATGACTTCATAATAACAGGCAATAGCAAATCAGAAATAAAAAGCATTACAAATCAGCTAAACAGTGAATTTTCCGTAAAGGATCTGGGTGACCTATCATACTTTCTTGGAATTAAAGTGTACAGAACTGAAGAGAATGAGCTACATCTTTGTCAAAGAAAATATATTACAGAAATCTTGGTGAGAGCAAAAATGAATGAAGCTAAATCACTGCCCACACCAATGGTAACTAACCTACATCTAAGCAAAGACAAAGGAGAACCTACTTGCAATGAAAGGTTGTATAGAAGTATTATTGGAGCACTTCAATATGTAACTATAACAAGACCAGATATATCATACCGTGTCAATAAAGCAAGTCAATTCATGCAAAAACCATTGAGTGAACATTGGAAAGCAGTTAAAAGAATATTAAGATACTTGAAAGGGACAATCAATCAGGGACTCATTCTAAAACCAAGCACCAGCCTAAACATCAATGCCTACTCTGATTCAGACTGGGATGATGACCATGATGATAGAAAATCAACAAATGGCTATTGTATATTTCTGGGTAAAAATCCTATATCTTGGTGTGCTAAGAAGCAAAACACTGTGTCTAGATCAAGCACAGAAGCAGAGTATCGTAGCATTGCTAGTACAACCGCAGAAATAATGTGGGTTCAGTCTATTCTACACGAACTACGAATTAACACCAACCCTACTGCAACAATATGGTGCGACAATATGAGTGCTATAGCATTAACTGCAAACCCAGTCCTACACTCTAGAACTAAGCATCTAGAATTGGATATATACTTCGTACGTGAGCAAGTCCAGAAAGGAAGAATACAAGTTAATCACGTACCTTCTACTTACCAAACAGCTGACATTCTAACCAAACCCCTTTCAAAACCCAGATTTGAAGAGCTTAGAAGAAAATTGTGTGTTGAAGAAATCAGTCACTCACAAACTCTTGAAAGACGGAAACTTTCTTCCACTACAGATTCCTGTACCAATACTCAAGCCCTAGACAGCAAAAATCAAAGATTAGAAAACAATAACAACATACCGACCGCAAATACTCCAATTTCTAGTAGAACCGAAAAGATTGAAGGTCAATCAAGTACTTATCTGCAAGCTGGAAGCTATCCATTACAAGCAAAGAGCGTAAAGTCAAGAGCAAGAGTTAAAGAGAAGCAATTGATCATAAATGGGAAAAGAGACCCGACTGGAAACACGAAGATGTAGCAAAGCGGCGGCTGCCATTTTTTTATCTCAAACCCTAGTTTAGATTGTAGGGTTTGCGGGGGGGGGGGGGGGGGTATAAAGTGTTTAATTACACTGAGTACCCTGCTCTCAATACATATCACATATAGTCAGATGGGCTTAGCCCAACGTGTAGTCTCAAGCCCAAGTGGCTATGCCTTGTTCAATTATAAATATGTACAAAACGTTATGTGTACAAACAACTTAGCAATAATAAAACTTTCTGAAACTTCTCTGTTATTCGATCTCGGAGCAAGGGTGGGCTGCCTTGGAGGTGCGGACAGTGGAAATGGTAGGAAGGGTGCCTTCAAGGTGGTGCGATGGAGTTGTCAACTACGAGAAGAGCAGGGTTTGATGAAGCTTGAGGGGAAGAAGAGGCTGAATGGTTTCTAAGAAGAAGAGTTGTACGCACATTTATTTTCAAAGGAAAAAAATGCCTGGGTAAAGCGCAAGGACATAAGGAAAGAGCACGTGTCCCCTTAGCAGAAGTCGAGGGACAAGCGTACGATATGATACATAGATTTAGACAAATGTTCCCTAGTGGTTTTCTTTCAAATATTTGATAGTGCAGAACATAAAGCATGATTCACAGAACATGTATAGACAACTGTTCATTTTTTTGCACAATTTAAGCCTAAAATCAAGGATTCAAACAACTAAATTTCCATGTGTTCACAGTTATATAAACTTAAACTTTGCTGAATGATTAAGGCAAAAACAACATAAACAGTCAAATAAGTGTTAACGTTCAAATTAAAACCAAGTTCAAACAAATGAATTAAATTCTCCAATTCAATTTATAAATTCATATTTCTAAATCAATTTCAAATATTCAACGAATAAATATGAATTAATGAAATGATAATATCGTTAAAACTTAAACAACCAAAATAAATTTAAATACTTAACCCATCTTTATAAAATTTCACAAGTTGTCAAAATAATATACAAGTATATATATTTCACCAAAATACCATATATTATCAAAATAGTATTACTTACATATATATTACCCAATTATTAATTAAAATAGAATTTCAACCATTTTTTATAAAATTCATGTCTGTATATAGCCATTAAACAACATCTTTACAAAATCATACGTTAATATTTTAAATAATCATATTTTTTAAAATAGAACAAAATATTTATTTAACGAATATATAAAAAAGATTAGTAGTCAATATTTGTATTTATCATATTAAATTAAATTTATATTCAGAAAATCCAAACAAATTTCATATATTAAAACGTTGAAATCTAGGATCGTTACGTTTATTTTAAATAAAAGTATAATTAAAAACTTCACTTCAGTTATAAAAATAATTTTTATGACTTCATTTACGTCAATTCGCCTGATGGTGAACTAACGTCTTAAAAACAATGTTTAGATCATTTGCCTCCATTAACTTAATCAATACCGTTTATTGATTACATCACATCAATGTTGAATTTCAATTCAACGTTAAATATATAATCAACCACCAACATTCAATCAGAATATAACATTGCTTGGGGTAACCAGTTTATATTTGGATAATATGGAAAAATAAACAATAAACAATAAACAATAAATATGAGGAATCCGGTCGGATCCCTCCAACCTATTCTTCCCTGCATCACAGATCATCATATCATATAATAACTGCATATGAAATGAATATTTTAAAATAAATCATCCAATACGACACTAATATAGATGTTAACATCAATAGCAACCAAGGGATCCAAACACCCAATTTATATTATTAACTATAAATTATGGTTATATGAATTTAACACATCATAGCAGTCCAAAAACTCACTGTTTGTTTCGGATCGACGATTCGCGCGTTATTTTATTTAATTTTAAACAGTGTTTAAAATTAAATAAAATTCCGAATAGCTTCAATCCATTTTGAAGCAGCTCGGTAGCGTTGTGCTCTTTTCTACGATCCCAACGAATTAAATTTTGTGAAATTCTGTACACGAATGAGTAAGATATGCCATTTACAAGTCTACAATTTAATTTGAGTAATATATATATATGTATATATATATATAAAAATTAACCATTATTAACAAATTAGGAATAATTAACATTTAAATCCATTTGTCCACGTCATCCGCACTACTAGATTAAGGGCGTTTGGCGACCGAGAGTGGCGACGGCTGGCGAGGGCTAAAAAAAGCGGCCCTCGCCAGCCCTCGCCAACCCTCGCCAAACGAAGTTAATACCGGGAAGCTACAGCAATTTACCCAATTCCTCTTTCTTCCATCGTTTTTCACCGAACGAAAAAAAAAATACGATCAGCCAAGTGCCCTCGCCAGCCACGCCACCGATCAGCCACGCCACCGCCAGCTGATCAGCCACGCCACCGTCGTCGTCAGCCCACTCCACCCCTCTCAAGCCCACTCCATCCCTCTCAATTACTTCCTCCATTTAAGGTATGATTTCTAACCTAGCTAATTTCATGAATTAATTAATTAATGATGATTTAATTAGATGTATATGTTAAGTAATTTCATGAATTGAAACCCAAAATTGTGGATTTAGTTGTTTATTGGTGTGGTGGTTGATTTTGTGCGTATGTGAATGAAATTGGCTTGATTGGTTGAGTATTGAATGGATTGTTTGAATATGGGTTTGGTAACTCTATTCATTATTTATTTGATTGAGTGAATGTGAATGAATATGAAATATTGAGAAATGTGAGTTTGGCAACTCTATTGAGTATTGATTTGTTTGTGGAAAATTCATTGTGTTATGAAAATGAAAGGTTATCATGAAGTGAATAAGATTATCATGAAAGCAAATAAATACTCATGTTCCCAAACTCAATATTTGCAAATAAAAATATTGACATGTTAAGAAGTAAAATGCAAGTTGGATAAAAATATTATTATTAACATGTATGTGAGTCATGGAAAATAATCACACCTTGGAATAAATCTTAGTTTGACAAAAATATTATTTTTAACATGTAGGTGATTTTTAACGATGTATGAAAAATATGATTTTTAACGATCGTTAAAAATATGATTTTTAACATGTAGGTTGAGTTATGAATGGATTGTTTGAAAATTTTCTGAAGTGAAAAAGGTTTAGAAATCGTTCGACGAAAACAAACTATTTTTAAGTAAATGAATTTGTTAAATTCAAATAGCCATGTGTTATCGAAATCACTGACATATATTTTTGAATCAGGAAAAATGTTTGATTATTACATTGACCGTAGTTGGATGTATGAAGTTAGATTTGGAATGAAAGGCTCAGTGAAAGAACATTTCTATAATGGTGTAAATGAATTTGTTAGATTTGCAGTATCCAATAATCGAAATTACGAGGAGCTTCGTTGTCCGTGTAGTAAGTGTAAACTGGTGAGGTTTCATAAACCAGACGTCGTTAAAGTACATCTGTATAAATCAGGTCTTGTGCCAAATTATTATTTATGGGATCGTCATGGAGAACTTGTTGCGCCTACAGTAAATCCTGTAGCGTCGGAGGTCGAATTAGTTATGACGAATCCAATAGAAGATATGGTGGAAGATGCAGCACGGTCAATGTTCCCTGCCGGTCAGGTTGACGACGATGACGTCGATATTGAAGAGGAACCGAACACGGAAGCCAAAAAAATATATGATTTATTGGCTGCAGCTAAGCGGCCATTGTGGAATGGTTGTGAAAGTGGAACTGAATTATCGGTAACCGCTGAGTACATCACCATGAAATCAAAATTTAACCTTACAGAAGCTGCATTTACAGCGGTTGTACAAGCCGCAAAAAGACATATGCCACCCAATAATCTGATGTGCGACAGTCATTACAAAGTGAAAACACTAATGTCGGCTTCCGGTTTGCCGTACCAAAAAATAGATACTTGTGTTAAAGGTTGCATGTTGTATTGGAAAGATGATATCAATCTTAGAAACTGTAAAAAATGTGGCGGGGAAAGGTATAAACCTAGAAAAAAGAAAGGTAAGGAAGTTCCGTATACGAGAATGCATTATTTACCAATCATCCCTAGACTACAACGGTTATATGCATCCTCAGTCACTGCATGTCATATGCGATGGCATAGTGTGCAAGAAGATGGAACTTTGACACATCCGTCGGATGGAGAAGCATGGAAACATTTTGATAGGACGTATCCTACATTTGCCGCAGAGAGCCGTAACGTCAGACTTGGCTTATGTACAGATGGATTTTCACCATTTTCTCAGTTTGGTAGTAAATATTCATCTTGGCCTATTATCGTTACTCCTTATAATTTACCTCCGTGGATGTGTATGAAAACTCCATATATGTTTCTCACTGTTGTCGTTCCTGGTCCTAATGATCCAAAGCAAGGCATCGATGTTTATCTACAACCATTAATAGAAGAGTTGAAAAAACTGTGGGATGAAGGAGTTGAAACATACGACATTTCAAAGAAAAAGAATTTTCGTCTGTTCGCTTCTTTATTATGGACGATTAGTGATTTTCCTGCGTATGGGATGCTTTCAGGTTGGAGTACGGCTGGTCGTCTATCTTGTCCGTTATGCATGGAAGAAACACAAGCATTTTTCTTACGGTATGGAAGGAAGCATTCGTGGTTTGATTGTCACCGTTGTTTTTTGCATCCCAATCATACTTTTAGAAGAGATAAAAAAAACTTTAGAGCTAACAGCGGAATGACTTTGCAAGCACCCAAAATTTGGACAAGTGAAGAAATGTACGATCTTGTAAAGGATTATCCCAAGATCCATGAAACTGGAGAACAAGCAGAAATTCCGGGTAAATCTGACATTCATAACTGGTGTAAACAAAGCATATTCTGGGAGCTACCTTATTGGAAAGATCTCAAACTTCGACATAATATCGACGTTATGCACAATGAAAAAAATGTATTTGATAACGTGTTTAATACTGTTTTGAATGTCAAAGGGAAAACAAAGGACGATATACATTCGAGACGTGACATAGAAGAACATTGTAAACGTCCAGAACTTCATATGAAGCCCAATGATAATAAAAAACCAAAAGCGTGCTATGAACTAGACAACAAACAAATAAAACTTGTACTGAAATGGGTTGAGGGACTGAAATGTCCGGATGGGATTTCTTCTAATCTTCGTAGATGTGTTGACTATAAAAACAATAAATTGAGTGGGATGAAAAGTCATGATTGTCATATTATGATGGAATATTTATTACCAGTGGTATTCAAAGAATTGTTGCCTCTAAAAGTGTGGGGTGTTATAACAGAGTTAAGCTTATTCTATAAACAACTTTGTTCGGCAACGTTAAAAATTGATCGTCTCCGTAAACTTGAAGTAGAAATTCCGATATTGATTTGCAAATTGGAGAAAATCTTCCCTCCAGGTTTTTTTAATGTAATGGAGCATTTACCTATTCATCTTCCATCCGAAGCAATTCTTCGCGGTCCAGTGCAATATGGATGGATGTATCCTTTTGAAAGGTAAAATTTATGCTAACAATTCAAAGTGACATTAGTGCATATAAATTGATTTAATTTTATATTAGGTATTTGAATCATCTGAAGAAAAAAGTACGACAAAAAGCACGAGTTGAAAGTTCGATTTGCAAATCTTATCTTGAAGAAGAAGCTTCGTTCTTTTTTTCTCATTACTTCAGCGATCATGTGAACCTATCATTTGTAAGTGGTCCTCGTAATGATGAAACTGTGGAACCCAATTTTTGTCCGACAATGTTATCAGTTTTTAGACAACATGGACGATCTTCTGGAAAATGTGTAGAAATATGGTTAGATGATAGAGATCATCATGTAGCACACACATATGTGCTTCTAAATTGTGCTGAAGTTGCACCATTTGTTAGGTATTAAATTTTTACCTTTATTACAGTTATGTGTAAATCAATTGTTAGCTAGTAATAAAATCGTTTATATTTGCAGTATTTACGAATCAGAAAATCCAAATGGCGATCTCAGTAAAGATTTTGCTAAATGGTTCTCAAATTACGTTTATGATCCAAAAAACTGCATCAATGACGAGGGTTTGCAACATCTTGCGCTTGGACCAAAAAGAAATGTTAAGACTTATCCAATATTCTTCGTCAATGGATTTAAATTCAACATTAAAGACCATGGTACTGACATATTAACATATAATAGTGGTGTATTTGTCAAAGGTAGTGATGATCCAGAAGAGCATATAAAAGACTTTTATGGCGTCTTGACGCAAATTTTAGAGTTGACATATTATGTACAACCCATTAAAAAAGTTGCTATGTTCAAGTGCAACTGGTTCAGCAATGTTCCTGGTACTGGAATCAACGTGCATAAAGATTATAAGCTTATAGAAATAAAGCACACATCACATTACTGTAAGTATGATCCTTTTGTATTGGCCAAGCAAGCATTACAAGTTTACTTTGCTCCGTATCCGTCCTTAAAAAGAGATAAAGCAGATTGGTCTGCTGTAATTAAAACAAAGGCAAGATTTACATTTGAAGGAATTGCTATTCCAGACGATGCAGCGTATCAAACGGATGCAAATCAAAACGATGAAATAATAATTGCTAATGATGTTAATTTAGGGTCTTTGAACGATGAATCAAATGAATTAATAGAAGCATTTGAGAGTACAGAGGACAACGATATAGAGTATGAGACCGAGCCTGAATCAGAAGATGAAGAAGAATAATATTATTTGTATCATTAGTTGTTTACGTATAATGTACAATGATATGTTTTATATGATGTGCTATGTTGTGAACTTATATGATGTGCTACGGTTATCTATTATCTGGTTCTTTTTTTTTTATGCAAATGGGTCTTGTAGTTGCATTTGATGATATATGTTGTACAAGTTTATTTGATAATGGATGTGCATAATGATATTTGAGTTATTATTATACGAAATAATTTGTTTGTGACAGATATGCCTCCTAGACGTCGACCTACCCACAGTTCGGAGGCAGGTGCGAGCGGTACAGCACCGGATTTACGTCCGGTCGTAGAGCTCGTACCCAAGTCCGCAGGGTAAGTTTTTAATTTCTTAAATGTTTAGTATTTAAAACTTATTAAATGCTAATATCGTACTTTCTGCAGGGGGTTTGATATTATTCCTTCAGAGCTTGTTTTACGTGTGTCTAGAGAAGCATATACCGCCAGGTGGACAGAGGCGTGGCCCCACTAGGACGATATTCCTGCGCATATTAGGAATGCCGTTCTCGCGGAGGTTCTCGTAAGTATAAATGGATTTCTCATTTACAAAATTATATAAAATATGTAATACAATTTGTTTGTTAATTTATAGGTTGCTGTACGGGTTAGGGACGAAGATATGAGTGTTTTCCTCAATGCATGGAACCAGAAGATGAGGAAAAATTATTCAGGCAATATGTATAAGGCCAAAAAATATGGAAAGAGGCCTCCATGGATGAGCCAGGAGGCGTACGAAGGTTTCCAGCGACTGTGGTCTACGGAAAAAGCGAAGGTAAATTAATTAAACTTATTTTTAATTTGTATTCTGTATATCAATCAATTAATCGTATAATTAAATATACAGGAGCTTTCAGAGCGAAACCGGGCAAACAGACTCAAGAATCCTGCTTTGCATCGGGGTGGGTCTAAGTCATTCTCGCAGCACCGTCGTGAATTGGTACGAATGATAAATCACATTTGTAGATAGTTCTAATTTTTTTTACTCGTATTGATAAATTCCAAATATATATTGTATCATTTCAGAGTTCGTCTCTCCATCGGGAGCCTACACTTGCTGAGGTGTTTACACAGACTCATGCCGTCGAGCGGACCGACGAGGATGGTAACACCACATATACATGGACGGACAATAAGTCCCGTGGAGTGATGGTTAGCATTTGTAATAATTTGTATTTCACATTTTTATTTAGAAATTGAATATTTAATGTATTTCATAATTGTCCGCTATCGCAGGACAAATACAGTGCGAGGGTAACTGCTCGAGCAGAGGAGTTAGGCCAGGAGCCGGATGTAGAGGAGTGCAATCGCATTTGGGACTCCATCATCGGCCCGCCTAATAGGAATAGGCGCTACAGTTTTGGAAACATGGAGGTAAAACATTTTATTATAGAATTTAAACATATTCAAGTTCTATTAAAAGTTTAAAGTGTTTGACATATTTAAACATAACGAATTTATAATACATTTATCAAGTCATGTTTATAATATAATAATTACAGCCAACGGGGACTCAGGCCTCTTATACGAGGCGTCAGGACGAGGAGGAGATTGCCATGCTTCGACAGCAGGTGGCAGAGATACAGGACTTCCAGAAGAACAGGCTTGCGACCATGCTAGACGAGAGGATTGCTGCATATCTCCAGGAGCATGGGCATATGCCGCCGAGTGAGATTGGTACCGGGGAGGAGGAGGAGGACGACGACGACGACAAGGAGGAGGAGGATGAGTAGGTATTTGTCCTCTTTTTTTATTTTGGACTTGGTTTTGCATATAAACTAGTTGTTGATGTGATGTTGCTTTTTGGAGACGTTGCTAGTTTGTTTATGTTATGTGGACGTTATGTGGACGTGATGTTAGTTTTTGGACGGTTTATTGTGTTTATTTATCATTTACTAGCTATATGTTGGTTTATGTGACGTTTAATATCATATATGTTGGTTTATGTGATGAATTGGAGTATATATGAGGTGATAGAGTGTGAAAGTGATTGTATATGAGTTGTGAGTGGATTGGATTTGAGTTGGCGTGGTTTGAAGGTCTTATAGCTGCTGGAAATCAAGAAAATATACACAGGATAGTGAGGGCTGGTGAGGGCTTATTGGTTCAGCATGGTGACGGCCTGCCACAAGTTTTCACCCAGATTTGTGTCGGCTTGTGAGGGCTGGTGAGGGCTTATTTATCAACACTAGTGAGGGTTGGTGAGGGCTTGCGACGGCTAGTTGGTGAGGGCTGGTGACAGTTTGTCACGAAAGTTGAAAGTCCACATTTTCCGTCCACGTGGCATGTTGCCGTCGCCAGCCCTCACCAATTTGGGTGTCCAAAGCCGTCGCTAATCTGGACGCTATTTACTTAGCGTCCAGATAAATTGTGACGGCATTTGGTGACGGTTGGTGAGGGCTGGTGAGGGCTGGTGAGGGTATATTGCCATCACTAAATTGACCTTTTCTTGTAGTGCCGGCAATAATTAACCGCTAATTCATCCTTAACAACACGGGTTCACCTTGTTAATGATCCCAAACCCGATACCTTGTTCATTTTTCACCCTGATTACCAAATTTCCCTTCGAATAGCAAAATACACCACGTCCTTCTATTATTTTATATTACCTTAATTCCTCATAACCTTTTATTAATCACGTTTTTGTACTGTTCTTCCTGAAGCCACCTTTCCAATTCAAATGAATACGTCTGCACTTTAAACCATTACTAGTGCTTCTCTTTCCATCCACCGCGTCCATATGTCTCCTCCACGTCACCGTACTTAAGTTTTCACGCCCTTCGAAACTCCTCACACAAGCTTCTCCTCCATGCAAGATGAGCATGCCTCCGACTGAAGCTGCTAGCCACCTTTTAGCTGCTGCTGGGCTCTCCTCCTCCAACGAAACACTGACACTACCTGGCCATTGACCCGTCACCCATCCTTCCGGAAATCTGCCCTACAGTCTCCACCAAACCCGGCCACTTTCATGCCAGTTCAACCCCATGCAGATGCTACAAAACCCAACAGTCTTCCACGTAACTTCTTCTAATCCTTCCTTCTTCTTTCCCTTCATAATTACAACCGCATGTATTATCTTCATGAAATGATCCAAAGCCAAGATGTATTGCTACTACAACACCTCTGCCACCCATTTCATAGACCAACGCTACCAGCTACAACCCATCGGCGTCCGCTCCATCAACCCGAAATCTCCAGCCTCTTTCCCGCATCACTTATCCATACCAACCCTTGTCGTTGACCAGACCACCAACGAGCTCCAGTCTACGTCGACCCAGACTACGGCCCATCTCCAAAAAACAACCGGCCTAGCCGTCGCTGCTCCAAAAATCGGGTTCCATCACCCATGTTGCTCGCAAATTCTGGGTATATGGCTATGAAGCATTCGTGTTTGCTGCGTCTTCTAACAGGAGAGGATCTGTACGAGGTTGAAGTTCTCGGTTCCAGCAGTTCTAGGATTCGAACGAGACTCATTTTCGTTTTCTTTTGTTTAGAATCCGATTTATAATGATTTTTGAAAGCTTGATTAACTACGGCGGTTTTTTATGTTTTCATATTGAAAGAGAATGAGTGTTATATAAGGGAGCAGAAATGTTTGTTTATGGATTGAATGAAGTCAGCAGAAAGTTTATTTCTAGATGCACTGTATATATTTTACATTATTTTGCCTCTTGGTTTTACCGAGCGATCCATGCGGTATAGATAGGGTAGGACATGGCTTCAACATAGGTTGCACAGTGTTTTATTGATAGAAGAAAAGGGTGTGATAACAGATATTTTTCTTCTTTAAGAAGGCAACCACAACTTTTGACCCAAGGTAATGCGCTAGATCTTATTTATATTATTTTTATAACATAACGTTACATTCATCAGTGAGAAATATGTATATATTATTTTGTTTTGTTTTTATTACTACGGTGAGATGTTGCTACCAATTGACAGTGAAATATTAAATCAAAGTAGGCAAAATATTTTCATCGAGATTTCACCAGATTAGATAGAGATACTCATCGGATTTGGTAAAGATATGAAAATAGACTTTCTGAGATTATCAGATGGAAGAGTGAATCCGTATAAAGATTTTGCCAGTACTGTATATCTTACCCCTTTTTTCCTGTCAAAGTTGCTAGTCCAATCCGCTCGAAAATTTTACATGAAAGAGAATGCATCTCTCCAATACGCTGAGATTTTCCTGAGATTTTGTTTTAAGATTTACAATGATTTTCAATGTATTAAAAATACTTTATTTTTATTTAATAAATCGTTATATTTTAAAAACGATTCCATAGCGATTATTTGAAAATTTGATTTGGATATAACTTACAATCTATACGATGAAATTTCTATTTTTCTCTTTCATTATAAAAATGTTATCATCTAGATTCAAACATTTCTTGTTTCACTGAAATCTGATTTATATCGGATACTATATATTCAATTAAAGTTCAAATCGAAAAAACGAACTACTACAGCATTTCAAGCTCATTTTAATTATATTATAAATTATATATGTTCGAGCTCCATTTTATTAAATAAATTCGATATAAAATCCATTATATTTCCAATATAATTCATAAAACAAATTTAAATATCACAATTTAAATGGCTGAAAAAACTGTGACATTACATTCTCCCCTCCCCCCCCCCCAAAAGAATTTCGTCCCCGAAATTAAAAGATAAGAAGAATGCTCTGAACCCAATTATTTAAAAATAATTATTTTTGAACTACCACAAATAAAAAATTCAAACTCTTTAAAATTTTCCAAAATTTCGCTAGCGCTTCCTCTACATGGTTTGATCGGCACAACTACCACTACCACTCCGGGCCTCAATTTCTCCAAAAGAAAACCAAAACCCATATGGCTACCTAACTCAGGGTTAAAATCAATCACCAACTAATAATATTAAGGTTTATCTATTTGTCGGGAAACTCAATTCTAATTTCGAAGCAAACGACTAACTGTTCGCCTTCTAATCTGTGTAACCAAATCAACTTCATAGCCTCCTGGGATCTGCACTTAACTCAACTTATGATGCAAATAACATCTAGGGTTAAATAATTCAGTTTCATTTCATAACCGATTTTATTTCCAATTCATTATACCGGGATTTTATTTCCTTGCTTCCAATTCATACAGTTTCTTTATTGACCCATTTAATGAATTTTATTTTCCCAATCCAACATCTAAATAACAAGCAACGAACTCATTTGAATTATACTCGACATTGATACTTACTGGTCGGCGTTCACTTTGCATTAATATATACTAACATCAATCGATTAATATCTGATTGATTTCCATTATTATCCACTAGATTTCCAAATCCCAATTTATTTTATTCAATTCCGCTTAACCAGGTTAAGTCTTACTTCCATATTCAACTAACCAATTGGTTTCTAACCAGATCAATTCCATTTCATAATTCAATTTGAATTTTATTCAGATCAACCAAACACATCAAACAAACTAATATCTCAATAATTCTATGAAAATATTTCCTTTCTATGTAAAAATATATTTCGGGGAAATTATTTCATTTACCCTTTTTATAAAATAATATCATGTTATTTGCTAGTTCAAAATCATACCGATCAAGTAACACAAAATAAAACATTTTTATACAAACTTTACAAATACGCTCTCTCGTGTACACACTCAAACCCAATATATGGTATTACTAACCCTATCTCTACTGAGTAACGCCAAAGAGCCAAGGTTATTACTAAACCTTATGTTTTGATACCAATTGTAACGGCCAGGAAAAATCGACGCTCGAATTTTCGACAATAATACATAACTTTATATTACTTGCTAAAAATTCAAGTATCACATCTCAGAACGTTAATAGAAAGAAATTAGAGGGTGAGAGAAGAAAGAAAGAAATATTAGAATAGAAGAATAAGAAGACCTGAATCTCACAGCGGAACGAACAAAATATAATGTATCAAAGCTCTTTATACAAAAATGAAAAAGTATATATATGATTACAACATCAGAGTATACATTCCCATAAACCAATACACACAGCAGTACCAGTAAATACACGGAATACGTCTCGGCTCCAACTCCTCTTCTGGAAACTCCAAGCGAAACCTAACCTGGAATATACTCGGTCTGACCCAAGCACATTTGAAGCAAAGCAAAATTCACCCGGATCAGTCTGGAATACTTTCAGTGATAAATTCATAGCTCAAACAACTATTTTAACTTTGGAAATCCTTTTTTAAAAGAAAAGAATAATATAAGACCAGCCCACACATAAACACGGACGGTTTTTACCTTACTATAACCCAAATATAGTTTTGATATCAAAATCCAGTTATATTATAATAATGTCTATCAAATAAATAACCAAATAGCAGAATACTTGCATCTCACGCTCCACATATATAGTCTATAATCAAAACAGCATGGAACTTATTGGAGATTGGTTTCCAACTATGACAAGGTATGGGACCACCTTTCGATCAATGTACTCTAGAGGGTATACGCTGGGGTTCAACAAGAACAACTTGTAACCCGGCCATACATGACCGACCACTCATTTAACTAGAGTGTATCAAATATATTGTCACCCTTTAGGCATTTTGTCATGACCACCGAAATTTCCGGAAGATATAGAATCGGAAGAAGAACAAACAAGGATTTTCTTCAGAATGGTGACAATATACCCTGCTTGGGAATGACCCACCTAGCCATGCTACCTGCCCGATTTTTTTATTTCCTAGTTGTGAGGCTTGAGGTCACGATTATCTTTTAGAACACTTGGCCATCATTCACTTTGAAAGCCACATTGTCAGATCCATCAAATCACTAATTGACACCCACAAATATACTTTGGGTGTTAAGCAAGAGAATTTCTCCGCCACCAAATTTGGTATATTTGTAAAAATCAAGGTACGTGACCCTCAAGAAATACTCTGTCATACATTCATCCATACAAGTCATCCAGGAACAGGATGAACCGAAGGCACCCTCCTACCGCATCCCAGGAATCACCCTATAGATCAGTAGTGAGCAATCCTTGCAAATCCATGTATTTCAATCACAACAGAACCACGTTTTATCTCCAGGAGCGACCTAGAGATTATAAGCAGTTCTTCTGTTTCATGAAGATCGATGATCTTCAATTTCTCCATCTTCAGTTGCTGCAAATTAGTTTCGTACGCAACGTTGATTCGAAGTGGTTTTGGGTCAAGTTCCCATCCCGGCCTCTTCGAAACAACACGTCAAAAAGGTTCAATAATATGTCATTGATAGTCGGTGTTTTAACTATCAGTCCCCAACAATATGGTCAAGTATATTGGCAGCTCTAATTCATTCATTAAAACTATATCGTCGATTCTTCACACAGTACGGTCAAGTATATTTGCAACTCCGATCCTTTACTTATATTCATTAAATTTCAAAACTATTCCATTGATCCTTATAAATCAATTTCATATTATTATTTTCAATCCCTATTGTTTCCATTACGTTGATCAATAACATATCTTTATTTCCAAACTCCACATTATTACTTCATTTTGAAAACATCACTATATTGACTAAATCTTTTATTCCCTTTACTTCGAAAATATTACCATATATAAATGTGTGTGTATATATATGTATGTGTATTTAATTCTAAGGTATAATGTAATTCTGCTTCAAAACTTGAGTCGAACGATGTTTATTTATACATCATTTTACTTTAAAACTATTAGTCTCATTACCTTCAAAATCTTGCAAAAACATTGCAATATCCTCTTAAACAAATCTTAACACATTTACTGTCACAAACTAATATCATCCCTTGATAATAGCGAAGCCGTACAAGTTGGGGTATTTTAATTACCTCTCGGACTTTGATCGACGACGTTCTTATCTCAGAATGGATAAAAAGTTTGAAACACAAAACCCATCATTTCATTTACTATTTACTCAAAATATGGTTTTAATAATCATTCCTTATATTTGCTACATTTATTCCCCATTTAACTCTTTAACCATTTAACTAACATAAAGTCTCTTTTGCTTTGAAAAACGATAAAATAAATCATTTGGTTTTTCTTCAAAACCATTTACCAAGTCTTTTTCATAATTTATACTATACCTCATACCTTTGCAAATCTTCTTTCAACTCATACTCATTTTATTTAATTTGATTCCTTAAGTAAACCTTATTTCAAATTCATTGCCTAGATTTCTACTTCTTTATAAACTAGGTATTCGTATACCAATCTCCTCTTCGATTTGCTTAACTTGAATTCAATTTTAAAAATCTTCTTATAGAAATCTATTTATCTTCTCCCTTTAAAACCACATTACAATTTTCCATTATCTCACTAAATTTTATGACATAACATATTGGCTTCACACATTGCTCTTAACACAGTTCAATTCAGTTCATTTTCCATTACTTAATTAACTTTTTATTTTACAAGGTAAAATATTTTAATTATTATTAATTCAGATAATAATTAATTCCATCATTAACTGAAGTAAAGGTAGTTTATTTCATTAAAAATAGACCAGTTGATCACTTAATGACATTATTTGATAATAACTCTCTTACTTATGATTTATCACTTTATAATTATTTTAAATATTATCAAAATAAACCAAGGGTTTGTTAAACCACTTTCATTAGATTTATCGAAGGCCGATTAAACTAACTATTTATTTCAATTAAACAATTGACTTCATCAATTAAAAACATCAGTTGTTTTTTAATTGATTTCACTTAGTCCTTTCATTGGATTAATACAATAAATCAAATTATATCGCTTGACCGTTTTTCCTCAAAACAGTTATTTTCCAAATGTTAATCCATAGGTTCAATTTGTTAAAACCATTTATAGATATCGATTATTTAAAAACTTTATTTTAAATAGAAGTATGATTAAAAACTTCACTTCAGTTATAAAAATAAATTTTATAACTTCATTTACATCAATTCGCCTGACGGTGAACTAATGTCTAAAAAACAATGTTTAGATCATTTGCTACTAGTAACTTAATCAATATTGTTTATTGATTACATCAAATCAATGTTGATTTTCAGTTCAACTTTAAATATATAATCAACCATCAACATTCAATCAGAATATAACGTTGTTTGGGGTAATTAGTTCATATTTGGATAATATGGAAAAATAAACAACATATAATATATTTGAGGAATTTGGTTGGATCCCTCCAACCTGTTCTTCCCTGCATCACACATCATCATATCATATAATAAATGCATATAAATTGAATATTTTAAAATAAATCATCCAATACGACACTAATACAGATGTTAACAACAATCAAAATCAACCAAGGAATCCAAACATCTAGTTTATATTATTAACTATAAATTATGGTTATATGAATTTAACGCATCATAGCAGTCGAGAAAAAGTGTGAGAATTAACTCACTGTTTATTTTGGATCGACGATTCACGCGTTATTTTATCTAATTTTAAACAGTGTTTAAAATTAAATAAAATTCTGAATAGCTCCAATCCATTTTGAACCAACTATGCAGCATTGTGCTCTTTTCTACGATCCCAAAAATTTAGTTTTGTGAAATTCTATACACGAGCGAGTAAGATATATCATTTACAAGTCTATAATTTAATTTGAGCAATATATTTATATATATATAAAAAAACTGACCATTATTAATAAATTAGGGATCATTACCATTAAAATCCATTTATGCACACGTCATCCGGCAATAATTAGCTGCTAATTCATCCTTAACAACGCGGGTTGACCTTATTAATGATCCCAAACCCGATACCTTGTTCATTTTTCGCCCTGATTATCAAACTCCCCTTAGAAAACCAAAACACACCACGTCCTTCTATTATTTTATATTACCTTAATTCCTCGTAACCTTTTGTTAATCACGTTTTTGTATTGTTCTACCTGAAGCCACCTTTCCAATTCAAAATGAATACGTCCGCACTTTAAACCATTACCAGTGCTTCTCTTTCCATCCACCACGTCCATATGTCTCTCCACGTCACTGTCCTCAAGTTTTCATGCCCTTTGAACTCCTCACGCAAGATTCTTCACCGTGCAAGACGAACGTGCCTCCGACTGAAGCTGCTAGCCACCTTTTAGCTGTTGCTGGGTTCTTCTCCTCCAACGAGACACCGGCCCCACATGGCCACTGACCCGTCACCCATCCTCCCCAAAATATGCCCTACGGTCTCCCTCAAACTCGACCACTTTCATGCCAGTTCAACCCCGTACAGATGCTACAAAACCCAACTATCTTCCACGCAACTTCGTCTAATCCTTCCTTCTTCTTTCCCTTCATACTTTCAACCGCATGTATTATCTTCCTAAAACGATCCAAAGCCAAACTGTATTGCTACTCCAACACCTCTGCCACCCACTTCACAGACCAACGCTACCAGCTACACACCGTCGGCGTCTGCTCCATCAACCCGAAATCTCCAGCTTCTTTCCTACATCACTTATCCATGCCAACCCTTGTCGTTGACCGGACCACCAGCGAGCTCCGCTCTACGTCGACCCGGACTACAGCCCATCTCCACAAAACAACCGGCCTAGACGGCGCTGCTCCAAAAACCAGGTTCCATCAGACCATAACCAACCATCCGTTCTGTTCAGTTATTCTCTCTCATGTTCTGAAACTGGTCCAACGAGCCGAGCACCCAGAAGGGGAGAACCAGCCACGGACTGGTTGGGGAGTGGGGATACAATGGCAAAGATATTGTCGTTATAAATATTACAACGGCAAAGTCTTTGCCGTTGTAATATTATAACGGCAAACACTTTGTCGTTATAACATTATAACGGCAAAGTGTTTGCCGTTATAATGTTCCCCCCCCCCCAAAACCCTCACCGTCACCCCCCTCAGCTCCATTTCTCCTTCTCCTTCTTCAAACGCGAAAACCCATTTCCCTCCCCCATTTTTCACCCAATTTTCTCCAACAATTCACCAATCCGTCGGTTTTTAACCAAATTAACTAGCTTGTGTGAGATATTAGTTCGAAAATATGGCTATATTACTAAAAAAATTTGCCAAAATATTCATGCACGGCGACGATCGTGGCGCCAGCGGGAGTGGTGAAGGTGGTAGTGGCCAACAGCCAGTGCTCGGAATAGAAGACTTACTTGTAGCCGCCGAAAACATGGAGAACGAAGAAGCAGAGGTGCAACAGGGAGGCGGTCATCGGGGACGTGGCGGGCGTAGAGGCGGACGAGCAGGCAGGGCATGTAGGGGTGTTGGATCAATTGCCGCTAGAGAGGGCCAACTCGATGGCTATGTGGATATGAACCTCAGCACCGCGAAGCTTCCTGCGCTATCCAACTTTCGCATTCTTCCAGATGACGAAGTACACGTTAGCACGCAGTCGAGTTTGGCTGTAAGTATTTTTAGTATTATTTACATAGTATTCTTTGAGTGTTATATATTGGGTAGATGGTATAACATTTTGTTGAACCGTTAACAGTCGCGGAATATACGTCCACGTGGTTCGTTAGCGACCACACTTAGATATTATCATGCACAATTGGCGGGTAAGGAGGGGGTCGCAGGACTGTTACATGCTCTTGGATTTCAATTTTTTCTAGGTAATATTATAGACCTTTTAATGAAATAAGTGGATAACTTAGTAGTCATATTTTATCTTATTGTGCGATTTGCTATTTTAGGAATAAACCATGTTATAAATGCCGATGTCCAATTGTGTGCGGCCATTGCTCTACGGTGGTACAAAACCACCCACACATTTCACTTTCCTTGTGGTGAGTTAGGACTTACACCGCTTGATTTCTCCATGCTTACTGGTATTAGCATTGGAGTAAGTGCTTATCCCCAACTGCCTTATGACGATGTTCGATGGCGTGATCGTGCACTTGTTCATGATCTACTGCCTCATTTGGATGTTTCTGCTACGTCGTATCAGGCAGAAGGCGCTATTAGAGTGAGCGCGATCTGTGCGGCTATGGACAGGATACTCGAGCACTACTCTGTTGATGACGACTTGGAGCTTGCTCGATTATTTGTGTTGTACCTTATGGGTAACCTTTTCTTTAGTTCTTCGAGCAGTAGCGTTCCTGTGGGGTTTTTTGCGGTCGCGGCTGAGATAAATGCCGATGGGGCGATTTTATATGATTGGGGCACACCTATCCTTGCATACCTATATAGATGTCTCGACATGCAGTGCACCATCACTGATTCTCAGGTTTCTTTATTTGGATTCTGGGAGTTGTTACAGTATTGGTACTTTGAGTACTCTAGGAACTTTCATTTTATCACCCGTATTGCTGACCCATCGACCTTTTTCCCCCGTATATGCTTTTGGACTGCGGACAACCGGGGGCCCAGAGATAATGAGTCACGCCATGTGTTTCCCGTTGCCCATAACCAGATTGAGCTGAGGATGTATAGGGATCAGATTCTATGGCATCCATTTGAGCAGAGTACATCCATCGATCTTGAGATCATACAGATTGCTAAGATGCTTGCCAGACGGAGATTTCCACTTATATCTTGTCCCGTGGCGCTAGGTGCTTATTGGTATCTTGGTGAGAGGTGCTGGAGACAGTTGTATGACTTCAATGCTATTCCGGATGATCCACACCCACATACTTATCGGTGTATGATTTACCCGACGGAGCAGCTAGATATAGCCAGGACAGCAGGCTGGTGGACGGCTGAGAGCTTTGTTATTATCGGGGAGTGTTACCTTACCTTCTGGCGTAGATTTTTCACCGGGTCCTCAGATACGATTACGCATGCAGCATCGATTGATTTAGTAGGGCCATCTGCAATACGACACGGCATACGTCCACCTGTTGTCGAGGATGTTACCCAGTCCAGTCAGAGTTTTCGTGCAGCTGATCATGTGGCGGCCGCCAGTCATTTTGGATGGACCATGGCAGTGCCCACCATTGGACCGGATCGTTACGTTGACGTGTTTCATCCTCCGGCCCATCACGATTACCCGGATCCTACACAGGTATCATATCATGATCTGTATGATATGCAGATGGGGATTAGGCATACGGGCTATATAGAGCATAGGCGTAGCCTAGATTACTATGATGGTGAGCTACGTCGTGTTGCAGAGGAGGCACGACAGCAGCAGGCGCACTTAGAGGCCCAGCTTGAGGCAGAGCGCAAGAGACTTCAGGACTTGTAGATGTATTACCACCATAGGTCTAGTGCTGGGTCCAGTCAGCCTCCAGATGTTGGTGATCATGAGAGACGTAATCGGCGCCGCACACGTCCACGTACACATTCAGATGACTCGGACGAGTGAGTTACTATCACTTTTATGTACTTTCGCAGTTGTCAGGTGTATGGTCCTACTGTTGGAGTAGACATTCTGCATTTTTTGAGTACCAGTGTTATGTACTTTTGTTGTATTACCACTGTTATGTACTTTTGTTGTTCTACGTATTCCTAGTTGATAGTTGTCTGTTCTTGTTGTTTGAGTAGACGTTCTGTATTTGTTCACTACCATGATTATGTACTTTCGATGTTTTACGTTTTCGCAGTTGTCAGTTGTATGTTCCTATTGTTTGAGTATGCGTTCTGTATTTGTTGACTACCGCTATTATGTGCTTTCGATGTATTTTGTGTACGTTTTGATTATGTTTCTGTGTAGAGACTACATTTGGTTATGTGTAGACACTGTATTTATGTGTAGAGAATGTTTTTGTGTAGAGTCGGTATCTTCTGTTGTTCTAGTTCCTGTAAGAGTTATTTGGAATGTAATAACGTTTGAATTTGATGTTGAACAAGGTTTCCCTCTTCTCGTGTAGAAATGCAAAATTCTTAAACAGCACGCCAACATAATAAGGCTTACATATAACTCCATATTCTACGCACAAACAGCAAAGTAAATAGACAGTAAAACAACAATAAAATCACAATACCATAAGCCTACTCAGTTCCATAGCGGGTCAACCAACTGTAGCGTAGTTTATACGCTTCGTAACCAACGAACTCCTCACCATACTCGAAAAGGTAACGAGAATCATATGTTGCTTGATTTGTTTTAAATATGTTTTCGTCTTCAACAGTTTCGATAATCTTTGTGTACCGATCACAAGCGTCTGCAAAATGACGATTAGCCATTTGGATTTCAACCGATGTTCGTGTAGTGGGCCAGGAACGATGGTTGTTGTATAGCCTCATGATCATTGCCCATCTTTCTTCATATGTTAAACCCCCTCCACTTTGCATTAGCAACTCATCTCTCTTTTCAACCTCAATATAGGATTTTACGAGGGCCAGCAAATCCTTAGACGAAAAATCTGGAGTAGGAGAATTATTACAAGCACTATTACTAGGTCGTTGATTTACTGGAGAAGGACGCGGAGCTGTAACCGCTCGATGCTGAATCGCGACGGGCACCTCTTCAACTTGTGTATCATGAACTAAACCCTTTTCGTTATCGTTCACTAAGTTTCGTTCGTACTCATCAAAAATCCTTCCCATTTCTTCATCACTTATTTTTGAATTGTCCATGTAACCTGTGCATCAGTAGAATTAGTAGAGTAACTAGAAGTACGAATTTTGTTGATAATAAACGTTACCTTTAAGAAAACAAGAAAATAAATTTTCTCCCTTTACTCTACAACGGTGCTGCTTGAAGCTGTAGAAGGTATGAGATGGATTATCAGATATGGAGTACTTATAAGGGCAATGTACGACCAACATTTACAATTCAACATACTTGAATACGGTTTACAGGGTTCTCATGTTATTATGGTTGATTCTGTACAATGTCCGGTCACATCATTGCAATTACCTATGCTTTGGAACTAGAGGAAGAAATAAGAAAGCTGCGAAATCAAGTTAACGACTTAAGTAATTCAAATTATCGACTCCAACGTGGATTAAATTAGGATTTAAATATTTTATGTTATGCTAATATGTACTGTATCGTTACGCATCCTATCACTTGTATCGTATCGCTTGTATCGTATCACTTGTATCGTTATTTGATGTTACTATGTTCTGCTGTTCTAGTTCCTGTATGTGTTGTTTGAAATGTATTAACGTTTCGTAACCATCTGTAGTCGGTCGACGGACTGTAGCACATTGACTGGTCACGTCTTGCACAGTTCGCATAGTGCAGTCATCTTTTATGTGACAGTGGCGTCATGTCACTCTTTGTCGAGAGTTATTGGAATATAGTCCAGCTCTCAGTCTGTAGCCACAGGGGGTCGTCCTCGATACACTTTATCACTAAAAAGCAGATTCCCTACAGTGTTCCCTACAGTCGTACCAGTGACCGGTTACATCAGTATTTTGTTTGTTTACCTACACAAGCTTTGAAAATCACAAAGTGTAGCTAGTGACCATTCACACCATAACTAATATTGCAGCTATATATACATATGTTACTTAGTCACAACTTACCGCACTCAAACACCTTCGAAAAATTATGAAATTTGCCACGCTCACATATTGATTCGAAAAATTATGAAATTTGAAATCTAGCAATAACTTGACATCACGGATCCAACAAAAGTGGTTTCGTCGAAATCCGAGGTCGTTTGCAAAATTTCCATTTTTAAGGGCCTGAATTCCATAGCGACTGTTAAGAATTTTCAATTGGACATATCTTTTGATTCCCGCTATGAAATCTTGATTTTTCGGATTCGTTGGAAAGATATTCTCGATTAGATCCTAATGTTTTTGGTTTCACTAAAATCCAGATTGTTTTGCACCCGGTACATTCAATTGAAGTTTGAAATCGAATTATCGAACTACCGCGCCATTTTCAATTCTATTTATAATTATATATAATTATTTATATTCTAACGACGACGTATATAATATATACGTTCGAATTATATTCAAAATAAATTTCTCGTCGATATTATTTAAAATATTCTATTTTAAATGTCCAAAATTCACATCACAACAACTGGCCGAATTGACTACTCAATGACAGAGCCATTATTGGCAACCAATTAGTGCCAACCTTTCACATCACAACAACAGTCCGAATTGAGTACTCAATGACAGAACCATTATTGCCAACCATTTAGTGCCAACCTTTCACATCACAACAACTATTCGAATTGACTACTCAATGATAGAACCATCATGTTGGAACCATTATTGCCACCCATTATTGCCTACATGTACTCTATGTCAGAGATATTTAGTTTACCATCCCTGCTTATATATATCTCTCGTTCGGATACGCTTAGAGATAACAACGAAACTCAACTTATAAAAAAGCAAGCAATGGATCCAAATCTATACTACCATTACTACAAAAACAAGAAGAATCAAACTGATAATTCCGAACTAGAAGTGGAGCAAGAGACGGAGGAGGAGCTGGAACAGCACGCAATGGTTGCGTATTCCAATTATTTCGCTGAAGGCTCAACTAGCAACCATCGGGGTAGCATGCATGGCCGGATTGACCGACGGTATAAGAGAGACTACAAGGATGGACATGAAAGACTAATGAGGGATTACTTCATCGACAATCCAACCTTTGATAAAACTTTGTTCCGCCGTCGTTACCGTATGAGTCCGGCTATTTTCTCAAAAATATATCTTAAACTTCACCAGTCAAATCCATATTTCACTTATAGACTGAACGGAGCACAAGAAATCGGCCATTCACCACACATCAAAATCACTTCGGCGTTGAGGATGTTAAGCTATGGAACATCTGGCGATCAAATGGATGAATATTTCAGAATCGCAACATCAACAGCAATAGAGTGTCTGAAAGAATTCTGTAAAACAGTTGTTGCAGAGTTTGGGAAGGAGTATCTACGGACGCCTGGACCTAACGATATAACCAGGATACTACGCAGGGCAGAAGCCAGAGGATTTCCAGGTATGATTGGAAGTTTAGATTGCATGCATTGGGCTTGGAAAAACTGCCCAACGGGATGGAAAGGAATGTTCACCGGACATAAGAAAGTGCCATCAATGATCCTTGAAGCAGTAGCAACAGACGATTTATGGGTTTGGCATGCTTTTTTTGGAGTCCCGGGTTCATTGAATGATATAAATGTTTTAAAACAATCATATCTTTTCACAGAACTTGCAAACGGATTGTTAACAGATGTTTCATATAAACTTGGTAATATCGAACACAAAACTGGGTACTACCTAGTCGATGGAATATACCCAAAGTGGAGAACTTTGATGCAAGGGTACAAAGTTCCATCAAATGATAAAGAAAGGTATTTCACTGAAAAAGTAGCTAGCTACAGAAAGGACATCGAACGTACGTTTGGTGTTTTACAAGCCCGATTTCATATTTTACGAAATCCTACTCGTTTTCATGATGCAAGAGTGCTTTCAGAAATCATGTATGCTTGTATAATAATACATAACATGATTGTGGAGTCTGAAAGAGGCGGATATAAGAATCAAAAGTCTAATTATCCTGACATGTTTACGGGCTCAAATGCAAAACCCCATAAAGATGTAAACTCAATGGAAGAATATGTTGATATGGTTCAACACATTAAAGATCAAGCTGCACACTTCCAATTGCGTGACCAGTTGGTGGAACATTTGTGGGCGCGTAAAGGAAGGAATAGTCGGAATCAGTAGTTGGTACTAGAACTATGTATCAGTGTGTAGTCGTGTACTATGTATCATTTGAACTATCTATCAGTGCGTACTTGAGTCAATAAATGTGATTTCCAATCATATTGTAGATTGTATCATTATTTCAACTCAACCCAACATATACAGCTCGTACATAAACAACAACTACTACATTAATACTAGAAACAGGTCACAATCATATTACAACTCACCCCAACATATATAGCTAGTACATAAACACCCACCAGCACATAAAAACTACAAACAGTTCACAATCATATTACAACTTAACCCAACATACATAGCTAGTCCATATACGAGCCACTAACGCTTCCGCTTCTGCTTCCTTTGTTTTTGCTATACTCTCCAATCTGCTCGGCTACTAGTTCTTGCTGTAGAGGGGTAAGCTTACTAAAATCACATGTAATCATTTTAACATAATTATTCTCTCGCGCCAAAGCTTTCTGCTCCTCCAGCTTCTTTTCTTCCATGGCTTGTTTCTCCGCATGTTCTTGTCTGCGGAGCTCTCGATCATCCCTAACTGCCTTTTGGAAATCTTCGTCGCTAAGGTTTCTTTCCACCGAAAATCGAGCTCTATGCTCTTTTGTTGCCTTAGATGAACTCTCCATTGTTTCCATAAATCTAGCAAACTCTGCACCTCGTTGCTCCAGCTGAATTGCCTTGGATCTGCCGACAGGTCGTCCATCACTACTTCCAAATAAAGGGTTTCTTTCTTGCGAACTCGGGCCACTTCCTGGACTAGAATCAGAGTAGTTCATCCTTCTAGCTTTGTTCTGCTGCTCAAACATGAAGTTGCTGGGGTTCTTCCACTTCGGCAACCTAGATAGAAGCTCATAACAGTCTTGGAATTTAAATGGATGACCATACTTTTGCTGGTAGGCCTTTCGTGACTCTTCAATCTGTAACACAAAGTGGATATTGTATGAGCGTATGACATTTCTAACTAATCGATCATAGTATAGTAAGTTATTTTTCAAAGTAATCTACGGTACTTACAACGTCATAAGGTGCAGCACCGCTTTGCTGTCTGTTCTCCAAGGCTGTCAGTATTGCAAGATAGTTCTGACACGCGACATTCATAACTCTATAACCGCCTCTAAGTGATGCCCATGTTCTATTCCTCGCTTCCAACGAATTGTAGAACTCTGCTACTCTTTCCCAAAATTTCTCACCTTTCATATTATTTCCAACAATGATGTCTTGTGAAATGCGTATCCACGATTTAGCAAGTGAAACGTACTGCTCGGAAGTAAACTTACATTGTTTTCTTCTTCCATCCGCTGGTATATCTTCCCCTTCAGCATTATCATCCTCAATATCTTCTATTCCGTGATTCGGCTCCGATTCAACTTCGGTTTGGTGTCGTTTACTGAAAATGCTCCTTAAAGACTTCACCTTCTTCTTCTTCTTTTGGTTATATTCGGGACTGATAGGTGCAACGTATTCTTCATTCAATTCTTCAGAATTTGTAACATTTACTTCCTCATTTGCATCTTCCTCCTCCTCCTCCGTAGAAGTCCCAACATTTTCTTCGGTAGTAGGAGAGACATACCCATACGAAAACTGTCTTTGCAGATTTTGCATCGCTTCGCGGTCACGAACCTCGGTCTGTTGCGGAGTTAGGTGAGGTTGTTGACTTTGCTCGGTCTGCATCATCATTGACATATACGACGAATGATCGTCGTACACGCCTACCCCGGGCGGTCGTTGGTAAAACTGTGGCGGGACGGACGATTGGATGGGAGGAAAATTAGGAGGACCGAGCGGTTGGTACGGTGGACGGTATGGATAATTTGAATACGGCGAGTAGCCATATTCGTGAGATGGCTGCAACGATTGCTGTTGTTGGATTGACCGTTGCATCGCATACGATGACGAGTGCGGTTGGGACATGAGTTTCTTGTTTATGGTTTTTTTCCCGCTTCGCTTGGGTGTAGACGAAGACATTTTGTTGATGAAGAAGTTGGGAAGGTGGAGTGGTTGTGTGGAGGAGGAAGAAGAAGGAGATAGGGTGTTTTATAGGGAGGAAGTGAACTAGCCATTGGGGTTGCAACGGCTAGTGATTATAACGGCAAATTGTTTGCCGTTATAAGATTATAATGGCAAACACTTTGCCGTTATAATCTTATAACGGCAAAGTGTTTGCCGTTATAATCTTATAACGGCAAACAGTTTGCCGTTATAAGAACCAGTCTCTGTTGGGTGAACCAGCCACGGAGGAGCTCAAAACTAGCCACAGACCAGCCACGGGTGAGTGAACAAGCCACACCTGGTTGCTCCGTGGCTTGTTTAGTAACTGAACAAGCCATTGTTGGTTGTGCTCTCACCCATGTTGCTCGCAAATTCTGGGTATATGGTTGTGAAGCATTCGTGTTTGCTGCGTCTTCTAACGGGAGAGGATCTGTACGAGGTTGAAGTTCCTGGTTCCAGCAGTTCTAGGAATCGAACGAGACTCATTTTCGTTATGTTTTGTTTAGAATCTGATTTATAATGATTTTTGAAAGCTTGATTAACTATGGTGGTTTTTTGTGTTTTCATATTGGAAGAGAACGAGCGTTATATAAGGGAGCAGAAGTGTTTGTTTATGGATTGAATGAAGTCAGCAAAAAGTTTATTTATAGATGCACTATATATATTTTATACTATTTTGCCTCCTGGTTTTACTGAGCGATCCATGCGGTATATATAGGGTAGGACGTGGCTACAACATAGATTGCACAGTGTTTTATTGATAGAAGAAAAGGGTGTGGCAATAGATAATTTTCTTCTTTGAGAAGGCAACCGCAAATTTTGACCCAAGGTAATGCACCAGATCTTATTTATATTATTTTTATAATATAACGTTGCTTTCAATAGTGAGAAATATGTATATATTATTTTGCTTTATATTTATTATTACGGTGAGATGTTGCTATCAGTTGAAAGTGAAATATTGAATCAAAATAGACAAAATATTTTCATCGAGATTTCGCTAGATTAGATAGAGATACTCATCGGATTTGGAAAAGATATGAAAATAGACTTGCTGAGATTATCGGATAGAAGAGTGAATCTGTGTAAAAAAATTTCCATTTCTGTATATCTTACCCCTTTTTTCCTGTCAAAGTTGCTAATTTAATCCGCTCGAAAATTTTACACGAAAGAGAACGCATCTCTCCAATACGCTGAGATTTTCCCTAGCATCTATTTTAAGATTTACAACGATTTTCAATATATTAAAAATCCTTTATTTTTATATAATAAATCGTTATATTTTAAAAACGAATTCCATAGCTACTATATGAAAATTTGATTTGGACATAACTTTCAACCTGTACGATGAAACTTCTATTTTTGTCTTTCATTATAAAAATGTAATCATCTGGCTTCAAACATTTCTTGTTTCATTGAAATCTGATTTATATTGGATCCTATATATTTAATTAAAGTTCAAATCGAAAATTACGAACTACCGCGGCATTTCGAGTTTGTTTTAATTATATTATAAATTATATATATTTGAAATCCATTTTATTAAATAAATTCGATATAAAATCCATTTTATTTCAAATATAATTCATAAAACAGATTTAAATATTCCGGTTTAAATGGCCGAAAAATCTGGGATGCTACAACATAGGTGAAATCAGAACAATCGTCAATAAAAGTGATAAAATAGCGATGTCCATGTCTAGTCAAAGTGCCATCAAGCTCACATATGTTAGAATGAATCAAGTCTAAGGGTTCAGTTACTCTATCAATGGGTTTGTGAGGTTTCTTTGTGATTTTGGGTTGAGTAAAGAATCCACATTTATCAAGTTCAGATTCTGACATTTTAGGAATCGTATCTAATGTCCATATAGGACCTAGTTTTCCACAGTTATAACATAGAAACAACTGTCCAGAATCATTTTTTAGGCTAGTTTCTGCTGTCCTTTTGGGTTTCCTTGTGGGTTACCATTCTTTTTGTTGCGCCTGTTTTGATTCTTAAATGACTTCTGGTTCGGTTTCAGAACTGCCGATTTGGTCCTTTTAGTGTAGTTGTTGTTGATAATCATCACTTCTTCTTTCTGATCCTACTTGCGAGCCTCCTCCTCAATACGGAGGCGCATGATCAAGCTATCTAAGGAAAACTCCTTAGCCTTATGCCTTAAGGTATTCTTGAAATCCTTCCATGAAGGGGAAATTTGTCAATAATAACAGCAACATGAAATTGTTTGTCCAATGCCATATCTTCGGAGATGATCTCATGAGCTATTTTATGAAGCTCATGAGACTACATCTCTACTAACTCATCGTCTATCATCTGGTATTTGAGGTAGCGGCTGATTGCATACTTCTTTGCCCCTGCCTCCTCTATATCATACTTATTCTTCAGTGCTTCCCATATCTCTTTTGTTGCCTTTTCATGTGAGTTGTAGTAGTCATACAGGTCATCGCTCAGTCCGTACAGAATAAAATTCTTGCACAGATAATCCTATTCAGTCTAGGTCTGCAACAACTTCGATTGTTTAGTCCAGGAAGCCATCTGTGCTTTATCAGTTTCATCAAGTTTGTTTGGTAGCTGCGGTTTATCAGTAGTCAGTACAGCCACCACCTTTCTCATCGTCAGGTAGAAGTTCATCTTCTGACCCCATCGCTTGAAATGCAACCTTCGAATCTGAACGTAGCAGCAGTTGCGAGCGAGATCCGGAAGGCAGAGGGTGGAGCAGCATCATCTTGGTTTGAGGTCAAAGCCATTGTTTCAGTTCATCTACAAATGGTTAGGGAACAGTGGCTGAGTCACGTAATTTGTCGCTTTCTTGAAGACGATTTGGCGATCTGGCCGCCGGTGCAAACCAGTTCGTACTTGTCGCCGCCGCCTCTAGGATAAAATAGCCTTGTGTTAGAATACCTGATTTGTTTGCACAACAAATCAGTGCAAATTTGCACTTTTGAAAATAACTGCTCGTTTTTTTTTAAAAAGAAATTGTAATGGCTGTTGAGGAAGAGAATGCTGTTCGGTTATGAATTCTCATCTAAAAATGAATTGCTATAGATGAAAAAAAAAATTGCCGAACGATTTACTGGGTAGTGGGAGAGAGTAGACTAAAAAAGTGGATCAAATCATTTACCATGTCAAACAAAAATCGTCTTAGAAATTAATCGTATCATAAGAGAAACGGTTCGAAAAATGCAATGTTTTACGGTCCAAAAATATAAGTGTCTACATCACAAAGTCAAGGCCCAAGCCCAAACCCGACCAGGGCTGGGTCGAGTCGGTCGTGCGTGTGTAGTGGCCATGATGCATGGTCTCCCTCCTCATAACAAAACATGTATTGGGAGCCCCAAGGCCCCAACATGTCTTCTAAGAAACAAGTATAAATACTTGCTTCTTTCATATAGTCTCAATATGTGGAACTATTCACATATAGGAGTCATTCTTACACCTATTCAATTTTTTTAATAATTCACCCTTTGGTTTCAAAACAATTTTCAATAGATACACAACCAGTTCTAGTTCAATTATAATTTTACAAACATAAGAAAGAGAAATTTTGAACTTTTGATGATTCAACCTTATAAATGTTTTCAAAACTTTCGTTCTAGGTGTTGCATCCAAGTATCAAACAAACTTCACTTAAAGAACATTTGACTAAAGCTTAATTACTAAAACTTCTTTATGAAATAGTCGTTTATAATATTTGACGGCCTCAATAGCCACTTTTAGTGTTTTTCACTATTGTTCCATTTTCATAGATTAGATTATGGATGTTGTTAATAAAATTTTCAAATGTTCATCTTAACAAAAAAGGTTATTCCTTTAACTCCGTTTTCGACCCATTAAATTTGTTTTTTTTTCTCAACGTCCATTACATGCATTTTCATGTTCATTCTGATCACTAAATAATATGCCTTACTGACTTAACAATTGTTGATGAAATTTTTTGTTCTCATAACAAAATCTTTCCTTTTTTATATACAAATAGTCACGATACAAAATTCTTTCATAAATTATAGTTAACAACTATCACCTTGAAAAGAAATAATTGCATTGGCGAGGCTTACACAATTATGTAAGCTCCCTTTAACTATTTTTCAAAATGTTAACTTCAATTTAGCTATTAATCTGATATAGCTTACAGAAATATTCTGAAGATAAAATAAAGGAAGAATGAAGTAAAGTCAGGAAATACTGAAATTTACATGTTTAAGGTAATAAAGAACCACACATCCATGAGTCAATTCTTTCTTTTTACTCGTTCATAGTACGATCTTCTATAATTTCATGTAGAGAATACCATTTTACTATATATATAAGTAGAGAGTAAAATATGCCATCCTCTTATGCTTTTATCTTCTTTTTTATAAAGGCGATGTTATTTGGATTGTTAATGTCATATCCTTGTGTTCGTTTTCCAACCTTAGATGTCGCATGTTCTTTATCCATCTAATTGTTTGAATGTACATAGGTCATTAACAAGACTATAAGTAGGAGAGTTCACTTTTGGTGGGAACTAATTGGAATTTAAGCAGGATAATTTTGGGTTTAAGAGGGATAATATGGATTTAAAGTGTTGTGTTAAGGTTCATGCAATGGATTGCTTTGTCAATTTTGGTGCTCTACGCATCGCACGATGATATGATCTAATGTTTATTTTGTTCTTGAGTGACTGAATACATCAAGAAACATGGTTACATAATGACAATACAATCTATTGGGTTAGTGTTGACTTAATCCAACTGAGTTACATTGTCACAGTTTTGGTATTATTCTAGCGATAGCATGACAGCAAAGTCCTTTATTCTGTTATGGTAGGATAGTTGCATATTGGAAAAGTAATCCATTCATAATTTTTTGATTATGAGCTGTTTACATCTATGTGATTCTATATTCATGTGGTTAACTATGTACTTTGGGCCTGTTTGCATGTGTTTGCAGTCGTTATATTTCTTGTTTGGTGTAGAAATGAATGGTTGGCTTATTCCTTATTATTTTCTTTTATAGGGTAGTCATAGTATGTTTATGGATGGGTACCTGCTTTGTGCAAGTTTTGGATTATGATACCCATTAATACCTACGATGTAATTAGCATGGTTTCATTATGCTTGCACAATTTTGTGTCGTATTGTATTAATTGTATTACAAAACAACATAGAATCAGTCTAAGATAGTAAGAACATAGATTATATTATAATACGTTCTCTCAAATTGCATTTGTAAACCTTTACTGACAATCTTAGATGAGCCTAAGATATATTCCTGCATTTGAAAACCTTTGCAGTTTTCCATCTAATACTATGTTGTTCAATTAGCCGTGGATCTTGTATGCAATGCTCTTGTTCAATAGGATGTAAAATTCACTTAAAATTAAAACTATGGCATTATAACCGGGTTGTGGGCAGTGTTACCCCTTTAGTAAGAGAAGTGCAACAATAATGTGTGGATCAACTTTTAAAAATGAATATTATCACGTTCGTACTTGCATAAAAGTTGTAGAAACTTGACATCAGTAAACGAAGTACATATACAAATAATTTGGAAAAAGATAAACATGAACTGGAAAGTGACTTTAATATTGTTACTATGGTTTGCTGCATAAAAGGTTCGTATGCCATTTGAGATTGACCTTATTTAATATTAGCCAGGTCTATAACAACTGCTGTTAAAGTCAGAGTAGCAACACTGACCTTTTTTAAATCACAGATCGACCTTATCTAATATTAGCAACTGTACTATTTCAACGATACTTATTTGGAGCCATTCCTTTTTTTCTTGTAAAATAACATTTACAGCAACACTAATATACAGTAAACATTGTAGGCGAGCATCATTAGTTGCTGATGTAGTCAAGTAGTGTTAATTATAAGTTTGTGGTTTTTGTCTGCAATCACATCATAGTAGCAACAGTTCCATAAGTGGTAGTAACATACAAGTTCAGAATTAACATAGAAAGAGAAAATTATTAGGTTGACAAAAGAAAGCGATGATCGCATCTACTATTCCTACAGTTTTAGTGTTCAATGTACTACTATGTGCGGATGCTTGGAAGGTTTGGGTCGATTCGGTCATAGATTCCAAAGCTTTTCTATATAGACCTATTTCCAATATCTGTACTATTAGACATGCTTCTCTTTTGATTATGTACTTTTATCGATTCATGTTATAAGTTTAGTTATGTTTTATGGTAAAGTTATATGTTCACAATGGTGTGAACTTGAATTGTTACCGACTTTTTTGAATACTAATGATTTGCGTTGTTTCAAGTAATTTGAATGAATTTACTTATTATTAATAAAATATTGCTTAATTATAATATTATGAAATTGCAAAAACTCTATTGCAGTAGCTGCTAGAAGTTGCAAAAGAACGATATATAAACGATCATTTGTTATGGCAATATACTTTACAGCAATAGCAGAGAGCAGTTGTAATAAATCTTCTACAACTGCTATAAATATTTGTAAGTAGGACTATTACAACTTCTAATAGCAATTTTAATATATCTTCAACAATTATTATAATCAGTTGTAAATAAGACCGTTATAGCTGCTAAAAGCAGTTGTAAAATAATCGCTCTATTATAACTGCGGATTAAACTACTGATGTGTGTCGGTTGTAAAAGATCTATTACAAATATTTTTGGTAGTTGCGAAAGGGTGTATGTGTTGTAATGTTCGCTGAGAGCCTTTAGAATCAAAGTGAAGCAACCATTTGAGTGGTAGAACCATGAATTTGATATAAAACAACAAAAGTGCTATGTTAAAAAATACATTTTGTCAACACATTATTATTTGGCAAACTTCTATAATTTAAACACCTTCTTTTCAATCTTGTGTCATTAATCATAAAATTTACAAATTAATGGCATGTTGGCCAATAAGAGAGAAGAGGTCAAGAGACCATGAAATGAAAAGACATGATAATTTACATATTATTCATTCATATTCTTGTGGTATACACATGAAGTAATGGACTAAATTCTTCCTTTATTTTGTCTCTTGAATTTTATGATTTCATTTTATAACTGCTCGCTTATTTAGAGTGTATTTGTGATCATTTATTCAAGTATTTTACCTTGATTCAATCTAAGCTTGTTAGACCAATTTTTGGATTAACAGTTATTAATTTAAAATTAATTATTAAATACTGAATATCTACTATTAAATTAGTTATTAATTATTAGTCTTACTTACATAATTATTATTAATTGATAATTTTTTTAGTTATTAAAATTTTCTTATTAATTAAATTTTTTGATTATTAAACATTATTCTTAATTTTTAATAATAGTTAATTATCAAATATTAGTTATTAAACACTATTCTTAATCATTAATTATAATTAATCATTAAATACGAGAAATCATGAACTACAATGAATTATTAAATATTAGTTATTAATATTGTGTATTATATAAATTTTAAATGTTGGACTTTAATTATTACAAATTACAAGTAGGGCAATGTATTGACGTCAAAAGTTGGTCTTATGACGATCAACCTCCAACATGTGTTGAGTACACATGAAAAACTATCATAGAGATGCAAAAAAAAGTAAATGAACAAGGGGGACACAATATTTTATAGTTGTTCGGCTTATATCGGTGCCTACATCCACTTATAATCTTTGTTTATACTGTAGATTATAGATTACAGTGGAAGAAAGTAGAGATTACACAAAATCCTTATGTTGTTTGAAGGGTTCAGCTGAATGCTTCAGTATGCCGAGTGTGATTTGTTGGTGGAGAATTCAACCTGCATTTCCATTTTCATCAATGGTATATTTATAGGTGAAGAAGGTGGGCTGAGCTATGTACCACGTGGCTTGCCTCTTTTTCGAAGTTTAAACACGTGGAGCTCAGCCTAGTAAAGTAGTTGCGGTGGAGAGACCCAGTCTACTGCTAATGAATAGTTCTCCTCGGAAATTGTTGTCGAGTAGAGCTTAATATATGGCATATAAAAAGGAGAGCTGGTCAAAAGTTAATCTGATTCAGCAACTTTGGGAGTAAGGCTTCGTCCGATGGCGCATAATTCTCCAGATACTTCAGGTGAGATCCGAGACTTTAGGCTTGATCCGATCTTATGGGATCAGACCAATTAACTAGCAGATGACTTGGTTGGTCGATTCGCTTTCTGTTTTCAAGAGATTGTCCTGGGGCGAGCATAGTTGGTCGACCTGAGTTAAGGGTCGGCTTGATAGATGGAGGATTGTTTCGTCTGCTATGAAGTCAAGCCCAGGTTCTTTTGAGTTGTGACGGCTTTTGACAAAAAAGTTGGTCAACACTTTACCCCCAGAACATATCTTCTTGAGGAAAGGAGATGTGTTCTGGATCTTCTGGATAATGTTGAATAGCAGAAATCCAGGAAACGATGGTTACATCGAACCATATTAAGGCCAAAAACTGACGATCGACAATGATTGTATTAAGGCCAGAAATCCAACGATCGTGAGGATATTATTAAGGCCGGAAAACCGACAATCGTTAAAGATCGTATTAAGGCCGAAAAATTTGCAAGTGCCAGGAAATAAGTCGACCATTTCGAGTTGGTCTTAACAGGATTAGAAGAATCGGGATCCCGCCATTTAAATGATATCTGTAAAGAACCAGAGTACGAGCATTAACCATGCTCAGTGGAAAATAAGGTGTAAGCCATACCCGGTGGACGAGTTTAAACCATACTCGGTTTTTCTCGGTAAGATAGTGTAGTCTGTTGTTCCATGGTTTTTAAGGTCGGACATTGACCATATTTAGGGAGTGATCGGAATTTTTGAGCATAAAACGCACTCTTGAGTTGATAGTTTTTACTTACTTAATCCTGACAAGGTTTTGTGAAGTTTGGCGAGTATCAATCATACTCGGCTTAAAGAATTGGCGAGTATCGACCATACTTGGCTTAAAGAATTGGCAAGTAATAACCATACTCGGCTTATGGAGTTGGTGAGTGTTATCTATACTCAGCTTATGGATTTGGCGAATATTATCCATACTCGGCTTATGGATTTGGCGAATATTATCCATACTCGATTTATGGAGTTGGCGAGCATTAACCATACTCGGCTTAAGGAGGTGGCGAGTATTAACCATACTCGGCTTATAGAGTTGGTGAGTATTAACCATACTCGACTTAAAGAGTTGGTGAGTATTAACCATACTCGGCTCAAAGAGTTTGGCAAGCATTAACCACACCCGGCTTAAAGAGTTTGGCGAGCATTAACCATACTCAGCTTAAAGAGGTGGCGAGTATTAACTATACTCGGCTTATGGAGGTGGCAAGCATTAACCATACTCGGTTTAAAGAGTTTGGCAACCATTATAAACCATACTCGGCTTAAAGAGTTTGGCAAGCATTAACCATACTCGTCTTATGGAATTGCTTAGATATGCCGGCGGGCGTCAACCATGCTCAGTTTAGAGATGGTGGTTAGCACTGACCATATTTAGGTTGGCAAGCATCAATCATGTTCGTCTTGAATCGTCCAAAAATAATCCATGTTCGAAAAAGAAAGTTTATTGCTGCTAAGGAGCTATTACAGAAAATGAAAACAAATTCTAAGAGGGTAATAGTTGAATCCAGAGCACGCCTTGGAACTAAATCCTAGCCTCATACATGTGTACTTCAACATGACCATAATATTGGAAAAAATGATAAAAATACATTTCTTATATCCTAAGAAATGGGGCGCATAGATCAGTTGATGATGATGCCGCGATTGGTCGGCTCAGGGTCCTTTCCATTTCGAGGAACTTGGGGACCAAACCGAGGTGCTTGGGCAGGAGGCTATCGTGGAGGTACGGCTGGTACAGATCTTTTAACATACTCGGACAACTCTCCATGTCTAACCTTATCCTCGACGAGATCGCGTAGATGTCTGCATTCACTGGTGTTGTAGCCTACTATGTCGTGGTACATGCAGTGCATTCCTGACTCGAGTTCTTTTTGGGTCGGCTCCCTTCTAGGAGGCTTAGGAAAGGGTAGAAATCCTCGTACATCGAGGTAAATATCTAGAAAGGAGGAGTTGAGCTTGGTGCATCTACCGTACTTATCTTCTCTCTGGGATCGTACGTTCTAATCGTTCTTTTTCGAGACTTTTTCTTTTCCTTTATTCTAGCCATTAATTTTGGATGAACCTCCATTCTTGGTAGCAAGCACCTCGAGGCTTTCAATCTCAATGCTAGCATCCTCTTGATGGAGGAATCTGTCGGCTTTGGCATAGAAATTTTCAATGTCCTGGGGGAGTCTCTGGTTTAAGAGATTTTGAATTCTGATCGGTTCTGAACACCAGCTATGGCGGCCATAAGTACCATCGATGGCTCGGGTCAATCGGCTGATGCTACGGCCGCATTGAATCTTTCGAAGAAGCAACGTAGGGTCTCGCTGGACCGTTTCTTGATGGAGGTAAGGAACATGACGCTATTTGGACAGGAGATGTGTACTCTGAACTGCTCGATAAAGCGAGTGACCTGCATATTCCAGTTGACTCAGTTATTAGCTGCCGGAACCACATGCTCGCTATGTCGGTTAGGAAGAGAGGAAAGCACGTGGCCATGACATTGGTCCATGCAGAAAGTACTTCCATGTGCATGTATCGCATGAGATGAATGGTTGGGTCGGTCCTGCCGTTGTAGGGCTCTAGGACCAGAAGCTTAAACTCTGGCGGATTTCGGGAATTCCGGATTTCCCATGTGAACGGACTGCGATGGATGTCATGCACATCCTGCTGAGAAGATGTGCCTCTGGTGAAGCGTTTGATGATGCTTGCAAGCTGGCTTCCATCTTCAAGGAGTTGTTGCCAAGGGTTTAATTCTGCACCTGGGACATTGGTGAGAATCCCAGTACTAGCATGAGGCGGAAGGATACCCCGAGCTCCTGGGGTCGGGTCGGTCCGACCTCCAAGAGTTAAGTGAAGGTGAGGGTGTATCCCAGCCTCGGGACCTGGTTCGGCCGCAGCTAAAGTCACCTGGTTATTGTTGGACCGAACTGTTTCTGCTCCTGTTGGAAGTGATGAGCTCAGGTGAGTGGTACCCATCTGGGACTCAGTATTACCCCCACCCATAGTAGTGTTAGGGTGGTTTACAGTAGCGTTCCCTCCATTGCATCAGGGACCAATATGGTATAGTGGTCTTGGTGACACGGAGGGTTGCTATCCCTAGTTCTTCGTTGAAAGGGAGGCTGCATAAGACGGGTTTGCAGTAAGAAGTTGGGTTGGATCGGATATGACAATGTTCCTGGTTCTGGTCGACCCAAATGTTGCACTGGATCAGGAGTTGTTTAACTAGGGAGTTGAGTCGATCCCTGAACTAGAGGCATAACGCTCAACCGGTTCTGACCTTGGTCAGGGTCGAACTGAGATTCTGTAACTACCAAAGCCCCGTTTAATGCTGGAAGTGATGATCCTGGCACTGGTCGATCGGGAAATGAAGTTCAGTTAGGAAGAAGCGTAGGTGCGAACCGATCTAGGGCTTGGATTTCCGCAGACCGAAGATCAGTTGTTGCCACAGCCTCGCCCGGTGCAGGAAATGATACTGGAATGTGAGGTCCCTTTTCCATCCGAGCGAGGAGGTTGTTCATCACTTCCTATTGATGTTTGAGAAGTTCACCCTGAGATGCCATCTGATTTCTAAAGTCAGTAAAAAAAATTATCCATGTCGTCCCTGGTGAGGTATTAGTAGGATCATCGTAGAAGGAAGCCTCCTGGCTCCCTCCATTGCTGTTGTTCCTATTGCATCAGCAGGTGAAGGACGGGAAGATGATGCACCCTTCTTCCGCTTTATTTCCATCGTGAGCTTAGAAATTGCTGAAGGCGGTCGAAGATTAATAGCGTGCCCCCTACCTGACACGCCAAAGAATTGACGTCAAAAGTTGGTCTTATGACGATCAACCCCCAACTTGCGTTAAGTACACACGAAACACTATCACATAGATGCAAGAAAAAATAAATGAACAAGGAAGACACAATATTTTATAGTGGTTCGACTTATATTGGTGCCTACGTCCACTTATAATATTTGTTTATACTGTCGATTACAGGTTACAGTGGTTATTCAGTGGAAGAAAGTAGAGATTACACAAAATCCTTGCGTTGTTTGAAGGCTTCAGCTGAATGTTTTTCAGTATGCCGAGTATGAGTTATTGGTGGAGAATTCAAACTGCCTTTCCATTTTCAACAATGATATATTTATAGGTGAAGAAGGTAGGCTGAGCTGTGTGCCAAATGGCTTGCCTCTTTTTTAGAGTTTAAACACATGAAACTCGGTCCAGTAAAGTAATTGCGGCGAAGGGACCCAGTCTACTACCGATAAATAATTCTCCTCAGAAATCGTTGTCGACGTTGAGCTTGATATCTGACAAATAAAAAAGAGATCAGGTCAAAAGTTAATCTGATTCAGCAACTTCGGAAATAGGACTTTGTCCGGTGGTGCATAATTCTCCAGATACTTCAAGTGAGATCCGAAACTTTAGGCATGATCTGATATTATGGGATCAGAACAATTAACTGCCAGATGACTCGGTTGGTCGATTCGCTTTCTGCTTTCAAAAGTTTGTCCTGGGAGGAGCATAGCTAGTCTGAGTTAAGGGTCAGCTTGATAGATGGAGAATTGTTTCGACTGCTATGAAAAATCGAGCCTAGGTTCTTTTGAGCTGTGACAACTTTTGCTAAAAAGTTGGTCAACACAACGGTTACAAATAAAATATTTACAATGGTCAAAATTAATTATTTACTACATATCTCTTTTAAGACATGCTAAATAAACAATTTAAAAAAATATGTTTATTACCATTAATAGAAAACTCAATTGTTAAAAATATGTTTATTACAATTGTTAGGAAAAATCAGCTATTTAAAACTCTTTGTTACAACCGTTAATAAATGCTAATTGTTAGAAAATATTGTATTGTAATTATTATCCGTCACGCGTTGCAAATAACTTGATGCAGAATGGTCATTTTAATATAGTGATACTATACAACGTAGCGTGCTTGTTTTTTCATTTGAATTCTCTTTATAATGTATTAAGTGAAATAACGTACGATCATAGTTGATAAAAATATATTTTTCAAAGTGGTGTCCTCTCTTTGTGATTTGATGTTTTTATAATCAAGCTATCAAATATGGTTTTGAATTTCTTAATTTATTTTACAGAAAAATCCTACACCATCTTAAAATAGCATGCTAAATGCAAAGAAAGTCATAAGCTACAAACAAAGCGTTTACACTTACGCACGACGATTTCAGGGTCATACTTAGAGTCCGTCAGTGATTAAAGCGTTGTTGAGCGACTACCAGATCAGGTTGTAATCGATGACTGGAAAGGAGGTTTTGCTTTCTTGTTCTTGGCCATCACAGATGAAAGAAGAATGGTGACGAGAAACGAGTCGGAAAAAGTGGAAGTGCAAGGGGGAGGCAGATCTAAGTCGCCATTTTAATTATATGACATCCATTATTTACTGAAAATTAAATAAACAATTGTTAATAAACATATTTATTACAACTAATAGGAAAAACCAGTTATTAAAAATATGTTTATTACAAGTACTAGGAAAAATCAACTGTTTACAAACCCTTTGTTACAACTGTTAGCAAATACTAATTGTTAAATAGCATGGTATTATAACTCTTACCCATCACTAGTTGCAAATAACTAGATGTAATACGGTCATTTTATCATAATGATATATCATACAACGTAGCGTGCTTATTTTTTCATATGAATTCCTTTTACAATGTACGAAGTGAAATAATGTATGAATATAGGTGATAAAAATTATTTTTCAAAGTCATGTGTTTTTTTTTATGATTTGATGGATTTATAATCAAGCAATCAAATGGATCGAATTTGTTAATTTGTTTAATAGAAATATGTTACATCATCTTAAAGTAGCATGTTAAACGTAAAGAATACTCATAAGCTTCAAAGCGTTTACACTAATGCATTTTCATTGCATTATTAAAGCCCAAAATTCATAATTGTTTTTGTTTTGTATGCTTGTGCTAAAATAGCTTAGGAATAAATTTACAAATGATAATACTTCTACAACTAAGTGATAAAAATATGTCAGGTGTTAAAAATATTATCCGGTATGCAGTTTATATTTTTATTGCATTATACCTTGCATTATATTTATTTAAATTTAAAAGCAACTTGAATTGTCGTCGTTGTATTACATTCAATATTTTGAATTTAAATTTATAATTTGTAATTTCAGTTTATGTTTGATGAATTTTAGAGGTTTAATTTACAGTAAAACGAAAGATAAAAGATTATATATACGAGCATAAAACATAAGCTGCCACAGCAGCAGCACCACGGACAACAGCAGTGATATACTAATAACAGGAAATGATACACTAATTAAGCAATCACAAATACATGTGAATTTTTTGCATATATTTCATAAACTGAACCTGACAAAGTCAAAACATTTCAAGGAATAAAATACCCAAGTACGCAAGAACTGGGTCCATATACTTTGACCTATTTCTATTAAGATCACAAAATTCATAATGTTAACATTATATGTGAATAAATTCATATATAATATGTGAATAACAGCAGTAACCCAATAGCCAAGTACATCCAACAGTTAATTACTCATTAATTAGCACCAAATCGGTTTACTTCAGAAGTAATCCAAAGGGCCATATGTTCAAACCATAAATAGAGGACCTTAATTCTTCACTCTTTAGCAATTCCAATCCTCTCATCACTTCCCTGCATTATAGTATTCCACCTTCAAGTTAAAAATGGCATCTTCATCTCTCCCACTTTACTTTCTATTCTCACTCCTACTCTTCTCCATCTTGTCACAACATGGTTAGCTTAATTTCCATTTTATGCACATTGTCTTAATATTCTTGTTTACTTATATAATTTGGTTTTCATTTTCTTACACACAGGTGATGCATGTCTTCAAAACGTAAATGATCAGGTTACATACACATCACTCTCCTTTTGTAGTACAAATCATAACCTAATTAAGGACTATACATATATATATATATATATATATATATATATATATATATATATATATATATATATATATATTAATGTTTTGGGTGTATACAGAAAACATGGTGCGTGGTGAAGGCATCGACAAATGAAACAATGCTACGCAACAACATACAATTTGCATGCTCAAACGTGGATTGCAGAATTATTCAACCGGGTGGAGCTTGCTATCTACCCAACACTGACCTATCGCATGCTTCGGTTGTGATGAATCTTTACTACCGTTCCAAAGGAATGCATCCTTGGGAATGCCATTTTGGCGCTACAGGACTCATTTCCATGACGGACCCAAGTATATTTTATTTTGTTTAACTTCTTTCATTATAATGTTTTCCAGGTTTTTTTTTATTTTCCCTAATTTTGCGTGCATTTTGATTTGCAGGTTATGATACATGCGTGTATGCCTGATTTGGAGTTATCTTTTGATTTCTGATGTGTTAGGGTTTCAGCTTATTGATTTTAAATTATTTGTATGCTATCTTATTTCTTTTGGTGTTCCTTCTATACCTGTCAGACCATTACTGAAGTTGAATTAATGAATAAATGTCGTCTTTTCTTTGAGTTTTGTTTCTTGTAGGCTTGTAATATCATTGTTAGAATGGCGTGGATGGAAATTAGAAAGCAAGATCAAGGAACTGCTGAAAATTGAGTAATTATGAAAGTTACACTCAATTATCTAAACACCAACAATTTTTTTCCTTGAATTTTCATGCTGGTACTGGATAACAAATTAAGGATTGGGCGGTTAAATGCCTAGCATTATTTTGTATGTATTTCTGCCATACTTAAATATATATCATACATTATACCACTACAATTCTGGCATCCAAAAATCAATACTAAAACCTCAAATTAAGATAAGAATTCCAAAACAGCCAATGTTTCCTATGAGGTTATATGTATAATAAATTCAAATTTTGATGGCTGGATGTTTCCAATGAGAATTAATCCACAGTTCTAGTATGGAAATTACTCTCATTTGTCAGAATTGCAAAATGTTATTTTGAATCGTCAAAAAGGATGATATGGGAAGTTAGGAAAAAGAAATGTCAAACTGGATTAATTCTCCAGATTTGATGGGCTGACACCGTGGAATTGGTCCAAAACTACACTTTTCCTCCAACATTGCCTAATCGTCAAGGGAAAATGGTAGTTGTGGGGGGATTTGCGCTGATCCAGCCCTCATTCTTCATACTTGTCCTTTTCTCCGAACTAGCTGGTTAATCCGTATTTTAAGGAACTTGTGGTATTTTTGGTATACATTGGGATGGATTAGTTCCCATCTATCCACAAGTTTATTCGTGGACAAAGATCCACAATTCTTATTTGAATACAACTATTTGAATACAAAATTAAACACTAGTTGAGTAACATAGAGTCCTAACCGTAGAATTATTTTGTTTCTATACAAAAAAGTGGAAATCATAGGAAAATCCAATGATGCAGATTCATTGTGTTACCAATTGTATTTATATTTTGTCTAAATAGATTTTCCCTTCTTATTTTACCTCTTCATAGTTGACCATCTTCATTTTGAAATTCAATTCTTTCAATTTTTTTTCTAGGTCCAGTACCACCAAAATGTCGCTTGGGTGAAATAACGGGAGTAAGCCTCGTAAATATAATGCATTATTTGAATCGAGAAAAACAACCAGATCCAGAGAGCACAAATACTTTACTTGCCAGTTATGTTTCCATGGAATATTTCCTTCTTATTGAGAATATAGCACTTTTTCTACCAAACAGTAACCGAGTCATGTCTTCAAATAGATATAACTATTAGATACTGCTATCCAAAGACTTCTTTATAACTAAGAGATTGTGAGAGTCATTTTAGTCCATGGGGTTGATTTTCCTTCATTTCGCTATTTTCTATTTATTTTTTTCCTTCATACACACACACATACAAACACACACACACACACACATATATATATATATATATATATATATATATATATATATATATGTGTGTATATATATATATATATATATATACACACACACACACACACACAAATATATATGCTTATTTATTTTATTTTATTTTTTGGGCCGCTATTTTTCCGAAGCTCAGATGCTTCACATACTCCATCTTCATTCGTCTCAGGCTCAAATCCACGTCTAAACATTCGATCTCTTCATCCTCAAAGATGATCCATAGTAGACTTGCTTTTGATACATGTTGCACGAGAGTTAAGGTAAAGCCATACTACCCTATCTACATTCTCAAACAACACCAACGCTGTCATAACCATCTGTTGGGAAACAATGGCTGAGTCGCGGACCAGGTCGCTTTCTTGAAGACGATTCGGCGATCTGGTCGGTGGTGCAAAACCAGTTCGTACTCTCGCCGCCGCCTCTAGGATAAAACAGCCTCTGAAAATAATAAATGATTTGCTTTACACAAACAAATCAGTGCAGATTTGCACTTTCGAAAATAACATACTGCTCAAAAATTTCTGAAAGAAGTTTTAATGGCAGAGGTAAGAAAAAAGGTATTTTTTTATGTTCTCTAATTTTCGTCTACAACTGAAGATAATATATAGATAAGAATTGGGCAGTGGGAGAAAATCGGATCTGCTAAAATACCGGGTCAACAGTTTACCGCTTCATGGGAAAATCGGCTCAGGAAAAATCTCCTGTTTTAAAATTCAGTTCGAAAAAAAAACAATTTTTTTCTGATTCAAAAATATAAGTGTCTACACCACATAGTCAAGGCCCAAGCCCAGGCCCAACCGAGCCGGGCCGGGTCGAGTCGGTCAGGCGCGTGTGTGGTGTTCATGATGCATGGTCTCCCTCCTCACAACAAAGCATGCATTGGGAGCCCAAGGCCCCAACATGACTTCTTAGAAACAAGTATAAATACTTGCATCTTTCTTATAATCTCATGATGTGGGACTATTCACATATAGGAGCCATCATACACTTATTTCTATATTTTAAATAATTCACATAAATTTCCAACAATCCCCCACTTGAATTTTTTAAAATATTATCAAGCAGTTTCTAAAAACATAAGACTGTGCACAAATAAAGATGTCATCCGACTTGAACCTTTGCATAGTGAGTATGATTCAGTTTTTACTAGAGTGACACGTAGTCTTGAACTCTATTCCTGACATCAAACCACACACAACCTTTTCTATAGTGCAATTAAATAAGCCCGTGCGTTTATGGCCATGCACGTCTATTCCAGTTTAGTGAACGCTCTAGAAGTTCTGCCCAAAACTCCATAGGAAACGACCACATTTCCACATTCACACAGATGAGTTTATCAAGAGTACTCCTGAAGGTAGGTACTCCACTCCAAATAGAGTATAGATCTCATTAAGAGTTTCTATTAACTCATCCTGTAATCACTTCAGGAATACATGCTTCTCAGTTTATTGAATAGCATGTTCTACTTCTATCACTACACAACTTGTTTTTACCCATTGAACCTATTTCTTGGGATCTCCAGTCATTTAGGTCGGGTTATCATTGTGCGTGATTCCATAATCTTAGGGAAATAGTCCCATTCTTTTAGAATTATTAAGGACTTTCTTTCTGGTCAGTCCTTTCGTCAAAGGATCTGCCAAATTATCATCACTTCATATGTGATGTCCTCTAACAATACTGTGCATACGACTGTCATTTCTTACCGTTGTATTATCGGTTCTGTTTTTCTTTCAATAGTTGTCAAATCTTTCATCACTATATATGTGATGTTCTTTTACAGTATTGTGCTTACGACGTCGTTTTCTACCGTTGTTATAACGGTTTTATACTTTTTGTAATAGCCGCGGAACTATCTCAATCGATTACACCACTGGTGTCTATCTTTCCCGTATAGGGATCTCAACTTGCAGATTTCTTTAGTTTTCTGCTTCTTCACTAGCTATGGCTAGTGCTCTTATCTCAGTCACTATAGTATACTGAGTCAAGATATTCTGTCTCTTAGATTTCCAAGAAACAGTTCTTCCAGCAATGCTAGATATATAGCCACTGGTCGCAATAGAATCATCAGATAAAATATTCCAGTTAGCATCAGAATATTCTTCAAGTACAGTTTGAAACTTTTCATAATGTAATCCAAGGTTCATGGTTCGTTTAAGGTATCTCATGACCCATTCAATAGCATGTCAGTGCTCTATACTGGGTCTACTGGTAAATCTGCATAATAATCCCACGACATAGTCAATGTCGGGTCTAGTATATTCAGTGGCATACCGAAGGTTGCCAATGATGCTCGCAAAATCAGACTGTCTTACACCTACATCAGTGTTCTTAAATAACTTTACACTGAGACCATATGGTGTATATGCAGGTTTACAGTCAAAGTAATTGTATTTCTTTAGTATCTTCTCAATGTAATGAGATTGATCCAAAGAAAGTCTCTTTTCTGACCTAGTAATCTTAATACCAAGGATTATACTCACCTCACCTAGATCTTTTCATATCAAAAATTGGCATTTAATAAGGATTTGACTGAGTTTATGGCATGAATGTTTGACCCAAAGATGAGCAGGTCATCTACATAAAGGCATATAATAGTGCAAATGTTATCTCAGATTTGTAATAAATGCATTTGTCACTTTCATTAACTTTAAAACCATGTGAAATGATTAAAGTTATCAAATTTTTTTATGTCATTGTTTTGTGCTTGTTTTAAACCATATAATGATTTATCTAATTTGCATACTTTATGTTCTTGACTATGTACTACGAATCCTTCAGGCTGGTCCATATGAATTTCTTCTTCTAATTCACCGTTCAAAAATGCGGTTTTAACATCCTTTGGTGTATTAATAAATTATGAATGGAAGCAAGTGAGATTAATACCTGGATGGATATTATTCTAGTTACAGGTGAAAAAGTGTTGAAGAAATTTATATTTTCTTTTTCTCTAAAACCTTTAGCTACTAGTCGTGCTTTGTATTTATCAATAGTACCATCAGGTTTTAGCTTTCTTTTTAAGTACTCATTTACAGCCTATAGATTTACAACCAGAGGGTAAATATGTCAAATGCCAAGTCTTATTGGATTTCAAAGAATCCATCTCATTATTTATAGCCTCTCGCCAAAAATCGGCATCTAAAGAAGATAAGGCCTCTTGGACGTTTAAGGGATCCTCCTCTATAGTAAAATCACAAAAATTCGAACCAAATTCGTTTACGGTTCTTGCTCTTTTACTTCTTCTAGGTTCAACTTCAGAACTTTTATTAAGTTCTGTTCTAATAGGCGTACTTGATGTGCCCCCACTATTCCTTAATTTAAAAAGAAATTTCGTTTCATAAAAATTGGCATCATTTGATTCAAATTATATTATGTGTATTTAGGTCATAAATTCTGTATGCTTTGCTATTAACAGCATAGCTTATAAATACACATTCGTATGATTTACTTGCCAATTTTATTCTCTTAGGGTCTGGAATGCGAACATATGCTAAGCAACCCCAAGTTCTAAAGTATGACATATTGGATTTATATTTCTCTAAAATTTCATAAGGCGAAATTTTATTCTTAGATTTGGGGATTCTATTCAGAACATAACATACAGTCTATAAAATATCCCTCCACTAATGTTTTGCTGCACCAAAATTTAATAAAATGGCAATTACTAATTCGGTAAAGGTCCAATTTTTTTTTAGCTTTACCTTCCATTTCAGGTGAAAATGGTGCAGTTCTCTTATGTACAATATATCACATAAAAAATCCAGAATAGAATTTGATTCATATTCTGTTCCTCTATCACTATGTAGTCTCTTAATTTTCCTATTTGCTTGATTTTAATTTTTAATGCTTCTAACATATCAAATGCATCACATCTTTAAGAATCAATGTCTTTCCAATCATATGTTTTATTTTCATATTACCAGTCCCTACAGCTTAAGTGGTGCGAGAATCTCACAACACACTTTCTGATCGTCAGCAACCGTGTATATTGTGAATATATCACGATCATAGCAAACATGGCGAGAAACACCAATGTCTACCCACCAACCTCTGATTCACCAATAAGGCGAATCTCAGTAATCATAGCCGTAAGAGGCTCCTCAGTCAGGTTAGCCTGCGGTGCAGAGCCTGGCATGTTCCAATACATTCGTGTCATATGATCTGGTTTTCTACAGTTGTATTATAGAATAACTGTCCAGAATCATTCATTTGGGTTGATTGCTGCTGTCATTTATGGTTTCCTTGCGGATTCCATTCTGTTATTTACTGGTTGGTTGTTGATTCTTACTATTTTTTAGAGATGTTCATATGTTTGAGAATGTATATTTTCTCCTAGGAAAATATTCATAAACTCAGAGACTAACATAAATTATCCACATGTATGCAACAAAGGTGTTCTATATTCTATCTTTTCACTTGTATGCATATAAACTGTGCCAATTTATTTGATGCAAAAAACCTATTCATCCAATTAATGTCAATTCTTAAGGACATTATCAAATAACATACACATTCTATTAATATCAAATTTTTAGTGACATTTCCCAATATTATATGTGTTCTATTAATGTCAATTTTAATGACATTTTTATATAATCATATGCATTTCTAATGTATTGATCAATTATTTATTTTGGCCACTTCTAATCTTCCCTAAAAATATATATAAATAAATCGAGAGATTTATGCATCATAATATAGTCTGAACATCGCAATTCATGCATTTCTACTTGCTCAACCTCGTGGTCATCACTTGAGTGTGTAATTACATTTAACCATGTATATGTGCTTCGGCATTCACAACTAATTTAATCAGCATTGACAAAGCACATTACTGTATAAGTTATCATACTTCAAACGACACATGGAGCAAAAGAAACGACAAAAAATTAAAACCATACAAGGCATTAAGTTGCAAGTTGGAAACAAGTTCTGAAGCTTTACTTCTCTTTATGTCCGCGCATCAGCTCTCTCAACTCAACTATCTCATCTTCACCGTACATGTATTTCTTCAGATCCAGGGTATACCCGAAAGCTCAATCAGGCCAAATTATTAGATCTGGGATCTTTAGTGAATATCGAGAGTGGTAGCTGCGGTCTGGTATGTACAGATAAACATAGAAATGAATACAGCAAACCCTAGACAGGTATCAGAAATGAGCGAGGTTGAAGATGTTTGGTCGCCGAATTTAAATGGGGCAGTCGAAACCATTGTTTCACGGATCGTCTTCAAATTGTTGGGAAACAATGGCTGAGTCGCGGACCAGATCGCTTTCTTGAAGACGATTCGGCGATCTGGTCGGTGGTGCAAAACCAGTTCGTACTCTCGCCGCTGCCTCTAGGATAAAACAGCCTCTGAAAATAATAACTGATTTGCTTTGCACAAACAAATCAGTGCAGATTTGCACTTTCGAAAATAACATACTGCTCGAAAATTTCTGGAAGAAGTTTTAATGGCAGAGGTAAGAAAAAAGGTATTTTTTTTGTTCTCTAATTTTCGTCTACAACTGAAGATAATATAAAGATAAGAATTGGGCAGTGGGAGAAAATCGGATCTGCTAAAATACCGGGTCAACAGTTTACCGCTTCATGGGAAAGTCGGCTCAGGAAAAATCTCCTGTTTTAAAATTCAGTTCGAAAAAAAAAACAATTTTTTTCTGGTTCAAAAATATAAGTGTCTACACCACATAGCCAAGGCCCAAGCCCAAGCCCGAACCGAACTGAGCCGGGCTGGGCCGGGTCGAGTGGGTCGGTCGCGCGCGCGCGTGTGGTGTTCATGATGCATGATCTCCCTCCTCACAACAAAGCATGCATTGGGAGCCTAAGGCCCCAACATCACTTCTTAGAAACAAGTATAAATACTTGCATCTTTCTTATAATCCCATGATGTGGGACTATTCACATATAGGAGCCATTATACACTTATTTCTATATTTTAAATTAGTCACATAAATTTCCAACACCATCTTATCCCTTCACCATTTGCATTAATCGTTGTTCCAAAATCATATCGATCCATTTCCGCACCCTCTCCAATCAACTTTGAGTGCCAAGATTGGTTGTGGCAATTGAAGTTTAGCGAGGGTTATGGAAGATGGTGATGATGAGTGGAGACAATCCTTTGAGTGATAGAAGCTGGATCAGCCTAATTGATTAGTGGGTTATAGATGATGGTGACGATGAAAGGAGGAGGCAATCACTTTATTTGTATGTGTGCATGTATGGATCAAGGGAGACTCTATAAGACATCTAATATTACAACACATACATATATATACATTTAATTTACTTAATCATGAGTAATCGTCTTTTTGAGAGATGATATCATTTTTTCTTCTTCTTGCACCTGCAGATGATCAAATATATCCTCACATATATGATTGTACATTTACCCTCATTAAACTTGAGAGAGGTGAGGTTTTACCACATGTGAATTGTTTCATAGCTCTCCTAGACCCTTAGGAATAACATACTTCAACCGCATCACATATTAAACGATTCTGATATTGAATTTCTCTAAACGACAACCACTTTCTAAATACACTAAAATAACCAACAAATACATCACATATTATTCAAACATGATATGTAACTTTTCACCGATCCAATATACTTATAAGTCTACAGGAGTGTGAATATTTATGGATAAATGATTAAAAATTTGGCAAGTTACACAACATAAATATGAAAAAGCATTTACCGCTGACAAGTCAATAGGGCAGATAAACAAAACAATTATGCAACTAACAATGCTAAAGCTATGAATTTTTTATTTTGTTTATTGGATAAATAAAAAATTTCACGAGCCATGTCAAACAACTTATGATATTTGACAGGCACTTCAAATTACGCACAATGAAATAACTGAGGTTAAGGAAACCAAAATTTATGTTTTGCAAAACCAATTCTCATAATTCAAATTAAGAAAAATGAGTTTCTCATTGATATTTATGCAACATTTTGAACTATATAACATGACCTAATGACATTCAAAGTTAAATTTATGGACTTCAGTATAGTTACATGCATATTAATTTTTTTGGCTAATGATTGGTTCCAATAATAAAAGAAGTCAATGATTGTTTTGAACTCAAAGTTAAGACGTATGAAGCTAATATGCATGCTAGAAAAGATCAAAACCAAGAGAAAAGAAATAACATTTCTAATTCAAGCTAATGGCGACGACTCAAATTTGGATGAAAAAGAAATTATACTTATTGCCAAGAACTATTTTTTTTGGAAATTCAAGATGATGACCAAATCTTAAAATGGTGGAATTTCTAGTTAAAACCAAACATTAATCAAATGCTATGGTAATGACAAGTTCAACTATATGGAAAAAAGAATGCCCTCAACTCAATAATGATAAAGAAAAGGTAATTTCAAAAAATTCAAAAAGAAGAAACGTGTGTTTAATTTAGCGAAACAAAGTCCACGTTGTCCGGAACTTCGATAAGAGTCCAACGAAACAAGCTGCATATTAATCTAAGTTCGTACGCAAAAGTTAATAGCATAATGTGTTTGAATTTTAAATAATATGCCACAACAATCACCTCTCACATTCCACATCATCTACATCTTTCCCACTCACGTCCTGCTACAGTGAACCCAAAGGCACGATTTTTTCCAACTTTGACTGGTAATTGCGTCCATCTTCGATCACCGTAAGCTTCGTTGCCACCACCATAGGAAATCCCGTGCCACGCTCTACCAACTACACTCGACCATGTCACGTCCACACCATCCAATCAACCGCGCCGTCATGATAAAAGCCTAAGGTTTCGAACCCTAATCCATGAATTCCTGCTACAACACTCTGTTTCAGTCACCGAGAGCACACCAATCAACTCCAAACATTAAACTCTACAATACCCATAATCTAGTTTAGTCAATTATTGCTAAAATTAAAAAGCCCCAATCCAAAACCCTAAATCAACGTTTTCAGCACTTTGACTATTTCCCATTGATCCGGTCACCCTTTTGAAAAATGAACACTTTCAGCTGATTCGTATAGTCGAGACCTTCGACATCAACCAACTCCAAACGTCAATCTCTACAATATCCATAATTTAATTCAGTCGATTATTGCTAAAATAAAAAAGCCTCAATCCTAAAACCCTAAATCCATGTTTTTGGCACTTTGACTTCGATTTCCTATTGATCCAGTCACCGTTTTTAAAAGGAACACTTTCAACTAATTCGTGTGGTTGAGATCTTGGATTTTCTATTTTTTTCCAATTATTCTGGAGTTTTTGATTTTTAATCACCAATTTGATCAGTCAATCTTCATTAGATAGAAGTCATGATTTAATTTCGGGATTAGAGTTGAGAAAGTGGATTAGAGGTTGCTGCTACAATTTGAAGAATCAATATATACAAATTGCAAAGCAGTTTTGGTTGTATAAGCCCATTTGACCCTAATAACTACATAGGCTTGAAAATATATTTCCAACGTCTTTGAATGAAAACATAATGTTCAACATATCGAAAGTGTGGTTTTCGACATTTTTAGATATAATGAAACAAGTTTCAAGTCCTAATTCTGCTGTATTTGGTAGTTAACTTTCAAACCCACATTATTTTTAGTTTAAATTTTATAAATCAATATCTATGCTTTTCGAGCTCACAAGATCAAAAGACAAATCTGGTTGTTGCGGAACATGAAATCCAATAATGATTTACTGATGCAAATCCAATGAAAACGGTTTCATCGAAGTCCAAAATAGTGCCTAAATAGACTAATTTTACACGCTAAATAAAACAGTCTAATTTTTTTAAAATCAATTTAATCATTTTAAATTCAAATTTTATAGTTAACCATTTATCATCCTTTGTTTGGGCAAGGCAGATCATTTATCATTCTTGATTACCCAGAAGTTTAAAATATTCTTTAAAACTGAATTTTCATGTTAAGTCCAATATTTAAATAAAGGTGAGTGCCAAACGTACTCAAGCGCAAGAGGACTTCCCATGTCAGTCTCCTGTCCTAGTACTAAATATTCCATAAATTTCAACATGAAACTTACATAGGAATAAAATAGCTTAATATAATTCAAATTTCAACCAATTATTTCATTTTGATTCATATCCTTATTATTAACTCAACAATTCCCTTAAGAAATTTATTAATCTAGATTCCTATTTTATCCTCTCAATTCTACAATTAACGTCATATGACTATCGCCCACAACTCGTGCACTTAATAAGGGAAATAATGCGCTGAAAGGTGTGCCACCTAGTCATGGAAAATCATCAAGGTATAAATAATACAAACGAAACCGTTGTATAACTCACAGCGCAAGGATAAAGTATAATAGGACATATGCAATAGGTAATAATAGTGAAGAGAATTGAATACAATCTTAAATCTTTTCCGTGTCACCATGAAAAATATAGATATATCCTTGGATAACACTATAAAAGTCTGTAAATAAGTCTTACTACAACACCCAGAGGATACAATAAATGTAACACCCCACCTCCGCCAGGGTAACTCTTGCAAGCACACAGGCTTTGGAGGGGCGTTTAGACAAGGTAAACATGCATGCAGATATCACAAGACAGAACATATAAGTAAAACAGAGTAGTAAAGCAGCGGATAAAACTTGCATTTCCAAAACCATAGTTAAGTTACAACAATGTACTTAGTCATTATTTTCCAACAAACAAAGTCTAGAGAAAAGCATAAACTGAAATACATAAAGTACTATCCCCAAAGCGAAGTGATAAACCATAGCTAGCTCAATGTCCAAATCCGTACATGAGCAAATCCGGTAAGTAAGATGTAAAGATCCAAGCTAAGCTCCAATGTTCCCACCCTGAGGACCTGGGGGGGGGGAACGGAAGAAAAGAGGCAAAAGAAAATAGGTCAGTCATAAAGACTGGTAAGCCCTACTACTATCTGTCCATGAACTAGTAAAGTTAACTGGCATGAGAAGTTGAGATGAACATAAGGATAACAACATACTGGCATGATGATTAACTAACAAGATAGGTAAAGGTGTCATCGCATAATCAAGGTTAAGTTTTGCACCACGGGTGTAATAGCATTCTAACATGTCAAGTAAGAACAAGAATTGATCCCTTGGCCCAAGCTTGGCCCAATATCATGAGATGACCTGAATCAAGGTCCAACTACACGGTCTAGTTGATCGGCTCCTTATAAGCCTAACTCGTCAAGTGTCGGTGTCATACGGCCCAAACATGCAATGTAGTCAAACTGCGCTAGGTCCACCCTAGGGTGTATCAAGTCCTAGGGTATCAACCTCGGACACCAATCAAGTATGCGCAGTCTAGATCTACTGGTACCCGTGCCTGATTCTCCAACTCCGGACTATGTGCACGACCATAGTCCGCCTGGACCTACTACGGCGTACCTACTCAGCCGTCGTTTTGGTCGCTTACATGTCAGCCCAGTAATCGTGCCCCACCCTAGCCTAGTCCTAGGGTCTTTTGATACTATCAAGAGGGTTACTGCTGAAAAGGACCACGCAACTAGGGTTTCCTTAACGGGTTAAATGTGGTTAACCCGATCCAAACGTGGATTAAATTAGTTAAGTGTACCCAAGATTCATGACTTAACCCCGATTAACCCATCAAGCCGAAATTGATTAAGTATTAAGTGGACCATGACTTAACCCTAATCAGGAGGCATTAATTAATTAACTTAATGTGCTTTAACCTCTCACATTAGACTTTGTTGTGGTTACTAGTTAAGCCGGGCGGGTCCGGGTAGCTTTACACCACAACTTGGTCTAACCTCGGGTTCGAGCACAACATGACCAACTTCTCACATTGGGTCATATTGTTTGTAGCCACTAGTTAAGCCGGGCGGGTCCGGGTAGATTTATGCTACAAACTCAACCCAACCTCGAGTTGGCCACACTCATATTTTCTAAGTGTCATGTCCATTATGTTTCCAAAACATAATTACAAGTTAACATATCACGTTATGTTATAAAAATCATGTTCATGTCCCAACCCCAACGTAATCCCATCGTTTACATAGTCGCAACAACACATAAAGGATAAAATAGGGAACTTGGCATAATCATGACAAAAAGGTGTTGAAGCCACAAGTTTATCATGGTGGCATATGAAATGTACATATGTTCATACACTTGCATATTGCATCATTAGGCTTCAAAAGCATGCATAAAACCAAACTTAGCATATGAGTGATACATGGTGATAAATGACATGTAGAAGTTGCTAGAAGTTCGCATTTAGCCTCACATGCAAGTTATCATAAGGGATATGATAACTTTCATGTTGCCAAAATGCAACCTTTAAAATAAAGCTTGGAGCTTTATGCTCACAACCTCAAGTTTAACTTGCATAACATTGCAACATGTGTCATACATAATGATTAAACCAACTTGCATAGCATAATGATCAACCAAACTTGCATATTATAATGATCAACCAAACTTGCATATCATAATGATCAACCCCAAACTTGCATCATTCATTTAACTTTAAAGTTCAATAAAAAGAAAGTAGAAAAGGGCTTACAATGCTATGAAGACACAAATGAATATTTATTATAAAGATTGATACGAAGCCCTTATGCAAGCACCAAAATATGAAAGCCCCAATTGAAAACCCTTGCACCAAATCAATAAAAATCCTTGCTTTGAAATAGAAATGTTGCAACTTGACTTGAATGCAAACTAAGAACACTAATACAAGTTTGAAAACACTTGTATGAACTCACAATCTCTCATAGAAATAAACTTAGGAATTTTAGCATGAGAGTGGAGGCCATGAGAGGAACCAATTTGACATAGTTTAGTTGTGGGATTGAATAATGGTGATTTAGGCTAGGTTTAGGGGTCATTTTATAGAGGATTAGGATAGTATTAGCCATAAGATTAACCCTAGATTCAATCAGAGCCATCAAATCCCGTCACTAGCCAACAAAACAGGTCAAAACAACCAAAATGGTGCACCTGGCTGCCTGGGTCCGACCAGGCAGGTCGACCCCTAGTTCAACCCTGGGGTCGACTCCCCAGTCGACCTGCCCCCCCCCCCCCCCGGTCGACTCCCAGGTCGACCCCTAGGTCGACCTGGTTTGGGCGGGATTTTTCCCGCCTACCCCAAATTTTCTGAAATTCGAATCTGTTTCGAATTTGAATTTTTCGTGAAACTTCGCGAGGCCATATCTCGGTCATACGGACTCCTATTTTCGAAAACTCGGACTCTGTTTCGCGTATTTTTCCAAGACGAACGCAATGGCACAGCCCGTTTCCCTTGATTCAGGTTTTACAATTTAATTCTGCCTTGATTTATGTTATAACATGTTATTCAAAAATACGGGTTGTTACATTCTCCCTTCCTTAAAGGATTTCGTCCCCGAAATCTCCAAGTTAGGAAGAATGTATCCTACCATCCTTCATCCATCTACTCAAAACATCATCCACGTGCAGTCATTGTCCTCAAAGGATTCTAAATGTTGTATGATCATATGCAAAGGTGTGTGTATATGTACTTATCTAATGCGAAAATCAGGCGGTTACTGATACAGTAATCCTCCTTAATGCAAAGTATGTTAGTGAAATGAGTCCATATGTATGCAAATTCCTAACATAACTCATAGTCTCTACATGAGTGCACATAACATTCGTCCATATGCAACATCCATGTGATAGCATAACAAGTTTCATCCATGAATAAGTATAAGCACTCATGCATATGCAACATGAAAGTGTGTGAGCCGAGCTTAGTGCCTAATGTGTATCATGCATCCACGAGTATCCACGTGCAAACACTTGCAACCACTTGCAACCATCAAGCATAACATGTTTCAAATACATGTTTCATCCAAAGGGTTTCTACCTAAGGTTCTCATGACATGATTAACGAGATAACAAGATAAACAAGATAAACATGGATAGCAAAAGAAAGATGTATTGACTAGGAAAAGAGATCGAGAATGTACCCTTAAAAAGAAATTGATAAAGCCCACGCATCTTCTCCTCGGTTTCCCAAGTTGCATCTTCGTCGGCTTCACCCCACTGAACTTTCACCAATTTGACTTCTCGATTCCTTAGTTTCTTGATCTCTGTTCCCAAGATACGAATCGGAGCTTTTCTCAAGGTTGCCTCTTTCTCTACCTCAATGTCTTCAAGAATGCTTGGTTCAACCACCTCAGCGGACTCATGTAGGCACTTTCGGAGATGCGAGACATGAAATACATTATGCACTCCGACTAGCTTTTCGGGCAATTCCACCTTATAGGCCATCTTTCCAATTCTCTCTATGATAGGGAAGGGTCCTACGAATCTTGGTGCTAGCTTCCCAACTGCTCCAAAACGTACCACATTTCGCAAAGGAGAAACCTTCACGAAAACCATGTCTTCCACTTCGAATTCCAAATCTGGCCTTCGCTTGTCAGCATAGGATTTCTGTCTATCTTGGGCCGCTTTCATCCTTCTTCTCACTAATTCAACTTTCTCGGATGTGTCTCGTATCATATCGGGCCCAAGTATATGTCTATCTGTTGTCTCCCACCAACAAGATGGTGACCTACACGGCCTCCCATACAAAGCTTCAAATGGTGCCATCCCTATGCTGGCTTGATAGCTATTATTATACGCAAACTCTACAAGAGGGAGGTGGTCTTCCCAAGTACCACCAAAGTCAAGAACACAGAGCCTCAAAAGATCGTCTAGCACTTTATTCACCCTTTTGGTTTGGCCATCCGTTTGAGGATGATAGGCCGTACTCAGATTCAATCGCGTACCCATCGCTTCTTGCAAACTGTTCCAGAACTGGCTAGTGAAAATTGGATCACGATCGCTAACTATGCTAGAAGGAACTCCATGCTACCGCACTATTTCTCGAAGATAAATAGATGCCAGCCCTGATGCGGTCCTCATGCTCTTTGCTGGGATGAAGTGAGCACTCTTCGTAAGTCTGTCAACTATGACCCATATGCTTCTGTTCCCTCTCCTTGACCTAGGCAATCCATCCACAAAATCCATAGAAATACTCTCCCACTTCCATTGCGGGACCTCCAATGGATGTAATAGCCCACATGGTTTCTTTGACTCGGCTTTCACTTGTTGGCACACCATGCACTTTGAAACATACTCTGCCACATCTTTCTTTATTCCATCCCAAAAGAAAATGCGCTTCATATCCCTATACATCTTATCTCTTCCCGGATGTATAGCCATCTTCGAGTGATGCGCTTCTTCAAGAACTCTATGGACTAAATCTCCCACTCGAGGAAAACATAATCTCCCATCATGCCTTAGCCATCCTTTATCATCAATAGTATATCTGGCAAGGTGACTAGACGTCTCACCACGAATCAACTTGTCCATAACTTCGACTATCTGTGGATCTTCCTTCTGCGAAGCCCCAACTTGATCAAGCAGTGCGGGTCTAAGCTCAAGGGATGCTAATGAACCCGTCATCGACTCAACAGCCGTCGTGAAATCAAAGGTTGCCAAGAATTCCAAGTTCTTCATCTCAATGAACAAGGGGCTCAAAGTCAATCTCTTTCTGCTTAGTGCATCCGCCACAATATTACCCTTGCCACGGGTATAAGCTATCTCGAAGTCATAAGAAGCCAAGAATTCCATCCACCTTTGCTGCCTTAGTGTGACGGCAAGGAATTTCGCTCGGTCCGAACCAGTCGCTAAACCGACCCAGACCGTTCGAAACACCCTATCGTTTGAGAACAGGACAAAACAGAACGCATACAGAAGAACATTTCATTGTATATAACAACAATGCATCAGATTACAAGAATATACAGAGTATAAATGAATATAACACAGAAATATCAGAGATTTAAATTACATTTTAAACACAAAGCAGCGGAAATTAATACAATACACAACTAGAATGAGATATACGGATACAAAGCTTTCCGGATATCGTTCCAGCTGTAAACCAGGATCCTGTGAATATAAATCTGCAAAACCAAAACTACTAGCTGCCCGTGTCAAAATAAGGGCACCCAGAGTTTAGGTTAAAACAATAAACTCCAGGTCAGTCATGGGACTGGTGTGAGAACTAAAACAGTTAATCTTTATTTTAAATCATTAGGTAAATCAAGGGACCACGCCGTATAACACGGAACGGGTTTCCTCCCAAGAATACCAGTGCATAAAACAAACAGCGCAATGCTAAATGAAGAAAAATGAAGCTGTTATAAGACCCAGGTCCTATCACACAATGCAACGCAAGCCGGGGGATAGGGTTTTCCCTTATAACATCCAAAGAATGCTTGATACGTTTAAAACAAATCATTTGATACTATTATAAGTGCATAGTGTATAAAACAACTTGAAATCATAAGTATCAATCATAGGCGGCATGGGTACCATATATCATGTCGCCATATATAGGTTTACAAATAAAATCACAAATGTCACGTATTTGGAAATTGGATTTCCGTCTATGAACCGAGGCAAAAGATAGTCCTCAACCGATTCGAGACGCTCTAGCCCGCCCCTCAGGAACAGCCGCAACTGCCCCTTGGATCCTCAGGGCCGGTCCACCGATGTGGATTATTATGCCTGAACACTACGTCTCCCCACCCTATGGGGTGTAAGTCTGGTCCGTCAGCCGACCAGAATGCATCGGCCGAAACCGATATAACCGAGGCGCCTCGCAACAGCAACAACCACATAAGTCAAACTCGTCAGGGCGTGTAAAACCACTGACGCCACTTCTAGCTAGAAAGAAACGTATGCCCTCCCTGACGTCCGTCTCCTGTTTTTGGTTCATACCGGGTGTGAAACTCGCGAAGCAAACGTTACACAAAGCTACGCCACAAAGGCCGTGCTTTGATCATCACCACAAGACTTTGCTTTTCAACAGAAGCCTCGATCAATTGCCACTTAGGCATGCCACACAGGCAATTCACTCCATGCGTTTGATATCCATCAATATATAACCCCTGAGCTCGTACGTCTCAGAGAAGGGCGTTAAGCAAGAGAATAAATTCTCCGTCGCCAAACAGATATATATTTAATAGAAATCAATCACACAGACTAAATTCCAATGTCAGACACACAGTCCATTTACAAGTCCGTTCTGGGTCTGAACGAAACCGGAGGCACCTAGTACCCCGCATATCCATCGATCTCCAAGTACGTCTGGACGATCGCTAACTGTTTCCATCTTCTTGGGTGTACAGCCCAATCAAGATCATCAGTAAGCACCCAAACGACGTGAAGACCTCCGGTCTTCGACCATCGTCTTCATCTTCGACTTATCGTCGTATCAGTTATTCAGAATGGGATAAACCCGGTCTTTCCGAATAACTCGCGTATATTTTAAATAAGTGTTACACAAACACAACATACACCTCATTCCAATTCATCAGTCACTAACAGTAAATTAATCAAGAGAATAATTTCCCAAATATTAACCCCGAAGGCCGAAACCAACATCAGATCAATATCCAGAAAACCATTCTGCTTGGCTAACCGACAATTAGTTTCTAAATTTCACATTCATAGGGAAAGGTTCCCATAAATTTTATCAAAGATAAATTCTTGAATTTATTCTTTAATCTATTTTTGAATATCAATTCGAACTAGTCGGGATTAGCGAACCTTACCGAAGTAATCATTTATTTTAATTTCCCCATCCCAACCTATTCATCCCATGAAGTAAAACTGGTTATACTTCATATCTAACACCACAGTGTTATCGGTAAATTCAATTACCATTTCACGTTCAAATCTAATTAAAGATTTAACTATCGCCTGGAGCAAAACTGGTGATACTCCGTTTTCGATCATTTCAATCTAATTAAAGATTCATTAAAACTCCACTTAGTTTTAATCTGTGATTGGGTTAAAGAATCAGTGTCATTTAAAACACGGTTCACGATAAACCCAAAATCACATCACATTTCAATCAGTCCCTAATTGTAAATTAGCAAGTGAGCAATTCCCTAAGTATTAATCCCGAAGGCCGAAACCAACATCAGATCAATACCTCGGAAACTATTCAACTTAACTAATCTCCAGTTAGTTTATGATTTTCTTAACTCCTTTAGGTCTAAGAACTGTATTATTGAAGATACCGTTCACGACAACCCAAAATCACATTTCATTAATGATCGGGTTAAAGAACGTGTGTTATTTACAACACTGTCCACGATAAACCCAAAAATCAATATCAATTCAATTCCAATTAAACATTATTTAATTGGTACACTTCATTAAATCTAAATAAAAAGATTTAATCTTTTTCCACTGGGTTCAAGAACAGTGTTAATGAAGACACCATTCACGACAAACCCAAATCACATTTGATATTAAATACAAGGCTCTGAATAGAAAATATCCTGGCTTATACTCAATATCAAATTCTACGATTAACAAATGTCGTATTGGAAATAACGATATAAATATATATATATCTTTCAAATTTCCATAACAACACCTGTATAATCACGAATTTCAACATCGAAATATTCCGAAGACAATTTCGATTCAAATCCATTCCAATGCAATCATTGGAAATTTTGGTTATTTTTAAAACCCTTTTCGAATTCAATTTATTTATTTAAAAATAAATAGAATTATAATTCTAGTTCAAAACTAGTTCAATTCGATAAAAATCTATTTTTATCTTTTCAAATATGGAGTTTTTCATCCCAATTCTTCTCAAATCATTTCTTATGATTTTACACAAATTATTACTATTTTTAATAATTTTATCAAGGCCCGTACAGTCGATTTCCATCAACGGCCATCGAACTGCACTTACAGCGACCTTTTTCGAATTTGATTTGGACGTATCTCCAAATCCAACCGTTAGATTTCAAATTTCTAACCTTCGTTAGAAAGCTCTCTTCGATACGAACCCAACGGTTCCGGTTTTAGGAGAATCCGACGGTCGGATCTCCCGTAATGTCCGTTTGAAATAAATGGTCGAAATTCACGAACTGCCGCGGCGCGGCGCGTTCTATTCAGGCCATTATATTATATATATAATATATATAATATATAATCCGTCGATTTCTATTTAAAACGAATTATATAAATGGTTTTGAATTCGTTTCAAAAACATTTTCAACTTCCATTTCAATTCAAATCAAAATTGAATTCTTCTTTATAAATTCGTTTTAAAATTCATTTCTACTCAATTCAAATTTCAATTCAATTTGAATTCATTTCAATTCATTTTGAAATCGTTTTCAATTCAATTCATTTTGAAATCGTTTTCAATTCATTTCATTTCGAAATCGTTTTCAATTCAATTCATTTCGAAATCGTTTTCAATTCAATTCATTTCGAAATCGTTTTCAATTCAATTCATTTCGAAATCGTTTTCAATTCAATTCATTTCGAAATCGTTTTCAATTCAATTCATTTCGAAATCGATATCGTTTACGTCAAAATGGCGTCCATCTACTCAACACGGCTTCATAAATTTCTATTTTCAAATATTCTATTTCAAATATTTCTTTTTCAAAATAGTTGTTATTATCAAAATATTTCGTTCAACACATGACCAAACTCAATGAATGAGTACTGTCAACACATGAACTTTTATTTTATATTGATAAAGGTGTAAATTTTATTACTAAAATATTACGTTCAACACATGACCAATCTCAATGAATGAGTACTGTCAACACATGAACTTTTATTTTATATCGATAAAGGTGTAAATTTTATTACTAAAATATTTCGTTCAACACATGACCAATCTCAATGGATGAGTACTGTCAACACATGAACTTTTATTTTATAATATTCTTTATTTTTCAAATTGGAATGAGGCCCAATCAATTACCATATAAAGATTTTTTATATGGATTTCCATACAACACATGTATTTAATAGCATTGAAAATAATCAACCATCAACCAAAGTGCACTACACTGTATAAGCATCAAATATAGATATTCAACGCTTATAACAGCCTGTCAATCAATCGATCGACATATTTAATCAATCAGGATGAGTGAACTTCAAATTTCATCCCAACACCCGTGTTGGGTTTCAAACAATCAAACGCATATTTTATTCGTGCAGTTGGGCGATGTGTAAAATTTATCGACCCAATCAATGTCCTTCAAATAGGTGTACATAAACAAACCGTTCGGTTTATAAATGAATATTTTATTTTATTCACTTCACGTTAAAAATTATACTTTTAACGATAAAACATTTTATTCCAACTTATGAATTTCTATTCAATTCAAATTTCAATTCAATTTGAATTCATTTCAATTCATTTTGAAATCGTTTTCAATTCAATTCATTTTGAAATCGTTTTCAATTCATTTCATTTCGAAATCGTTTTATATTCAATTCATTTCGAAATCGTTTTCAATTCAATTCATTTCGAAATCGTTTTCAATTCAATTCATTTCTTCAATAAAATGATATTTTTATTTTTCTAACTTATTTTAGAAAATTTCGGCGGCATAACGGCACGATACTAGAAACGGGACGAGGCCTAGCCTTATCCCCGGTCTAGTGAAGGCCCACGCCATTCACACATCAATCAAATCAATTCGTTATGCAAACCACAAAATTTGGAGTAAGAGTCTAACCTAGCCATACTCCTTCGCCTTATAACGGCGCACGTCTAATCCTAACCAATTTATCGATTCGATTTTTTTTTCACACCACAAATCACATTCAAACCAATATCGCAATCAATCACCAAACAGTCAAACAAACAAGTCCATGGTCTGTGGACGATTGTGTCGGGTGCTACTAAGCACCGTCTGCATCCTAGTATATATATATAGCTAGAAAAAGAAATTGAAAGGTGAGAAATTCTCACATATAGCTATCCTAGCTCCACGGCACTTCCTTTGCAGAAGTCTTCGTCGTTTCGCCTTTTTGTCACCTTCGTTGTCCGCTTTCACTACATATGTAAAAATCGAGTTTTTACTTCGCTATTCAATATATAAAAATCGAATTTTTAGTTCGCTATTCAATATATAAAAATCGAATTTTTAGTTCGCTATTCAATATATAAAAATCGAATTTTTAGTTCGCTATTCAATATATAAAAATCGAATTTTTAGTTCGCTATTCAATATATAAAAATCGAATTTTTAGTTCGCTATTCAATATATAAAAATCGAATTTTTAGTTCGCTATTCAATATATAAAAATCGAATTTTTAGTTCGCTATTCAATATATAAAAAAATCGAATTTTTAGTTCGCTATTCAATATATAAAAAATCGAATTTTTAGTTCGCTATTCAATATATAAAAATCGAATTTTTAGTTCGCTATTCAATATATAAAAATCGAATTTTTAGTTCGCTATTCAATATATAAAAATCGAATTTTTAGTTCGCTATTCAATATATAAAAATCCAATTTTTAGTTCGCTATTCAATATATAAAAATCGAATTTTTAGTTCGCTATTCAATATATAAAAATCGAATTTTGACATCATCTATATAGTAAAGACTATATTTTTAATACCTTTAACTAACAAAAATCTTAACTTTTAACTAAGAAGAATTCGATCTTTAACCAATTAAAAATCTTTTATTCATGAAAATCTAGACTTTTAGCATCATAAAAATCTCGCCTTTCTTGCGTTAAAAATCCCACCTTTTCTTGCTATAAAAATTCTAACTTTGCATGTTGTTTATACATAAACTGAAAATCAAAATAAATGTTAATAAAAACTTACTTTTTCTTTGAAGAAAGTCGCCTTACTGTTGGAGAATTGAAGGAGGTGGGGAGCTACGTCGTTCCCTGGAGGTGGTGAACTGTCGCGGCAGACCTAGGGGGTTAGGGCAGGCGGGCTTCGTCGGAGGGGGAGGTTTCAGGCGAGGTCGGGTGGCCTAGGGCCCACGTCGGCGGGGTCAGGTCTACTAGGGGGTGCGGTGCTGATTTAGGGCAGAGGGGGGGGGGGGTGTTCGATCGCGCCCGCGAGGGAAGGGGGGGTTTCGTGGCGCCTGGGGGGGGTTTCGAGGTGGCGCCCCACCTCTGTGGAGGCGGCGACGACTGATCGGGGGGGGGGGGGGGGGGGGCGCTCCTCCGATCCTCGTCCCTCTTTTTTTTTCTTTTTTCGATTGCAAATATGAGGGGGGGGGGGCAGAACGGTTAAAGGGGGAGGAAGAGATTTTATTTTTTTATTTTTTTTATTATTTTATTTGCTAATAGTTGACTTTTACATATGACCTCGTAACGAGGCCCACCGCCTGTCGCCCATAGCGTTTTACCCCCATTCCGAACACAATGGGATATGTATCGTAGGTTGATTCGACTGTTACAATCAGTTTCCGTTAAAATCAACATATAACTCTATATTTTGAATTTTAACGTGCATTTCATTTTACCGGGGTCACATACTAACTCTAAAAATTCCAGAAAAATATTTTCTAGCTTCGTATTGACTATACGGTTCTAACAAAACTAGTTTCGTCGAATTCTGAGACCGTTTGCAAAATGTCCATTTTTAAGGGCCTGAATTCCATAGCGACTATTCATAATTTTCAACTGGACATATCTTTTGATTCCCGCTATGAAATTTTGATTATTCGGATTCGATAGAGAGATATTATCAATTAGATCCTATCATTTTTGGTTTCACTAAAATCCGGATTGTTTTGCACCCGGTACATTCAATTTAAGTTTGAAATCGAATTATCGAACTACCGAGCCATTTTCAATTCTATTTATAATTATATATAAATATTTATATTCTAACGACGACGCGTATAAATATATACGTTCGAATTCTATTCAAAATAAATTCCTCGACAATATTATTTAAAATAATTCATTTTAAATATTCAAAATTCGCTAAAATTGCCAAAATAAAAATTTTAAACTGGCCCAGATTTTCCGGGTTGTTACACTTAGATTCAGATCTTTTTGCGAGAAGAGGTATTTGAGTGACTTATGATCAGTATACAACTCCAACCTTTCGCCTAGAAGATAGTGGCGCCAGGATTTGAGTGCAAAGACGATCGCTGCTAACTCCAAATCGTGAGTGGGATAGTTCTTCTCATGAAATTTAAGTTGCCTACCCCCATAACATATCACTCTTCCCTCTTGCATCAGAACAACTCCTAACCCCGTGCCACATGCATCAGTGTACATGGTAAACATCTTACCACTATCGGGTAATGCCAAAACTGGAGCTGAGGTAAGGACTCTTTTGAGCTTTTGAAAAGCAAGCTCACACTCCAAGTCCCATACAAAGACTAAGTTCTTCTTCCTCAACTTAGTAAGAGGGGCCAAAATCTTAGCGAAGTCCCTGATGAACTTCCTATAGTAGCCCGCCAGACCGAGAAAGCTTCTTACTTCGGTTGCATTCCTAGGAGTCTTCCAGTCTTGAACCACAACCACTTTCGCGGGATCCACCGCTATGCCTTGCTTAGAGACTATATGTCCAAGAAACCGGACTTCCCTTCTCCAGAAATGACACTTGGAGAACTTGGCTTTCAACTGATGCGCTCTAAGCGTATCCATCACTTCCTTGAGATGTCTGGCATGTTCTTCCTCATCCTTTGAGAAGATCAGAATGTCATCCACGAAGACGACCACGAACTTGTTAAGGAACTCCCTGAACACCCTACTCATCAAGTCTACGAAGTAGGCGGGTGCGTTAGTCAATCCGAATGGCATGACAAGCCATTCAAAGAATCCATCCGAAGTCCTAAATGCAGTCTTATCGATGCTATCCTCAGCCACTCTAAGCTGATGGAATCTGGTGGCTAGATCGAGCTGAGAGAAAACAGAAGCACCAACCAGCTGATCAAAGAGATCATCAATCCTCGGTAAAGGGTGCCTATTCTTCTTTGTCAGTTTGTTCAACTCTCGATAATCAACACATAGACGAAGCGAACCATCCGCCTTAGTAGCGAATACCACCGGGGCACCCCATTCAGAAATGCTTCGTCTAATAAAACCCTTCTCAAGCAGCTCCTTGATTTGCTTACTGAGCTCTCTCCTTTCATGTGGGGCCATGTGCCTAACGGGCAATGATACTGGCTTGGCATTATCGACTAGATAAATGCGGAAATCTATCTCTCGTTTAGGGGGTAACCCCTTAACTTCTTCAAAGACATCGGGATAGTCTCGGACCACCCTTACAGATTGCAGATCATCGATGGACGATTCGAGAGATTCAAGATAACATAACATGACGGGACCTCTAGGGTTACAAGAAATTTCTAGGGTATTACCGAGGCGAGTCATGAGCCTCGACCCTATGTTCACAATCGAGAATGGCTCCATAACTGGACAACCAATCCATGCCCAAGATCAACCCATATCCCGTGAACCCGAGAACATAAGCATTACACATGAATTCTACGGTCAATATAGAAATCTTCAAATCCTCACAAATCATAGATAGATGGGCGGAACCCCCAATTGGATTTGAAACACAAACGGGATCCTCAACTAAGCTAGTACTTAGGTGCAAACTTTCAACAATGTCAGAAGAAATAAAACTATGCGATGCGCCAGAATCAAATAAGGTGCGAACAGGATAATCAGAAATATAAACAAGATTTTCTACAGAAATGCTACCTCGATCCTGAACTGGAGCGGCGTTGAGAGCATGCACTTGCCCTCCAGAAGGTCCTGCACGCTGATTCTGCCCTTGCCCTTGTCCTTGCTTCTTGGGGTAATCCTTGCTAAAATGTTCGGTCTCTCCACAATGAAAGCATTCGCCAGACTTCCTCTTCCTCTTCTTACAGTCTTTAGCTATGTGCCCAACATTCCCACAGTAGTGGCATTTTCTTGGATCCGTCGCCTTGGCCTTGTTGCCCTTGTTGTTCTTGTTGTTTTTGTTGTTCTGATTGCTCGGATTTCCTCCCCACTTGGAGTCTGTCTTCTTGGCTTGAGTCTCATTAGCCTTGACTTCCTTCTTGGCATTCTTATCGTCTCCTTGAAGCAATGCCATGTCTACTAGTCCCTCAAAAGTGGCCCCCATGGGTATATGAGATAGGGCCAAACCCTGTAACGGCTCATTCAACCCTCGTGCAAAGCGTAAAGCCTTCTTCTGAGGAGTATTAACCATGTCCAAACTGAATCGGGCGAGCTTGTTAAACTCATTCACATACCCCCTTACTGTCATGTCCCCTTGCTTCAAAGATATGAACTTCTCCAATTGCAAATTCGCCTCAGCTGATGATAGAAACTTGAGCCCAAATCTTGTCCTAAAGTCGGCCCAAGTCTCTATAGGCCTCGTAGCATTGGTGACCTCCCACCAATAAGCAGCTTCTTCCTTTAATAACCATGCTGCCAATAAAACCTTTCTATGATCTTGCACATCAAAGATGGCCAAGAGATCTTCAGTTTCTTTCAACCAATTTCTTGCCTCCACAAAAGTCTCCGTCCCAATAAAGTTCTTGCCCCCCATCGCCTTAAAGTCTTTGCAAATCTTAGCGAAATCTGCTTGCGGATTCTGAGGAGGAGGAGGAACCTCAGTTATATTGGGGGTATTTGCTGGCCCACATCGTTGGCCCTAGCTTCCAAGTACCTCCGGAACCATCCGGGAATGGTCACTCCCTCGGGAAGGTTAAGATCGGCCATACTGAAAAAGAAAAAAGATAGATTCAGAACGAAGAAACGAAGGATAGTGCTATGGCTTTTGGGGAATAGCTTTTTTAAAATAACTAGACTATTCTTGGAAAATACTTAATTGGCTTTTGAAAATAGTTTTTCAAAAGGTAAGTTTCAAAAACACTTTTGCTCAAATCTTGTAAACCTTATGCTCTGATACCAAGTGTAACACCCCACCTCCGCCAGGGTAACTCTTGCAAGCACACTGGCTTTGGAGGGGCGTTTAGACAAGGTAAACATGCATGCAGATATCACAAGACAGAACATATAAGTAAAACAGTGTAGTAAAGCAGCGGATAAAACTTGCATTTCCAAAACCATAGTTAAGTTACAACAATGTACTTAGTCATTATTTTCCAACAAACAAAGTCTAGAGAAAAGCATAAACTGAAAAACTGAAATACATAAAGTACTATCCCCAAAGAGAAGTGATAAACCATAGCTAGCTCAATGCCCAAATATGTACATGAGCAAATCCGGTAAGTAAGCTGTAAAGATCCAAGCTAAGCTCCAATGTTCCCACCCTGAGGACCTGAGGGGGGGGGACGGAAGAAAAGAGGTGAAAGAAAATAGGTCAGTCATAAAGACTGGTAAGCCCTACTACTATCTGTCCATGAACTAGTAAAGTTAACTGGCATGAGAACCTGAGATGAACATAAGGATAACAACATACTGGCATGATGATTAACTAACAAGATAGGTAAAGGTGTCATCGCATAATCAAGGTTAAGTTTTGTACCACGGGTGTACTAGCATTCTAACATGTCAAGTAAGAACAAGAATTGATCCCTTGGCCCAAGCTTGGCCAAATATCATGAGATGACCTGAATCAAGGTCCAACTACACGGTCTAGTTGATCGGCTCCTTATAAGCCTAACTCGTCAAGTGTCGGTGTCATACGGCCCAAACATGCAATGTAGTCAAACTGCGCTAGGTCCACCCTAGGGTGTATCAAGTCCTAGGGTGTCAACCTCGGACACCAATCAAATATGCGCAGTCTAGATCTACTGGTACCCGTGCCTGATTCTCCAACTCCGGACTATGTGCACGACCATAGTCCGCCTGGACCTACACCGGAGTACCTACTCAGCCGTCATTTTGGTCGCTTACATGTCAGCCCAGTAATCGTGCCCCACCCTAGCCTAGTCCTAGGGTCTATTGATACTAGCAAGAGGGTTACTGCTGAAAAGGACCACGCAGTTAGGGTTTCCTTAACGGGTTAAATGTGGTTAACCCAATCCAAACGTGGATTAAACTGGTTAAGTGTACCCAAGATTCATGACTTAACCCCGATTAACCCATCAAGCCCAAATTGATTAAGTATTAAGTGGAGCATGACTTAACCCTAATCAGGAGGCATTAATTAATTAACTTAATGTGCTTTAACCTCTCACATTAGACTTTGTTGTGGTTACTAGTTAAGCCGGGCGGGTCCGGGTAGCTTTACACCACAACTTGGTCTAACCTCGGGTTCGAGCACAACATGACCAACTTCTCACATTGGGTCCTATTGTTTGTAGCCACTAGTTAAGCCGGGCGGGTCCGGGTAGATTTATGCTACAAACTCAACCCAACCTCGAGTTGGCCACACTCATATTTTCTAAGTGTCATGTCCATTATGTTTCCAAAACATAATTACAAGTTAACATATCATGTTATGTTATAAAAATCATGTTCATGTCCCAACCCCAACGTAATCCCATCGTTTACATAGTCGCAACAACACATAAAGGATAAAATAGGGAACTTGGCATAATCATGACAAAAAGGTGTTGAAGCCACAAGTTTATCATGGTGGCATATGAAATGTACATATGTTCATACACTTGCATATTGCATCATTAGGCTTCAAAAGCATGCATAAAACTAAACTTAGCATATGAGTGATACATGGTGATAAATGACATGTAGAAGTTGCTAGAAGTTCGCATTTAGCCTCACATGCAAGTTATTATAAGGGATATGATAACTTTCATGTTGCCAAAATGCAACCTTTAATATAAAGCTTGGAGCTTTATGCTCACAACCTCAAGTTTAACTTGCATAACATTGCAACATGTGTCATACATAATGATTAAACCAACTTGCATAGCATAATGATCAACCAAACTTGCATATTATAATGATCAACCAAACTTGCATATCATAATAATCAACCCCAAACTTGCATCATTCATTTAACTTTAAAGTTCAATAAAAAGAAAGTAGAAAAGGGCTTACAATGCTATGAAGACACAAATGAATATTTATTATAAAGATTGATACGAAGCCCTTATGCAAGCACCAAAATATGAAAGCCCCAATTGAAAAACCCTTGCACCAAATCAATAAAAATCCTTGCTTTGAAATAGAAATGTTGCAACTTGACTTGAATGCAAACTAAGAACACTAATACAAGTTTGAAAACACTTGTATGAACTCACAATCTCTCATAGAAATAAACTTAGGAATTTTAGCATGAGAGTGGAGGCCATGAGAGGAACCAATTTGACATAGTTTAGTTGTGGGATTGAATAATGGTGATTTAGGCTAGGTTTAGGGGTCATTTTATAGAGGATTAGGATAGTATTAGCCATAGGATTAACCCTAGATTCAATCAGAGCCATCAAATCCCGTCACTAGCCAACAAAACAGGTCAAAACAGCCAAAATGGTGCACTTGGCTGCCTAGGTCCGACCAGGCAGGTCGACCCCTAGGTCAACCCTGGGGTCGACTCCCCAGTCGACCTGCCCCCCCCCCCCGGTCGACTCCCAGGTCGACCCCTAGGTCGACCTGGTTTGGTCGGGATTTTTCCCGCCTACCCCAAATTTTCTGAAATTCGAATCTGTTTCGAATTTGAATTTTTCGTGAAACTTCGCGAGGCCATATCTCGGTCATACGGACTCCGATTTTCGAAAACTCGGACTCTATTTCGCGTATTTTTCCGAGACGAACGCAATGGCACAGCCCGTTTCCCTTGATTCAGATTTTACAATATAATTCTGCCTTGATTTATGTTATAACATGTTATTCAAAAATACGGGTTGTTACAATAAACAACGGAAACAACAAATCCTAGATAGTAGAAAATAATACATCAGCCTCCTGCTCATCCAGGATCAGCATCATCGTCCTCATTAAGATCTATCACCTATCACCTGCTACTCAGTCTACCCATCCACAATCGGATAAACAACACACAGTAATAAGAGGGAGACATAAAATCTTAAGTCAGACAAAAACCTTAGTGAGTGATAAAACTACTACCGATCAACTAATCTACCAACAACAACAAAGAATAACTACCACATGTCTTCCCCACATCCGACAGTGATAGCCTTTACAACCACCTAAGTAGTAATAACAATATATTCATAGCAATCAATTATCAAGCATAGATCATTCTAATCGATATCGACATCTCCCAAGCACAAGCCCCAAAGGCCTAAACCAACATCAGACAAGCACCCGAGAGATATTTCATTCGGCGTCAAATAATCTACACAAGGCGATACAAGCAAACAACCATTCATCCATGACTTTGGCTATCACTGTCAATCCTGCTTTGAAACCATCGTTAATCGTATAACTGGATGAACTCCTTCTCGTCCGTCAAGGGCTAATGGTAAACCCCGGTTCTAGCAAAACTCCATATGCCATCGTGACTCATATCTCTAGGCCCATCGTGACTGTTCAGGGTACTCGACCAGACATCTTCTAGTCTTTGGGTGCCCTCGTTGTACCCCTGCTTTGAGTCCGCTAGAACTTATGACAACGATAATCTCTCAGCCATCAATAACTCGAGTCATCCACCTTGATGACTATCCACAAGCTCAAGCGCCTTCTCGAGCAACCCTTATCAACGAACTCACCACCTTGAGCCATCTTCACATTCGTTTCATTTCGACAATCAACAAACACATCATAACACTTCAAACATTCTTACTTGAACTCACTTCAAAGTCACATTCATCACTGAACCAAAATAAGATCAAATAATGTTCATTATAGTCAGGTCATCGTCTTGACCGGCCCAAGACCAACGATCCATCAACTTCAAGCTTCGGCCGACCCGACCCCTACCGTTGTACCCCACGACCTTATTCCCCAGGTAGTTTTGACCACGACCGACCCGCTTCTGACGTGCTCTAGCCTTGCGCCTCCCACGATCTATCTCCTTAGGTTGTCCAACGACCTAAGTCTTCGGAGCTTCAACGATCTATCACCCACGACCTAGAGCCACGAATGAAGGACCTGACCAGATCCGCCTCTTTAGGGTTCCCAGCGATCCGAGTCAACTAAGACTGAATGATCCGACCTATGTACCAATGGTCTAAACTTCATTTCTTGGAGCACAAGCCAAACGACCTGAACTTCATGCCACATCATCAACGACCTAAGAAAAACGACCCGACTCCAGATCTGACCAAACTAGCTACAATCTTGACCAAATCATCACCAAACGACAACGAATATTAAAACAACTCATCCAAATCATCCAATTCAACCATCAACACCATATGAAATCATCAACAATACTAAAATGACCACTATTCATCAATAACCATATAAAATTCACCAAATCATGATAAATCAATGAATAAACTAAAACTATGGATCTAACTTGCATAAACATATGAATTAACTTAAGAATTACCGGCTTAAGTTGCTAAATTAAATCCTATGTTGATTCAAATGAAAATATACTTGCCATGACATAGATCTTAGTGAAAACAATGTAAAATGATGAAGATAAGATCGAACAACCCATATACTTGATTGAATCCGTGTGAGAGATGCTTTTCATCCACCAATTCTTCGAATTAACTTGAAATCACTAAATTCCCAATTCGGACAGCGAAGAATGAACTTCAAACCTCTCGATTTGACGCAATCTCTCTTTACTTGATATAGATCTAGCTTCGATTGATGTAAGTCTTAAACCTTCACATGTAGATCTAGAATTTTAATGGTGGAAGGTGTATTTGATTGAGTAAGGAGGATCACGAGCTCAACCAAATGAGAGAATGAAGAAAGTAAACTATTCTCCATGCCTCTAGCCCCTATTTATAGCCTCCCACCAGCCCACTAATGGGCCACACCAAATCAACCCACTAATGGCTTACAAAAACTGAACATAAATTGTGAAACACTAAAACAACGATTCCTCCCAAACCGTTAAACCAAATCTCTAATATGACCACTCTACGGAATTGGCAACATCCTTTCCTTTTCAATAAAATCAATCTCAGCACCTAATTCGATCCCATTCAAAAGTAATCCCCTATACAAAATTGATAGGGGAAAAATGGTCATAAATAAAATAGGTAAAAATTATGGACATGTCTCACATCCCCATAGCCAACATATCAAAATATGAGAATGATCCAATCCTCAGGGAATTAAATAAAAATACTTTACGATCCTCCGATACGTAAAATGCGGATTGTTGCATTCTCCCTCACACCTTTAGTAATTTCGCCCCCGAAATCCAAAGCAAAAAAAAGCAACCAAACTAATTTCGCATGCCTATCATCCATGAGCAGCCAATTTATCATCCAAACTAGCATCCATCAAGCCATGCATCCATAGCCTTAACCTAGCACGAGAAATTCTAACAACGATAGTACAAGCTACAATGATGTAAGGTGACACGGCATTAATGGATCATACTGACGATGAGTTCTGGATGGGTCTTCTTCATACTCACTTTTGTCTCCTACGTACAATTGTCATCATCCTCACTCCATTGCACCTTGACTAGATTAACCATCTTCCTCCTAAGCTGTTTTGTGTCATTCCCCACAACGCGAAGCAGCTTACGAGGCTTCATAACTACATCTTGATTTCTAGATCTTTGTATTGTTCCGGAGATACCACCACATTCGAATCATGTACACAATTCCATAGAAACGATGCATGGAAAACATTTGTGCATACTCGATATCTTCTTAGGTAAATCTAGTATATACGTGAGCTTTCCAATTCGCTCAACTATCGGAATGGGTCCAAAAAACCCTTTGAGCTAACTTCCCTTTACTTCCGAACCAGACCACATGCTTCAATTGCGAAATCTTCACGAGAACCATATCGCCAATGTCGAATTGCGAGCCTTTTCGACGCTTATCGGCATAACACTTATGACGATCTTGGGCTGCCTTCATTCTTTGCTGAACAATCTCGATATAATATGATGTTTCTCTTATCATCTCAGTCCCAAGTATTAACTTATCTCCAGTTTCTAACCAACAAGCTAAAGAATTACATGGTCTTCCATACAATGCCTTGTATGGTTCCATCCCAATGCTTGACTGGTAGCTATTAGTATATGCAAACTCAATTAGATGTAGACGGTCTTTCCATGATCCCCCGAAGTCCAATACACAAGCTCTTAGAAGATCTTCCAAAACTGGTTAACCCTCTCGGTTTGACCATCAGTTTGGGGATGATAAGTCATACTCAAACACAACTCGGCTTCCAAAGTCCCTTGCAAACTCTTCCAAAATCCACTCGTAAACAATGGATCTCAATAACTTACTATGCTCTTTGGGATACCATGGAATCAAACTATCCATTTTATATAAAGCTCATCCAACTTTGATGTCATCCTAGATGATTTAACAGGAATAAACCTTGTACTTTTGGTTAAGTGATCCACGATAACCCAAATTCCTTCGTTTCCTGCCCTGGTTCTAGGTAATCCATCAATAAAATCCATCGATGTCTAATCCCACTTCCACATAGGAACTTCTAACGGCTAAAGCAATCCACTCGGCTTCTTCTGTTCAGCTTTCACCAAATGACATTTCATGCACTTGGAAATTAATTTTCCAACGTCCCTTTTCATCCCCTCCCAGTAGTAGGAACGCCTCATGTCCTCATACATCTTGTTACCACCAGGATGAATCCTCAACTTCGAGTGATAACATTCCTTCAGAATTTCATCTTACAATCCATCGATATTAGGAACAACCAGTCATCCTTTCTTTCGAAGCCAACCGTCTCGATCGACCTCGAATTCCTTATCTTTTAGCTCCAATTTCTGGATAATCTCGACAACTTTACATCACGTTTTTGGCTCTTACCAATCCTTTCGATGAGAGTAAGTCTTATAGATAAGCTTGCCTACATTTCAGGTTCCAACTCACACTGAGGCCTAAAATCAAATTCTGTCATGTACTCAAGGTGCTTCCATTCCAAAAATATCGCTCCCAAACTCATATGTCTTCGACTCAACGCATCTGCCACTGCGTTATCTTTACAAGGAATATAGGCTATACCAAAATCATATAATGCCGGAAACTCTAACCATCTTTGTTGTAGAAGATTCAAATCCTTTTAGGAGAAAAGATACTTTAACGAATTGTTATCCGTAAGTAACTCGAATCGAACTCCCAACGGGTAATGTCTCCATATCTTCATAGCAAACACGATCGCTGCCAACTTCAAATCATGAGTTGGATAATTCCTTTTATGCGGCTTCAGCTGTCGACTCGCGTTGGCCACAACCTTATCCTTCTACATCAGCACTTCCCCAAGTCCGGTGCCACATGCATCAGTGTATACCACCATCTCTTCATTCTCACTTGTAATTGTCATAACAGAAGCACTCGTCAATATCTCTTTCAGGATTTCGAACGCTTGTTCACACTTTTCATCCCATGTGAACACTTGGTTCTTCTTCGTCAATCCTGTTAATGGTGCCGCTATCTTGGAGAAATCCTTGATAAAACGACGATAATATCTCGCCAAACCAAGGAAACTCCGACCATCCATCGCATTCTTAGGTCTATCCCAGTCCTGGATTGCTACCACTTTAGCGGGGTCAATTGCTATCCCATTTCTAGAAACAACATGGCCTAAGAATCTCACTTCACTCTCCCATAAGTGACACTTCGAAAACTTGGCTCTCAGCTGATGCTTTTGCAAGAACTCCAAAATAACTCTCAAGTGTGTCTTTCGCTCTTCCTCATTTCGAGAATAAACCAGAATATCATCCACGAACAAAAGCACGAACTTGTGCAATTGTTATCGAACACCATATTCATTAGATCCATGAAATATGCTGGCGCGTTAGTCAAACCAAATGGCATCACCAACCATTCGAAGAAACCAGATGGTGTCCTAAAAGATGTCTTCAGCACACTTTCCTTTGCCACCCTCAACTGGTGAAATCCCGTTGCCAAATCCATCTGAGAACAGCTTACAATAGTCCACACACAATCTCAACGAGCCATCAACTTTGGTGGCTAACACAACTGGTGCACTCCATTCGGATACACTTCTCTAAATGAGTACTTTTCCCAGAAGGTCACATACTTGCACCTCCAACTCTCGTTATTCCTTAGGCACTATCCACCTAAGAGGCATGACGACAGGTCTAGCATCTTTGACCAAATCGATTATGAACTCAATCTCGCGTTGCGGCGACAACCCTTTGACCGCGTCAAAGACATCATCGAGCTCACTTGCGATCGACACCGATGAAATGTCTTCCCATGGAATCACAAGAGAATATAAATAGCTCATAAAGACACTATCTTCGGGCTTACATTGAATCACAATAATTCTCCCTTCCACATTCCCGATTGTCACCTTCAGCTTCTCGTAATCCACTTTTGTCGCATACCTTAAGCCAGTCCATACCCAAAATAATCCCAAACCCCGCAAACTTCAAAACAAAGAGATCACACACACAAAGGAGCAATCATGACTCAAAAACACTTATAACAACCCGAATTCCGACAAACCAAATTTTTTTTTCAAAATTCTAATCAGTCGAAACCTTTGTTGGCTTTTCTGGTATCCTACAGAAAAGATAAAGATAATAAACATATTAGAGCTCAGAAAACATCTTATAGCGGAATGAAATAAAATATAATATAATCAAATATAGCCTTAACCAGATAATAATAATGCCTAACCAGTATCCAAAGCTATTTTTTCTCTGCCACAAATCTAACCTGCGAGTATGTTATGAGGAGGGAGTCAGAACACAAGTTTTGGTGACAGGATTTAAACTACACATTTTGGACAACCTTACATATACCGTTCAGTTACATTTTGTTATTTATTAGGTTACTTGGGTTAATAGCACTCAATGCTTACACACACGTCGTAACCATCTATTTTCCAGTGGATTAACCTAATACAATATACATGTAGCAACCCCCTACATTAAGGTACTCCCCATGGTACCCCACTTGCACGGTCTCCGCAGTAACACCATAGAAATATATGTAGTCCCTCATCCTACGCTGGAACGACGTACGGATCTCTGTATAACAATGCTACATTCCACATAGAACCGCCATCGCCATGCTACGTAAGCATACGGACTGCCATATTTGATCAAATCAGGTTCCATCACAGAGTAATGCCCTAGAGTCTACGATACACCACCCAGAGAAGACATGCATGTATCTAGACTTTCTCATGTACGTATCGTTAATCATACTCGATGCCTTAACCTTTACGATACACCATCCGAAAACGGTATGCATGCATCTACATGTATTATCTATCGTGCACCGAGTTCCGTAACAGGTTTATATCAGAAACATGGAACTCGGTCGGGAGCTTTTTCGGATATCTGTATACACATATGCTATGGTCTGCATTTTCACGGTGGCTATGGTCCCGTCAGAACCCTCTCTCAACTAGTGAAAGACAAACAAAATTGAGAGCTAGTGACGTGGCCTAAAAAAACAACAAACAACATCTAGTTGGCATGTCCCGTAACCAAAGCCTTGATAGTGAAAGGTCGATGGTCTGTAGGTTTAGCTCCCCGTATTTCCGCATTATGCATCACGTTCACTATCGATGGCTGGTACCCAACGATTACTATCAATCAGATGGTTAGACCCACCAATGGAAAATAGATAAGATGCTCTTAACCCTCCTAGTCACAAGGCAACAAGATCGTTGAATCACCTATGCCACCCTACAACCTTCTAACTACACCCTATCGTGGCAATCAAGGTATACTCACTGGGTAGTAACGCGCAGACCAAACCCCTATGAGCACAGCCCAAGCGCTTCCACCGCACAGAGGACTACCAGGAGTACCCTCCACGTCCCAGGAAGCCGCGTGCTTTCCCTTCCAGTCCTTAGGAGCTAGCAGAATATCAGTAGAACAATATGCAAAACAGGCAGAACAATCAAATGGGCGTGCACCCCCCCCCCCGGTGTCTCATTACACCACGATGATCTACCCCGTTGGGTTATCCACCTTTAGACGTACGGACTGGTCCAAGTGCCTCAGGTTGATGTGTTATTAGACCCTATGCCTAAACATTTAATTATGCACTTGCTCTACGTCATCAGATTTCCAATTAACGTGGTTATTTCAAGTCATATTGACTTCTTATTCAGGTTACCAAGTTCCTCATGCTTATTAATTTCAGTTATATAACTTAATCCATTTAAGTTCACTAATAAGCCTTTAACATGTTATTCTTATCACCAGATTTTAGATTCTAAACTTTACAGATAACATGTTCTTCTTATCAGCTGGATTCAGATTATCAAGTTTACAGATCACTTAATGTATAATTAAGTACAACATATTACATTTCATGAGTTTTCCCCTCTTTTCTCTACTTATCACAAATAATAGGTTTCAGGTTTCTAGATTTACAGATTACTTAGTTTATAATTAAGTACGCCTTATCTCATTACATAAGTTATCTTATTCCCTCTATCGTTTATTATAATATAAGTTATAATTTCCACTTGTCCCTAGGACAAGCCTACCTATTATCTTTCCTTTCCCCCTTCAGGTTTATTCATAATAGGTTATTATCATTCCCCGTTCATTCCCATTCTTTTACTGTTTTAACTTTCCTTCGTTTTTATTAATCACAATTAATGCCATTTATTTCTATTATAATATTCATATATATGTTTATACACTATGCCTCTCACATTAAGCCGACCACTTGTGGATGCTGGATTTGTCGGGTGGTTCCAGGCAGACTTCCACCACAAGTTGGACTTAAGCTCATGTCTCGGCACCATTATATGTATGTTTATGCACCATACCTCTCACATAAAATTAACCACTTGTGGATGTTGGAATTGTCGGGCAGTTCCTGGTAGACTTCTACCACAAGTTGAATTTAACATCGTGTCTAAGTGTGGTTACCATTCTCTATTTACTGTAAATTTAGGCATATTCATTCTTCCATATTTTACTGTAATTCTTATTTACAATTTTTTGGCACAATAATATTCTTAACAAATGTTCATTGTAAATTTCATAATTGCAGTGTTCGCAGAAATTCCCAATTCAGATAGGTGATTAATGGAAATAGGCTTTTATATAACCCCAACAGATTAAATAGGTTAAGTACTACAGGTAACAGGTTCATGTTAACCCAACATATTAAACATATTTACTTAACCCCATAGATTAAACATATTCCATAGGTTACTTACAGTTTCATTAAAATGTTCCACTTAATCTTGAATTAGGCCTACATATTTACATGTTCATACAACCCCAAATTTCTAGTCATATTCCACAGTACTTAATTTCAATAGGTTTACAGTTCAGTAGATTAATCATTTCAATAGATCAAAACAGGTTAAACATTTCATCAGATTTATTATACATATTAACGGGGAATGTCAAACGATAAATATACCATTATCAAAAAGTTATAACTTAAATCCACTCACCTAATACCTTTCCAATTCATGGAACTGGTCCAGACCTAGCATTCCATGGCTCCCCTAACTGAATCTAGAACCTAAGTAATCATGGATTCTCAATTCTCAAACTAAAAGAAAAGGAAAGAAACAAGAGAAATCTAAATTGACCAGATACAAGAATTTACCTCACTTCGATCAAAATTTTGAACACTCATTTGAAGATATACATTCTTTTCCTCTAGATCTTGAATCAAAATTTCCTTTGATTAATTATTCTATTTTCTAAAGAGATTTGAAGAGGAAGAAGAATAGAAGAGTCTAAACAGGCTCTTAGAAAATATGAGATTTAGGCTAGGCTCTACTAGCCTATTTATAGCTGTTCTTGCACATGCAGCACTGAGCCAGCAACGAATATGGTCTGAAAAACAGTCCTGATTCGTCAAACGAATCTTCCTAGATCTGGGGTGGGTCGACCCCGGGGTCGACCCTAGGGTTGACACACACTTGTATGGGTTGACCTATGTAACTACCCACTCGAAGGATCGTAAAATGTTTTTATTTTATTCCCTGAGGGTTGGATCATTCTCATATTTTAATATGTTGCTTATGGAGATAAGAGACATGTCCATAATTTTTATCAATTTTGTTTGTGACCATTTTGCCATTGTCAGTCTCGTACATAGTATAACTTTTGATTTGGGTTGAATCAGGTATTGAAACCTATGCCATTGGAAAGGAAATGGTGATTCCCTTTACAAAGAGTGGTTACAATAAAGATTTGGTTCAACGGTTTGGGAGGAATCACTGTTTTAAGGTTTCACAGTTGGTTGTTCAGGTTTTGTGAGCCATAATGGGCTTATTTGGAGAGGCCCGTTAGTGGTAGGTGGGAGGCTATAAATAGAGGATAGGAGGCATGGAGAATATTTTACTTTCTCTATTTTCTCATTTTAAAGAGTGAGATCTTCTCCATCTCTCCATTCTTTTGACCTTTCCACCATTAAAGCTTAGGGTATTTGAAGATCTACATCACTTCGGGCTAGATCTACTCAAATCAATGAGGTAATTTATAAAATTAAGGATCTTGGATCAAATTCTTTGCTGTTCAGAATCATATTTCAATCATTTTAGGTTATTTTGGAGAATTGGTGAGTGATATGCATCTCTCACATGGATTCAATCAAGTATATGAGTGTTTGACCTTGTTTTTCATCAAATTCAAGTCGTTTTCTTTAGATCTACATTATGTTAAGTTTAATTTCACATGAATCGCCAAAGGATCTAATTTAGCAACTCAAAACCGGTAATTTCTGTGCTATCTCATATGGTTATGCAAGTTAGATCCATAATTTAGTTCATATGTTCACTCATCATGATTTAGTGAAATCTGCATACTTTTGGTGATAATCGTCATATCGTGTTGTTAATGATATCATAACATGGTTGTGGTTTGGTTGAATGAATTAGATGAGTATATTTTTTTGATTGTGTCGATTGGCGAAGTTTTGGTCGAATTTCGAGTTGGAAGCAAGTTAGACCGGATCTGGAGTCTTTGGGTTGGTCGGTCGGCAGAACAGGGTTGGGTCGGTCAGGGTAGTTTACGTCAGTCGACCACATGTCTTGTCGGTCAGTCAGGGGACCAAGGAGCATGGGGTCGAGCAAGTGTTCGGTCATGAAGCATGGGATCGATCAGTCAAGACGAAGGCATTCAGGTCGGTCGGGATGATTCAAAATGGGTTCAGTCTGCATGGTGATAGATCGGGTCGGTCATGAGGGAGGTGGTCTAGTTGGTCGGTCATGAAACTGGAAGAGGGTGGTCGGTCTTGTGGAAAAAAGCTGGCTGGTCATGAAGGACTCGCGCACATTGGGTCAGTCAGTCGGGTTTGTTAATGATGGGTCTGGTCGGTCGCTCCCAGAAGACAGGGTTATTTCTAAAAAAAATATTTTTTGGGTATGACCTGGATTTGAACAAATGGGTCTGAAAAAAAATATTTTGGGGGCGATGCCCCCGAATCCGTGTCGCAGCGCAGTGCATCCTGAACGCTGTGGATTGATGTTGAAGCTTGTGTTGATATTTTTCTTTGGCTCGAGAGCGATGTTGTGACTTCGAAGTGAATACAATGGGTAATGTCAAAGTTATGTGAACTGTTCGTTGCTATTCATAATGCAACGGATGTGAAGACGACTCAAAAGTGTTCTAAGCTTGTCAGAAATGGTTGGTTGGTCGTCGTCGATGACGACTAGAGATACAAAAGGCTGAGGAATTATCGTTATCATAGGTCCTAGCGGACTCAAAGCAGGGGTTACACGATTTTGTCGTATGTTCGAGTACCTTGGGCGTTGTGTATGGCCTAGACACATTTCATCGTACGGTGTGTTGGGTTTTAGCTAGAACTGGGGCGTACCATTGGCCCTTGACAATTGATGGAAAAATGTTTAGCCAGTCATACGATAAACGATGGTTTCAAAGCAGGATTGGCAGTGATAGCCAGAGTCTGTCATGGTTGATTAGGTGCCTTGTTTGAACCGTCTCATGTAGATAATCTAACATTGAAGAAGATGTACCTTGGGTGCTTGTCTGATATTGGTTTAGGCCTCTGGGCTTGTGCTTGAGGATGTTGAGTTCGATTAGGATGGTTTACATAAGATATATAATTTGGAAGTGATAAGTGCTTTACCATGATTGAATGGGTGTTCTAGTTTCCATGAATATATGGTTGAAATGTTGTTATAAAGGATATCATTGCCTGATGTGGGGAAGATAGGGTTGAGTTCTTCTCTGGTATTGTGGGTAGATTATTATGTTTATCTATCCATTCTCATATACTTTATTGATGATGTTTGTTAGTTGTTTTATCGCTCACTAAAGCTGTTGTCTGAGTCAAGGTTTTATGTTTCCTTCTTATTACCTTGAGCTATTCATCAGGTTGTGGATAGGCAGACTAGGTGGCTGGTGATAAGTAATAGCTTAGTGAGGACGATGTTGCAGTTCGGAGGTGAGCAAGAGGCCGACATACTATCTTTCTACTATAGTATTTGGATTTCCGATGTTTGTTATTCTATGAATGATGTAGGGAGGCAATTTGTATAAACACTATTGTTGTAATCCAAGTGTATGGATATTACTTTCTAGTTGTTATGAAACTCCAGTGTTTTCTGCTTCTCTAATAATACCTATTGTATATGTTCTATTATATTTTATCCTTGCGCTATGAGTTCTACGACAAGTTTCGCTGCTTGTGTACCATACCTTGATGATCGTTCATAGCTGCCTGGCACATCTTTGAGCGCTTGTTTAGTGCGGAGGCTGTGGGCGGTCGTCACAACCCATGGGTTGACCCCGTGGGGGTGTGGGTCGACCCCTAATAGGTCGATTTCTGGCCGGTTTTCCCACTGTGTATTTTTTGATTTTATATAAGCTTGTTATATGTATACAAACATCTAATGTCCATAACTTCTTCATATATTACCCGTTTTATGCAAAATTGGGGTCTATCTGAACCAGAATTCCTAGACGAACACAATGGTGATGTCGGTTCCACTTAATTTTTAATATCTAATTAAGTGATTCCAATTTTATTGTCTTCAAGTATGGTTATATTATACAAAAATTTTGGGGATTTACAACACAAGACCACGAAAAATCAGACACAAGCTGAACGAATCCCAATTGGATTGGTCACAACAAAAGGTCTATCACAAATCTTGGTGTAACACCCTGCATTTTTAACTTAAGATAACAAAATAAGAATAACTTAAATAGATACTCAGAATTAAGTAAACAGATTGTATCATTTAAGTAAACGGATTGTATCGTTGCATTCATCTCGGAATATAGTTCAGATAGACTCCGAGTTTGCGTAAAACGGACATCGTATGAAGAAGTTATGGGTTGTAGAAGTTGTCAGAGAAAACAAGAAACAACCCAGATCAATTTTTGGCCTCCGAACCCAAGGGGGTTGACCCCTTCGAAGGGGGTCGACCCACATAAAGGGGGGTCGACCCCCCTACGACAGATTTTGGCAGATTAGGGTTTTCTTCAATCTAGACGTTTCTGATGGTTTTTGGTCAAATCTGAGGGTTATGGTTTCTCTAATACACCTATAAATAAGACCTTAGACCTAACCCTAAACCTAATAATTCGGAGGCTACGTTGAAACTCTATCATTACTCTCTCTCTCCTCAAATATATACAGAAATTTATATTATAAGTAAGAAGATTTTAAAATTCAATATCTGGAAGAGAGAATCGACATTAATAAAAAGATTGTCCAGGATCTTGAAAAGCAAGGTAAAATTCTAGATCCAATCCATTCAAATTCTTACTCTTTCTTTCCCTTCTTTTTTTAATGAAAATAATCAATCCACGGTTATTAAGTTTCAAATAAAATTAAAGGAGAAAACCATGGATGCTAAAACTGGATAAGATCCAGAATTCAGGAAAGCATAAAAGGTGAGTGGATTTAAGCTATATAGTTTAGAAAAGAATACGTTATCGTTTACCATTCCCCTGTATGTATAATTGAATGCAATATGTTGAGAAATGTAACAGATGTTAATAATGCCTAAAGTGATGGGTCTGAAGTAAGAATAATTAACATGCTAAATATTAATTTGTTGGGATATGAACTAGTCAAATCTTGTATAGTAATTAACGTTACTTAAATTTCATGTCAATTTGTGTAAATTGTGTGCCCAGGCCATTAACTGTAAGAATTGAGAAAAGGTACATATTGGTTTATGTGATTTAAACAATTACCTGATTAATTGGTTACATGCTAAGAAGGAATTGATTATATGTAAAGAATTATAATAGGCATGATACAATTACATGTGAGTTATAAATTATAATGGATAATTGGAAGAAATAAACATGCCTAGACTGTATAGAAGGTTTACGATGATAAGAAATTTAACCGCTCTTAGACATGAGGTTAGATTGCACTTGTGAAAGAAGTCTGCTCGGAGCCGCCTGGCATATCCAGCATTCATAAGTGGTAAATCTAATGTGAGGTTTCTAAGTCCAAAAATTAAAAACATGTAATGGTGCTAAGACACGAGGTTAAGTCAACTTGTGGTAGAAATCTGCCCAGACCCGCCCGACAAATCCAACGTCCACAAGTGTAGGATTAATGTGAGAGGTCTAATGCTCATATATATATGTGTGTGTGTGTGCGTGTGTGTGTGTGTGTGTGTGTAACAAGATATGAATAAACGGAAATGACGGTAATTAAATTCCTAACTCAGAAACTAAGAAAGGAAGCGATGTAATGAACTGAGTTAGTGTGATGCGAGGAAAATGTGACGTATTTCCCTAAATGACCTTATTTTGAGAACGTTGTTGCAAGTAAGCCACAATATATAAAGTAATAAAAGTAAATAAATTACTTGCTACTATGGATTTAGATGGGAATACGTTATGAAAATAAATCACTGAATCCTTCTATCAAACTGATAAGGTGCATGAAGTATTTTCCTTAAATATAACAAGGAATATATATTACAGTGAATGAAGAATAATTGTTTACAACAGTAAATGGTTTAAAAGGGAATGATAATCACCTATTATAAATAAATAACATTAATGAAAATGTTGTATAATAGGTAGACTTGTCCTAGGGACAAGTGAAGATTATAACATAGGTTATAATAAACTAATAAGGAAATTGGATAACTAGTGAAATGAGATAAGGGACACTTAATTGTAAATTAAGCAATCAGTAAACGGGGAAAGCCGGAAACCAGTTGGGAAAACGGGGAAAATATATGAAATAGAAGAAGTTGTACTTAATTATAAATTAAGTAAATTGTAAATTTGGAAGTTTGAAACCCGTTATAAGAAAAACATGTTTAGGCTTGTCTAAGGGACAAGAGGAAATTATAACATAGGTTTTATTAAATGGGTAGAGAAACTTATTAATGGGCCTTAGTTAATAGAACTAAGTTAATAAGTAAACAACAATAAGTTGTATTGATAATGTAAAATGGAATTGTGATTAAATGAGAAAGAATGAGGAAAATTTATGAAATAAGTTATATTTAATCATAAATAATGACTGACATGTTAAACAGAAAACATGTGAATTAATATATACTTAATTACATATTAAGTAAAACATGTTATTTTAATGATGAAATCAAACAAGAATATGAAAGAGATTGTGGATTACAAACCTCGGGCCATAATCTAGAGAATAACATGTTGTGGGCCTATTAATAAACTTAAATGTGTTAAGTTATATGACTGAAATTAATAAGCAAGATAAACTTGATAATTTGAATAACAATGCAAGGTGAAGTATAACCAAGTTAAAAGGAATCCTGGTGAGGTAAGGCAAGCACGTAAAAGAATGTTGAGCCATAGGGTCTAACAAGATATTAAAGTGAGGTGCTTGAACCAGTCCGCACATTTGAGAGTGAATAACCCAATGGGGTAGATCATCGTGGTGTTATAAGGCACGAGGGAAGTGCACATTCATCTGATTGTTCTGACGGCTCCAAAGGACTGGAAGGGGAAGCACGTGGCTTCCTGAGGTACGTAAGGTACTCCTAGTAGTCCTCTGTGCGGTGGTAGATGTTTTAGGCTGTGCTCGCAAAGGTTGGGTCTGCGCGTAACTACTAGGTGGGTGGGCCTTGACTGCAGAAGTAGCTATGTAGCTAGAATTCTGTGACGCGGTGACACCAAGGTGATTCGGCGGTTGCCTCAACAAGGAGGTGAAGGGTCACGACTAATAGGGATAGTAGATCGTTGGATACCCGTCATCGACAGCCAGTGGGATGTGAAAAGATTAGAGCTAAAACCAATAGACCATTCACCTTTCACTATCGGGGTACGGTGGTTGAGGGAAGACGCCAAATGGATGTTTAGATTGTTTTTCTTAGGGGCAGTCGTTTAGCTCTTGTAGTCTTTACTAGTTGAGGGAGGGGCTGAGGTGGGGCCATAACCACCATGAAAACAGACCCTAGGAATATCTGTATATAGAGGCTTTTAAAGACGGGCCTTTACAGATGTGGAAAGCTCCCGTCCGAGTTCCATGTTTCTTGTATCGCCCTGCCATGAGACTCGGTGCACATTAAAGGACGTGCGATTGAGGCATCGAGCTACAATTGAAGTTACGTGTGGTGGACAGTTTAGATACATGAACGCCGGCTCTAGGTGGTGTATCGTAGACTTGAGGACATTACTTCGGTATGAATTCTTATTCAAACAAAGGTGGCAGTCTGTACGTTTGCATAGTATAGTAATGACAAATATATGCGGAACATAATATTGTTATCCGTACGTCACTACGGCATAGGATGAGGGACTACATATATTTCGATGGTGTTACGGTGGAGACCTTGCGAGTGGGGTACCATGGGATGTACCTTATTATTGGGTGTAGTTACATATATAATGTATTAGGTTAATCGACTGGGAAATAAGTGGGTGCGACGTGTGTGTAAGCCTTGAGTGCTGTTAACCCAAGTAACCTAATGAACAAGAAAATATGATTGAACGGTATATGTAGTGTTATCCAAAGTGTATAATTTTAATCCAGTCGCCAGAACTTGTGTTCTGACCCCCTTCCTCATAACATACTCGCAGGTTAGATTTGTGGCAGAGACATGATAGCTTTGGATACTGGTTAGGCAATATTATTAATACGGTAAGGCTATGCTTTGAGTATATTATATTTTATCAATTCCGCTATATGATGTTTTCTGAGCTCTGACATATTTATGTCTGTCTTTTCTGCAGGATACCAGAGCAAACCAATCCGAGTTTCAATAGATTAGAATTAAAAAAACAAGATCGATCTATCGGAATTCGGGTTGTAAGATCTAGTATCAAAGCTTAGGTTTAGGGTTCCTATATAAATTGTAAGTGAACATATTTGTATTTTTAAAAATATAAATATTATATATATACCTAGATCGATATAGAAACCCACTAAATAGAAAGAGTATGATATGGTAAGAAATGAGATATTTGTTTTGTACACTAAAGGAATGAATAAGGAAATCTGAGACCCTTAGGTAATTTAGGTGGAGAGTGTACAATGTACTTTGTATGGAAGGAAAGTGAATCCCTTATGATTAGTATTTTGGGTTAGTGGGCTTGAAAACCTTATAGATTGGAAAAGGTTGAAAAGAGAAAAATGGATTAGGAATATATATAGTTGAGAGAATTGACCTTGGGGAGTGTCTATAAAAGCCTAGAAAAATTGGAAACCCGCTTTGAGTCTAACCCCATTGTTAACTATTAAGAACTTGGAATTATAAAAGTTTTGAGAAAATAGTTTATGGTGTTTTCAAGTTTTAATTTTAAAAGTTATAGTTTTAAAATATGTAAAGAAGTACATATTGAGTTTTAAAGTAAAAAGGGATACATTTCGCAAACAGTGATTTCTTACGAAAATTTTGTCTAAAATAAAAATTCCCTCAATAAAGGTGCATACTATAGAGCACTCATAGCTCGCTAGTTTTCTTGTTATATTTCATACAAGAGTTTTTAATAAAGAAAGATTTGAAGTATATATTCTTATGGCAACTCTTTTTGATAAATTATTTCAATAAGATAATTTTGTTGGGTGGACAAAATAAGTTGTAGAAAATAAGAATAGAGTGGATGTTGGCACCTTGTAGTAAGAGACTGAACTGACCTCATAGGTAAGAACAAGTCATAAACTCGATTGATAAAATAGTTGTCCGTATCCACTCCAGTTTATTTGATTTGAAAAAAATGATGATTTACATTTTTAAGATGATGTTTTTTTTATGGTTTGGAAAAAGCAAGTTTTATGAGGAAAATTTTTTTTTGACACTTTTGAGTTTTGGAAGAAAAGTTTAAATGAGAAAGGGCCAAACTGTGTTTTAAAATTATGGAGTAGGTAAGGATTAGTGCCTAGGGAAGACGGGAAAAGTTTTGAGGCTATGAAGCAAGTAGCGAGAATTATCCTGGTATAATAGTAAGTTCCCGTAGAATGCGTAAGCATTGAAAAACTTAGGTTGTTGCTTGAAATAATTATTGGTACACAACTAGGAGTAGTGGTGACTACTAGATAGTAAAGGGCAAGTAAGTGTTTAGATCCTGTTGCTAATTCCCATGTTAGGGGGTAAAACCCATTACTACATTTCTATTGGGATCATTCCATTGTTTTGTTTTTAGTGGATAGTTAGGGTAACACTTAAACCTTTCATGGATCCCATAGTTTGGACTTGGTAGCAGTTGTGTAAGATGTATATTCTCCGGTTTCAATTAAAATACTAGAAACTTATTTAAATTTAAACTAAAATCAGAAAATTAAATAATCTATGAAAAGAGAAAAGGCACAGCTAAAAAGGAAACAACAAATTTAGTAAAGCAACAATAATGGAAAATTATGAGAAAAGACGGATAAGAATGAAAATTTTCCAAGATAAGATGAAAAGAAAATCAGCAACAAAGAAAATTTTCTTATATAGACTGTGCTTGGATAGGAAAATAGGGAATCTTTATAAATAGTTACATAAAATCCAAGTACGGTTGGAAAAAGGTACATAAAAGAAAAACGGAAGATGTGAAAAATTTTGTTTTCCACCTTTTTGTAACATAAGAAATCGAATTTAGAAAATTATATTTTTCTAAAATTCAAAAAATAAAGTTGGTTGGTAGGATTTTGGATGCAACGGTTGGATGAACTACGCTCTTACTCAGTAAGAGTGTGATAAAATTTGGATGAATATGTATTTTAGTTTTTAAAATATTGCATTCATGTAGAACTACTAGTATATTTAGGACATGAGCACCATATTTTAAAAGGATTTTTGAGAAATTTGCATATACATATGAGGTACCGCTTAGGCATACATGTATTATTATGTCGTATTTGACTTTGCATAAGTGCACGAAGTTTGCAAAAATTGGATGCATACATGATGGATGTATATTATGCGAGGGGTTAATTGATTTTACCCTTATCAAATTTTGGGGACGAAATTTCCTAAGGGTGGGAGAATGTAACACCCCGCATTTTTAAGGTAAGATAATAAAATAAGAATAAATTAATTAAATATTTAGAACTAAGTAAAACGGATTGTACCCTTGCGTTCGTCTCGGAATTCTGGTTTAGATAGACTCCGAGTTTGCGTAAAACGGACATCGTATGAAGAAGTTATGGGCTGCAGAAGTTGTCAAAGAAAACAGGAAACAACCCAGATCAATTTTCGGCCTCTGGACCCATAGGGGTCGCCCCTTTCAAGGGGGGTCGACCTACATGAAGGTCAATCGACCCACATAAAGGGGGGTCGACCCCCCTACGGCAGATTTTGGCAGGTTAGGGTTTTCTTCGATCTGGACGTTTCTGATGGTTTTTAGTCAAATCCGGGGTCCTGGTTTCTCTAATACACCTATAAATAAGACCTTAGACCTAACCCTAAACCTCCTAATTTGGAGGCTACATTGAAACTCTGCCATTACTCTCTCTCCTCAAATGTATTCAGAAATTTCGATTATTTATAAGAAGATTTTAAAATTCAAGATCTAGAAGAGAGAATCGACATTAATAAAAGGATTATTCAGGATCATGAAAACAAGGTAAAATTCTTGATCCAATCCATTTAAATTCTTACTCTTTCTTCCCCTTCTCTTTTAATGAAAATAATCAATTCATGGTTACTAGGTTTCAAATCAAATTAAACGGGAAAAACCATGGATGTTAAAACTGGATCAGATCCAGAATTTAGGAAAGGATAAAAGGTGAGTGGATTTAAGCTATAAAGTTTAGATAAGAATATGTTATCGTTTACTATTCCCCTGTATGTATAATTGAAATGCATTATGTTAAGAAATGTAACATATGTTAATAATGCCAAAAGTGATGGGTTTGAAGCAGGAATAATTAATATGCTAAATATTAATTTGTTCGGATATGAACTTGTCAAATCTTGTATATTAATTACCGTTACTTAAATTTCATGTCAATTTGTGTAAATTGTGTACCTTAGCTATTAACTGTAAGAATTGAGAAAGGTACATATTGGTTTATGTGATTTAAACAATTATTTGATTACATGTTAAGAAGGAATTGATTATATGTAAAGAATTATAATAGGCATGCTACAATTACATGTGATTATAAATTATAATGGATAATTGGATGAAATAAACATGCCTAGACTGTGTAGAAGGTTTACGATAATTAGAAATTTAACCGCTCTTAGACACGAGGTTAGATCACACTTGTGAAAGAAGTCTGGCCGGAACCACCCGGCATATCCAACATTCACAAGAGGTAAATCTAATGTGAGGGGTCTAAGTGCAAAAATTAAAAACATGTAATGGTGCTAAGACATGAGGTTAAGTCAACTTGTGGTAGAAGTTTGCCCGGACCCACCCGACAAATCCAACATCCACAAGTGTAGGCTTAATGTGAGAGGTCTAGTGCTTATATATATATATATATGTGTGTGTGTGTGTGTGTGTGTAACAAGATATGGATAAATGTCAATGATGGTAAACTAAGAAAGGAAGCGATGTAATGAACTGAGTTAGTGTGATGCGAAGGAAAAGTGATGTATTTCCCTAAATGACCTATTTCTGAGAACATTGTTGCAAGTAAGCCATAGTAAATAAAGTAAAGAAATTACTTGCTACCATGGTTTTAGATGGGAATAAGTTATGAAAATAAATCATTGATTCCTTCTATCAAACTGATAAGGTGCATGAAGTATTTTCCTTAAATATAATAAGGAATATATATTACAGTGAATGAAGAACAATGGTTTACAACAGTAAATGGTTTAAAAGGGGAATGATAATCACCTATTATAAATAAATAACATTAATGAAAATGTTGTATAATAGGTAGACTTGTCCTAGGGACAAGTGAAGATTATAACTTAGATTATAATAAACTAATAAGGAAATTGGATAACTGGTGAAATGAGATAAGGGACACTTAATTGTAAACTAAGTAATCAGTAAATGGGGAAAGTCGGAAACCAGTTAGAAAAAAGGGGGGAAATATATGAAATATAAGAAGTTGTACTTAATTATAAATTAAGTAAACTGTAAACTTGGAAGTTTGAAACCCGTTGATAATAAAAACATGTTTAGGCTTGTCCTTGGGACAAGAGGAAATTATAACACAGGTTTTAATAAATGGGTAGAGAAACTTATTAATGGGCCTTAGTTAATAGAACTAAGTTAATAAGTAAACAACGATAAGTTGTATTGATAACGTAAAATGGAATTATGATTAAATGTGAAAGAATGAGGAAAACTTATGAAATAAGTTATATTTAATCATAAATAATGACTGACATGTTGTGGGCCAATTAATAAACTTAAATGGGTTAAGTTATATGATTGAAATTAATAAGCAAGAGAAACTTCGTAATTTGAATAAGAATGTAAGGTGAATGAGAATTACCAAGTTAAAAGGAAGCCAGTTGAGGTATGGCTTGCACGTAAAAGAATGTTTAGCCGTAGGGTCTAATAACATATTAAAGTGAGGTTCTTGGACCAGTCCGCACGTTTGAGGGTGAATAACCCAACTGGGTAGATCATCGTGGTGTTATAAGGCACAAGAGGAGCGCACATTCATTTGATTGTTCTGACAACTCCAAATGACTGTAAGGGGAAGCACGCGGCTTCCTGAGGTACGTAAGGTTCTCTTAGTAGTCCTCTGTGCGGTGGCAGATGTTTTAGGCTATGCTCGCAGAGGTTGGGTCTGCGCGTAACTACTAGGTGGATGAGCCTTGACTACAGAAGTATCTATGCAGTCAAAATGCTGGACACCAGGGTGATTCGACGATTGCCTCAATGGGGAGGCAAAGGGTCACGACCAACAAGGATAGTAGATCGCCAGATACCTGCCATCGACTGCCAGTGGGATGCGAAAAGACTAGAGTTGAAACCAATAGACCATTCACCCTTAACTATCGGGGTACGGTGGTTGAGGGAAGACGCCAAATGGATGTTTAGATTGTTTTTCTTAGGGGCAGTCATTTGGTTCTTGTAGTCTTTACTAGTTGAGGAAGGGGCCGAGGGAGGGGGCCCATAACCACCGTGAAAACAAACCCTAGGTATATCTGTATACAGATGTTTTTAAAGACGGGCCTGTACAAATGTGGAAAAGCTCCCGACGGAGTTTTGTGTTTCTTGTATCGCCCTGCCATAGGGCTTGGTGCACATTAGAGGACGTGTGATTGAGGCATCGAGCTACAATTGAAGATACATATAGTGGACAGTCCATATACATGCATGTCGTCTCTGGTTGGTGTATCGTAGACTTAAGGGCATTACTCCGGTATGAATTCTAATTCGAACAAAGGTGGCAGTCTGTACGTTTGCGTAGCATAGTAATGACAGATATATGCGGAACGTAATACTGTTATCCATACGTCACTACAACATAGGAAGAGGGATTGCGTATATTTCAATGGTGTTATTGTGGAGACCGTGCGAGTGGAGTACCATGAGGTGTACCTTAATATTGGGGGTAGCTACATATATACTATATTAGGTTAATCGACTGGGACATAAGTGGTTGCGACGTATGTGTAAGCCTTGAGTGTTGTTAACCCAAGTAACCTAATAAATAAGAAAATATGATTGAACGGTATATGTAGTGTTATCCAAAGTGTATAATTTAAATCCAGTCACCAGAATTTGTGTTCTGACCCCCTCCTCATAACATACTCGCAGGTTAGATTTGTGGCAGAGACATGATAGCTTTGGATACTGGTTAGGCAGTATTATTAATACGGTAAGGCCATACTTTAAGTATATTATATTTTATTCATTCCACTGTGAGATGTTTTTTGAGCTCTGACATATTTTATGTCTCTGTCTTTTTAGTAGGATATACTAGAGCAAACCAATCCGAGATTCGATTGGAATTTTGAAAAAAATTCGGTCTGTCGGAATTTGGGTTGTTACACTCGGTTTCCAAACCCAAGTAGCACACAAGCTCATTGCAAATGAATGAATGTGATGTTCCAGTATCGAACAACAAACAAAATGAAACAACTCTAATGGAAAGAATACCTTGAATGACAACACTCTTCCCTTCTCCTCTGCCGTAGGAGACCTTGAAGACGATGGCACAGTTTACAAAGCATACACCTTCACAACCATCTTTCTTTTGGCTAGTTATGGACATTCCTTCTTGAGATGCCAAGGCTTGCCATAATTGTGACACTTCCTTTCAACTTTTTTATTCTTGCAATTCTTGGAAAATTGTCCTTTCTGCTTGTAGTTAAGGCAAGTCACTTTGTCTTTCCGCTTCTTCTTACCATCTTTTCCTTTCTGTTGTTGCTGCTTCCTCTTTTTGTTATTATCACCCTGCTGTGGTTTCGGCTCTTCCTTAGCTGCAACAAGTCTCTTCCTTGGGAAACAAACTCTCGTGCCTTAGAGCTTTCTCGATGATCTTTCCATATGTATCATCTAGATGATCAACCAGCTGATTCCTAAGGTATTTGTTCAAACCCATGACAAACTCCTTATTCTTCTGATAGGGAGTATCGACATATAAATGAGCATACTTTGACAAAGTTTCAAAGTCAAAACATACTCCAATACTGGAATACCATTCTTATTAAGCTGAACAAACTTTTTAAACTGAATAGAATTCTGGACGGTTGAAATTAACTTCGACTTAAACTTGACTTGGAATTTCTCCCATGAAATCTTATCTTCTGGGGTCCCTAGAGTAACAGAGTTATACCAATCCATAGCTCGGCCTATAGCTGCCTTGATGCAAGCTTCCCCTCAGTCGCATCATCAATTCCCAAGTCTCTAAAGATCCTAATGCAAGTATCAATCCACCCTTAAATCTCCACAATTGGCTTCGTCTCCATAAACTGCTTCTCTCATAAGGTTGTGAAATCTTTGCATAGATTTGCGAAGTCCAAAACCCTAGACACTTGCACTTGAACTCCTACATCCACCGCGGCTGTTTTTGGAGCGGGGGCCTACCTTATGATTGCTGCCACCATGGCCTTGAAAATAGCTGGGTAGTCTGGTATACTGGCATTTCCCCCTCAGGCACAGTCTCCTCCCTAACAGCGTGTCTCGATGTTATATGACTCATTCTAAATCTATAATATAGAATGATTAGTCCATGTACAAGAAAAACTACAAATGGAGTTTAAGCGCTATTATACTATACACTATTATGTAATATACATTCATCAGAAATCTACAAATACGCCTCTCATACATAATTACATCTTTGATCTTTGGCTAAAATCGATAACCAGAGATTTAGTACCAAATGTGACGACTGTCATAACTCCTGCACTTAACAAGGGAAATAGTGCGCTAAAAGGCGTGCCAGGCAACCATGGATGATAGTCAAGGTTTAAATAATACAAGCGGAACCTGTCGTATTACCCATAGCACAAGGATAAAGTATAATAAAACATATACATAATAATAGTGAAGTAGAATTGAACATAATCTTAAATCTTTTCCGTATCGCCATGAAAAATATCCATACATCCTTGGATAACACTAAGAGTCTTTGCAATAAGCTTCACTACAACACTCGGAGAATACATCGAACAACATAAACAATAGATACTAGAAAGTAGATAATAATACGCCAACCTCCTGCTCGTCCAGACTCAATAGCATCGTCCTCATCAATATATATCACCTATTACCTGCTATTCAGTCTGCCCATCCACAGCCGGATGAACAACCCAAGGTAACAAGAGGGAGACATAAAATCTTGAGTTGGGCAACAACTTTAGTGAGCGTTAAAACAACTACCTAACATTATCAATGAAGTATATGAGAATAGGCAGATTGATCAATTAATCTACCAACATCAACAGACAAGAACTCACACATATCTTCCCCACATACGATAGTGATAACCTTTACAAACACCCAAGTAGGAATAACAATACATTCATGGCAATCAGTTATCAAGTGTAGCCCATTCTAATCGATATCGACATCTCCCCAGCACAAGCCCCGAAGGTGTAAACCAACATCGGACAAGCACCCGAGTGATATTTCCTTCGGCGATGAATAATCTACACAAGACGATACAAGCAAACAACCATTCATCCATGACTCTGGTTATCACTGCTTATCCTGTTTTGAAAGCATCGTTAATCGTTTGATCGGCTCAACACCTTGCCGTCCGTTAATCGTTTGATCGGCTCAACACCATCGTGACTCCTATCTCTAAGCCCATCGTGACTGCCCAGGGTATTCGACCAGACATCTTCTAGACTTTGGGTGCCCCCTTGTACCCCTACCTTGAATCTGTTAGAACCTACAACAATGATAATCTCTCGGCCTTTAATAACTCAAGCCATCCACAAGCTCAAGCGCCTTCTCGAGCAAGCATTATCCATGAACTCACCACCTTGAGTCGTCTTCATATTCATTGCATTTCGACGATCAACAAACACATCACAACACTTCGAACATTTCTACTTAAACTCACTTCGAAGTCACATTCATCACTGAACCAAAATAAAATCAAATAATGGTTCATTATAGTTAGGTCATCCTCACCTAGGTCATGACCGACCCAAGATCAACGACCCGTCAATATCAAGCTTTGGCCGACCTGAGCCACACTATCATACCCCACGACCTGATTCCCTGGGTCACCCTAACCACGGCCAACTCGCTCCTGACGTGCTCTAGCCTTGCGCCTCCCACGACCTGGAGCCATGAACAAACGACCTATCACTCCTGACCTTGAACCACGAACAAACGACCTAACCCGATCTGCCTCTTTGACGTTCCCAGCGATCCGAGTCGACCAAGCTTGAATGGCTCGAACTATGCACCAATAGTTTAAACATCATTTATTGGAGCACAAGCCAAACGACTTGAACTTTATGTCATATCATCAATGTCCTAAGAAAAACAACCCCACTCCAAATCTGACCAAAATAGCTCTAATCTTGACCAAATCATCACCAATGATAGTCGGTTGAAACAACTCATCCAAATCGTCCAATTCAACCATCAACACTTTATTAAATCATCAACAACATTAAAATGACAATTATTCATCAATAACCATATATAATTCACCAAATCATGATAAATCAGTGAATAAACTAAAACAATGGATCTAACTTGCATAAACATATGAATTAACATAAGAATTACCGGTTTAAGTTGCTAGATAGATCCTATAGTGATTCAAATGAAAATATACTTGCCATGACGTAGATCTTGGTGAAAATAACTTAAAATGATGAAGAGAAGATCGAACAACCCATATACTTGATTCAATCCATGCGAGAGATGCTTATCACTCACCAATTCTTCGAATTAACTTGCAATCACTAAATTCCCAATCGATACAGAAAGGAATTAACTTCAAACCTCTCGATTTGATGCGAAATCTCTTCACTTGATGTAGATATAGCTTCGATTGATGTAAATCTTCAACCTTCACATGTAGATCTAGAATGTTAATGGTGGAAAGTGTATTTGATTGAGCCCGGAGGATCATGAGCTCAACCAATTGAGAGAATGAAGAAAGAAAACTATTCTCCATGCCTCTAACACCCTATTTATAGCCTCCCACCAACCCACTAATGGGCCACACCAAATCATCCCACTAATGGCTTCCAAAACCTGAACAGAAAATGTGGAACACTAAAACAACGATTCCTCCAAATTGCTGAACCAATCTTTAATATGACCACTCTACCGAATTGGCAACACCAATTCCTTTCCAATGAATTCAATCTCAACACCTGATTCAGTCTCAGTCAAAAGTTATGTCCTGTAGAAAACTTGTAGGGGAAATATGGTCACAAATAAAATAGGTAAAAATTATAGACATGCATCATATCACCATAACCAACGTATCAAAATATAAGAATGGTCCAACCCTTAGGGAATTAAATAAAAATATTTTACGATCCTTCGTTATGTAAAATGCGGGTTTTACACATCATCTCTTATATTAACTTCAATATTTAATTTCACTAAATTCCGACAATTGATTCCCAAATAATTTCAAACGGATTAAATAATAAGGTGAAAAATAAAACATATTGCATTAGAATCATATAATTCCAACATCAATCTAATCCTTATTTACAGTTTAAACAAAATCAACTTTACAATCATGTCACTTTTTTGAAATTACAATAAATTAATTGTCAATAGCCATATTGTTAAATTACAACCTCAAAATATTCCATTTGTAACTCATACAATTTATATTTCTCGCAATATAAAATCCTAAAAATCATGTTATTAAAAAACAAAGGTCGTAACATAAATTGAAATTTATTCTCGAACTATTTAATAAAGCACCCGAGAGCTAAAGGAAAAAAAAAAAGAAAGAAACTTCATGTCATACAATTAGTCTAGTACGAAAAATAATCTGCCAAAGCATAATACTTAAATATCTAGCTAGATCACACCGCTTAGTAGAATGAGTTTTCCCTCACTAGTATTCTTAAATGAAGAAATAATTAAATTAACAGACCCATGCCAACTTGCATCCACAATGGCTAATAAACATAATAATCAACAATCCTTTACGAATGGATGTATGCATGCCAGTTTTGACTATTTTTCCATAGGGTAACTCTAATAGTCTTTCTCGATCTAATCTCGACTAGCCATCTCTTAGGTTATCGTTACTATTTGTCTACTATTGACCTTCCATCTTTCGCCAAAAGGTTTACCGGGCCTACCAAATTTACTGAAACATCTAACTGTCGATTAAAACTTAACCGAAGGATCTTTTCAGGTATAATTCCTCCTTGACTATATGTCTGTCTAACAACCTGTCCCTTTTAGTTTTGCTAGGCTGACTAAGAAGTCAATACTTCTATGGGCACACTAATAACCTATCTTATTGCAACCATTTTTTTGGTGTTCCATAATTTTAGCCTTACTCTAACATTTCTCTACGTGTGAACTTTGGAAAAAATCTGGTAGGGATATTAACTGGAGTATAAGCCGTGTCTTTACACCAATCCCATCAAGTATTCTAATAGTCTGAGTCATTACCATCCTCTTTTACTCTATTCAATGGGAAGAGATTATTAATTTAGTAGAATACTGGGTTAAAAACATTTAAAATGCATCCTTGGATCAGAGGTCTAAGTCCCTTTCAATATCAAGTCTTAAAATAATAAAATTCAACAAACCTTTACAAACCAAAACAAATATGTCAAACATGTTCTTTCAAATCAACGTGGATGATATTCTAAATCTTGGAAATAACATGCTCGAAGCCAGAACATTCAAACAAATTTTTTCTAAAAGTCCTTCAAATCCCCTTCCAATCCACTTAAAACAAGTTATAAAATAGCTTTGATTTGAAGCAAATCAAAATGGTTTGTAACACAATTGTATTTAGGGATATATAGGCTCAAATATGCAATAGCCTGTTTTGAGCCTACCCAGCTTCGAAATGGGATAAAATAGGATTTCGGGCCTATATGGTTTATTATTTGGAATGCCTTTCGCTTCGAGCCCTTATGGTTTTAAAGCAAATAAATACTTCAAAGTATTTATTTATGGGTGCTTTTCTATATAAATAGCGCATTGATCCTGAAAACCAAAACACTTGACAAAATTTTCAAATCCTTCAAAATCAATTAAAATAAATTGGTTCGAAATAATCAACTTCAAATCCAATTTGAGTAACAAAATTGGTTTGATTAAAACCATCTATAAAATGCGGATCCCCCTTGCAAAGAAAATTACCACTTCGGATCGACTCCCCTGGCTTCAAAGTACTTCTCATCTACATGGCTTCAAAACATGACATATTAAATTGCCTTAGCAACGTGTGCATTTCTGCGAGTTAAAGCACTGAAGGAACTTCGCTCACGGACTTTAGAATCGAAGCAAAGCAACCCATTGAGTGCCAAAATAGTGAATTTAATAAAAACTTCAAAATTGCTATATTAAAAGGTACTTTTCACCAACTCAATATTATTTGACAAACTTCTATCATTTTAAATACTTTCTTTTCAGTCTTCTGTTGTAGATATGAAAATTTACAAATTATTGGCATGTTGGCCAATGAATGAGAGAAAAGGATAAGTGGCCATGACATTAAAAGACATAATAGTTTATAAAGTGTTCATTTATATTCTTATAGCATACACATTATGCAATGGACTAAATTAATTCTCTATTTTGTTTGTTATATTTTATGATTTCATTTTATTATTTCTTGCTTGTTTAAAGGGTATTTTTGATCATTTATTCAAGCATATTATCATGATTCAATCTAAGCATGTTAGACCAATATTTGGATTAATAGCTATTAACTTATATTTAATTATTAAATACTAAATATCTATTATTAAATTACAAATTTGTCTTAGTTACAGTATAGTAATAATTAATTAATTAATAGTAATTATTAATTATTAATTTTTTCGTTACTAAATTTCAGTTATATCTAAAATTGTTAATTGTTAAACATAAGTATTAATTATTAATTATAGTTAATCATCAAATATTTTCTATTTTTTTAGAAAATTGATACTTTATTATATATATGCACATAGAATTTTACATCCTTAGTCGTACAACTTCAAAACTAGTGATGTAGTAACTTGACCTGAAAATTCACTCATTCTGAAATAAAATACCTACTAAAGATATAAAATTCAAAAGCCTAAAACCCGACATCCTAAATTTGTCTAATATAAGGCTACAAAGAAATAGAGGATAATAAATCCAACTTCCACCATAAATTCCATCCTAAGTCTCTTTATAAGCTCTTTGCTTTGAAAACGTCAAAGACTCCAATTTCTTAATTTTCTTTGCCTTCTTCGTTTTCTTCTCATTTATGTGAGCGACTAAGGAATTACATGAAGAGCTTTCTACTACATTAGCATTGTTAGCTGCTTGGAATACAAATGAAGCCTCATTATCTCTAGCTCTACACACAGCCGTGGGTCTGGAGTTTAACTGACCAACCACTCTGTCATTCGACTTGTTGCTAGCAGGAATATCCATATCCTCCGCTAAATCCTTTGAGCGCACATCATTAGAAGCAGGATACATAATATGACCCTCTTTCTGCAGTGGAAGCGGATAGCTCACTACAACCAGCCTGAGTCATATCCTTTTTAGTATTTCATTGTCTATCATTACCGTCCGTTTCAAACGATTGCACTACCATGTCAATGTCCCTAAACTATTACAGTAATATGTTCCCGAAACTATCACAATTCAAACAAATAGGAGGAAACCATTCATATTCCACCTTCTGCTTAATCAGACGATTGTCTTCTGATAAAATTGGAATTTACTTGGGATAGGAAATGGACAAGAAACATCAACAAGAATTCTTGCAAATTCTATCTTCCTAATTCCCTCCATAAACGTGTTAAGCTTTAAATGATTGCCAAGAACGGACGCAATTCCACTAATCCCTTGCTTTGTCCTGTAATCAAGGGGTAACCATGGTAAACGAACCCAAACAGGAATAGTGTGCAGCAGATCTTTGTTAAATTTCACGTCCACTGACCAACTCTTCATCATCATCCTTTTATTATAGAAATAAGTACCACCCTCTAGAATTTTATCATAGTCTTACTTTATGTCAAATTTAGTGATATAGAAACCATCCTGCTTAATTAGAATAAGTAGTAAAATCAATTATTGACTTCCACACCTTATGAATATAATCCTTAAAATGGATAGTGAGGGGTAGACCCGACAACATAAACTACAATTGCATTTTCCCATTGTTGTCTAGCTCTATAGACCACATCGGTAGACATTTTGGCACAATTCATGTTATTGTACTCTTTACGTTGATAATATTTAAACGATGTAACACGATTACCTAATATGACCTCTTTCCAAACTTTGATAGCTTCATGAGTATTATTAGGATTCAGAGCACAACTCCCCACACCAGAATCAACTGATCTAGGAAGATAGAGGGGCGATCCATGAGTCGACAATTTTGACGAAGGTGCTGTCCTTACTATCTTTGTGAAGTTTTCCCTCTTTACTTCTTCCAAAGGAGAGAAACCCTCCTGCATGAATTGTTTATGGCCAGCAGGCGAGGGAGGACATTGTTGTTGCTGATAGGAGACTCCAACAGGCGGAGTTCGTAGACGCGATGGTTGCAGGATGGAAAATTTCTGAGCTCGCCTGGACTACACCAATTGAAAACCATTGAAATCGAATCTAGGGTTAGAAACTATGGATTCAGGATCTAGGGGATCCGGTGAGGGAGGAGTTGGCGGTGGATAGGCGGGAGGAGGTTAAGTTGACAGTTGGAATGTCGGCAAGGGCGGTGGATCGTTGATCGCCCAAGAGAATTTTTTGGTTAGCATAATTATCAGTTAGCACTTATTAGTATATTGTTATCACCAAATACCATATTATTCTAAATTATTAACAATAATTAATCATTAAATATGACAAATCATGGATTACAATGAATTATTAAAAAATATTTATTAACACTGTATATTAATTAAGAATTAGATGTTAAACTTTAATTATTACAAATTACAAGTAGGACAATGGTTGCAAATAAATATCTATAATGGTAAAAATTAATTAATTACTATAGATCTTTATTACGACTTGCTAAAATTAAATAAACATTTTTTTTGCAAGGCCGACCGGTTTTTAAAGTGATCTGTAACACTTATTTATAAAAGATAAAGGTACTGGTACTCTGCACATGCACGAAGTAACATTTCTCATTTAAAGTGTCTAGTCACTATGAAGACAACAAATTAGCTAAGTTACAACATAGTCTGTGAATATAAAGATAATTTTGGGTAAGCTACACCACATCACAGTCAGAGTCGTCCCCTTCAAATGTCCCCGTGTAGGGTGTCATATTCTATTCAAAGACCAAAAAGCGATATGTCAAATCATCCATATAAGATGACGATGACGAGCTAAAAGAAGGTTTATGTCTCCATGATAAGTCCACATAGTTTCAAAGTTGATAACACTCTCACTTGCATTCATATTACCAAATCTTTACCAACATGCCTATAGAATAAACGTCTACGCTCTCCTTCGTTTACATAATTGTAGTAATAATGTTTTGTATCGTAATGCATTCCAAAAGGGGCATGCACCCATGCACACTTCTTCTCATCCCAAGAGATATTACGATCAGGAGGAACACTAGGTAAAATAGAATCAGGTTGATCATCCTCTATAGTCACATCCTTCTTCCCAACTGCCAAAGGTGGATCAATGACCGGGACTTTCATCCTTGCCTTGGCTACCCATACCCTAGAAGGAGGATGAGGTAATAGGCTTTTTGGCAGAGGCAAGGAACCAACATCAACAGTACACTTATCCACTGAATGACCAAAAGCCTTGCATGTCTTACAAATGTCAGGTTTCCACTTATATTTAACGTCAACTAAATATTCTCGTTTTTCAATTCTTACTTTGATCTGAGATGGGGTAAGGGTTTATCCACGGTGATTTCAATCAAGGCATAGGCATACACTAAGTTCCTTCTGGCTTGTGTGTTGGAATCAAAGCACTTCACTTTACCGATATGGTAGGCTAGCCAGTTCAGGCCAATGGGAGGTTGTAAAACAGAGGGTACATGTGTGCATTGGGTCTAGACAAGAATTGACAGTACTTGGTCCTTTACCCTATCAACAGAAGTGCTCTAGGTTGTTATAATAAATGTTTTTTCTGGATCTAAATTAACCATAGAGGGAGGAGGGATGAATAGGATTTATTGAATTTAACGAGATATTAAAATATCATATCACGGATAATAGCATAGTAAGTAATTGCATAATGTAAATAACACACAGATATACCCAGCTTTGGCAAACTCTGATTATTGTTGCATTCACTAAGGTTTTTACTAGGTAATAAAACATATCCCATTTACAAACCTTGTAAACTCGCAAACCCTGATCCTGTATAATCCTATGCTCAAAACCCTGGACTAATCTATATTCCCTAGATCAAATTTTTCCCTTAGCTACAAACCCGTAACCAGTAAACCCTAGTTATTAAGACATTAGAAAATCGCTAGTTAAAACTCTAACTAGATCACCTAGTTTGACAGATACTAGAAAATTAAAGACGTTTGATTACAAAAGATATTAAAACAAAAACATATAAAAAATGAAATAAACCATAAACTAATCCCTTAATAAAAAAAGCCGACCACTCTCCATTTTTATTTTCATTCTGGCTTCCTCCCAAAAATGTCGGCCGATATCAAAACTAGGGTTTCTCTAAAATCCCTTTTGCCCCCAAATCATGTTGCGATTTGAACTTTGGTTTTCTGGAAATTGAGAATAACGGTGGCGATTCAAGGGTTTTCATTTTATCCCCAATTTCGACTTCAAGTCTTGATGGATCTTTTGGAATCAAACTGAAACTGTTTGCTTGTCGATTAATTTAGGGATTATGATCGAAATTGTGAGTATTCTAATTTGATTATTACTCTGCTTTCTCTCAATTCGTTGTAGTTTTCGATTATACCAAAAATGCCAATGATGATTTCCGTTTAAATAGGATAATAAATCCTATTAATTACTCTGATTCCCACATATGACTTGTTTTGATTTTCTTGTGTGATTGAATTTGTGCTAAAAATGATTTATGGAAATACAAACATGCAGAGTTTGTATATTTGTTTTCAGGAAACTTTGAATTGATTTCTTGCCTTAAAATATGCTTACTGATTTTCTGGAAATAAAAACTATTGATTTCATGCAAAAAAAAAAAACAAATTGATCCCGAGTCTGTGTGATTGCTGAAAGATTGATCGATGACTTGGAAACAAATAAATTATTTCTTGCCAAAATTATAAACACTGATTTACCAGAAAATGTGATTTTGATTGATAATTTCTGGAAACATTTTGAAAAGCTTTCTTTCCACTTATTTATGTGAAGTCCGGAAATCTTCATTCATGCTGTATAAACCTGACTATGCAAAAAAAAATTGTTTGCCAAGAATTAACTTCACTTAGATTTCTTGAATATGTTGCATGCCTGTTTACTTGAGCTAGAATTTGATCATTTGTTTAAAAAAAAAACATAATTTCTCCTTCTATACTGGCAATTGCAATTCACTTGGACTTTTTTGGCCTTGTGTATTCTATGTTGTCTTGAAGCTTTTGGTATTGTGTCTAGATTGTGTTCTAGTTGAAACTGCCGAGCCATGTGCTAAAGTTGTCACTTGACTAGTTTGTTGCACCTGTACATTGTTATCATTTCATCTTGAGGTTTCTTTGTTGTATTTGAAACTATTCAATGGTGCAAGCTTGAAGTTTTCTCTATTTTCTTAATTTATTCATGGTAATATGCATTTGCCACCCTGTTGTGTAAAACTGTCTATGACTTGTTGCATGCTCGATTACACTGTTTTGCTCCTCTTGTATGCCGTGCATGTACAAATGAAACATGAACTTGCTTGGCTTCAATACTGCACTTGACTCATCATATAGATTTGAAACTTGACCATACTAGCTTGAAATGATTTGCCATATATGAACCCATCATCCAGTTTCTGTTTGCTAGCTCAGTTTTGAGCACTGTACATTGTTATGCTCGAGCTGTATGGACATGGTATTGATTGATGAACCATGTATGATCATGCTCCTTGTCACTTGTGCATGACAGTGGACAATGCTAATATAATCTACTTGAAATGAACTTGTTGTTTTGTTCACTGCTCCACTGGCTGACCATGTATGCACACCATTCATTGCACTGCATTGTATCTTGATCCTGACTTGATCGAGTTTGAGTTTGACCATCTTGCCTTCATGTGTATACACATATCCTAGATGTTGTGGCAGTGCACGCGTGTCCATGTACCCGTGTGTATACACAGGCTCTGTGACCTTGGAAAAAAAAACTGAAAACAGATGCTATTCTTGGTCTTGTTTGAATGTGTTCGATTTTGGTATATACAGGTATCTGGCTTTCTTTGCTATTTTTTTATGATCTCATATAGTATTATGCCATACTTGTATAACATCAGAAAAAATATATCAGACCAAGTCGGAAAAGTGATGAGAAACACACCGAAATTCTAAGGGAAATAAAATTTAAAATTGAATTTATATTTATGCACTTCAGTTTTATTTCTATTGCAGTGTACTATGTGTGTTTCTATTTCTGACAGGTATGCAGATGACTGGTCAGATGGTTGGACTGACTGTGAAGATAGAGGCAGAAGACCAAAACGTGTCAGTGTATGTTTAAGTAACTGTATAAATTAGTGTATGAATGAATATATATATATAACTAAGTGACTGAGCGAGCTGTAGTGAGGAGCATTGTATAAAAATGAAATTAAATATGAAATGTATTGTATTGTATTTTAGCAAAATGTACAAATAGCGGAGTTATAAATTTGTGCTGTTGAGATGTTGAAATAAAATAATATATTTAAATAAAATAATGTTTGAATGTTTACATTCTTTTGCAGTAGTATTCTATTTAATATAGATATTATATTCTGTCTGTGATGTAGTGTAACGGTACAATTACAAACACATTTATAATAGTTAATATATATTTGTTATCATCAAACAAAAAATCATAGAATTGTTAGATACAACAATCTCCCCCTTCTGATGATGACAAACATAAAATAAGATTTTGAATATAATATTATAATTAATGTGTTTGATAGTGAATTATCGAACTCCCCCTATTTGAAAGCTCCCTCTACAACAAACTCCTCCTATAAATGTGCATGAGTGAAAAACAATAAATGAAACTTCAATATTAAAATATTCAAAGAATATCTACTCATCGATCAAAATCTTAACTAATTCTCACCCTTTTGTTATCATCAAAAGGATACAAAAAATAAAAAACCATGTGAAAAATAGATTAAAAATAAAATCAGCTTAAGAGGAAGAATGATCATCATAAATCTCAGTTAGTCAAACAAAATTAATAATATTCTAAGAACTAGTGACAAATTTCACTTTTTAGAATGATTGGTTTACGATGAAATTTATAAAAATGGAGAGAGTTTGAAAATTACGATTTCAATTATTTTCCAATAAGGTTTTAAAATTGAGCACAAAACAGTGATGGATTTGGACTACGATTATACATTCAGTTTAAGTGATGCAATAAAATAATCTCAAATCCCAATAGCTATCAATCAACAAATTATAATATTTCATAAAATGTTAACACATTTCAAAAATAAGAAAATGGATTGATAGGCTGGTTTTTACACACCAAGGAGAATTTCATATAAAAATTTATTTATTCAAATTATTTTCTTTTCTTTTTCTTCTAATTTAAGAGCACACTGACCACGCATAACCCGATCTTGGATTTTAAATGAGATCAGTTGCCGCTTAAATATAAGTAATCTCATAACCGTGCATGACCAGAGCTGGGATTTTTAAATGAGGTTAGAGAAACACTTATGAATATTATATAGTAATGTTCTATTTTCAAAATAAAAACTCCTCAGTATATAAAACCAATATGGATTATAGAAATGTGGTAGGTATAGAAATGGTTTGTGAAATAAATTTCTAAATTAATAATATTATGAAATATGCTCAACTGTATCGGGATTCTTGAAAATTTTCAATTATCGCTAATTCTAAAAAATAATATAATAACAATTCCATCACAAATATTTCCACTGTGTTTTTTAAGATGACTTTAAGAATTATGAACTCTCCACATTAATATAAAATCATAATGGATGGCAGAATAATGGTAGATAAAGGAGATGTTCGTGAAATGGCCGCCAATTCAAAGATATTATGAAAATTGTTCAATCATCATGAAAATTTAAATAAAATTTCCTCTTGTTGTGAAATATACTGTAGTCACCATTCATCACAATTTAAAAATTCCGATAATAATTTTGATGAATTTTAAATATAGTGCAATTTGGTTATTGATTTCAATTTCTGAATAGATAATCAATAAAAGATTTAAAATTGAAAAATCAATTACAAGAGGGATTTAAAAAGATTTATACAAGGCAAAAAAGAATATGTGGAATCTATATAAGGTGAAGATTAGAATAAAAAAATCAAAATAGATAAGTGAGAGAATACAATTCTGATACCACTTGTTGTGTCTGATAACGGGAATTTTAATACCACCCTGGTGGCTAACAAAGATAACTCAAAGAATGATTTTACGTTCTACCACTAGACACAAAATTTAAAAAATTACCAGCCCAAACAGTTAAATCAATTACATCAATCACAACAACAAATAATTTTTGCCCAAAGCAAGCAGTCATCAAAACATTTTTTTTTAAAAAAAATCTTTTATCAGAGCCACACAATAACCAATTTTCAAAGAAGACTTGTCAAGAGAATTTTTTACAAATCAGTCAGAAAAGATGATTCATGACACCAGATTAAAAATATAGTTTATTTTAAATCATTTGAAGGAATAAGAAATTCTAAAGATTCAATGGATCGACCACACCGGATTATAAGTTTCAAATCCAAGAATTGTGTGAGATTCATGAATTAATAGTTTCAAATAATTTCAAACAAACAAATATTCAAATCAAAAGATCATGAAATAATAGTGAGTTTTAAGACCAGGTTTTCAAAGATTTTTTCACACTTCTTTCTGATAAGAAAAGTGAAATTTTCAGAATATTTACATCAAGTTTGAGAGATATTCATGGTCCAAAAATAAAATTGTTTATTTGAAATCACTTGAATAAATGTAAATTTTGGGATATAATGGATCAATCACATAAGATTATTAATTTCAAATATAAGAATTGTGTGAGATTCAAAATATCAAAGAATTTCAAATGATTTCAACAAACAAATACCTAGGATAGAAGACCATGAATAATAATGAATTTTAAGATGTAATGCAATGATTCAAGTCACAAAATTTTCAATCAAAATAATCAAAAATCAATGAGATTATCATGACTGAAAATAGCAGTGTGCTGTAATGAGTACAAATTTTCAAGCCCTTCCAAAATGAATTAGAAGAAACTCAAAACAACAAAGGTGTGTGAAATTTCATTTATTTTTCAAATCTTCAAAAATTTAGAATTCAAATTAATAGTGTTCAAGATATGACAAGAATACTTCACCACTGTTAGGAATTCATAAATAAGAAAATAAACTTCAAAACAATTACAGATATTTACAAGTTTAAACTCAAGATCTGGAAATGATTAAAACATGAGAGTATTACTCAAATGAACCGAATTCCAGAAAATCATGAATTCTGCAATCTAAAGTTAAGAAAGCCAGAATAAAAGAAAATAATATGGCGGTGTCAAATCAAAATAGAAATATCAAAGAAAATAAAAAGAAGGAATAAAAAAAAAAATAGAGAGTATTAACACATGTGAGTTTAGAGATTATACCTGAAATCGATGTAAACCAGAATCTCGAACTCATTAATCTTGGCTAAGGAACATATGTCAATAAGCTTTGATGTTGACGTGGAACAACCTTGATTCTTGTAGAGGGTCATTCCTCAGCCAACATCTGGTGCCTAAGTGTTTAGGGGATCAAGTGGTCTAACAAAATTTGTAAAACCACTCTGAATTGTGTTCATTGACTTTAGGTACCCAAACTTGTTTGTATAACGCTCCATTTGTATTTACATTTGTACCATTAGGAACCCAAATCTATTTAAATTTAGATGAATTCATTTTATTTCTGTTTAGGGTCTATGATGGTTTGAACGGATTGTAATACAACCAATTTCCATTTCGTTTATGATTTAAAAATCCTTTAAACATATTAGGATTTAAATTTTCAAAATGATTCTTTTCAAAGAAGTTTGAAGGATTTTTAAAACCATTTGAATTGACATTTTCAAAAACATTATTTTTCCCAAAGCCAAGACCACACTTATTTCCAATAGAAATTTGGTTTTGTAACAACATATTCAACGATTTTTAACCAGTTGAATTTTTTTTACTCAGTTCTAGATCGTTAATTTTGATTTTAATATCAGAATTTTATTTCATTAGATTTGAAAAATGATTAATGCTGATCTTTCTCCTTCCAGTATCATTTTGTTTCAAAATAAATTTTCATTTTCAAGCAGTTTTATTTTGGCCTTGGGCTCAAAGATTTCAGATTCAAATTTAGTTTGTTTTTCACATTCAAGTTTCTTGAAATTTCCAATCTCTTTTTCAAGCTCTTTCAAAATCAAATCATTTTTCAACAAGCTTTCCTTTTCAGTAATTTCATGTTTGGAATTATTAGATGTCTTAAAAATATCCAATTCCTTTTGCAGAAAATTATTCGAACATAATAACTCAATCTCATTCTCTTTTAGGATCAGTATTTCATTCTCAAGCTTTTAAATATTTTTATTGAGATGAATGAGATGGGTTTTCAATTTCGAACAATTTATACAACCGGAAGTTTCAAATTTCCTGACGTTTTCAAGCTTTAATTCCAAATCATTATTTTTGCTACTCAACTAAAGATTTTTAGATTTAAGAGATTTGTTTCTCAGTTGGAGTTTATCAACAGATTTAGTTAAATCGGCACACATAAAAACTAAATCTTCATAAGAGAAATTTTCTATCTCATCGTCTATTGAGTCTCCATCGCCTGATCCATCTGAAAATTTATCTATATCTCCTTTCAAGCATCAATCTGAATCTGAGTTGGCCTTCTGGGGTTTTGAGCTGTTGTTGTCAATTTTTCCATACTTCGCATCGTGAGTATTCCAAATTTCATGTGCAGTAAAAGAATGGAGATAAGGCAATATTGAACATCATCAATATAAGAATATAAAATATGAATAGCAGATAATTAAATCCAATGTTATTCCTATCGACCATATCATACCCATTAATCATAATATCCCAACATTTAATATCAACAGATCTTAAATAGGATTCCATTTCTGATTTCCAGTTTAGAAAATATGTACCATTAAAAATGGTTGGAATATGACTGGACTAACTCTTAGAAGACTGACAACTAGGATGGCCCATGACTCTAGAGTTAAAGAATATCAGGCTCGGATACCACTTGTTGGATCTAGATTAACCCTAAAGGGGGGGGGTGAATAGGGTTTATTGAATTTTAACGAGATATTAAAATATCAGATCAACGATAATAGCAGAGTAAATAAATGCTGAATGTAAGTAACACATAGATATACCCAGCTTCCGCAAACTCTGCCTACTGATGCATTCACTAAGGTTATTAGTAGGTAATAAAACAAATCCTGATTACAAACCCTGTAAACTCGCAAACCCTGCTCCTATTTAATCCTATGCTCAAAACCCTATACTGATCTATATCCCATAGATCAGATTTTCCCTTAGTTAGAAACCCATAGCTAGTAAACCCTAGTTATTACAGATACTAGAAAACTGCTAGTTAAAACTCTAACTAGATCACCTAGTTTGACAGATACTTGAAAACTGAAGACGTTTGATTACAAAAGAAATTAAAACAAAAACATATAAAAATGAAATAAACCAAAACCCTGATCCCTTAATAAAACAAGTCGTCCACTTTCCATTTTTATTTTTAGTTTGGCTTTCTCCCAAAAACGTTGGCCGATATAAAAATTAGGGTTTCTCAGAAATCTGTTTTTCCCCAAATCACGTTTCAATTTTTTGGTTTTCTGGAAATTGAGAATAGCGAGGGCGATTCAAGGGTTTTCTTTCTATCCCCAATATCGACTTCAAATCTTGATGGATCTTTTGGAATCAAATTGACGTTGTTTGCTTGTCGATTAATTTGGGATTACAATCAAAAATTGTGAGTAATCCTATTTGATTATTACTCTGCTTTCTCTCGAGTTGTTGTAATTTTCGATTGCACCAAAAATGCACATAACGATTTGTGTTTAAATAGGATAATTAAATCCCACAAATTACTCTGATTTCCACATATGACTTGTTTTGATTTTATTGCTTGATTGAATTTGTGCTAGAAATGATTTCTAGAAATACAAACATGCTAAGTTTGTATATGTTATTTTCAGGAAACTTTGAATTGATTTCTTACCTTGAAATATGCTTGTTGATTTTCTGGAAATAAAGACTATTGATTCTTGGCCCTTTTAAATTATTTTCAAAAATATTATACATGTCATTTTTCCCAAATATTGGTTTCATGCCAAAAACAAATTGATCTCGAGTCTGTGTAATTGCTGAAAGACTGATAGATGACTTGGAAATAAATAAATTATTTCTTGCCAAAATTATAAACACTGATTTACTAGAAAATGTGATTCTGATTGATAATTTCTGGAAAATCTTTAAAAAGCTTTCTTGCCACCTATTTATGTAAAGTCTGGAAATCATGCTGTTTAAACCTGACTATGCAGAAAAATGTTTGCTAAGAATTAACTTCACTAAGATTTCTTGAATATGTTGCATGCATGTTTACTTGGGCTAGAATTTGACCATTTATTTAAAAAAAAAACATAATCACTACTTTTATAGTGGTAATTGCAATTCACTTGGACTTTTTTGCCTTGTGTATTCTTTGCTGTCTTGAACCTTGTGGTATTGCATCCAGATTGTGTTGTAGTTGAAACTGCCAAGCCATGTGCTAAAGTAGTCACTTGACTAGTTTGTTGCACCTGTGCATTATTGTCATTTCTTCTTGAGGCTGCTTTGTTGTATTTGAAACTGTTCAATGGTGAATGCTTGAAGTCTGCACTGTTTTCTTAATTTTGTTTTGATAATAGGCATTTGCCACCCTTTTGTGGAAAACTGTTTATGACTCGTTGCATGCTCGTTCACACTGTTATGCTGCTATTATATGTCATGTATGCACAAATGAAACCTGAACTTGCTTGGCTTCCATACTACACTTGATTCATCATGTATATTTGGAATTTGACCATGCAAGCTTGAAATGACTTGCTGTATATGAAACCATCATCCAATTTCTGTTTGCTTGCTCAGTTTTGAGCACTATACATTGTTATGCTCGAGGTGTGTGGACATGATCTTGATTAATGAACCATGTATGATCATGCTCCTTGACACTTGTGCATGAAAGTGAACCATGCTTATATAATCTGCCTGAAATGAACTTGCTGTTGTGTGCACTGCTCCACTTGCTGACTGTAACGACCCATATTTTTTGCAGTCAAATATTTAATTTATATTATTAGTTTAAATATTTTATTTGGAATATTAATGGATTTTAATACTGAATTTTTTATTAAAACAAAGTTTGAACGTTGTATATTTATATAATTATAAATCGAGCTCGAAATGGCGTAGTAGTTCATAATATGGAGTTTTGAACTTCAACTGAATATACAGCATCCAATATAAGTCGGATTTCTATGAAACAAGAAATGTTGGAAGCGTGTTGATCATAATTTTCTAATAAAAGAGAAAATCCAGATTTCGTGTTATAGATTGTTAGTTATGGCTAAATCTAAATTTAAAATAGTCGCTATGTAAATCGTTATTAAAATATAACATTTATTAATAATTTAAAAGGATTTTTAATATAAATTGGGCAACATTTTAATTGGAATTGATGATATTAAGTTGTATAACATATATTTGAAGCTGTATATATATTATTTTACTTGGATATTTATGATAACAATAATTTATTATTGTTTAATTGAATAAATTTGGAATTTAATTAATATTTATTCGATATCGTATAAACTTTAAAAATAATCGATTTTCCAAATGATCTTCGTTGTCGACGAAACGAGTTTTATTGGAATGCGTATAACTAATTATTGCTAGATTTCCAATTTGGAGCCAATCAGAGTTGTTTTGCTAGCAGACGCAATTTAAAGGTTGAACCGATAAATTAAAATAACTTCGTTGTACAGACGGAGTCCAATTTCAACGAAATTAATTCCATTGGATCGGGAACATCAAAACATAGCGATGGGTCTGTTTTCGTTATTTTTGAAGTTTGGGTGTAGACATACGAAAATTAAACGTCAATTGCACGATCTAGGTATAATAATGACATATAAATATTTAAATTAAACCCTTCACACTGTGCTTTCGATTTCTTGCATACCACAATTCCATTTACTTGCGCCCCAATCTGCTCAATTACTTGCGTACCACAATATAAATTAACCGATCCTTCATCTACAAGCTGCCCATTTCATTTCTTGTGTAGCAAACCCAGCTTCCTTGGCTGCCAATCCATCATCTGTTTACTGCAATCCTATCTTTTAGGATAAAAGCTATATTGTGGAAAAAGCCACGCCTACCTTGTACCTCAAAACGAGATGACCACGTTTTTTTCTTTATAAATACATCTTCTTCTTCCTTCCTTTATGAAACCGAATCTAACTACCTAAGCAAAAAAAATAAACTCCATTCTTCTAAACTCTCTTACTTCCAGCAAACGAAGGGGGTTCCCAACTCTTTCTTCTATCATGAATCAAACGCCATTTCTCCCTTTCTCTAACGAATGGAACCGAACCTAGATCTATATATATGTAACAAAAATCTGGAGCGTAAAGGAGGTCTGGCGAACTGATGGTCGAAGCGGGCATGAACTACGGTGGGAGCAGTGGCACGATGGGTTATGGAGCGGTGGAAAGGCAACGTGTTTTACTATCATGGTAGGTGTAGTTCGAAGTTCGCTGGAAGGAGAGACGCGGGGTAGTTCTATTACAGGAGGGTCATTGGTCGGAGCTCGGGCAGGGGTTCATCGGAACGCAGGTGAATTCGAGAGTGGGAGAAGAAAGAAGTGACGCGAGCTGGAGGGGTTCGGCGCAGTGATGAGAAGCGAACAGTAGTGAGTTCAAAAACTATAGTGAGAAGGCGGTGAACGTTGGCAGTAGGTAATATGAAACGGGGAGTTGGTGGTGGTATGCACAGCATGAAGTGGGAGTCAAGATGGGGGAAGGAGTGATGGCATGCGGTTTTCGTTAGCAGCAGGTAAAGAGAAGATGTATAGTAGCCTGCTATATTATAATGCGCCCGACCCTTCAGTGAGTGTGCTAATCAAGTTTACTAAGTGCTTAAGTATATTTAAAAACTTTTCCTAATCTATATATTAACCGTGTAAGAGCGAGCAAACTTATTTTATAATATGTTACCATCATAACATGACAAAATATTCGGTTGTGTCCGACAATATATATATTTCAATCTATTATAATAATAACATGCACCTAGTAGATTACCTGAATTGTGCCATATCCTAAATTTAACGTGGCCAATCAAATATTACAGCAGTAAAGATGATTTATTCAAAGTTCCCAATCGTATTATTTTATATGTATATATTTACGGGTTATAGCTGATAGAAGAAGTACCCAATGGTATTAGGTAATTATCGATTATAACATAAGTAAATGGTTGCAAACGTTCCGTAGTTGGAAATAACTTACGCTTTACTAATAAGTAACACCATCATCAACTGTCATCCTGTACATTATGGAACAATTCATAAATTAAAGCTCAATTAACGCTAATAAAAAAAATTCAATTTAAGTACTAGTTAATTTTATTTAAACCAATATTTATAATGTGTGTACGTTCTCTTTATTATCAGAATCCGAAGAGAGTGAAAACATTGGAACCATATCGATGAGTACCTGACGAGGAAGCTGGTATGGTCAGCCTCAAAAGCAATTGGGATTTTCAGTTAAATAAACACTGGTTTATTCAACTGAAACAAACTGTTTTGACAAAAAACGAAATCAAGGTGAGTTAAACTCACTCAGTTTTTCCCATTTATATTTATATAAATTAGTTTTTTGTTTTGTGTGTTCGGTTTGCCAATGGTTGACTATTTGCTAGTTATATATTTATTTGTTGATTTAACTGATGAAATTAAACCATTGTTTAATTTCAGTGAAATTCCAAATCGTTATTTTAACGATTTGATCTAATAGAGGTAACTCACCTAGATTGGTCACGTTTATAAAATAAACGCGTTTAAATTGTTTGAATTGCTTGACGTTAATGATCGTTATTTATTGTTATCAGTTAAATGAAACCGAATGATCTGATTTGAGATAACCATTTTGGATACAGGGAAGAACAGGTTGGAGGGATCCAATGGGATTCCTTAAATATATTATTTATTTTCATATTATCATATATGAACTACCATGATTGAGTGATTAGTTTGATTAGTGATCACTGACTAAAAATTCAACCTGTATTTTGTTTTAACCAATGGGAAATATTGGCTGGGTAATCGGCAGTAAATGGCCTAAGAATAAATTGTTTGGTTTTATATTGATTTACCGTCTGGTGGATCGATAGAACTGAAGTTATAAAATTTATCTTATAACTGGATATAGATTATGAAATATATTATTTTGAATAAAAGTTTGTTTAAAGAAAATAAATATTTATTTTATTATTTAAGTTTAAAATTTATTATTAATCGATTTTATAAAGTCAATTCTGATGATAATCAGATTTATAAGAACAGGAATTAACCTAACGACCAAATTTGGATAATTGTTGTTTAGAAACAATTAAATGGAACTTATCTAAATTAATTATATTGATAATTAATTTAAAGGGAAAACGAATTGGAATCGGTTAACGAGATAACCGTGTTTTGAATTGACTAAATAGACCGTTTTTATTTGGGATTGGTTATTAGATTAGTGTGTTTTGAATAAAATAGTTTATTGGATATTGTTTAAATTTTGATAAATTTTAAAAAGGGAGTTAATATTTATTTTAGTTAATAAAGAAATTAAGTAGTTAATGATCGAAGTAAAGTATTATTTTAATTTAGAAAATTACTTTTAATGGAAACTCATTTAAAAAGAAATCAAAGTTGAAATGAAACCTAGTTGAAGGGTGAAAATAGTTTATGTATGGGTTTTATATTTAAAACCCAAATTTTTATAACGAAGTTATAAAAGGAATTTCAAGTGAATACAATAGCTTGAAATAAATTTTACTTAATTATCTAAATTATCTGAAAGGAAATTAAGATAAAAGTGTTTATAATAAACCAGGGTTGTGTAAATGAGGATTAAGATGTTAAAGCGTTGATTTTAAATTAACGTTACTTAAAAATGAGATTAAATAAAAAAGGGGAAACTGAAATAAGATTTCCAAAGCGGGAAATGGTTGAATTGATTTGAAAGGAGATTAGTAAAAGTGAATTTGGGTAAATAAGTGGGTCATAGGGTTATATAACCAAATCCGAACTACAAAGGGATTTGTGTAACACCCCACGTCCGCTAAGGTCACTCATACCAGGGGAATGCCTTAGTTTCGGTGAAGTATTTTAAGTGAATATAGAACAGTAAAATTACAGCAAGACAGATATAAGTAATACTTAAAAATTTAAATCATCATTTCATTGCAGCGGAAAGTAATACATGTTTGGTTACATCACAAAACCATAAACCAGAGTCAAGTACATAATATCCATCTTGATAAAATAGAAGTACATAATCCCACTACATAACTAATAGCCATAAAAGGAAAGATAAGCTCGGCATCACTTCAGAGGTCCAAGCTCCATAGGATAGATACAGCAATCAGATCAAAGTCCACAAGCACCAGGCCCACTCTAATAACCTGGGTTTGGGGGAAAAAGATAAAAACAACGGGGTCAGACATAAGTCTGAGTGAGTCCTATAACCCTAACAATACAATCATTAAAATAACCAGAGAAGACGTAAGTTGATATACGGTAACGACTGGGGATGAATGGCTACACTAAGCAGCTTGGTAAACTTAGGGTAAACTAAGATCACCGTAAAGACGCATTTATCCACCTAAGGATAATTACCAGATTACACCGCCCCAGACTTATCCACCAAAAGTAATTCCTACACTGCACCACACCAGTTTTACCTACCTAAGATTAATTCCTACTTAAAGGTTGATCCCACTAAATGTACTTAGTAATTTTTTTACCCAGTAGTTTCTAGTACCCCTACATAGGTGCCGTCTGCCCCTATCATTACTAGGTGTACCCACTACTCCCAAGCGATCGGCTCCCTAACGTAGATACCCGTGCTGGTCCCACAATGGGGTGTATCATTTCCCCAAAGTGGCAACCTGATAATATCAACGGTGCACGGCTTTATATCTACACGATGTAACAACGATTTACTAACCAGCCCGGGTCCACACACGCATATGAAACCCGTTGGTCCTACGTTGCCACCGCTAACCCGTTTTTGGCCTCTTATAGTCAAGCCCAATATGCGTGTCCCGTCACCCGACTTGGGTCGAGCCCACAAAGATACGTTTGGGATATTGGTTGAGATGGGCCCCCACAAGCTACCACCTAAGCTTGTTATTTTTTCCTAGTGTATCCCACTTAACCCCTTTAACCATGTTTACTTACATGTTATTAATACCTTGGTTAAGTCATTAATCATATTTTAATTACCTTTCCAGGCACCCACTAGATTTCCACATGCCACCCAAATCATTTACTTAATTCCCACATGCCACCCGAGGCACTTACTTAACCCTTTAATCATGTTTAATTCCATGTTCCACTTTGGTTAAGTATTCTAATCGTATTTTCTATTGCTACCCAAGGCAACCCACTAGTTTCCTCATGCCACCCAAGGCACCACACTAGTTACTACGTGCCACCCAAGGTACCCACTTAACCCTCATGTCCCACTACATGCTTATACGGTTAAGTGTTTCTTAATTAATTAAGACCGTGATCCTCATAAAGACCTCTCACATTAGACTATCTTTTATGACCGCTGGTTAAGCCGGTTGGGTCCGGGCAGCCTTATGTCATAACCGAGTCTAACCTCGTGTCTTTACATTAATCACGTATTTAGTTTGTGCCTAAGACCTCTCACATTGGGCTAACATTTGTAGCAACTGGTTAAGCCGGTTGGGTCCGGGCAGTTTTACACTACAACTGAGTCCAACCTCGTGTCTTAGTCGATTAATTACACCTAATTAATCACCCTCATAATTTATATTAATTATCCCTAATTAATATCAAGTTTTTCATAACGTGGGTAGACCTAACTCAATAGGTAAATTCCCATGGGGTAGACCTAACTCAATAGGTAACTTTCCAATTATGTTAATTTATTTTTATGGTATGCTTAATCATACCCAACCATACTTTAATTAACATATTTATTAACCCCATCGTTCCCCACGCAAATCGTTCTCATTTCACGACATAATAAAAAGGGAAGATCCATCACAAATATCATGGGTTTTAACCAAATCTTAGCATATAACTTTGTCATGGGTTAAGAGGATGTCAACTTGCATAAATGAGCATACATTAACCCAACTACATTTAACCCAAACTTGCATATTATCGCACATGACTTGCATAACATATTGCATATGAACTTGCATATTATCATACACATATCTTGCATAACATGTTGAACTTGCATATAAGCATTCACATAACTTGCATAAGCACACATAACTTGCATAACATGTTGAACTTGCATATAAGCATTCTCACAACTTGCATAACATGTTAAACATGCGTTTAAGCATACACATAACTTGCATAAGCATTCACATACTTGCATATTAACAAACATGTAACTTGCATAGCATATCTTGCATATTAACATACATGTAACTTGCATATTAACAAACATGTAACTTGCATAGCATCTCTTGCATATTAACATACATGTAACTTGCATATTAACAAACATGTAACTTGCATAGCATATATTGTTATACATGTAACTTGCATATGAACTTGTTAAACATGCATAAACCCACTTGTTAAATATGCATAAAACAACTTATTAATCATGCATATTATCACATACTTAGCATGCATAGAATCACATACTCAACTTGCATAATATCATATACTTAGCATGCATAGAATCACATACTAAAACTTGCATAATATCATATACTTAGCATGCATAGAATCACATACTCATCATGCATAATATCACCTACTTAGCATGCATAGAATCACATACTCATCATGCATAAAACCACATACTTAACTTTCATAAAATCAATTATTTATTATGCATAAACCCACAAATCCAACTTGCACAAACTCCCATATTTAACTTGCATACACTTACATATTCAACATGCATAAACTCACATATTCAACTTACATAAACTTACATATTCAACATAGGATTAATATTATACATAGATTAGCATATCATTACAAATGACTCAAACTCACAAATCCGCATTCAAGACCATAAGTCTCATTACACCTAATCTACTTATCTTAACCATTGATCATCAAAGTGATAGAAACTCACCAAAACACAATTAGCAAGCTAATGAAGAAGATTAAGATACTTAGAATGGATTAGAGATTGATTAGAGCTTGCTTTCCTCTTCATTGATTTGTGGAGGCCATGACCAAGTTTCATTTTGCCATAGTTTAGTTACTAGGTTTAATTATGAATGAATTAGGGTAGGGTTAGGGTGTTATTTATAGGATTAGGTTGCATTTTAGACCCTTAGATTAACCCTAGATTAATTTAGGACCATCAGATCCAAGAAGCTTCCAGAACCAGCCCTCCAAGCCAGCCCAAGACCCAACCTGGTGCAACCTGGTGCACCCAGGTTCACTGGACGGTGCCACCCTGTCGACAGGCAAGTCGACAGGCATGTCGACACCCCTGTCGACAGGCCTGTCGACAGCCCTGTCGACATGGGTTAGGCGGGAAGCTTCCCGCCTGACCCCGCCTGGCCCATTCCAAATCTGAATATTTGAAATTATTAAATCTGTTTTAGTTTTGAATTTTCTGCAAACTTCATCGGGCCATAACTGGGCCATACGGACTCCGATTTTCGAAAACTCGGACTCTATTTCGCGTATTTTTCCGAGACGAACGCAACGACGCAGCCCGTTTCCCCTAATTCTCACATCTGAGATTATTTATTCTGTAATTAGTGAATTTTAGCATTAACCGAAATTCGGGGTGTTACATTCTCCCCTCCTTAAAGAATTTCGTCCCCGAAATCTCTAAGCTAAGGAGAATGCACATCCTACCATCCAAACAACCATCTACTCAATCCATCAAACACGAGCATCCATTGTCCTTAAACAATTTCTAATGATGTATGAGCATATGCGAAAAGTGTGTGTATATGTTCCCTATCTAATGTACGAACATATGCAAACCATGATAGTGCCATGCATCCAATATGTATGCGAGATAACCCTATCGACACATACAGTATCTATATGAGTGCACAATCATTCACCAAAATGCATCATCCATATGATAACACAATCATTATACATCCATAAATATAGCTAACTACACACAATTTTATGCAATATGCAATATGAAGTGATTGAGCCGATCTAGTGCCTAGAGTGTGTATATATGCATCCACGAGCAACCACTAGCAAACACTTGCATCCACTTTCATCCATCAACCATAACATGTCTCAAACACATGTTTCAACCATAGGTTTTCCCTATCTAAAGGTCAAACAGCACTAATCGAGAGGACATACTAAAGATAAGATAAGTACTAGGCAAGCGATAAAGGAGAAGTTAAAAGACATACTCTCCAAAAAGAAATGGATACAAAGAACGCATCTTCGCTTCCGTCTCCCAAGTAGCATTTCTTTCGTCATCTCCCCCTTTGCACTCTAGCTAGCTGAACTTCTTTGTTCCTCTACTTCCTAGTCTCTGACCCAATGATGCGAGTAGGAGCTCGTCGAATCGTCTCATCACGCTCTAACTCTGTTTCTTTAAGCAAACTCGGCTCTACCACCTCAGCGGTCTCATGTAAGCACATCCTCAAATGGGACACATGAAATACATCCGGTACACCACTAAGTCTGTCAGGCAACTCCACTCTATATGCCATCCGTCCAATTCTTTCCTTAATGGAAAATGGCCCTACAAACCTTGGTACTCACTTCCTAACAGATCCAAAGTGAACCACATTCCGTAACGGAGATACCTTGATAAAAAGCATGTCCTAATATCAAACTCAAGCTCTGTTCTCCTCTTGTCCACATAAAATTCCGCCGCTTTCATCCTTCTTCGAATCAAACCAATCTTCTCTGAAGACTCTCTAATCATATCTGGCCCAAGCAAGATCTTATCCGTAGATTCCCACCAACGTGTAGGTGATCGACAAGGCCTTCCATAAAGAGCTTCGAAAGGAGCCATACCAATACTGGACTGAAAGCTGCTATTATATGTGAACTTCACCAATGGAAGATGCTCTTCCCGTGTACCTCCAAAATCCATAATACATAACCTCAAAAGATCTTCTAAGATATGGTTCACCCTCTCGGTCTAACCGTCCGTCTGAGGATGATATGCGGTGCTCAAACACAACTGAGTCCCTACCGCCTCTTGCAAACTCTTCCAAAACTCACTAGTGAAGATAGGATCTCGATCGCTCACTATACTGGAAGGTACACCATGCAACCTAATAATCTCTCGAAGGTAAACTGAAGCTAGACATGTAATAGTCCTCTTGCTCTTCACGGGTATGAAATGGGCACACTTAGTAAGTCCATCTACCATAAGCCCAATCCCCGTATTACCCTTCCTTGATTTCGGTAATCCAATGAGACACTATCCCACTTCCTATTACGGAACTTCTAACGGATGAAGCAACCCTTCGGGTTTCTTCTGTTCCGCTTTTACTTGTTAGCACACCAAGCATCTAGCGACATACTTGGCCGCGTTTTTCTTCAGATTGGCAAAAAAAGAAAACTCGCTTTATGTCTTGGTACATCTTGTCCCTACCGGGATGAATGGTCATCTTCGACCGATGTGTATCATCAAGTATAGCCTTCCTTAAATTCTCGTCTTGCGGTACACAAAGTCTACCGTCTCTACGCAACCACCCCTTACCATCTAGGGTGTATCTTATTCAAAATGCTGGACGACCCTCTCCTCGTGAGCTTCTCTACTAACTCATCCAACTGTGGGTCGTCTTGCTGTGCTCCGCCAATCCGCCTAAAAGAGTAGGCCTTACCTCCAAGGAGGCTAGCAAAACCGGGTACAAAGTCAACGGAAGGTCTAAAGTCAAACATAGAAATAAATTCTAAACTCTATAGTTCAACGGACAACCTTTTTCTTCTTAAGGCGTCTACTACCCTGTTTCCCTTGTTAGGGGTATACGCTATCTCAAACTCATAAGATGCTAAGAATCCTATCCAAAATCGTCACAACTGTCCATCTCTCACGCAGACCACCCTAGTTGAATTCGACATCCCCCAAATGCAAGCCCCAAAGGCCGAAACCAATATCAGACAAACACCCAAGGGACATCTCCTTCGAGTTCAGGCAACCTACGTGAGATGATACTAAAAATAATAATAATAATGGCTAAACAATTAAGCCTTTGACCAACTTTGGACGTCCTCGCCAGTCTCGCTCCAAAACCACCGTTTATCCTATAACTGGCTTTGCTCACCCTATTGAGCACATACGAAAACTTATTACGCTCCTTGAAAAGACCAAGATGTCATTTACAAAGGCCATCACAAACTTATTTAGGTACTCCCTGAACACCCTTCTCTTCCAATCAACAAAGTATGCGGGGGCGTTCGTCAAACCAAATAGCATCACCAGCCACTCATAAAACCATCCGGAGTCCTAAAGGCAATCTTCTCTATACTATCGTCAGCCACTCTCAACTGACGAAACCATGTGGCTTAGTCCAACTGCGAAAATACTGAGGCGCCTACCAACTGATCAAAGAGATCATCAATCTTTGGCAATGGGTGTCTATTCTTCTTTGTGAGTTTATTTAGTTCTCTTTAGCCTACACAAAGTCTGAGGGACCCATCCGCCTTCATGGCAAAAACTACTGGAGCGCCCCACTCCGATATACTTCTTCTTATGAACCCCTTCTCAAGCACATCCGAGTATTCCCGGACCACTTCTAACAGATCGCATACTCTCGACCGACGTGTCAAGCGATTCTAGACAACTTAGCATAACAGATTCTATGGGATTACAAGAGATCTCGAGAGTGTTACCCAAGCGGGTCATAAGCCTAACAACTCTCCCTTCAGGATCAAGAACGGCACCCCTACTGGATAACCAGTCTATGCCCCAAAACTTTACCCATAGCCCGTGAAGCCCAACAAGCATCACATCCAAACTCAACGCTAAGTATAGAAACTTTCAAACCCAAACACATCATGGAGCCCAATTGGGTTTGAAACAACTAAGGGATCATCTACTAAACTGGTGTCTAAGTGCAGTGACTCAACTAACAATGATGAGATAAACAAACTCGATACATCAGAATCAAATAAAGTTTGGATCGGATAACAAAGAAATCCAAATTCCAACCTAGACGGTCCTATCCCCATCTGGTACCCTAGTCGTGAGGGAATACAACTACCCTCCAAAAGATTCCATACCTTGCCCTTGCTTCTTTGGACAATCCTAATAAGGTGTCCTATTCCTCCCAAAAGGATAACTACTAGCCTTCTCCTTCCCATTCTCCACTCGTAACCTCCCATCAATGAGGTTTCGTCCTTCATTAACCAAACAACTATTAGGGCCTTCCTATCATCGTCCATCCAATAAGTACTTACAAGTCCTCCTCCTTCTTGAACCAACTTCTAATCTGATTTACGTCTAAGTCCCTTGAAGCGGTTTTCCATTCTTATCTATCTTAGAAAGATCATCTACACACGGAGGGGATACTCAAATCGAGAGAGAAAGAGATTCAAACGGAGAATTCGAAAGATAAAGATATGGCTATCGGGGATTATGCTTTTCTCTCAAAAACTTTTCTCTTAAAAGACATGTTTTTGAAAATACTCCTTTAAAAATTTTCTTAGAAAAATAGTTTTTCTATAAATTTTATCTGTTCTGGTAACCTTAAGCTCTGATACCACGTGTAACACCCCACGTCCGCTAAGGTCACTCATACCAGGGGAATGCCTTAGTTTCGGTGAAGTATTTTAAGTGAATATAGAACAGTAAAATTACAGCAAGACTGATATAAGTAATACTTAAAAATTTAAATCATCATTTCATTGCAGCGGAAAGTAATACATGTTTGGTTACATCACAAAACCATAAACCAGAGTCAAGTACATAATATCCATCTTGATAAAATAGAAGTACATAATCCCACTACATAACTAATAGCCATAAAAGGAAAGATAAGCTCGGCATCACTTCAGAGGTCCAAGCTCCATAGGATAGATACAGCAATCAGATCAAAGTCCACAAGCACCAGGCCCACTCTAATAACCTGGGTTTGGGGGAAAAAGATAAAAACAACGGGGTCAGACATAAGTCTGAGTGAGTCCTATAACCCTAACAATACAATCATTAAAATAACCAGAGAAGACGTAAGTTGATATACGGTAACGACTGGGGATGAATGGCTACACTAAGCAGCTTGGTAAACTTAGGGTAAACTAAGATCACCGTAAAGACGCATTTATCCACCTAAGGATAATTACCAGATTACACCGCCCCAGACTTATCCACCAAAAGTAATTCCTACACTGCACCACACCAGTTTTACCTACCTAAGATTAATTCCTACTTAAAGGTTGATCCCACTAAATGTACTTAGTAATTTTTTTACCCAGTAGTTTCTAGTACCCCTACATAGGTGCCGTCTGCCCCTATCATTACTAGGTGTACCCACTACTCCCAAGCGATCGGCTCCCTAACGTAGATACCCGTGCTGGTCCCACAATGGGGTGTATCATTTCCCCAAAGTGGCAACCTGATAATATCAACGGTGCACGGCTTTATATCTACACGATGTAACAACGATTTACTAACCAGCCCGGGTCCACACACGCATATGAAACCCGTTGGTCCTACGTTGCCACCGCTAACCCGTTTTTGGCCTCTTATAGTCAAGCCCAATATGCGTGTCCCGTCACCCGACTTGGGTCGAGCCCACAAAGATACGTTTGGGATATTGGTTGAGATGGGCCCCCACAAGCTACCACCTAAGCTTGTTATTTTTTCCTAGTGTATCCCACTTAACCCCTTTAACCATGTTTACTTACATGTTATTAATACCTTGGTTAAGTCATTAATCATATTTTAATTACCTTTCCAGGCACCCACTAGATTTCCACATGCCACCCAAATCATTTACTTAATTCCCACATGCCACCCGAGGCACTTACTTAACCCTTTAATCATGTTTAATTCCATGTTCCACTTTGGTTAAGTATTCTAATCGTATTTTCTATTGCTACCCAAGGCAACCCACTAGTTTCCTCATGCCACCCAAGGCACCACACTAGTTACTACGTGCCACCCAAGGTACCCACTTAACCCTCATGTCCCACTACATGCTTATACGGTTAAGTGTTTCTTAATTAATTAAGACCGTGATCCTCATAAAGACCTCTCACATTAGACTATCTTTTATGACCGCTGGTTAAGCCGGTTGGGTCCGGGCAGCCTTATGTCATAACCAAGTCTAACCTCGTGTCTTTACATTAATCACGTATTTAGTTTGTGCCTAAGACCTCTCACATTGGGCTAACATTTGTAGCAACTGGTTAAGCCGGTTGGGTCCGGGCAGTTTTACGCTACAACTGAGTCCAACCTCGTGTCTTAGTCGATTAATTACACCTAATTAATCACCCTCATAATTTATATTAATTATCCCTAATTAATATCAAGTTTTTCATAACATGGGTAGACCTAACTCAATAGGTAAATTCCCATGGGGTAGACCTAACTCAATAGGTAAATTCCCAATTATGTTAATTTATTTTTATGGTATGCTTAATCATACCCAACCATACTTTAATTAACATATTTATTAACCCCATCGTTCCCCACGCAAATCGTTCTCATTTCACGACATAATAAAAAGGGAAGATCCATCACAAATATCATGGGTTTTAACCAAATCTTAGCATATAACTTTGTCATGGGTTAAGAGGATGTCAACTTGCATAAATGAGCATACATTAACCCAACTACATTTAACCCAAACTTGCATATTATCGCACATGACTTGCATAACATATTGCATATGAACTTGCATATTATCATACACATATCTTGCATAACATGTTGAACTTGCATATAAGCATTCACATAACTTGCATAAGCACACATAACTTGCATAACATGTTGAACTTGCATATAAGCATTCTCACAACTTGCATAACATGTTAAACATGCGTTTAAGCATACACATAACTTGCATAAGCATTCACATACTTGCATATTAACAAACATGTAACTTGCATAGCATATCTTGCATATTAACATACATGTAACTTGCATATTAACAAACATGTAACTTGCATAGCATCTCTTGCATATTAACATACATGTAACTTGCATATTAACAAACATGTAACTTGCATAGCATATATTGTTATACATGTAACTTGCATATGAACTTGTTAAACATGCATAAACCCACTTGTTAAATATGCATAAAACAACTTATTAATCATGCATATTATCACATACTTAGCATGCATAGAATCACATACTCAACTTGCATAATATCATATACTTAGCATGCATAGAATCACATACTAAAACTTGCATAATATCATATACTTAGCATGCATAGAATCACATACTCATCATGCATAATATCACCTACTTAGCATGCATAGAATCACATACTCATCATGCATAAAACCACATACTTAACTTTCATAAAATCAATTATTTATTATGCATAAACCCACAAATCCAACTTGCACAAACTCCCATATTTAACTTGCATACACTTACATATTCAACATGCATAAACTCACATATTCAACTTACATAAACTTACATATTCAACATAGGATTAATATTATACATAGATTAGCATATCATTACAAATGACTCAAACTCACAAATCCGCATTCAAGACCATAAGTCTCATTACACCTAATCTACTTATCTTAACCATTGATCATCAAAGTGATAGAAACTCACCAAAACACAATTAGCAAGCTAATGAAGAAGATTAAGATACTTAGAATGGATTAGAGATTGATTAGAGCTTGCTTTCCTCTTCATTGATTTGTGGAGGCCATGACCAAGTTTCATTTTGCCATAGTTTAGTTACTAGGTTTAATTATGAATGAATTAGGGTAGGGTTAGGGTGTTATTTATAGGATTAGGTTGCATTTTAGACCCTTAGATTAACCCTAGATTAATTTAGGACCATCAGATCCAAGAAGCTTCCAGAACCAACCCTCCAAGCCAGCCCAAGACCCAACCTGGTGCAACCTGGTGCACCCAGGTTCACTGGACGGTGCCACCCTGTCGACAGGCAAGTCGACAGGCATGTCGACACCCCTGTCGACAGGCCTGTCGACAGCCCTGTCGACATGGGTTAGGCGGGAAGCTTCCCGCCTGACCCCGCCTGGCCCATTCCAAATCTGAATATTTGAAATTATTAAATCTGTTTTAGTTTTGAATTTTCTGCAAACTTCATCGGGCCATAACTGGGCCATACGGACTCCGATTTTCGAAAACTCGGACTCTATTTCGCGTATTTTTCCGAGACGAACGCAACGACGCAGCCCGTTTCCCCCAATTCTCACATCTGAGATTATTTATTCTGTAATTAGTGAATTTTAGCATTAACCGAAATTCGGGGTGTTACAATTTGTTTAAAGAGGCAGAGTTAAAAAGGTGTGGTTTATAAGAAATTACTTAATTATGGAATTTAGAAAGAAGGGGTATATTTGAGAAAGAGTTTTGTAAAAGGTAAGAAGGTTTATGAAACTGCATTTTGAATAAAATAGTTAAATGGAATTAGTTTTGAGACTGGAATGGAATATTGGTTTTTGGATTACAACTTATGTTTATCTGAGGATAAGAACGATGTTGGTCAAGGTCTGAGAGCTAATTTAAATACCCCAATTTGAACAACATCAGGATTATCTGAAGATGATATTAGTTGGTAATGGTAAGAGAGGTTAGTGATAATTTATTTATTTCCATTAGTGAAATAGTAGTGCAATGTTTGGTGAAAATTTGGAGAATATATAACGAGAGATCCGAAGTAAAGGAAATTATCAAGTAGGGAAATTATATAATGAGAATTCCAAAGTAGAAGGGAAATAAAAAGGGATTGCGTGAATTACACTGATATTTTCGGGTTAGAAAGGGAATGTAAAGTTGAGTTTTATTTTATACAAATAAATATTAGTTATTGTTTCAAGAATGCAATAAAAGATATTTCGTAATGTTGTTTTATGAATAGTAAGTTGAATGGATTTCCCAAATTTAAATAATAAAGAATGATGTAATAAATGTTTTGAAAAGAGAATTAAGCGGAAACTGAATATGGTTATAAGTTGTTTTACTAAGTATCATAATGAAATGGTTTGGAGGGCATCAGTATATAAGAATTCAATTATAATATTTTTAAAATGTTAAAAGAGTTAGAAGTTCTAATTAAGCAGAAGTGAATTAGTTTGTTTTATTTAAAAGGCCATGTGATGTTGAATACTGACCTAGTGAACTCATTGGAGTTTCAGGATTGAATCATTATTTATTTTGATAGTTAAATAACCGACTATCAAATCTGTCCAATATGATTGTCGGTACGGAAAGACCAGGATCAAATTTATATTCAAAAACCATTCCGACCAACAAATACGTGAAGATATCAGAAGATGATCGAGATGAAGCATTGAAGGCCGTGGATCTTCATAAACGAAAGAACTGCTAATAATCTCTGGGATTGCAACCAGAAATAAACCGTGGTTCTGTCGTGGTTGGAATCTATGGGTTGCAAGGACTTCTCGCTACTGATCCATGGGGTGATTCCTATATTGGATGCAGTAGGAGAGTACCTTCGGTTCATCCTGTTCCTGCATGACTTGTATAGACGGATGTCTGACAGAGTATTTCTAAACGAATTATGTACGTTGATTTCTTCAAACGTATCATAGTTGTTGGTTGAGAATAGTCGTTCTCTTAGCTTCCAACTAGAGTATTTTTGTGGACATCAATTAGTGATATCTGATGGATCTGACGATGTGGCATTCAAAGTGAATGGTGACCAGATGTTCCAGAATATAATTTAAACCTCAAGCCTCACCGACTGGGAATTGACAAAAATTGGCCAAGCAGCATGGCTATGTGGGTCGCTCCCATTAGGGTGTATAATCACCTATCTAGAGAAATTCCTTTTGCTTCTTTAAATCTATTTCGATGTTGTCCCTTTCAGAAAACGGTGGTTTGAGCCCAACCGTTGGTGATATACATTCGATACACTCAAGCGAAATGAGTGGTCGATTATGTGTGGGCCGGGTTGCAAGACGTTCTTGTTGAATCCAATGTATTCGCCTCTAGAGATACACTATTGGTAGGTGGTTCCATACCTTGTCATAGTCAGAATCCAATCTCCAATAAGCGCTCGCGGTTTTGATTGTATACTATATATGTGGAGCGTGAGATGCAAGCGTTCCACTAGATTGTTATCTACTTGTATTTAGACACTATTATAATATCATAAAAGATATTGATTTCAAAAATGTTTTGGGTTATCGTAAGGTAAAACCTTCTGTATCTATGTGTAGATTTGGTCTTACAATTATCCTTTTCTTTCGAAAAGATTTTTGAACTTTAAAATCAAGTTGGATGATCCCCCTTAATACCGTGTAAGTTCTTCTCACTTTGGTTCACCAGACTAACCGGTGTTTTTTAAATGCTCGGGTTAGACCAGGGTGTGCAGGTCCAGATTATCGGATGTTGTGAAGTCCAAAGACGAGTTGGAGGTGTTCAGACATATGAGGTTATATGATGTGTATTCTGCTGTCCATTGTGTATGAGGACTGGTTGTTATAACTATCCAGATGTGTGATGTACTCTGATATTTTAAGTATTTTTAAAAGCTCTCAATAAAGGTTTATTTCAGTATTATATTTTGTTCCGCTGCGATGTGATACTCTGTTTCTGTGTTGTGTTGGTTCTTCTTCTTCTTCTATTCTAATATTTCATTCTTTCTTATCTCGCCCTCTAATTTCTTTCTAATAACTATCCAGTGTTTTCGGTGTTTGGAGGATCGGCAAGAGATACGGAATTGTATTTATGTCGATTTTTGGGGCCGAAAATACTTAGGTCGTTACACTGACCATGTATGCACGCTATTTATTGCACTGCATCGTATCTTGATCCTGACTTGATCGAGATTGAGTTTGACCATCTTGCCTTCATGTGTATACACATATCCTGGATGTTGTAGAAGTGCACTCATGTCCATATACACGTGTGTATACACAGGCTCCTGTGACTTTGGAAAAAAACCCTGAAAAGAACAGATGTTATTCTTGGTCTTGTTTGAATGTGTTTGATTTTGGTATATACAAGTATTTGGCTTTCTTTGCTATATTTTTTTTATTTCTGATCTCATATAATACTGTTCCATACTTGTACAACATCAAAAAAAAAAAAAAAAAAAAAAAAACTGACCAAGTCGGAAAAGTGATGAGAAACACATCGAAATTCTAAGGAAAATAAAATTTAAAATTGAATTTATATTTGTATGCACTTCAGTTTTATTTCTATTGCAGTGTACTGTGTGTGTTTCTATTTGTGACAGGTAAGCAGATGACTGGTCATATGGCTGGACTGACTGTGAAGATAGAGGCAGAAGACAAAAACGTGTAAGTGTATGTGTGAGTAACTGTATAAATGAGTGTATGATTGAATATGTACAAATGAGTGACTGAGCGAGCTGTAGTGAGTAGCATTGTATAAAAATGAAATTAAATATGAATTGTATTGTATTTCAGCAAAATATACAAATAGTGGAGATATAAGTTTGTACTGTTGAGATGTTGAAATAAAATATTATATTTAAATAAAGTACGGTTTGAAGTTTAAATTCTTGTACAGTAGTATTCTATTTAAATATAAATATTATATTATGTCTGTGATGTAGTGTAACGGTACAATTATAAACACATTTATAATAATAAATATACGTTTGTTATCATCAAACAAAAATCATAGAATTGTTAGATACAACAGGTTTTCCATCAATTTGTAACACCCCACATATTCCATAACAGTGAAATTCATAAATTAAAGTATAATTAATTCTAATGAAAGAATTAAGGGAAGTGGCTTACGCCATTGCGTTCGTCTCGGAATTCTGGTTGAGATAGAGTCCGAGTTTGCGTGAAACGGACTCCGTATGAAGGAGATATGACCTCCGAAAGTTTCAGAATTCAGTTTAAAATTCAAACAGACAGAAACAGTTCAGAAAAACGAATTCAAACTCAAAATCGGACCCAGATTGGGCTGGGCGGGAATTTTCCTGCCCAAGACCTAGGTCGACTGGGTAGTCGACCTAGGGTACCCAGGTCGACTGGCAGTCGACCTGGGTGTCGACTGGGTAGTCGACCTGGCTTCTGAGCCAGGTCGAACCCAGCCCCTCCTGACTGGCCTGGTCTGTGCTTGGCCGAATTTCTGGGCTTGGACTTGTCACTAGGGCTTATGTGTCAACTCTTGATTGGTTTCTCTTTAAAACGAGCGGCTTATATTAATCTTGGCTCCATCGACGGCTCTAATCAATTCACAAACTTTATAAAAAGGACCTAAGACTCCACCTAATTCACACAAATAAAATGAGTATGGAGCTGTCATGCTGCTGAAGAAAGACTAGGAGTAGCCGTCAAAACGAGAGACAATTAGGAGTTGATTCAAAATCTTAAAGCCACAACAATTAAATCAAAACAACGCCTACAACAAAGGATAGCATCACCAAATTCAGAATTCAGAGTCCTGAATACAAGATTCGTCATACGTTGTAAGTAGAGTGCTATTCCGATATGAATGAATAATTGAGACTTGATCTGTGTAGAATAAGAAATGGGATTGTACTTTAATTATAATAATGTTAATTCATAATTGTATGTTGCTATGATTTGCTATGAATGGATTTGGGATGTGGTAGTGTAATTAACATGATATTGGATCTATTGTATAGTTGCGATACAAGTATATAACTCATGTTGGTAATTTGATACGTTGTGGTTAATGAGAAGTTATATATATTTCGTTGCAACCAAGTTAAGACTTATGCAAGTATATGATTCACTATTATGCCAACATGATTTTTGATCCTTCTATGTCTATTTTTATGATCATTTTTAGTGTAGTTGGATCCAATTGGGTATTATGATTCATATGAATTTATGTTGGAATAGGCATCATGATTCAAGTGAAAACCATACTTTTGTATTAGTGACAAAAGTAAGCATCTTTGTGAACTTGTGTTGACTTTATGAACATGACTAGTTTATGTTTAACTTTATGCCCAAACAAAATATGTTTTAGGCTTAGGTTGTTGTTAAAAAACATATGATAATATATGTGGCACATAATTAAGTTAGATTCATACTTTAAATAAAAGTTTACATGATTAGATTAAAACCATGATTCATGTTTAGGTATGTTTTATGTCAAGATTATATGCTATTACAATTGTCAGTTCACAAGTGCCTAATTTATGTTAATTAGATCGCTATGTTGCAATTTCATGCGTTTACACACCCCTTTTTGATGTTACTTAGAATATATATATATATCATGTTCTAGGCCTCCCCTTTTTATGTGGCTAAGTTGGGCTGAAATGTTGAAGCCCAACATATGTTATATTATTACGTACAAACGGGGGAATACGTACGTTGGGGTTAATGAAAGTATATGTGTTGGCTTGTTTGGCACATGCCAACGATTCATGACACTTTAAATGGTATAAATTATTATACCCAAGAATAATGAATTTGAATAATGGGCCGCAAATATTTACATATAAAAAGAATAAGTGACAAAATATGTAAACTTAGAAAATACGACATGCTTAACCCGAGGTTGGATAGCGTTGTGACATAAACCTGCCCGGACCCGACCGGCTGTCTAGTAGTCACAACAATACCTATCCAATGTGGGTGGTTAGGCATTGAGCCCAATAAAGACCCGAGGATAGACTGAGTTGTGACGTAAGACTGCCCGGACCCAACCGGCAATAGGCAGTCACAACAACACATGTCTTATGTGAGTGGTTGGGGCTTTAATAAGACAATTAAGGCTAAGTCAGGATTGATAGGATTAAGTAAATTGAATTAATACTTAATCAAATACAACATGCTAAACTATACAGACTGATTGGGGGTTAGGTTTATACAGAACACTTAACCAACTTAGCATGTTGGCTAGAAATAGAAAACCTAGTAGCGGGGCACCCTTTTCAGCAGTAACCCTACAAGGTGTATCAGGATACCCTGAACTAGGCAGGGTAGGGCATGATTACTGGGCTGACTGTAAGAGGTCAAATCGACGGCGGTGGTGCAGCAGTGTAGGTTCTAACGGGGTGCGGGCGTGCACACACTCCGGCGCAGAAAAACTAGGCACTGGGCACCAGTAGTATACCTGTGCATTCTAGAACTATGTCGGGCCACCACCATGGGACTTGATACACCCCATGGTGGGACCAGCATAGGTAGCTACAACATCGGGGGCCGTAAGACACATGTAACTATGAGAGTAGGAGTCGATCATTAAAAAGGATCACTTCACCCTGATTGTAACACCCCACACCCGGTAAGGTCACTCACTAAGGGAATGCCTTAACTTCGGTGGAGCATTTTAAGTGAATATAGAACAGAAAAATTACAACAAGACAGATATAAATAATACTTGAAATCTAAAACATCATTTCATTGCAGCAGAAGGTAAACATGTTTAGTTACAACACCATAAAAAGAGTCATGTACCAAATATCCATCCTAATAAAAACATAAGTACATAATTCCACTACATGAACTAATAGCCATAATAGAAAAGATAAGCTGGGCTTTACATCACGGTCCAAGCTCAAAAAGATAGATAAAGAAATCTGATCAAAGCCCACTAGTGCTAGGCCCAACCTGAGGACCTGAGGGGGAAAAAGATAAAAACAACGGGGTCAGACATAAGTCTGAGTGAGCCCTATAACTTTAACAACACAATCATTAAAGTAATTAGGGTATGATATAAACTTGGTACGGTGATGACTGGGGATAAATGACTACACTAAGTAGTCAACTAGACATAGGATGAACTAAGATAACGGTAACGACGCATCTACCCACCCAAGGGTATTTACTAACTGCACCACACCAGTCATTCCTACTTAAAGGTTGATCCCACTCAAGGACTTAGAAAATTTACCTAGTAGTTTCGTGTACCCCTAGCTGACTACATAGGTGCCGTCTGCCCCTATCTCCACTAGGTGTACCCACTACTCCCGAAGCGATCGGCTCCCTACCGAAGATACCCGTGCTGGCCCCACAGTGGGGTGTATCACTCCCCAAAGTGGAAACCCGATACAACCAATGGTGCACGGCTTATACCTACACGATGCAACAACGTCTTACCTACCAGCCCGGGTCCACACACGCATATGAAACCCGTTGGACTTGCGTTGCCACCGCTAACCTGTTTTGGACTCTTATAGTCAAGCCCAGTACGCGTGTCCCGTCCTCGACATGGGTCGAGCCCAATAAGATACATATGGGTTACTGGTTGAAATGGGCCCCTACAAGCTACCCACCTAAGCTTGTCCCTTTATCTAGTGCATCCCTCTTAACCCTTTAATCATGTTTAATTACATGTTTCCACTTGGTTAAGTATTCTAATCGTATTTTCTATTGCCACCCAAGGCAACCCTCTAGATTTCCACATGCCACCCAGGGCACTTACTTAATCTCCACATGCCACCCAAGGCACCCACTTAACCCCTCATGCCCCACTACATGCTTATCTGGTTAAGTGTTTCTTAATTGATTAAGAACGTAACCGTTGTAAAGACCTCTCACATTCGACTATCTTTTATGGCAGCTGGATTTGCAGGTTGGGTCCGGGCAGCCTTACGCCATAACCGAGTCTAACCTCGTGTCTATACACTTGTCACGTATTTAGTTTGTGCCTAAGACCTCTCACATTGGGCCAATCATTTGCAGCCGCTGGATTTGCCGGTCGGTTCCGGGCAGTCTTATGCTACAAAAGGGTCCAACCTCGTGTCTTAGTCAATTAATTACACCTAATTAATCCCCCCCATATTTCGAATTAATTTTCCCTAATTAATTCCAATTTTAACGATGTACATAATTGACTCAATTATGTCCATCCACTTTATGGTATGCATAATCATACCAACTTCACACCATTTCATTAACATGTATATTAACCCCATCGTTCCCCACGTAATTCGCAAACATGACATAAAAGGGAAGATTCATCACAAATACAATGAGTTCAACTTGCATAACATTAGCATCAACATGGGTTTAAAGGTGCTAACATGCATATAGCATCAAACCCAACTATCATAAATAATCAACCCAAACTTGCATGAATCACACATGTCATAAAGAGGGTAACTTGCATAAGCTACTTAGGTCATTCAAAGGGGTAAACTTGCATATGTATGTATGACATACAAAAGGGGTTTACTTGCATATGTATGCATATCATACAAAGGTGTAAACTTGCACATGTTACTTGCATATAATCATACACCAAACTTGCATAACATATCATATATGAACTTGCATATAATCAAACACCAAACTTGCATAACATGGTGTCATAATGGATCAATGTTTATCATAGTGATTTGCATAACTAGCATTATGAACACATAGCATATGACTTGCATAACTTGCATAAAATCATGATCACTTAGCATATGACTTGCATAACTTGCATAACATCATGAACACTTAGCATATGGTTTGCATAACTTGCATAACATCATGATCACATAGCATATGACTTGCATAACTTGCATAACATCATGAACACATAGCATATGGCTTGCATAACTTGCATAACATCATAAACACATAGCATATAACTTGCATAACTTGCATAGCATCATTAACACATAGCATATGATAACCTAACTTGCATTGATCCACATTCATAGCCATAACCTCATTATATCCTATCATAATAATTTCAACAATTGGTCATTAAGGCTATAGAAAACTCACAACTTGTTGATTAGCACTCCTATGAAGAAGATTAATTTGCTAGAGTTGATTAGAGGTTGATTTGAGAGGCTATCTTCTTCTACAATTTGATGGAGGCTCCTTCAAGTTGCATTTTGACGGCATAACGACATAGTTTCTATTTTTAGTATGAATTAGGGTAGTCTTAGGGTGTATTTATAGATTAGTTAGGTGTTTTAGGCCATTAGATTAACCCTAAATCAGATTAGAGCCGTCAGATCTCGTCCTAGCCACCAAAACACAGCCCAGATCCCAAACCAGTGCACCCAGGTCACCTGGGCTCGACCAGGGAGGTCGACCCCCAGGTCGACACTAGGGTCGACACCCTAGTCGACCTGGTGGGCAGGTCGACACCCAGGTCGACCCCCAGGTTGACTCCTAGGTCGACCTGGTCTGGGCGGGAATTTTCCCGCCTAGCCCATAATCTGCATTTTTGAAATCTGTTTCGTTTTTCTGATTTTTCGTGAAACTTCTAAAGGCCATATCTCGGACATGCGGACTCCGATTCACGAAATTTCGGACTCTATTTCACGTATTTTTCCGAGACGAATGCAATGGCATAGCCCGTTTCCCCTTATTCAGATTTTAAAATTTAATTTTGCCCTGTTTTATATTATAGCAAGTTATTCAACATACGGGGTGTTACATTCTCCCCTACTTAAAGGATTTCGTCCCCGAAATCTCTAAGTCAAGAAGAACGTATCCTACCAACCAACAACCATCTACTAAACTATCAAACACTGGCATCCATTGTCCTTAGAGTTTCTAATGCTGTATGAACATATGCAAAGAGTGTGTGTATATGTTCCCTGTCTAATGCAAAATCAGGCGGTCTACTGATTCAGTTGACCTACTTAATGCAAACCATGATAGTGTCATGCATCCAATATGTATGCGAAAGAACCCTATCGACACATACTATTTCTACATGAGTGCACAATCATTCACCAAAATGAATCATCCATATGATAGCACAACCATTATACATCCATTAATATAGCTACCTACACACAATTATATGCAATATGCAATATGAAGTGATTGAGCCGATCTAGTGTCTAAAGTGTGTGTGTATATGCATCCACAAGCAACCACTAGCAAACACTTGCATCCACACGCATCCATCAATCATAACATGTCTCAAACACATGTTTCAACCATAGGTGTAACACCCCACCTCCGCTAGGGTCACTCTTTCGCGGGCACTAGCTTCTGGGGGGGCGTTAGAACTGGGTAAGCATGCATAATGATATATCAAGGCAGAACAGGAACATAAATATATATGTAAATCAGAGTAAGTGAGAATAGAACAGCGGAATATCTCAAACCATCTCAAAGCAAGTTTAGTACATCATAAAGTCAACTGCCAAAATAAACATGTCTAGTACATCATAAACAAAAATACTGAAATACATAGTGCTATCCCCAAAATAAAGATGATAAACCATAGCGAGCTCAATTTCCAGTCATACATGAGCTATCCAGCAAACAAGCAAGCGATCCAAGCTAAGCACCACTGTTCCCTCCCTGAGAACCTGGGGGGGGGGGGGGGAAACGGAAGAAAAGAAGCGAAAGAAAACAGGTCAGTCAAAAAGACTGGTAAGCCCTACTACGATCAGTCTATAAACTAATAAAGTTAACATCATGATGGAAACTGAGATGAACATACTGGCAATAGATAAAGGTGTCATCACATAAAGAAGATCAAGCCTTGCACCATAGCGTACTAGCAACTAACATAACAGGTATTGATCCCTCAGCCCAAACTTTGGCCCAATAACATGAGGTGACCTTAGTACAAGGTCCAGCCCAACGGTCTAGTCGATCGGCTCCCTATAAACCTAACACGTCAAGTGTTGGTGTCCATACGGCCCACATATGGATGTAGTCTGACTGTGCTGGGTCCACCTTCGGGTGTATCAAGCCCTCGGGTGTCAACCCCAGACACTTAAGCAATAATGCACAGCCCAGACCTACTGGTACCCGTGCCTCGAGTTTGTCCAATACCGGACTACGTGCACGTCCGTAGCCCACCTGGACCCGCACCGCTGTACCACTCGGCCTCCGCTTTGGTCGGTTACATCCGCTCAGTAATCGTGCCCCGCCCTAGCCTCGCTCTCTAGGGTTGTGAGTGATACCCAACTGGGATTACTGCTGGAACAGACCACGTTGCTAGGGTTTTCTAAGAGGGTTAAGTGTGGTTTAACCCCTCACTAATCATGGATTAAATTAGTTAAGTGTAACCAACAGTTCACCACTTAACCCCATCTAATCCCTCGTATCCCCAAAAATTGGTTAAGTATTAGTGGGCCATGACTTAACCCTAATCATGAGGCATTACTTAATTTAATTGGGCCTTAACCTCTCACATTAGACTTTGTTGCGGTCACTAGTTAGGCCGGTTGGTTCCGGGTAGCTTTACACCACAACTAGGTCTAACCTCAGGTCTTGGCACCCCATGACCAACTTCTCACATTGGGTCCTATTGTTTGTAGCCACTAGTTAAGCCGGTCGGTTCCGGGTAGAATTATGCTACAAACTCAACCCAACCTCGAGTTGGCCACGCTTATGTTTTCTAAGTGTCATGTCCACCTTAATTCAACACATAATTACAAGTTTAACAAATACTTGGGTAGACCTAACTTAATAGGTAAATTCCCAAGGGGTAGACCTAACTTAATAGGTAAATTCCCAATCTTATATTTTCATGTATTTTATGTTTTACCCAAAAAACCCCAACGTCATTCTATCGCTTACATATTCGTCATAACGCATAAAGGGTAGAAAGAGGGAACTTGGCACAACATACATGATGAATCTTACATATCATAATAAACATGCATAACATGTTGGACTTGCATAACTTAGCATAGTGAACTTGCATAAACATGCATAACTTGTTAAACTTGCAAATCATGGCATAGTGAACTCGCATAAGCATGCATAACTTATTAAACATATGTAACATAGCATAGTGAACTTGCATAAGCATGCATAACTTATTAAACATGCACAACATAGCATAGTGAACTTGCATAAGCATACATAACTTATTAAACATATGTAACATAGCATAGTGAACTTGCATAAGCATGCATAACTTATTAAACATGCACAACATAGCATAGTGAACTTGCATAAGCATGCATAACTTATTAAACATATGTAACATAGCATAGTGAACTTGCATAAGCATGCATAACTTATTAAACATGCACAACATAGCATAGTGAACTTGCATAAGCATGCATAACTTATTAAACATGCACAACATAGCATAGTGAACTTGCATAAGCATGCATAACTTATTAAACATGCACAACATAGTATAAATCCCAACTTTCATCACACATTAACTTTAGAGTTTCTCAAATGAAGGTAAGAGGGCTTACTACTATTATGAAGACTCAAATCTACTAATAAAGATTGAGAAGCCCCTTTATGCAAGCATAAAAACCCTAAACAAAGCTCCAATAAGAAATACTCTTAACAAAAATCCCAAAAACTCTAGCTTAGCAAATAAAACTTGCAACTTGATGATGTATGCAAGTTAATGATCATTCATACTACTTAGAAATGCTTGTATGGACATCATAGTCTTCATAGGAATGATTTATGAAGAGGTTGGAGGCTAGGTTTTTAGGTGGAGGCCATTAGAGAAATCAATTTGACATAGTTTGGTTGCTAGAATGATTAATGAGGTTTTAGGGTAGGATTAGGGGCTTATTTATAGAAGATTAGAGTGTTTTTAGCCCTAGGATTAACCCTAGAATAGTTTAGGCCCGTCAGATTTCGGAATTCTCTAGAACCAGGCCACACAACCAAGCCCAAACCAAAATGGTGCGCCAGGCAGATTTGCCTGGCTAACCCCTGTCGACAGGGCTGTCGATAGGGCTGTCGACATCCTAGGGGCCCTGTCGACATGCCTGTCGACATGCGGGTCCTGGCGGGAGTTTTCCCGCCTGACGCCAATTAGCCCTAATCCTTGTTTTTAATTTGAAATTTAAATCTGTTTTCAATATGGAAATTTCTGAAAACTTCAATGGGCCTTAACTGGGTCATACGGACTCCGATTTTCGAAAACTCGGACTCTATTTCGCGTATTTTTCCGAGACGAACGCAATGGCATAGCCCGTTTCCCTTGCTTCAGATTTTTAGATTAAATTCTGCCTCGATTTACATTATTACAGGTTATTGAAAATACGGGTTGTTACATTCTCCCCTCCTTAAAGGATTTCGTCCCCGAAATCTTCAAGTTAGGAAGAACGTATCCTACCATCCAATCATCCATCTACTCAAAGCATCATCCACGAGCAATCATTGTCCTTACAAGATTCTAAATGCTGGATGAACATATGCAGAGGTGTGTGTATATGTACTTATCTAATGCAAAGATCAATGCAAAAGATGTTAGTGAAATGTATCCATATGTATGCAAATTCCTAACGTAATGTATAATTTCTACATGCGTGCTCAATCATACGTCCATATGCAACATCCATGTGATAATACACAATTTTCATCCATGAATAAGCATAAACACCCATGCATATGCGATATGAGGAGTGTGCGAGCCGATCTAGTGCCTAATCGTGTATAATGCATCCACGAGCAACCACTTGCAAACACTTGCAACCACTTGCAACCACCAAGCATAACATGTTTCAAACACATGTTTCATCCAAAGGGTTTCTACCTAAGGTTCTCATGACGAGATTAACACGTTAAACTAGATAAACATGGATAGTAAAGAGAAAGATATGCTAACAAAGGAAAGAGATTGAGAGTGTACCCTCAAAAAGGAATGGATAAAGCCTACGCATCTTCTCCTCGGTTTCCCAAGTTGCGTCTTCTTCGGCTTCACTCCATTGAACCTTCACCAATTTGACCTCACGATTCCTTAGCTTCTTGGTTTCTATCCCCAAGATACGAATCGGGGCTCTCCTCAAGGTAGCTTCTTTCTCCACTTCCACGTCTTCTAGAACACTTGGCTCCACAATCTCTGCTGACTCATGCAAACACTTCCGGAGATGCGAGACATGAAAAACATTATGCACTCCAGACAGCTTCTCGGGCAATTGTACTTTATAAGCCATCTTCCCAACTCTCTCTATGATAGGGAAGGGTCCAACAAATCTCGGTGCTAACTTCCCAACAGCTCCAAATCGGACCACATTCCGCAAAGGAGAAACCTTCACGAAAACCATGTCCCCAACATCAAACTCCAAATCAGATCTTCGCCTATCAGCATAAGACTTCTGTCGGTCTTAGGCTGCTTTCATCCGTCTTCTAATCAACTCGACCTTCTCAGATGTATCCCTAATCATATCAGGCCCAAGTATAAGCTTATCGGTAGTCTCCCACCAACATGTAGGCGACTTGCACGGCCTCCCATATAGAGCCTCAAATGGTGCCATCCCAATGCTCGCCTGATAACTGTTATTATAAGCAAATTCAACAAGAGGAAGGTGGTCTTCCCAAGTACCACCAAAATCCAGAATGCAAAGCCTCAACAAGTCCTCAAGTACCCTATTCACCCTTTCTGTCTGACCATCTGTTTGTGGGTGATAAGCCGTACTCAGGTTCAACCTCGTGCCCATAGCCTCCTGCAAACTGTTCCAGAACTGACTAGTAAAGATTGGGTCACGGTCACTGACTATGCTGGAAGGGACTCCATGTAGTCGTACTATCTCACGAAGATATACTGATGCTAGTCCAGATGCGGTTCTTTTGCTCTTCACCGGAATGAAATGAGCACTCTTCGTAAGTCTATCTACAATAACCCAAATGCTTGTATTCCCCTTCCTTGACCTTGGAAGCCCATCAATAAAGTCCATAGAAATACTCTCCCACTTCCATAGCGGGACCTCTAGAGGATGCAATAGCCCACCGGGCTTCTTCGACTCAGCTTTTACTTGTTGGCAAATGGTACATCTAGAGACAAATTCCGCCACATCCTTCTTCATCCCAGGCCAAAAGAAAATACGTCTCATATCTTGGTACATTTTATCCCCGCCTGGATGTATAGTCAATTTAGAGCGATGTGCTTCTTCCAGAACTTTTCTTACTAGATCTTCTACCATGGGGACACATAACCTTCCATCTCTTTTCAGCCAACCCTTGTCATCGACAGAATATCGAGCGAGGTGACTAGACGTCTCTCCTCGAGTCAGCTTATCCATGATCTCAACTATGCGAGGGTCTTCCTTCTACGAAGCCCCAACTTGATCCAGAAGGGTAGGTCTGAGCTCAAGAGATGCTAAAGAACCGGTCACCGACTCGACCGTCAAAGAGAAATCAAAGGTTGCCAAGAACTCTAAATTCTTCATCTCAACAAATAGAGGACTTAGTGTCAACCTTCTTCTACTCAACGCATCCGCTACAACATTCCCCTTGCCAGGGGTATAGGCTATATCAAAATCGTAGGATGCCAAGAATTCCATCCACCTCTTCTGCCTCAAGTTCAGATCCTTCTACGAAAAGAGATACTTTAAGGACTTATGATCAGTATACAGCTCAAATCTCTCTCCCAGAAGATAATGACGCCAAGCCTTGAGTGCATATACTATCGCTGCCAGCTCTAGATCATGGGTGGGATAATTCTTCTCATGTACCTTAAGTTGCCTCCCACCAAAACATATAACTCTGCCTTCTTGCATCAGAACGGCGCCCAATCCCGTGCCACAAGCATCAGTGTACACGGTAAACATCTTACCACCATCGGGTAAAGCTAGAACTGGTGCTGAGGTAAGGGCCCTCTTGAGTCTCTGAAAAGAAAGATCACAATCCATATCCCAAGCAAAAACTAAGTTCTTCTTCGTCAACTTAGTAAGAGGGGCGGATATCTTCACGAAGTCCTTGATGAACTTCCGGTAAAAGCCCGCAAGACCCAGAAAACTTCTGACTTCGGTTGCATTCCTTGGAGTCTTCCAATCCTGAACTGCAACCACCTTAGCGGGATCCACCGCTAAGCCTTGCTTGGATACGATATGCCCAAGGAATCTTACTTCCCTTCTCCAAAAGTGACACTTGGAGAACTTGGCCTTCAACTGATGCGCTCTAAGCGTATCCATCACCTCTACAAGATGCCTCGCGTGCTCTTCTTCATCCTTAGAGAAGACCAAAATATCATCTACGAAGACTACGACAAACTTATTCAAGAACTCCCGAAACACCCTACTCATCAAATCCACGAAATACGCGGGTGCATTCGTCAAACCGAACGGCATAACAAGCCATTCAAAGAATCCATCTGGAGTTCTGAATGTCGTCTTGTCTATACTATCTTCAGCCACTCTGAGCTGATGAAATCCGGTAGCAAGATCAAGCTGAGAGAAAATAGAAGCACCGACAAGCTGGTCAAAGAGATCGTCGATCCTTGGTAACGGGTGTCTGTTCTTCTTAGTCAGCTTATTCAACTCTCGATAGTCTACGCAAAGTCGAAGAGAACCATCTGCCTTAGTAGCAAACACCACAGGCGCTCCCCATTCGGATATACTTCGTCTGATGAAGTTCTTCTCAAGCAACTCCTTTACTTGCTTGCTGAGCTCCCGTCTCTCACGCGGAGCCATGTACCGAACGGGCAAAGAAACAGGCTTAGCATTATCTACCAGATAAATGCGAAAATCAATCTCTCGTTTAGGGGGCAACCCCTTAACTTCTTCAAAAACATCTGGATAATCCCGGACCACCCTTACAGACTGAAGGGTTTCCTCTGGAGAGTCGAGAGATTCAAGATAGCACAACATGACGGGATCTTTCGGATTGCATGAAATCTCTAGGGTGTTGCCAAGGCGAGTCACCAGCCTCACAACCCTGTGCTCACAATCAAGAATGGCTCCATATCGGGACAGCCAATCCATGCCCAATATCAATCCGTATCCCCTGAAACCAAGAACATACGCACTACACAAGAACTCTACACTGAGTATAGAGATCCTCAGATCCTCACATATCATAGATAGATGAGCAGAACCCCCAATGGGATTCGAAACACAAACGGGATCATCCACTAAGCTAGTACTCAGGTGCAAGCTATCAACAAGATCAGATGAAATAAAACTATGTGATGCACCAGAATCAAACAAGGTACGAACTGGAAGATCAGAAACATAAACAAGATTCTCGACAGAAACACTACCTCGATCGGGAACTGGAGCGGTATTGAGAGCATGAACTTGCCCTCCTGAAGGTCCAGCCTGTCCTTTCTTCTTTGGGCATTCCTTGCTGAAGTGTCCAGTCTCACCACAGGAATAACATCCACCACTAAGCTTCCTTTTTTTCTTCCTACAATCCTTAGCAAAGTGTCCAGGCATGCCACAGTAATGGCACTTCCCCTTGCCTTTGTTGTTGTTCCCCTTCTTGTTCTTGCTCTGATTCCCCTGACTGCTTTGACCACCTTGATTGCCTTTACCCTGAGAATCGGTCTTCTTTGCTTGGGTATCACTCGACTTGACCTCTTTCTTTCCATCTCCTTGAAGTAGAGCCATATCGACCAGACTTTCAAAGGTAGCTCCATGGGGAATATGCGACATTGCCAAACCCTGCAGTGGCTCATTCAATCCCCTGGCGAATCGAAGAGCCTTCTTCTCCGGAGTGTTCACCATATCTAGACCAAAACGGGCCAGCTGATTAAATTTATTCACATACTCCTTGACAGTCATATCATCTTGCTTTAATGAAATGAACTTCTCCATTTGTAAATTCGCCTCAGCAGTAGATGGAAACTTGGCCACAAATCTAGCCCTCAAATCAGCCCAAGTCTCAACGGGCCTCGTCCCATTGGTGACCTCCCACCAATAGGCCGCTTCGTCCTTTAAAAGCCATACTGTCAATAAGGTCTTCCTCTCATCATCAATCCCAAAGATAGCAAACAAGTCTTCAGTGTCTTTCAGCCAATTCCTAGCTTCAACAAAAGATTCCGTGCCTAGGAAATTCTTGCCTCCCATTGCCTTGAAGTCTTTACAAACTTTCGTGAACTCAACCTGAGGGTGCTGAGGGGGAGGAGGAGGAAGAGGAGCCTCAGCAACTGGAGGAGGAGGAGCAGGGACTACCGGAGGAGGGACATTAGGGGGAGGATTCTCAACCACAGGAGGAGGAGTGGGAGTAGGGTTTGCGGGGCCAGCTACCGCCCTAACTTCTAAAAGCCTCCTATACCAGAGTGGTATGTTTACTCCATCCGGGATGGCAAGATTCTCAGCCATACTGAAACGAAAGATAAGATAAGATTAGGTCAAGGGAACGAAGGATAACGCTAATGGCTTTTTGGGGAATAGCCTTTTAAAATACTAGACTTTTCTTTTGGAAAATACTCTATACTTGTTTTGAAAATAGTTTTTCAAAAGTCTTTTAAAAACTTTTTGTTCTCTCTTGTAAACCATATGCTCTGATACCAAATTTGTAACACCCCACCTCCGCTAGGGTCACTCTTTCGGGGGCACTAGCTTCTAGGGGGCGTTAGAACTGGGTAAGCATGCATAATGATATATCAAGGCAGAACAGGAACATAAATATATATGTAAATCAGAGTAAGTGAGAATAGAACAGCGGAATATCTCAAACCATCTCAAAACAAGTTTAGTACATCATAAAGTCAACTGCCAAAATAAACATGTCTAGTACATCATAAACAAAAATACTGAAATACATAGTGCTATCCCCAAAATAAAGATGATAAACCATAGCGAGCTCAATGTCCAGTCATACATGAGCTATCCAGCAAACAAGCAAGCGATCCAAGCTAAGCACCACTGTTCCCTCCCTGAGAACCTGGGGGGGGGGGGGAAACGGAAGAAAAGAAGCGAAAGAAAACAGGTCAGTCAAAAAGACTGGTAAGCCCTACTACGATCAGTCTATAAACTAATAAAGTTAACATCATGATGGAAACTGAGATGAACATACTGGCAATAGATAAAGGTGTCATCACATAAAGAAGATCAAGCCTTGCACCATAGCGTACTAGCAACTAACATAACAGGTATTGATCCCTCAGCCCAAACTTTGGCCCAATAACATGAGGTGACCTTAGTACAAGGTCCAGCCCAACGGTCTAGTCGATCGGCTCCCTATAAACCTAACACGTCAAGTGTTGGTGTCCATACGGCCCACATATGGATGTAGTCTGACTGTGCTGGGTCCACCTTCGGGTGTATCAAGCCCTCGGGTGTCAACCCCAGACACTTAAGCAATAATGCACAGCCCAGACCTACTGGTACCCGTGCCTCGAGTTTGTCCAATACCGGACTACGTGCACGTCCGTAGCCCGCCTGGACCCGCACCGCTGTACCACTCGGCCTCCGCTTTGGTCGGTTACATCCGCTCAGTAATCGTGCCCCGCCCTAGCCTCGCTCTCTAGGGTTGTAAGTGATACCCAACTGGGATTACTGCTGGAACAGACCACGTTGCTAGGGTTTTCTAAGAGGGTTAAGTGTGGTTTAACCCCTCACTAATCATGGATTAAATTAGTTAAGTGTAACCAACAGTTCACCACTTAACCCCATCTAATCCCTCGTATCCCCAAAAATTGGTTAAGTATTAGTGGGCCATGACTTAACCCTAATCATGAGGCATTACTTAATTTAATTGGGCCTTAACCTCTCACATTAGACTTTGTTGCGGTCACTAGTTAGGCCGGTTGGTTCCGGGTAGCTTTACACCACAACTAGGTCTAACCTCGGGTCTTGGCACCCCATGACCAACTTCTCACATTGGGTCCTATTGTTTGTAGCCACTAGTTAAGCCGGTCGGTTCCGGGTAGAATTATGCTACAAACTCAACCCAACCTCGAGTTGGCCACGCTTATGTTTTCTAAGTGTCATGTCCACCTTAATTCAACACATAATTACAAGTTTAACAAATACTTGGGTAGACCTAACTTAATAGGTAAATTCCCAAGGGGTAGACCTAACTTAATAGGTAAATTCCCAATCTTATATTTTCATGTATTTTATGTTTTACCCAAAAACCCCCAACGTCATTCTATCGCTTACATATTCGTCATAACGCATAAAGGGTAGAAAGAGGGAACTTGGCACAACATACATGATGAATCTTACATATCATAATAAACATGCATAACATGTTGGACTTGCATAACTTAGCATAGTGAACTTGCATAAACATGCATAACTTGTTAAACTTGCAAATCATGGCATAGTGAACTCGCATAAGCATGCATAACTTATTAAACATATGTAACATAGCATAGTGAACTTGCATAAGCATGCATAACTTATTAAACATGCACAACATAGCATAGTGAACTTGCATAAGCATGCATAACTTATTAAACATATGTAACATAGCATAGTGAACTTGCATAAGCATGCATAACTTATTAAACATGCACAACATAGCATAGTGAACTTGCATAAGCATGCATAACTTATTAAACATATGTAACATAGCATAGTGAACTTGCATAAGCATGCATAACTTATTAAACATGCACAACATAGCATAGTGAACTTGCATAAGCATGCATAACTTATTAAACATGCACAACATAGCATAGTGAACTTGCATAAGCATGCATAACTTATTAAACATGCACAACATAGTATAAATCCCAACTTTCATCACACATTAACTTTAGAGTTTCTCAAATGAAGGTAAGAGGGCTTACTACTATTATGAAGACTCAAATCTACTAATAAAGATTGAGAAGCCCCTTTATGCAAGCATAAAAACCCTAAACAAAGCTCCAATAAGAAATACTCTTAACAAAAATCCCAAAAACTCTAGCTTAGCAAATAAAACTTGCAACTTGATGATGTATGCAAGTTAATGATCATTCATACTACTTAGAAATGCTTGTATGAACATCATAGTCTTCATAGGAATGATTTATGAAGAGGTTGGAGGCTAGGTTTTTAGGTGGAGGCCATTAGAGAAATCAATTTGACATAGTTTGGTTGCTAGAATGATTAATGAGGTTTTAGGGTAGGATTAGGGGCTTATTTATAGAAGATTAGAGTGTTTTTAGCCCTAGGATTAACCCTAGAATAGTTTAGGCCCGTCAGATTTCGGAATTCTCTAGAACCAGGCCACACAACCAAGCCCAAACCAAAATGGTGCGCCAGGCAGATTTTCCTGGCTAACCCCTGTCGACAGGGCTGTCGACACCCTAGGGGCCCTGTCGACATGCCTGTCGACATGCGGGTCCTGGCGGGAGTTTTCCCGCCTGACGCCAATTAGCCCTAATCCTTGTTTTTAATTTGAAATTTAAATCTGTTTTCAATATGGAAATTTCTGAAAACTTCAATGGGCCTTAACTGGGTCATACGGACTCCGATTTTCGGAAACTCGGACTCTATTTCGCGTATTTTTCCGAGACGAACGCAATGGCATAGCCCGTTTCCCTTGCTTCAGATTTTTAGATTAAATTCTGCCTCGATTTACATTATTACAGGTTACTGAAAATACGGGTTGTTACAATAGGTTTACCCTATCTAAGGTCAAAGGTACTAATGAGAGGACATACTAAAGATAAGATAAGTACTAGACAAACGATAAAGGAGAAGTTAAAAGACATACCCTCAAAAAGGAATGGGTACAGTGAACGCATCTTCGCTTCTGTCTCCCAAGTAGCATTGCTCTCATCCTCTCCCCATTGTACTTTGACTAGTCGAACCTCTCTGTTTCTCAACTTCCTAATCTCTGACCCAAGGATGCGGGTAGGAGCTCGTCGAATAGTTGCATCACGCTCTACCTCCACTTCTCTAAGTAATCTCGGCTCTACCACCTCGGCGGTCTCATATAGGCACTTCCTCAAATGTGACACATGGAATACATCATGTACCCCACTAAGTCTCTTGGGTAATTCCACTCTATATGCCATCCGTCCAATCCTTTCCTTAATAGGAAACGGTCCTACAAATCTTGGTGCTAATTTCCCAACGGACCCAAAGCGAACAACATTCCGAAATGGAGATACTTTGACAAAGACCATGTCCCCAACATCAAACTCCAGATCCGTCCTCCTCTTATCCGCGTAAGATTTCTGCCTGTCTTGCGCCGCTTTCATCCTTCTTCGAATTAAATCAATCTTTTCCGAAGTCTCTCTAACCATATCAGGCCCAAGCAAGATCTTATCCGTAGATTCCCACCAACATGTAGGTGATCGACAAGGCCTTCCATAAAGAGCCTCGAAAGGAGCCATACCAATACTGGACTGAAAGCTGTTATTATACGCGAACTCTACCAATGGAAGATGCTCTTCCCATGTACCTCCAAAATCCAAGATACAAAGCCTCAAAAGGTCTTCCAGAACACGATTCACTCTCTCGGTCTGGCCGTCCGTCTGAGGATGATATGCGGTGCTCAAACACAACTGAGTCCCCACTGCTTCTTGCAAGCTCTTCCAAAACTCGCTAGTGAAGATAGGATCTCGATCACTCACTATGCTAGAGGGTACCCCATGCAATCGAACTATCTCTCGAAGATAAACTGAAGCTAGCCATGGAGCAGTCCTCTTGCTCTTCATGGGTATAAAATAGGCACTCTTAGTAAGTCTGTCTACCACAACCCAAATTCCCGTATTACCCTTTCTTGATCTCGATAACCCATCAATAAAATCCATCGAGATGCTATCCCACTTCCATTGCGGAACTTCCAATGGGTGAAGCAACCCACCGGGTTTCTTTTGCTCCGCTTTCACTTGTTGGCACACCAAGCATCTAGCAATATACTCGGCCACATCTTTCTTCATACCGTCCCAAAAGAAAACTCGCTTCATGTCTTGGTACATCTTGTCCCCACCGAGATGAATGGTCATCCTAGAACGGTGTGCATCATCAAGAATAGCCTGCCTCAAACCCTCGTCTTGCGGTACACAAAGTCTACCGTCTCTACGCAAGCACCCCCTATCGTCTAGGGTGTACCTACTCAAATGGCTGGACGACTCCCCCCTTATGAGCCCCTCTACCAACTCAACCAACTGTGGGTCGTCCCGCTGTGCCTCGCCAATCCGTTCCAAAAGAGTAGGTCTGACCTCCAGGGATGCTAGCAAACCGGGTATATAGTCAACGGAAGGTCTGAAATCAAACATCGAGGTAAATTCCAAGCTTCGTCGTTCCACGAACAATGGACTCAAGGACAACCTTTTTCTACTCAAGGCGTCCGCCACCACGTTACCCTTGCCAGGGGTATACGCTATCCCGAAATCATAGGATGCCAAGAACTCCATCCACCTTTGCAGTCTCAAGTTCAAATCCTTTTGAGAAAACAAGTACTTCAATGATTTGTGGTCAGTGAACAATTCGAATCTCTCACCAAGAAGATAATGGAGCCAAATCTTAAGCGCAAAAACAATAGCGGCCAACTCTAAATCATGGGTAGGGTAATTTTTCTCATGCTTTCTCAACTGCCTTCCACCATAGGCTATTACCCTTCCCTCCTGCATTAAGACTGTGCCCAGTCCTTTCCCACAAGCATCGGTATAGACAACAAATGGCTTACTCCCATCTGGCAACACTAAGACTGGAGCTGTGGTCAAAGCTCTCTTTAACCGTCGGAACGCATCATCACAGTCTACGTCCCATACGAAGACTAGATTCTTCTTCGTCAAGCAAGTTAATGGGGATGATATCTTCGTGAAGTCCTTGATAAACTTCCTATAGTAGCCAGCCAACCCCAAGAAACTCCTCACCTCAGTAGCATTCTTGGGAACCTTCCAATCTTGGATGGATACTACGTTCGCGGGATCCACAGCTATCCCTTCCTTGGAGATCACGTGCCCCAAGAACCGCACTCCCTTCCTCCAGAAGTGACATTTAGAGAATTTAGCCTTAAGGCTATGCGCTCGAAGAGTCTCCAACACTTCCCTAAGATGTAGGGCATGCTCTTCTTCACTCTTAGAAAAGACTAAGATGTCATCCACGAAGACCACCACGAACTTATTAAGAAACTCCCTGAACACCCTACTCATCAAATCAACAAAGTATGCAGGGGAGTTCGTCAAACCAAACGGCATCACCAGCCACTCATAGAAACCATCCAGAGTCCTAAAGGCAGTCTTGTCTATGCTATCCTCAGCCACTCTCAACTGATGAAACCCCGTGGCCAAGTCCAACTGCGAAAACACTGAGGCGCCAACCAACTGATCAAAGAGATCATCAATCCTCGGCAATGGGTGTCTATTCTTCTTTGTGAGCTTGTTGAGTTCTCTATAGTCTACACAAAGTCTGAGGGACCCATCCGCCTTCGTGGCACAAACTACTGGAGCACCCCACTCCAATATACTTCGTCTTATGAACCCCTTCTCAAGCAACTCCCCTACTTGCTTATGGAGTTCCCTCCTCTCACGAGGAGCCATGTGGCGCACTGGTAACGATACTGGTTTAGCATTATCCACCAGATATATTCGGAAGTCTATCTCCCGCTTCGGAGGTAAGCCCTTCACCTCCTCAAACACATCCGAGTACTCCCAGACCACTCTAACAGATCGCAAACTCTCGACCGAAGCGTCAAGCGATTCAAGATAACTTAGCATAACAGAATCCATGGGATTACAAGAGATCTCGAGAGTGTTCCCCAAGCGGGTCATGAGCCTAACAACTCTCCTTTCGCAATCAAGAACGACACCATTACTGGATAACAAGTCCATGCCCAAATTCAACCCACAGCCCGTGAAGCCCAAAACAAAAGCATCACATCTAAACTCAACGCTAAGTATAGAAATCTTCAAACCCAAACATATCATGGACAAATAAGTGGAGCCCCCAATTAGGTTTGAAACAACCAAGGGATCATCTACTAGACTGGTGTCTAAGTGCAGTGACTCAACTAATGATGATGAGATAAACGAATGCGATGCGTCAGAGTCAAACAATGTACGGACAGGATGATCAAACAGAAAAACAAGACTTTCAACGGAAATAGATCTATCTCTTTCCTGAATCGGTGGAACCGAGAGAGCCTGAACTTTCCCCCTTGCCTGACCCTGTGCCATAAGAGCTTGCACCTGTCCTCCTGAGGTAGATCCCGTCCTTTGCCCCTTCTTAGGGCAATCCTTCACTAGATGCCCCGCTTCGCCACAGTGGAAGCAGCCAGTCTTCTTCTTCTTCCGACAATCTTTGCTTAGGTGGCATGGTGTCCCGCAATTGAAGCACTTCTTCTTTCCCTTGCCACCGTTGCCTTTCCCACCCTTGTTCTGTTGTTGTTGTTGAGCTCTCTTTTGATCTCCTTTCTTCTCGGGTGCCTTATTAGCATTGGGACCCTTCTCTTCCTCATGCATGAGTGCCATGTCTACTAGCTGCTCAAAGGTGGCCCCCATAAGGATGTGAGTCATAGCCAGACCATGCATCGGTTCATTCAAGCCTTTAACGAACCTCAAAGCCTTCTTCTCTGGTGTATTCACCATGTCTATGCCAAACCTTGCCAATTGATTAAACTTGTTGACATATTCCTTCACTGATAGGTTTCCTTGCTTTAGAGTCAAGAACCTTTCCATATACAAGTTTTCCTCCGCCCTTGAGAGAAACTTTGCCACAAATCTTTGCCTGAAATCCGCCCAAGAGTCAACAAGGCGCTCTCCATTAGTGACCTCCCACCAGAATGAGGCCTCTCCCTTCATTAACCAAGCAGTTAACTTGACTTTCTTTCCTTCTTCCATCTCAAAGATGTCTATCAACTCTTCCACCTCCTTAAGCCAATCTCTAGCTTCCACAAAAGTTTCTGATCCTTGAAAAGGTTTCCCTCCCACAGCCTTAAATTCCTTGCAAGTCTTAGCAAAAGTATCCGTGCGAGGAGGAGGAGGGGAGGAGGAAGATCGAGTGCTACTGTTGGTGGAGGAACATTTGCTGGACCCGCAGTGGCGGCCCTAGCCTCCATCAATCTCCTATACCATACTGGTATCGTCACATCCTCCGGAAAGTTAAGATCTTCAGCCATGCTGAAACGAAAAAGGAAAGATTCAAAACGGAGAATTCGAAAGATAAAGATATGGCTATTGGGGATTATGCTTTTCTTTCAAAAACTTTTCTCTTAAAAGACATGTTTTCGAAAATACTTCTTCCAAAAATGTTTTTAGAAAAATAGTTTTCTAAAATTTTTATCTTTTCCGGTAACCTTCAGCTCTGATACCACGTGTAACACCCCACACCCGCTAAGGTCACTCAATAAGGGAATGCCTTAACTTCGGTGGAGCATTTTAAGTGAATATAGAACAGAAAAATTACAACAAGACAGATATAAATAATACTTGAAATCTAAAACATCATTTCATTGCAGCAGAAGGTAAACATGTTTAGTTACAACACCATAAAAAGAGTCAAGTACCAAATATCCATCCTGATAAAAACATAAGTACATAATCCCACTACATGAACTAATAGCCATAATAGAAAAGATAAGCTGGGATTTACATCACGGTCCAAGCTCCAAAAGATAGATAAAGAAATCTGATCAAAGCCACTAGTGCTAGGCCCAAACTGAGGACCTGAGGGGGAAAAAGATAAAAACAACGGGGTCAGACATAAGTCTGAGTGAGCCCTATAACTTTAACAACACAACCATTAAAGTAATTAGGGTATGATATAAACTTGGTACGGTGAAGACTGGGGATAAATGACTACACTAAGCAGCCAACTAGACATAGGATGAACTAAGATAACGGTAACGACGCATCTACCCACCCAAGGGTATTTACTAACTGCACCACACCAGTCATTCCTACTTAAAGGTTGATCCCACCTAAGGACTTAGAAAATTTACCCAGTAGTTTTGTGTACCCCTAGCTGACTACATAGGTGCCGTCTGCCCCTATCTCCACTAGGTGTACCCACTACTCCCCAAGCGATCGGCTCCCTACCGTAGATACCCGTGCTGGCCCCACAGTGGGGTGTATCACTCCCCAAAGTGGCAACCCGATACAACCAATGGTGCACGGCTTATACCTACACGATGCAACAACGTCTTACCTACCAGCCTGGGTCCACACATGCATATGAAACCCGTTGGACTTGCGTTGCCACCGCTAACCCGTTTTGGCCTCTTATAGTCAAGCCCAGTACGCGTGTCCCGTCCTCGACATGGGTCGAGCCCAATAAGATACATATGGGTTACTGGTTGAAATGGGCCCCCGCAAGCTACCCACCTAAGCTTGTCCCTTTATCTAGTGCATCCCACTTAACCCTTTAATCATGTTTAATTACATGTTTCCACTTGGTTAAGTATTCTAATCGTATTTTCTATTGCCACCCAAGGCAACCCTCTAGAATTCCACATGCCACCCAAGGCACTTACTTAATCTCCACATGCCACCCAACGCGCCCACTTAACCCCTCATGCCCCACTACATGCCTATCTGGTTAAGTGATTCTTAATTGATTAAGAACGTAACCGTTGTAAAGACCTCTCACATTAGACTATCTTTTATGGCAGCTGGATTTGCCGGTTGGGTCCGGGCAGCCTTACGCCATAACCGAGTCTAACCTCGTATCTATACACTCTTCACGTATTTAGTTTGTGCCTAAGACCTCTCACATTGGGCCAATCATTTGCAGCCGCTGGATTTGCCGGTCGGTTCCGGGCAGTCTCATGCTACAAAAGGGTCCAACCTCGTGTCTTAGTCGATTAATTACACCTAATTAATCCCCCCCCCCCATATTTCGAAATAATTTTCCCTAATTAATTCCAATTTTAACGATGTACATAATTGACTCAATTATGTCCATCCACTTTATGGTATGCATAATCATACCAACTTCACACCATTTCATTAACATGTATATTAACCCCATCGTTCCCCACGTAATTCGCTAACATGACATAAAAGGGAAGATTCATCACAAATACAATGAGTTCAACTTGCATAACATTAGCATCAACATGGGTTTAAAGGTGTTAACATGCATATAGCATCAAACCCAACTATCATAAATAATCAACCCAAACTTGCATGAACCACACATGTCATAAAGAGGGTAACTTGCATAAGCTACTTAGGTCATTCAAAGGGGTAAACTTGCATATGTATGTATGACGTACAAAAGGGGTTAACTTGCATATGTATGCATATCATACAAAGGTGTAAACTTGCACATGTTACTTGCATATAATCATACACCAAACTTGCATAACATATCATATATGAAATTGCATATAATCAAACACCAAACTTGCATAACATGGTGTCATAGTGGATCAATGTTTATCATAGTGATTTTCATAACTAGCATCATGAACACATAGCATATGACTTGCATAACTTGCATAACATCATGATCACTTAGCATATGGCTTGCATAACTTGCATAACATCATGAACACTTAGCATATGGCTTGCATAACTTGCATAACATCATGATCACATAGCATATGACTTGCATAACTTGCATAACATCATGAACACATAGCATATGGCTTGCATAACTTGCATAACATCATAAACACATAGCATATAACTTGCATAACTTGCATAGCATCATTAACACATAGCATATGATAACCTAACTTGCATTGATCCACATTCATAGCCATAACCTCATTATATCCTATCATAATCATTTCAACAATTGGTCACTAAGGCTATAGAAAACTCACAACTTGTTGATTAGCACTCCTATGAAGAAGATTAAGTTGCTAGAGTTGATTAGAGGTTGATTTGAGAGGCTATCTTCTTCTACAATTTGATGGAGGCTCCTTCAAGTTGCATTTTGATGGCATAACGACATAGTTTCTATTTTTAGTTTGAATTAGGGTAGTCTTAGGGTGTATTTATAGATTAGTTAGGTGTTTTAGGCCATTAGATTAACCCTAAATTAGATTAGAGCTGTCAGATCTCGTCCTAGCCACCAAAACACAGCCCAGATCCCAAATCAGTGCACCCAGGTCACCTGGGCTCGACCAGGGAGGTCGACCCCCAGGTCGACACTAGGGTCGACACCCTAGTCGACCTGGTGGGCAGGTCGACACCCAGGTGGACCCCCAGGTCGACTCCCAGGTCGACCTGGTCTGGGCGGAAATTTTCCCGCCTAGCCCATAATCTGCATTTTTGAAATCTGTTTCATTTTTCTGATTTTTCGTGAAACTTCTAAAGGCCATATCTCGGACATACGGACTCCGATTCACGAAATTTCGGACTCTATTTCGCGTATTTTTCCGAGACGAACGCAATGGCATAGCCTGTTTCCGTTTATTCAGATTTTAAAATTTAATTCTGCCCTGTTTTATATTATAGCAAGTTATTCAACATACGGGGTGTTACACTGATTGTGGGGCGCCTGTTGGGAACTAGTTTATAGGGAGTGCAGAGATTAATATGGGGTACGATAGTGTATTCGACTCTAGACAACTTAACTTAGTTTATGGTGCTTTCCCATTTCCAGTTTGTACTTATCATGCTCTTTTTCTTATTCATAGACTGAATAGTCCTAGACTTACTCAGGTATTATGTCTGACTCTACTTTTCTTTCGTCTTCTTTTCTTTCATCTTCTTTTCTTTCGTTTCCCCCCTAGGTCCGCAAGGAGGGAATACCGCAGCTTGACCAGTTTCACATCCAGCTTGAAGAGAGAGAATATATTGCTTGGATCTCTTTCGTTTTGTACTATGGCTTTGGATAGCAATTATGGGGACTTATGCAGTTTACTTATGTTTTTATGCTTCTTTAAGTTATGAAATCAAGATAGTATTATGGTTGTAATAATTAGAAGAGTGTTTGGAGGCAATTATGGAAATGTTTGTGTAAACACGTATTTTATGAAATAAAAGTCTGTTGTTTTTCACTACTTATACATATGTGTTTATATCTGTCTTATGTTTTTATCTTTGACTTTTACCTATAAACCTCCACCAAAATTAAGGCATTCCCTTTGTGAGTGACCTTAACGGAGGTGGGGTGTTTCACTTGGTATCAGAGAGAGGTTAACCAGATCAGATAAAAAGTTTTGAAAATTTAATTTCAAAAGAAAATTTAAAGAAGCATTTTTAAAGATCAAATGTTATTTTATTTTAAAAAGGCATATTCCCCCAAAGCCATAGGTACTATCTTTTATCCTTCATTTTGAATCTGTCCTTTTTGTTTCAGCATGTCCGCAGAACTTAACTTGCCAGAGGGTGTACCAATACCTGGTTGGTTCAAACGATTCTTAGAAGCAAGGGACAATCAGCCAGGTCCCGCTATTCCTCCTCCCCCAGCTGCAGAAAATCATCCTCCTCCCCCAGCTGCAGCAGCACCTCCTCCTCCACCTCCTCAGCGTGGTAATGCTTTTGCTAAGACATGTAAAGATTTCAAAACTATGGGAGGGAAGGACTTTCATGGAACCGAGTCCTTCGTGGTAGCCAGGAACTGGCTGAAGGAAACCGAGGACTTATTCGTCATCTTTGAGGTAGAAGATAGGCAGAAGGTACAACTGGCAGTATGGCTACTTAAAGGCGAGGCTTCCTACTGGTGGGAAGTTACCAATGCAAAAAGACTAGTGGAAACGTAGGAGGACTTTAGGGCGAGGTTTGAGGCTAAATTTCTCTCAGAAGCTGAAAGGAGCCTTCAATTGGAAAAATTCTTATTTCTTAAGCAAGGGAATATGACAGTCAAAGTGTACGTTAATTAGTTCGATCAGCTGGCTAGGTTCGGACTGGACCTAGTCAACACTCCGCACAAGAAGGCTCTCTGCTTTGTCAAAGGATTGAATGAGCCATTACACAGCTTGGCCATGACCCATATACATATGAGTGCTACATATGAAAGGTTGGTGCAAATGGCATTGCTGAACGAAGAGGATAAGGGCAAGAAGGAGACAGAGGCAGAAGGCTCTCAAGGGAAGAAAGAAAGGTTACAGCCTAAGAAGACAGACTTTAAGAAGGGCGGGAAAGACAACAAGTCCCAAGAGAAGAGGAAGTGTAATTTCTATCGCAAAGTGGGGCACTTAGTGAAAGACTGCCGGAAGAAGAAGGCCAAGTTGAATGGTGGGTGCTTTTCTTGTGGTGAGACAGGCCACATGGCTAAGGATTGCCCAAAGAAGCGAGGGCAGGGGCAAAAGGCTGGATCCACCTCAGGGGCACAGGTTCATGCGCTAGAAGCACCGCCTCTGCAACAGCGAGGTATAAATACTTCTGTAGAAAGTGTAGTTTATCTTTATGATCACCCAGTTCGCACTTTATTTGATTTTGGCGCATCACACTCCTTTATTTCATCTGCTTTAGTAGAATCTCTGCACTTAGAAACTAGTATGGTTGAGTACCCCTTAAGTGTTTCAAATCCAATCGGGGGCCCAGCTCATTTGTCTATGATCTGTGTGGGATTGAAAATTTCTATTCTAAGCGTAGAATTTAGATGTAGTGCCTTTGTTTTGGGCTTCTCGGGATATGGTTTGATTTTGGGCATGGATTGGCTATCCAGTAATGGTGCCATCCTTGATTGTGAGAAAAGGGTGGTTAGGCTTCTGACCCAAGTCGGTAACACTCTGGAAATTACTTGTAATCCCTCGTATGCGGTTATGCTTAGTTGTCTTGAATCGCTAGATGCTTCTGTTGAGAGTTTACAATCGGTTAGAGTGGTCCGTGAATATCCGGATGTCTTCGAAGAGGTGAAGGGCTTACCTTTGAAGCGGGAGATAGACTTCCGCATATATCTTGTAGATAATGCAAAGCCCGTTGCGTTTCCCGTTAGACACATGGCTCCACGGGAAAGGAAAGAGCTCAGTAAACAGGTTAAAGAGCTTCTAGAGAAGGGGTTCATTAGAAGGAGCATTTCAGAATGGGGCGCTCCAGTGGTGTTCGCTACAAAGGCGGATGGTTCACTCCGTCTATGTGTTGACTATAGGAAGCTCAACAAGCTAACGAAAAAGAATAGGCACCCTCTCCCCAGAATTGACGATCTATTTGATCAGCTTGTAGGAGCGTCAGTTTTCTCCCAACTCGATTTGGTGACCGGATTTCATCAGCTAAGGGTGGCTGAAGATAGCATCGATAAGACAGCATTCAGAACCCCAGACGGCTTCTTTGAATGGCTTGTCATGCCTTTCGGCCTGACAAATGCACCCGCTTATTTCGTGGACCTAATGAGCAGAGTGTTTAGAGAATTCCTCAACAAGTTTGTGGTTGTCTTCGTAGACGATATCTTGATCTTTTCAAAGAATGAGGAGGAGCATGCTCAACATCTGAAAGAAATCATGAATACTCTCCGATCATACCTGCTAAAGGCAAAGTTTTCAAAATGCCATTTTTGGAGGAAAGAATTAAGATTTCTTGGGCATGTAGTATCTAAGGAAGGGCTGGCCGTAGACCCTGCGAAGGTAGTTGCGGTGCAGGACTGGAAGGCACCAAAGAATGCAACTGAGGTCCGAAGTTTTCTAGGACTAGCAGGTTTCTACCGGGAGTTCATAAGGGATTTTGCGAAAATCTCAGCTCCACTCACAAGGCTGACAAAGAAGAATCTAGTGTTCAATTGGGACTTGGATTGCGAGTTGGCTTTCCAACGCCTAAAAAGGGCTCTTACAGCAGCCCCAGTCCTGACTCTGCCAGACGAAAGCAAGATGTTCACAGTTTATACAGATGCATGTGGGACAGGGCTAGGCGCTGTCTTGATGCAAGAAGGGAGGGTAGTAGCTTATGGTGGAAGGCAATTGAAAGTTCATGAAAAGAACTACCCGACCCACGATCTTGAGTTAGCCGCCATCGTCTTTGCACTTAAGTCTTGGCGACATTATCTCCTAGGTGAGAAGTTCGAACTTTACACTGACCATAAATCATTGAAATATCTTTTCTCGCAGAAAGATCTTAACTTGAGGCAACAGAGATGGATGGAGTTTCTTGCCTCGTATGAATTCAAGATTTCCTATACTCCGGGTAAGGGCAATGTGGTGGCAGACGCCTTGAGTAGAAAGAAACTAACCCTAAGCCCACTCTTTGTAGAAAGGCAAAGCCTAGAGTATATAGTCATTTTTAACTTTAGGCCCTCCTCTGATTTCGTACCGGGTTTGTTAGCATCTCTTGAGGTGCGCCCTACTCTTTTGGACACAATAGGGACGGCACAACGTGAGGACTCTCAGCTAGCTGAAGTGGTTGATAAGCTAATTAGGGGTGAGACTTCTAGTCACCTCAGTAGATACTCTATCGATGATAAAGGCTGGCTGAGACGCGACGGAAGACTATGCATCCCACAAGCGAGAGAATTGGTAAAGAAGGTTCTCGAGGAAGCACATCGTTCCAAGATGACAATACATCCAGGCGGAGACAAAATGTATAAGGACATGAAAAGAGTTTTCTTTTGGAACGGCATGAAGAAGGACGTGGCAGATTACATTTCTAAGTGTATAATATGCCAACAGGTCAAGGCGGAACAGAAGAAGCCTGGAGGACTACTTCATCCCCTAGAGGTCCCACAGTGGAAGTGGGATAACATTTCAATGGACTTCGTTGATGGGCTGCCTAGGTCGAGAAGGGGCAATACTAGCATTTGGATAATAGTGGATAGGCTTACAAAGAGCACCCACTTTTTACCTGTCAAGAGTAGAAGGACCGCCTCATCTTTAGCGTCTCTTTACATCAAGGAGCTAGTTCGACTCCATGGGATACCCTCCAGCATTGTTAGTGACCGAGACCCTATCTTCACAAGCGAGTTTTGGTGAAGTTTGGAAGAAGCTGTAGGCACTCAGTTATGTTTAAGCACGGCCTATCACCCTCAAGCCGATGGCCAAACGGAAAGGGTGAATAGAGTTTTAGAGGATCTTTTGAGACTTTGCGTTCTAGACTTTAGAGGGACATGGGAGGATCACCTTCCCTTAGTGGAGTTTGCTTACAACAATAGCTTCCAAGCTACCATAGGCATGGCACCCTTAGAAGCATTGTATGGAAGACCGTGCAAGTCACCAACTTGTTGGTGGGTGTCTACAGATAAGGTTATTCTTGGTCCAGACATGATCAGAGAAACTTCAGAAAAAGTGGACTTGATACGAAGAAGGATGAAGACGGCCCAAGATAGACAGAAATCCTACGCCGACAAGAGAAGGACCGACCTTGAGTTTGAGGTTGGGGACAGAGTTTTTCTTAAGGTATCTCCTCTGAAGAATGTTGTTCGTTTTGGATCCACTGGAAAGCTAGCACCGAGATTTGTAGGACCATTTCCTATCATCGAGAAGGTTGGGAAGATGGCCTATAGATTAGAGGTACCCGAAAAGCTGACCGGAGTTCACAACGTCTTTCATGTTTCTCACCTCCGGAAGTGTTTACACGAGTCTGCTGAAATAGTAGAGCCTAGCATTCTAGAAGAAGCCGAAGTGGAACGTGAAGCAACTGTGAGAAGAGTTCCAACACACATCGTAGGAACTGAAGTGAAAAAGCCACGCAACCACGAAGTCAAGCTCGTCAAAGTTCAATGGAGCGACGCCGAGGAAGACGCGACTTGGGAAACTGAGGCTAGAATACGCGCAGCCTACCCTTTCCTTTTTGAGGGTACATCTTTGATCTCTCTTTTTCCCTAAGTTATGCTTTATCTATCTTTTAGGCATATTTCCTCGACCCTTTCTCCTTAACTCCTTAGGTAGAAAACAAATGGATGCAAACATGTATTTGAAAACATGTTATGGATTATGGCTGAAGTGGTTGCAAGTGATTGCTAGTGGTTGCTCGTGGATGCATATACACACACACCCTAGGTTTTAGATCGGCTCAGTCACTTCATACGGCATATGCATATATGTATTCTCGTTCATATGTGGTTGAAATTTTATATGTTATCATATGGTTATCGCATTTGTATGAATCGTTGTGCACTCATGTAGAATTATGAGTAGGAAAAAATATTTGCATAAATAATGGATTCATGACACTTATATGATTCGCATTTAGGAGGTCAACTGAATCAATCGACCGCCCGATTTATGCATTAGATAGGGACATTTACACATACAATGCATATGATCATAAATCATTAGAAGTCTTTAAGGACAATGGACACCTGTGTTTGTTGGTTGAGTAGATGAACGATTGGATGGTAGGATATACGTTCTTCCTAGCTTGAAGATTTCGGGGATGAAATCCTTTTAAGTGGGGGAGAATGTAACACCCCGTATAATCCATAACAGTGAAATTCATAAATTAAAGTATAATTAATTCTAATGAAAGAATTAAGGGAAATGGCTTATGCCATTGCGTTCGTCTCGGAATTCTGGTTGAGATAGAGTCCGAGTTTGCGTGAAACGGACTCCGTATGAAGGAGATATGACCTCCGGAAGTTTCAGAATTCAGTTTAAAATTCAAACAGACAGAAACAGTTCAGAAAAACGAATTCAAACTCAAAATCGAACCCAGATTGGGCTGGGCGGGAATTTTCCCTCCCAAGACCTAGGTCGACTGGGTAGTCGACCTGGGGTACCCAGGTCGACTGGGCAGTCGACCTGGGTGTCGACTGGGTAGTCGACCTGGCCCCTGAGACAGGTCGAACCCAGCCCCTCCTGGCTGGCCTGGTCTGTGCTTGGCCGAATTTCTGGGCTTGGTCTTGTCACTAGGGCTTATGTGTCAACTCTTGATTGGTTTCTCTTTAAAAACGAGCGGCTTATATTAATCTTGGCTCCATCGACGGCTCTAATCAATTCACAAACTCTATAAAAAAGACCTAAGACTCCACCTAATTCACACAAATAAAATGAGTATGGAGCTGTCATGTTGCTGAAGAAAGACTAGGAGTAGCCGTCAAAACGAGAGACGATTAGGAGTTGATTCAAAAGCTTAAAGCCACGACAATTAAATTAAAACATCGCCTACAACAAAGGATAGCATCACCAAATTCAGAATTCAGAGTCCTGAATACAAGATTCGTCATACGTTGTAAGTAGAGTGCTATTCCGATATGAATGAATAATTGAGACTTGATCTGTGTAGAATAAGAAATGGGATTGTACTTTAATTATAATAATGTTAATTCATAATTGTATGTTGCTATGATTTGCTATGAATGGATTTGGGATGTGGTATTGTAATTAACATGATATTGGATCTATTGTATAGTTGCGATACAAGTATATAACTCATGTTGGAAATTTGATACGTTGCGGTTAATGAGAAGTTATATATATTTCGTTGCAACCAAGTTAAGACTTATGCAAGTATATGATTCACTATTATGCCAACATGATTTTTGATCCTTCTATGTATTTTTTTTGATCATTTTTAGTGTAGTTGGATCCAATTGGGTATTATGATTCATATGAATTTATGTTGGAATAGGCATCATGATTCAAGTGAAAACCATACATTTGTATTAGTGACAAAAGTAAGCATCTTTGTGAACTTGTGTTGACTTTATGAACATGACAAGATTATGTTTAACTTTATGCCCAAACAAAATATGTTTTAGGCTTAGGTTGTTGTTAAAAAAAATATGATAATATATGTGGCACATAATTAAGTTAGATTCATACTTTAAATAAAAGTTTACATGATTAGATTAAAACCATGATTCATGTTTAAGTATGTTTTATGTCAAGATTATATGCTATTACAATTGCAAGTTCACAAGTGCCTAATTTATGTTAATTAGATCGCTATGTTGCAAGTTCATGCTTTTACACACCCCTTTTTGATGTTACTTAGAATATATATATATATATATATATATATATCATTTTCTAAGCCTCCCCTTTTTATGTGGCTAAGTTGGGCTAAAATGTTGAAGCCCAACATATGTTATATTATTACGTACAAACGGGGGAATACGTTGGGGTTAATGAAAGTATATGTGTTGGTATGTTTGGCACATGCCAACGATTCATGACACTTTAAATGGTATAAATTATTATACCCAAGAATAATGAATTTGAATAATGGGCCGCAAATATTTACATATAAAAAGAAAAGAGACAAAATATGTAAACTTAGAAAATACGACATGCTTAACCCGAGGTTGGATTGCGTTGTGACATAAACCTGACCGGACCCAATAGTCACAACAATACCTATCCAATGTGGGTGGTTAAGCATTGAGCCCAATAAAGACCCGAGGTTAGACTGAGTTGTGACGTAAGACTGCCCGGAACCAACCGGCAGTCACAACAATACATGTCTAATGTGAGTGGTTGGCGCTTTAATAAGACAATTAAGGTTAAGTCAGGATTGATAGGATTAAGTAAATTGAATTAATACTTAATCAAATACAACATGCTAAACTATACAGACTGATTGGGGGTTAGGTTTATACAGAACACTTAACCAACTTAGCATGTTGGCTAGAAATAGAAAACCTAGTAGCGGGGGACCCTTTTCAGCAGTAACCCTACAAGATGTATCAGGATACCCTAAACTATGCAGGGTGGGGCACGATTATTGGGCTGACTGTAAGAGGTCAAATCGACGGCGGTGGTGCAGCAGTGTAGGTTCTAACGGGGTGCGGGCGTGCACACACTCCGGCGTAGAAAAATTAGGCACTGGGCACACTTAGTATACCTGTGCATTCTAGAACTGTGTCGGACCATCACCATGTGACTTGATACACCCCATGGTGGGACCAGCATAGGTAGCTACAACATCGGGGGCCGTAAGACACATGTAACTATGCGAGTAGGAGCCGATCATTAAAAAGGATCACTTCACCCTGATTGTGGGGCGCCAGTTGGGAACTAGTTTATAGGGAGTGCAGAGATTAATATGGGGTACGATAGTGTATTCGACTCTAGACAACTTAACTTAGTTTATGGTGCTTTCCCATTTCCAGTTTGTACTTATCATGCTCTTTTTCTTATTCATAGACTGAATAGTCCTAGACTTACTCAGGCTTTATGTCTGACTCTATTTTTCTTTCGTCTTCTTTTCTTTCGTCCCCCCTGGGTCCGCAGGGAGGGAATACCGCAGCTTGACCAGTTTCACATCCAGCTTGAAGAGAGAGAATGTATTGCTTGGATCTCTTTCGTTTTGAACTATGGCTTTGGATAACAATTATGGGGACTTACGCAGTTTACTTATGTTTTTATGCTTCTTTAAGTTATGAAATCAAGATAGTATTATGGTTTTAATAATTAGAAGAGTGTTTGGAGGCAATTATGGAAATGTTTGTGTAAACACGTATTTTATGAAATAAAAGTCTGTTGTTTTCCGCTGCTTATACATATGTGTTTATATCTGTCTTATGTTTTTATCTTTGACTTTTACCTATAAACCTCCACTAAAATTAAGGCATTGCCTTTGTGAGTGACCTTAACGGAGGTGGGGTGTTTCACAATTATTGCTGGCGGGCCCTCCAAGGCACGTGGTTATTCCTCATGTTGTGAAAACTTCAAGTAATAGAGGCCATCTAAAAAAGTAATTCGCATTCAACCCCGTAGTCTCCAGGCCTTACGACACTCAAAGTTCCTGTCCACTCCTAGTGATTTACAATCCAAGAAAAAGCCAACAAGATGACATTTCCAAAACGAGAGGCTTCCTGGAATATTTCCAAGGGTGGAACCGAGCCATGTTCATCATGGGGTATGGCGAAGTCAATCGGAGTGTAATCTCCAAAAAAATTTGGCAGGGCGCCGAACAAGGATGTCCACCGTGGCTTATCAAGGTTAGCATTATGTGTAGGAGCAGATGGCATTGAAGACATAATGGTAGGAAAATTTTGTCGAGCAGTAGGTGTTCACTGCTGGTTTTCACAATTAGCAGTGCTAGGGGATCGACTACCATGTACTTTAACAACCACAGGTACAACAGTACCACCTATATTACTTCCAATACCCAAATCGCAAGCATCAATAAACAAATTCAGACCCAAATTCTCATTTATAGCTCTTAACTCCTACGCAACATCTTTTTCACTAACTGTAAGACTCTCGCTTGGCACAAGCCAAGCAGAAGAAGCCTTCGCCAGCATAGAAGATAAAGGGGTACTTCTGCTTTGTGAAGGCGATGAGAAAGAACAGCGAGCATCGTTCGCCTCTGCATTCAAGGGATGAGAATATGACAACGTATAAACGGGCATAAAAGGAGTTGTACGCGCGGTGATTTCAGGGTCATACTCAGAGTCCGACAGTGGTTGAAGCATTGTTGAGCGACTACCAGATCAGGTTGTAATCGACGACTGGAAAGGTGGTTTTGCTTTCTTATTCTTGGCCATCGCAGGTGAATGAAGAATGGTGACGAGGAACGAGGCGGAAAAGAGTGGAAGCGCAACGGGGAGGCAGATCTAAGTCGCCATTTTAATTATATGACATTCATTACTTACTGAAAATTAAATAAACAATTGTTAATAAATATGTTTATTACAACTAATAGTAAAAACCAGTTATTAAAAATATGTTTATTACGACTATTAGGAAAAATCAACTGTTTACAACCCTTTGTTACAACTGTTAGCAAATACTAATTGTTAAATAACATGGTAGTATAACTGTTACCTGTCAATAGTTGCAAAAAAACTAGATTTAATATGGTCATTTTATTATAATGATATATCATACAACGTAGCGTGCTTATTTTTTCATATGAATTCCTTTTACAATGTACTAGGTGAAGTAATGTATGAATATAGGTGATAAAAATTATTTTTCAATTAAAGTCATGTATTTTTTTATGATTTGATGGCTTTATAATCAAGCAATCAAATGGTTCGAATTTGCTAATTCGTTTAACATAAATATCTTACATCATCTTAAAACAGCATGTTAAACGCAAAGAAAACTCATAAGCTTCAAAGCGTTTACACTAATGCATTTTCATTGCATTATTAAAGCCCAAAGTTCATAATTGTTTTTGTTTTGTATGCTTATGCTAAAATAGCTTGGAATAAATTTACAAATGATAATACTTCTACAGCTAAGTGATAAAAATATGTCAGGTGTTAAAAATATTATCAGGTATGCAGTTTATATTTTTTATTGCATTATACCTTGCGTTATATTTATTAGAATTTAGAAGCAACTTGAATTGTCGTCGTTGTATTACATTCAATATTTTGAATTTAAATTTATAATTTGTAATTTTAGTTTATGTTTAATGAATTTTAGAGGTTTAATTTACAGTAAAAACGAAAGATAAAAGATTATATATACGGGCATAAAACATAAACTACCACAGTATCAGCACCACGAACAACAGCAGTGATATACTAATAACAGGAAATGATACACTAATTATGCAATCACAAATACATGTGAATTTGTTGCATATATTTCATAAACTGAACCTGACAAAGTCAAAGCATTTCAAGGAATAAAATACCCAAGTACACAAGAATTGGGTCCATGTACTTTGACCTATTTCTATTAAGATCACAAAATTCATTTTGTGAACATTAATATCTGATATAATAGCAGTAACCCAATAGGCAAGGTACATCCAACAGTTAATTACTCATTAATTAGCACCAAATTGGTTTACTTCAGAAGTAATCCAAAGGGACATATGTTCAAGCCATAAATACAGGACCTTGATCCTTCACCTTTAGCGATTTCATTCCTCTCATCACTTCTCTGCATTATAGTACTCACCTTCAAGTTAAAAATGGCATCTTCATCTCTCTCACTTTACGTTCTATTCTCACTCCTACTCTTCTCCACCTTGTCACCGCATGGTTAGCTTAATTTTCATTTCATACTACACATCTTCTTGATATTCTAGTTTACTTATAAATTTTGGTTTTCATTTTCTTACACAGGTGATGCAAGTCTTCAAAAAGGAAATGATCAGGTTACATACATACCACTCTCCTTTTGTCAGTACAAATCATAATTAACCTAATGACTATATATATATAATATAGAGAAAGTCTATTTAGATACAACATTATGTATGTGTATGCATATTAATGTTTTGGGTGTATACAGAAAACATGGTGCATGGCTAAGCCATCGACAAACGAAACAATGCTACAAAACAACATTCAATTTGCATGCTCAAACGTGGATTGCAGAATTATTCAACAGGGTGGAGCTTGCTTTTTACCCAACACTGGCATATCACATGCTTCGGTTGTAATGAATCTTTACTACCGTTCCAAAGGAATGCATCCATGGGACTGTAATTTTGGCTCTTCAGGAATCATTTCCATCACAGACCCAAGTATATTTTCATTCTTTTACTTCTTTCATCCTACTATTATAATGTTTTCCAGGCTGGTTTTTTTATTTTCACTGACTTTAGGTGCATTTTGATTTGCAGGTTATGATAAATGCGTGTATGCCTGATTTGGAGTTATCTTTTGATTTCTGATGTATTAGGGTTTCTACTTCTTGATTTTAAATTACTTGTTTGTTTTCTTATTTCTTTTGGTGTTCCTTCGTGTACCCCTCAGATCATTGAAGTTAAATTAATGAATAAAAGTTGTCTTTTCTTTGAGTTCTCGTTTCTTGTAAGCTTGTAATATCATTGTTAGAATGGCGGGGATAGAAATTAGAAAGCAACATCTAGGAACTCGAGTTGCGACGCAGATTATGGTTTACAAATGAATTGCTGGAAATTGGGTATTTATGAAGGTGACACCCAATTATTTGAACTCTAACTATTTTTCTCATTAATTTTTCATGCTGGTGCGAGATGACAAATTAAAGATTGGGCGCTTTAAATGCCTAGTATAATTTGTGTTGTATTTCTGCGGAGCGTAAATATCATACTTCAATTCTGACATTCGAAAATCAATATGAAAACCTCAAATTAAGACGAGAGTTTCAGAACAGCCAATGTTTCCAATAAGAGTTTTTAGAAAATTGATGCTTTATTATTGATATAAATAATATACAAAATTTACACTCTCGGTTGAACATTATCAAAGCAAGTGAATAGCACTCTGCTGGAAAACTCACTGGTACGTACTAATAACTACTGCACAACTAAAGGTATAAATCAAAACAAATCAAGTAATCTAAACCCCTATGACTGAACATAATGCCTAAATCATAAAGACAAGTAATGCTATTGCAAATTAATTTGCAATATCCTTTTAATATTTGTCTGGATCAGTAGAACCTAAAGAAGACTTCAATTTTTCATACTTTTTCCCCTTCTTTTTTTTCCTTAGTATGAGATACCATAGCAGTCCATGCTGGATTGTCCATTCACTCCAGAAGGCGAGTCAGCTTGAAATTCAAACGGAGCTTCATCGGATTGAGCTTTACACACAGCTTTAGATTTTGAAATTTGTAGCCTGGAAACTGTGCTATTAAAATTGATAGTTTCCATAACTTCATCATCTGGCTCTAAACATGCTTCTTTACTGGAAGGCGGAGTGTCAAGACGGTCTTGCAGCTGAGAAGGGTTGCTGCTCGGGGCAATCGTTATGCAAGTGCATATTGTTTGTAGTATCATGATCTTTATCCACAATGTTCAGAGCTACATCTGTTATCTGATTATGATGTTGATTTGAAGAAGTAGGCAACGCAGAGACTGCGAATCAATCTCCACAGAAATTGCATTAGCACCTTGAGTAGACTTCTTCTTAGGGACCCAAACTTTGAAAAACTGATACTGACCAACTAAATGTCCAAAGATAAGGCAGTTCAAACAATTAGGAGGAAAATATTCATATTCAACATCTTGTGTTATCTATCATCCTATAATCTTCAGAAAAAATTGGAATTTGTTCAGGGTAGGAAAAGGAACCAGACACTTCAACAAGCACCCTAGCATAAACAACCCTTTTAATTCACTCCGTAAATTTGTCCATTTCAATAGGATTACTAAGAATAGATGCAAAACAACTTATTCCTTCTTTCGTCTCCAAATCCAGAGGCAAACTCGGAAATCGAACCAAAATAGGTATAATTTCTTTATTAAGACACATAGCTAACAACCATATTCTCATCATCATTTATTTCTTAATATTAAAATAACAAATAAGGTCCATCCTCTAAAATTCTTTCACGGTCTTCCTTGTTTAATTACAAATTTGATAATGTAAAATCCATCTTTTTTAGAGTAAATAAAAAATTTCTCCTAACCACAGTTGAAATCCTGAAGAGAAATGATTTTATTAAGTTTTGATGCGGAAGCAACTTTTTGTTTTTCATACATATTTCGTCTGTACAATAACTTGTATTATATAGGATGAAAGAAAATATTGGGCTTGGCCCAAAAACTAAACAAGAAAATATAAAAGACACTTTAACATATTGAGCCGTCATTCTCTTTTGCCCCCTTCAAACCCTACTTAGGGTTTGCTCTCGACAGAAAAAAAAAAAAATGGCGGCTCTTTTATCATCGACGCCTCCAATTGATGGACGATCTTCCTTCAGGCAGGCCTCCACGACAGATGAATCCAGCTAAGCTTGAGTTTAAAACACTCAAGACCTCTGGGTTTGTTGAGAGAGGTTTGAATTGATGAATCAGAGTTGATCTATGTCGATTCTGAAGAAAACCTGTCTGAGGGAGTTGATCTGACAACAATCGGAGGCTCTATCAACAAGCGAGGTTTATTCTTCGTTATAAGTCTGGAACATAAATCAATCTGTCGGATCTTTGAGCTTTGTTGACCACATCGACGTTCAGTTCTTCTTTGAGCTTGATGAAGCTAGGTTTTGACAAGGGTTTTGTAAGTATATCTGCTTTTTGATTCGCAGAAGGTATGTATCCAAATTTTAACTTTCCTTTGATAACTTGCTCTCTGATAAAATAGAGATCTAGCTCAATATGCTTTGTTTTGGAATGTAACACTGGATTTGAAGATAATGAGATTGCACTAACATTATCACACCATACTGTTGGATGTTTAGATGAAGTAACCTTTAATTCACTTAACAACGATTGTATCCACATGACTTCTGCTGTACAACTTGCTACACTTCGAAATTCAGCTTCAGTGCTTGATCTGGAAACAGTGTTTTGTTTTTTTGCACACCAAGACACTGGATTTTGACCTAAAAATATACAGAAACCTGATGTTGATTTTCTGTCATCACAGTCTGTTCCCCAATCTGCATCTGCATATGCATTAATGTTTAATGTATTACTTGTCTTTAGGATTAGACCATGATCTATAGTTCCTTTGAGATATCTGAGAATTCTTTTGACTGCTTTCCAATGATTATCCAATGGATTTTGCATATACTGGCTTACTTTATTAACACTATAGGCTATGTCTGGTCTAGTTATTGTGGCATATTGGAGAGCCCCAACAATGCTTCTATAAAATTTTCCATCTTGAAATGGTTCTCCTTTGTATTTAGATAATTGTGTGCTAATAACCATTGGAGTAGGTAAAGAATTGGCCTTATTCATCTGAGCTCTGTGAAGTATTTCTGATATATATTTCTTCTGACTAAGTTGAATTTCTGAATCACATGTTCTTTTGACCTCTATTCCCAGAAAATAGTTTAAGTCACCCAGATCTTTAATTGAGAATTCTGAATTCAACATGTGGGTTATGTTCTTGATTTCATCAATACTGCTTCCTGTAACAATAAAATCATCAACATATATAAGTATATATGTTACAGTAGTATTAGTAATTTTAATAAATATTGAATTGTCTGATTTAGAGGATATGTAGCCATAGTTGACTAGAGTAGCCTTGAGCTTGTCAAACCAAACTCTTGGTGCTTGCTTTAAACCATAAATGGCCTTATTCAGCTTGCACACTAAATTCTTGTTTTCATGCTGAATAAATCCTTGAGGTTGCTCCATGTATACTTCATCCTGCAATTCACCATTAAGAAAGGCATTATTAACATCCAATTGCTTGATGCTCCAATTTCTATACAAAGCAATAGTTAATATGATTCTTATTGAAACTGGTTTCACAACAGGTGAAAATGTTTCTGAAAAATCAAATCCATACTGTTGTGAATACCCTTTTGCAACTAATCTTGCTTTGTATTTGGAAATTGAACCATCTGCATTCTTTTTTAATTTATAAACCCATCTACAGCCAATAATATTTTTATGATCTGGTTTTTCTACCAATATCCAAGTTCCTTTGTTGATTAAAGCATTGTACTCATCCTGGATGGCTGAATTCCAGTTATCATTCTGAACTACTTCATAATATGATGATGGCTCTTCTATATCAGCAGTAGTATTATAAATTTTTGGTTTGAAAATACCACTTTTTGCTCTAGTAATCATAGGATGCCTATTTTCAGCTTCTCTGACTGTAGTGACTTGATTGCCTTCATCTCTTACAATTGTACTTGGACTTTCATTTGTAATATTATTGTCTTCAGCTTGATCAATATGAGTTCCACTAACACATTGTCCTTGTTGTTCTGCACCATGATCACTGCTGAAAGTAGATTGCTCTTGACCTGGCCTACTTGAGGGCATGGTGTGTTGAGAGCTAGTATTGGTGTTATGTTGTTCATGATGAGCAGGCACCAATACTTCAATTTCATCTGGTATGTCAATTCTAACTTGTCTAGCACTTACAGTTTTATTTGAAATACTCTCTTTTATTTTTCCAAAAGGATATACATGTTCATTAAATCTTACATGTCTAGAAATATAAATTCTCCCATTTTTATCTAGACATTTATATCCTTTTTGTTTAGAGCAATAACCCAAAAATGTACAGGCAGTCGACCTGTAGTCTAATTTATGATTATTATATGGTCTTAAGCAAGGAAAACATTCACATCCAAACACCTTCAAATGTTTATAATCAGGTGTAATTTTAGTCAACATTTCTTGAGGACACTTGAACTTTAACACCTTAGTAGGCATTAAGTTAATCAAGTGAACTGCAGTATAAAAAGCATCTGCCCAGTATTTAAATGGCATGGATGCTTGAGCAAGTAATGTTAATCCTGTCTCAACTATATGCCTGTGTTTCCTCTCTATTAGGCCATTCTGTTCAGAAGTATAGGGACAAGTTGTTCTATGGCTGATATCTTTTCTTTCAAAAAAGGTTTTTAATGGTAAAAACTCTCTACCACCATCTGTCTGAAAAATGTTTACCCTATTTCCAGTACTGTTTTCAACTTTATTAATAAATTGAATAACAACACTACTGGTTTCAGATTTTGATTTTAACATGTAAATCCAGACAAATCTTGAGTAAGCATCAATAAATGAAATATAATACTTGTGCCCATAATTAGAACTAATATGTGCTGGACCCCATAAATCTGTGGCAATTAACTCAAGTGGTCTAGTGTATGTGGTTTGTGAGTCTGGAAATGCAAGTTTATGACTCTTTCCCAATTGACAAGCATTGCAAATATAAGATTCTGGGACTTGATTAACAGAGATATTATTATTCAACATGACATGTCTGGTAATTTTAACACTAGGATGTCCTAGCTTACAATGCCACATATCAAATTCCTTGAATCTATTAGAATCATTAGTAACAGACATTATACATTTATCACATTTATGATTAGAGTCAACAGATCTATAGTCAAACTTGTATAATCCCCTACTTTCTTTACCCTGCAAAAGAATTTTATGTGTCAGTATGTCCTTGACAATACATGCATTTGGGTAAAATTCAAAAAAGACATTGTTGTCTTTAGCAAATTGGGAAACACTCATTAAATTTTTCTTTATTGAAGGAACTCTCAATAAATTTTTTAAAAATAATTTCCTGGTTCCATCTAAACTTGCATTTCCAGTGTGTGTTATAAGTGCAAGTTTACCATTACCAACAGTAAGATTTTGCATACCTTTGTACTCTTTGTTTCCTAAGTTTAAATTGCTTAAGCTGTTGGTTACATGGTTGGTTGCACCTGAATCTGGGTACCAGCAATCATTTGACACGTCATCACTTGTTGTAGCTTCGGTATTTTGAATTTCTGCTTGAGTTTTACTACCATCTTTTGTAGTGTTGACCAGATTTGCACTAGAACTGCTTTGTTGTGAGGGTGTGTAATTAGAATTGTACCTGAAATAACATTTGCTTGCACTGTGTCCCACTTTGTCACATATTTGGCATCTAATTTTGTTATTATTATTGCTTCTGCCACCTCTTCTACCTCTGCCAGACCAACCTCCTCTTTGATTATTGGCTTGGTTTCTTGAATTATTTGCCTTTTCTTGGTTCTTGCCTCTACCATATGTTGTGTAGTTAACAGATAAATCTGAACCAATATTTTTCTTGTGCTCAATTCTTCCTTCATGAGATAATAAAGTAGAGTGAACATACTATAGTGAGGGTGTTGGATCCATTGAAAGTATAATTGCTGTGACTGCTTCATATTCATCATCTAAACCACTCACAATTGCAATAACTTGTTCAGATTCAGGTATTCTTTGACCTGCTGAGTTTAACTGATCACAAATGTTTTTTACTTTGAGTAAATACTCATTCATTGGTGATTCACCTTTCCTTATGCTGTGCAACTGCCTTCTATAGTGCATGACCCTTGCTGAAGATTGATTTGAAAAATTTCTTTGTATAGTTTCCCAGACTTCTTGAGCTGTTTTGACTCCAATAAGTTGTGGTAATATTGCTGGTCCAATAGAAGACATTAACCATGCACACACCAAACCATCTTGTCTCTGATGCATAACGTATTCAGGATTACTCACCAACCTGTCTTCACTGTCTCTAATAAACTTGGGTGGAACAATTTTTGTTCCAAGAATGTAATCTTCTAATCCATATGCTCTAACTGCTGTTTCAACCTGTAATTTCCATAACAGGTAATTTGTTTCATCAAGATGAGTTGAGATCAATTGGCTTTGCGGTTTGATGATAGTTTTCATCAAATCTTGGATTGGATCACTCTGAGTTTGATGACCTCTATTGCTGGAACCTTGAGCACTGGAAACTTGTGGGCTTGTTGGATTTATATTTGAAGGATCAGTTTCTACCATGATGACAAAATGATAAACACTGATTCTCAAAAGGTACAGAAAGGAATTGTTATCGGAAGCTTTGAATTGTAAGGTATTTCAAGAAATCTCTTTGTTGAACATGATGCAACTCAGATTGCTTAAATGATGATGAAAGAACATATTAAATCTGATAAGAATAGGTAAGAAAGAACTGATAAGCAATCTTTGATGGCACTGATTCAAATATGATGATTTCTTGGTGCTTTCTGATCAGCTTCTTGATCACAACTCTGGACTGTCACAAGCTTTAGGATTGAATCAAGATGCAGATCAGATTAGACTGGCGAGGCACTTGATTCTTGAATAAAGCCACAACCTTCAAGGGATAAGTTGTAACTTTGATGAAGGGAGATCCAAATGATGAATTTTATCTGATGGATCGCCTGAAAGATCAACACTACTGATGATCTTTCAGCTGAATCAGTCTTGGCTCTGATACCAAGTTGAAATCCTGAAGAGAAATGATTTTATTAAGTTTTGATGCGGAAGCAACGTTTTGTTTTTCATATATATTTCGTCTGTACAATAACTTGTATTATATAGGCTGAAAGAAAATATTGGGCTTGGCCCAAAAACTAAACAAGAAAATATAAAAGACACTTTAACATATTGAGCCGTCATTCTCTTTTCCTTCCGTAATAAAGCAAGCTGTTTACAACCATTCGATCTATTCAGATTATAACCCATTTTGTTGTATGAACTCAGCATATTGGGCTTTCGGCTGCCGCATTTCTTATTTTAGGCAAACTTTGTACTAGCCGTCATAAATCATATATATATATACACACACACACACACACACATACATATATATATATATATACACACACACACACACACCTTCCGTAATAAAGCAAGTTGTTTACAACCATTCGATCTATTCAGATTATAACCCGTTTTGTTGTATGAACTCAGCATATTGGGCTTTCGGCTGCCGCATTTCTTATTTTAGGCAAACTTTGTACTAGCCGTCATAAATCATATATATATATATGTGTATGTATATATATATATATATGTATATGTATGTATGCATGCATGCTGTTGTATCAATTATTTGTTGTATCAAATCATTACAGCAATTCTTCAATAAAACTATTTCTTCAATATTCAATTTGGTATCAGAGCTCATTACCGAAAGACGTATTCATGATCAAAAAGTTGGGCTTTTTATTTTTTATTTTTTTATTTTCTCCTCAGATTATTTCTTCATCACAGGAGATTTTATTGAAGGGACATCCAACTTTTCTTTAGTTTGTTTTGGATCATCGATTAGAAATCGGCCATGCTTAGCTGCAATTTGCCAACTGGCTGCTCGATCTCTAATCTCACCTTATTCTCGTTCTAAGATGAAGTTTATAGCGGCTGCAATATCAACTTTGTCTTGCAAAGCACAAAAGGCGACTATGAAACTGAATGTTGCCATGCTAAGCATATGTATCTTCACCATCCTCTATTTATTTTCTTTTTTGGTCTGTGTTTGCTTCAAGAACTGGCTAAAATCTTTCATTGCCGCCCCCGTCGAACTCCTGATCGTCGATGGCTAATGACAACGAAGTCATGTCAGCCCTATCTGGGAGCATGAACAATAGTGCTTCACCCAATTGCCAAAACCTGATCAAACCAAAGAGCCAAATTATCACCACATCATTGGATGAAGATACTTACATACTATGGAAGTATCAAATTGAAATTGCTTTAAGGGGATATGAACTACAGGAGTATATTAATGGAACTGTAACTATTCCTCCAGTTATGATAACAGATTCAGATGAGAACATTGCACCGAATCCAGATCACAATAAATTTCAAAAGAAAAACAACCTACTATCATCATGGCTTTTATCACCGATCAGCTCAAATTTACTATCATAGGTAGTTGGATGTAACACATCACATGAAATGTAGACAACATTGGAACAAATTTTCAGTTCTCAATTTGTAGCGAGAATCATGCAATACAGAAAAGAGCTGCAAAATTCCAGAAAAGAAGATACAAGCATGAAGTAATATTTAGTTAAAATTAAAAGCATATGTGATAGATTAAATGTTGTTGGGCATGAAATCAACGAAGTGAGCAAATATTGTTCATCACTGATGGACAAGATGAAGAATATGAATCTCTAGTAACTATTATTGCTACACACTATACATTACCTGATCTGTAGTTTGTTTGATCTGCACTCCTCGCTCATGAAAGTAGGATTGACCAAAGAAAGACAACACAGGGTGAGTTTTCTACCAATTATGCTGCAGCTAAAAACAAGCAAACACAAGTGAGCAACAACAACTGTAACACAAGACAAGAAAATCAATACCCAAGAGGATATCAGCCTGAGAGAGGAGGATTTTAGCTACAAAGAGGTCATGTGAGAGGCAGATGGAACAACAACAATCGAGTGAACCGTCAAATATGTCAAAATTTTGGTCACATGGCAAATAAATGCTACTTAGATACAATTTAGATAATGAACAGCAGAACATTCAAAGCAACTTTGGACAAAAAGGGGCATAAGCAAATCGAGCTACAATGAATTGAAACGGAAGCAGTAATGATACTAATAGAAATCAAAACATGACCAGTGACGATGCAGGTAAGAGCGAAGATAACAGTTTCGAAGAATGATACCCAGACTCAGGTGCAACCTATCACATCACTAACAATCTCCATAATTTAAACATTGAAAGCAAGAGCTACTCAGGTATGAAAACTCTACATATGGGCAAAGGTGAAACCGCTAGTATCACTCATATTGGTAAAGACACTATAATGGGAAAAAGACAACTCAAATTAAATGATAAGGTTACCCGACTGGTAATTTGGAGCGCGCAGGTTCGAGTCCCGGCCTCTTCACATATGTGAGGGAAAGGCTGTGTGCACTAATCAATCACCTCCAAAGCCCGGAAAGTCATGAGAATAGGATTAGGATGAGAGACTTACCAAGGAAGTCCTCTCGTGCTTGAGTATGGGAACCTTTGGCACTGGTATCCACCTCTATAATCTACATAACGACTTTTACAAATTCGACAACTTGAAGACTGCAAATTCAATTGAAAAATTCTATGCAATAACGTAGATGCTAGTAGTAATAATTGTAACAGTAGTAGCAACAAATGTAATACTATTGAATCATGGCATATTAGATTGGGACACCCAAACTTGGAGACTGTAAAAACTATTTTAAGTAGTAATAATATTTGTTTTAATAACAATATACCTGTCAAGTACACATGCACACACTTCCAACATGGCAAAAGTCATAAACTTCCTTTCAATGACTATGAAACTAGATACAGTGAGCCATTGGAGCTTATAGCCACTGACTTGTGGGGACCAACACCACTGAATTCATATCGCTTATTCAAGATACACTTGGATATACATGCTAAAAGCTAAATTAGAAGCATACATCATAATTACATAGTTCATAACACATGTGAAAAAACAAACCAATCACATGTTAAAATCATACAAATGGATGGTGGGGCCGAGTTCAAACCATTAGCTAACTATCTTATCAAAAGAGGCATCAAATATAGATTGACTTGCCCTCACACATCTGGGAAAAATGGTTTGGTTGAAAGAAAACACATATACATAATAGAAACTGGCCTAACATTATTAACACATGGCTCATTACCCATGAAATACTGGAATGAGGCCTTTCATACATCATTGTTCCTTATTGACAAGTTACCCACAAAAGTTTTAAAGAACAAAACCCCACATGAGATGATATATAACATAAGACTAGAATACAAATTTCTAAAAGCATATGGGTGTCTATGTTTTCCATGCTTAAGAGATTATAATAGACATAAACTAAGCATGAGATCAAGTCCATGTACATTCATTGGATATGCCCAAAATCAAAGAGGGTATAAATGCTTAGACAAAAATGGAAGAATTTATATTTCAAGACATGTGATATTTGATGAAAGTATTTTTCCTCTCACAGGAAAACAAGAAATCAGAGAAAATAATGGGGAAGATTCAATCAGGAACGGACAGTTTAAACTACTCTTCACTGAACCACTTGCAGATAACATCAACCAAGAGCAACAAAACACAATCAATGCAAGTATGCAAGAGGAATTCATGGAAAAAAACAAGTGCACATATAAATGAATCAGGAAATGATTCAGAATTCATGTACACGAGCCAACCTAATCAAGACATGCATGGAAACAATAACATAAAGGGGAGTTGTGCAGACTAAAACAACAATAGTGCAAACACAGTGATGCAACAGCAAGTACAATAAACACACATTGAACATCATATGATTACAAGGTCAAAGAGTGGTATTTTCAAGCCCAAAATATATAATATCTCAGCCACTGAAATTGAACCAATCAATTTTACCCAAGCAATAACGAACAAATGGAAGAAGGTCATGGACACTGAGTATGAAGCACTTATGAGAAACAAAACCTAGAGTCAAGTGACACCACAAAAACATAAGAATGTCATTGGTTGTTGAAGGACCTACAATATAAAAAGAAAACAAATGGATCTATTTACAAATACAAAGCCAGATTGGTTGCTAAAGGTTATGTACAACAATTTGGCTTTGGTATTAATGAAACCTTCTCCCCAGTTATAAAATCCACAACCATCAAAATAATATTAACAATAGTTTTAAGCAAATAATGGAATGTAAAGCAACTAGATATGTTAACAATGCTTTTTTGAATGGTGAGTTGACTGAAGAAGTATATATGCAGCAACCTGAAGGCTACAACAATGGTGACAAAGTATGCAAGCTAACAAGGCAATATGTGCTTTAAAACAAGCCTCAAGAGCTTGGTATGAAAACTCAAGTTAACTCTATCCAATTTAGGTTTAAATCAAGCCAGATCAGATAATTCATTATACATGAAGAAGATCATGTAGGGAGCAATATTTATCTTAGTATACGTGGATGACATGTTGATAACAGGAGATAACAACCAAGAAATATACAGAATTATAAAGATGTTAGATCAAAATTTTTCTATTAATGACTTGGGAGAAATAAAATTCTTTCTTGGAATACAAATCATCAAGAAAAGTGACAGAGAATTACTCCTATCCCAACAGAATTACATCTTTGAAATTTTACATAGGGCAAACATGCATCATGGAAAACACTACCAACACCAATGATAAGTAATTTACAAATCTCTAAACACAAAGGTAAAGCAATTGACAACGCAAAACAATACAGAAGCATAATAATGACAACGCAAAACAATACAGAAGCATAATAAGAGCACTGCAGTATGTAATAATTACACTTTTAGACGTGTGCTACAATGTCAACAAACTTAGCCAATACATGCAAAATCTCTTATCAAAACATTGGATAACATTAAAAAAAGGTATTAAGGTACTTGTTGGGCACAAAGCATCATGGCGTAATCCTAAATTCTGAAAAAGAATTTACCTTACGGTGCTTTAGTGATGCCAATTGGGAAAACGACGTGGATGACGGAAGATCAGTGTCTGGCTACTGCGTTTATCTCGACAACAACATTGTTTTGTGGTGTATGATAAAGTAACAAACTACATCCAGAGTCATCACAGAGGCCGAATACAGAGTCCTTGCAAGCACAACATCAGAAGTGTCATGGATAGAATCGCTGATGGAAGAACTAGGGTTTGCATGAAGATGAAAACTAGTCATCTGGTGTGACAACAAGAGCACGGTTTCGCTATCTCTCAACCCAATCTAACATTCAAGGACGAAACATTTAGAAATTGACCTCCATTTTGTTAGAGAAAGAACGCAAGTAGGAAGGCTAGCATTTTGTCACGTTTCTTCCTACTATCAGAGAGCTGATGTTCTCACGAAAGCCCTTTCAACTAAAAAATTTGTCAGATTGAAAGAGGAGCTCAGAATCGTTGATGGAGGCGGAAATGGAAATGGAAATGGGAAAAACCTAGATCGAATTGAGGGAGGATAATAAAGTAAGTTGTCAACGACCATTCGACCTATTCAGATTATAACCCGTTTTGTTATATGGACTCAACGTATTGGGCTTTGGGCTTCCGCATTTCTTATTTTAGGCAAACTTTGTACTAGCCAGTATAAATCATATCTATATATGTATATGTATATATATATATATGTGTAGATTATATCAATTATATGTTGTATCAAATCATTACAATTCTTTAATAAAACTAATTCTTCAATCTTCAATTTTCCAAACTCTATAAATGTAAGCATTAAAAAAATGGATAATGATATTTGCAACCAACAACATAAATAACTACAACATTTTCCCATTGTTGTTTATCCTTTTGAGCAATTTAAGATGACATTTTAGCACAACTCATATTTTGAAATTTGTTAGGTTGATAAAATTTAAGAGACGTAACCATTTGTGGAAGCGTAGCTGTCACTAAAGGCTCTGCATAGAAAGTAGAGATGCAGATGCCAGGAGACTAGGTGGACTGTCTTTCCAATCTGGTAATGTGTATTTTGCATTTTCAGCATCCTTTATGGAAAGAGCAAGTAATTGATCCATGTATCGGTAGCGATCTGTGAATTGGTCCAAAGCTACACTTTTCCTCCAACATTGCCTAGCCTTCAAGGCAATATGGTAGTTGTGGGGGATTTGTACTAATCCTTCTCTCATTCATCATACTTGTCTTTTTCACCAAACTAGCTGGTTTATTCAGAGTTTAAGGAACTAAGGATATTTTTGGTAAACATTTTGATGGATTAATCCCGAGCAAACCATAGATTTGTGTATATACTTAAATAAAAAAAAATCCACAAACCTTATTTTACCTCTTCATAATTAACCGTCTTTATGTTCAAAATCAATTCATTCATCATAGTCCAGTTCCATCAAAATATCGCTTGGGTGAAATACCAAGTAACAATTGCCTTTAGTGTATGCACCATAAATGAAATCCATTCTCCGAATCGAGACAAACAACGGAATCCAGGTAGCATAGATGCTTTAGTTGCCAGTTACGTTTCTATAGAATATTGCTTTCTCATTGAGAATATAACACTTTTCCATCAAATAGTAACCAAGTCATGTCGTCTCAATAGATATAACTATCTGAGTCTACTATCCAAATACTTCTTTATAACCAAGAGATTGCGAAAATCATTTTTGTCCATGGCCAGGTTGATTTTCCATCATTTCTCTTCTTTCTAATTTTTTTCTATTAATACACATACGTACATATATGCTTATATTTTTGGGCCTCATTCATCTAAATCTCAGATGTTGTATGTTACTACCAATATTAACTCTGAAATAGGTTGGTGATGAAGGGGTAATCGGATGAACACTAGCACATGAGAATTCTCAAAAAGCAAGAGCCAAACACTAGAAAGAATTCAAAAGCTACAGGTATCCGACAGGGCCTATACGGCCGAGTCTATATGGTAGGGGGGTTCCATAGCGAAAGGTAATCTAAGTCAGAAAATAAGAAAGAAGGAGGCAAGATCTCCGCTAACCAAAACCCAGAAAGACGGAATGGCTGTCGGTATTAACCTACTTAATACCATACATAAGAAGGCGAAGGCATCGAGGATATCAAGCCGAAAGAACATAAGGGTTATCCGAAACTGTTGGATCTAGATTAAACCTAGAGGGAGCATGAATAGGGTTTATCACAATTTTTAACAAGAATTAAAAATTTAACGAGATATATAATAAAAACAGATCACAGAATATAGCAGAAACAGAAATGCAGAAAATAAATCACATACAGATATACCCAGCTTCAGCATAACCCTGCCTATTGCTGCATTTCTAAGGTATCTACTAGGTGAAAGAACCGATCCTGCATACAAGACCATGTACACTCGCAAACCCTGCCGCTATTCTAACCCTACGCTCAAAACCGTAGACTGGTCTAAACCCCTAGATCAGATTCCCCCTGATTACAACCCCATAACCAGTAAATCCTAGATTTTACAGACTCTAGCAACTGCCAGTCAACACACTGACTAGATCATCCTAGTATTTTATAGAAACTAGAAACTGATTGAACGATTACAATTCAAATTACAAAAAAATACTAGAATAAAAACAAAAATTAAAACAATCTAAAAACCCTAGGATTTAAAAAATAAAAGGGGTCATCTCCTTTTAAATATGGCTTAGCCCCTTTAGCCCTTGAGAAAATTTGTCAGCCCACTTCAATTTTGCAAAGCCCGATCACTTTTGCTCTAAGAAAAAAAATGGTGGCCAATATGAAACTAGGGTTTCTTTCCCAAATCGAATCGCTTGCTTCTTGGAAATGAATCTCTGTGCCTTCGAGTTGTTGTGGTTTTCTGATGCTTTCTTGCTCACTGATTTGGGTTTTGTTGCGAACGAAACTCTGGTATGAATTTTGATTTTGAATTTTTGCTTGAAATTGTTTGCTTGAGGATTCTATGGTTTCCGATTCAATTGTTTGTGGTTTCGATCGATAGTTTGCTTGTGATGATTGGTTGAATTTATAGGGTTAGAATCGAACCCAAATTTCTCTGATTTCGCTCGATAATGACTCGATCTGAATTTGTTTGGTTTCCCATTTTGATCCTCGAATGAATTTGAATATCTCGGCTTTAATAGCTTATCTGATTTGAATCTAAATTTGCCCCTTTTAAGAATTGCCAAGAATGAATTGCTGACTGTTTTGTGTGAATGAATCCAGTCATGTAAATACCAATCTGATCGTTTTCCGGAATCATGTGAATTGCGAGAAATTGCCTTTATTGCAAACAAAATGCTCTCGAGTTTTCTCTTATAAATTTCTGGAAATAAATTGATATGTTTGCTCATAAATTGGTTGCCATGTTTGTAAATGAAATCTTGGAACAAATTTCTTTGTACTTAAACTGTTGCCAAAATCGCCTTGAGCAATTTCTGGAAAAAGATATGAATCGATTTTTTCCCAATAAAGAGAATGAATTCACAGTGAATTCCAGAGAAAGATGTTTCATTTTAAATTTCTTTTCTTTCCAGAAATGTCTTTGAGATAATTGAAGAAATCTTTCATTGATGCTTGTTGCCTTGATTAAGCTTACTGTGATTTTTTGGAAAACAATTTGAAACCTGAAATGAGTGTCTTTCCCAAAATGCTTTGACAAAAAACTGGAAACAACTTGAATGTATTCTGGACTATTTGAACTAGGTTTCTTTCACTTGCCTTTGACTTGCATGCTCTCTGACTTCCTTGTGATATAAACATGTTCTTATATGAAACCAGATCTGGCTTGACTGTGTTGATGTAAAAAAATTGAACTGTTTTGTATGTTCCATGCCATTTCTGCCTGTATACTGCTCATATATTTGCAATGTCCCATATTCATATATGCATGCTAGTGTATCTGCTGTTTTTCTTGTATCATTAGCTTGGCTGTGTACAATTCAATTGCTATCCATTTGTTCAAGCTAGCCGACTCCACCATGCACATTTACACAGTGCTATGATGTATTGATATGTTTCTGCCTTGAACATGGTACTATAAAACTGTTGCACTTGAGTTTGTACACTGATCATGCTTGTACACCAGAAATATGTGCTTGCGCTACCATGCAAGACCATATACATGTTGAGTTGTAATCTGCTGAGTTTGATGCTGCACTTGATTCACCATATACATGTTACACTGCCTTGACTTGAGCTGCTCCTTATGTGTTGCCTCGACCACTTGAACTGTGTTGACTTTGTTGAGATATGACATGCACTTTGTAGAGTATAAAACTGATAAGATCAAATCTACCCTTTATCATTTAATCTGAAACTAGCAGACTCATGCTTCAATTCCATTTTCCTTTGTCAAACCATGAACTTGAACACTTCACCATGTATTTATTGTGCACCAACACTTGCACTTACACATGTGTATTTGTGTTTCCACTGAGATCTGTGTGTTCATCTTGACTAGGCTCAGTCTTATTTCTTTGTGGATCTGTCTTGAACCTGTACATGCTAGTTGTTGTGTGCATTTTGAACTTGATGGCATATGTTTGAGTTTGTTGATTGTCTTGACTGTTAATTGTGCACTGAGTCGAGCTGGTCCACGCGGCTACTCCTCAGTTGCACAATGATTGGCGAGGCAGGGCACACATGTATATCTATACACGTGTGTATATGCAGCCATTCAGACTATTTTTCTGTCCCTGTACTATGCAAACTAACTAGATACAAATGAATCAAATCAAGCCATGAAAAATTATGAGAAACACACTAGAAATCTAAGGCAAATATTTTTTTTTAAATACAAATTATATTTGCATATATTCAGTTTAAATTCTATTGCAGTGTATTGTGCGTGTTTCTGTTTCATTGTGACAGGTAAGAAGATGATGACTGGACTGACAGTGAAGTGCTGTGAAGACAAGGACAGAAGACGAAAGATTAAAAAAACAGTGTCAGTGAATGTATATGGAAGTGAAAATGTATGTATATATGGTTTGTATAGACAGAGTGACTATAGGAGTGTGTGGGGAGAATTGTACTGATATTTGTAATAAACAAATTTTGTTTGAAATAAAATATTATTTTATTGTTGTCAAACAAACTTGTCTATTATATTTAGTTTATTTACAAGTACAATAATCTGTGAATATATATGAAATGTGATGTGTCAAATAGTGGAGTTATAAAAAGTTATACTGTTTGAATATTTGAAATATGATATTCAATTTAAATAAAATACAGTGTGAATACATGAATGTCTGGACAGTCGTATTCTATTTAAATATAAATATTTTATTCCTATCTGTGATGTACATATAGAACAGTATAGTAACAACCACATTTAAAATAATATTCATTTGCTTGTTACCATTAAACAAAAATCATATAATTGTGTATGCAACACCATTATATATAACAATCTCCCCCTTTTGATGATGATAAACAAATAAAAGATTTTGAGGATAAATAAATGTGTTTGACAGTGAAAATTGAGCTCCCCCTATTTGAATGCTCCCCCTACAATAGAACTCCCCCTATAATTTTGCATGAGTGAACTGAACTGAATAATAATGAAATTTCAAAATTGAAAATATTTACAAAATATTCACTTATAAATCAAAATCTCAAACCCATTCTCCCCCTTTTGTTATCATCAAAAGGATTCAGAATTTAAAATATAGATGAAAAAGTGACTAACAAATATAGTTTTAGCTTAAAAGGAAGAACGGTCATCATAAATCTCAATAAGGTCAAACAAAAATCATAATATTCTAAGAACTGGTGGCATATTTCACATTGTAAAGAATGAAGGATTTACGATGAAATATATATATAATGGAGAGAATTAAAAAAAATATTTCCAATTATTTTCAAGAGAAATAAAAAAACAGTGATGGATTTGGACTAAAATTAATAATTCAATTTAAGTGGCAAAAACGAATAATCTCAAATTCCAATACCTATCAATCAACAAATCATAATACGTCATAAGATTTCAATACATTTCACAGATTAGAATATGGATTGATTAGCTCGTTTTTACACAACAAGGAGAATTTCAAATTAATTTCTATTTATAGCACATATTTCCCTTTTATTTAATTATTTATTTAAGAGCACACTGACCACGCATAACCAGAGCTTGGATTTTTAAATGAAGTCAGCCGCAGCTTAAATTATAAGTTGTCTCTTAACCATGCATGACCAGAGCTTGGATTTTTAAATGAGGTTAGAGACACACTTATATATTAATTATATATTTTATCATTTTAACTTTGAATAAAAAAAACTCCTCGGTATATACAACCAATATGAATGATAGGAATGTGGTAGGTACAAAAATGAATTGTGAAATAAATTTCTAAATTAATTATATTATGAGATATGATCAGTTGTACCGAGATCATTGAAAAAATTCAGTTGTCACTAATTCTGAATAATAACATAACCACAATTCCATCACAAATATTTTCACTGTTTATTCAAGATTATTATTATTATTATTTTAAAATTTAACTATCCACATTTATATAAAGTAATCATGGATGGCAGAATGATGGTAGATAAAGGAGATGGTCGTGAAATAATAGACAATTCAAAGATATTATAATAAATGTTCAACCATCATGAAAATATAAATAAAATCTCCTCTTGTTGTAAAATATACTGCATTCATGATTCATCACAATTTCAAAATCCGATAATAATTTTGATGAATTATAAATACAGGTCAATTTGAATATTGATTTCAATTTCTGAATGAATAATCAATAAATAATTTTAAAATTGAAAATCAATTACAAAATAAATATGAAGATCTATACATGCCAAGAGGGATAAATTTGTACAAGGCAAAAAGAGTGTGTAGATCTATACAAGGTGAAGATTAGAATCTAAGTACAAATGAGTGAGACAAATATAAGGCACTTCTGATACCGCTTGGTGTCTCTATTAATGAGAATTTTAACATGACACTGGAGACAAACCATGAAATCACAGACAACAGAAATTTAAAGCCCAAGCAGACAAATTTAGCACAGAGCAACGGATAGATCAAAAATAAGCAGTTATCTAAGAACAGTATCAGAGCAGTACAAAGACAGTTTCCAAGCAGACAAGTCAAGATGATGGTCACAAAAAAATATTCCATGATCCCAGATTAGAAAATATACTTTATTTTAAATCATTTGAAGAAATGTGAAAGTACTAGTATTTAATGAATCAATCACACCAGGTTATATTTCATATTCAAATCATGTGTGAGATTCAATAAATCAATAATTTCAAATGATTTTAAACAAACATATATTCAAATCAAATAATCATAAAATAACAGTGATATTTATGACCATATTTTCAAAAGAATTTTCACAAATATTTTTGACATGCATAAAGAATATTAAGATCATTTACATCTAATTTGAAGGATATTCATGATCCAGAAAATTTATTTGAAATCACTTGAATCAATGTCGAGTTTTGAGATATAATGAATCCATCACATAAGATTGATATTTTTAAATTTAAGAGGTGTGTGAGATTCATAATATCAAGAATTTCATATGATTTCAAACAAACAAACTTCGACCATAATAATCATGAATAAAGGTGAAATTCAAGATGTATCACTATGATTCAAGCCAATTCGAAAATCAATGAAATTATCCCGAATTATAAGAAGCAGTGTACTGTAACGAGTATAATATTTTAAGCGTTTCCAAAATGAACTGGAAGAAACTCAAAACAGAATAAGTGTGTGAAATTTCATTAATTATTCAGGTCTTCAAAATTTTAGAATTCGAAATGCAAGTGTTCAAGATATGATATTAATGCATCAACACTGTTATGAATTCAGAAAAAAAATAAACTTCAAAATAATTGCAGATATTTACAAGATTAAATTCAAGATCTGGAAATAATTAAACCATCAGAGTTCTTGAGACGACCCCGAACCCCGTACTGACGGTGGCAAGGGTAATCCATGGAATATAACACATAAACAGATAATAGCAGGACAGAATTAAATAAATACACCAGATAATGCACAATAGAATATACTGGATAAACGTAATCATCAGAGTTACACAGTATACAGGATCATACTTAGTACAAATGCAGTTCAGCTATTCATAAATGTCTACAGCGGAAAACAAACAAAATATGTACAATAGGAGCTGAACAGCATAAAATAGATAAATGATAGAATCCATCTTCAGCTCCATCTATCTAGAGAAAGCCAGCTAAAACCTAAATACAAGGCTTCCCGTGTAGAAAAAAGGGCACCCGAGTTTGAAAGTGAAACAAACTACGAGTCAGTCATGGGACTGGTATGAGAAATCTACTCAACACATTTAAAATATGGCTAATCAAAGGACCACGCCACTTTCGTGGAACGGGTTTACTCCATTGGATTTCCAGTGCTTTTAAAACAAATAATTCTTTTAAACACCGCAATGCTTTTTATAAAAATGAAGCCATTATAAGACTCAGTTCCCATCACACAATGCAACGCAAACCGGAGGATAGAGGTTTACCTTATAATGGCCAAATTATGCTTGATACGAATAAAACAAAAGCATTTGATATTATTACTAGTGTTTATATGTTTCAAAAACAATTTCGAATCATAACTATCAATCATAGACGGCATGGGTACCATATACCATGTCGTCATATATATATACAATCAAAACCGCACAGTCACGTAATTGGAAATTGGATTTCCGTCATGAACCAAGGCAAAAGATAGTCCTTACCGAATTCGAGACTGCCTAGCCCGAGCCTCAGGATCAGAGCTCGAGTGACCCTTAGATCGTCACGGCCGGTCCACCGATGTGGATTAAAAACCTGAAAAATACGTTTCCCTGCCCTTTGGGGCGTAAATGAGCCAACGAATGACTCCATCGGTCCCAGATCGACCGATATATCTGAGGCGCCTCGCAACAGTAACAACCACATAAGTCAAACTCGTCAGGTTATGTAAAACCACTGACGCCACTTCTAGCTAGGAAGAAACGCATGTCCCCCCTGAGGTCCTCTCCCGTTTCTGGTTCATACCGGGGTGTGAGGTTCGCGAATTCACGTTATACACAAAGCTACACCACACAGGCAGTGCTTTGATCATCACCACAAGACTTTGCTTTTCAACAGAAGCCTTGATCAATGCATCTTAGCATGCCACACAGGCAATTCACACCGTGCAACCGATGGCTATCAATCACACAGAATAAATTCCAATGTCAGACACACTGTCCATTTGCAAGTCCGTTCTGAGTCTGAACAAAACCGAAGGCACTATATACCTCACAAACCCATCGATCAGCACGTACGTTTGGACGATCACCACTCATTATCCATATTTCGGGATGCCTCCAAATCAGAACCTCGGTTACCATCCAAACGAGGTGAAGATCTCTGGTCTTCGACCACCATCTTCATCTTCGATTTCTTATCGTCGATTCAGTTATTCAGAATGGGATAAACCCGGTCTTTCTGAGCAACTCGCGTATATAATAAACAAGTGCTTCACAAACACACATACGCATTATTTCAATTGATTAGTCGCTAACCGTAAATCAGTAAGAGAACGATTTCCCAAATATTAACCCCGAAGGCCGAAACCAACATCAGATCAACACCCAGGAAACCATTCGACTTAGCCAACCTTCATTTAGTTTATAAATTTCACATCCATATCATTTATAATATTTTATAATGATTTATCTCCATTTTTATTTATTTTAAAATAGCCAATTTATTCAAACGACGCTTCGGGCCATAACGCGGCCGTGGCGCTGTTTTTCCTCAGATTTGATTTACACATATCTGAAAATCTAACCATTGGATCTTCAAAAAATTTATATCATTAGAAAGATCTTTTCAAAACGAATCCAACGGTTCCAGTTTTGGGAAAATCTGACGGTCGGATCTCCGGGTACAATCGTTTGAAGTTTCGATTTCAAAATACGAACTACAGCGTCGTTATTCGATTTAATATAATTATATATATATATATAATCGATTCTGGCGCTGTTTTTCTTTAGATTTGAATTAAACATTTCAGACAATCCAACCGTTGGATTTTTACAAAGTTGGTGCCGTTGGAAAGATATTTCCAAAGCGAACCCAACGGTTGCGGTTTCGGGAAAATCCGATGGTCGGATCTCCCGCACTAATCGTTTGAAATCACGGTTTCAAAATACGAACTGCAGCTTCGTTATTCGATATATTTCAATTCTTTTATATATATATATATGTATATATATATCGATTCTTCGATTTCAAAACTATATGAATTCCATACATTTGATAAAAATGATATTTTTATCTAACTGTCTTCTATTTCAACACTTCACTATTTTTAACAATTCATGTATATAATAAAAGTGTGATTTTTAATGTAAAACAATTTATTTCAAAACTCGACTATTTTATATAGTTAATATAGGTGATAAAAATAGGATTTTTATTATAAAACAACTTATTTCAAAACAAGATTATTTTATATAGTTCATATTGATGATAAAAATAGGATTTTTATTATAAAACAATTTCTTTCAAAATATGAATACCATTCAACACATGAATTTCAATTCAACGAATGAATTTCGATTCAACACATAAAGGTTTTCTATATCTTATATAAATAGATAAAAAGGTGATTTTTATATTTAAAAACACGAATACCATTCAACACATGAATTCTATTCAATGAATGAATTTCAATTCAACACATGAAGGTTTTCTATAGTTTATATAAATAGATAAAAAGGTGATTTTTATATTTAAAAACACGAATACCATTCAACACATGAATTCTATTCAACGAATGAATTTCAATTCAACACAAGAAGGTTTTCTATTCAACAGACGAATATAGTTTCAACACAGGAAAATAATTCTAACACATGAATATTATTCAAAGTTTCGGCAGCATAACGGCAGGGTAGTTAAAACCGGGACGTCCCTAGTACGACTCCTCGCTCTACCTTAAAGCCTCGCAGCTTTTGACAATGGGGAATCATGCATCTAGTTCACACGCAGGCGGCATGTATATTTTTTCATTTCCACAAACTAATCCTATGTGGTTTCAACCAAATATTTCTCAACCACAAACGGGTATTTTTCAACCACAATCAATCAATATCAACCACAAACAATTCCAATCAACCATTCGCTATCAATCAATTTTCACACCAATCGCAACCAATAAATATCGTCCATGGTTTGTGGATGAGGGGCGTATATATATATATATATATATATATACATATATATATATATATATTTATATATAGCATTTCACTTCTATTTCAACACATATATAATTTTTACAACGCATATATAACTTATACATCGAACGTACAACTTATACAACGCTTATACATGAGGTGTACAACGCCTATATAACTCATACATCGACTATATAATTTATACATCGTCGTTTTCCATATCGTTTATAAATTAGAAATCTCACATTGGGTTCCACTCCACTGAAAATAGCACAAGGCTCAGAAAAATATGCGGTCTCTTCTAGAATGTAGAAGACGTCCACACGAGTCCACTATCTCTTGTTTCACTGAATTTCGACAAGGAACGAAAAGGATATGATTTTTACGAGTTTGCAACACTAAAAAGTGTTATTTTTAATTTAGAAAATTCAAGCCGTATACCTCCTTTATTTCTTCAAAACTAGGTTTAAGATTTTTTCCAAATCCGTGAAGTTGCAGCTCGATCGAACCATACAGCGTTGAAGAGGGAGGTGGGGGCTTTGCGGCACCGGTGGTGGGGTCCAGTTCGACGCTGGCATGGAGGCGTGGCGGCGCGACGAGGTTGCTGACTTCCCGGGGTTAGATCTCCTCCAACTCGACACGATAAATTACGAAATGGGTATGGATTTGAAGGTGGAAGAAAACTCTACAAAAACCTCCAAAGGAGCATGCGGTTTTATTGCGTGGATTTGAAGAAAAAGAGGAGAGAAAGATTGGATAGCTTTCCGCCGTCGTTCTGGGTGCTATCGGGGAGAGAGAAAATGCAACGACCAATGATTTTTTTTTATTTATAAATTTTAAAATCTCTAAAATACCCTCTTCCGCACACGAACACCAATTCAAACCCAACAATTGTCGTCCCTAGCGTTTTACCCCCAATTCGAACACAATGGGATATGTTTCGCAGGCCCATTCGACTGTTTCAGTCAGTTTTCCTTCGATTTAAAATATATAACATTCAATATTCGATTTGAACGTACATTTCAATTTTCCAGGGCCACAAACTGATTCGAATAATTCCAAAAACATAAATCTAGTTTTGACGATACGGTCCCAACAAAACTAGTTTCGTCAAATTCTGAGACCGTTCGAAAAATGGCCCATTTCTGGTCGATCCAATTTAACTATAATTGACCAAAACACGTTTTCCTTTGCCACGCTCACATACTAGCTTCAAAAATTATGAAATTTGAAACCTAGCAATAGCTTCACATCCCGGATCCAACAAAAGTGGTATCATCGAATTCCGAGGTCGTTTGCAAAATGGCCAATTTCACGGGCTATATAAATTCCATAGCGACCTTTCTGAAAATTCATTTGGCCATAACTTTTGCTTTCCGCTATGAAACTTCGATTTTTCAGATTCGTTAGAAAGGTATTCACTAACAGATTTAAATATTTTTGGTTTCACTCAAATCCGTTTTGTTTTGCACCCGGTACAGTCAGTCAAAGTTTGAATTCAAATTTTGAAACTACCGCGCCATTTCAGGCCTTGTTTATAATTAGAACTAATTATATTCGTTTTCAAATGTCGATTCAAACTCTCTTTTCATTGCTATTATTTAAAATATTTATTTTAAATATTTAAAATCCACTATTTTAGCCAATTTAAAAAATTTAAATTGGTTCAGATTTTCCGGGTCGTTACAATTCTATTCAACTAAAGCGAATTTCCTAAAAAAAGAGTTCTACAATTTGAAGTTAATGAAGCCCATAAATAAACAAAAAAATATGGCAGTGATAAATTAAAAAAAAATAAAGAAAAATAGAAGGGGTAGAGGAAGGAGTAAACACAGAAAATAAAAACAGAGAGAATATACAATGATGAGTTTAGAGATCATATCAGAATCCAATGTAAAACAGAATCTTTAACTCAACAGGTTTGGCTAAGGAACCGAAAATGATTCAATGATACGAAGTTGTTTGAATCTAATTTCTCTTTCGCAAAAAGAGCCTCAGCCTTCTCCAGCACCTAACAATTTATAGGATCGAGTGGTCTAACAAAGTTTGTAAAAGTGCTCATAGTTGTATTCATATGTTTTGATACCCAGACGTGTTAATATAACAAACCATTAGAATTAACTTTTGTACCCTTAGGAACCCAAATCTATTTGAACTTGACGAAGCCTGATTTATTTTTTGGGATCCAAGAATGTTTAAATGGTTTATTATTAAACGATTTCTCATCATGATTTGATTCAAAAATCCTTTGAAATTTTTAGAGTTCAAATTTTCAAAGCAGTTCTTACCAAAGTAGTTCGAGGGATTTTTCAAAACATTTGAATTTTGTTTTCCAAAAACATCATTTTTCCCAAAGCCAAGACCAGATTTATTTCCAATAGAAACTTAGTTTTGTAACAGCATATTCAACGATTTTTCCCCATTAGAAAATTTATCCAAAGTTGATTCTAATCGTTCAATTTTAGATTTTAGATCACTATTTTCTTTTAATAAATTTGAGCAATTATTTATAGCGATCTTCTGTTCAGCATTGGACTATTTCAAAACAAAATTCTCATTTTCAAGCAATTTAATTTTGGCTTAGGATTCGGAAATTTCAAATTCAAATCGTCTTTGTTCTTCAAACTCACCATTCTTGGATTTTCCAATCTCGTTTTCAAGTTCTTTCAAAATCAAATCGGATTTTAACAAATTCTCCATTTAAGCAATTTCATATTTGGAATTTATATCAGTCTTAAAATTCCTTTTGTAGAAAATTGTTCAAATTTGACAACTCAATCTTGTTTTCTTTTAAGATCAGAATTTCCTTTTCAAATTTTTGAATGTTTTTACTGAGATGAACTAGATTGGTTTTCAATTTCAAACAATTTTTGCAATCTGAATTTGACGAATTTTTACAATATTCAATTTGTGATTCCAAATCATCAATTTTGCTGGTCAACTCAGAATTCCTAGATTTCAGAGATTTGTTTTTCAACTGAAGTTTATCAACAGAATTAGTTAAATCAGCACAAAAGTAAACCAGATCTTCATAAGAGAAATTTTCTATTTCATTGTCTGTTGAGTTTCCATCAGTTGATCCGTCTGAGTTATCTTCTGTAAAACCTATCAAGCATAGATCTGAAGTTGAGTTGACGTTCCAAGGTTTTGAGCAGTTGTTGTCAATTTGTCCATACTTCGTATTGAGAGTTTTCCAAATTTCTTGTGCAGTCAAACAACGGGAGATAAGATCAAGTTGATTATTATTAAGATGAGAATAAAGAATATGCATAGCACGAGCATTAATATTCCTATCTATTATATCACCTCCTCTGTTAACAACATCCCAATATTTAATATTAACAGATTTCAAATAGGATATCATTTCTGATTTCCTGCTCAAAAAATATGAACCATTAAAAATAGATGGAATGCGACTGGACTGACTCTCTATGGACTGACAACTAGAATGATCCATAACTCTAGAGTTAAAGAAATAACCTGCTTTAATACCACTTGTTGGATCTAGATTAACCCTAGAGGGGGGGGTGAATAGGGTTTATCACAGTTTTTAACAAGAATTAAAAATTTAACGAGATATATAATAAAAACAGATCACAGAATATAACAGGAACAGAAATGCAGAAAATAAATCACACACAGATATACCCAGCTTTGGCAAAACCCTGCCTAATACTACATTTCTAAGGTTTCAACTAGGTGATAGAACAGATCCCGCATACAAGACCACGTACACTCGCAAATCCTGCTCCTATTCTAACCTTACGCCTAAAACCGTAGACTGATCTAAACCCCTAGATCAGATTCCCCCTGATTACAACCCCGTAACTAGTAAATCCTAGATTTTACAAACTCTAGTAACTGCCAATGAACACCCTGACTGGATCACCCTAGTATTTTACAGACACTAGAAACTGATTGAACGATTACAATTCAAATTACAAAAAAATACAAGAATAAAAACAAAAATTAAAACAATCTAAAAACCCTAGGATTTAAAAAATAAAAGGGGTCATCCCCTTTTAAACATGGCTTAGCCCCTTTAGCCCTTGAGAAAATTTGTCGGCCCACTTCAATTTTGCAAAGCCCGATCACTTTTGCTTTGATAAAAAAATGGCGGCCGATATGAAATTAGGGTTTCTTCCCCAAATCGAATTGCTTGCTTCTTGGAAATGAATCTCTGTGCCTTCGAGTTGTTGTGGCTTTCTGATGCTTTCTTGCTCACTGATTTGGGTTTTGTTGTGATCGAAACTCTAGTATGAATTTTGATTTTGAATTTCTGCTTGAAATTGTTTGCTTGAGGATTCTATGGTTTTCGATTCAATTGTTTTTGGTTTCGATTAATAGTTTGCCTGTGATGATTGGTTGAATTTATAGGGTTAGAATCGAAATCTAATTTCTCTAATTTCACTTGATAATGACTCGATCTGAATTGGTTTGGTTTCCCCTTTTGATCCATGAATGAATTTGAATATCTCGGCTTTAATAGCTTACCTGATTTGAAAATAAATTTGCCCCTTTTAAGAATTGCCAAGAATGAATTGCTGACTGTTTTGTGTGATTGAATCCAGTCATGTAAATACCAATATGATCGATTTCCTGTATCATGTGAATTGTGAGAAATTGCCTTTATTGCAAACAAAATGCTCTCGAGTTTTCTCTGGTAAATTTCTGGAAATAAATTGATATATTTGCTCATAAATTGGTTGCCATGTTTGTAAATGAAATCTGGGAACAAATTTCTTTGTACTTAAACTGTTGCCAAAATTGTCTTGAGCAATTTTTGGAAAAAGATATGATTTGATTTTTGCCCAATAAAGAGAATTAATTCACAGTGAATTCCAGAGAAAGATGTTTCATTTTAAATTTCTTTTCTTTCCAGAAATGACTTTGAGATAATTGAAGAAATCTTTCATTGATGCTTGTTTCCTTGATTAAGCTTACTGTGAATTTTCGGAAAACAATTTGAAACCTGAAATTAGTGTCTTTCCCAAAATGCTTTGACAAAAAACTAGAAACAACTTGAATGCATTATGGACTATTTGAACTTGGTTTCTTTCACTTGCCTTTGACTTGCATGCTCTCTGACTTCCTTGTGATATAAACATGTTCTTATATGAAACCAGATTTGGCTTGATTGTGTTGATGTAAAAAAAAATTGAACTGTTTTGTATGTTCCATGCCATTTCTGCCTGTACACTGCTCATACATTTACAGCGTCCCATATTCATATATGCATGCTAGTGTATCTGCTGTTTTTCTTGTATCATTCGCTTGGCTGTGTACAATTCAATTGTTGTCCATTTGTTCAAGCTAGCCGACTCCACCATGCTCATTTGCATAGTGCTATGCTGTTTTGATATGTTTCTGCCTTGAACATGCTACTATAAAACTGTTGCACCTGAGTTTGTACACTGATCATGCTTGTACACCAGAAATATGTGCTTGCGCTACCATGCAAGACCATATACATGCTGAGTTGAAATCTGCTGAGTTTTATGCTCCACTTGATTCACCATATACATGTTACACTGCCTTGACTTGAGCTGCTCCTTATGTGCTGCCTTGACAACTTGAACTATGCTGACTTTGTTGAGATATGACATGCACTTTGTAGAGTATAAAACTGATAAGAATAGATCTACCCTTTATAATTTCATCTGAAACTAGTAGATTCATGCTTCATTTCCATTTGCCTTTGTCGAACCATGAACTTGTACACTTCACCATGTATTTGATGTGCACCAGCACTTGCACTTACACATGTGCATTTGTGTTTCCACTGAGATCTGTGTGTTCATCTTGACTAGGCACGGTCTTGTTTCTTTGTGGATCTATCTTGAACCTGTACATGCTAGTTGTTGTGTGCATTTTGAACTTGATGGCATATGTTTGAGTTTGTTGATTGTCTTGACTATTAATTGTGCACTGAGTCGAGCTGGTCCACGTGGCTACTCCTTAGTTGCACACTGATTGGCGAGGCAGTGCACTCGTGTATATATATACATGGGTGTATATGCAGCCATTCAGGCTATTTTTCTGTCCCTGTACTATACAAACTGACTAGATACAAATGAGTCAGATCAAGCCATGAAAAATGATGAGAAACACACTAGAAATCTAAGGAAATTTTTTTTAAATAAAAATTATATTTGCATATATTCAGTTTAAATTCTATTGTAGTGTACTGTGCGTGTTTCTGTTTCATTGTGACAGGTAAGAAGATGATGACTGGACTGACAGTGAAGTGCTGTGAAGACGAGGACAGAAGACAGAAGACGAAAGAATAAAAAACAGTGTCAGTGAATGTAAATGTATCAGTGAATGTATATGGAACTGAAAATGTATGTATATATGGTTTGTATAGACAGAGTGAATGTAGGAGTGTTGTGTAGAGAATTGTACTGGTATTTGTAATAAACAAATTTTGTTTGAAATAAAATATTATTTTATTATTGTCAAACAAACTTGTATATTATATTCAGTTTATTTACAAGTACAATAATATGTGAATGTAGATGAAACGTGATGTGTTCAAATAGTGGAGTTATAAAAAGTTGTAGTGTTTGAATATTTGAAATATAATATTCAATTTAAATAAAACACAGTGTGAATATATGAATGTCTGTACAGTCGTATTCTATTTAAATATAAATATTTTATTCCTGTCTGTGATGTATATATAGAACAGTACAGTAACAACCACATTTAAAATAATATTTATTTGTTTGTTATCATCAAACAAAAATCATATAATTGTGTATACAACATCGTTATATACAACAGAAACCATCTTTCGAAACATTCACTGCATAAACATCGATTGGCCACATTGATAAACAATAGACAAATCGCCAGGAGCTACCTTCCGGAAGACCAGGCTATATACGAAGACTCCACCGAAAGGGAAACCGGAACCCTAAAGCGATACAGGCTATCCATACTGATTTTCTTGATACCAACACCGATAAGGGTTTCAAACCGAAAACTAACTACCTACATCATGAGGGAAAGCTCATCAAAGTACTCATGAGAAAACCGGAAGACTACACCAGGAAACCACAACCGGGAGCGCAAATGTCTTCCGAAAGCCATTTACATCGACAAACCCATACCAATCTCGAAGAAGACCCAACTGACCGGGACCGAACTCCAGAAGCTATAATCAGCATCACAAATGCGGCTGGAAGCTAAACATTCGAGATCAAGGAGAAAAGCAGCCGACATAGGCTTCTGCAAGCCAATGGCCCAACAACAGAAGGGGCCCCGAATTCTCTATAAATAAGACCCCAAGGGTCACATTTTGGGGGGATTTTCCTCATTCTTATTCTTGTATTCTTTTCCTCTAGGGTAAACCCTAATTCTTAAATTGATTTGGGGATTTCTTCTATTATATTCATGTATTCTAATCAAAGATCAATAAAGTGTGAATCAATACTTAGAGTATTTCTTTATAGGATTGTTATATGATTTCTCAGTTATTGTTGCCGCAATATACTGTTTGCTTCCTACATGTATATGAGCCTATATCCAAGTCTTTCTGTAACCAAGTGAGATACTCCTTTTTCTACAAATTTAGACCCTTCTGCAAGCTCAGTGAAGAATCCCTCTCTATAAACCATTAAGTCATTCGCTAAGGGTTGCACTTAGGAATCCTTCATCCCAAGATAACTGTTGGTTCTTCAATCACTTAAGCATGATGCTCACCCCATTGAGGGAAGAGTACCAATTCTTTCGGATTTTAAGCCTTGCTATCTGGGAGCCGGTGAACTAGCTCAAACTTGTGAAGGCTAAACAACCTGTTTTTGCCCTAAGTCCACTTCCATAAGCCTATCTCCCGTGTTGACGAAATATATCGTTAACATTTTGGCACTAGAAGGAGGGCTTGAACCTCTGTGATCCTTTGGTTAACCTTACCACATATCTACCTGTGTTTTTTTTGTCCCGGATTGAACTAAGGCTTTGAAGAAAAAAAGTTATGGGTAAGAGGTCCCAAAAAAAGTCTTCTGAATCTTGAATGGATTAGTCAGAAATCACTGACCCAAGAGTGATAGAAGAACAAAGACTAAGAGTGGAAGCCTTGCGGATAATGAGGCGGAAAGGGGAAATAGGACAATGTGCTTTTGACACTTGGGATAATAGCCTTTCTCACATAAGACAAACCCTAACACCTCCTCCAAGTGGCTTTACATTAAAGGATGTTAACATTTTCTCTCACATAATGAGAACTCTCCACAAGAAAATCATAGGAATGGTGTTTGAACGAGAAATAACGGATGATTTTGACCACTTCACCAACAAATGTGTCTGAAAGGATAGCACCGCATAGTATGTCTTGGGAAGTTGAAACAAAAATATAGGTAAAGCAACAAAATCGAGTTGTAAAAGGGTTAAGTCTCAGCGGCAAGGAGGGAGGCTTACTCCAGGATTAGCCAAGGGATACTACTTCACCACTTCAATGGAAAATATCTAAAACACGAACTCAACTATTGGTCATTCGCAAAGAAAAAACCCAAATACGAGAGGAAGTTAGGAGGATCCTACTGTCATTACCACATGTTGAACGAACATGAAACTAACAACTGCAAAATTCTTCAGGAAATGGTCGTCAAATTCATCAACCAAGGCCAATTACAAGAGTTTATAAAAGACTAGGGAAAGGATTATCAAACACAACCAAGGGTACGGAAAACCATCCTTTTAAAGCTTAAAGAAACCCAAGATGGGTCAAACCACGAATTGATCAAACCCCTTGTCATCGCTAAATTGGTCAGGGCAAGGCATCCCCCGAACGAGAGTGGCGTGTTAGTCTTTTACCATGCCCAAATCAGAGGAGGATAGGTTAAAGCATCAAAAGCCTAAGCCTCCGTTTCACACTAGAAATGGCCATGGCGGAGCATCTAAAATTAGCACGCCCTACTCTACTCGTAGAAGAGTATGCCCTGCCTTTGCTATGAACTAAGCACGTCCTTCCTCTGCTCGCAGAAGAGCACATCCTACCTCTGCTTATTTTCCACATTACTGGCAGAAGGGAAACCCAACCCCTATCATCGCCTACGACGGCCAGGATAGGGCATCCCTCGGAGGGGTAAGTGTGTAAGCCTCTATCAGTACCTACGATGGTCAGTATAGAGCATCAAAAGAGAAAGACTTAATTCTTTGTCTACAATGGACCGGTTTAAGTTTCTAAGACCATATCATCACCTACGATGGTCAAGATAAGGCACCTCCTGGAGGGAGGTTGGGTAAGTCCTTGGGCCATGCTTGTGGATAAGCTACCCAAGCGCACAAAACGAACATGCCCAGAGAGTGGCCAACAAAGCACGTACATCCTATGTTTGATATCAAAAGCCCAGAAGTGGCTCAAGAAGCATGTACAACCTCTTCTTCACAAATCAAATCTAGGGGGGAAACCAAAACATTAATGCCAGAAGTGGATTTCTAGTACTCAATCTCTAATTACCTGAATAGGGGTTGGTTCGGGTCTTCTATATTACACCCGAATTTGGGTTGATTCAGCTCTCGATGAAGACCAGAAGTGGATTTTCGTTTCCCAATTTTAATAACCCGAATCTGGGTTAGTTCAGATCTTCACAAATAGCGAAAATGGAATACTGGTCCTATCTTAATACTGAATCTGGGTTGATTCGACTTTCAACCAAGGCTAAAAGCGGGTTTCTAGTCTCCTATCTTGATACCCAAGTCTAGATTGACTCAAATGCCAATCACAACTAGAGGTATATTTCTGGTTTGACCATGGATATCCGAATCTGGGTTATTCCAGAATCCTAAATCTAAACAAGAAGGAGCTGTTTAACCTTCTCATTAATCCGAATCTGGCTTGGAATCACATTTCCATTATTACTAGACGAAAACTCATGGCCCCCTAGCTCGCTTAGGGAAGTTCCTTAGAACTTTTAGAAAATTGATTTATTATTGTTTCTGATTTAAATAAAAGTCACATATTGAGTAACATACGCCCCATATGTGAGACCTTTTCTTTAAGCAATATTATAAACTGTTCAAGAGATAGGACCGCTTAGTTACTGAAATTTAATACACTTTTGTAAAAAGCTCCCTATTCACTAGACAAGGAGGAAACTACAGAAAGATGAATCGCAGTACGCAAAAGTCTGTCAATCTTTCGCATCTTTTCTGTAACCACGCATGAAATGTCCGAGGGGTTAGGCTACAACTCCAAAGCTCGGTTGAAAGCCTTGCCCATTTCACAAAGAGTTATGTTTTCCTTCTTCAAGTCAAAAGCATCTTTATGTAAAGCCGATTTATCCTTTTGCAATTGCTTAATTTTGGAAGTGTAAAGATCAATATGACACAAATTATCCCCACTACATTCCCTTTCATAAAAGCCTCTCATGTTGGCCTTAGTCTTTCTATGCCACCTAGCAACGAGGGAGTGATCTAGTCCAAGGGGAAGATCCCATATCTCAAGCTCTGGGGACTCGAACTCCATTGAGCCTTCCAAAAATGCAGGTGGGGAGGTTTCAAGAGTATATCCAAAGATAGATTTCCATTCTTTGCATTTTGTTAATACCTCATCATGTTCTACCTCTAAATCAACAACTTGACGATGGATTTCATTTGTTTATCAAAATCAATAGAAGGATTTGTCTTTATATCCTTCTTCACCTCGAGGATGTTTTTATCCTTTTGCTTTATCTGAGTATCCAATATACCTATTTGTTCTTCCAAGCATCGCACAAGTAGTTCCTCGGACAAGGCATATCTGTTAACAATATCGCTAGGAGAGTCCCCTAGAAAGTCTCCTGGATACAGAGTAAATCGAACGCCCTTATCAACGTAAAAGGAAATGTCTTCAAATGAATTTTCCTGTTATATAAACAAATGAGATACCGCTTATAGAATCAATTTTCTGAAAATAAACATCAAAATTAAAATACAGAACTACCTACAAAAAGAAAGAAAGTGAATGCAGATGCAATTCATGTTCACGCAAATTAACGACGACTACAAGGGGTGTAACAAATTAATTTTTCTTCCCAATGCTCCTTTTGTTCATGTTACATATTAATTTTGCATGATGGGTCCTAAGTTTCTCTAATATCATCTCTCTATCATCCCCCAGGAAGTTAAAAGATAGGGGAGGATACTTCATATAATATGCTTAACCTCTCTTAAAAAGTGCTCTTTGTCGGATTTATAGGAGGACTTTGTAAGAAATTGTAACACCCCACGCCCGCTATGGTCACTCTCTAAGGGAATGCCATAGCATCGGTAGAGTATTTTAGTGAATATAGAACAGAAAAATTACAACAAGAAAGATATAAATAGTACTTGAAATTTAAAACATCATCTCATAACAGCGGAAGTAAACATGTCTGGTTACATCATAAAACCACAATAAAAGTCAAGTACAATATCCATCAAAATAAAGAAGTACATAATCCCACTCTCTTATACAATAGCCAGGACAAAAGAAAAGATAACTGGGTAACTGGAGCTTTACATCTATCCAAGCTCCTAAAGACTGGAATAGCAATCCGATCAAGCTCCACTACTGCTAGGATCCACCGTAGGACCTGAGGGTTGGGAAAAAGATAAAAACAACGGGGTCAGACATAAGTCTGAGCGAGTCCTATAACTTTAACAATACAATCATTAAAGTAACCAGAGAAGACATAAACTTGACCTACGGTAATGTCTGGGGATGAATGGCTACACTAAGCAGCTTGGTAGACTTAGGATAAACTAAGATAACTGTAAAGACGCATTTACCCACTCAAGGATAATTACTACACTGCACCACACCAGTCATTCCTACTTAAAGGTTGATCCCTCCCAAGGACTTAGAAAATTTACCCAGTAGTTTCGTGTACCCCTAGCTGACTACATAGGTGCCGTCTGCCCCTATCTCCACTAGGTGTACCCACCACTCCCAAGCGATCGGCTCCCTACCGTAGATACCCGTGCTAGTCCCACAGTGGGGTGTATCACTGCCCTAAAGTGGCAACCCAATACTATCAACGGTGCACGGCTTATACCTACACGATGCAACAACGGCTTATCTACCAGCCCGGGGCCACACACACATATGAAACCCGTTGGACTTGCGTTGCCACCGCTAACCCGTTTTGGCCTCTTATAATCAAGCGCAGTACGCGTGTCCCGTCCTCGACATGGGTCGAGCCCACAAAGATACAAATGGGTTACTGGTTGAAATGGGCCCCCACAAGCTACCCACCTAAGCTTGTCACTTATCTAGTGTATCCCACTTAACCCTTTAATCATGTTTAATTACATGTTTCCACTTGGTTAAGTATTCTAATCGTATTTTCTATTGCCACCCAAGGCAACCCACTAGATTTCCACATGCCACCCAAGGCACCCACTTAACCCCTCATGTCCCACTACATGCTAATATGGTTAAGTGTTTCTTAATTAATTAATTAAGATCATGACCTCATAAAGACCTCCCACATTAGACCGTCTTTTATGACTGCTGGATATGCCGGTTGGTTCCGGGCAGACTTCTGTCATCAAAAGGGTCTAACCTCGTGTCTTTACTTTAATCACGCATTTAATTTATGACTAAGACCTCTCACATTGGGCCAATCATTCGTAGCCGCTGGATGGCCGGTCGGTTCCGGGCAGACTTCCGCTACAAAAGGGTCCAACCTCGTGTCTTAGTTGATTAATTACGGCTAATTAATCACCCCCCCATAATTAATTATCCCTAATTAATTACACATTTTTCATAACATGGGTAGACCTACCTCAATAGGTAAATTCCCATGGGGTAGACCTAACTCAATAGGTAAATTCCCACTTATGTTAATTTATGGTATGCTTAATCATACCCAATCATACTTTTATTAACATATTTATTAACCCCATCGTTCCCCACGTAAATCGTTCTCCTTTCATGACATAATAAAGGGAAGATCCATCACAAATATCATGGGTTTTACCAAATCTTAGCATATAACTTTGTCATGGGTTAAGAGGATGTCAACTTGCATATATGAGCATATATTAACCCAACTACATTTAACCCAAACTTGCATATTATCATACACATGACTTGCATAACATGTTGAACTTGCATATAAGCATTCTCATAACTTGCATAACATGTTAAACATGCATTTAAGCATACACATAACTTGCATAAGCATTCTCATACTTGCATAAGCATGCATAACTTGCATATCATGTTAAACTTACATTTATAACTTGCATAAGCATTCTCATACTTGCATAAACATGCATAACTTGCATAACATGTTAAACTTGCATTTATAACTTGCATAAGCATTCTCATACTTGCATAAACATGCATAACTTGCATAACATGTTAAACATGCATTTAAGCATATACATAACTTGCATATGAACTTGCATAACAACCTACACATAACTTACACAACATCATACACATAACTTGCATATGAACTTGCATAACTCACTTGTTAAACATGCATAAACCCACTTATTAGATATGCATAAACCAACTTATTAAACATGCATAAACCCACTTATTAAATATGCATAAACATAGGAAAACATAGATTAGCATATCATTACAAATGATTCAAACTCACTAATCCGCATTTAAGACCATAAGTCTCATTACACCCAATCTACTTACTTTAGCAATTGGTGTTAAAGTGATAGAAACTCACCAAACCCAAGATTAGCAAACTTATGAAGTGGAATTAGTTGCTAAATATGAAGAAGATTATGATTAGAGGTTGATTAGCTTGCAACTTCCTTCATAAATTAGTGGAGGCTCCTTCTAAGATTTAATTTGGCGGCATGAGGCCATCATTTCTATTTTTAGTATGGATTAGGGTAGGTTTAGGGTGTATTTATAGATTAGGTGAGTGTTTTAGGCCCTTAGATTAACCCTAGGTTAGATTAGGTCCGTTAGATTTAGGAAATCTCTAGAACCCAGCCCAAGACTCAACCAAAAACCAGATCTGGTGCACCCAGATCAACAGGGCCGACACCCTGTGTCGACACCCCTGTCGACAGGGCTGTCGACACCCCTGTCGACATGCCTGTCGACACCCCTGTCGACCTGCCTGTCGACATGGGGCTAGGCGGGAACTTTCCCGCCACCACCGCTTTTGGCTCCAATTATGTTTTAAGACTGAACTTTAAATCTGTTTTTAATTTTGAATTTTCTGAAAACTTCTTTGGGCCTTAACTGGGTCATACGGACTCCGATTTACAAAATTTCGGACTCTATTCTGCGTATTTTTCCGAGACGAACGCAATGACGCAGCCCGTTTCCCCCAATTCTCACATTTGCGATTATTTATTCTGCAATTAATGAATTTCAGCATTAACTGAAATACGGGGTGTTACATTCTCCCCTCCTTAAAGGATTTCGTCCCCGAAATCTCTAAGCTAAGGAGAATGCATATCCTACCATCCAAACAACCATCTACTCAATCCATCAAACACGGGCATCCATTGTCCTTAAAACAATTTCTAATGATGTATGAGCATATGCAAAGAGTGTGTGTATATGTTCCCTATCTAATGTATGAACATATGCAAACCATGATAGTGCCATGCATCCATTATGTATGCGAGAGAACCCTATCGACACATACAATATCTACATGAGTGCACAATCATTCACCAAAATGCATCATCCATATGATAACACAATCATTATACATCCATAAATATAGCTTCCTACACACAATTTTATGCAATATGCAATATGAAGTGATTGAGCCGATCTAGTGCCTAGAGTGTGTATATATGCATCCACGAGCAACCACTAGCAACCACTTGCATCCACTTGCATCCATCAATCATAACATGTCTCAAACACATGTTTCAACCATAGGTTTACCCTATTTAAAGGTCAATCAGTACTGACGAGAGGATATACTAAAGATAAGATAAGTACTAGACAACGATAGAGGAGAAAGTAAAGACATACCCTCAAAAAGAAATGGGTACAATGAACGCATCTTCGCTTCCGTCTCCCAAGTTGCGTTGCTCTCGTCTTCTCCCCATTGTACTTTGACTAGTTGAACCTCTCAATTCCTCAATTTCCTAGTCTCTGACCCAAGGATGCGGGTAGGAGCTCGTCGAATAGTCGCATCACGCTCTACTTCCACTTCTTTAAGCAAGCTCGGCTCTACCACCTCTGCGGTCTCATGTAAGTATTTCCTCAAATGGGACACATGGAATACATCATGTACACCACTAAGTCTGTCGGGCAACTCCACTCTATATGCCATCCGTCCAATCCTTTCCTTAATAGGAAATGGCCCTACGAACCTTGGTGCTAACTTCCCAACAGATCCAAAGCGAACCACATTTCGTAACGGAGACACTTTGACAAAGACCATGTCCCCAACTTCAAACTCAAGATCCGTCCTTCTCTTGTCCGCATAAGATTTTTGCCTATCCTGCGCTGCTTTCATCCTCCTTCGAATCAAGTCAATCTTCTCAGAAGTCTCCCTAACCATATCAGGCCCAAGCAAGATCTTATCCGTAGATTCCCACCAACATGTAGGTGATCGACAAGGCCTTCCATAAAGAGCTTCGAAAGGAGCCATACCAATACTGGACTGGAAGCTGTTATTATATGCGAACTCCACCAATGGAAGATGCTCTTCCCATGTACCTCCAAAATCTAAGATACAAAGCCTCAAAAGGTCTTCTAGAACACGATTCACCCTCTCAGTCTGGCCGTCCGTCTGAGGATGATATGCGGTGCTCAGACATAATTGAGTCCCCACTGCTTCTTGCAAACTTCTCCAGAACTCGCTAGTGAAGATAGGATCTCGATCACTCACTATGCTAGAGGGTACCCCATGCAATCGAACTATCTCTCGAAGATATACAGAAGCTAGCCATGGAGCGGTCCTCTTGCTCTTCACAGGTATGAAATGGGCGCTCTTAGTAAGTCTGTCTACCACCTCCCAAATTCCCGTATTACCCTTTCTTGATCTGGGTAACCCGTCAATAAAATCCATCGAGACGCTATCCCACTTCCATTGCGGAACTTCCAATGGGTGAAGCAACCCACCAGGTTTCTTTTGCTCCGCCTTCACTTGTTGGCAGACCAAGCATCGAGCGACATACTCGGCCACATCTTTCTTCATACCGGCCCAGAAGAAAACCCTCTTCATGTCTTGGTACATCTTGTCCCCACCGGGATGAATGGTCATCCTGGAACGGTGTGCATCATCAAGAATAACCTTCCTCAAACCCTCGTCTTGCGGTACACAAAGTCTACCGTCTCTACGCAAGCACCCCCTATCGTCTAGGGTGTATCTACTCAAATGGCTGGACGACTCCCCCCTTATGAGCTTCTCCACCAACTCAACCAACTGTGGGTCGTCCCTCTGTGCTTCTCCAATCCGCCCCAAAAGAGTTGGTCTAACCTCCAAGGAAGCTAGCAAACCGGGTACATAATCAATGGAAGGTCTGAAATCAAACATCGAAATAAATTCCAAGCTTCGTTGTTCCACGAACAATGGACTCAAGGACAACCTTTTTCTGCTCAAGGCGTCCGCCACCACGTTACCCTTGCCAGGGGTATACGCTATCTCGAAATCATAGGATGCTAAGAACTCCATCCACCTTTGCTGTCTCAAATTCAAATCCTTCTGAGAAAACAAGTATTTCAATGATTTGTGGTCAGTGAACAATTTGAATCTCTCACCAAGAAGATAATGGCGCCAAATCTTAAGCGCAAAAACAATAGCGGCCAACTCTAAATCATGGGTAGGGTAATTTTTCTCATGCACTCTCAACTGCCTTCCACCATAGGCTATTACCCTTCCCTCTTGCATTAAGACTGCGCCTAGTCCTGTCCCACAAGCATCGGTATAAACAACAAATGGCTTGCTCCCATTTGGCAACACTAAAACTGGAGCAGTGGTTAAAGCTCTCTTTAACCGTCGGAACGCATCATCACAATCTATGTCCCATGCGAAAACAAGATTCTTCTTCGTTAAGCGGGTTAATGGGGCTGATATCTTCGCGAAGTCTTTAATAAACTTTCTATAATAACCCGCCAAACCCAAGAAACTTCTCACTTCGGTAGCATTTTTCGGAACCTTCCAATCCTGAATTGATACTACCTTTGCGGGATCCACAGCTATCCCTTCCTTGGAGACCACGTGCCCCAAGAACCGCACTTCCTTCCTCCAGAAGTGACATTTAGAGAATTTAGCCTTAAGGCTATGCGCTCGAAGAGTCTTCAATACCTCCCCAAGATGTAGGGCTTGCTCCTCTTCACTCTTAGAAAATACTAAGATATCATCCACAAAGACCACCACAAATTTATTAAGGAACTCCCTGAACACCCTACTCATCAAATCAACAAAGTATGCAGGGGCGTTCGTCAACCCAAATGGCATCACCAGCCACTCATAGAAACCATCCGGAGTTCTAAAGGCAGTCTTGTCTATGCTATCCTCAGCCACTCTCAACTGATGAAACCCCGTGGCTAAGTCCAATTGAGAAAATACTGAAGCGCCAACCAATTGATCAAAAAGATCATCAATCCTCGGCAATGGGTGTCTATTCTTCTTTGTGAGCTTGTTGAGTTCTCTATAGTCTACACAAAGTCTGAGGGACCCATCTGCCTTTGTAGCAAAAACTACTGGAGCACCCCACTCCGATATACTTCGTCTAATGAACCCCTTCTCAAGCAACTCCCCTACTTGCTTATGGAGTTCCCTCCTTTCACGAGGAGCCATGTGGCGCACTGGTAAAGATACAGGTTTAGCATTATCCACCAGATATATTCGGAAGTCAATCTCCCGCTTCGGAGGTAAGCCCTTCACCTCCTCAAACACATCCGGATATTCCCGGACCACTCTAACAGATTGCAAACTCTCGACCGAAGCGTCAAGCGATTCAAGATAACATAGCATAACAGAATCCATGGGATTACAAGAAATCTCGAGAGTGTTACCCAAGCGGGTCATGAGCCTAACAACTCTCCTTTCGCAATCAAGAACAGCACCATTACTGGACAACCAGTCCATGCCCAAAATCAACCCATAGCCCGTGAAGCCCAACACAAAAGCATCACATCTAAACTCAATGCTAAGTATAGAAATCTTCAAACCCAAACATATCATGGACAAATAAGTGGAGCCCCCAATTGGGTTTGAAACAACCAAGGGATCATCTACCAGACTGGTGTCTAAGTGCAGTGACTCAACTAATGATGACGAGATAAACGAATGCGATGCGCCTGAATCAAACAATGTACGGACAGGATGATCAAATAGAAAAACCAGACTTTCAACGGAAATAGTTCTACCTCTTTCCTGAATCGGTGGAACCGCGAGAGCCTGTACTTGCCCCCTAGCCTGACCCGGTGCCATAAGAGCTTGCACCTGTCCTCCTGAGGTAGACCCCGTCCTTTGCCCTTTCTTAGGACAGTCTTTCACTAGATGCCCTGCTTCGTCACAGTGGAAGCAGCCAGTCTTCTTCTTTTTGCGACAATCCTTGCTTAGGTGGCCAGGTGTCCCACAATTGAAACACTTCTTCTTCTTGCCCTTGCCACCGTTGCCTTTCCCACCTTTGTTTTGTTGTTGTTGCTGAGGTCTCTTTTGATCTCCCTTCTTCTCGGGTGCCTTATTAGCATTGGGACCCTTCTCTTCTTCATGCATGAGTGCCATGTCAACTAGCTTCTCAAAGGTGCCCCCCATAGGGATATGAGTCATAGCCAACCCATGCATCGATTCATTCAAGCCTTTCACGAACCTCAAAGCCTTCTTCTCCGGTGTATTCACCATGTCTAGGCCAAACCTTGCCAATTGATTAAACTTGTTAACATACTCCTTCACTGAGAGATTTCCTTGCTTTAGAGTCAAGAATCTTTCCATATACAAGTTTTCTTCCGCCCTTGAGAGAAACTTTGCCACAAATCTTTGCCTAAAATCCGCCCAAGAGTCAACGGGGCGTTCTCCATTAGTGACCTCCCACCAGAATGAGGCCTCTCCCTTCATTAACCAAGCAGCTAACTTGACTTTCTTTCCTTCTTCCATCTCAAAGATATCAATCAACTCTTCCACCTCCTTAAGCCAATCTCTAGCCTCCACAAAAGTTTCAGATCCTTGAAAAGGTTTCCCTCCCATAGCTTTGAATTCCTTGCAAGTCTTAGCAAAAGTATCCGTGCGAGGAGGAGGGGGAGGAGGAAGATCGGGTGCTACGGTTGGTGGAGGAACATTTGCTGGACCCGCAGTGGTGGCCCTAGCCTCCATCAATCTCCTATACCATACTGGTACCGTCACACCCTCCGGAAAGTTAAGATCCTCAGCCATGCTGAAACGAAAAAGGAAAGATTCAAAACGAAGAATTCGAAGGATAAAGATATGGCTATTGGGGATTATGCTTTTCTTTCAAAAACTTTTCTCTTAAAGACATGTTTTTGAAAATATCTCTTCCAAAAATGTTTTTAGAAAAATACTTTTCTAAAAATTTTATCTGTTCCGGTAACCTTTGCTCTGATACCACGTGTAACACCCCACGCCCGCTATGGTCACTCTCTAAGGGAATGCCATAGCATCGGTGGAGTATTTTAGTGAATATAGAACAGAAAAATTACAACAAGACAGATATAAATAGTACTTGAAATTTAAAACATCATCTCATAACAGCGGAAGTAAACATGTCTGGTTACATCATAAAACCACAATAAAAGTCAAGTACAATATCCATCAAAATAAAGAAGTACATAATCCCACTCTCTCATACAATAGCCAGGACAAAAGAAAAGATAACTGGGTAACTGGAGCTTTACATCTATCCAAGCTCCTAAAGACTGGAACAGCAATCCGATCAAGCTCCACTACTGCTAGGATCCACCGTAGGACCTGAGGGTTGGGAAAAAGATAAAAACAACGAGGTCAGACATAAGTCTGAGCGAGTCCTATAACTTTAACAATACAATCATTAAAGTAACCAGAGAAGACATAAATTTGACCTACGGTAATGTCTAAGGATGAATGGCTACACTAAGCAGCTTGGTAGACTTAGGATAAACTAAGATAACTGTAAAGACGCATTTACCCACTCAAGGATAATTACTACACTGCACCACACCAGTCATTCCTACTTAAAGGTTGATCCCTCCCAAGGACTTAGAAAATTTACCCAGTAGTTTCGTGTACCCCTAGCTGACTACATAGGTGCCGTCTGCCCCTATCTCCACTAGGTGTACCCACCACTCCCAAGCGATCGGCTCCCTACCGTAGATACCCGTGCTGGTCCCACAGTGGGGTGTATCACTCCCCTAAAGTGGCAACCCAATACTATCAACGGTGCACGGCTTATACCTACACGATGCAACAACGGCTTATCTACCAGCCCGGGGCCACACACACATATGAAACCCGTTGGACTTGCGTTGCCACCACTAACCCGTTTTGGCCTCTTATAATCAAGCCCAGTACGCGTGTCCCGTCCTCGACATGGGTCGAGCCCACAAAGATACAAATGGGTTACTTGTTGAAATGGGCCCCCACAAGCTACCCACCTAAGCTTGTCACTTATCTAGTGTATCCCACTTAACCCTTTAATCATGTTTAATTACATGTTTCCACTTGGTTAAGTATTCTAATCGTATTTTCTATTGCCACCCAAGGCAACCCACTAGATTTCCACATGCCACCCAAGGCACCCACTTAACCCCTCATGTCCCACTACATGCTAATATGGTTAATTGTTTCTTAATTAATTAATTAAGATCATGACCTCATAAAGACCTCCCACATTAGACCGTCTTTTATGACTGCTGGATATGCCGGTTGGTTCCGGGCAGACTTCTGTCATCAAAAGGGTCTAACCTCGTGTCTTTACTTTAATCACGCATTTAATTTATGACTAAGACCTCTCACATTGGGCCAATCATTCGTAGCCGCTGGATGGCCGGTCGGTTCCGGGCAGACTTCCGCTACAAAAGGGTCCAACCTCGTGTCTTAGTTGATTAATTACGGCTAATTAATCACCCCCCATAATTAATTATCCCTAATTAATTACACATTTTTCATAACATGGGTAGACCTAACTCAATAGGTAAATTCCCATGGGGTAGACCTAACTCAATAGGTGAATTCCCACTTATGTTAATTTATGGTATGCTTAATCATACCCAATCATACTTTTATTAACATATTTATTAACCCCATCGTTCCCCACGTAAATCGTTCTCCTTTCATGACATAATAAAGGGAAGATCCATCACAAATATCATGGGTTTAACCAAATCTTAGCATATAACTTTGTCATGGGTTAAGAGGATGTCAACTTGCATATATGAGCATATATTAACCCAACTACATTTAACCCAAACTTGCATATTATCATACACATGACTTGCATAACATGTTGAACTTGCATATAAGCATTCTCATAACTTGCATAACATGTTAAACATGCATTTAAGCATACACATAACTTGCATAAGCATTCTCATACTTGCATAAGCATGCATAACTTGCATATCATGTTAAACTTACATTTATAACTTGCATAAGCATTCTCATACTTGCATAAACATGCATAACTTGCATAACATGTTAAACTTGCATTTATAACTTGCATAAGCATTCTCATACTTGCATAAACATGCATAACTTGCATAACATGTTAAACATGCATTTAAGCATATACATAACTTGCATATGAACTTGCATAACAACCTACACATAACTTACACAACATCATACACATAACTTGCATATGAACTTGCATAACTCACTTGTTAAACATGCATAAACCCACTTATTAGATATGCATAAACCAACTTATTAAACATGCATAAACCCACTTATTAAATATGCATAAACATAGGAAAACATAGATTAGCATATCATTACAAATGATTCAAACTCACTAATCCGCATTTAAGACCATAAGTCTCATTACACCCAATCTACTTACTTTAGCAATTGGTGTTAAAGTGATAGAAACTCACCAAACCCAAGATTAGCAAACTTATGAAGTGGAATTAGTTGCTAAATATGAAGAAGATGATGATTAGAGGTTGATTAGCTTGCAACTTCCTTCATAAATTAGTGGAGGCTCCTTCTAAGATTTAATTTGGCGGCATGAGGCCATCATTTCTATTTTTAGTATGGATTAGGGTAGGTTTAGGGTGTATTTATAGATTAGGTGAGTGTTTTAGGCCCTTAGATTAACCCTAGGTTAGATTAGGTCCGTTAGATTTAGGAAATCTCTAGAACCCAGCCCAAGACTCAACCAAAAACCAGATCTGGTGCACCCAGATCAACAGGGCCGACACCCTGTGTCGACACCCCTGTCGACAGGGCTGTCGACACCCCTGTCGACATGCCTGTCGACATGGGGCTAGGCGGGAACTTTCCCGCCACCACCGCTTTTGGCTCCAATTATGTTTTAAGACTGAACTTTAAATCTGTTTTTAATTTTGAGTTTTCTGAAAACTTCTTTGGGCCTTAACTGGGTCATACGGACTCCGATTTACAAAATTTCGGACTCTATTCTGCGTATTTTTCCGAGACGAACGCAATGACGCAGCCCGTTTCCCCCAATTCTCACATTTGCGATTATTTATTCTGCAATTAATGAATTTCAGCATTAACTGAAATACGGGGTGTTACAGAAATTCTCTCCTCAGCCTAGAGAGAGTGCAAGTCACCCATGGAAACAGAATAGTTGGTGAAAGCAAGATTTTTATCACTATAAGAAAAAGTCATTAAGGATCGTTCCTACAAGTAAAGAGGAAGCTCAAGAATAAAAAATCATACCTAAGGGATAGGGGAAACCGTTTACATTATCTGTTCATTCTCACCGGGTTCTTAGAGAATGACTTTTTCAGCAAACCCACCATCCCCACATGAAGTAACTGGAACACCTAATGAATTGACATTCGTGAGGCCCAAGGAGTCACTTACCAACACAAAAAGTGTAGCAACCCTTAATTTTAAAACAGGACATAAGGGATAATTAAAGAATACTTAATTTTTACAAGAAGAATTAAGGGAAACGGGTTGTGCCATTGCGTTCGTCTCGGAATTCTGCTTGGGATAGAGTCCGAGTTTGCGTAAAATAGATACAGTATGAAGAAGTTATGAAGCTTATAAGAATTCAAGAATTAGCAGAATTTAAATTAAAATAATAATTAAAAATCCTAAACGAGTTCAAAAATCGAAATCACTAAAATCTGGGTGAGCGGGAAATCTCTCGCTCTAGGGTGTCGACCCCCCCGGGGGAGTCGACATAGGTGTCGACCCCCCTATAGGGGTGTCGACCCCCCATCTGCCCAGATCTAGCAGACGCGTTTTTGAGGTCTAGGGCTGATGTGTCCTTCTGGGATTGGCCGGATGACATGTTTTTCTAGTTTGGATGGTTCTGATGGATCCTAATCTAATCTAAGGGTCCTAATACACATAGTACTCCTATAAAAATCACCTAGACCTAACCCTAATTTCATTACACTAATCCATGGCGCCTCCATGCTGCCCTTGTCTAAATTAAACTAGCCTCTCTTCTCTTCTCCAAAGCAAATCATAATTAGAGTATTCAAATTGGAGATAAGAATCAAATTCTACAACAATGGTTTAGCTAATCAAATTCAGAAATCATAACTCAGAACTATCCTCTCTCCTAAATCCTATAGCTGTGAATCTATGTTACTTTCATATATAATTAATTAAAAAGTGATTGTGATAGGATTGTAAATTGGATTTTATGAACATGCCTGTAAGATGAATCATACCAAGTTTGTAAATTCCAATCTTTCAGATTCATAACCAAATCACCATTATCATATGCCTAATTGGATCTATTTTATTGTTCTATACAAGTTTATGTTTCATATGTCTCTTTTATGCCAGTTTTGATGAAACGATTCTCTTCCCTTCTTCTTTTCCTTTTTTTATGAGATTAGGCTAACTCTGAGCCTAACATATTACGTTGAATTATACGTACGAAAGACGTGGGAACGTTGTGGAAAAAGTTTGGGAAAATATTGAATAATATATAATTAGGGATAAATTGATTTGTAATCATGTAGTTGATTTGGGGCATAATTATGTATAACTTATATACAGGAGATTTGGCATAAGTTGGATGTGGGCATAATTGGATATAATTTGTATACATGAGTTTTAGCATAAATTGTTAATAACAATGAACGCAAATTGATTCGGGCGTAATTTGGCATAACATGTATACATAAGATTATAGGCCTAATTTGGATTGAAATCATGAACATAATTTTGATTGGAAATTATGGGTATTTGGGATATAATTTAATCCAAGATTTAAAGTTGGGACTTGAATCAAGAAAGTGATAATGAACGCATAAGACACGATGTTAGATTCGAATTGCGGTATAAGACTGCCCGGAACCGCCAGGCATGTCCAGCAACCGCAAAACGACAATATAATGTGGGAGGTCTTGTAAGATTACAGTTATAATGAATTAATGAACACTTAACCAAGATAAGACATGTAGTAAGACATGGGGGTTAAGTGGGTGACATGTGAAATATAACTAGAAGCACTTAACCAAGGAGAAACATGTGTTTAGATATGTGAATAAAGAGGGGTTAAGTGGGAATCCTAGTGGGGATCAAGCTTAGGAAGGAAGCTTGTGTTAAGTGAGTGGACCCTTTTTAACCAGTAACCCATTTTAGTATCTACGTGAGCTCGAACTAGGTCGAGGACGGGACACGCTTATTGGTTTGATTGTAAGAGGTCAATAAAGAGTTAGCGGTGGCAACGCAAGTCCAACGGAGTCATGTGCGTGTGTGGGTCCAGGCTGGTAGGTAAGAAGTTGTTGCATCGTGTAGGTATAAGCCGTGCATTTTTAGTAGTATCGGGTTTCCACTTTAGGGAGTGATACACCATACTGTGGGACCAGCACGGGTATCTACGAGTTAGGGAGCCGTTCGAAGGGGGAGGGTAGTGGGTACAACTAGTGGAGATAGGAGCGGGCGACACCTATGGCAGCAGCTAGGAGTACACGAAACTACCATTTTTTTTTTTTTTTTATTATTATTATTATTATTATGTTTAGTAAGAGGGATCAACTTTTAGTATGGAACTATTATTGGTGTGGTGTAGGAATTATCTTATAGTGATTAGAAGCAAAATCAACAATATATCTTGTTTTATCTCACTTACCTTGTTTACCTTGTCATAACTACTTAAGTTACAGTCATCTCTTATATCTAGCTTATGTTCTTATCCTATTACTTTACTGATTATATTGTTAAAGTCACCAGACTTGCCAGACTTATGTCTGACCCCTTTTGGCTTCGCCTTTTTTCTTTCTTTTTCCCCCAGGTCCTCAGGGTGGGACTAGTCGAGCTTGACTTAGATTTCTTTCTTCTTGAAGTGCTTGGAAGTGTTGAAAATAATGCTTAGCTTTATCTCTTTTCCATTATGGCTATTTGGAGTGGGATTATAGTTTTACTTTTATGTACTCTGATAATAATTTTGTACAAGATGGATATTTGTGTACTTGGCTTTAGCATATGGTTTTAATGTTATAACCAGACATGTTTTGCTTTTCCGCTGCAATGAATAAATTTTGAAATTTTCTTAAGTACCATTTTATATATCTGTCTTATGATATTATGTTCTATACATTTATAATACTCCATGAAAGTTAATGCATTCTCTGAGTGAGTGACATCGATTGACGTGGGGTGTTACACGTGGTATCAGAGCTGAAGGTTACCAGAACAAATAAAAGATTTTGAAAACCATTTTCAAAAGCATTTCTAAAAATAATTATTTTCAAAAACAGGTTTTAAAGAAGGTGTTTTCAAGAGAAAGGTTTATTATGAAAAACATAATTCCCAAAATCAATATATCTATCTTTCGATTCTCTATTTTGAATCTCTTCCTTTTTCCTTTCAACATGTCTGGGGAACGTGTAACACCCCGTAATTTTAAAACGGGACATAAGAGATAATTAAAGAATAATTAATTATTAAAAAGAAAATTAGGTGAAATGGTTTAAGCCATTGCGTTCGTCTTGGAATTCTGCTTGAGATAGAGTTCGTGTTTGCATAAAATGAATGTCGTATGAAGGAGAAATGGACGAACGAAGTTTGGCAAAAAAACCGGAAACAGGCCAGAATACACTAGCGCACTTGTGAAGTGCGCCAGTACAAAATTGCATTGGCGCACCTACCAAGTGCGCCCATACTGAGGGTAGTCCAGCACAACATTCTGGAGTGTTCTGTGATGACGTGTCTATTTCTGATTTGCTGGATGACCTGTCTTTGAGCTGTGTGGCTCTGGTTACTCCTAGACTAATCTAACGGATAGAATTAATCCTAGACATCTATATATACGTAGCTAAACGTAAACCCTAACTTCATAACCCTAAAACTATGGTGTCGTCATGTTGTTCGCTAGCCTAGCCTCCTTCATCTTCTCCAAACTAGAAAATCAAATCCAAACTAGTAATTAACTAGAAGAACTTCAAATCAAATATCTACATCAAATGATAGCTTAAAAAATCCAGAAATCAGATCCCAGAATACAAGATCCATCCTTTTTCTATAAATTCAGTTATTATTTAGATTTAAACATCTAATGAAATCATGACTGTAATAATCGGATCTAGAACAATGCCTAATTCTGATTTGTGCCTATCCTTTTGTCAAATCTGAATTGCTCATGCCTATGAGATTGTTGTGATTAATGTAATGACACGTATCATGCCTATAAGACAATTGCGACTGAAATAGTGAAATCTATCATGCCTATGAGACTATTCTGATTGACATAATGGAACCTATCATGCCTATGAGACTGTTATGGTTTATTTGATGGAACCTATCATGTTGTACATCCTATGCCTATGAGACTATTGCGATTAAAATAATAGGACTTATCATGTTGTACATAAAAATTAGTGATTCTCTTAAGTCCAATTCTATCTAATCTTTATACCTATGTTGTAAATTGCTTAGCTTGCCTACACATATTGTTAATGCACAACATTGAAACATGATTCTTAAATTGGGTACATCTTTACATGCCTATTTTTCCTTATGTCAATTCTTACGCTCCTTTTCTATTTTTCCCCTTTTTACTTGCTTTCGTGAATACTAAATTCATTTGGAACTTATACTGAATCTCGTTGTACGTGCAATTATAACGCGGGGAAAATTGGGTATAATTTAATTGAGTAAATTTTAGGCATAGCATGGGAATGTGGCATAAACTTGTATCGGCTAGACTTGTGGAAAATTCGACACATAGATTTGGACACATATGACAAATATGTAAATTGGCTAAAGATGAATATGCCTAACCCGAGGTTAGACTGAGTTGCGGTGTAAGACTGCCCGGAACTGCCCGACACATCCAGCTACCGCAACAATATAAATCTAATGTGAGAGGTTAGCGCATTAAGCCCCAAAACCCGAGGTTTTATTGAGTTGCGGTGTAAGACTGCCCGGAACCGCCCGGCACATCCAGCGACCGCAACAATATAGATCTGATGTGAGAGGTTGGTGCTTTAATGAATGAACTAAATAAGGAATAGACAGGCTAAGAATGGTATGATTTAGTTAATCGAGGTAACACTTAACCAATACAACATGTTAATTAAACAGATGGGTGGGGTTAGGTTAATTGAGAACACTTAACCATTATAACATGTTGATTAGGAAACCCTAGTAATGGGGACCCATTTCTGCAGTAACCCACATGGATGTATCACGGTACCCTGAATTAGGCAAGGTGGGGAACAATTACTGGGCTGATTATAAGCAGTCAAAATAGAGGCAGGGGGTGCAGTAGTAGGTTCCGGCGGAGAATGGGTGTTCACGAACCCCGCAGTGCATAAAGCAGGCACTGGGCATCAGTAGTATACACTGTGCATCTTGAATTTGTATTAGGTTGCCACCATAGGAATTGATACACCCAAGGTTTTATATCTCGGATTTTGGCCAATATCTCAGAAAAATATCTCGGATATCTCGGGCGATATTTGAAACACTTATAACTAAACTAGCTGCCAAATCTCGGATTTTGGTCGTATTTTTCATCTCGGCCATCTCGGGGAGATTTAAAAGCCTGGATACACCCCATGGTGGGACCAGCACAGGTATATACAATCGAGCGGGGCCGAATGTCACAAGTAATAAATGCATGCTAGTATAAGCTAATCAAAAAAGAGATCACTTTGTTATGAACACATGATGGTAGTAGAAACATTCGTTAGTAGGTGCAGAGAAATGGAAATGAGTGCGATCGTATATTTAGTTTATCTTTCCTTTTCTTATGTTATGTTATTTCTATGGTATTGTCCTATGTTCAGTTTATTCATGTCATGATCCTTTTACCTGTTTACATGCTGAAAAATAACTGGACTTACCAGACTTATGTCTGACCCGTTTTCTTTCGCCTTCTTTTCTTCCGTTTCCCCTAGGTCCCCAGGGAGGGAATAATTTGGCTTAGTGAAGACCTTTTCTAGCTTGAAGAAAGTAGATGTATTGGTTGGATTCTCTTTTCTTGGGCTATGGCTGTGGTTACACTTTTATTGGGGATTTATGCTGCTTTACTACTGTCTTATGCTTCTTTATGTACCTGGAGTTTTAAATCAAGATAGATGTTTTATTTTAATAATTTAGAAGTTGGGTTTTGAGACAATGCTTGTAATTTTTTGACTGAACTATGCTATTTATGAAATGATTTAAGTTTTTGGATGTTATATGTCTATCTTGTAACTTATTTGTGCCTTTTACCTAGAATACTTCACAAAAGTTAAGGCATTCCCTTTGTGAGTGACCTTAATGGAGGTGTGGTGTTTCACTTGGTATCAGAGCAATGGTTTACTGGATCAGATAAAAGTGTTTAAAAACTATTTTTCAAAGAGAAGTTTAGACAAGCATTTTCAAGAAAGTGTTGTTTAATTTTAAAGGCATAATCCCCAAAGCCATATGCACTATCTTTCTATACTTTGTTTTGAACCTTTTCTTTTCGTTTCAGCATGTCTGGAGATCTTAATTTTCCTGAGGGCGTACCATTACCTGGCTTGTTCAAAAGGTATCTGGAGGCTAGGGCTAATGGCGCAGGCTCAGCAGACATTCCTCCTCCCCCAGCTGCAGCCGTCCCTCTTCCTCCTCCGCGTGTGAATGCTTTCTCGAAGATATGTAGAGACTTTCGAGCTATGAGTGGAAAGAACTTTAATGGGATTGAGTCATTTGTGGAAGCAAGAAACTTGCTCAAGGAAACAGAAGATTTGTTTGTTATCTTCGAAGTGGACGATAGGCAGAAGATACAATTGGCTGTATGGTTACTTAAGGATGAAGCCTCCTACTGGTGGGAAGTTACTAATGCTGAGAGACCAGTTGAAACTTGGGAGGATTTCAAAAGGATATTTGAAATGAAGTTCCTCTTGCAAGCTGAACGAAGCCTACAGATGGAGAAATTCTTCGCACTCAAACAGGGAACCCTATCGGTAAGGGAATACGTCGACCAATTCAACCAACTGGCTAGATTCAGACTGGAGTTAGTAAACACTCCACATAAAAAGGCTCTCTGATTAATTAAAGGGTTAAATGAGCCACTACACAGCCTAGCTATGTCCCATATACCTATGGGTGCGACTTTTGAGAGACTGGTGGATATGGCACTGTTACAGGAGGAAGAGAAGGATGGCAAGAAAGAGGCAAAGGTGGAAGAACCTCTAGACAAGAAAGTGGAGGGATCGTAGAATAAGAAGACGGATTCCAAGAAAGGGGGAAGAATAACAAACCTCGTGACAAGAGAAAGTGCAAATTTTGTGGCATACCTGGACATCTAATTAAAGACTGCAGGAAGAAGAAGAGCAAGATGGATGGTTTCTTTCAATGCGACGAGACAGGACATATGGCTAAGGATTGCCCAAAAAGGCAACGGCAAGGGCAGAGGACTGGATCTACTTCTGGAGGGCAGATTCACGCTCTCATTGCACCTCCGCAAGAAAGAGGTAGAAATGTTTTTGTTGAGAGTCTAGTTTATCTTTCTGATCATCCAGTTCGTACACTTTTTGGTTCTGGCGCATCACACTCTTTTATATCTACTGCTTTAGTTGAATCTCTGCACCTAGATACCAATATAGTAGAGGATCCCATGGTTGTTTCAAATCTAATTGGGGGTTCGGCTTATTTGTCCATGATTTGTTTGGATTTGGAAATTTCTATACTAAGCGTCGGGTTTAGATGTAATGCTTATGTTTTGGGTTTAACGGGCTATGGGTTGATTCTAGGCATGGAATGGTTATCCAATAATGGTGCCATCCTCGATTGTGAAAAGAGAGTGGTTAGACTTATGACTCCCCTCGGTAACACTCTCGAAATATCTTGTAATCCCATGAATTCTTCTATGCTTAACTATCTAGAATCTCTTGACGCGTCTGTTGAAAACTTGCAATCTGTTAGAGTAGTCCGTGAACTCGGATGTCTTTGAAGAGGTGAAAGGTTTGCCTTCAAAGTGAGAGATAGACTTTCGCATATACCTTTTTTGATAATGCAAAACCTGTTGCTTTACCCGTTAGACACATCGCTCCGAGGGAAAGGAAAGAGCTCAGCAAGCAAGTTAAAGAGTTGCTTGAAAAGGGGTTCATAAGGCGGAGTATTTCTAAATGGGGTACTCCAATGGTGTTTGCAGCCAAAGCAGATGGTTCACTTCGTCTGTGCGTGGACTAAAGTGAGCTAAACAAGCTGACCAAGAAGAATAGGCACCCACTTCCTAGAATAGACAACTTGTTCGACCAACTCGTAGGTGCCTCGGTTTTCTCCCAACTAGATTTGGCCACAGGACTTCATCAGCTAAGACTGGCTGAAGACAACATAGATAAGACCGCGTTCAGGACCCCGGATGGTTTCTTCGAATGGCTTGTGATGCTTTTCGGCTTGACTAATGCAGCTGCCTATTTCGTAGATTTGACGAGTAGGGTGTTCAGAGAGTTCCTTAATAAATCTGCAGTGGTCTTCGTGGATGACATTTTGATTTTCTCGAAAAGTGAGGAAGAACATGCTCTGCATTTAAGGAAAGTTATGGATACTCTTCATCCACATCAGCTGAAAGCAAAATTCTCCAAATGCCATTTTTAGAGAGAAGAAGTCAGGTTTCTTAGACATGTGGTGTCCAAAGAGGGGATAGCTGTGGATCCCGCAAAAGTAATTGCGGTGCAAGATTGGAAGATTCCACGGAATGCAACCGAAGTACGGAGTTTTCTTGGCCTAGCGGGCTACTACAGAAAATTCATTAAGGACTTTGCAAAGATCTCAGCCCCACTTACTAAGTTGACAAATAAGAACCTAACTTTTGCTTAGGATTTGGATTGCGATGTTGCTTTCCAACGATTGAAAAGAGTTCTAACAATAGCCCCGGTTCTGACATTATCTGATGGGAGTAAGATGTTTACAGTATACATAGACGCATGTGGTACAGGATTGGGCATTGTCTTGATGCAAGAGGGAAAAGTAGTTTGTTATGGTGGACGGCAGTCGAAGGTACATGATAAAAAAATACCCCACTCATGATTTAGAACTAGCTGCCATTGTTTTCGCTCTTAAGTCATGGCATCATTACCTGCTAGGAGAAAGGTTTGAATTGTTTACTGACCATAAATCGTTAAAGTACCTTTTCTCACAGAAAGATCTTAACTTAAGACAACAAAGGTGGATGGAATTTCTTGCCTCATACGATTTTGAGATTGCTTATACCCCTGGCAAGGGCAATATGGCAGCAGACGCCTTAAGTAGCAAAAAACTGACCTTAAGTTATCTCTTTGTAGAAAGGCAAAGCTTGGAGTACATAGAAAACTTTGACTTTACACCCACCTTTTAATTTGTACCTGGTTTGTTAGCATCACCGGAGGTGCGGCCTCCTCTTTTGAACTCAATAGGAACCGCGAACCGTGAAGACCCTCAGCTAGTTGATATGATGGATAAGCTAATTAGAGGTGAGACTTCTAGTCACCTCAATAGATACTCCATCAATGTAAAGGGTTGGTTGAGATGGGATGGAAGACTATGCATCCCACAAGCAAGGGATTTGGTAAAGGCCGTTCTCGAAGAGGCACACCATTCTAAGTTGACCATACACCCACGTGAGGACAAGATGTATAAAGACATAAGGGTTTTCTTCTGGGGTGGCATGAAGAAGGATGTAGCTGAGTTTGTCTCTAAATGCTTGATATGCCAGCAAGTCAAGGCAGAGCAGAAGAAGCCTGGTGGTCTGCTTCATCCTCTAGAGGTCCCACAGTGGAAATGGGATAACATTTCAATGGACTTTATTGATGGGCTGCCTAGGTCAAGATGTGGCAATACCAGTATTTGGGTAATAGTGGACAGGCTTACTAAAAGCGCTCACTTTATACCTGTTAAAAGTAGGAGGACTGCCTCATCGTTAGGATCCATTTATCTTAAAGAGGTGGTTCGACTGCATGGAATACCCTCCAACATAGTAAGTGATCGAGATCCTGTCTTTACGAGCGAGTTTTGGAAGAGTTTGCAGGAAGCTGTAGGCACACAGTTATACTTAAGCACTGCCTATCACCCTCAAACCGATGGTCAGACGGAAAGGGTGAACTGAGTATTAGAAGATCTTTTGAGATTGTGCATTCTTGGTTTTGGAGGAACATGGGAGGATCACCTTCCTTTGGTGGAGTTCGCCTACAATAATAGCTACCAGGCCACTGTAGGCATGGCACCTTTTGAGGCTTTATATGAAAGACAGTGCCGATCACCAACTTATTGGTGGGAGTCTATAGACAAGCTCGTACTTGGGCCTGACATGATCAGAGAAACTTTAGAGAAGGTGGACTTGATACGAAGACGAATGAAGACCGCACAAGATAGACAGAAGTCCTACGCTGATAAAAGGACTGACCTTGAGTTTGATGTTGGAGACAGAGTTTTTCTTAAAGTATCTCCTTTGAGGAATGTCGTTCGCTTTTGGTCCATAGGAAAATTGGCACCAAGATTTGTAGGGCCATTTCCTATCATTGAGAGGATTGGGAAGATGGATTATAAAGTAGAGCTGCCCGAAAGATTGGCTGGAGTACATAATGTCTTTCATGTCTCTCATCTACGAAAGTGCTTACATGAGTCTGCGGAAGTTGTGGAGCCAAGCATACTAGAGGAAATAGAAGTGGAACGAGAAGCAACAGTGAGAAGAGTTCCAACTCGTATGGTGGGTACAGAAGTTAAAAAGCTATGCAATCGTGAGGCCAAGCTAGTTAAAGTACAATGGAGTGATGCTGAGGAAGACGCGACGTGGGAGACTGAGGACAAGATACGCATAGCTTACCCTTATCTTTTTTAGGGTACATTCTTGATCTCTTTTTCCATAAGTTTATGCATGCTTGCATCTATCTTTTAAGTATATTTCCTCGGTCCTATTCTTGATCCTTAGGTAGAAACCAATGGATGTAAACATGTATTTAAAACATTTTATGATTGATGGTTGTAAGTGGTTGCAAGTGGTTGCTGGTGGTTGCTCGTGGATGCATATACACACGCACTAGGAACTAGATCGGCTTAGTCACTTTCAAATTGCATATGCATATATGTGTTTATATATGGATTGAAACTTTATCATATGGACGTTGCGTTTGTATGAATGATTGTGCACTCATGAAGAAAGTCTGATTAGGAATAATTGCATACATAATGGACTCATGGCACTGACATTATTCACATCCAGGAGGTCAACTGAATCAGTAGACTGCCTGATTTTGCATTAGATAAGGATATATACACACATTATGCATATGATCATGAAAGCATTAGAAATCTTTTTTTAAGGACAATGGGTGCCTGTGGTTGATGGTTGAGTAGATGGATGTTGGATGGTAGGATACATTCTTCTTAACTTGGAGATTTCGGGGACGAAATCCTTTAAGTAGGGGGAATGTAACGCCCCGTTATTTTAAAACGGAACATAAGAGATAATTAAAAAATAATTAATTATTAAAAGAAAAATTAGGTGAAATGGGTTATTCCATTGCATTCGTCTTGGAATTCTGCTTGAGAAGACTTCGAGTTTGCGTAAAACGGATGCCGTTGAAGGAGAAATGGACGAACGAAGTTAGGCAGAAAAACCGGAAACCGGCCAGAATACACTGGAGCACTTGTGAAGTGCGCCAGTACAAAAATACACTGGCGCACCTGCCAAGTGCGCCCATACCGAGGGCAGTCCAGCACAACATTCTGGAGTGTTCTATGATGACGTATCTTTTTCTGATTTGCTGGATGATCTGTCTTCGAGCTGTGTGGCTCTGGTTACTCCTAGACCAATATAAAGGCTAGAATTAATCCTAGACATCTATATATACGCAGCTAAACCTAAACCCTAACCTCATAACCCTAAAACTATGGTGTCGTCATGCTGTTCGCTAGCCTCCTTCATCTTCTCCAAACTAGAAAATCAAATCCAAACTAGTAATCAATTAGAAGAACTTCAAATCAAACGTCTACATCAAATGATAGCTTAACAAATTCAGAAATCAGATCCCAGAATACAAAATCCGTGCTTTTTCTGTAAGTTCAGTTATTATTTATATTTAAACATCTAATATAAATCATGACTGTAATAATCAAATCTAGAACAATGCCTAATTCTGATTCGTGCCTATCCTTTTGTCAAATCTGAATTGCTCATGCCTATGAGATTGTTGTGATTGACGTAACGACACATATCATGCCTATGAGACTGTTGTGACTGACATAGTAAAACCTATCATGCCTATGAGACTATTGTGATTGACATAATGAAACCTATCATGCCTATGAGACTATTGTGGTTTATATGATGGAACCTATCATGTTGTACATCCTATGCCTATGAGACTATTGCGATTAAAATAATGGGACTTATCATGTTGTACATAAAAAATAGTGATTCTCTTAAGTCCAATTCTATCTGATCTTTATACCTATGGTGTAAATTGCTTAGCTTGACTACACATATTGTTAATGCCCAACATTGAAACATGATTCTTGAATTGGGTACATCTTTACATGCCTATTTTTCCTTATGTCAATTCTTATGCTCCTTCTCTATTTTCCCCCTTTTTACTTGCTTTTGTGAATACTAAGTTCATTCAGAACTTAGATTGAATCTCGTTGTACATGCAATTATAATGCGAGGAAAATTGGGTATAATTTAATTGAGTAAATTTTAGGCATAGCATGAGAATGTGGCATAAACTTGTATTGGCTAGACTTGTGGAAAATTTGACACATAGATTTGGACATAAATGACAAATATGTAAATTGGCTAAAGATAAACATGCCTAACCCGAGATTAGATTGTGTTGCAGTGTAAGACTGCCCGGAATCGCTCGACACATCTAGCTACTACAACAGTATAGATCTAATGTGAGGGGTTAGCGCATTAAGCCCAAAACCCCGAGGTTTTATTGAGTTGCGGTGTAACACTGCCCGGAACCGCCCGGCACATCCTGCGACCGCAACAATATAGATCTGATGTGAGAGGTTGGTGCTTTAATGAATGAACTAAATAAGGAACAGACAGGCTAGGAATGGTATGATTTAGTTAATCGAGGTAACACTTAACCAATACAACATGTTAATTAAACAGATGGGTGGGGTTAGGTTAATTGAGAACACTTAACCATTATAACATGATGATTAGGAAACCCTAGTAATGGGGACCCATTTCAGCAGTAACCCACATGGATGTATCACGGTACCCTGAACTTGGCACGGTTGGGCACGATTACTGGGCTGATTATAAGTGGTCAAAATAGCGGCAGAGGGTGCAGCAGTGTGGGTTTCGGTGGAGTATAGGCGTGCACGTTCTCCGAAGTGGATAAAGTAGGCACTGGGCATCAGTAGTATACACTGTGAATCTTGAATTTGTGTCGGGTTGCCACCATAGGAATTGATACACCCCATGGTGGGACCAGCACAGATATCTACAATCGAGCGGGGCCGAATGACACAAGTAATGTGAAAACCCGTAACTTCCCCGGTAGGGAAAGCCCGAATAATCTGAGGACAAGCCACATTGGGACGCAGACAGAAGAACATTTCATTACTTATTACAACAATTCATCAGAATACAAGAATATTCATAGTATGAATCAATGTTACACATTATAAAATATCAGAGATTACAATACATCACAAAGCAGTGGAAAATAATACAAAACACCACTGAAGGAGATATACAGATACAAAGACTTCCAGATATCATTCCAGCTGTAAACCAGGTTCCTGTGGATATAAATCCGCAAAACCAAAACTACTAGCTACCCGTGTCGAAATAAGGTCACCCGGAGTTTAGGTTAAAACAATAAACTCCAGGTCACTCATGTGACTGGTGTGAGAACTAAAACAGTTATTTAAAACTTTACTTTAAAGTTAGGTAAATCAAGGGACCATGCCGTATAACACGGAACGGGTTTCCTCCCAAGAATACCAGTGCATATAACAAAACAGCGCAATGCTTTTTGGAAAAATGAAGCTATTATAAGACCCAGGTCCCATCACATAATGCAACACAAGCCGGAGGATAGGGTTTTCCCTTATAATAGCCAACACATGCTTGGTACATTAAAAACAAATCATTTGATACTATTATAAGTGTATAGTGCCAAAACAATTTTAATCATAAATATCAATCATAGACAGCATGAGTACCATATATCATGTCGGCATACTAGGCTCTACAATCAAAACCGCAAATGTCACGTATTGGAAGTTGGGTTTTCATCTGCGAACCAAGGCAAGGCGCAATCCTACCGTTTCGAGACTCTCTAGCCTGAGTCCCAGGACTCAGCTGCAACTGTACCTAGGCAACATGCAGGGCCAGTCCACCGATGTGGATTAAACTTAAACCCTGAACATGCGTTTTCCCCGCCCTTTGGGGCGTAAATCTGGTCCGTCTGCCGACCAGAATGCATTGGCCGAAACCGATATAACCGAGGCACCTCGCAACAGCAACAACCACACAGGTGAAAATAATATAAATGTCAGCTAGTTTAAGCACCGACACCACCTCTAGCTAGAAAGAAACGCATGCTCTCCCTGCTGTCCTCTCCCGTTTCTGGTTCACAACCGGGGTGTGAGGCTCGCGAATCAACGCTACACAAAGCTATGCCACACAGGCCGTCTTTGATCATCACCCACAAGACTTTGCTTTTCAATAGAAGCCTTGATCATTTGCCACTTAGGCATGCCACACGGCCAATTCACTCCATGCGTTTGATATCCATCAATATATAACCCCTGAGCTCGTACGTCTCAGAGAAGGGCGTTAAGCAAGAGAATAAATTCTCTGCCGCCAAACAGATATATATTTAATAGAAATCAATCACACAGAATAGAATCCAATGTCAGACACACAGTCCATTTACAAGTTCGTTCTGGGTCTGAACGAAACTGGAGGCATCTAGTACCCCGCATATCCATCGATCTCCAAGTACGTTTGGACGATCACTAACTGATTCCTTCCTCTTGGGTGAATGACCCAATCAAGATCATCAGTAATCACCCAAACGACGTGAAGACCTCCGGTCTTCGACCGCCATCTTCATCCTCGACACCACGTCGAATCAGTTATTCGGAATGGGATAAACCCGATCTTTCTGAGTAAATCGCGTATATAATAAACAAGTGTTACACAAACACAACATACGCCTCATTCCAATTCTGAATATTCTTTTATTCAAATATTCTTACATTTTGGGAAAAGGTTCCCATTAATTTTATCAAAGATAAATTCTTTAAATTTATTCTTTAATCTTCTTTTGAATATCAATTCAAACTAGTTGGGATTAGCGAACCAAACTGAAGTAATCATTTATTTTATTTGCCCAATCCCAACCTATTCATCCCATGAAGTAAAACAGGTAATACTTCATATTTAACACCACGGTGTTATTGGTAAATTCAATTACCATTTCATGTTCAAATCTAATTAAAGATTTAACTATCGCCTGGAGTAAAACTGGTGATACTCCATTCTCGATCATTTCAATCCAATTAAATATTCATTAAAAATCCACTTAGTTTTAATCTTCCCAAAAATCAATATCCTGCCTTTAACTGGGTTAAAGAACCAATGTCATCTAAAACACGGTTCACGATAAACCCAAAATCGCATTCCATTAATTATCGGGTTAAAGAACAAGTGTTATTTAAAACACCGTACATGATAAACCCTAAAATCAATTCCAACTCAATTCCAATTAAATACCATTTAATTGGTACACTTCATTAAATCTAAATAAAAAGATTTAATCTTTTTCTCAACTAGGTTTAAGGACAGTGTTAATGAAGACACCATTCACGACAAACCCAAATCACATTTGATATTAAATACAAGGCTCTGAATAGAAAATATATCGGCTTATATTCAATATCAAATTTTACGACCAACAAATATCGTATTGGAAATAACGATATTAATATATCTATCAAATTCCCATAACTATATCTGTATCATCACGAAATCCAACATCGAAATATTCCGAAGACAATTTCGATTCAAATCCATTCCAAATCAATTATTGGAAATTCTGGTTATTTTTAAAACCATTTCAAATCCAATTTATTTATTTAAAAAATAAATAAATTATTATTCTAGTTCAGAACTAGTTCATTTCGGAAAAAAACTATTTTTATCTTTTCAAATGTGGAATTTTTCATCCTAGTTCTTCACAAATCACTTCTTACGATTTTACACAAATTATTAATATTTTTAATAATTTTATCAAGGCCCGTACAGTCGATTTCCATCAACGGCCATCGAACTGCACTTACAGCGACCTTTTCCAAATTTGATTTGGACATAATTCCAAATCCAACCATTAGATTTCTAATTTCTAATATCCGTTAGAAAGCTCTTTTCGATACAAACCAACGGTTCCGGTTTTAGGAGAATACGTCGATCGGATCTCCCGTAATATCCGTTCGAAGTCAATGGTCGAAATTCGCAAACTGCCGCGGCGTGGCGAGTTCTATTCAGGCCATTATATTATATATATAATATATACTTCGTCGATTTCCTTATAAAACGTATTTTATAAATCGTTTTAAATTCGTTTTCAAAACGATTTCAACTTCCTTTTCAAATTCAAATCAAGATTGAATTTTTCAATATAAATTCGTTTTAATTTCATTTCAAATCGATTTCAATTCAATTTCAATTTAATTCGAATTTCGATTCATTTCAATTTAATTCGAATTTCAATTCATTTCAGTTTAACTCGAATTTCAATTCATTTCATTTTAACTCGAATTTCAATTTATTCCAATTTAATTCAAATTTCAATTTATTTCAATTTAATTCGAATTTCAATTCATTTCAATTTAACTCGAGTTTCAATTCATTTCAATTTAACTCGAATTTCAATTCATTTCAATTTAACTTGAATTTCAATTCATTTCAATTTAATTCGAATTTCAATTCATTTTCAATATTCATTGAAAAATAAATAAAATCGATATAAATATCGTTCACGTCAAAATGGCATCAATCTATCCAACAAGGCTTTTATTCAACACATGAATGTTTATTCTACTCAACGCATGAATATTTTCCAATTCAACACATGAATTTATTTTCAATTCAACACATGAATTCATTTTCTATATTGGAATGAGGCCCAATCAATTACCATATAATGTTAATTATATGGATTTTCTACAACACATGTATATAAACAACAACGATAAATAATCAACCGTCATCCAGAGTGCACCGCACAACTGCATAAGCATTAAATATAAATAATTAACGCTTACACAGTCTATCAATCCGTCGATTTACATACAACTAAACAATCGGGATTAGTATACGTCGAATCTCATCCCAATACCCGTGTGGGGTTTCAAATCAACAAACACAGATTTTATTTGTGCAGTTGGGCGATGTGTAAAATTTATCGTCCCAATCAATATCAGTCAAATCAGTTTATATAAACAAATCGTCCGATTTGTTTATTACTATTTATTTTATATACACGTTAAAAAACATATTTTTAACTATAAAATATTTTCCACTATAAAATATTTTATTTCATTCCACATCACACAATCAAATTTCACAACACAACAATCAAACAAACAAGTCATCCATGGTCTGTGGACGACGGTGTCGGGTGCTGCTAAGCACCGTCTGCATCCTAGTATATATTTTAACTAAAAATAAAAATAAAAGTGAGGAGTTCTCACCGATTAACTAAACCAAACGCCATGGCTCTTCATATGTAGGACATCTTCTCCGTGTTTTATTCATTGCATATATAATCTGAAAATCATATTTTTATCGAATTAAAAGTTATTTCATATATACGACAAAAATCCCATTTTTATCTAATCTAAAAATATTTCTTTTATATGATGAAAAATCATATTTTTCTATAACGATGCTTACATATATAAAAATTATATTTTTTTAAACGCTACTCACTATATAAAGATTATATTTTTATTCTGCTACTTTTTAAAATAAAAATTACATTTTTATTTTGCCATTCATATAATAAAAATCTCACCTTTTTATTTTACTAAATATATATCAAAGATCATATTTTCACATAACTAAAAATCATGTTCTTATAAACTGAAAATCAGATTTTTATAACACTAAAAATCGAATCTTTATAAATAAAAATCATATCCTTGTTCGCTACATATATATAAAAATCATTTCTTTGTTCAAATTAAAAATCACTACTTTATTCAAACGTTATTCATACAAAAAAAAATCTTAGCTTTTACAATCTAAAAATCATATTTTTATAATATAAAAATCATGTCTTTACCTTATGCCATCCATATATTTTCAAGATCATATTTTTTTATAATGGTATTTTTATTAAAAAATCCGAAAACAAAAATCTAAAAATAAAATAAAGCAATGTTGTTTAAATTAGGTAAACTGAAATCAACCAATAAACACTCACTGTATAATTTATTTGGACCTTCTTCCCTAACCAAAATCGTCTCAAGAAGCTCGAAGGCCACTCACCGCCTAGGTTTGCTTGCGGTGATTCACGACAGCTTCGATTTGAGGGGGGTTTGTTGTGCGTCATCGGGGGTCAGAGGAGGTGTTGGCCTTGGAGTCGCGGTGGAGGCTGTCTGGAGCGGCGGATGGGGGATGTGGAGGTACGGTGGCGCGGCGGTTTGGGTATCGGGGGGGGGGGGGGTAGGTGGTGGGCTGCGGTTTAATTCGAGGAGGGGGGAAGGAAGAGGAGGAGAAGAGGGGGGTCGCGATGGGGCGGCGGCGGCTCCCCCCTTTAGGGCGGCGCCTTCCTCGATTTTTTTTCTTTTTCTTTCCATCGTGATTTGAACGTGAGGGGGGGGGGGTGAGAGGAAGTAAGGGGTAGAGGTGTTTGTTTTATATATTATTTATTTATTTATTTATTTCAAAAAGCTACCCTTTTATTTTGACCTCGAAACAAGACCTACCGCCTGTCGTCCATAGCTAATTACCCCTATTCCAAACACAATGGGAAATGTATCGCAAGATGATTCGATCGTTTCGATCAGTTTTCATCAAAATCAAAATATAAATCTATATATTGAATTTGAATGTACATTTCAATTTACTGGGGCCGCATACTAACTAGAAAAATTTCCAAAAAATATTTTCTAGCTTCGTATTGACGAAACAATCCTAACAAAACTAATTTCATCGAATTCTGATACCGTTTGAAAAATGGCCATTTTCCAGTCGATTAAAATCAACTAAAACTAGTCAAACGCGTTTTTCTTTGCCACACTCACATATTGATTTAAAAAATTACGAATTTTGGAATCTAGCAATAACTTGACATCACGGATCCAACAAAAGTGGTTTCATCGAAAACCGAGGTCGTTTGCAAAATTCCCATTTTTAAGAGCTAGAATTCCATAGCGACTATTCTGAATTTTCAACTGGACATAAATTTTTGTTCCCGCTATGAAATTTCAATATTTAGGATTCGTTGGAATGATATTTTCAAGTAGATTCTAATATTTTTGGTTTCGCTAAAATCCGGTTTATTTTGCACCCGGTACATTCATTTGAAATTTGAAATCGATTTATCGAACTACCGCACCATTTTCAATTCCTTTTATAATTAAAATAAATATTTATATTCTAATGACGATTTATGTAAGTATATACATTCTTATTCCATTCAAAATAAATTTCTCGTCGTTATTATTTAAAATAATTCATTTTAAATTATCAAAATTCGCTAAAATTGCCAAAATAAAATTTTTAAATTGGCTCAGATTTACGGGTTATTACAAGTAGTAAATGCATGCGAGTAGAAGCCGATCGAAAAAGGGATCACTTTGTTATGGACACATGATGGTAGTTGAAACATTCGTTAGTAGGTGCAGAGAAATGGAAATGAGTGCGATAGTATATTCAGTTTATCTTGCCTTATCTTATGTTATCTTATTTCTATGGTATTGTCCTATGTTCAGTTTATTCATGTCATGATCCTTTTGCCTTTTTACATGCTGAGTAATCACTGGACTTACCAGACTTATGTCTAACCCGTTTTCTTTTGCCTTCTTTTCTTCCATTTCTCCCCAGGTCCGCAGGGAGGAAATACTTCAGCTTAGTGCAGACCTTTTCCAGCTTGAAGAGAGTAGATGTATTGCTTGGATTCTCTTTTCTTGGGCTATGGCTACACTTTTATTGGGGATTTATGCTGCTTTACTACTGCTTTATGCTTCTTTATGTACTTGGAGTTTTAAATCAAGACATATGTTTTATTGTAATAATTTAGAAGTTGGGTTTTGAGACAATGCTTGTAATGTTTTGACTGAACCACGCTATTTATGAAATGATTTCAGTTTTCCGCTATTATATGTCTATCTTGTAAATTATCTATGCCTTTTACCTAGAATACTTCACCAAAGTTAAGGCATTCCCTTTGTGACTGACCTTAACGGAGGTGGTGTGTTTCAAAACCCGTTATACCCGAGGGCGTACAGATACCAGGTTGTTTCAGAAGGTGTCTAGAGGCTAGGGCTATTGCCGCAGGCCCAGCAGACGTTCCTCCTCCCTCAGTTGCAACCTCTCCTCCTCTTCCTCCCCGTGTAGATGCTTTTTCTAATATATGAAAAGACTTCTGTGTGATGGGCGGAAAGCCGTTTTATGGGACTGAGTCATTTGTTGGGGCTCGGAAGTGGCTCAAGGAAGTGGAGGATTTGTTTGGTATTTTTGAGATAGACGAGGGAAGGAAAGTTCAGCTAGCTGCTTGGTTGATGAAAGATGAAGCTTCCTTTTCGTGGGAAGTAACTAATGGAGGACGTCCAGTAGAAATGTGGATATACTTTAGACAAAGGTTCGAGTTGAAATTTCTTTTACAAGCAGAGGAGAGTTTATACATGGAGAGGTTCTTGGCTTTGAAGCAAGGGAGTTTGTCTGTGAAGGAGTATGTCAACAAGTTTTACCAGTTAGCAAGATTTGGTAAGGAATTAGTTAATACACCATATAAGTAGGCCTTGAAATTTGCCAAGGGTCTGAATGAACCATTAAACAGGTTGGCTATGTCCCACATTCCTATGGGGGCTACTTTCGAGAATCTTGTTGATATGGCGCTGATGCATGAAGAGGAGAAAGGTGCTAATGTAGTTAAGGCACATGATAAGAAAGTGGATCCAAAGAAAGCACAGCAATAGCAAAAGAAAGTTGGTAAGGATAACAAAGGACAAGGGAAGAAATGATATTTTAATTGTGGAACACCAGGCCACTTAAGCAAGGAATGTAGGAAGAAGAAGAAGACAGGTTGCTTCCAATGTGGTGAGGCAGGACATATGATTAAAGACTGCCCAAGGAGGCAATGGCAAGGGCAGAGGACATGACCTACTTCTGGAGGGCACGTTCATGCTCTCATGGCACCAGGACAGGAGAGAGGTAGAAACATTTCTGTTGAAATTTTGATTTTCCTTTTTGATCATTCTGTTCGAACTTTGTTTGATTATAGCGATTCCCATTCGTTTATATCTATTTCGCTAGTTGAAACCCTACACCTAAATGCTAGTTTAGTTATGGATCCTGTTGTTGTCTCAAATCCTATTGGGTGTACGACTCATCTTTCTAATGTCGGGGTTGAGAATATATGTGTATGGCATTGAGTTCGAATGCAACACTTATGTGCTTGGCTTCACAGGCTATGAGTTGATTCTAGGAATGAATTGGCTAGCTAGGTATGGTGCCATTCTCGACTGTGAAAAGAGGGTAGTTAGACTGTTGACTAGTTTAGATAATTCTATCGATATTTCTTGTGATCCTAAGGGTTCTGTTTTGCTTAGCTAGGACACATCTATTGATGATTTGCAATCTGTTCGAGTAGTCTGTGAGTACGCAGATGTCTTTGAGGAGGTTAGGGGATTACCTCCAAAACGCGAGATAGATTACCGAATATATTTAGTGGACAATGCAAAGCCAGTTGCATTGCCTCTGCACTACATGGCTCCCAGAGAAAGGAGGGAGCTTAGTAAACAAGTGAAAGAGTTGCTTGAGAAAGGGTTCATAAGAAGAAGTATCTCGGAATGGGGTGCTCCAGTTGTTTTTGCTACAAAGGCTGATGGTTCGCTTAGATTGTGCGTGGACTTTAGGAAGCTGAATAAGTTCATGGAGAAGAACAGACACCCATGGCCGAGGATAGATGATTTATTCCATCAATTGGTTGGTGCTTCGGTTTTCTCGCAGTTGGGCTTAGCTACATGATTTCATCAGTTGAGGGTAGCTGAGGATAGTATAGATAAGACTGCTTTTAGGACTCCCGACAGTTTCTTCGAATGTCTCGTTATGCCTTTTGGTTTGATGAATGCACCCGCAAATTTTGTATATTTGTAGAGTAGGGTGTTAGGGAGTTTCTAAACAAGTTCATGGTGGTCTATGTGGATGATATATTGATATTCTCTAGAAGCGAGGAAGAGCATGCCCTACATCTTAAGGAAGTCCTAGAGACTCTTCGAGCACATCATCTCAAAGCTAAGTTCTCCAAATGACATTTTTGGAGAAAGGAAGTGAGGTTCTTAGGACACGTGGTCTCCAAGGATGGGATAGCTGTGGATCTCGCAAAGGTGGTAGCAATCCAAGATTGGAAGGTTACTAAGAATGCTATAGAAGTAAGAAGTTTTCATAGTTTGGCGGGCTATTACAGAAAGTTCATCATGGACTTTGCTAAGATATCAGCCCCACTTGCATGGTTGACGAAGAATAATTTGACCTTTTCTTGGGATGTTGACTGTGACGATGCTTTCCAATGTTTGAAGAGGGCATTGACGACAGCTCCAATTTTAGTTTTGCCTGATGGGAGTAAACCATTCACAGTGTATACCGATGCTTGTGGGACAGGGCTTGGTGCAGTTTTGATGCAATAGGGAAGGGCGATATGCTATAGTGGAAGGCAGTTAAAGGCCCATGAGAAGAATTACCCTACCCACAACTTAGAGTTAGCTGCCATAGTTTTTGCGCTTAAGTCTTGGTGTCACTATTTGCTTGGTGAGAGGTTTGAGTTGTATACAGACCATAAGTCACTAAAGTACTTGTTCTCCCATAAAGATTTAAACTTAAGGCAACAAAGGTGGATGGAGTTCTTAGCATTCTACGATTTTGAGATTGCATATACCCCTAGCAAGGGCAACGTTGTAGCTGACGCCTTGAGTAGAAAGAAGTTGACTTCGAGTCCTTTGTTTGTCGAGCGGCATAGTTTAGAGTATATCTCTACCTTTGATTTTAGACCCTCTATTGATTATGTACCTGGTTTGTTGGCATCATTGGAGGTGCGACCTATGCTTTTGGGACAGATAGGTGCGGCACTGCGAGATGACCCGCAGTTGACAGAGATAGTAGACAAGCTTATTAGAAGGGAGTCTTCAAGCCATCTTAGTAGGTATACTATCGATGACAAAGGTTGGTTACGTAGGGATGGGAGACTTTGCGTATCTTGAGACAAGAGTTTGTGAAAGAAAATCCTTGAAGAAGCACATCGTTCCAAGATGACCATACATCCCGATGGTGACAAGATGTATATGGACATGAAGTGAGTTTTCTTTTGGGTCGGAATGAAGAGAGATGTGGTTGAGTTCGTTTCTAGATGCTTAGTGCGCCAGCAAGTCAAAGCTAAGCAAAAGAAGCCTGGTGGTTTGCTGCACCCTTTAGAGGTTCCACAGTGGTAATGGGAAAGTGTTTCCATGGATTTCGTTGATGGGTTGCCGAGGTCAAGGAAGGGTAATACGGGAATTTGTGTAGTAGTAGATAGACTTACCAAGAGTTCCCATTTCATTCCCGTCAAGAGTAAAGGAACAGCGACAGGGTTAGCATCTGTTTGTCTCCGAGAGATAGTTCGTCTACACGGCATACCTTCCTTCTACTATCGTAAGTGACCGAGATCCCATTTTTAATAGTGAGTTCTGGAAGAGCTTGCAAAAGGCGGTAGGAACGCAATTGTGTTTAAGTACCGCTTATCACCCTTAGACGGACGGCTAAACAGAAAGAGTGAATCAGATTTTAGAAGATCTTTTGAGGTTATGCATCTTGGGCTTCGAAGGGACATGGGAGGAACATCTTCCATTAGTAGAGTTCGCCTACAACAACAACTATCAGACTAGTATTGGCATGATACCTTTTGAGGCTCTATATGGATGACCCTGCCGATCACTGACTTGTTGGTGGGAGTCTGCTGTTAAGATTTTGCTTGGGCCCATGATGATTAGGGAAACTTCAGAGAAGATAGACTTGATTCGAAGACGCATGAAGACGGCACAGGACCGGAAAAAGTCATACGCTGATAGGAGAAGGACCGATCTTGAGTTCATTATTGGAGACATGGTCTTTATTAAAGTATCACCGTTGAGGAATGTAGTTCATTTTGGGTCTGTAGGGAAATTGGCACCAAGGTTCGTAGGGCCATTCCCCATTACAGAGCGAACTGGACAGATGGACTACAGAGTGAAGTTGCCCGAGAAGCTTAGTGATGTTCATGAAGTATTTCATGTGACGCATTTGCGGAAATATTTACATGATACTGCAGAAGTAGTAGAGCTGAGCATGTCTAGAGAAGTGAAAGTAGAACGAGATGCCACGATTAGACGAGCTTCTACATGCATCCTTGGATCGGAGGTCAAGAAATTACGCAACCAAGAGGTCAAGTTGGTTAAAGTCCAATGCGGAGATGATCAAGGAGACGTGACTTGGGAGACTGAAGACAAGATACGTGCATCGTACACTTTCCTTTTTGATGGCATGTTCTTAACTTCTCCTTTTTCTATCGCTTTGTTTATACTTATTCTATCATTTAGCATATCCTTTCGATTATATCTTCGACCCTTAGGTAGAAAATCCTATGGTTGTAAACATGTGTTTGAGACATGTTATGTTTGGTGGATGCAAGTGGATGTAAGTGTTTGCTAGTGGTTGCTCGTGGATGCATTTACACACATTAGGCACTAGATCGGCTGAATCACTTTCATATTGCATATGAATGAGTGTGCATATTTAAGTTAATGGATGTATATCGAATGTGTTATCATATGGATGTTGCATTTGAATGAATAGTTCTGCACTCATACAGAAATGATATGTATCATTAGGATTCTTTTGCATACATAATGGAAGCATGGCACTATCATGTTTTGCATTAAGGAGGTCAACTGAATCATTAGACCGCCTAATCTTTGCATTAGATAGGGGACATACGCACACACTTTTGCATATGTTCATATAGCATTAGAAATCTTTTAAGGACAATGGATGCTTGTGGATGAAGGGTGAGTAGATGGACGATTGGATGGTAGAATACATTCTTCTTAACTTGAAGATTTTGGGGAAGAAATCCTTTAAGGAGGGGAGAATGTAACACCCCGTAATTTTAAAATAGGACATAAGGGATAATTAAAGAATACTTAATTTTTATAAGAAGAATTAAGGGAAACGGGTTGCGCCATTGCGTTCATCTCGGAATTTTGCTTCGGATAGAGTCCGAGTTTGCATAAAACGGATATAGTACGAAGAAGTTATGAAGCTTAGAATAATTCAAGAATTAACAAAATTTAAATTAAAATAATAATTAAAAATCAAAAACAAGTTCAAAAATCAAAATCACTAAAACCTGTGTAAACCGGAAATCTTGCGCTCTAGGGTGTCGACCCTCCTTAGGGGAGTCGACATACGTTTCGACCCCCCATCTGCCCAGATCTGGCAAACGTGTTTTTGAGTTCTAGGGCTGATGTTTCCTTCTGGGAATGGCTGGATGACATGTTTTTCTGGTTTGGATGGTTCTGATGGATCCTAATCTAATCTAAGGGTCCTAAAACACCTAGTACTCTTATAAAAAGACACCTAGACCTTACCCTAATTTCATTACACTAATCCATGGCACCTACATGCTGCTTTAGTCTAAATTAAACTAGCCTCTCTTCTCTTTTCTAAAGCAAATCAGAATTAGAGTATTCAAATTGGAAGATAAGAATCAAATGTTACAACAACAGTTTAACTAATCAAATTCAGAAATCAGAACTCAAAACTATCCTCTCTCCTAAATCCTATCACTGTGAGTCTATGTAACTTTCACATATAATTAATTAAAAAAGTGATTTTGATAGGATTGTAAATTGGATTTTATGAACATGCATGTAAGATAAATCATATCAAGTTTGTAAATTCCTATCTTTCAGATTCATACCCAAATCACTGTTATCATATGCCTAATTGGATCTATTTTATTGTTCTATGTCAGTTCATGTTTCATATATCTCTTTTATGCCAGTTTTGGTGACATGATTCTCTTCCCTTCTTCTTTTCCTTTTTAATGAGATTAGGCTAACTTCGAGCCTAACATATTAGGTTGAATTATACGTACGAATGACTAGGAATGTTGTGGAAAAAGTTTGGGAAAATATTGAATAATATGTAATTGGGCATAAATTGATTTGTAATCACTTAGTTGATTTGGGGCATAATTATGTATAACTTGTATACAGGAGATTTGGCGTAAGTTGGATGTGGGCATAATTAAATATAATTTGTATACATGAGGTTTGGCATAAATTGTTAATAACAATGAATGCAAATTGATTTGGGCGTAATTTGGCATAACATGCATACATAAGATTATTGGCCTAATTTGGATTAAAATTATGAATATAATTTAGATTGGAAATTATGGGTAATTGGGATATAATTTAATCCAGGATTTAAAGTTGGGACTTGAATCAAGAAAGTGATAATGAACGCCTAAGACTAGAGGTTAGATTCGAATTGCGATATAAGACCGCCCGGAACCGCCCAGAACCGCTCGGCACATCCAGCAACCGCAATTTTGTAATCTAATGTGAGAGGTCAAAGGTAGAAATTAGATACGTAATAATGCAAAGACACGAGGTTAGATTCGGATTGCAGTGTAAGACTGCCCGGAACCGCCCGGCATATCCAGCAACCGCAAAACGACAATCTAATTGGGAGGTCTTGCAAGTTTACGGTTATAATGAATTACTGAACAATAAACAAAGATAAGACATGTAGTAAGACAAGAGGGTTAAGAAGGTGACATGGGTGACATTTGAAATATAAGCAGAAGCACTTAACCAAGGTGAAACATGTGATTAGACATGGGAATAAAGAGGGGTTAAGTGGGAATCCCTAGTAGGGACCAAGATTAGGAGGGAAGCTTGTGTCAAGTGGGTGGACCCTTTTCAACTAGTAACCCATTTTAGTATCTATGTGAGCTCGAACTAGGGCGAGGACGGGACATGCTTACTGGTTTGATTGTAAGAGGTCAATAAAGAGTTATCGGTGGAAACGCAAGTCCAATGGAGTCATGTGCGTGCATGGGTCCGGTCTAGTAGGTAAGATGTTGTTGCATCGTGTAGGTATAAGCCGTGCATTTTTAGTAGTATCGGGTTGCCACTTTAGGGAGTGATACACCCTACTGTGGGACTAGCACGGGTATCTATGAGTTAGGGAGCCGATCGAAGGGGAGGGTAGTGGGTACAACTAGTGGAGATAGGAGCAGGCGACACCGATGACAGCAGCTAGGAGTACATGAAACTACCATTATTATTGTTATTATTATGATTAGTAAGAGGGATCAACTTTCAGTTGGAACTAGTATTGGTGCGGTGTAGGAATTATCTTATAGTGATTAGAAGCAAAATCATTGTTATATCTTGTTATACCTCACTTACCTTGTTTACCTTGTCATATCTACTTAAGTTACTGTCATCTCTTATTTCCAGTTTTTGTTCTTATCCTGTTACTTTACTGGTTATATTGTTAAAGCCACTAGACTCGTCGGACTTATGCCTGACCCCTTCTTGTTTCGCCTCTTTTCTTCCCCCCTCCCCCGGTCCTTAGGGTGGAACTAGTGGAGCTTGACTTGGATTTCTTTCTTCTTGAAGTGCTTGGAAATGTTGAAAGTAATGCTCAGCTTTATCTCTTTTCCATTATGGCTATTTGGAGTGGGATTATAGTTTTACTTTTATGTACTCTGATAATAATTTTGTACAAGATGGATATTTGTGTACTTGGCTTTAGCATATGGTTTTAATGTTGTAACCAGACATGTTTTGCTTTTTCGCTGCAATGAATAAATTTTGAAATTTTCTTAAGTACTATTTTATATATCTGTCTTGTGATATTATGTTCTACACTCTTATAATACTCCATGAAAGTTAATGCGTTCCCTTAGTGAGTGACATTAATGGACGTGGGGTGTTATAAAAAGTACACCTTCCTCCCTGCTATCTTTATCATGTCCAGACTTGGGGTCGAGATTATGGTTATTGTCACATATATCATCACCAATAATATGCAAATTCGGATCTTCATCGTTACCAGGCACCGAATAATCAGGCAACTCTTCAACAAATAAAAGATCCTCAACCTTCGCCTTATTCCCTTTAGAAACCTCAATATCCTGTCTGGCCATACTAAATTGCCCCAAGATTCTACTCTAAAGGGGTAGATGGATGGAAGGAAAATCCATGTCCGGTAACTTGCCACAATTATCACGATAGGCCAAAAAGAGAGCCTTTTCATAATATTCCGCCAACACGTCTGAAAGATGTACCCTCAAAAACAAGGAGATCATGTCTTGAGTTTCATAAATTATCCGCTTAGCATTGGAAAGTGTTGCCTGCTTTTTTCTCAACCTCTTTGCATGTTCAACCAATATATCCGACTTCTCATGCTTAAGGGCCAAAACTTTAGCAGCTAAGGAACTGTTACCGGCTCTTTCCTTCTCAAGAGACACTCTCAGCTGACTACATGCTTCCTCATTGTGGCTCTTTGCTAATGTTAAGTCACAAATCATAGACTCTAACGCAACCTTCTCTTGTTTGAGCTCTTTCATCTCACGAGATAATGAAGCCACCATTACTTCATCAATGTACCAACCTTTGGATATCTGAAAAAGAATAACGCAATGTTAACCCTTATATGAGGCCACCAAATGAAGAATTTGTGGGAACAAGATTATGAACCAAAATTTGATGCTTAACAAGATGAAGACAAAAACCAAACCAATCCATAAAATCACTTCAAAATATCAAAGCTTGGAAAACATTTCCAATTTTCCCCAGGATTTTAAAATTTCCATATTTTTAATCCAAAATCCATTTTCAAACCCTTCCTAATTTCCCAGAGTTTTAATTCCAAATCTATTTTAGATTCAGATTTAATACATCTGATTTTATATATATTATATATATTATATATATAAATTCTGATTGGTTATTTCCAATTACACTACAACAAAAACACCATATTACAACTTTAATTTTACAACTGTCAAAATAACATAGTTGTAATAAATGTTTTTTACAACTGTCAATTTCCTAAAGTTGTAATAAACATATTTTCAATAACTTTTCATTTTATTAGTTGTAATAGATGCCTATTACAAACTTCATGTTATAATATCTATATTTAATAACTAATTGTATTAATATTTAATAATAATTAATAATTAACTTAGGAATCAATAATATTTATTAATTATTATTAAATACTTAATAGTTAATAGGTAGTAATTTATTTTTAATAGCTAATGTACGTTAACTACTTATTAATTAATAATTTGTAACATAAGCTTTTAATAATTATTATTCGATTAATTAATCATTGTATCTTTTTCACTTGCTCATGGTAATAATAAATTAATAATTAATATTAACTATTAATACTCATTAACTAATAAATGTTTAATATTAAAATATAATCATTAGTGAATAATAATAATTTATTTTAAATATAAAATAAATATTATTGACAATTAATGTTAAATAATTAATAATAGCTATAACATTATAACTAATAAATAGTATTAATTATTTTACTTAAATAATTAATAAACAATAAATAATTTTAATAATTAATATTTAACATTCATAATTAGTATAATAAATAATATATAATAATAATTATCATTAAATAATTAATAATTAATTTTTAATAATAAATAATTAAGAACTAATCATTAATAATAATTATTAAGAAGTAATATATAATATTTATTATAAAAATGGATAAAATTTTAGTTACAACTAAAAAAAAAACTAGCTCTGCCTTGTTAAAAAATAAAACGGTTGCCCTCTTTTGGCGGAAGACGAAATTTTGGAGGAACACCAAATTTTGGCTCCAAAGTATCTAACTCAGGCCGGCCTGTCCACTTATCTAAATCAAAGTCGGTCCCCAATCATTCTCCATCACCTCAAAATCAGAGATATTCCAATGGCGGTCCCTTCGCCTTACTTTACGAAAAATGTAATTATCATGGCCTCTATATCCCAATCGCTTATCCGAACAGGCGATCGCTACCTCGCCTCGCTTCTGAAATTCATCGACGCGAACACCGCCTCTCTCTTAGATGGAACCCTAACTCTGAAACTGAACCCAGTTGGAATCGCTATCTGAGATCTTGCTGAACCGTTCATCCTCTTTAAGTGCCTTTTGAGACCGATTTCGCCTGACTTGGCGTTGTTTAGATGTCGTTCTGGTGGTATTGTATTATGATTTTGTTTTGGCATTTTGATGTAATAAACTCTGCAGCTTTATTTAATCGTTTTATTCTTTCTAAATTGGATTTTTTAAATCGTATTTTGATGTAATAAACTCTGCAGCTGTCGTTACTATAGTGCGCAGGCTGATGATAAATCGGATTCCCCCCTTATGCCATTACCTTTGAATTAAAACAACATGATTTCCATTTCTGCCTTGTGTTTTTGAAACTTAAAATTTTATTTCTTGATTGTTTTTCTCCTAAGAAAGTTATAGGGCTGAAATTGTTCAATGAATTGTTTTCTCACTTTTTTTAAAATACTACCGTGAACTTCAAATCTCGTTTTGAGAGGGGCTCTATCTCTGAGAAATTCATCTCAGTCTGTTGATATCACTATGGATGGTTAAGTTTCTGTCTCTAAGAAGTTGAAGGGGTAGAAGTCTGATTCGTGTTTTCCAGATTTTCGAGTAGTGATAGGGAATTGTTCTACAAAAAGGAACTCTCCTAATATTTTCACTCCAACTTTCCATCGAGTAATGATAGGGATTCATGGCCGCATATGTTAATCAAATACCATTATTACATCTAACCTTCCCTCGTGTTTCCACTTAAGTTGCTTTCAAGAAACTTCAAAATGAAGTTCATGAATGGCTTTTCAGGAAGTCTAAAGTAAGAAAATCGTTTGTTTATCTATATATACACCAAATACCAGGCTGAGTTAGGTGCATAACAAGTGACAAGCTAATCAAAAGATATGTATTTATGTGGGTATCTGCTAACAAACATTCATACTCATCCTTATTACATGCTACTATAATGTCAAATTTGCACATGTTAAGTGTACTTGTAGCCAACGATGAGATAAAGCAGCGAAGAATCATAAGAGCATTGCTTAAAGCTCGTGGAGTAACACTGGTTCAAGAGGCATTAAATGGCAAAGAAACCCTGAAGCTTGTTGATGATGGCTCAGCGTTTGATCTCATACTAATGGATAGAGATATGCCCGAAATGAATGGTGTTGTGGTAGGTTATTGTAGTTTTATTTTATAACTTTCGCTTGATATAGCAATAAAGTGTTTGTTGTCTCTAAACAGGCAATATTGTACCATTCAACAGATAACATAGAATACATACATATGATGCATCTTTATGAACTTATATAGCAAATTAATATTCTAGGTAAATAATAAAAGACTAAATTGGTTTTGTGAACGATTAATAACACTCTAAATTTAGAAGAATAAAAAAAGTGATGGCAACATATACTTGTGGAAATCACAAGTCAGCTTATTAAACTTATTAGTAGTTGAGCATTTATCATAATAATCTTATTCATGGCAGGCTGTGTTTATTTTGGTGTTGTTGATAGTAAACAGCTGTGTATATAATTATTGGCGGATATTACATAGGACAAATTAATATATTTCTATGTCACACAATTTGAACTAGAATCACAACATTGATCTAATTAGAAAAACGACCAAAGTATTAACATAATTACTTTTTTCCTCATTCATAGATGGATGAAGTTCCAAAAAGGTAAAGAGTATTGTATAAGCTCTCCTTTTATTAGTTTCAATATTATTTTTTCATAAAAGAGAGAATGTTATTTATCTATTATTTTGTGTAGGCAGTACCATTTACTTTGAAAAGAGAGTATCTTCAATTTGAAAAAACTATAAGATCAGACTCAAGGAGGCAGTATGAATACAAAGATGTTGATAGCCCAAATGTGTCAAGATCTTTATCAGATATATGGGTTTCCGAATCAAAACAGAAGGTATCACCTGATAGCACAAAGAAAGTTGATATTGTGGTATGAGATGTAAAACCCCGAATTTTCTGTTAACAATTAATTAACAAATTAAAGTATAATTAATTCTAAATGAAAGAATTTAGGGAAACGGGTTATGACATTGCGTTCGTCTCGGAATTATGCTTGAGATAGAGTCCGAGTTTGTATAAATCGGACTCCGTATGAAGAAGTTGTGGTCTTCGAAAGTTTAATAATTCGATTTAAAATTCAAACAGCACGAAACTAGTTCAAAATTCGAAAAACTGGACAAGAATTGGGCTAGGCGGGAAAATTCCCTTCCAGGACCCAGGTCGACCAGGGGGTCGACCTGGGGGTCAACCTAGGTACCTAGGTCGACCAGGGCGTCGACCTAGCGGTCGACCTACCCAGTCGACTTGGTCAGGCCTTGGCTGGCCTGGTCGGGTACTGAGCGATTTTCTGAGTTCTGGTGTGTCATTAGGGCTGATTTGTCACTTTCTAGGTGGCTCTTCTCGATGTGAATGGTCTAGATTCATCTATGATCATCTAACGGCTCTAATTAGTTCGAAATTCTATATAAACAACTTAAGTCTCCAACCGAAATTCACACAAAAATTAGAACCAGAGCCGTCATGCTGACGGGAGAAAACTGAGAGTGGCCTCCACTTGAAGAAAGCTAAGAGACGAATAAAATCTAATTCAATTAAAATCAAAACAACGCTTATCTACCCAAAGGAAAGCATCTCAGTTCCAGAATCCAGAACTCCAGTTCGTCGTTCGTTGTAAGTTTATTTATGTTTTGGGATGCGAATCAAAATTAATGTCATGCCATGGAAATAAATTGATAATAGAAAAATGTTTATTATGTTATATGTGGAATTGAATGATATTGATCTATGTATGTGGTTGTATTTTATTATCATATTGAATTGGGAATTAATGGATAAGTCTATTCATATGTATATGAACTTGGAGTATAACTGTTATGACAAGTTGTGTAGTTTATCATGTTATGCAAGCTTTAGGTTTTAAAATCATATCACATATGTGACCAAATGTTAGATCTACATGTTTATGTGTATATGTAAAACCTATGTCATATTTCAAGTTCACAGTTATTCATATGTTCGTGATTGATTTGTAAATTCACATATATGTAAGATGATTTAGTCTATGTTGCAAATTCACATATATGTAAGTTGGTCTATGTTGCAAATTCACATATATGTATGTTGATTTAGTCTACGTTGCAAGTTCACACCTATAATATTCATGTTGACTATTTTGCAAGTTCACACATATGGTGTTCATATTGACTATGCCGAAAATGCCAAGTTTACACCTATGTCATGTTTATATTAATGAATTTCTTTATGCCAATTTTGTGTATGCTAAATTAGGCTGAGTTTTTAGCCTAATTTTATATGTCAAAAATCATGCAGATGAAAATTAGGCTAAGATTGTTAGCCTAATATTTAGACGGGGTAACGTTGGAAAAAATTGGTAATTATAGGAAACTTGACATAAATTGGTGAAAAATCACATAGGTAATTTATGGCATGAAACGGTATAAATTATATACCTAAAATTAATGAACTTGATTAGAAACAAATCTGGGCAATGACATGAATTCTGGATAATATACATAAATAAAAATGTAAATTAAGAAAATATGAATATGCTTAACCCGAGGTTAGATTGAGTTATGATGTAAACCTGCCCAGACCCGCCCGGTTGTCTAGTAATCAGAACAATACCTATCTAATGTGGGAGGTTAAGGCATTGAGCCCAATAAGGACCCAAGGTTAGACTGGGTTACAGTGTAAACCTGCCCGGAACCGACCGACACATCCATTAACCGTAACAATACCTGTCTAATGTGAGTGGTTGGTGCTTTAACTAATTAAAGCTAAGGACAGACAAGTCAGGATGGTAGGGTTAAGTTAACTAAAACACTTAACCAATTCAACATGTTAATTAAACTGATGGGTTGGGTTAGGTAAATACAGATACTTAACCACTTAACATGTTTGACTAGAAAACCCTAGTAACCGGGACCCATTTCAGCAGTAACCCAATTAGGTATCATGGTACCCTGAAACTAGGCAGGGTGGGGCATGATTACTGGGATGATTGTAAGAGGTCAAAAGCGATGGCGGTTGGTGCAGTAGTGTAGGTTCTAACGGAGTGCGGGTGTGCACACACTTCGGAGCAGACAAACAAGGCACTGAGCATCAGTAATATAACCTATGCATTCTAGAATTGTGTCGGGCTGCCACCATGGGACTTGATACACCCCATAGTGGGACCAGCATAGGTATCTACAATCATGTGGGGTCATATGACATAGGAAGAAAACGTTGCGAGTAAGAGCCGATCGAATAAGGGATCACCTTGTCGTGAACACATGGTGCTAGTTAGGCTATTTAGTAGGTGCAGAGAAGTAATAGTGAGTGCGTTTAGTATAGTTTGTATTTCCTGCCATATCTTGTCTTATATTCTGGTATTGTCTTCTTCTTAATTTATGCAAGTCATGATCTTTTTATTGTTCTCATGCTAGAAATATAACTAGACTTACCAGACTTATGTCTGACCCATTCTCCTTTCGCTTTTTTCTTCCATTCCCCTCCAGGTCCACAGGGAGGAAACACCTCAGCTTAGTCAAAATTTTCATCCAGCTTGAAGAGAGAGAATGTATTGCTTGGATCTCTTTCGTTTGGGCTATGGATTTGGACATTCTATGGGGATTTATGCAGTTTTAATTATGTTTCATGCTTCTTTAAGTTTTAAATCAAGATACTATTATGGTTGTAATAATTGGAAGTTTGTTTTGAGGCAATTATGGAAGCGTTTTGTATGAACACGTATTTATGAAATAAAAGTCTGTTTGTTTTTCCGCTGCTTATATATATGTGTTTATATCTGTCTTGTGTTTTATCTGTGACTTTTACTTATAAACCTCCACTGAAGTTAAGGTATTCCCTATGTGAGTGACCTTAACGGAGGTGGGGTGTTTCACTTGGTATCAGAGCACAGGTTTACCAGATTAGATAAAGGTTTTTGAAACTATTTTCAAAAAGAAGTTTAAAGAAGCATTTTTTTTCAAGAAAAAGCGTTGTTTTTAAAAAGGCATAATTCCCCAAAGCCATATGCACTATCTCTTTATCCTTTTGTCTTGAATCTTTCCTTTTTGTTTCAGCATGTCTGGAGACCTTAACCTTCCAGAAGGAGTACCGGTACCTGGCTGGTTCCGAAGGTACCTAGAGGCTAGGGCCAATGACGCGGGCCCAGCAGACATTCCTCCTCCCTCAGTGGCAGCGGTTCCTCCTCCTCCTCCTCATGGAAATGCTTTCGCAAAGACGTGTAGAGACTTCAAGGCTATGGGTGGAAATGAATTTCGTGGAACTGAATCCTTTGTGGTAGAAAGGAACGGGCTGAAGGAGACCGAAGATTTGTTCGTCATCTTCGAAGTTGACGACAGGCAAAAGATACAGCTATCAGTGTGGTTGCTTTAAGACAAAGCTTCTTATTGTTGGGAGGTTACCCATGCTGAGAGGTCAGTGGAAACTTGGGAAGAATTCAGGACGAGGTTTGAGATGAAATTCCTCTCCCAAGCTGAAAGTAGCCTGTAGATGGAGAAGTTCCTAACTCTTAAACAAGGAAGTAGGACGATCAAGGAGTACGTCAATCAATTTAACCAACTGGCCAGATTTGGGCTGGATTTAGTAAACACCCAGCACAAGAAGGCTCTTTGCTTTGTCAAAGGTCTGAATGAGCCTCTACACAGCCTTGCTATGACCCATATACCCATGGGAACGACTTATGAAAGCTTGGTGGACATGGCGCTGCTACACGAGGAAGATAAAGGCAAGAAAGAGGCAAAGGTGGAAGTGCCTCAAGAAAAGAAAGAGGGTTTACAGGCTAAGAAAATAGACTTCAAGAAGGGCGGGAAGAACAACAAATCTCGTGAAAAGAGAAGGTGTAATTTCTGTGGCATTGTTGGACATATAGTGAAAGAATGTAGAAAGAAGAAGGCGAAGATGAATAGTGGTTGTTTCCATTGCGGCGAGACTAGACAGATGGCTCAGGACTGCCCAAAGAAGCGAGGGCAGGGACAAAGGACTGGATCCACTTCAGGAGGACAGGTTCACGCGCTGGTGGCACCTCCGCAGGAACAAGGTAGAAATATTTCTGTAGAAAGTGTAGTTTATCTCTATGATCATCCAGTTCGCACTCTCTTTGATTCTAGCGTTATTTCATCTGCTTTAGTAGAATCTTTGCACCTAGACACTAGTATGGTAGAAGATCCCTTGGTTGTTTCAAATCCAATTGGGGGCTCAGCTTATTTGTCGATGGTTTGTTTGGATTTGAAAATCTCTATTCTAAGTGTTGAGTTTAGATGTAGTGCCTTTGTTTTGGGCTTCTCGGGATATGGATTGATCTTACGCATGGACTGATTATCCCGTAATGGTGCCGTTCTTGATTTTGAGAAGAGAGTGGTTAGACTCTTGAGTTGGCTCCGTAACACTCTAGAAATTTCTTGTAATCCCTTGAATGCTATTGTGCTTAGTTATCTAGAGTCGCTCGATGATTCTGTTGAGAATTTGCAGTCGGTTAGAGTGGACCATGAATATCCGGATGTCTTTGAAGAGGTGAAGGGCTTACCTCCAAGGCGGGAAATATACTTCCGCATATATCTTGTTGATAATTCAAAGCCCGTAGCTTTACCTTTAGACACATGACTCCAAAGGAGAGAAAGGAGCTTAGTAAGCAAGTTAAGGAGCTTCTCGAGAAGGGGTTGATAAGGCGGAATATCTCGGAATGGGGTGATCCAGTGGTGTTCGCCACCAAAGCAGATGGCTCACTACGTCTTTGTGTGGACTATAGAGAGCTAAACAAGCTGACTAAGAAGAATAGACACCCGCTTCCCAGAATAGACGATTTGTTTGATCAGCTTGTAGGTGCTTCGGTTTTCTCCCAACTTGGTCTGACTACTGGGTTCCATTAGCTAAGGGTAGCTGAAGATAGCATTGATAAGACGGCGTTCAGAACCCCAGACGGTTTCTTCGAGTGGCTTGTCATTCCTTTCGGCTTGACAAACGCACCAGCTTATTTCGTAGACCTAATGAGTAGGGTGTTCATAGAATTCCTCAATAAGTTCGTGGTGGTCTTCGTAGACGATATTTTGATCTTCTCAAAGAATGAGGATGAACATGCTCAGCTTCTGAAGGAGATCATGGAAACTCTTCGAGTTCATCCGCTGAAAGCCAAATTCTCCAAGTGCCACTTTTGGAGAGAAGAAGTAAGGTTTCTTGGACGTGTAGTATCCAAAGACGGGTTAGCTGTGGACTCCGCGAAAGTGGCGACGGTGCAAGATTGGAAGGCACCAAGAAATGCAACCGAAGTCTGAAGCTTTCTCGAGCTAGCTGGTTTTTACCGAAAGTTCATTAGAGATTTCGCGAAAATCTCAGCTCCACTCACAAGTCTAACAAAGAAGAATTTAGCGTTCGCTTGGGATTTGGATTGCGAGTTTGCTTTCCAACGATTGAAAAGGGCTCTCACAACAACCCCAGTTCTTACATTGCCAGATGGAAGCAAGATGTTACATTATACACGGTTGCTTGTGGTACAGGACTTGGCGTTGTTCTGATGCAAGAACGGAAGGTAGTAGCTTATGGTGGAAGACAATTGAAAGTTCATGAAAAGAACTACCCAACCCATGATCTTGAGTTAGCCGCCATCGTCTTTGTGCTTAAGTCTTGGCGCCATTATCTCCCAGGTGAGAAGTTCGAATTATATACTGACCATAAATCATTGAAGTATCTTTTCTCGCAGAAAGATCTTAGCTTAAGACAACAAAGGTGGATGGTGTTTCTTGCCTCGTATGATTTTGAGATTTCCTATACTCCTGGCAAGGGTAGCAGATGCCTTGAGTAGAAAAAAGCTGACCTTAAGCCCTCTCTTTGTAGAAAGTCAAAGCTTGGAGTATATGGCTTGTTTTGACTTTAGGCCCTCCTCTGATTTTGTACCTGGTTTGCTGGCATCACTAGAACTACGACCCACTCTTTTAGACTCAATAGGGGCCGCACAACGTGAAGACCCTCATCTTGTTGATGTGATTGATAAGCTAATTAGGGATGAAACTTTCAATCACCTCAATAGGTACTCCATCGATGATAAGGGTTGGCTGAGGCGAGATGGAAGACTATGCGTCCCACAAGCAAGGGATTTGGTAAAGATGGTTCTCGAGGAAGCACACCATTCCAAGATGACAATACACCCAGGTGGAGACAAGATGTACAAGGACGTAAAGAAAATTTTCTTTTGGGGCGGCATGAAGAAAGATGTGGCAGATTTCGTTTCTAAGTGCATGATATGCCAATAGGTCAAGGCAGAACAAAAGAAGCCTAGAGGGCTGCTTCATCCTCTAGAAGTCCCGCAATGGAAGTGGGATAGCATTTTAATGGACTTCATTGATGGGTTGCCTAGGTTAAGAAGGGGAAATACTAGCATTTGGGTAATAGTGGACAGGCTCACAAAAAGTGCCCACTTTATACCTGTCAAGAGTAGAAGGACTGCCTCATCTCTAGCATCTCTTTATCTCAAGGAAATAGTTCGACTCCATGGACACTCCAGCATAGTGACTGACCGAGATCCTATCTTTACAAGCGAGTTTTGGCGGAGTCTACAAGAAGCTGTAGGCACACAGTTATGCATGGGCACGGCCTATCACCCCCAAACCGACGGTCAGACGGAAAGGGTGAACAGAGTGTTAGAAGATCTTTTAAGACTGTGCGTTCTTGACTTTGGAGGGACATGGGTGGATCATCTTCCTTTAGGGGAATTCTCCTACAACAACACCTACCAAGCCACCATCGGCATGGCGCCCTTCGAAGCTCTATATGGAAGACCGTGTCGATCACCAACTTGTTGGTGGGAGTCTACAGATAAGCTTATACTCGGGCCAGACATGATTAGAGAGACTTCAAAAAAAGTGGACTTGATACGAAGGAGAATGAAGGCTACCCAAGATAGACAGAAATCCTACGCAGACAAAAGAAAGACCTACCTTGAGTTTGAGGTTGGGGACAGGGTTTTCCTTAAGGTATCTCCTTTAAGGAACATCGTTCGCTTTGGATCCATAGGAAAACTAGCGCCAAGATTTGTAGGTCCGTTCCCCATCATCGAAAAGATTGGGAAGATGGCTTATAGAGTAGAGCTTCCCGAAAGGTTGGCTGGAATTCACAATGTCATTCACGTTTCTCACCTCCGGAAATGTTTACATGAATCTGCGGAAGTGGTGGAGCTAAGCAATCTAGAAGAAGCTGAAATAGAATGAGAAACAACTGTGAGGAGAGTTCCAACTCGAATCATAGGAATTGAAATCAAAAAGCTACGCAACCGTGAAGTCAAGCTTGTTAAAGTTCAATGGAGTGATGCCGAGGAAGACGCGACTTGGGAAACTGAGGACATAATATGCGCTTCCTACCCTTTTCTTTTTGAGGGTACATCTTTGATCTCTCTTTTTCCATAAGTTTATGCTTGTATCTACCTTTTAGTGTATCTTCACAGTCCTTTTTCTCCTAACTCCTTAGGTAGAAACTAATGGATGTAAACATGTTATGATTGATGGTTGCAAGTGGTTGCTAGTGGTTGCTCATGAATGCATATACACACACCCTAGGTATTAGATCGGCTCAGTCACTTCCATATTGCATATGCATATATGTATTCATATTTGTATGTGGTTGAAACTTGATATGTTGTCATATGGATGTCACATTTGTATGAATGGTTGCGCACTCATGTAGAATTACGAGTAGGGAAAAATTTGCATACATAATGGATTCATGACACTTACATGATTCGCATTAAGGAGGCCAACCGAATCAGTAGACCGCCTAATTTTGTATTAGATAAGGATATATACACACACTATGCATATGATCATGAAGCATTAGAAGTCTTTTAAGGACAATGGACGTCTGTGTTTGTTGGTTGAGTAGATGGACGATTGGATGTTAGGATATACGTTCTTCTAGACTTGAAGATTTCGGGGACGAAATCATTTAGGGAGAGGAGAATGTAACACCTTGAATTTTCTGTTAACAATAAATTAACAAATTAAAGTATAATTAATTCTAAATGAAAGAATTAAGGGAAACGGGTTACGCAATTGCGTTCGTCTCGGAATTCTGCTTGAGATAGATCCGAATTTGTGTAAATCGGACTCCCTATGAAGAACTTGTGGTCTTCAGAAGTTTCAGAATTCGATTTAAAATTCAAACAGCCCGAAACAAGTTCAAAATTCGAAAAACTGGACCAGAATTGGGCGGGGCGGGAAAATTCCCGCCCAGGTCGACCAGGGGGTCGACCTGGGTGGGGGTCGACCTACCTAGTCGACCTGGTCAGGTCTTGGCTGGCCTGGTCGTGTTCTGAGCAATTTTCTGAGTTCTAGTGTGTCATTAGGGCTGATTTTCACTTTCTGGTTGGCTCTTCTCGATGTGAATGGTCTAGATTCATCTATGATCATCTAACGGCTCTAATTAGTTTGAAATTCTACATAAACAACTTAAGTCTCTAACCTAAATTCGCACAAAAATTAAACCAGAGCCGTCATGCTGTCGGGAGAAAACTGAGAGTAGCCTCCACTTGAAGAAAGCTAAGAGACGAACATAATCTAATTCAATTAAAATCAAAACAATGTTTATCTTCCCAAAGGAAAGCATCTCAATTCCAGAACTTGGAATACAGAACTCAAGTTCGTCGTTCGTTGTAAGTTTAGTTATGTTTTGGGATGCGAATCAAAATTAATGTCATGCCTTGGAAATAAATTGATAATAGAACAATGTTTATTATGTTATATGTGGAATAGAATGATATAGATCTATGTCTGTGGTTCTATTTTATTATCATGTTGAATTGGGAATTAATGGATAAGTTTATTCATATGTATATGAACTTGGAGTATAACCTGTTATGACAAGTTGTGTAGTTTATCATGTTATGCAAGTTTTAGGTTGTAGAATCATATCACATATGTGACCAAATGTTAGATCTACATGTTTATGTGTATATGTAAAACCTATGTCATATTTCAAGTTCACACTTATTCATATGTTCGTGATTGATTTGTAAATTCACATATATGTAAGATGATTTAGTCTTTGTTGCAAATTCACATATATGTAAGTTCATTCAGTCTATGTTGCAAATTCACATATATGTATGTTGATTTAGTCTACGTTGCAAGTTCACACCTATGATATTCATGTTGACAATTTTGCAAGTTCACACCTATGGTGTTCATATTGACTATGCCGAAAATGCCAAGTTTACACCAATGTCATGTTTATATTAATGAATTTCTTTACGCCAATTTTGTGTATGCTAAATTAGGCTGAGTTTTTAGCCTAATATTATATGTCAAAAATCATGCGGACGAAAATTAGGCTAAGATTGTTAGCCTAATATTTAGACGGGGTAACGTTAGGAAAAATTAGTAATTATAGGAAACTTGACATAAATTGGTGAAAAATCACACAGGTAATTTATGGCATGAAACGGTATAAATTATATACCTAAAATTAATGAACTTGATTAGAAACAAATCTGGGCAATGACATGAATTTTGGATAATATACATAAATAAAAATGTAAATTCAGAAAATACGAATATGCTTAACCCGAGGTTAGATTGAGTTGTGATGTAAACCTGCTCGGACCCGCCCGGCTGTCCAGTAATCACAACAATACATATCTAATGTAGGAGGTTAAGTCATTGAGCCCAATAAGGACCCGAGGTTAGACTGGGTTATGGTGTAAACCTGCCCGGAACCGACTGGCACATCCAGTAACCGTAACAATACATGTCTAATGTGAGTGGTTGGTGCTTTAACTAATTAAAGCTAAGGACAGACAAGTCTGGATGGTAGGGTTAAGTTAATTAAAACACTTAACCAATTCAACATGTTAACTAAACTGATGGGTGGGGTTAGGTAAATACAGACACTTAACCACTTAACATGTTTGATTAGAAAACCCTAGTAACGGGGACCCATTTCAGCAATAAACTAATTAGGTATCATGGTACCCTGAAACTAGGCAGGGTGGGGCACGATTACTGGGCTGATTGTAAGCGGTCAAAAACGACGGCGGTTGGTGCAGCAGTGTAGGCTCTAACGGAGTGCGGGCGTGCACACACTTCGGAGCAGACAAACAGGGCACTGGGCATCAGTAGTATAACCTATGCATTCTAGAATTATGTCGGGCCGCCACCATGGGACTTGATACACCACATAGTGGGACCAGCATAGGTACCTACAATCATGTGGGGCTGTATGACACAGGAAGAACACGTTGCGAGTAAGAGCCGATCGAATAAGGGATCACCTTGCCATGAACACATGGTGCTAGTTAGGCTAGTTAGTAGGTGTAGTGAAGTAATAGTGAGTGCGTTTAATATAGTTAGTATTTCCTGCCATATCTTGTCTTATATTCTGGTATTATCCTGTTCTCAGCTTATGCAAGTCATGAGCTTTTTATTGTTCTCATGCTAGAAATATAACTAGACTTACCAGACTTATGTCTGATCCATTCTCCTTTCGCTTTCTTTTCTTCCGTTCCCCTCCCCAACCCGGTCCACAGGGAGGAAACACCTCAGCTTAGTCAGATTTTTCATCTAGCTTGAAGAGAGAGAATGTATTGCTTAGATCTCTTTCGTTTGGGCTATGGCTTTGGACATTCTATGGGGATTTATGCAGTTTTAATTATGTTTCATGCTTCTTTAAGTTTTAAATCAAGATAGTATTATGGTTGTAATCATTGGAAGTTTGTTTTGAGGCAATTATGGAAGTGTTTTGTATGAACACGTATTTATGATATGAAAGTTTGTTTTTTTGCTGTTTATATATATGTGTTTATTTCTGTCTTGTGTTTTATCTGTGACTTTTACTTATAAACCTCCACCGAAGTTAAGGTATTCCCTTTGTGAGTGACCTTAATGGAGGTGGGGTGTTTCATGAGACATAATACATGAAGACAGTGCTGAAAGCAAAGAACCCTGACTAAGCAACATAAGTATCAAGATTCAGTGTGCTGCTACTTACTATGATGGAAACACATTACCAACTCGTAAATTGAAATTGTGCAGTAGCATCGAAAAGCTGAATCAGTACTTGGAAGAATATAAGATTGACATTAGAGCAGGTGTTCCTGGAAAATACTTGCATGCCATGATTAGCGAAGATACTTAAGGTATTTTCTTAGAATCTTGATTTATAAACTCAAGTAATCTGGCAAGACTCAAATGTCTACAACACCAAAAAAAATATTAATGCCATTTGGCCATTTTTTTAATAATTAGTAAGAAAATATATTGTATTTTGTAGGATTTGAATTTCACTATTCCTGTAACATTATATTTTAATATATGCAGATAATGTATGCTTTGTTTCCACTCTAATGTACGCATTTTACCTAAGAGAAATGCATACAGACAATGAGTTTTTCTTCATGCTGGTCATTAGCATGAAGTGTGTAGGTTTGCATAGCTATATTGAGCTTAAATGGTTGGTTAAATCAAGCGACTTAAACGAATCAAATTTGATATTCATTGACGAGGTATGATATGAATTTAAATTGATAGTAATGCATTTTACAGCAAAGATATTGGTCAAAAATGAATTCTTTTGACATGAATACAGGTTGACCTATCTTATTACAATCAATTTGGAAGCTTAAAATTAGTATTTATAAATGGAAACACTATATCATCTGAACAAGAGGCAGATTATCATATATACTGATTGCTGGTCCAATATGTATATACTGATTGCGATAATTACAATGCAGGTGATATTGCTCAGAAATAATCATGACAACAAGAAACCTCAAAAGTTGATTTTCTTCTTTTAATTTTCATTTGTTACTGATATTGCTATTGTTATTATTATCATTTTCATTAGTTTTCGAATATTCGAATGACCCATAGATAGGATCAGGATGATGCCTCTTTTCTTCGTGGTGTTAATTTCATTCAAATTTCAACAACTTTGATGGCTCGGCTGTGTTCTATTTGGGCTGATCGCTTTAAATGGTTACTTATTCCTTTTTAAACGCATGGAAAAAAGAGAAGATATATGCACATGAGCTTTGTAGATTTCATAGGCGAATAAGCTTTGTAATTAGATTAAAGACTTTTAAAGGCAAATAAGGACAGTTGTAATTTTATACAGTTGTATGTGGTATATGATTTATAATTTGTATTCTAGATATAAAGTTGTGATTTTTATCAATGAATGGATTATGATGCCTTTAAACTTACACTATTTCTTATGTTATTTATCTATTTATTATTCCACATATAAAATATATATAGAATCTTATGCATATATTTTTTGGATATATTACAACTATAAAATAAATATTGTAATAAAATATACTACAACGGTTATAAATAGTTGTAAAAATTATAACAACAACGATGCATAACTGTTGTAATAAATTTTATTACAACGGTGGAAAAAAGTTGTAAAATATACATATTACAACTGTGTTGCAACTGTGCAAAAACGTTGTAAAATCTTTTAGTCTATTATAACTTCTTAATACACGACGGTTAGCCCACCATTGTATAATGTATATTACAACGGTTTTCCACCGTTGTAATATGGTCATTTTGTTGTAGTGTTATTATTAGACCGAAATTTGGTACTAACACCCAAATTCAGTGTAAAATCCTCACAATCACTAATCACAAAGAATAAATGCAGAAAAAGCAGTAAATCATAGGAGGCACACGAGATTTTTATAGTCATTCGGCTCAAACAAAACCATAGTCCACTTTATAGTTTCTTCAATCCTAAGAAATTACAAATACAATGCTGTCTTACAATCCGTAAGATTCATTCACATACAACATCCTTGTATTTTAATGAAGAAGTGGGGAAAAGAGAGTGATTTTATACACGAAATCCTCGTATTAATTTAGTTTAAGAAGCACAAAGCCCTTGTGTTGTAGCAATGGTGAATGCCGTGAAGAAATAGTGCCCAAAAGTCCTTTGAAAATTCTTAAATGGTGAATTTATAGAAGTAGAGGAGCTCCGGGTCGGATGCCACATGTCACGATCGGAGGATATCTCGAAGAATAGTGGGGAAACAACCCAAAATCATGCTATGCGAGGTGGCGTTCATGCCATGCAAGTAGGAGGAAGTTATGCCATAGGAATAGGTTAAAGAAAACTGTGCAGAACTCGCTCCAGGCGGATCGGATCGTTCCTCCCGATCGGAACCTCTGTCTCTGAACCGGGGTACCGCCTTGTTTTCTATGAACCCAAGGGCTTCGGGTCCTCCAAACTCCGAACTGAACCGAACCAATGCCTCCGAACCGAACCGATCTGATGCCTTCCCCATCCAAAGCCAAGCCGAGTTGTCGAGTCAGGTCTCTTCCAATCCGACCCGTATATATGATCCGGCCCGGGGTGTCCGATCCGATCCGGGGCTATGCCAATGCCAAAATTCAAGTTCTCATTCTGTGCACGTTCACGGAAACAGGCGTAACTTCCAAACCGTAAGTCCGTTTTGCCCAAACGAAAGCTCTACTCGAATCTAATTCAGAGGGCTACAAGATTACAAGCAAAGCTCCATAATTAATGTTTTCAGGCCCAAAAGAGGTCATTTTATAGGAGTTTCGATCCACTCTTTGTTTGTGATGCGACTTTAGCAAAATAGCTCCCTGTCTTCTGACGATGTTCTTAACGCCATGTGTGACTGCTTTGACTAAAAAGTGTGTCAACAATTATATTCTTATTTGATTATAATTACAAATCAACACATCCAATATATAATATAATAATTTCAATATCAATATAATTTTGGGTAAAATTATTTCATGTACCCTCTTTTCAAAACATACTGTGTCGGTTCATCGTATTTGAGTGTTTAGAAACCCTTATCGATATTGTGGTGCCCCACTACCGATCCAGAATTCATAATCCATTCAACCAATAAATCTCCATAATATAAAAATCATTTTTATAAAATCTACAAATACTCTCAAACCCAATATAGGATATTATTAATGCCGTCTTTATTGAGTTATGTCACAGAGCCAAGGCAATCGCTTAACCTTCAGCTCTGATACCACTGTAACGAACTCAAATTTTCAACCCCGAAAATCGCCATAAATACCAAGGTCGACTATTCAAGAATCGAAAATATCGAAATGTCAATAGAAAGACGTTAGAGGGTGAGAAATATAAAGAAAGAAAGTTAGAATAGAAGAAGGAGAAGAACATAACAACAGAATCAGAGTAACACGAATCTCACAGCAGAACAAATAAATATATTATATAATATAAATTTAAAATAAAACCAGTATTTGTATACAATACCATTATCAAAGTACAACACTTACAACACAACGGAAATAAACAATAGATATATACTCCTAAAGCCTCCTCCTCATCTCTCCAAGTATATCTGTAAAATCCCGACTACTTGACTGCCCGTACAAAATTAGGCACCCAAGAGTTTAGGGAAAACAAACAAAATAAACACTAGGTCAGTCATGTGACTAGTGTGAGTAAACTCCAACCATTTGTTTAACTTTTAAAATCCTTTTAAAAGAAAGAATGATTGTAAGACCGATCAACACATAAATACGGATGGTTTTTGCCGTACGATAATCCAAAAATATTCTTTTCTAAAATCGTACTTTTCTGATATTATAATAATGTCTAAATCAAGTAAATAACAATCTAGCAGAACGCTTTCATCTTACTCTCTACATATATAATACACAATCAACAACTACAGACTCTTACTGGGTAATGTATTTCCTACTATGACAAGGTATTGAACCACCTTTCGATCAGTGTACTCTAGAAGCAATACACTGGAGTTCAATTAGAACATCTTGTAACTCGACCACACATGACCGGCCATTCATTTCGCTTGAATGTTCCAAATATATTGTCACCTTACGGTATGTATACTAACATAACTGTTCCCGGGAGATACAGAATTGAAAGTAGTAACAAATATGAATATTCTTTAGATGGTGACAATATACCCTAATTGGGTGTGACCCACTTAGCCATGCTGCATGCCCGATTTTTCTCATTTCCCAGTTGATGAGGCTCGAGGCCATAACTTATCACTATACAGATCACATCTTTATTTACTTTGAATGTCACATCATCATACCCGCCAAATCACAAATTGATTTCACCAAAAATAACACGGATGTAAGCTAAGAGAAACGAATTCCTCTGCCACCAACGTAATACATTTGAAACGATCAACTTACGTGATCTACCAGATATACTCTGTGAGACATTCATCCATTCAAGTTGTCATGGGACTGGACAACCCGAAGGAATTATTCTGTAAATCAATCTTAGGCAATTTCTACCTAGGATCGCCAGAATACCCTTGCAGAAACTCCGTCTTCAATTGTCTTCGATCTATTTGATTCGAAATGATAATGCCCATACGGAGTGGTTTTCAGATAATAAATCTGATCCCGGTCTCTCCGTATTGACAACCAAAATGGTCAAAAACTTTGATAATCGGTTATTTAACTATCAAAGGAAAACATGTATACAAACAGCGGCTGAATTCCCAAATGGAGACCTTACCGATCAATCATCATTTCAATCCCCAATTTCCCTTTAATATCTTTACCCAAATATTTTTTCAGCTCGCTTAGCCTCTCACGATTTCTTGGAAAAACGTTTTCATTTAATTTAAATTATTTATTTTCTATATTTCAAAAAATATATCTAATCAATATCGGAAAACATTTCCATTTCTTATCGTGCACCATTACTCTTCTCTATCCATTAGTCACTAATTGTAAATTAGTAAGAGAACAATTCTTTAAGTATAAACCCCGAAGGCCGAAACCAACATCAGATCAATACCTAGAAAGCCGTTTAACTTAACTAGTCTCCAGTTAGTTTCAAATTTCCTTAACTCCATTTAAATCTGCAAAACGTTTGCTTTTAAATCATTATTACTTTAAAAAGTGAATATTACTTCTTTATAGAAACAAAAACTCATTTTATTAAAACAAATCTTGATTTAAATCAATATTTGAATTACAATTTAAAATTCCATTTATCTAGTTCTTTTATAAATTCGTATTCGCATTTCACTCTACGTACTCCATTTATAAATCAACTTCCTATTAAATAAATATCAAGTTTATAACTTAAATCTCGATTTCCTATTTAGTTACTAATTATTTATTTTATAGAAAATATTAACTATCTTGCCAATTACTGAATTATATAATATATAATTTATAAGAATCAATCATTTGAATAACATTCGACATCGTCGAATTTAAATTACAAATCCTTATTGATTTGTTTTAATTCTATTCCCATTTTGAATATCGAAATAATTTCATTGTTTTCTCTCTAAACGATTTCCATTTTTCTTTATAAATAAATTATTTTCTTGAATTTATATTTTTTAAACTTTTTAATAATCATCATTTTCCTTCGTTTATAAATCAAATTACTTGTTTTTATAAAATCAAAAACAAGTTATTATATTCTAACTAATCGAAATTCCATTTCTATTTAAAAATAGAAATTCCTTTTTGAAACCCCAATTTCTTTTCCAATATAATTTGAAATATTTTATGGTATTTAAATACCAATTATTTCAGGTCAATGTTATTCAAACATCCCGAAAGACACAATAATCAATCACCGATTATTTGTCACATCATATAATGTAATATATGAAAATCAACAATAAAATTATTGAGGAATCCAGTTGGATCCCTCCAACATGTTTCCCTGCATCCATAGATGTTAATAAATATAAATAAATCCCAATTTCATATCAATATGAAATATAAGAACAAACAGATTTAGTAATTAATCAATGATTTATATATATAACTATATATATTATTTCAACCAATTAATTAGCAAATCAACCAAACAACCATCACACACAGAATTCAATCATCTTTATCAATATTTAATAATGTTTATAAGATTATAAAAATAGACACAGTTAGTGAGTTTACTCACCGTGATCGTTTATCCTTAAATAATGATTGATGTTTGATTAATCCGATAATGTGTTTTATCCTGCCATAACTTCTAATGAGCTCTAAATGGCTCCATGTCAGTTCCATTGTGTAATCTACTTCCATACGATCCCAACGGATCCTGTTTTGTTTGAATTTCGTTAATGTATGAGCAAGATACAAAAATTTAAAGTGAATACATTATTTAATTTGAATTTAATTTAATTAAACTTCAAATTGGACTTTACCGGTCGATTTTCAAACGGCTCGTGTTACGATTCCAACCCACCAAAATCAACCATTATCAACGTTCTATCCTTCTTCCCCCAATTAATTCCTACTCTAACATTTCACCAAATATTTCTATTTTTTATTTCTTGCGTGGTACCTCTTCTATATTTTTAGTGTTGGGATTCATTTTTTTTATTGGGCTTTAGCTAAATTGTCGGCCCATTTCTTCCTTTGAAACTCGACCCGCCACGCACTGTGTCCTCCTCTTCCACTTAAGAAAACTACAACTCCTATACTCCTATGCGAGCTCCAGTATGTTTATTTCCACCAAATAATTTGAACGCATCCCCCTTTTTAAAACCTCCATTCCCTTATTCGCATTTCCCATTTTCTCACGCACATAGCAACCTACCTCTCCTTCACATCCCATTTAAATGCCTCCAGTACACGTTGAACTTTGAACCGCCATTCAGTGTATACCCTCCATGCTATACATACTGCTCATGTAATTACCTATTCACCATTCCAAACCTTCCAATCCTTTCATAGTCTTCATCTGTTCACAATTTAACAAACCACTCCCGCTCCTACCGTCGTTCTTTACTTCAGAAACTCCTTCAGCCCATCACCTTGCTGCAAGTTTTATTCACGTCCAATTATCTTTCTCTCCGTACACATATTAGCCAATTCACATGCTTTATTCCAGCTCCATCTCTTCGTGGCTACAACGATGAACGCTACCCGAACACCTACCGGATCGCACCAAATTTTGGCGGCAGGGACTTCTCACTTCAACAAATCTCAACACTCTCCTCCTCGACCCATACCGAGCCTAAACCGCCATTATCTTTAGCCTAGGGCCGCTGTTAAAAAGGCAAGCTTATAAAATATCTGTCGCACCTATTAAACCAGCATCAGACTGAAGAGAATTTCTATGGAAATTTAAATATAGTTATTTCAAATTTTTTTGAGCATTGTTTGATGGGTTTAGATTTTTAAAAGCCATAAAATTTGCAGCCATTGAGTTTGTTGTTGAACCAAACGAACTGTTGTAATGAGAGGAGATGTATATATAATGTTAGACAACGTTGCTATTAAGTATTAGGTTGTAGGGTAGCGCGCTATGTATAGGTTTGCAGACTTTTTTATTTGCCTTCTCAGTGAAGTAATAGGCTGTGTTTTGCGTTCAAAATGGGACAGTGTACCCAAAGCTTAATCACGAAGGGAACAAATATATACTTTTATCATCACTATACAACCTTTCATTACTGACATGAAAGATCATCCCAAGATTAGACAGAACATGGATACCTGCTTCCTTTGTACAGATTTTGCCATTTTTCATGTTTGTCAAAGATCCACTAATATGCTTTTAGGATTTCATTTATTTACGACTGTTACGGACAAAAATAAAAACACAACTGTGTCAAGCAATGTGTTACCCTCCCAAAAATATTAGAATAGACAGGTTAACTTAATCTGTGGAATCCCAAAATGCTGATATAGGGTGTAAAATACTCTAAATAAGAAGTTCTTTATTTTCCCAAAATAAAAATTACAGAAAAATTCTAAAAATTAAATTATAACTACGTCTCAAATATCTTGCCCAAATTCAAAACCAATATTTAATTATAATCAAATATATCATTATGGTTTATAAACGATTCCATAGATACTATTTGAAAATCTGATTTGGACGTAACTTACAATCTACAACACGAAATCTCGATTTTTAGTTCTACTAGAAAAATATATTTTAATAGATGTCAACGTCTCTTGTTTCGAAGAAATCTGGCTTATTACGAATCCTGTACATTTAGTTGAAGTTCAAATAATTGAATTATGAACTACCGCGACGTTACGAGTTCAAATCGTCGAATTACGAACTACCACGATGTTACGAGTACAAATCGTCGAATTACGAACTACTACAATACGTTCAACCATCGTTTATATAAATTTATTCGTTATTCTAATTCGAATATAACTACATTAAATTTATTAAATTATCCAATTTACACAAAATTGCCATTTCAGCTATTTTCGACTATTTTGAAAATAAATTATATTATCTAATTCATATACTATTGTGAATTCAACTATTTCCGACCGTTTCGAAAATAAATATATTATTTCAATATCTATATTAATTTATATAAATCAGAATTATTTAATTCAAATCAATTAAATTATCGAACCATATATTATAATAAATAATTAAATAAATTATTAAATCACAAAAATTCCAGGACGTTACATTCCTTTCCTCTTAAAAGAATTTCGTCGCCCAAATTACTAGGGTAAGAAAAATGCTGCCAACTCTATTATCCAGATTAAAATCATTTGTTCTAATTTTTAACTTCAGTTCAAACTAAACCATCTACTCTCAATTAAAATATTAACTCATTTCTATTAACAAAATTTTTTAATAATTCTGAAAATTTTCTAACACCTTAAATTTCTGAAAAGTTCGCCAGCGTCTCCTTTGTATGGCTCAATCGATATGACTACAACTCGCCTCTCTAGGCCTTCTTCATTCCAAAAGTAAATCAAATAGCCCAGCGTCTAGCCAAACAGGTTCATAAAAATTTCATACTCAATATAATATAAACTTGTACCTTTTTTGTTGGGCATATCATTCTATCACTTCTGTCTGCTATCAATCCAGCATATACAAATGCATCCCCCAATTGCTATTAACTCAATTCATCCTTGAACTAGATCATTTGCTTATAACTAAGCCAAATTCCATTCACGCTCCCATTCTAATCTTAAATTCCAAATTCTTACTCAACTATTCCATAACCAAGTTTAGTTCCATCCCAAAATCTTATCTCACAAATTCCATTGCTTCACCAAGTTAAATTCAAAATGATTTCCAATTAATTGGCTCAATTCAATTCCAATTTTATTTAACTTAGTTTTTAAGTTAATTTCGAATTTATTTACTCACTTTTACTAGTTTAATCTATTTAACTTCATAAGTTAAATTTAAATTTCAGAATTCAAATTCCTAGGCTTTATTTCAAGCCAGTTTGAAATCATATACATTAATACATAACAATAGCAATTCAAAACATTTGAATTTTTAAACAACTTGTTCTCTCAAAAAAATTCAAAAACAAAATCTTTGGAAGTAATCCGCAAATTAGAAACTCGAAAACAAACACTGGTGATGTTGCAGTGATCATCAGAATTATTTTCCAACGATCGAAGTGAGTTCAATACTATATAACTTTCAAAACTCGTTTTTAAACACTTATATTATGAAATCACTTCAAAATATCAACTTGGAAAACATTTCCAATTTTCTCCAGGAATTTAAAATTTCCTTATTTTTAATCCAAAATCCATTTTCAAACCTTTTCCAATTTCCCAGAGTTTTAATTCCAAATCTATTTTAGATTCAGATTTAATACATCTGATTTCATATATATTATACTTATATAAATTCTGATTGGTTATTTATATTCATTCCAATTATAATCTCATTCGATTATAATAACAAATCAACATATCCAATATATATTATAACAATTTCAATATCAATATAATTTTGGATAAAATTATTTCATGTACCCTCTTTTCAAAACATACTGTGTCGATTCATTGTATTTGAGTGTTTAGAAACCCTTATCGATATTGTGGTGCCCAACTGTCAGTCCAGAATTTATTATCCATTCAACCAATAAATCTCCACAATATAAAAATCATTTTTATAAAATCTACAAATATGCTCTCTCATATATATACACTCAAACACAATCTAGGATATTACTAATCCCATCTTTATTGAGTTACGTCACAGAGCCAAGGCAATCACGTAACCTTCAGCTCTCATACCACTGTAACGAACACGAATTTTTGACCTTGAGAATCGACACAAATACCAAGGTCGGCTATTCAAGAATCGAAAATACTGGAACGTCAATGGAAAGAAGTTAGAGGGTGAGAAGTAGAAAGAAAGAAAGTTAGTATAAAATAAGGTGAAGAACATAACAACAAAATCAGATTAACACGAAGCTCACAGTAGAACGAATAAATATATTATATAACATAACTTTGAAATAAAACCAGTATCTGTATACAATACCATTATCGGAGCACAACACTTACAACACAGCGGAAATAAACAATAGCTATATAATCCTGAAGCCTCCTGCTCCAGCTCTCTAAGTATATCTGTAAAATCCCGACTACTTGACTGCCCATACAAAATTGGGCACTCAAGAGTTTAGGGAAAACAAAACAAAGTAAACTCTGGGTCAGTAATGTGACTGGTGTGAGTAAACTCCAACCATTTTTTTTAACTTTTAAAATCCTTTTAAAAGAAAGAATAATCGTAAGACCGATCCACACATAAACACAGATGGTTTTTACCTTACGATAACCCAAAAACATTCTCTTCTAAAACCATACTTTTCTAGATATTATAATAATGTCTAAATCAAGTAAATAGCAATCTAGCAGAATGCTTTCATCTCACGCTCTACATATATAATATACAATCAAAAACCGCGGACTCTTATTGGGTAATGGATCTTCAACTATGAAAAGTTATGAAACCACCTTTCAATCCGTGTACTCTCGAAGCGATACACTGGAGTTCAACAAGAACATCTTGTAACTCGGCCACATGTAATCGACCATTCATTTCACTTGAATGTTCTGAATATATTGTCACCTTATAGTTGGTATACCAACATAACCGTTCTCGGAGGATACAGAATTGAAAGAAGTAACAAATATGAATATTCTCTAGATGATGACAATATACCCTAATTGGGTGCGACCCACTTAGTTATGCTATATGCCCATTTTTGTCATTTCTCGGTTGATGAGGCTCAAGGCTATAATGTATCACTATATAGACCACATCTTTATTTACTTTGAATGTCACATCATCATACCAATCTAATCACAAATCGATTTCACCAAAAATACCACCGGTATAAGTTAAGAGAAACAAATTCCTCCGCCACCAACGTAAATACGTTTGAAACGATCAACTTACGCGATCTACCATATATACTCTGTCAGACATTCATCCATTCAAGTTGTCCTAGGACTAGACAACCCAAAGGAATTATTCTGTAAACCCATCTTGGGCAACTTCTACCTAGGATTGCCAGAATAACCCATATAAACTCTGTCTTCAATTGTCTTCGATCTATTTGATTCGAAACGATAATGCCTATACGGAGTGGTTTTCAGATAATAAATCTGATCCCGGTCCCTCCCTATTGACAACGAAAATGGCCAAAAACTTTGATAGTCGGTTATTTAACTATCAAGGAAAACATGCGTACAAACAACAGTCGTATTCACAAATGGAAATCTAACAACCCAGAAAATCAAAACCAATTTAAAAGTTTTATTTTAGCTATTTTAATGTATTTTGAATATTTAAAATGATTTATTTTATATAATAACGACTAAAAATTTATTTTAAAATAAGTTAGAACGAATAAATTTAATTTAGTTATATAACGAGCCTGAAATGGCGCAGCAGTTTGAAAATTCGATTTCAAATTTCAAATGAATGTACATGACACAAAATAAATCGGATTTCAGTAAAATCAGAAGTATTTGAATCCATTTAAAAATATATTTCCAACGAATGTGAAAAATCCAGATTTCATAACGGGAATAAAAAGTTATGTCCAGTTAAAATTCAGAATAATCGTTATGGAATTTAATATAATATATAGCCCTTAAAAATAGCCAATTTGGCAAATGACCTCTGTGCTCGACGAAACCACTTTTGTTGGATCCGAAATTTCAAATTATTTCTAGATTTCAGTTCTCATAATTTTTGGAATTAATATGTGAGCGTGACAAAAGAAAACGTGTTTGACAGTTTTAGTTTGAATTGGATCGACTTGAAAATGACTGTTTTTCAAATGGTCTCCAAATACGACGAAATTAGTTTTGTTATGACCGTATCGTCAAAATATAGTTAGATTTATTTTTTTCGAATTTTCAAAGTCAGTATGTGGCCTTGGTAAATTAAAATGTACATCCAAATTCAATATATATTGATTTATATCTTAATTTAAACGAAAACCGATCGTAACGATCGAATCGGCTTACCGGGCATATCCCATTGTGTCCGAAATGAGGGTAATTAGCAAAGGGTGACAGTCGTTGTGATTCATTTGGAGTTAGAAGCCATAAGCAAGCAATAAAGGAATATAATATAATATAATATAATATATATTTATAAATATCATTCCCAACCCCAAGTCAAACGGTCAAACCCCCCTCCCCTAAATCGGTCGTTTAGAAACTCGACATAATAAAAACCACTCATCTTTCAACCGACGCCCCTCACACGTTGCCGCCGCCACCGCTATGCGCGCACCCCTCCCTCCGCCTCCTCCATCGGCGACCCCCTCCCCCTTCCCTCTCATCTCTCATTTCCCCTACTATGTGACGTCGCCCCCCATTCCCGGGAAACCCTAGCCACCTCAGGCCATGACAGGCCATGCCATCACCCCCAACCGCTCGACCTTTCCTCCGCCTCTCCTGAGCTCTACAGCCGCCAACGTCACGCCTCCTCCTATTATTTAAAACACGTCCAACCCTAAATCCTAGCTCCACAGCACCACCGCCGACCTCCAGAGGCACCGCCGCCGCTTGACCTCACCCAGCATCGCATGTGAGTTTTTATTTTTATTTTTATTTATGTAAATAAAAATGTTATTTTTTTATGTATAACATGGAAATAAAAATGTGATTTTTATATATGTAGCGAAATAAAAATATGAATTTTATTATATAAACATCGATAAAAATATGATTTTTATCATATAAAGAAAATATTTTTATAAGTATGAAAATTGGATTTTTCTTTATATGAATAGCTTATAAAAATTGGATTTTTGTTTATATCATTAGCGTATCAAATTGGATTTTTCTTTATATGAATAGCGTATAAAAATTGGATTTTTCTTTATATGAGTAGCGTATAAAAATTGGATTTTTATTATATTAATAGAAAAATAAAAGTATGATTTTTATTTTTGAATGTCATTATAAAAGTATAATGTATAGAGATATAAAAATATAATTTTTAGCGATGTAAAAATATGATTTTTATAATATAACAACGTTATAAAAATATGATTTTTATAAACATCGTTATAAAAATATGATTTTTATATATACAGTAGTGTTATAAAAAAAATGATTTTTATATGTACAGTAGCGTTATAAAAATGTGATTTTTATATATGTAGCAGCGTTATAAAAATATGATTTTTAAGATGTAAACATCGCACTAAAAATGTGATTTTTAGTATAAATTGCGTGAAACAGATTACGTTGGGACCACGATGAAGTACACTGTGCATTGGAAACAAATACAAATCTAAACCGTTCAAAAATAAACAATGGAGGAGCAGAAACCAAAGGTGAGAACTTCTCACTCTAATTTTATTTATAGTTAAATATATATACTAGGATGCAGGCGGTGCTTAATAGCACCCACCCATTTGATTGAAACCGTGGATGTTTGGTTGTTGGTTTGGATTGATTTAATTGGTTGAATTTGTTTTGGGATGTGAATGGAATTGATTGAATTTGGTTTGTGTATGGCGCGAGCCATTATTAGGTGCGGGATAAGGCTAAATCTTATTCCGGTTCTAGTATCGCACCATTATGCTGCCGAAATTTTCTAAAATAAAATGTGTTAGTTAAAAATAACATTTTTAATGTGTATATGAACTATTAAAAATATTCATCTATTGAACAAAATATATGAACAACAAAAATATCATTTTTATTGAATGTATGAACTATTAAAAATATTCATGTATTGAAATAAACATTTTATCATTAAAATTTATATTATTTAACATACATATGAAAGGCAAAAATTCTCGTGAAATGAAAATAAATATTCATTTACAAATTAAATGATTTGTTTATGTACACTCGTTTGACTTACATTGATTGGGACGATATATTTTACACATCGCCCAACTGCACAAATAAAATCAGTATTTGTTGGTTGAAACCCCATATGGGTATTGTGATGATATTTAGCATACACTAATCCCAATTGTTTATTTGTATGTCAATCGATGGGTTGACAAACTGTTTTAAGCGTTAATTACTTATATTTAACGCTTATGCAGTTGTGTAATGCACTCTGGATGATGGTTTATTGGTTTTGAATTGTGTTGTATACATGTGTTGTACGAAATCCATATAAATAAATTATATGGTCACTTACTGGGTTTGATTCCAATTTGGAAAATAATGAATAATTTAAAATAATATTTAATAAAGGATTAAAATCTGATTTTAGTGCCCGATTTTGGATGGATACGAAAATATTGAAATATATGAAGTCGTGTTGATTAGATTTTGCATCATTTTAACACGATCGATATTTATATCAATTTTATTCATTTTTGTAATGAATATAAAAAAGGAAATGATTTCAAAATCTAATATTTTGAAAATATTATCATTTATATATTATAATGATAAGGAGAATTAAATTTTGGTTTAAAATGGAAAATGAAGTTGGAATCATTTTGAAACGAAATTATAAACGATTTATAAAATGTGTTTTAAATGGAAACCGATGAAATATATAATATATATATATATATTATTTATGTTTAATAGCCTGAATAGAACGCGCCACGCCGCGACCGTTCACGAATTTCGACCATTGACTTCGAATTGATATTATGGGAGATCCGACCGTCGGATTCTCCTAAAACCGGAACCATTGAGTTCGTATCGAAAAGAGCTTTCCAAAAAATATAAGAGATTTGAAATCTAACGGTTGGATTTGGAATTATGTCCAAACCAAGTTTGGAAAAGGTCGTTGTAAGTGCAGTTCGATGACCGTTTATGGAAATCGACTAAAAGTGCCTTAATAAAATTATTAAAAATATCGATAATTTGTGTAAAATTATAACAAATGATTTGGAAACAATTGGGATGAAAAATTCCATATTTGAAAAGATAAAAATATATTTTTATCGAAATGAACTAATTATCTACTAGAATTTGTTAGATCAAAATTTGGACCTAACACCCAAATTGTTGTGAATGTTATAGAATTTCAAATGAAGAACGAGGAAAGAGAAAATAACACATAGAATTTATAGTGGTTCGGCGTTAACGAGCCTACGTCCACTTTATATATTATTGATTATGCTTTTAAAGCTAATACAACAAGGATTTCTCTCAATATTTCAGCAGTTTGACAACAATGGCGGATTCAGTACTCACTATTGCCAAAAGGATCCCCAAAAATGCCAAGCTTCGGGCTAATTATAGCTGATTTTGTCAGGCGGGTCGTGGTAACACGTGGCACGAATCCCGAGAACACCGGATCGAATCGCCATCGTTGAGGAAATAGTCAAATTAGCCGTTGTGGACAGGTGTCGTGATCTGCTTGAAATTCGGATCGTGCAAATGGGGAGAATTGGTCCAAGTGATGGTTAGGGACACGTGTCGCCAGATCCGTGCGATTCGGATCGCTGAAGACTAGCTCGCGCTTGAACGGGTCAGGGGGTTCGCCATGCACCAGGGGATCGGATCGGTTCGCTCTGGGCAACAACAGATGCTCGGATCGCCTAGAGGCGTCGCTTCGCTGATGACATGGGGGCGATCCGCCTTGTCACGATCCCCCGTGGGCGATCCATCGAGTCGCGATCCTCCGTGGGCGATCCGTCGAGACGCAATTCTCCGCGAGCGAGTTGATAGTATGCGATCTGTTCCTCCATGCCCTTAGATATCGTGGTTTCATGCTTTCTTCTTATGAATGATCCTGGATGGCTTGGTCAAAAAGATAGCCAACAGAATTATAATCCAATTACTTTTAAATAAATAAATTGGATTGAGAATGGGTTTTAATATAACCAGGACTTCCAATATATGAACTGGAGTGGATTTTAATGTAAATCATCTTCGGAATATTTCAAAGTTGGATTTCATGATTATACGGATATTGTTATGGAAATTTGGAAGATATAGTTATATCTTTATTTTCAATATGATATTTGTTGGTTTTAGAATTTGATATTGAATATAAGCCGATATAATTTCAATGTAGAACCTTGTACTTGATATCGAATTGGATTTTGGGTTTGTTGTGGGTGGCGTCTTAAATAACACTGTTCTTAAACCCGGCTGAGAAAAAGAATAATTCTTTTAATTAAGATTTAGTGAAGTGTCCCAGTTAATTAATATTTAGTTGGAATTGAATAAAAGAATTAGATTTTGGTTTTGTCGTGAATGGTGTTTTCAGTAACACTGTTCTTGAACCCCGTGTGAAAAGAATAAATCTTTTAATTAATATTATTAGATTTTCCAGTTATATTTTGTAACTGGAATAAAATGGAATTGTAGTTGGGTTTATTGTGAACTGTGTTTTTAATGACATTCGTTCTTTAACCAATAAACAGTGAAATGTGATTTGGAATTTATAAATCTTTTTATTAAGATTTAATGGAAATTTTCCAAAGTAAAGTTTTTCAATTTAATACAATAAATTGGAATAGGATTCGATTTGATAATGATCGAAGTGAGCTTCTGTGGAGGAAGACTGTTAATATATATGGAATTTAAAAGGCTTTGTCGTTATTCCATTCATATTATTAGTCGGATACGGAAATTGATATCGATTATATATATATATATATATATATATATATCGACCTATTTTCTGTGAAGATTCCATAATTAATGGAATGTGATTTTGGGTTTATCGTGAGTTGTGTTTTAAATGACATTAGTTCTTTAACCCAGTTAAAGACAGGATTACATGTCTAACATTGTATTTCGAAATGTATGGTTGATCTGCTAAATATATATCTATTTAGTGGCGGAGAATTTATTATCTTTCTTAACACCCTTCTCTAAGACATATGAGCTTAGAGGCTATATATGGGCAGAAATCAATAGTACAGTGTAGATTGTCGATGCGGCATGTTTGTGTTTCCAAAGTTAACTAATCATTAATATTGATTTTTTGGAAGATTAAAACTATGTGGAATTTTAATGAATCTTTAATTAGATTAAAAAGAGAATGTGATAATTTAAATTATCAAATTCTGGAAATGATCGAGAATGGAATAGCATTAGTTTTACTCCTAGTGATAGTTAAATCTTTAATTAGATTTGAACGTGAAATGGTAGTTAAATTTACCGATAACACCATAGTGTTAGATATGGAGTATGACCAGTTTTGCTCCACAGGATGAACAGGTTGGGATTGAGAAATAAAAGAAATGATTACTTCGGTAAGGTGCGCTAATCCCGAGTAGTTGATAAACCTTAATTTGGTTTAGAAATGATTTCCAAAGGAAGATTAAAGAATAAATTTAAAGAATTTATCTTTGATTAAATTAATGGGAACCTTTCCCAAAGGATGTGAATATTTGAATAAAAGAATATTATGGATTGGAATGAGGCGTATGTTGTGTTTGTGTAGCAATTGTTTATTATGTGCGCGAGTTATTCGGAAAGGCCGGTTTATACCAATTCTGAATACTGATTCGACGACAAGTCGACGATGAAGACGGCGGTTGAAGACCGGAGGTCTTCACATCGTTTGGATGATTACTGATGTCTTGATTGGGTTGTACACCTAAAACAAGGTAATAAGTGGTGATCGTCAGACGAACTTGGAGATTGATCGGATATGCGAGGACCTCTTTCCTGTATTGGACACGGGACGAGGAATAAGGTGCCTCCGGTTTCATTCAGACCCAGAACGAACTATTAAATGGATGTCTATCTGACATTGTATTTTATTCCATGTTAATTGATCTCTGTTAAATACATATTTGTTTGGTGGAGGAGAATTTATTCTCTTGCTTAACACTCTTCTCTGAGACATACGAGCTCAGAGGTTATATATCGATAGACATCAATTGCATGGCGTGAATTGTCAGTGTGGCATGCTGAGATGCAAATGATCAAGGCTTCTGTTGAAAAGAAAAGTCTTGTGGTTGATGATCAAAGCACGGCCTTAAAGGGCATAGCTTTGTGTATAGCGTTAATTCGCGAGCCTCACAACTCGGTATGAGTCAAAAACGGGATAAGGGACCCAACGAGGACATGATGTTTCTTTCTAGCTATGGGTGGTGTCATGGTATAGAGACCAGACGTTTATTGTATTTTTACCTATGTGGATGATTGATTGCGAGGCGCCTCGGATATATCGGTTACTACGGGGCCAATGGATATAGGTCATATAGGACCGGGAAACGTGTGTTCAGGAATTGCAAATCCTCAAACATAAGGGAGGACCGGCCTTGGAGGATCCAAGGGTCTACTACTTGAGATCCTAAGGAATTTTCTAGAGTGTCTCGAAGCCGACAAGGAGTACATCCCTTGCCTCGACTCATGACGAAAACCTAATTTGCATTACCCGACATTTCGGTTTTGATTGTAGAGCCTAGTATGGTGACATGATAGATGGTACTCATGCTGCCTATGATTGATACATTTATATTTGAAGTTGATTTCCTCACTTATAGTAACAATAAAAGGTAAAATTTCATGTATCAAACTTTATTTGGCTATTATAAGGTAAAACTCTATCCTCCGGCTTGCATTGCATTGTGTGATGGGACCTGAGTCTTATAATACCTTCATTTTCTTTAATTAGCATTGCGCTGTTTCTTTTATGTACTGGTATTCTTGGGGGTAAACTCATTCCGTGTTATACGGCGTGGGCCCTTGATATACCTAACTTTAAATCAAATTAATAACTGTTTTAGTTCTCACACCAGTCACATGATTGACCTGGAGTTTATTATTTTTACCTAAACTCTGGGTGCCCCTATTTTCCACGTGGGCAGCTAGCAGTTTTGCTTTTGCAGATGTTATATCCATAGGATCCTAGTTTACAGCTGGAGCTATATTCGGAACGCTCTATATCCGTGTATTTCTTTCAGTTGTGTTTTGTATTATTTTCCACTGCATCATAATTTGTAAATCTCTGATATTTATCAAATGTATATTATTTGTTCATACTTTATATATTCTTGTACTCTGATGTAAATTGTTGTAACAACAATGAAATGTTCTTCTGTTTGTGTTCTGATTTGTTGTGTTCTCAACTCAATCCGAGCTTTCCCGAATGGGCGTGTTTGGGTCGTTTCATCGTGGTATCAGAGCTTTGGTTTACAGAGCTCGAGAACAAGACATATTAGAACCGAACGAAAGAATTCATCAGAGATTGGATTAGTAATATCGAATGAGAATGACTCGTTGGAGATAGGATCAGTAGTATCCTAGAACTGGTGTGAAGAGTGTTGTTTTTAAAATCAAATTTGGTTTTAAAATTTTATATCAATTATTCGTATCTGATTATTTTATTTTAAATTGATTTGGACAACCATGTATATAAAGATTTTTCATATACGTCTGATCCATTTGTATATGAAGCCTCAAATATACTATATGGATACAGAATCACAATCTAGTAGCCCAGAGATAATTCTGATGATTGAGTACTCATCATCAGTATTTATGTTCGAGTCTCGAAAGTGGGATATCTATATATATCCAATTGACTGGTGTGAGAACCAAAACTACATAGGGTTATTTATTTGTGATTCAGCACTGAAATATGATTTTGGACTATATATAAAGTTATATATTTGAAAGTTTAATCAAATAATTGATTGCTGGCTATGATGATTGATTATTAGTTTAACTAATAAAAATATATTGGAACCGTAAAACCAAAAAGAGAAATGAAAGTAAATTTAGCCAAATATTATCAAATATTTAACTGAATTGAAATTTGGTTGAAATTGCATGCATATACATGTATATACGTTGAACAGGTCATAGCATGGAAGCTAAGAAGAGGAATAAAATTGTTTGCTCGATAAATAGGTACATGTTTACTATTTCTTGGGTTTGGATGATTTTATGAGCTGATTGGCTAACCTCTTGGCCTTTTCTTTTTCATTTTGGATGATGAGGGCCTTGCATGGCTAGTTGTGGTTTTAAAGGTCTCCCAGTACAAAGGAGGTTATGGCGACTTTTTTGGGTGTTAGCCAAATTTTCGAAAAATTAGAAATTTTTTAGAAACTGAAAAGTTGAAGAATGAAAGCTAGAATGAAAGTTGATTTGATTGGTTAAATAACTTTCAGCTCCGTTCCTTTTCGAGGACGAAAAGATTTTAAGTGGGGGAGATTGTAACAACTCAAAAAATTAGAACCAATTTAGCTATTTTGAATATTTAAAATGATTTATTTTAAATAATAATGACTAAAAATTTATTTTAAACGAAGTTAGAACGAATAAATTTATTTCAATTATATAACGAGCCTGAAATGGCGCGGCAGTTTGAAAATTCGATTTCAAATTTCAAATGAATGTACATGATTCAAAATAAATCGGATTTCGGTAAAACCAGAAATATTTGAATCTATTTGAAAATATCTTTCCAACGAATGTGAAAAATCCAGATTTCAAAACGGGAATAAAAAGTTATATCCAGTTTAAATTTCAGAATAGTCGCTATGGAATTTATATAATATATGGCCCTTAAAAATAACCATTTTGGCAAACGACCTTCGTTCTCGAAGAAGCCACCTTTGTTGGATCCGGAATATCAAATTATTGCTATATTCCAATTCTTATAGTTTTTGGAATTAATATGTGAGTGTGGCAAAAGAAAACGTGTTTGATAGTTTCAGTTTTAATTGGATCGACCGAAAAATGACCATTTTTCAAACGGTCTCCAAATTCGACAAAATTAGTTTTGTTAGGACTACAACATCAAAGCGTAGCTAGATTCATTTTTCTGGAATTTTTGGATTTAGTATGTGGCCTCGGTAAATTAAAATGTATGTTCAAATTCAATATATATTGATTTATATTTTAATTTAAACGAGAACTGATCATAATGATCTAATCGTCTTACCAGGCATATCCTATTGTGTTCGGAATGGGGATAATTAGCTAGGGGCAATAGTCGTTGTGATTCATTTGGAGTTAGAAGCGATAAGCAAGCAATAAAGGAATTAAATATAATATAATATATATTTATAGATATCTTTCCGAACCCCAAGTCAAACGGTCAAACCCCCTTCCACTAAATCGATCGTTCAGAAACCCGACATCGAAAAAAGCCGCTCATCTTTCAGCCGACACCCCTCCCACGCTGCCGTCGACGCGGTCGTGCGCGCACACCCTCCCTCCGCCTCCTCCACCGGCGACCCCCTCCGCCTTCTCTCTCCTCTCTCCTTTCCTCTTCTACATGACGTCGCCCCCTCCCCCATTCCCGCAAAACCTCGCCGCCTCAGGTCATGATAGGCCACGACATCACCCCCTCAAGCCGCTAGACCTTCCCTCCGCCTCCCCTGAGCTCCACAGCCACCAAGGCCGCGCCTCCTCCTCCTCCTACAATTTAAAACCCGTCCAACCCAAAACCAAGCTCCACAACACCACCGCTGACCTCCAGAGGCACCGTCGCCGCCTGACCTCACCCAATATCGCATATGAGTTTTTATTTTGATTTATTTATGTAAATAAAAATGCGATTTTTATATGTATAACATGGAAAAATAAAAACATGATTTTTATATATGTAGCGAAATAAAAATATGATTTTTATTATATAAACATCGTTATAAAAATATGATTTTTATCATATAAAGAAAATATTTTTAGAAGTATAAAAATTGGATTTTTCTTTATATGAGTAGCGTATAAAAATTGGATTTTTCTTTATATGAATAGTGTATAAAAATTGGATTTTTATTTATATGAATAACATATAAAAATGTGATTTTTATTATATGAATAGAATAATAAAAGTATGATTTTTATTATTTGAATGTCATTATAAAAATATAATGTTTAGAGATAAAAAAATATAATTTTTAGTGATGTAAAAATATGATTTTTATAATATAATAGAGTTATAAAAATGTAATTTTTATTATATAAACATCGTTATAAAAATATGATTTTTATATATACAGTAGCGTTATAAAAATATGAACTTTATATATACAGTAGCGTTATAAAAATGTGATTTTTTTATATATGTAGCAGCGTTATAAAAATGTAATTTTTAAAATGTGAACATCGCATTAAAAATGTGATTTTTAATATAAATTGCATGAAACAGATTACGTTGGGACCACGATGAAGTACACTGCGCATTGGAAACAAATCCAAATTCAAACCGTTCATAAATAAAGAATAGAGGAGTGGAAACCCAAGGTGAGAACTTCTCACTCTAATTTTATTTACAGTTAAATATATATACTAGGATGCAGATGGTGCTTAGTACCACCCGACACCTTTGATTGAAACCATGGATATTTGGTTGTTGGTTTGGATTGATTTAATTATTTGAATTGGTTTGGGATGTGAATAGAATTGATTGGATTTGGTTTGTGTATGGCGCGAGCCATTATTAACGAGGGATAAGGCTAGACCTTATTCCTGTTCTAGTATCGTGCCGTTATGCTGCCGAAATTTTCTAAAATAAAATGTGTTAGTTAAAAATAACATTTTTAATGTGTACATGAACTATTAAAAATATTCATGTGTTGAATAAAATATTTTAACAATAAAATATCATTTTTATTGAATGTATGAACTATTAAAAATATTCATGTGTTGAAATAAATACTTTATCGTTAAAAATATAATTTTTAATGTATATATGAAAGGCAAAAATTCTCGTGAAATGAAAATAAATATTCATTTACAAACCGAACAATTTTTTTATGTACACTCATTTGACTGACACTGATTGGGACGATATATTTTACACATCGCCCAATGGCACAAATAAAATCAGTATTTGTTGGTTGAAACCCCACACGGGTATCGGGATGATATTTGGCATACACTAATCCCAATTGTTTATTTGTATGTCAATCAATGGGCTGACAAATTGTTGTAATCGTTAATTATTTATATTTAATGCTTATGCAGTTGTGTGACGCACTCTGGATGATGGTTGATTGGTTTTGATTGGTGTTGTATACATGTGTTTTATGAAATCAATATAAATAAATATATGGTCACTGACAGGGTCCGATTCCAATTCGGAAAATAACGAATATTTTAAAATAACAAATATTTTAAAATAATATTCAATAAAGAATTAAAATCTGATTTAATTGTTTGATTTTGTATGGACACGAAAATATTGAAATATATGAAGCCATGTTGATTAAATTGGCACCATTTTAACGCGAACGATATTTATATCGATTTTATTCATTTTTATAATGAATACCGAAAAGGAAATGATTTCAAAATCTGATATTTTGAATATTTTAAAATTGAAAATGAAGTTGGAATTGTTTTAAAATGAAATTATAAACGATTTATAAAATAAGTTTTAAATGGAAATCGACGAAATATATATAATATTATATATATAATAGCCTAAATAGAACGCGTCGTGGCCATTCGAGAATTTCAACCATTGACTTCGAATTGGTATTACGGGAGATCCAACCGTCGGATTCTCCTAAACCTGAACCGTTGGGTTCATATCGAAAAGAGCTTTCTAATGAATATAAGAGGTTTGAAATCTAACTATTGGATTTGGAATTATGTCCAAATCAAGTTTGGAAAAGGTCGCTGTAAGTGAAGTTCGATGACCGTTTATCGAAATCGACTAAAAGGGCTTTAATAAAGTTATTATAAATATGGATATTTTGTGTAAAATCATAATAAATGATTTGGAAAGAATTGGGATGAAAAATTCCAAATTTTAAAAGATAAAAATATATTTTTATCGAAATGAACTAGTTATCAACTAGAATTATAATCCAATTATTTTTAAATAAATAAATTGGATTGAGAATGGGTTTTAATATAACCAGAATTTCCAATATATGAATTGGAGTGGATTTTAATAGAAATCATCTTCAGAATATTTCGATGTTGGATTTCGTGATTATACGAATATTATTATGGAAATTTGGAAAATATAGTTATATCTTTATTTCCAATACAATATTTGTTGGTTTCAGAATTTGATTTTGAATATAAGCTGATATAATTTCTATTCAGAGCCTTGTATTTGATATCTAATTCGATTTTGGGTTTGTCGTGAACGGTGCCTTAAATAACATTGTTCTTAAACCCAGTTGAGAAAAAGAATAAATCTTTTAATTAGGATTTAGTGAAGTTTTCCAATTAATTAATATTTAATTAGAACTGAATAAAAGAATTGGATTTTGGGTTTGTCGTGAATGGCGTTTTCAGTAACACTGTTCATGAACCCCGTGTGAAAAGAATTAATCTTTTAATTAAGATTATAAGAGTTTCCAGTTATATTTAGTAACTGGAATAAAATGGAATGTGAATTGGGTTTATTGTGAATTGTGTTTTTAATGGCATTCGTTCTTTAACCCAATTAACAGTGAAATGTGATTTGGAATTTATAAATCTTTTTATTAAGATTTAATGGAAATTTTCCAAAGTAAAGTTTTCCAATTTAATACAATAAATCTAAATGGAATGGAATTCGATTTGATAATGATCGAAGTGAGCTTCTGTGGAGGAAGACTGTTAAAATATATGGATTTTAAAAGACTTTGTCCTTACTCCATATATACTATTAGTCGGATACGGAAATTGATATCGATTATATACATATTGATCTGTTTTCCATGAAGATTCAATAATCAATGGAATGTGATTTTGGGTTTATCGTGAAATGTGTTTTAAATGACATTAGTTCTTTAACCTAGTTAATGACAAGATTACATGTCTAACATTGTATTTCGAACTATATGGTTGATCTCTGCTAAATATATATTTGTTTGGTGGAGGAGAATTTATTCTCCTGCTTAACACCCTTTACTAAGATGTACGAGCTTAGAGGTTATATATCGGCAGAAATCAATAGTACAGTGTAAATTGTCGATGCGGCATGTTTGTGTTTCCAAAGTTAAATAATCAATAATATTGATTTTTGGGAAGATAAAAACTAAGTGGAGTTTTAATGAATCTTTAATTAGATTGAAAAGAGAATGTGATAATTTAAATTATCAAATTCGGGAAATGATCGAGAATGGAGTAGCACCAGTTTTACTCCAAGAGACAGTTAAATCTTTAACTAGATTTGAACGTGAAATGGTACTTAAATTTACCGATAACACTATGGTGTTAGATATGGAGTATTACCAGTTTTGCTCCATGGGACGAATGGGTTGGGACTGGGAAATAAAAGAAATGATTACTTTGGTAAGGTGCGCTAATCCTGACTAGTTGATAAACCTTAATTTGGTTTAGAAATGATATCCATAGGAAGATTAAAGAATTTATCTTTGATAAAATTAATGGAAACCTTTCCCAAAGGATGTGAATATTCGAACAAAAGAATATTTTGAATTGGAATGAGGCGTATGTTGTGTTTGTGCAGCACTTGTTTATTATATACGCGAGTTAAAGGCCGGGTTTATACCCATTCTGAATAATTGATTCGACGATAAGTCGACGATGAATACGGTGGTTGAAGACCGGAGGTCTTCACATCGTTTGGATGATTACTGATGTCTTGATTGGGCTATACACCTAAGACAAGGTAATAAGTGGTGATCTTCCAGACGTACATGGAGATCGATCGGATATGCGAGGACCTCTCTCCTGTATTGGACACAGGACGAGAAATAAGGTGCCTCTGGTTTCGTTCAGACCCAGAACAAGCTATTAAATGGTTGTTTGTCTGGCATTGGATTTTATTCTATGTTGATTGATCTCTATTAAATATATATCTGTTTGGTGTCAGAGAATTTATTCTCTTGCTTAACACCCTTCTCTGAGACATATGAGCTAAGAGGTTATATATCGATAGACATCAGTTGCATGGCATGAATTGTCAGTGTGGCATGTTGATATGCAAATGATCAAGGCTTCTATTGAAAAGCAGAGTCTTATGGTTGATGATCAAAGCACGGCCTTAAAGGGCATAACTTTTTGTATAGCGTTAATTCGTGAGCCTTACACCTCGATATGAGTCAAAAACGGGATAAGGGACCCAAGGAGGACATGACGTTTCTATCTAGCTATGGGTGGTGTCATGGTATGGAGCCCATACATTTACAATATTTTTACCTATGTGGGTGATTGATTGTGAGGCGCCTTGGATATATCAGTTACTACAGAGTCGATGGATATAGATCCTATAGGACCGGGAAACGTGTGTTCAGGAATTGCCAATCCTCAAACGTAAGGAAGGACCGGCCTCGGAGGATCCAAGGGTCTACTGCGGGAGATACAGAGGCATTTGCTAGAGTGTCTCAAAGCCGGCGAGAAGTACATCCCTTGCCTCGACTCATGACGGAAACCCAATTTCCAATACGTGACATTTCGGTTTTGATTGTAAAGCCTAGTATGGCGACATGATAGATGGTACCCATGTCGCCTATGATTGTTACATTTATATTTGAAGTTGATTTCTTCACTTGTAGTAATAATAAAAGAAAAAATTTCATGTACCAAACATCATTTGGCTATTATAATGTAAAACTTTGTCCTCCGGCTTGCGTTGCATTGTGTGATGGGACCTGAGTCTTATAATAGCTTCATTTTCTCTAATTAGCATTGCGCTGTTTGTTTTATGCACTGGTATTCTTGGGCTAAACCCGTTTCGTGTTATACGATGTAGACCCTTGATATACCTAACTTTAAAATCAAATTAACAATTGTTTTAGTTCTCACATCAGTCACATTACTGACAATGAGTTTATTGTTTTAACCTAAACTCTGGGTGCCGCTGTTTTCCACATGGGCAACAAGTAGTTTTGGTTTTGCAGATGTTATATTCACAGGATCCTGGTTTACAGCTGGAGTTATAATTGGAACGCTCTGTATCCATGTATTTCTTTCTGTTGTGTTTTGTATTATTTTCCGCTGCATCGTAATTTATAAATCTCTGATATTTATCAAATGTATATTATTTGTTCATACTCTGTATATTCTTGTACACTGATGTAAATTGTTGTAATAGCAATAAAATGTTTTTCTATTTGTGTTCTGATTTGTCGTGTTCTGAACTCAATCCAGGCTTTCCCGAAAGGGCGAGTTTGGGTCGTTTCATCTTTCCGATCAATCATCATTTCATTCCCTAATTTCCTTTTAATATATTTACCCAATTATTTTTCTAGCTCGCTTAGCCTCTTATGATTTCTCGGAAAAAAGGTTTCCATTTAATTTAAACTATTTATTTTCTATATTTCAGAAAATATATCTTATCAGTATCGGAAAACATTTCCATTTCTTATCGCGCACCATTACTCTTCTCTATCCATTTGTAACAACCCGGAAAATCTGAGCCAATTTAAATTTTTTATTTTGGCAATTTTATTGAATTTTGAATATTTAAAATGGTTTATTTTAAATAATAACGACGAGAAATTTATTTTTAATAAAATTAGAACGTATATATTTATTTGAATCGATGTTAGAATATAAAGATTTATTTTTAATTATAAAAGGAATTGAAAATGGCGCGGTAGTTGAAAATTCGATTTCAAAGTTCAAATGAATGTACAGGATTCAAAATAAACCAGATTTTAGCGAACCAAAAATATTAGAATTTATTTGAAAATATCTTTCCATAAAATCCGAAAAATTGAAATTTCATAGCGGGAATAAAATGTTATGTCCAGTTGAAAATTCAGAATAGTCATTATGGAATTTTAGCCCTTAAAAATAGCCATTTTGCAAACGATCGTTGTTTTTGACGAAACCACTTTTGTTGGATTAGGTATGTCAAGTTATTGCTAGGTTTCAAAATTCATAATTTTTGAAAGTAATATGTGAGCGTGGCGAAAGAAAACGTGTTTTGACAGTTTCAGTCAATTTCGATCGACCAGAAATTGGCCACTTTTCAAACGATATTCAAATTTGACGAAATTAGTTTTATTAGGATCGTATCGTCAATACAAAGCTAAAAATAATTTTTCTGGAATTTTTAGAGTCCGTATGTAGCCCTGGTAAATTAAAATGTGTGTTCAAATTAAAAATATAAAGATTTATATTTGATTTAAACGAAAACAGATTGTAACAGCCGAATTGGCTTGTGAAACAGCTGAATTCGATTTGGGGTTCGGGTGAAAAGGTCAACTTTTGGAGAGGAAAATAATAATAAATTAAATAATTATTTAAATCCCCAATTTCCCCCTTTTTCCTCTCAGAACTAACCCGCACCCCCCTTTCTTTCAAAACCTAATTCGCGGCGCTACTCACCTGTCCACCGCGTCGCCAGTGCCGTGACCCCATCCTCCACCTTCGACGACGGTGCCACACCTTCCACCCTCCGCTCCTTCCTTCTCTCTCCTCTCTCCCTCTCAAAAAAATCGAATCCCCTATTCCCCAAATCGTTGAAGTCAACCACTGTTGGACCCCATTCCGCCAACCACCACAGCACGGCCGCCGCCTCCCACAACCCGGTGCCACGCACCCCCACCTGACCCCGACTGAGCCTCCACCGTGAAATAGCAATGGAATCAACCTTGAGTTTTATTTAATTATTTTCATTTAATGAAATTAGTTTGTAAATCAGTTTTTTAATGTATAGGATTTCTATTCATAGAGTTATGGTATAAAGAAATGATCTTTATAGTAAAGATTAGATTTTTAGGGTCACGAAGTTTAGATTTTTATGATAATGAAATAGTAAATATAAAGATCTGATTTTTATAATGGTGTAGCGAAAATAAAAATATGATTTTTATTCATGTATGTAGAGAATAAAAATGTGACTTTTATGCAAATGGAATAGAGGTTAAATATGATTTTAGTCATATAAAAATACTACTTTTAGTAGGATAAAAATATAATTTTTATATAAGTAGCGAATAAAAATATGATTTTTATATTATAGAGATAATAAAAATGTGATTTTTATATTATAGAGATAATAAAAATATGATTTTATATTATAGAGATAATAAAATTTTGATTTTTATATGAGAAAAGATTTGAACTTTAAAAATATAGAAAGAATAGATTTTTAGAAATAAAAAGATAATAATTTTATTAATACAAAGATAGGATTTTTCAGTTGTAGAAAAATATGATTTTACACGGTATAAAAATATAATCTTTGTTATGAAAAGAACGGTATAAAATATAATTTTTATATGGAAGGTAGCGGGGTAGAAATATGATCTATAATATATAAACATCATGTTAAAAACGTGATTTTCATATATGTTTTAGCGAAATAAAAATTCGATTTTTACTATATGTATAACGATATAAAAATGTGATTTTTATAATGTTAACATTGTGTTGAGAATGTGATTTTTACACATATGGATTTGAAATAAAAATATAATTTTTATTATGAACAGCGTGGTAAGGACTGCATTGGAATTTCGAACAAATCCAGACCGTTCAGAAATATAGAATGGCGGAGTGGAACCCAAAGTTGAGAACTCTCTCATTGAATTTATTTATACAGTTATTTATTATGTAACTGCATATATGAACTGTTTCCCCGTCATCCACAGACCATCGACAACTTATGTGTTTGTTTGGTTATACTTTGTTGTGTTTTTTGGTTGATTGGTTTGTTTATTTGGATTGGTTTGGGGAAATGAAATGGAATTGAATAGAATTGATATGTGTATGGCATGGGCCATTATTAGACCGGGGATAAGGCTGGGCCTTATCCCGTTTCTAGTATCGCGCTGTTATGCCGCCAAAATTTTCTAAAATATGTTAGAACAATAAAAATATCATTTTTATTGTGTAAATGAACTGAATAAATATTTTATCGTTAAAAATATAATTTTTAACGTGTATATGAATAAAATAAATATTCATTTACAAATCAAACGATTTGTTTATGTACACCCATTTGACTGATATGGATTGGGACGGTAAATTTTACACATCGCCCAACCGCACAAATAAATTTGTGTTCGTTGTTTGAAAACCCCACACGGGTATTGGGATGATATTTGACATACACTAATCCCAATAATTAGTTGTATGTCAATCGATTGGTTGACAGACTATTATAAGCATTAAATATTTATATTTGATGCTTATGCTGTGTAGAATGCACTTTGGATGATGGTTGACTGTGTTTGATTGTTGTTATGTGCGTGTGTGTATGAAATCCATATAAATCACATTATATGGTAATTGACTGTGTCTGATTCCAGTTCAGAAAGAATGAGTATTTTAAAATAATGAATATTTTAAAATAACGAATATTTTAAAATAACGAATATTTTCAAATAATATTCAGAAAAGAATCACAATCGAATTTTGATGTTCGATTTGGGATGGACACGAATATATTTAAATTTATAAAGCCGTGTTGATTAGATTAACGCCATTTTGGACGCGAACGTTATTTATATCGATTTTATTCGTTTATATAATGAATAAAGAAAAGGAATTGATTTCAAAATCTAATGTTTTGAAAATATTATCATTTATATATCGATGATATGGAATATTCAATTTTGACTAGAAATTGAATATGAAGTTGGAAATGAATTTAAAACGATTTATAAAATATGTTTTGAAAGGAAATCGATGGAATATATATAATATATATAATATATATATATATATATATAATATATATATATATAATGGCCTGAATAGAACGCGCCGCGCCAGTTCGTAAATTTCGACCATTGACTTCGAATGGATATTACGGGAGATCCGACCGTCAGATTCTCCTAAAACTGGAACCGTTGGGTTCGTATCGAAAAAAGCTTTCTAACAATATGAGAGATTTGAAATCTAACAGTTGGATTTGGAATTATGTCCAAATCAATTTTAGAAAAGGTCGCTATGGATGCAGTTCGCTGGCCGTTATTGGAAATCGACTGTACGGGCCTTGATAAAATTATTAAAAATATCAATAATTAGTGTAATATCATAAGGAATGATTTGGAAAGAATTAGGATGAAAAATTCCATATTTGAAAAGATAAAAAAATATTTTTATCGAAATGAACTAGTTATTAACTAGAATAATAATTTATTTATTTTTAAATAAATAAATTGGATTTGAAATGGTTTTCAAAAACAACTAGAATTTCCAATATACGAATTGGAATGGATTTGAATCGAAGTTATTTTCGGAATATTTCGATGTTGGATTTCGTGATTATACTGATATTGTTATGGAAATTTGAAAGATATATTTATATCGTTATTTCCAATACGATATTTGTTGGTTGTAGCATTTGATATTGAATACAAGCCAATATATTTTCTATTCAGAGCCTTGTATTTAATATCAAATGGAATTTGGGTTTGCCGTGAATGGTGTCTTCATTAACACTGTTCTTAAATCTAGTTGAGAAAAAGATTAATTCTTTTTATTTAGATTTAATGAAGTATACCAATTAAATAATATTTAATTGAAATTGAAATTGAAATGGAATTGATTTTTGGGTTTATTGTGAACGGTCTTTTAAATAACATTTGTTCTTTAACCCGATAATTAAAGGAATGTGAATTGGGTTAATTGTGAACTGTGTTTTAACGACATTCGTTCTTTAACCTGATTTACAGTGAAATGTAGTTTGGAATTTATAAATCTTTTTGATAAGATTTAAATGAGAGTTTCCAAAGTAAAGTTTTCCAATTTAATAAAATAAATTGGAATGGAATGGAATTTGATTTGGTAATAATCGAAGTGAACTTCTATGGAGGAAGACAACTAATATATCTAGAATTTAAAAGGCTTTGTCGTTATTCCAGTTTTATTATTATTAGTCAGATATGGAAGTTCATATCGATTATATATATTGATCTGTTTTCCATGAAGATTCCATTGTTAATGGAATGAGGTTTTGGGTTTATCGTGAACTGTGTTTTAAATGACATTAGTTCTTTAACCTCGTTAAAGATAAGATTTATTTCTTAACTTTTAATAATCATTAAGTAATGATTTTTGGAGATTAAAACTGAATTAGATTTTTAATGAATCTTTAAATAGATTGAAAGGTGAATTTGATAACTAAAATTATCAAATTCAAGAGGAGATCGGGAATTGAGTATCACCAGCTTTGCACCAAGCGATAGTTAAATCTTTAATTAGATTTGAACGTGAAATGGTAATTGAATTTACCGATAACACCGTGGTGTTAGATATGAAGTATTACCAGTTTTACTTCAGGTTGGGGTTAGGAAATTTAACAAATGATTTCTTCGGTAAGGTTCGCTAATCACGACTAGTTTGGATAAACCATAATTTGGTTTGAATTGATAATCCAAAGGAATATTAAAGAATAAATTTAAAGAATTTATCTTTTTATAAAATTAATGGGAACCTTTCCCAAATTAAAAGAATATTTTAATAAAGGAATATTCTGGATTGGAATAAGGTGTATGTTGTGCTTTTATAAAACTTGTTTATTATATATGCGAGTTATTTGGAAGGACCGGGTTTATCCCATTTTGAATAACTGAATCGACAATAAGTAGACGATGAAGACGGTGGTGGAAGACCGGAGGTCTTCACGTCGTTGAGATAATTACTGATGATCTTGATTGGGCTACACACCCAAGAGGAGGGAATCAGTTGGTGATTGTCTAGACGTACTTGGAGATCGATGGATATGTGAGGAATAAGGTTCCTCCGGTTTCGTTCAGACCCAGAACGGACTTGTAAATGGATTGTGTGTCTGAAATTGGATTTTATTCTGTGTTGATTGATTTCTATTAAATATATATCTGTTTGGCAGCTGAGACGACCCGAACTTCCCTGTGAAGGAAAGCACGGATTGCGTTGAGGACAAGACAAAAAGAACTTAAACGGAAGAACATTTCATTGTTATTACAACAATTCCATCAGATACAAGAATATACAAAGTATAAATGAATAAATTACATTCAACAAATATCAGAGATTTAAATTACATAGCAGCGGAAAAATATACAAAACACAACTGAAAGTGATACACGGATACAGAGCTTTCCGAGCATCGTTCCAGCTGTAAATCAGGACCCTGTGAATATAAATCTGCAAAACCAAAACTACTAGCTGCCCGCGGAAAATAGGGGCACTCAGAGTTCAGGTTAAAACAATAAACTCCAGGTCAGTCATGTGACTGGTGTGAGAACTAAAACAGTTATTAATATTGGTTTTGAAGTTTGGTAAATCAAGGGACCACGCCGTATAACACGGAACGGGTTTTCTCCCAAGAATACCAGTGCATAGAACAAACAGCGCAATGCTAAATAAAGAAAAATGAAGCTGTTATAAGACCCAGGTCCCATCACACAATGCAACGCAAGCCGGAGGATAGGGTTTTTACCTTATAACAGCCAAAGCATGCTTGATACGTTAAAAACACATTATTTGATACTATTATAGGTGTATAGTGTCAAAACAATTTCAATCATAAATATCAATCATAGGCGGCATGAATGACCCATACCACTATGTCGCCATACTAGGTTCTACAAATAAAACCGCACTATCACGTATTGGAAATTGGATTTCCGTTATGAGCTGAGGCAAGGGGCAAGCTCCTCTCCGCGTTCGAGACACTCTAGCAAATGTCCTAGGACCCCACTATGATCCTTGGATCTTCAGGGCCGGTCCTCTCTTACTTTTGAGGATTAATTATTCCTGAACACACGTTTCCCGGTCCTTACAGACCTATATCCGAAGTGCCTCGTATCCAACAACCACACAGGTGAAAAGTATATAAATGTCAGGGCTGGTAGGTCACTGACACCACCCTAGCTAGAAAGAAACGTCGTGCTCTCCCTGCAGTCACTATCCCGTTTTTGACTCATACCGAGGTGTGAGGCTCGCGAATTCATGCTATACACAAAGCTGCGCCACACAGGCCGTGCTTTGATCATCTACCACAAGACTTTGCTTTTCAACAGAAGCCTTGATCAATTGCCACTTACGCGTGCCACACTGGCAATTCACTCCATGCGACTGATGTCCATCGATATACGACCTCTGAGCTTGTACGTCTCAGAGAAGGGCGTTAAGCAAGAGAATAAATTCTCCGCCGCCAAACAGATGTATATTTAATAGAGCTCAATCAACACAGAATAAAATCCATTGTCAGATACACAATCCATTTACAAGTTCGTTCTGGGTCTGAACGAAACCGGAGGCACTTTCCTCGCATATCCATCCATCTCCAAGTATGTCTGGACGATCACCAACTGTTTCCCTCATCCTGGGTGTATAGCCCAATCAAGATCATCAGTAATCACCCAAACGATGTGAAGACTTCCGGTCTTCAACCACCGTCTTCATCTTCGACATCTCGTCGAATCGGTTATTCAGAATGGGTATAACCCGGCCTTTCTGAATAACCCACGTATATAATAAACAAATGTTACACAAACACAACGAACGCCTCATTCCAATTCAGAATATTCTTTTATTCCCAAAATCAAATTCTTAGGGAAAGGTTCCCATTAATTTTATCAAAGATAAATTCTTCTAAATTTATTCTTTAATCTTCCTTTGGATATCATTTCAAACTAGTCGGGATTTGCGAACCACACCGAAGTAATTATTTATTTTATTTCTCAATCCCAACCTATTCATCCCATGGAGAAAACTGGTAATACTCCACATCTAACACCACGGTGTTATCGGTAAAATTAATTACCATTTCACGTTCAAATCTAATTAAAGATTTAATTATCGCATTGGAGCAAAACTGGTGGTACTCCATTCTCGATCATCTTTCAGATTTGATAATTTAAATTATCAATTCACATTTCAATCTAATTAAAGATTCATTCAAACTCCACTTAGTTTTAATCTTTTCAAAAATCAATATCCTGCATTTAACTGGGTTGAAGAACCCATGTCATCTAAAACATGGTTCACGACAAACCCAAATCACATTTGATATTAAATACAAGGCTTTGAATAGAAAATATATCGGCTTATATTCAATATCAAATTCTGAAACCAACAAATATCGTATTGGAAATAACGATATAAAATATATCTTTCAAATTCTCATAACAATATCTGTATAGTCACGAAATCCAACATCAAAATATTATGAAGATAATTTCGATTCAACTCCAGTCCAATTCACGATTTGGGAATATTGGTTATTTTTAAAATCACTTTCAAATTCAATTTATTTATTTCAAAAATAAATTGATTTTTAATTCTAGTTCAAAACTAGTTCATATCGATAAAAATCTATTTTTATCTTTTCAAATGTGGAATTCTTCAGCCCAATTTTTTCCAAATCATTTCTTATGATTTTACACAAATTATAGATATTTTTAATAATTTTATCAAGGCCCGTACAGTCGATTTCGATCAACGGCCATCGAACTGCACTTACAGCGACCTTTTCTAAATTTGATTTGGACATAATTCCAAATCCTACCGTTAGATTTCAAATTTCTAAAATTCATTGGAAAGCTCTTTTCGATACGAACCCAACGGTTCCGATTTTAGGAGAATCTGACGGTCGGATCTCCCGCAACGTCAATTTGATGTCAATGGTCGAAATTCACGAACTGCCGCGGCGCGGCGCGTTCTATTCAGGCCATTATATATATTATATATATTTCGTCAATTTCCTTTTAAAACGTATTTTATAAATCGTTTTAAATTCGTTTTCAAAACCATTTCAACGCTACATTCAATTTCAAATCGATTTGATTTCAATTCAATTCGAATTCATTTCAATTTTATTTAATTCGACTTCAAATTCGTTTCAATTCAATTCAAATTCTAATTCGTATCAATTCAATTCAATTTGAATTTACCTTCTATTTAATTCAATTCGAATTCATTTCCAATTGATTTCAATTCAGTTCCAGTTCGTTTTAAATTTCATTCAAAACGATTTCAATTCGTTTTAATTCAATTTTAATTTAATTCAATTTGAATTCATTTAATTCAATTTGAATTCAAATTCACTTTCTATTCAATTCGAATCGAATTCATTTTCTATTCGATTAGAATTCATTTCAAATTGATTCAATAAAATTTCAATTTGAATTTTAATCTATTTTAATTTGAATTTCATTTCAAAATATTAAATTTTGAAATCACTTTTCAATATTCATTATAAAACGAATAAAATCGATATAAATATCGCTCGCGTCAAAATAACGCATCTCTAATCAACACGGCTTTATATTTTTCAAAAACTTCATTATTCTATTCAACAAATGAATATATATTCTATTCAACACATGAATCTATATTTCTTTCAACACACGACTATTTTTGTTATGTAAAATATTTTACAAAATTATGGTATCTATCGTTTGATTTTCAATCAGACTCAACCGTGAAGTAGTTCTAATTTTAAATTTGATAATGATGTAAATTCTATTATTTAACATATTTTACTCAACACATAAATAGTTTCAACACATGCATATCGTCAACACATGACTATTTTTATATTAAACACATGAATTTTTTTTTATAATATTCATTATTTTCCCGACTGGAATGAGGCCCAATCAATCGCCATATACTGTTAATTATATGGATTCCATACAACACATGTATATAATAGCAACGATAAACAATCAACCATCATCCAAGGTGCACCACACAACTGCATAAGCATCAAATATAAATAATCGACGCTTACACGGTCTGTCGACCAATCGATCGACATATAATTAAATAATTGGGATTAGTGTACCCAAATATCATCCCAACACCTGTGTGGGGTTTCAAGTCAATAAACACAGATGTTTATTTGTGCAGTTGGGCGATGTGTAAAATTTATCATCCCAATCAATATCAGTCAAATCAGTGCATATAAACAAATCGGCCGATTTGTTTATAAATATTTATTTATTTATTCACATTCACGTTAAAAAAAAAATATTTTTAACGATAAAATATTTTTAACTATATAAATATTTTATTTCCTTTCAATACAAGAATATTTTATTATTCAATCATTCCACAACACAATCAATTTTCACAACACATCAATCAAACAAACAAGCCATCCATGGTCTGTGGATGACGGGTTGTAATAACCCGGAAAATCTGGGCCAGTTTAAAATTTTTATTTTGGCAATTTTAGCGAATTTTGAATATTTAAAATAGATTATTTTAAATAATATCGACGAGAAAATTTATTTTGAATATAATTACAACGTATATTTTATATACGTCGTCGTTAGAATATAAATATTTATATATAATTATAAATAGAATTGAAAATGGCGCGGTAGTTCGATAATTCGATTTCAAACTTCAATTGAATGTACCGGGTGCAAAACAGTCCGGATTTAGTGAAACCAAAAACATTAGGATCTAATTGTGAATATCTTTCCAACGAATCCGAATAATCGAAATTTCATAGCGGGAATCAAAAGATATGTCCAGATGAAAATTCTGAATAGTCGCTATGGAATTCAGGCCCTTAAAAATGGAAATTTTGCAAATGACCTCGGATTTCGACAAAACCACTTTTGTTGGATCCGCAGTGTCAAATTATTGCTAGATTCCAAATCTCATAATTTTTCGAATCAATATGTGAGCGTGGCAAAGGAAAACGCGTATGACCAGTTTCAGTTGATTTTAATCGACTGGAAAATGGCCATTTTTCTAACGGTCTCAGAATTCGACGAAACTAGTTCTGTTTGGACCGTATCGTCAATACGAAGCTAGAAATATTTTTCTGGAATTTTTCTAGTTAGTATGTGACCCCGGTAATGTGAAATGTACGTTGAAAATTCAGTATAATGATTTGAATGTAAATTCAACGGAAACTGATTGTAACGATCAAATCAGCTTGCGATATATATCCCATTGGGTTCGGAATGGGGGTAAAACGCTATAAACGACAGGCGGTGGGCCTCGTTTCGAGGTCGTATGTAGAAGTCAACTTTTTGCTAATTAAAATAATTAAATAAAATAATAAAATTAAATTTCCTTCTCTCCCCTTTAACACGATTTGCCCCCCCCCTCACGTTCATTATGCAGATCGAATAAAAAAAAAAGAGAAAAATCCCTGAATCGATCGACGCCTCCATCAGCAGCCACCGCCACGCCCACCGTCGAACCCCCGTCGCAGCCTACAAGCTCGCAACCCTCCCTAGCCCTCAGTTAGATGACCGCGTCCAAACCTAAAATCCACCCCATCACTGCACCGCTCCATCGAGCGGTGATCCCTGCGCCGCTTCCACCTCAGACCGGCCTCCCTCCTCGACTCTGATCCCATCTCTCTCCTCCTATCCCTAAAACAGCAAGTCCCTCCTCAAATCGAGTTGTCGCACCTCCCTAGAAGACCAGCACCGCTCCGGGTTGTCGCCTCCACCTTTGGAGCTGTCAAGCCCCTCACTGCGATCCCGGCGTGAGCACCTCCACCTGCTGTAAGTCGAGGCTTCGGTGGCGATGTAAGTTTTCATGTTTTGTTCCTTTTTAGCTAAAGAAAGCCTAGGATTTTTAAAACTGAAAATATAGATTTTTAATTAGAGAAAGACTGGATTTTTAATTATAGAAAGATATGATTTTTATGAACAAAAGAATTAGATTTTTACTTAGAAAAAGATTTGTTTTTTTTAGGTAAAAAGAAATGATTTTCATAATTGAAAGAAACCATTTTGATAAGCTGAAATTATTTTTAAAAGGTATAAAAATATGATTTTTATATTTTTAAAGTATTAAAAATATAGTCTTTACTATATAGATGATATGAAAATATGATTTTTGTTTATGTAGAGAATTAAAAATATAATTTTTACATGATAGGAATAAAAAAAAATATCATCTTTATATAGGTAGCAAAATAAAAATGAGATTTTTATAAAGGCAAAACCTTTATATTTGAAAAGGTTTGATCTGTATATTTGAAAAGATAAAATCTTTAAAAGTGAAAAGATAAAATCTTTAAAAGTGAAAAGATAAAATCTTTAAAAGTGAAAAGACGATATTTTTAAAATAGAAAAGATTAGATTTTAAAAATAGAAAAGGCGAGATTTTTATATATTGAATAACAAAGTAAAAATTCGATTTTTATATAGAGTATAGCGAAGTGAAAATTCGATTTTTAAATGTATGAAGCGATTATAAAAATATGATTTTTATATAATAGAGAATATAAAAATGTGATTTTTATATATACAGCGGCTACGGGCAACGAAGATGACGAAGATGCGATAGCGATGAAGATTTCTATCAATGAAGTGCCGTGGAGCTAGGATAGCTATTTGTGAGAATTTCTCACCTTTCAATTTCTTTTTCTAGTTATATATATACTAGGATGCAGACGGTGCTTAGTAGCACCCGACACAATCGTCCACAGACCATGGACTTGTTTGTTTGGTTGCATAGATTAGTTGGATATTTGATTTGAATTTGGTTGTTTGGTGAATTTGATTGATGTGTGAATGGCGTGGGCCTTCACTAGACCGGGGATAAGGCTAGGCCTTGTCCCGTTTCTAGTATCGTGCCGTTATGCCGCCGAAATTTTCTAAAAAATGTTAGAAAAATAAAAATATCATTTTATTCAAAGAATGAACTGAATGGAAATTCATATGTTAAAATAAATTGTTTTATCGTTAAAAATATAATTTTTAACGTGAAGTGAATAAGTTAAAATATTCATTTACAAACCGGACGGTTTGTTTATGTACACCTATTTGAAGGACATTGATTGGGTCGATAAAATTTTACACATCGCCCAACTGCACAAATAAAATCTGTGTTTGATTGTTTGAAACCCCACACGGGTGTTGGGATGAAATTTGAAGTTCACTCATCCTGATTGATTGAATATGTCGATCGATTGATTGACAGGCTGTTATAAGCGTTAGATATCTATATTTGATTCTTATACAGTGTAGTGCACTTTGGTTGATGGTTGATTACTTTTCAATGCTATTATACATGTGTTGTATGAAAATCCATATAATTAACTTTATATGGTAATTGATTGGGCCTCATTCCAATTTGAAAAATAAAGAATATTATAAAATAAAGGTTCATGTGTTGACAGTACTCATCCATTGAGATTGGTCATGTGTTGAACGAAATATTTTGATAATAACAACTATTTTGAAAAAGAAATATTTGAAATAGAATATTTGAAAATAGAAATTTATGAAGCCGTGTTGATTAGATTGACGCCCTTTTTGACGTGATCGATATTTATAACGATTTTAAAAACGATTTCGAAATGAATTGAATTGAAAACGATTTCGAAATGAATTGAATTGAAAATGATTTCGAAATGAATTGAATTGAAAACGAGTTCGAAATGAGTTGAATTGAAAACGATTTCGAAATGAATTGAATTGAAAACGATTTCGAAATGAATTGAATTGAAAACGATTTCGAAATGAATTGAATTGAATACGAATTCAAATTGAATTGAAAGCAAATTGAAATGAATTCAAATTGAATTGAAATTTGAATTGAATAGAAATGAATTTTAAAACGAATTTATAAAGAAGAATTCAATTTTGATTTGAATTGAAATGGAAGTTGAAATTGCTTTTGAAACGAATTTTAAAAAAACTATTTATATAATTCGTTTTAAATAGAAATCAATGAAATATATATTATATATATTATATATATATAATATAATGGCCTGAATCGAACGCGCCGCGCCGCGGCAGTTCGTGAATTTCGACCATTTATTTCAAACGGACATTACGGGAGATCCGACCATCGGATTCTCCTAAAACCGGAACCGTTGGGTTCGTATCGAAAAGAGCTTTCTAATGAACATTAGAAATTTGAAATCTAACGGTTGGATTTGGAGTTACGTCCAAATCAAATTTGAAAAAGGTCGCTGTAAGTGCAGTTCGATGGCCATTGATGGAAATCGACTGTACGTGCCTTGATAAAATTATTAAAAATAGTAACAATTTGTGTAAAATCATAAGAATTGATTTGTGAAGATTTGGGATGAAAAACTCCATATTTGAAAAGATAAAAATAGATTTTTATCGAAATGAACTAGTTTTGAACTAGAAATATAATTCTATTTATTTTTAAATAAATAAATTGAATTTGAAAAGGGTTTTAAAAATAACCAGAATTTCCAACGATTGCATTGGAATGGATTTGAATCGAAATTGTCTTCGGAATATTTCGATGTTGGATTTCGTGATTATACAAATGTTGTTAGGGAAATTTGAAAGATATAGATATATATATCGTTATTTCCAATACGATATCTGTTAGTCGTAGAATTTGATATTGAATATAAGCCGGTATATTTTCTATTCAGAGCATTGTGTTTAATATCAAATGTGATTTGGGTTTGTCGTGAATGGTGTCTTCACTAACACTGTTCTTGAACCCAGTTGAGAAAAGATTAAATCTTTTTAATTAGATTTAATGAAGTGTACCAATTAAATAATATTTAATTGTAATTGAATTGATATTGATTTTTGGGTTTATCGTGGACAGTGTTTTAAATAACACTCGTTCTTTAACCCGATAATTAATGGAATGTGACTTTGGCTTTATCGTGAACCGTGTTTTAAATGACACGGATTCTTTAACCCAGATAACGATTAAAACTAAGTGGAGTTTTAATGAATCTTTAATTAGATTGAAATGATCGAGAATGGAGTACCACCAGTTTTGCTCCAGGCGATAGTTAAATCTTTAATTAGATTTGAACGTGAAATGGTAATTGAATTTACCGATAACACCGTGGTGTTAGATATGAAGCATTACCAGTTTTACTTCATGGGATAAATAGGTTGGGATTAGGAAATGAAAACAAATGATTACTTCGGTAAAATTCGTTAATCCCGACTAGTTTGAATCGATATTCAAAAGTAGATTAAAGAATAAATTAAAGAATTTATCTTTGATAAAATTAATGGGAACCTTTCCCTATGAATGTGAAATTTAGAAACTAAATGTCGGTTAGTTAAGCAGAATGGTTTTCTGGATATTGATCTGATGTTGGTTTCGGCCTTCGGGGTTAATATTTGGGGAATTATTCTCTTGATTAATTTACGATTAGTGACTGATGAATTGGAATGAGGCGTATGTTGTGTTTGTGTAACACTTATTTAAAATATACGCGAGTTATTCGGAAAGACCGGGTTTATCCCGTTCTGAATAACTGATACGACGATAAGTCGAAGATGAAGACGGTGGTCGAAGACCGGAAGTCTTCACGTCGTTTGGGTAATTACTGATGATCTTGATTGGGCTGTACACCCAAGAAGATGGAAACAGTTAGTGATCGTCCATATGTACTTGGAGATCGATGGATATGCGGGGTACTAGGTGCCTCCGGTTTCGTTCAGACCCAGAACGGACTTGTAAATGGACTGTGTGTCTGACATTGGATTTTAGTCTGTGTGATTGATTTCTATTAAATATATATCTGTTTGGCGGCGGAGAATTTATTCTCTTGCTTAACGCCCTTCTCTGAGACGTACGAGCTCAGGGGTTATATATTGATGGATATCAAACGCATGGAGTGAATTGCCTGTGTGGCATGCCTAAGTGGCAAATGATCAAGGCTTCTGTTGAAAAGCGGAGTCTTGTTGTTGATGATCAAAGCACGGCCTTTGTGGCGTAGCTTTGTGTAACGTTTACTTCGCGAGTTTCACACCCGGTATGAACCAAAAACGGGAGAGGACCTCAGGGAGGGCATGCGTTTCTTTCTAGCTAGAAGTGGCGTCAGTGGTTTTACACGCCCTAACGAGTTTGACTTATGTGGTTGTTGCTGTTGCGAGGCGCCTCGGATTGATCGGTCGTTCTCGAACCGATGGAGTCATTTAGTTGGCTCATTTACGCCCCCAAAGGGCGGAGAAACGTATTGTTCAGGCACTATAATCCACATCGGTGGACCGGCCCTGACGTTCTAAGGGGCAGTTGCGGCTGCTCCGGAGACATGGGCTAGATTGTCTCGAATCGGTTGAGGACTATCTTTTGCCTCGGTTCATAGACGGAAATCCAATTTCCAAATACGTGACATTTGCGGTTTTATTTGTAAACCTATATATGGCGACATAGTGGGATGGGGCGCTTATGCCGCCTATGATTGATACTTATGATTTGAAGTTGTTTTACACACTATGCACTTATGATAGTATCAAATGATTTGTTTTAAACGTATCAAGCATTCTTTGGCTGTTATAAGGTAAAAACCCTATCCCCCGGCTTGCGTTGCATTATGTGATAGGACCTGGGTCTTATAACAGCTTCATTTTTCTTTATTTAGCATTGCGCTGTTTGTTTTATGCACTGGGATTCTTGGGAGGAAACCCGTTCCGTGTTATACGGCGTGGTCCCTTAATTTACCTAACTTTAAAAATAAAGATTAACTGTTTTAGTTCTCACACCAGTCCCATGACTGACCTGGAGTTTATTGTTTTAACCTAAACTCTGGGTGCCCTTATTTTGACACGGGCAGCTAGTAGTTTCGGTTTTGCAGATTTATATTCACAGGATCCTGGTTTACAGCTGGAACGATATCCGGAAAGCTTTGTATCCGTATATCTCCTTCTAGTTGTGTATTGTATTATTTTCCGCTGCGATGTATTTAAATGTAATTTAAATCTCTGATATTTCTGTGTAATATTTATTTGCTTATACTCTGTATATTCTTGTAATCTGATGCATTGTTGTGATATACAGTGAAATGTTCTTCTGTATGTGTTCTCGTGTGGTTTGTTCTCGAACTATCCGTCGCTTTCCTTAACGGGGAAGTTACGGGTTCCTACAGTTGGTATCAGAGCTTTGGTTTACAAAGCTCAGAGAACATGACACATTAGAACCATACGAAAGAATTCATCAGATATTGGATGACTCGTTAGAGATGGGATCAGTAGTATCCTAGAACGAGTGTGAAGAGTATATTTTTCAAATGAAAACAATTTTTGGTTTGAAAATTTAAATCAACTATTCGTATTTGATTATTTATTTATTTTGAAAATGGACAATCCGATATATAAAGGTTTTGCATATACGCGTCATGAACGTATATTCGAAGTTTTAATATATTGGATAGATATGGAATCACATTCTAGTCGCCCGGAGATGGTACTGATGATTGTCATGACATCATCAGTATTTATGTTCGTGTTTTGAAGGTGTGATTTTCTATATATTTCCATTAGACTGGTGTGAGAACCAAAACTTATATATATAGTTAGAACACATTGTTGTGAATTGGCATCAAAAACATGATTTTCTTTATATGTATCAAAATTATGAATTTGAAATGATAATTCACTAATTGATTGATGTTTGTGTTGTTTGTTTATTTGTTTGATAATTTTGAACCATTATGCCTAATATAACCAAATATTGAATTGTATTGAAATTTGGTCGCATTTGCTTGCATATACCTATACTTACATTGAGCAGGTCATAGCAAGGAGGCTAGAGCAGAGAATAAAATTTGTTGCCCGACAAATAGGTACATGTTTACTATATAATTTACTGTTTTGTTTGGGTGATGATGATTTTATGAGCCTATTGGCTAGCCGCTTGGCTTTTTCTTTTTCTTTTTGAGATCTGAAGGACCGGGGAAGCTATTTGAAATTCCCCGATGCTCCCGGTGCAGGGGAGGTTATGGCGAAATTTTTCAAAAATTTAGGGTGTTAGCCAAATTTTTGAAATTTTGAAAATTCTCAGAAACTAAAGAGTTGGAGAATGGAAGCCAGATCGAGCGTAGAGCTGATTGATCAAACCACTTTCGACTTTGTTCCTTTTCGGGGACGAAAAGTTTTAAGTGGGGGAGATTGTAATAACCCGGAAAATCTGGGCCAGTTTAAAATTTTTATTTTGGCAATTTTAGCGAATTTTGAATATTTAAAATAGATTATTTTAAATAATATCGACGAGAAAATTTATTTTGAATATAATTAGAACGTATATATTATATACGTCGTCGTTAGAATATAAATATTTATATATAATTATAAATAGAATTGAAAATGGCGCGGTAGTTCGATAATTCGATTTCAAACTTCAATTGAATGTACCGGGTGCAAAACAATCCGGATTTTAGTGAAACCAAAAACATTAGGATCTAATTGTGAATATCTTTCCAACGAATCCGAATAATCGAAATTTCATAGCGGGAATCAAAAGATATGTCCAGTTGAAAATTCTGAATAGTCGCTATGGAATTCAGGCCCTTAAAAATGGAAATTTTGCAAATGACCTCGGATTTCGACGAAACCACTTTTGTTGGATCCGCAGTGTCAAATTATTGCTAGATTCCAAATCTCATAATTTTTCGAATCAATATGTGAGCGTGGCAAAGGAAAACGCGTATGACCAGTTTTAGTTGATTTTAATCGACTGGAAAATGGCCATTTTTCTAACGGTCTCAGAATTCGACGAAACTAGTTTTGTTAGGACCGTATCGTCAATACGAAGCTAGAAAATATTTTTCTGAAATTTTTCTAGTTAGTATGTGACCCAGGTAATGTGAAATGTACGTTAAAAATTCAGTATAATGATTTGAATGTAAATTCAACGGAAACTGATTGTAACGATCAAATCAGCTTGCGATATATATCCCATTGGGTTCGGAATGGGGGTAAAACGCTATAGACGATAGGCGGTGGGCCTCGTTTCGAGGTCGTATGTAGAAGTCAACTTTTTGCTAATTAAAATAATTAAATAAAATAATAAAATTAAATTTCCTTCTCTCCCCTTTAACACGATTTGGCCCCCCCCTCACATTCATTATGCAGATCGAATAAAAAAAAAGGAGAGAAAAATCCCTGAATCGATCGACGCCTCCATCAGCAGCCACCGCCACGCCCACCGTCGAACCCCCGTCGCAGCCTACAAGCTCGCAACCCTCCCTAGCCCTCAGTTAGATGACCGCGTCCAAACCTAAAATCCACCCCATCACTGCACCGCTCCATCGAGCGGTGATCCCTGCGCCGCTTCCACCTCAGACCGGCCTCCCTCCTCGACTCCGATCCCATCTCTCTCCTCCTATCCCTAAAACAGCGAGTCCCTCCTCAAATCGAGTTGTCGCACCTCCCTAGAAGACCAGCACCGCTCCGGGTTGTCGCCTCCACCTTTGGAGCTGTCAAGCCCCTCACTGCGATCCCGGCGTGAGCACCTCCACCTGCTGTAAGTCGAGGCTTCGGTGGCGATGTAAGTTTTCATGTTTTGTTCCTTTTTAGCTAAAGAAAGCCTAGGATTTTTAAAACTGAAAATATAGATTTTTAATTAGAGAAAGACTGGATATTTAATTATAGAAAGATATGATTTTTATGAACAAAAGAATTAGATTTTTACTTAGAAAAAGATTTGTTTTTTTTAGGTAAAAAGAAATGATTTTCATAATTGAAAGAAACCATTTTGATAAGCTGAAATTATTTTTAAAAGGTATAAAAATATGATTTTTATATTTTTAAAGTATTAAAAATATAGTCTTTACTATATAGATGATATGAAAATATGATTTTTGTTTATGTAGAGAATTAAAAATATAATTTTTACATGATAGGAATAAAAAAAATATATATCATCTTTATATAGGTAGCAAAATAAAAATGAGATTTTTATAAAGGCGAAACCTTTATATTTGAAAAGGTTTGATCTGTATATTTGAAAAGATAAAATCTTTAAAAGTGAAAAGATAAAATCTTTAAAAGTGAAAAGATAAAATCTTTAAAAGTGAAAAGATAAAATCTTTAAAAGTGAAAAGATAAAATCTTTAAAAGTGAAAAGACGATATTTTTAAAATAGAAAAGATTAGATTTTAAAAATAGAAAAGGCGAGATTTTTATATATTGAATAACAAAGTAAAAATTCGATTTTTATATAGAGTATAGCGAAGTGAAAATTCGATTTTTAAATGTATGAAGCGATTATAAAAATATGATTTTTATATAATAGAGAATATAAAAATGTGATTTTTATATATACAGCGGCTACGGGCAACGAAGATGACGAAGATGCGATAGCGATGAAGATTTCTATCAATGAAGTGCCGTGGAGCTAGGATAGCTATTTGTGAGAATTTCTCACCTTTCAATTTCTTTTTCTAGTTATATATATACTAGGATGCAGACGGTGCTTAGTAGCACCCGACACAATCGTCCACAGACCATGGACTTGTTTGTTTGGTTGCATAGATTAGTTGGATATTTGATTTGAATTTGGTTGTTTGGTGAATTTGATTGATGTGTGAATGGCGTGGGCCTTCACTAGACTGGGGATAAGGCTAGGCCTTGTCCCGTTTCTAGTATCGTGTCGTTATGCCGCCGAAATTTTCTAAAAAATGTTAGAAAAATAAAAATATCATTTTATTCAAAGAATGAACTGAATGGAAATTCATATGTTAAAATAAATTGTTCTATCGTTAAAAATATAATTTTTAACGTGAAGTGAATAAGATAAAATATTCATTTACAAACCGGACGGTTTGTTTATGTACACCTATTTGAAGGACATTGATTGGGTCGATAAAATTTTACACATCGCCCAACTGCACAAATAAAATCTGTGTTTGATTGTTTGAAACCCCACACGGGTGTTGGGATGAAATTTGAAGTTCACTCATCCTGATTGATTGAATATGTCGATCGATTGATTGACAGGTTGTTATAAGCGTTAGATATCTATATTTGATGCTTATACAGTGTAGTGCACTTTGGTTGATGGTTGATTATTTTTCAATGCTAATATACATGTGTTGTATGAAAATCCATATAATTAACTTTATATTGTAATTGATTGGGCCTCATTCCAATTTGAAAAATAAAGAATATTATAAAATAAAGGTTCATGTGTTGACAGTACTCATCCATTGAGATTGGTCATGTGTTGAACGAAATATTTTGATGATAACAACTATTTTGAAAAAGAAATATTTGAAATAGAATATTTGAAAATAGAAATTTATGAAGCCGTGTTGATTAGATTGACGCCCTTTTTGACGTGATCGATATTTATATCGATTTTAAAAACGATTTCGAAATGAATTGAATTGAAAACGATTTCGAAATGAATTGAATTGAAAACGATTTCGAAATGAATTGAATTGAAAACGAGTTCGAAATGAATTGAATTGAAAACGATTTCGAAATGAATTGAATTGAAAACGATTTCGAAATGAATTGAATTGAAAACGATTTCGAAATGAATTGAATTGAATACGAATTCAAATTGAATTGAAAGCAAATTGAAATGAATTCAAATTGAATTGAAATTTGAATTGAATAGAAATGAATTTTAAAACGAATTTATAAAGAAGAATTCAATTTTGATTTGAATTGAAATGGAAGTTGAAATTGCTTTTGAAACGAATTTTAAAAAAACTATTTATATAATTCGTTTTAAATAGAAATCGACGAAATATATATTATATATATCATATATATATAATATAATGGCCTGAATCGAACGCGCCGCGCCGCGGCAGTTCGTGAATTTCGACCATTTATTTCAAACGGACATTACGGGTGATCCGACCGTCGGATTCTCCTAAAACCGGAACCGTTGGGTTCGTATCGAAAAGAGCTTTCTAATGAATTTTAGAAATTTGAAATCTAACGGTTGGATTTGGAGTTACGTCCAAATCAAATTTGAAAAAGGTCGCTGTAAGTGCAGTTCGATGGCCATTGATGGAAATCGACTGTACGGGCCTTGATAAAATTATTAAAAATAGTAACAATTTGTGTAAAATCATAAGAAATGATTTGTGAAGATTTGGGTTGAAAAACTCCATATTTGAAAAGATAAAAATATATTTTTATCGAAATGAACTAGTTTTGAACTAGAAATATAATTCTATTTATTTTTAAATAAATAAATTGAATTTGAAAAGGGTTTTAAAAATAACCAGAATTTCCAATGATTGCATTGGAATGGATTTAAATCGAAATTATCTTCGGAATATTTCGATGTTGGATTTCGTGATTATACAAATGTTGTTAGGGAAATTTGAAAGATATAGATATATATATCGTTATTTCCAATACGATATCTGTTAGTCGTAGAATTTGATATTGAATATAAGCCGGTATATTTTCTATTCAGAGCCTTGTGTTTAATATCAAATGTGATTTGGGTTTGTCGTGAATGGTGTCTTCACTAACACTGTTCTTGAACCCAGTTGAGAAAAGATTAAATCTTTTTAATTAGATTTAATGAAGTGTACCAATTAAATAATATTTAATTGGAATTGAATTGATATTGATTTTTGTGTTTATCGTGGACAGTGTTTTAAATAACACTCGTTCTTTAACCCGATAATTAATGGAATGTGACATTGGGTTTATCGTGAACCGTGTTTTAAATGACACAGATTCTTTAGCCCAGATAACGATTAAAACTAAGTGGAGTTTTAATGAATCTTTAATTAGATTGAAATGATCGAGAATGGAGTACCACCAGTTTTGCTCCAGGCGATAGTTAAATCTTTAATTAGATTTGAACGTGAAATGGTAATTGAATTTACCGATAACACCGTGGTGTTAGATATGAAGCATTACCAGTTTTACTTCATGGGATAAATAGGTTGGGATTGGGAAATTAAAACAAATGATTACTTCGGTAAAATTCGTTAATCCCGACTAGTTTGAATCGATATTCAAAAGTAGATTAAAGAATAAATTAAAGAATTTATCTTTGATAAAATTAATGGGAACCTTTCCCTATGAATGTGAAATTTAGAAACTAACTGTCGGTTAGTTAAGCAGAATGGTTTTCTGGATATTGATCTGATGTTGGTTTCGGCCTTCGGGGTTAATATTTGGGGAATTATTCTCTTGATTAATTTACGGTTAGTGACCGATGAATTGGAATGAGGCGTATGTTGTGTTTGTGTAACACTTATTTAAAATATACGCGAGTTATTCGGAAAGACCGGGTTTATCCCATTCTGAATAACTGATACGACGATAAGTCGAAGATGAAGACGGTGGTCGAAGACCGGAAGTCTTCACGTCGTTTGGGTAATTACTGATGATCTTGATTGGGCTGTACACCCAAGAAGATGGAAACAGTTAGTGATCGTCCAGACGTACTTGGAGATCGATGGATATGCGGGGTACTAGGTGCCTCCGGTTTCGTTCAGACCCAGAACGGACTTGTAAATGGACTGTGTGTCTGACATTGGATTTTAGTCTGTGTGATTGATTTCTATTAAATATATATCTGTTTGGCGGCGGAGAATTTATTCTCTTGCTTAACGCCCTTCTCTGAGACGTACGAGCTCAGGGGTTATATATTGATGGATATCAAATGCATGGAGTGAATTGCCTGTGTGGCATGCCTAAGTGGCAAATGATCAAGGCTTCTGTTGAAAAGCGGAGTCTTGTTGTTGATGATCAAAGCACGACCTTTGTGGCGTAGCTTTGTGTAACGTTTACTTCGCGAGTTTCACACCCGGTATGAACCAAAAACGGGAGAGGACCTCAGGGAGGGCATGCGTTTCTTTCTAGCTAGAAGTGGCGTCAGTGGTTTTACACGCCCTGACGAGTTTGACTTATGTGGTTGTTGCTGTTGCGAGGCGCCTCGGATTGATCGGTCGTTCTCGAACCGATGGAGTCATTTAGTTGGCTCATTTACGCCCCAAAGGGCGGAGAAACGTATTGTTCAGGCACTATAATCCACATCGGTGGACCGGCCCTGACGATCTAAGGGGCAGTTGCGGCTGCTCCGGAGACATGGGCTAGATTGTCTCGAATCGGTTGAGGACTATCTTTTGCCTCGGTTCATAGACGGAAATCCAATTTCCAAATACGTGACATTTGCGGTTTTATTTGTAAACCTATATATGGCGACATAGTGGGATGGGGCACTTATGCCGCCTATGATTGATACTTATGATTTGAAGTTGTTTTACACACTATGCACTTATGATAGTATCAAATGATTTGTTTTAAACGTATCAAGCATTCTTTGGCTGTTATAAGGTAAAAACCCTATCCCCCGGCTTGCGTTGCATTGTGTGATAGGACCTGGGTCTTATAACAGCTTCATTTTTCTTTATTTAGCATTGCGCTGTTTGTTTTATGCACTGGGATTCTTGGGAGGAAACCCGTTCCGTGTTATACGGCGTGGTCCCTTAATTTTCCTAACTTTAAAAATAAAGATTAACTGTTTTAGTTCTCACACCAGTCCCATGACTGACCTGGAGTTTATTGTTTTAACCTAAACTCTGGGTGCCCTTATTTTGACACGGGCAGCTAGTAGTTTCGGTTTTGCAGATTTATATTCACGGGATCCTGGTTTACAGCTGGAACGATATCCGGAAAGCTTTGTATCCGTATATCTCCTTCTAGTTGTGTATTGTATTATTTTCCGCTGCGATGTATTTAAATGTAATTTAAATCTCTGATATTTCTGTGTAATATTTATTTGCTTATACTCTGTATATTCTTGTAATCTGATGCATTGTTGTGATATACAGTGAAATGTTCTTCTGTATGTGTTCTCGTGTGGTTTGTTCTCGAACTATCCGTCGCTTTCCTTAACGGGGAAGTTACGGGTTCCTACAGTTGGTATCAGAGCTTTGGTTTACAAAGCTCAGAGAACAAGGCACATTAGAACCATACGAAAGAATTCATCAGATATTGGATGACTCGTTAGAGATGGGATAAGTAGTATCCTAGAACGAGTGTGAAGAGTATATTTTTCAAATGAAAACAATTTTTGGTTTGAAAATTTAAATCAACTATTCGTATTTGATTATTTATTTATTTTGAAAATGGGGTGTCGGGTGCTGCTAAGCACCGTCTGCATCCTAGTATATATATATATATATATGTAACTAGAAAAAGAAATTTAGAGTGAGAAATTCTCACCAATAGCTAATCCTAATGCCTCGACTCTTCCAATGTAGAAAATCTCCGTCGTTTCTTCTTTCGTCACTTTCGTCATCCGTATTCGCTACATATATAAAAATCGAATTTTTACTTTGCTATTCAATATATAAAAATCAAATTTTACACCGCTACTATATAGATAAAAATTCTATTTTTACATCGCTACTATATAGATAAAAATTCTATTTTTACATCGTTACCATATAGATAAAAATTCTATTTTTACATCGCTACTATATAGATAAAAATTCCATTTTTACATCGTTACTATATAGATAAAAATTCTATTTTTACATCGTCATTCTCTATATAAAGATTTTGCCTTTTCAACTATAAAGATTTCGCCTTTTTATTACATCTCTATAAAAGTCACATTTTTATTTTACAAAATATATAAAGATGATATTTTTACTATCCTACCAATATAAAAATTATATTTTTATACTTCTACAATATAAAAGATTATATTTTTGTTAGACCCAAAAGTGGTTCTAACACCCGAATTGATTAAAAGTAAATAAGATGAGATAAAAATAAAAATAAACACACAGGATTTATAGTGGTTCGGCGAAGAAATGCCTACGTCCACTTATCTTTCACTATATTCAATGATCCAGTTACAAATACAATGTAATTGTCACTTGATTTCACTCACAACTCGCTTATATTCACTCAATAGATTAAAACAAATAATGAAAGAAGATTTGGATTCTCCGGGAGCAATGGAGTTCGGATTATGGAGGTAGTTGAATTCTCAAAGTGCCTAAAAAAGATCCTTCTCTTTGTCTCCAGACGGGCTATTTATAGGTGTGAATTTGCTTGAAACTTGCTCCGGGTCGGGGCCACGTGTCGTCCATCCCACTATCCTCAGGTTCGGATGAATTATTATGTTGACAACGCATCAAAGGAATGGACGTTACGAGTAGGAACTGGTCACAACCGGTCCGGATATCCAGGCGCTTTTGTAGGAGAATAGCATGGAACATAGACTCGGGTCGGAGACGCACAGACAAGGGGTTCGGATCGGGATATCCGATCCGAACCGGATTGGCTTGGATGCAACGCTCTCTTCTTCTCTAATCTGCTCCGCTCCGATTCATTTTCGTGGCAAACAGGTGGCTTTCCGATCCAATTGAGATTGTGTTGTCCTCCGATCCGATTAGATATACCTTACCAATTTCCTCATCAGCAGTTCACCGATCCGAACAGAAGACTCTATCCGACCCGAACCGATATGTTGCTCTGACCCGACCCGAACAACTACAGCTATCCAATCTAGATTGTAGTGTCTTCTCCAATCCGAACCGAAGTCTTCTACTTACAAATGCTCTTCAATGTCTGATTTCTTGACTTTGTGTTGCCTAGTTCACAAAGTAGGCTAACACTTTGCCCCCTCAAAGGATGCTTCTGTGGGAAACGGAGCATGCTTTGACCACCACAGCGCAAAAGCTTCATCTTTCCTTTCGAATTCACACATTAAGTTGTCGTACTCCATCCTGTTCGGTTCGGATTCCGACCCGAACAGACTTCTGGCTTGGGTTCCGACCCGAACCGATCTCCTTCCTCTTGCATTCTGCGATGAACCAATGGTCCAAGCTGTGCTACTGGGCTTTTCGAGCCGGTCCGATCGGGAATACGAATAGTCAGCTTGCTGTTTACATAAATTCACTTCTTCTTTCTTCTTGTCTTTCATTTACTGTTTTCGTTTATCCGAACCGATTCCATATTGAAGCTCCAGCTTTTCCAAGAAACTTCAAAGTTTTCGCTTCCGTCTTCGAATCAAACACATAGGTAGTCTTGTAATCTTGAATCCTGTTGCCATAATCACTTTTAATTTACCTTCACGGTTAATTTGAACGACTTTAACAAGGTAATTGAATAATTCCATCACTGCGCCTTCTTCCTTCCTCCGCCTTCGTCGTCAATGACATCGACGCCATTTCGAAGCGTTGGAGGAAAGTATTGACACTTGAGTACTCAATCTCTCGACTTTAATTAAAGCTTGGGATTTCGAGTTGGGTTCTCTATTTAAGAGGAGGAAGAGGAAGAAAACTGAAGAAGGTTGGTTCGGGTAGGGGAACAGTTGGAGGAAAAGAGGAAAAGAGGGAAATTTACAGAGCCGGATCGGTTCGGAGCAATAGGGCCATGGAATGGGTCTTAAACTGTTTTGACCGGGCCGGGTCGGATCTACAAATACAATGAAGGTCACGGCTTATGCGCTCGGATCGGACCCGATTGAAAAACAATAGAGAGAATAGTGGTCTGGTTATCCAGGTTAACCCGATCCGCTCCGAGTGTCAATCCCCGAACCGATCCGGATATATCTCTCTGAACACGAATCTTTGCCTATCCGATCCGAATCCGTTGTCTGCACCCGAACCGAACACCACTCAATCTAAAACACAAGCTTTCATCCAACTATTTAAAAGATGTTACTTCCAACTTCATGAACAGTTAGGATAGTGCCTTGCGGACGTAAACGAACATTAAGAACAACTTCGACTATCACTTTCTCTTCAAAGCTTCGTCTTACATTGCTGTACTTTTATTTTGCATTTCTCACATTTGCTGCACACATTTTAGTTCACACACATACACAGGGGGGCACGGGATAATTTACTCTAATCCGTGATATTGCTTCTTCAATAGTTCTATGACAATGAGGCCCAGACGCTCTTCCCGACTAGCTGAGATGAAAGAAGCCCCGGAAACTTCTAACAAAATCACTCTTGAGGATATATCTTCTTCGTCTGATCCAGAATGGGACAGTGAGGGTCCAGACTACGGGGTTGGAGATCGAGAAAGCAACGAGGCGTCTTCGGAGAACGAGGTTTCTCTGGGTTTTGAGGAGGAAGGAGGGATCGGTGACGATCGAGCCCCTGACGAATTTGACTCAGCCATTATATTGGAGTCACCTCCAGATTCCGTAGAATCGACAATCGACAACGACCAACTTGTTCGAATTTGCTTAAAGTATGGAATAATGAAAAGGGACACCCTAGTGCCCTCACGCTCTGACCGTCCCCACAACCCTCCGGAAGGATATATGACGGTCACTCGATTAATGTGCATGGTCGGTGCCATTCCTCCATTCTCTCCATTCATTGTTGATTTTTTAAGACAAATGCGGATTGCCCCCATGCAATTGCACCCCAATTCATATGCCTATCTGCACACCTTGTACATAACATATCGTGAAATCTTAGGCATAGAGCTCACATTCGATGACGTTCACTTTTTCTATAATTTCAAGCATCGGACTCGAGAAACTCCATCCTTCTGCTACTTTGAATCAGTTCCAAAAAGGAAGATAATCTCGGCACCATTTAGCAGTAAAGCTGGGGATTCCAAACTAGAATGGTTCTATGTGAAGCAACAGTCTGGATGCGCCAGGAGATGGACAAAATCAAGTAAAGCGTTGATTTTCAAAATCCGGACTCTATACACTTGAATCATCACCCTGACCTGTTTTCCTTTTTGTTTGCAGTCGACAATCCCAAACAGATATCAGATCAGGTGTTCTTTGATCAGATGCACCGACTTCTTAATGGCGATCAAAAATTCTTAACTATCGACGAGGTCCTTAAAGATGAATACCTTCACTTTCATGGGCTGCTATCCGTTTTTCGTAGCATCGGTCATGGGACGGTCCCTTACGCATACATTCCTCCAATGGAGATAGTTCCAGAGACAGGAGAAGGCTCGGGAATTCCTACAGTGCCTCTTCAAACTTCACCTTCTCCGTCTTCCACACAAGATGATGAATTGGCTAATCTGGCCGAAAAACATCGTGAAGGGTATATTGCCCCCGAGGAAACTACTTCTCTAGACAAGTCAAAATCCTCCCAAGGGTCGCCACTTCATGCTTCCGAAGGGGATGTTCCTAGTACTGATGAGCACATATTTCAGGGTTTGGGGGATCTCCCCTTACCTGAGACTATATATACTTCGGACGATTCAGGAAGGATCCTTTAGTCTTCACCTCTTCTGAATAAACCACTCCCGCTAAGGCCAAAGAGCCTGCCCGCACTAGTCTAGCTTCAGGCTCGGGTTGGTTGGGGGGAAACACACCACTTAGGATACACTTTACACCACAGCATTAGCATTCATTGCACTTCTTTCTCCATGAATCCATTAATTCTAAACTGCGTTTATTTTATCGTGCAGGTACAATGTCTCGATCCTACTATGATATAAGAAAACTTCGTCGCAGCATGTCCAATCCTCCTCAGGATGTCGAGTATGATCGCCGGGATGATCGTGGTAGGGAGGAGAGAAGACCTTATGATTCTTATCGCTCTCGATCCTCACGTTCTCGTTCACCGGTTCGGCCAGAACACGATAAATATAAGGGCTATCAAAGCCGCAGGGAGGAGGACAGACCACCATCTAAAGACTCCACTTCCTCCCATGAAAAGCGGGGAAGAGAGAGAACTCCTCCAAAAGAAACTGGGTCTCGAAGTAAGCACAAGGTCCCTGCCACTAAACGACCTAGAACGGACAAAGAGACTACTGAATTCTCTTCACATAGGGACACCGAATTATCAATTCCCGCTCCTCCCCCACTAGATGCGGGAACTGCGGTCAAGCTGGCGTATTTAGAGGAGCAATTTCCCGAGCACTACTTCGAGACTTTGACCTTTCTGCCTACCCTTGAACCTATTTCTTCTAATTGGGCAGATGAGGCCAAAGCAAAGATTGATTTAGTGGAAAAACAATATTCCGAGATGTTCAAGTATTCACGCAATCTTTCTAGAATCATCCGCACTCTAATCACAAATACCAATTCAATGCAAAAGATCGCAGAGGAGGACGCTAAGGCCTTAAAAGCTCTAGGAAAAGATTTAGAAGACACTCAAGCTCAGTTAGCTGTCGCTCAAAGGAACGCTTCTAATTTCAAACAACAATTCGAGGACATGCAAAAGCGTTATCATGACTTGCTTGAGTCTCACACTCAGGAGCGCTCTGAACTAAAAAAGCAAGCTGACGAGGCCAAGTCAGAAGCTGCTAAGACACGCCTTGCTTATGCTGAGCTTGAACGAAAAAACGCCGAGTTAGCAACGAAGAATGCTGAACTAGAAAAGAAGAACGCTGACCTGGCTTTGAAGCTGTTGGAGGCAGAAAACAGAGCTGCCCTGGCCGAGGGCAATGTGGAGTGCGCTATCAAATCTGCGGAGGAAGCCCGCAAGCAATTATCTGAGGCGGAGGTTGAAATTCAAAGTTTCGGCGAACTAATGATTGAATTCTTCGCACATATTATTCGTCGTCGAAACATTTCTTGGATCGAAGATTATCCATCCACTCTGGTTCAAGTATGGAATCAGATCGTCGAGTGGGAAAAAGAGGAACTTAAGGTCGATTCCATTGATGAAGATAAACTGATGGAGAAATACTTGAGAGATGATGAACCGGAGCGCCTAGCTGAAGGGCGCCGCCTTATTGCTGAGGCCATGGAAGAAGAGAGACAAAAGTCTAAACAAAAAACCATTCTCGAAGCTGGTTCCTCCTCCTCTGCCCCTGCAACTCCCGAAGTAGAAGGGTATGATCCCGAAAATCCGGGAATTCCCCGAACAACTCTACTATCCCCTATTCCTGAAATAGCCCCAGAGGTAGTAGTCACCCCCGCCGAGAAGTCTTCGGAAGGTATCCCCATCTTTTCTCCTCAATTTGCCAAAGCTATTACTACCTTTCGCTACGTGATTGAACATTCGATGAGAGACCCATTGTTTTCGCCTGAGTTGATAAATGTTGCTTCTCATTCTGTAGGTGTCGAATCATCCGAAAAGACAGATGTAGCTCAAGGAGCTGCCGCTGGGACAAAGCCCGTAGATGGGGCCGAAAACGGGGAAGACAAGGCTGCTTCTATAGACTTGGGAAAAGGAAGTGAACCTACTAAGGTCACCACTCCCCATGATGAAGAAACGATAGCAGCTTTAAAGGACGACGACGGAGACGGGGGGCATGAAGAGGAACCAGAAGTTGCAATAACCGGGGAATCGAAAAGTGCTGATGACGTTACCTTGGCTGCAATGAAGGCTGATCAAGACAAGCGCTTGCAATTAAAGGCCGAAGAACTAGACCCTGAGGTCCTCAAGCCCCTTGCAGTTGTGGATGCGGGATCAAGGTTAGTTGTTAAGCTCTCAACTAGATATATTACAGAAGAACTTGCTAAAAAATCTTCTCTTGATTCCAGTGCCCCGCCCTCCGGGAAGAAGTCTACTGGCTCCAGCACCGCATCTTCAGGAAAAAAGAAGTCCAAACGAATTTTGACCGAAGCTGAGAAAGAAGCAAAGGATGCGGAGAAAGCCGCCAAGAAATCCAAGGCTCATTCCAAATCTAAATAGTGGATTGCCCTGTATCTTTTTAGCATTTTTGTGAACCAATAATTGCTGCTACACCAGTAGCTCCTGCATTTTCTTTTTCAGCTATTTTCCTGTACAAATTCATTCAGTTGTAAATAAAAATAACTCATTTTTTGCAATGTTTATTTGTCAGTAGTTCTGCACTTATGTTGAAATGCATGTCTATAGTTATGAAACGAAGTTGTGGAGGGGGAAATATGCGTGTACATGAGTGTCCCCAGTCAATTTCCACAAGTTATTTAATGCTTAATAAAGCAATTTGAATGCTCCCGATTCTCCGACGGGATAACACTTCCTGTGTTGTCAGTACCTGTCGTTTTTTCTGGCATTTCTTTTATACTCTCTCCCTTTTTCTTGGGAGTTAGAGTTCGAGCTCAGTCATCTATTTATCCCCCGTTCTTTCAACGGAGAAAGGTTTCTTTCTCGGCGCTCAGTCGGAGACGCCTTTATACTCTCTCTCTTTCTCTGGAGAGTTAGAGTTAGGAAGAGAATTTCTTTTTCAGCGCTCAGTCAGAGACGCTTTTATACTCTCTCTCTTTCTCTGGAGAGTTAGAGTTAGGAAGAGAATTTCTTTTTCAGCGCTCAGTCAGAGACGCTTTTATACTCTCTCTCTTTCTCTGGAGAGTTAGAGTTAAGAATGTCGTTTTCTCATTCTTTTATGTCTCATTGCACAAATAATCGTTGTGCTTCTTTTTATGTCTAAACTGTTTTCAACCTCTTTAGGCTCTGAGTTATCCTGTATTTTATAATCGCAACAGAATAACTGATGAATGTAAATGCATAAAAGTAAATAACACACAATATTTTTATAGTGGTTCGGCTAAGTCGTAGCCTACATCCACTTTATAGTTCTTCATTCATATCTTCAGATTTTCCCGAGGCAATTCGTGCCTTATTACAAAGTTCATAAGAAAAATAACACAAAGTACAGCATCTCTAATTCAAATATCGCATTAAGTGTTGGGCATTCCATGCTCTGGGGACTTCTTCGCCATCCACGGTCGTTAACTTGAAGGTTCCTTTTTCAAGTTTCCGTTGAATGACAAAGGGCCCTTCCCATTTTGGACCAAGGTGAGGAAGGGATGGAAAGACTCTCTTTAGCACCAAATCTCCTGGTTCAAAAGTCCTGAGGCGAACTTTTTTGTCGTAATAGCGTGCCATCTGACACCGATGTCTTGCTGCACGCAAATCTGCTTCGTCCCTTTTCTCTTCAACTTCATCAAGAGACTCAAGTAAAAGTGCCCGATTTGTCATCGGGTCATAATATGTCACCCTGTGGGAAGGAACTTCTAGTTCAACTGGAATTACAGCTTCTGAGCCAAAGGAGAGAGAGAAAGGGGTATGACCGGTGGCCGTTTTAAATGTTGTTTGATATGCCCACAAAGCTAGAGGCAATTCATCAACCCATCTCGCCTTTGCACGCTCCAACCGTTTCTTGAGGATGGATTTTATTACTTTGTTTATTGCCTCTACTTGCCCGTTTGACGGCGGATAGGCAACTGCATTATATCGCTTGTCTATCTTATACTTCTGACAGAAATTTCTGAATTCAGTACTATCAAACTGGGTTCCGTTGTCAGTTATAATCGTCCTTGGAATCCCGAACCGGCATATAATATTTCTGACCACAAAACTTATCACCTTTCTTGCTGTGATCTTGGTCAAGGGCTCAGCTTCCACCCACTTCGTAAAATAGTCCACGGCTACTATTGCATATTTAGCTCCTCCTTTAGCAATTGGTAGAACTCCAATGATATCAATTCCCCATGTGGCAAATGGCCAAGGACTCACCGTTGATTTAAGTTGGGTCGACGGTGCCCTGGGAATTTTGGCGAATCTCTGGCATTTATCGCAGCGTCGAGAATAATCAGCTGCATCTTTATTGATCGTAGGCCAGAAATATCCGTATCGCAGTATCTTCTTTGCTAAAGTTTGACCTCCTGTATGATCTCCACACTCACCTTCGTGTACTTCTCTTAGTACACGCTTGATGTCGTCGTGTGCGATACATCGTAACAGGGGCATAGAAAATCCTTGTCGATAGAGAGTATCGTCTTGTATGACATATCTGGTAGCTTTGCGAACTACAGCTCTTTTCTCACTCTTCTTTGATGGGAGTGTCCCATTCTTGAGGAAATTCTTAATTGGAGTCATCCACGACTCCTTCTCTGGTTCTGCTTCCAAGGTGAATTCAATTTCCATTGACTCAAAGCTTGGCGACTCCAACGTTTCAATTGGAATTACTTCAGTCTCTTCTGGATTGTCGGAACTAGCCAGCTATGCCAGTCTATCCGCTTTCTGGTTTTCAACTCTGGGAATATGTGTTATGTTGTACCGCTCTAAGCTATTCAATAGCTCTTTCACTTTCTTGAGGTAAGCAATAAGTTGAGGTCCTGGAGCCACGAATTCCTCTCGCACTTGACAAACAACAATTTTTGAGTCACAAAATATGTCCATCATTTTTACTCCGAGGTCTTTAGCAAGCTTCAGCCCGGCAATCAGGGCTTCATATTCTGAGTCATTGTTAGTTGCCGAAAATTCTAATCGCAGGGCGTAATATAACGACCGTCCCTCGGGAGTGACTAAGACAATTCCAGCTCCGGACCTTCGATCATTCTTGGCTCCATCTGTATATAGTTTCCACGGATTCATCTTTAGTTCATCCTCGGATTTAACCACTCTGTCATTGATTATTTCCTCCTCTGGAATGGTGAATTCCGCAATAAAGTCTGCTAGAGCTTGCCCCCTGATTGACTTTCGTGGTTGAAAATTCAAATCAAACTGGCTTAGTTCTATGTTCCATTTGATCAACCTTCCCGATGTCTCAGGCCTCTGTAACACCTGCCTTAACGGCTGGTCGGTGTATATAGTTATTGGATGGGCTTGGAAATAGTGACGAAGTTTTCGGGATGCGATCAGGAGGCTGTAAGCAAGCTTCTCAATCTTTGGGTAGTTGCGCTCTGCCGCTGCTAACTTCTTGCTTACATAATACACCGGCCTTTGTACTTTGTTTTCTTCTCGAACCAGGGCTGTGCTGACAACGTGAGCCGAGACCGCCAAGTAAACAAACAATTCTTCATGATCTATGGGCTTTGATAAAATCGGCGGTTTCTCTAGCAGTTCCAACAGATTTTGAAAGGCCTCAACACAATCCGGAGTCCACTCGAAGTTCTTCTTTCCCCTTTTAATCAAATCAAAAAACGGAACACATTTATCTGTGGCTTTGGAGATGAATCTACTCAGCGCCGCTACTTTCCCTGCAAGACTTTGGACGTCTTAATTCTCCTTGGTTCTTCGATATTTCTAATTGCTGCTATCTGGCTAGGGTTGATTTCAATTCCTCGGGAACTCACAATGAAGCCAAGGAACTTTCCCGATGCCACTCCAAACGAGCATTTCAGAGGATTCAATTTCATCCGGTACTTTCGCAAGATACCAAACATTTCCGCCAAGTCTTGCGTATGGCTGGAAGACTGCTTTGATTTGACAAGCATATCATCCACATAAACTTCCATAGTTTTTCCTATTTGATCATAAAACATTCTGTTTACCAAGCGCTGATAAGTAGCTCCAGCATTTTTTAATCCGAATGGCATTACAACATAACAATATAACCCCAAATTCGTAATGAAGCTCGTATGTTCTTGGTCGGGTACGTGCATAGGAATTTGGTTGTATCCAGAATATGCGTCCATGAAAGAGAGAAGTTCATGACCTGCTGTCGAGTCTACAAGCTGGTCAATCCTGGGAAGTGGGAAACTGTCTTTCGGGCAAGCTTTATTTAAATCTGAAAAGTCAATGCAAGTCCGCCACTTTCCGTTTGGCTTCTTTACTAAGACGGGATTCGATATCTAGTCGGGATATGTCGAATCCCGAATAAATCCATTCTGCTTCAACTTCTCTACTTCCTCTTTGAGAGCAGCCGACCTCTCTGGGCCCAGCATGCGTCTCTTTTGCTTCATAGGTGGATGCTTCGGATTTACATTCAATTTGTGACTTATAATGGATGGCGATATCCCACACATGTCAGCATGGGTCCAGGCAAACACGTCTAGGTTTGCCTTCAAGAAGTCCGTTAGTTCTTTGGCTCGACGTGGATCCAATTGAGAACCAATTTTCAAAACTTTTGTCGGATCAGCTTCATCAATGGGAATTTCCACTGTCGCTTCATTAGGAGTTGCATTCCTAGCTTCTGGTTCCTCGTCTTTTCTGGGATCCAGGTCTTCAGGTGTTCCCTTGGGCAACTCCTTTGGGGTCAATCTCTCTAATTGCTATGCCGAGTCCCCCTTCGAGGGAGACGAGGCATCCTTACTCTCAACGTTAAGTCCTTTCATCAACATCTTTAACTCGGCCACATAGCAGGCCCGTCCGGAAACCTGATCCCCTCTCATTACTCCAGTTCCGGCTTCAGTCGGGAACTTAAGTAACATGCACCAAGGGGCGATACAAACTCTAAATTCAGCGAGGGCAGGTCTCCCCAAAAATGCGTTATAAGGCGAATCCACGTCCAATACTACAAACTGAAGCATTCGCACTCTTCTACGTTCTCCTTGCCCCAGGGTCACGGGTAACTCTATGTATCCCATGGGAGCTGTCGACGCCCCGTTGAAGCCTCTGATCCATCCTTCACAAGGCTTCAGATCTTCGGACTCAAGCTTCATCTGATCAAATGACTTTTAGAACAAAATATTAACGGAACTTCCGTTGTCTACTAATACCTTATGGACCAAGGCCGGCCCAATGGTGGTAGTAATAACCAACGGATCATTGGTGGGAGATTGTATCCCAGTATTGTCTCGGCTTCGAAATACCACATCGTCAAACATGGTCTTCTGTTGTTTTACGGGGGTGACTTCTTCCAAATCATCACCTTCATTCACGTCTAGATGCTTGGCAGCATTCACATATTGATCCATTGATCTGAAACTTCGGATTGCCGGGTGAGGTCCGCCTACTATGGAGTTGATGACAATTCCTTTCCCTTTCTGCTGCGCTGTAGGCTTGGGAGCAGGTAGGATCTGTTTTGGAGCCTGCTTTCCTTGCCCCCTGTCCCTCGGGGCAACCTTGTACTCATCCAACTTTCCTTCACGCAGCAGCTTCTCAATCACATCCCTCAAATGCCGACATTCATTGGTCGAATGCCCATGAGTTCCGTGAAACAAGCAAAATTTCCCTGTCGCCATTTCTTTCTCGGTCGAATCACGAGGTGGCGGTCTTTTGTACTGTAACACATTGTATGTATCCAGGTAAATATTTTCCAGGGTGTCATTCAATGGTGTATAATTCTCGTAGTTCTGGAACCGGGGTCTTTTGTTAGGATCACTTCCCCTATTTCTGTTTCTTCTGTTACCGTTTGGATTACGATTATTGTTGTTGTTACCCCCGCTTCCAGCATTGCTGTTTCCACCCTTGTTTCCTACATTTACTTCAACCTTGTCAGAACTTTCCCCAGACTGCTTCACGGCGACATTACTCTGCACATTCTCCTTTGAAGCCGTCTCAGACTTTCTCTTTCGGTTTGCCCTGGCCTCCTCTCGTCTTAAATAAATATCGGCTTTTTCGTAGAATATCTCCCTTGTGGAAGGTGTTTTCCCAGAAAGGTAATCTCCAAACTCAGATTCAGGATCAACTCCTTCCTTCAATGCCAACAGGATTGTGGGCTCGTGCGGGTCACTGACCTCAGTCACAGCTTGATTAAAACGGTCAAGATATGCCCTCAAAGACTCTCCTGGTGCCTGTTTAATTCTCGATAATTCAATAACACTTTTGGACTTTCGGGCATGGAGACGGAACTGTTTCATGAAACGCTCGCTTAGTTCCTTGTAATTTGAAATCGAACGAGGAGGAAGTCGGGTAAACCAGAACAGTGCCACATCTTCTAAGTAGATTGGGAACGCTTTGCACTTCACTTCATCAGGGGCAGCAGCAGTATTCATGAGCCATGAGTATCGCATTAAATGCTGTCCCGGATCAGTCCTTCCGTTGTATTTGTCCATCTGTGGCAAGTTAAAGCGTCGGGGAAATTGGAAGTCGAGGATATCATCGGTGAAGGGAGTATGGCTTCGTTCAATGCCATAATCTTCATTTGTATAGTTCCGGCTCTCGGACATGATCTGGCGAACCATTGCCTGTACATCAGCATTAGTTAGGGGCCGCTCAGGTTCCCTGGCCCTAGCATCCAAGTTCCTTCTGGGCTCTTGTTCAGGAGATGCCCTTCTTCTTCGTGCTGCCTCTACTCGATTCCGTTCCCTGCGCTCCCGGTCGATCTCGGGAGGAGGGGACTGGAGTCTTTGCCCCCGAGTGGGGTCATTGTTTCCTAATGCTCGTGCAATATCCTCACGAGATCCCAAAGATCCAAATGTTAGCTGCTCCACGTTCTGAGGTCGTTCGAGTGGCCCTTCGTTCACGGGGCCTCTCTTCCTCGGAAGATGAAGATTGATCAACTGGTGTGTGACGAACCGGTGATGGAGTTCTCTGTCGACGGAGTTCACTAATCTCCTGACTCATGAGTCTCATATTTTCCTGCATCATGAGATTAGTTCGCTCGTGAACCTTCATAGCCTCCCTTGTGCTCTCAAGCATGTCAAGCAAGCGCGAGAAATCTCCTTGAGTGATGGGCGCAGATGGATTGACCTGATCACCAACCCTGGTGGCTGGAATTGGAGCATTCGTCGGGACTCGAGTAGAGGTTCCAGCTTCACCAAGCATTGGGTCGGATCGGTGGTAGGAGGCCGGATCGGTTCGGATCTGGGGGGCTTGTTCGGATCGGTATGTGGCAAGCAGCTCGGGTCGGTTCAGATTGGGGGAATGCACTGCTTCAGAATCTCCTACCCGGATCGGATCGGAGCTCTCCCCCTGCTGTCGGCTCGGATTTCCTGCATTGGTCCTTCCTGCTGCTGAACTCTGCCCCCGAGACCTTGTTACAACAGCATTTTGTTGATCTTCGCCAGCTCCATTTCCTCGAACGGACTGAACTTCCTTGCCTTTTCCTTTGGCCATGAGTCATTGACAATTACTTCAACGAATGTAAAAAAGCGGAGAAACTTAAGGATTCACTTCTTTGAACTCAACGGTCCAAAAAGTAGAAAGAGATCCCGGAAAATAAAGAATTTAGATGAGGATTCTCAGTGAAAGCACCAAAATGTTAGACCCAAAAGTGGTTCTAACACCCGAATTGATTAAAAGTAAATAAGATGAGATAAAAATAAAAATAAACACACAGGATTTATAGTGGTTCGGCGAAGAAATGCCTACGTCCACTTATCTTTCACTATATTCAATGATCCAGTTACAAATACAATGTAATTGTCACTTGATTTCACTCACAACTCGCTTATATTCACTCAATAGATTAAAACAAATAATGAAAGAAGATTTGGATTCTCCGGGAGCAATGGAGTTCGGATTATGGAGGTAGTTGAATTCTCAAAGTGCCTAAAAAAGATCCTTCTCTTTGTCTCCAGACGGGGTATTTATAGGTGTGAATTTGCTTGAAACTTGCTCCGGGTCGGGGCCACGTGTCGTCCATCCCACTATCCTCGGGTTCGGATGAATTATTATGTTGACAACGCATCAAAGGAACGGACGTTACGAGTAGGAACTGGTCACAACCGGTCCGGATATCCAGGCGCTTTTGTAGAAGAATAGCATGGAACATAGACTCGGGTCGGAGACGCACAGACAAGGGGTTCGGATCGGGATATCCGATCCGAACCGGATTGGCTTGGATGCAACGCTCTCTTCTTCTCTAATCTGCTCCGCTCCGATTCATTTTCGTGGCAAACAGGTGGCTTTCCGATCCAATTGAGATTGTGTTGTCCTCCGATCCGATTAGATATACCTTACCAATTTCCTCATCAGCAGTTCACCGATCCGAACAGAAGACTCTATCCGACCCGAACCGATATGTTGCTCTGACCCGACCCGAACAACTGCAGCTATCCAATCTAGATTGTAGTGTCTTCTCCAATCCGAACCGAAGTCTTCTACTTACAAATGCTCTTCAATGTCTGATTTCTTGACTTTGTGTTGCCTAGTTCACAAAGTAGGCTAACAATTTTTATACTTCTACAATATAAAGGATTATATTTTTATACTTCTACAATATAAAGGATTATATTTTTATACTTCTACAATATAAAAATTCCGATTTTTAATTGCAAAAATTAATTAAACAAAACAAATGAAAGGGCTTACATTGCTTTAAGGAGGAGCGGAGGGGGGTTTTCTTGCTCGCTGGCGGTGGTGAGCCCTCCACCAGGCGGCGGAGGTGGAGCAGAAGTGGGGGGGCAACGGTGGAGGTGGAAGAAGAAGCAGCAGGGGCGACAGCAGTAGGAAGAGGGGGCGCGTTCTTTTTTAGAGGAAGAAGAATAAGGAGAGGAGGAAGAAGGAAATGGCGGCGGGGTCCACCGGGGGGGCGATGGAGGCGGCGACGGTCCCCCCCCCCCCCCCCCCCGTCGCCCGCTCTCTCTCTCTCTTTTTCTTTCTTTCGTTCTGAATGAACGAAAAAAAGGGAGGGGGCCAGAGGGTATAGGAAGGAAGGAAGAGGGTTTTAATTTTTAATTATTTTATTTATTTAATTTACAAAAAATTGACTTTTTCATACGACCTCTGAACGAGGCCCACCGCCTGTCGTCCATAGCGTTTCATCCCCATTCCGAACATAATGGGATATGTATCGTAGGCTGATTCGATCGTTTCGATCAGTCTTCGTCAAAATCAACATATAACTCTATATATTGAATTTGAACACGCATTTCAATTTACCGGGGTCATATACGAACTCTAAAAATTCCCGAAAATATTTTCTAACTTCGTATTGACGATATGGTCCTAACAAAACTAGTTTCGTCAAATTCTGAGACCGTTGGAAAAATGGCCATTGTCCAGTCGGTTAAAATCAACTAAAACTGATCAAACACATTTTCCTTTGCCACGCTCACATATTGATTCGAAAAATTATGAAATTTGGAATCTAACAATAATTTGACATCACAGACCCAACAAAAGTGGTTTCGTTGAAATCCGAGGTCGTTTGCAAAATGTCTATTTTTAAGGGCCTGAATTCCATAGCGACTATTCAGAATTTTCAACTGGACATATCTTTTGATTCCCGCTATGAAATCTCAATTTTTCGGATTCGTTGGAAAGATATTCTCAATTAGATCCAATTATTTTTGGTTTCACTAAAATCCGGTTTGTTTTGCGCCCGGTACATTCAATTGAAGTTTGAAATCGAATTATCGAACTACCGCACCATTTTTAATTCTATCTATAATTATATATAATTATTTATATTCTAACGACGACGTATATAATATATACGTCGAATTCATTTCAAAATAAATTTCTCGTCGATATTATTTAAAATAATTCATTTTAAATGTTCAAAATTCGCTAAAATTTCCAAAATAAAATTTTTAAACTGGCCCAGATTTTCGGGTTGTTACATTCTCCCCCACTTAAAACTTTTCGTCCCCGAAAAGGAACAAAGTCGAAAGTGGTTTGATTAATCAACTCTACGTTCGATCTGGCTTCCATTCTCCAACTTTTCAGTTTCTGAGAATTTTCAAATTCTTCAAAAATTTGGCTAACACCCTAAATTTTCGAAATATTTTGCCATAACCTCCCCTGCACCGGGTGCCACGGGAAAATCCCGAAATTTCCATACAGGCCTTCTGATCTCAAAAAGAAAAAGAAAAAGCCAATAGGCTCATAAAATCATCATCACCCAAACAAAATAGTAAATTATGGTAAACATGTACCTATTTGTCGGGCAAACAAATTTTATTCTCTGCTCTAGCCTCCTTGCTATGACCTGTTTAATGTAAGTACATGTATATGCATGCAAATGCGACCAATTTTTGATACAATTCAATATTTGGTTCAATTAGGCATAAATGGTTTAAAATTATCAAACAAATAAACAAACAACACAAACATCAATCAATTAGTGAATTAGAGTTTCAAATTAACAATATTAACACATATACTAAAAATCATGTTTTTGATGCCAAATCACAACAAATAAATCTAGCTATATTAGTTTCGGTTCTCACACCAGTCTAATGGAAATATGTAGAAATCACACCTTCGAAACACGAACATAAATATTGATGATGCGGCCGCATTACCAGAATTATCTCCGGGTGTCTAGAATGTGATTCTATATCTATCCAGTATATTAAAACTTCGAATATACGTTCATGACGCGTATACGCGAAATCTTTATATACTCGATTGCCCAAATTCAAAATAAATAAATTTTCAAATACGTTTAAAATGGTTTAAATTTTCAAAACAATATTGTTTTCATTTGAAAAATAAATATACTCTTCACACTCGTTCTAGGATACTACTTACCCTATCTCTAACGAGTCATTCTAATTGGATATTACTAATCCAATATCTGATGAATTCTTTCGTATGGTTCTAATGTGTCTTTTTCTCGAGCTCTGTAAACCAAAGCTCTGATACCAAACTGAGACGACCCGAACTTCCCTGTGAAGGAAAGCACGAATTGCGTTGAGGACAAGACAAAATAGAATGCAAACGGAAGAACATTTCATTGTTATTACAACAATTCCATCAGATACAAGAATATACAGAGTATAAATGAATAAATTACATTCAACAAATATCAGAGATTTAAATTACATAGCAGCGGAAAAATATACAAAACACAACTGAAAGTGATACACGGATACAGAGCTTTCCGAGCATCGTTCCAACTGTAAATCAGGACCCTGTGAATATAAATCTGCAAAACCAAAACTACTTGCTGCCCGTGGAAAATAGGGGCACCCAGAGTTCAGGTTAAAACAATAAACTCCAGGTCAGTCATGTGACTGGTGTGAGAACTAAAACAATTATTAATATTGGTTTTAAAGTTTGGTAAATCAAGGGACCACGCCGTATAACACGGAACGGTTTTTCTCCCAAGAATACCAGTGCATAGAACAAACAGCGCAATGCTAAATAAAGAAAAATGAAGCTGTTATAAGACCCAAGTCCCATCACACAATGCAACACAAGCCGGAGGATAGAGTTTTTACCTTTTAACAGCCAAATCATGCTTGATACGTTAAAAACACATTATTTGATACTATTATAGGTGTATAGTGTCAAAACAATTTCAATCATAAATATCAATCATAGGCGGCATGAATGACCCATACCACTATGTCGCAATACTAGGTTCTACAAATAAAACCGCACTATCACGTATTGGAATTTGGATTTCCTTCATGAGCCGAGGCAAGGGGCAAGCTCTTCTCCGCGTTCGAGACACTCTAGCAAATGTCCCAGGATCCCACTATGATCCTTGGATCTTCAGGGCCGGTCCTCTCTTACTTTTGAAGATTAATTATTCCTGAACACACGTTTCCCTGTCCTTACAGACCTATATCCGAGGCGCCTCGTATCCAATAACTACACAGGTGAAAAGTATATAAATGTCAGGGCTGGTAGGTCACTGACACCACCCTAGCTAGAAAGAAACGTCGTGCTCTCCCTGCAGTCACTATCCCGTTTTTGACTCATACCGAGGTGTGAGGCTCGCGAATTCACGCTATACACAAAGCTGCGCCACACAGGCCGTGCTTTGATCATCTACCACAAGACTTTGCTTTTCAACAGAAGCCTTGATCAATTGCCACTTACGCGTGCCTCACTGGCAATTCACTCCATGCGACTGATGTCTATCGATATACGACCTCTGAGCTCGTACATCTCAGAGAAGGGCGTTAAGCAAGAGAATAAATTCTCCGCCGCCAAACAAATGTATATTTAATAGAGATCAATCACCACAGAATAAAATCCAATGTCAGACACACAATCCATTTACAAGTTCGTTCTGGGTCTGAACGAAACCGGAAGCACTTTCCTCGCATATCCATCCATCTCCAAGTACGTCTGGACGATCACCAACTGTTTCCCTCATCCTGGGTGTACAGCCCAATCAAGATCACCAGTAATCACCCAAACGATGTGAAGACTTCCGGTCTTCAACCACCGTCTTCATCTTCGACATCTTGTCGAATCGGTTATTCAGAATGGGTATAACCCGGCCTTTCTGAATAACCCACGTATATAATAAACAAATGTTACACAAACACAACGAACGCCTCATTCCAATTCAGAATATTCTTTTATTCCCAAAATCACATTCTTAGGGAAAGGTTCCCATTAATTTTATCAAAGATAAATTCTTCTAAATTTATTCTTTAATCTTCCTTTGGATATCATTTCAAACTAGTCGGGATTAGTGAACCACACCGAAGTAATTATTTATTCTATTTCCCAATCCCAACATATTCATCCCATGGAGAAAGCTGGTAATACTCCACATCTAACACCACGGTGTTATCGGTAAAATTAATTACCATTTCACGTTCAAATTTAATTAAAGATTTAACTATCGCATTGGAGCAAAACTGGTGGTACTCCATTCTCGATCACCTTTCAGATTTGATAATTTAAATTATCAATTCACATTTCAATCTAATTAAAGATTCATTCAAACTCCACTTAGTTTTAATCTTTTCAAAAATCAATATCCTGCATTTAACTGGGTTAAAGAACCCTTGTCATTTAAAACATGGTTCACGACAAACCCAAATCACATTTGATATTAAATACAAGGCATTGAATAGAAAATATATCGGCTTATATTCAATATCAAATTCTGAAACCAACAAATATCGTATTGGAAATAACGATATAAAATATATCTTTCAAATTCCCATAACAATATCTGTATAGTCACGAAATCCAACATCAAAATATTCCGAAGATAATTTCGATTCAACTCCAGTCCAATTCACGAATTGGGAATATTGGTTATTTTTAAAATCACTTTCAAATTCAATTTATTTATTTCAAAAATAAATTGATTTTTAATTCTAGTTCAAAACTATTTCATTTCGATAAAAATCTATTTTTATCTTTTCAAATGTGGAATTCTTCTGCCCAATTTTTCCCAAATCATTTCTTATGATTCTACACTAATTATAGATATTTTTAATAATTTTATCAAGGCCCGTACAGTCGATTTCCATCAACGGCCATCGAACTGCACTTACAGTGACCTTTTCTAAATTTGATTTGGACATAATTCCAAATCCAATCGTTAGATTTCAAATTTCTAATATTCATTGGAAAGCTCTTTTCGATACGAACCGAACGGTTCCGATTTTAGTAGAATCCAACGGTCGGATCTCCCGCAATGTCAATTTGTAGTCAATGGTCGAAATTCACGAACTACCGCGGCGCGGCGCGTTCTATTCAGGCCATTATATATATAATATATATATATTATATATATTTCGTCGATTTCCTTTTAAACGTATTTTATAAATCGTTTTAAATTCGTTTTCAAAACCATTTCAGCGCTACATTTAATTTCAAATCGATTTGATTTCAATTCAATTCGAATTCATTTCAATTTTATTTAATTCGAATTCAAATTCGTTTCAATTCAATTCAATTTGAATTTACCTTCTATTTAATTCAATTCGAATTCATTTCCAATTGATTTCAATTCAATTTCAGTTCGTTTTAAATTTCAATCAAAACGATTTCAATTCGTTTTTATTTAATTTTAATTTAATTCAATTTGAATTCATTTAATTCAATTTGAATTCAAATTCACTTTCTATTCAATTCGAATCGAATTCATTTTCTATTCGATTCGAATTCATTTCAAATTGATTCAATAAAATTTCAATTTGAATTTTAATCTAATTTGATTTGAATTTCATTTCAAAATATTAAATTTTGAAATCACTTTACAATATTCATTATAAAACGAATAAAATCGATATAAATATCGCTCGCGTCAAAATAACGCATCTCTAATCAACACGCCTTTATATTTTTCAAAAACTTCTTTATTCTATTCAACAAATGAATATATATTCTATTCAACACATGAATCTATATTTCTTTCAACACACGAATATTTTTGTTATGTAAAATATTTTATAAAATTATGGTATCTATCGTTTGATTTTCAATCAGACTCCACCGTGAAGTAGTTCTAATTTTAAATTTGATAAAGATGTAAATTCTATTATTTAAAATATTTTACTCAACACATGCATATCGTCAACACATGACTATTTTTATATTCAACACATAAATTTTCTTTTATAATATTCATTATTTTCCTGATTGGAATGAGGCCCAATCAATCACCATATACTGTTAATTATATGGATTCCATATAACACATGTATACAATTGCAACGATAAACAATCAACCATCATCCAAGGTGCACCACACAACTGCATAAGCATCAAATATAAATAATCGACGTTTACACGGTCTGTCGACCAATCGATCGACATATAATTAAATAATTGGGATTAGTGTACCCAAATATCATCCCAACACCCGTGTGGGGTTTCAAATCAATAAACACAGATTTTTTTATTTGTGCAGTTGGGCGATGTGTAAAATTTATCATCCTAATCAATATCAGTCAAATCAGTGCATATAAACAAATCGGCCGATTTGTTTATAAATATTTATTTATTTATTCACATTCACGTTAATTTTTTTTTATATTTTTAACGATAAAATATTTTTAACTATATAAATATTTTATTTCCTTTCAACACACGAATATTTTATTATTCAATCATTCCACAACACAATCAATTTTCACAACACATCAATCAAACAAACAAGGCATCCATGGTTTGTGGATGACGGGTGTCGCGTGCTGCTAAGCACCGTCTGCATCCTAGTATATATATATGTAACTAGAAAAAGAAATTTAGAGTGAGAAATTCTCACCAATAGCTAATCCTAATGCCTCGACTCTTCCAATGTAGAAAATCTCCGCCGTTTCTTCTTTCGTCACTTTCGTCATCCGTATTCGCTACATATATAAAAATCGAATTTTTACTTTGCTATTCAATATATAAAAATCGAATTTTTACACCGCTACTATATAGATAAAAATTCTATTTTTACATCGCTACTAGATAGATAAAAATTCTATTTTTACATCGTTACTATATAGATAAAATTCTATTTTTACATCGCTACTATATAGATAAAAATTCTATTTTTACATCGCTACTATATAGATAAACATTCCATTTTTACATCATTACTATATAGATAAAAATTCTATTTTTACATCGGCATTCTCTATATAAAGATTTCGCCTTTTCAACTATAAAGATTTCGCCTTTTTATTACATCTCTATAAAAATCACATTTTTATTTTACTACATATATAAAGATGATATTTTACTATCCTACCTATATAAAAATTATATTTTTATACTTCTACAATATAAAGGATTATATTTTTATACTTCTACAATATAAAGGATTATATTTTTATACTTCTACAATATAAAAATTCCGATTTTTAATTGCAAAAATTAATTAAACAAAACAATATAAATGAAAGGGCTTACATTGCTTTAAGGAGGAGCGGAGGGGGGGTTTTCTTGCTCGCTAGTGGTGGTGGGCCCTCCAGCAGGCGGCGAAGGTGGAGCGGAAGTGGGGGGGCGACGGTGGAGGTGGAAGAAGAAGCAGTAGGGGCGGCAGTAGTAGGAAGAGGGGGGCGCGTTCTTTTTCAGAGGAAGAAGAAGAAGGAGAGGAGGAAGAAGGAAGCGGCGGGGGCATCCACCAGGGGGGGCGCGATGGAGGCGGCGGCGGTCCCCTCCCCCCCCCCCCCGGTCGCCCGCTCTCTCTCTTTCTTTCTTTTTCTTTCTTTCGTTCTGAATGAACGAAAAAAGGGGGGGGGGCAGAGGGTATAGGAAGGAAGGAAGAGGATTTTAATTTTTAATTATTTTATTTATTTAATTTACAAAAAGTTGACTTTTTCATATGACCTCTAAACGAGGCCCACCGCCTGTCGTCCATAGCGTTTCACCCCCATTCCGAACACAATGGGATATGTATCGCAGGCTGATTCGATCGTTTCGATCAGTCTTCGTCAAAATCAACATATAACTCTATATATTGAATTTGAACACGCATTTCAATTTACCGGGGTCACATACGAACTCTAAAAATTCCCAAAAATATTTTCTAGCTTCGTATTGACGATACGGTCCTAACAAAACTAGTTTCGTCGAATTCTGAGACCGTTGGAAAAATGGCCATTTTCCAGTCGATTAAAATCAACTGAAACTGGTCAAACACGTTTTCCTTTGCCACGCTCACATATTGATTCGAAAAATTATGAAATTTGGAATCTAACAATAATTTGACATCACGGACCCAACAAAAGTGGTTTCGTCGAAATCCGAGGTCGTTTGCAAAATGTCTATTTTTAAGTGCCTGAATTCCATGGCGACTATTCAGAATTTTCAACTGGACATATCTTTTGATTCCCGCTATGAAATCTCAATTTTTCGGATTCGTTGGAAAGATATTCTCAATTAGATCCTATTATTTTTGGTTTCACTAAAATCCGGTTTGTTTTGCATCCGGTACATTCAATTGAAGTTTGACATCGAATTATCGAACTACCGCGCCATTTTCAATTCTCTATAATTATATATAATTATTTATATTCTAACGACGACGTATATAATATATACATCGAATTCATTTCAAAATAAATTTCTCATCGATATTATTTAAAATAATTCATTTTAAATGTTCAAAATTCGCTAAAATTGCCAAAATAAAATTTTTAAACTGGCCCAAATTTTCGGGTTGTTACAGTGGCAGAGAATTTATTCTCTTGCTTAACGCCCTTCTCTGAGACGTTCGAGCTCAGAGGTTATATTTCGATAGATTTCAGTCGCATGGCATGAATTGCCTGTGTGGCATGCTGAGATGCAAATGATCAAGGCTTCTGTTGAAAAGCAGAGTCTTGTGGTTGATGATCAAAGCATGGCCTTTGTGGCGTAGCTTTATGTAGCGTTAATTCGCAAGCCTGACACCCCGGTGTGAACCAGAAACGGGAGAGGACCTCAGGGAGGGCATGCGTTTCCTTCTAGCTAGTAGTGGTGTTTCGGGTTTTACACGCCCGGATATTTTACTTATGTGGATGATGGATTGCAAGGCGCCTCGGTTAAATCGGTCAATCCGGGACCGATGGAGTCATTTGACTTATTGACGCCCCATAACGCGGGGAAACGCAGTGTTCAGGCATTATAATCCACATCGAGTGGACCGGCTCTGACGATCCAAGGGACAGTTGCGGCTGTTTCTGAGGGGCAGGTTAGAGCGTCTCGAAGCGGTAAGGACGATCCCTTGCCTTGGTTCACATATGGAAATCCAACTTCCAATACGACATTTTGCGGTTTTAATTGTAAACCTATATATGGCGACATAGTGGTATAGGGCACTTATGCCGTCTATGATTTATACTTATGTTTGAAATTGTTTTGACACTATACACTTATAGTAATAATAAAAGACGAAATTTCATGTACCGAGCATGTTTGGCTATTATAAGGTAAAACCCTATCCTCCGGCTTGCGTTGCATTGTGTGATAGGACTTAGGTCTTATAATAGCTTCATTTTTCCAAAAAAGCATTGTACTGTTTTGTTATATGCACTGGTATTCTTGGGAGGAAACTCGTTCCGTGTTATACGGCGTGGTCCCTTGATTTACCAAATTTTAAAGTAAAGTTTTAAATAACTGTTTTAGTTCTCACACCAGTCACATGACTGACCTGGAGTTTATTGTTTTAACTTAAACTCTGGGTGCCCTTATTGACATGGGCAGCTAGTAGTTTTGGTTTTGCAGATTTATATTAACAGAATCCTGGTTTGCAGCTGGAATGATATTCAGAAAGCTCTGTATCCATATATTCTTTTCAGTTGTGTTTTGTATTATTTTCCGCTGCTATGTAATGTATTGTAAATCTCTGATATTTATTGAATGTAATTCATACTCTGTGTATTCTTGTATTCTGACGAAATTGTTATAATAAGCAATGAAATATTCTTCTGTTTGTGTTCCGATGTGGCTTGTTCTCAACTCAATCCGGGCATTCCGTCACGGGGAAGTTCAGGTCGTTATATTTAGTATCAGAGCTCTGGTTTACAGAGCTCGAGAACAAGACATGTTAGAACCAAACGAAAAATTCATCAGAGATTGGATTAGTAATATCCAATGAGAATGACTCATTAGAGATGGGATTAGTAGTATCCTAGAATGAGTCGGAAGAGAGTTGTCTTCAAACAAAACTGAAAACAATTTTTGTTTTAAAAATTTAAATCAATTATTCATATTTTAATATTATTTTATATTGATTTGGACAATCAGGTATATAAAGATTTTGCGTATACGTCTGATCCGTGTGTATTTGAAGTTTTAATATACTGGATAGATATAGAATCACACTCTAGTCGCCCGGGGATGATTCTGATAATGCTGCAGCATTATCAGTATTTGTGTTCGACTTTCGAAAGTGGGATTTCTATATGTTTCCAATTGACTGGTGTGAGAACCAAAACTAGATAGGGCTTAATGTTATGATTTGGCATCAAAAATATGATTTTTGGACTATGTATCAAAGTTATGAATTTGAAAAGCTAATCAACTAATTGATTGATGGTTGTGCAGTATGATTATTCCTTTAAACCATTATGTGAAAGAAAGGTGAATTTAGGCCAAATTGAACCAAATATTGAACTATATTGAAAATTGTTTGGAAATGCATATATGTACATGTATATACATTGAACAGGTCATAGCAAGGAGGCTAGAGCAGAGGAATAAAATTGTTTGCCCGACAAATAGGTACATGTTTATTGTATTTCTTGGAGTTTTTGATGATTTTATGAGTCGATTGGCTAGCCGCTTGGCTGTTTGTTTTTCTTTTTGGATTGGAGAGGCCTATGTGGCAATTTCGGGATTTTCCCGGTTCTCCCATACAGGGGAGGTTATGGCGAAATTTTTCGAAAATTTAGGGTGTTAGCCAAATTTTTGAAGAATTGGAAAATTCTTAGAAACTGAAAAGTTGAAGAACTTAAGCAATAATGAAAATAATGAAAGTTGAGCTGATTTGTTAAACAAATTTCAGCTTCGTTCCTTTTTGAGGACAAAAAGATCTTAAGTGGGGGAGATTATAACAACCCGGAAAATCTGAGCCAATTTAAATTTTTTAATTTGGCAATTTAAATGAATTTTGAATATTTAAAATGGTTTATTTCAAATAATAACGACGAGAAATTTATTTTGAATAAAATTAGAATGTATATATTTATTTGAATCGGCGTTAGAATATAAATATTTATTTTTAATTATAAAAGGAATTGAAAATGGTACGGTAGTTTGAAAATTCGATTTCAAAGTTCAAATGAATGTACAGGATTCAAAATAAACCTGATTTTAGAAAAACCAAAAATATTAGAATTTACTTGAAAATATCCTTCCAACGAATCCGAAAAATTGAAATTTCATAGCGGGAATAAAAAGTTAGGTCCAGTTGAAAATTCAGAATAGTCATTATGGAGTTTTGGCCCTTAAAAATAGTCATTTTGCAAACAATCTCTATTTTCGACGAAACCACTTTTGTTGGATCCGAGATGTCAAGTTATTGCTAGGTTTCAAAATTCATAATTTTTGAAAGCAATATGTGAGCATGGCGAAAGAAAACGTGTTTTGACAATTTCAGTCAATTTCGATCGACCAAAAATTGGCTATTTTTCAAACGGTATTAAAATTTGACAAAATTAGTTTTATTAGGATCGTATCGTCAATACGAAGCTAGAAATAAATTTTCTGAAATTTTTAGAGTCTGTACGTGGCCTTAGTAAATTAAAATGTGTATTCAAATTAAAAATATAAAGATTTATATTTTGATTTAAACGAAAACAGATCGTAACAGCCGAATTGGCTTGCGAAACATATCCCATTGCATTCGGGGTGGGGATAGTTAGCTAGGGACGACAGTCGTTGGGTTCAATTTGGGGTTCGGGTGAATAGGTCAATTTTTGGAGAGGAAAATAATAATAAATTAAATAATTATTTAAAACCCCTATTTCACCCCTTTTTCCTCTCAGAACTAGCCCGCACTCCCCTTTCTTTCAAAACCTAATTTGCAGCGCTACTCCCCAATCCACCGCGCCGCCGTGCCATGACCCCATCCTCCACCTCCAACGACGACGCCACACCTCCCCCCTTGCTCCTCCCTTCTCTCTCCTCTCTCCCTCTCAAAAAAATCGAATACCCTATTCCCTAAATCGCTGAAGTCAACCACCGTTGGACCTACATTCCGCCAACCACCACAGCACGGCCGCCGCCTCCCATAACCCAGTGCCACGCAACCCCACCTGACCGCGACGTAGCCTCCACCGTGAAATAGCAATGGAATCAACCGTGAGTTTTATTTAATTATTTTCATTTAATGAAATTAGTTTGTAAATCAGTTTTTTTATGTATAGGATTTTTATTCATACAGTTATGGTATAAAGAAATGATCTTTATAGTAAAGATTAGATTTTTACTATCACGAAGTTTAGATTTTTATGATAATGAAATAGTAAATATAAAGATCTGATTTTTATAATGATGTAGCGAAAATAAAAATATGATTTTTATTCATGTATGTAGAGAATAAAAATGTGACTTTTATGCAAACAGAATAGAGGTTAAAATACGATTTTAGTTATGTAAAAATATTATTTTTAGTAGGATAAAAATATAATTTTTATATAAGTAGCGAATAAAAGTATGATTTTTATATTATAGAGATAATAAAAATATGATTTTTATATTATAGAGATAATGAAAATATGATGTTTATATTATAGAGATAATAAAATTTTATTTTTATATGAGAAAAGATTTGAACTTTAAAAATATAGAAAGATTAGATTTCTAGAAATAAAAAGATAAGATTTTTATTAATACAAAGATAGGATTTTTCAGTAGTAGAAAAATATGATCTTTCACAGTATAAAAATATAATCTTTGTTATGAAAAGAAAAGTATGCGGGATAGAAATATGATCTCTAATATATAAACATCATGTTGAAAATGTGATTTTCATATATTTTTTAGCGAAATAAAAATTTTATTTTTACTATATGTATAATGATATAAAAATGTGGTTTTTATAATGTTAACATTGTGTTGAGAATGTGATTTTGACACATATGGATTTGAAATAAAAATATAATTTTTATTATGAACAACGTGGTAAGGACGGCATTGGAATTTCAAACAAATTCAGACCGTTCAGAAATATAGAATGGCGGAGTGGAACCCAAAGGTGAGAACTCTCTTACTGAATTTATTTATACAGTTATTTATTATGTAACTGCATATATGAATTGTTTCCCCATCGTCAACAGACCATGGACGACTTGTGTGTTTGTTTGGTTATACTCTGTTGTGGTTTTTGGTTGATTGGTTTGTTTATTCGGATTGGTTTGGGAAATGAAATGGAACTGAATAGAATTGGTATGTGTATGGTGTGGGCCATTATTAGACCGGGGATAAGGCTGGGCCTTTTCCCGTTTCTAGTATCGCGCCATTATGTCGCCAAAATTTTCTAAAATATGTTAGAACAATAAAAATATCATTTTTATTCTGTAAATAAACTGGATAAATAATTTATCATTGAAAATATAATTTTTAACGTGTATATGAATAAAATAAATATTCATTTACAAATCAAACGATTTGTTTATGTACACCCATTTGACTGATATGGATTGGGACGATAAATTTTACACATCGCCCAACTGCACAAATAAATTTGTGTTCGTTGTTTGAAAAACCCACACGGGTATTGGGATGATATTGGACATACACTAATCCTAATAATTAGTTGTTTGTCAATCGATTGGTTGACAGACTGTTATAAGCGTCAAATATTTATATTTGATGCTTATGCAGTGTAGAATGCACTTTGGGGGATGATTGACCGTGTTTCATTGTTGTTATTTGCATGTGTATATGAAATCCATATAAATCACATTATATGGTAATTGATTGTGTCTGATTCCAGTTCAAAAAGAATGAATATTTTAAAATAATGAATATTTTAAAATAATGAATATTTTAAAATAATGAATATTTTAAAATAACGAATATTTTCAAATAATATTCAAAAAAGAATCAAAATCGGATTTTGATGTCCGATTTAGGATGGACACGAATATATTTAAATATATAAAGCCATGTTGATTATATTAACGCCATTTTGGACGTGAACGATATTTATATCGATTTTATTCATTTATATAATGAATAACGAAAAGGAATTGATTTCAAAATCTAATGTTTTGAAAATATTATCATTTATATATCGATGATATGGAATATTAAATTTTGACTAGAAATTGAATATGAAGTTGGAAATGAATTTAAAACTGTTTATAAAATACATTTTGAAAGGAAATCGACGAAATATATATATATATATATATATATATATATATATATATAATGGCCTGAATAGAACGCGCCGCGCTAGTTCGCGAATTTTGGGCATTGACTTCGAATGGATATTACGGGAGATCCGACCGTCGGATTCTCCTAGAACCGGAACCATTGGGTTCGTATCGAAAAGAGCTTTCTAAGAATATGAGAGATTTTAAATATAATGGTTGGATTTGGAATTATGCCCAAATTAATTTTAGAAAAGGTCGCTATGGATGTAGTTCGGTGGCCGTTATTGGAAATCGATTGTACGGGCGTTGATAAATTTTTTAAAAATATTAATAATTAGTGTAAAATCATAAGAAATGATTTGGAAAGAATTGGGATGAAAAAAATCCACATTTGAAAAGATAAAAGAATATATTTTTAACGAAATGAACAAGTTATTAACTAGAATAATAATTTATTTATTTTTAAATAAATAAATTGAATTTGAAATGGTTTTCAAAAACAACAAGAATTTCCAATATACGAATTGGAATGGATTTGAATCAAAGTTATTTTTGAAATATTTCGATGTTGGATTTCGTGATTATACAGATATTGTTATGGAAATTTGAAAGATATATTTATATCTTTATTTCCAATACAATATTTGCTGGTTGTATTATTTGATATTGAATATAAGCCGATATATTTTCTATTAAGAGCCTTGTATTTAATATCAAATGGGATTTGGGTTTGCCGTTAATGGTGTCTTCATTAACACTGTTCTTAAATCCAGTTGAGAAAAAGATTAAATCTTTATATTTAGATTTAATGAAGTATACCAATTAAATAATATTAAATTGGAATTGAATTGGAATTGATTTTTGGGTTTATCTGTAACGACCCGCATTCTACGCATCATAGGATCGTAGGATATTTATTTCTTTCACATACGAAGTCATATGGTCATGTAACTTTGGGAGACGACTATTGTGGTCATTTCCCATGTTCATGATTTTTCCCGATTTTTAAATGACCATTTTACCCCTAGTTGGCACTGTTTTGGCCATAACTTTTGACTGGAAATGAATTTTGACCTGAAACCACTTCCATTGGCTTCGGATGATGGTTTCTCTTTCCGTAGAGTGGTCACATTAGCCGAACGGGCTTACCGTTTGGGAGATATGGCTGAAACAAGTTTCAGATGGTGAAATACAGCTTAATTGGGCTTAACCGGGTGATTAGCAGCTAGGCCCAGGGGAATTTCGGGTTTAGAGGTATAGGAGGACTGATTAGGGTTAGGTTATCACTTTCATTTTAGTTTTGAGCCGCCACAAACCTTCTTGAGACCTTAGTAATGGCTTCCATCCTCTAAAACCACTCCAAAACCACTCCAAAACACATTTTTAGTGAAGATTAAGCCTAAACTACATCAAAACAAGGCCAAATAGCAACAAAGCAAGGTTGGAGCTGCTGCTATACATAGGGATTCGACCCAAACAGAGAATATTTCAGATTTGGTGATTTATTTTGTGGCCAAGGTGAGTGATAGCATCGTTTTGACACTAATTACAGTTAATTAAGGGTGATTAGTGAAGATTAGCGAATTTATACACCAATAAATTTTGGAAAAATGTTTAGAAATTCTTAAATAATATTTCATGCCTCTGTTATAAAATTTAGACGATTTGGTTAAGTTTTACTAAGTATGTGCTTAAACATGATTAAGAGGGACTATGGGAAAATATGAAGTTTTAATCACTTTTTGATCCCTTTTGATTCATTTGAATTGTTGTTTGCTATTTGTGGTTGCTATTACATGTTGCTATGACTCTATGGTATGTTTTAGGATTGATTAGAATAGTTAAATTGCTCGAAAACGTCGTCGAATGGCGTAGAAAGCTCGCTGGAAAGTTGCAGAAATGTGCAGGTTCCGACCCGGATCGGATCGGAGTAGAGGGTCGGATCGGATTTGTGAACTGACCAAGGGAATCTGAACTGGATCGGAGCTTGTCACTGGAGGAGGATCGGCGAGAAGGAAGGCTGTTTGCTTAGAGTTGGAGTGGACAAGGGAGATCGGATCGGAACTGGGGAGCGGATCGGATCGGAGCTGTGGAGCGGATCGGATCGGAGCAGATCGTATCGGGGTAAGCTAAGGGGGCGGGTCGGATCGGCAATTGGAGAAGGACAGGATCGGGTATGTGAACTTAGAAGGGAGCAACCACCGAACCAAGCAGGGAATAGGCACTACACTTCCGAACCGAGCAAAGTGGAGAACCCGAACCGAATGGAAAAGACGATAACCGAACCGACGAAGATGATGACTACCGAACCGAACCGAATTCTAGGACTGTTACTGCGCGACAACTCTTCTGAAGACCCACTCCAACTCGACCAAACCCGAGATGCAAAGGAAGTCCAAATGAGAAGTTAGAGCTTAAGATTCAGATGGGAATCAACGAGTTCACTTCATGGTTGGGCTTTGCTGCGGGACGCGTGCCAAGGAGTTATCGACATCTATAGCTTTGGACCACTATAGTAGGAGGTACGAAGGCGGATTCAGGGCCATTATGGCATCGGTAGAACCAAGGGCTATGACCAATGAAGTGGGTCATTGAAATGTTTGGTCATGACTCCAAGTGTTTGGCTTGGTCACAGCAGGGTTTCTACAAGTCGGGATTCGTCGTTACCTCAGTTTGTCTAGTGTTCCAAAGTGGTAGATGTCGTACGCTTTACGCACTGAGTGAGAGATGTGAGGATGGTTGCTATGGATGATTTGCTTGCTCTCATTTTGACATGCACACCCCTCCCCCGTATTCTTACACTATTTATTATGGCACCTTGGAGTATTGTACGGTATGTGGTACTAACTCTTTGGTTGCAGGTCCAGGTTCAGGTATGATTTAGTATACCTGTTATTATTCTGTTTAGATGCTTATCGCTCATACCAGGCTTTATGTCTGACCCAGAGTTTTATGTCTCCTCTTATTACTCTGGGTGCTCACACGAGCAGACTAGAGACAGGTTAGCTGGTGATGCACGTGTAGATGATCCGGAGACGAGCAGGAGGCTTCCACGTAATATACATATATAGTATTCTCCCTGTGTTGTTGAAGATCACTACTTGGGCATTGGTGGTGTATCTTCTATTTTGGCTTTCTGTTGTTCAGAGACAGTAGATTTTGAAAAGTTGTAATAAGCTGTATTTGGATTTCCGCTGCTTTGAGATTGATGTTGGTTTTAGTTATCAGCTTATGCACTGTCTCGCCTGTTTTATGTCAAGTACATTATTATTATTATATTTTATTTCATGCGCTGTGAGACATTCTACAGGTTCTTTGATTAGTTCATTCCCTTCTTTCCTTTCTTATGACGACCGTCTTGTGCTAGTCGGGCATGTGTACAGCGCACTTTTGGAGGAAATGCAGGATGGTGCGAGGCGGGCCGTCACACTTGGTATCAGAGCTCTAGGTTGCATAGTTAACCTAGGGAAGTTATCAGGGAGAGATAGTATACGTATACGAGAGAGCGTATTTGTGATTATTTTGGTTTTCAAAAGCTATATATATACTATTAGTAGTATAAGAATGAAGTTGTACTGCACTGGCACCACTATGGAGTCGTTAATCATTTCCTTTTTCAGATTGACGATGAGCCGATATGTTAGAGGTACCGGTAGAGGGGCCAATAATGGGAATGCTGCTGACATGTGGAGGATGTTTACTGACCTCATGAGAGAGATGCTTAGAGATGTACAGAGGGCAGCTCCCAATGGTGGAAATGGTGGTGGTCCAATAGTGCAGGCGCCAAGAGTCGACTTCGCCAAGCTGAATAAGGATTATACTAGTCTGGGTGGGAAGCCGTTCCATGGAACGGAGTCGGCTACGGATGTTCAGGATTGGGTGGATAGTTGCGAACGTATCTTCGAGGATTTGGGTATCGAGGATGCGATGAAGAGAAAGCTAGCATCCCGTCAGCTGCAAGGGTGGGCAATGAATTGGTGGAATGCTATAAAGGCAGCTACTCCCGAAGATCAGATTACTTGGGAGCAGTTTAAGGCTCGCTTTAGTGAGAAGTTCATCCCAGCTGCTCAGAAGTCAATGTTGTTTAATAAATTCTTGGAGCTCAAGCAGAATGGCAGGGCTGTCTCGGAGTATATTGCTGAATTTGACACTTTGTCAAAATATGGGTTATCTCTTATAGATACTGCCGAGAAAAAGAATGAGAAATTCATAACTGGATTGGATCAGTACTTGGGGGAAAAACTTATTAACCACATCGATGAGACGTTTGAATCGATTGTGGGGAAAGCGTTAAGGTCAGAAAGTCTCTACCCTAAGCCGAAGACTGAGGTTGCATCCGCAGATGAGCCAAAGCCACAAGCTAGTGGTGGAGGCAAAGGTGGTTCCCAGAATAAGAGAAAGCAGAATCAGGCTAAGGATGGCCAGAAGAAAAAGAATAAGCAAGATGTGGAGTGCTTCAGCTGTGGTAAGAAGGGCCATTATGCTAGTAATTGTCGGGCCAAGCCAGCGGATAGGAAGTGCTTCAACTGTGGCCAAATGGGACATCACAAGGACAAGTGTCCGCAGCCCCCTAAGGAAAAGCAAATGGTGAAAGCATATGCTCTTAATGCTATTCCTTCTTCGTCGAATGCCCCAACTGCGGCGGAGAAGGGAAAGAATGTCGTCATTCAAGGTATGCTTTCTGTTTATGATGTTCCTGTTAGAGTTTTGTTTGATACCGGAGCTTCCAGTTCTTTCATATCTAGTGACCTGGTAGATAGGTTGGGATTGGAGCCCGAGATTGTCGATAGACCTTTAGTAGTGACGAACCCGATTGGTGGTTCGACTAGCCTTAGCATGATTTGTCGTAATGTGGTCTTATCGAGTCATGGATGCATGTTTGTTTGTGATTGTTTTGTTTTGGGCTTTACCGGGTTTGGCATTATTTTGGGAGTAGATTGGCTCCAAAGATACGGGGTGGTGGTAGACTGTGAGGGCTTCTTAGTGACAGCTAGAGCGGATGATGGGCGGAGGATAGTGTTTGGTGGTCTACCCAGTAAGGGGGTATTGGCTAGTTTTCTAAACTCCCTCGACATTCCGCATAGTGAGTTGTCAAGTTTGCCCGTGGTTGGCCAGTATCCGGATGTTTTCGAAGAAGTGACCGGACTTCCACCACACCGAGAGATTGAGTTTCGTATTGATTTGGTAAAAGATGCCAGACCTATAGTGATGCCCCTTCGTCGTATGGCACCAAGAGAGCAGCGGGAGCTCGAGGTGCAAGTCAGCGATCTTTTGAAGAAGGGATTTATCAGAAGGAGTGTTTCTGAATGGGGAGCACCAGTTGTGTTTGCTACCAAGGCGGATGGTTCCCTTCGTTTGTGTGTAGACTACCGCGAGTTGAATAAAGTGACGAGGAAGAATAAGTATCCTTTACCGCGGATAGACGATTTGTTCGATCAGTTGAGTGGCGCGGGAATATTTTCTCAGTTGGATCTCGCGACAGGTTTTCATCAGCTTAGAGTGGAAGCTGAGAGTATAGCTAAAACGGCATTTCGAACGCCGTCTGGATTTTATGAATGGTTGGTTATGCCATTTGGGCTGACCAATGCCCCAGCATATTTTGTGGATCTTATGAATAGGGTATTCAGGGATCAGTTGAATAAGTTTGTCCTTGTGTTCGTTGATGATATTTTGGTCTATTCGAGGACAGAGGAAGAACACAAGGAACATTTAAGAGTAGCAATGGAGGTGTTGAGGAAACACCAATTGAAAGCAAAGTTTTCTAAATGTCACTTCTGGAAGAGGGAAGTGAGGTTCTTGGGCCATGTTGTATCAGAGAATGGTATTGCCGTGGACCCAGCAAAGGTGGCTACGGTACAGGATTGGCCTACGCCCAAGAATGCAACAGATGTAAGGAGTTTCTTGGGGTTAGCTGGATATTATCGTAAGTTTATCCAAGGTTTCTCCAAGTTAGCAGCACCATTGACCCAGTTGACCAAGAAGAATCAAGCTTTTATCTGGGATGAAAGGTGCGAGAATGCATTCAAGAGTCTAAAGGACAAGTTGACAAGCGCACCAGTGTTAGTCATTCCTAAGGGGGATGAAGAGATGACGGTATACACGGATGCCTGTGGTACCGGACTGGGTGCTGTATTGATGCAAGGCGGTAGGGTTGTAGCTTATGCAAGTCGGCAATTGAAACCGCACGAGAGAAGATACCCTACCCATGATTTAGAATTGGCAGCAATCGTGTTCGCGTTAAAGATGTGGAGACACTACCTCTTGGGAGAAAGATTTGAGTTGTTTACTGATCATAAGTCGTTAAAGTATCTCTTCTCTCAGAAAGATCTGAATCTCCGTCAGCAGAGATGGTTAGAGTTCTTAGCTTCCTATGATTTTGACATCGCATACACACCGGGAAAGGGCAATGCGGTGGCTGATGCATTGAGTAGAAGACATGCCAGCTTAGGGGCTATGTTCCTTGAATGGAAGCAACTGGAGTTTATCGCGGGGTTTGATTTCAGACCAAAGTGCGAATTGGATCCAGAAATGTTAGCAAGTTTGACGATCAGGCTCACTTTGATTGAACGGATCGGCTCTAGCCAGAGGGACGATCCTAACCTATTGGAGATCATCTCCAAGTTAGAGATGGGTGTCGATGAGGAGATGAACAAGTATGGGCTTGATCGAGATAGATGGCTTAGAAGGAATGGAAAGCTTGTTGTACCCAATGTCAGTGGACTGAGGGATGAAGTGCTTAGAGAATGTCATCACTCAAGGCTGACCATACACCCCGGTGGTAATAAGATGTATCGAGATATGAAGCAGACCTACTACTGGGAAGGGATGAAAAGAGACGTTGGGAAGTTTATATCCAAGTGCATGAATTTCCAGCTAGTTAAAGCCGAGCAAAAGAAGCCTAGTGGGTTGTTACAGCCCTTAGAAATTCCCGAATGGAAATGGGAGCAAGTCTCGATGGATTTCATCGATGGGTTACCAAGGACTAGATCGGGATATGACAACATTTGGGTAATTGTAGATCGACTAACTAAAAGTGCAAGGTTTATACCAGTCAAATCGACTAGAACGGCAGCTAAGTTAGCAGAATTGTATATGAAGTGGGTAGTGAGATTTCATGGAGTACCTAAAAGCATTGTGAGCGACCGAGACCCGTTGTTCACTAGTGGGTTTTGGAGGAGCTTGCAAGAGGCGCTAGGGTCAGAGTTACATCTCAGTACCGCATATCATCCTCAGACCGACGGTCAGACGGAAAGGGTGAATCATATTTTAGAAGATCTCTTGAGAGCATGTATATTGGATTTTGGTGGATCATGGGATGACCATTTGCATCTAGTAGAGTTTGCATATAATAATAGTTACCAATCCAGTATCGGTATGGCTCCATTTGAAGCTTTGTATGGAAGACCGTGCAACTCACCATCATGTTGGATAGAGACTGGCGAGAAGTTTATGCTTGGACCAGATGTGGTGAGGGAAACATCAGATAAAATCAAGATCATTCAGCAACGAATGAAGGCAGCCCAAGATAGGTAGAAGAGTTATGCTGATAAAAGGAGAAGAGACCTAAAATTCTCCGTGGGTTACTTGGTGTTTGCCAAGATTTCTCCGTTGAAGAGCGTAATACGATTTGGCAGGAAAGGCAAATTAGCACCAAGATTCGTTGGCCCATTCCCTGTTCTTGAACTAGTCGGGAATTTGGCATATAGAATTGACTTACCAGAGAAGATGGCGGGAGTTCATAACGTATTTCATGTTTCCCAACTAAGGAAGTTCGTTCACGACTCAGATATGACTATCTCACCTGATCAGTTAGAGGACTTCGAAGTAGAACCCGAGGCGGTTGGGAACCGCAAGCCGGCCCGTATTATCGCACACGACATGAAGCAACTTCGAAGGAAGTCGGTGAAATTAGTCAAGGTAAAGTGGAGCGAAGACGAGAATGATTGTACTTGGGAAACAGAGGAGGACATAAGGAAGAAGTATCCAGAACTCTTTGTCTGGTAAGATTTTATTAGCGATTTAGTTTTCCGCATGCTAGGATAGACTTGTTTGCTTGCTTTGCATGTTTGATTGTTATATGTGGGTGTTAGGCATGCGGGATCCTGTGTATGTTTTAGGTTAAGGAATTTCGGCGACGAAATTTCTTAAGGGAGGAAGAGTGTAACGACCCGCATTCTACGCATCATAGGATCGTAGGATATTTATTTCTTTCACATACGAAGTCATATGGTCATGTAACTTTGGGAGACGACTATTGTGGTCATTTCCCATGTTCATGATTTTTCCCGATTTTTAAATGACCATTTTACCCCTCGTTGGCACTGTTTTGGCCATAACTTTTGACTGGAAATGAATTTTGACCTGAAACCACTTCCATTGGCTTCGGATGATGGTTTCTCTTTCCGTAGAGTGGTCACATTAGCCGAACGGGCTTACCATTTGGGAGATATGGCTAAAACAAGTTTCAGATGGTGAAATACAGCTTAATTGGGCTTAACCGGGTGATTAGCAGCTAGGCCCAAGGGGAATTTCGGGTTTAGAGGTATAGGAGGACTGATTAGGGTTAGGTTATCACTTTCATTTCAGTTTTGAGCCGCCACAAACCTTCTTGAGACCTTAGTAATGGCTTCCATCCTCTATAACCACTCCAAAACACATTTTTAATGAAGATTAAGCCTAAACTACATCAAAACAAGGCCAAATAGCAACAAAGCAAGGTTGGAGCTGCTGCTATACATAGGGATTCGACCCAAACAGAGAATATTTCAGATTTGGTGGTTTATTGTGTGGCCAAGGTGAGTGATAGCATCGTTTTGACACTAATTACAGTTAATTAAGGGTGATTAGTGAAGATTAGCGAATTTATACACCAATAAATTCTGGAAAAATGTTTAGAAATTCTTAAATAATATTTCATGCCTCTGTTATAAAATTTAGACGATTTGGTTAAGTTTTACTAAGTATGTGCTTAAACATGATTAAGAGGGACTATGGGAAAATATGAAGTTTTAGTCACTTTTTGATCCCTTTTGATTCATTTGAATTGTTGTTTGCTGTTTGTGGTTGCTATTACATGTTGCTATGACTCTATGGTATGTTTTAGGATTGATTAGAATAGTTAAATTGCTCGAAAACGTCGTCGAATGGCGTAGAAAGCTCGCTGGAAAGTTGCAGAAATGTGCAGGTTCCGAACCGGATCGGATCGGAGTAGAGGGTCGGATCGGATTTGTGAACTGACCAAGGGAATCTGAACTGGATCGGAGCTTGTCACTGGAGGAGGATCGGCGAGAAGGAAGGCTGTTTGCTTAGAGTTGGAGTGGACAAGGGAGATCGGATCGGAACTGGGGAGCGGATCGGATCGGAGCTGTGGAGCGGATCGGATCGGAGCAGATCGTATCGGGGTAAGCTAAGGGGGCGGGTCGGATCGGCAATTGGAGAAGGACATGATCGGGTATGTGAACTTAGAAGGGAGCAACCACCGAACCAAGCAGGGAATAGGCACTACACTTCCGAACCGAGCAAAGTGGAGAACCCGAACCGAATGGAAAAGACGATTACCGAACCGAACCGACGAAGATGATGACTACCGAACCGAACCGAATTCTAGGACTGTTACTGCGCGACAACTCTTCTGAAGACCCACTCCAACTCGACCAAACCCGAGATGCAAAGGAAGTCCAAATGAGAAGTTAGAGCTTAAGATTCAGATGGGAATCAACGAGTTCACTTCATGGTTGGGCTTTGCTGCGGGACGCGTGCCAAGGAGTTATCGACATCTATAGCTTTGGACCACTATAGTAGGAGGTACGAAGGCGGATTCAGGGCCATTATGGCATCGGTAGAACCAAGGGCTATGACCAATGAAGTGGGTCATTGAAATGTTTGGTCATGACTCCAAGTGTTTGGCTTGGTCACAGCAGGGTTTCTACAAGTCGGGATTCGTCGTTACCTCAGTTTGTCTAGTGTTCCAAAGTGGTAGATGTCGTACGCTTTACGCACTGAGTGAGAGATGTGAGGATGGTTGCTATGGATGATTTGCTTGCTCTCATTTTGACATGCACACCCCTCTCCCGTATTCTTACACTATTTATTATGGCACCTTGGAGTATTGTACAGTATGTGGTACTAACTCTTTGGTTGCAGGTCCAGGTTCAGGTATGATTTAGTATACCTGTTATTATTCTGTTTAGATGCTTATCGCTCATACCAGGCTTTATGTCTGACCCAGAGTTTTATGTCTCCTCTTATTACTCTGGGTGCTCACACGAGCAGACTAGAGACAGGTTAGCTGGTGATGCACGTGTAGATGATCCGGAGACGAGCAGGAGGCTTCCACGTAATATACATATATAGTATTCTCCCTGTGTTGTTGAAGATCACTACTTGGGCATTGGTGGTGTATCTTCTATTTTGGCTTTCTGTTGTTCAGAGACAGTAGATTTTGAAAAGTTGTAATAAGCTATATTTGGATTTCCGCTGCTTTGAGATTGATGTTGGTTTTAGTTATCAGCTTATGCACTGTCTCGCCTGTTTTATGTCAAGTACATTATTATTATTATATTTTATTCCATGCGCTGTGAGACATTCTACAGGTTCTTTGATTAGTTCATTCCCTTCTTTCCTTTCTTATGACGACCGTCTTGTGCTAGTCGGGCATGTGTACAACGCACTTTTGGAGGAAATGCAGGCTGGTGCGAGGCGGGCCGTCACATTATCTGAACGGCGTTTTAAATAACATTTGTTCTTTAACCCGATAATTAAAGGAATGTGAATTGGTTTTATTGTGAACTGTGTTTTAACGACATTCGTTCTTTAACCCTATTTACAGTGAAATGTAGTTTGGAATTTATAAATCTTTTTTATAAGATTTAAATGAGATTTTCCAAAGTAAAGTTTTCCGATTTAATAAAATAAATTGGAATGGAATGGAATTCGATTTGGTAATAATCGAAGTGAATTTCTGTGGAGGAAGACGACTAATATATCTGGAATTTAAAAGGCTTTGCCGTTATTCCATTTATATTATTATTAGTCGAATATGGAAGTTCATATCGATTATATATATTGATCTGCTTTCGTTGAAGATTCCATTGTTAATGAAATGAGGTTTCGGGTTTATCATGAACTGTGTTTTAAATGACATTAGTTCTTTAACCCCGTTAAAGATAAGATTTATTTCTTAACTTTGAATAATAATTAATTAATGATTTTTGGAAATTAAAACTGAATTAGAGTTTTAAAATCTTTAAATAGATTTAAAGGTGAATTTGATAGCTAAAATTATCAAATTTCAGAAGTGATCGGGAATGGAGTATCACCAGTTTTGCTCCAAGCGATAGTTAAATCTTTAATTAGATCTGAATGTGAAATGGTAATTGAATTACCGATAACACCGTGGTGATAGATATGAAGTATTACCAGTTTTACTTCATGGGATGAATAGGATCGGGTTGGGAAATTTAACTAATGATTACTTCGGTAAGGTTCGCTAATCCCGACTAGTTTGGATAAATCATAATTTGGTTTGAATTGATAATCCAAAGGAAGATGAAAGAATAAATTTAAAGAATTTATCTTTGATAAATTTAATAGGAAACTTTCCCAAAGTAAAAGAATATTTGAATAAAGGAATATTATGGTTTGGAATAAGGCATATGTTGTGCTTTTTTAACACTTGTTTATTATATACGCGAGTTATTTAGAAAGACCGGGTTTATCCCATTCTGAATAATTGAATCGACGATAAGTCGACGATGAAGACGGTGGTGGAAGACCAGAGGTCTTCACGTCATTTGGATAATTACTGATGATATTGATTGCGTTGTACACCCAAGAGGAGGGAATCAGTTGGTGATCATCCAGACGTACTTGGAGATCGATGGATATGCGAGGAATAAGGTTCCTCCGGTTTCATTCAGACCCAGAACGGACTTGTAAATGGATTGTGTGTCCGACATTGGATTTTATTCTGTGTTGATTGATTTTTACTAAATATATATCTGTTTGGCGGCGGAGAATTTATTCTCTTGCTTAACGCCTGTCTTTGAGACGTACGAGCTCAGAGGTTATATATCGATAGATATCAGTCGCATGGCATGATTTGCCTATGTGGCATGCTAAGATGCAAATGATCAAGGCTTCTGTTGAAAATCAGAGTCTTGTGGTTGATGATCAAAGCACAACCTTTGTGGCGTAGCTTTGTGTAGCATTAATTCGCGAGCCTCACACCCCGGTGTGAACCAGAAACGGGAGAGGACCTCAGGGAGGACATGCGTTTCCTTCTAGCTAGGAGTGGTGTTTTGGGTTTTACACGTCCGGACATTTTACTTATATGTATGATGGATTGCGAGGCGCCTCGGTTATATCGGTCAATCCGGGACCGATGGAGTCACTTGGCTCATTGACGCCCCATAGGCCGGGGAAATGCAGTGTTCAGGCATTATAATCCATATCGAGTGGACCGGCCCTAACGATCCAAGGGGCAGTTGCGGCTATTCCTAAGGGGCGGGCTAGAGCGTCTCGAAGCGGTAAGGACGATCCCTTGCCTTGGTTCACAGATGGAAATTCAACTTCCAATACGACATTTTGCGGTTTTAATTATAAACCAATATACGGCGACATAGTGGTATGAGGCACTTATGCCGTCTATGATTTATACTTATAATTGAAATTGTTTTGACACTATACACTTATAGTAATAATAAAAGATGAAATTTCATGTACCAAGCATGTTTGGATATTATAAGGTAAAACCCTATCCCCCGGCTTGCGTTGCATTGTGTGATAGGACCTAGGTCTTATAATAGCTTCATTTTTCCAAAAAGCATTGCGCTATTTTGTTATATGCACTGGTATTCTTGGGAGGAAACCCGTTTCGTCTTATACGGCGTGGTCCTTTGATTTACCAAATTTTAAAGTAAAGTTTTAAATAACTGTTTTAGTTCTCACACCAATCAAATGACTGACCTGGATTTTATTGTTTTAACCTAAACTCTGGGTGCCCTTATTTTGACACGGGCAGCTAGAGTTTTGGTTTTGCAGATTTATATTCACAGAATCCTGGTTTGCAGCTGGAATGAAATTCGTAAAGCTCTGTATCTGATATTCTTTTCAGTTGTGCTTTGTATTATTTTCCACTGCTATGTAATGTGTTGTAAATCTCTGATATTTATTGAATGTAATTCATACTCAGTATATTCTTGTATTCTGATGAAATTGTTGTAATAAGCAATGAAATGTTCTTCTGTTTATGTTTCGATGTGGCCTGTTCTCAACTCAATCCGGGATTTCCTTCACGGGGAAGTTCAGGTCGTTATACCATTAGTCACTAACTGTAAATTAGTAAGAGAACAATCCTTAAGTATAAACCACGAAAGCCGAAACCAACATCAGATCAATACCCAAAAAGCCATTCAACTTAACTAGTCTCCAGTTAGTTTCAAATTTCCTTAACTCCATTTAAATCTGCAAAACGTTTGTTTTAAATAGTTATTCACTTTAAAATGTGAATATTATTTCTTTACAGAAAACAAAAACCTATTTTATTAAATCAAATCTTGATTTAAATAAATATTTTCATTATAGTTTAAAATTCTATCTATCTAGTTCTTTTATAAATTCATATTCGTATTTCACTCCATGTACTCCTTTTATAAATCAAATTCCTGTTAAATAAATATCAAGTTTATAACTTAAATCCCGATTTCCTATTTAATTACTAATTATTTGTTTTAAGGCAAATATTAACTATCTTGCCAATTAATGAATTATATAATATATAATTTATGAGAATAAATCATTTTAATAACATTCGACATCGTCGAATTTAAATTACATTTCCTTATTGATTTGTTTCAATTCTATTCCCATTTCGAATATCGACATAATTTCGTCGTTTTCTTTCTAAACAATTTCCATTTTTCTTTTTAAATAAATTCTTTTCTTGAATTTATATTTTTAAAACTTTTTTATAATAATCATTTTGCTTCGTTTATAAATCAAGTTACTTGTTTTAATAAAATCTAAAACAAGTTGTTATATTCTAACTAATCGAAATTCCATTTCTATCTAAAAAAATAGAAATTCCTTTTTAAAACCGCAATTTCTTTTGCAGTATATTTCGAATATATTTTATGGTATTTAAATACCAATTATTTCAGGTCAATGTTATTCAAGCATCCCAAAACACACAATAACCAATCATCAATTATTTGTCACATCATATAATGTAATATATGAAAATCAACAATAAAATTGTTGAAGAATCCAGTTGTATCCCTCTAACCTGTTTCCCTACATCCATAGATGTTAATCAATATAAATAAGTCCCAATTTCATATCAATATGAAATATAAGGATAAAAAAATTAGGTATTAATCAACAATTTATATATATAACTATATATATTATTTCAACCAATTAATTAGCAAATCAACCAAACAGCCATCACACACACATTCAATCATTTTTATCAATATTTAATAATATTTTTAAAATTATAAAACTAGAAACAGTTAGTGAGTTTACTCACTGTAATCGTTTATCATTAAATAACAATTGATGTTTGATTAATCCAATAATGCGTTTTATCCTGCCATAACTTCTAATGAGCTCTAAATGGCTCCATGTCAGTTCCATTGTGTAGTCTACTTCCATACGATCCCAACGGCTCCTGTTTTGTTGAATTTCGTTAATGTATGAGCATGATACGAAAATTTAAAGTGAATACATTATTTAATTTGAATTTAACTTAATTAAATTCAAATTGGACTTTACCGGTCAATTTCCAAACGGCCCATGTTACGATTCCAGCCCAACAAAATCAACTTTTATCAACGTTCTATCCTTCTTCCCCCAATTAATTCCAATTCCAACATTTCAGCGAATATTTCCATTTTTATTTCTTGCGTGGTCCCTCTTCTATATTTTTAATGTTGGGCTTCATATTATTTGTTTTGTTCTATTGGGCCTTAGTTAAAACTGTCGCCCCATTTCTTACTTTGAAACTCGACCCGCCATGTGTCCTCCTCTTTCACTTAAGAAATCCGCAACTCCTGTACACTTGTTTACTTCAACACGAGCTCCAGTATGTTTTTCTCCACCAAACAATTTGAAGGCAGCCCCTTTTTAAAACCGCCATTCCCTTATTCGCATTTCCCATTTTCTCATGCACATAATATCCCACCTCTCCTTCCCATCCCCTTTAAATGCCTCCAGTACACATTGAACTTTGAACCGCCATTTAGTGTATACCTTCCATGCTATACATACTGCTCACGTAATTATCTACTCACCATTCCAATCCTTTCACAGTCTCCATCTCTTCACAATTCAACAAACCGCATCCACCATAATTCTTCACTTCGGAAACTCCTTCAGCTTACGGAAATTTCTTCAGCCCATCACCTTGCTGCATGTTTTATTCATGTCCAATTATCTTTCCTCCATACACATATTACCAACTCGCATGCTTTATTCCAACTCCATCTCTTTGAGGCTACAGCGATGAACGCTACCTGAGCACCAACCGGATCGCACCAAATTTTGGCAGCAGGGACGTCTCACTTCAACAAATATTAACACTCTCCTCCTCGACCCATACCAAAACCTAAACTGACATTATCTTTAGCCTAGGGCTGCTGTTAAAAAGTCGAGCCTCTAAAATATCCACCGCACCCCTCGAACCAGCATCAGACTGAAGAGAATTTCTATGGAAATTTAAATATAGTTGTTTCGAATTTTTTTGAGCATTGTCTGATGGGTTTAGATTTTTGAAAGCTATAAAATTTGTAGCCATTGAGTTTGTTGTTGAAGAAAACAAACTATTGTAATGAGAGGAGTTTTATATATAATGTTAGACAACTTTGATATTAAGTATAAGGTTAAAGGGTGGTGCGCTATGTATAGGTTTGCAGACTTTTTTGTTTGCCTTCTCAGTGAAGTAATAGGCTGTGTTTTGCATTGAAAATGGGACAGTGTACCCAAAACTTAATCAAGAAGGAAACAAATATATATTTTCATCATCACTATATAGCCTTTCATTACTGACGTGAAAGATCATCCCAAGATTTGACGGAACAAGGATAGCTGCTTCCTATGTACAGATTATGTCATTTTTCCTGTTTGTCGTAGATCCACAATATGCTTTTAGGATTCCGTTTATTTACGACCGCTACGGACAAAAACAAAAACACAACTGTGTCAAGCAATGTGTCACCCTCCCAAAAATATACTAAAATAGACAAGTTAACTTATTCTATGGAATCCCGAAATGCTGATATATGGTATAAAATACTCCAAATAAGAAGTTTTTTATTTTCCTAAAATAAAAATTTTAGAAAAATTCTAAAAATTAAATTATAACTACGTCTCAAATATCTTGTCCAAATTCGAAACCAATATTTGATTATAATTTAATATATCGTTATGGTTTATAAACGATTCCATAACGACTATTTGAAAACCTGATTTGGACATAACTTACAATCTACAACACGAAATCTCGACATTTCACTTCCATTAGAAAAATATATTTTAATATATTCCAACATCTCTTGTTTCGAAGAAATCCGACTTATTACGAATCCTGTACATACAGTTGAAGTTAAAATCATCGAATTACGGACTACCACGATGTTACGAGCTCGATTATAATAATATTATAATTAATACGTTCAACCATCGTTTATATAAATTTATTCTTTATTCTAATTCGAATATAACTCAATTAAATTTATTAAATTAACCAATTTACACAAAATTGCCATTTCAGCTATTTTCGACTATTTCGAAAATAAATTATATTATCTAATTCACACACTATTGTGAATTCAACTATTTCCGACCAATTCGGAAATAAATATATTATTTAATTATCTATATTAATTTATATATATTAGAATTATTTAATTCAAACCAATTAAATTACCGAACCATATATTACAATAATTAAATAAAATAATTATTGAATCACAAAAATTCTGGGACGTTACAGTAAACCCTAATTCATAGATCGATTTATGGATTTCTTCTATTCTATTCATGTATTCTAATTCAAGGATCAATAAAGTGAGAGCAATACTTAGCATATTACTTTATGGGATTGTTATATGATTTCTCAGTTGTTATCGTTGCAATATGCTTCTTTCTTCCTATATGTATATGAGCCTATATCTAAGTTTTTTCGTAAGCCAAGTAGGATACCCCTTTTTCTACAAATTTAGACCCTTCTGCAAGCTCAGTGCAGAACCCCTCTCTACAAACCGTTAAGTCGTTCGCTAAGGGTTGCACTTAGGAATCCTTCAGCCCAAGATAACTGTTGGTTCTTGAATCACTTAACCGTGATACTCACCCCATTGAGGGAAGAGTAAATATTCTTTCAGATTGTAAACCTTGATATCAAGGAGGCGGTGAACTGTGTTGGAGAATGGAGTTTCGATGACAACAACCTTATTTTAATTATCATTGATTATAAAATATATACTAACACTTTTTGTATAGAATATATATATACATATGCAGTAATTATATACAGGAAATATTACTGAAGACTATACAATTTAAAGATGATAGAGATTTAGAAGTTAGACAAATTTCAAGACTCATGAGTATTCAAGATTTCAAGAGTTTAAGATTAATACAGTTATTGAGTCTAGATTTTGTAAGACCCTAAATAGCACTCCAGATTCAATATTCAAATTCTGATTTTCAAACTCTGGTTTTCAAATTCTATTTTCTATCCTCAATTCTCTCTATTTTATTTTGTATCCTTTTTATTTTCTTTTTTTCTTTATCTTTGTTTTTCAAACTTAAGTTTATGTATTTATAATTCTATACTTTATATTTGTATATAGTTTAAAACATTATAATTTATTAATATGTTTATATAGTTTAAATTTATGTTTTCATATGCTTTTCTACTCTATAATATTAATTTACAACACTATATTTTTATTCAAGAATTTCCAGAATTATATTTATATCAAATCACTTGAAAATTGTTTAAAATTCAAATTTACACTAGAGTATGTCGACATACATAAAACATTATGTCGATATATAACTGTCAGAAATTTATATTTGAAAGGAAGTGTCTTTTCACCATTTGAAACATTTCAAAAACGTTACAACCTTTCACACACTATAAAAGGGCCCGAATTCGAATTTTTATTCATCTCTTCTTCTCCACTTTCACTCTCTTTCATTATATAATTATTCTCAATCATTTTTATGATTTCTACACTTATACTCTACCGAATTCAGTTCCGTTTTGATCAAAATTCTTCTCTCTACACTCTCTTCTCATCTCTCTCTGAATCAAGTGCTATTGAAGAGTTACAGGGATGTTTGTAATTGCCTGGGTTGAGTAAAGTAGGAATCGGTGTATTCCTTGTCATCGTGAAATCAAGGAAGTAGGAGTCGGTATTTTCCTTTTAGCCGTGAAATCAAAGAAGTAGGAATCAGTGTTTTCCACGTAGCTGTGAAATCAAGGAAGTAGGAATCGGTGGTATCCCTTGTTGTCGTGAAACCAAGGAGATTGTACTTGACTATTGATATAGTAATTAAACTCTGCGCAATCCAGTGTTGTGCGGGATTGGACGTAGTAGCAATCTGAACCAGTATAAAATTCGGTGTATTCTTTCCTTTTCTGCATTTTTATTTTTGCGTTTGTGTTCGAATCTGTGTCTGTAACTGTGTTTGTAGTATTTGATTCATTCTGTTATTCACATAACTTTTAGATTTTGTTTAAACTCTCACAATTACTATTCATCCCCCTTTAGTGTTTATTTTCCCTTAACAATCCATTCCGTAATCCCTAACAAATGGTATTAGAGCAAGGTCTTTCAAAAAGTTCATAATCTAATTTTTTTTTTAAATGGCAAATTTTGGAATCTCTGTTAATACTAGTATCAATTCATGCACTGCATCAATGTTAAAAGAGTCTGCATATGGTACTGTCAAAAAGGCATGTGGTCTACTGAAATATTGTTTAATTCAGAACAAGATGAGTTCTATGACTTTTGAAAATTTAGAAGTTGAAAAGATGGGTAAAGTGGCGATTGGCAATTCAAATTCTTAAAAGGTGGCTGTTGGAAATTCAAATGTCGTACTGGTGTGTTACATAGCTGTTGAAAATTCAAACTCTAGAAAGCAATTGGTGGAATAAAAAAGGACAAATGGATACTGGATAATGGCTATTTGAGACATATGACTAGAAATCTAGAACTACTCAATAATATGAAGTACGAAGATGGTGGAATGGTGAACTTCGGAGATAACTCTAAAGGATACATTATTGGAATTGACAATGTCGGTAATTCTGAAACTCCTACTATTTCTGATGTTTTCTTAGTTAGGAATTTAAAACACAACTAGCTAAGTATAAGTCAACTTTGCTATAAGGGTTATAAAATAAATTTTGAAAAGAATAAATGTTTTATAGAAAATAGGAATTCAAAAGTCATATTCGAAGGAGACAAAAAGAAAAATATCTATATAATGAGTATGAAAATCTCCAGCGATAATTTAAGTCTTATAGCCAACACAAGTGATCCCTAGATCTAGCATAAGAGATTCGGTCTTACAGATTTCAAACACGTCTCTAGGGTTTCTAAATTAGATTCAATTAGAGGATTACCCAAAATGAAATTTAAAGTTAATAATTTATGCGACGCTTGTCAATTTGGAAAATTAAAGAAGAGTTCGTTTATATCAAAAGAAGAAATTATTACTTCAAAAGCATTAGAGTTAATACACATGGATTTATTTGGTTCATCTCAAGTTCAATCGATAAATCATAACAAATATGTGCATGTAATAGCTGACGACTTTTCTAGATTTACTTGGATTTTGTTTCTTAAAAATAAAAGTAATGCTTTCGATCAATTTAAATTTTTTCTAAAAGAATTCAAAATGTATTATCACTAAAAATTAAAATAATACATAGTGATCATGGCAGAGAATTCAAAAATGACCATTTTGAAAAATATTGCAATAAAAAAGGAATAACCCACAATTTTTTAACTCCAAGAACCCCTCAACAAAACAGAGTAGTTGAACGTAAAAATAGAACAATACAAGAATGTGCAAGAATTATGTTATCCAATAGTAATTTTCCAAGGAAATTTAGGCTAAGGCAATTGCAATAGCTTGCTATATTATTAATAGAATTTCGATTAGACCTTTAACTCATAAAACCCTTTATGAACTTTTGTATAACAAGAAACCAAAGGTATCATATTTCAAAATATTTGGAAGTAAATGTTTTATACTAAATACAAAAGATAATTTAGACAAGTTTGATTCAAAATTCGATAAAGGAAATTTATTGGTTATTCAGAAAGAAGCAAGGCTTATAGAGTTTTCAATGCTCGAACCAATACTATAGAAGAAACAATAGACGTAACTTTCGACGAAAATTATAAAAGTATAAGTCAAAACAATGAAGACGATTGTGAAAATGAAATCAATGAAATAAATTATGAGGATAATCAACAAATAAAAGAATTAGATTACTTAGAGACCTTCTTGTAGAAAATATCTTAGGAGATACTGAATCCGTTGTTAGAACTCATAATCAATTAAATAATATGAGTAACCACTCCTATTCGAAGATGAAAAATTACCAAATCATGTATACAAGCTGGAGAAAGTGTTATATGAATTAAAATTGGCTCCAAGGGCTTGGCATGGTAGATTACGAAATTATTTGTTACAATCAAACTTTGAAATAGGAAAATTAGATAATACTTTGTTTATCAAGAAGAATAACAAAGATATAAAACTAGTACAAATATATGTTGATGATATAATTTTTGGGTCAACAAATGATAAAATTGTTAGCCCACTTTGTGAACTGGGCAACACAAAGTCAAGATGTGAAACGTTGAAGAACTTAAAAAAAAACTTGGGAAGTACTGAAGCAGGTCGGATCGGAGCAGTGCATCGGTTCGGATTGGATATAATTTTTTGTTCGGATCGGTGAACTATTGCTGTTGAAATCAGAAAGGCACATCTGTTCGGATCGGAGGGCAATATACTCCCAGTTGGATCGGAAAGCCACTTGATTGCTACGGAGATAGATCGGAGCGGAGCAGAATAAAGAGAAGAGGGAATTGGTTCTAAGTCAATCCGGGTCGGATCGGGTACCCCGATCCGAACCCCTTGTGCATGCCCCTCCGACCCGAGCCTGTCTTCCACGTCACTCTCCTGCATGAGCGCCTGGATATTCGGATCGGCAGTGACCAGTTTCTACCCTCAACGTCCACTACTCTGATGCGTTGTCAACATAGAAATTCATCTGAACCCGAGGGTGATGGGATGGATGACACGTGGCTCCGATCCGGATCGGAATCTGAGCAACTTCTCACCTATAAATACCCCGTTTGGAGACAAGAAAAATGATCTTTTTTTTCTCTGACATTTGGAGAGTTGAACCACCTTCATTACCCGAATTCCAGGACTCCCGGAAAATCCAAATCTTCTTTCATTATTTGTTTTTAGACAATTGAGTGATTGTAAGTGAGTTGTGAGAGAAATCAAGTGAATATTTCATTGTACTTGCAACTAAATCAGTGAAAATAGTGAAAGACAAGTGGACGTAGGCATTTCTTTGCCGAACCACTATAAATCCTGCGTGTTCATTTTTATTTTTGATCTCATTTCATTCTGCTTTTAATCAATTTGGGTGTTAGAACCACTTTTTGGTCTAACATTTTGGTGCTTTCACTGAGAACTCATCTGAATTCTTTGTTTTTCGGGATTATCGTTCTACTTTTTGGACCGTTGAGTTCAAAGAAGTTAATCCTCAAATCTCAACGCTCTTGGATATTTGTTGAAGTGATTGTCGAAGAATCATGGCCAAAGGAAAAGGCAAAGAAATTCAATCTGGTCGAGGAAATGGGGCTGGCGAAGATCAGCAAAATGCGGTTGTAACAAGGTCTCGTGGGCAGAGTTCGGCAGCAGGACGAACCGATGCAGGAAACCCGAACCGCCTTCAGGGGGAGAGCTCCGATTCGATCCGGGTAGGAGATTCTGAAGCAGTGCATTCCCCCAACCTGAACCGACCCGAGCAGCTTGCCATGTACCGACCCGACCAGGCTCCCCAGCTCCGAACCGACCCGATCTCCCACCTCCGATCCGACCCGACACTTGGTGATATTGGAACCTCTACTCGAGTCCCTACGAATGCTCCGATTCCAGCCACCAGGGTCAGTGATCAGGTCAATCAATCTGCGCCCATTACTCAAGGAGATTTCTCGCGCTTACTTGACATGCTTGAGAACACAAGGGAGGCTATGAAAGTCCACGAGCGCACTAATCTCATGATGCAGGAAAATATGAGGCTCATGAGTCGGGAGATTAGCGAACTCCGTCGACAGAGGACCCCATCACCGGTTCGTCACACCCCAGTGGATCAATCTTCATCTTCCGAGGAAGAGCGGCCCCGTGAACGAAGGCCACTCGAACGACCTCAGAATGTGGAGCAGCTGACATTTGGATCTTTGGGGTCTCGTGAGGATATTGCACGAGCACTAGGAAACAATGACCCCGCTAGGGGGCAAAGGCTCCAGTCCCCTCCTCCCGAGATCGACCGGGAGCGTAGGGAACGGAATAAAGCAGAAGCAGCACGAAGAAGAAGGGCATCTCCTGAACAAGAGCCCAGAAGGAATCCGGATACTAGGGCCAGGGAACCTGAACGGCCCCTAACTAATGCTGATGTACAGGCAATGGTGCGCCAGATCATGTCCGAGAGCCGGAACTATACAAATGAAGATTATGGCATTGAGCGAAGCCATACTCCTTTCACCGACAATATCCTAGACTTCCAGTTTCCCCGGCGTTTTAACCTGCCACAGATGGACAAGTACAACGGGAGAACCGATCCGGGACAGCATTTGATGCGATACTCGTGGCTCATGAATGCTGCTGCTGCCCCTGATGAAGTGAAGTGTAAAGCATTCCCGATCTATTTAGAAGATGTGGCGCTGTTCTGGTTTACCCGACTTCCCCCTCGTTCGGTTTCGAACTACATGGAGCTGAGCGAACGTTTTATGAATCAGTTTCGACTCTATACCCAAAAGTCTAAAAGTGTTATTGAATTGTCAAGGATTAAGCAGGCACCAGGAGAGTCTTTGAGATCATATCTTGACCGTTTTAACTTAGCCGTGACCGTAGTTAGTGACCCGCATGAGCCCACCATCTTGATGGCGTTAAAGGAAGGAGTCGATCCTGAATCCGAGTTTGGAGATTACCTTTCTGGGAAGACACCCTCCATAAGAGAAATATTCTACGAAAAAGCCGATATTTATTTAAGACGAGAGGAGGACAGGGCAAACCGAAAGAGAAAATCTGAAGCGGCTTCAAAAGAAAATGTCCAGAGCAACGTCGCCGTGAAGCAGTCTGGGGAAAGTTCCGGAAAAGTTGAAGTAAATGTGGGAAACAAGGGCGGAAACAACAATGCTGGAAACAGGGGCAACAACAATAACCGTAATGCGAACGGTAACAGAAGAAATAGAAACAAGGGAAGTGATCCTAACAAGAGACCCCGATTCCAGACCTACGAGAATTATACACCATTGAACGACACCCTGGAGAATATTTACCTGGATACGTACAATGTTTTGCAATACAAAAGACCGCCACCTCGTGATTCGACCGAGAAAGAAATGGAAACTGGGAAGTTTTGTTTGTTTCATGGAACTCATGGGCATTCAACCAATGAATGTCGGCATTTGAGAGACGGGATTGAGAAGCTGCTGCGTGAAGGGAAACTGGATGAATATAAAGTTGCCCCGAGGGACAAGGGGCAAGGAGACCAGGCTCCAAAACAGATTCTACCAGCTCCCAAGCCTACAGCGCAGCAGAAAGGCAAGGGAATTGTTATCAACTCCATAGTGGGTGGGCCTCACCCGGCAATCTGTAGCTTTAGGGCAATGGATCAATATGTAAATGCTGCCAAACATGTAGATGTGAATGAAGGTGATGATTTGGAAGATATCGCCCCCATAAAACAACAGAAGACCATGTTTGATGACATGGTATTCCGCAGCAGAGATAATACTGGGATTCAATCAACCACTGATGATCCGTTGGTCATTACTACCACCATTGGGCCGGCCTTGGTTCATAAGGTGTTAGTAGACAACGGAAGTTCCATCAATATTTTGTTTAAAAAGTCATTCGATCAGATGAAGCTTGAATCTGAGGATTTGAAGCCATGTGAAGGATGGATCAGAGGCTTCAATGGGGCGTCAACAGCTCCCATGGGATACATAGAATTGCCCGTGACCTTAGGGCATGGAGAACGCAGAAGAGTGCGGATGCTTAAGTTCGTAGTATTGGACGTAGATTTGCCTTATAATGCATTTTTAGGGAGGCCTGCCCTTGCTGAATTCAGAGCTTGTATCGCCCCTTGGTGTTTATTGCTTAAGTTACCGACCGAAGCCGTAACTGGAGTAATGAGAGGGGATCAAGTTTCCGGACGGGCCTGCTATGTTGCCGAATTAAAGATGTTGATGAAAGGACTTAACATCGAGAGTAAAGATGCTTTGTCTCCCTCAAAGGGGGGCTCGGCATAGCAATTAGAGAGATTGACCCCGAAGGAGTTGCCCAAAGGAATGCCTGAAGACCTGGATCCCAGAAAAGACGAGGAACCAGAGGTTAGGAATGCAACTCCTAATGAAGCGACAGTGGAAATTCCCATTGATGAAGCTGATCCGACAAAAGTTTTGAAGATTGGTTCTCAATTGGATCCACGTTGAGCCAAAGAACTAATGAACTTCTTGAAGGCAAACTTGGACGTGTTTGCCTGGACCCACGCTGACATGTGTGGGATATGGCCATCCATTATAAGTCACAAATTGAATGTAAACTCGAAACATCCACCTGTGAAGCAAAAGAGACGCATGCTGGGCCCAGAGAGGTCGGCTCCTCTCAAAGAGGAAGTGGAGAAGCTGAAGCAGAATGGATTTATTCGAGATTCGACATATCCCGACTGGATATCGAATCCCGTCTTGGTAAAGAAGCCGAATGGAAAGTGGCGGACTTGCATTGATTTTTCATATTTGAACAAAGCTTGCCCAAAAGATAGTTTCCCACTTCCCAGGATTGACCAGCTTGTAGATTCGACAGCAGGTCATGAACTTCTCTCTTTCATGGACGCATATTCCGGATATAATCAAATTCCTATGCACGTGCCAGATCAAGAGCATACGAGCTTCATTACGAGTTTGGGGTTATACTGCTATGTTGTAATGCCATTCGGATTGAAAAACGCCGGAGCCACTTATCAGCGCTTGGTGAACAGAATGTTTTATAATCAATTAGGAAAGACTATGGAAGTTTATGTGGATGATATGCTTGTCAAATCGAAACAGTCCTCCAGCCATACGCAAGACTTGGCGGAAATGTTTGGAATCCTGCGAAGGTATCGGATGAAGTTGAATCCTTTGAAATGCTCATTTGGAGTGGCATCGGGAAAGTTCCTAGGCTTCATTGTGAGCTCCCGAGGAATTGAAATCAATCCTAACCAAATAGCAGCGATTAGAAACATTGAAGAGCCGAGGAGAATTAAAGATGTCCAAAGTCTTGCAGGGAAAGTAGCCGCGTTGAGTAGATTCATCTCCAAAGCTAAGACAAGTGCGTTCCGTTTTTTGATTTGATTAAAAGGGGAAAGAAGAACTTTGAGTGGACTCCGGACTGTGTTGAGGCCTTTCGAAATTTATTGGAACTACTAGAGAAACCGCCGATTTTGTCAAAGCCAGTGGATCACGAAGAATTGTTTGTTTACTTGGCAGTCTCGGCTCACGCCGTTAGCACAGCTCTGGTTCGAGAAGAAGATAAAGTACAAAGGCCAGTATATTATGTAAGCAAGAAATTGGCAGCGGCAGAGCGCAACTACCCAAAGATTGAGAAGCTCGCTTACAGCCTCCTAATTGCATCCCGAAAATTTCGTCACTATTTCCAAGCTCATCCAATAACCATATACACTGACCAGCCCCTTAGGAAGGTGTTGTAGAGACCCAAAGCATCGGGAAGTTTGATCAAATGGAATATAGAATTAAGTCAGTTTGATTTAAATTTTCAACCACGAAGGTCGATCAGGGGGCAAGCTCTGGCAGACTTTATAGCGGAGTTTACCATCCCAGAGGAGGAAGTAATCGATGATAGAGTGGTTAAGTCCGAGGATGAGTTAAAGATAGATCCGTGGAAGCTATATACAGATGGAGCCAAGAACGACCGAAGGTCCAGAGCTGGAATCGTCTTAGTCACTCCTGATGGACGGTCGTTATATTACGCTCTACGATTAGAATTTTCGGCGACTAACAATGACTCTGAATATGAAGCCCTGATTGCCGGGCTGAAGCTTGCTAAAGACCTCAGAATAAAAACGTTGGACATATTCTGTGACTCTAAAATCGTTGTTTGCGAAGTGCGAGAGGAATTTGTGGCTCGGGGACCTCGACTTATCGCCTACCTCAGGAAAGTGAGAGAGCTATTGAGTAGCTTGGAGCGGTACAACATAACACATATCCCAAGAGCTGAAAACCAGAAGGCGGATAGGCTGGCAAAGCTGGCTAGTTCTGACAATCCAGAAGAGACTGAAATAATTCCAATTGAAACGTTGGAATCGCCAAGCTTTGAGTCGATGGAAGTTGAGTTCGCTTTCGAAGCGGAACCGGAAAAGGAGTCGTGGATGACCCCAATTAAGAACTTCCTTAAGAATGGGACACTCCCATCAAAGAAGAGTGAGAAAAGGGCTGTAGTTCGCAAGGCTACCAGATATGTCATGCAAGATGATACTCTTTATAGGCAAGGAATTTCTATGCCCCTGTTACGATGTATAGCACACGACGACATCAAGCGTGTACTGAGAGAAGTGCACGAAGGTGAGTGTGGAGATCATACAGGAGATCATACTTTAGCAAAAAAGATATTGCGATACGGATACTTCTGGCCCACAATTAATAAAGATGCAGCTGATTATTCACGACGCTGCGATAAGTGCCAGAGATTCGCCAAAATCCCAGAGCACCGTCGACCCAACTTAAATCAATGGTGAGTCCTTGGCCATTTGCCACGTGGGGAATTGATATCATTGGAGTTCTACCGATTGCTAAAGGAGGAGCGAAATATGCAATAGTGGCCGTGGCATATTTTACGAAGTGGGTGGAAGTTGTGCCCTTGACCAAAATCACGGCAAGAAAGGTGATAAGTTTCGTGGTCAGAAATATTATATGCCGATTCGGGATCCCAAGGACGATTATAACTGACAACGGAACCCAATTTATAGTACTGAATTCAGAAATTTCTTCCAGAAGTATAAGATCGACAAGCGATACACTGCGGTTGCTTATCCGCAGTCGAATGGGCAAGTTGAGGCAATAAACAAAGTAATAAAATCCATCCTCAAGAAACGGTTAGAGCGCGCAAAGGCAAAATGGGTTGACGAATTGCCCCTAGCTTTGTGGGCATATCGGACAACATTTAAGACAGCTACTGGTCATACCCCTTTCTCTCTCTCCTTTGGCTCAGAAGCAGTAATTCCAGTTGAGCTGGAAGTTCCTTCCCACAGGGTGACGTATTATGACCCGATGACGAATCGGGCACTCTTACTTGAGTCTCTTGATGAGGTCGAAGAAAAAAGGGATGAAGCAGATTTGCGTGCGGCAAGACATCGACGTCAGATGGCACGCTATTATGACAAAAAAGTTCGCCTCAGGACTTTTGAACCAGGAGATTTGGTGCTAAAGAGAGTCTTTCCATCCCTTCCTCACCTCGGTCCAAAGTGGGAAGGACCCTTTGTCATCCAACGGAAACTTGAAAAAGGAACCTTCAAGTTAACGACCGTAGATGGCGAAGAAGTCCCTAGAGCATGGAATGCCCAACACTTAATGCGATATTTGGATTAGAAATGTTGTACTCTTTGTTATTTTTCTTATGAACTCTGTAATATGGCACGACTTGCCTTGGGAAAATCTGATGATATGAATAAAGGACTATAAAGTGGATGTAGGCTACGACTTAGCCGAACCACTATAAAAATATTGTGTGTTATTTACTTTTATGCATCATATATATATATATTCATCGATTATTCTGTTATGATTATGGAATACAGGATGATTCAAAACCTGAAAAGGTTGAAGACAGTTTAAACATAAGAAAAAGCACAACGACCATTTGTGCGACAAGACATAAAAGAATGAGAAAACGACATTCTTAACTCTAACTCTCCAGAGAGAGAGAGAGTATAAAAGCGTCTCCGACTGAGCGCTGAAAAAGAAATCCTTCCCCTAACTCTAACTCTCCAGAGAGAGAGAGAGAGTATAAAAGCGTCTCCGACTGAACGCTGAGAAAGAGATCCTTCCCCGCTGAAAGACCGAGGAATGAATAGATTGCTGAGCTCGAACTCTAACTCTCCAGAGAGAGAGAGATAGAGTATAAAAGGACGGGAAGACGACGTCCTCTAAGGCATGAAGGTGCACCCAAACAAGGGACCGCCTCAGTAAGAACTCTAACCTGAGTATAAGACAGGAGAGTATAAAAGAAATGCCAGAAAAAACGACAGGCACTGATGACACAGGAAATGCTATCCCGTCAGAAAATCGGGAACATTCGGATTGCTTGATTAAGCATTAAATGATTTGTGGGAATTGACTGGGGGCATATATGTATACGCATATTTCCTCCCTCCGTAACTTCATTTCATAACTATAGTAAGACATGCGTTTTTACATAAGTGCAGAACCACTAACAAACAGACATTGCAGAAAATGAATTAATTTTTATTTATTTACGAATGAATGAGTTTGTACGGGAAAGTAGCTAAAAGAGAAGGTGCAAGAGCCGCTCTTGTAGCAGCAATTGTTGGTTCACTGAATGCTAAAACGACACAAGGAAATCCACTATTTAGATTTTGAGTGAGCCTTGGACTTCTTGGCGGCTTTCTCCGCATCCTTTGCTTCATTCTCGGCCTCTGTCAAGATTCGTTTTGATTTCTTCTTTCCTGAAGATGCGGTGCTGGAACCGGCAGACTTCTTCCTAGTGGGTGGAGCGCTGGAATCAAGAGAAGATTTTTTAGCGAGTTCCTCTGTAATAGATCTAGTTGAGAGCTTAACAACTAACCTTGATCCCGCATCCACAACTGCGAGGGGCTTGAGGGCTTCAAGGTCTAGTTCTTCGGCTTTCAATTGCAAGCGTTTGTCTTGATCAGCTTTCATTGCAGCCAAAGTAACATCATCAGCATTTTTTGACTCCCCGACTATTGCAACTTCTGGTTCCTCCTCATGACCTTCGTCACCGCCATCATCCTTTAAAGCTGCTATCATTTCTTCATCATGGGGAGTAGCGGCCTTAGTCGGCACACTTCCTTCTCCTAAGTCTATAGGAGCAGCCTTGTCCTCCCCTCCTTTTGCCTTTTCTGTAGGTTCTGCCCCGGTGGTGGCTCCTTGAGTCACATCTGTCTTTTCGGATGGCTCAATACCTACAGAATGAGAAGCAACAGTTATCAACTCAGGCAAAAATAATGGGTTTTTCATCGATTGCTCAATCATGTGGCAAAAGGTAGAAATAGCCTTGACAAATTGAGGAGAAAAGGTAGGGATACCTTCCGAAGACTTCTCGGCAGGGGTAACTACTGCCTCCGATGCTGTTTCAGGAATAGGGGATAGTAGAGTTGTTCGGGGGATTCCCGGATTTACAGGATCATACCCCTCTACTTCAGAAGTCGCAGGGGAAGCAGAAGAGGAACCAGCTTCGAGAACATTCTTCTGTTTAGACTTCCGTCTCTCTTCTTCCATGGCCTCAGCAATGAGGTGGCGCCCTTCAGCTAGGCGTTCTGGCTCATCGTCCCTCAAGTATTTCTCCATTAGCTTATCTTCATCGATGGAATCGACCTTAAGCTCCTCCTTCTCCCACTCGACGATCTGATTCCATACTTGAACTAGAGTGGATGGATAATCCTCGATCCAAGAAATGTTTCGGCGACGGATGATATGTGCGAAGAATTCAATCATTAATTCGCCGAAACCCTGAATATCAGCCTCCGCCTCTGACAGTTGTTTGCGGGCTTCCTCCGCAGATTTGATAGCACACTCCACATTGCCCTCAGCCAGGGCAGCTCTGTTCTCTGCCTCCAATAGTTTTGAAGCCAAGTCATCATTCTTCTTTTCTAATTCAGCATTCCTCTTTGCTAACTCGGCATTTTTCCGTTCGAGGTCAGTATAAGCAAGGCGTGTCTTAGCAGCTTCTGACTTAGCCTCATCAGCTCACTTTTTTTAACTCAGAACGCTCTTGAGTGTGAGATTCAAGAAAGTCATGATAACGTTTTTGCATGTCCTCAAATTGTTGTTTGAAGTTGGTAGCGTCCCTCTGAGCAATAGCAAGCTGGGCCTGTGTGTCCTCCAAATCTTTACCAAGGTTCTTTACGGCCTTAGCATCTTCTTCCGCGTTTTTTTGCATTGAATCAACATTCGTGATTAGAGTGCGAATAATTCTGGAAAGATTGCGTGAATATTTAAACATCTCAGAGTACTGTTTTTCAACCGCGTCAATCTTCGCTTTGGCCTCGTCTGCCCACTTAGAAGAAACACGTTCAAGGGCCGGTAAAAAAGTCAGAGTCTCGAAGTAGTGTTCGGGAAACTGCTCCTCCAAATACGCTCGCTTTATTGCAGTTTCCGCATCTAATGGGGGAAGAGCGGGGATCATCAATTCAGTGTCCCTGTGTGTGGAGTATTTAGTAGTTTCTTTGTCTTTCCTAGGTCGTTTAGTAGCAGGACCTTGCGCTTACTTCGAGACTCAGTATCCTTTGGAGGACTTCTCTCTCTGCTGCGCTTTTCGTGGGAAGAGGTGGAGTCTTTCGATTGTGGCCTGTCCTCTTCCCTACGACTTTGATAACCTTTGTACTTCTCTTGATCTGACCGAACGGGAGAGCGAGAACGTGAGGGTCGAGAACGATAGGGATCATAAGGCTTTCTCTCCTCCCTACCGCGATCATCACGGCGATCATACTCGATATCCTGAGGTGGATTAGACATGCTGCGGCGAAGCTTCCTGATATCATAGTAGGATCGAGACATCGTACCTGCACAATAAGACAAACGAAATTCAGAATCAATGGATTCACGGAGAAAGAGGTGCAATGAATGCTAATGCTGTTGTATAAAGTGTGTCCTAAGTGGTGTGTTTCCCCCCACCCAACCCGAGTCTGAAGCTAGACTAGTACGGGCAGGCTCCTTGGCCTTAGCAGGAGTGGTCTCTTCAGAAGAGGTGAGGACTAAAGGATCCTTCCTAAAATCCTCTGAAGTGTATATAGTTTCAGGTAAGGGGAGATCCCCCAAACCCTGAAATATTGGGTCATCAGTACTAGGGACATCTCCCTCAGAAGCATTAAGTGGCGACTCTTGGGAGGATGTTGACTTTTCCAGAGAGGTAGCTTCCTCGGGGGCAGTATATCCTTCACGATGCTTTTCGGCCAGGTTAGCCAATTCGTCATCCTGAGTAGAAGATGGAGAAGGTGAAGCTTGAAGAGGCACTGTAGGAACTCCTGAGCCTTCTCCTGTCCCTGGGACTACCTCCACTGGAGGGATATATACGTATGGAGCCGTCCCATGACCGATGCTACGAAAAACGGATAACAGCCCATGGAAGTGAAGATATTCGTCCTTAAGGACTTCATCGATAGTCAAGAATTTCTGATCGCCATTAAGAAGTTGGTGCATCCGGTCAAAGAACACCTGATTTGATATTTGTTTTGGATTGTCGACTGCAAACAAAAAGGAAAACAAGTTAAGACGATGACTCGAGTGTATAGAGCCGGGATTTAGAAAATTAGTGCATTACTTGATTTTGTCCACCTCCTGGCACATCCAGGCTGTCGCTTCACATAGAACCATTCCAGTCTGGAATCTCCAGCTTTACTGCTGAATGGCGCCGAAATTATCTTCCTCTTAGGAACAGACTCAAAATAGCAGAAAGATGGAGTCTCTCGAGTCCGATGCTTGAAGTTATAGAAGAAATGAACGTCATCGAACGTGAGCTCTATGCCTAAGATCTCATGGTATGCTATGTACAAAGTGTGCAAGTAGGCATACGAATTGGGATGCAGCTGCATGGGGGCAATCCGCATTTGTCTTAAAAAGTCAACGATGAAGGGAGAGAATGGAGGGATAGCGCCGACCATACACATCAACCGAGTGACCACCATATATCCTTCTGGAGGGTTGTGGGGACGGTCAGAGCTTGAAGGCACTAGAGTGTCCCTCTTCATTATCCCGTACTTTAAGCAAATTCGGATAAGTCGATCATTGTCGATTGTTGATTCAACGGAATCTGGAGGTGATTCCAATATAACAGCCGATTCAAATTCATCGGGGGCCCGGTCGTCACCAATCCCTCCTTCCTCCTCAAAACCCAGAGAAACTTCATTCTCTGAAGACACCTCGTTGCTTTCACGACTTCCAACCCCGTAGTCTGAACCCTCATTGTCCCATTCTGGATCCGATGGAGAAGATATGTCCTCGAGAGTGATTTTGTTAGAGGTTTCCGGGGCTTCTTTCCTCTCAGCTAGTCTGGAAGAGCGTCTGGGTCTCATAGTCATAGAACTATTGAAGAAGCAATAGCACAAATTAGAGCAAATTAGCCTGTATCCCCCCGTGCGTGTGTGCAAACTAAAGTGTGAACAATGTATACGGAAAGTGCAGAGTAAATGTTTAAAAATGCGACGAAAAAGTTTGGCAAGATATAAAGAGTTGAAGTAATTCTTGATGTCCAGTCACGTTCGCAAGGCACTATCCTAACTGTCCATTAAATTGAAGATCATGCCAAAAGTTGATTGGGCCAGTTAGACGAGTTTTTATGCGTTAAGGTAGACTGTGCTTCGGTTCGGTTCGGATCCATTCATTGGGATCGGATCGGGGGCGTGGCATTAGGCTTAAATATTACATTAAAACTCAGAAATCAAAGACGGATCGGATCGGAGGCAAAGTCCCCTAACGGTTCGGATCGGATTACGTAGTTATACTTCTCCTCCGTCATTTTATGGTCCGACCCGATCCGATTAGGTAAGCTCCTTTTTCCCTTTTTCAAATATTTGCTCCGACCCGATCCGATCTCCTGGATTTCTTTTCTTTTTTCTTTCTTTGCGTGCCCCGACCCGGTCCGATTTCTTGAATCCCTTCTTCTTCCCTTCATTTTTTCAACTTCCATGTCTCCCCGAACCGAACCGATTCTCCATCATCTTCTTCTTCTCCTTCACCCTCTTTCTTCCCTATCCAATTCCGAGGCCAATTTCGTACCATTCACCCAAATCGAAGCCAAGCAATTCTACGCTGGTGCACTTAACAACGGATTATAATCTCCTCCATTCCAATCTCGAGACAACGACGAGTTTATTGGTGATGATGACGAGGGAGGGTTACGGCGGCGAGTTCATCAGAATTTCATGCTCAAATCATCCTAATCGTCTACGAATTCGAATCGGGAGTAATTAAAAAAAAGGATTGTTCAAAGTTTTATAACCTACCAGTGTGATTACTTCGAGAATTAAGAAGAATTTTGAAGTTTCACGAATTAAATTTTTCTCGTTTTGCAGAGCTCGAGCGGTAAAATAGTAAAAGTGAATGAAGGAAGGAGGCAGTGTTTATATAGAATAGGAATGTGACTATTCGTCTCCCCATTCGGATCGAACCGATAGCCCAATAGCAAAATCCCCGTTCGGATCGGATAGGCAGTCCAGAAGTAAAGCTTGGCCCAATAGTCCAGTGGAAAATAGAAGGGAGAAGGGGTCTGTTCGGATCGGAATCCGAACCGAACCGAGTCCTTTAGCTCAGCAACAAACTGAATTGAAATTTGAAGAAAAAGATGAAAACACAAGGAAAATCAAAAGAGAAATTACCTCGAAGAGCGCTATGCATTGATAGTCAAAGCATGCTCTGTCTCCAACAGAAGCATCCTTTGAGGGGGCAAAATGTTAGCCCACTTTGTGAACTGGGCAACACAAAGTCAAGATGTGAAACGTTGAAGAACTTAAAAAAAACTTGGGAAGTACTGAAGCAGGTCGGATCGGAGCAGCGCATCGGTTCGGATTGGATATAATTTTCTATTCGGATCGGTGAACTATTGCTGTTGAAATCAGAAAGGCACAGCTGTTCGGATCGGAGGGCAATATACTCCCAGTTGGATCGGAAAGCCACTTGATTGCTACGGAGATAGATCGGAGCGGAGCAGAATAAAGAGAAGAGAGAATTGGTTCTAAGTCAATCCGGGTCAGATCGGGTACCCCGATCCGAACCCCTTGTGCATGCCCCTCCGACCCGAGCCTGTCTTCCACGTCACTCTCCTGCATGAGCGCCTGGATATTCGGATCGGCAGTGACCAGTTCCTACCCTCAACGTCCACTACTCTGATGCGTTGTCAACATAGAAATTCATCCGAACCCGAGGCTGATGGGATGGATGACACGTGGCTCCGATCCGGATCGGGTTCTGAGCAACTTCTCACCTATAAATACCCCGTTTGGAGACAAGAGAAAGGATCTTTTTTTTCTCTGACATTTGGAGAGTTGAACCACCTTCATTACCCGAATTCCAGCACTCCCGGAAAATCCAAATCTTCTTTCATTATTTGTTTTTAGACAATTGAGTGATTGTAAGTGAGTTGTGAGAGAAATCAAGTGAATATTTCATTGTACTTGCAACTAAATCAGTGAAAATAGTGAAAGACAAGTGGATGTAGGCATTTCTTTGCCGAACCACTATAAATCCTACGTGTTCATTTTTATTTTTGATCTCATTTCATTCTGCTTTTAACCAATTTGGGTATTAGAACCACTTTTTGGTCTAACAAAAATGAACAAAGAATTTTCAGATATTATGACCAAAGAATTTTAAATGAGCCATATGGGAATAATAAAGAAAAATATGAAAGAGATTTAGTTAATAAATATAATTTAACAACAACGAATGGTAGACCAACACCTATGGAAACTAATATTGCTTTAACTAAAGATGATACATCAAAAGACGTTGATCAAAAACTATATAGAGGAATGATAGGATCATTATTTTATATAACTGCTAGTGGACCATATATAATGCATAGTGTATGTCTCTGTGCAAGATATCAATCACAACCTAAGGAAACACATTTAAAAGCCGTAAAACGTATTATGAGGTATGTAAAGCATACATAAGATTTTGTATTATTTTATCCTAAGAATGATTCATTCGATTTAGTTTCGTTCTGTGACGCTGACTATGCAGGATGTAAATATGATCGTAAAAGTACTAGTGGAACATGTCACTTCCTAGGACATTCCCTTGTATCATAGTTCAGTAAAAAACAAAATATTGTTTCTTTGTCAACAACTGAAGCAGAATATATCTCTGCTACTTTGGCTTGTTCACATGTAATATATATGCAAAAACTTTAAACGATTTTGGTTTAAAAATAATTAAATCACTTATATACTGCGATAATATAAGTGCTATAAAAATTTCTAAGAATATCGATGTAAGACATCATTTTCTAGGAGATAACGTAAGTAAAGAAAAGATTTTACTCGAATTTAAAGAAACAGATAAACAAATAGCAGATATATTAACTAAACCTTTAAATGAAGCAACATTTACTAAATTTAAGAATGAATTATGCATATGTTCATTAAGTGAGTTAGAATAATTAAATATATTAAAATATAAAAACATAACATAAGAAATTAAAATAATAAAATTTAAAACAAGAGTATGTCGACATAGAGCTTTTGGTATGTCGACATATAACTTTCAGAATTTCAAATTACATTCCCACCAAAAGTTAGTAATATCAATTATTTAAACCTTCTATTTCGACTTTTCTTCTTCATTTTCATTCCTCTTCTCTGTAAAAACTCCAAATTAAAAAATACAATGGCCTCCACTAATCTAAACACTCAAATCACCTCTGATTCACATGATGGACCATCTGAGAGTCCTTTTCAACGATCTACGCTATCTTGGGTTATCAAAATTGAAGAAAACATGGAATATGTTCTACAAATAATGGCTGAAATGCAAGCACTCTAGATAAGGATGAATCAAGAACAACACAGGCAAGGAAAAGTGGTAAGGAGTTGTAACAACCCGGAAAATCAGAACCAATTTAAAATTTTTATTTTGGCTATTTTAATGAATTTTGAATATTTAAAATGATTTATTTTAAATAATAATGACCATAAATTTATTTTGAATAGAATTATAACGTGGAAATTTATTTAAATTGAAGTTAGAATATAATTATGATGACCACAAACTTCCATAGACCGAAAGTAAGGATAATCATTTTGGAATACAACATATTTACAACAAAAACAGATCTCAGATAATATCATAACACATAAACCATCGCAGCGGAAATAAATGTCATCAACATTACAGCAAAACATCAGAGTATGCAGTTTTACAAGATCCACTTAGCATAATAGAAGTCTTAACAAAAGAGAAACAAGTCTCAAATGAAAGGAAATAAGTTTCAAATCCCAATACATACATCAAAAGCAAAAGATAGAAAAATGTCTCAAAAGCTGAATAAAAGATGGAGAAAATTTCTTCTTCCTCCCTTCCTTCTAAAGCAAGCTCCAACCAGAAAGTATCACCTAGAAACCTGTCAATTGGCTGCCCGTGTGGAAAGAGGGCACCCGAGTTTGCAAAAGTGAAACAAACTACGAGTAGTCATGGGACTGATGTGAGAATTCTCAACTAAATTAACTATCAAGATGGCGAATCTCAAGACCACGCCGCTAACGCGGAACGGGTTTACTCCATTGGATTGCCAGTGCAATATTTTATAAAGTTTATATAAAACAGCGAAATGACTTTTGAAAAATGAAATCATCATAAGACTCAAGTCCTATCACACAATGCAACGCACACAAGAGGATAGAGTTTTCCCTTATGATGATCAAACATGCTTAGTACATGAAAAGTAATGTTTTGATATTATCATTAGTGTTTAAACAGTATTAAAATACTTCAAAATACATATATCAATCCTAGACGGCATAGGTACCATATACTATGTCGCCGTATATAAATTTACAATCAAAACCGAATTGTTGCCGTATTGGGAATTGGTTTTCAGTCATGAAATCGAGGCTAGGGATCGTCCTCTTTCGATTCGAGACACTATAGCAAATGCCTCAGGATCCCCCGTAGTGAACCCTTGGATGCGGTAGGGCCGGTCCCTACCTAACGGTAGTGGATTAGTTATGCCTGAACACACGTTTCCCGGTCCCTTTGGACCTATAATATGACCACTTCCGGCCTATAAAAACCCGAGGTACCTCAATCCAAAATCCACGTAAGTAAAATGCTGGGTCGTGTCACAACCCAAGCACCGTTCCTAGCTAGAAAGAAACGTGTGCACTCCCTACTGTCCATACCCCATTTTTGACTCATACCGGGGTGTGAGGCTCTCGAAGTCACGATATACACAAAGCTATGCCTAACCAGGCTATACTTTGATCATCAGCCACAAGACCTGCTTTTCAACAAAGCGTTGATCATTGCATCTTGGCGTGCCACATTGACAATTCAACGCCATGCGATCGATAACTATTGTAACACCCCGTGTATTCTATAACAGTGAAATTCACAAATTAAAGTATAATTAATTTCAAATAAAAGAATTAAGGGAAAGGGGATACGCCATTGCGTTCGTCTCGGAAAAATACGCGAAATAGAGTTCGAGTTTTCGAAAAACGGAGTCCGTATGAAGAAGATATGGCCTCCGGAAATTTCTGAATTAAGTTTAAAATTCGAGCATAAGAAAAATAGCTCAGAAAAACAATTCAAAATTCAAAATCGGGCCCAATTGGCCAGGGCGGGAAAAGTCCCGCCTATGGCACCCAGGTCGACTGGGCAGTCGACCTGGTCTAGCCAGGTCGACAGGGCTGTCGACCTGGTCTAGCCAGGTCGACAGGGCTGTCGACCTGGCCCCGAGCCAGGTCGAACCCAGTCCACCCTGGCTGGCCTAGTCTATGTTTGGTCGACTTTCAGAAGCTTGCTTTGTCACTAGGGCTAGGTGGCAGCCCCCGATTGGTCTCTCTTTCGAATGAATGGCTACGATCAATCCAAGCAACATCGATGGTCCTAATCAGTTCATAAACTCTATAAAAATGACCCTAGACTCTACCTAATCTATTCATTCAAAAATAAGAACGAGGCCATCATGCTGCTGAGGAACGACTAGGGGTAGCCACCAATTTGAGAGACGATTAGGAGGCAAATTCTAAAGCATAAAGCAACTTAAACAAATCAAATCAACGCCTACGTCAAGGGAGTCGCATCTCCAAATTCCTGAATTGGAGAATTCGTCACACGATTGTAAGTAGAGTATTATTCTGGTATGAACAAATAACTGTGTTGGTTTGTACACTTGATTTGTGGTGATAAATAATTCATATTTGTGCGTTACTATGATTCTTATCGATTTGGAATGTTGTATAACGATTGGATATTCGCAAAGTATGTTATTCATTATAAAAACTACATGTTTGCGGTAGTTTTATGCAAGTATACGTTTGGATATTCGCAAAATATGTAATTCATGTTGAAGCTACATGTATGTAGTTGTTTAATTGAAATTCATGCAAGTATGTGGTTTTGCTACTATGCCATCATAATGTATATTTTTGTACAAAAATCATTTTGTGTGTAATTGGAACAAATTTGGGTTATTATAATTCATATGAAGTTATGTTGAAAATTTGGCATCATGATCTATGTATAAGACCATACTTTTGTATTAGAAACAAAAGTAAGCCTCTTTGCGAACTTACGAATATGACTAGGCTATTTTTGATATTTTGCATAATTGAAAAACATGTTAGGTCTATATTGTTAGCAAGAATTATATGATGACATATGTGGTACATAGCTAGGTTAGATTTAAAATCCCATTTGCAAGTTTGCATGACTAAAGTAAAAATCATGATTTCATGTTTAGAAATATTTATGCCATAAGTATATGTGTGCCATGGTTATGTGAATAGATTTAAAATCATGATTAAGTTGGAATAATTCTAGTTGAACTATACTTTTGTATTAGTAACAAAAGTAAGCACCTTTGTAAACATATAGAAATTTTATAAACATGATTTGCTTATGTTTGACATTATGCCTAAGTAAAAATATAGGTTTATGTTGTAGTTAAGACTATGTATCAATAAGGATATCTAATTTAGTTAGATTTTTAACTTAACTACAAGTTTACATGCTTTGATTCATGCCACTTATGCTTTATGACCAAAGTATACGTTATTGCTATGCAAGTACACCAGTTTCTAATTTGTAGTTCCAACGTTATGTTGCAAGTTCATGCGTTCACATTCCCCTTTAGTGTATGTAATCACGTTTTAAGCCTCCCCTTTTTCACATGGCTAAGTTGGGCTTAAAAGCCTAAGCCCAACATATATTATAATAAACGAACGTATTAAACGGGGGAAAATAGCGTTGGGCCAAATTAATTAATAAATGAAAATATAAAGTAGAAGGGCCCAAATTCAAGTATGGGTTGGGCCCATGATTGGTGTAAATCTTTACACCATTAGCTTAAATTTATTTTGAATAATGGGCTGCAAATATTTACATATAAGAAAATAAAGAAGAAAGACAAAATATGTAAATGTAGAACATACGATGTGTTTAACCCGAGGTTGGATTGAGTTGTGATGTAAACCTACCCGAAACCGCCCGGCTGTCCAGTAGTCACAACAATACCTATCCAATGTGGGAGGTTAAACATGGAGCCCAATAAGGACCCGAGGTTAGACTGAGTTGTGGCGTAAGACTGCCCGGAACCAACCGGCAACAGGCAGCCACAACAATACCTGTCTAATGTGAGAGGTCAAGGCTTTAATAAGACAATTAAGGCTGAGTCAGGATTGTTAGGATTAAGTGAACTAAAGACTTAATCAAAATGGAACATGCTAAACTAAACAGACTGATTGGGGGTTAGGTTATAAAACACTTAACCAACTTAGCATGTTGGCTAGAAATAGAAAACCTAGTAGCGGGGGACCCTTTTCAGCAGTAACCCTATAAGGTGTATCATGATACCCTGAAACTAGGCAGGGTGGGGCACGATTACTGGGCTGATTGTAAGAGGTCAAATCGACGGCGGTGGTGTGGCAGTGTAGGTTCTAACGGGGTGCGGGCGTGCACACACTCCGGCGCAGAAAAATAAGGCACTGGGCACCAGTAGCATACCTGTGCATTCTAAGGTTGTGTCGTGCCGCCGCCACGGGACTTGATACACCCCATGGTGGGACTAGCATAGGTAACTACAACAGCGGGGGCCGTAAGACACATGTAACTATGCGAGTAGGAGCCGATCATCATAGAATGGATCACTTCACCCTGATTATGGGGTGCCAGTTGGGAACTAGTTTATATGGGTTCAGAGATTAATATGGGGTACGATAGTATATTCGACCCTAGACAACTTAACTAAGTTTATAGTGCTTTCCCACTTCTTGTTTATACTTATCATACCCAGTTCTTTATTCATAGACTGAATAGTCCTAGACTTACTCAGGCTTTATGTCTGACTCTACTTTTCTTTCGTCTTCTTTTCTTCCGTTCCCCCCCCCCCAGGTCCATAGGGAGGGAATACCGCAGCTTGACCAGCATTCGTATCCAGCTTGAAGAGAAAGAATGTATTGCTTGGACCTTTTCGTTTTGGACTATGGCTTTGGACAACAACTATGGGACTTTTGCAGTTTATTTATGTTTTCTTTATGCTTCTTTAAATAATGTAATTCAAGACAGTTATGATGATGTTATGTTTTTGGAAGTATGTAAGACAATTGTGGTAATGTTGTTGTAACACGTATTTTCTCTTATGAAATAAAAGTTGTTGTTTTTCCGCTGTTCAAAAATATGTGTTCTTATATCTGTCTTGTATATCTGTGACCTATACTTATAAACCTCCACCAAAATTAGGGCATTCCCTTTGAGAGTGACCCTAACGGAGGTGGGGTGTTTCACTTGGTATCAGAGCATAGGTTTACCAGATAAGATAAAAAGTTTTGAAAATTTATTTTCAAAAAGGAAATTTAAAGAAGCATTTTTAAAAGAAAAATATTATTTTATTTTAAAAAGGCAAAGTCCCCCCCAAGCCATAGGTACTATCTCTTATCCTTCGTTTTGAATCTATCCTTTTTGTTTCAGCATGGCCGAAGAACTTAACTTGCCAGAGGGTGTACCAATACCTGGTTGGTTTAGACGGTTCTTAGAAGCAAGGGCCACTCAGCCAGGTCCTACCGTTCCTCCTCCCCCAGCTGCAGGAAATCATCCAGCTGCAGCGGCACCTCTTCCTCCACCTCCTCCGCGGGGAAACACTTTTGCTAAGATATGTAAAGATTTTAAAGCTATGGGAGGAAAGGATTTCCATGGAACTGAGTCCTTCGTGGCAGCTAGAAATTGGCTGAAAGAGACTGAGGACCTATTCATCATCTTTGAGGTAGAAGATAGACAGAAAGTGCAACTGGCAGTATGGCTACTAAAGGGCGAGGCTTCCTACTGGTGGGAAGTCACTAATGCAGAAAGACCAGTGGAGACATGGGAGGACTTTAGGGCAAGGTTTGAGGCTAAATTTCTCTCAGATGCGGAAAGGAGCTTGCAGTTGGAAAAATTCTTATTTCTTAAGCAAGGGAACAAGACAGTCAGAGAGTATGTTAATCAGTTTGATGAGCTGGCTAGGTTTGGGCTGGACCTAGTCAACACCCCGCACAAGAAGGCTCTCCGTTTTGTCAAAGGGTTGAATGAGCCATTACACAGTTTGGCCATGACCCATATACCCATGGGGGCCACGTATGAAAGACTGGTGCAAATGGCATTGCTGAACGAGGAGGATAAGGGCAAGAAGGAGACAAAGGCAGAAAGCTCTCAAGGGAAGAAAGAGGGTTTGCAGCCTAAGAAGACAGACTTTAAGAAGGGCGGGAAAGGCAACAAAGAGAAGAGGAAGTGTAATTTCTGTGGCAAAGTGGGGCACTTAGTAAAGGACTGCCGGAAAAAGAAGGCCAAGGAGAATGGTGGGTGCTTTTCTTGCGGTGAGACAGGCCACAGGGCTAAGGACTGCCCAAAGAAACGAGGACAGGGGCAGAGGGCTGGATCCACCTCAGGGGCACAGGTTCATGTGCTAGAAGCGCCACCTCTGCAACAGCGAGGTATAAATACTTCTGTAGAAAGTGTAGTTTATCTTTATGATCACCCCGTTCGCACTTTATTTGATTCTGGAGCATCACACTCCTTTATCTCGTCTGCTTTAGTAGAATCTCTGCACCTAAAAACTAGTATGGTAGAGGACCCCTTAATTGTTTCAAACCCAATTGGGGGCCCAGCTCATTTGTCTATGATCTGTTTGGAATTAAAAATTTCTATTCTAAGCGTAGAATTTCAATGTAGTGCCTTTGTTTTGGGCTTTTCGGGTTATGGTTTGATTTTGGGCATGGATTGGCTATCCAGTAATGGGGCCATCCTTGATTGTGAGAAAAGGGTTGTCAGGCTCCTAACCCAGCTCGGTAATACTTTGGAAATTTCTTGTAATCCCTCGTATGCGGTTATGCTTAGTTATCTTGAATCGCTAGACGCCTCTGTTGAAAATTTGAAATCAGTTAGAGTGGTCCGGGAATATCCAGATGTCTTCGAAGAGGTGAAGGGCTTGCCTCCGAAGCGGGAAATAGACTTCCGCATATACCTTGTAGATAATGCAAAGCCCGTTGCGTTGCCCGTTAGGCACATGGCTCCACGGGAAAGGAAAGAGCTCAGTAAACAGATTAAAGAGCTTCTAGAGAAGGGGTTCATTAGGAGGAGCATCTCAGAATGGGGCACTCCAGTGGTGTTCGCTACAAAGGCGGATGGTTCACTCCGTCTATGTGTTGACTATAGGGAGCTCAACAAGCTAACGAAAAAGAATAGGCACCCTCTCCCCAGAATTGATGATTTGTTTGATCAGCTTGTAGGAGCGTCTGTTTTCTCCCAACTCTATTTAGCAACCGGTTTTCGTCAGCTAAGGGTGGCTGAAGATAGTATCGATAAAACGGCATTCAGAACCCCAGACGGCTTCTTTGAATGGCTTGTCATGCCTTTCGGCTTGACAAATGCACCTGCTTACTTCGTGGACCTGATGAGTAGGGTATTCAGAGATTTCCTCAATAAGTTCGTAGTGGTCTTCGTAGACGATATCCTTATCTTCTCAAAGAGTGAAGAGGAACATGCTCAGCACTTAAGGGCAATCATGGAAACTCTGCGAGTCCATCAACTAAAAGCCAAATTCTCCAAATGCCACTTTTGGAGAGAAGAAGTGAGGTTCCTTGGGCACATAGTATCCAAACAAGGGTTAGCAGTGGACCCTGCTAAGGTAGTAGCGGTACAGGATTGGAAGACACCAAGGAATGCAACTGAGGTCCGAAGTTTTCTAGGACTAGCAGGTTTCTATCGAAAGTTCATAAGGGATTTTGAGAAAATCTCAGCTCCGCTCACGAGATTGACCAAGAAGAATCTGGTGTTCAATTGGGACTTGGATTGCGAGTTTGCTTTCCAGCGACTGAAAAGGGCTCTTACAACAGCCCCAGTTTTGACGTTGCCATATGGAAGCAAGATGTTCACTGTTTATACAGATGCATGTGGGACAGGGCTAGGCGCCGTCTTAATGCAAGAAGGAAGGGTAGTAGCTTATGGCGGGAGGCAGTTGAAAGTGCACGAAAAGAACTACCCAACCCACGATCTCGAGTTAGCTGCCATCGTCTTTGCACTCAAGTCTTGGCGACACTATCTCCTAGGTGAGAAGTTCGAACTTTACACTGACCATAAATCGTTGAAATATCTTTTCTAGCAGAAAGTTCTTAACTTGAGGCAACAGAGATGGATGGAGTTTCTTGCCTCGTACGATTTCGAGATCTCCTACACTCCGGGCAAAGGCAACGTAGTGGCAGACGCGTTGAGCCGAAAGAAATTGACCCTAAGCCCGCTGTTTGTTGAAAGACAAAGCCTAGAGTTTATAGCCAGCTTCGACTTTAGGCCTTCCTCCGATTTTGTACCAGGCTTGCTAGCATCTCTCGAAGTGCGCCCGACCTTAGTGGACTCAATAGGAACAGCACAACGCGAAGACCCTCAGCTTGTGGAAACGATTGGTAGGCTAATTAGGGGTGAGACTTCAAGTCACCTCAATAGATACTCCATCGACGATAAGGGTTGGCTAAGGCGAGACGGAAGACTATGTGTCCCACAGACAAGGGATTTAGTAAAGAGGGTTCTCGAGGAAGCACATCACTCCAAGATGGCGATACACCCAGGCGGAGATAAAATGTACAAGGACATAAAAAGAACTTTCTTCTGGAACGACATGAAAAAGGACGTGGCAGAATTCGTTTCTAAGTGTATGGTGTGCCAACATGTTAAGGCGGAACAGAAAAAGCCTGGCGGACTACTACATCCTCTAGAGGTCCCGCAGTGGAAGTGGGATAGCATCTCAATGGACTTCATCGATGGGCTACCTAGGTCTAGGAGAGGCAACACTAGCATTTGGGTAATAGTGGATAGGCTTACTAAAAGCGCCCACTTTTTACCTGTCAAAAGTAAAAGAATTGCCTCATCCCTAGCATCACTTTACCTCAAGGAAATCGTTCGACTCAATGGAATACAATCCAGCATTGTTAGTGACCGAGACCCTATCTTCACCAGTGAGTTTTGGCGGAGTCTGCAAGAAGCAGCAGGAACGCAGTTATGCTTGAGCACAGCCTATCATCCCCAAACCGACGGCTAAACAGAAAGAGTGAACAGAGTCTTGGAGGACCTTTAAGACTGTGCGTCCTTGACTTCGGAGGAACGTGGGAAGACCATCTTCCTTTGGTGGAATTTGCCTACAACAACAGCTATCAAGCAACCATCGGAATGGCGCCTTTCGAAGCTTTATATGGAAGACCGTGCCGATCGCCCACTTGTTGGTGGGAGTCTACTGATAAGCTCATACTGGGACCAGATATGATCCGAGAGACTTCAGAGAAAGTAGACTTAATACGAAGAAGGATGAAGACGGCCCAAGACAGACAAAAATCCTACGCCGACAAGAGGAGAACCGACCTTGAATTTGGGGTTGGGGACAGAGTTTTTCTTAAGGTATCTCCACTAAGGAACGTTGTTCGTTTTGGAACCACAGGAAAGCTAGCACCAAGGTTCGTAGGGCCATTCCCTATCATCGAGAAAATTGGGAAAATGGCCTATAGACTAGAGCTACCCGAAAAGCTGGCCGGAGTTCACAACGTTTTTCATGTTTCACATCTCCGAAAATGTCTACATGAGTCTGCTGAAGTGGTAGAGCCAAATATCCTAGAAGAAGCTGAAGTGGAACGCGAAGCAACCATAAGAAAAGTTCCAACCCGCATATTAGGAACGGAAGTGAAGAAGCTACGCAACCGCGAAGTCAAGCTCGTCAAAGTTCAGTGGAGCGACGCCGAGGGAGACGCGACTTGGGAAACTGAAGCTAGAATACGCACTGCCTACCCTTTTCTTTTCGAGGGTACATCCTTGATCTTTCTTTTTCCTTAAGTTGCGCTTTTATCTATCTTTTTAGGTATAATTCCTCGACCTTATCTTTTAGGTAGAAACCCTTTTGATGAAACATGTAATTGAAACATGTTATGGATGATGGTTGCAAGTGGTTGCAAGTGATTGCTAGTGGTTGCTCGTGGTTGCATATACACACACAACCTAGGTTTTAGATCGGCTCAGTCACTTCATATTGCATATGCATAAACGTTTGCATTCGTATATGGTTGAACTTTAATGTGTCGTCATATGGATGTTGCGTTTGTATGAATGATTGTGCACTCATATAGAATCATGAATAGGAAAATTTGCATACATAATGGATTCATGGAACTTACATAATTCGCATTAAGGAGGTCAACTGAATCAGTAGACCGCCTGATTTTGCATTAGATAAGTACATGTACACACACTTCGCATATGATCATGAAGCATTAGAAGTCTTTTAAGGACAATGGATGCTTGTGTTTGATGGATGAGTAGATGGATGATTGGATGTTAGGATACACATTCCTCCTAACTTTAAGATTTCGGGGACGAAATCCTTTTAAGTGGGGGAGAATGTAACACCCCGTGTATTCTATAACAGTGAAATTCACAAATTAAAGTATAATTAATTTTAAATCAAAGAATTAAGGGAAACGGGATACGCCATTGCGTTCGTCTCGGAAAAATACACGAAATAGAGTCCGAGTTTTCGAAAAACGGAGTCCGTATGAAGAAGATATGGCCTCCGGAAATTTCTGAATTAAGTTTAAAATTCGAGCATAAGAAAAACAGCTCAAAAAAACAATTCAAAATACAAAATCGGGCCCAATTGGCTAGGGCGGAAAAAGTCCCGCCTAAGGCACCCAGGTCGACTGGGCAGTCGACCTGGTCTAGCCAGGTCGACAGGGCTGTCGACCTGGCCCCGAGCCAGGTCGAACCCAGTCCACCCTGGCTGGCCTAGTCTATGTTTGGTCGATTTTCAGAAGCTTGCTTTGTCACTAGGGCTAGGTGGCAGCCTCCGATTGGTCTCTCTTTCGAATGAATGGCTACGATCAATCCAAGCAACATCGATGGTCCTAATCAGTTCATAAACTCTATAAAAATGACCCTAGACTCTACCTAATCTATTCATTCAAAAATAAGAACGAGGCCATCATGCTGCTGAGGAACGACTAGGGGTAGCCACCAATTTGAGAGACGATTAGGAGGCAAATTTTAAAGCATAAAGCAACTTAAACAAATCAAATCAACACCTACGTCAAGGGAGTCGCATCTCCAAATTCCTGAATTGGAGAATTCGTCACACGCTTGTAAGTAGAGTATTATTCTGGTATGAACAAATAACTATGTTGGTTTGTACACTTGATTTGTGGTGATAAATAATTCATATTTGTGCGTTACTATGATTCTTATCGATTTGGAATGTTGTATAACGATTGGATATTCGCAAAGTATGTTATTCATTATAAAAACTACATGTTTGCGGTAGTTTTATGCAAGTATACGTTTGGATATTCGCAAAATATGTAATTCATGTTGAAGCTACATGTATGTAGTTGTTTAATTGAAATTCATGCAAGTATGTGGTTTTGCTACTATGCCATCATAATGTATATTTTTGTACAAAAATCATTTTGTGTGTAATTGGAACAAATTTGGGTTATTATAATTCATATGAAGTTATGTTGAAAATTTGGCATCATGATCTATGTATAAGACCATACTTTTGTATTAGAAACAAAAGTAAGCCTCTTTGCGAACTTACGAATATGACTAGGCTATGTTTGATATTTTGCATAATTGAAAAACATGTTTGGTCTATATTGTTAGCAAGAATTATATGATGACATATGTGGTACATAGCTAGGTTAGATTTAAAATCCCATTTGCAAGTTTGCATGACTAAAGTAAAAATCATGATTTCATGTTTAGAAATATTTATGCCATAAGTATATGTGTGCCATGGTTATGTGAATAGATTTAAAATCATGATTAAGTTGGAATAATTCTAGTTGAACTATACTTTTGTATTAGTAACAAAAGTAAGCACCTTTGTAAACATATAGAAATTTTATAAACATGATTTGCTTATGTTTGACATTATGCCTAAGTAAAAATATAGGTTTATGTTGTAGTTAAGACTATGTATCAATAAGGATATCTAATTTAGTTAGTTTTTTAACTTAACTACAAGTTTACATGCTTTGATTCATGCCACTTATGCTTTATGACCAAAGTATACGTTATTGCTATGCAAGTACACCAGTTTCTAATTTGTAGTTCCAACGTTATGTTGCAAGTTCATGCGTTCACATTCCCCTTTAGTGTATGTAATCACGTTTTAAGCCTCCCCTTTTTCACATGGCTAAGTTGGGCTTAAAAGCCTAAGCCCAACATATATTATAATAAACGAACGTATTAAACGGGGGAAAATAGCGTTGGGCCAAATTAATTAATAAATGAAAATATAAAGTAGAAGGGCCCAAATTCAAGTTTGGGTTGGGCCCATGATTGGTGTAAATCTTTACACCATTAGCTTAAATTTATTTTGAATAATGGGCCGCAAATATTTACATATAAGAAAATAAAGAAGAAAGACAAAATATGTAAATGTAGAACATACGATGTGTTTAACCCGAGGTTGGATTGAGTTGTGATGTAAACCTGCCCGGAACCGCCCGGCTGTCCAGTAGTCACAACAATACCTATCCAATGTGGGAGGTTAAACATGGAGCCCAATAAGGACCCGAGGTTAGACTGAGTTGTGGCGTAAGACTGCCCGGAACCAACCGGCAACAGGCAGCCACAACAATACCTGTCTAATGTGAGAGGTCAAGGCTTTAATAAGACAATTAAGGCTGAGTCAGGATTGTTAGGATTAAGTGAACTAAAGACTTAATCAAAATGGAACATGCTAAACTAAACAGACTGATTGGGGGTTAGGTTATAAAACACTTAACCAACTTAGCATGTTGGCTAGAAATAGAAAACCTAGTAGCGGGGGACCCTTTTCAGCAGTAACCCTATAAGGTGTATCATGATACCCTGAAACTAGGCAGGGTGGGGCACGATTACTGGGCTGATTGTAAGAGGTCAAATCGACGGCGGTGGTGTAGCAGTGTAGGTTCTAACGGGGTGCGGGCGTGCACACACTCCGGCGCAGAAAAATAAGGCACTGGGCACCAGTAGCATACCTGTGCATTCTAAGGTTGTGTCGGGCCACCGCCATGGGACTTGATACACCCCATGGTGGGACCAGCATAGGTAACTACAACAGCGGGGGCCGTAAGACACATGTAACTATGCGAGTAGGAGCCGATCATCATAGAATGGATCACTTCACCCTGATTATGGGGTGCCAGTTGGGAACTAGTTTATATGGGTTCAGAGATTAATATGGGGTACGATAGTATATTCGACCCTAGACAACTTAACTAAGTTTATAGTGCTTTCCCACTTCTTGTTTATACTTATCATACCCAGTTCTTTATTCATAGACTGAATAGTCCTAGACTTACTCAGGCTTTATGTCTGACTCTACTTTTCTTTCGTCTTCTTTTCTTCCGTCCCCCCCCCCAGGTCCACAGGGAGGGAATACCGCAGCTTGACCAGCATTCGTATCCAGCTTGAAGAGAAAGAATGTATTGCTTGGACCTTTTCGTTTTGGACTATGGCTTTGGACAACAACTATGGGACTTTTGCAGTTTATTTATGTTTTCTTTATGCTTCTTTAAATAATGTAATTCAAGACAGTTATGATGATGTTATGTTTTTGGAAGTATGTAAGACAATTGTGGTAATGTTGTTGTAACACGTATTTTCTCTTATGAAATAAAAGTTGCTGTTTTTCCGCTGTTCAAAAATATGTGTTCTTATATCTGTCTTGTATATCTGTGACCTATACTTATAAACCTCCACCAAAATTAGGGCATTCCCTTTGAGAGTGACCCTAACGGAGGTGGGGTGTTTCAACTATCACTACGTATCAGGGTGTTAAGTAGAGAATAAATTCTCCTCCACCAAACAGACATATATGAATAGAAATCGATTTAATTACATGAAGTGGATTTCAACGTCGGACACGCATCCATTTACAAGTCCGTTCTGGGTCTGAACGAAACCGGAGACACCAAAAAGGCGCTCGCTTATCCGCACGACCAACACACACGTCCGGACAATTACTGCTTCAACCCAGTCCTGGGAGCAAGTCAGTCCAAGGTATCAGAAGTCATCGTCCATTCGATGTGAAGATCGCCGGTCTTCAACCATCGTCTTCTTACATCTTTGATTCAATCGCTGTTCAATTATTTGAAATGAGTTAAACTCGGCCTTTTCAAATAATTGTCGCATAATTATAGTTTAAAACATTTCATCAATATTTATAACTATTTATCGCTATTTTTATTTATTAAAAATAGCTCAAAATATATAAACGATGTTTCGGGTCGATGGGCGGCGCTGGCGCTGCTTTTTCCAAAATTTGATTTACACATATCTTAAAATCTAACCGTCGGATTTTAATGAAATTTATATCGTTTGTAAGATCTTCCCAAAGCGGTCCTAACGGTTCCAGTTTTGGGAAAATCCAACGGTCGGATCTTTCTATATATTCGTTTGAAGTTACGATTGTCGATACACGAACTGCAACACTCATTTCGTTTAATTTTATATTTTATATTTATATATAATATATAAACCATTTGGGCGATTCCCTTTTTGAAAATCCATTCCTTTTATTCTATGAAAGTAATATTTTCGTCCGTCAATTCAAATGCGAAAAAATGATGGTTTCAACAATGTATCATTTTATATCAAATAAAAATGACATTTTTGTTCGCCAACTCTAATGCGACCAAAAATGATAATTCAAACGATGTATATTTTATATCAAATAAAAATGACATTTTTGTTCGCCAATTCTAATGCGACCAAAAATGATATTTTTAAATGTATAATTTCAATATTCAACAAAATGACATTTTTGTTCGCCAATTCTAATGCGACCAAAAATGATGCTTTTTAAAATGTATAATTTCAATATTCAACAAAATGACATTTTTGTTCGCCAATTCTAATGCGACCAAAAATGATGTTTTTAAAATGTATAATTTCAATATTCAACAAAATGACATTTTTGTTCGCCAATTCTAATGCGACCAAAAATGATGTTTTTAAAATGTATAATTTCAATATTCAACAAAACGACATTTTTGTTCGCCAATTCTAATGCGACCAAAAATGATGTTTTTTAAAATGTATAATTTCAATATTCAACAAAATGACATTTTTGTTCGCCAATTCTAACGCGACCAAAAATGATGTTTCAACAATGTATCATTTTATATCAAATAAACATGACATTTTTGTTCGCCAATTCTAATACGATCAAAAATGATAATTCAACGATGTATATTTTCACATTCAATAAAAATGACTTTTTTGTTCGCCAATTCTAATGCGACAAAAATGATAATTCAATGATGTATATTTTCACATTCAATAAAAATGTAAAAGTTCCTTATTCTTTTTATTTACATATAAAATGTAAATCTCTTTTTATTCTTTCCTATTTACATTGAAAATGTAAATCTCCTTTTATTATTTTTTCATTACATTAAAAATGTAAGCTTCTTAATTTATTTTCATTACATAAGAGAACTCAATTAAAAAGTTAATTCATCTTTCTATGTAATATTTGCATTGTAAAATGCAATTAAAAAGGGTGGACTTTATTTCCAATGTAAACATCTTTTCTAGTGTCAACATTCCTAAAATAAATATATTTTCTAATGTCAAGATTTGATTCATTTCAACTATATTAACATAACGATGAAATTTTGATTCATTTCAACTATACTAACATGACGATGAATTTTGATTCATTTTAACTATACTAACATAACGATGAAGTTTGATTCATTTCAACTATACTAACATGACGATGAAGTTTGATTCACTTTTACTATACTAACATGACGATGAAGTTTGATTCACTTTAACTATACCAACATGACGATGAAGTTTGATTCACTTTTGATGAATCACAATAAAGGTCTCATCTTATTTTCATTTGTAAATCAAATAAGATGTCTAAAATTTATTTTATCTTTTAATTAAAGTTTAAAAGATCTAAACTTTCTTTATTTTATAAATTATAAACAAAATAAAGATCCAACTTAAATTTTGTGAAACAAAGCAAAGACTTAAACTTTCTTTTACTATGTAAATCAAAGTTTAAGATTCTATTGTCCTTTATTTGTAAATCAAAGTAAAGGATCCAATTTCTCCTTTATTTTATAAAATGTTCTAACTTTCTTTTATTTTGTTTGTTTAAAAAAATATTCTGTTAATCAAAACAAAAGACTAAAACTTTGGTTTATTCGTAAATCAAAAACAAAGGTTCAACTTTAATTTGTTTTCAAAAACAAAAGATTAGAACTGTATTTGTTTTCAAAACAAAAGATTAGAACTTTGATTTGTTTTCAAAACAAAAGATTAAAACTTTGATTTGTTTCCAAAACAAAAGATTAAAACTTTAATTTGTTTTCAAAACAAAAGATTAAAACTTTGATTTGTTTTCAAATAAACAAAAGATTAAAACTTTAATTTGTTTTGTTTATCAAGCAAAAATTCTAACTTTGCTTTTTTTAAAATAAGAATTCAACTTTAATAAGAAGGATTAAAAATAAAAATAAAAATAAAAAGATGAGAACTTTATTATGATTACATCGGAATATTACAGATCCAAACTGTCAAACTATAACATGACATCACAACGAATAAAATTCAACAATACAACAATCACCACATAACAGATCAGAATAATATACAATGATTCAACTAATCGAATAGAATTAAAATTAATTATTTAATTATTAAAATTCAGAAATCCCACAGTCGTTGAAGATTTTTGGCCAAAATTCAAACTGTTCAGAATCAACTCCAGTCAGTTTAGATGCGTAGATCTCAGTCACACGATTACAACGTCGCTGAAATCATCGAATTTCGAATTGAAATGAGTTAGATATGATTAATCGAAGTTTTAAAACAATTTAAATTAATTAAATAATAAATTAATTAAGTAAATACCCTTCTTCCTCTTCTCTGTAACACGGCCGAAGCTTTTTCTTTTATCTTTGAACCTAAGGTTCGATTTTGCGGCCATTACAGGAATCGTGCTGTCGATCATAAGACGCCACACTCCAACACTCCGAGAGGCATGCCAGACCCCCCTGCCTCGTTGAGCTCGGTGGTGGTTCTTGGCTGGGGTTCGACGGCGAAACGACGGGGTTTGGGGGTTCGGAGCGGTCACTACAGGTGACGAGGTTCGATCAAACCCGTACTAAATTGAAGAGTAGAGATAGCTCTACGAAATTGTCAAAATGGAGGATTGATTTTACTGAGTGAATTGATGGGAATTTGTGGAGGAAGTTCGAAGGTTTTAGGCCATTGATTAGAGGAGGGCGGCGGCAGAAGATGATGAATAGTATATTAGGGTTTTAATCTCCTATTATTTATAATATTAAAATGTATTTTTACAAAAAAAAACCATATCTTCCAAACCGGTTCATATTCAGTCCAGCAGAAAGTGACCCTAGCCAATAGCCCATATTCCGGATCCAATGGGATAGGTCCCGTCAGCCCAAACGGCTATCTGTGGCCTGTATTATTTAATTTAATATTTAATTCCTTTATTAATTTAATTCGTCTGCATAAATAAATTCACCGAGGCCACAAACGGACTCAGAAAAATCCAGAAAAAATATATTTGTCTATGTTATGACGATACGGTCCTAAAAAAATTAATGTTGTCGAATTCTGACACCGTTTGAAAAATGGCTATTTTTTAAATGATTAAATTTGACTATAATCGACCAAACACATTTTCCTTCGCCACGCTCACATATTAATTCGGAAAATTCTAAAAATTGAAACCTAGCAATAATATGACATTCCGGTTCCAATGAAAGTGGTTTCGTCGAAAACAGAGATCGTTTGAAAATTGACTATTTTCACTAGCTTTAATATTATTTAAAAATGGAATTTTTAATTTCTGCCACATTTTTCCACCAAATAATTTAAAATAAAAATTTTAAATTGGTTTGGATTTTCCGAGTCGTTACAATCTCCCCCACTTAAGAATTTTCGTCCTCGAAAAGGAAACAAAGTAAAGTAGGAACCAAGACGGAAAATGTAAATTGGTATAAACATACCTTAGTACAAGAGTTACTCGGGGATATCCACTCTGCACTTGGGGTAAGCCTTTTTGATGCTATCCTCAGTCTCCCTAGAACAGTCTATAGGATCCCCACTCCATTGGACCTTGACTAGGTTGATCTTCTTGTTCCTCAAGATTTTGGTTTCTTTGCCAATGATCTTAATCGGATCTTTTCTCACTGTCAGATTTGGAGCAATATCTAGGACCTGTTGGTTTAATTCGTCCTCAATCAGATCTGGATCGTGCACATGCTTGCGGAGTTGAGACACATGAAATACATCATGCACCCCTGGCAACCAATCAGGCAGCTGCACTCTATAAGCGAGAGTACCAACCCTTTCGAGAATAGGGAATGGACCAATGAATCTCGGTGCCAACTTTCCCGTCTTCCCAAAATGAATCACGCCTCTCAAAGGAGAAACCTTCAAGTATACTAGATCACCCACAGAGAATTCTAGATTCCTTCTTCGCTGGTCTGCATAGCTCTTTTTTTGGCTCTGAGCAGTCAACAAGCGCTTCTTAATCAAGTCAACCTTATCTGATGCTTCTCGAACCATGCCGGGGCCCAAGACTAGTCGATTGCCCGACTCCACCCAACATGCCGGAGATCTGCACGGCTTGCCGTAAAGTAATTCAAATGGTGACATTCCCAAGCTTGCTTATTAGCTATTATTATAGGAGAATTCCACCATGTGCAAGTGGTCCTCCCATGAACCGCCATAGTCGAGAATGCAAGCACGTAATAAGTCTTCCAAAACACGATTCACCCTCTCAGTCTGGCCATCTGTCTGAGGGTGATAGGCAGAGCTCAGATTTAACTTGGTCCCAAGCTCTTCTTGAAAAGCTTCCCAGAATTTACTCGTAAATAATGGATCCCGATCACTGACAATGCCTTTAGGAACCCCATGCAGTCTGACTATTTCTTTAAGAAAGAGCTGTGTTAAACTTCGAGCTGTTCTATTGGACCGAACAGGGATGAAATGGGCAGATTTTGTTAAGCGGTCGACAATTACCCATATGCTATCGTTGCCCTTTCTGCTTCGGGGCAAGCCATCAATAAAGTCCAAAGAAATTTCCTCCCACTTCCAACCAGGAACTCCTAGTGGTTGCAACAAACCAGCCAGTTTCCGTTGATCACTTTTGATTTGCTGACAAGTGGGACATCTAACAACATAAATAGAAATATCTCTCTTCATCGACCTCCACCAAAATATGCGCTTAAGATCGTGATACATCTTGCTCACTCCAGGGTGAACACTAAGCTTTGATTTATGACATTCATCCATAACCTCCCTTCTGAGCTTAGAATCGTATGGGACACAGATTCGGCCCAATAGCCTCAGAACCCCTTTATCATCAATTTGGAAACTTGTGGTTTCGCCATCCTAAATTCTTTTAATAATCCTCTGAATAAATTTATCATCCTTCTGAAGAGCAGAGACTTTATCAATCAAAGAAGGAGTGATAATGAGACTGGCGATAATGAGATTGTTGCATTCTGCATTCTTTCTACTGAGTGCATCGGCTACAACGTTTGCTTTTCCCAGAGTATATAGGATATCCAGGTCATATGATGCAAGAAATTCGACCCAGCGCTGCTGCCTCATATTCAAATCTTTTTGGGTAAAAAGGTGCTTCAAGGATTTGTGATCCGTGTAAATTTCAAACTTTTCACCCAAGAGATAATGCCTCCATATTTTAAGAACAAACACAATGGCCATTCGTTCAAGGTCATGCATAACATAATTCTTCTCATGCGGTTTCAGTTGGCGGCTAGCATATGCGACTACCCTGCCTCTTCGCATTAGCACCGCACCAATACCTTAAATAAATAAGGGGTAACATGTTAAAATGAGATTTGTCATTAAAGGAAAAATGTTATCTCAGACATGTTAATTTGTAAGAGAAACAACCTTGCTTAGAGGCGTCGGTCCAGACCTTCAAATCCTGATTGCCATCTATGATGGTCAACACAGGAGCATTAGTCAACCTCTTCTTTAGCTCTTGGAAAGCTGTCTCGCATTCCGGTGTCCACTTGAATTTCGTATCCTTCTTGGTCAGGTTTGTCAATGGACAAGCTACCTTCGAAAAATCTTTGACAAATTTCCGATAATAGTCGGCCAGTCCCATGAAACTTCTGACCTCCGTGGGAGTTCTAGGCTGCTTCCATTCTTGGATGGTTGAGATCTTTCCTGGATCTACTGAGATGCCTTCCTTTTATACAACATGGCCGAGGAATTTCACCTCCTCTTGCCAGAATATGCATTTAGAAAATTTTGCTTTCAGCACATTTCTTCGCAAAATCTCTAAGACTTCTCTCAGATGTTGTTCGTGCTCAGCAGCGGATTTAGAAAAGATGAGGATGTCATCGATGAACACGAGCACAAATTTATTTAAAACATCTCTGAATACTCTATTCATCAAATCAACAAAATATGATGGAGCATTACATAGACCGAAAGGCATCACTAGCCATTCATAAAAGATGTCAAGGCCTCTGAAAGCAGTTAAAGGCACACACTCCTCTGCAATGCGAAGTTGATGGAAGCCTGTAGCTAGGTCCATCCTAGAGAATACTCGTGCCCCATGCAAGCGGTCAAGCAAGTCATCAATACGAGGCAGTGCGTATTTGTTCTTTAGAGTTTGTTTGTTGAGATCACGATAGTCTAAACATAGCCTGAGCGTACCATCTGATTTTGGGACGAACACTACTGCTGCTCCCCATTCTGAGAAGCTGGGCCTGATCAGACCCTTCCACAAAAGCTGCTTGGTTTGATTTTTCAGCTCCTCTCTTTCTTTTGGCGACATTCTCCGAATGGGATGTACAACAGGCCTTGCATTCGGAGCTAAATCAATTCGGAAGCTGATTTCTCTATGCGGAGGTAGGCCCTCAACTTCTTTGAAAACATCAACGTAATCTTTGACGACAGGGATATCCTCAATAGAAGTAGGGGTAACTTCTAGAGAAGACCAAAATGTTTTCCTGTCGGTGGCTGAGCCATGGTAGGGGATACATACATTACCGAGTTTAGTTTTAACTTTGACAATTCTTTCGGCGCATACTAACTCAACTTCATATTTTGCTAACCAATCTATACCAAGTATGATGTCATTTCCAGAAAACTCCATGATGATCAAATTAAAAGGAAACTGATAGCGAGAATAGGAGATAAGCACTTTACAATACTGATCTAAAATGAGGGAACCTCCTATCGGACTATTTTCTCTAATCAACTCTTTAAGTTTTCTTAGTTTCAGTTTCAACTTTTGAATGGTGTGACGGCCCGTCCCGCACCAGCCTGCATTTCCTCCGAAAGTGCGCTGTACACATGCCCAGCTAACACAGAACGGTCGTCAAAGAAAGGAAAGAAGAGAATGAACTAATCAAGGAACCTGTAGAATGTCTCACAGCGCATGGGATAAAAATATAATATTAACATACTTGACATAAAACAGGTGAGGCAGTGCATAAGCTGATAACTAAAATCAATATCAGAGCAGCGGAAATTCAAATACAGCTTATTACAACTTTCCAAATTTACTGTCTCCAAACAAAAGAAAGCTAAAGTAGAAGATACACCACCAATGCCCAAGCAGTGATCTTCAACAATACAGGGAGAATATTATGTATATATTTTACGTGGAAGCCTCCTGCCCGTCTCCAGATCATCTACCCGTGCATCACCAGCTAACCTGTCTCTAGTCTGCTCGTGTGAGCACCCAGAGTAATAAGAGGAGACATAAAACTCTGGGTCAGACATAAAGCCTGGTATGAGCGATAAGCATCTAAACAGAATAGTAACAGGTATACTAAACCATACCTGAACCTGGACCTGCAACCAAAGAGTTAGTACCACATACCGTACAATACTCCAAGGTGCCATAATAAATAGTGTAAGAATACGGGGGTGGGGTGTGTATGTCATAATGATAGCAAACAAACCATCCATAGCAACCATCCTCACATCTCTCACTCAGTGCGTAAAGCATACGACATCTACCACTTTGGAAACACTAGACAAACTGAGGTAACGACGAATCCCGACTTGTAGAAACCCTGCTGTGACCAAGCCAAATACTTGGAGTCATGACCAAACATTTCAATGACCCACTTCATTGGTCGTAGCCCTTGGTTCTACCGATGCCATAATGGCCCTGAATCCGCCTTCGTACCTCCTACCATAGTGGTCCAAAGCTATAGACGTCGATAACCCCTTGGCACACGTCCCGCAGCAAAACCCAACCATGAAGTGAACTCGTCGATTCCCATCTGAATCTTGAGCTCTAACTTCTCATTTGGGCTTCCTTTGCATCTCGGGTTTTTGTCATCACCTTCCGGATCGGTCTTCATTCTGTTCGTAGCTTTTCGGTTCGATTCGCAGTCCCCAGCTCGTAGCCATCAACCTCGGATCGGTTCGGATCATCCTTCACGCTCGGGTCGGATCGTGGAAGCCTTCCTTCAGTCGTGGAGGCACATCGGTTCGGATCGGAGTAGCTTCTGAAGTTGATCGGTTCGGGTCGGAGTAGCTCATGCTCACGAGAGACGGATCGGATCGGGGTCTTCAACCATCAGCGGATCGGGTCGCGCCATCGGATCGCACCTCGTCAGCTCGTGGCGCCTTGTCGGGTCGGTTCGGGCTTATCAGTTCGTGGCACTTCCTCTCCAAGTCGGATCGTGGTCTCCCCTTCGTGACTCCGAGCTCTGGCACGTGGCGCGGTTCGAGCAGGCGGGTCGGTTCGTGGGCATAGGGGCGATCCGATCCGGATAAATTCCTGCGCTTCGTTCCAGCGACAGTTTCTCGCCATTCGACGGCGTTTTTGACCAAACTAACATTTCTGAGCAATCACAAAGTACACCATAGAGTCATAGCAACCACAACAACAAACAATCACTCAAATGAATCAAAAATAGATCAAAAGTGGCCAAAGCTCCTTATTTTCCCTTAAGCATGTTTAAGTAAAACTGATCATAAGGTTAGCAAAACTTAATCAAATCGAACCAAATTTCAACCAGAGGCATAAAACCTTATTAAAGAATTTCCAAACATTTTTCCAGAATTTATTAGTGTATAAATTCGCTAATTTCCACTAATTACCCTTAATTAACTGTAATTAGTGTCAAAATGGTGCTATCACTCACCTTTGCCACAACTAGAACCCCAAAACTTAAATATTCTCTGATTTGGCGCTGTTCCCAATCTTATACAGCAGCTCCAACCTTGCTTTGGTGCTTTTTCTTCTTAATTTAATGTTTGCTAAGCCTAATCTTCAATTAGAAGGTGATTTCTGGGTGTTTTAGAGAGATTTAGAGAGTGGAGGCCATGGCTAGGTTAAGAGGAATGAAAGTGGCGGCTGGAAAATGCCTAAAGAAATGTTTTCTAACCCTAATCAGCACCTATATCTCCCTAAACCCGAAATTCCCCTTGGGCCTAGCTGCTAATCACCCGTTTAAGCCCAATTAAGCTGTTTTTCACCATCTTAAACTTGTTTCAGCCATATCTCCCAAACGGTGAGTCCGTTTGGCTAATGTGACCACTCTACGGAAAGAGAAACCATCATCCGGAGACAATGGAAGTCGTTTCAGGTCAAAATTCCTTTCCAGTCAAAAGTTATGGCCAAAACAGAGATAACTAGGGGTAAAATGGTCATTTAAAAATCGGGAAAAATCATGAACATGGGAAATGACCCCAATAGTCGTCTCCCAAAGTTACAGGACCATACGACTTTGTATGTGAAAGAAATAAATATTCTACGATCCTATGATGCGTAGAATGCGGGTCGTTACACTCTCCCCCCCTTAAGAAATTTCGTCCCCGAAATTCCTTAACCCAAAACATACAAAGGATCCCGCATGCCTAACAACCATATACAACAATCAAATATGCAAAACAAGCAAACAAGCTTATCCTAGCATGCGGAAAACTAAATCGAAGTCAAAATCTTACCAGGCAAAGAGTTCTGGATACTTCTTCCTTATGTCCTCCTCTGTTTCCCAAGTACAATCATTCTTGTCCTCGCTCCACTGTACCTTGACTAGCTTCACCGCCTTCCTTCGAAGTTGCTTCATGTCGTGCGCGACAATACGGGCCGGCTTACGGTTCCCAACCGCCTCGGGTTCTACTTCGAAGTCCTCTAACTGATCAGGTGAAATTGTCATATCTGAGTCGTGAACGAACTTCCTTAGTTGGGAAACATGAAATACGTTGTGAACTCCCGCCATCTTCTCCGGTAAGTCAATTCTGTATGCCAAATTCCCGACTGGTTTAAGAACAGGGAATGGACCAACAAACCTTGGTGCCAACTTGCCTCTCCTGCCAAATCGTATTACGTTCTTCAACGGAGAAATCTTGACAAACACCAAGTCGCCAACGGAGAATTTTAAGTCTCTTCTCCTTTTATCAGCATAACTCTTCTGCCTATCTTGGGCAGCCTTCATTCGTTGTTGAATGGTCTTGATTTTATCTGAAGTTTCCCTCACCACATCTGGTCCAAGCATAAACTTCTCGCCAGTCTCTATCCAACATGATGGTGAGTTGCATGGTCTTCCGTACAAAGCTTCAAACGGAGCCATACCGATACTGGATTGGTAACTATTATTATATGCAAACTCTACTAGGTGCAAATGGTCATCCCATGATCTACCAAAATCCAATATACATGCTCTCAAGAGGTCTTCCAAAATACGGTTCACCCTCTCCGTCTGACCGTCGGTCTGAGGATGATATGTGGTACTGAGATGTAACTCTGACCCTAGAGCCTCTTGTAAGCTCTTCCAAAACCCACTAGTGAACAACGGGTCTCGGTCGCTCACAATGCTTTTGGGTACTCCATGAAATCTCACTACCCACTTCATATACAACTCTGCTAACTTAGCTGCTGTTCTGGTCGATTTGACTGGTATAAACCTTGCGCTTTTAGTCAATCGATCCACAATCACCCAAATGCTATCATGTCCCGTTCTAGTCCTTGGTAAACCATCGATGAAATCCATCGAGACTTGCTCCCATTTCCATTCGGGAATTTCCAATGGCTGTAACAACCCACTAGGCTTCTTTTGCTCGGCTTTAACTAGCTGGCAATTCATGCACTTGGATATAAACTTCCCAACGTCTCTTTTCATCCCTTCCCAGTAGTAGGTCTGCTTCATATCTCGATACATCTTATTACCACCGGGGTGTATGGTCAGCTTTGAGTGATGACATTCTCTAAGCACTTCATCCCTCAATCCATTGACATTGGGTACAACAAGCTTTCCATTCTTTCTAAGCCATCTATCTCAATCAAGCCCATACTTGTTCATCTCCTCATCGATACCCATCTCTAACTTGGAGATGATTTCCAATAGGTTAGGATCGTCCCTCTGACTAGAGCCGATCCGCTCAATCAAAGTGGGTCTGATCGTCAAACTTGCTAACATTTCTGGATCCAATTCGCACTTTGGTCTGAAATCAAAACTTGCGATAAACTCCAGTTGCTTCCATTCAAGGAACATAGCCCCTAAGCTGGCATGTCTTCTACTCAATGCATCAGCCACCGCATTGCCCTTTCCCGGTGTGTATGCGATGTTAAAATCATAGGAAGCTAAGAACTCTAACCATCTCTGCTGACGGAGATTTAAATCCTTCTGGGAGAATAGATACTTCAACGACTTATGATCTGTAAACAGCTCAAATCTTTCTCCCAAGAGATAGTGTCTCCACATCTTTAACGCGAACACGATCGCTGCCAATTCTAAATCATGAGTAGGGTATCTTCTCTCGTGCGGTTTCAATTGCCGACTTGCATAAGCTACAACCCTACCGCCTTGCATCAATACAGCACCCAGTCCGGTACCACAGGCATCCGTGTATACCGTCATCTCTTCATCCCCCTTAGGAATGACTAACACCGGTGCGCTTGTCAACTTGTCCTTTAAACTTTTGAATGCATTCTTGCACCTTTCATCCCAGACAAAAGCTTGATTCTTCTTGGTCAACTGGGTCAATGGTGCTGCCACCTTGGAGAAACCTTGGATAAATTTACGATAATACCCCGCTAACCCCAAGAAACTTCTTACATCTGTTGCATTCTTGGGCGTAGGCCAATCCTGTACCGTAGCCACCTTTGCCGGGTCCACGGCAATACCATTCTCTGATACAACATGGCCCAAGAACCTCACTTCCCTCTTCCAGAAGTGACACTTAGAAAACTTTGCTTTCAATTGGTGTTTTCTCAACACCTCCATCACTACTCTTAAATGTTCCTTGTGTTCTTCCTCTGTCCTCGAATAGACCAAAATATCATCAACGAACACAAGGACAAACTTGTTCAACTGATCTCTGAATACCCTATTCATAAGATCCACAAAATATGCTGGGGCATTGGTCAGCCCGAATGGCATGACCAACCACTCATAAAACCCAGACGGCGTCCGGAATGCTGTTTTAGCTATACTCTCAGCTTCCACTCTAAGCTGATGAAAACCTGTCGCGAGATCCAAATGAGAAAATACTTTCGCGCCACTCAACTGATCAAACAAATCATCTATCCGCGGTAGAGGATACTTGTTCTTCCTCGTCACTTTATTCAACTCGCGGTAGTCTACACACAAACGAAGGGAACCATCCGCCTTGGTAGCAAACACAACTGGTGCTCCCCATTCAGAAACACTCCTTCTGATAAATCCCTTCTTCAAAAGATCGCTGACTTGCACCTCGAGCTCTCGCTGCTCTCTTGGTGCCATACGACGAAGTGGCATCACTATAGGCCTGGCATCTTTTACCAAATCAATACGGAACTCAATCTCTCGGTGTGGTGGAAGTCCGGTCACTTCTTCGAAAACATCCGGATACTGGCCAACCACGGGCAAACCTGACAACTCACTATGCGGAATGTCGAGGGAGTTTAGAAAACTAGCCAATACCCCCTCACTGGGTAGACCACCAAACACTATCCTCCGCCCATCATCCGCTCTAGCTGTCACCAACAAGCCCTCACAGTCTACCACCACCCCGTATCTTTGGAGCCAATCTACTCCCAAAATAATGCCAAACCCAGCAAAGCCCAAAACAAAGCAATCACAAACAAACATGCATCCATGACTCGATAAGACCACATTACGACAAATCATGCTAAGGCTAGTCGAACCGCCAATCGGGTTCGTCACTACTAAAGGTCTATCGATAATCTCGGGCTCCAATCCCAACCTATCTACCAGGTCACTAGATATGAAAGAACTGGAAGCTCCGGTATCAAACAAAACTCTAACAAGAACATCATAAACAGAAAGCATACCTTGAATGACGACATTCTTTCCCTTCTCCGCCGCTGTTGGGGCATTCGACGAAGAAGGAATAGCATTAAGAGCGTAGGCTTTCACCATTTGCTTTTCCTTAGGGGGCTGTGGACACTTGTCCTTGTGATGTCCCAATTGGCCACAATTGAAGCACTTCCTATCCGCTGGCTTGGCCCGACAATTACTAGCATAATGACCCTTCTTACCACAGCTGAAGCACTCCACATCTTGCTTATTCTTTTTCTTCTGGCCATCCTTAGCCTGATTCTGCTTTCTCTTATTCTGAGAACCACCTTTGCCTCCACCACTAGCTTGTGGCTTTGGCTCATCTGCGGATGCAACCTCAGTCTTTGGCTTAGGGTAGAGACTTTCTGACCTTAACGCTTTCCCCACAATCGATTCAAACGTCTCATCGATGTGGTTAATAAGTTTTTCCCCCAAGTACTGATCCAATCCGGTTATGAATTTCTCGTTCTTTTTCTCGGCAGTATCTATAAGAGATAACCCATATTTTGACAAAGTGTCAAATTCAGCAATATACTCCGAGACAGCCCTGCTATTCTGCTTGAGCTCCAAGAATTTCTTAAACAACATTGACTTCTGAGCAGCTGGGATGAACTTCTCACTAAAGCGAGCCTTAAACTGCTCCCAAGTAATCTGGTCTTCGGGAGTAGCTGCCTTTATAGCATTCCACCAATTCATTGCCCGCCCTTGCAGCTGACGGGACGCTAGCTTTCTCTTCATCGCATCCTCGATACCCAAATCCTCGAAGATACGTTCGCAACTATCCACCCAATCCTGAACATCCGTGGCCGACTCCGTTCCGTGGAACGGCTTCCCACCAAGGCTAGTATAATCCTTATTCAGCTTGGCGAAGTCGACCCTCGGCGCCTGCACTATTGGACCACCACCATTTCCACCATTGGGAGCTGCTCTCTGTACATCTCTAAGCATCTCTCTCATGAGGTCGGTAAACATCGTCCTCATGTCAGCAGCATTCCCATTACTGGCTCCTCTACCAGCACCTCTAGTATATCGGCTCATCGTCAATCTGAAAAAGGAAACGATTAACGACTCCATAGTGGTGCTAGTGCAGTACGACTTCATCCTTATACTACTAATAGTATATATATATATATAGCTTTTAAAAACCAAAGTAATCACAAATACGCTCTCTCGTATACGTATATTATCTCTCCCTGATAACTTCCCTAGGTTAACTACGCAACCTAGAGCTCGGATACCAAGTGTGACGGCCCGTCCTGCACCAGCCTGCATTTCCTCCGAAAGTGCGCTGTACACATGCCCAGCTAACACAGAACGGTCGTCAAAGAAAGGAAAGAAGAGAATGAACTAATCAAGGAACCTGTAGAATGTCTCACAGCGCATGGGATAAAAATATAATATTAACATACTTGACATAAAACAGGTGAGGCAGTGCATAAGCTGATAACTAAAATCAATATCAGAGCAGCGGAAATTCAAATACAGCTTATTACAACTTTCCAAATTTACTGTCTCCAAACAAAAGAAAGCTAAAGTAGAAGATACACCACCAATGCCCAAGCAGTGATCTTCAACAATACAGGGAGAATATTATGTATATATTTTACGTGGAAGCCTCCTGCCCGTCTCCAGATCATCTACCCGTGCATCACCAGCTAACCTGTCTCTAGTCTGCTCGTGTGAGCACCCAGAGTAATAAGAGGAGACATAAAACTCTGGGTCAGACATAAAGCCTGGTATGAGCGATAAGCATCTAAACAGAATAGTAACAGGTATACTAAACCATACCTGAACCTGGACCTGCAACCAAAGAGTTAGTACCACATACCGTACAATACTCCAAGGTGCCATAATAAATAGTGTAAGAATACGGGGGTGGGGTGTGTATGTCATAATAATAGCAAACAAACCATCCATAGCAACCATCCTCACATCTCTCACTCAGTGCGTAAAGCATACGACATCTACCACTTTGGAAACACTAGACAAACTGAGGTAACGACGAATCCCGACTTGTAGAAACCCTGCTGTGACCAAGCCAAACACTTGGAGTCATGACCAAACATTTCAATGACCCACTTCATTGGTCGTAGCCCTTGGTTCTACCGATGCCATAATGGCCCTGAATCCGCCTTCGTACCTCCTACCATAGTGGTCCAAAGCTATAGACGTCGATAACCCCTTGGCACACGTCCCGCAGCAAAACCCAACCATGAAGTGAACTCGTCGATTCCCATCTGAATCTTGAGCTCTAACTTCTCATTTGGGCTTCCTTTGCATCTCGGGTTTTTGTCATCACCTTCCGGATCGGTCTTCATTCTGTTCGTAGCTTTTCGGTTCGATTCGCAGTCCCCAGCTCGTAGCCATCAACCTCGGATCGGTTCGGATCATCCTTCACGCTCGGGTCGGATCGTGGAAGCCTTCCTTCAGTCGTGGAGGCACATCGGTTCGGATCGGAGTAGCTTCTGAAGTTGATCGGTTCGGGTCGGAGTAGCTCATGCTCACGAGAGACGGATCGGATCGGGGTCTTCAACCATCAGCGGATCGGGTCGCGCCATCGGATCGCACCTCGTCAGCTCGTGGCGCCTTGTCGGGTCGGTTCGGGCTTATCAGTTCGTGGCACTTCCTCTCCAAGTCGGATCGTGGTCTCCCCTTCGTGACTCCGAGCTCTGGCACGTGGCGCGGTTCGAGCAGGCGGGTCGGTTCGTGGGCATGGGGGCGATCCGATCCGGATAAATTCTTGCGCTTCGTTCCAACGACAGTTTCTCGCCATTCGACGGCGTTTTTGACCAAACTAACATTTCTGAGCAATCACAAAGTACACCATAGAGTCATAGCAACATGTAATAGCAACCACAACAACAAACAATCACTCAAATGAATAAAAATAGATCAAAAGTGGCTAAAGCTCCTTATTTTCCCTTAAGCATGTTTAAGTAAAACTGATCATAAGGTCAGCAAAACTTAATCAAATCGAACCAAATTTCAACCAGAGGCATAAAACCTTATTTAAGAATTTCCAAACATTTTTCCAGAATTTATTAGTGTATAAATTCGCTAATTTCCACTAATTACCCTTAATTAACTGTAATTAGTGTCAAAATGGTGCTATCACTCACCTTTGCCACAACTAGAACCCCAAAACTTAAATATTCTCTGATTTGGCGCTGTTCCCAATCTTATACAGCAGCTCCAACCTTGCTTTGGTGCTTTTTCTTCTTAATTTAATGTTTGCTAAGCCTAATCTTCAATTAGAAGGTGATTTCTGGGTGTTTTAGAGAGATTTAGAGAGTGGAGGCCATGGCTAGGTTAAGAGGAATGAAAGTGGCGGCTGGAAAATGCCTAAAGAAATGTTTTCTAACCCTAATCAGCACCTATATCTCCCTAAACCTGAAATTCCCCTTGGGCCTAGCTGCTAATCACCCGTTTAAGCCCAATTAAGCTGTTTTCACCATCTGAAACTTGTTTCAGCCATATCTCCCAAACGGTGAGTCCGTTTGGCTAATGTGACCACTCTACGGAAAGAGAAACCATCATCCGGAGACAATGGAAGTGGTTTCAGGTCAAAATTCCTTTCCAGTCAAAAGTTATGGCCAAAACAGAGATAACTAGGGGTAAAATGGTCATTTAAAAATCGGGAAAAATCATGAACATGGGAAATGACCCCAATAGTCGTCTCCCAAAGTTACAGGACCATACGACTTTGTATGTGAAAGAAATAAATATTCTACGATCCTATGATGCGTAGAATGCGGGTCGTTACAAATGGCATCATTAGAAATAAAACTTCATGTAGCACCAGTGTTAAATAAGACAGTAATAGGGATGTTCTTAATATTAAGCGTACCTCCTAAGACATCGGGTTTATTAGGCCCCTCAGTCGAAGCTGGTGTATCTGCTCCGTCATAAATATGTGCCACCTGAGCATTCCTTAGCAGTGGACAATTCGTCTTGATGTGCCCCTTTTAATGGCAATTGTAGCATTCCCTTTTGTCCTGCGAACTCTGTCCACGATTCTGAGGATTTTGACCACGGTTTTGTGAACTCTGACCACGGTTCTGACTAGGGCCTGAATCATTTCTCTTGACCTTTTTAGGAGCTCTACACTCGTAATCGAAATGCCCAATCTTGCCGCAGTTATAGCAGGTCATCTTGCTCCTATCCCTCTTCTTCCCTTGGCGCTTAGCTGTAGAAGAATTGCTCGCCTCCTGTTTCTTGTTAGCCTGTTCCTTCTGGTTGTTGCTTTGACCTTTCCCTCTATCCTGTGGTCCAGACTCGTCATTTTCCTCATAGCGGCACGCCATCTCCACTACTTCATTGAAAGGAAGATTAATATGGGCAGTGACTCGATTCAAATATTTCTTGGACAGCCCCTTGATAAATTTCTTATTCTTCTCTACTGGATCTTGAATCAAACTATGGGCATATCGTGAAAGCTCATCAAACTTCCTCAGGTACTCAGAAACGGTCATATTCCCTTGCTGCAGGTTAACGAACTGCTCGCGCAAGCCCTCTCTAGCTTGTGGGGGTATATACTTCTCATTGAAAAGCTCCTTGAATATGGCCTAAGACATATTGGCCACGTCATTGCAGATTTTAATTGTATCCCACCAATGCCCTGCTTCCTCCTTTAGTTGCCAAACTGCCAGGTAACGCTTTCGCTGATCTTCCAGTTCCAAGCCTTCTTGGATCTTTTCGCAATCTTTAAGCCACGCTTCTGCCTGAATCACAGACTCCCGCCCTATAAAAGGTACACCTCCAAGGTTCTTGAATTTCTTTGACATTCTCTCCAAATCGAAAGGCTGTGGAGGTGGTTCGACTACGACCTCTGAATTATGCTGCTCCTGAGTAATGGGTGTCTCGTCTCTAGCTTGCCCTCCAGCTCCTACTCGGGCTCCTCCTCTAGCCCCGCCTCGAGCTCCACCTCGGGCTCTGCCTCGGGCTGTTCTTGCTCTAGTATCCATTTAAATCAGTCTGTACCATCAAGGAAAGAGTCAGACCAACAAAAATAAGGATTTTCAAGAAAAGATAAGGACAAGATGAAAAGATAATGATGTAATGACCGGTAAATATGTGTTATTCTGTTGTGCTCATCCTAGGACATTACAGGTCCTATCTCTAATGAGCTACTCATCTTAGAATAATGTGGATTCCATCTAGACGAATTGTTCTACATATGTTATATTCCGTAGCTAAGGTTAACCTTAGGCTCTGATACCAACTGTGATGACCCCGAACTTCCGTAGACCGAAAGTAAGGATAATCATTTTGGAATACAACATATTTACAACAAAAACAGATCTCAGATAATATCATAACACATAAACCATCGCAGCGGAAATAAATGTCATCAACATTACAGCAGAACATCAGAGTATGTGGTTTTACAGGATCCACTTAGCATAATAGAAGTCTTAACAAAAGAGAAACAAGTCTCAAATGAAAGGAAATAAGTTTCAAATCCCATTACATACATCAAAAGAAAAAGGTAGAAAAATGTCTCAAAAGCTGAATAAAAGATGGAGAAAAGGTCTTCTTCTTCCCTTCCTTCCAAAGCAAGCTCCAACCAGAAAGTATCACCTAGAAACCTATCAATTGGCTGCCCGTGTGGAAAGAGGGCACCCGAGTTTGCAAAAGTGAAACAAACTACGAGTCAGTCATGGGACTGGTGTGAGAATTCTCAACTAAATTAACTATCAAGATGGCGAATCTCAGGACCACGCCGCTAACGCGGAACGGGTTTACTCCATTGGATTGCAAGTGCAATATTTTATAAAGTTTATATAAAACAGCGAAATGACTTTTGAAAAATGAAATCATCATAAGAATCATGTCCTATCACACAATGCAACGCACACAGGAGGATAACGTTTTCCCTTATGATGATCAAACATGCTTAATACGTGAAAAGTAATGTTTTGATATTATCATTAGTGTTTAAACAGTATTAAAATACTTCAAAATACATATATCAATCATAGACGGCATAGGTACCATATACTTTGTCGCCGTATATAAATTTACAATCAAAACCGAAATGTTGTCGTATTGCGAATTGGTTTTCTGTCATGAAATTGAGGCTAGGGATCGTCCTCTTCTGATTCGAGACACTCTAGCGAATGCCTCAGGATCCCCCGCAGTGAACCCTTGGATGCGGTAGGGCCAGTCCCTACCTAACGGTAATGGATTAGTTATGCCTGAACACACGTTTCCCGGTCCCTTTGGACCTATAATATGACCACTTCCGGCCTATAAAAACCCGAGGTACCTCAATCCAAAATCCACTTAAGTAAAATGCCGGGCCATGTCAAAACCCAAGCACCACTCCTAGCAAGAAAGAAACATGTGCACTCCCTACGGTCCATATCCCGTTTTTGACTCATACCGGGGTGTGAGGCTCGCGAAGTCATGATATACACAAAGCTATGTCTAACCAGGCTATGCTTTGATCATCAGCCACAAGGCCTGCTTTTCAACAAAGCCTTGATCATTGCATCTTGGCATGCCAAATTGACAATTCAAGGCCATGTGATCGATAACTATCACTACGTTTCAGGGTGTTAAGTAGAGAATAAATTCTCCACCACCAAACAGACATATATTAATAGAAATCGATTTAATTACATGAAGTGGATTTCAACGTCGGACACACATCCATTTACAAGTCCGTTCTGGGTCTGAACGAAACCGGAGACACCAAAAAGGCGCTCGCTTATCCGTGCAACCAACACACACGTCCGGACAATTACTGCTTCAACCCTGTCCTGGGAGCAAGTCAGTCCAAGGTATCAGAAGTCATCATCCATTCGATGTGAAGATCGCCGGTCTTCAACCATCGTCTTCTTACATCTTTGATTCAATCGCCGTTCAATTATTTGAAATGAGTTAAACTCAACCTTTTCAAATAATTGTCGCATAATTATAGTTTAAAACATTTCATCTATATTTATAACTATTTATCGCTATTTTTATTTATTAAAAATAGCTCGAAATATATAAACGACGTTTCGGGTCAATGGGCGGCGCTGGTGCTGCTTTTTCCAAAATTTGATTTACACATATTTTAAAATCTAACCGTCAGATTTTGATGAAATTTATATCGTTAGAACGCTCTTCCCAAAGCGATCCTAACGGTTCCAGTTTTGGGAAAATCCAACGGTCGGATCTTTCTATATATTCGTTTGAAGTTACGATTGTCGATACGCAAACTGCAGTGCTCGTTTCGTTTAATTTTATATTTTATATTTATATATAATATATAAACCATTTGGGTGATTCCCTTTTTTAAAACCCATTCTTTTTATTCTATGAAAGTAATATTTTCGTCCGCCAATTTAAATGCGACCAAAATGATGGTTTCAACAATGTATCATTTTATATCAAATAAAAATGACATTTTTGTTCGCCAACTCTAATGCGACCAAAAATGATAATTCAAACGATGTATATTTTATATCAAATAAAAATGACATTTTTGTTCGCTAATTCTAATGCGACCAAAAATGATATTTTTAAAATGTATAATTTCAATATTCAACAAAATGACATTTTTGTTCGCCAATTCTAATGCGACCAAAAATGATGTTTTTTAAAATGTATAATTTCAATATTCAACAAAATGACATTTTTGTTCGCCAATTCTAATGCGACCAAAAATGATGTTTTTAAAATTTATAATTTCAATATTCAACAAAATGACATTTTTGTTCGCCAATTCTAATGCGACCAAAAATGATGTTTTTAAAATGTATAATTTCAATATTCAACAAAATGACATTTTTGTTCGCCAATTCTAATGCGACCAAAAATGATGTTTTTTAAAATGTATAATTTCAATATTCAACAAAATGACATTTTTGTTCGCCAATTCTAATGCGACCAAAAATGATGTTTCAACAATGTATCATTTTATATTAAATAAACATGACATTTTTGTTCGCCAATTCTAATGCGACCAAAAATGATAATTCAACGATGTATATTTTCACATTCAATAAAAATGACATTTTTGTTCGCCAATTCTAATGCGACAAAAATGATAATTCAACGATGTATATTTTCACATTCAATAAAAATGTAAAAGTCCCTTATTCTTTTTATTTACATATAAAATGTAAATCTCTTTTTATTCTTTCCTATTTACATTGAAAATGTAAATCTCTTTTTATTCTTTTTTCATTACATTAAAAATGTAAGCTTCTCTATTTATTTTCATTACATAAGAGAACTCAATTAAAAAGTTAATTCATCTTTCTATGTAAATATTTGCATTGTAAAATGCAATTAAAAAGGGTGGAATTTATTTCCAATGTAAACATCTTTTCTAGTGTCAACATTCCTAAAATAAATATATTTTCTAATGTCAAGATTTGATTCATTTCAACTATATTAACATAACGATGAAATTTTGATTCATTTCAACTATACTAATGTGACGATGAAATTTGATTCATTTTAACTATACTAACATGACGATGAAGTTTGATTCATTTCAATTATACTAACATGACGATGAAGTTAGATTCACTTTAACTATACTAACATGACGATGAAGTTTGATTCACTTTAACTATACTAACATGACGATGAAGTTTGATTCACTTTTGATGAATCACAATAAAGGTCTCATCTTATTTTCATTTGTAAATCAAATAAGATGTCTAATATTTATTTTATCTTTTATTTAACGTTTTAAAGATCTAAACTTTCTTTATTTTATAAATTATAAACAAAATAAAGATCCAACTTAAATTTTGTGAATCAAAGCAAAGACTTAAACTTTCTTTTACTATGTAAATCAAAGTTTAAGATTCTATTATCCTTTATTTGTAAATCAAAGTAAAGGATCCAATTTCTCCTTTATTTTATAAAATGTTCTAACTTTCTTTTATTTTGTTTGTTTCAAAACAATATTCTGTTAATCAAAACAAAAGACTAAAACTTTGGTTTATTCGTAAATCAAAAACAAAGGTTCAACTTTAATTTGTTTTCAAAAACAAAAGATTAGAACCGTATTTGTTTTCAAAACAAAAGATTAGAACTTTAATTTGTTTTCAAAACAAAAGATTAAAACTTTGATTTGTTTCCAAAACAAAAGATTAAAACTTTAGTTTGTTTTCAAAACAAAAGATTAAAACTTTGATTTGTTTTCAAAACAAAAGATTAAAACTTTAATTTGTTTTGTTTATCAAACAAAAATTCTTAACTTTGCTTTTTTTAAAATAAGAATTCAACTTTAATAAAAAGGATTAAAAATAAAAATAATAATAAAAAGATGAGACCTTTATTATGATTACATCAGAATATTACAGATTCAAACTGTCAAACTATAACATGACATCACAACGAATAAAATTCAACAATACAACAATCACCACATATCAGATCAGAATAATATACAATGATTCAACTGATCGAATAGAATTAAAATAAATTTTTAATTATTCAAATTCAGAAATCTCACAGTCGTTGAAGATTTTTGGCCAAAATTCAAACTGTTCAGAATCAACTCCGGTCAGTTTAGATGCGTAGATCTCAGCCACACGATTACAACGTCGCTGAAATCATCGAATTTCGAATTGAAATGAGTTAGATATGATTAATCGAAGTTTTAAAACAATTTAAATTGATTAAATAATAAATTAATTAAGTAAATACCCTTCTTCCTCTTCTCTGTAACACGGCCGAAGCTTTTTCCTTTATCTTCGAACCTAAGGTTCGATTTTGCGGCCACTACAGGAATCATGCTGCCAATCAGAAGACGCCACGCTCCAGCACTCCGATAGGCGCACCAAACCCCCCTGCCTCGTCGAGCTCGGTGGTGGTTCTTGGCTGGGGTTCGGCGGCGAAACGACGGGGTTTGGGGGTTCGGAGCGGTCGCTATAGGTGACGAGGTTCGATCAAACCCGTACCAAATTGAAGAGCAGAGATAGCTCTACGAAATTGTCAAAAGGGAGGATTGATTTTACTGAGTGAATTGATGGGAATTTATGGAGGAAGTTCGAAGGTTTTAGGCCATTGATTAGAGGGGGCGGTGGTAGAAGATGATGAATAGTATATTAGGGTTTTAATCTCCTATTATTTATAATATTAAAATGTATTTTTACAAAAAAACCATATCTTCCAAACCGGTTCAAATTCAGTCCAGCAGAAAGTGACCCCAGTCAATAGCCCATATTCTGGACCCAATGGGACAGGTTCCGTCAGCCCAAACGATTGTCTGTGGCCTGTATTATTTAATTCAATATTTAACTCCTTTATTAATTTAATTCGTCTGCATAAATAAATGCACCGAGGCCACAAACGGACTCAGAAAAATCAAGAAAAAATATATTTGTCTATGTTATGACGATACGGTCCAAACAAAATTAATTTCGTCGAATTCTGACATCGTTTGAAAAATGGTTATTTTTCAGTCGATTAAATTTGATTGTAATAGACCAAACACATTTTCATTCGCCATGCTCACATATTAATTCGGTAAATTCTAAAAATTGAAACCTAGCAATAATATGACATTCCGGTTCCAATGAAAGTGGTTTCGTCGAAAACAGAGATCGTTTGAAAATCGACTATTTTCACTGGCTTTAACATTATTTAAAAATGGAATTTTTAATTTCTGCCACATTTTTCCACCAAATAATTTAAAATAAAAATTTTAAATTGGTTCGGATTTTCTGGGTCGTTGCAATAATTATTTATTTTAATTATAAAAGGAATTGGAAATGGCGCAGTAGTTTGAAAATTCGATTTCATATTTCAAATGAATGTACAAGATTCAAAATAAACCGGATTTTAGTGAAACCAGAAATATTTGAATCTGTTCGAAAATATATTTCCAACGAATGTGAAAAATCTAGATTTTATAGCAGGAATAAAAAGTTATGTCTAGTTGGAAATTCAGAAAAATCGCTATGGAATTTATATAATACATAGCACTTAAAAATAGCGATTTTGCAAACGACCTCCTTTTCGACGAGACCACTTTTGTTGGATCCAGAATGTCAAATTATTGCTTGATTCCAATTTTCATAATTTTTGGAAATAAGTGAGCCTGTTGAATTTAAGCGTGTTTGGTCAATTCAGTTTGAATTTAATCGACTGGAAAATGACCGTTTTTCAGACGGTCTCCAAATTCAACGAAATTAGTTTTATTAGGACCGTATTGTCAAAACTTAGCTAGATTTATTTTTCTGGGATTTTTGGAATCCGTATGTGGCCGCGATAAATTAAAATGTGCATTTGAATTTAAAATATAATGATTTATATTTTAAATTTAGTAGAAACTGGTCGTAACTACCGAATTAGGTTACGAAACATATCCCATTGTGTCCGAAATGGGGGTATTTGGCTAGGGGCGATAGTCGTTGGAGTTCGATTGGAGTTCAGATGCGGAACGAATTAATTAGAGAATTAAATATAATAAAAAAATAATATAAATACCCTCCTATTAAAAACCCTCGCTCATAAACAACGGCCGCCGCCCCTACTAAAAATTAACTATGGATTTCGTTGATTATTTCTCCTCACCTATCTTCAAATCCACGAAACAATACAATGACTCACCAAAACGAAATTGTTAAGCTTTTCTATATCCTTAAAATGATATGGTGATGATCTGCTATAACCGACGAAGGCGGCGGAAATCTGAGATCAAAGGTGCTGACGTCAGGCGCGATTTACGAGGGCAGGGGCCCAACGAGCTCCGCCCGTCTCTGGCCGATGGTGGCGGCGCTCAAGCCCTACGTCGTGAGCTGTTTAGATCGAGATCCGGGGCGTTGGTTTAGATGCAAGATGAAACCTTAGGAATTAACTGATGGGTTATTTCGTTATCGGCTTGGCAACGAAGAAGAAGAATAAGCAAAGCTTAATTTAAGTGTAATTAAAAGTTTGATTATATTTTTATTTCTTAATTATGTAATTAATATCCAAATCGTTGTAACTTTTAGATACGATGTCCGAATTTAGTGATTTCAGTCATGTTGCGCTCGTATCATCGAGTATTACATTTCAGGACAGACCAGAACTGAAACAGAGCACATCAGAATTTAAGGAAAAAAAATCAGATCCAAACCGTTCAGAAATTCAGAAATAAAACGGATGTAGTAGAAACCGAAAGAGAGAACTCCTTCTCACTCTATTTATGTAACAACCCGGAAAATCAGAACCAATTTAAAATTTTTATTTTGGCAAATTTAATGAATTTTGAATATTTAAAATGAATTATTTTAAATAATAACGATGAGAAATTTATTTTGAATAGAATTAGAACGTATATATTTATTTGAATTGAACCAAGAATATAAATATTTTTTTTAATTATAAAAGGAATTGGAAATGGCGCGGTAGTTTGAAAATTCGATTTCAAATTTCTAATGAATGTACAGGATTCAAAATAATCCGGATTTTAGCGAAATCAAAAATATTAGAATCTACTTGAAAATATCTTTCAAACGAATCCGAAAAATTTAAATTTCATAGCAGGAATAAAAAGTTATGTCCAGTTGAAAATTCAGAATAGTCGCTATAGAAATATAGCCTAAAAAAGTCATATTTTGCATACGAATGAATTTGGACTCAAAACCACTTCCGTTGAGTTCAAAATGTCGTTTGTGACTCCGAAAAGTATAAGCTTCGATATATTCCGAGATCCGGAGTAGTGGTAATTGGATGGGCTTTTCGGTTATCAATACATAGCCCTTAAAAAAGTGAAATTTTGCATATGAGCTCAGAATTCGATGAGATAATTTTTTATGGATTCATAATGACAAATCATTGTTTTCCAAAATGCATGTCGAACGGAGTTAGTATGTGGCCGTGCAAGCTAAAACGGTTCAGGGTAAAACAGGCAGTCATTTTATAAAGGTACATTATTGATACGATCTCAGAATTCGATTCCGTTTTTTTTTTTGGATTCGTATCGTCAAATAATGGTTAAATCCAAAAGGGCATGATTTTTGGAGTTAGCGTGTGAGCGTGCAAGAAGAAAAGGTGCGCTAAAATCGCATTTTGAACAATATGTGAGCATATTTGTAAATTTTAATGGACGGTCATACGAACTCGGAATTCGACGAAACTTATTTCGTTGGACTCGCCTTCACGTCTACTATCTCGTATCCGAAATCCGTAGCAAATAGAGATAGTTTGTAGTCGGGCGATACACGAGAAACGAGCATATATCCACTTTTTCTCCTTCTCCTCATTCATTTTCTTCCTCTTCCTCCTTTCTTCATTTTCCTCTTTAATGTAGAGCTCCTCCTCCCCTTGGCTGCCACACCCCTCCCTCCCCCCTCCGCTAGCCGACAGTCCCCTCCTCCTCATCTCCTCTTCCTCCTGTCCTCTTCCTTCTCACTTTAATTTTGCAAACCCTAGGAGCCAACCACCACCACCGCGCCCCCACCGCCGCAACCACCACCACAAGCGCCCTCCCCCACGCTAATCAGGTCTGCGCGGCCGCATCTCAGCCGTCAGCTCCGGCCATGGGCCCCACCACCTCAAAAAACCATTTTTCACAAATTTCCCGTTTTGCATTTAACCCCCTCTCACCATTTCGCGAATAACTTCCAAACCGTGCATTTCTGGCCAAAACTCCACAGTACTAATTTCGAAGAGCACGATTTTCTCTTCGATTTGGTATATGATAGTCCTATTTTGGATTGCGGAGCTGTCAGGTTTCCAAAGTCTGTTGTCCAAACACTGTCCAAATGCTGTCTTTTCGCGATTTTTGGCGAAATGCCTCATTTTCGGAAGGAATACCACTAGGAAAAAGTTTTCCGAAATAGTGCGTTTAAGCTAGAAAAAAATTGATGTGAAGATTGGAGCTCGTTTGCAAATTTTGGAACCAGAACAGCAAATCCGGACGATAGAAAATATGTGAGTTTTCTCCGCTTTAAAGCTTCTATGGTTTTTTACGTACGAAGTATGTAAAAATATGATTTATATACTTATAGCGAAATAAAAATATGATTTTTATACTTATAGCGAATTAAAAAAATGATTTTTGTATTATAGGAATAATAAAAATATGATTTTTACATTATAGGAATAATGAAAATATGATTTTTATATTATAGAAATAATAAAAATATGATTTTTTTATGTTATATAGATAATAAAAATTTGATCTTTATATATGTAGTGATAGGATAAAAATATGATTTTTATATATGAAGTGACGATATAAAAATCTGATTTTTATCATATATGTATGAAAGTAAAAATATGATTTTTATCGTTTGAATGGCAATGTAAAATTGTGATTCTTATATATTCATTAGCAATAGAAAGATTTGATTTGGTAGCGGCATAAAAATGTGATTTTTATATATGTAGCGTTGTTATAAAAATATAAAATTATTTTTAGAAAGATAAAAATATAATTTTTAGCCTGTGTATGTCATTTATAAAATAATCGTACAAAGAAATAATTATTGATAGGTTAAAAATATAATTTTTAACGTAGGTATACTACATAGATTGACAATCAAAGCACGGCGGAGTGCATCCCAAAGGTGAGAACTCCTCACTATAATTTTCTTACACAGTTATTTATTTTATAACTGCATATATGAATTGTTCCCCGTTATCCACAGACTACGGACGACTTGTTTGATTGTTTGGTTTGGCTGATTAGATTATTTGGTTGAATTTGGTTATTTGGGTGAAATGAATTGATTAGGATTATTATGTGTGTATGGCGCGAGCCAATATCAGGAGAGGGGTAATGCTAGACATTACCGGATTTTGATATTGCGTCGTTATGCTGCCAAAATTTTCTAAAATATGTTAGAACAACAAAAATATCATTTTTATTGTATAAATGAACTGAATAAAAATTCATATGTAGAAATAAATAATTTATAGTTAAAAATATAATTTTTAACGTGTATATGAATAAAATAATTATTTATAAACAAATCGGACGATTTGTTTATGTACAAACATTTGATTGATATTGATTAGGGCGATAAATTTTATACATCGCCCAACTGCACAAATAAAATTCATTATTTGTTGATTGAAACTCCACACAGGTATTGGGATGATATTGGACATACACTAGTCCCAATGATCAGATGTATGTCAATCGATTGGCTGAAAGACTATTATAAGCGTTGAATATTTATATTTAATGCTTATGCAGTGTAGAATGCACTTTGGATGATGGTTGACTGTGTTTGATTGTTGTTGTGTACATGTGTGTATGAAATCCATATAAATTATATGGTAATTGACTGTTTCTGATTCCAGTTCAGAAAATAATGAATATTTTAAAATAATGATTATTTTAAAATAACGATTATTTTAAAATAACGATTATTTTAAAATTATATTCAGTAAAAGAACAAAATCTGATTTTAATGTCTGATTTGAAATGGTTTTAAAAATAACCAGAATTTCCAATATATGAATGGGAATGGATTTAAATCGAAATTATCTTCAGAATATTTTGATATTGGATTCCGTGATTATCAGATATTGTGGAGGAATTTGGAAGATATCGATATATCGTTATTCCAATACGATATTTGTTGATTTCAGAATTTGATATTGAATATAAGCTGATATATTTTCTATTCAGAGCCTTGTATTTAATATCAAATTGGATTTTGGGTTTGTCGTGAATGGTATCTTTAACAATACTGTTCTTAGACCCAACAGAGTTAAGAAAATTAGAAAATGAATAGAGATTAGCAAAGTTGAATGGTTTTCCTGGGTATTTATCTGATGTTGGTTTCGGCCTTCGGGGTTAATACTTACGGAATTGTTTTCTTACTAATTTACGGTTAGAGACTGATGGGATTTTGGGTTTGTTGTGAACTGTGTTTTTAATGACATTCGTTCTTTAACCCGATTTATAGTGAAATGAGATTTGCATTTTATAAATCTTTTTATTAAGATTTAACAGAAATTTTCCAATGTAAACTTTTCCAATTTAATATATTTAATTGGAATCGAATTGAAATTGGTCTTTGGTTTTATCGTGAACAGCGTTTTAAATAAAACTGGTTCTTTAACCCAATTAAGAATAGAATTAAGAAAATCAAAAACTAACTGGAGATTGGTTAAGTTGAATGGTTTCCTGGGTATTGATTTGATGTTGGTTTCGGCCTTCGGGGTTAATACTTAGGGAATAGTTCACTTGCTAATTTACGGTTAGAGGCTGATGGAATGAAATGTGATTTTGGGTTTATTGTGAACCGTGTTTTAAATGACATTGGTTCTTTAACTAGTTAAAGACACGATATGATTTCCCAAGTTAAACAATTGCTAATATTGATTTTTGGGAAGATTAAAACCAAGTGGAGCTTTAATGCATCTTTAATTAGATTGAAATGATAACCAAAGGATGATTAAAGAATAAATTTAAAGAATTTATCTTTGATAAAATTAATGGAACCTTTCCCAAAGTAAGTGAATATTTGAATAAAAGAATATTCAGAATTGGAATGAGGCCTATGTTGTGATTTATAGCACTTGTTTATTATATATGCGAGATATTCGGAAAGGCCGGATTTATACCCATTCTGAATAACTGATTCGACGACAGGTCGACGATGAAGACGGTGGTTGAAGACCAGAGGTCTTCACATTGTTTGGATGATTACTAATGTCTTGATTGGGTTGTACACCCAAGCCGAGGTAATAAGTGGTGATCGTCCAGACGTACTTGGAGATCGACGGATATGCGAGGGCCTCTTCCCCTGTATTTGACATATGAGGGAGGAATAAGGTGCCTCCAGTTTCGTTCAGACCCAGAACGAACTTATAAATGGATTGTGTGTCTGACATTGGATTTTATTCTGTGCTGATTGATTTTTATTAAATATATATTTGTTTGGCGGCAAATAATTTATTCTCTTGCTTAACCCCCTTCTCTGAGACGTACAAGCTCAGAGAATATATATCGATAGATATCAGTCGCTTGGCGTGAATTGCCGGTGTGGCATGCTGAGATGCAGTGATCAAGGCTTTTGTTTAAAAGCAGAGTCTTGTGGTTGATGATCAAAGCACGGCTTTAATACAGCGTAGCTTTGTGTATTGCGTTAATTTGCGAGCCTCACACCTCGGTATGAGTTAAAAACGGGATAAGGACCGCTGGGAGAATACGATGTTTCTTTCTAATTATGGGTGGTTTCGGCGTTTTACTAGCCCTGACATCATTGATTATTATACTTTTATGGATGCTGGAATGCAAGGCGCCTCGGATATATCGGTCTCTTCGGAGCCGATGGATAGGTCCGATAGGACCGGGTAACGTGTGTTCAGGAATAACTAATCCTAAAACGTAAGGGAGGACTAGCCCAGCCGATTCCAAGGGTTCTCTACGGGGAATCCTGAGGAATTTGCTAGAGTGTCTCGAAGCCGGTGAGGAGCTTGCCCCTGGCCTCGACTCATGACGGAAATCCAATTTCCAATACGTGCCATTTCGGTTTTGATTGTAGAGCCGAGTATAGCAACATAGTGGTATGGGACACTACGCCGTCTATGATTGATACATTTATATTTGAAGTTGTTTTCATACACTTTACATTATAATAGTATAAAAATGATTTGTTTTAAACATACCAAGCATGTTTGGCTATTATAAGGTAAAACTCTATCTTCCGGCTTGTGTTGCATTGTGTGATGGGACCTGAGTCTTATAATAGCTTCATTTTTCCAAAAAGCATTACGCTGTTCATTCTATGCACTAGTATTCTTGGGAGGAAACCCGTTCCGTGTTATACGGCGTGGTCCCTTGAATTACCCTCTTTTAAAGTAAAGCTTTAAATAACTATTTTAGTTCTCACGCCAGTCACATGACTGACCTGAAGTTTATTATTTTAACCTAAACTCTGAGTGCCCCTATTTTCCACATGGGCAGCTAGTAGTGTTGGTTTTGCATATTTATATTCACAAGATCCTGATTTACAGCTGCAACGATATTCGAAAAGCTCTGTATCCGTATATCTCCTTCAGTTGTGTATTGTATTATTTTTCCGCTGCTATGTAATGTATTATAATCTCTGATATTTATCGAATGTATTTTATTTATTCATACTATGGAATATTCTTGTACTCTGATGGAATTGTTGTAATTAACAATGAAATGTTCTTTTGTTTGTGTTCTGATTTGTTGTGTTCTCAACTCAATCCGGGCTTTCCTTTATGGGGAAGTTCGGGTCGCCACATTTTGGTATCAGAGCTTTGGTTTACAGAGCTCGAGAACAAGGCATATTAGAACCATACGAAAGAATTCATCAGAAATTGGATTAGTAATATCCAATGGGAATGACTCGTTAGAGATGGGATTAGTAGTATCCTGGATCGAGTGTGAAGAGTAGTGATTTTAAAATGAAAACAAAGTTTGTTTTGAAAATTTAAACCTTATTCAATGTATTTGAATATTTATTTGTATTGAATTTGGACAATCCAATATATAAAGATTTTGCATATTCGCCTTGCAAATGTATATTCGAAGTTTCAATATATTGGATAGATATAGAATCACGCTCTAGTCGCCCGGGCATGATTCTGGTGATGCCCGGGAATCATCAGTAATTGTGTTCGAGTTACGAAAGTGGGATTTCTATATGATTCCAATTGACTAGTGTGAGAACCAAAACTAGATTAGGCTTATTGTTTTTAGTTGGCATAAAAAAATCTGAATTTTTGTATATATATCAAAGTTATGAATTTGAAAAGCTAATCAACTAATTGATTGATGATTGTGTTGTGTGAATTATTTAAATCAACCTGTGAAAGAAATGTAAATTTAGGCCAAATTGAACCAAACATTGAACTATATTGAAAATTTATCGCATTTGCATGCATATACATGTAAACACATTAAACTGGTCATTGCAAAGAGACTAGAGAAGAGGAATAAAATTGTATGCTCGACAAATAGGTACATGTTTACTAATTTCTTGGGTGATGATGATTTTATGAGCCGATTGGCTAGCCGCTTGGCTTTTTCTTTTTCTTTTTGAGATGAAAGGGCCTGTGTGGAGGTTTGGGGATTTTCCAGTTGCTCCCGTACAAAGAAGCTTATGGCGAAATTTTTTAAAAATTTAGGGTGTTAGCCAAATTTTTGAAGAATTGGAAAATTCATAGAAACTGAAAAGTTGAAGAACTTAAGCCATAATGAAAATAATGTAAGTTGAATTGGTTTGTAAAACAACTTTCAGCTCCGTTCCTTTTCGAGGACAAAAATATTTTAAGTGGGGGAGATTGTAACAACCCGGAAAATACAAACCAATTTAAAATTTTTATTTTGGCAATTTTAATGAATTTTGAACATTTAAAATGAATTATTTTAAATAATAACGACGAGAAATTTATTTTGAATGGAATTATAACGTATATGTTTATTTGAATCAAAGTTAGAATATAAATATTTGTTTTAATTATAAAAGGAATTGGAAATGGCGCAGTAGTTTGAAAATTCAATTTCAAATTTCAAATGAATGTACAGGATTCAAAATAAACCGGATTTTAGTGAAATCAAAAATATTAGAATCTATTTGAAAATATATTTCCAACGAATCTGAAAAATCCAAATTTCATAGCAGGCCCAGTTGAAAATTCAGAATAGTCGCTATAGAAATATAGCCCAAAAAAGTCATATTTTGCATACGAATAAATTTGGACTCGAAACCACTTCCATTGAGTTCAAAATTTCGTTTGCGACTCCGAAAAGTATAATCTACGATTTATTCCGAGATCCGGAGTAGTGGTAATTGGATGGGGTTTTCGGTTATCAATACATAGCCCTTAAAAAGTGAAATTTTGCATATGAGCTCAGAATTCGACGAGATAAATTTTTCTCGATTCATAATGACAAATCATTGTTGAGTTCCAAAATGCACGTCGAACGGAGTTAGTATGTGGTCGTGCGAGCTAAAACAGTTCAGGGTAAAACAGGCAGTCATTTTACAAAGGAGTATTATTGATACGATCTCAGAATTCGATTCCCTTTTTTTGGATTTGTATCATTTAATCATGGTTAAATCCAAAAAGGCATGATTTTTAGAGGTAGCGTGTGTGCGTGCAAGAAGAAAAGGTGCGCTAAAATCGCATTTTTGAATAATATCTGAGCATCTTTGTGAATTTTAACGGACGGTCAAACGAACTCGGAATTCGACGAAACTTGTTTCGTTGGACTCGTCTTCACGTCTACAATCTCGTGTCCGAAATCCGCAGCAAACGGAGATCGTTTGTAGTTGGGCGATATGCGAGAAACGAGCATATATCCACCTTTTCGCCTTCTCTTCATTCATTTTCTTCCTCTTCCTCCTTTCTTCATTTTCCTCTTTAATGGAGAGCTCCTCCTCCCCTTGGCTGCCGCACCCCTCCCTCCCCCCTCCGCTAGCCGACAGTCCCCTCCCCCTCCTCATCTTCTCCTCCTCTTCCTCCTGTCCTCCCTCTCCTCCTCCTTCTCACTTTGATTTTGCAAACCCTAGGAGCCAACTCCACCACCGCGCCCCCCAACGCCGCAACCACCACCACCAGCGCTCTCCCCCACGCCAATCAGGCCTACACCGCCGCTCCTCAGCTCCGGCCATGGGCCCCACCACCTCAAAAAAATCATTTTTCACAAATTTCCCATTTTGCATTTAACCCCCTGTCACTATTTCGCCAATAACTCCCAAACAGTGTATTTCTGGCCAAAACTCCACAAGTACCAAATTCGAAGAGCACGATTTTCTCTTTGATTTAGTATATTATAGTCCTATTTTGGATTGCAGAGCTATCGGGAAAAAGCGTCCAAAGTCTATTGTCCAAATGCTGACTTTTCGCGATTTCCGGCGAAATGCCACATTTTCGGAAGGAAGACCACTAAGCGAAAGTTGTTTGAAATAGCGCGTTTAACCTAGAAACAAATTGATGTGAAGATTGGAGCTCATCTGCAAATTTTGGAACCAGAACAGCAAATCCGGACGGTAGAAAATATGTGAGTTTTCTCCGCTTTAAAGCTTTTATGGTTTTTGACGTATGAAGTATGTAAAAATATGATTTTTATACTTATAGCGAATTAAAAATATGATTTTTATATTATAGGAATAATAAAAATATGATTTTTATATTATATGAATAATAAAAATATGATTTTTTATATTATATAAATAATAAAAATTTGATCTTTATATATGTAGCGATAGGATAAAAATACGATTTTTATATATGAAGTGACGATATAAAAATATGATTTTTATCATATGTGTATGAAAGTAAAAATATGATTTTTATCGTTTGAATGGCAATGTAAAAATTTGATTTTTATATATTCATTAGCGATAGAAAGATTTGATTTTTATCTATATAGTAGCGGCATAAAAATGTGATTTTTATCTATGTAGCGTTGTTGTAAAATTATAAAATTATTTTTAGAAAGATAAAAATATAATTTTTAGCCTGTGTATGTCATTTATAAAATAATCATACAAAGACATAATTATTAATTGGTTAAAAGTATAATTTTTAACGTAGGTATACTACATAGATTGACAATCAAAGCACGGCGGAGTGGATCCCAAAGGTGAGAACTCCTCACTATAATTTTCTTATATAGTTATTTATTTTATAACTGCGTATATGAACTATTCCCCGTCGTCCACAGACCATGGACGACTTGTTTGATTGTTTGGTTTGGCTGATTAGATTATTTGGTTGAATTTGGTTGTTTAGGTGAAATGAATTGATTAGTATTGTTATGTCTGTATGGCGCGAGCCAATATCAGGAGAGGGGTAATGCTAGACGTTACCCGATTTTGATATCGCGCTGTTATACTGCCAAAATTTTCTAAAATATGTTAGAACAATAAAAATAACATTTTTATTGTATAAATGAACTGAATAAAAATTCATATGTAGAAATAAATATTTTATAGTTAAAAATATAATTTTTAACGTGTATATGAATAAAATAAATATTTATAAACAAATCGGACGATTTGTTTATGTACACACATTTGACTGATATTGATTAGGACGATAAATTTTGTACATCGCCCAACTGCATAAATAAAATTCATTATTTGTTGATTGAAACCCCACACGGGTATTGGGATGATATTGGACATACACTAGTCCCAATGATCAGATGTATCTCAATCGATTGGTTGACAGACTGTTATAAGCGTTGAATATTTATATTTAATGCTTATGCAGTGTAGAATGCACTTTGGATGATGGTTGACTGTGTTTGATTGTTGTTGTGTACATGTGTGTATGAAATCCATATAAATTAAATTATATGGTAATTGACTGTTTTTAATTCCAATTCATAAAATAATGAATATTTTAAAATAACGATTATTTTAAAATAACGATTATTTTGAAATAATATTCAGTAAAAGATCTAAATCTGATTTTGATGTCTGATTTGAAATGGTTTTAAAATTAACCAGAATTTCCAATATATGAATGGGAATGGATTTAAATCGAAATTATCTTCGGAATATTTCGATATAGGATTCCGCGATTATACATATATTGTGGAGGAATTTGGAAGATATAGATATATTGTTATTCCAATACGATATTTGTTTATTTCAGAATTTGATATTTAATATAAGCCAATATATTTTCTATTCAGAGCCTTGTATTTAATATTAAATTGGATTTTGGGTTCGTCGTGAATGGTATCTTTAACAATACTGTTCTTAGGCCCAATGGAGCTAAGAAAATTAGAAACTGACTGGAAATTAGCTAAGTTGAATGGTTTCCTGGGCATTATCCGATGTTGGCTTCGGCCTTTGGGGTTAATTCTTATGGAATTGTTTTTTTACTAATTTACGATTAGAGACTGATGGGATTTTGGGTTTGTTGTGAACTGTGTTTTTAACGACATTTGTTCTTTAACCCGATTTACAGTGAAATGAGATTTGGAATTTATAAATCTTTTTATTAAGATTTAACAGGAATTTTCCAAAGAAAAGTTTTCTAATTTAATATATTTAATTGGAATCGAATTGAAATTGGTCTTTGGGTTTATCGTGAATGGTGTTTTAAATAACATTGGTTCTTTAACCCAATTAATAATAGAGTTAAGAAAATCAGAAACTAACTGGAGATTGATTAAGTTGAAAGGTTTCCTGGGTATTGATCTGATGTTGGTTTCGGCCTTCGAGGTTAATACTTTGAGAATGGTTCACTTGCTAATTTACGATTAGAGGCTGATGGAACGGAATGTGATTTTGGTTTTATCATGAACCGTGTTTTAAATGACATTGGTTCTTCAACCTAGTTAAAAACAGGATATGATTTCCCAAGTTAAACAATCATTAATATTGATTTTTGGGAAGATTGAAATGATATCCAAAGGATGATTAAAGATTAAATTTAAAGAATTTATCTTTGATGAAATTAATGGGAACCTTTCCCAAAGTATGTGAAAATTTGGAAAAAGGAATATTCAGAATTGGAATGAGGCGTATGTTGTGGTTTATAGCACTTGTTTATTATATATGTGAGTTATTCGGAAAGGCCGGGTTTATACCCATTCGGAATAACTAATTCGACGATAGGTCGACGGTGAAGACGGTGGTTGAAGACCGGAGGTCTTCACATCGTTTGGATGACTACTGATGTCTTGATTGGGCTGTACGCCCAAGCCGAGGTAATAAGTGGTGATCGTCCAGACGTACTTGGAGATCGACGGATATGCGAGGGTGTCTCCCCTGTATTGGACATATGGGGGAGGAATGTAACACCCCACCTCCGCTAGGGTCACTCTTTCGGGGGCACTAGCTTCTGGGGGGCGTTAGAACTGGGTAAGCATGCATAATGATATATCAAGGCAGAATAAATACATATGTAAAACAGAGTAAGTGAGAATAAAACAGCGGAATATCTCAAACCATCTCAAAACAAGTCTAGTACATCATAAAGTCAACTGCCAAAATAAACATGTCTAGTACATCATAAATAGAAATACTGAAATACATAGTGCTATCCCCAAAATAAAGATGATAAACCATAGCGAGCTCAATGTCCAGTCATACATGAGCTATCCAGCAAACAAGCAAGCGATCCAAGCTAAGCACCACTATTCCCTCCCTGAGAACCTGGGGGGGAACGGAAGAAAAGAAGCGAAAGAAAACAGGTCAGTCAAAAAGACTGGTAAGCCCTACTACGATCAGTCTATAAACTAATAAAGTTAACATCATGATGGAAACTGAGATGAACATACTGGCAATAGATAAAGGTGTCATCACATAGAGAAGATTAAGCTTTGCACCACAGTGTACTAGCAAACTAACATAACAGGTGTTGATCCCTCAGCCCAAACTTTGGCCCAATAACATGAGGTGGCCTTAATACAAGGCCCAGCCCAACGGTCTAGTCGATCGGCTCCCTATAAACCTAACACGTCAAGTGTTGGTGTCCATACGGCCCACATATGGTTGTAGTTAGACTGTGCTGGGTCCACCTTTGGGTGTATCAAGCCCTCGGGTGTCAACCCCAGACACCTAAGCAATAATGCACAGTCTAAACCTACTGGTACCCGTGCCTCGAGTTTGTCCAACACCGGACTACGTGCACGTCCGTAGCCCGCCTGGACCCGCACCGCTGTACCACTCAGCTGTCGCTTTGGTCGCTTACATCCGTCCAGTAATCGTGCCCCCGCCCTAGCCTAGCCTCTAGGGTTGTGAATGATACCCAACTGGGATTACTGCTGGAACAGACCACGTTGCTAGGGTTTTCTAAGAGGGTTAAGTGTGGTTTAACCCCTCACTAATCATGGATTAAATTAGTTAAGTGTAACCAACAGTTCACCACTTAACCCCATTTAATCCCTCGTATCCCCAAAATTGGTTAAGTATTAGTGGGCCATGACTTAACCCTAATCATGAGGCATTAGTTAATTTAATGCACCCAACCTCTCACATTAGACCTTGTTGTGGTTACTAGTTAGGCCGGGCGGGTCCGGGTAGGTTTACACCACAACTTAGTCTAACCTCGGGTTTCATGTGCAACATGACCAACTACTCACATTGGGTCCTATTGCTTGTAGCCACTAGTTAAGCCGGTCGGTTCCGGGTAGGTTTATGCTACAAACTCAACCCAACCTCGAGTTGGCCACACTTATGTTTTCTAAGTGCCATGTCCACTTTAATTTCAAAACATAATTACAAGTTTAACAAATACTTGGGTAGACCTAACTTAATAGGTAAATTCCCAAGGGGTAGACCTAACTTAATAGGTAAATTCCCAATCTTATATTTTCATGTATTTTAAGTTTTACCCAAAACCCCCCAACGTCATTCCATCGCTTACATATTCGTCATAACGCATAAAGGATAGGAAGAGGGAACTTGGCACAACATACATGATGAATCTTACATATCCTAATAAACATGCATAACATGTTGGACTTGCATAACTTAGCATAGTGAACTTGCATAAACATGCATAACTTGTCAAACTTGCAAATCATGGCATAGTGATCTTGCATAAACATGCATAACTTGTCAAACTTGCAAATCATGGCATAGTGATCTTGCATAAACATGCATAACTTGTCAAACTTGCAAATCATGGCATAGTGAACTTGCATAAACATGCATAACTTATCAAACATGTGTAATATGGCATAGTGAACTCGCATAAGCATGCATAACTTATTAAACATGTACAACATGGCATAGTGAACTCGCATAAGCATGCATAACTTATTAAACATGTACAACATGGCATAGTGAACTCGCATAAGCATGCATAACTTATTAAACATGCATAAATCCCAACTTTCATCACATATTAACTTTAGAGTTTCTAAAATGAAGGTAAGAGGGCTTACTAATATTATGAAGACTCAAATCTACAAATAAAGATTGAGAAGCCCTTTATGCAAGCATAAAAACCCAAAACAAAGCTCCAATAAGAAATACTCTTAACAAAAATCCCAAAAACTCTAGCTTAGCAAATAAAACTTGCAACTTGATGATGTATGCAAGCTAATGATCATTCATACAACTTAGAAATGCTTGTATGAACATCATAATCTTCATAGGAATGTTTTATGAAGAGGGTGAAGGCTAGGGTTTTCAAGTGGAGGCCATTTGAGAAATCAATTTGACATAGTTTGGTTGCTAGAATGAATAATGAGGTTTTAGGGTAGGATTAGGGTCTTATTTATAGAAGATTAAAGTGTTTTTAGCCCTAGGATTAACCCTAGGTTTAATTAGGTCCATCAGATTTCGGAACTCTCCAGAACCAAGCCACACAACCAAGCCCAGATCAAAATTGGTGCGCCAGGCAAAACTGCCCGGCCACCCCGTGTCGACAGGGCTGTCGACAGGGCAGTCGACACCCTTAGACCCATGTCGACATGCCTGTCGACTTGGGAGTCTTGGCGGGAGTTTTTCCCGCTGACGCCAGTTGTGCCCTAATCCCTTGTTTTTATCTTAAAATTTAAATCTGTTTTTAATATGGAAATTTCTGAAAACTTCAACGGGCCTTAACTGGGTCATACGGACTCCGATTTTCGAAAACTCGGACTCTATTTCGCGTATTTTTCCGAGACGAACGCAATGGCATAGCCCGTTTCCCTTGATTCAGATTTTTAAATTAAATTCTGCCTCGATTTACATTATTATAGGTTATTGAAAATACGGGTTATTACATTCTCCCCTCCTTAAAGGATTTCGTCCCCGAAATCTTCAAGTTAGGAAGGACGTATCCTACCATCCAATCATCCATCTACTCAAAACATCATCCACGAGCAATCATTGTCCTTACAAGATTCTAAATGTTGTATGAACATATGCAAAGGTGTGTGTATATGTACTTATCTAATGCAAAGATCAATGCAAAATATGTTAGTGAAATGTATCCACATGTATGCAATTCCTAACATAATGTATAATATCTATATGTGTGCACATAACATACACCCATATGCAACATCCATGTGATAACACACAATTTTCATCCATGAATAAGCATAAACACTCATGCATATGCAATATGAGGAGTGTGCGAGCCGATCTAGTGCCTAATAATGTATAATGCATCCACGAGCAACCACTTGCAAACACTTGCAACCACTTGCAACCATCAAGCATAACATGTTTCAAACACATGTTTCATCCAAAGGGTTTCTACCTAAGGTTCTCATGACAAGATTAACACGATAAACTAGCAAAGAGAAAGATATGCTAACAAAAGGAAAGAGATTGAGAGTGTACCCTCAAAAAGGAATGGATAAAGCCCACGCATCTTCTCCTCGGTTTCCCAAGTTTCGTCTTCTTCGGCTTCACCCCATTGAACCTTCACCAATTTGACCTCTCGATTCCTTAGCTTCTTGGTCTCCGTCCCCAAGATACGAATCGGAGCTCTCCTCAAGGTAGCTTCTTTCTCCAGTTCCACATCTTCCAAAACACTTGGCTCCACAATCTCTGCTGATTTATGCAAACACTTCCGGAGATGCGAGACATGAAAAACATCGTGTACTCCGGCAAGCTTCTCGGGCAACTTCACTCTATAAGCCATCTGCCCGATCCTCTCAACAATGGGGAATGGTCCAACAAATCTCGGGGCTAACTTCCCAACGGCTCCAAATCGGACAACATTCCGCAAAGGAGAAACCTTCACGAAAACCATATCCCCTACATCAAACTCCAAATCAGATCTTCGCTTATCAGCATAGGATTTCTGTCGGTCTTGGGCCGCTTTCATCCGTCTCCGAATCAACTCGATTTTCTCGGATGTATCTCTGATCATATTAGGCCCAAGTATGAGCTTATCTGTAGTCTCCCACCAACATGTAAGGGACTTGCACGGCCTCTCATATAGAGCTTCAAATGGTGCCATCCCTATGCTTGCCTGATAACTGTTATTATATGCAAACTCAACAAGTGGAAGATGGTCTTCCCAAGTACCACCAAAGTCCAGAATACAAAGCCCCAACAGATCCTCGAGTACTCTATTCACCCTTTCGGTTTGACCGTCCGTCTGTGGGTGATAAGCAGTACTCAGATTCAACCTCGTGCCCATAGCTTCCTGCAAACTGTTCCAGAACTGGATTGTAAAGATTGGGTCGCGGTCACTGACAATACTAGAAGGGACTCCATGAAGTCTCACAATCTCACGAAGATATACAGACGCTAGCCAAGATGCTGTCCTCTTGCTCTTCACCGGAATAAAATGAGCACTCTTCGTAAGTCTATCCACAATAACCCAAATGCTCGTATTCCCTTTCCTCGACCTTGGAAGCCCATCAATAAAGTCCATGGAGATACTCTCCCACTTCCAAAGTGGAACGTCCAGAGGATGCAATAGCCCACCGGGCTTCTTTGACTCGGCCTTAACTTGCTGGCAAATGATACATCTAGAGACAAACTTCGCCACATCCTTCTTCATCCCAGGCCAAAAGAAAATACGCCTCATATCTTGGTACATCTTATCCTCGCCTGGGTGTATAGTCAATTTAGAGCGATGTGCTTCTTCCAGAACTTTTCTTACTAAATCTTCTACCATGGGGACACATAACCTTCCATCTCTCCTCAGCCAACCCTTGTCATCAATAGAATATCGAGCAAGGTGACTAGATGTCTCCCCTCGAATCAGCTTATCCATAATCTCAACTATCTGAGGGTCTTCCTTCTGCGAAGCCCCAACTTGATCCAGAAGGGTAGGCCTGAGCTCAAGAGATGCTAAAGAACCGGTCATCGACTCAACTGCCAAAGAGAAATCAAAGGTTGCCAAGAACTCTAAATTCTTCATCTCAACAAATAGAGGACTTAGTGTCAACCTTTTTCTACTCAACGCGTCCGCTACAACATTCCCCTTGCCAGGGGTATAGGCTATATCAAAATCGTAGGACGCCAAGAATTCCATCCACCTTTGCTGCCTCAAGTTCAGATCCTTCTGCGAAAAGAGATACTTCAAAGACTTATGATCAGTATATAGCTCAAATCTCTCTCCCAGAAGATAATGACGCCAAGCCTTGAGTGCATATACTATCGCTGCCAGCTCTAGATCATGAGTGGGATAATTTTTCTCATGCACCTTAAGTTGCCTACCACCAAAACATATAACTCTGCCTTCTTGCATCAGAACGGCGCCCAATCCCGTGCCACAAGCATCAGTGTACACGGTAAACATCTTACCACCATCGGGTAAAGCTAGAACTGGTGCTGAGGTAAGGGCTCTCTTGAGTCTTTGAAAAGCAAGCTCACAGTCCATATCCCAAGCAAAAACTAAGTTCTTCTTCGTCAACTTAGTAAGAGGGGCGGATATCTTCGCGAAGTCCTTGATGAACTTCCGGTAAAAACCTGCAAGACCTAGAAAACTTCTCACTTCGGTTGCATTCCTTGGAGTCTTCCAATCCTGCACAGCAACTACTTTAGCGGGATCCACCGCCAATCCTTGCTTAGATACTATATGCCCAAGGAACCGAACTTCCCTTCTCCAAAAGTGACACTTGGAGAACTTGGCCTTTAACTGATGCGCTCTAAGCGTATCCATCACCTCTACAAGATGCCTCGCATGCTCTTCTTCATCCTTAGAGAAGATCAGAATATCATCCACAAAGACTACGACAAACTTGTTCAAGAACTCTCGAAACACCCTACTCATCAAGTCCACGAAATACGCGGGTGCATTCGTCAAACCGAACGGCATAACAAGCCATTCAAAGAATCCATCTGGAGTTCTGAATGCAGTTTTGTCTATACTATCTTCAGCCACTCTGAGCTGATGAAATCCAGTAGCAAGATCAAGCTGAGAGAAAACAGAAGCACCAACGAGCTGGTCAAAAAGATCATCAATCCTCGGTAATGGGTGTCTGTTCTTCTTAGTCAGCTTATTCAACTCTCTATAGTCCACACAAAGTCGAAGAGAACCATCTGCCTTAGTAGCAAACACCACAGGCGCTCCCCATTCGGATATACTTCGTCTGATGAAGTTCTTCTCAAGCAACTCCTTTACTTGTTTGCTGAGCTCCCGTCTCTCACGCGGAGCCATGTGCCGAACGGGCAAAGAAACAGGCTTAGCATTATCCACCAGATAAATGCGAAAATCAATCTCTCGTTTAGGGGGCAACCCCTTAACTTCTTCAAAAACATCTGGATAATCCCGGACCACCCTTATAGACTGAAGGGTTTCCTCTGACGAATCGAGAGATTCAAGATAGCACAACATGACGGGATTCTTCGGATTGCATGAAATCTCTAAGGTGTTGCCAAGGCGAGTCACAAGCCTCACAACCCTATGCTCACAATCAAGAATGGCTCCATGTCTAGACAGCCAATCCATGCCCAAAATCAATCCGTATCCCCTGAAACCAAGAACATACGCACTACACAAGAACTCTACACTGAGTATAGAGATCCTCAGATCCTCACATATCATAGATAGATGAGCAGAACCCCCAATGGGATTCGAAACACAAACGGGATCATCCACTAAGCTAGTACTAAGGTGCAAACTATCAACAAGATCAGATGAAATAAAGCTATGTGATGCACCAGAATCAAACAAGGTACGAACTGGAAGATCGGAAATATAAACAAGGTTCTCAACAGAAACACTACCTCGATCGGGAACTGGAGCGGTATTGAGAGCATGAACTTGCCCTCCTGAAGGCCCAGCACGCTGAGTCTGCCCTTTCTTCTTCGGGCATTCCTTGCTGAAGTGACCAGTCTCACCACAGGAAAAACATCCACCACTATGCTTCCTTTTCTTCTTCCTACAATCCTTAGCAAAGTGTCCAGGCGCACCACAGTAATTGCACTTTCCCTTGCCTTTGTTGTTGTTCCCCTTCTTGTTCTTGCTCTGATTCCCCTGACTGCTTTGACCACCTTGATTGCCTTTACCCTGAGAATCAGTCTTCTTTGCTTGAGTATCACTCGACTTGTCCTCTTTCTTTCCATCTCCCTGAAGTAGAGCCATATCGACCAAACTCTCAAAAGTAGCCCCATGCGGAATATGTGACATCGCCAAGCCCTGCAGCGGCTCATTCAACCCTCTAGCAAATCGAAGAGCCTTCTTCTCAGGAGTGTTTACCATATCCAAACCAAAACGGGCCAGATGATTAAACTTGTTCACATAATCCTTGACAGTCATATCACCTTGCTTTAATGCAATGAACTTCTCCATCTGTAAATTCGCCTCAGCGGAAGATAGAAACTTGGCCACAAATCTAGCCCTCAAATCGGCCCAAGTCTCGACGGGCCTCGTCCCATTGGTGACCTCCCACCAATAGGCTGCTTCGTCCTTCAAAAGCCACACTGTCAATAAGATCTTCCTCTCGTCATCAATCCTAAAGATAGCAAACAAGTCCTCAGTGTCTTTTAGCCAATTCCTAGCTTCAACAAAAGATTCCGTGCCTAGGAAATTCTTGCCTCCCATCGCCTTGAAGTCTTTACAAACCTTTGTGAACTCAACCTGAGGATGCTGAGGGGGAGGAGGAGGAAGAGGAGCCTCAGCAACTGGAGGAGGAGGAACAGGAACCACTGGAGGAGGGACATTAGGGGGAGGATTCTCAACTATAGGAGGAGGAGTGGGAGTAGGGTTTGCGGGGCCAGCTGCCGCCCTAGCTTCTAGAAGTCTCCTATACCAGAGTGGTACGTTTACTCCATCCGGGATGGCAAGATTCTCAGCCATACTGAAACGAAAGATAAGATAAGATTAGGTCAAGGGAACGAAGGATAACGCTAATGGCTTTTTGGGGAATAGCCTTTTAAAATACTAGACTTTTCTTTGGAAAATACTTTATACTTGTTTTGAAAATAGTTTTTCAAAAGTCTTTTAAAAACTTTTTGTTCTTTCTTGTAAACCATATGCTCTGATACCAAATTTGTAACACCCCATCTCCGCTAGGGTCACTCTTTCGGGGGCACTAGCTTCTGGGGGGCGTTAGAACTTGGTAAGCATGCATAATGATATATCAAGGCAGAATAAATACATATGTAAAACAGAGTAAGTGAGAATAAAACAGCGGAATATCTCAAACCATCTCAAAACAAGTCTAGTACATCATAAAGTCAACTGCCAAAATAAACATGTCTAGTACATCATAAACAGAAATACTGAAATACATAGTGCTATCCCCAAAATAAAGATGATAAACCATAGCGAGCTCAATGTCCAGTCATACATAAGCTATCCAGCAAACAAGCAAGCGATCCAAGCTAAGCACCACTATTCCCTCCCTGAGAACCTGGGGGGGAACGGAAGAAAAGAAGCGAAAGAAAACAGGTCAGTCAAAAAGACTGGTAAGCCCTACTACGATCAGTCTATAAACTAATAAAGTTAACATCATGATGGAAACTGAGATGAACATACTGGCAATAGATAAAGGTGTCATCACATAGAGAAGATTAAGCTTTGCACCACAGTGTACTAGCAAACTAACATAACAGTTGTTGATCCCTCAGCCCAAACTTTGGTCCAATAACATGAGGTGGCCTTAATACAAGGCCCAGCCCAACGGTCTAGTCGATCGGCTCCCTATAAACCTAACACGTCAAGTGTTGGTGTCCATACGGCCCACATATGGTTGTAGTTAGACTGTGCTGGGTCCACCTTTGGGTGTATCAAGCCCTTGGGTGTCAACCCCAGACACCTAAGCAATAATGCACAGTCTAAACCTACTGGTACCCGTGCCTCGAGTTTGTCCAACACCGGACTACGTGCACGTCCGTAGCCCGCCTGGACCCGCACCGCTGTACCACTCAGCCGTCGCTTTGGTCGCTTACATCCGTCCAGTAATCGTGCCCCCGCCCTAGCCTAGCCTAGCCTCTAGGGTTGTGAATGATACCCAACTGGGATTACTGCTGGAACAGACCACGTTGCTAGGGTTTTCTAAGAGGGTTAAGTGTGGTTTAACCCCTCACTAATCATGGATTAAATTAGTTAAGTGTAACCAACAGTTCACCACTTAACCCCATTTAATCCCTCGTATCCCCAAAATTGGTTAAGTATTAGTGGGCCATGACTTAACCCTAATCATGAGGCATTAGTTAATTTAATGCACCCAACCTCTCACATTAGACCTTGTTGTGGTTACTAGTTAGGCCGGGCGGGTCCGGGTAGGTTTACACCACAACTTAGTCTAACCTCGGGTTTCACGTGCAACATGACCAACTACTCACATTGGGTCCTATTGCTTGTAGCCACTAGTTAAGCCGGTCGGTTCCGGGTAGGTTTATGCTACAAACTCAACCCAACCTCGAGTTGGCCACACTTATGTTTTCTAAGTGCCATGTCCACTTTAATTTCAAAACATAATTACAAGTTTAACAAATACTTGGGTAGACCTAACTTAATAGGTAAATTCCCAAGGGGTAGACCTAACTTAATAGGTAAATTCCCAATCTTATATTTTCATGTATTTTAAGTTTTACCCAAAACCCCCCAACGTCATTCCATCGCTTACATATTCGTCATAACGCATAAAGGATAGGAAGAGGGAACTTGGCACAACATACATGATGAATCTTACATATCATAATAAACATGCATAACATGTTGGACTTGCATAACTTAGCATAGTGAACTTGCATAAACATGCATAACTTGTCAAACTTGCAAATCATGGCATAGTGATCTTGCATAAACATGCATAACTTGTCAAACTTGCAAATCATGGCATAGTGATCTTGCATAAACATGCATAACTTGTCAAACTTGCAAATCATGGCATAGTGAACTTGCATAAACATGCATAACTTATCAAACATGTGTAATATGGCATAGTGAACTCGCATAAGCATGCATAACTTATTAAACATGTACAACATGGCATAGTGAACTCGCATAAGCATGCATAACTTATTAAACATGTACAACATGGCATAGTGAACTCGCATAAGCATGCATAACTTATTAAACATGCATAAATCCCAACTTTCATCACATATTAACTTTAGAGTTTCTAAAATGAAGGTAAGAGGGCTTACTAATATTATGAAGACTCAAATCTACAAATAAAGATTGAGAAGCCCTTTATGCAAGCATAAAAACCCAAAACAAAGCTCCAATAAGAAATACTCTTAACAAAAATCCCAAAAACTCTAGCTTAGCAAATAAAACTTGCAACTTGATGATGTATGCAAGCTAATGATCATTCATACAACTTAGAAATGCTTGTATGAACATCATAATCTTCATAGGAATGTTTTATGAAGAGGGTGGAGGCTAGGGTTTTCAAGTGGAGGCCATTTGAGAAATCAATTTGACATAGTTTGGTTGCTAGAATGAATAATGAGGTTTTAGGGTAGGATTAGGGTCTTATTTATAGAAGATTAAAGTGTTTTTAGCCCTAGGATTAACCCTAGGTTGAATTAGGTCCATCAGATTTCGGAACTCTCCAGAACCAAGCCACACAACCAAGCCCAGATCAAAATTGGTGCGCAAGGCAAAACTGCCCGGCCACCCCGTGTCGACAGGGCTGTCGACACCCTTAGACCCCTGTCGACATGCCTGTCGACTTGGGGGTCTTGGCGGGAGTTTTTCCCGCTGACGCCAGCTGTGCCCTAATCCCTTGTTTTTATCTTAAAATTTAAATCTGTTTTTAATATGGAAATTTCTGAAAACTTCAACGGGCCTTAACTGGGTCATACGGACTCCGATTTTCGAAAACTCGGACTCTATTTCGCGTATTTTTCCGAGACGAACGCAATGGCATAGCCCATTTCCCTTGATTCAGAATTTTAAATTAAATTCTGCCTCGATTTACATTATTACAGGTTATTGAAAATACGGGTTGTTACAAGGAATAAGGTGCCTCTGGTTTCGTTCAGGCCCAGAATGAACTTATAAATGGATTATGTGTCTGACAATGGATTTTATTCTGTGCTGATTGATTTCTATTAAGTATATATCTGTTTGGCGGCGGAGAATTTATTTTCTTGCTTAACGCCCTCCTCTGAGACGTACGAGCTCAGAGGTTATATATTGATAGATATCAGTCGCATGGCATGAGTTGCTGTGTGGCATGCTGAGATGCAGTGATCAAGGCTTTTCTTGAAAAGCAGAGTCTTGTGGTTGATGATCAAAGCACGGCTTTAATACAGCGTAGCTTTATGTATTGCGTTAATTCGTGAGCCTCACACCTCGGCATGAGTTACGAATGGGATAAGGACCGCTGGGAGAACACGATGTTTCTTTCTAGTTATGGGTGGTGTCAGAATTTTACTAGCCCTGACATCTTTGATTATTATACCTTTGTGGATGCTGGAATGCGAGGCGCCTCAGATATATCGGTCTCTTCGGAGCCGATGGATATGTCCAACGGGACCGGGAAACGTGTGTTCAGGAATAACTAATCCTTAAACGTAAGGGAGGACCGGCCCAGCCGATTCCAAGGGTTCTCTACGGGGAATCCTAAGGCATTTTCTAGAGTGTCTCGAAGCCGGTGAGGAGCTTGCGCCTAGCCTCGACTCATGATGGAAATCCAATTTTCAGTACGTGACGTTTCGGTTTTGATTGTAGAGCCTAGTATGGCGACATGGTGGTATGAGGCACTATGCCGTCTATGATTGATACATTTATATTTGAAGTTGTTTTCATACACTTTACATTATAATAGTATCAAAATGATTTGTTTTAAACGTACCAAGCATGTTTGGCTATTATAAGGTAAAACTCTATCCTCCGGCTTGTGTTGCATTGTGTGATAGGACCTGAGTCTTATAATAGCTTCATTTTTCAAAAAAGCATTGCGCTGTTTATTCTTTGTACTAGTATTCTTGGGAGGAAACCCGTTCCGTTTTATACAGCGTGATCCCTTGAATTACTCTCTTTTAAAGTAAAGCTTTAAATAACTGTTTTAGTTCTCACACCAGTCACATGACTGACCTGGAGTTTATTATTTTAACCTAAACTCTGGGTGACCCAATTTTCCATACGGGCAGCTAGTAGTTTTGGTTTTGCAGATTTATATTCACAAGATCTTGGTTTACATCTGGAATGATATTCAGAAAGCTCTGTATCCGTATATCTCCTTCAGTTGTGTATTGTATTATTTTTCCGCTGCTATGTCGAATGTATTTTATTTATTCATACTCTGGAATATTCTTGTACTCTGATGGAATTGTTGTAATTAACAATGAAATGTTCTTCTGTTTGTGTTCTGATTTGTCGTGTTCTCAACTCAATCCGGGCTTTCCTTTACAGGGATATTCGGGTCGCCACAATTTATTTTACAGTAAAATATATATACTAGGATGCAGATGGTGCTTAGCAGTACCCGACCCCATTTATTGTACAAACCTTGATTGTTTGTTTGAATTAAATGGACTGTAATGTATTATTTTGTGAAATGAAAATTAAAATATTCATGTGTATGGAATAAAATATTTGAATAATAAAAATATCATTTTTATTGTATGTATAATATATATAAAATATTCATGTGTATGGAATAAAATATTTAAATAATAAAAATATCATTTTTATTGTATATATAATATATATATATAATATTCATGTGTATGGAATAAAATATTTGAATAATAAAAATATCATTTTTATTGTATATATAATATATGTAAAATATTCATGTGTATGGAATAAAATATTTGAATAATAAAAATATCATTTTTATTGCATATATAATATATATAAAATACTCATGTGTATGGAATAAAATATTTGAATAATAAAATAATCATTTTATTGTATATATAAAATATATAAAACATTCATGTGTATGGAATAAAATATTTGAACAATAAAAATATCATTTTTATTGTATATAGAACTGTATAACATAGTCATGTGTTGAAATAAATATTTATAAACAAATCGGACGATTTGTTTATGTACACCCGTATATCTGATACTGATTGGGATGATATACTTTACACATCGCCCAACTGCACAAATGAAATTTGTGTTTGTTGATTGAAACTCCACACGGGTATTGGGATGATATTTGACGTACATTAACCCCAATTGTTTAGTTGTATGTCAATCAATGGGTTGACAAACTGTTGTAAGCGTGAATTATTTAAATTTAATGCCTATGCAGTTGTGTAGAGCACTCTGGCTAATGGTTGATTGTTTGTCATTACTGTTGTATACATATGATGTTGAAATCCATATAAGTGTAATTATATGGTAATTGATTGAGTCTGATTCCAATTCAGAATTAACGAATATTTTTAAATAATATTCAGTGTATAATCAAAATCAGATATTTTGAAAATATTATCAATTTAATATTATAATGATGAGGAATATTCAAATTTGATTTGAAATTTGAAATGAAATTGAAATCGTTTTGAAATGAATTTAAAACGAATTTAATAAGGAATATTCAAATTTGATTTGAAATTTGAAATGAAATTGAAATCGTTTTAAAATTAATTTAAAATGAATTTATTAAGAATATTCAAATTTGATTTGAAATGAAATTGAAATCGCTTTGAAATGAATTTCAAACGAGTTTATTAAGGAACATTCAAATTTGATTTGAAATTTGAAATGAAGTTAGAATCATTTTAAAATGAATTTAAAACGAATTTATAAAATACGTTTTAAATGGAAATCGATGAAATATATATTATATATATAATATAATGGCCTGAATAGAATGCGCCGTGATGCGGCAGTTCGCGAATTTCGACCATTGACTTCGAATTGACATTACGGGAGATCCGACCGTCGGATTCTCCTAAAAATGGAACAGTTGGGTTCATATCGAAAAGAGCTTTCCAACGAATATAAGAGATTTGAAATCTGACGGTTGGATTTGAAATTATGTCAAAATCAAATTTGGAAAAGGTCATTGTAAGTGCAGTTCGATGACCGTTTATGGAAATTGACTGTACGGGCCTTGATAAAATTATTAAAAATATTAGTAATTCATGTAAAATCATAATAAACGATTTGGAAAGAGTTGGGATGAAAAATTCCATATTTGAAAAGATAAAAATACAGTTTTAACGAAATGAACTAGTTATTAACTAGAATTAAAATCCAATTATTTTTAAATAAATAAATTGGATAGATACATGGTTTTAAAAATAACCATAATTTCCAATATATTAATTGAAATGGATTTGCATCAAAATCATCTTCAGAATATTTCAATATTGGATTTCGTGATTATACGGATATTGGTATGGAAATTTAGAAGATATATTAAATATCGTTATTCCCAATACGATATTTGTTGGTTACAGAATTTGATATTGAATTTAAGCCGATATAATTTCTATTCAGATCCTTGTATTTAATATCAAATTGGATTTCGGTTTGTCGTGAATGGTGTCTTCATTAACACTATTCTTAAACCCGTTGAGAAAAGAATAAGTTTTTTAATTAAGATTTAGTGAAATTTTCCAATTAATTGATATTTAATTGGAATTGAATAAAAGAAATGGGATTTTGGGTTTGTCATGAATGGTGTTTTTATTAACACTGTTCTTAAACCCCTGTGAAAAGAAAAAATCTTTCAACTAAGATTATAGTAGTTTCCAGTTATATTTAGTAACTGGAATAAAAATGGAATGTGAATTGGGTTTATTGTGAATGGTGTTTTTAATGACATTCGTTCTTTAACCCGATTAACAGTGAATGTGATTTGGAATTCATAAATCTTTTTGTTAAGATTTAATGGAATTTTCCAAAGTAAAATTTTCCAATTTAACAAAATAAATTGGAATGGAATGGAATTCGATTTGGTAATAATCGAAGTGAACTTCTGTGGAGGAAGTCTTTTACTATATATGGAATTTAAGAGGCTTTGCCGTTATTCCATTTATATTATCAGTTGGATACGAAAGTTTATATCAGTTATGTATATTGATCTGTTTTCCGTGAAGATTCCATTGTTAATGGAATGGGATTTTGGGTTTATCGTGAACTATGTTTTAAAGGACATTAGTTCTTTAACCCAGTTAAAGATAAGATTAATTTCTTAACTTTGAAGAAAATCATTAAGTAATGATTTTTGGAGACTAAAACTGAATTAGAGTTTTAATGAATCTTTAATTAGATTGAAATGTGAATCTAATAACTAAAATTATCAAATTCAAGAAATGATCAAGAATGGAGTATCACTAGTTTTGCACCAAGTGATTGTTAAATCTTTAATTAGATTTGAACATGAAATGGTAATTAATTTTATCGATGACACCATGGTGATAGATATGGAGTATTACCAGTTTTGCTCCTTGGGATGAATAGGTTGGGATTGGGAAATTAAACAAATGATTACTTCGGTAAGGTGCGGTAAACCCAACTAGTTTGGATAAACCTTAATTTGGTTTGAATTGATATCCAAAGGAAGATTAAAGAATAAATTTAAAGAATTTATCTTTGATAAAATTAATGGGAACCTTTCCCAAAGGATATGAACATTTAAATAAAGGAATATTCAGAATTGGAATGAGGCATATGTTGTGTTTTTATAACATTTGTTTAATATATATGCGAGTTATTCGGAAAGACTGGGTTTACCCCATTTCTGAATAACTGAATCGGCGATGAGTCGACGACGAAGACGGTGGTCGAAGATCGGAGGTCTTCACATCGTTTGGATGATTACTGATGTCTCTTGATTGGGTTGTACACCCAAAATGAGGTAATAAATGGTGATCGTCCAGACGTACTTGGAGATCAACCGGATATGCGAGGACCTGTATTGGACATATGGGACGAGGAATGAGGTGCCTCCGGTTTCGTTCGGACCCAGAAGGAACTTGTAAATGGATGTGTATTTGACATTGAATTTTATTCTGTGTTGATTGACCTCTATTAAATACATATCTGTTTGGTGGTGGAGAATTTATTCTCTTGCTTAACGCCCTTCTCGGAGATGTACGAGCTCAGAGGTTATATATCGATAGACATCAGTCGCATGGCGTGAACTGCCTGTGTGGCATGCTGAGATGCAAATGATCAAGGCTTCTGTTGAAAGGCAGAGTGTTGTGGTTGATGATCAAATCATGACTTTAATATAGCATAACTTTGTGTATAGCGTTAATTCGTGAGCCTCACACCCCGATGTGAACCTGAAACGGGAGAGAACTTCAGGGAAATGGACATATTCTAGTTTCTAGCTAGGAGTGGTGTCATGGTATGGAGCCCAGACATTTTACTCATGTGGATATTGCATATTATTTGATGGATAGCAAGGCGTCTCGGATATATCGGTTACTACGAAGCCGATGGATATTGAGTCATCTGGCTCATTTATGCCCTATAGGGCAGGCTAGCATATAGTTTATGGCATTATTAACCTGCCAAGTGTGGGCCTGCCCTGACGATCCAAGGTGCAGTTGCAGCGGTTCCTAAGCCTCGGGCTAGACAGTCTCGAAGCAGTAAGGACGATCACTTGCCTTGGTTCACAAATGGAAATCCAACTTCCAATACGTGACTTTGCGATTTTAATTGTAGAGCCTAATATTGGCGACATGATAGATGGTACCCATGCTGCCTAGGATTGATACATTTATATTTGAAGTTGTTTTATGCACTTATAATATTATCAAATGATTTGTTTTAAACGTACCAAGCATATTTGGCTATTATAAGGGAAAACCCTATCCTCCGGCTTGCATCGCATTGCATTGTGTGATGAGACCTGGGTCTTATAATAGCTTCATTTTTCCTAAAAGCATTACACTGTTTGTTTTATGCACTGGTATTCTCGGGAGGAAACCCATTCCGTGTTATATGTCGTGGTCCCTTGATTTACTTTATTTTTAAAGTAAAGATTTAAGAACTGTTTTAGTTCTCACACCAGTCACATGACTGACTGGAGTTTATTGTTTTAACCTAAACTCTAGGTGCCTCTATTTTCCACATGGGAAGCTAGTAGTTTTTGGTTTACAGATTTATTCTTACAAGATCCTGGTTTACAACTGGAGATATATTCGGAAAGCTTTGTATCCGTGTATTTGTTTCAGTTGTGTTATGTATTATTTTTCTGCTGCATTGTAATTTAAATCTCTGATATCTTTATGATGTATAATATTTATTCATACTCTGTATATTCTTGTACTCTGATGTAAATTGTTGTAATAAGCAATGAAATGTTCTTCTGTTTGTGTTCTGATTTGTCGTGTTCTCAACTCAATCCGGGCTTTCCTTTACGGGGAAGTTCGGGTCATTTCATTTTGGTATCAGAGCTTTGGTTTATAGAGCTCGAGAACAAGGCATATTAGAACCAAACAAAAAAAATTCATCAGAGATTGGATTAGTAGTATCCAATGAGAATGACTCGTTAGAGATAGGATCAGTAGTACCCTAGAGCGAGTGTGAAAAGTAGTGGTTTTAAAATAAAAATGAAAAAAAATTGTTTTGAAGATTTAAACCATTTTATACGTACTTGAATATATATTTTATATTGAATTTGGACAATCAAGTATATAAAGATTTTGCACATACACCTTGCAAACGTATATTCGAAGTTCTAATATACTGGATGGATATAGAATCACACTGTAGTCGCCCGGGCATGATTCTGATGATGAAGTATACCATCACCAGTATTTATTTTCGTGTGATGAAAGTAGAATACCTATATATTTCCAATTGACTGGAGTGAGAACCAAAACTAGATAGGGTCTATTGTTGTGACTTGGCATCAAAAATGGATTTTTATATATATATAATTATGAAATTGAAAAGCTAATCAACTAATCTATTGTTGATTGTGTTGTTTGATTATTGGTTTGATTAATTAAAATTTTGAACTATTAAGCCAAATTGTATCAAATATTGAGGTAAATTGAAAATTATTAGAAATTGCATGCATATACATGTATATACATTGAACAGGTCATGGCAGGGAAGCTAAGAGAGGAATAAAATTGTATGCCCGACAAATAGGTACAGTTTACTATATTTCTTGGGTTCGGATGATTTTATGAACCGCTTGGATTTTTATTTTTCTTTTGGGACGGTGTGGGCTCTGCGTGGCTAGTTGAGGTTTTAAATGTCTCTCCGCACAAAGGCGTTTATGGCGAAATTTTTCAAAAATTTTGGGTTTTAGCCAAATTTTTGAAGAGTTGGAAAATTCTTAGAAACTGAAAAGTTGAAGAATGAAAGCCGAACTGAAAGTTGAGTTATTAGTTAAACAACTTTTAGCTCCATTCCTTTTTTAGGACGAAAAGATTTTAAGTGGGGGAGATTGTAACAACCCGGAAAATCAGAACTAATTTAAAAAAAAATTATTTTGGCTATTTTAATGAATTTTGGAATATTTAAAATGATTTATTTTAAATAATAACGACTAGAAATTTATTTTAAATAGAATTAGAATGTTTTATTTTATATAAATCGAAGTTAGAATATAAATATTTATTTTAATTATAAAAGGAATTGGAAATGGCGCGGTAGTTTGAAAATTCGATTTCAAATTTTAAATGATTGTACAAGATTCATAACAAACAGAATTTTAGTTGAACCAGATAAATTTGAATCTATTTGAAAATATCTTTCCAAAGAATGTGAAAAATCCAGATTTCATAGCGGGAATAAAAAGTTATGTCCAGTTGAAAATTCAGAATCATCGCTATGGAATTTATATAATATATATCCCTAAAAAATAGTGATTTTGTAAACGACCTCCATTTTCAACGAGACCACTTTGGTTGGATCTGGAATGTCAAATTATTGCTTGATTCCAATTTTCATAATTTTTGGAATCAATAAGTGAGCGTGGTGAATTTAAACGTGTTTGGTCAATTCAGTTTGAATTTAATCAACTGGAAAATGACCGTTTTTTAAACGGTCTCCAAATTCGACAAAATTAGTTTTGTTAGGACCGTATGGTCAAAACATAGCTAGATTTATTTTTCTTGGATTTTTGGAGTCCGTATGTAACCCCGGTAAATTAAAATGTGCTTTTGAATTTAAAATATAATGATTTATATTTAAATTTAGCGGAAACTGATCGTAACAGCCGAACTGGGTTACGAAACCTATCCCATTGTGTTCGAAATGAGTGTATTTGGCTAAGGGCGACAGTCGTTGGAGTTCAATTGGAGTTTGGATGTGGAACGAATTAATTTGGGAATTAAATATAATAAAAAATAATATAAATACCCGCCAATTAAAAACCCTCACTCATAAACAACGGCTACCGCCCCTATTAAAAATTAAAGGAGGATTTCGTCGATTCTTTCTCCTCTCCTATCTTGAAATCCACGAAACAAAACAGCGATTCACCAAAACGAAACTGTTAAGCTTTTCTAGATCCTTAAAATTATATGGCGATGATCTGCTATAACGGACAAGGCAGCGGAAGTCCGAGCTCAAAGGCACCAACATCAGGCATGATTTTCAAGGGCAGGGGCCCACCGAGCTTCGCCGGTCTCTAGCCGATGGTGCCGGCGCCCAAGCCCTACGCCGTGAGCTGTTCAGATCAAGACCCGGGGAGTTGGTTTGGATGCAAGATGAAACCCTAGGAATTGATTGATGGGTTATTTCGTTATCGGCTTGGCAATGAAGAAGAAGAATAGGCAACGCGTAATTTTAGGGTAATTAAAAGTTTAATTATATTTTTATTTCTTAATTATTTAATTAATATACAAACCATTGTAACTTTTTGATACGATGTCCAAATTCAATGATTTCAGTTACGTTGCGCTCGTATCAGCGAGTACTACATTCCAGGATAGACCAGAACTAAAACAGAGCAAATCAGAATTTGAGAAAAAAATCAGATCCAAACCGTTCAGAAATTCAGAAATAAAACTGACGGGTTGGAAACCGAAAGTGGGAACTCCTTCTCACTCTATTTATTTTACATTAAAATATATACTAGGATGCAGACGGTGCTTAGCAACACCGGGCATCATTTATTGTACAAACCATGATTGTTTGTTTGAATGAATGGACTATATTGTATTGTGTTGTGATGTGAAATGAAAATTAAAATATTTATGTGTATGGAATAAAATATTTGAATAATAAAAATATCATTTTTATTGTATATATAATATATATATAAAATATTCATGCGTATGGAATAAAATATTTGAATAATAAAAATATCATTTTTATTGTATATATAATATATATATAAAATATTTGAATAATAAAAATATCATTTTTATTGTGTATATAATATATATAAAATATTCATGTGTATGGAATAAAATATTTGAATAATAAAAATATCATATTTATTTTATATATAATCTATATAAAAATATGTATGGAATAAAATATTTGAATAATAAAAATATCAATTTTATTGTATATATAAAATATTGATGTGTATGGAATAAAATGTTTGAACAATAAAAATATCATTTTTATTGTATATAGGAACTGTATAATATAGTCATGCATTGACATAAATATTTATAAACAAATCAGGTGATTTGTTTATGTACTCCCATTTATCTGATACTGATTGCGACGATATATTTTACACATCGCCCAACTGTACAAATAAATTCTGTGTTTGTTGATTGAAACCCCACACGGGTATTGGAATGATATTTGACGTACACTAACCCCAATTGTTTAGTTGTATGTCAATTGATGGGTTGACAGACTGCTGTAAGCATTAATTATTTTTATTTAATGCTTATGCAGTTGTGTAGTGCACTCTGGCTGATGGTTGATTGTTTGCCATTATTGTTGTATAAATGTGATGTTGAAATCCATATAACTGAAATTATGTGGTAATTGATTGAGTCTGATTCCAATTCAGAATTAACAAATATTTTTAAATAATATTCAGTGTGTAATCAAAATAAGATATTTTGAAAATATTATCATTTTAATATTATAATCTATTACCTATGATAGAAAGTAGAATATATGAAATGCTGATGTGGAGGGCTTCTTTTCTTTGCAAATCGTACGTGTCGTACTATAGGCAGCCTTTTGGATTTTCGAGAATTATTACATTTGTTCGGTGCCATTTTCCAACGTTAAAAATTTAACCCTCCCTAAATCAAAACTTTTCCCAACCGCCCAAACCTAAATTCCTTCAACTTTATTCTCTGTATTCCCAAATCGCACTTACCTTTAAATTTCTCTTCCACCCAGATTTCGTTTTCACGAATAAATCCAACATGATTTGCCGCTCTGATTGTCCTGGCCGAGTAGATCTGCAAATATACGCACGACGATTTGTCGCTCTGATGAACTAGCCGAGTAGATCTGCAAATCGATGGCCTTTTTCTTGAATCTGTATGTTCGGGTGACCGTCATGGTCGACTAAAGATAGCACTGAGTCCATCAAATTTGGGACGCTTTGTAGAATTCACGATTATTGTTGTTTCAAGATGTCGTAAGGTGAGTTCTAATCAGACGAAATAACAATTAATTTAATCTATATTGGTTTTAATTTAGGAGTTCTTCTGTATGAGAGGGATATAAAAGTATTGAAATCAGTTTGCACTGTAGCATCATTGTTATTTATAATGCCTCTTCTACATAACTTATGTTGGGATTTTGTGCGCAGCGGAAGCTTGACAAAATGCCAAGAAAAATTGGATCTTTATCACCCAATCACTTGAAGATGAATTTGATTGATAAACAAAAAACAACACAAATAATATCGGAAATATGAGCACACGATATTCCACCCAACCACCCTCTTTATTGATTCACCAATAAAAATTGTTTACAATCAATCTTAACTATCATTATAAATAATTACAACTTGAACAAATAACCTTATTGAGAAATAGGTAGAGAATATCTAATGGCTAAAAATTTGAGGAGAAAGATAATAAAGAATAATGAAAATTTTTCCACATCTAATGAAGAGATTAGCTAGCCCTTTTATAGTGAGAATTGCTTCATGCCCAAGAAAAACTTGGCTTCATGCCTAAGAAAACTTGGCTCCCAAAATATCTTCCTATATGTTATAAAACTATTTGGTTAAGCACCAAATATCCTTGCAATAAATGTCCACAAATATAGCAACTAATATCTCTTCATAAAATCTAGCACCAAATCTCTTCATCAAATCTAACAACAAATCTCTCCACCAAATATGTAAGATTATTTGTTGCCGAAAATTGTGATTTGTGTATCACCAATTTCAACAACTTAAACTAATGATGGATCTTTATTTTAATATTGTAGGTTTGTTTACATATTTATGTCTCACATTTCTATTATTCTGTATGTTTATATTAGCGTAAGTTGATTGATTAGAAAGAAGCCCTGCACCAGTTTCATAAGTTAAACATTATAACCCATAAAGGTAGAATTGACATCATACGATGCATTACATGCCTTTGGATGTACGAAGGTATTGTTATAGTCAAATTTGTGCCTTAAGATCTCCTTGAACTTCATTTCCGCTTACTTTACTAATTTTCTCTTTGTGAGCACTAATTCAATTTTGAATCTCATAAATTTTGGCACAAGGTATAATTTCTACTGTAGTATGAAAGATATTTATGGTATTTTCAATTTATTATTGGTAACATTTGTGGATGTATGATTTTTCTTTTACTTCATGACACAATATAAATATTTCTTGGTTTAAATAATTGAAACTCACACTGACGCATCAAAAACCAATTATAGACTTCGACATGAACAAAACGTTTGGGGCGGAAAAAACATATGTACTCTAAAGACTGTCAATGTTGAAATTTTTTCCCATGCCATTCCAACTATGCAAGTTATTTCTTTTAAAAAATTAGTTACTCATTAATAGATTTTATTAAGCATGAACATCTAATAGAATGAATTAATATTTTGATAATATTTTTGCAAGTTAGTCTTATATTCCTTGCTAATATAATCTATAAGGGTATGGTTGAACTGACAAAAATTGAAAATGCCAATTATGTCAAAATACTGTTTAGTTTTGATATTGAATGATGTTAGATTATACTTATTTGTATGAAATTGTTTTAGTACACTTGAAATTATAAATCAGTGAAGATTAATATAAATAAAAAAAGGAACTTTTGATCCTCCTTTGGACTTTTCCACTCACGTCAAATATGAATATAATTATCAATATTTTCTTTTAAACTCTCATTGATTCTCATCGTTAATCCAACAGATATTTTAACATGTTGAATTGGGCACTGTAAAGCCATTATTTATGATCACCATTACCAGACATGCTATATGCTGATATCAATGTACTATTGATGTCACATGAGCACCTAATGATTGAGAATTCATTTACATCAAGAACATTTATCGACTTAAATATATACTAGAGCACATAAATTGATTGGCACATAATCAAGATTAGATATATCAGTAGTAGAGTGATATGTGTGTACAACGCATTGGGACATTATTAACCAGTCAAGTAATCAAGATGTTGCGCTAGATACGATGTTGCACAAAAATTAATTTAGTGTGTATTCTAGCGCTATAAACTAATGTACACAATAATGTGCGTTCTCAATAATGTAAAACAAAATAATTAAAAACGAAAAGAAAAAAAATTCAATGTTCCTTTCACATACAACTATAAAATAATTTATAAGTAACTAAAATAGCCAAAACAATTAACAGTCCTCTAACAAGCTATAATTATTCAAACTATATGAATTTATCATTAAATATGTACTGTTATTCTACTAACCAACAAGTTTATCAAGGTAGCATTTTAAATGAAAATTTGAATTTATTGCAGACTTCTGTATAATTGACTACATGCATGGTAATACTTATCAAATGTCCAGAAAGCGATATAAACCGAAGACTTGAATATTTTTCCCCTCTCAACATAGTCTTTATAGCATAGCTTTGAGTGAACAACAAATTTGTTTGCATACAGTTGATGTTTTGTTTTTTATACATGGTTGTACTATTTGTTTACAATCAATCGATATATTTCTTGATTCTAAATTCAATGTGTAACTTAAATCTTGCCTTATTTATGATAAAATCATTCATTATGTTATACTCTAATTCAATCTACCGATTCTGATTTATTTAAAATGTTGCCCACTTCTGATCTACTTTAATATTTTTTATGTTGTTGGACATCATTTGGAACATCATGTCCCACATTTTGATAGGGAACATAATGATTTGGCTTGAAATCATAAATTTCTTTATTGTATTGGTAAAAAGGCCTTCGTGTCTTGAGATATCTGCCTTAATCTTTCTGCTACAAGAAGGGTGCTCGATAAACCCTTAAAACAAGAAGCAGGACCCGAAGATCCAATCCGAGATATCAGCCATTAGTATCTTGAAAACAAATTAAGAAAAAATAGGAAATAAAATCATTTCTTGGCTACCATTTTGATATGTATTTGATCATTAATTTGGCTGATGTTATATGAGCAAAATTTAGGATATAATCTTTCTAGTTTTCTATTATATCTTAAAGATAATATCATAGCTTTTTTAGATCTGGCGCAAACATATTATTTTTCTTCACTAAATTTTTTGGGCATTGTTATTGACACTTCATTTTTTGTTAAGGGGAGGCCAAATTTTAAGAACACTCCACTTTTTTTAAATTGTTAAGGGAGGGATCAATGTAGGCAACTATTTTTTTTACTTTTTACGTTTTTACCCTTACTTCTAAAAATTACTCACCATAAAGGCAAATTCTATTTATACACCGAAAATTCCTTAACATACACCATTATTTTTTTCATAAAATTTTATTACTAAATTACACTTTTCTCATAATTGTTTTTTTAATACTTCTGCATATAAAAAATCAAATTATTCTTAAAAGTATTGAAATTTGATACAAACTAGATATTTTAATGAATTATTTAATCATGAAATCTAAAATTTCAATTAAGAAAACATTCATAAATAATGGTCTAATTTAGAAGTGTTGATTTATTTTGTAAAATTACAGTAATTTTGTTGAAATTGAATTTTTTTCATAAAGTAAATAAAAGTTGCAATATTAGTACAAGAAATATATTTCATTTTGTAAAATTTTACTCGATTTGATGCAAAGAGTTTCTAATTTTTGATAATTGTGTTTTAAATTTGAAAAAGGAAAGAAAAAGAAGATGAGAACATGGATATTTTAGTAAAAGAAACAGTGTATGTAAAGTAATATATGGTGTATACTAGTTTAATATAATTTTTGGTATATGTTTAGCAAGTTTTGGTATTTAAATAGAATTAGAAACTATAAAATCATAAGTCTCCTAAATCACAAAAACCCAAATTAAGCCTAAATGGATAATAATGTAAAAGTACATTTATTTGTTAAGGGGCTACTTTCCTCCTTGGTACTCCCCTTAACAATTTTTTAGAAAGTAAAAAATTGGCCTCCCCCTAACAATATTTGGAGTGTCAATAACAATGCCCAATTTTTTACTCATCATATCCATTTTAAATTTAGCAAAAATACATAACTTTTTTTCCCAAATGTCAAAAATAACGATTTTTATTAGGAAAGGACAATGATTTACTTATAATGAATGCAATTAAATGAATTGAGTTCTTCCATCTTCCCCTTATCACTTTTCATTTGAGTTAATTTTCAAACCGACCGTTAGGGAGGTTTCCCTACTGTAAGAGCCAAAAACAAATTGTCTGAGCCAATAAATTTAGGCATAATTTTCGCTCAATAATAATGATATCTCCGTCGTTTCCTTCTTTCTCTTCCTCAAATTTGCATTTTCCTAAATCAGTGACCTCGGCTTTTTCTAATTTTCGCTCTACTTATCTCCATCGTTTCCTTCTTTCTCTTCCTCAAATCTGTGTTTTCCTAAATCAGCGACCTCGGCTTTTTCTAATTTTCGCTCAACTTATCTCCGTCGTTTTCTTTTTTCTCTTCCTCAAATCTGCGTTTTCCTAAATCAGCGACCTCGGCTTTTTCTATTACGTTCTGTTCCGTACTAAAACCCTACTTACAATTTCCTGATTTTATTCCTTTTAAAGATGGAATTCGACTTGATGAAGAAAGATGCTCCTCGGCGGATTCAAGATGCTGCCAAGCAGGTAATTCATTTATCTTATTCGTTATCTTTAGCGTTTTGTTTGGTTTTAATTGTTGCTTCAGTAAAAAGGTATTACTTGGATATTTATCCCCACTTTTGAGTTAGCTTTCTCAAAGATAATTTGTGCTAACTCAGATGCCTTCTTCTTAAACACTAAGCCACTGTAATCACATAAAATTCTTATCGACAATTCATGGGTTCCTAGCTAACTTTGCTGATGCCGGTTCTCACTGTCAACCGGGAAAAATGCCATTGAGTTCACTAAGGTTATCATAGTTTTTCGACCCTTGCAAAATGTATTTACTTCAGAACAAATACTTTGTTTAGCACTTTGAAGTTGTTTTTGCTCAATGGAAGGAAATTGACACGTTTTGTATTGTGCTAATGTAAAACTTGTTTATTTTTAACAGTTTTCTAAGTTCGTTGGAGTACTTGATGCTTTTCAGTGTTAAGACAATTCACCGAAAGAAGAAAAGAACCAAAAGAAGAAGAAATTGTTACTTTATAGTTTAATGAATCGATGAAGTACTTCAAAATTATCTGTTAGGCTTGATTCCTTTGTGATTGTTAGGATGAAATGATTGGCACCCTTTAGTTTTGACATCTTTTCATTACTTCTTTCAGTATCTCTTCTATTACAGTTAGTGATGGTGTAGATTGATTTCCCAAAATTCATTATGAATGAAGCAAGGTGAAGGTATGATATAGGAAAAAAAATTAATAAGCATGCCTAATTAATGGGGCAAAAATGATGACTTATGCATAATTATAAAGTTGGACATGTGCTATAAAATTGTTATGAGACCTTATGATGTAATAATTAAATTAGACACTCATGTCTTTTTATTTATAAATTGTTATTAGCTTCATGATTTTGCTCCCAAAGTTATAGACATACTACCTTCTTGCTTTTAAAAAAATCACTGTAGCAGACATAATTTATATGTTCTGTGCTGAACAGTATCTTGAAATTCATTAAAGTATTTAGGACAACTTCTTATGTCTGATTCTTACGATACTTGAAGATAAACCTGGTGCATACAATTATTAATAAGAATGAGGTAAAATATTATATGATGAGTTTTAATTGATCATCAACATCTATGATGCACTGAGACCTTCTTTTCTCCAACATTGTGAAGCATTGTAACTTTTAAATTTATAGCATTGGGCAGCGTATGGCATTCATCACCTACATGTTGTTTTGTATTTAGAGATATTAACACAATCATTTGGAATGACCTGATTCACACTTATTTCTGGTGCCTTTTTTTTGTCTTTATACACAAAATAGCAATTTATTTTACTACAAGCTAGAAATTAGGGAATTGGTGCATACAATTGCCTTTTTTTGCCTTTGTCACTTTTCCAATTTTATTGGCATTGTTTATCGATTAACGTCAGTTCATGGGAAGTTGCAAATACATTTAAATATTGGAAGCAAATACATCGATAAGCTATGTTGTTTTTGTCGGATATCTGAAATGCACACATAATGGAATATCACTCTATCATGAATCATTTATAAAAGGACTTTTTACAATGTTAGGCTTGTTTTGAAATTGTATTACATGATTAGCCATGTTTCAAAAATAATAACAAATATAGACCTGTTTTGTTAGGGGAGCGATATGGGAGAGTTTTAAAAACTCGCCTTTGTGCGCGTTTTCAAAACGCGTCTGTGTATTTGGGGTAATTCCAAAACTTTATATATACTCACCAGTCTTCTCATAATTCGGATTCATACTCAACCACATCTTCATAGCTCCGTATATTTTCAAAATGACTTCTCAAACAATGGTTGAGCAAGAGGTTAACTCGTTCCTAGTTTGCTTCCACTGTGGATATATGGCTGAAGTTGTCGTCTGTGATGATGGCGAAAACATTGGTCGTCGAAATCTTCTTTGTTCCAATTATTCTCACGGATGCAATTTTTCAGAATGGATTGACGAACCGCTTTGTCCCAGGGGCATAGCATATGCTAATGAGCTGGAGCAAGAAATTAGACGTCCCAAAAAACTCCTAGAGGACTTGCAATTTAAACCTAACCACTAGTTTTTCTATTAGCTGTCGTCGCTGTAGGTTTCTGAAGATTAGTTTGAATTATTGTATTATTCGTTGTCGTTGTATGTTTCTGAAGTTTAGTTTGAATTATTATTTGTGTGTTTGTAGGAGTTGAAAGATCAACACGAAGTATTGTATGTTTGTGTTTTTCTAATGAATTATTTTATGCTTTTGAAGTTTGAATTAAAGCTTTGTATTTTGCTGGTTTGTACAGTGTACATTATGACATAAATAAGAATTGACAACTCACTGCCAAAAATTAAAGCTAGGTCAATCTGTTTCTGTACATTACGATCTGCCGCAAATCAGGTGATTTGACTAGACACGGGTAAATTTGTCCATTGTGATAAAGCCATGGCTTGTTTTGTGTGATCAGTACAAGCATAGGACAATTGATTCTGATTCTGCTTTATTTTGAATTGGGTGACATGATTAAAGCTCTGTCAATTCTGACTTGACAACGACCGCACACTGAGTTGAATAAAGTTGATTTAATGGTGACGTTGCTTAGCTGGTTTCCTTATTTCATAGCTCTTCATCACAATATTTCTCATACACTTCAATCTTGTCTTCAAAGAACTTCAAGAAAAATAAACACAGTCAACAATGGCCCCTCCTTTTACTACTGCACTTATCTACTACGACGGTGAATTGGTCGTGGATGGGCAACAAAATGGAAGTTATGTGGGAGGATTCTGCAAACCAGGGAGAGTTCGATGGGGTTGCACACTTGGTGCTTTGAAAGACACAGTTTTCCAAGCAACCAGAATTAACCCTCTCGAATATGATATCGAGTTATCGATCAACTGGCGTACTGAATCGGGGTCGAGAGCCGTAACACTTTCATATGATGAAGATGTACAAATAATGTTTTCCACTATTAAAAAATCGTTTGAGTTGTTTGTTGGAAAAACAGCAAAAGAAATTGTGGAAGATGTTGTGGAAGAAATAATCACACCGCCTATAGTGAGTAGCGGTTTCGGATATTTCACAGAAATGTTGCAAACTCATGATCCATCAATCAACTTTAGTTCTCCTTTATACACCAATCTGTATTGTCCACCAAATGTGGCTGAACAGCAGCAACAACAACAACAATAAGAAGAAGAACAACAGACTGATCAGTCAGAATTCACTACAAGAAAAAAAAGCAAATAGCAGCGGTAGAATCTGCTTCTAATCCGTCGCTAAACCGGATTTAGCGACGGATTTCCTATATAGTGGTGTGGTCGGTAAAAACCATGACGATATCTGTGTCAGATTTTGCGACGGAATTTAGCATGAGTTTTCCAACATTTTTCCGTCATTTTACTAACTTTATAATAAAAATAAAATTTTATCTATTAATTTAATTTTAATTTATATACCGACTATTTACCGACAGATAATTAATTTATAATAAAATATTATTTATAAAAGGCATTGGTAAATCCTAGCTATTTACCAAGGGACTAGCGACGAAAATTAAATTGAGGTAAACTTAAGCTCCCCTTTTTTGTTGGTAATCCGCTGTTGTTCCCCTTCTAATTTGTCTCTCTCTCTCTCTCTATATATATATATATATATATGTGTGTGTGTGTGTGTGTGTGTGTGTATACACACACACACATACATAACTTGTGTTCCATTCAATACACAATCCTAATTTAAGTACAACACAATTAATATCAATACACACATCTCATAATCAATGTATTATATTAATCACTCATCTCATAATCAACATTCAACATTACATATTAAACATACTAAACATTCTTACATCATAAATATGTAATACATCCATAATATTTCATAGTCAATACTAAAAAGTACAAATCAAAGTATAGTTCTAGCATTTCAAATCCATAACTTGTCGTGGCATGTTCCCATTTTTTTGCATCGAAGAAGTCTATCTTCCTGTAAAACAAAAATTCTTTAGGTATACATACAGTCATAGAAGTAAACAATACTTTTTACCCATCTAAACAATCAATCTACCAATTGGTTCTATCATCCAACCAACTGGTTCTATCGTCGCAAAAAGTAAAACCTGAATGTAAAAGCAATTTCTAAGAATGTTCATTTATCCAAATGGAAGTGAATATAAAACCCAAATACATCGCTATCAGGTTCAAGGACGTTGTCCCCATCCTCCGATGCAGCAACCTACAACTGCAAGACCACAACCAGATCTAGATGTCTTTTTAATCTAATATTTATAATAATAATAATAATATGGATGATGATATTCTTGAATGATTACACAGATAAATACATGACGCTAAGGGAAATATGCCTACAGCATCATCTTACAAAAGGAAGTTGACTGCTTTGGAACATAATAACTATAACCATGCTACAAATAATTTTAAGCTTCATGATACAATGTTGCTGATGATAAAACCTCGTCTATCAGCAACATCATTCTTCGTAAATCTATGAATTTATGTATGTGCTAGGGTTTTACTTTAGGATACGTTGCCTTTGATCTTAGGACCTCAAAAGGAAGAGAGCAAAAAAGGTATGGTGCTACTATGGCGATCGCAAATTCAACGAAGAGAAAATTTTGTTTCAACATCAAAAGGCCAAGCACTTCAAATGTCACGTGTGTCATAAGAAGCTTTCAACTGCTAGCGGCACGGCCATCCACGTTCTTCAGGTTCAAAAGGAGAACGTCACAAAGGTTCCAATTGCAAAACCTGAAAGAGATTCAACTGAGATTGAGATATTTAGGATGCAAGGAATACCTCCTGAAGTTCTAGCTGCACACTATGAAGAAGAAGAGCCATCAACAAAGCTAACCAAAGAAGAAGAGCCATCAACAGAGCTAACCAAGGAAAATATCGGATCCATGAAATTCCCAGCCAGATGAATTATATTGATGCTGCCATGGACAGAAGGATCTCTGAAAGCAGGCTTGCTGGTAGAATAGCTTTCTGAAAAAGAAAAATAGAACTACAGTACTGTTGATACTCTAAATCAAACATGTCTTGCTGTGTAAATTTTCCTTACTGGAGGAAAATGTGATTTGGGTTCCAATTTATCCTTGTTAGACTTTTTTCTTCAGGAGTTATTTTTTTCTTCCTATTTTTTTCCATGAGAAGTATAATGTTGTTGTAATAGTCCATAGAGTTTCATATAGTGCTAAAGTGGCATTTCTAGGTGATAATACTTTGAACTCTATGATGTATTTTACTCTATCATTTCCAGACTGTAAGAACAGTGAAAAGTTTTTTATTTGCCATTAAAAAAAAATCTTAGGACCTCAAATAAGAATGAAATCGAATATGCTATCAGCTTTTAGTTCTGCTTGATGACTAAAATAAACGAACAAAATTGCAAAACTTCAATTTAAGCATGAAACAACAGGACAGTTTAATCCTTACCTCGACATTGGAAGATACTTCTACACCTCAAAATCGCGATCCTCTGAAGCCAAAATTGAAAAGCCTGATATCGCAATTCCCTCAAACCTAAAGTCAAAACTAAATGCCTCAAATCTGAAGTCAAAATAATGTCGTGATTCCCTCAACTGTTAAGTTAAAATTCATTCACAAATTGATTCGAAAATCAACTAGAATAGCTAAAGAAGCAAGAAAAATTTGATTTAGAAATCAACAGAAATTGCCTCAACTTTAAACTCGCCTTGAATTCACATTTCAATTGCAATTGATTCGCCACCAGATCTAAAATACCCAAAAATGATTAGCCGTGACCATCATCAAAGTGAAGGAAAATTGGAAGTTGGTATTATTTGGGAAAAGGTGAAGAAGGGCATGTCAAACAGAAGGGATGTTACTCGGCTTCTTGTCGATTTTGATTTGGGTACAGGGGGGAACGTCTGGAGACTTCATTATACGTGAAAATTTGGGGTTGGAGCCTAAATTTTAGATTTGGAGCCGAAAAGAAATTTCAATTTGGAGACGACGCAGTTGAAGGCCCCCTCAACGTATAACACTCGTAACTAGATTCAACGTGTGACTGTCAATGAAATTTGTTAGTATCCTATTTAAAATATGAAAATTTGTCTTATATCCAGCGATACAATTTACAAATATGAATATAATTACATTTGCATCCAATAAATACTAGGTTGGTTTTAATTAAAATTATCCTTAATTGCTCATGTATTTTAGTAGATAAATGATTGTCATTCACTATATTAAACAAGTTTAAAAAATATGTGTACAAAGATTAATATTTGTCATTTAAAGTTATTTATCTAAACTAATTTATTATTTTTTACATTTTTAGTACTAAAATCTATCTTCTGTATTATAATTCCCACTAACTTTAAATGGTCCGATCGTAAAATACCGAATTTGCCCTTGAAATTTAATTATTAATTTAAAAAAATTCTCTTGAAATTCTTTGGACCATAAAATACCAAATCTAATTATTACTTCAAAAGTATTTTCATTTAACTAATAAATCAATCATGCTGCGAGAATTATGTTATATTCTGAATTTTTTCCATATGAGAAATAAGTGGTTGACATCTATTCAGAATTTAAATCATCATTTCCTTTTTCTTTGCCTTATTATATGAAATTAATTCTTCTGTGTATGCGAGAATTATGGTATATTTCGAATTTGTATCTTTTCTAATTTAGCATATCATGAATTTAGCACATTTGGTGCGTTATTTTATTATATAATTTGTTCATTATATGCTAATTTAGCATATCATGAATTTTTTCCATGCAAAAAACAAGTGTTTGACATCTATTATAGGAATATATTATATTTTGTTGCCGATTTTGTATCTATTTCCTTAACGCCATGTTGGATAGAACTTAAGTGTATTTGTATTATTTGACTACAATGGTAATCGGTTTAAATACGTGTAATTATGTTATTAATTAATGGGTTAAAATAGTAGGTACAAGATCAAAATGGACTATTGTATTTGTGCTAAGAATAACTATATATTTAATAGATATTTAGAGTATTGTGTTATCAAAATAAAACTTGATTTTTATACTTTTGGCAACTTTAAAGAAACATTCTCCCCAAAGAATTAAAGATGTTATTTTGGGAAGGATTTAGTACATGTTATTTTGCCTCATGTAATCCTTTGGACCATTTTAATTGGATATGAAGAAAAGTTTAAAGTTGCATTAGGTCACACCTATTAATTTTAATGGATTTCCTTTACAGCATTTGCTTGAAAGAAATTAATTTTGTGATGCCGACACACAAATACTTTAAAAAAAATCCAGTCTTTGCATTCTTATTAGTAAATATCGACTATCACATATCAATTATTAATTATTTAGTAGAACATTAATATGCATGAAAATAATAACTTGTATGGTAATGTTTGAATTTTTTGAATTTCGAAATTCTTTAATATTTATTTAACTTCTTATTTTTAAACTTTGACCATCTAGTTTTTCTTAATTACTAATTATTTATCAAATAATACGCACCAATCAATTTCTTAAAAGAAAATATGTATTAATAATTTCTTGATATTAATTTAATTAATTGTATTAAAGACTATTAAATAATCATTGATTATCAAAACAAATTTAATAAACATCGAACAACAATGTATTTTATTAATTAATATTACCTTTTATTTATATTATATTGTAATTGATAATTAATTAACATTAATTTTCAAAAAAAAATCAGCATTAACTATTGAATTTATTTACTTCTAATCGTTATTATTTATTATTAATTACTAATGTATTATTAACATTAATTATTTAAAATTTAAATTTACTAATTAATTACTAAGTAATAACACAAACTTAAAACATTTAATAAATAAAAAATATAAAAGTTCGTTTCAAATCTCTTGGAAAACTGCAGGAAAATAGCTTCAAAATTATGTCGACGGTAATCCGACTCTATTAGCAACGGAATTTAGCGTCAAATATTATATGACGGTAAAGAGCTGCAATTTCCATTGATTTAGCGACAGAATTAATATTCGACGGTAATAATTTTTAATAAGATGACATATAAAATCCAAAATATTTTCTCTTACAAAGCCCATGGAAATTCGCCGCTAATTAGCGATGGAATTTTCCGCTGCTAAAAATCTGTCGCTAATCTCGATTTTTCTTGTAGTGATTGTTAGATATGAGCCAAAGGTATGTGTTCCACATCAAGTTAGTTTTATAATTACTCATTGAAATGTAAGATCTAACTGAAATGCATTTATTAATAGGTTGACTGTAGAAGCCGAAGAAGAATGGGGTGCATGTCCTTCACAACAGGCCGAACATATTGACAGCATGGCGGTTACCACGACAACAGTTGATGATACATGCTGGACCGGAGTCAGCAATGAACCGTTGAACTATGACTATGATACAAACACAGTAGATCCCGAAGAAGATGGTGATGAGCCTCAAATGGAAGCTTCGCGAACGTTATATAAAGCTTTGGAAAAAGTATATGGTGACTGGGCCGAATCGTATTTGTATTTGCCTTAGTATTTTGAGGAAATAAAAAGACGCAATCCAGGTTCAGTAGGACATATAGTACACGATGATTATAGGGTATTTCATCGTGCTTTTGGGCATTTGGTCCTTCCATTGCAGGTTTTGTACACTGTCGTCCAGTGCTCTCTATTGACGGGACAGATTTGTACGGTAAGTACAAAGGAATACTGCTTGTTGCTACCGCTATAGATGCAGACGACTGCCTTTACCCATTAGCTTATGGGGTGGTCGAGTCCGAATTATATGATAGTTGGGCCTGGTTCTTTTCATGCATGCGTGAGTTCATTTATAGCGTACAAAATCGACACATTACATTTATATCTGATAGAATGAAAGGGATTCCAAGCGCTTTGCAGGATAAATGGCACCAACCGCACAAACATAGGTTCTGTGCAAGGCATCTTAAAGCAAATTTTCAAGCTGCAGGTCATCGAGACAAGCGACTTGTAGGCTTATTTTACGCTGCTGCATGTGCTTCAGAAGTGATTGAATACAATAAAATTAGAGAAGAGATCAAGACAAGTAAGCCGGAGGCGCATGACTGGATTGAACGAAGACTAGGAAGTTGCGAAGAAAACTGGGCTCTTTGCAAAGATGACGGCGAACACTTCCATATTATGACGACCAATGCATCTGAAAGTTTTAATAGCGTACTAGGCGCCAGATCCTTGCCTATAAAGACGTTGGTTGCAAGAACGTTCTTTCGATCAGTTGAGTATTTCTATAAGAGACGAGAAAAAGGGGCGGGTCTGAATTCGAAACTTACTCCAAAATGGGAAGCTAAAATTAAATCTCGTGCTATTGAAGCACGACGTTGTAGGCTTGTTCGATTTGGTCGATATAAATGGCAAGTGATTAACAGTTACGGCGATGAATATGATGTTGTGATCGACGGTTCTGCTGTCACCTGTACATGCAGAATCCCATTTCTGCAGAAGATACCATGTGCTCATGTGATGGTGACTTGTTCAGCACAGGATTTTGGTAGTAATTTAGCACATCACGATTTTGCTAATGAATGGTACTCCGTCGAAAGTTATAGAGCTACATACGACCCAGAGTTTAATCCTATACGCGATAAGAAATACTGGGACCCGTACAACGGTCCACGAATACTGCCTCCGACTATCAAAAGACTAGCTGGACGACCCAAATCAACGAGGTTCAAAAATGTTATGGACGAGCATCAAACGCCCAAAACAAACAGGTGCAGCAAATGTGGATCGCTGGGCCATAACAGAAAGTGATGTACTTCAGCAGCCTAAACTGGAGATGTTTGTTTATTGATGCGATGTCAGTGTGTTGCATTTCGTGTATCTGTATTTCTTATGTTTCAAACTTATTTGTCATTAACCGGATTATGTATCTCTCTTGTATTTGAATATTAGAATTTTGTATTTGTTTTACGTTGTTTAGTTAAGCTATATATACTAATTAAATGTCGTGGTAGTTCGAAGTTTAACGTTTACACCTACATTCAAAAAACGATCGAATCTATAGAACTATATTTCAGTAATGAAACAGAAAAATGGGAATTTCATATTATAAAAATCGAGTTATGTCCAAATCAAATTTCAAGAAAGTCGTTATGGAGTTTAAAACAAAAGTGTACAGGCGAATTTCCAAAATGCGCCTTTGGACAAGTTTCCAAAACGCGCCTTTATTAATACAAAACAGGTCTATTCCAGTAATTACTTTCAAAACAAGTCTGTTTGCGTTATACAATTCTGAAACAAGCCTAACATTGTAAAAATTCCTTTGTAGAAACTAAGTAAATATTCTACTTTAAACAAGTGCATTAAGGGTTCTTTATGCCCGTACCGTACCCTTAAATAAAATTTTGAAGGTTAAACGAACCTCTTTTGTCATTTGTGTGTTCAAATTTGCATAACTCCTTAAGAAACACAATGGTATTTGTATAACTCAATAATTTTAGTGCTTTGTTAATTTTTTTGTACTAAAAACGTACTGCTTACTTTATTTTATCACTTCCACCACTGCTCTTTCAAGATTTTTTTTTACTTGAATGTTACCTGCGTTTGTAGTGCTTTCACTAATACTACCGAAATTAGGATCAGGGATGACTGTCCAGAAATTTGTACCGGAAGAATTGGCAGATTGGGTCTTAGTTAATAAAAACGTTTGTTCTATTTTCAAAGTAGCTGAAAGAGATGCTAACCTTCCTAGATTAACTTCTGCAGGTTTTGATGATTGTGCACCATTGATGATGAACTTGAAGTTGTCCTATTCAGGCAATGATTTTTATTTTCTTTTCTCGACAGCCAGTTTTAGAGACTTTCACTGAATATTTATCCTATCATTGCTTTAAATCTTTACATTTTTTGCTATGATATCCATCATCAATATGGAGGGATGATACTAACAGTGCATAGCGCATTCTCAGATAGGTCTGGTGCTTTCTTAACAGTACAAATGCTTATTTCAGATTTTTCCGCATTGCATGCAAGAGCAGAGTAGCTTGAAGCTGCATCTTTGAAATATTTAGAGGCTATAGTATAAGAACCAGAAAACTGGAAAAGATGGAAAAAACTAGATGTTTTTTTAACAGTTTTCTTTGATGTTAATTTGCGTTCTATGCATCTATCCTATTTCATGTTAAAGGCGAACCAGATGTATGTATTGTTCACCTATTACATGCCTTGCTGGCTTGGTCATAACTGAAATTATGAAGTTCGACTTTTTTAATTTCGACTTGGTATTCGTATAATTTGAAATAATATAATTTGGGGTTCATGTGAAACTGTTATTTAAACTTGCATGGTTGTGATTGAGACATGAAGGCATTTTGAATTCTACGTTGAATCAATACAATGAATCATATGGAAACCAATGTTTTTGCTATATCGGTTTTTAAGAATTTTTGCTTTATTGTGCATGAAATTCTATGAATTCACAAAATTTTATCAGTAATATATACAAGTGTTAAAAATATGATAAACCTTATAGAAATCAGCAATCGTTTTCTAACGTTTATGTCTGTATACGTAATATTCTGATGGCAATGCGCTCATATTCATTAGAAATAATATGTTGACAACACTTATAAATGTGAGTTTGATTGCTCCGTTGTTGACAAGCAGAGCCGACGTGGGGGCCAGGCTGGCCAGGCGGCCGCTTGGAGCAACCCCCGCCAGCAACCGTGGAGGTGGTGCGATTATTTTGACCAGAACTTGAAATAAATAAATATCGATATGCTCCACTTTTCAAAGCATTTGTAGTATAGTGGTAGTGTGCCTACTCACCTCATGTGAGGTAAGCAGTTTGATCCTGTTTTCAAATGTACTCTAAGCTGCCAATGCTTTATTTTAATTATTATTTTTCTGCCATGCACATTTCGTTGTCACTTTTTCTTTGCTATGTTATGCCTATAGGGGCAATAGTTTGCCTCATCTTTTCACGATTTTTGTGATCTTTGCCTGGGCAACCCAATGTCCTGAGCCGGCTATGTTGACAAGTAGTCAATAACATTTGAAAAGTATTACCAAAGTTATTTGTAATAGTATGAGTATTATCTATAGTGATATATGAACAATTAAATTGTAGATATTATTTTATGTTATGCCCAACTAAAAGAATAAAAATTGTTTACAATATTATACATTAAACCTCTATATCCATTAATTCAGCAACTGACCATGTGCAAAGAATTTGTCACACACTGGCATTGATAACACTATACATAAATGGATTTAATTGCTTATTTTAGTGACCACGAGATCAAACTGGATATTCATGTAGGAAACTTAAAGAGTCTTACACAAATTGCTTTTTTTAATGAACGTAACCAAACTACATATTCACATGCTTCAAACATGGCCACTCCAAATGTTTTTCCATCAACACTGTATTCCCACGACATAACATCAACACCGTTTTTCCATTAACGGCGGATTTCGTCGATTCTTTCTCCTCTCCTATCTTCAAATGCACGAAACAATACAATGATTCACAAAAACGAATTTTTTAAGCTTTTCTAGATCCTTAAAATGATATGGCGATGATCTGCTATAATGGACGGAGGCGGAGGAAATCTGAGCTCAAAGGCGCCGAAGTCAGGCGCGATTTACGAAGGCAGGGGCCCACCGAGCTCCGCCAGTCTCTGGTCGATGGCGGCGGCGCCCAAGCCCTACGCCGTGAGTTGTTCAGATCGAGATCCGGGGCGTTGGTTCAGATGCTAGATTAAACCCTAGGAATTGACTGATGGGTAGGGGTGAGATTTATTCGGTTAAACCAAATAAACCAACCAAACCAATTTATTTTGGTCGGTTTGGTTTGGTTTTGAAATTATATCGGTTTGTAAACGGACCAGAAAAATATTAAATTCGGTTATCGGTTTAACCAAATTAACCGAACTTTTACTAAGTTTTCAAAATTATTGATATTATAATAAATATTTTAGGTTAGTTTAGCTATTTAAGTAAATTTTAATCATCACCTATATGTCAAAATTAATACTAAAAAGCATAAAAATCATAAATAATAATACTCTAATCATATAAGTATAATTTATTTCAAATTATAGTGAATATTCCAAATACAAAGTATAAACATGTTTAGTTCGGTTTAATTGGATAACCAACCGAACCAACCAAACTTAATTTGGTTGGTTTGGTTTTCACTTTTATTGGTTTTAGTTTGGTATAACAAATTTCACCATCGGATAAACCGAACCAACCAAACGCTCACCCATACTGATGGGTTATTTCGTTATCGGCTTGGCAACAAAGAAGAAGAATAGGCAACACTTAATTTTAGTGTAATTAAAAGTTTAATTATATTTTTATTTCTTAATTATGTAATTAATATACAAACCGTTGTAACTTTTTGATCGATGTCCGAATTCAGTGATTTCAGTCACGTTCCGCTCGTATCAGCGAGTACTACATTTCAGGATAGACCAGAAATGAAACAGAGCAAATCAGAATTTGGGGAAAAAATCAGATCCAAATCGTTTAAAATTCAGAAATAAAACTGACGGATTGGAAACCGAAAGTGAGAACTCCTTCTCACTCTATTTATTTTACAGTAAAATATATACTAGGATGCAGATGGTACTTAGCAGCACCCGACACCATTTAATGTACAAACAATGATTGTTTGTTTGAATTGAATGGACTGTATTGTGTTGTGATGTGAAATAAAAATTAAAATATTCATGTGTATGGAATAAAATATTTGAATAATAAAAATATCATTTTTATTGTATATATAATATATATAAAATATTCATGTGTATGGAATAAAATATTTAAATAATAAAAATACCATTTTTATTATATATATAATATTCATGTGTATGGAATAAAATATTTGAATAATAAAAATACCATTTTTATTGTATATATAATATATATATATATAATATTCATGTGTATGGAATAAAATATTTGAAATAAAAATATCATTTTTTTGTATATATAAAATATATAAAATATTCATGTGTATGGAATAAAATATTTGACCAATAAAAATATCATTTTTATTGTATATAGGAATTATATAACATAGTCATGTGTTGAAATAAATATTTATAAACAAATGGGACAATTTGTTTATGTACACCCATTTATCAGATACTGATTGGGACGGTATATTTTACACATCGCCCAACTGCACAAATAAAATCTGTGTTTGTTGATTGAAACCCCACACGGGTATTGGGATGATATTTGACGTATACTAACCCCAATTGTTTAGTTGTATGTCAATCGATGGGCTGACAGACTGTTGTAAGCGTTAATTATTTATATCTAATGCTTACGCAGTTGTGTAGTGCACTCTGGCTGATGGTTAATTGTTAGTCATTATTGTTGTATACATATGATGTTGAAATTCATATAACTGAAATTATATGGTAACTGATTAAGTCTGATTCCAATTCAGAATTAACGAATATTTTTAAATAATATTCAGTGTATAATCAAAATCAGATATTTTGAAAATATTATCATTTTAATATTATACTGATAAAGAATATTCAAATTTGATAAATTGAAATCGTTTTGAAATGAATTTAAAACGAATTTATTAAGGAATATTCAAATTTGATTTGAAATTCGAAATGAAATTGAAATCATTTAAAATGAATTTAAAACGAATTTATTAAGCAATATTCAAATTTGGTTTGAAATTTGAAATGAAATTGGAATCGTTTTGAAATGAATTTAAAACGAATTTATTAAGGAATATTCAAATTTGATTTGAAATGTGAAATGAAGTTAGAATCGTTTTAAAACGAGTTTTTAAAATACGTTTTAAAAGAAAATCGACAAAATATATATTATATATATAATATAATGGCCTGAATAGAATGCGCCACGCCGCGGTAGTTCGCGAATTTCGACCATTGACTTCGAATTGACATTACGGGAGATCTGACTGTCGGATTCTCCTAAAATCGAACCCTTGGGTTCGTATCAAAAAGAGCTTTCCAACGAATATAAGAGATTTGAAATCTAACAGTTGGATTTGGAATTATGTCCAAATCAAATTCGGAAAAGGTCGTTGTAAGTGCAGTTCGATGACCGTTTATGGAAATCGACTGTACGTGACTTGATAAAATTATTAAAAATATTAGTAATTTGTGTAAAATCATAATAAATCATTTGAAAAGAATTGGGATGAAGAATTCCATATTGAAAAGATAAAAAAATATTTTTATCGAAATGAACTAGTTATTAACTAGAATTAAAATCCAATTATTTTTAAATAAATAAATTGGATAGAGAAATGGTTTTAAAAATAACCAGAATTTCCAATATATGAGTTGGAATGGATTTGCATCGAAATCATCTTCGGAATATTTCGATATTGGATTTCGTGATTATACAGATATTGTTAAGGAAATTAGGAAGATATATCATATATCGTTGTTTCCAGTACGATATTTGTCGGTTGCAGAATTTGATATTGAATATAAGCCGATATAATTTCTATTCAAAGCCTTGTATCTAATATCAAATTGGATTTTAGGTTTGTCGTGAATGATGTCTTCATTAACACTGCTCTTAAACTCAGTTGAGAAAAGAATAAATCTTTTAATTAAGATTTAGTGAAATTTTCCAATTAATTAATATTTAATTGGAATTGAATAAAAGAAATGGGATTTTGGGCTTTTCGTGAATGGTGTTTTTATTAACACTATTTTTAAACCTCATGTGAGAATAATAAATTTTTTAACTAAGATTATTGGAGTTTCCAGTCATATTTAGTAACTGGAATAAAAATGGAATGTGAATTGGGTTTATTGTGAACGGTGTTTTTAATGACATTCGTTCTTTAACCCGATTAACAGTGAAATGTGATTTGGAATTTATAAATCTTTTTATTAAAATTCAATGGAATTTTCCAAAGTAAAACTTTCCAATTTAACAAAATAAATTGGAGTGGAATGGAATTCGATTTGGTAATAATAGAAGTGAACTATTGTGGAGGAAGACTGTTACTATATATAGAATTTAAGAGGCTTTGCCGTTATTCCATTTATATTATCGGTTGGATATGGAAGTTTATATCGATTATATATATTGATCTGTTTTCCATGAAGATTCCATTGTTAATGCAATGGGATTTTAGGTTTATCGTGAACTGTGTCTTAAAGGACATTGGTTCCTTAACCCAGTTAAAGATAATATTAATTTCTTAACTTTGAAGAAAATCATTAAGTAATGATTTTTGGAGATTAAAACTCAATTAGAGTTTTAATGAATCTTTAATTAGATTGAAATGTGAATCTGATAACTAAAATTATCAAATTCAAGAAATGATCGAGAATGGAGTATCACCAGTTTTGCTCCAAGCGATAGTTAAATCTTTAATTAGATTTGAACGTGAAATGGTAATTAATTTTACCGATGACACCATGGCGTTAGATATGGAGTATTACCAGTTTTGCTCCATGTGATGAATAGGTTGGGATTGGGAAATTAAACAAATGATTACTTCGGTAAGGTGCGCAAATCCGACTAGTTTGGATAAACCTTAATTTGGTTTGAATTGATATCCAAAGGAAGATTAAAGAATAAATTTAAAGAATTTATCTTTGATAAAATTAATGGGAACCTTTCCCAAAGGAAATGAATATTTAAACAAAAGAATATTTAAAATTGGAATAAGGCGTATGTTGTGTTTTTGTAGCATTTGATTATTATATATGCGAGTTATTCGGAAAGATCGGGTTTATCCTATTCTGAATAACTGAATCGGCGATGAGTCGACGATAAAGACGGTGGTTGAAGACCGGAGGTCTTCACATCGTTTGGATGATTACAGATGTCTTGATTGGGCTGTACACCCAAGACGAGGTAATAAGTTGTGATCGTCCAGACGTATATGGAGATCGACTGGATATGCGAGGACCTCTCTCTTGTATTGGACATATAGGACGAGGAATAAGGTGCCTCCGGTTTCGTTCAGACCCAGAATGAACTTGTAAATGGATGTGTGTCTGACATTGGATTTTATTCTATGTTAATTGATCTCTATTATATATATATATATATATGTTTGGTGGCAGAGAATATATTCGCTTGCCTAACGCCCTTCTCAAAGACGTACGAGCTCAGAGGTTATATATCGATAGACATCAATCGCATGGCGTGAATTGCCTGTGTGGCATGCTGAGATGGAAATGATCAAGGCTTATGTTGAAAAGAAGAGTCTTTTGGTTGATGATCAAAGCACGGCTTTAATATAGCATAGCTTTGTGTATAACGTTAATTCGCGAGCCTTACACCCGGTGTGTACCTGAAACAGGAGAGGACTTCAGGGAAATGGACATATGCTAGTTTCTAGCAAGGAGTGGTGTCATGGTATGGGGTCTAGACATTTTACTCATGTGGAAATTGCATATTATTTGATGGATAGCGAGGCGTCTCGGATATATCGGTTACTACGAAGCTGATGGATATTAAGTCATCTGGCTCATTTATTCCCCATAGGGCAGGCTAGCATATAGTTTATGGTATTATTAACCCGCCAAGTGTGGGCCGGCCTTAACGATCCAAGGTGCAGTTGTGGTTGTTCCTGAGGCTCGGGCAAGACAGTCTCGAAGCGGTAAGGACGATCCCTTGCCTTAGTTCAAAGATAGAAATCCAACTTCCAATACATGACTTTGTGGTTTTAATTGTAGAGCCTAGAATTGGCGACATGATAGATGGTACCTATTCGGCCTAGGATTGATACATTTTGAAAGTTGTTTTATACACTATGCACTTATAATAGTATCAAATGATTTGTTTTAAACGTACAAAGCATATTTGGCTATTATAAGGGAAAACCCGATCCTCCTACTTGCGTTGCATTGTGTGATGGGATCTGGGTTTTATAATAGCTTCATTTTTTCAAAAAGCATTGCGCTGTTTATTTTATACACTGGTATTCTCGGGAGGAAACTCGTTCTGTGTTATACGGCGTGGTCCCTTGATTTACTTTATTTTTAAAGTAAAGATTTAAGAACTGTTTTAGTTCTCACACCAGTCACATGACTGACCTGGAGTTTATTGTTTTAACCCAAACTCTGGGTGCCACGGGAAGCTAGTAGTTTTCGGTTTGCAGATTTATTCTTATAGGATCCTGGTTTACGACTGGAGATATATTCAGAAAGCTCTGTATTTGTTTCAGTTGTGTTATGTATTATTTTTCCGCTACATTGTAATTTAAATCTTTGATATTTTTCTGATGTATAATATTTATTCATACTTTGTATATTCTTGTACGCTGATGTAAATAGTTGTAATAAGCAATGAAATGGTCTTCTGTTTGTGTTTTGATTTGTCATGTTCCCAACTTAATCCGGGCTTTAATTTACGTGGAAGTTCGGATCGTTTCATTTTGGTATCAGAGCTTTGGTTTACAGAGCTCGAGAACATGACACATTAGAACCGAATGCAAGAATTCATTAAAGATTGGATTAGTAATATCCAATGAGAATGACTCGTTAGAGATAGGATCAGTAGTATCCTAGAAATAGTGTGAAGAGTAGAGGTTTTAAAATAAAAATGAAAAAAAAATTGTTTTGAAGATTTAAACCACTTTATACGTATTTGAATATTTATTTTATATTAAAGTTGGATAATCGAGTATATAAAGATTTTGCATATACGCCTTGCAAACGTATATTCAAAGTTTTAATATACTGGATGGATATAGAATCACACTCTAGTCGCCCGGGCATAATTCTGATGATGAAGTATACCATCACCAATATTTATTTTCGAGTGACAAAAGTGGGATACCTATATATTTCCAATTGACTGGTGTGAGAACCAAAACTAGATAGGGTCTATTGTTGTGACTTGGCATCAAAAATGGATTTTTATATATATAAAATTATGAATTTGAAAATTTAATCAACTAATTGATTGCTAATTATGTTGTTTGATTATTGGTTTGATAAATTAATATTTTTAACCATTAAGCCAAATTGTATCAAATATTAAGCTGAATTGAAAATTATTAAAAATTGCATGCATATATATGTATATACATTGAACAGGTCATAGCAGGGAAGCTAAGCAGAGGAATAAAATTGTATGCCCGACAAATAGGTACATGTTTACTATATTTCTTGGGTTTGGATGATTTTATGAGCCGACTGGCTTTTTCTTTTTCTTTTTGGATGGTAAGGGCTCTATGTGGCTAGTTGAGGTTTTAAATGTCTTCCCGTACAAAGGAGGCTATGGCGAATTTTTTCAAAAATTTAGGGTGTTAGCCAAATTTTGGAAGAATTGGAAAATTCTTAGATACTGAAAAGTTGAAGAATGAAAGCCAAACTGAAAGTTGAGTTGATTAGTTAAACAACGTTTAGATCCGTTCCTTATCGAGGATGAAAAGATTTTAAATGAGGGAGATTGTAATAACCCGGAAAATCAGAACTAATTTAAATTTTTTATTTTGGCTATTTTAATGAATTTTGAATATTTAAAATGATTTATTTTAAACAATAATGACCAGAAATTTATTTTGAATAGAATTAGAATGTATAAATTTATTTAAATCAAAGTTAGAATATAAATATTTATTTTAATTATAAAAGGAATTGGAAATGGCGCGGCAGTTTGAAAATTCGATTTCAAATTTCAAATGAATGTACAGGATTCAAAATAAATCGGATTTTAGTGAAACCAGAAATATTTGAATCTATTTGAAAATATCTTTGCAACAATATGAAAAATCCATATTTCATAGTGGGAATAAAAAGTTATGTCCAGTTGAAAATTCAAAGTAGTCGCTATGGAATTTATATAATATATATCTCATAAAAATAGCGATTTTGCAAATGACCTCCGTTTTCGACGAGACCACTTTTGTTGGATCCAGAATGTCAAATTATTGCTTGATTCCAATTTTCATAATTTTTGGAATCAATAAGTGAGCGTGGTGAATTTAAACGTGTTTGGTTAATTCAGTTTGAATTTAATCGACTGGAAAATGACCGTTTTTCAAACGGTCTCCAATTTGACCACATTAGTTTTGTTAGGAATGTATCATTAAAACATAGCTAGATTTATTTTTCTGGGATTTTTGGAGTCCGTATGTGCCCCAGTAAATTAAAATGTGTTTTTGAATTTAAAATATAATGATTTATATTTTGAATTTAGCGGGAACTGATCGTAACAGCCGAATTGGGTTACAAAACATATCCCACTATGTCCGGAATGGGGGTATTTAGCTGGGGCGACAGTCATCGGAGTTCGGATGCGGAACGAATTAATTAGAGAATTAAATATAATAAAAAAAAAATATAAATACCCTCCAATTAAAAACCCTAGCTCATAAACAACGGCCGCTGCCCCCTATTAAAAATTGACGGCGGATTTAGTTGATTCTTTCTCCTCTCCTATCTTCAAATCCACGAAAAAATACAATGATTCACCAAAACAAAATTGTTAAGCTTTTCTTGACCTTTAAAATGATATGGCGATGATTTGTTATTACGGACGGAGGCGGCGAAAATTTGAGCCCAAAGGCACTGACGTCAGGCCCGATTTACGAGGGTAGGGGCACACCGAGCTCCGCCGGACTCTTGCCGATGGTGGCGGCGCCCAAGCCCTACGTCGTGAGCTGTTCAGATCAAGATCCGAGGCGTTGGTTCGGATGCAAGATGAAACCCTAGGAATTGACTGATGGGTTATTTCGTTATCGGCTTGGCAACAAAGAAGAAGAATAGGCAATGCTTAATTTTAGTATAATTAAAATTTTAATTATATTTTTATTTCTTAATTATGTAATTAATATGCAAACCATTGTAACTTTTTGATACGTTGTCCGAATTCAGTGATTTCAGTCACGTTGCGCTCGTATCTGCGAGTACTACATTTTAGGATAGACCATAACAGAAATAGAGCAAATCAGAATTTGGAAAAAAATCAGATCCAAACCGTTCAGGAACTCAGAAATAAAACTGATAGAGTGGAAACCGAAGGTGAGAACTCCTTCTCACTCTATTTATTTTACAGTAAAATATATACTAGGATGCAGACGGTGCTTAGCAGTACCCGACACCATTTACTATACAAACCAGGATTGTTTGTTTGAATTGAATGGACTGTATTGTATTGTGATGTGAAATGAAAATGAAAATATTCATGTGTATGAAATAAAATATTTAATAATAAAAATATCATTTTTATTTTATATATAATATGTATAAAATATTCATGTGTATGGAATAAAATATTTGAATAATAAAAATATCATTTTTATTATATATATAATATATATAAAATATTCATGTGTATGGAATAAAATATTTGAATAATAAAAATATCATTTTTACTGTATATATAATATATATAAAATATTCATGTGTATGGAATGAAATATTTGAATAATAAAAATATCATCTTTGTTGTATATATAATGTATATAAAATATTAATGCGTATGGAATAAAATATTTGAATAATAAAAATAGCATTTTTATTGTATATATAAAATATTCATGTGTATGGAATAAAATGTTTGAACAATAAAAATATCATTTTTATTGTATATAGGAACTCTATGACATAGTCATGTGTTGAAATAAATATTTATAAACAAATCGGATGATTTGTTTATGTACACCCATTTATCTAATACTGATTGGGATGATATATTTTACACAACGCCCAACTGCACAAATAAAATCTGTGTTTGTTGATTGAAACCCCACACGGGTATTGGGATGATATTTAACGTACATTAACCCCAATTGTTTAGTTGTATGTCAATCGAAGGGTTGACAGACTATTTTAAGTGTTAATTATTTATATTTAATGCTTATGCAGTTGTGTAGTGCACTCTGGCTAATGGTTGATTGTTTGTCATTATTATTGTATACATGTAATGTTGAAATCCATATAACTAAATTTATATGGTAATTAATTGAGTCTGATTCCAATTCAGAATTAACAAATATTTTTAAATAATATTCAGTGTATAATCAAAATCAGGTATTTTGAAAATATTATCGTTTTAATATTATAATGATAAGGAATATTCAAATTTGATTTGAAATTTGAAACGAATTTGAAATCATTTTGAAATGAATTTAAAATGAATTTATTAAGGAATATTAAAATTTGATTTGAAATTTGAAATGAAATTGAAATCTTTTTAAAATGAGTTTAAAACAAATTTATTAAGAAATATTCAAATTTGATTTGAAATGAAATTGAAATCATTTTAAAATGAATTTAAAACTAATTTATTAAGGAATATTCAAATTTGATTTGAAATTTGAAATGAAGTTAGAATCGTTTTAAAACGAATTTATAAAATAAGTTTTAAATGGAAATCGACGAAATATATTATATATATATATATAATATAATGGCCTGAATAGAACACGCCGCGCCGCAGCAGTTCGCGAATTTCGGCTATTGACTTCGAATTGACATTACGGGAGATCCGACTGTCGGATTCTCCTAAAACCGGAACCGTTGGGTTCGTATCGAAAAGAGCTTTCCAACGAATATAAGAGATTTGAAATCTAATGGCTGAATTTGGAATTATATCCAAATCAAATTTGGAAAAGGTCGTTGTAAGTGCAGTTTGAAGACGTTTATGGAAATCGATTGTACGGTCCTTGATAAAATTATTAAAAACATTAATAATTTGTGTAAAATCATAATAAATGATTTGGAAAAAATTGGGATGAAAAATTCCATATTTGAAAAAATAAAAATATATTTTTATCGAAATGAACTAGTTATTAACTAGTATTAAAATCCAATTATTTTTAAATGAATAAATTTGATTGAGAAGTAGTTTTAAAAATAACCAAAATTTCCAACATAGGAATTGGAATGGATTTGCATCGAAATCATCTTCAGAATATTTTGATATTGGATTTCGTGATTATATAGATATTATTATGGAAATTTGGAAGATATATTATATATCGTTATTTCCAATACGATATTTGTTGGTTGCAGAATTTGATATTGAATATAAGCCGATATAATTTCTATTCAGAGCCATGTATTTAATATCAAATTGGATTTTGGGTTTGTCATGAATGGTGTCTTCATTAACACTGTTCTTAAACCCAGTTAAGAAAAGAACTCTTTTATTAATATTTAATTAATTAATATTTAATTGGAATTGAATAAAAGAATTGGCATTTCGGGTTTGTCTTGAATGGTGTTTTTATTAACACTGTTCTTAAACCCCGTGTGAAAAGAATAAATCTTTTAACTAAGATTATTAGAGTTTCCAGTTATATTTAGTAACTGGAATAAAAATGGAATGTGAATTGGGTTTATTGTGTATGGTGATTTTAATGACATTCGTTCTTTAACCCGATTAACAGTGAAATGCGATTTGGAATTTATAAATATTTTTATTAAGAATAAATGGAATTTTCCAAAGTAAAATTTTCCAATTTAACAAAATAAATTGAAATGGAATGGAATTCGATTTGATAATAATCAAAGTAAACTTCTGTGGGGGAAGACTTTAACTATGTATGAAATTTAAGAGGCTTTGTCGTTATTCCATTTATATTATCGGTTGGATATGGAAGTTTATATCGATTATATATATTGATTTGTTTTCTGTAAAGATTCCATTGTTAATGGAATGGGATTTCGGGTTTGTCGTGAACTGTGTCTTAAAGGATATTAGTTCATTAACCCAATTAAAGATAAGATTAATTTCATAACTTTGAAGAAAATCATTAAGTAATGATTTTTGGAGATTAAAACTAAATTAGAGTTTTAATGAATCTTTAATTAGATTGAAATGTGAATCTGATAACTAAAATTATCAAATTCAAGAAATGATCGCGAATGGAGTATCACCAGTTTTGCTCCAAGCGATAGTTAAATCTTTAATTAGATTTGAATGTGAAATGGTGATTAGTTTTACCGATGACACTGTAGCATTAGATATGGAGTATTACCAGTTTTGCTCCATAGGATGAATAGGTTGGGATTGGGAAAATAAACAGATGATTGCATCGGTAAGGTGCGCTAAACCCAACTAGTTTGGATAAACCTTAATTTGGCTTGAATTGATATCCAAAGGAAGATTAAAGAATAAATTTAAAGAATTTATCTTTGATAAAATTAATGGGAACCTTTCCCAAAGGATATGAATATTTAAATAAAGGAATATTCAGAATTGGAATGAGGCGTATGTTGTGTTTTATAGCATTTGTTTATTATATACGTGAGTTATTTGGAAAGATCGGGTTTATCCCATTCTGAATAACTGAATCGACGATGAGTCGACGACGAAGACGATGGTGGAAGACCGGAGGTCTTCACATTATTTGGATGATTAATGATGTCTTGATTGGGCTGTACACCCCAGATGAGGTAATAAGTGGTGATCGTCCAGACGTACTTGGAAATCGACCGGATATGCAAGGACCTCTCTCCTGTATTGGACATATGGGATGAGGAATAATGTGCCTCCGGTTTCATTCAGACCCAAAACGAACTTGTAAACTGATGTGTGTCTGATATTGGATTTTATTCTGTGTTGATTGATCTCTATTAAATACATACCTGTTTGGCGGCAGAGAATTTATTCTCTTGCATAATTCCCTTCTCTGAGACGTATGAGCTCAGAGGTTATATATCAATAGACATCAGTCGCATGGTGTGAATTGCCTGTGTGGCATGCTGAGATGCAAATGATCAAGGCTTATGTTGAAAAGAAGAGTCCTGTGGTTGATGATCAAAGCACGACTTTAATATAGCATAGCTTTGTGTATAGCGTTAATTCGTGAGCCTCACACCCCGGTGTGAACCTAAAACAGGAGAGGACTTCAGGGAAATGGACATATGCTAGTTTCTAGCTAGTAGTGGTGTCATGGTATGGGGCCCAGACATTTTACTCATGTGGATATTGCATATTATTTGATGGATACCGAGGCACCTTGTATATATCGGTTACTACGAAGCCGATGGATATTAAGTCATCTGGCTCATTTATGCCCCCATAGGGCAGGCTAGCATATAGTTTATGGTATTATTAACCCGCTAAGTATGGGCCGGCCCTGACGATCCAAGGTGCAGTTGCGGCTGTTCCTGAGGCTTAGGCTTGACAGTCTCAAAGCGGTAAGGATGATCCCTTGCCTTGGTTCACAGATGGAAATCCAACTTCCAATACGTGACTTCGTGGTTTTAATTGTAGAGCCTAGTATTGGCGACCTGATAGACGGTACCCATGCCACCTAGGATTGATACATTTATATTTGAAGTTGTTTTATACACTATGCACTTATAGTAGTATCAAATGATTTGTTTTAAACGTACCAAGCATATTTGGCTATCATAAGGGAAAACCCTATCCTCCGGCTTGCGTTGCATTGTGTGATGGGACCTAGGTCTTATAATAGCTTCATTTTTTCAAAAAGCATTGCAATGTTTGTTTTATGCACTGGTATTCTCGGGAGAAAACCAGTTCTGTGTTAAACGGCATGGTCCCTTGATTTACTTTATTTTTAAAGTAAAGATTTAAGAACCGTTTTAGTTCTCAAACCAGTCACATGACTGATCTGGAGTTTACTTTTAACGGCAGCTAGTAGTTTTGGGTTTGCAGATTTATTCTTACAGGATCGTGGTTTATGACTGGAGATATATTCGGAAAGCTCTATATCCATATATTTGTTTCAGTTGTGTTATGTATTATTTCTCCGCTGCATTATAATTTAATTCTCTGATATTTTTCTGATGTATAATATTTATTCATACTCTGTATATTCTTATACTCTGATGTAAATTGTTGTAATAAGGAATAAAATGCTCTTCTATTTGTGTTCTAATTTATTGTTTTCTCAACTCAATCCAGGCTTTCCATTACGGGGAAGTTCGGCTCGTTTCAGGAGTTTGCTTAAATACATAATGCATAATCAAGCTAATCTGATTATCGTCGATGATGATAATCATGTCATGGAAGTGGAGGAAGAATCAGAGGAAGAACCAGAAGAGGAAGAAGAAATGATGGAGGGAGAAGAACAACAAGAGGCTCAACCAACGATTACGGAAGAAGACGATAAGGTTGAGTGTGTAGGAGAGGTTTTATTTGATCAAAATGGGAATGTGATTGAAAAGAATGGAGAATTTTGTCTCCATTATCCAAATTGTCCAATGCACAAATCTTTTATTTACAAATAATTAAGTATTTATGGGTTTTCTTGTTCTTTCGTTTTATTCCGTTTTTACGATAAATCGTATTTGTATAAATTTGTGTAATTGTACAAATTCGTGTTTAATAAAATTGCCATTTATGTTTATGGTTTAAGTAGTTATAACTCTATAAACATAAAAATATAGATATAAGATTAAAGATTGGGTAAGTTACTTAAGTTCTATTCAGAAAGTTATACAATTTAGGGGGAGTACCTTTAGGTTTTCTTTTTGATAATGCAAAAGGGGGAGAAATTATAAAATAGACATAGTTTATAAGATTCTTATAGATAGGTGGAGTATTAGTGTGACGGCCCGCCCCGCACCAACCGACATTTACTCCAAAAGTGCGCTGCACACATGTCCAATTAGCACGGGACGGATCGTCAGAAGAAAAGGAAGAAGAGAATGAGCTAATCAAGGAACCTGTAGAATGTCTCACAGCACATGGAACAAAATATAATAATAACGTACTTGACAAAAAACAGGTGAGACAGTGCATAAGCTGAAAATAAACTAACATAGCAGCGGAAAATCCAAGTACAACTTATGATCCAAAGCCAACATTATTACAACTTTTCAAACTCTCAAAAGCAAAAGCAAGATAAAGGAGGTACACTACTAATGCCCAAGTAGCGACCACCAACGACACAGGGAGAATATCTATATATCGTACGTGGAAGCCTCCTTCTCGCCTCCGAATCAGCTACTCGCGCATCACCAGCTAACCTGTCTCTAGTCTGCTCGTATGAGCACCCAGAGTAATAAGAGGAGACATAAAACTTTGGGTCAGACATAAAGCCTGGTATGAGCGATAAGCATCTAAACAGAACAATAACAGGTAGACTAAAACATACCTGAACCTGGACCTGCAACCAAAGAGTTAGCACTACATACTGTACAACACTCTAAGGTGCCATTTCAAATGGTGTAAAGATAACGAGGGTGGGGGTGTGCATGTCATAGTGATGTCAAACAATCAAGCATAGCAATCATCCTCACATCCCTCACTCAGTGCGTAAAGCATACGATATCCACTACTTTGGTCACCTAATACTTTAGGCCATGACGGAATCAAATCCCGTGTAACTATCACTACAAGCCCACTATCCATCTCTCAGTGGTGAACCAAAGTTATGAATACCGACAACCACTTTGCACACGTCCCGCAGCAAAGCCCAACCATGAAGTGAACTCATTAGTTCCCAACTGGATCCTGAGCTCTAACTTCCATTTGGACTACCTCTGAATCTCGGGTTTTGGTCATCATCTTCATCTGGGTCGGTCTTCACTTCACCTTGCTTCGGATCGTGGTTATCACCCTCGCTCGGGTCGGATCGTGGTCTTCACTTCAAGTCCAAGCATCTCGGATCGGGTCGGTCGTGCTCCCTCCATCGGATCGAGTCATTCCATACGGATCGGGTCGCACCATCGGTTCGTGGCTTCTGAAGTGGATCGGGTCGGTCGGTCAAGAACCTTTCATTCTGGTCGGTTTTCATCATCTCTACCCTGGTCGGTCAGTATTGCCCCCTGGTCGGTAGAACACTTCACCATTCCTAGTCGGTCATACTTCACCATCCCTGGTCAGTCGGTATTGCCCCCTGGTCGGTCGAACACTTCACCATTCCTGGTCGGTCGTACGATGCCAGGGTCGGTCGGTCCTCCTTCACCATTTCTGGTCGGTTCAGAAACTCGGGTCGGTCAAACCCCCCCGGTCGGTTATCTCGACCCCAAATCTGCACCATTTCAGCAAGCTATTTTCGCCTCTCGACGGCGTTTTCGACCAATCTAACACTTCTAATCAATCACAAAGCATACCATACAGTCATAGAAACATAGAGAATCAACCACAAACATCAAAACATCAATATGATAGGTTAATATGGATCAAACATACGCAAAACCCCATATTTCCCCTTAAGCATGTTTAGGTGAAACTAATGATGTGATTAGCAAAACTTAACCAAATTAACCCAAATTCATATCAGAGGCATAAAATGATGTTTTAGAATTTTAGGAATTTTTCTAGATTTTTCTGAGCCATAATTTCGCTAATCTTCGCTAATTACCATAATTAGCCGTAATTAGTGAAAAACAATGCAAATCACTCACCTTAGCCACATACAAAACTTAGATCTGAAATAAATTTCTGATTTGGTGAAGATCCCAATGCAAAACAGCAGCTCTAATCTTGATTTGGTGAAGATCTCCCTTGATTTGATGTTGCTAATCCCAATCTTCAAGTTGCTAATGGTTTGGAGGTGATTTAGAGGTTGGAGGCCATTTTTAGGGTTTCTTGGAGATAAGTGGAGGCTAGAAAACTGAAATGGAATGATTCTCTAACTCATTTCAGCCTCCCCATAACCCTAATCCCGAGATGGGTTATGGGCTCATTCACTAATCACCCTATTTGGCCCGGTTAAGCAGTTTTTCACCTTCCAAACCTTATTTCAGCCATATCTCCCAAACGGTAAGTCCGTTTTTCACATGTGACCACTCTACGGAAGGGTAAACCATCAAACGAATCTAATGGAAGTGGTTTCAGGTCAAAATTCCTTTCCAGTCAAAAGTTATGGCCAAAACAAGATCAGCTAGGGGCAAAATGGTCATTTAAAAATCGGCAAAAATCATGAATATGGGAAATGACTCTAATAGATGTTTCCCAAAGTTCCATGTCCATACGACTTCATATGGGAAATAAATAAATACTCTACGATCCTCCGATGCATAGAATGCGGGTTGTTACATTCTGCCCTCCCCCCCCCCCCCCCCTTAAGAAATTTCGCCCCCGAAATTCCCTAACCAAAACACACAAAGGGTCCCGCATGCCTATCAACCATATGACAACAATCAACATGCAAAACAAGTCTATCCTAGCATGCGGTTTACTAACAAGGGAAGAAACTATCACTATCAAAACCTTACCAGGCAAAGAGTTCTGGATACTTCTTCCTTATATCCTCCTCTGTTTCCCAAGTACAGTCTTTTTCATTCCCACCCCACTGGACTTTGACTAATTTCACTGCCTTCCTTCGAAGCTGCTTCGTATCGTCCCCAACAATACGCATAGGTTTGCGGTTCTCAACCGCCTCGGGTTCAACCTCAATATCGTCCAACTGATCTGGTGAAATAGCCATATTAGGGCCTTGCACAAACTTCCTTAACTGGGAAACATGAAATACGTTGTGAACTCCCGCCATCTTGTCAGGTAGCTCTACTTCATACGCCAAATTCCCAACTTGCTCGAGGATTGGGAATGGACCAACAAATCTTGGTGCTAACTTACCTCTCCAACCAATCCGAATCACATTCTCAATGGAGAGATCTTGACGAACACCAAGTCGTTAACGAAGAATTTCAAATCTCTTCGTCTCTTATCGAGATAAGTCTTCTGCCTATCTTGGGTAGCCTTCATTCTCTAATATACAATTCACTCAAATACCATCATGACCTGACCTAGTCCTTGGTAAACTATCAATATAATCCATTTGAGACTTGTTCTCATTTCCATTTAGGAATTTCTAATGGTTGTAACAAACCACTAGGCTTCTTTTGCTCAGCTTTTACTAACTGGCAATTTATGCATTTGGACATAAACTTCCCAACGTCTTTCTTTATCCTTTCCCAGTAGTAGATCTGCTTACATCTTGTCACCACTGGGATGTATAGTCAATTTCGAGTGATGATATGCTCTAAGCACTTCATCTCTCAGTCCATCTACGTTGGGTACAACTAGTCCCTTATTCTTTCGAAGCCACCCTTCTCGATCAAATCCTTACTTGATCATTCCCTTTCCATCGATACCCATCTATACCCTAGAGACGGTTTCCAATAGATTAGGATCATCCTTCTAACTGGAACCAATCCACTCAATCAAAATCGATCTAATCGTCAAGCTTACTAGCGTTTCTGAATCCAATTCACTCTTGGGTCTGAAATCATATCCTGTGATATACTCTAGTTGCTTCTATCCTAGAAACATAACCCCTAAACTGGCATGTCTCCTACTCAACGCAACTATTATCGTACCCAAACCCTTTACTATTATCACTCTGCCCCATGGAGTCATGGTGACTCCACTACACTGATCCATAGCCACTAGTCCTTTACTATGTCCACTCTGCCCCATGAAGTCATAACAACTCCACTGCACTGGCTCATAGCCTTACTAATCCTTTACTATGTCCACTTTGCCCCTCAAGTCATGACGACTCTACTGCACTGGCTCATAGTCCTACTACAATCACTTTGTTCCCCATCACTGGAACCCTACTGGTGATAGTCTACTCAAGGGAAGAAAAATAGGAACAACATAGCAACCATAACATCCATCGAACAAGCCCTACCTATCGCCTGCTAAACTCATAAACACATCGACACCTACATGACTGGTCTAACCAATCCCAATATGTTGATTCTAGTATGTATGGTCCAACCAACATCAATAACTAATGGAAGCCCAACCTCCATACATACACCGATGCCTACTTGACTGGTCCAACCAATCCCAGGCCAATGGAAGCCCCGCCTCCCTACGGACTACCGTACGTCCAACATACGTTTATCCTCCAAGGATAACTAGATCACGTCCAACGGATCCAAGGTAACGGGCGTCCCCAGATACCCCTGCTTTTAGTCCGCCTAAAATACTTGATTCCAACCCAAGTCTATCCATTGTCTTGCTGCCCTCTCGAGTCCAACCCAAGCCGAATCCAATTCCTTGCAGCCTTCTCGAGTCCAACTCGAGTCAATCTATAACTCATACCCAGTCTTCAGTATCCATTAGTGACAAACTCTAGTCCAACGTGAGTCGTCTCCCTATTCGTTGCATCTCCAAGATCAACGAACACCCATTTTCTTTTACGAGTTCAAGTCCAACTTGAATTGCCCTAATCTTCGTTGTATCTTCCATGATCAACGAACACATCCTATTCCTTCAAAGTTCTACTATCCAATAGAGAACATCAACATAGGGTCTTAAACAATCCATTACTTTGCATCTTTCCCGAGTCCCACTCGAGCAATCTCATAACCCTATCGAGTCTAACTCTGGGCAGTCTATACCATTGAACAATCTCATCATGTTCCGTCTGCCCATCACTCCTCGAGTAAACCAAGATATCATCCAATGAAAAATCACAACAACTATTTACTCCTCACGTAAACCATCCTAGTCAAAATCAACATTCCCTAAGCACAAGCCCAAAGGCCTAAACCAATATCAGACAAGCACCCAAGGAACATCTCCTCCGAGTTCGGACAATCCACGTGAGGTGATACTAGAAAAACAATCTAGCACTGGAGCACTCATTTGCCTCCCAGAGACAACTAGAACTTATTACAACGATAACCTCTTGACTTCTTAACTCCAGTTTCTATCGCCATCACTAGGTAGGTACCTAATACCACCCTATTCATTTGGAGTAGATCGACTCCCCAAAATAATGCTAAACCCAGTAAAGCCTAAACAAAGAAAACACAAACATACATCCATGACTCGATAAGACCACGTTACGACAAATCATGCTAAGGTTAGTCGAACCACCAATCTGGTTCGTCACAACTAGAGGTCTATCGACTATCTCGGGTTTGTCAAACAATACCCGAACAGAAACATCTTAAATAGAAAGCATACCTTCTATAACGACACCCTTTCCCTTCTGCGCCGCACTTGGAGCATTCGACGAAGAAAGAACAGCGTTGATAGCATATGCTTTCACAATCTGCTTCTCCCTAGGAGGTTGTGGGCAATCATCCTTGTGATGTCCCGTCTGGCCGCAGTTAAAGCACTTCCTCTCCCCAGGCTTTTCTCGACAATCTCTGGCATTGTCGCCCTTCTTGCCACAACTAAAGCATTCGCCATCTTTCTTATTTTTCTTATTCTGACCATCCTTGATCGGGTTCTGCTTCCTCTTGTTCTGGGAATTCTTCTTGCCTTCACCGCCTGCTTGCGGCTTTGGCTCCTCTACAGATGCAATAACAACTTCGGTTTTTGACTTAGGGAAAAGGCTCTCTGACCTTAATGCCTTTCCAACAATAGACTTGAACGTCTCATCGATATAGTTTATAAGTCTTTCCCCCAAGTACCCATCCAAGCCAGTTATGAACTTCTCGTTCTTCTTTTCGACTGTATCGATAAGGGACCATCCATATTTCGATAAAGTGTCGAATTCAGCGATATACTCCGAGACTGCTCTACCGTTCTGCTTAAGCTCCAAGAACTTCCGGAACAGTTCTGATTTATGAGCAGCTGGAATAAACTTATCACAAAAGCGAGTCTTAAACTGATTCCAAATAACTTGACCTTCTGGAGTAGCTATACTAATGGCATTCCACCAATTCATCGCTCGCCCTTGCAGTTGACGAGACGCTAGCCTTCTTTTCATCGCATCCTCGATACCTAAGTCGTCGAAGATACGATCACAGATATCCAACCAGTCCTGAACATCTGTGGCCGACTCCATTCCGTGGAACGGCTTCCCACCAAGGTTAGTGTAATCCTTGCACAACATGGCGAAATCGACCCTAGGCGCTTGCACTACTGGACCACCACCATTTCCGGGATTGGGAGCTGCCCCTTGAACATCCCTAAGCATCTCCCTCATGAAGTTGGTGAAAATTGTCCTCATGTCAGGAGCATTCCCATGGTTGGTCCCTCTACCAGCACCCCTGGTGTCTCTACTCATCGTTCAACCTGTAAAGAGAAAACGATTAACGACCCCATAGTGGTGCTAGTGTAGTACGACTTCATTCTTATACTACTAATAGTGTATATATATATAGCTTTTGAAAACCAAAGTAATCACAAATACGCGCTCTCATATACGTACTATCTCTCCCTCATATCTTTCCCTAGGTTAACTACGCAACCTAGAGCTCTGATACCAAGTGTGACGGCCCGCCCCGCACCAACCGACATTTACTCCAAAAGTGCGCTGCACACATGTCCAGTTAGCACGGGACGGATCGTCAGAAGAAAAGGAAGAAGAGAATGAGCTAATCAAGGAACCTGTATAATGTCTCACAGCGCATGGAACAAAATATAATAACAACGTACTTGACATAAAACAGGTGAGACAGTGCATAAGCTGAAAATAAACTAACATAGCAGCGGAAAATCCAAGTACAGCTTATGATCCAAAGCCAACATTATTACAACTTTTCAAACTGTCTCAAAAGCAAAAGCAAGATAAAGGAGGTACACTACTAATGCCCAAGTAGCGACCACCAACGACACAGAGAGAATATCTATATATCATACGTGGAAGCCTCCTGCTCGCCTCCGAATCAGCTGCTCGCGCATCACCAGCTAACCTGTCTCTAGTCTGCTCGTGTGAGCACCCAGAGTAATAAGAGGAGACATAAAACTCTGGGTCAGACATAAATCCTGGTATGAGCGATAAGCATCTAAACAGAACAATAACAGGTAGACTAAAACATACCTGAACCTGGACCTGCAACCAAAGAGTTAGCACTACATACTGTACAACACTCTAAGATGCCATTTCAAATGGTGTAAAGATAACGGGGGTGGGGTGTGCACATCATAGTGATGTCAAACAATCAGGCATAGCAATCATCCTCACATCCCTCACTCAGTGCGTAAAGCATACGATATCCACTACTTTGGTCACCTAATACTTTAGGCCATGACGGAATCCAATCCCGTGTAACTATCACTACAACCTCATTATCCATCTCTCAGTGGTGAACCAAAGTTATGAGTACCGACAACCCCTTTGCACACGTCCCGCAGCAAAGCCCAACCATGAAGTGAACTCATTGGTTCCCAACTGGATCCTGAGCTCTAACTTCCATTTGGACTACCTTTGCATCTCAGGTTTTGGTCATAATCTTCATCCGGGTCGGTCTTCACTTCACCTTGCTTCGGATCATGGTCATCACCCTCGCTCGGGTCGGATCGTGGTCTTCACTTCAAGTCCAAGCATCTCGGATCGGGTCGGTCGTGCTCCCTCCATCGAATCGAGTCGTTCCATACGGATCGGGTCGCACCATCGGTTCGTGGCTTCTGAAGTGGATCGGGTCGGTCGGTCTAGAACCTTTCATTCTGGTCAGTTTTCATCATCTCTACCCTGGTCGGTCAGTATTTGAAACACCCCACCTCCGTTAGGGTCACTCTCAAAGGGAATGCCCTAATTTTGGTGGAGGTTTATAAGTACAAGTCACAGATATACAAGACAGATATAAGAACACATATTTGTAAACAGCGGAAGAACAACAAACTTTTATTTCATGAAGTCAAATACGTGTCACAAAACATCACCATGATTGTCTTACATCCTTTCCAAAAACATAACATAACATTTTCATAATCTGTCTTGAGTACATTATTTAAAGAAGCATGAATAAAACATAGATAAACTGCAAAGGCCCCATAGCGGTTGTCCCAAGCCATAGTTCAAAAACAGGAAAGTCCAAGCAATACATTTCTCTTCTTCAAGCTGGATGTTGAGGTTGATCAAGCTGCTGTGTTCCCTCCCTGAGGACCTGGGGGGGGGAAACGGAAGAAAGAAGACGAAAGAAAAATAGAGTCAGACATAAAGCCTGAGTAAGTCTAGTACTACTTTGTCTATGAATAAAGAACTGGGTATGATAAGTAAAACAGGAAGTGGGCAAACACTATGAACTTGGTTAAGTTATCTAGGGTCGAATATACTATCGTACCCCATGTTAATCTCTGAACCCATATAAACTAGTTTCCAATTTACATCCCAAAATCAGGGTGATGTGATTCATTCTACGATGATCGGCTCCTACTCGCATAGTTACATGTGGCTTACGGCCCCCGATGTCTGTAGTTACCTATGCTGGTCCCACCATGGGGTGTATCAAGTCCCATAGTGGCAACCCGACACAACCTTAGAGTGCAAAGGTATGCTACTGGTGTCCAGTGCTTTATTTTTCTGCGCCGGAGTGCGTGCACGCCCGCACACCGTTAGAACCTACACTGCTACACCACCGCCGTCGATTTGACCTCTTACAATCAGCCCAGTAATCGTGCCCCACCCTGCCTAGTTTCAGGGTATCCTGATACACCTTCTAGGGTTACTGCTGAAAAGGGTCCCCCGTTACTAGGTTTTCTATCTCTAGCCAACATGCTAAGTTGGTTAAGTGTTTCCTAACCTAACCCCACCAGTCCGTTTAGTTTAGCATGTTCCATTTTGATTAAGTCTTTAGTCCACTTAATCCTAACAATCCTGACTCAGCCTTAATTGTCTTATTAAGGCCCTGACCTCTCACATTAGACAGGTATTGTTGTGGCTGCCTGTTGCCGGTTGGTTCCGGGCAGTCTTACGCCACAACTCAGTCTAACCTCGGGTCCTTGCTGGGCTCCATGTTTAACCTCCCACATTGGATAGGTATTGTTGTGACTACTGGACAGCCGGGCGGTTCCGGGCAGGTTTACATCACAACTCAATCCAACCTCGGGTTAAACACATCGTCTTTTCTACATTTACATATTTTGTCATTCTTCTTTATTTCTTATATGTAAATATTTGTGGCCCATTATTAAGTTAATGGTGTAAAGGTTACACCAATCATGGGCCCAACCCATACTTGACTTTGGGCCCTTCTATTTCATATTTTCATTCATTAATTAATTTTTACCCAACGTTATTTTCCCCCGTTTTACACGTTCGTTTATATATATTGGGCTCAGCCTTTTAAAGCCCAATTTAGCCATGCGAAAGGGGAGGCTTATGGCGTATACACCAAGAGGGGAAAGTGAGCGCATGAACTTGCATATGACGTTGGAAAATACATAATAGAAATTGGTGTACTTGCATAGTGGTGACATGTATTTTGGTCATAAAACATAGGTGACATAAATCAAGGCATGTAAACTTGCATAGGTTTAACTACAACATGAACCTATATTCTTATTTAGGCATAATGTCAAACATAAGCATGGCCTAAATACTTCTAGCATAAACATGGCATATTGTCAAACATAAGCATGGCATAAAATACTTCTAGCATAAACATAGCATAATTCAACTTAATCATGATTTAAGCCTAATCACATAACGATGGTATAAACATACTTATGCATAAATATTCCTAAACATGGTGTTTGCTTTAAACTTGCAAAAAGGGATTTTTGAGTCTAACCTAGCCATGTCATCATATAATCCTTTAAAACAAGATAGACTTAATAACGGATTTCAATTATGCCAAATATCATTCCTAGCCATATTCATAAGTTTGTAAAAGCATGACTTAATGCATGGATTATGGTGTCAAAATTCTACATAGTTTCATATGAACTATAATAACCAAACTTGTTTCAATTACTTGCAAAACGATTTATGCACAAAATATACATCATAATGGCATAATAACAAAGCCTCAAATTTGCATGAATTTCAATTAACTACATACATGTAGCTTCAATATAGATTTCACAATTTGCGCAATATTCCAAACGTTTATTTGCATAGAACTACCGCATGTAGTTCTTTATAATGAATAACATAATTTTGCACAAATATGAATTACTTCCATTGCCACAATTCAAGCATACACATCAACACAGTTGTTTATTAATACCAAAGTAATACTCTACTTACAATGGTTTGATGAATTCTCTAGTTTAGGGATTGAAGACGCAAATTCCTTTGTTGAATTGATTAGCTTTAGGTTGCTTGAATTGCTTTAGGCCTTAGAACTTTCTCCCTAATCCTCTCTTTAGTTGGCGGCTACTCTTTGTCGTTCCTCAGCAACATGGCGGCTATAATCTTATTTTGAATGAATAGATTAGGGTTTAGTCTAGGGTTGTTTATATAGAGGTTAGGAATTGATTAGGACCCTTGATGTTGCTAGGATAGATCATAGCCATACATTAGGAAGAGAGACCAATAAAAACCCGCCACCTAGCCCTAATGACAAAGCAGACCACTGAAATTCGACCAAACACAGACCTGGCCAGCCAGGTTGACTGGGCTCGACCAGGTCGACACCCCTGTCGACAGGGCTGTCGACAGCCCTGTCGACATGGGTAGCCCAGGTCGACAGCCCAGTCGACCTGGGTGGCTAGGCGGGTGTTTTATCCGCCTGGCCCGTTGGGCCCCATTTCAAATTATTATTTTATTCTGTTTGAATTTTAAATTTAATTCAAAACTTCCGAAGGCCATATCTTCTTCATACGGACTCCGTTTTTCGAAAACTCGGACTCTATTTCGCGTATTTTTCCGAGACGAACGTAATGGCGTATCCCGTTTCCCTTAGTTCTTTGATTTGAATTTGATTATACTTTAATTCATGAATTTCACAGTTATAGAATTTCCGGGGTGTTACATTCTCCCCCACTTAAAAGGATTTCGTCCCCGAAATCTTCAAGTGTAGGAAAACGTATATCCTAACATCCAATCATCCATCTACTCATCCATCAAACACGAGTATCCATTGTCCTTAAAAGACTTCTAATGCTTCATGATCATATGCAAAGTGTGTGTGTATATATGTACTTATCTAATGCAAAATCAGTCGGTCTACTGATTCAGTTGACCTCCTTAATGCGAATTATGTTAGTGCCATGAATCCATTATGTATGCAAATTTTCCTATCCTTGATTCTACATGAGTGCACAGTCATTCAATACAAATGCAGCATCCACATGTCAACACATTAAAGTTCAACCACATACGAATACAAACACATATGCATATGCAATATGAAGTGACTGAGCCGATCTAAAACCTAGATTGTGTGTGTATATGCAACCACGAGCAACCACTAGCAATCACTTGCAACCACTTGCAACCACTTGCAACCATCATACATAACATGTTTCAACTACATGTTTTCATCCAAAGGTTTTCTACCTAAAAGATACGGTCGAGGAAATATACCTAAAAAGATAGATAGATAAAAGCGCAACTTAAGGAAAAGGAAGATCAAGGATGTACCCTCGAACAGAAAAGGGTAGGCTGTACGGATTCTAGCTTCAGTTTCCCAAGTCGCGTCTCCCTCGGCGTCGCTCCACTGAACTTTGACGAGCTTGACTTCGCGGTTGCGTAGCTTCTTCACTTCCGTTCCTAAGATGCGGGTTGGAACTCTTCTTATGGTTGCTTCGCGTTCCACTTCGGCCTCTTCGAGGATATTCGGCTCTACCACTTCAGCAGACTCGTGTAGACATTTTCGGAGATGTGAAACGTGAAAAACGTTGTGAACTCCGGCCAATTTTTCGGGTAGCTCTAATCTATAGGTCATTTTCCAAATTTTCTTAATGATAGGAAATGGTCCTACCTAAAGGTATAGTCGAATGATAGAAACAAGTAAAAACTTTGTGCCCATTAGGCAATGTCGAAACTGGAAATCTATGCCACATATATATTGATTAGGAGAAGAACTCTCTAAGCATCAGCCCCGAAGACCGAAATCAACATCAGACTGACACCCAAAGAATTACTCAACCCAACCACCATATATGATTCTAAGAAATTAAGCATGATGGACTCCTTTTAGGTCACAAGGGAGTCCCTTCCTAAGACCGACCCGTATCCTATAAAACCCAAAAAGTTTGGTCAATCCAACGAACACCCTCAAGCCCCAACATGTGTTACTAACAGATGAGTCATACTCCCTACGGGGTTTGCGACAGAAATTGGATTGAAAATGGGACCGAGAGGATAAACACAAAAGATAGCATGCAAGCAAGCTCTACAGGAAGAGAGGGACCAAGGATACACTCTTAAGAAGAGATATGATGCACGAATCTAGTCTTCGATCTTCTAAGTCGCCTTTCCTTGAGCTTGACTCCATTATGCTTTGTCCGTCTTTAACTTCACAATTTCGTAGCGTCTTAATTCTTGTTTCCAAAATATGAGTTGGAACCTTTTCCACTGTTGCCTCTCGTTCCTCTTTCACTTACTCTACTTCTAATATTCTTGGCTCAATCCTAACTGCGTACTCATGGTTCCATGCAAGCTCTCCAAAATTCACTAGTGAATCTTGGATCTTGTTAACTTACTATAAGGTATTCCACATAGATGAATTATCTCTAGAAAATAAACAAATGTCAACTATGTTGCCAAATGTATTTACTAAGGTAATTCTCCACAACTCATTCATAAGCGAAATGAACTTTCTGCCTTAGTGGCGAACACTACTGGAGCGCCCTATTCTGAAATGCTCCTCCTAATGAACCCCCTTCTCCAGAAGTTCTTTAATCTGTTTACTGAGCTCTTTCCTTTCTCGTGGAGCCATATGTCTAACGGGCAACGCAACGGGCTTTGCATTATCCACAAGATATATGCGGAAGTCTATCTCCCGCTTCGGAGGCAAGCCCTTCACCTCTTCGAAGACATCCGGATATTCCCGGACCACTCTAACCGATTTCAAATTTTTAACAGAGGCATCTAACGATTCAAGACAACTAAGCATAACCACATACGAGGGATTACAAGAAATTTCCAAAGTATTACCGAGCTGGGTTAGGAGCCTAACAACCCTTTTCTCACAATCAAGGATGGCCCCATTACTGGATAGCCAATCCATACCCAAAATCAAACCATACCCCGAAAAGCCCAAAACAAAGGCACTACATAGAAATTCAACACTTAGGATAGAAATTTTTAAATCCAGACAGATCATAGACAAATGAGCTGGGCCCCCAATTGGGTTTGAAACAATTAAGGGGTCCTCTACCATACTAGTTTTTAGGTGCAGAGATTCTACTAAAGCAGACGAGATAAAGGAGTGTGATGCGCCAGAATCAAATAAAGTGCGAACGGGGTGATCATAAAGATAAACCACACTTTCTACAGAAGTATTTATACCTCGCTGTTGCAATGGTGGCGCTTCTAGCACATGAACCTGTGCCCTTGGGGTGGATCCAGTGCCCTGCCCCTGTCCTCGTTTCCTTGGGCAGTCCTTAGCCCTGTGGCCTGTCTGACCGCACGAAAAGCACCCACCATTCTCCTTGGCCTTCTTTTTCCGGCAGTCCTTTACTAAGTGCCCCACTTTGCCACAGAAATTACACGTCCTCTTCTCTTTGTTGCCTTCCCCGCCTTTCTTAAAGTCTGTCTTCTTAGGCTGCAAACCCTCTTTCTTCCCTTGAGAGCTTTCTGCCTTGGTCTCCTTCTTGCCCTTGTCCTCTTCGTTCAGCAATGCCATTTGCACCAATCTTTCATACGTGGCTCCCATGGGTATATGGGTCATGGCCAAACTATGTAATGGCTCATTTAACCCCTTGACGAAACGGAGAGCCTTCTTATGAGGGGTGTTGACTAGGTCAAGCCCAAACCTAGCCAGCTCATCAAACTGATTCACATACTCTCTAACAGTCTTGTCTCCTTGCTTAAGGAATAAGAATTTTTCCAACTGCAAACTTCTTTCTGCATCTGAGAGAAACTTAGTCTCAAACCTTGCCCTAAAGTCCTCCCATGTATCCACTGGTCTTTCAGCATTGGTGACTTCCCACCAGTAGGAAGCCTCGCCCTTCAATAGCCACACTGCCAACTGTACTTTTTGCCTATCTTCTACCTCAAAGATGATGAATAGGTCTTCGGTTTCTTTTAGCCAATTCCTAGCTGCTACGAAGGACTCAGTTCCATGGAAATCCCTTCCTCCCATAGCTTTAAAATCTTTACATATCTTAGCGAATGTGTTTCCTCGTGGAGGAGGTGGAGGAAAAGGTGCTGCTGCGGCTGGATGATTTCCTTCAGCTGGAGGAGGAGGAACGGTAGGACCTGGCTGAGTGGCCCTTGCTTCTAAGAACCGTCTAAACCAACCAGGTATTGGCACCCCTTCAGGCAAGTTAAGATCTTGGGACATGCTGAAACAAAAAGGATAGATTCAAAACGAAGGATAAGAGATAGTTCCTATGGCTTTGGGGAGTGGACTTTGCTTTTTTTTTTTTTAAATAAAATAATATTTTTCTTTTAAAAATGCTTCTTTGAATTTCCTTTTTGAAAATAGATTTTCAAAACTTTTTATCTTATCTGGTAAACCTATGCTCTGATACCAAGTGAAACACCCCACCTCCGTTAGGGTCACTCTCAAAGGGAATGCCCTAATTTTGGTGGAGGTTTATAAGTACAAGTCACAGATATACAAGACAGATATAAGAACACATATTTGTAAACAGCGGAAGAACAACAAACTTTTATTTCATGAAGTCAAATACGTGTCACAAAACATCACCATGATTGTCTTACATCCTTTCCAAAAACATAACATAACATTTTCATAATCTGTCTTGAGTACATTATTTAAAGAAGCATGAATAAAACATAGATAAACTGCAAAGGCCCCATAGCGGTTGTCCCAAGCCATAGTTCAAAAACAGGAAAGTCCAAGCAATACATTTCTCTTCTTCAAGCTGGATGTTGAGGTTGATCAAGCTGCTGTGTTCCCTCCCTGAGGACCTGGGGGGGGAAACGGAAGAAAGAAGACGAAAGAAAAATAGAGTCAGACATAAAGCCTGAGTAAGTCTAGTACTACTTTGTCTATGAATAAAGAATTGGGTATGATAAGTAAAACAGGAAGTGGGCAAACACTATGAACTTGGTTAAGTTATCTAGGGTCGAATATACTATCGTACCCCATGTTAATCTCTGAACCCATATAAACTAGTTTCCAATTTACATCCCAAAATCAGGGTGATGTGATTCATTCTACGATGATCGGCTCCTACTCGCATAGTTACATGTGTCTTACGGCCCCCGATGTCTGTAGTTACCTATGCTGGTCCCACCATGGGGTGTATCAAGTCCCATAGTGGCAACCCGACACAACCTTAGAGTGCAAAGGTATGCTACTAGTGTCCAGTGCTTTATTTTTCTGCGCCGGAGTGCGTGCACGCCCGCACACCGTTAGAACCTACACTGCTACACCACCGCCGTCGATTTGACCTCTTACAATCAGCCCAGTAATCGTGCCCCACCCTGCCTAGTTTCAGGGTATCCTGATACACCTTCTAGGGTTACTGCTGAAAAGGGTCCCCCGTTACTAGGTTTTCTATCTCTAGCCAACATGCTAAGTTGGTTAAGTGTTTCCTAACCTAACCCCACCAGTCCGTTTAGTTTAGCATGTTCCATTTTGATTAAGTCTTTAGTCCACTTAATCCTAACAATCCTGACTCAGCCTTAATTGTCTTATTAAGGCCCTGACCTCTCACATTAGACAGGTATTGTTGTGGCTGCCTGTTGCCGGTTGGTTCCGGGCAGTCTTACGCCACAACTCAGTCTAACCTCGGGTCCTTGCTGGGCTCCATGTTTAACCTCCCACATTGGATAGGTATTGTTGTGACTACTGGACAGCCGGGCGGTTCCGGGCAGGTTTACATCACAACTCAATCCAACCTCGGGTTAAACACATCGTCTTTTCTACATTTACATATTTTGTCATTCTTCTTTATTTCTTATATGTAAATATTTGTGGCCCATTATTAAGTTAATGGTGTAAAGGTTACACCAATCATGGGCCCAACCCATACTTGACTTTGGGCCCTTCTATTTCATATTTTCATTCATTAATTAATTTTTACCCAACGTTATTTTCCCCCGTTTTACACGTTCGTTTATATATATTGGGCTCAGCCTTTTAAAGCCCAATTTAGCCATGCGAAAGGGGAGGCTTATGGCGTATACACCAAGAGGGGAAAGTGAGCGCATGAACTTGCATATGACGTTGGAAAATACATAATAGAAATTGGTGTACTTGCATAGTGGTGACATGTATTTTGGTCATAAAACATAGGTGACATAAATCAAGGCATGTAAACTTGCATAGGTTTAACTACAACATGAACCTATATTCTTATTTAGGCATAATGTCAAACATAAGCATGGCCTAAATACTTCTAGCATAAACATGGCATATTGTCAAACATAAGCATGGCATAAAATACTTCTAGCATAAACATAGCATAATTCAACTTAATCATGATTTAAGCCTAATCACATAACGATGGTATAAACATACTTATGCATAAATATTCCTAAACATGGTGTTTGCTTTAAACTTGCAAAAAGGGATTTTTGAGTCTAACCTAGCCATGTCATCATATAATCCTTTAAAACAAGATAGACTTAATAACGGATTTCAATTATGCCAAATATCATTCCTAGCCATATTCATAAGTTTGTAAAAGCATGACTTAATGCATGGATTATGGTGTCAAAATTCTACATAGTTTCATATGAACTATAATAACCAAACTTGTTTCAATTACTTGCAAAACGATTTATGCACAAAATATACATCATAATGGCATAATAACAAAGCCTCAAATTTGCATGAATTTCAATTAACTACATACATGTAGCTTCAATATAGATTTCACAATTTGCGCAATATTCCAAACGTTTATTTGCATAGAACTACCGCATGTAGTTCTTTATAATGAATAACATAATTTTGCACAAATATGAATTACTTCCATTGCCACAATTCAAGCATACACATCAACACAGTTGTTTATTAATACCAAAGTAATACTCTACTTACAATGGTTTGATGAATTCTCTAGTTTAGGGATTGAAGACGCAAATTCCTTTGTTGAATTGATTAGCTTTAGGTTGCTTGAATTGCTTTAGGCCTTAGAACTTTCTCCCTAATCCTCTCTTTAGTTGGCGGCTACTCTTTGTCGTTCCTCAGCAACATGGCGGCTATAATCTTATTTTGAATGAATAGATTAGGGTTTAGTCTAGGGTTGTTTATATAGAGGTTAGGAATTGATTAGGACCCTTGATGTTGCTAGGATAGATCATAGCCATACATTAGGAAGAGAGACCAATAAAAACCCGCCACCTAGCCCTAATGACAAAGCAGACCACTGAAATTCGACCAAACACAGACCTGGCCAGCCAGGTTGACTGGGCTCGACCAGGTCGACACCCCTGTCGACAGGGCTGTCGACAGCCCTGTCGACATGGGTAGCCCAGGTCGACAGCCCAGTCGACCTGGGTGGCTAGGCGGGTGTTTTATCCGCCTGGCCCGTTGGGCCCCATTTCAAATTATTATTTTATTCTGTTTGAATTTTAAATTTAATTCAAAACTTCCGAAGGCCATATCTTCTTCATACGGACTCCGTTTTTCGAAAACTCGGACTCTATTTCGCGTATTTTTCCGAGACGAACGTAATGGCGTATCCCGTTTCCCTTAGTTCTTTGATTTGAATTTGATTATACTTTAATTCATGAATTTCACAGTTATAGAATTTCCGGGGTGTTACAGTATTGCCCCCTGGTCGGTCGAACACTTCACCATTCCTGGTCGGTCGTACTTCACCATCCGTGGTCAGTCGGTATTGCCCCCTGGTCGGTCGAACACTTCACCATTCCTGGTCGGTCGTACGATGTCATGATCGGTCGGTCCTCCTTCACCATTTCTGGTCGGTCCAGGAACTCGGGTCGGTAAACCCCCCCTGGTCGGTTATCTCGACCCCAAACCTGCACCATTTCAACAAGCTATTTTCGCCTCTCGACGGCGTTTTCGACCAATCTAACACTTCTAATTAATCACAAAGCATACATACAGTCATAGGAACATAGAGAATCAACCACAAACATCAAAACATCAATATAATAGGTTAATATGGATCAAACATACCCAAAACCCCATATTTCTCCTTAAGCATGTTTAGGTGAAACTAATGATGTGATTAGCAAAACTTAACCAAATTAACCCAAATTCATATCAGAGGGATAAAATGATGTTTTAGAATTTTAGAAATTTTTCTAGATTTTTCTGAGCCATAATTTCGCTAATCTTCGCTAATTACCATAATTAACCGTAATTAGTGAAAAACAATGCAAATCACTCACCTTAGCCACAAACAAAACTTAGATCTAAAATAAATCTCTAATTTGGTGAAGATCCCAATGCAAAACAGCAGCTCTAATCTTGATTTGGTGAAGATCTCCCTTGATTTGATGTTGCTAATCCCAATCTTCAAGTTGCTAATGATTTAGAGGTTGGAGGCCATTTTTAGGGTTTCTTGGAGATAAGTAGAGGCTAGAAAACTGAAACGGAATGATTCCCTAACTCATTTCAGCCTCCCCATAACCCTAATCCCGAAATGGGTTATGGACCCATTCACTAATCACCCTATTTGGCCCGGTTAAGCAGTTTTTCACCTTCCAAACCTTATTTCAGCCATATCTCCCAAACGGTAAGTCCGTTTTTCACATGTGACCACTCTACGGAAAGGTAAACCATCAATCGAATCAATTGGAAGAGCTTTTAGGTCAAAATTCCTTTCCAGTCAAAAGTTATGTCCAAAACAAGAACAGTTAGGGGCAAAATGGTCATTTAAAAATCGACAAAAATCATGAACATGGGAAATGACTCTAATAGATGTTTCCCAAAGTTACATGTCCATACGACTTCATATGGGAAAGAAATAAATACTCTACGATCCTCCGATGCGTAGAATGCGGGTTGTTACAATTAGAAGGATCATCATCAACAGGTATATACATGTATGATATTTTATAGACTAAGGATGTCAAAATCAAAAAGGGAGAGATTGTTGGAGAATGGAGTTTTGATGACAACAATCTTATTTTAATTATCATTGATTGTAAAATATATAGTAACACTTTTTGAATAGAATATATATACACGCATATGTAGGAATTATATACATGAAATATTATTAAAGACTGTATAGTTCAAAGAAGATAGAGATTCAGAATTTAGACAAATTTCAAGACTCATGAGTATTCAAGAATTCAAGAATAATACAGTTATAGAGTCTAGATTTTGTAAGACTCTAAATAGAACTCCAGGTTCAATATTCAAATTCTGATTTTCAAATTTTATTTTCTATCCTCAATTCTCTCCATTTTATTTTTTATATTTTCCATTTTCTTTTTTTATTCATCTTTGTTTTCAAAATTAAGTTTTATATATTTATAATTCTATACTTTATATTTATATATAGTCTAAAACATTATAATTTTATAAATATGTTTATATAATTTAAATTTATGTTTTCATATGCTTTTCTACTTTATAATATTAATTTACAACTCTATAGTTTTATTCAAAAATTTCCAGAATTATATTTATATCAAAACACCTGAAAAATGTTTGAAATACAAATTTACACTAGAGTATGTCGACATACAACTATCAAAATTTTAAATTTGAAAGGAAGTGTCTTTTCACCATTTGAAACATTTCAGAAATGTTACAACCTTTCACACACTATAAAAAGGGATTGAATTCATCCCTTCTTCTCCACTTTCACTCTCTTTCATTATATAATTATTCTTAATCATGTTTATGATTTCTACACTTATACTCTGTCGAATTCATTTCCGTTTTGACCAAACTTCTTCTCTCTATACTCTCTTCTCATCTCTTTGAATTAAATGCTATTGAAGAGTTATAGGGCTGTTTGTAATTGCTTGGGTTAAGTAAAGTAATAATCGGTGTATTCCTTGTATCCATGAAGTCAAGGAAGTAGGAATTGGTGTTTTCCTTGTAGCTATGAAATCAAGGAAGCAGGAATAGGTGTTTTCCTTGTAGCTGTGAAATCAAAGAAGTAGGAATCGATGGTATCCCTTGTAGCCATGAAATCAAGTAGGTTGTACTTGACTATTGATATAGTAATAAAACTCTGTGCAATCCAGCGTTGTGCGGGACTAGACGTAGGAGCAATCCGAACCAGTATAAAATCTGGTGTGTTCTTTCCTTTTCTGCATTTTTATTTCTTTTTGTTTTGCGTTTGTGTTTGAAATTGTGTCGGTAATTGTGTTTGTGGTGCTTGATTCATTCTGTTATTCACATAAGTTTTAGATTTTGTTTAAATTCTCACAAACACTATTTACACCCCTCCTCTAGTGTTTGTTTTGCCTTAACGATCCATTCCGCAATCCCTAACAAACTAGCTCAAACTTGTGAAGGCTAAACAACCTATTTTTCCCTTAGGTTCACTTCCATAGGCCTATCCACAGTGTTGACGAAAAATATCGTTAACATTGTACATGCACCATCTTCATTCATCTCAGGCTCAAATCCATATCTAAACTTTCGATCTCTTATGGCTTAAAAGTTGACCGATCCAAGACTCGCTTTTGATACATCGTTGCACAAGACTAAAGGTAGAACTGTACTACCATATCTATGTTCTCAAACAGCAACAGCATGTGATAACCATCTTATCCCTTCATCATTGGCATTAATTGATGTTCCAAACTCATATATATCCATTTCCTTACGCTCTCCAATCAACTTTAAGTACGAAGATTGGTAGTGGCAATTAAAGTTTAGCGAGTGTAACGACCTGCATTCTACGCATCGGAGGATCGTAGAATATTTATTTTTTTCTCGTAAGAAGTCGTATGGTCGTGTGACATTGGGCGACAACTATTGGGGTCATTCCCCATGTTCACGATTTTGCCGATTTTTGAATGACCGTTTTGCCCCTAGCTGATCTTGTTTTGGCCATAACTTTAGATTGGTAAGGAATTTTGACTTGAAACCACTTCCATTAGATCCAGATGATGGTTTACCTTTCCGTAGAGTGGTCATATGTGAAAAACAGACTTACCGTTTGGGAGATGTGGACGAAATAAGGTTTAAAAGGTGAAAAACTGCTTAACCGGGCCAAATGAGGTGATTAGTGAATGGGCCCATAACCCATTTCAGGATTAGGGTTATGGAGAGGCTGAAATGAGTTAGGTTTTCATTCTATTTTAGTTTTCTAGCCGCCATTTATCTCTTAGAAACTCTAACAATGGCCTCTACCTTCCAATTTCATCCCAAATCGCTCTCTAATCAAGGATTAAGCTCAGCAACATCAAATCACGGAGAAATAGTACCATTTCAGAGTTAATGCTGCTGTTAGACATTGATATTCGCCTAAATCAGAGGAGTTTCAGTTCTGAAAGTTTTAATTGTGGCAAAAATGAGTGATTAGCCTTATTTTTACACTAATTGTGGTTAATTAAGGGTAATTAGTGTTAATTAGCGAATTTAAACATATGTAAATTCTGGAAAAATTTACATATTCTTAAACACCGTTTTAGACCTGTGTTGGAAGTTTGGGTTAATTTGGTTAAGTTTTGCTAATCCTATCGTTAGATTTTCTTAAACATGCTTAAGGGAAAAATATGGGTTTTGGGTAGGTTTGATCCATTTTGATATATCAAATTGTTGTTTTGGTGTTTGTGGTCAATTCTATATGTTGCTATGACTGTATGGTATGCTTTGTGATTGATTAGAACAGTTAGAATGGTCGAAAACGCCGTTATATGGCGTAAAACAGTCGTAGGAGGAGTTGTAGGAATTTGACCCGAACCGGAATGGATCGGTGGAGGGCGACCCGCTCGTGAAGAAACCCCTTCCCATGAATCGCTGGTGGAACAAAGAAGCTTGGTGGCGACGACCCGAATCGTTCCTGCTCAAGTACCACCAACGGATCAGCTGAAGGACGAGTACCACGACCCGACCCAGAGAGGTTGCCACGAACCACTGATGGACCTCCGACCCGAACCGCTCGTGACAAGGACACCACGAACCGATGCTTGGAGCCACGACCTGGAGTCATGATCCGAAGCAATGAAGGGACACGACCCGAACCCAATGGGTGTCCATGACCCGATCCAGTGGAAGGAGAACGAACTGAAACCCAGTGGACTGGAGCCAACGATCCAAACCAGAATGGTGACTGCGAACTGAACCAAGAAGCTTGGATGCGAGGCATGAGTTGTGAACCAATGAAGACCGATCCGGATGATGACCAAAACCCGAGATGCAAAGGTAGTCCAAATAGGAAGTAGAACTCAGGATCCAGTTGGGAACCAACGAGTTAACTTCATGATTGGGCTTTGCTGCGGGATGTGTGCAAAGGGGTTATCGATATCCATAACTTTAGTTCACCACTGAGAGACGGATTAGTGGCTATGGATCAGTGCAATGGGGTCATTGTGACTCCATGGAGCAAAGTGATCGTAGTAGCTATGGATCAGTGCAATGGGGTCATTGTGACTCCATGGAGCAAAGTGATCGTAGCACAGGATTGGTTGATCGAGTGGTGGATATCGTATGCTTTACGCACTGAGTGAGAGATGTGAGGATGATTGTTATGCTTGATTGTTTGCCATCACTATGACATGCACACCCCCACCCCCATATCCTTTACACCATATGTCAGTGATACCTTAGAGTATTGTACGGTATGTTGTGCTAACTCTTTTGTTGCAGGTCCAGGTCCAGGTATGTTTTAGTATACCTGTTATTATCCTGTTTTGCTGCTTATCGTTCATACCAGACTTTTGTCTGACCCAGAGTTTTTTGTCTCTTCTTATTACTCTGGTTGCTCTTAAACGGTCAGACTAGAGACAGGTTAGGTGACTATGCACGAGTAGCTATGCCGGAGACGAGCATGAGGCTTCTACGTATGATATATATATATATAGATATTCTCCCTGTGTCGCTGCTGGTCACTACTTTTGGCATTAGTAATGTACCTTCCTTATTTTGCTTTATAGACAGTTTTTAAAAGTTGTAATAACGATGATGTGGAACATAAGCTGTATTTGGATTTTCCGCTGCTATGATGGTTTAGTTTTCAGCTTATGCACTGTCTCGCCTATTTTATGTCAAGTATGTTATTATTATACTTTATTCCATGCGCTTTGAGACATTCTACATGTTCCTTGCTAGTTCAAATTCCGTTCTTTCCTTTCTTTGGCGACCGTCCCGTGCTAGTTGGACATTGGCACAACGTACTTTCATTGGAAATGTCGGCTGGTGCGTGGCGGGCCGTCACATTTGGTATCAGAGCTCTAGGTTGCATAGTTAACCTAGGGAAAGACACCATGGAGAGATAGTACATATATGAGAGCGCATATTTGTTATATTTTGGTTTTCAAAAGCTATATATATATATACTTTTAGTATATTCAAGGATAAATCGCACTGCACTGGCACCACTGAAGATATGGTTAATCATTTTCTCCTTACATATTGAAGGATGAGCCGATATACTAGGGGTATTGGTAGAGGAGCTAATAATAGGAATGCTCCTGATATGAGGATGATGTTTACTACCTTCATGAGAGAGATGCTTAGGGATGCTCCGGGAGCAGCTCCTAATGCTACTAACGGTGTTGGTGCAGTAGTGCAGGCGCCTAGGGCCGATTTCGCCAAACTTAACAAGGATTATACTAGTATTGCGGGAATCCATTCCATGGAATGGAGTCGGCTACGGATGTTCAAGATTGGTTGGATAGTTGTGAGCGCATCTTAGAGGACTTGGGAATCATGATGCCATGAAGAGAAAGTTAGCATCGTGTCAGCTTCAAGGATGAGCTATGAATTGGTGGATTGCTATTAAAGTAGCGACTCCTGAAGATCAGGTTACTTGGAATCAGTTTATGACTCGTTTCAGCGAAAAGTTCATTCCAGCTGCTCACAAATCTGAATTGTTTAGGAAATTTTTGGAGCTTAAGCAGAGTGGTAGGGCAGTCTCGGAATATATTGCTGAGTTCGATATTTTATCGAAGTATGGACTATCTCTTATCGGCACTGCCAAGAAGAAGAACGAGAAGTTCATAACCGGCTTAGATGAGTACTTAAGGGAAAGGCTGATAAACCACATCGACGAGACGTTCGAGTCTATAGTGGGGAAAGAATTGAAATCGGAGAGTCTTTATCATAAGTCAAAGGCCGATGTTGCTATTGCATCTGTAGAGGAACCAAAACCGCAAGCAAGCGGTTGAGCTAAGGAGTCTCACAATAAGAGAAAACAGGATCAAACCAAGGGTGGTCAGAGAAAGAAGGACAAGAAAGATAAAGAGTGCTTTAGTTGTGGCAAGAAGGGCCACTATGCTAGAGATTGTCAGGAAAAGCCCGGGGAAAGGAAGTGCTTCAATTGCGGCCAAGTGGGACATCACAAGGATAATTTCCCGCAACCCCCTAAAGAGAAACAGATTGTGAAAGCATATGCCATGAACGTCGTTCCTTCTTCGTCGAATGCCCCAACTGCAGCAAAGAAGGGAAAATGCATCATTATTCGAGGTATGCTTTCTATTTATGATGTTTCTGTTCTAGTTTTGTTGATTACAAGGCATCCCATTCCTTCATATCTAGTGACCTGGTAGATAAGTTGGGATTGGAACCTGAGATAGTCGATAGACCTTTAGTTGTGATGAACCCGATAGGTGGTTCAATTAGTCTTTGCATGATTTGTTGTAATGTGGTCTTATCGAGTTATGGATGTATGTTTGCTTGTGATTGCTTAGTTATTTTGCTAGTATCATCTCACGTAGATTGTCTGAATTCAGAGGAGATGTTCCTTGATTGCTTGTCTGATACTGGTTTAGGCCTTTGGGGCTTGTGCTTAGGGAATGTCGAGTTCGACTAAGATGGTTTGTGTGAGATATAAGTAGTTGTTGTGATTTCCATTGAATGATATCTCGGCTTACTCGAGGAGTGGTGTACAGCCGTGACATGATAAGATTGTTCAATGGTATGGGCTTATGCGAGTTAGACTCGATAGGGTTATGAGATGACTCGAGTGGGACTCGAGAAAGATGCAAAGTAATGGATTGTTTAGGACCCTATGTTGATGTTATTTTTGAAGGAATAGGATGTGTTCGTTGATCTTGGAAGATGCAACGAAGGATTAGGACGACTCAAGTTGGACTTGAACTCGTAAATGAAAATATGTGTTCGTTGATCATGGAAGATGCAACTAATGATTAGGACGACTCAAGTTGGACTTGAACTCATAAAAGAAAATAGGTGTTCGTTGATCTTGGAGATGCAACGAATAAGGAGATTATTCACGCTGGATTAGAGTTTGTCGGTAATGGATACTCAAGACTGGGTCAGAGTTTATGGGTAATAGATTGACTCGAGTTGGACTCGAGAAGGCTGTAAGGAAATGGATTGGCTCGAGTTGGACTCGAAAGGGCAGCAAGATAATGAATAGACTTGGGTGAGACTTGAGTGTTTTAGGTGGACTAGAAGCAGGGGTATCTAGGGATGCCCGTTACCTTGGATCCATTGGACATGATCTAGTTATCCATGGAGGATAAACGTACGTTGGACGTACGGTAGTCCGTATGGAGGCGGAGCTTCCATTAGCCTTGGGATTAGTTGGACCAGTCAAGTGGCCATCAACGTATGTATGGAGGTTGGGCTTCCGTTAGCCTTGGAATTGGTTGGACCAGTCAAGTAGGTATCGATGTGTGTATGGCTTTAGCAGGTGATAGATAGGACATGCATAATGGATGTTATGGTTGCTATGTTTGTTCCTGTTTTATTCCCTTAAGTAGACTATCACCTGTAGGATTCTGGTAATAGAGAACAAAGAGATGATGGTATACACATATGCATGTGGTACCAGACTAGGTGTTGTACTGATGCATTGAGTAAGAAACATTCCAGTTTAGATGCTATGTTTCTTGAATGGAAGTAGTTGGAGTATATCGTGGGAGATGATTTCAGACCTAAATATGGATTGGATCTAGAAATATTGGCAAGTTTGACGGTTATACCGACTTTGATTGAGCGGATTAGTTCCAGTTAGAGGGACGATCCTAAAACCTAATGGAAATCATCTCCAAGGAAGAGATAAATACCGATGGTGAGAAAATGAACAAGTATGGACCAAATGGAGAAGGATGGCTTCGAAAGGATGATAAACTAGTTGTACCCAATATTAATGGATGGAGAGATGAAGTTCTTAGAGAATGTCATCACTCAAGATTGACTATACATCCTAGTGGTAACAAAATGTATCGAGACATGAAGCAGACCTATTACTGGGAAGGGATGAAGAGAGACATCGGGAAGTTTATCTCCAAGAGTATAAATTGCCAGTTAGTTAAAGCTGAGCAAAGGAAGCCTAGTGGTTTGTTACAACCATTGAAAATTCCTGAATGGAAATGGGAACAAGTCTCAATGGATTTCATTGATGGATTACCAAGAACTAGATCGGGCCATGATAGCATTTGGGTGATTGTGGACCGATTGACTAAGAGTGCAAGGTTTATACCCGTCAAGTCGAATAGAATGTCAGCTAAGTTAGCGTAACTATATACGAAATGGGCAGTGAGATTTCATGGAGTACCTAAAAGCATTATGAGTGACCGAGACTCGTTGTTTACTAGTGGGTTTTGGAAGAGCTTATAAGAGGCTCTAGGGTCAGAACTACATCTCAGTACCGCGTATCATCCTCAAACCGACAGTCAGACAGAGAGGGTGAATCGTATATTAGAAGATTTGTTGAGAGCTTGCATACTGGATTTTGGTGGATCATGGGATGACCATTTGCATCTAATAGAGTTTGCATATAATAATAGTTATCAATCCAATATCGATATGGCTCCATTTGAAGCTTTGTACGGAAGACCATGCAACTCACCGTCATGTTGGTTAGAAACCGGTAAGAAATTTGTGCTTGGGCCAGATGTGATAAGAGAAACCTCAGATAAGATCAAAGTTATCCGACAATGAATGAAGGCTGCCCAAGATGGGCAGAAGAGTTATGCTGATAAGAGGAGAAGAGATTTAAAATTCTCCATTGGTGACTTGGTTTTTGTCAAGATTTCTCCATTAAAGAGCGTGATACGATTTGGTAGGAGAGGCAAGTTAACACCAAAATTTGTTGGTCCATTCCCAGTTCTCGAGCAAGTTGGGAATTTGGCATATAAAGTTGAATTACCAGAGAAGATGGCAGGAGTTCATAACGTATTTCATGTTTTCCAGTTAAGGTAATTCGTGCACGACCCTAGTCTGACTATTACACCGGATCAGTTGGACGATATCGAGGTTGAACCCGAGGCGATTGGGAACCGCATGCCTATGCGTATTGTTGGGAACGATACGAAGTAGCTTCGAAGGAAGGCGGTGAAACTAGTCAAAGTTCAGTGGGGGTGGTGGTGAGGAAGACTGTACTTGGGAAACAGAGGAGAATATAAGGAGGAAGTATCCATAACTCTTTGCCTGGTAAGGTTTTTATATCGGTATAGTACTCCCTTGTTAGTAAACCGCAAGCTAGGATAGGCTTGTTGTGTTGTTTTGTATGCTTTATTGTTTTGTTAATGATTGGTAGGCATGAGGGATCCATTGTATGTTTTGGGTTAAGGAATTTCGAGGACGAAATTTCTTAAGGGGGAAAGAATGTAACGACCTGCATTCTACGCATCGGAGGATCATAGAATATTTATTTCTTTCTCGTAAGAAGTCGTATGGTCGTGTGACATTGGGGGACGACTATTGGGGTCATCTCCCATGTTCACGATTTTTGCCGATTTTTAAATGACCATTTTGCCCCTAACTGATCTTGTTTTGGCCATAACTTTTGATTGGTAACGAATTTTGACCTGAAACCACTTCCATTAGATCCAGATGATGGTTTAACTTTCCGTAGAGTGGTTTTATGTGAAAACGGACTTACCGTTTGGGAGATATGGACGAAATAAGGTTTAGAAGGTGAAAAACTGCTTAACATGGCTAAATGAGGTGATTATGAATGGGCCCATAACCCATTTCGGGATTAGGGTTATGGGGAGGAAAAAATGAGTTAGGTTTTCATTCTATTTCAGTTTTCTAGCCGCCATTTACTTCTTAGAAACCCTAATAAGGCCTCCACCTTCTAATTTCATCCCAAATCGCTCTCTAATCAAGGATTAAGCTTAGCAACATCAAATCAAGGAGCAATAACACCATTTCAATGTTATAGCTACTGTTAGACATTGGTATTCGCCCGAATTAGAGGAGTTTCAGTTCTGAAAGTTTTAATTGTGGCAAAGGTGAGTGATTAGCCTTGTTTTTACACTAATTATGGTTAATTAAGGGTAATTAGTGTTAATTAGCGAATTTAAACATAATTAAATTCTGGAAAAATGTTTAGAAATTCTTAAACATCGTTTTCGACCTCTATTGGAAGTTTGGGTTAATTTGGTTAAGTTTTGCTAATCCTATCGTTAGATTTTCTTAAACATGCTTAAGGGGAAATATGGGTTTTGGGTAGGTTTGATCCATTCTGATATATCAAATTGTTGTTTTGGTGTTTGTGGTCAATTCTATATGTTGCTATGACTGTATGGTTGTGATTGATTAGAATATTTAGAATAGTCGAAAATGCCGTTGTATGGCGTAAAACAGTCGCAGGTGGAGTTGCAGGAATTTGACCCCAACCAGATCGGATCGTTGGAGGGCGACCCGACCCACCCGTGAAGAATCCCCTTCCCACGAATTGCTGGTGGAACCAAGAAGCTTGATGGCGACGACCCGACCCGTTCCTGCTCAAGTGCCACGAATGGATCAGCTGAAGGACGAGTACCACGACCCGACCTAAAGAGGTTGCCACGAACCACTGATGGACCTCCGACCCGAACCGCTCGTGACAAGGACACCACGAACCGATGCTTGGAGCCACGACCTGGAGTCACGATCCGAAGCAATGAAGGGACACGACCCGAACCTAATGGGTGTCCACGACCCGATCCAGTGGAAGGAGAACGGACTGAAACACAATGGATTGGAGCCCACGATCCGAACCAGAATGGTGACTGCAAACTGAACTAAGAAGCTTGGACACGAGGCATGAGTTGTGAACCAATAAAGACCGATCCGAATGATGACCAAAACCCGAGATGCAAAGGTAGTCCAAATAGGAAGTAGAACTCAGGATCCAGTTGGGAACCAATGAGTTAACTTCATGATTGGGCTTTGCTGCGGGACGTGTGCAAAGGGTTTATCGATATCCATAACTTTAGTTCACCACTGAGTGACGGATTAGTGGCTATGGATCAGTGCAATGGGGTCATTGTGACTCCATGGAGCAAAGTGATCGTAGCAAAGAATTGGGTGATCGAGTGGTGGATATCATATGCTTTACGCACCGAGTGAGAGATGTGAGGATGATTGCTATACTTGATTGTTTGCCATCACTATGACATGCACACCCCCACCTCCATACCCTTTACACCATATGTTAGTGGCACCTTAGAGTATTGTACGGTATGTTGTGCTAACTCTTTGGTTGCTGGTCTAGGTTCAGTATATCTGTTATTGTTCTGTTTTGCTGGTTATCGCTCATACCAGACTTTTGTATGACCCAGATTTTTATGTCTCTTCTTATTACTCTGGGTGCTCTTAAACGGGTAGACTAGAGACCGGTCAGGTGACTATGCACGAGTAGCTGTGCCAGAGACGAGCAGGAGGCTTCCACGTATGATAGATATTCTCCTTGTGTCGCTGCTAGTCACTACTTTGGGCATTAGTAGTGTACCTTCCTTATTTTGCTTTAGAGACAGTTTTTAAAAGTTGTAATAACGATGATGTGGAACATAAGCTGTATTTGGATTTTACGCTATGATGGTTTAGTTTTCAGCTTATGCACTGTCTCGCCTGTTTTATGTTAAGTATGTTATTATTATATTTTATTCCATGCGGTGTGAGACATTCTACAGGTTTCTTGCTAGTTCAAATTCCCTTCTTTCCTTTATTTGGCGACCGTCCCGTGCTGGTTGGATATTGGCACAACGTAATTTCATTGGAAATGTCGGCTGGTGCGGGGCAGGCCGTCACAGCTGGCCTATGGATAATGGTGACGGTGAAAGTAGACAATCCTTTGAGTTATGGAAGCTGTAATTCAGCTTAATTGATTAATGGCTACTGATGAGGGTGATGATGAGAGGAGGCAATCACTTTGTTTGTATGTGTGAATGTATGGATCAAGGGAGACTGTATTGGTATGGGTGAGCAAATGGTTGGTTTCATTTGAAAGCGATAGAAATGTTGAAACTAAATTAATCATTTAAGAAATATAAACTGAACCAAACCAAACCGATATTTTTTAAAACCAAATCCAACTCAACCAATAATATTTGGTTCAGTTCAGCTTGTTTATCTTGAAATAAAATATATCTTCTAGTTATTTATACAACATAGAATTCAAATAACTAATTAGTTTATACGATGCAAACATTTTAGAAAACAAACCTTTCTTCTAAAATGTTAATACCAAACTAGAGAAAAATAATATTGTTATGAAAATATTGCAAATAATAACCCTACCAATGGTAATTTTTAAACTTTAAAATAAATTAATTTCCAAATTTTGGTTCTACTGGTTGGTTCGGTTTTCAAATATTAAAAACCAAGCTGACCAGCAAACCAAAGTAACATAAAAATAAAAACCAAAACCAACTAATTAACTTACAACACCAAAACAAATCAATTGAATTTAATTGTTTTGCTTAGTTTAATTGGTTGTAATCAATAAATGCTCACCCCTATGTGTAATATTTATAAGACTACAACACATACAAACATGCATACATGCACACACACACACACACACAAATATATATATAACTTAATCATGAGTAGTCTTCTTTTTGAGAGATGATATTGTTTGTTCTTCTTCTTGTACCTACAGAGGAACAAAATTTTCCCATGTATATGATTGTGCATTTACTGTCATTAAAACTCGAGAGGTGAGCTTTTAACACATGTAAGTTGTTTTATAGCTCTATCAACCCCTTAGGAATAACATATTTCAGCCACATCGTATTTTGAATGATTTAGATACTGATTTTCTCTAAATAACAACCACTTTCTAAGTACACAAAAATAACTAACAAATACATCACATTATATTCAAACATCATATGTAACTTTTCACTGATCTAATTATACTTATAGGTCTCCACGTACACGAATACTTATGAAAAAAATACTAGAAATTTGGCCAGTTACACTACATAAGTGCGAAGCACCTGCCACTAACATACTCAATTGGACCGATAAACAAAACAATTAGGCAATTAACAATGCTAAAGCTATAAGTTTTTAATTTTGTTCACTAGATAAGACAAATTATCATGAGTCATGTTATGCTAAACAACCTATGGTATTTTATGTGCACTTCAAATTACACACAATGGAAAAACAAAGTGTGGGAAACCAAAATTTCTATTATGCCAAACCAGTTCCCATCATTCCGAATAAAGGAAAATTACTTTATGATTGATACAGATGCACAATTTTGAATTATATAACATAACCTAATTACATTCAAAGTTATATTTAGTCACACACATATTAAATTCTTTGACTAATGATTTGTTCCAATAGTTGAAGAAGACAACGATTGTTTGGAATTCAAAGTTAAGACATATGAAACTAATATGCATGTTAGAAAGGATCAAAATTAAGAGAAAAGGAATATTATTTTTCAAGATAAGAGCGATGACTCAAATTTGGATGAAAAGGAATTTATATTTATTGCCAGGAACTATTTTTCCTTTAGAAATTCAAGAGGCTGACCAAATCTCAAAATGGCGGAAATTCGAGTTGAAATCAAGAATTAATCAGATGCTATGGTTGTGACAAGTTTAGTCATATGGAAAAGGAATGTCCTCAACTCAATAACAAAAAAAAAGGCAATTTCGAAAAATTCAAGAAAAAGAAACGTGCATTTCAATTTACTTGGGATAACTTGTATTCATCATCATCATCGTCATCCTCATCCTCATCATCGTCATTTGATTTGGTAATGAGAGCAAACGTGATTCAGAGCAAGGAAACATATGCTTTGTAAAAGTTACCGATGAGGTACATTATGAAATTACTTATGATAAAATTTTAGGAATCAATAAGGAATTAGATGATAGATATGGATAATTAGACAAGTTGAATGAGGAATATGTAGGAAAATTAAGCAGGGTCAAAGTTAAAATTGGAATGTTTAAAGATTAAAAAGGACCTTGAAGAGGAATAATAAATGGTTCAAAAATTATGTAAAAATGTATCATCTCAAACGTTATTTTACCAAATAATTTAAAAGATAGTAAATTAGAGGACATATGTTATGACTCAATATTTCCAGCCATTTGAGTTGATAAATAATCCAACTTAAACCATTCGAACTAGTAGATTGTTATTGCTATGGAATTAAATATAAAATCATAATAGATAAATTATGGACACATAATAGCATAATATCTCTGATCGAAATGAATAAAATACAAACTTAGTTCATAAAGCAAATAAATACATAAATATCAACGAAAGTCTAAATACAAATAAATACATAATATTAGAGTTGTAGAATCAAATACAACGAAAGTCTAAATGCTAAGGATTTCTCTTATACATAGGACACTAACTGAGCTAAATAAATGACAGAAACAAGGAAAGAATTGAAATGGATACATAGATAAAGATATTGTCTTTAACAAATCTCTAGTTCCAAAAAGTGATATCTCAATACTGAAATATTCGATCTGACCCGAGTATAAAGTAAAACATAACATTCAAGTCAGCACGAACATTCTCATATAAGTAAATCAACTCAAGCGAGATGTCCAATGAAATGCACCAATAACTTAAAGGATGTTTGAGATTCATATCCTCCAAGGATCCATGAAACTATATATATAATACAATACCCTATTATGTTAGTGTTTATTAGGAAAATATATTATTGGAAATAGCGTAAAATGGATTACATTTTTACCTTACACCGTTTATAAATGATGTAGTCTTTGCAGTACTGTAAATTCCACCATGCAAGTATGCTATCAGGGAGCAATCCATAGGTTCAACACAGACTGAACTCATAGTGGGTGTGATCAGGATAATATGATAAGGAACTAAAGTGATACCAACAATAGGATTCTACCGAATTACAGGACCGGGCAGGTGGTAACGCATAGCAGTTGCTACCATCCATCTTGAACTGCACTACCATAATCGAGGGTGGTAACCAATCAAATCACAAAGCAATTTATATGGTATCGAAGAAGCATATCTGATTGGAGGAGCGAACTTACTTGGCCTGGTCATTGCTTATGTGTTAGTCATTTTAATTATAACTGAACGTCAAGGCTATCTTACATCATTCTCTTACTTTATTCCAGTAGCATTCGCCAAATCCATCCTATTTCATTTTGGATTCTTTACCACATGCATAGTTGCTAAAGTAGTATCGGTATTGAAAAAGGGTATGTTAATACCGATTTCGGTCCTTTAACAACCAAACGCTTATTTCACACCATGGTCATTTATATTTGAATTCATATTTCAATGTCATAAGTTAATTAACTTCAATTATTGATTTCTTATCATCATTTACTCAAAACAATTTAAGTATTGAATTCAGTATCAACTATCATACTATTAGATTGTTCATTATTGTAAATAAATTCTGATTTTATATTTCTATTTCACAATTATCATTATAAATCGAAATATTTGTCCAAAACCAGTTCAAAATTAATAGCTCGGGTGGAAATAAACTTAATCTATTGAACAATAGTAAGACAAAAGAAATTGAATTCCTCTCATTAATTCTATGAATTTTCCCTCTTCTCCTTAATCCTGTATATACTTTATTTTCATTAGTTTATTACTTTACACCTACTTATTAATTGTCTTCATCATTTTACCTAACATTTAATTTAACATTCTGATATTGGCATTATAGAATTTTATACAAATATTTGCAAATAATTTATAAATTAGCTCATAATATTTTATAAGTAATATAAAGTAATTACATAACCAATAATTTAAGTTATTTAAATTTATTTAAGTAATTAATATTTTTTATGAATACTAATAAATGAAAAAATTATGTTTTTTTATTTCAAATACTACAATTTAAATTTTCAATAATTATTTACGAAGTGTCTCTTGATTCTTTTCTATTATTTCACATTTAAGGCCAAATGTTATAATTAAATACATAATATAAAATGTACATAATATGAAAACTATTATAATTTTTACAAACTATTATTCGTTTATTCACCTAATAAATCACATAATATTAATTGTACTAATATTAACAAAAATGAGAAAATTTTCATTTAGATATATAAATACATCAATCGTATAACATAATATGGAAATTTGGTACAAGGGCTCCTTAACACCTCTTAATTATTTTGCAGGACGCGGCTTTGAAATAATTTTTTTGCAGGAAAAACCATCGTGTTCCCTTTTATTGCTCAAAAAAATCATTTTCCCCAATTTTATCAGGCGGCGATTTCTAAATTCGATCTCTCAAATTTGTCAAAATGTTTAAACGGTTTTCGATTTCGTCCCACGTTTGTTAATTTACCAGGTGAGGTTTATTTTTTTCGTTTTTATTTCTATTCCAAAATTCGAAATCAATTTGATAATTTCATGAGATTAAAGAGGCGCTTTTCTTCATTATTTTTTTTCAATTTTATCAAGCGGTTCTCATCATTTTGAATAGAATCTTCGATTATAATTCTATCAAACAATTTTTAATTTTAGTTGAAACTTATATTGTCGTATTTGTAATAACCCGGAAAATCAGAGCCAATTTAAAATTTTTTATTTTGGCAATTTTAATGAATTTTGAATATTATAAGTGATTTATTTTAAATAATAATGAAGAGAAATTTATTTTTAATAGAATTAGAACGTATATATTTATATGAATCGAAATTAGAATATAAAAGGAATTGGAAATGGCACGGTAGTTTGAAAATTCAATTTCAAATTTCAAATGAATGTACAGGATTCAAAATAAACCAGAAATATTAGAATCTAATTGAAAACATCTTTTCAACGAATCCGAAAAATCAAAATTTCATAGCGGGAATAAAAAGTTATGCCCAGTTGAAAATTCAGAATAGTCGCTATGGAAATATAGCCCTTAAAAATGGAAATTTTGAAAAACGGCCTACATTTTCGACAAAACCACTTTTGTTGGATCCGGGATGTCAAGTTATTGCTAGATTCCAATTTCCATAATTTTTGGGATCAATATGTGAGCATGGCAAATTTAAACGCGTTTGACCTATTTCAATTGAATTTAATCGACTGGAAAATGGCCATTTTTCAAACGGTCTTCAAATTTGAAGAAATTAGTTATGTTAGGACCATATCATCAATACGAAGCTAGAAATAATTTTTCTGTAAATTTTAGAGTTAGTATGTGGCCCCGGTAAATTAGAATGTACATTTGAATTGAATATATAGATTTATATTTCAATTTAAAAGGAAACTGATTAAAACGTTAGAATTGGGTTACGAAACATATCCCATTGCGCTCACAATGTGGGTAATTAGCTAGAGGCGACAGTCGTTGGGTTCAGATTGGAGTTCGTATCAATAAACAAGAATTTTGGGAATTAAATAAATAAAATATTAATATAAAATATTATATAAGGCCCATATCTCTAACCCTAGCCCCCCTTTTTATCAGCAGCCGCCACCAATAATTCCAAGGCCAAAATGCCTCGAATTTGATTCGTTCATAAAAACCAATCCACTTCGAACTAAATGTTGATTTCAAAACAAAACTTCAAGAGCATGGTGAGATCTAGAAAACCGTATGGGTTTGATGATGTTTTGTTTGCTGGTTCGTGAGATTTTGGGGTTCAGACGCCGATCGTTCGCGGTGGTTTCTAGGGTTGGTGGGGCCGTCGAATCCACTATGCTGGCTAGGGTAGGATGGCGGCGGAACGACGAAGGTCGGGGTGGTCTTTGATCAGGCGCAAGTGGTCGGAATGAGGCGACGCATGGAGGATTCCGGCGAGAGGTTTTGTCGACTTTGGTTTTTCCAAGAGCAGTTTCAATAAGGAACGAAGGGAAAGGGTTTAAGCCCTTAAGCTATGTAATCAATTCATTAATTATGTAATTAATTAATTTTGTAATTAATTAATTTTTGCAATGAAAGTTTATAATGCCATATCTTATTCAAACAGAACCCGAATTGAACGATTTAAAGTTCGTTGGACTCGTGTTGAAGAGGTCTACATTCTAGAACTGACTTAGACAAATTCTGAAGTAACGGGAAATTTTGATTAAATTAAACGCCTTCGTTTAATTTAATTAAAAATCATCGTATTGAACAATTCAAAACAGATCAATGTGAGAATTTCTCACTAAAATTTTCTGTACAGTTATTTATTTTATAACTGCGTATATGAATTGATCCCCGTCGTTCACAGACCATAGACGATTTATTTGATTATATTGTGGTTGTAATGTGAAATGAAATATATATATAAGATGTGAAATAATATATATACGATGTGAGATTATATATATATACACGATATGGAAAATATATATGTGATGTGAAATGGAAAATATAAATATATATGCAATATGGAATATATGTATATATACGATATAAAAATACATATGTGATGTGAAATGGAAAAATATGAATATATATATATATGTATATGGAATGAAAAATATGAATATATATATATGGAATGAAAAATATGAATATATATATGGAATGAAAAATATGAATATATATATATATATATGGAATGAAAAATATGAATATATATATGGAATGGAAAAATATGATTATATATGGAATGGAAAATAAATATATATGGAATGGAAAATATATATATATATATATATATATGGAATGGAAAATAAGAATATATATGGAATATTCAATTTTTATTTAAAATTGAATATGAAGTTGAAATCGTTTTTAAAACGATTTATAAAATATGTTTTAAATGGAAATTGACAAAATATATATAATATTATATATATATATATATATATATATATATATATATAATGGCCTGAATAGAACGCGTTGCGCCGTGGCAGTTCGCGAATTTCCACCATTGATTTCGAATTGATGTTACGGGAGATCCGACCGTCGGATTCTCCTAAATCCAGAACCATTGGGTTCGGATCAAAAATAACTTTCCAATGAATACAAGAGGTATGAAATCTAATAGTTGGATTTGGAATTATGTCCAAATAAAATTTGGAAAATGTCGATATCAGTGCAGTTCAATGACCATTTATGGAAATCGACTGTACGAGCCTTGATAAAATTATTAAAAAAATTAATAATTTGTGTAAAATCATAATGAATGATTTGGAAAGAATTAGGATGAAAAAGTCCATATTTGAGAAGATAAAAATATATTTTTATCGAAATGAACTGTTTATTAACTTGAAAGGATAATCCAATATTTTTAAATAAATAAATTGGATAGAAATGGTTTTAAAAATAACCAGAATTTCAAATATATGAATTGGAATGGATTTTAATTGAAATAATCTGAGGAATATTTCAAATATTGTTTTTCGTGATTATGCGGATATTGTGGAGCAATTTGGAAGATATATATATATCGTTATTCCCAATATGATATTTGTTGATTTCAGAATTTGACATTGAATATAAGCCGATATAATTTCTATTCTGAGCCTTGTATTTAATATTGAATTGGAATTTAGGTTTGTTGTGAACTGTGTTTATATGACATTAGTTCTTTAACCCGAGTAAAAGCAGGATTAATTTCCAAAAAGTTGAACAATCAATAAGAATTGATTTTTGGGATTAAAACCAATTGGAGTTTGAATAAATCTTTAATTAGATTGTGAACGAATAAATGGTAATTGAATTGACCAAAACACGTAATGTGATTAAACCAAATTTACTTGGTTGTTGATATTCATGATTGTGACTGATTGATTGTTTGGATTGTACTCGACCAGTTTATGAGCAAGATACGCTTTTACATTTAGCATTGGGCTGGGTAGAAATATTGGTATGCTAACATCTTGTGAAACATTTCATGATTTGACGATGAGATGTGTAGCGATGTAGTAGTGTTCATTTCAAATTTAATTAATGATTTCGAAATGATATTTTTCTTAAGTGAAAAGAAATGTATTCCCGATTTTGGATAGGGAACATTTTATAAAAATGTTTTATAAAATAGAAAGGATTTCGAGGGCTAAAACCCGATGATTTCGAAACGATTTGGAAAAGTATTATGGTTTTACATTGTAGTTCATCACGTATTCGATTAGTTGTTATTAATGATGTATCTGTTTGGTGGCGGAGAATTTATTCTCTTGCTTAACACCCTTCTTTGAGACGTATGAGCTCAAAGGTTATGTGATTAATAGTGACTGATCATATGTGTGAATTGCTGATGTGAAGTACTATAGTTTGAACGTACTTGTGATTATTATGTTGTGAAATGATTTTCCCTACTTCGGGATATAAAATGGTTTAGTGTGTGGCTAAAGATTCGGGTGACCCGATAGCGACTTAAGTATTGGCTGGATCCAGTGCCTTAGGGTGAGTGGTCAGCAGTGTAGCCTGTTCCATGCATGGGAGGTGCATATATATATATATATATATATATATATATATATATATATCGAGTTGGAGGGGCACTTACTGCCCGGTCTGAGGGAAGATTCCCGATATTTGGTTTGCATATTTATTTATATGCATTGTTATGTTTTGGAATTCATATTTCTAAATGATTTGATTTAAAATCCCGAAGTGAAATCTACTTTGATATAAAAGCTAGAGGTATTTCAAATGATTTCAAATAGAAATCAGGAAATAAAGTCCAAAGGAATGATTTCTGTGGATTTTGGAAAATCTAAGTGTAGTGATTAATCCAAATGGGTAGATTGGGATATTGCATATTGATTGATGCATAGTAGATCCATAACTCTATTATTGATTGTTGTTTGTACACTGGTATTCATGAGGGTAAACCCGTTCCGTGACATGCGACGTGGTCCCGTGATTTACTATATTTCAAAGTAAAGTTTAATAACTGTTTTGAGTTCTCAGACCAGTCCAATGACTGACTCGTAGTTCGCTTTTTCCTTGCGAACTCGGGTGCCCCTATTTTCCACACGGGCAGTCGAGTAGTTTATTTTGCAGATATATAAGCAGGATTCTGGATTGAAGCGAATAGCTGTGTCTAGAGTATTGATAGTCATCCGTTGTGTTATTTTATTTGTTTCCGTTGCATTGTATTACATTTATTGTAAATTAATTTTACGCTGTATTATATTTCATTATACTCTGATATTCTGTACTCTGATGTAACATTATTATGATGTTTATAAAATTCTTCCGTTATGTGTTCTGATGTGTTGTGCACCCAGAGTTAGCGTATGCGGGATTCGAACGGTCTTGGTCCGTTTAGCGATCGATTAGGTCCGAGCGAAGTCCGTATCGTTACATATGGTATTGGAGCTTTGGTTAACTTAAATCTTTGTGGTGCAACTCGTTAGAACAGAAAAAAATACTCATCATAGGTAGGATTAGTAATATCCTATTGAAGAATCCTCATTAGAGATAGAATCAGTAGCATTCTAGAATGAGAAACTCATTAGAGATGGGGTTAGTAATGCCCTAGAATGAGTTGAGAGTTGTATGTTTATAAATAACATATTTGTGATTATATATATAATCCGATCTTAGAAAATGTGATTTTTGAATATATAAAAATTATGAATTTGAAACGTTAATTCACTAATTGATTGATGATTGTGTTGTGTGATTATTTATTTAAACCATTATATGAAAGAACGGTACATATGACCAAATTGTATCAAATATTGAACTAAATTGAAAATTGTTTGAGATTGCATACATGTACATGCTTATATATTGAACAGGTCACAGGAAGGAGGCTAGAGCAGAGGAATAAAATTGTATGCCTGACAGGTAGGTACGTGTTTACTAATTTATTGGGTTTGGATGATTTTATGAGCCGATTGGCTAGTCCTCGGCATTTTCTTTTTCTTTTTGAGATGAGAGGGCCTGTGTGGCGGTTTGGGGATTTTTCCGGTGCTCCCCGTATAAAGGAGGTTATGGCAAAAAAATTCGAAAATTTAGGGTGTTGGCCAAATTTTTGAAAAATTAGAAATTCTTAGAAACTGAAAAGTTGAAGAATGAAAGCCAAACTAAAAGTTGAGTTGGACAGTTAAACAACTTTCAGCTTCGTTCCTTTTCGAGGATGAATGTGACGTCCGGGAATTTCGCTCAATCCGAATCAGTCGCTAAACCGATCAAGACCATTCGAAACGCCTGATTGTTTTGAGAACACGAAAAAATAGAACGTAGACGGAAGAACATTTCATTGTTTATTACAACAATTCCATCAGAATACAAGAATATACAAAGTATGAATAAATATTTCACATTCGATAAATATCAGAGATTACAATAAATTATAAAGCAGCGGAAAATAATACAAACACAACCAAAAATAATACACGGATACAGAGCTTTCCGAATAACATTCCAGCTGTAAACCAGGTACCTGTGAAAATAAATCTGCAAAACCAAAACTACTAGCTGCTCGTGTCGAAAATAAGGGCACCCAAAGTTTAGGTTAAAACAATAAACACTAGGTCAGTCATGTGACTGGTGTGAGAACTAAAAATGTTATTAATCTTTATTTTAAAGTTAGATAAATCAAGGGACCATGCCGTATAACATGGAACGGGTTTCCTCCCAAGAACACCAGTGCATAAAACAACAGCGCAATGCTAAATAAAGAACTATGAAGCTATTATAAGACCCAGGTCCCATCACACATTGCAACACAAGCCGAAGGATAGGGTTTTACCTTATAATAGCCAAAGAATGCTTGATACGTTTAAAACAGATTATTTTAATAGTACTATAAGTGTATAGTGTCAAAAACAATTTCAATCATAAGTATCAATCATAGGCGGCATGAATGCCCCATACCACTATGTCGCCATATATAGGTTTACAACTAAAACCGGAAAGTGTCGTATTGGAAATTGGATTTCCATCTATGAAGCGAGGCTAGGGATCGTTCTCTACCGATTCGAGACTGTCTAGCCCGAGTCTCAGGGACAGAACGCTTCGATCCTTGGATCTTCCGGGCCGGTCCACCGATGTGGATTAGATGAAACCTTGAACACTACGTCTCCCCGCCCTATGGGGCGTAAATGAGCCAACGAATGACTCCATCGGTTCGAGAACGACCGATATATCTGAGGCGCCTCGCAACAACCACATAAGTCAAACTCGTCAGGGCGTGTAAAACCACTAACGCCACTTATAGCTAGAAGGAAACGCATGTTCTCCCTGCAGTCCTCTCCCGTTTCTGGTTCATACCAGAGTCTGAGGCTCACGAATTCACGTTACACAAAGCTATGCCATACAGGCTGTACTTTGATCATCAACCACAAGACTCTGCTTTTCAATAGAAGCCTTGGTCATTTGCATCTTAGCATGCCACACAGGAAATTCATGCTATGCAACCGATATCAATCACATAGAATGAAATCCAATGTCAGACACACATCCATTTACAAGTCCGTTCTGGGTCTGAACGAAACCGGAGGAACTTTATTCCTCGCACATCCATCGATCTCCAAGTACGTCTGGATGATCACTAACGGATTCCCTCCTCTTGGGTGTACGGCCTAATCAAGATCATCAGTAATTATCCAAACGACGTGAAGACCTCCGGTCTTCGATCACCGTCTTCATCTTCGACTTATCGTCGTATCAGTTATTTAGAATGGGATAAACCTGGTCTTTCCGAATAACTCGCGTATATAATAAATAAGTGTTACACAAACACAACATACACCTCATTCCAATTCTTCAGTCACTTAGTTTCTAAATTTCACATTCTTAGGGAAAGGTTCCCATTAATTTTATCAAAGATAAATTCCTTTAAATTTATTCTTTAATCTTCCTTTGAATATCACTTCAAACTAGTCGGGATTAACGAACCTTACCGAAGTAATCATTTGTTTTAATTTCCCAATCCCAACCTATTCATCCCATGAAGTAAAACTGGTAATACTTCATATCTAACACCACAGTGTTATCGGTAAATTCAATTACCATTTCACGTTCAAATCTAATTAAAGATTTAACTATCGCCTGGAGCAAAACTAGTGATACTCCATTCTCGATCTTTTCAATCTAATTAAAGATTCATTAAACTCTACTTAGTTTTAATCTTTGACTGGGTTAAAGAATCAATGTCAATTAAAACATGGTTCACGATAAACCCCAAAATCACATCACATTTCAATCAGTCACTTATCGTAAATTAGCAAGCGAGCAATTCCCTAAGTATTAACCCCGAAGGCCGAAACCAACATAAGATCAATACCCCAGAAACCATTCAACTTAACTAATCTCCAGTTAGTTTCTGATTTTCTTAACTCCTCTGGGTCTAAGAACAGTATTATTGAAGATACCGCTCACGACAACCCAAAATTACATTCCATTAATTATCGGGTTAAAGAACAAGTGATATTTAAAACACTGTTCACGATAAACCCAAAAATCAATACCAATTCAATTCCAATTAAATATTATTTAATTGGTACACTTCATTAAATCTAATTAAAAAGATTTAATCTTTTTCTCAACTGGGCTTAAGAACAGTGTTAATGAAGACACCATTCACGACAAACCCAAATCACATTTGATATTAAATACAAGACTCTGAATAGAAAATATATCGGCTTATATTCAATATCAAATTCTACGACCAACAAATATCGTAGTGGAAATAACGATATATATATATCTTTCAAATTTCCATAACAACATCTGAATAATCACAAAATCCAACATCGAAATATTCCGAACACAATTTCGATTCAAATACATTCCAATCCATATATTGGAAATTCTGGTTATTTTTAAAACCATTTCAAATCCAGTTTATTTATTTTAAAAATAAATAAATTATAATTCTAGTTCAAAACTAGTTCATTTCGATAAAAATCTATTTTTATCTTTTCAAATATGGAGTTTTTCATCCCAATTCCTCACAAATCATTTCTTATGATTTTACACAAATTATTATTATTTTTAATAATTTTATCAAGGCCCGTACAGTCGATTTCCATCAACGGCCATCGAACTGCACTTACAACGACCTTTTCCGAATTTGATTTGGACATAATTACAAATCCAACCATTAGATTTCTAATTTCTCATTTTCGTTAGAAAGCTATTTTCGATACGAACCCAACGGTTCCGGTTTTAGGAGAATCCGACGATCAAATCTCCCGCAACGTCAATTCGAAGTCAATGGTCGAAATTCGCGAACTGCCGTGGCGCGACGCGTTCTATTCAGGCCATTATATTATATATATATAATATACATAATATATACTTCGTCTATTTACTTTAAAAACGTATTTTATAAATGGTTTTAAATTCATTTTCGAAACGATTTCAACTTCATTTTCAAATTCAAATCAAAATTGAATTTTCCATTACAAATTCGTTTTAAATTCATTTCAAATTGATTTCAATTCAAATCGGTTTTCAGTTCAATTTCAACACGTTTTAAACTCAAATCAAAACGATTTCAATTCTATTTCAATCTAATTCGAATTTCAATTCTATTCAGTTTAATTCGAATTTCAATTCTTTTCAATTTAATTCGAATTTCTATTCTTTTCAATATAATTCGAATTTCATTTCAAAATATTCGATTTTGAAATCACTTTTCAGTATTCATTATAAAAACGAATATAATCGATATAAATATCGTTCACGTCAAAATGGCGTCAATCTAATCAACACGACTTCATATATCCTATTTTCAAATATTCTATTTCGAATATTTCTTTTTCAAATATTTCTATTCAAATGTTTCTTTTTCAAAACTGGAATAAGGCCCAATCAATTACCATATAATGTTAATTATATGGATTTTCTACAACACATGTATACAATAACAACGATGAATAATCAACCATCATCCAAAGTGCATTCTACACTGTATAAGCATCAAATATAAATATTTAACGCCCATAACAGTCTGTCCATCAATTGATCGACATACAGCTAATTATTGGGACTAGTGTATGTCATATATCATCCCAATACCCGTGTGGGGTTTTCAAACAATCAAACACAGATTTTATTTGTGCAGTTGGGCGATGTGTAAAATTTATCGTCCCAATCAATATCAATCAAATCAGTGTATATAAACAAATCTCCGAATTGTTTATAAATATTTATTTTATATACACGTTAAAATTTCTATTTTCAACTATAAAATATTTTTAACTATATAAATATTTTATTTCATTTCACATCACATCACACAATCAACTACACATCAAAATCAAACAAACAAGCATACAAGCCGTCCATGGTCTGTGGACGACGGGTGTCGGGTGCTACTAAACACCGTCTGCATCCTAGTATATATTTTAACTAGAAATAAAAATAGAAATAAAAGTGAGGAGTTCTCACCTTGGGGTTCCACTCCTCCATTCTTTAATTCTGAACTGTTTAGATCCGCTCCTTTCCAACTCAACCATTTCACGCTGTTCACAATAAAAATTATATTTTTATTCTCTACATCATATAAAAATTATACTTTTATTCTTTACATCATATAAAAATTATATTTTTATTCTTTGCATCATATAAAAATTATATTTTTATTCTTTACATCATATAAAAATTAAATTTTTATTCTTTACATCATATAAAAATTATATTTTTATATGTCAACAAAAATCGTATTTTTCTATTATGAAAATTCTAACCTTTCTCTAATGAAAGATCATAACTTTCTACTAATAAAAATCCGATCTTTTACATTATAAAAATTAAGCCTTTTTACTATATAAAAATTAAACCTTTTCTATCTAGAAAAATCAACTCTTTCCCATATTGCTATCCTTAAAAAAACGAATTTTTCTTTGGCTTTTCAATAAAAAGACTGATTTTAAATTTTGTTATAACATATAAAATTGATTATTCGAAAGAAATTAAACTAAATAAAAATACTTACAACATAAAAATGGGGGAAAGGGTCAGTGGCGTCGCAGGTGGATGGAGGAGGAGGCGCAGGCGTGCTCCGGCGGTGTCAGGTGGGTGGCGCGGCTTGATTTGGTCGAGGTCTGGGCGGCGGTAATCTGGGGCTCGCGCACGAGGAGAGGGAGTGAGGGTCGGAGGGGCTCGACGCTGGTGGGGTGGATGGAGGATGACGCGATGGGGAGGAGCTCCTGGATCGGCGGCGTCGGCTGGCGATTAGGGCGCGATTCGATTTTTTTCTTTTTTCCTTTCCTTATTTTATTTTCTGAAGTCAAAGTGAAAGGGGGGGTGAGATATTTATACATATTTAATTTATTTACTTTCAAAAAAGCAACTTTTTATTTCGAACTCAAAACGAGACCCACCGCTGTCGTCCCTAGCTAATTACTCTCATTCCGAACATAATGGGATATGTATCGTAAGATGATTTGATCATTTTGATCAGTTTTCGTTAAAATCAACATATAACTCTATATATTGAATTTGAACGCACATTTCAATTTACCGGGGCCGCATACTAACTAGAAAAATTCCAGAAAAATATTTTCTAGCTTCGTATTGACGATACGGTCCTAACAAAACTAATTTCATCGAATTCTGAGACCGTTGGAAAAATGGTCATTTTCCAGTCGATTAAATTCAACTAAAACTGGTCAAACGCTTTTTCCTTTGCCCCGCTCACATATTGACTCGAAAAATTATGAAATTTGAAACCTAGCAATAACTTGACATCACGGATCCAACAAAAGTGGTTTCGTCGAAATCCGAGATCGTTTGCAAAATTCCCATTTTTAAGGGCCAGTATTCCATAGCGACTATTCTGAATTTTCAACTGGACTTATCTTTTGATTCTCGCTATGAAATTTCGATTTTTAGGATTCGTTGGAAAGATATTCTCAATTAGATTCAAATATTTTTGTTTCACTAAAATCCGGTTTATTTTTCACTCGGTACATTCATTTGAAATTTGAAATCAAAATTTTGAACTACCGCTCCATTTTCAATTCCTTTTACAAATTAAAATAAATAATTAATAAATAATTATATTCTAACGACGATCTATATAAATATATACGTTCTATTTCTATTCGAAGAAAATTTCTCGTCGTTATTATTTAAAATAATCAAAATTCACTAAAATTGCCAAAATAAAAATTTTAAATTGGCCCAGATTTTTGGGTTATTACAATCTCCCCCACTTAAAACTTTTCGTCCCCGAAAAGGAACGAAGCCGAATGTTGTTTTGCAAACCAACTCAACTTTCTTTATTTTGACTACGGCTTAAGTTCTTCAACTTTTTAGTTTCTAAGAACTTTTCATTTTCAAAAATTTGGCTAACACCCTAAATTTCCGAAAAATTTCGCCATAACCTCCCCTACACCGGGAGCACTAGGAAAATCCCGAAATTGCCATATAGGCCCTCTGAAGAAAAAGCCAAGCGGCTAGCCAGTCGGCTCATAAAATCATCATCACCCACACAAAACAGTAAATTATGGTAAACATGTACCTATTTGTCGGGCAAACAATTTTATTCTCTGCTCTAGCCTCCTTGCTATGACCTGTTCAATGTAAGTACAAGTACAAGCATGCAAATGCGATAAATTTCCAATACAATTCACTATTTGATTCAATTTGGCTATATGGTACAAATTTTAATTAATCAACCAATAATCAACAACACAACCATCAATCAATTAGTTGATTTGCTTTTTAAATTCATAACTTTGATACATAGTCAAATATCAGATTTTTGATGCCAAATCATAACAATAAGCCCTATCTAGTTTTGGTTCTCACACCAGTCAATTGGAAATATATAGAAATCTCACTTTCGAAACTCGAAAATAAATACTGGCGATGGTGCCCCGCCACCACAATTATCCCTGGGCAACTAGAGTGTGATTCTATAACTATCCAGTACACTAAAACTTTGAATACACGTTTGCAAGACATATATGCAAAAAAATTATATATTGGATTGTCCTAATTCAATATAAAATAAATAATCAAATACGAATGATTGATTTAAATTTTCAAAACAAAACTTGTTTTCATTTTAAAAATATACTCTTCACACTCGTTCTAGGATACTACTGATTCCATCTCTAACGAGTCATTCCCATTGGATATTACTAATCCAATTTCTGATGAGTTCTTTCGTATGGTTCTAATGTGTCTTGTTCTCTGAGCTTTGTAAACCAAAGCTCTGATACCAAATGTGACGTCCGGGAATTTCGCTCGATCTGAATCAATCACTAAACCAATCAAGACCGTTCGAAACGCTTGATTGTTTTGAGAACACGACAAAATAGAACGCAGACCGAAGAACATTTCATTGTTTATTACAACAATTCCATCAGAATATAAGAATATACAGAGTATGAATAAATATTTCACATTCGATAAATATCAGAGATTACAAAAAATTATAAAGCAGCGGAAAATAATACAAACACAACCGAAAATAATACACGGATACAGAGCTTTCCGAATAAATTCCAACTGTAAACCAGGTTCCTGTGAAAATAAATCTACAAAACCAAAACTACTAGTTGCCCGTGTCGAAAATAAGGGCACCCAGAGTTTAGGTTAAAACAATGAATTCTAGGTCAGTCATGTGACTGGTGTGAGAAATAAAACTGTTATTAATCTTTATTTTAAAGTTAGGTAAATCAAGGGACCACACCGTATAACACGGAACGGGTTTCCTCCCAAGAACACCAGTGCATAAAACAACAGCGCAATGCTAAATAAAGAACTATGAAGCTATTATAAGACCCAGGTCCCATCATACAATGCAACACAAGCCGAAGGATAGGGTTTTATCTTATAATAGCCAAAGAATGCTTGATACGTTTAAAACAGATTATTTTGATAGTACTATAAGTGTATAGTGTCAAAAACAATTTCAATCATAAGTATCAATCATAGGCGGCTTGAATGCCCCATACCACTATGTCGCCATATATAGGTTTACAACTAAAACCGCAATGTGTCGTATTGGAAATTGGATTTCCATCTATGAACCGAAGCTAGGGATCGTCCTCTACCGATTCGAGACTGTCAAGCCCGAGTCTCAGGGACAGAACGCATCGACCCTTGGATCTTCAGGGCCGGTCCACCAATGTGGATTAGACGAAATCCTGAACACTACGTATCCCCGCCCTATGGGGCGTAAATGAACCAACGAATGACTCCATCGGTTCGAGAACGACCGATATATCTGAGGTGCCTCGCAACAACAACAACCACATAGCTCAAACTCGTCAGGGCGTGTAAAACCACTGACGCCACTTCTAGCTAGAAGGAAACGCATGTTCTCCCTGCAGTCCTCTCCTGTTTCTGGTTCATACCGACGTGTGAGGCTCGCGAATTCACGTTACACAAAACTATGCCACACAGGTTGTGCTTTGATCATCAAGCACAAGACTCTGCTTCTCAACAGAAGCCTAGATCATTTGCATCTTAGCATGCCACACAGGCAATTCACGCTATGTAACCGATATCAATCACACAGAATGAAATCCGATGTCAGACACACATCCATTTACAAGTCCATTCTGGGTCTGAACGAAACCGGAGGAACTTTATTCCTTGCATATCCATCGATCTCCAAGTACGTCTGGACAATCACTAACGGATTCCCTCCTCTTGGGTGTACGACCCCATCAAGATCATCAGTAATTATCCAAACGACGTGAAGACCTCCGGTCTTCGACCACCATCTTCATCTTCGACTTATCGTTGTATCAGTTATTTAGAATGGGATAAACCCGGTCTTTCCGAATAACTCGCGTATATAATAAATAAGTGTTACACAAACAAAACATACGCCTCATTCCAATTCATCAGTCACTGACCGTAAGTTAGTAAGAGAACAATTTCCTAAGTATTAATCCCGAAGGCCGAAACCAACATCAGATCAATACCCCAGAAAACATTCAACTTAAATAATCTCCAGTTAGTTTCTGATTTTCTTAACTCCTTTGGATCTAAGAACAGAATTATTGAAGATACCGTTCACGACAACCCAATATCACATTCCATTAATTATCGGGTTAAAGAACAAGTGTTATTTAAAACACTGTTCACGATAAACCCAAAAATCAATACCAATTCAATTCCAATTAAATATTATTTAATTGGTACACTTCATTAAATCTAAATAAAAAGATTTAATCTTTTTCTCAACTGGGCTTAAGAACAGTGTTAATGAAGACACCATTCACGACAAACCCAAATCACATTTGATATTAAATACAAGACTCTGAATAGAAAATATATCGGCTTATATTCAATATCAAATTCTACGACCAACAAATATCGTATTGGAAATAACGATATATATATCTTTCAAATTTCCATAACAACATCTGAATAATCACGAAATCCAACATTGAAATATTTCGAAGACAATTTCGATTCAAATCAATTCCAATTCATATATTGGAAATTCTGGTTATTTTTAAAACCATTTCAAATCCAATTTATTTATTTTAAAAATAAATAAATTATAATTCTAGTTCAAAACTAGTTCATTTCGATAAAAATCTATTTTTATCCTTTCAAATATGGAGTTTTTCATCCCAATTCTTCATAAATCATTTCTTATGATTTTACACAAATTATTATTATTATTGATAATTTTATCAAGGCCCGTACAGTCGATTTCCATCAACGGCCATCGAACTGCACTTACAGCGACCTTTTCCAAATTTAATTTGGACATAATTCCAAATCCAATTGTTAGATTTATAATTTCTCATATTCGTTAGAAAGCTCTTTTCGATACGAACCCAACTGTTCCGGTTTCAGGAGAATCCGATGGTCGGATCTCCCGCAACATCAATTCGAAGTCAATGGTCGAAATTCGCGAACTGCCGCGGTGCGGCATGTTCTATTCAGGCCATTATATTATATATATATATATAATATATATATATATATATATATATATATATATATATATATATATAATATATAATATATACTTCGTCGATTTCCTTTAAAAACTTATTTTATAAATGGTTTTAAATTCGTTTTCGAAACGATTTCAACTTCATTTTCAAATTCAAACCAAAATGGAATTTTCCATTACAAATTCGTTTTAAATTCATTTCAAATTGATTTAAATTCAAATCGGTTTTCAGTTCAATTTCAACACGTTTTAAACTCAATTCAAAACGATTTCAATTCTATTTCAATCTAATTCGAATTTCAATTCTATTCAGTTTAATTCAAATTTCAATTCTTTTCAATTTAATTCGAATTTCTATTCTTCTCAATATAATTCGAATTTCATTTCAAAATATTCGATTTTGAAATCACTTTTCAGTATTCATTATAAAAACGAATATAATCGATATAAATATCGTTCACGTCAAAATGGCGTCAATCTAATCAACACGACTTCATATATCCTATTTTCAAATATTCTATTTCGAATATTTCTTTTTCAAATATTTCTTTTTCAAAACTGGAATAAGGTCCAATCAATTACCATATAATGTTAATTATATGGATTTTCTACAACACATGTATACAATAACAACGATGAATAATCAACCGTCATCCAAAGTGCATTCTACACTGTATAAGCATCAAATATAAATATTTAACGCCCATAACAGTCTGTCCATCAATCGATCGACATACAGCTAATTATTGGGACTAGTGTATGTCATATATCATCCCATTACCCGTGTGGGGTTTTCAAACAATCAAACACAGATTTTATTTGTGCAGTTGGGCGATGTGTAAAATTTATCGTTCCAATCAATATCAATCAAATCAGTGTATATAAACAAATCTCCGATTTGTTTATAAATATTTATTTTATATACACGTTAAAATTTCTATTTTCAACTATAAAATATTTTTAACTATATAAATATTTTATTTCATTTCACATCACATCACACAATCAACTACACATCAAAATCAAACAAACAAGCATACAAGCCGTCCATGGTCTGTGGACGACGGGTGTCGGGTGCTACTAAACACCGTCTGCATCCTAGTATATATTTTAACTAGAAATAAAAATAGAAATAAAAGTGAGGAGTTCTCACCTTGGGGTTCCACTCCTCCATTCTTTAATTCTGAACTGTTTAGATCCGCTCCTTTCCAACGCAACCATTTCACGCTGTTCACAATGAAAATTATATTTTTATTCTCTACATCATATAAAAATTAAATTTTTATTCTTTACATCATATAAAAATTATATTTTTATTCTTTACATCATATAAAAATTGAATTTTTATTCTTTACATCATATAAAAATTATATTTTTATTCTTTACATCATATAAAAATTATATTTTTGTATATATCAACAAAAATCGTATTTTTCTATTATGAAAATTCTAACCTTTCTCTAATGAAAGATCATAACTTTCTACTAATAAAAATCCGATCTTTTACATTATAAAAATTAAACCTTTTTACTATATAAAAATTAAACCTTTTCTATCTAGAAAAATCAACTCTTTCTCATATTGCTATCGTTAAAAAAACAAATTTTTATTTGGCTTTTCAATAAAAAGACTGATTTTTAATTTTGTTATAACATATACAATTGATTATTCGAAAGAAATTAAACTAAATAAAAATACTTACAGCATAAAAATGGGGGAAGGGGTCAGTGGCGTCGCAGGTGGATGGAAGAGGAGGCGCAGGCGTGCTCCGGCGGTGTCAGGTGGGTGGCGCGGCTTGATTTGGTTGAGGTCTGGGCGGAGACGATCTGGTGCTCGCGCACGACGAGAGGGAGTGAGGGTCGGAGGGGCTCGACGCTGGTTGGGTGGATGGAGGCCGACGCGATGGGGAGGAGCTCCTGGATCGGCGGCGTCGGCTGGAGATCAGGGCGCGATTCAATTTTTTTCATCTTTCCTTTCCTTATTTTATTTTCTGAAGTCAAAGTGAAAGGGGGGTGAGATATTTATACATATTTAATTTATTTACTTTCAAAAAAGCAACTTCTTATTTCGAACTCAAAACGAGACCCACCGCCTGTCGTTCTTAGCTAATTACCCCCATTCTGAACACAATGGGATATGTATCATAAGTTGATTTGATCATTTTGATCAGTTTTTGTCAAAATCAACATATAACTCTATATATTGAATTTGAACGCACATTTCAATTTACTAGGGCCACATAGTAACTACAAAAATTCCAGAAAAATATTTTCTAGCTTCGTATTGACAATACGGTCCTAACAAAACTAATTTCATCGAATTATGAGATCGTTGGAAAATGGCCATTTTTCAGTCGATTAAATTCAACTAAAACTGGTCAAACGCGTTTTCCTTTGCCCCGCTCACATATTGACTCGAAAAATTATGAAATTTGAAACCTAGCAATAACTTGACATCACGGATCCAACAAAAGTGGTTTCGACGAAATCCGAGATCGTTTGCAAAATTCCCATTTTTAAGGGCAAGAATTCTATAGCGACTATTCTAAATTTTCAACTAGACTTATCTTTTGATTCCCGCTATGAAATTTCGATTTTCCGGATTTGTTGGACAGATATTCCCAATTAGATTCAAATATTTTTGGTTTCACTAAAATCCGGTTTATTTTTCACCCAGTACATTCATTTGAAATTGAAATTTCGAACTACCGCGCCATTTTCAATTCCTTTTATAAATTAAAATAAATAATTATATTCTAACGACGATCTATATAAATATTTACGTTCTATTTCTATTCGAAGGAAATTTCTCGTCGTTATTATTTAAAATAATCAATTTAAATAATCAAAATTCACTAAAATTGCCAAAATAAAAATTTAAAATTGGCCCAGATTTCTGGGTTATTACAACGAAAAATTTTAAGTGGGGAGATTGTAACAACCCCGAAAATCATAGCCAATTTAAATTTTTTATTTTGGCAATTTTAATGAATTGTGAATATTTAAAATGATTTATTTTAAATAATAACGACGAGAAATTTATTTTGAATAGAATTAGAACGTATATATTTATATGAATCGAAATTAGAATATAAATTTTTATTTTAATTATAAAAGGAATTGGAAATGGCGCGGTAGTTTGAAAATTCGATTTCAAATTTCAAATGAATGTACATGATTCAACATAAACCAGAAATATTAGAATCTATTTGAAAATATCTTTTCGACGAATCCAAAAAATCAAAATTTCATAGCGGGAATAAAAAGTTATGCCCAGTTGAAAATTCAGAATAGTCGTTATGGAAATATAGCCCTTAAAAATGGAAATTTTGAAAATGACCTCCATTTTCGATGAAACCACTTTTTTTCGATTCAGGATGTCAAGTTATTGCTAGATTTCAATTTCCATAATTTTTGGAATCAATATGTGAGCGTGGCGAATTTAAACACGTTTGACCAATTTCAGTTCAATTTAATCAACTGGAAAATGGTCATTTTTCAAACGATCTTCAAATTTGATGAAATTAGTTTTGTTAGGACCGTATCATCAATACGAAGCTAGAAATATTTTTCTGTAATTTTTAGGGTCAATATGTGGCCCCTGTAAATTAAAATGTACATTTGAATTAAATATATATATATTTATATTTTAATTTAAAGGAAAACTAATCGAAACATTATAATTGGGATATGAAACATATCCCATTGTGTTCGAAATGGGGGTAATTAGCTAGAGGTGACAGTCGTTGGGTTCAGATTGGAGATCGTATCAGTAAATAAGAATGTTGGGAAATAAATAAATGAAATATTAATATAAATTATTATATAAGGCCCCTATCTCTAACCCTAGTCCCCCTTTTTATCAGTAGCCGCCACCAATAATTCCAAAGCCAGAATGTCTCGAATTTAATTCGTTCATAAAAACCAATCCACTTTGAACTAAATGTTGATTTCAAAACAAAACTTCAAGAGCGTGGTGAGATCTAGAAAACCATATGGGTTTGATGATGTTTTGTTTGCTGGTTCGTGAGATTTTGGGGTTTAGACGTAGACCGTTCGCGGTGGTTTCTAGGGTTGGGGGGGCCGTCGAATCCACTGTGGTGGCTAGGGTAGGATGGTGGCAGAACGACGAAGGTTGGGGTGGTCTTTGATCAGGCGCAGGCGTTCGGAATGAGGCGGCGCATGGAGGATTCCGACGAGAGGTTTTGTCGACTTCGGTTTTTCCAGGAGCAGTTTCAATGAGGAATGAGGGGAAAGGGTTTAAGCCCTTAAGCTATGTAATCAATTCATTAATTATGTAATTAACTAATTAATTTTTGTAATGAAAGTATATAATGCCATATCTTATTCAAACTGAACCCGAATTGAACGATTCAAAGTTCGTTGGACTCGTGTTGAAGAGGGCTACATTCTAGAACTGATCTGGACAAATTCTGAAGTAACTAGAAATTTTGATTAAATTAAATTCCTTTGTTTATTTTTTTATAAAAAATCATCGTATTCAACAATTCAAAACTGATCAATGTGAGAATTTCTCACTAAAATTTTCTGTATAGTTATTTGTTTTATAACTGCATATATGAACTGCTCCCCATCATCCACAGACCATAGACGAATTATTTGATTATATTGTGGTTGTACTGTGAAATGAAATATATATATATATAAGATGTGAAATAATATATATACGATGTGAAATAATATATATATTCGATAAGGAAAATATATATGGGATGTGAAATGGAAAATATAAATATATATGCGATATGGAATATATATATACACACGATGTGATGTGAAATGGAAAATATGAATACATATAGGGAATGAAAAATATGAATATATATATAGAATGAAAAATATGAATATATATATGGAATGGAAAATAAATATATATACGGAATGGAAAATAGATATATATGGAATGGAACATAAGAATATATATGGAATGTTCAATTTTGATTTAAAATTGAATGTAAAGTTTAAATCATTTTTAAAACGATTTATAAAATATGTTTTAAATGGAAATCGATGAAATATATATAATATATATTATAGATATAATGGCCTGAGTAGAACGTGCCGCGCCGCGGCAGTTCTCGAATTTCGACCATTGACTTCGAATTGATGTTACGGGAGATCCAACCATCGGATTCCCCTAAAACCAGATCCGTTGGGTTCGTATCGAAAAGAGATTTCCTACAAATGCAAGAGATGTGAAATCTAATCGGTTGGATTTGGAATTATGTCCAAATCAAATTTGGAAAAGGTCGCTGTAAGTGTAGTTCGATGACCATTTATGGAAATCGACTGTACGGGCCTTGATAAAATTATTACAAAATATTTATCATTTGTGTAAAATCATAATAAATGATTTGGAAAGAATTGGGATGAAAAATTCCATATTTCAGAAGATAAAAATATATTTTTATCGAAATGAATTGGTTATTAGCTAGAAAGGATAATCCAATATTTTTAAATAAATAAATTGGATTGAAATGGTTTTAACAATAACCAGAATTTCCAATATAATGGATTTGAATCGAAATAAACTTCGGAATATTTCGATATTGGATTTTGTGATTATACGGATACTGCGGAGGAATTTGGAAGATATATATCATTATTCCTAGTATGATATTTGTTGATTTCAGAATTTGATATTGAATATAAGCCGATATAATTTCTATTCTGAGACTTGTATTTAATATTGAATTGGATTTTGGGTTTGTCGTGAACTGTGTTTAAATGACATTAGTTCTTTAACCCGAGTAAAAGCAGGATTAATTTCCAGAAAGTTGACCAGTTAAGAATAAATGATTTTTGGGATTAAAACTAACTGGAGTTTGAATCAATCTTTAATTAGATTGTGAACGAATAAATGGTAACTGAATTTACCAAAACACGTAATGTGATTAAACCAAGTTTACTTGGTTGTTAATATTCATGATTGTGATTGATTGATTGTTTGGATTGTGCTCGACCACTTTATAAGCAAGATATGCTTTTACATTTAGCATTGGGTTGGGCAGAAATACTGGTATGCTAACATCTTGTGAAACACTTCACGATTTGACATTGAGATGTGTAGTGACGTTGTTGTGTTCATTTCAAATTTAATGAATGATTATGAAATGATATTTTTCTTAAGTGAAAAGAAATGTATTCCCGATTTTGAACAGGGAACGTTTTATAAAAATGTTTTATAAAACAGAAAGGATTTCGAGGGTTAAAACCCGATGATTTCAAAACGATTTAGAAAAGTATTATGGTTTTACATTGTAGTTCATCACATATTCGATTAGTTGTTATTAATGATGTATCTGTTTGGTGGCGGAGAATTTATTCTCTTGCTTAACACCCTTCTTTAAGACGTACGAACTCGAAGGTTATGTGATTAATAGTGACTGATCATATGTGTGAATTACTGATGTGAAGCACTATAGTTTGTATGTACTTGTGATTATTATGTTGTGAAATGATTTTCCCTACTTCGGGATATAAAATGGTTTAGTATGTTGCTAAAGATTCGGGTGACCCAATAGCGACTAAAAGTATGGGCTGGATCCAGTGCCTTAGGGTGAGTGGTCAGCAGTGTAACCCGCCCCATGCATGGGAGGTGCACATAGCAGTCTAACCTGCCCCATGCATGGGAGGTGCATATATATATATATATATATATATATATATATATATATATCGAGTTGGAGGGGTACTTACTGCCCAGTCTGAGGGAAGATTCCCGATATCTGGTTTGCATACTTGTTTGTATGCATTGTTAAGTTTTGGAATTCATATTTCTAAATGATTTGATTTGAGATCACGAAGTGAAACCTACTTTGATATAAAAGCTAGATAGATATTTCAAATGATTTGAAATAGAAATCGGGAAATAAAGTCCAAAGGAATAATTTCTGTAAATTGAATTGGATTTTGGAAAATCTAAGTGTAGTGATTAATCTAAATGGATAGATTGAGATATTGCATGTTGATTGATGCATAGTAGATCCATAACTCTATTACTGATTGTTGTTTACACACTGGTATTCATGGGGTTAAACCCGTTCCGAGACATGCGGCGTGGTCCCATGATTTACTATATTTCAAATTAAAGTTTAGTAACTGTTCTGAGTTTTCATACTAGTCCCATGACTGACTCGTAGTTTGCTTTTTCCTTGCGAACCTTGTTGCCCCTATTTTCCACATGGGCAGTCGAGTAGCTTGTTTTGCAGATATATAAACAGGATTCTGGATTGAAGCAAAAAGTTGTGTTTATAGTATTGATAGTCTTCCGCTGCGTTATTTTATTTGTTTCCACTGCATTGTATTACATTTATTGTAAATTAATTTTCCGCTGTATTATATTTCGCTATACTCTGATATTCTGTACTATGATGTAACATTATTATGATGTTTATAAAATTCTTCTGTTATTTGTTCTGATGTGTTGTGCGCCCAGAGTTAGCATATGCGGATTCGAACGGTCTTGGTCGGTTTAGCGATTGATTAGGTCTGAGCGAAATCTGTATCGTTACAGTATATTACATCATTAACTCATTTTTTGTTTTTGATTTTTTATTATTATGCAGTTCTATCAATGGGGGATGAAATTAAAAGTTCAAATAGTCATTTAGAGTACGGGTTTCTAAAAGGTACAGTGTTTTGCTTATTAAATATCGTGCGACTGTTAATTTATAGAATGCATTGGTAATTCATATATGGATGACATTGGATTTATGAATTCAACATGGATGATGGAAAAGTATTATGTTGGAAATGTATTTTGGAAAAGATAAATGGGTTTAATGTTTTGTCAGTAGGTGATATGTTTATTCGAATAACATAACAAATGATATAGGAGTGAAGAAAGATAATTGCTTTTGTCTATTTTAAAATGTGTGATAAATGGAAATGTATTATGGAAAAGTATTATAATGTCTATTCGTATAACATATCAGAAATTATAGGACTGAAAAAGATAATTGCTTTTATCTTTATTAAACTGTGTGATAAAGAAGTTTATCACTTATGTGGTCTCGCGGACCAGGCTAGGTGCACTAGGGAGGGTTTTACGACTCCACTCAGTTTCCCTCCTGAACAAATTCAGAAAAAGAAGAAGAAGAAGAAGAAGTTTATATTATGTAATTTTATGCAATTTGATTGATGTAGTGTTTCTTCACTGTTTTGTAACTAAGGAAATTGTTGTCTAACATTTATCGGTTTTATTAACATTTATCTTTTCCAATAACATGACAGAGGTTATAGGAGTAAAAAAGATAATTTCTTTTATCTTCTTTAAACTGCGTGATAAAGAAGTTTATATTATGTAATATTTTATGCAATTTACAAGGGATGCCTCAAATTGATGTCATCTAACATCACTGATCAAAAGAAACACATTGCAAATTTATGTAAAAGTATTACGATGGAAGCATATTATGGAAAAGATAAACGGGTTTACTGTTTTGTTAGTATGTGATTTTTTTATTCAAATAACATAACCGATGATACAGGAATGAAAAAGATAATTGCTTTTATCAATTTTAAACTGTGTGATAAATGGAAATGTATTATGGAAAAGTATTATAATGTTTATTCGAATAACATAACAGATGTTATAGGACTGAAAAAGATAATTGCTTTTATCTTTTTTAAAATGTGTGATAAAGTAGTTTATATTATATAATATTTTATGAAATTTGTTTGATGTAACGTTTCTTCACTGTTCTTAGTTAACATTGTTTAAATTGATAGTTGTATTTATCTTTTTTTCAAAATAATTGTATTCAGTGATGGTTTTACTTTTAATCTGATTTTAAATTATTAATATATTTTATGTTACAGTCGTAGTTGTCAAAAAAGATAAATAAATTTATATTTTTAAACAAATATTGTATTTTTATACAAAAACATGCAAACATCAGATTTCTACTAGAAGATCTATAATCTTTTATGCAAATAGTTAGTCGTTTATGCATATAATAAGTAATTTACACGTGTTTCCTGATCTAAAATTTTGCTGTTTTTCTATCATATTAAGGTATAGTGATAAATAGATTTGTCATTTCAAGCAATTTATAATGATAATTAAGAAAAAGATAAATAGAAATATCTTTTAAATGACTATTGTCTTTACACAAAATCATACATACAATGTAGTTTTTTCTTATACGGAAGTATCCTTAAATTATTAAGAAAGAAATGTTTAAACACAATTATAATTTTAAACTGTTAAAATTTTTCAAGCTAGAATTGAAGTATTTTAAAAAAGATAAACAAGTTTAATTTTTTATAAAAGATGCTGTATCATTTGTATTATTGTATTTTGTAATATGTTTATCATTTATATCTTTGTGTTTGGTAAATTTATAATTAAAGTAATCATGTATCTATTTTCTTTAGTCTATGACATGCCTGTGGTTGTTTTCTAATTTTAAACACAGGTACGTTCTTCTGGTTAGGTATACATGTCTGTGTATATATGATACTTATGAGATAGATTGGACATATAATGAAATGATAAATGCATGTTTCCTTATAATATAGGAACGATGTTGTTACAATATAAGGCTGATACAGATGATAGACTAATCCAATATTCATGGATTGAAGATGAGCTTCCTGAAGATTTAGTGCTGCCTAGTCATTTAAATACAAAATCTAACTCAGGATACAACGAATAACATTTCTAATGAATGAAGTATATGTAATTTTGTGTGGATTGAATGCAGGTGCATATCCATGTTTGGGATTTTGTAACTAATAGTTATAATGTTCACGTAGTTGGTTTTATGTACTTATTTTTATATTTTCAGATAAAGATGAATACTTTTGTCTTTTCAAAAAAGGAAGAACGACCTACAGTAATGTTATAACAGAATGCTAGTTGTTTAACATGATTTAACTGTGAACTGCCTGCTTATGTATATATTTTTAATACAATGGAATACTAGCTTTAAGTGTCTATCATGTATATATTTTTATCTTTTTCCAGATAAAATAAATACTTTTATCTTTTTTAGAAAAGGAATAACAACTTGCAATAATGATCTATATCATATTGGCATAATAGAACTTTTTTTTGTATATTGTGTACTACTATACAATTAAACTTGCGAACAATGCAGAAGCCGTAGCAGGGAAGATCATACGGTAGAGGGACTGACTCCAGAACAACTAAACATGTATATGTTTTTATGTTTTTCATATAAAGGTAAAGACTTTTATCTTTTTTAGACAAAGAAGAACAACTTGTTAAGTAAAATCAATTATTTTTTATGACAATTACATATTTTTATCTTACAGTCTCAACATGTACTTATAAACTACAATAACAACATGCATGAAAGAAAATAGATAGAGAAAAAGTCATACTAAAGATCAGTTGGAATTGTATTCTCACACATTTGTTAAAGCATAATTGAAAAAAAAGATAAAATGAATTATCATCACAGTGCAAAATCAACCTATAACCCAACATCAAATCATTTTAATAAACTTGAACTGTGTTAAATAAACTTATCAGGCACGTAATACTCTGTCACGTAATGCTCTGTCAGTGCAAAAGATAAAATGAATTATCAGGCACATAATAATCTATCAAATAAACTTGAAATCTGTCAAATACTATGTCAAATAAACATGAACTATGTAAATGCACATGTAGTCTGAGCACAGAGCAAATCATTTTAATAAAAGATAAATGCTTTTATCTTTTTTAAACATTGCATTAAAAAGTAATATATTACTTGCATATAACTTATGTTTTTTAAAATAAATATAAAAGAGATATAACCAACAATTTTATTATGATGGTTATTATCTTTCTTATCTTTTTAATAAAAAATAAATGCTTTTATCTTTTTTAAACATTGCGTTAAAAAGTAATATATTATTTACATATAATTTATCTTTTTTAAAACCAATATAAAAAGATAAATACAACTATCATTATCTAAATGATAGTTACTATGCAATTAACACAAATATAGAAAGATTTATATTGTATTATCACAAGTTTTATAACCGAGCAACAATTATGTATGTTATGCAACTCGTGATTACTCATCTTCTAATACCTTCGAATTCTTCTTCTTCTTTATTTCGACCTCGCCATCATCCAAAACTTAATGACTTTTTTTTTCATTTTCTCGATCTCCCTACTGTTTTCCTCTTGCTTTCTTTTGTCATAAATTTTCTTCTTCTTTGATTCAATTGTGGATTCAACAGCTTCCTCATCAGTTTCTGAAACTCCATGACGATACTTTGAACTTTCCATGGTATGCCCCAAGGTGTTGTTGTTCTTGAAGTAGTCTTTCTTTTTCTTCTTTTTTGTTTTAGTTGAGAGTACAGGGGCTTCTTCACGAGCTAACATGCTCTTAACATCTTCAAATTCACTCTTTGGTTTCTTCTTTTTGCTTTTCATTGTAGAAGAATCATTAATTTCCAGGTCTGTAAACATAAAATAAGTTCAAGGCCATATGCTAGCAATGTTGCATTAAATAATGTACCAAAACAAACTCAATAAATGTTAAACTACAATTTCCTTAGTTACAGAACTTGCAAATGAGCAAGTGAAACAATAGTATATAGAAAAAAAACTTAAAATTGAGAGAAATCAACAATTTCCTTGGTTACACTATTCAAAAAATATTGAAAGGAAAAAAGATCAATGAGTTAATATGCCTCGACAATTATTATTCATCATCATAAGCATTTTTTGTTGTAGTATATATAAGATTTAAAATTATACTAGAGGAGTAACTCTGATTAGTAGATGGGAACCAGTTTTGCATTCTATACTAGAGGAGTAACTCAGATCAGTGTCATTCGTCGTTATTTATGGTTGTAGCTATCATCTGGAACTGTTGAATGATTCATGGAATTGCTAACAAAAATAAAACCATTTATCTTTTGCTCGTGTAAAACATTTGTCTATGTAAAACAAACACAGACAATCATAAAATACTATTTGTCTGTGTAAAACAAACACAGACAAACACGGATAAACATTTGTTTGTGTAAACCATTTATCTTTTGCCTGTGTAAAACATTTGTTTGTGTAAGCCATTTATCTTTTGCATGTGTATAACATTTGTCTGTGTAAACCATTTTTCTTTTGCCTATGTAAAACATTTGCCTATGTAAAACATTTGTCTTTGTAAAACATTTGCCTGTGTAAAACATTTGTCTATGTAAAACCATTTATCTTTTGCCTGTGTAAAACATGAAATCCAATGATCAACAAAATATCAAAAATCATTTGTCAGTGTAAAAAAAACACAATCAACAAACATAGACAAATATCTTCCTGAAATACTGTTAACCGACCTTTTGGTCCTGTTCCCAAAAGTACATAAGGCATGCTCGACTCAACAGATCGCGTGATACTACAGCCCAGAAATGTTGCCAACAACATCAAGGGTCTAGCACCAGAAGACTCGAGCCATACCACTAGCGGAAGGTCGCATCCTTTGGGTGCGACATCCGTCAGCATCCATCCGCAGCCGCGTCGAAGGCGAGCCGTGCTCCGAGCGGAAGGCAAACCGTTAAGCGGGTCCGGACACAGCACCGGTGGGGGTTCAGGGCCCCACAGCGTTGGTAAGCTTTCGGGGCTCCACAAGTGTTTTGCCAAGAATTAACAGATCGACTCAAAGTTAGAAGTTCCATTAACCTCGCTGCTCCTCCAAATATCGCTAAACTAAGACCTCAGACACCAAAGAGTCATGAGTCCAAATCTAGAACCCCTAGCTTACGTTTACATATGATCTTCGTACCTCTACGAAATTCGTACCACCCCCCATGGGGTGGGCTCGAAATTTCGAATCCAGCGGGTGCAAAATCTCACACCCCTGCCTAGGTGCGAAATTTCACACCCAGCGAGTATCTTATTGATGATATTGGTATTGATGATAGTGACGATATCCATATTGATGATAATGACGATATTGATGATGACCTTGATACGGAGCTGCGAATCTTATTGTTCGAATAGTTCTCGCAATGAAGTAGTAACTAGCTTGGGGTATGTTTTGAGCAGGCATTGGTGATTTTTTACACAATGGTGAAGTCCCCATACCAATGCTCTTTTCAATTTCATTGATTCTGTTTATCTGAATCTAGAAAGGCCAAGTAATGCTGATACTGAATCAGTGAACTCATTTTATTTTTTAAATTTTCATTTGATAGTTAAATAAATGACTATCAAATCTGGCCAATATGATTATTGGTACGGAAAAACTGGAATCGAATTTACATTCGAAAACCATTCCGACCATCAAATACGTAAAGAGGAAGATTGAGGGGGTACGAAATTCGTACCCCTAAAGGGGATATGAAGTCTATTCGAGCACGTGCTAGGCGGATCGAAATCCTGGAGGCCGGCCACAAGGGGTTCGAAATTCCTGGTGTGGTCCTCTATTTCTACCTACTCCTACCTGACCTCTTCACTATAAATGACCCCTCACTTCCTACATTCGGGGGTGGATTAAGCTTTCTCTCTCTCTCAAGCTTTAAAGGCTTCCGTCTACTTCTCCAAGGCCTCCTAGGCACCCCCTTCATCATACAAGGGAGAAGATGAATGTTCTTGGACCCGTGAGCGCACTCATGAAGGTTCAAGCATGTTTTTAGACATCAAACCACCTTTGGACTTCATGAAGCTCTAAAACACCATTAATGATCACCATCTTCTTCTCCATAGCCATTGGACATGGTATGGGCCTCTATAAGAAGAAGAAGTCCTCGACTCCGCCTCATTCGGCCTCGATTCCGCCTCTGTCGAACCCCGTGCCTCGCCTCTGCCTCATTCGGATCCCGAGCCTCGACTCTGCCTCCGTCGGAGCGAAAGCCTCGAATCCGCCTACATCGAACCCTGAGCCCCGACTCTGCCTTCGTCGGACCCAAGCCTCGACTCCGCCTCCGTCGGACCCCGAGCCTCGACTCCACCTCCTTCGGACCCCGAGCCTCGACTCCGCCTCCTTCAAACCCCGAGCCTCGACTTCGCCCCCTTTGGACCCCAAGCCTTAACTCCGCCTCACTTGGCCTCGACTCTGCCTCACTTGGCCTCGACTCCGTTTCCCTTGGCTACACTACAACATCGACGACTCCTCGGCTACTCTCGCTTTGTAAGGAAGATCGATAACAAGGACTAAGAGGATATTGTTAATCATTGTAGCTTCTTTTAATAGTCTTGTTGTACTTTGTTGTGATGAAATAAAATCAGTATAGCCTTCAAAGTGGACGTAGTCCCCGATGGGCCGAACCACTATAAATAATTGTGTCCTTTACTTCCCCGCACATTATTACTGCATTTCTCATAATTCTCCGCTCTGGACAAAAAAGTTCAATTTTTTGGAACTCTCGGATGTTGACGACAATTTTAGGCGTCATCAAATACTATTTAAAACAAACACAGAAGCAGTAAAACAAATACATACAATCATTTAAAACAAACATGGACAATCATTTAACACTTCAACAATAATAGTAACATAAAACGCAGACAATATCAAATTGTGAAATTCAGTAGATATAACAAACATAAAACAATGTCTTTTTCTGAAAAGATAGATGCAAATTATCTTTTTTAAAACTGAAATAAAATAAGATATTCTATTAAACATTTAAAAATTGTTGATTAAAAAATGTAGTTTTGTAATCATAAGTTTAGTTTTATCATTAACGTTACATTTTTGTAACTAACAATTAACACATGATATATATGTATATTAATAATTGGTTACATTGCAGTTTGGTATTTAATGTATATATCAATTAGAAATTGTTGAATACATTACAGTTTGATATTGTACTAAACAATTAACACATGACATATGCATAATTAACACATGACAATATCAAACTGAACAAATTCAACGGATATAACAAACATAAAACATTGTCTTTTTTTGAAAAGATAGATGCAATTATCTATTTTAAATCTGTAATTAAATAAGATATTCTACTAAACATTTAAAAATTTTTAATTAGAAAAATGCAATTTTGTAGCCATAAGTTTAGTTTTGTAGCTAGAGCAATCTATAATTTTGTAATCACATATAGTTAATTAACAATAAATGCCTTATAGGTTCATTTACCTTGAAAGATAAATACATTTATCTTTTTAAACAATTGAATCAAATATATGTACAACATTGAAATGATTGTGCAATTATTTACTAATATGTTACAATAACAGTAAGCATGGTTGTATAATGAACATATGAACCTGCTTTGCAACTAGAGCACATCGATTGATGATGTTAAAGATAAAAACATATATGTTATTTTATCTTTTCTAACTATAATTTAACTTAGACAATGTGAACAATAAAAAACATCAAAGATAAATGCACTTTTTTCCTTAAGCAGTTAAATAGAATAACATCAAACTATGTATAATTAATCGTAGAGTTTCATATTAGGTTAAATCATCAAAAAAAAAAACACTTTACATGCATTACAAATATGTTTAACATTTATTGTAGCTATTTAATATAACTAAGGCTTAAGTTCTATTTAAATCAATTATAGCAAAAATGTGTTTACCTTTTTTACATATTAAATAAGGTAAAATTAATAGCTTTTTTTTTACATGTTTAATCTCAGTACAAATATCTTTTTGCCATATTTAATGCACTACAAATTTCAGTACAAATATATTTTTACATGTTGAATAAGGTAACATTAATAGCTTTTTTACATGTTTAATGCAATACAAATATCTTTTTTACATGTTTAATTTCAGTACTCGGTGAACACAAACAATTTGCAAACAACAACTTCAACCAGCAATCACTAAATAAAAATCGCAAACTAAAGCAACCGATGAACAACAAACTATAATTGGCAAAGGAATACTTACTTGTTCAGAAATCGACAGATTCAAATCATTGCAAATCATCAGCATAGATTGTCTGAGCATCGGTATTTAGTTCTAGGTGAGACGATTTGATTTCTTCAACAAATAATCAAAGTCGACTACACGAATTTACATGATTTTGATTTTGTAGACAAATCGGATTTATAAAACCTAATTTTATTTTTCATTTGAAGCTTCGAACGTGAGTAGTAATACTGATTTTATGGCCGATAATGATTCGGAAATTTTGGCCTAGAAAATAATTACTTGAAATGCGTATCCTTAAAATTAATTGGCTAAGGGAAGTAAGCCCTTATTGTAAAATTTCCTTTGAATTTAAATAAATTTAAATCATTTATTATCATGGGCCTCGTTACGTACCTAGCCCATTATCATGTCCCTCGTACCCGCTTTAATAATTTCTCTTCAACTAGGCACAAAGCAAAACCCGATCCACCTATTCCTAAAGCCAAAAAACCGCGACTTCTTCCTTAATAAAGCGAACAGTCGATCCCCATAAAAACCATCACCACTGCCTCCCAAGGCCGTCAGACCCTCGCTTCCCTCAACCTGTAGTGACCGCCGTCAGAAGTTCTCCAACCTCCGACCAACCATGCTTCCAACAAAGCCCTATAACCGCCAGATGACCAAAAAACACGGAAGCTGTAAGATCCTAATCATCATCGAACTGCGCCTTAACCACCATGTTGTTCGCTGCCGCGCTTCTCCCATCGGAACCGCCACACTCCATCGCCCGTCCGACCTTCAAAGCACTTCACCCCATTTGCTCCTATCTCCCCCAAAAAATCAAAGTTCGAACCCTCTTAAAAAACTGCAAATTATCATGTTTAAACAGTTGCAACCTCCTCCTCCGACCACCGGAGGCGTCGCTACCACCATCGAGCTGACCCCATGCCCGTCCTCTACATTTTCCTTCAAACCTCCAGATGTAGTTCGTCCTTTATCGATCATGAAAAATCCAAAAACAAACACTACTTAAAATCACAAACTGGATCTGTCATTGCCTACCACCACCACCATACGTAAACGTGCCTCACAAGATTTTAGTCGTGGGTCCACATACCCATCCTCTATAGTTCTTTAGTTGGAGCTTGTAATGTCCTTCCTTTTTGACCACTTCAAATTAGTGATTAAACCAACTTAAAACGTTTAAATCGATGGATCATTATTTAGCTTACAGAGTTAAAAACAGAATCAACATGGAAATACAGAATAAATAATAACACAGTATTGAAAAGCGGAGTAAAACTTTTATTTATATATCAGAATTTTTGAATACAAAACTTTTCTATATACAACGGAATGAAAATATGGGTTGAATACGAGAAATATTTACTATTTTAAATATCTTCAGAGTGCGTGTCTTCGGAATCCCTAGCTTCGCCAATCTTCAAATCCTACGCTGTAATCTTTAAATCTGTACTACTCGGGTCTGACTTGAGCGTTCCGTGCAAAAACATCAAACACTAGATTCATGATTAATCATTTGTAAAAGTAAATTGAATTCAATATAAATTGAATATGATAGTTAAACCTGACTTCCGAAACATACAAGAAATATAAGTGGAGTTGTAGCTAACCATATCAGTTTTAATTTTAGGGACAGTGGGGCAACGGTCGCAGAAGCTTGCATATACACACGTGCATAGGTACACATGTGCATTGCCCAGCATCCCGCAAACCAAAAATGCACCGAAGTTCATAGGATATGCAGGTATATTAGAGCAAAATGGGGACGACGACAAACTTAAGTGTACCATAGATAGAGGATCATAAATTAAAATACAGAGCGCACTTTTCAAATAGCAGGGTGTGGCAACCCCAGAGAGTACCTCTTCAGTTTTATTTATATACAAGCAAACCAAATGGGAAGATTGAATATGCATGGGGTAAAAACAACTAAGGCAGCATGTTCATACTTAGCTTGACATATGTGCCAGGAAATAAATGAAAACAAGTCATCAGCATATACTATTCCACGCAGGTATGTGTGTTAATGGTTGCAGCATGGTGTGTACAAGCACCAAGTGATATACATGGTCAAGCAGAGAATAGAAAGCTCAACGGACAGACAAGAATGCACAACATTAATAACTCAAATGAACACAAATAAGCAAATGTAGTTTAGCAAGACACAAATGTAAGGATTTTCAATACATGCATGCAGCAAGTGCATAAGCAAGGTAATGTGCTTAAACAAACATAGTGAATACAATTAGCTTGACATAGTGTATAAACAACTTGTTGAAATCTCTAAAGAGGTGAATGAAATATATTTAGTCCCACATTGGCAAATAATGGGTTAATGTTGTGTAGAAATATAGGATCCTCATTCTCTTAATTGGCCCTTAGGGTCAGGTAATTTTGTGCGAGAGGGAGGACCTATATCTGATGAACACACACGCGCGCGCGTGCGCCGCCCGCCCGTCCGACCGACCGACCGTACCGAACCGAACCGGGCCGGGCCGGGTTTGGGCTTGGGCTTGGGCCTTGAATAAAACCTTATTTTTGCACTAAAAAACTCTGCAATTTTCAGACGGGTTTTTTGGAATAATGGCGAATACGGGTGCGACCCGTTTGGAATGAGCGGGTGCGACCCGTTACGGTTCAAATGAGCGGACGCGTTCATTTGAATCAGACGGCAACGGTTGCGTTTTTTCAAACGGGTGCGACCCGTTAACGCATCTTTTTGAAAACTATAAATGCTTAATGATTCTGATCAAATCATTTTCACCGAAAAATATTTACAGTTTTCTTCTTCCTTACGCTGTCTCTTCCTGCCATTGATTAATCATCACTGTCGATACGTACTCGCTACAATCTCGAGCAGCATTCTCGTCTGTTGTATCCTGGGAGGCTTCGACTGAAAGTCTTAAGGAAACTGTGAATACAGGCCTCAGACGAACTCGGTTAGGCTTCAATTCTTCGTGGTTTAACTTTCTGTTTGTATCAGCAATACTGTGTTGTTGTCTGATTTCTGTACTATTTCATAGTAGTACTGTTTGACAGAGATAATACTTCTGTCGCTGAATTGATTTGTGTGCAAATCAATTTGTTTTGATCAGTTTACAGTACTGTTTTTCGTTTGTAACGCTTTAAGTCTGTTGCAAATTAGAAACATTTATATTCTGTTTCAATTTCTGTGTTGCGAATACAGATTAAACTAACATCTTAAGACTTTCCCTGTTTTTGTCAAAACAGAGATGGCAACAGAGCAAACAACGCTCAAAGCTGGCAATTTGAACAAACCAGAATTGTTCAAAGGAGAAGGTGATGATTTTCTGACATGGCAGAATCAGATGCTGTTCTATCTCACCACCCTTGGCTTGCAAAAGTATCTTGAAGAAGATGAACCGGTGCCGCCTACACCGGGAAATGCCAAGGATGCACCAAAGCATGATGGTCCGTCTATTGATACGTGGAGGCATTCAGATTTTTTGTGCAGAAACTACATTCTAAACTGCCTAGATAAAGTCCTGTACAAAGTTTTCCAGCCTATAAAGACTGCAAAAGCTCTCTGGAATGCTTTGGCTACAAAGTACAAGACGCAGAATGTAAGTTTGAAGAAGTTCATCGTAGACAAGTTCATGGACTACAAAATGGTAGACTCAAAGTCAGTGACTTCTCAAGTGCAAGAGTTGCAGATTATTATCCATGAGATGGAAGCAGAAGGTCACAAAGTTGGTGAATCATTTCTGGTTGAAGCAATTACCGGAAAGTTGCCACCATCTTGGAGAGACTACCGCAACTACTTGAAGCACAAAAAGAAGGAGATATCCTTACAAGACCTCATCGTCAGATTAAAGATAGAGGCAGATAATCGTGGAGTCACTCAACCTAAAAGTGAAGAGGCGCTTGTTACTGAAGGGTCAAAGAAAAAAGGGCACTTCAACAAAAACAAGAAAAGAAAGGCGCCAGAGGACAAGCAGAATAACCAGAAGAAGTCCAAGAAATTCAATGGTGATTGTTGGGTTTGTGGCAAGACTGGTCATCAAGCTAAAGATTGCAGACACAAGAAACAGAAAAAGTCGGAAGCAAATGTGGTGGACAACATGGACATCGATGAATCCAATTTTTCAGGAGTTGTGACCGAATGCAACTTGATCCAGAATTCTGCACAATGGTGGTTGTGCTACTAGGCATATATGCTCTGATAAGTCCGTCTTTTCAACCTACACCAAATTGGATCAAGATGAGAAACTCTATATGGGAAATTCATCGGTTTCCATGGTTGAAGGCAAAGGAGCAGTCACCCTCAAGTTCACTTCTGGGAAGACTATTCGTCTGAATGATGTCCTTCATGTTCCAGAGATCCGCAAGAATCTCATTTCTGGGTCCATGCTTTCGAAGAAGGGATTCAAGATGGTCTTCGAGTCAGACAAGATGGTTCTGTCCAAGGCAGGAATCTATATAGGAAGGGGTTACTTGTGTGATGGCCTATTTAAGGCAAATGTAGCCGTGATCGGCAATAATATGTATTCTGATAATGCTATGAATAAAAAGGAAGTTTCTTATATCGTTGAGCATGAAACTTTATTATGGCATGATAGATTAGGACATATTAATTTCCGGAAAATGGAAAAACTTGCAAATTTAGAGTTAATTCCTAAATTTCAAGTGGATAAAAACTACAAATGTGAGACATGCGTAGAAGCAAAAATGGTTAAGAAACCATTTCATACTGTTGATAGAAGCACCGAACCACTAGGTTTGGTACATACTGATTTATGTGATTTCAAATCAATACCTACAAGAGGTGGGAAAAAGTATTTTATCACATTTATTGATGATTATACACGATATTGCTACGTATATCTTTTAAACAGTAAAGATGAGGCAATTACATCGTTTATAAAATATAAAGCTGAAGTAGAAAATCAGCTTAATAAGAAGATCAAGATATTGAGATCAGATCGAGGTGGAGAATATGAATCGCCATTTGAACAATTCTGTGCAGAAAATGGAATAATTCATCAAACGACAGCACCATATTCGCCACAACAAAATGGCATAGCCGAGAGGAAAAACAGAACGTTAAAAGATATGATTAATGCAATGCTTTTAACGTCTGGTTTACCGACGAACTTGTGGGGGGAAGCTTTGAATATGTCTAATCACATATTAAACAAAGTTCCTCACAGTAAAACAGGAAAAATTCCATATGAGTTATGGAAAGGACATCTACCAAGCTTCAAATACCTCAAAGTGTGGGGGTGCTTGGCAAAGGTTCCTATCCCGCCTCCCAAGAAGGTCAAACTTGGACCAAAAACAGTAGATTGTTATTACTTAGGGCCAGCCCAAAATAGTAGTGCATATAGATTTTTGGTATTCAAGTCTGATATAGATGATATCCATGTAAATACAATCATGGAATCAAGAGATGCTTCATTCTTTGAAGATGTGTTTCCACACAAAAGAAATGAAGGAAATAATGTCCACAAAAGGACACGAGAAGAATCAAATAGCCCACATGAAGATGAAACTCATCGTGAAGTTGATGAAGTTGAACCAAGAAGAAGCGTAAGGGCCAGAACATCCAAATCATTTGGCTCTGAGTTCCTCACTTACGTACTTGAACATGAACCTCAAACATATAAAGAGGCCATGTCATCTTCTGAATCTTCGTGTTGGAAAGAAGCAATCCAAAGTGAGATTGATTCAATTCTAAGTAATAAAACTTGGGAAATTGTTGATATTCCACCTGGAATAAAACCAATTGGCTGCAAATGGATTTTCAAGAAGAAAATGAAAGCAGATGGCTCTATCGACAAATATAAAGCCAGATTAGTAGCCAAAGGATATCGTCAAAAAGAAGGAATAGACTTCTTTGATACATATTCACCTGTTACACGAATAACCTCAATAAGAATGTTAATAGCAATTGCATCCATCTATAATCTAGAAATTCATCAGATGGATGTAAAGACGGCATTCTTGAATGGAGATCTCGATGAGGAAATCTACATGGAGCAACCCGAAGGTTTTATATCCAAGGGAAATGAAAATAAAGTCTGTAAATTGGTAAAATCATTATACGGACTCAAACAAGCTCCAAAACAATGGCACGAAAAATTTGATAGTGTCATGATGCAAAATGGTTTTCGTATAAATGAATGTGATAAATGTGTTTATTATAAACAAATTGGACAATCATATGTCATGATTTGCTTATATGTGGACGATATGTTAATTTTTGGTCCTAACATAAAAGTTATAGAGACCATAAAGAAAATGTTGATCAACAATTTCGATATGAAAGATTTAGGAGTTGCAGATGTTATTTTGGGAATCAAAATAATAAGAACCCCTAATGGAATTGAATTATCTCAGTCACATTATGTTGACAAAGTGATTGAAAGATTTCAAGATCTTGGGATTAAAGGAGTAAAAACACCTTTTAATCCATCAGAAGTACTACATAAAAACACTAATGAGAGTGTAATGCAACTGGAATACTCTCGTGTAATAGGATGTCTAATGTATCTTATGAATTGCACGAGACCAGATATAGCCTATGCAGTAAGTCGACTGAGCAGGTATACAAGTAATCCAGGAAAGGAACACTGGAAAGCACTAATGAGAGTGCTTGGATACTTAAAGAATACCACAAATTATTCTTTGCATTACGGAAAATATCCAGCTGTATTAGAAGGATATAGTGATGCAAACTGGATTGCCGATTCAGAGGAGTCAAAATCCACAAGTGGTTATGTTTTTACTCTAGCAGGAGCAGCAGTATCGTGGAAATCTACTAAGCAAACATGCATAGCTCGATCAACGATGGAATCTGAGTTTATTGCTTTAGATAAAGCAGGCGAAGAAGCAGAATGGCTTCGTCACTTCTTAGAAGATATTCCACTTTGGCCTAAACCTGTAACGGCCATATGTATTCACTGCGACAATCAAGCAGCGCTAAGTAGAGCGAAAAACTTTGTTTATAATGGCAAATCTCGACATATTCGAAGACGCCATAACACGGTTAGGCAGTTACTCTCAAATGGAACTATTTCCATAGATTATGTAAGAACAAATGATAACCTAGCGGATCCATTTACAAAAGGGTTATCACGAGAGAAAATTGACTGCGCATCGAGGGGAATGGGTTTAAAAGCCTAAACCAACAAGAGTTATCTTATACGGAAACCTATCCTAGCGACTGGAGATCCCACGGACTAGGATCAATAGGCAAACCAGTTCTGAATAACTCAAGATGTAATGCATTTAACCCTACTCCATTCCTATGGTGCACAATATAAAATGCATGCCTACAGAAGTTTCACAGGTTAAAGCTATGCTTTTTAATGATGACCATATCTTGTAAAATAACAAGTGGGGTATATGTAGGATACTCCTAATGGTAGCGATCACCTATGTTAGTGTGAGCTGGGTCGGCTCTATGAGAACATTAAAGGCTTGTATTCTCTATATACACTCGCAGAACCAGAAAAGTGTTTCAGGACCAAAATGAACACAGCCAAGAGATTGGGTGAGAAGGGAAATAATGTTCTGTTAAACTTATTGTCTGGTTATACAAGAACGGCTGACGGTTCAAGATGAAATAATTCACCGATTAGCCAAGTATATCCGATGAGTTTTAACTAAGGAAAGTTCAAAGTGAAATATCTACTTATCCTAAATAAAACATTATTCCATATGTAGTCAGTGATATTTCAATTTGTGTGGGGGATAAAATATATTATCATTCATGTGGGGGATTGTTGAAATCTCTAAAGAGGTGAATGAAATATATTTAGTCCCACATTGGCAAATAATGGGTTAATGTTGTGTAGAAATATAGGATCCTCATTCTCTTAATTGGCCCTTAGGGTCAGGTAATTTTGTGCGAGAGGGAGGACCTATATCTGATGAACACACACGCGCGCGCGTGCGCCGCCCGCCCGTCCGACCGACCGACCGTACCGAACCGAACCGGGCCGGGCCGGGTTTGGGCTTGGGCTTGGGCCTTGAATAAAACCTTATTTTTGCACTAAAAAACTCTGCAATTTTCAGACGGGTTTTTTGGAATAATGGCGAATACGGGTGCGACCCGTTTGGAATGAGCGGGTGCGACCCGTTACGGTTCAAATGAGCGGACGCGTTCATTTGAATCAGACGGCAACGGTTGCGTTTTTTCAAACGGGTGCGACCCGTTAACGCATCTTTTTGAAAACTATAAATGCTTAATGATTCTGATCAAATCATTTTCACCGAAAAATATTTACAGTTTTCTTCTTCCTTACGCTGTCTCTTCCTGCCATTGATTAATCATCACTGTCGATACGTACTCGCTACAATCTCGAGCAGCATTCTCGTCTGTTGTATCCTGGGAGGCTTCGACTGAAAGTCTTAAGGAAACTGTGAATACAGGCCTCAGACGAACTCGGTTAGGCTTCAATTCTTCGTGGTTTAACTTTCTGTTTGTATCAGCAATACTGTGTTGTTGTCTGATTTCTGTACTATTTCATAGTAGTACTGTTTGACAGAGATAATACTTCTGTCGCTGAATTGATTTGTGTGCAAATCAATTTGTTTTGATCAGTTTACAGTACTGTTTTTCGTTTGTAACGCTTTAAGTCTGTTGCAAATTAGAAACATTTATATTCTGTTTCAATTTCTGTGTTGCGAATACAGATTAAACTAACACAACTGCCTACTAATAAACATAGTTCAGTAAGCATTAACATGTATAGTTCAGGGTGGTGTCTACTTCAAAGCTTTATGAGCATCAACTAATAAGTATAAATTCATACACATATGTCTGTAAGTATACATAGTGCAGAAAATGAGGGTATGTATAAAATGTACAACTAGATGGGTGACCTGAAACAACATCATTCAACAGTAGCAGGATTTAGTACATGATCACATGCAAGGGTGCATGAATTAAGATGCATGAAGCTAAAACCTGAAAGTATCAGTGCAAGCTTTAAACCATATATATATAATTTCAATGCAGAAATAAGATGACTACATTTTTTTCCATGGGCACAGTTGATAGTTAAACTACTCTAATTCAGTAATATTTGTACTGGTTCATCCGTATTTGGTAAAACTGCACCCTAATAAAGTTGCATTGAAAAATCGAAGATTAAAATTAAAATCCATGAGAAAACAAATTCAGGAATCTTAAATATACACAGCGGTGCTATATGGTGCATATTTGCTATTTTGTATATTTATCAAAATGTGTGAATAGGGAAAGTGGAAAAAATTCTGTAGCCATCATTCATATATGTTTAGCATTAGTTCCAAAAATAATCAAAACAGATATCATACACAATAGGTATGGTACATTCAACCATCTCTTGTATTATGCTTGAGTTTGTATAGTTAGAATATAAAACAACATTAATAATTTTCACGGTGGGCAACCGATGATTTTCTACTTCAATCAGGATAGGCAGAAATTAAACTAAAGTTAAACTTCCTCTGTTTTTTTACTGTATGGAAAGAACAGAAATGAAAATAAATTATAAAACACGATATATATATATATAGTCTTTTTTCCTTCATTTCTTTTTCCTTTTTTTAATCCTTTTTCTACAAATATACTAGAAGCTAATCATCCATCAAAATCAAAAATGCAAACTTTTTACAAAATCAGTTGACTTGAATTGTGTTTAATTTAGCCATAACAGCTGAAGTTCCAATACTGTTAATGCACCAAATCAATATGTTATAGGGTTCAAAGGTGACAACAAGGAACCAATTGTTTCTCTTTTGCTACAGGAAATTTCAGTAAGTTTTATGTGTTGCTAATAATAGTCTTCCAGCTATTATACCCATCATTTAAGAAGGCACACACATATACATCAAACCATCAAAAGCACACAACAACAAGGCATCAACAACAAGTAAGGAACTTGATGATTATACTTTAATTTATATTGCTATCGAAATACTTGAATCAATGATCTTGTGTGAATACTCACCTTCGATGTCGACAAGTAGAGCCAGAAACTGACGGAGGTCAGCATGCATCGACGACTTGGGACCTAGTGTTGCGGTCGGTGACTGAAGATAGCAGTGAACACTGATGGCCAAGCAGTTGCTGGCTACGGCGATTGAACAGTGGCTAGAAGGCAGACTTAAGTTGAACGGTGGTGCATAGGGCTTCGGGTGGCGACTGCAGCTTTGGTGAAGCGACGGAGTATCTGTCGACTTTGGTGAAGGAGGCGTCGCATCAAGGATTGCAGAGAGGCAGAGCTTGTGTTTGATTTGGGATGAAGAAGGCAAACCGATATGGACGAAAAAGGAACGATTTTTACTGCGGACATTATTTATTTGATTTGGGAAAAAAAATTGATGTAGTTGAAAGGATTTGGGAAGAAGAATGGTTCTTTCCTTGCTGAAAGAATGAATGGGGCATGATTATTTTATAAAAGTGAAGTTGTGGATAAGAACAAGGTCGGCTCAATAGATTATAGAGTAGCGATGTAGGTCCACATATTGTTTAACTGAGGAAGTTGACATTTAAAATATGTTATATTTAGTTTAATTAAATAGTAAATCTTACCACGATTTAACACGTATTGCTCTAATTTCGCACCGTTAACAGAATCTCCAAATACAACGAAAATTATATGTATCCTTCGTTTCAACATTCTGAATCTAAAAAATTAATTTAATTGTAATCTGACTCCATTTGTGTACCATGATATATTATTTTTAAATTGGTTATCGGTTCAGTGATTGTTATCCCGTTTGTCCGCTGACAATTCCATTCGATTCCAAATTTAAAACATAAAATTTCATTTATATTTTTCAATCGAATTTAAATCCGTTCCAACTATCCAACCAAGTTAAACCCAAATATTCAACATTAAATATTGATCTTCAACTAAACATTCTGAACTAAATATTCCATTCAATTCACAAACAACATAATATATTTGATTTTAAATTTCTAACCCCAGTATCAATATAAAAATTGATTATTCATACTTAAATCTTTAATAAATTTCGTATTCCATTTGTATAATTTTCTGGGACGTTACAATCTCCCTCCTTTAAAATCTTTTCGTGCTCGAAAAGGAGAAATCGTAAGAGTTATACTACTGTATACACAAATTATCTTATTTATGTGAATTTCTTCCACAACTAACTTAAATATTGATGTTTAAGTCATTGATCCCCATTTGTAACGACACGCATTTTACCCGACCTTAATCGATCGCTAGATCGATCAAAATCGTTCAAAACCCGCGTACGCTAACTTTGGGAATACAACACATCAGAACAATAACAGCAGACTTTTATAAACATTATAATAATGTTACATCAAAGTATAAAATATCAGAGTACATCGAATAAAATAATACAGCGGAAGATAGATTTTACATTAAATATAATACAGTGCAGCGGAAGACTTAATCTGATACAGTGGAAGGCTATCAATGCTCTGGACACAACTTTAAGCTTTGATCCAGCATCCTGCTAAAAGAACGGATATCTGCAAACAAGCTAATCGACTGCCCATGTGAAAAATATGGGCACCCGAGTTTGCCAGTGAAACAAACTACAGGTCAGTCATGGGACTGGTATGAGAAATCTAACTTAACCAATCTAATAATAAGGCTAATCACAGGACCACGCCGCTAACGCGGAACGGGTTTACTCAATTGGATTGCCAGTGCATAAAATAAAGTAAATCGTTAAACAACGCAATGCTTTTTAGAAAATGAAACCATTATAAGACTCAAGTCCCATCACACAATGCAACGCAAACCGAAGGATAGAGTTTTACCTTACAATGGTCAAAAGAGGCTTGATACGATAAAACAGATTTGATATTAGTGTGCATATCCTACTAGTGTGCATATGTTTCAAAAACATTTCAATCATAATGTATCAATCATGGACGGCATAGTACCCTATCCTACTATGTCGCCATACTAGTTCTACAATCAAAACCGCATGATGTCGTATTGGAAATTGGGTTTCTATCATGAAATCGAGGCTAGGGATCGTCCTCTCTGATTCGAGACACTCTAGCAAATGCCTCAGGATCACATCTATGGGCAACCCTTGGATCTTCAGGGTCGGTCCCCACCTTACGGTAGTGGATTAGTTATGCCTGAGCACACGTTTTCAGGTTCCTTTGAACCTCCATATGGCCACAAACAACCTATAAATCCAAGGTACCTCGATCCATCATCCACATAAGTAAAATGCCAGCCAGTTTAAGCACTGACACTACTCCTAGCTAGAAAGAAACGTGTGCACTCCCTGTACTCCTAATCCCCTTTTTGACTCATACCAGGGTGTGAGGCTCGCGAAGTCATGCTATACACAAAGCTCCGCCTAAACAGGCTATGCTTTTTTCATCCCACAAGTCCTGCTTTTCAACAAAAGCCTTGATCATTGCATCTTGGCATACCACATTGTCAATCCATACTATACCATTGATTTATGCCAATATATAACCTCTAAGCTCGTACGTCTTAGAGAAGGGTGCTAACACCAAGCAGATATATATTTAGCAGAGATCAACGAATACAGTATAAAGGAATACAACGTCAGACATACAATCCATTTACAAGTCCGTTCTGGGTCTGAACGAAACTGGAGGCACCTCATACCTCGCATATCCGAACAATCAACAATACCTCCGGATGACTACCCCTGACTCCCCTTCAAGGTAGCTACTCCAATCATGGGCCTCAGTAGCAGCACATCCATTCGATGTGAAGATCGTCGGTCTTCAATAACCGTCTTCAACTCTTCGACTTAGATCATCGTATAATCATTTGAAATGAGATTGAACTCGGGCTTTTCAAATGATTCTCGCATATATTTAGTTTAAAACCATTTCATATCGTTAGTAGTATTTAGTATCGCTATTTTTATTAATGTAAAAATAGTTATATTCATTCAACGACGCTTCGGGTCGATCGGCGGCCCTGTTTTTATCCACATTTTCTTCATTCCTTGTATGATAATAAAAATGTAAGTTCTTATTGTTTATCATTTCTATTTCAACTATGAATATTATTCTTCATTTATTACATTACAATAAAAATGTAAGTTTTTTATTGTTTATCCTTTATTCAATCTTCACTTATATCAGAAAATGCAAATTTTTATTTAAATCTTTTATTACACTGAAAAATGTAATTTATCCTTTAATTACATAGAAAATGTAATTTTAAAATCTATTCTTCTTATCGCATCTAAAATGACGATAAAAATATCACTTTTAATTTCTACTCATTTTATCGCATCTACCATGGTGATCAAATTGTCACTTTTATATCTCTGTTTTTATTTGTATCTAAATTATAAACAAAATTCATTTTTTTTTAAAATTCATGTTTTTATTCACATCTAAAAGGTGAATAAAAATATTTTTTTCAATGTCATGTTTTTATTCGTAACTAAATTACAAATAAAAATGTGCTTTATAAATTAATGTTTTTATTTGCAACTAGTTTGCAAATAAAAATTCACTTTTTAAAACGGTGTTTTTATTTACATATGGAATGCAAATAAAAATGTACTTTTTCTTTTCATATTTTTATTCACATCTAAAAAGTGAATAAAAATGTTCTTTTTATTTTTATATCTTTCATTCACATCTAGAAAGTGAATAAAAATGTGCTTTACATATTTGCAACTAATTTGCAAATAAAAAGTGTAATTCCTTCCTATGTTTTATTTGCATCTAAAAAGTATAATCCTTCTTCTTTTATGTTTCTATTCGCATCTAGAAATTCAAATAAAATTATAATTCCTTTTTCTATGTCCTATTTTCATTCACACTAAATAATAAATAAAAATGTCTCTTTTCTTATATCATGTTTTATTTACCTATATATAATCTTTTCTTTTTCATGTTTATTTGCCTAAATGTAAATAAATGTCTTCTTTTTCTTTTACATATTTATCTACCTAAATGTAAATAAATGTCTTCTTTTCTGTATCATGTTTATTTACACTAAATGTAAATAAATGTCCTCTTTTTCTATATGTTTATTTACACTGAATGTAAATAAAGTTTTCTTTCTCTATATCATGTTTATTTACGCTAAATGTAAATAAAGTTTTGTTTTTCTATATCATGTTTATTTACACTAGATGTAAATAAAGTTTTCTTTTTCTATATCATGTTTATTTACACTCGATGTAAATGAAGTTTTCTTTTTCTATATCATGTTTATTTACACTAGATGTAAATAAAGTTTTTTTTTTCTCTATCATGTTTATTTACACAAAATATAAATAAAGTTTTCTTTTTCTACATATATCCTATTTACAAAGTAAATATAAATGCATGTGTTCTTTTATTTATATAGAAAATGTAAATAAAATGTCATCGCAAAATTTGCGATGACATTTTCTATGTAAATTAAAAGAACAAATTTTGCGATGACATTTTATTTACATTTTCTATATAAATAAAAGAACACATGCATTTATATTTACTTTGTAAATAGGATATGTGTAGAAAAAGAAAACTTTATTTACATTTAGTGTAAATAAACATGATATAGAAAAAGAAAACTTTATTTACATTTAATGTAAATAAACATGATATAGAAAAAGAAAACTTTATTTACATTTAGCGTAAATAAACAAGATATAGAGAAAGAAAACTTTATCTACATTCAGTGTAAATAAACATGATATAGAAAAAGAGTACATTTATTTACATTTAGTGTAAATAAACATGATATTGAAAAGAAGACATTTATTTACATTTAGGTAAATAAATATGTAAAAGAAAAAGAAGACATTTATTTACATTTAGGCAAATAAACATGAAAAGAAAAGATTATATATAGGTAAATAAACGTGATATAAGAAAAGAGACATTTTTATTTACTATTTAGTGTAAATGAAAATAGGAAATAGAAAAAGGAATTATACTTTAATTTGAATTTCTAGATGCAAATAGAAACATAAAAGAAGAAGGATTATACTTTTTAGATGCAAATAAAACATCGGAAGGAATTACACTTTTTATTTGCAAATTAGTTGCAAATATGTAAAGCACATTTTTATTCACTTTCTAGATGTGAATGAAAGATATAAAAATAAAAAGAACATTTTTATTCACTTTTTAGATGTGAATAAAAATATGAAAAGAAAAAGTACATTTTTATTTGCATTCCATATGTAAATAAAAACACCGTTTTAAAAAGTGAATTTTTATTTGCAAAGTAGTTGCAAATAAAAACATGAATTTATAAAGCACATTTTTATTTGTAATTTAGTTACGAATAAAAATATGACATTGAAAAAAATATTTTTATTCACCTTTTAGATGTGAATAAAAACATGAATTTAAAAAAAAAATGAATTTTGTTTATAATTTAGATACAAATAAAAACAGAGATATAAAAGTGACAATTTTATCACCATGGTAGATGCGATAAAAAGAGTAGAAATTAAAAGTGATATTTTTATCATCATTTTAGATGCGATAAGAAGAATAGATTTTAAAATTACATTTTCTATGTAATTAAAGGATAAAAGGGAAAATTACATTTTTCAGTGTAATAAAAGATTTAAATAAAAATTTGCATTTTCCGATATAGGTAAAGATTGAATAAAGGATAAACAATAAAAAACTTACATTTTTATTGTAATGTAATAAATGAAGAAGTATATTCATAGTTGAAATAGAAATGATAAACAATAAGAACTTACATTTTTATTGTCATATAAGGAATGAAGAAAATGTGGATAAAAACAGCGCCAGGGCCGCCGATCGACCCAAAGCGTCGTTGAATGAATATAACTATTTTTACATTAATAAAAATAGCGATAAATAGTTATTAAATACTATTAACGATATGAAATGTTTTTAAACTATATATATGCGAGAATCATTTGAAAAGCCCGAGTTCAATCTCATTTCAAATGATTATACGATGATCTAAGTCGAAGAGTTGAAGACGGTGATTGAAGATCGACGATCTTCACATCGAATGGATGTGCTGCTACTGAGGCCCATGATTGGAGTAGCTACCTTGAAGGGGAGTTAGGGATAGCCGTCCGGATGTATTGTTGATTGTTCGGATATGCGAGGTATGAGGTGCCTCTGGTTTTGTTCAAACCCAGAATGGACTTGTAAATGGATTGTATGTCTGACGTTGTATTCCTTTATACTGTATTCGTTGATCTCTGCTAAATATATATCTGCTTGTTGTTAGCACCCTTCTCTAAGACGTACGAGCTTAGAGGTTATATATTGGTATAAATCAATGGTATAGTATGGATTGACAATGTGGCATGCCAAGATGCAATGATCAAGGCATTTGTTGAAAAGTAGGCCGTGTGGGATGATCAAAGCATAGTCTGTTTAGGCAGAGCTTTGTGTATAGCGTGACTTCGCGAGCCTCACACCCCGGTATGAGTCAAAAATGGGATTAGGACTACAGGGAGTGCACATGTTTCTTTCTAGCTAGGAGTAGTGTCAATGCTTAAACTGGCTGACATTTTACTTATATGGATGATGGATTGAGGTACCTCGGATTTATAGGTTGTTAGTGGACATATGGAGGTTCAAAGGAACCGGGAAACGTGTGTTTAGGCATAACTAATCCACTACAGTAAGGTGGGGACCGGCCCTAAAGATTCAAGGGTTGCCCATAGGTGTGATCCTGAGGCATTTGCTAGAGTGTCTCGAATCGGAGACGACGATGCCTAGCCTTGATTTCATGATAGAAACCCAATTCCCAATACGAAACCATGCGGTTTTGATTGTAGAACTAGTATGGAGACATAGTAGGATGGGGTACTATGTCGTCTATGATTGATACATTATGATTGAAATTTTTTTGAAACATATATATGCACACTAATATCAAATCTGTTTATCGTATCAAGCATCTTTTGACCATTATAAGGTAAAACTCTACCCTCCAGTTTGTGCTGCATTGTATGATGGGACTTGAGTCTTATAATGGTTTCATTTTTCTAAAAAGCATTGCGTTGTTTAACGATTTACTTTATTTTACACACTGGCAATCCAATGGTGTAAACCCGTTCCGCGTTAGCGGCGTGGTCCTTTGATTAGCCTTATTATTAGATGGGTTAAGTTAGATTTCTCATACCAGACCCATGACTGACCTGCAGTTTGTTTCACTGGCAAACTCAGGTGCCCATATTTTTCACACGGGCAGTCGAGTAGCTTGTTTGCAGATTTCCATTCTTTTAGCAGGATCCTGGATCGAAGCTTAAAGTTGTGTCCAGAGCATTGATAGCCTTCCGCTGTATCAGTTTAAGTCTTCCGCTGCACTGTATTATATTTAATGTAAAATCTATCTTCCACTGTATTATTTTATTCGATGTACTCTGATATTATGTACTCTGATGTAACATTATTATAATGTTTATAAAAGTCAGTTGTTATTGTTCTGATGTGTTGTATTCCCAAAGTTGGCGTATGCGGGTTTTGAACGATTTTGATCGATCTAGCGTTCGATTATGGTTGGGGAAAATGCGTGTCGTTACACCATTGTTTATTCATCATATTCACTTTTCTTGGAAAATAAAATTCCCTTTCTTATAGTTGGAGATCAATTTTGATCAAACATGATTTTGTTTATCTTCCGAATAAGGTTCTATTCATTTCTTTACTTTATAAACTATAATCAATTTTTCTTAAACCAATTTTCGATCTCAAGTTATTTTGAGATATCTCCCTATTTCTCATTCTCTATGATCTTCTATGAAATTTAAATCATATAATTTCTTTTTAAAACCAATTTCGTTTATATTTCAATTTCTGCATATGTTGTATTTGTGCATCTCAAATTATTCCAATTTCCATTATAAGCCTCATTTGTCAATGTGTACTTATCCATTTTTACACTTCAATCAAATCTCCTCACATTCAATCCATTAAATCTTTCCCAACACTCATTGAAGAATGTAAATATCATTTTCTTTTCAAGTCACAAATTGTCGACTTGAAATTTCTTCAAAATTTGAAATCTTTTATAGTCCTTATTCATAACACTCAATTCAATCAAAAATATCTGTATTAGTATTACAAAGCTATGGATTTGGAAATACTTCAAAATTCTCTTTATTAACTAATTAAATTAGGCATATTTTAATTTTTAAATTATTGATTTAACAACTCGAAGTTTGACAAGTCTGTTGTCGTTCTCATAGACGTTAGGCATGCGTCGGCCAGGCGCACGACTAAAATCTCCAAGTACTAAATATCCTTGTTTTAACTCCCCATGAAAAATATCTAAAAAAAATCTTTTTAAAAGAAACCCGATACAGAAAGTACCAATGTGATATTGATATGTTGATTGTTCATGAATCGCATATATATAATGATTTCATCTGGATCACCCATAAAACATCTGTATCCGTAGAAAATCACTTCCCTGCGAATTTCGCCATGGACAGATCAATGGAAGATATTAAGAATCAAAAGGAAATTTGAAGTCATTGAGCATTGACAGCTCTATCTCAGGGTCACGAAACCAAATTATGAAGAGAAATTGAGTCATAAGGATCAATCAAGTTATGAAAATAAACTGCTGCATTAAACAGGTGGCTCCATTCTACCTTTAGTAACTCTAGTGGTTACATCTCTTTCACTTATAGATATATCATATGGACCGCAGGTACACAATAGTTACGCCTGGGTCCCCCAGGAAACATCCATACCCGTAAGCTTTCACAGCTCTGCAGATTACCCCCTTATAATTCAACTGTAGATCGCAGCAGTCACAATGGTTACGCTTGGTTCCCCCAAGAAACATCCGTCTGCCGTAGGCAATCTGCAGCCCCACGAATTTCGCTACCCGATCGAATTACAATAACTCTAGATCGCAGCGATCACAATGGTTACGCCTGATTCCCTGACAAAACATCCGTCTGTCATAGGCTATCTACAACCCTGCAAATTTCACTGGCAGTCGTGCTCAATGGCAACTCATGAGTTTTATGTCCGGACAACCTACTGCCACCAGCAGCATATTTCAAGTAAGCTCGAAATTCATAGAGAAAGAAGGTACTTTCCTTATCTTGATTTTGAAAACAAATGATACTATATACATATAGTACTTTATTTCATACTTCTCATAAATCATACTTATGTCAACGTACATAAGATTTTCTTTTTCAGTTCATGTTTTCCAACTCATTGTTCTTATGTAAATTCTATTGTATACGATTACATTTCAAATCAATTTCCATCCAATCCAGAAGTTCTCAAATTTACTACACTCTTGTATATTATTTTTTTCATATAAGGTTCAAAAACTTCTATATCCAATATCTAAATCGAATATCCTCAATTTCCATTCAAATTTCAAAATTTCAGTTTTGATCTCTTAATCCCTTCAGATATTTAATATCTTTTCAAACTGAAATTTACAAATCTATTGGTTACAAACCAAATTTTCTTCCAAATTTTCAATTATTAAATCCATCACCTAATTCAAATCTTTATGCTCCCAAATTTCAGTAATTTTCATTCTTATAACAAATTCACATTATTACTTTTCCGTATTCACATCCTTTGACAACAAATTAGCAACCGAACAACTCCCTAAGTATCAACCCCGAAGGCCGAAACCAACATCAGATCAACACTCAGAAAGTCATCCAACTTGACTAATCTACAGTCAGTTTCCAATTTCCTTGCTTTTATTTCTTAATTTCTTAGTAAATCATTTCTCATGCAATTCTCGAATTTAATTTACGAATCCGAATCTCTTACGTTCTGCAGCTATTTGTTCTCGACGTGCGACTCTTCGTTATTTAGTTCTTGCCATAATTGTCAAAATCCGTCAGCCTCTCATGGTCTTTTGAAAAACATTTCCACTACAACAAAAACACCATATTACAACTTTAATTTTACAACAGTGCGTAAAGCACAGTTGTAATAAATGTTTTTTTACAACTGTGCAAAATGCACTGTTGTAATAAATGTTTTTTGCAACTGTGAAAAAATCACTGTTGTAATAAACATATATATCACAACTTTTCAATTTGTTGTAATAGAGCTGCCTAGTACAAACTTCATGTTTATAATATTTATATTTAATAACTAATTATATTGATATTTAATAATAATATTTAATAATAATAATTAATAATAAACTTGGGAATCAATAATATTTATCAATTATATAAAAATAACAATTAACATTTTATAATTAGTAATTGGGATAATAATAATAATTTCTATTAAATAATCAATAATCAATAATTAGGATAATCTTGACTATCGTATGGATTATCATCCAGATATAACCATAACAGCATTGTCTTTTAAACATCAGATATTTTTACATATCTTTTTAAGGATACTTTTCAGTATTTGTGGGTTGTATTACATTTAATCATTCATGAAGAATTTTATATGTTGAAGCATACAAATATTTGGGCTTTAGAACCAGATTTCGCTATTTCGCTTCGTTTCCGAAACAAATTTTTTGGCTCCAGAACGAAACATTTGGGCTCCAAGATTTTTTTTTATTTTTTCATATAATCACCGCTTTCTCTCCCCTCTCACCTGATAGCTACAGCCGCAATCCAACGTTCTTTCTCCAAACCCTAACAAAATTTCAATAAGAAACCTGCTAGCATCCTCCAATTCTGAACCGATAGCACAGATCTATCTTCTATCATGAATATATTTAGTGGAGATGCTGCTTTCTATTGAAATTCGAAGGTGAACCCTTATCGGGTCCGGAGTCTAACTTTAGTTTGATGTATCCGGATTTCGGCTGCTTGCCTGGCTTCAGATGATGAACTCGACATCCCTCCTATGGATTGCGATTAAACCCAGAACTAAGCCCTTCATCTGCTCTTGGTGGAAACTAAGATGAACACCAAATGGGGGTCCAGTCATTCTTCCCCCTTGCAAATCATATGCGGTATGACTTTTGTGCTTTGATATGTGCTACTGATACACTATCTTTATGATTTTTCTTGCAATCGTAAGTTATGATTCTGTGGCCAGCCAATAATTTTAACATTCCATGGCCAAATAGGAATAACTGTGGATTGGTTAATACTTAGGTTAGCAAAAATGCTTTAGAAGTTAGATTGAAACACGATTTGGGTTTACCTTTCAGATTTGGGATATAGGGATTCAACTATGGATGGACTAATGTTTGCTGAACCATTGAAGAAATTCAGTCGCTAGCTAGAAGTTATTGCAGCTGAATTCATCAGGTGTGATTTTATAACTCCTTTGGGGATTCACTCATCAATGTGTGACCTTGTCTTTATTAATTACAAACTATTTCAGCTCATTCATTAGAGTCAAGGATCTTAATTCAGTTGATGCACAATGAAAAAATATTTTAAAACACAAGTTTCACCATAACCGATTCCGAATATCAAACATTGGGCTCAAAACCTGTGCAAATAATGTATGTTTTCAGTCCCACACCAAGAAATTAATGGAAGCTGATGGCTCCCATGCTCTGCAGAACACATACTCTTATCTTCACGTGGTAGATTCAATATTCTTCGGCTGTCAGGTAATGATGTGATTTTCTTGGTGATATTATTATGTGTGCAGAAAAATGAAAGCTGAAAATTGATGCTAACAGTAGGGGTTTCTAAGATTACAACCTAAGTCCAATATGATTTTCCCATAAAATCCAAGCATAACCTAAGTGTCTACCGCTTTCACCTTAAAGTCTATATACTACTCCTTAACGACAATGCACCATTAGCCAAGCAAAAAAGTTGACACATCCATCAGTTGAAGCACGCTGTTATCAAATTCAATGTGATAATTTCAGGGCTGAAGTATTAGAATGATACACAAGAAAAAAATGAACGTAGACAAATAAAATAAAAGTATAGCATAAGTAATAGTTACCATCAGTGATCACTATAGTAATTCTGGACTTTACGTAAAATCTATGAGGTTCATTTCACAACTGTAACTTGCCGTATGCCTCAGCTAGTTTGTTTCTGTCCTAATCCCATGACCAATCCCCACTCGACTAATTCATAACTAAGTTGCCCCATATGAGATGATAACAGTTACTTGCATTTGGTTTGACCCCGGCCAGTGAATGATCTGAACACGATTGTGTCAAACTAGAATGAATGTGTGAGGATGGTGGAATAGGCATACCATATGTAGGCGGAAGAAATGCTAACAAATTATGTGTACTTGAGGAAACAACTGGATAATGTGCTAGTTTTATGGTAGCGTAAGGGAAGCAACTGAGCTTATGTGTATTTCTGGTCTTTTATGTTGCAAGATCTCTACCTACAATACACTAATGTACTTTTTGTTCTTTTTTCTAACAACAAACATATTCTTATGCAATAGGTTTGATCGCTGCAGTGAACTTGCACCAAAAAGATAAATGGCATAAAGCTTTCCTTGTCTTTGACTAGTGTACTCCTGTAGGATATCCAACTTTTTGTGGATAACTTGTGCTTGTATTAAGTTGCTTTGTAACGGTCAAGCATGTAATAATGTACGAAATGTTGTCTAAAACTTATTGTTTGTAATACTGAATATTTGAGTATTTTAATAAATTAGTTTGCAAATAACTGTAATATCGGATTTGCTTATGGAGTATTGAAATATTTAGTGTATTGTTCTTTTCAGTTGCAAAAGATGTTTATTTTTTTAAAACCCAAATGTCAATCACAACGGTGCATAACAGTTGTAGTAGATTTTATTACAACGGTGCATAATTGTTGTAATAAACTTTATTACAATGGTGGAAAAAAGTTGTAAATTATACATATTACAACGGTGTTGCAACAGTGCAAAAAAGTTGTAAAAGATATTAGTCTATTGCAACTTCTTAATACATGACGGTTTGTCCACCGTTGTAAAATGTATATTACAACGGTGTTCCACCGTTGTAATAGGGTCATTTTGTTGTAGTGTTCCAATTATCATATTTATAGAAAATCTCTTATTACTGTTGGAAAACATTTCCAAACATTCACCAATCTTAATTTTCTATAGAAAATACACTTTATTCTCAAGGGCAAACATTTCTACATTCGTTATTTGATTTAAAATAAAACAACGCTATTTTCACTTAACTGCTGACATTCGTTTTCTTACTTTACCTAATCAACTCTTGCTATCGAACCTTAATCATTTCTTATTCAACAATGAAGTCAATTAAGTTGGCTAATATTTACCTCTCAGACCTTAACTGAATAACATTATTAATTTTGAAATGGACAAAGTTCACACCTTCGAATACCCACAAAATATTTGTTCTTGTAATTGTCGAATTCAAGTTCAAAATTCACTTTAATGAAAATAATTCATGCTTTCAAAAAAATTAACTTTAAATTATAATTTATTCATTAATCCGAACAATTAATATATTAAATTTTGATTAAAACGAGAAGTAAATAGTATTTCCTGAAATTCAACATAATCGACTCCACGCATAACCTTCTTCCGAATAATCTCTTACTTGATCATATATTTCGAACTTCGCAATAATCTCACCGTACTGGTCAACTCCATTTCCTTTATTCCCAATTTCAGTTGTAATCATTTTGCTTTCACATGTTATTTACTTCAAAAAAGTGAATATTATTCCTTTTATAGGAATCTGGACTCGCCACATCAAATTAACTTTGGTTTCATTTAAATGTACGTTCAAATCTCCTTAAAATCTCCATTCATATATCGCTTCATCTCATTTATGATTTACTTCATTTACAACTCTTGTTTACAATTCACTCTAACAAGTCTACAACTTACTATCAAATTCATATATTTAATTATATGTTCTTGGTTTGAAACCAATTATAATTTATCTTGTCAAAGTCTGAATAATCTAAATAGATTCGTAATACAATTTAACACAATCAAATCCCAATTATAACCTTCTTTTGATTTTATTCCTATATTCCAAATATCGAAATAAATTCATCGTTTCGTCTTCGAAACGATTTCAAATTTCCCATTTTTACTCCAATTCCCATCTAAATTCTTATTCCTATAAATTCTAGTTCTCTTTAATTTTTTGAAATACATGATTAGAGAAATTAATTTATCGATTCTCTTATATATACTTATGTTCCTTTGATATCATTCGATGATGGATTGAAGAATCAAATCTAAGGGGGCCTTTATCGAAGATTAGCTCTCGCAAGCTTGAATCCGAAGACTGGGGATTCCGAAAACTTTTAAATCTCAGAACAACTTTTGTTTTCTGCTGTATTAGTTCAAACTAATAGTTTTCAAAATACATAACATTCCAAAATAATTTACCTTTAAAAATTCATTTTTAAAATCATTTATATCTTCTAAATTTTGGTTTCAAAACCTTTTATTTTCAAAAATCCTTTTTTTAGTGTCGATTCTACTCATTTCAAACTCGATAAGCTAAGCTTTGAATAAACCAAAGCTCCGATACCACTTGTAACGTCCTGCCTTTTTGACCACTTCAAACTGGTGATTAAACCAACTTAAAATATTCAAGTCGACGGATCGTTATTTAGCTTACAGAGTTAAAAACAGAATCAACACGGAAAAAAATAATAACACAGTATTGAACAGCGGAGTAAAACTTTTATTTATAAATTAGAATTTTTGAATACAAAACTTTTCTATATATAGCAAAGTGAAAATACAGGTTGAATAAAAGAAATATTTACTGTTTTAAAAATCTTCATAGTGCGTGTCTTCGGAATCCCCAGCTTCGCCAATCTTCAAATCCTATGCTGTAATCTTTAAATCTGTACTGCTCGGGTCTGACCCGAGCGTTCTATGCAAAAACATCAAACACTCGAGTCAGGATTAATCATTTGTTCAAGTAAATTGAATTCAATATAAATTGAATATAATAGTTAATCCTGACTTTCGAAACATGAAAAAAATACTAGTGGTGTCGTAGCTGACCATATCAATTTTTATTTTAGGGACCGTGGGACAACGGTCGTGAAAACCTGCATATACACACGTGCATAGGAACATGTGTGCACTGCCCCAGCATCCCGCAACCAAAAGTGCACCAAATTTCATAGGATATGCAGGCATATTAGAGCCAAACGGGGACGACGAAAAATTTAAGTGTACCAGCATGTAGAAAGAGGATCATAAATTAAAATACAAAACGCACTTTTCAAATAGTAGGGTATGGCAACCCCAAAGAGTACCTCTTCAGTTTTATTTATGTACAAGCAAACCAAATGGGAAGATTGGATATGCGTGGGGAATAAACAACTAAGGCAACATAGTCATACTTAGCTTGACATATGTGCTAGGAAATAAATGAAAACAAGGCGTCACGCATATACTATTCCATGTAGGTTTGTGTATTAATGGTTGCAGCATGGTGTGTACAAGCACCAAGTGATATACATGGTCAAGTAGTGAATAGCAAGCACAACGGACAGACAAGAATGCACAACATTAATAACTCAAACGAACACAAATAAGCAAATGTAGTTTAGTAAGAGACAAATGTAAGGTTTTTCAATGCATGCATGCAGCAAGTGCATAAGCAAGGGAATGTGCTTAAACAAACATAGTGAATATAATTAGCTTGACATAATGTATAAGCAAGTGCCTACTAACAAATATAGTTCAGTAAGCATTAACATGCATAGTTTAGGGTAGTGTCTACTTCAAAGCTTTATGAGTATCAACTAATAAGTATAAATTCATACACATATGTCCGTAAGTATACATAGTGCAGAGCATGAGGGTATGTATAAAATGTACAACTAGGTGGGTGACCTGAAACAACATCATTCAACAGTAGCAGAGTACATGATCACATGCAACAGTGCATGAATTAAGATGCATGAAGCTAAAACCTGAAAGTATCAGTGCAAGCATTAAACCCCACACACACATGCATACACACACATATATATCTATCTATATAATAATATGAATACTTTCCACGTGGTGAAGCTTTTTTGCATTACCTAAATTGTCCTTCTATTTTCTCTAACCAAAATTAGGGTTATCAATGGATATCCGAAAAATCCGAAATCTGTCCACATCCGTATCCGAAAAGCGGATAAATATCCGATATCCGGGAAAGCGGATGCGGATATAGGCATATCCGCATCCGAAAATTATCCATCCGCTTCTTTTCCCGATTATAGCATAAATTATGTGTATTTTAACATACTTAAATATACTAATTTATTAATTTGCAAAATTAAAAGTCTACTAAACGCATGTTAATTGCTCAAAATTATATATTATCATCATATTTATTTGTTTTTAGCAATTTATTAATCAATTAGGTTGAAAAAGATTAATGTTAAGCTAAAAAAATTCATTTATATTTATTGATTTATCGATTGTTGGCAGAGCGGATAATTATCCGATATCCGTCTGTATTCGCGGATACAGATATCCGATATCCGAAAATGGTTTCTGATGCGGATACTTGTATGACACTATCCGTATTCGAAAGTATCCGTTGACATCTTTAACCAAAATCAGTTAATGTCGGTATTTACGTCAATTGGACCGTTTAACCCCACGACTCCACGGTTATTCCTCCTATAACCCATGACTCACGACTCCACATCTCCCTCCCGTGATTTCTTTTATAATCTTCTTCAATACCATAACTTAATCTTATTCAAAAAGAAAAAAAATCATTTATCTACTAAGTGGAATCGATGGTTTCTGTTTTCCTCCTTTTCTCCTCTGTATTATCCTAGAACGGAAATCGTTGTTTCAATTTCACAAACTACTTTGCATAAGTGGTGAACAGATATGGAAGGTTATTTCTTCTTCAATCTTCTATTTTTACTCCCATTTACTTTGCTAATCATTGACTGTCAATTAAATTAAATGATAATTTTTGTAATCTTTATTTCGTTGAAGAGAAAAGCAGATATATGTTGTCAGATTTGGTAGATCTGGAACATCTTGGAGCGCCGATCAACCAAATAATCTTCCTTTTTGGTATGTTTTCCATTTGCTCAAAATCTCTGGCTAAATTAGCTTAGTTTCTGACAGGAGCAGCTCTTCAGAAAACGTAAATCAAACAAATTGAATTATGTTAGAATCGAAGTTTCATCTTATTTCAAAGTACATTTAGTTCATGCTTGATTTGTTATTGCGATTACAACATGATTATTTAGTTTTCATCCAACGGATTTCAGATAAAGAATCATGGATATTGAATCTAAAGTCAACACACGTATTATCCACTTAGACTTCTCCGCTTCGCTCAGAGGTATTTATTTATCTATTTATAATTTTATGTTTTTTTGTAATCAGTTCTTCTTTGTGAGATTAGTTGAATTACGAGTTTTATTTGATTATGTTGGTAATTGTCAATTATGTAATGGTTAAAATATTTTATTTGGTGTAGAATTTTTTTTTTTTTTTTTTTTTGAATCATCGTGATATGTATTTCTAATTTAAGTGGTTTTAACCTAGCCTTCTTTGGTTAGCTGGAACATGTTGGCATGTTGCCTGCATATTAGTGATTAGTAAACTCTTAAACATAATCATGTATAGGAAGTAGGAACTTCAAGTTCTTTAGCAGTTCGTATAGACTGAAGCTTCAACAGATTTTTCAATTTTTAACCTGCTTATATATGGTCACAACTGTACATCTTTTGTGTCCTTATTGTTTATAATAATATCAGGAAGAGAATTACAAGCAAGCAAAAATAATGTTCATATAATGATTTTCATGTATAAACAGACTGGGAATTATGAACAATCGCATAAAATATTTGTTGAAACGGCTGAGAAGGGAGTGCTACATTTAGTTATCGCATTTAACAATTTGATGGCTTTTTTAAGTAATTATAAGGTGTCTAAGATATACTATCAGTTATCCAATACACGTGCACAGCTATTGTCAGCATCTATATGTAATAGTACTGATTTGTGTTGTTAGCATCATGTAGATGCCGAGAGTTGGGCTTAAACCAGACATAGTGAGCTATGCACTTCCGATAGATGCTTATCGGAAGGCAAGGAAGGAAGAGAATGCTTGTCTATGTTTGAAAAGATGTTGGATGATGATGTCAGATGATTTATGACCAGAGTTATTCATGCCAATGGAAGTTCCGAACGAAGTGTACATTTGAGCAGAAGGAGAAAATGACGGTGTTTACTGAGAGAATAGGGTGGAGGTTTCAGAGACAAGATGACACGCCGCAATAAAGCAACTTTCTAAAGAGAGTGGAATTAGAATGCAATTGCTTAAAGTATGGATGCATAACAATAAGCATTCCTTGAGGAAGCCGCAACTACAACAAGAAATGCTACAACGACATCATCACCAAAGGTTGGTTTTGTACAAAAACAGGTGCAACACTAAAATCTGTTTCATGCAGGTGCATACCATACTGTTATCATGTCTTGAATGTCGTGTCAGTAGGACAGGTCAACACAAAGTACTATTCTATATTATTGAGACAAGAATGTTACTGATTAGCATATCCATCACTACAATACTTTAGGAATTAGATTAAAAAATTGTTCTTCATGATCTATACCAAACTCATTGGATCAATGGGATTTTTTTTTTTGGGTTTTAAACGAAAGATTTTTTTTTTGCACGATTTGGGTCACCACTAAAACTGTGAATGCCATGTAGCGAAAGAAAGAAGAATTATTGCATGATTTGTGTTACCACTAAAACTATGAATGTTATGCTTTATTTTTCACATAACTTTTCATTAAGCTTAAAGTGATTATGTTAGTTACGACATGCCATGAGCGACAACTACACATTAAGAAATGGACATGAATCATTAGATATTTTGTGCCTTTTCGAGAAACAGAGAATGTCTGTCTACTATCTTTGTGTGACGGCCCGCCCCGCACCAGCCAGCATTTCCTCCGAAAGTGCGCTGTACACATGCTCGACTAACATGGAGCGGTCGCCAAAGAAAAAGAAGAAGATGGATGAACTAACAAAGAACATGTAGAATGTCTCACAATGCATGGAATAAAATATAATAATAATATAACTTGACATAAAACAGGCGAGACAGTGCATAAGCTGAAAACTAAACAATCATAGCAGCGGAAAATCCAAGTACAACTTATGTTCCAAACTACCATTATTACAACTTTTCAAAACTGTCTCTAAAGCAAATAAGATAGGTATACTACTAATGCCCAAAGTAGATACCAACAGCGACACAGGGAGAATAATAGGAGATAATACGTGCAAGCCTCCTGCTTGTTTACGGACAGCTACTCGTGCACAACCAGCTAACATGTCTCTAGTCTGCTCGTATGAGCACCCAGAGTAATAAGAAGAGACATAAAACTCTGGGTCAGACAAAAGTCTGGTATGAGCAATAAGCAACAAAACAGAACAATAACAGGTATAATCCAATCATACCTGAACCTGGACCTCCAACCAAAGAGTTAGCACTACATACTGTATAATACTCTAAGGTGTCACTAACACATGGTGTGAATAATACGGGGTGGGGGTGTGCATGTCATAGTGATGACAAACAATCAAGCATAGCAACCATCCTCACATCTCTCACTCAGTGCGTAAAGCGTACGATACCCACTACCTTGGTCACCTAATCCTTTGGGCCATGACAGAATCCAATCCCGTACAACTATCACTACAAGCCCACTATCCATCTCTCAGTGGTGAACCAAAGTTATGAATACCGATAACCCCTTTGCAAACGTCCCGCAGCAAAGCCCAATCATGAAGTGAACTCATTGGTTCCCAACTGGATCCTGAGCTCTAACTTCCACTTGGACTAACTTTGCATCTCGGGTTTTGGTTTCCTCCTATTCGGGTCGGTAGGTCAAGCACCTTTCATTCTGGTCGGTTTTCATCATCTCTACCCTGGTCGGTCGGTATTTCCCCACCCCCCCACCCACCCCGTCGGTCGAACACTTCACCATTCCTGGTCGGTCGTACTTCACCATCCCTGGTCGGTCGTACTTCATCATCGTATGGGGTCGGTCGAACATCGCATAGTGGTCGGTCTTGCCCAGCCTGGTCGGTCTCCCTAGTCGGTCGAACACTTCATACAGGGTCGGTCGTGATGTCCTCCTTCTATTCGGGTCGGTCGTGAGCTCGGGTCGGTCGGTCAAAACCTTCCCCTGGTCGGTCTAACTCGACCCAAAGAAAACCTGCACCATTTCAGCAAGCTATTTTCGCCTCTCGACGGCGTTTTCAACCATTCTAACTTTATAATGCAATCATAGGTCATACCAAATAGTAGTAGCAACGTGTATAATCAACCATAAACACCAAAACAACAATTTAATCATAACAATATGGATCAAATGTACCCAAAACCTATGTTTTCCACTTAATCATGTTTAAGCATAACTAATGATAGGATTAGCAAAACTTAACCAAATTAACCCAATTTTCTATCAGAGGCCTAAAATAATATTTTGGAATTTCTAAATATTTTTCTAGATTTTTATGATGCATAATTTCGCTAATTATCACTAATCACTCCTTAATCCCCTAAATTCCAGGATTAGCAAAATTAGTCGAAACCAACCCAAATTCTCATCAGAGGCATAAAATGACATTTAAGAATTTTACAAATTTTTCCAGAATTTAATTACGCATAGTTTTGCTAATTTTCACTAATCACCCCTAATTAGCCATAATTAGTGAAAAACAAAGCAAATCACTCGCCTTTGCCACAAAGTAAACTATAGATCTAAAATAATCTCTGATTTGGATCCAATCTCTATGTGTTCCAGCAGCTCTATCCCAATCCTTATGCTAATCCGCTTTGATTTGATGTAGATTAGGCTAATATGTGATTAGAGATGACAAAAAGGTGTTTTGGAGTGTTCTAGAAGATGGAGGCCATTGCTAGAGCTTAAGGAAGTTTTCTGGCGGCTGAGAAAACTGAAATGAAATGATTTTCCTAACCCTTCCAGCCATCTCATAACCCTAATCCCAAAATTCCCCTTTGGGCCTAGCTGTTAATCACCCGGTTAAGCCCAATTAAGCAGTTTTTCACTATCTGAAACTTGTTTCAGCCATATTTCCCAAACGGTGAGTCCGTTTGGCTAATGTGACCACTCTACGGAAAGTTAAACCATCAAACGAATCTAATGGAAGTGGTTTCAAGTCAAATTCCTTTCCAATCAAAAGTTATGGCCAAAACAATATCGGTTAGGGGCAAATTGGTCATTTAAAAATCGGCAAAAATCATGAACATGAGAAATGACCCCAATATTTGTCTCCCAAAGTTACACGACCATACGACTTCATACGAAAAAGAAATAAATAATCTACGTTCCTAGATACGTAGAATGCGGGTTGTTACATTCTCCCCCCTTAAGAAATTTCATCCCCGAAATTCCTTAACCAAAAACATACAAAGGATCCCGCATGCCTACCAACCATATACAACAATCAAACATGCAAAACAAACAGAACCATTCTACGCTAACATGCGGTTTACTAACAAGGGAAGAATCATCGCCGCTAAAATCTTACCAGGCAAAGAGCTTTGGATACGACTTTCTTATGTCATTCTCTACTTACCAAGTACAGTCGTTCTCTCGCCATCGATTCCCATCTCTACCCTAGAGGTAACTTCTAATAGGTTGGGATCGTCCCTCTAACTGGAACCGATCCACTTAATCAAGATCGATCTAATCGTCAAACTTACTGGCGTTTCTGAATCCAATTCACACTTAGGTTTGAAGTCATATCCCGTGATATATTCTAGTTGCTTCCATTCCAGAAAAATAGCCTCTAAACTGGCACGTCTCTTACTCAATGCATCAGCTATCACACCTAGTCCGATACTATGGCATTCGTCTATACTGTCATTTTCTTAGGTAATCCAAACCTATATGCCAAATTTTCAACTACATTCCAAATGTCCTTTCAAGTCCAACTTGAGTCCTTACATACTTATTGCATGTCCAACGTACATTCACTTCCTAGAGGCAGACTAGACCCATCCAATGACCCTAGGCACTACACCAACATCTGCACTGTTCGTCTAACGTACATTCACCTTCTAAAGGTGAACTAGATTCATCCAATGAACCCAGGTACCCTACCCATATTCGTACTGCACGTCCAACGTACATTCACCTTCCAAAGGTGAACTAGACTCATCCAATGAATCTAGGTACTCTACCTACATCCGTACTGTACGTCCAACGTACATTCACCTTCCAAAGGTGAACTAGACTCATCCAATGAATCTAGGTACTCTACTTATGAGTCCAAGTCCAACTGAAACTCCTATATCCGTTGAATCTCCAAGACAACGGACGCTCCATGATGCCCAACATACTTCAAGTCTAACATAAAGTATCTTACACTCGTCATGTCACCATGATCAACGAACTTACCCTATTTCCATTCAACAGGATGCTACAGGTGATACTCAAGTGAAGAAAGGTAAGAACAAACACAACAACCATAGAATCCATTAAACAAATCCTATCTATCACCTGCTAAATCCATGAATACGTCAATACCTATATGTCTGGTCCAACCAACGTCAATAACTAATGGAAACTCTGCCTCCAAACGGACTACCGTACGTCCAACGTACGTTTATCCTTCAAGGATAACTAGACCATGTCCAACGGATCCAAGGTAAGTGGGCGTCCCCAGATACCCCTGCTTTTAGTCCGCCTGAAATACTTGAGTCCCACCCAAGTCTATCCATTATCTTGCTACCCTCTCGAGTCCAACTCGAGCCAATCCAATTCCTTGAAGCCTTCTCGAGTCCAACTCGAGTCAATCTATTACCCATAAACTCAGACCCAGTCTTGAGTATCCATTACCTACCAACCCTAGTCCAATATGAGTCGTCCCCCTATTCGTTGCAGCTCCTAGATCAACGAATACCTATTTTCTTTTACGAGTTCAAGTCCAACTTGAATCGTCCTAACCTTCGTTGCATCTTCCATGATCAACGAACTCATCCTATTCCTTCAAAGTTCTGCTATCCAAAGAGAACATCAGCATAGGGTCCTAAACAATCCATTACATTGCATCTTTCTCGAGTCCCAGTCGAGTCATCTCATAACCTTATCGAGTCCAACTCGGGGTAGTCCATACTATCGAATAGTCTTATCCTGTCACAGCTGCCCATCACTCCTTGAGTAAACCAAGGTATCATCCAATGAAAATCACAACGACTACTTATCCCTCATGCAAACCATCCTAGTCAAACTCGACATTCCCCAAGCACAAGCCCCAAAGGCCTAAACCAATATCAGACAAGCACCTAAGGAACATCTCCTTCAAATTCGGACGATCCACGTGAAGTGATACTAGCGAAACAACTAAGCACTGGAGCACTCATTTGCCTCCCAAAGACAACTAGGACTTAATACAACGATAACCTCTCAGCTTCCTTGACTCCAGTTACTATCGCCATCACTAGGTAGGTACCGAATACCACCCCATTCCTTTAGAGTAGATTGACTACCCAAATAATGCTAAACCCAGTAAAGCCCAAAACAAAGTAATCACAAACAAACTTACATCCATGACTCGATAAGACCACGTTACGGTAAATCATACGGAGGCTAGTCGAACCACCAATCGGGTTCGTTACTACTAAAGGTCTATCGACTAACTCAGGTTTGTCAAACAAAACCCGATCAAAACATCTTAAATAGAAAGCATACCTCGAATAACGACACCTTTTTCCTTCTGCGCCGCAGTTGACGCATTCGACGAAGAAGGAATAGCGTTGATAGCATATGCTTTCACGATCTGCTTCTCCCTAGGAGGTTGTGGACATTCGTTCTTGTGATGTCCCGCTTGGCCACAATTAAAGCACTTCCTTTCCCCAGGCTTTTCCCGACAATCTCTGGCATAGTGGCCCTTCTTACCACAGCTAAAGCACTCGCCATCTTTCTTATTTTTCTTATTCTGACCATCCATGGTTCGGTCTTGTTTCCTCTTATTCTGGGAATTATTCTTGCCTCCACCGCCTGCTTGCGGCTTTGGCTCATCCGCAGATACAATAGCAATCTCAGTCTTTGGCTTAAGGTAAAGACTCTTTGACGTCAATGCTTTCCCCACAATCGATTCAAACGTCTCATCGATGTGGTTAATAAGCTTTTCCCCTAAGTACTGATCCAAGCCTGTTATAAACTTCTCGTTCTTCTTCTCGGGAGTATCGATAAGGGATAATCCATAATTCGACAATGTGTCGAACTCAGCAATATACTCCGAGACTGCCCTACCACTCTGCTTAAGCTCCAAGAACTTCCTAAACAATTCCGACTTCTGAGCAGCTGGGACAAACTTGTCGCTAAAGCGAGCCTTAAACTGATCCCAAGTAACCTGATCCTCTGGAGTGGCTGTCTTAATAGCATTCCACCAATTCGTCGCTCGCCCTTGCAGCTGACGAGACGCTAGCCTTCTCTTCATCGCGTCCTCGATACCCAAGTCATCGAAGATACGATCACAACTATCCAACCAATCCTGAACATCCGTAGCCGACTCCGTTCCATGGAACGACTTCCCACCAAGGTTAGTGTTATCCTTGCACAACTTGGCAAAATCGGCCCTAAGCGCCTGCACTACTGGACCACCACCATTACCGGCATTGGGAGTTGCCCCTTGCACACCCCTAAGCATTTCTCTCATGAGGTTAGTAAACATCGTCCTCATGTTAACAGCATTCCCATTGTTGGCTCTTATACCAGCGCCTCTTGCGTATCGGCTCATCGTTCAATCTATAAAGAGAAAACGATCAACCATCTCCATAGTGGTGCTAGTGCAGTGTGACTTCATCCTTAGCTATACTAATAATATATATATATATAGCTTTTGAAAACCAAAGTAATCACAAATACACACTCTCATATACGTACTGTCTCTCCCTAGTGTCTTTCCCTAGGTTAACTACGCAACCTAGAGCTCTGATACCAAATGTGATGGCCCGCCCCCGCACCAGCCAGCATTACCTCCGAAAGTGCGATGTACACATGCTCGACTAGCATGGAACGGTCACCAAAGAAAAAGAAGAAGATGGATGAACTAACAAAGAACTTGTAGAATGTCTCACAGCGCATGGAATAAAATATAATAATAATATAACTTGACATAAAACAGGCGAGACAGTGCATAAGCTGAGAACTAAACCGTCATAGCAACGGAAAATCCAAGTACAACTTATGTTCCAAACTACCATTATTACAACTTTTCAAAACTGTCTCTAAAGCAAATAAGATAGGTATACTACTAATGCCCAAAGTAGATACCAACAGCGACATAGGGAGAATAATAGGAGATAATACGTGCAAGCCTCCTGCTCGTCTCCGGACAGCTACTCGTGCACAACCACCTAACCTGTCTCTAGTCTGCTCGTGTGAGCACCCAGAGTAATAAGAAGAGACATAAAACTCTGGGTCAGACAAAAGTCTGGTATGAGCGATGAGCAACAAAACAGAACAATAACAGGTATAATCCAATCATACCTGAACCTGCAACCAAAGAGTTAGCACTACATACTATACAACACTCTAAGGTGCCACTAACACGTTGTGTGAATAATATGGGGTGGGGGTGTGCATGTCATAGTGATGGCAAACAATCAAGCATAACAACCATCCCCACATCTCTCACTCAGTGCGTAAAGCATACGATACCCACTACCTTGGTCACCTAATCCTTTGGGCCATGACGGAATCCAATCCCGTACAACTATCACTACAAGCCCACTATCCATCTCTTAGTGGTGAACCAAAGTTATGAATAGCGACAATCCCTTTGCATACGTCCCGCAGCAAAGCCCAATCATGAAGTGAACTCATTAGTTCCCAACTGGATCCTGAGCTCTAACTTCCACTTGGACTACCTTTGCATCTCGGGTTTTGGTTTCCTCCTGTTCGGGTCGGTCGGTCAAGCACCTTTCATTTTGGTCGATTTTCATCATCTCTACCCTGGTCGGTCGGTATTGCCCCCCCACCCCCCCCGGTCGGTCGAACACTTCACCATTCCTAGTCGGTCGTACGTCACCATCCTTGGTCGGTCGTACTTCATCATCGTATATGGTCGGTCGAACATCGCATAGTGGTCGGTCTTGCCCAGCCTGGTTTGTCTCCCTAGTCGGTCGAACACTTCATACAGGGTCGGTCGTGATGTCCTCCTTCTATTCGGGTCGGTTGGTCAAAACCTTCCCCTGGTCGGTCTAACTCGACCCAAAGAAAACCTGCACCATTTCAGCAAGCTATTTTCGCCTCTCGATGGTGTTTTCAACCATTCTAACTTCACAATCTAATCATAGGTCATATCAAACAGTAGTAGCAACATGTATAATCAACCATAAACACCAAAACAACAATTTAATCATAACAATATGGATCAAATGTACCCAGAACCCATGTTTTCCCCTTAATCATGTTTAAGCATAACTAATGATAGGATTAGCAAAACTTAACCAAATTAACCCAATTTTCTATCTGAGGCCTAAAATAATATTTTGGAATTTCTAAATATTTTTCAGATTTTTATGATGCATCATTTCGCTAATTATCACTAATCACTCCTTAATCCCCTAAATTCCGGGATTAGAAAAATTTGTCGAAATCAACCCGAATTCTCACCAGAGGCATAAAATGACATTTAAGAATTTTACAATTTTTTCCAGAATTTAATTACGCATAGTTTTGCTAATTTTCACTAATCACCCCTAATTAACCATAATTAGTGAAAAACAAAGCAAATCACTCACCTTTGCCACAAAGTAAACTATAGATCTGAAATAATCTCTGATTTGGATCCAATCTCTATGTGTTCCAATAGCTCTATCCCAATCCTTATGCTAATCCGCCTTGATTTGATGTAGATTAGGCTAATATGTGATTAGAGATGACAAAAAGGTGTTTTGGAGTGTTTTAGAAGATGGAGGCGGTTGCTAGAGCTTAAGGAAGGTTTGTGGCGGCTGAGAAAACTGAAATGAAATGATTTTCCTAACCCTTCCAGCCCTCTTATAACCCTAATCCCGAAATTCCCTTTGGGCCTAGCTGCTAATCACCCGGTTAAGTCCAATTAAGCAGTTTTTACTATCTGAAACTTGTTTCAGCAATATCTCCCAAACAGTGAGTCCCTTTGGCTAATGTGACCACTCTACAGAAAGTTACCATCAAATGAATCTAATGGAAGTGGTTTCAGGTCAAAATTCCTTTCCAATCAAAAGTTATGGCCAAAACAATATCGATTAGGGGCAAAATGATCATTTAAAAATCGGCAAAAATCATGAACATGGGAAATGACCCCAATAGTTGTCTCCCAAAGTTACACGACCATACGACTTCATATGAAAAAGAAATAAATATTCTACGATCCTAGATACGTAGAATGCAGGTTGTTACACTTTGCCTTCTACTTGCTGAGATGACTGACCATCAACCGACTATTCGTTCATGCAGTTTCCAGGATGAATCGGAATTTCGAGTATTCATATTTGAAGCATCGGGAGAACACATATTGGTCAGGTAATCTATTTCAGTTTAAATTTTTGTTTTTTTCTTACACCATCCTGCTGCTTTTAAAACCTTCTTCCACATTCTATCAGTCACTCATGTCCATAATTAAACCAAATAAGCTTCTATGCCCTTTGTAATACTTACTCAGTTTTGCTCTGCTGTCTTAATTTGCCAACCTTACTTTACGGTCGTTCTCCCTCTCACATTAGTCGGAGTCAACACGATGATTTTGTGCTTATATCCACATTTTAATATATATATCGAATATTATCTACTTCCCGTAAGTGACTTATACATCCCAATATTGCTTGGTGCACTTATATATCCACTTAGAATACTTACCCGGCCCTGTACGTTTTATATATATATATATATATATATATATATATATATATATATATATATATATATATATATATATATATAGTTTTATCGTTTAGTTAGATTCGGGTAGTTAGTAGCTATTATTTTTCTTGCAACAATTATACTGTTAACGATCTTGCACCGGGTAGTTGTTCATATTCAATATAAAAAAATGTGGTTTACCCTTATTGTTGCTCATATGTTTGACAACAGCTTTGCTGCCTTTACATTACTTTTGTTCATGTAGTTTAGTTTGTTTAAATTGATGAGTGAACTTTATGTATCGTATTAGTTAGTCATGGAACATAGAGATTTGACAGTGATACCCATATTAGTAATTCGTGCTATGGTTAGTTGTTTTTTCACGCATGGCTTCCTTGCAAGCATGAGTCATACTACCAGTTGGTTCACTACTTTGAACTTGGATATGTTTATTAAGTTGCATAAAAATTTATGCATGCTGAATTGATTTCATTTTTATTGATATCAGGTTTTTTTTTCAACTGATGATGTCTTTTCTACACTCTGTTTAGTGTTTAGCAACAACATTACTTTTCTTTTGTTTAATATACCATATTTTACGATTTAGGTAGCTGGATTGCCAATTCAAAGAAATTCCCTGATTTTCTTCATTTTTTTAGGTTTCGTTAATATTTTACAAGTTCATGGTATCATTTATGAGCTATTGTTATTTCAGGTTACACCAAATTTTGTTCATATTCATGATTTCCCTAATGATGAAATTTATTAAATATTTCAAATAGCTCCCCTTATTATTTGCTCCTACAAAACACAAACATATACATTATTTTTCCTCTATGACCTTATATATTACTCAAAGGGGTATCTGTAAAACTAGTCTCTGTGGCTTCATATACATTCTTATAGTTCCAATCCAACATGTTGAATGCGTTTATAAACATTGTTACCGTTCATGTGATGTTTAAGTCTGTATTTTCATTTACAAAATTTAGGTAGCTGGATGCCATGTGTGTATATTCATTTTTTCCAACAATCTTATAATTTACTTATTTTCTTATTTCGACGGTTCAATTATTGCATGATATGCTGACTTCATCAAAATATTTAACGTTTTTGCAAATATACTGCTTCTTTATTTTACACTATGGTCAATATCATCCATTTTTTTACTGCTTATTTGCCTACTTTCCTTTTTTTAACTAAATTTCAGGTTTATTCACAGTTGTATGGTGACAACAAACTTCGTTTCTTTGTTGCTTGGACTGTGATTTCTAACTATACATGCTAAACCATTATAATTAAGTATTCATTTCATTGGTATAATCCATCAGCTCTTTATTTTGGACTGCAGTCAGATGGATATAAGAACAACGTGTGCTATAATCTTCCGTGGGTAGGAGCTGGACTAAACAGTGCAGCTTACTTGAAACCTGGAAGTTTCATTAAACGGTTCTCGCTATAATGGGGAGCATTAGTGGACTGAATTTTAGTGTCATTAAACCTGGAAGTGGTATTAAACCTGGAAGTGTCATTAACCTGGAAGTTTCAAGATTGCAAAGGTACTGGATATGACATGACTCCAGAGAACTTCATTTCAATATTGGACTTGAGTTTTTGGCACCATGGACATAGTCTATTTTCTCTAAGACTCGAGCTGCATTTGCTAAGTTTTCATGTCCTAATAGAAAATTCATTTTCATTCATTATAGAGAACGAGAATAATAGATGCTAAAAATTATAAATTGGGCTTGGATCTGTTAAGGAAGAAAAGAGATTCTACATGTTGGTCAAAGCAAGCAAAGTCAATGTTATTGTGGAGTTGCTTCATCTGCATGATGTATAACTGTTACTCTTTATGCTTTATACTATTATTGTGAGGCATATAATTATTGTGCTAAATAGAATAGCTGTTGAAGTTGCGTATTCATGCTTTTTCTTACAGTCCAATTTGAATATGTTCTTTGTAACAAACATGCTTTTGTATTTCTCAAATAATTTACATTTAGCTTTTCATTCTCAAATGGAAAAATATGTGATTTATATAATTTCCTAGAATGTGTCCAAATGTCCATTTATTTACATAGCCATGTACAAAATTATATGGCCAAAGTTTTACACAACCGTACGTTTATAATATAACTTAATGCAGTTCTAATCTTTCCAGTTTTTGTTTGACGTTGTGCTAGGGGTGAGCATTATTCGGTTAAACCAAATAAACCAATCAAACCAATTTATTTTGGTTGGTTTGGTTCGGTTTTGAAATTAAACTGGTTTGTAATCGGTCCGAAAAAGCATTAAGTTCGGTTATCGGTTTAACCAAATTAACCGAATTTTTACTATATTTTAAAAATTATCGGTATTATAATAAATATTTTAGGTTAGTTTAGTTATTTAAGTATAGATTAATCAACACCTATGTGTCAAAATTAATATTAAAAAGCATAAATATCAAAAATAATAATACTGTAATCATATGTTTATAATTTATTTCAAATTATAGTCAGTATTTTAAACACAAGTATAAAACACTTTTTGTTCAGTTCAATCGGATAACCAACCGAACCAACCAAACTTAATTTGGTTGGTTTGGTTTGGTATTCATTTTTATTGGTTTTAGTTTGGTTTGACAAATTTATCAAACGGATAAACGAAACCAACCAAACGCACACCCCTACGTTGTGTTGAGCGACATGAAACTGTACATACCTTTTTTTATGTACCATTTAGGTTGCTAAAATGGTCTATGTTCTTACTTTTCCACCTGTTCCTACACATAACCCACCTTTGCTTTGGTTGTTTACGCACACGTCCAACAGACGTGCCTTTTGGACTGGTATGTATAATTTCAATGCTGAAATAAAATGACTACATTTTTTCCCATGGGTACAGTTGATAGTTAAACTACTCTAATTCAGTAATATTTGTACTGGTTCATCCGTATTTGGTAAAACTGCATCCTAATAAAGTTGCATTGAAAAATCAAAGCTTAAAATTAAAATCAATGAGAAAACAAATTCAGGAATCTTAAATATACATAGCAGTGCTATATGGTACATATTTGCTATTTTGTATATTTATCAAAATGTGTGAGTAGGGAAAGTGGAAAAAATTCTGTAGCATCGTTCATATATGTTTAGCGGTAGTTACCAAAACAATCAAAATATATTTCATATACAATAGGTATGGTACATTCAACCATCTCTTTTATTATGCTTAAGTTTGTACAGTTAGAATATAAAACAACATTAATAATTTTCATGGTGGGGAGCCGTTGATTTTCTACTTCAATCAGGACACACTACAACAAAATGACCCTATTACAACGGTGGAAAACAGTTGTAAAAGACTTTTTACAACGGTGGAGCCACCGTCGTCTCTTAAGAAGTTGTAATAGACTGAAATCTTTTACAACTTTTATACACCGTTGCGACACCGTTGTTAAATGTATATTTTACAAATGTTTTCCACCGTTGTAGTAATACATATTACAACATTTTTGCACTGTTGTAGTAATACATATTACAACTTTTTTCACCGTTGTAGTAATTCCTACTACAATTAATTATAACAATATGATTTTTGTTTCTTTATACGTTACATTTCATATAAAAATAAATATTTATATTGAATAAAATGATACTACACTGAACTGAAATAATCAATTAAATATTTTATTTCAATATTTGAATTAGTACAACTTTGTGATCCACTATCGTACAATAACTCACTTTTACATAATACAGTCATAACAATACATACATTCCTCACTACAAACCGATCGCTCAACAAATCTGAGGTAGACCGTCTAGCTCTAGGCTTAGCAATGCATCGTTCTATGAAGGCCTTGATTTCTAGGTAAACCATCTATCATTCCTCCATTACCATCTGCAAATTTTAGTCATTTAAACATAATGGAGAAAACAGTAAAGATTAATGCAGTCATATTACCTCTTTTACATGTAAAATGACGTTCTGGATCAAATTTTGACATAAAACATATGATGTTTCGAAAGTCTGACTTATATTAATATGAAACTATGTCAAGAGTAAAATTGGCGATTGTTATTTTCCATAGAAATTGTGTCCTTGAAAATTTTGTCCAAAACTTTGAACAACTTTCTTTGTGGGTAGAGTACAGTAAAGCCAAAGCATCCGAAAAGAAGCCATATCAATGCAAATGAGTATACACATTTGTAGGTATCATAAACACAAATCTGTTGTTTTGATTATTGTTTTGAAAAACTGAAGTAAGACCATGAATGAAATATGAGCTAAGATTGTGTACATTGATTCTCCATCACATATGCCCATTCAAATGCATGACAATGAAGCATACAAACGATTTATTGCTTAATGCTGGAACAGACTAGTAGACTTAGAAATGTTGCCAAAACAAGGAAGTAAACCAAAGGGACAGTACGCATATATTGTGCCACAACTTAACTATCAACATGTAATGGTAGAGAATCACTAAATCAATGTAACCAACCGTGCATGCAAGAAATATAGTGCCTATTCTAACTTGGATCCACACGTGAGACATATATAAAACAAGAGGTGCTATTATAAGGAACATGCCGAAGTATATATGCATAGGAAGTGGAATTGTTTCTTTTCTCTTTTTTTCTTTTTTAGTTCGACAACACTGGTGTGCCAAAGTAACATGGTATCATCCTAATATGAGTGTATTATGAAATCTGAAGGTCAGGAATCAAGTATGGCTTCACAGCAGGATATTTAAAAGCATGCCACTAAAATGTGTACTTATTTAAATCAAGTCAAACTTAACATAAGACATGCATTCACTTCAAAGGTGAACAATAACCAGAAATCGATGACAATCAAGGTGACGGAGAAGCAGTAGCCAAACAGTGTGAATTAATATGATGTAGTCCTGATTATCATATTATAAGGAGCACCATTGAAAATACTAAAATCAACCAATAACCGAATTTAAATTTATACAATCCCAGGACAGTAGGAAAGCAATAACCGACAAACTAATGATATTAGTGCAAACCGAAGTCGTACGCTTGAAACATGTTTAATCGTAAGAGAACTTACATTTAATCGGTGAAGGAAGCGCAGACAATGGCGGACGGTTGGCGTTGGCTGTAGAACGGTGAGGAGGTGTTGCTACAAACGGCGGTGCTCGACTGCTGGAGGGGAGAACAGGTTGTCGGATGCGTTGTTCGGATCTGAGAGATGCTGAGGCGATTTGGTTTTCTGGCTTCAAGGAGGGCAGCACTGCGCGATGGCTGTCGAAGGAGGTGAGCGGCTTCACTGGACTGGAACAAGGGCACGCGTGATTGGGGAGCTCAGACGATGGGTGGCACGGCCCTTGTAGTTGGTGGCGTTCGCGATTGAGCTCGTGGGTTGACTCCGGTGGCGAGCGACGCCTGGTGACAAGGCCTTGTCGGCGGAGAGGGATTCGATGGCGAATGAAATGGAAACCGACGGCCTATTTTCGGTTTTTGGATGTGAGACGTTGGTCGATTTGTTGATTTCCCCAATTCGATTTCTAGGGCTTCAGCCATTTTTAAGTTTTTTTTTTAGAACGAGAGAATGAAATGGAAACCGACGGCCTATTTTCTTTTATTTGCTTCATACGGCTAGGGTTTCACCATTGCCAATGTCCATTTTGCCCTTAGATTTAATGTTAACCCTTATAAAACTTAAGCCCCAAATCATAACACTTAAACAAAATTTTCATGTCACATACACAACAAACAAACAAATGTGTGTTTATTCACCATTTTAATCATGCACAATTTCACATATTCATCACGTACATAGCACAATTGATTTATTTATTTATTTATTCACCCCAAATATTATGGATTTAATTGAAATCAATATAATCTAGGATCATCAAATTTGGGTTCTCACATTATTAATCTCTACTTCTTAATTATTAATAGCAATCATTGATTATTCATGATTAGCATTAATTATTATATTTTAAGTATTAACTGTTTAATAGTAATTATGTAATATTAACTATATTTTTTAATTATTCTTCTTAATTGCTAAGTATCAAATATTATGGATTGATTATTAATTATTACTTCCTAATTGATTATTAATAGTAATTATTAGTTATTAATTATAAATAATCAACATAAATGTATTAAATATTAATTATTAGTTGTTAATTATATTAAACTATAGTCATATATTACAACAATCAAAAAATAGAAGTTGTTAATTATATTAAACTATAGTTAATATACATTTTAGTTAATTATAAATTATTATTATTATTTACTACTGATTTTTAACTTACAATTGTTACTTAATTAACGATTGTTGAACCCCGTTAGCGGGGGCGTTGCCCCCGCACCCCCACCTTGGGGGGTTGCCACCCCCCTGGACCCCCCCTCCGTAGGGATCATATTTGACAAGAGATTTTGGTAAAACTTTCAACAACGATTACTTATTAAAAAATATTATATACTAAATATTAATTAGTACTAATAGTCATGATTAATTATAAATTAAATATTTATTAATTGTTATTTACTTATTGATTATTAATTAATTGATTATTAACCGCTCATTAGTTATTACTTACTAATTAATTACTAGTACTTAATAATGAAGTAGTTATAAATTAATTATTTTTAATTAAATATTTAATATTTATATACTGATTATTATTAAATAATTACTAATTGGTTGTTAATTAGTAATTATTAGTAGGAATTATTTATTTATTGATGTATTTTTAATTAAATATTAAATATGTATTTATTGATTATTAAGTAATAATTACTAATTGGTTGTCAATTACTAATTATTAGCATGAATTATTTATTTATTGAAGTATTTTTAATTAAATATTTAATATTAATATATAGGTTATTAATTAATAATTAATAATTAGTTGTAAATATTAATTATTAAAAATTATTTAATGAAAATAATTAATATTAAAATATATTCATATATTACAACAGTCAAAAAATAAAAGTTGTGATAGGCTTTTATTACAACTGTCAAAATAACACAGTTGTTAAAAATAAATTTATTACAACTTTTCTGGAAAAAAGTTGTAAAAAACATTTATTACAACGGTGCTTTAACCACAGTTGTAAAATTAAAGTTGTAATATGGTGTTTTTGTTTGTTGTTACAACGGTGTTTATACCACCGTTGTAAAAAACCATTTATTACAACGGTGATTTTACCACCGTTGTAAAAACCCATTTATTACAACGGTGCGTTTACCACCGTTGTAAAATTAAAGTTGTAATAGGGTCATTTTGTTGTAGTGACAGGCAGAAATTAAATTAAAGTTAAACTTCCTCTATTTTTGTACTATACGGAAAGAACAGAAATGAAAATAAATTATAAAACATGATATATATAGTTTTTTTCCTTCCTTTCTTTTTTCCTTTTTTAATCCTTTTTCTACAAATACACTAGAAGCTAATCATCCATCAAAATCAAAAATGCAAACTTTTTACAAAATCAGTTGACTTGAATCGTATTTAATTTAGCCATAACAGTTGAAGTTCCAAAACAGTTAATGCACCAAATCTATATGTTATATGGTTCAAAGGTGACAACAGGTGTAACGACCCGGATTTTGAGCCATTTAATTCTGATATTTAAATTTGGTTTTAAATATTTTAGTTGAATTATTAAATGAATGGTGAACGAAAGTTTATTTAAATATAAAACGAGTTCAGAATAGTTGCGGTAGTTCATAAATTACGATTTAAACTTGAACCGAGTATACAGAAGCCAATATAAGTCAGATTTCATTGAAATAAGAGACGTTTGAATCCATTAAACTGTATCTTTCTAATGGAAGTGAAAAATCGAGATTTCGTTTTATAAATTGTAAGTTATGTCCAAATCAAATTTTTAGAAAGTCATTATGGAGTCGTGTATAAGCATAACGGTTTAATTAATATAATTAAATAATGGTTTTGAATTTGGACAAGATCTATGAGACAGTTATAATTTAGTTTTTAGGATTTTTCTGTAATTTTTATTTTGAAAAATAAGCAATATTTTATTTTGAAGTATTTTACACCCTATATCAGCGTTTTAGGATATCACAATATAAGTTAACTTTTCTATATTATTATATTTTTGGGATCATGGCACATCGCTTGATATGATAGTATTTTTATTTTTGTCTATAGTAGTTCGTAAATGAATGAAATTCTATGTAGCAGAGTACGCTAATCATTAAATATTAAATAAAATAAATGTGAAGCTTCCATTGGAAGCCAACCAATTCCTTACGGCTGAAGCACCTAGTTCCTTACCGTTGAAGCCAAGCTAAATCGTGTTCTGAAATCCACTAAAATGTATCTATATAATAAAGACACAAGCCGACCATTGCCATTTACTTTCCTTCAGCAAAAACGAAATTAAACTTCACCCTCGATAATCGAAATCAACCCAATTCGATTTCTATTAGTGAAAAAATAGGTAACTGAATCTTCAACTAATTCTAATAAATTGAAAACCATTTGAATCCGTTCGGTTTTAGATTCTATAACCTTGATTTCATGAAGAGCTTCAGACGTATGCTCCTGTTTCGGGTGCGACTGGGTTCGTGTTTCCCTGTCAACATTAGGGCGATGCCAATTGGGCGATTATGGCAGAGTTGGATGAAATTGACGACGGTGAGGAGTTTCTGGCAGCGATTGTCGATGGTGGGAGGTTGCGATTTGGGTTGGGAATCTAAGTTAATATCGAGGTGCTCCTGGGCGGTTTGTGGTGACAGTTCCCAATATGGAATGGTGTGGCTACTTTGGTATTCCTGGAAAAGCTGTAGGAATTATCTGAGGTGAGGCTAGTAGTTTAAGAGGAGAATACTAGTGCTTGAAATTGATGGGGGGTTTCCTTGCGTGATGATTACTTGATTGCGTGAGGGATTCCTGTGGAAGTTTGAGTTAAAGGAGTGGTGAAGGGTGGAGTAAATCTCAGCAGTGGATTTGAACAAGCAGGGTAACGTGATTGCCAAAATAATAGATTATTTGTAATTAGTCCTACTATTAATTAAGTATATTATAACTTATTGAGTAATAGTGGGACACGGTTTCATTTTATAGTAAAGAGACTAGTGGAAGCGATTTCAGTCTTTATTGTGTAAACAAGGAGGGACGGTGCGTGAGTTTGGAGCATTTTGGTATATGAAACTGTGATGTTTTCGTTTACTGTGCAGAGTATTTCAAGTTATGAACGTGATTTAAAGGGGATTATAAGTTGGAGTTGTGTTCCGAGAAATTGGAGGTCATAATTCGTAAGTAGCAGGGAAATAAGTGATTAAGGGGAATGGCTGTGAGCTGCGTGTATGGGTGGAGGTGGTTTCATGCGAAGCCGTGAAGGAAGAAAGGGGATTGGGAAGGATGAAGCCAGTTATGGAAGAGAGAACCGTAGTGGGTAATGAAGAAGGTAAAAGTTAATAACCGATGGTGAAATAGGTGTGTGGTTGGGGATTGTATCGTAATGTAAGAAAGAGTAGTTTTTGTAGAAGCCAAAGCAATGGCCACGAAGCATTCATGCACAACGTTAATGACAGTGGGGTTAGAAATGGGAAGGGATGCTTGGGAAATTTGTTTGGTTATGTGGCAATGTTTGATGTTTTAGTCAGAGGAGAGGAGATGGGAAGAATTTATTGGTAAAGAAAATACTTAGCAGATTTCATGTATTCTTATTTGCAGAGAGATTTATGTTGATCAATGTTTGGTTATGGATGAGTTGCACTATGTTGCGTGGATAAGCATGATGAAGAAACTATCGATTCAGAACTCTAGATTTCATCTCATAACGAGCAATGGCTAGGTTGACAAATCACAATAAAATATATTTCTACTGTTCTTACTAAAATCCTATCTGTATAATAACTATTCTAATATAGGAATCTTATCCATGTTATAAATCATATTATAATAATTAGGATAACTAATTATTTTAAAGTAAGCTAATAAAAATGTAATTCATATATATGTATATTATAATAATAATAACAATAACATGTTCATACGGTTGCAGAATTACGCAAAAACCGGTCTCGTAGCGACAAGATCAGCGTTTTGGTACTGACGTAGTTGAAAACAAAGTTGTGGGAATTCTGTGATAAAATCAAATGCTTGTTTGATTTTAAACCAAATAAAGCAGAATAGTCAACTACCAAACAAGGTGAGTAAACTCACAAACTCTGGCTCATTTATATCCTTATATAAATGAGTTTTAAATTTATTTATAGTAAACTTATACTGCGTGATGGTTGTTTGGATGAACGGTTGATAAAATTGGTTGAAATAGTTACATCGTTGATTGATTATTAATTCTGTTTGCTGTAGTATTTCATATTGATGTGAAATTAATATTATTGATGTTGATTAACATCTGTGGATTCTGAGAAACAGATTGGAGGGATCCAACTGGATTCCTCAATATTTATATTATTATGTTTGCATTGATTGTGACATATGCTGTGATATATTAACTATGATTGATCTTCTTATCACTGGCCCTAGAATTTTGGTATTTAAATACCATAAAATATTTTTGAATATAGAAAATAAAATTTGAGTTTTAAAAAGAAATTTATTTCCAAAAATAGAAAAGTAATTTTGAATAGAGTTGAAACTAAAAACATGTAAATGGAGAAAACAAGAAGTTGTATATAAACGTGAGTATAAATTAAGTGAATTATTTATCATTGGACAAACTGAAATGAGATTTGAACTTAGCAAACTATAAGGAAATTATAAGAGAGATTATGAATGTTTAAAATTAAAAATGTGATTTTTTATAAACAATTGTAAATAGAAGTTATAAATGGAATATTGTTTTGATTAAGTAAAATGAAATATTATTCATGATTAAAGTGAATAATCGTTTAGAGGTGATACTTTGCAAATGAAAGCATCTATAAAAGAAATTAGGGTTGGAAATAGGAATTCAAATTGAAATTTGAATAATAAGGGAATGGAAATTTGTTTTCGAAAGGAAACGTTGGATTACATTCCAAAGTTCAGAATATAAAACAAATTGAAATAAATCCAAGGGATTTATAATTATACTTTGATTTGGTCGAATTTTATTATAATGGTTTAGTTCAGGAAGGATATTTGAATTCTATTTAGTATAAAACTATAATTTAAAATGAAATATATTAAGAAGTGAATATTTCAATATTTATAGCTGTGGAAATACCATTCCGTGTTTTGAAATAGTTTAAGATTTATTTAAATTATGATTATTTAACAAGTCTAGATTCCTATTAAGGAAAGGTACTGATATTTGAAAATGAATAACGACTGAAAGCAAATGTTATGCGAATGGAAATAATCATAAGGGAATTTGAGTTAACCTTAAATGATAAGATTTATTCCAAAGTTCAGAATATAAATCGAATATAGATTATTCGAGAGAAAGTTATTTATTGGAATTAGATTATATCGAATTTAGGAAATAGTTATTTTTACTATCCGTCTGAATCAAATTTAATTATTTATCTATTTACTTATTAATTGGATTAATAAGTACAAGTTATATTTTTATATACCAAATATTTGGAAACAACGATTCTAACGCTACTGTTATAATAAATATTTTGTAAATCTGAAAGGCGATTTTAATGCTATCATTATAATAATGTTTTATAAATCAAATATTTAGACATAGCGATTATAACGCTGCCATTATAGTCAACGTTTTTCTGGTAAAAGAAATATATTCTTAGATTTCATCTAAGAGTCGCGTAAGCGATGATTTGTTTGAAGTAGTGGGCTTTGCCTATTTCGAAGTTGAGAATGTTGTTCAATTAAGGTATGAGAGGTAATTATACCCCAGCTTGATTGACTTCATGATTGATGGAGGAAGGGTTAAGGTTCGATGGTGAAGATTGGTTAGCAATATGGTTAGTTGATAAATGATTAATGTTTTGAGTTATAATAACGATGTTTTATAACTTTGTGTTAATTTAAAGGATTTTGAAATGTTTTTCCCAAATAAAATAATAGATATTTTCTATGCATGGAAAATAAAATGAATCACCCAATAAGGAATTAAGAAAGGGAATATGGAAATATTTTCCGATATTAATAAGGTATATTTTCTAAATATAGAAAAGGAGGATTCGTGAATATTTAGAAATGTTTCCAATTGGAATAAGAGATATTTTCTCGAATAAAGAAATTAGGATATTAGGATAGTTTTTCCAAGAATCGAGAAAGAAAATAAAGCTTTGAAAGGATACGAAAGATAGGTAAACAATAATTAGAAATAATAATTTAATAAGAAATTAATTTAAAAGGGCCTAGTGTTGTTTGATGGTTGATCGATAAAATTTCCATTCAAAAGTAGGATCATTGGTTTTAGGATGTTTTCTTCGATAGTTAAACCACCGACTATCAAAGTCTTAATTTATTTTATACCTCCGTTGTCAAAACGGAGAGACCGGGATCAGATTTATTATCTAAAAACCACTCTGCATTGGCATAAGCGTTACGAGTCAACTTATGCTGAAGATTATTGAAGGGAGTCAAATACAAGGGCTGTTCTGTTAATCCTAGGTAGAAATTGCCCAAGATGGATTAATAGAATAGTGCTTTTGGTTTGTCCAGTCCCAAGACAACGTATATGGACATATCTAATGATGTGGCATTCAAAGTAAATGGTGGCAAGATGTTCTTGAAAGATAATCGTGACCTCAAGCCTCATCAACAGGGAAATGACAAAAATCGGGCAGGCGGCATGACCAAGTAGGTCATTCCCATTAGGGTATTGTCACCTTATCTAGAGAAATTCTAATTGCTTCTTATTCTATTCGCTACTGTATGCTTTCGGTAACGATTGCTGATCACAACCGTTGGTGATAATATGCTCGATACACTCAAGTTAAATGAGTGGTCAGCCGTGTGTGGCCGGGTTGCAAGATGTTCTTGTTGAACCCCTGTATATCCCCTCTAGAGTACACTGATCAGAAGGAAGTTCCATACCTTGTCATAGTCATTAACACCCCACCTCCGCTAGGATCACTCACAAAGGGAATGCACTAGTTTTGGAGGAGCGTTATCGAGGTAAACAAACATAGAAACATTACAAGACAGAACATAGATAAAACAGCGGAAGAATCAAAAGATAAATTTCATTACTTTCAAAAAGAGTCAAAACCTTTTACGTCAAATAGCCAAGGTCATTATTTTCCATTACAATAAATTCTGTCTTGCATAAATAAAAAAGCATAAACTTGAAACAACAAAAGGAGCTTAATTCCCCAAAGGTAGCAGAAATGCAGCCATAGCATAGCTCAAGATCAAACCGTACATGAGCTGAACCGAAAGCAAGTGAAATCCAATCTAAGTGCTAGAGTTTCCTCCCTGAGAACCTGGTGGGGGGAACGGAAGAAAAAGAGGCGAAAGAAAACGGGTCAGTCATAAAGGCTGGTAAGTCCAAGTGACTTTCAGCATAAAAACAGATAAAGGTAACATGACATGTATAAACTAAAAGTAAACATAAGGATGCTGTCAAGATGGGCAAGATAGACTAAGATAACATGATAAATCAAGTATAAATCAAGTATAGCATCGCATATTCAAGGTTCGCTGCATCAACTGTATTAGAATCGCATACCCATGTCTTATATAAATCATGAAATAATCCCTTGGCCCAATATCATGAAATGGCCCATTTCTAGGTCCAACGAAACGATCCACTAGTCGATCGGCTCCCTACAAGTTCTAGCTCGTCATGTGTCTGCGTCATACGGCCCTATCACGAATGTAGTCACCTGTGCTAGGTCCACCATAGGGTGTATCAAGCCCTATGGTGCCAACCATCAACACGAATCAAGCATGCACAAATAAACCTACTGATGCCCAATGCCTGCTTTTTCAACTCCGGACCACGTGCACGACCATATCCCGCCTGAACCTACACTGGCGCACCAACACAGCCGTCGTTCTGGTCGCTTACAATCAACCCAGTAATCGTGCCCCACCCTGCCTAGTTCCAGGGTACCATGATACATCTAGTGGGTTACTGCTGAAATGGACCGCGTAACTAGGGTTTTTGTCTAATAGGTTAAGTGTTGTCATTTAAATTCGTGACTTAACCCTTATCAATCTTGCATGTCAAGTTGGTTAAGTGATGTCATCCAAGTTCGTGACTTAACCCGCCTACGTGTCATGTCAAATTGGCTAAGTGTTGTCGTTCAAGTTCATGACTTAGCAATACGAATCATGTGTCAAGTTGGTCAAGTGTTGTCTTTCATGTTCATGACTTAACCCTATCATGTGGCATTAATTCATTAATGCACCCCAACCTCTCACATCAGACTTGTTGTTGTGGTCATTGGATATGCCGGGCGGTTCCGGGCAGAATTACACCACAACTCAGTCTAACTTCAGGTTTTCAAGTGCGATATGACCAACTGCCCACATTGGATCCTATTGTTTGCAGTAACTCGATTTGTCGGGCGGTTCCGGGCAAAATTACACTGCAAACTCAACCCGACCTCGAGTTGGCCATTTTCAGGTTCATTCTAGTGTCATGTCCATGCTCAAGTTTCATGTCAAGTTCGTGTCAAGTTTTTAAGGTAAGTTTCATGCCCACATCCAGATTCAAGTTATAACAATGTTCATGTCAAGTTTCATGGCGAGTTTCATACCAAGTTTCCTATAATTACCAATTCTTCCCAACGTTACCCCGTTTAAATATTAGGCTAACAATCATAGCCTAATTTTCCGTCCGCATGATTTTTGGCATAATATTAGGCTAAAAACTTAGCCTAATTTAATGTACACAAAATTTGCATAAAGAAATTCACTAACATGACATAGGTGTAAACTTGGCATTCTTGGCATAGTCAATATGAACACCATAGGTGTGTACTTGCAAAACAATCAACATGAATATCATAGGTGTGAACCTGCAACGTAGACTAAACCAACATACATATATGTGAATTTGCAACGTAAACTAAATCAACTTACATATATGTGAACTTGCAAATCAATCATGAACATATGAATAAGTGTGAACTTGAAATATGACATAGGTTTAACTTATACACATAAACATGTAGATCTAACATTTGGTCACATATGTGATATGATTTCACAACCTAAAACTTGCATAACATGATAAACTACACAACTTGTCATTACGGGTTATACTCCAAGTTCATATACATATGAATGGACTTGTTCATTAATTCCCAATTCAACATGATGATAAAATAGAACCACAGGCATAGATCAACATAATAAACATTGCCCTATTATCAATTTATTTCCAAGGCATGACCTAACAAAATAAATTGATTAAAACATCGCAGGCATAACATTATAAACATGAAAAAGGTTTGAATAATAATCAAGATTCAAGAACATGGATAGATCTAACTTAAATAGAAAAATCCCCAAAATCAAGACAAATAAAGAAAATAGGTCTAAATAGAAAATCAAGCTTAGATCCAATTTCATAGTCATAATCCTAGGCAATAACCTCATAGGTGATTAGCCATAATTGTCCTTGTCATAGTTATAGGCATAGTCTTATGTTCACCGTCATAGGCATAGTCTTATGTTCACCATCATAGTCATAGGCATAGGCATAGTCTTATGTTCACCGTAATAGTCATAGGCATAGTCTTATGCCATTAACAATAGTTTCAACGTCGTAGACAATATTCCCAATAGTCAAGATCCAAGAAGAAAACAAGAATAGATATGAATCATACATAAATCAATTCCAATTTAACATGCCCATATTAGACTTATAGTTTTTAACTAAAAGTAACTGGAATTTACGGATCGTGGTCTAAGAAATTTAGATGTAGAAGTCAAGTCTAGAAATTAGTCATTGAATTGTTGAATCGTTGAATCTTGTTTTGATCATAGAAGCAAATCCCCCAATATGAAATTCCTAGCCATAGTCTTCAAGAAATAGTCTTCGTGTTTTAATTTAATTTATCTTAATTTAATTTAAAGGAAGAAGAAGAAGCCATGATCATCAAGAGTTTGAGCAGCATAAGGTTAGAGAAGAATGGTGTAAAGAGAATGAGGCTAGGAGACTGTTTATATAGGATTAGGCAGACGAATCTAGACAGAAAACGAGGTCAAATACCTCAGAATGCATCAAGTTCAGAAAATGGGTTCGGGAGGCAGGTCGACCCCCAGGTCGACCTGGTCCCTGGGAGGTCGACACTATGGTCGACCCCCAGGTCGACCTGGTCCCTGGGTGGGAATTTTCCCGCCCAGCCTGTTTTGGGTTTTGAATTCGAATTTGAATCCAAATTTTCGAGCTGTCTTTGATTCTGAAAATTCGTGAAACTTCTAGAGGTCATAACTCCCTCATACGGACTCCGATTTTCGAAAAATCGGACTCGTTTCCAAGCAGAATTTCGAGACGAACGCAATGGCACAACCCGTTTCCCTTGATTCTTAATTTAAAATTTAATTCTGCCTTGATTTATGGTTTTAACATGTTATTAAAATACGGGTTGTTACATTCTCCCCTCCTTAAAGGATTTCGTCCTCGAAATCTTCAAATTAGGAAGAATGCATCCTACCATCCAATCAACCATCTACTAAAAACATCATCCACAAGCAATCATTGTCCTTAAGAGATTTCTAATGCCTTATGAACATATGCAAGAAGTGTGTGTATATGTTCCTTGTCTAATGCAAATGATCCGGCCTGATTGATCTTCTTAATGTAAAATATGTTTAGTGCCTTGAATCCAACATATATGCGAATAGTCCTAGTCACATAAACACTATATGTATGCACAAACATCCATCCATATGCAACATTCACATAATAACACATTCAATTTCATCCATAAACAAGTATAAACACTCTTTCATATGCAATATGAAAATGTGTCTGAGCCGATCTAGTGCCTAATGTGTGTTATGCAACCACGAGCAACCACTTGTGACCACTTGCAACCATTTACAAACATCAACCATAACATGTTTCAATCACATGTTTACATCCAAAAGGGTTCTACCTAAGGTTCTCAAGATAGGATTGAGAAGATAAGCAAGATAAAACAAACCATCAAGGAGAAGAAGTTAAAGATGTACCCCCAGAAGGTCCTGCCTACGAGCCTTGCCCTTACTTCTTAGGTCAGTTCTTGCTGATATGTCCAGTATCACCACACTGAAAGCATGCTCCCATCTACATTTTCTTCTTTCTACAATCCTGGACTATATGCCCTCAATACCATAGAAGTGGCATTTTCTTTTCTCACGTGTCTTGTTATCATTATTGTTGTTGTTGTTCTCGCCTCCCTTCTGGAAGTCTTTCTTCTCGTTCTGAGACTCATCCGCCTTAACTTATCACTCATAACTTTTCTATGTAACATGTTAACAAGCCTCACGAAAACTATCTCCATCGTACGGAAAACCCTCTACGAAGCTAAAAAGAAGATTAGCCGCAGGTAAAAACTACTGCGACTACAGATGGAGAAAAGAAAGGAAAAGAGATTCAAACAATGAAACAAAGGATAGTGCTAATGGCTTTTGGGGAATAGCCTTTAAACAATACAAGACTTTTCTTGAAAAATGCTTCTTTGTAAATGGTTATGAAGATAGTTTTAGAAGGTTTTCTAAAAACTTTTGCCAAGTCTGGTAACCTTCTGCTCTGATACCAAATGTAACACCCCACCTCCGCTAGGGTCACTCACAAAGGGAATGCACTAGTTTTGGAGGAGCATTATCGAGGTAAACAAACATAGAAACATTACAAGACAGAACATAGATAAAACAGCGGAAGAATCAAAAGATAAATTTCATTACTTTCAAAAAGAGTCAAAACCTTTTACATCAAATAGCCAAGGTCATTATTTTCCATTACAATAAATTCTGTCTTGCATAAATAAAGAAGCACAAACTTGAAACAACAAAAGGAGCTTAATTCCCCAAAGTAGTAGAAATGCAGCCATAGCATAGCTCAAGATCAAACCGTACATGAGCTGAACCGAAAGCAAGTGAAATCCAATCTAAGTGCTAGAGTTTCCTCCCTGAGAACCGGGGGGGGGGGAACGGAAGAAAAAGAGGCGAAAGAAAACGGTCCAGTCATAAAGACTGGTTAGTCTAAGTGACTTTCAACATAAAAACAGATAAAGGTAACATGACATGTATAAACTAAAAGTAAACATAAGGATGCTGTCAAGATGGGCAAGATAGACTAAGATAACATGATAAATCAAGTATAAATCAAGTATAGCATCGCATATTCAAGGTTCGCTGCATTAACTGTATTCGAATCCCAAACCCATGTCTTATATAAATCATGAAATAATCCCTTGGCCCAATATCATGAAATGACCCATTTCTAGGTCTAACGAAACGATCCACTAGCCGATCGGCTCCCTACAAGTTCTAGCTCATCATGTGTTTGTGTCATACGGCCCTATCACGAATGTAGTCACCTGTGCTAGGTCCACCATAGGGTGTATCAAGCCCTATGGTGCCAACCACCGACACGAATCAAGAATGCATAAATAAACCCACTGATGCCCAATGCCTGCTTTTTCAACTCCGGACCACGTGCACGACCATACCCTGCCTGAACCTACACTGGCGCACCAACACAGCCGTCGTTCTGGTCGCTTACAATCAGCCCAGTAATCGTGCCCCACCCTGCCTAGTTCCCCGGCACCATGATACATCTAGTGGGTTACTGCTGAAATGGACCGCGTAACTAGGGTTTTCGTCCAATAGGTTAAGTGTTGTCATTTAAATTCGTGACTTAACCCTTATTAGTCTTGCATGTCAAGTTGGTTAAGTGTTGTCATCCAAGTTCGTGACTTAACCCGCCTACGTGTCATGTCAAATTGGCCAAGTGTTGTCGTTCAAGTTCATGACTTAGCCCTACGAATCATGTGTAAAGTTGGTTAAGTGTTGTCGTTCATGTTCATGACTTAACCCTATCATGTGGCATTAATTCATTAATGCACCCCAACCTCTCACATCAGACCTGTTGCTGTGGTCACTGGATATGTCGGGCAGTTCCGGGCAGAATTACACCACAACTCAGTCTGACCTCGGGTTTTCAAGTGCGATATGTCCAACTGCCCACATTGGATCCTATTGTTTGCAGTAACTGGATTTGTCGGGCGGTTCCGGGCAGAATTACACTGCAAACTCAACCCAAACTCGAGTTGGCCATTTTCAGGTTCATTCTAGTGTCATGTCCATGTTCAAGTTTCATGTCAAGTTCGTGTCAAGTTTTCAAGGTAAGTTTCATGCCCACATCCAGATTCAAGTTATAACAATGTTCATGTCAAGTCTCATGGCGAGTTTCATACCAAGTTTCCTATAATTACCAATTCTTCCCAACGTTACCCCGTCTAAGTATTAGGCTAACAATCTTAGCCTAATTTTCTGTCCGCATGATTTTTGGCATAATATTATGCTAAAAACTTAGCCTAATTTAATGTACACAAAATTTGCATAAAGAAATTCATTAACATGACATAAGTGTAAACTTGGCATTCTTGGCATAGTCAATATGAACACCATAGGTGTGTACTTGCAAAACAATCAACATGAGTGTTATAGGTGTGAACTTGAAACGTAGACTAAACCAACATACATATATGTGAATTTGCAACGTAGACTAAATCAACTTACATATATGTGAACTTGCAAATCAATCACGAACATATGACTAAGTGTGAACTTGAAATATGACATAGGTTTAACAAATACACATAAACATGTAGATCTAACATTTGGTCGCATATGTGATATGATTTCACAACCTAAAACTTGCATAACATGATAAACTACACAACTTGTAATCATGGGTTATACTCCAAGTTCATTTACATATGAATGGACTTGTTCATTAATTCCCAATCCAACATGATGATAAAATAGAACCACAAGCATAGATCAACATAATAAACATCGCCCTATTATCAATTTATTTCCAAGCATGACCTAACTGAATAAATTGATTAAAACATCGCAGGCATAACATTATAAACATGAAAAAGGTTTGAATAATAATCTAGATTCAAGAACATGGATAGGTCTAACTTAAATAGAAAAATCCCCAAAACCAAGACAAATAAAGAAAATAGGTCTGAATAGAAAATCAAGCTTAGATCCAATTTCATAGTCATAATCCTAGGCAATAAACTCATAGGTGATTAGCCATAATTGTCCTTGTCATAGTTATAGGCAAAGTCTTATGTTCACCGTCATAGTCATAGGCATAGTCTTATGTTCACCGTCATAGACAAAGGCATAGTCTTATGTTCACCATCATAGTCATAGGCATAGGCATAGTCTTATGTTCACCGTAATAGTCATAGGCATAGTCTTATGCCATTAACAATAGTTTCAACGTCGTAGAGAATATTCCCCATAGTCAAGATCCAAGAAGAAAACAAGAATAGATATGAATCATACATAAGTCAATTCCAATTTAACATGCCCATAATAGATTTATAGTTTTTAATTAAAAGTAACTGGAACTTACAGATCATGGTCTAAGAAATTTAGTTGCTGAAGTCAAGTCTAGAAATTAGTCGTTGAATTGTTTAATCGTCGAATCTTGTTTTGATCATAGAAGCAAATCCCCCAATATGAAATTCCTAGCCGTAGTCTTCAAGAAATAGTCTTCGCGTTTTAATTTAATTTATCTTAATTTAATTTAGAGGAAGAAGAAGAAGCCATGATCATCAAGAGTTTGAGCAGCATAAGGTTAGAGAAGAATGGTGTAAAGAGAATGAGGCTAGGAGACTGTTTATATAGGATTAGGCAGACGAATCTGGACAGTAAACGAGGTCAAATACATCAGAATGCATCAGGTTCAAAAAATGGGTTCGGGAGGCAGGTCGACCTGGTCTTTGGGAGGTCGGCACTATGGTCGACCTGGTCCCTAGGCAGGAATTTTCCCCGCCCAGCCTGTTTTGGGTTTTGAATTCGAATTTGAATCCGAATTTTCGAGTTGTCTTTGATTCTGAAAATTCATGAAACTTTTAGAGGTCATAACTCCCTCATACGGACTCCGATTTTCGAAAACTCGGACTCGTTTCCAAGCAGAATTTCGAGACGAACGCAATAGTGCAACCCGTTTCCCTTGATTCTTATTTTAAAATTTAATTCTGCCTTGATTTATGGTTTTAACATGTTATTAAAATACAGGTTGTTACATATTCGGAATCCAATCTCCAATAGGCGCCCTACGGTTTTTGATTTTATGTTATAAATGGAGCGTGAGATGCAAGTATCCCGCTAGATTTCTATTTATTTGATGTAAACACTATCATAATATCATCGGGTTTGATATCAAGAAAATTTTGGGTTATCGTAAAATAAAAACCATCCGTGTTTATGTGTGGATCGGTCTTACAGTTATCTTGTCTTTCGAAAGGATGTTTGAATGTTAAACAAATGGTAGGAGTTTACTTACGCTAGTCCCATGACTGACCCATAGTTTATTTTGTTTTGTTTTTCCCTAAACTCGCGGTTGCCCAAATTTGTACGGCCAGTCAAGTAGTCGGGATTTTACAGATTTTCTTGGAGGAACTTAAAGTAGGAGGCTTCACCAGTTAGCTATAGATTATCACATATTCCACTGAATATTATGTTTGTATCTGGAAACGGGTGTTTATATCTATTCCAGAAATAGCAGTTGTGCTCTGATGATGGTATGTATATACAGTTACTGATTTGTATTTCAAAGGTTATGATATATATTATATTTTATTCGTTCCGCTGTGAGATTTGTGTTCTTGTTTTTCATCTATTCTAATTTCTCTCTTTCTATTCCTTATCCTCTAACTTCTTTCTGCTAATGATTTGTATTTCTGTGTCATTTTGGTTGGACGTGTAGTGTTATTAGTCGACTCAAAGGGTATAGAAATTCGGGCCATTACATTTGGTATCAGAGCTGAAGGTTGAATAGTAACCTTGGCTCTGTGGCGTGATTTAGTAGAGATGGGGTTAGTAATACCCTAAATTGAATTTGAGTGTATATATGTAAGCGCATATTTGTAGATTTGATATGAAATTGTTTTACTTTGTGTTGATTAGTTTGTTGAGTGGTTTATGAATTCTGGTCGATACTGAATGTACAACTGTATCGATAGGTGTTTCTAAACTCTCGAACAAAGCAATTTGATAGAATATTGTTTTTAAAATGGGTAAATGAAATAATTTTGCCTAATAATTATTTTGATATAAAATGAATAATTTCTAAATTAATATATATGAATATGTAGATTGTTATTACAATCAAATGGAATTATGAAATATTGAAATGGTTATATAATTTGTATACTTATAATGTATACAAATGAGATAAACCAAGATTAAGTTCAAATAGGAATTGGTATTTAAATTCCGGGTGTTTAGAAAATATTTTCTAAAATATTATAAAGCAATAAAACATTACTTGAAAGTATTTATAAGAATAGATTAAATAGATTTTTAAAGGGATTAAGCACTGAAATCACTTCAATGGCGAGAAAATAATTCTGATAATGGATCGCGACATTATCGGTATTCATTTTCAAGTTTCTGAGTGATAGATTGCTACCATAGTAATTTGGGAATGAAAATTTTGATTGAAAATGACAAGATGTTTTAAAAATTCAAATGTTTTGAATTGAGTTGATTATAAATATGTGTATAAATATATATGATTTCAAACTAATTTGAAATCATATATCCTAGGAATTTTAATTCTGAAATTAAAATTTAACTTGTATAAGTTGAATAGATTGAAATGGTAAAAATGTATCAAATGAATTGAAATTTAACTTAAGTTAAGATTAATAAAATTGGATTGAATCAGAAATAATTCCGAATGAAATTAAATAAAGAGCAATGTTGAGACTCGAATTATTAATATGAATTCGACTTATGAATAAGCAAGTTGAATATATATTGGATGTTGTTAATTGAAATTGAATTGTGATAAATTTGGACTCAAGTATAGTAAGTGGATTGACTTAAATAGAAATCAAACTTGAACATATAAGATGGATGTTGGACTGATTTGAAACCAATTGGAAATGGATATATGTATGGTGAGCAGACATTGAATGGAAGCAAATGCAAGAGATAGAATTATGCCCGACATAAAGGTACATATTTACAATATTACTTGGTTTTGATGGTTTCATGAGCCCATGGGGAAAGACGCTTGGCTTTTTGATTTTCTTCTGGATTGGAGAAGGCCTAGAAAGTTGAGTTGTGGTTGTACCAATTGAGCCGTGGAAAGGAGATGCTGGTGAAATTTTTCAAAAATATAAAGAGTTAGAAAATTTTCAAGAATTTTTTTTGATAATTTAAATCGAGTTGTTAATTGTAATTGAAATAAAAAAATCAGAATTGGATAATAAAATTTCAACTGGAATAATGAAATTGATAAATGGATTTAAAATCAATTAGAATGGGTGTGGATATGCAGAAGAGCATATGGATTGAAGACAAGAAAGTGATGATGGATTGTCCAAAAATGGTGGACAGGTCGTTTGGAAAGAATTTTGAATGGTCGAGTAGTGGTATGAGAATTCGAAGGTCGGGTAAGAACTGGGTTACGAAGATATGGAATATAAGATTTCAACTAAGTAGGTTATGAGGAGTTATAGTTATAGCATTTTTACTACTTAGCAATTTCGAGGACGAAATTATGTTAAGGGGGAAGGAATGTAACGACCCGGATTTTGAGCCATTTAATTCTGAATATTTAAATTTGGTTTTAAAAAATTATTTGAATTATTAAATGAATGGTGGATGTATTAAATTTAATTTAAATTTACAACGAGTTCAGAATAGTTGCGGTATTTCATAAATTATAATTTAAGCTTCAACTGAGTATACAAAAGCCAATATAAGTCAGATTTCTTTGAAACAAGAAACATTTGGATCCATTAAACTGTATCTTTCTAATGGAAGTGAAAAATCGATATTTTATTTTATAAATTGTAAGTTATGTCCAAATCAAATTTTCACAATGTCGTTGTGGAATCGTGTATAAGCATAACTGTTTAGTTAATATAATTAAGTAATGGTTTCAAATTTGGACAAGATATTTGAGACGTAGTATATCGCTGTTTTGGGATATCACAATATAAGTAATTTTGTCTATATTATTATATTTTTGGGATCATGGCACATCGCTTGATACGATAGTATTTTATTTTTGTCTACAGTAGTCCGTAAATGAATGAAATTCTATGTAGCAAAGTACGCTAATCCCTAAATATTAAATAAAATAAATCTGAAGCTTCCATTGGAAGCCACCCAATTCCTTACGGCTGAAGCACCTAGTTCCTTACCGTTGAAGCCACACTAAATCGTGTTCTGAAAGCCACTAAAATGTATCTATATAATAAAGAAACAAGCTAATCTTTACTATTTACTTTCCTTCAGCAAAAAACGAAAAATAAACTTCACCCATGAAAATTGAAATCAACCCAACTCGATTTCTTTTAGTGAAAAAAAAGTAACTAAATCTTCAACTAATTCTAGTAAATCGAAAACCATTTGAATCTGTTCAGTTTTTGATTCTATAACCTTGATTTCATGAAGAGCTTCAGACGAATGCTCCTGTTTCGGGTGCGACTGGGTTCGCGTTTCCCTGTCATCATTAGGGTGATGGCTATCGGGCGATTGAGGCGGAGTGGATGAAATTGACGGTGGCGAGGAGTTTCTGGCAGCGATTGTCGATAGTGGCAGGTCGCGATTTGGGTTGGGAATCGAAGTTAGTATAGAGGTGACCCTAGGAGGTTTGTGGTGACAGTTCCTAATATGGAATGGTGCGAATACTTTGGTATTCCTGGAAAAGCTGTAGGAATTGTCTGAGGTGAGGCTAGTAGCTGAAGAGGAGAATACTGGTGTTTGAAATTGATGGGGCTTTTCTTGCATGATGATTACTTGGTTGCGTGAGGGATTCCTGTGCAAGTTTGAGTTAAAGGAGTCGTGAAGGGTGAAGTAAATCTCAATAGTGGATTTGAATAAGAAGGGTAACGTGATTGCCAAAATAATAGATTATGGGTAATTTGTAACAACCCGGAAATTCTGAACCAATTTAAATTTCTTATTTTAACTATTTTAATGAATTTTGAATATTTAAAATGATTTATTTTAAATAATAACAATTACAATTTATTTAAATCGAAGTAGAACATATATGACGGGCCTGAAATGACGCGGTAGTTTGAAAATTTGGTTTTGAACTTTGACTAAATGTATAGGATTCAAAATAAATCGGATTTCAGTAAAACCAAAAATATTTAAATCTGTTTAAAAATATCTTTCTAGCGGATCTGAAAAATTGAAATTTCATAGTGGGAATAAAAGGTTATGGCCAGTTAAATATTCAGAATAGTCGCTATGGAATATATATATATATATATTAATATAATACATAGCCATTTTGCAAACGACATCCGTTTTCGACGAAATCACTTTTTTTGGATCCGGAGTGTCAAATTATTATTAGATTCCAATTTTCAGAATTTTTGGAATTAATATCTGAGCGTGGTAAATTAAACCGTGTTCGATAATTTCTATTGAATTTAATCGACCGTTAAAAAGGTCATTTTTCAAACTGTCTCCAAATTCGACAAAATTAATTTTGCTAGGAATGTATCATCAAAACATAGCTAGATTTATTTTTTGGAAATTTTTGGAGTCACTATGTGGGCTCGGTAAATTAAAATGTATGATCAAATTAAATAATTTAGTGTTTTATATTTTAAATTAAAGAAAAGTGGACTGAGACGATCAAACAGGCTGACGGGACCAAGTCCATTGTGTTCGTAATAGGGGTATTTGGTTAGAGGCAACCTTCGTTAGGCTGCATTTGGAGCTATTAGGAATTAATGTTTTTTTTTGTAAATTGGAGAATTTATTAAAATAATGTTATAAATATAGGAAACTCAAAACCCTAATTTTATTCTACAGCAGCCGCCGCCTCCACCATTTCAAGAGTTGAAATGCTCCAATTTTGATTCCTAAAAATCACCAAATCTATGCAATAAACTGAAGAACCCATAACGATAAAATTGTAGAGCGTTTCAAGCTCTATAATCCCAACGGTTAAGATCTAAAAACTCAATCTATAGTGGCCGATTTTGAGCTGCTAACACAGCGGTTTTGGATGTGGTTTTAGAGAGGAGGGTGAGGCTGAGCTCCACCGTATGGCCAGAGTCAGTGGAGGAAGAAGATGGCATCGACGTGAGCTAGTTTGATTGGTTGCTGGATGTATGGATATGCGTGTGTTCTAGAATTGGGAGGAACGGTTTTTGGGGTCTTCTTGCCTGATGAAGGCGACGGATGTAGGAGAAAGGGATAAGGGATAACGATGGAAAGAAATGTAATTAATTATTAACTAAAATCTTAATTATTTTTATTAACGTAATTAAAACTTTAAACATTCATATCTTCTTCGTACGATATCAGAAATTGACAAATTCAGATGCGTTGGATTCCTCTCGCAGAGCACTACACGATGGAACTAACCGGGACATAAATAGAGGCCATTTGGATTTTTGATAAATTAAACATCTGTTTAATTTTATTAAAAATAACCATTTTATTAATTACTGAAACCGATCAAGGTGAGAAATCCTTACTAAAAACTCTGCACAATTATTTATTTATTTACATAGCTGAAAAAATATATATATAATTGACTGTGAGATTTCCTTTTAAATGATTAAAATTAATTATTTATTTATCGTGTTTAGAAATTTTTGCAAATATTATAACGACCCGAACTCCCCTGGTCTCCAAAGAGAAGAGAAAGAACGGATTATCTGAGAACACGACAAGTCAGAAAACAAACAGAAGAACATTTCATTGATTATTACAAAAATTTACATCAGAGTACAATAATATATAGAGTATAAATAAATAATACACATTTGATAAATATCATAGATTTAAAATTACAATGCAGCGGAAAAATAGTATATGACACAACTGAAAGAGATAAACGGATACAGAGCGTTCCGAATATAGCTCCAGCTATAAATCCAGGGTCCTAGAAAAGAAATAATCTTAAAAACCAAAACTACTAGCTGCCCGTGTAGAAAATAGGGGCACCCAGAGTTTGGGTTAAAACAATAAACTCCAGGTCAGTCATGTGACTGGTGTGAGAACTAAAACAGTTATTTAAAACATTACTTTAAAATGGAGTAAATCAAGGGACCACGCCGTATAACACGGAACGGGTTTCCTCCCAAGAATACCAGTGCACAAAACAAATAGCGCAATGCTTTTTGGAAAAATGAAGCTATTATAAGACTCAGGTCCCATCACAAATTGCAACGCAAGCCGGAGGATAGAGTTTTACCTTATAATAGCCAAACATGCTTGGTACGTTTAAAACAAATTATTTGTAACTATTATAAGTGCATAGTGTATAAAATAACTTCAAATATAAATGTATCAATCATGGATGGCATAGTATCCCATGCTACTATGTCGCCAATACTAGGCTCTACAATCAAAACCGAAATGTCTCGTATTGAAAGTTGGATTTCCGTCATGAATCGAGGAAAGGGATGTATTCCTCGCTGTCTTCGAGACACTCTAGCAAATGCCTCAGGATCTCCCATAGTAGACCCTTGGATCCTCCAAGGCCGGTCCTCTCTTGCGTTTGAGGATTAGTATTCCTGAATACACGTTTCCCCGCCCTATATGTCGTAATTAAGCCATGTGACTCAATATCCATCGGCTTCATAGAAACCGATATATCTGAGGCGCGTCACAATCCAACATCCACATAGGTAAAAATAATAAATGTCTAGGCTCCATACCATGACACCACCCATAGCTAGAAAGAAACATCATGTCCTTCTTTGGTCCCTTATCCCGTTTTTGACTCATACCGAGGTGTGAGGCTCGTGAATTAACGCTATAAACAAACCTATGCTATATTAAAGCTGCTTTGATCATCAACCACAAGACTCCGCTTTCAATAGAAGCCTTGATCATTTGCATCTCAGCATGTAATACAGGCACGCCTTGCAACTAATGTCTATCGATATATAACCTTTGAGCTCGTACGACTCAGAGAAGGGCGTTAAGAAAGAGAATAAATTCTCCGCCGCCAAACAGATATATATTTAATAGAGATTAATCAACACAGAATAAAATCCAATGTGAAACACACATCTATTTACAAGTTCGTTCTGCGCCTGAACGAAAATGGAGGCACCTTATTCCTCGTCCCGTGTCCAATACATGAGAGAGGTCCTCGCATATCCGGTCGATCTCCAAGTACGTCTGGACAATCCCTGCTTATTACCTTGTCTTGGGTGTATGGCCAAATCAAGACATCAGTAATCATCCAAACGATGTGAAGACCCCCGGTCTTCAACCGCCGTCTTCATCGTCGACTTATCGTCAAATCAGTTATTCATAGTGTGTATAAACCTGGCCTTTCTGAATAACCCGCGTATATAATAAACAAGTGCCATAAAAACACAACATATGCCTCATTTAAATTCAGAATATTATTTTATTCAAATATTCTTATACTTTGGGAAAGGTTCCCGTTAATTTTATCAAAGATAAATTCTTTAAATTTATTCTTTAATCTTCCTTTGGATATCAATCCACACCATATTAAGGTAATCATCCAAATAAGTTGGGATTAGCCCACCTTACCAAAGTAATCATTTGTTTAATTTCCCAATCCCAACCTATTCATCCCATGGAGCAAAACTGGTCATACCCCACATCTAACACCATGGTGTTATCGGTAAATTTAATTACCATTTCACGTTCAAATTTAATTAAAGATTTAACTATCGCTAGGAGCAAAACTGGTGATACTCCATTCTCGATCATTTCCCAAATTTGATAATTTAAATTATCAATTCCTCTTTTAATCTAATTAAAAATTCATTAAAACTTCATTAAGTTTTAATCTTCCCAAAAATCAATATTAATGATTATTTAACTTTGGAAACACAAACATGCCGCATTGAAAATCTACACCGTACTATTGATTTCTGCTGATATATAACCTCTAAGCTCGTACGTCTTAGAGAAGAGTCTTAAGCAAGGGAATGAATTCTCCGCAACCAAACAGATATTTATTTAGCAAAGTTCAACCATACTAGCAGAGATCAACCATACTGTTCGAGATACAATGTTGGACATGTAATCGTGTCTTTAACTGGGTTGAAGAACTAATGTCATTTAAAAGCACAGTTCACAATAAACCCAAAATCACATTCATTAATTACAGAATCTTCACAGAAATCAGATCGATATATACACACACACATATGTATATAATCGTTTTCAATTTCCGTATCCGACTAATAATATAAATGGAATAACGGCAAAACCTTTTAAATTCCATATGTATTAACAGTCTTCCTCCATAGAAGTTCACTTCGATTATTATCAAATTGAATTCCATTCAATTTCAATTTAATATATTAAATTGTAAAACTTTACTTTGGAAAATTCAAGTTAAATCTTAATAAAAAGATTTGTAAATTCCAAATCCCATTCGCTGTAAATCAGATTAAAGAACGAATATCGTTAAAAACACAGATCATGATAAACCCGATTCACATTCCATTTTATTCCAATTAAACGTTAATTAACTGGAAGCACTAATAATCTTAATTAAAAGATTTATTCTTTTCACACGGGGTTTAAGAATAGTGTTATTTAAGACACCATTCACAACAAACCCAAAATCCAATTCTTTTATTCAATTCCAATTAAATATTAATTAATTGGACAACTTTACTAAATCTTAATTAGAAGATTTATTCTTTTCTCAACTGGGCTTAAGAACAGTGTTAATGAAGACACCATTCACGACAAACCCAAAATCCAATTCAATATTAAGTACAAGGCTCTGAACAGAAATGATACCGGCTTATATTCAATATCAAATTCTGAAATCAACGAATATCGTATTGGGAATAACGATATATATATATATATATATATCTTCCAAATTCCTCCATAATATCCCTATAATCACGAAATCCAATATCAAAATATTCCGATGGTAATTTCGATTCAAATCCATTCCAATTCATATATTGGAAATTCTGGTTATTTTTAAAACCATTTCAAATCCAATTTATTTATTTAAAAATATTGGATTATGATTCTAGTTCATAACTAGTTCATTTTGATAAAAATATATTTTTTATCTTTACAAATGTGGAATTTTTCATCCCAATTTTTTCCAAATTATTTATTATGATTTTACACCAATTATCGATATTTTTAATAATTTTATCAGGCCCCGTACAGTCGATTTACATAAACGGTCATCGAACTACACATATAGCGACCTTTTCCAAATTTGATTTGGACATAATTCTAAATCCGACCATTAGATTTCAAATCCCTTATATTCGTTGGAAAGCCCTTTTCGATACGAACCCAACGGTTCCAGTTTTAGGAGAATCCGACGGTCGGATCTCCCGTAATGTCATTTCGAACTCAATGGTCGAAATTCGATAACTGCCGTGGCGCGTTCTATTTAGGCCACTAAATATATAATATATACATACTATATGTATTTCATCGATTTCCATTTAAAACGTATTTTATAAATTGTTTTAAATTCATTTTGAAAACGATTTCAACTTCATATTCAATTTTAAATCAAAATTGAATATTCCATATTATTAATATATAAATGATAATATTTTCATAACATTAGATTTTGAAATCACTTCCTTTTCAATATTCATTATAAAAATGAATAAAATCGATATAAATATCGTTCACGTCAAAATGGCGTAAATCTAATCAACATGGCTTTATATTTTTTAGTTTCCATCCCAAATCGGACATCAAAATCATATTTTGATCCATTACTGAATATTATTTTAAAATATTCGTTCTTTCCGAATTGAAATCAGACAAAGTCAATTACCATATAATTTTGTTTATATGGATTTTATACACACATGTACACAAAAATAATCAAACACAGTCAACCATCATCCAGAGTGCCTTACACAACTGCATAAACGTTAAATATGAATAATTAACGCTTATAACAGCCAGTCAACCAATCGATTGACATACAACTAAATATTGGGATTAATGTATGCCCAATATCATTCCAATACCCGTGTGCGGTTTTCAAACAACAAACACTGATTATTATTTGTGTAGTTGGGCGATGTGTAAAATATATCGTCCCAATCAATATCAGTAAAATGTGTGTACATTAACAAATCGTCCGATTTGTAAATGAACATTTATTTTATTTATATACACGTTAAAATTTATATTTTTAACTATAAAGTATTTATTTCATCTCATGAATATTTTATATAGTACATTTGTACAATAAAATGATATTTTTATTGTTCTAATTATTTTTAGAAAATTTCGGTAGCATAACGGCGCGATAATAGAACCGGAATAAGGTCCAGCCTTATCCCTCGCCTAATAATGGCTCGCGCCACGTACAAACCAATCAACTCATTCTAATCAATTCATTCAACCAAACAACCAAATAATCCAATCAACCAAACAAACGTGGTTTCAAACAAAGGTGTCAGGTGCTACTAAGCATCGTCTGCATCCTATATATATTTAACTAGAAAATAAATTAAAGTGAGATGTTCTCACCTTTTGGATCCACTCCTCCAGTTATATTTCTAAACTTCTGAACCATTTAGATTTGCCCGAAATTCCAATGTAGTCCTTTCCACGCTGTTCATTGTAAAAATCACATTTTTAATATGATGCTTATATATTTAATTATCCCATATTTATTTCGCTATGTATATAAAATTCATATTTTTATTTGTTCACTTTCAATATAAAAATCATATTTTCATGTAAATAAAAGTTGCATCTTTATGTAAATAAAAATCGAATATTTATGTAAATAAAAATCGAATCTTTATATATAAAAATTAAAATGTTAATAGGCTTCTCATATAATAAAAATTATATTTTTATATGGTTATCTATATAAGAAATTATATTTTTATAACTGTGATTTTATTACATAAAAATTTGATTTTTTTTAAAACAATGATATATAAAAAAGAAAACTGAAAGTAAAATAGAATTAAATGTGGTTTACCTTTTTTCCATTTCAGGGGGCCCCCCACAGTCGGGCTGAGGTGGTGTTTGGCGGCGTAGAGGGTGCTGGAGGGTTGTGGGGTGGTGCGGTGATCGGGATGCGGACTGTGGTGGCCGGATTGGGCGGTCTCCTCGATTTTGAGGTTAGGGCTTCGGTTTTTGTGGAGAGGGGGGTGGCGGAGGGTCAATGGTTAGGGGGAGTGGGTTCGCCGGAGTTGGCGACAACGGTGGGTGGCCGGTGCTAGGACGCGGCAGCGCCAGGAGGCTGGGCAACGACGGTGTACGAGGGTGAGCGGGTTTTTATTTTTTCGATTTAGGGTCCGGGAGTTTGAACGAGAAACTGAACGGGAGGTATAGTATAATATATATATATTTATTATATATTTTTCTCTTCAAAAAGTTGACTTTTCGTCCAAACCCCAAATCGAACCCAAAGACTGTAGCCCCTAGCTAATTGCCCTCATTCCGAACACAATGGGTTACGTATTGTAACCCAATTCGGCTGTTACGATCGGTTTCCGCTAAATTTAAAATATAAATCATTATATTTTAAATTCAAACGCACATTTTAATTTACAGGGGCCACATACTGACTTTAAAAATTCCAAAAAAAGCCATCGCTATGTTTTGACTATACGGTCTTAATAAACTAATTTCGTCGAATTTGGAGACCTTTTGAAAAACGGTCATTTTCTAGTCGATTAAATTCAAACTTAAATGACCAACGCATTTAAATTCACAACGGTCACATATTGATTCCAAAAAATTATGAAAATTGGAATCTAGTGAAAATTTGACATTCTAGATCTAACAAAAATGGTCTCATCGAAAACTGAGGTCGTTTGCAAAATTGCTATCTTTAAGGGCTATATATTATATGAAATTCCATTGCGACTATTTTGACTTTTCAACTGGGCATAACTTTTTATTCCCGTTAAGAAATATGGATTTTTCACATTCGTTGGAAAGATATTTTCAGGTTTAAATATTTCTGGTTTCACTAAAATCCAGTTTATTTTGAATCTTGTACATTCATTTGAAATTTGATATCGAATTTTCAAACTACCACGCCATTTTCAATTCCTTTTATAATTAAAATAAATATTTATATTCTAACTTCGATTTAAATAAATTTATACGTTCTAATTCTATTCAAAATAAATTTCTACTCATTATTGTTTAAAATTAATCATTTTAAATATTCAAAATTCATTAAAATTGCCAAAATAAAAATTTTAAATTGGTTTTGATTTTCCGGGTTGTTACAATCTCCCACACTTAAATCTTTTCGTAATCGAAAAGGTACGGAGATGAAAGTTGTTTAACTAATCAACTCAACTTTCAGTTTGGCTTTCATTCTTTAACTTTTCAGTTTGTAAGAATTTTCCAATTCCTCAAAAATTTGACTAACACCCTAATTTTTTGGAAAATTTCGTCATAACCTCCTTTGTACGGGGAGAAATTTAAAACCGCAACTAGCCACGCAGGGCCCTCATCTTCCAAAAAGAAAAAGAAAACGCCAAGTGGCTAGCCAATCGGCTCATAAAATCATCAAAACCCAATAAAATGGTAAACATGTACCTATTTCTCAGACATACAATTTTATTCTCTTCTCTAGCCTCCTTGCTATGACCTGTTTATGCATATAAATATACATGCATGCATTTCCAAACAATTTTCAATTCAATTTCCGATTTGATACAATTTGGCTAAATTTACCTTTCTTTCATGCATTGGTTTTATTAGTTAACAAATAATCATTCAACATGAACAACAATCATTTTGTGAATTAGCTTTTCAGATGCATAACTTTAATATATATTCAAAAATCATCTTATTGGCGCCAAATCACAACAATAACCCTATCTAGTTTTGCTTCTCACACCAGTCAATTGGAAACATATAGATATCCCACTTTCGAAACTCGAACACAAATACTGATGATGTACGTACTATCATCGGTATCATCTCCAGGCGACTACAGTGTGATTCTATATCTATCCAGTATATTTGAGGCTTTGAATACACGTTTGCAAGGCGTATATGTAAAATCTTCATATACTCGATTGTCCAAATTCAGTATAAAACAAATAACCAAATACGTATAATAAGATTTAAATTTTCGAAACAAAATTTGTTTTCACTTTTATTTTGAAAATAACACTCTTTCGACTCATTCTAGGATACTACTGATCCCATATCTGACGATTCATTCTCATTGGATATTACTAATCCAATCTCTGATGAATTCTTTCGTTTGGTTCTAAAGTGTCTTGGTCTCGAGCTCTGTAAACCAAAGCTCTCCGAACAGAAGAGAAAGAACGGATTGTCTGAGAACACGACAAATCAGAACACAAACAGAAGAATATTTCATTGCTTATTACAACAATTTACATCAGAATACAAGAATATACAGAGTACGAACAAATAATTCACATTTGATAAATATTAGAGATTTAAAATTACAATGCAACGGAAAAAATATTACACAACATAACTGAAAGAAATAAACGGATACAGAGCGTTCCGACTATGGCTCCAGCTGTAAATCCAGGGTCCTGGAAAAGAAATAATCTTCAAAACCAAAACTACTAACTGCCGGTGTGGAAAACAGGGGCACCCAGAGTTTAGGTCAAAGCAATAAAGTCCAGGTCAGTCATGTTACTGGTGTGAGAATTAAAACTGTTATTTAAAACTTTACTTTAAAATGGAGTAAATCAAGGGACCACGCTGTATAACACGGAACGTGTTTCCTCCCAAGAATACCAGTGCACAAAACAATCCGCGCAATGCTTTTTGGAAAAATGAAGCTATTATAAGACTCATTGCCCTTCACACAATGCATCACAAGCCGGAGGATAGAGTTTTACCTTATAATAGCCAAACATGCTTGGTATGTTTAAAACAAAACATTTGATGCTATTATAAATACATAGTGTATAAAATAACATCAAATATAAATGTATCAATCATAGACGGCATAGTATCCCATGCAACTATTTCGCCAATACTAGGCTCTACAATCAAAACCGAAATGTCTCGTATTGGTAGTTGGATTTCTATCATGATTCGAGGCAAGGGTTGTAATCCTCGCCGACTTTGAGACACTCTAGCAAATGCCTCAGGATCTCCCGCAGTAGACCCTTGGATCCTCCAAGGCCGGTCATCTCTTACGTTTGAGGATTAGTATTCCTGAACACACGTTTCCTCGCCCTATAGGGCGTAATTGAGCCAGATGACAAATATCCATCGGCTCCGTAGTAACCGATGTATCTGAGGAGCCTCGCAATCCAACATCCACATAGGTAAAAATAAATAAATGTCTGGGCTCCATACCATGACACCACACATAGCTAGAAAGAAACGTCATGTCCTCCTTGGGTCCCTTATCCCGTTTTTGACTCATACCGAGGTTTGAGGCTCGTGAGTTTATTCTATAAACAGAGCTATGCTACATTAAAGTCGTGATTTGATCATAAACCACAAGACTCTTCTTTTCAACTGAAGCCTTTATCATTTGCATCTCAGCATGCCACACAGGTAATTCACGCCATGCGACTGATGTCTATCTATATATAACCTCTGAGCTCGTACGTCTTGGAGAAGGGCGTTAAGCAAGAGAATATATTCTCTGCCGCCAAACAGGTATATATTTAATAGAGATTGTGACGACCCGCAACCTCCCCGTAAAGGAAAGCGTCGGATAGTTCGAGAACAAACCACAGCAGAACGCATACAGAAGAACGTTTCATTGTATATTACAACAATGCATCAGATTACAAGAATATACAGAGTATAAATGAATATTACACAGAAATATCAGAGATTTAAATTACATTTAAATACATAGCAGCGGAAAATAATACAATACACAACTAGAATGAGATATACGGATACAAAGCTTTCCGGATATCGTTCCAGCTGTAAACCAGGATCCTGTGAATATAAATCTGCAAAACCAAAACTACTAGCTGCCCGTGTCGAAAATAGGGGCACCCAGAGTTTAGGTTAAAACAATAAACTCCAGGTCAGTCATGTGACTGGTGTGAGAACTAAAACAGTTATTAATCTTTATTTCAAATCATTAGGTAAATCAAGGGACCACGCCGTATAACACGGAACGGGTTTCCTCCCAAGAATACCAGTGCATAAAACCAACAGCGCAATGCTAAATAAAGAAAAATGAAGCTGTTATAAGACCCAGGTCCCATCACACAATGCAACGCAGTCGAGGATAGGGTTTTCCCTTATAACAGCCAAAGAATGCTTGATACGTTTAAAACAAATCATTTGATACTATTATAAGTGCATAGTATATAAAACACTTCAAATCATAAGTATCAATCATAGGCGGCATGAGCGCCCCATCCCACTATGTCGCCATATATAGGATATACAATCAAAACCGCAAAGTCTCGTATTTGGAAATTGGGTTTCCATCTATGAACCGAGGCAAAAGATAGTCCTCAACCGATTCGAGACAATCTAGCCCATGTCTCAGGCAAGCGCGCAGGCAAGCCTTGGATCGTCAGGGCCGGTCCACACGGAGTGGATTATTATGCCTGAACAATACGTCTCCCCACCCTATGGGGTGTAAGTCTGGTCCGTCAGCCGACCAGAATGCATTCGGCCGAAACCGATATAACCGAGGCGCCTCGCAACAGCAACAACCACATAAGTCAAACTCGTCAGGGCGTGTAAAACCACTGACGCCACTTCTAGCTAGAAAGAAACGCATGCCCTCCCTGAGGTCCGTCTCCCGTTTTTGGTTCATACCGGGTGTGAAACACGCGAGGTAAACGTTACACAAAGCTACGCCACAAAGGCCGTGCTTTGATCATCACCACAAGACTTTGCTTTTCAACAGAAGCCTCGATCATTTGCATCTTAGCATGCCACACAGGCAAGCCATCCTATGCAACCGATATCAGTCACACAGAATGAAATCCGATGTCAGACACACAGTCCATTTACAAGTCCGTTCTGGGTCTGAACGAAACCGGAGGCACCTAGTACCCCGCATATCCATCGATCTCCAAGTACGTCTGGACGATCACTAACTGTTTCCATCTTCTTGGGTGTACAGCCCAATCAAGATCATCAGTTATCACCCAAACGACGTGAAGACTTCCGGTCTTCGACCATCGTCTTCATCTTCGACTTATCGTCGTATCAGTTATTCAGAATGGGATAAACCCGGTCTTTCCGAATAACTCGCGTATATATTATAAAAGTGTTACACAAACACAACATACGCCTCATTCCAATTCATTAGTCACTAACCGTAAATTAATCAAGAGAATAATTCCCCAAATATTAACCCCGAAGGCCGAAACCAACATCAGATCAATATCCAGAAAACCATTCTGCTTGGCTAACCGCCAGTTAGTTTCTAAATTTCACATTCAAATCTAATTAAAGATTTAACTATCGCCTGGAGCAAAACTGGTGATACTCCATTCTCGATCTTTTCAATCTAATTAAAGATTCATTAAAACTCCACTTAGTTTTAATCTGTGACTGGGTTAAAGAATCAGTGTCATTTAAAACACGGTTCACGATAAACCCAAAGTCACATCCCATTAATTATCGGGTTAAAGAACAAGTGTTATTTAAAACACTGTTCACGATAAACCCAAAAATCAATATCAATTCAATTCCAATTAAATATCATTTAATTGGTACACTTCATTAAATCTAAATAAAAAGATTTAATCTTTTCTCAACTGGGTTCAAGAACAGTGTTAGTGAAGACACCATTCACGACAAACCCAAATCACATTCGATATTCAATACAAGGCTCTGAATAGAAACTATATCGGCCTATATTCAATATCAAATTCTACGATTAACAAATGTCGTATTGGAAATAACGATATACATATATATCTTTCAAATTTCCATAACAACACCTGTAATATCACGAATTCCAACATCGAAATATTCCGAAGACAATTTCGATTCAAATCCACTCCAATGCAATCATTGGAAATTTTGGTTATTTTCAAAACCATTTCAAATTCAATTTATTTATTTAAAAATAAATAGAATTATAATTCTAGTTCAAAACTAGTTCATTTCGATAAAAATCTATTTTTATCTTTTCAAATATGGAGTTTTTCATCCCAAACTTTCACAAATCATTTCTTATGATTTTACACAAATTATTACTATTTTTAATAATTTTATCAAGGCCCGTACGGTCGATTTCCATTAACGGCCATCGAACTGCACTTACAGCGACCTTTTTCGAATTTGATTTGGACGTATCTCCAAATCCAACCGTTAGATTTCAAATTTCTAACATTCATTAGAAAGCTCTTTTCGATACGAACCCAACGGTTCCGGTTTTAGGAGAATCCGACGGTCGGATCTCCCGTAATGTCCGTTTGAAACAAATGATCGAAATTCGCGAACTGCCGCAGCGCGGCGCGTTCTATTCAGGCCATTATATTATATATATAATATATATAATATATATTTCGTCGATTACTATTTAAAACGAATTATATAAATGGTTTTAAATTCGTTTCAAAAGCAATTTCAACTTCCTTTTCAATTCAAATCAAAATTGAATTCTTCTTTATAAATTCGTTTCAAAATTCATTTCTATTCAATTCAAATTTCAATTCAATTTGAATTCATTTCAATTCGCTTTCAATTCCATTTGAATTCGTTTTCAATTCAATTCATTTCGAAATCGTTTTAAAATTCAATTCATTTCGAAATCGTTTTCAATTCAATTCATTTCGAAATCGTTTTCAATTCAATTCATTTCGAAATCGTTTTCAATTCAATTCATTTCGAAATCGTTTTCAATTCAATTTATTTCGAAATCGCTTTCAATTCAATTTGAATTCGTTTTCAATTCATTTCGAAATCGTTTTCAATTCAATTTATTTCGAAATCGTTTTCAATTCAATTCATTTCGAAATCGTTTTCAATTCAATTTATTTCGAAATCGTTTTCAATTCAATTCATTTCGAAATCGTTTTCAATTCAATTTATTTCGAAATCGTTTTCAATTCAATTCATTTCGAAATCGTTTTCAATTCAATTCATTTCGAAATCGTTTTCAATTCAATTCATTTCGAAATCGTTTTCAATTCAATTCATTTCGAAATCGTTTTCAATTCAATTCATTTCGAAATCGTTTTCAATTCAATTCATTTCGAAATCGTTTTCAATTCAATTCATTTCGAAATCGTTTTCAATTCAATTCATTTCGAAATCGTTTTCAATTCAATTCATTTCGAAATCGTTTTCAATTCAATTCATTTCAAAATATTCGATTTCGAAATCACGTTTCAATATTCATTTTAAAATGAATAAAATCGATATAAATATCGTTCACGTCAAAATGGCGTCAATCTAATCCTCACGGCTTCACATATTTCTATTTTCAAATATTCTATTTCAAATATTTCTATTTCAAATATTTCTATTTCAAATATTTCTATTTCAAATATTTCTATTTCAAATATTTCTATTTCAAATATTTCTATTTCAAATATTTCTATTTTTCTCGAAACTGGAATGAGGCCCAATCAATTACCATATAATGTTAATTATATGGATTTTCTACAACACATGTATATATCAACAACGATGAATAATCAACCATCAACCAAAGTGCACTACACTGTATAAGCATCAAATATAGACATTTAACGCTTATAGCAGCTTGTCAATCAATCGATCGACATATTTAATAAATCAGGATGAGTGAACTTCAAATTTCATCCTAACACCCGTGTGGGGTTTCAAACAATCAAACACATATTTTATTTGTGCAGTTAGGCGATGTGTAAAATTTATCGACCCAATCAACGTCATTCAAATAGGTGTACATAAACAAACCGTCTGGTTTGTAAATGAATATTTATTTATTCACATTCACGTTAAAAATTATATTTTTAACGATAACACATTTTATTTTAACATATGAATTTATATTCAGTTCATTCGTTAAATAAAATGCTAATTTTATTTTTCTAACTTATTTTAGAAAATTTCGGCGGCATAACGGCACGATACTAGAAACGGGACAAGGCCTAGCCTTATCCCCGGTCTAGTGAAGGCCCACGCCATTCACACATCAATCAAATCAATTCGTTATGCAAACCACAAACTTTGGAGTAAGGGTCTAACCTAGCCTTACTCCTTCGCCTTATAACGGCGCACGTCTAATCCTAACCAATTTATCGATTCGATTTTTCACACCACAAACCACATTCAAACCAATATCACAATCAATCACCAAACAGTCAAACAAACAAGTCCATGGTCTGTGGACGGGTGTCGGGTGCTACTAAGCACCGTCTGCATCCTAGTATATATATAACTAGAAAAATAAATTGAAAGGTGAGAAATTCTCACTTATAGCTATCCTAGCTCCACGGCTCTTCATTTGCAGAAGTCTTCGTCGTTTCGCCATTTTTGTCACCTTCGTTGTCCGCTTTCACTACATATGTAAAAATCGAATTTTTACTATGTTATTCAATAAATATAAAAATCGAATTTCCATTTCAAAGTTCAATATATAAAAATCGAATTTTTATTTCAAAGTTCAATATATAAAAATCGAATTTTTATTTCAAAGTTCAATATATAAAAATCGAATTTTTATTTCAAAGTTCAATATATAAAAATCGAATTTTTATTTCAAAGTTCAATATATAAAAATCGAATTTTTATTTCAAAGTTCAATATATAAAAATCGAATTTTTATTTCAAAGTTCAATATATAAAAATCGAATTTTTATTTCAAAGTTCAATATATAAAAATCGAATTTTTATTTCAAAGTTCAATATATAAAAATCGAATTTTTATTTCAAAGTTCAATATATAAAAATCGAATTTTTATTTCAAAGTTCAATATATAAAAATCGAATTTTTATTTCAAAGTTTAATAGATAAAAATCGAATTTTTAGTTCGAAGTTCAATAGATAAAAATCGAATTTTTAGTTCGAAGTTCAATAGATAAAAATCGAATTTTTATTTCAAAGTTCAATAGATAAAAATCGAATTTTTAGTTCGAAGTTTAATAGATAAAAATCGAATTTTTAGTTCGAAGTTTAATAGATAAAAATCGAATTTTTAGTTCGAAGTTTAATAAATAAAAAACCTATTTTTAATTCTAAAAATCCCAACTTTATACATCTTAAAAATCCTTTCTTTATATTTTAAAAACATCGCTAACTTTATTTTCAAAAACAACTCATGTCTTGTATTTCAAAAATAATGATATACATATATAAAAGTTAACCAAAAATCAAATCTTTTCGCTTGTTAACAAAATCAATTTCTAAACTTTTCTAAAAAGATATATATATATAAGAAAACTGATTTTATAAATAATGTCATATTAAAAATGCTCACTGTTTTTTTTCTATTTAACTAAAATCAGTTTTTCAATTTTTAATAAAACAGTTTTTAAACATTAATAAAATTTACAGATAAAAGAAAATAAACAAATAAAACAAAACTAAACTTACAGTCTTTGGTCAACAGAGGATAGGGAGAGGGGAGCGAGCATCGGAGGTCGGCGGTGGGCAGCCGCGAGGCGACAGTGGCTTGGGGGCTAGGGTTTCGATTTGCGGTGGTTTGCTGGGCGTGGCGATTTGGGGTTGGGGTCCAGGGGTCGCGAGGCTCGAGCGGGGTTCATCAGAGGATGGGCGCGAGGGGGAGGTGGACTCGGCGGAGGCGGCGGTCGGCTCTGGCAAAGGGTGGCGCCGACAGGAGGAGGGAGGCGCGATTTTCTTTGGGGGTTTTTTTTTTATTTATTTTTATTCGATCTGCAGAAGGGGGGGGGGCCAACGTATAAAAGGGAAAGAAGATATATATTTTTTTTTTTTTTATTATTATTATTATTTTAATTATTTTATTCGAAAAAAGGTTGACCTTTAAATACGAACTCGAAACGAGGCCCACCGCCTGTCGTCCATAGCGTTTCACCCCCATTCCGAACACAATGGGACATGTATCGCAAGCTGATTTGACCGTTTCGATCAGTTTCCTTTGAATTTACATTTAAATCACTATATTGAATTTTAAACGTACATTTCAAATTACCGGGGTCACATACTAACTAGAAAAATTGCAGAAAAATATTTTCTAGCTTCGTATTGACGATACGGTCCTAACAAAACTAGTTTCGTCGAATTCTGAGACCGTTAGAAAAATGGCCAATTTCCAGTCGATTAAAATCAACTGAAACAGGTCAAACGCGTTTTCCTTTGCCACGCTCACATATTGATTCGAAAAATTATGAAATTTGGAATTTAGCAATAACTTGGCACTGCGGATCCAACAAAACTGGTTTCGTCGAAATCCGAGGTCGTTTGCAAAATGTCCATTTTTAAGGGCCTGAATTCCATAGCGACTATTCAGAATTTTCAACTGGACATATCTTTTGATTCCCGATATGAAATCTTGATTTTTCGGATTCGCTGGAAAGATATTCACTATTAGATTCCATTATTTTTGGTTTCACTAAAATCCGGATTGTTTTGCACCCGGTACATTCAATTGAAGTTTGAAATCGAATTATCGAACTACCGCGCCATTTTCAATTCTATTTATAATTATATATAATTATTTATATTCTAACGACGACGCGTATAATATATACGTTCGAATTATATTCAAAATAAATTTATTGTCGATATTATTTAAAATAATTCATTTTAAATAATCAAAATTCGCTAAAATTGCCAAAATAAAATTTTCAAACTGGCCCAGATTTTCCGGGTTGTTACAATCTCCCCCACTTAAAACTTTTCGTCCTCGAAAAGGAACAAAGTCGAAAGTGGTTTGATTATTCAGCTCTACGTTCGATTTGGCTTCCATTCTCCAACTTTTCAGTTTCTGAGAACTTCTAAAATTTCAAAAATTTGGCTAACACCCTAAATTTTCGAAAAATTTCGCCATAACCTCCCCTGCAATGGGAGCATCGGGGAATTTCAAATAGCTTCCCCGGTCCTTCAGATCTCAAAAAGAAAAAGAAAAAGCCAAGCGGCTAGCCAATAGGCTCACAAAATCATCATCACCCAAACAAAACAGGAAATTATGTAGTAAACATGTACCTATTTGTCGGGCAAACAAATTTTATTCTCTGGCTCTAGCCTCCTTGCTATGACCTGTTCCAAAAGATATACATGTATGCAAGCAAATGCGACCAATTTTCAATATAAGTCAATATATGATTCAATCAGGCTAATTGGTTAAAAATTATCAAACAATTCAACAAACAACACAAACATCAATCAATTAGTGAATTAGAGTTTCAAATTCATAATTTTGATACATATACAAAAATCATGTTTTTGATGCCAATTCACAACAATGTATTCTAGCTATATATAAGTTTTGGGTTCTCACACCAGCCTAATGGAAATATATAGAAAATCACACCTTCGAGACACGAACATAAATACCGATGATGCACGTGCTATCATCAGTACCTTCTCCGGGCGACTAGAGTGTGATTCTATATCTATCCAATATATTAAAACTTCGAATACACGCGGATCAGACGTATACGCAAAATCTATATATACTGGATTGTCCAACTCAATATAAATAGAAAATCAAATACGAATGATTGATTTAAATTTTCAAAACAAAATTTGTTTTCACTTGAAAAAAATATACTCTTCACACTCGTTCTAGGATACTACTGATCCCATCTCTAACGAGTCATTCTAATTGGATATTACTAATCCAATATCTGATGAATTCTTTCGTATGGTTCTAATGTGCCTTGTTCTCTGAGCTTTGTAAACCAAAGCTCTGATACCAAATGTGACGACCCGCAACCTCCCCGTAAAGGAAAGCGTCGGATAGTTCGAGAACAAACCACAGCAGAACGCATACAGAAGAACGTTTCATTGTATATTACAACAATGCATCAGATTACAAGAATATACAGAGTATAAATGAATATTACACAGAAATATCAGAGATTTAAATTACATTTAAATACATAGCAGCGGAAAATAATACAATACACAACTAGAATGAGATATACGGATACAAAGCTTTCCGGATATCGTTCCAGCTGTAAACCAGGATCCTGTGAATATAAATCTGCAAAACCAAAACTACTAGCTGCCCGTGTCGAAAATAGGGGCACCCAGAGTTTAGGTTAAAACAATAAACTCCAGGTCAGTCATGTGACTGGTGTGAGAACTAAAACAGTTATTAATCTTTATTTCAAATCATTAGGTAAATCAAGGGACCACGCCGTATAACACGGAACGGGTTTCCTCCCAAGAATACCAGTGCATAAAACCAACAGCGCAATGCTAAATAAAGAAAAATGAAGCTGTTATAAGACCCAGGTCCCATCACACAATGCAACGCAGTCGAGGATAGGGTTTTCCCTTATAACAGCCAAAGAATGCTTGATACGTTTAAAACAAATCATTTGATACTATTATAAGTGCATAGTATATAAAACACTTCAAATCATAAGTATCAATCATAGGCGGCATGAGCGCCCCATCCCACTATGTCGCCATATATAGGATATACAATCAAAACCGCAAAGTCTCGTATTTGGAAATTGGGTTTCCATCTATGAACCGAGGCAAAAGATAGTCCTCAACCGATTCGAGACAATCTAGCCCATGTCTCAGGCAAGCGCGCAGGCAAGCCTTGGATCGTCAGGGCCGGTCCACACGGAGTGGATTATTATGCCTGAACAATACGTCTCCCCACCCTATGGGGTGTAAGTCTGGTCCGTCAGCCGACCAGAATGCATTCGGCCGAAACCGATATAACCGAGGCGCCTCGCAACAGCAACAACCACATAAGTCAAACTCGTCAGGGCGTGTAAAACCACTGACGCCACTTCTAGCTAGAAAGAAACGCATGCCCTCCCTGAGGTCCGTCTCCCGTTTTTGGTTCATACCGGGTGTGAAACACGCGAGGTAAACGTTACACAAAGCTACGCCACAAAGGCCGTGCTTTGATCATCACCACAAGACTTTGCTTTTCAACAGAAGCCTCGATCATTTGCATCTTAGCATGCCACACAGGCAAGCCATCCTATGCAACCGATATCAGTCACACAGAATGAAATCCGATGTCAGACACACAGTCCATTTACAAGTCCGTTCTGGGTCTGAACGAAACCGGAGGCACCTAGTACCCCGCATATCCATCGATCTCCAAGTACGTCTGGACGATCACTAACTGTTTCCATCTTCTTGGGTGTACAGCCCAATCAAGATCATCAGTTATCACCCAAACGACGTGAAGACTTCCGGTCTTCGACCATCGTCTTCATCTTCGACTTATCGTCGTATCAGTTATTCAGAATGGGATAAACCCGGTCTTTCCGAATAACTCGCGTATATATTATAAAAGTGTTACACAAACACAACATACGCCTCATTCCAATTCATTAGTCACTAACCGTAAATTAATCAAGAGAATAATTCCCCAAATATTAACCCCGAAGGCCGAAACCAACATCAGATCAATATCCAGAAAACCATTCTGCTTGGCTAACCGCCAGTTAGTTTCTAAATTTCACATTCAAATCTAATTAAAGATTTAACTATCGCCTGGAGCAAAACTGGTGATACTCCATTCTCGATCTTTTCAATCTAATTAAAGATTCATTAAAACTCCACTTAGTTTTAATCTGTGACTGGGTTAAAGAATCAGTGTCATTTAAAACACGGTTCACGATAAACCCAAAGTCACATCCCATTAATTATCGGGTTAAAGAACAAGTGTTATTTAAAACACTGTTCACGATAAACCCAAAAATCAATATCAATTCAATTCCAATTAAATATCATTTAATTGGTACACTTCATTAAATCTAAATAAAAAGATTTAATCTTTTCTCAACTGGGTTCAAGAACAGTGTTAGTGAAGACACCATTCACGACAAACCCAAATCACATTCGATATTCAATACAAGGCTCTGAATAGAAACTATATCGGCCTATATTCAATATCAAATTCTACGATTAACAAATGTCGTATTGGAAATAACGATATACATATATATCTTTCAAATTTCCATAACAACACCTGTAATATCACGAATTCCAACATCGAAATATTCCGAAGACAATTTCGATTCAAATCCACTCCAATGCAATCATTGGAAATTTTGGTTATTTTCAAAACCATTTCAAATTCAATTTATTTATTTAAAAATAAATAGAATTATAATTCTAGTTCAAAACTAGTTCATTTCGATAAAAATCTATTTTTATCTTTTCAAATATGGAGTTTTTCATCCCAAACTTTCACAAATCATTTCTTATGATTTTACACAAATTATTACTATTTTTAATAATTTTATCAAGGCCCGTACGGTCGATTTCCATTAACGGCCATCGAACTGCACTTACAGCGACCTTTTTCGAATTTGATTTGGACGTATCTCCAAATCCAACCGTTAGATTTCAAATTTCTAACATTCATTAGAAAGCTCTTTTCGATACGAACCCAACGGTTCCGGTTTTAGGAGAATCCGACGGTCGGATCTCCCGTAATGTCCGTTTGAAACAAATGATCGAAATTCGCGAACTGCCGCAGCGCGGCGCGTTCTATTCAGGCCATTATATTATATATATAATATATATAATATATATTTCGTCGATTACTATTTAAAACGAATTATATAAATGGTTTTAAATTCGTTTCAAAAGCAATTTCAACTTCCTTTTCAATTCAAATCAAAATTGAATTCTTCTTTATAAATTCGTTTCAAAATTCATTTCTATTCAATTCAAATTTCAATTCAATTTGAATTCATTTCAATTCGCTTTCAATTCCATTTGAATTCGTTTTCAATTCAATTCATTTCGAAATCGTTTTAAAATTCAATTCATTTCGAAATCGTTTTCAATTCAATTCATTTCGAAATCGTTTTCAATTCAATTCATTTCGAAATCGTTTTCAATTCAATTCATTTCGAAATCGTTTTCAATTCAATTTATTTCGAAATCGCTTTCAATTCAATTTGAATTCGTTTTCAATTCATTTCGAAATCGTTTTCAATTCAATTTATTTCGAAATCGTTTTCAATTCAATTCATTTCGAAATCGTTTTCAATTCAATTTATTTCGAAATCGTTTTCAATTCAATTCATTTCGAAATCGTTTTCAATTCAATTTATTTCGAAATCGTTTTCAATTCAATTCATTTCGAAATCGTTTTCAATTCAATTCATTTCGAAATCGTTTTCAATTCAATTCATTTCGAAATCGTTTTCAATTCAATTCATTTCGAAATCGTTTTCAATTCAATTCATTTCGAAATCGTTTTCAATTCAATTCATTTCGAAATCGTTTTCAATTCAATTCATTTCGAAATCGTTTTCAATTCAATTCATTTCGAAATCGTTTTCAATTCAATTCATTTCGAAATCGTTTTCAATTCAATTCATTTCAAAATATTCGATTTCGAAATCACGTTTCAATATTCATTTTAAAATGAATAAAATCGATATAAATATCGTTCACGTCAAAATGGCGTCAATCTAATCCTCACGGCTTCACATATTTCTATTTTCAAATATTCTATTTCAAATATTTCTATTTCAAATATTTCTATTTCAAATATTTCTATTTCAAATATTTCTATTTCAAATATTTCTATTTCAAATATTTCTATTTCAAATATTTCTATTTTTCTCGAAACTGGAATGAGGCCCAATCAATTACCATATAATGTTAATTATATGGATTTTCTACAACACATGTATATATCAACAACGATGAATAATCAACCATCAACCAAAGTGCACTACACTGTATAAGCATCAAATATAGACATTTAACGCTTATAGCAGCTTGTCAATCAATCGATCGACATATTTAATAAATCAGGATGAGTGAACTTCAAATTTCATCCTAACACCCGTGTGGGGTTTCAAACAATCAAACACATATTTTATTTGTGCAGTTAGGCGATGTGTAAAATTTATCGACCCAATCAACGTCATTCAAATAGGTGTACATAAACAAACCGTCTGGTTTGTAAATGAATATTTATTTATTCACATTCACGTTAAAAATTATATTTTTAACGATAACACATTTTATTTTAACATATGAATTTATATTCAGTTCATTCGTTAAATAAAATGCTAATTTTATTTTTCTAACTTATTTTAGAAAATTTCGGCGGCATAACGGCACGATACTAGAAACGGGACAAGGCCTAGCCTTATCCCCGGTCTAGTGAAGGCCCACGCCATTCACACATCAATCAAATCAATTCGTTATGCAAACCACAAACTTTGGAGTAAGGGTCTAACCTAGCCTTACTCCTTCGCCTTATAACGGCGCACGTCTAATCCTAACCAATTTATCGATTCGATTTTTCACACCACAAACCACATTCAAACCAATATCACAATCAATCACCAAACAGTCAAACAAACAAGTCCATGGTCTGTGGACGGGTGTCGGGTGCTACTAAGCACCGTCTGCATCCTAGTATATATATAACTAGAAAAATAAATTGAAAGGTGAGAAATTCTCACTTATAGCTATCCTAGCTCCACGGCTCTTCATTTGCAGAAGTCTTCGTCGTTTCGCCATTTTTGTCACCTTCGTTGTCCGCTTTCACTACATATGTAAAAATCGAATTTTTACTATGTTATTCAATAAATATAAAAATCGAATTTCCATTTCAAAGTTCAATATATAAAAATCGAATTTTTATTTCAAAGTTCAATATATAAAAATCGAATTTTTATTTCAAAGTTCAATATATAAAAATCGAATTTTTATTTCAAAGTTCAATATATAAAAATCGAATTTTTATTTCAAAGTTCAATATATAAAAATCGAATTTTTATTTCAAAGTTCAATATATAAAAATCGAATTTTTATTTCAAAGTTCAATATATAAAAATCGAATTTTTATTTCAAAGTTCAATATATAAAAATCGAATTTTTATTTCAAAGTTCAATATATAAAAATCGAATTTTTATTTCAAAGTTCAATATATAAAAATCGAATTTTTATTTCAAAGTTCAATATATAAAAATCGAATTTTTATTTCAAAGTTTAATAGATAAAAATCGAATTTTTAGTTCGAAGTTCAATAGATAAAAATCGAATTTTTAGTTCGAAGTTCAATAGATAAAAATCGAATTTTTATTTCAAAGTTCAATAGATAAAAATCGAATTTTTAGTTCGAAGTTTAATAGATAAAAATCGAATTTTTAGTTCGAAGTTTAATAGATAAAAATCGAATTTTTAGTTCGAAGTTTAATAAATAAAAAACCTATTTTTAATTCTAAAAATCCCAACTTTATACATCTTAAAAATCCTTTCTTTATATTTTAAAAACATCGCTAACTTTATTTTCAAAAACAACTCATGTCTTGTATTTCAAAAATAATGATATACATATATAAAAGTTAACCAAAAATCAAATCTTTTCGCTTGTTAACAAAATCAATTTCTAAACTTTTCTAAAAAGATATATATATATAAGAAAACTGATTTTATAAATAATGTCATATTAAAAATGCTCACTGTTTTTTTTCTATTTAACTAAAATCAGTTTTTCAATTTTTAATAAAACAGTTTTTAAACATTAATAAAATTTACAGATAAAAGAAAATAAACAAATAAAACAAAACTAAACTTACAGTCTTTGGTCAACAGAGGATAGGGAGAGGGGAGCGAGCATCGGAGGTCGGCGGTGGGCAGCCGCGAGGCGACAGTGGCTTGGGGGCTAGGGTTTCGATTTGCGGTGGTTTGCTGGGCGTGGCGATTTGGGGTTGGGGTCCAGGGGTCGCGAGGCTCGAGCGGGGTTCATCAGAGGATGGGCGCGAGGGGGAGGTGGACTCGGCGGAGGCGGCGGTCGGCTCTGGCAAAGGGTGGCGCCGACAGGAGGAGGGAGGCGCGATTTTCTTTGGGGGTTTTTTTTTTATTTATTTTTATTCGATCTGCAGAAGGGGGGGGGCCAACGTATAAAAGGGAAAGAAGATATATTTTTTTTTTTTTTTTATTATTATTATTATTTTAATTATTTTATTCGAAAAAAGGTTGACCTTTAAATACGAACTCGAAACGAGGCCCACCGCCTGTCGTCCATAGCGTTTCACCCCCATTCCGAACACAATGGGACATGTATCGCAAGCTGATTTGACCGTTTCGATCAGTTTCCTTTGAATTTACATTTAAATCACTATATTGAATTTTAAACGTACATTTCAAATTACCGGGGTCACATACTAACTAGAAAAATTGCAGAAAAATATTTTCTAGCTTCGTATTGACGATACGGTCCTAACAAAACTAGTTTCGTCGAATTCTGAGACCGTTAGAAAAATGGCCAATTTCCAGTCGATTAAAATCAACTGAAACAGGTCAAACGCGTTTTCCTTTGCCACGCTCACATATTGATTCGAAAAATTATGAAATTTGGAATTTAGCAATAACTTGGCACTGCGGATCCAACAAAACTGGTTTCGTCGAAATCCGAGGTCGTTTGCAAAATGTCCATTTTTAAGGGCCTGAATTCCATAGCGACTATTCAGAATTTTCAACTGGACATATCTTTTGATTCCCGATATGAAATCTTGATTTTTCGGATTCGCTGGAAAGATATTCACTATTAGATTCCATTATTTTTGGTTTCACTAAAATCCGGATTGTTTTGCACCCGGTACATTCAATTGAAGTTTGAAATCGAATTATCGAACTACCGCGCCATTTTCAATTCTATTTATAATTATATATAATTATTTATATTCTAACGACGACGCGTATAATATATACGTTCGAATTATATTCAAAATAAATTTATTGTCGATATTATTTAAAATAATTCATTTTAAATAATCAAAATTCGCTAAAATTGCCAAAATAAAATTTTCAAACTGGCCCAGATTTTCCGGGTTGTTACAGAGATCAATCAACACAGAATAAAATCCAATGTTAGACACACATCCATTTACAAGTTTGTTCTGGGTTTGAACGAAACCAGAGGCACCTTATTCCTCGTCCCATGTCCAATATAGGAGAGAGGTCCTCGCATATCCAGTAGATCTCCAAGTACGTTTGAACGATCACCACTTATTACCTTGTATTGGGTGTACGACCCAATCAAGACATCAGTAATCATCCAAATGATGTGAAGACCTCCGGTCTTCAACGACCGTCTTCATCGTCGACTTATTGTCGAATCAGTTATTCAAAATGGGTATAAACCCAGCCTTTCTGAATAACACGCGTATATAATAAACAAGTGCTATAAAAACACAACATATGCCTCATTCCAATTTAGAATATACTTTTATTCAAATATTCTTATACTTTGGGAAAGGTTCCCATTAATTTTATCAAAGATAAATTCTTTAAATTTATTCTTTAATCTTCCTTTGGATACCAGTTCAAACCATATTACGGTAATCATCCAAACAAGTCGGAATTAGCGCACCTTACCGAAGTAATCATTTGTTTAATTTCCCAATCCCAACCTATTCATCCCATGGAGCAAAACTGGTCATACCCCACATCTAACACCATGGTGTTATCGGTAAATTTAATTACCATTTCACGTTCAAATTTAATTAAAGATTTAACTATCGCTAGGAGCAAAACTGGTGATACTCCATTCTCGATCATTTCCCAAATTTGATAATTTAAATTATCAATTCCTTTTTTAATCTAATTAAAAATTCATTAAAACTCCACTTAGTTTTAATCTTCCCAAAAATCAATATTAATGATTATTTAACTTTGGAAACACAAACATGCCGCATTGACAATCTACACCGTATCTGCTGATATATAACCTCTAAGCTCGTACATCTTATAGAAGAGTGTTAAGAAAGAGAATAAATTCTCCGCCACCAAATAGATATATATTTAGCGGAGATCAACCATATAGTTTGAAATACAATGATAGACATGTAATCCTGTCTTTAACTAGGTTAAAGAACTAATGTCATTTAAAAACACAGTTCACAATAAACCCTAATCACATTCCATTAATTATGGAATCTTCACGGAAAAACAAATCAATATATAATTAATATCAATTTCTGTATCCAACTAATGATATAAATGGAATAATGGCAAAGCCTTTTAAATTCCATATGTGTTAGCAGTCTTCCTCCATAGAAGTTCACTTCGATTATTATCAAATCAAATTCCATTCAATTCCAATTTAATATATTATATTGGAAAACTTTACTTTGGAAAATTCCAGTTAAATCTTAATAAAAATATTTATAAATTCCAAAACCCATTTCACGGTAAATCGGATTAAAGAACGAATGTCGTTAAAAACACAGCTCATGATAAACCCGATTCGCATTCCATTTTATTCCAATTAAACGTTAATTAACTGGAATGTAACGACCCATATTTTTACGATATAATAATTTATTTATTTAAATAGTAATTTAGAGATTTAAAGGGTTGTTTAATTAAATAATATTAAATATTTAATTAACATAAACAATAAAATAATATATTAATTTCCGAAATAGTCGGAAATCGTGGAATTCACAATATTATGTGAATTGGATTATTTATAAGATTTAATTCAGTTTAGAATTGAATTATAATAATGAATTTATTATTTAAATGAAGTTGAACGTATAATTTATATTATAATTATAATCGAGCTCGAAATAGCACGGTGGTTCGTAATTTGGCAATTCGAACTTTAAACGAATATACAGAATCCGTTTTAAGTTGGATTTCTGTGAAACAGGAAACGTTCGGAGCTGGTGAAGTATATTTTTCTAATGGAAGAGAAAAATTAGGATTTCTCGTGTAGATTTTGAGTTATGTCCAAATAAAATTTTCAAATAGTTGCTATGAAATCGCTTATAGGCCATAACGGTTATTTAATTTTAAGTAAATATTGGTTTTGTATTTGGACAAATCCTTTTAGCCGTAATTATAATTTAATTTTTAGAATTTTGCTGTAATTTTTATTTTGAAAAATAAGCACTTCTTATGTTGAAGTACTTTACACCTTAAATCTGTATTTTGGGGTTTCACAAAATAAATTATCTTTTCTATTTTATTTTATTTTTGGGATCATTGGGCATTGCTTGGCACAACGGTATTTCCATTTTTGTCCGTAATAGTCCATAAGTAACGGAATTTTGTTACAACAGGGTACGCTGAAACTTTATAACTTAAAAACAAACTAAGTGTTCTTTTTATATGTAAATACACAACTACCATATTTACATATCATCACCATCCTAGAGAGTTTCTTCAATTTAAAAGATATAATACCTAACATGCGAAATACCTTTCTCACATATGCCTACCACTCTACTCCTTTCATCACGTCACACATACCTTGACTAGAGTCATGTCTAAGAAAGAAAACGTACATACCAAAGACCTACCTGCTACCCTACACTCCCTATTTATTAAGCCTAAAGTATAATATATATATTAAAAACAAATATTTCATCTTCCTTAGCACTTAAATAAAAGCATATACTATATATAAAACACACACAAGCAGGGTTTGTTCTCTTTCCTGAAACAAACATGAAGCCGCCATTTTCATTTTTTCCACTTAAAATATTCATTCTTCTTTCCTACGAAAATGCAGTGGGGGAGGTACACCGAACCCATATTTATGAAAAAGGGCAATAGGAACTTTTCATTTGTTTCTCACCAACACATTATGAGTTTACTTCCATTTTACAAAGCTAGTACGTCCTTTTCTTCTCGAGAGCATGCTTGCATCAAAACGCAGGAGCAGTGTGGATTAAGGACGGCGGAGGGTTTGCTGAGTATTTGCTTTTTGGTCTCAGAGTGATTACGTGAAGAAAATGGGAAGACTTGGGGTTGGGTTTACATAGGAGCTCACGACTTTTAGTGATAGGAAGGAGGTTTTCCATGCAAAACAGGCGGGTTACATTTGTGGACCGATGGTTACCTTTGTTTGGCGTGTACACAGCAAATCTAATTTTTCGTATACTATACTAAATACGGTTGGGATGGTGACGAAGGTTCGGCCATGTCATTTTATAGATTGCGTTAATACACTGGAGCAGGAAACCGTTGTTTCACGCGTTGGTTTGGTAGTTCGAGCTCTGATGTTTGGGTTTGGGTTTGGGATAGAAGTGGTTGCGGAGAGAGAAGCAATGGGAGAGCTTCGGCATTATTTTTGGCGCAATCGTGTTGTACAGTATGTGGAAAAATGGATTCGAACGAATGGAATGCAAGGGAGAAATCAGATGGAATAAAAAGGTGCGGCCATGTTATATAATACTGCAGCTCGCATTTTGTCAGGGGAGTGGTTACTTTACTGAGAAGCAGGGGTTGTTTTTGTGTGAAAATGACGTGAAGGAAGGAGTTCTGTTAATGGTGTGAGGAGTTTATGGAGTTTGAGGTTTACTGGAGCATGGTGTCATTTAGTGGGATGTGGGAAGAACGTGGACTTAAAGTTGAGTGGGTACGGGATTGAAATTTCCTGAACACAAGAAGGTGCTGTGGGATCCAAGTACACGACAATGAAATGAAAATTCTAGGAACGTGTTTTTCTGTTTCGTGGATATGGGATGGATTATGTAGTAAAGAAGGAATGAGCAAAGGATACGGCAAGTGTGTTTATTGAGGAGTGCACTGAATAGTGATCGAGGAAGAAGGATTTGGGAGAAAATAAGAATTTAAAAGGGTAATTAAATAATTTATTGAACGCTAATAATGATTAACTCATGTATAATGTGTAAAATCAATAACTTCGTCATACCTTATCAGAATCAGACGAAACAAGATCTATTGGGATCGTATGGACGAAGGCTACGCAATGGAACTGACTGGGTGTGAATTGGAGCTCGTTAAAATTTATAGCGAAATAAATTTTCTGTCTGAATCAACCGACATTTATTGTTATTTAACGATGATCGTCCAATGTGAGTTAAACTCACTAACTCTGCCGGTGTATATTTTTATAAATATAATATAATGTTGATAAATGATGATTGATTACTGTGTGATGATTGTTTTATTGAATTGTTGATTTAATGGTTGAAATTATGGATACCGATATATATATAAATCATTAATCAAATATTGATTCTGTTTATCAGGATATTTCATATTGAAATGAAATTGATGTTATTTATATTGTTTAACATCTGTGGATGTAGGGAAACATGTTGGAGGGATCCAATTGGATTCCTCAATATTTATAATACTATTTGTTTTCATATATTGTGATATATGATGTGATATATAATCTATGATTGATTATGGGTGTGTAGATGATGTTGATCATGGTTATTTGGTATTTTAAATACCATAAGAAATACCGGAATGTGAAAAGGGAATTTTCAATGTGTAAAATAAAAATAATATATTTATAAAATCAAAGAATTTTATGAAAGGAATATTTATAAAATTAAAGAATTTTATAAAAGGAATATTTATAAAATCAAAGAATTTTGTAAATGGAATATTTATAAAATCAAAGAATTTTATAAAAGGGTTATTTATATAGTAAAAAAATAGAAGTATAAAAGGAATATTTATTAAGAAAATAAATAGAATTATAAAAGGAATATTTGTTTAGAAAATAAAAAGGATTATAAAAGGAAATTTATGAGATATAAAAGAATTATGAGAAGATTGTTTAAAGTGAATATTAAATAGAAATCTGTTTTAACAAATATTTGGAGAAGATTAATTTATAAATACCGTTTGATAAATTAAATAAAATATTTATCATTTTGTAAACGGAATATATAAGACTAAATTATATAGAGAAGTAGGAATTGGTTTTAACACTGATATTTTAAATGGAATTTGAGCAGGACATATAAAGGTGATTACAAATGGGATTATAAGTGTTAGAAAAATAAAATTAGATTTTATACGAATAATTCTATAACTAAAAGTATAAATAGAAATTGGATTTGGGATATTGTTTTTAAATACCAAATCAAACTGTTTTGATTGCAAAGAAGAAATATTATTCAAATTTAATGTGAATAAAGGATTTAAGTAAATATTTTGCAAATAAAATATTATAAAGGAATTTGGGGTTTGAATTAGGAATTTAAATGGAATTACTGAAATTAGAAACAGAGTGGAAATTAGTTGAGTTGAATGGCTCTCTGGGTATCGATCTGATGTTGGTTTTGGCCTTCGGGATTTATACTTGGGAAGATGTTCTCTTACTAGTTTACAGTTAGAGACTGATAGAGGTAGGAAGATATTGGTGCGTGAATCAGAAATGGAAACACTTTCCAAAGTTGATAACGTATATTTTCTAATTTTAGAAAATAAAGAATTTATGAATATATGGAAATGATAAATGAGAAAGTGGGAAATGAAATGATGATTGATCAGTAAGATTTCCATTTGGGAATACGACCATTGTTTGTACACATGTTTTCCTTTGATAGTTAAATAACCGACTATCAATTTTTTTGACCATTTTCATTGTCAATACGGAGAGACCGGGATCAGATTTATTATCTGAAAACCACTCCGTATGGCATTAGTGTTGCGAATCAAATATGATTAAGATAATTGAAAACGGAGTTATGCAAGGGCTGTTTAGTAAATCCTAGGTAGAAATTGCCTAAGATGGATTTACAGAATAGTGCCTTCGGGTTGTCCAGTCCCAGGACAACTTGAATGGACGAATGTCTAACAAAGCATATCTGGTAGATTATGTAAGTTGATCGTTTCAAACTTATTTACGTTGGTGGCGGAGGAATTCGTTTCTCTTAGCTTATACCCGTGGTATTTTTAGGGAAATCAATTTGTGATTTGATGGGTATTACGATGTGGCATTCGAAGTAAATGAAGAAATGATCTGTTAAAAGATACATTATGAACTCAAGCCTCATCAACTAGGAAATGATAGAAATCAGGAAGGCAGCATGGCTAAGTGAGTCGTACCCAATTAGGGTATATTGTCATCATTGAGAGAATATTCATATTTGTTACTTCTTTCAATTCTGTATCTCCCGGGAACGTTATGTGGGTATACCAACCATAAGGTGACGATATATTCGGAACATTCAAGCAAAATGAATGGTCGGTTATGTGTGGCCGAGTTACAATATGTTCTTGTTGAACTCCAGTGTATCACTTCTAGAGTACACTGATCGGATAGTGGTTCCATACCTTGTCATAGTTGGAAATCCATTATCCAATAAGAGTCCGCGGTTTTTGATTGTATATTATATATGTGGAGCGTGAGATGAAAGCGTTATACTAGATTGGTATTTACTTATATTAGACATAAGTATAATATCAGAAGACTATTGATTTTAAAAGAATATTTTGGATTATCGTAAGGTAAAAACCATCCGTGTTTATGTGTGGATCGGTCTTACGATTATTCATTCCTTTAAAAGGATTTTAAAAGTTAAACAAATGGTTGGAGTTTGCACACACCAGTCATATGACTGACCCAGAGTTTATTTTGTTTTGTTTTCCCTAATCTACTCTTGGGTGCCCAATTTTGTACAGGCAGTCAAGTAGTCGGGATTTTACATACATAATTGGAAAGCTGGAGCAGTAGGCTTCAGGATTATATATCTATTGTTATTTCCGCTGTGTTGTAAGTGCTGTACTTTGATAATGATATGCATATTCAAGTACAAATTTGTATTTCAAAGTTATGTTATGCAGTATAATTTATTCGTTCCGCTGTGAGGTTCAGGTTTACTCTGATGTTGTAGTTGTTCTTCTTCTGCTATTCTAATTTTCTATCTTATCTATTCTCACCCTCTAACTTCTTTCTATTAACTATCCAATATTTCCGATGCTTGGATAATCGACATTGAGTTTATGTCGATTACCAAGGTCGCAAATTTCCCGGGCCGTTACATGGCAACACTAATAATCTTAATTAAAAGATTTATTATTTTCACACGGGGTTTAAGAACAGTGTTATTTAAGACACCATTCACAACGAACCCAAAATCCAATTCTTTTATTCAATTCCAATTAAACATTAATTAATTGGAAAACTTCACTAAATCTTAATTAGAAGATTTATTCTTTTCTCAACTGGGCTTAAGAACAATGTTAATAAAGACACCATTCACGACGAACCCAAAATCCAATTCAATATTAAATACAAGGCTCTGAATAGAAATTACATCGGCTTATATTCAATATCAAATTCTGAAATCAACGAATATCGTATTAGGAATAACAATATATATATCTTCCAAATTCCTCCACAATAACTATATAACCATGGAATCCAATATCGAAATATTCCGATTGTAATTTCGATTCAAATCCAATCCAATTCATATATTGGAAATTCTGGTTATTTTTAAAACCATTTCAAATCCAATTTGTTTATTTAAAGATATTGGATTACAATTCTAGTTCATAACTAGTTCATCTTGATAAAAATGTATTTTTTATCTTTACAATGGTGTAATATTTCATCCCAATTTTTTCCAAATCATTTATTATGATTTTACACAAAATATCGATATTTTTAATAATTTTATCAAGGCTCGTACAGTCGATTTCCATAAATGGTCATCGAACTGCACTTATAGTGACCTTTTCCAAATTTGATTTGGACATAATTCCAAATCCAACCATTAGATTTCAAATCCCTTATATTCGTTGGAATTCTCTTTTTGATACGAACCCAGTGGTTCCGGTTTTAGGAGAATCCGATATCGGATCTCTCGTAATGTCAATTCGAAGTCAATGGTCAAAATTCTCGAACTGCCGCGGCGTGGCACGTTCTATTCAGACCATTAAATATAATATATATATATATACTATATATTTCGTCAATTTTTATTTAAAACATATTTTATAAATCGTTTTAAAAACGATTTCAACTTCATATTCAATTTTAAATCAAAATTGGATATTCCATATCATTAATATATAAATGATAATATTTTCAAAACATAAGATTTTGAAATCACTTCCTTTTCAATATTCATTATAAAAATGAATAGAATCGATATAAATATCATTCACGTCAAAATGGCATAAATCTAATCAACACTACTTTATATAAGTCCATCCCAAATCAGACATCAAAATCATATTTTGATCCATTACTGAATATTATTTTAAAATATTGGTTATTTTAAAATATTCTTTAATTTAAAATATTCGTTCTTTCCAAATTGGAATTAGATACATTCAATTACCATATAATTTTATTTATACGGATTTCATACACACATGTACACAACAATAATCAAACACAGTCAACCATCATCCAGAGTGCCTTACACAACTGCATAAGCGTTAAATATGAATAATTAATGCTTACAACAGCTTGTCAACCAATTGATTGACATTTGGGACTTATGTACGTCCAATATCATTCCAATACCCGTGCGGGGTTTTCAAGCAACAAACACTGATTATTATTTGTGCAGTTGGGCGATGTGTAAAATATATCGTCCCAATCAATATCAGTCAAATGTGTGTACATAAACAAATCATCGGATTTGTAAATGAATATTTATTTTATTCATATACACGTTAAAAAATTATTTTTTTAACTATAAAATATTTATTTCATCTCATGAATATTTTATGCAGTACATTTATACAATAAAATGATATTTTTATTGTTCTAATTACTTTTAGAAAATTTCGACAGCATAACGGCACGATACTAGAACCAGAATATGTTCTAGCCTTATCCCTCGCTAATGATGGCTCGAGCCATGTACAAACCAAATTATAATCAATTCATTCAACCAAACAACCAAATCCAAACAAATAATCCAATCAACCAAACAAACGTAGTTTCAAACAAAGGTATCGGGTGCTACTAAGCACCGTCTGCATCCTAGTATATATATTTAACTAGAAAATAAATTAAAGTGAGATGTCCTCACCTTTAAGATCAACTACTCCAGTTTAATTCCTAAACTTCTGAACTATTTGGATTTGCTCGAAATTCCAACATAGTCCTTTCCACGCTGTTCATAGTAAAAATCACATTTTTACTATGATGTTTAAATATTTAAAATCCCATTTTTATTTCACTATACATATATAAATCATATTTTTATTTATTCACTTTCAATATAAAAATCATATTTCCATGTAAATATTAAACGCATCTTTATGTAAATAAAAATCGAATCTTTAGGTAAATAAAAATCGAATCTTTATATTAAAAAATTAAATTTGTAACATGCTTCTCATATAATAAAAAATATTTTTTTATATGGTTATCTATATAATAAAAATTATATTTTTAAAATTATGATTTTATTGCATAAAAATCTGATTTTTTTAGAACAATGATATATAAAAAAGAAAACTGAAAATAAAATAGAATTAAATGTTGTTTACCTTTTTTTTCATTTCAGGGGGGCCCACAGTCGTCTTGAGGTGGTGTTTGGCAACGCAGAGGGTGCTGGAGGTTTGTGGGGTGGTGCGTTGGTCGGGGTGTGGGCTGTGGTTGCCGGATTGGGGGAGAGGGGGGTGTTGGAGGGTCGATTGTCAAGGGAAGGGGGTTCACTGAAGTTGGTGATGGCGGTGGGTGGCCGACACTGGGGAGCGGCGACGCTAGGAGGCTGGGCGGCGACGTTGTAGGAGGGTGAGCAGGTATTTATTTTCTCGATTTGGGGTTTGGGAGTTTGAACGAGAAACTGAACGGGGGGGGGGGGGGGTAATATATATATATTATATTTTTTTCTCTTCAGAAAGTTGACTTTTCATCTAAACCCCAAATCGAACCCAACGACTGTCGCCCCTTGCTAATTACTCTCATTCCGAACATAATGCGACATGTATCGTAACCCAATTCGGCTGTTACAATCAGTTTCCGCTAAATATAAATATAAATCATTATATTTTAAATTCAAATGCATATTTTAACTTACAGGGGCCACATACTGACTCCAAAAATTCTAGTAAAATAAATCTAGATAGGTTTTGACAATATGGTCCTAACAAAACTAATTTCATTGAATTTGGAGACTTTTTGAAAAAGGGTCATTTTCCAGTCGATTAAATTCAAACTGAATTGACCAAACGCGTTTAAATTCACCACGCTCACATATTGATTCCAAAGATTATGAAAATTGGAATCTAGCAATAATTTGACATTCTGGATCAAACAAAAGTGGTCTCGTCGAAAACGGACGTCGTTTTCAAAGTCGCTATCTTTAAGGGCTATATATTATATAAAATTCCATAGCGACTATTTTGAATTTTCAACTGGGCACAACTTTTTATTTCCACTATGAAATCTGGATTTTTCACATTCGTTGGAAAGATATTTTCAAAAAGATTTAAATATTCCTGGTTTCACTGAAATCCGGTTTATTTTGAATCATGTACATTCATTTGAAATTTGAAATCGAATTTTCAAACTACCGCGCCATTTTCAATTCCTTTTATAATTAAAATAAATATTTATATTCAAACTTCGATTTAAATAAATTTATATGTTCTAATTCTATTCAAAATAAATTTCTAGTTGTTATTATTTAAAATAAATCATTTTAAATATTCAAAATTCATCAAAATTGCCAAAATAAAAAATTTAAATTGGTTTTGATTTTTCGGTTTGTTACAAATATGCTTTTAAATTCAGGTTGTTGTTATACGCAATTTGATTTGGATTGGATGATGTTGTTTGGTGTGATATATTTCATTTAATTGTATATAATGAAATTATTGAAATTTGTAGATAAACAAAAATATCATTTTTGTTTGTCATCTTAATGTAAGAATTTGTATACAAGTGAAAATATCATTTTTTTGTGATGTTGAAATAGAATTGTCAACTACACAAAAATATAATTTTTATTTGTGATGTTGAAATAGAATAAAATATCATTTTTATTTGTGATGTTGAAATAGAATTGTCAACTACGCAAAAATATCATTTTTACTTGTGATGTTGAAATAGGATTGTCAACTACACAAAAATATCATTTTTATTTCTGATGTGGAAATAGAGTTTTCAACAACACCAAAATATCATCTTTATTTGTTATGTTGAATTAGAGTTGTCAACATAAAAATAATATTTTTATTTGTTATGTTAAAAATAGATTTGTAAACAAATAAAAATATATTTGTTATATTAAAATAGATTTGTAAACAAACGAAAATATCATTTTTATGTTAAATGTTGAAATTAGGAAGGGTAAAACACATAAAAATATCATTTTTATGTTACATGTTTGTGACGACCCAAACTTCCCAGTAAAGGAAATCCCAGATTGCCTTGAGAACAATACACATCAGGACACAAACTGAAGAACATTTTATTGCTAATTACAACAAGTACATCAGAGTACAAGAATATAACAGAGTATGAATACTTATTACATAATAGAAATACAATAATATCAGAGATTTAAATTACATTTAAATAGCAGCGGAAAAATAATACAAATATACAACTGAGAGGAACACACGGATACAGAGCTTTCCGAATACCGCTTCAGCTGTAAACCAGGCTCGTGTAAATATATCTGCAAAAAGCTACTCGACTACTCGTGTGGAAAATTTGGGCACCCGAGTTTGCCAGTGAAGCAAACTACAGGTCAGCCATGGGACTGGTATGAGAAATCTTTCTATACTAACTAACATTATGGCGAATCACAGGACCACGCCGCTAATGCGGAACGGGTTCACTCCATTGGATTGCCAGTGCATAAGATAAAGTAAATCGTTAAACAACGCAATGCTTTTTAGAAAAATGAAACCATTATAAGACCCAAGTCCCATCACACAATGCAACGCAAACCTGAGGATAGGATTTTACCTTATAATGATCAAAAGATGATAGATACGTATAAAACAATATTTGATATTAGCGTGTATATGTTTTAAAAACAATTCAAAGTAAATTTATTAATCCTAGACGGCATGGGTACCATATATCATGTCGCCATACTAGTTCTACAATCAAAACCGCAAGGTCGTATTGGAAGTTGAGTTTCCATCATGAGTCGAGGCTAGGGGCAAGCTCCTCTCCGATTCGAGACACTCTAGCAAATGCCTCAGGATCACACCTATGGGCAACCCTTGGATGCGGTAGGGCCGGTCCCCACCTTACGGTAGTGGATTAGTTATGCCTGAACACATGCTTCCCGGTCCCTTTGGACCTATAGTATGACCACTAACGGCCTATAAATATCTGAGGCGCCTCAAAATCCATCATCCACATAAGTAAAATGTCAGCCAGTTTAAGCAATGACACTACCACTAGCTAGAAATAAATGTGTGCACTCCCTATGGTCCATATCCCGTTTTTGACTCATACCGAGGTGTAAGGCTCGCGAAGTCATGACATGCACAAAGTTATGCCATAATAGGCTATAGTTTGATCATCCTACAAGGCCCTGCTTTTCAACAAAAGCCTTGATCAATTGCATCTTGGCGTGCCACATTGACAATTCACGCCATGCAATCAATCACTATTAATATATACCAAGGTGTTAAGCAAAGAATAAATTCTTCACCACCAATCAGATATACATTTAATAAAAATCAATTTAATTCACAAGGAACGAAATCCAATGTCATACACGCATCCATTTACAAGTCCGTTCCAGTTTGAACGAAATCAGAGACACCTGAGAGGTCCTCTGTGACGGCCCGCCCCGTACCAGCCTGCATTTCCTCCGAAGGTGCGTTGTACACATGCCCAACTAGCACGGGACGGTCGTCAGAAGAAAGGAAAGAAGAGAATTGACTAACAAGAAACCTGTAGAATGTCTCACAGCGCATGGAGTAAAATATAATAATAATAACATACTTGACATAAAATTGGTGAGACAGTGCATAAGCTGATAACTAAAATCAACATCAACATCAACATCAGAGCAGCGGAAATCCAAATACAGCTTATTACAAATTTCCAAATTTACTGTCTCTAAACAAAAGAAAGCTAAAGTAGAAGATACACCACCAATGCCCAAGCAGTGATCTTCAACAACACAGGGAGAATACTATATATATGTATTACGTGGAAACCTCCTGCTCGTCTCTGGATCATCTACCCGTGCATCACCAGCTAACCTGTCTCTAGTATGCTCGTGTGAGCACCTAGAGTAATAAGAGGAGAAATAAAACTCTGGGTCAGGCATAAAGCCTGGTATGAGCGATAAGCATCTAAACAGAACAATAACAGGTATACTGAACCATACCTGAACCTGGACCTGCAACCAAAGAGTTAGTACCACATACCGTAAAGTACTCTAAGGTGCCATAATAAATAGTGTAAAGAATACGGGGGTGGGGTGTGCATGTCATAATGATAACAAAAAAACCATCCATAGCAATCATCCTCACATCTCTCACTCCGTGCGTAAAGCATACGATGTCCACCACTGTCAATCACTAGACCCATCGAAGTAGTGACGGAGTTCGACTTGTACAACTACTGCAACGACCAAACTTACCACATGGAGTCATGACCAAATCTTTACAAATGACCCCACTTCATTGGTTTATAGCCCTTTAGTCGTACCTAGGCCATTTCAGCCCTGAATCCGTTCACATACCTCCCATACATAGTGATCCAAAGTCATAAACATCGACTGCCCCTTGGCACACGTCCCGCAGCAAAGCCCAATCATGAAGTGAACTCATCGGTTCCCAACTGGATCCTGAGCTCCAACTTCCCACATTGGACTTCCTTTGCATCTCGGGTTATTGGTCAATACTGGGTCGGGTCGGATTCTCCTTCTAGCCATCGGTTCGGGTCGGGTCCTCTACTTCGGGTCGGCTCGTAGTCTTCTCCTGTAGCGGTTAGGTTCAGGTCCACAGTGTTGCATCGGTTCGGGTCGGGTATTCCACCTCGGGTCGGGTCGAGTGTCCTCCTCCGGGTCGGGTCGGGTGCCATCTCCCTTCCAGTTCGTGCTTCCACTCCGATCCGCTCCCTCGTTCTTCACGTGCTCCGATCCGATCCCTCCTTCTTCATCTGATCCGATCCTACTCCTTTAGCCGATCTGATCCCTTCGCCTTACTCCAGTCCTAGCCTTTCATCCTTAAGTCGATCCGATCCGAGCCCTTCGTCTTTAAGTTAGTCCGATCCCCAGTTTAACCAACATGGCCTTCCTTTTTGCCAAGCCTCTTGTGTGCTAAATTCTGGTTCGGGTCGGGTTCCTTGCCCAGGTCTCCAATCCGATCCGAGCCCATGTCCGATCCGAGCCCATATCCGATCCGATCTGAAACCCTGCACAACTTTCTGCAACTTTTTCCAGCAACTTGTTTACGCCATTCGACGACGTTTTCGACAAATCTAACTATACTAATCAATCACAAATCATACCAAACAGTCATAGCAACATAACAAACTAACCACAAACACCAAAACAATGAATTTACATGTCAAAATGGATCAAATATACCCAAAACCCCATTTTTCCCTTAAGCATGATTAAATAAGACTAATCATAAGGTTAACGAAAATTAATCAAATCAAACCAAATTTCTAACAAAGGCATAAAATATTATTTAAGAATTTCTAAACATTTTTCCAGAATTTATTAGTGTATAAATTCGCTAATCTTCACTAATTACCCTTAATTAACTGTAATTAGCGCAAAAACGATGCTAATCACTCACCTTTGCCACAAAATAAAACACCAAATCTGAAATACTCTCTGTTTGGGTCGAATTCCTATGTATAGCAGCAGCTCCAACCTTGCTCTGTTGCTATTTGGCCATGATTTGATGTAGTTTAGGATTAATCTTCACTAAAAATGTGTTTTGGAGTGGTTTTAGAGGATGGAAGCCATTACTAGGGTCTCAAGAAGGTTTGTGGCGGCTCAAAACTGAAATGAAAGTGATTTCCTAACCCTAATCTGTCCTCCTACGCCTCTAAACCCGAAATTCCCCTCTGGGCCTAGCTGCTAATCACCCGGTTAAGCCCAATTAAGCTGTTTTTCACCACCTGAAACTTGTTTCAGCCATATCTCCCAAACGGTGAGTCCGTTTGGCTAATGTGACCACTCTACGGAATTGTAAACCATCATCCGAAGCCAATGGAAGTGGTTTCAGGTCAAAATTCCTTTTCAGTCAAAAGTTATGGCCAAAAAAATACCAACTAAGGGTAAAATGGTCATTTAAAAATCGGGAAAAATCATGAACATGGGAAATGACCCCAATAGTCGTCTCCCAAAGTTACATGACCATACGACTTCGTATGTGAAAGAAATAAATATTCTACGGTCCTATGATGCGTAGAATACGGGTCGTTACACTCTTCCCTCCTTAAGAAATTTCGTCCCCGAAATTCCTTAACCCAAAACATACAAAAGATCCCGCATGCCTAACAATCACATACAACAAGCAAACAAGCCTATCCTAGCATGCGGAAAAACTAAATCGAAGTCAAAATCTTACCAGGCAAGGAGTTCTGGGTACGTCTTCCTAATGTTCTCCTCTGTCTCCCAAGTACAATCATTCTCGTCCTCGCCCCACTGAACCTTGACTAGCTTCACCGCCTTCCTTCGAAGTTGCTTCATGTCGTGCTCGACAATACGGGCCGGGTTGCGGTTCCCAACCGCCTCGGGTTCCACTTCGAAGTCCTCTAACTGATCAGGTGAAATAGTCATATCTTGGTCGTGAACGAACTTCCTTAGTTGGGAAACATGAAATACATTGTGAACTCCCGCCATCTTCTCTGGTAAGTCAATTCTGTATGCCAAATTCCCGACTAGTTCAAGAACAGGGAATGGGCCAACAAATCTTGGTGCCAACTTGCCTCTCTTGCCAAATCGTATTACGCTCTTCAACGGAGAAATCTTGGCAAACACCAAGTCACCAATGGAGAATTTTAAGTCTCTTCTCCTCTTATCAGCATAACTCTTCTGGCTATCTTGGGCAGCCTTCATTCGTTGTTGAATGATCTTGATCTTATCTTAAGTTTCCCTCACCACATCTGGTCCAAGCATAAACTTCTCGCCAGTCTCTATCCAACATGATGGTGAGTTGCACGGTCTTCCGTACAAAGCTTCATATGGAGCCATACCGATACTGGATTGGTAGCTATTATTATATGCAAACTCTACTAGATGCAAATGGTCATCCCATGATCCACCAAAATCCAATATACATGCTGATCGTCGCTAATCTATGAATTAGAAAAGCGCGATATTTTAAATAATTACTGCAAGCATACAGGTGTGTAGCATACAGGTCGAACACAGGGAGGTGTTATTAAAAATTATTATCTATTTATTCTTGGGCGAGTTAGACGAAGTTTGGAGTTGTTGTTTTTTTATGTTGTTGAAATTACTCTGAATCTAATCAGTATCAAATTCAACAATTGAAAAGAAAAGGAACAATTACTACAAAAGAGAATAACAACTAGAACAATAATAGAAATTAAAAGTAGGATTCCTGTTGAAACTAATCAACAGTGAATCGCTAACAAGCAGTAATAAAAGACAATAACAATAAGCATTCTACCCAAACCTAATTAGGTAGATAACACAAATTGTTATGAAATTAAAATAACAATAAAACTAGAGAAGAAAAGACTTTTATTAGAACAAAAGAGAATACAGAATAGAAAAATGAATGGCATTTACAATGGGACATCATGTATATTTATAGAGATGTAGACGAAATCCTAATCAAATCAATGACTAATGGCCCTCTTTTCCCAAGAAGTAATATCATATCTCTTGCCTTCCTTGACCAAGCTTGATTGGAAAGCAAATCACGGTTAATATCTTCAGAATCTTCCCTATCTTCCATGTGGCAAATTGATTGATTGATTGATGAGCAGATTGTATGTGATTAATTCTTCCAAACAAGGATACTCATTAGACTCCAAAGGCAACAAGGGTTAAAATCTTCAAAATTGATCTTTTCTTGGCAATATTTCTATCAGAAATTCTTTTAATTGGAAATTGAAAATTGAATGTTCTGAATTGATTTCCATGACTTCTCCTGAAATGTCTATTAGTGAATATCATACATACACATGAATATGTATATATATATAATATAACACTAATTAATATATTCTTCATAGCAAAGGGCCAGTGTGAACGCGTTCTGTTCTTTGGCAAAAAGTGAGCTCGACGGGGATCGAACTCAGGTCTCTCAGTACAAATCTCTATGCAATTACCAGTGAGGTACAACGTCTTTTGTAATTGAGATGACTTTAATACGGGGAAGTAGCTTTTTATCTGTAGTTGGCCTTTAATTTGAAACGAAGGAGGTAGTTCTTGACATCCTATAAAAACACACAAAAGTACCCAAAGTATCATTTATTTATTTGCAAAAGATAAAATATAAGAGCATAAAATAAACACATTTCTATGTTAATCAAATACCCCCACACTTATCTTTTACTCGTCCTCGAGTAAAAAGAAAATGAAAAACTAACTAGATAGGTCGCACTTTCGTAGGAAGCACGATTGCATTGAGCGTATGCAACAAGCCGTTAAACCTCTAGGTGTCCCTAGTAGGACGAGTGGTGTCTCGTGAGGGTTTTCAGCGGATACTACCCACAAAATCCAAATGCAGTATGATATGGTTCTAATGTAACTACATGAATGCAATGGACATATGCAAATAAAAACGAAAAATGAAAACACGACTTAATTCAGGAAAGTGGTACAACAAATTATGTTAATAATTTCTAATCAGTTGATTTTATTTTAGATACCTCGACTTGTCACAAATTTTCAATATAAATCAATTTTCCAAATGTTAAATTCCAGTTTGGCCAGTTAGTTCGGTCGATAACATAGTGCAGCCATGAAATAAATTCTTAGTTTGCTTGGCATAGTTTACAAAGTGGTATTCTAATTTTCTCATGTGTGGCTAGTCAAATCAATAAGGTCAAGAAGTGTTTGGGCATCATCGCTTATTCTTTATAAAATTTTAAAATTAATGTTTAAGTACATACACCTAACTTAGAAGACCAAGGTTTACCACCCATGCACTGCCTCGCGGACTAACGGAGAGTGGGTAAAGAGCTTGGCGGATTGTGCAGGCCGACTTTGACTTTGTCAACAACGTGTCGGTAATCCTTAGGTGTCCAATCTCATAAAATGAGACCAAGATATTCCAACGCTGACATTGCCAACAACGTGTCGGATAGAGCTTGGCGGGTTTGCATAACAATGCTTGATATACAAGCAATGTTGGATACCCTTGGATTAATTATTATTGAAATTATAAGCACAAAATAGAGTTACGCGAATTCAACTTAACACAACTTAGTTTTAAAGATTTGAAAAGCCAATATAAGTATTTTAAGTCCTCCACTTATTTAAACAAAGTCTACAATATAGAATAGATTTCATGGCCATCACCTAAGAATCTCCCTATGTACTGGTTACACTATTATCCCTCAAAATTAAACTTTTTATTATATTTCTTATTCGATCTAAGTTGAGAGAAAAAAATACTATCAACTGGCTAAAAATTGTAAACTTATTTTGTTGTATCAATTGAAAATGAGTCATATTTTTTAAAAAAAAATAAAAAAAATTATGGTATGTTACTACGATATAAAATGTATGATGGTCCTACATGATAAGAAAGAAAAATTAAAGAAAAATCAAAAGAATGCAATGCAGACTCGCCCCACACTTGATTGAGACAGTGTCCCAACTGTCTAAGGCAGAAAAACAAAAATAAAATAAAAAATGAAAAAGAAAAGAACGTGTTCCACCTGATTTCATGGTGGATGATCAGGCTCATGCAGATCGATAGGGTCATCTTCGTCATATTGCTCGAATTCCCAAAATGGTTTCAGTCGTTGACCGTTTACTTTGAAGACTTTTCCATCCCTAGGATTTTCAATTTCAATCGCTCCATGAGGATATACTGTTTTCGCAACATAAGGTCCAGTCCATCGAGATCTGAGTTTTCCTGGAAACAAATGAAGTCTAGAGTCGTATAAAAGAACTTTTTGACCTACGTTGAATTCCTTACGAAGTATGTTTTTGTCGTGTTGGGCTTTGGTTCTTTCTTTGCAGATTTTCGCATTTTCATACGCCTCATTTCTTAATTCCTCTAATTCAGAAATTTGTAACTTCCTTTGGGAATCGGCTTTCTCTAAGTCAAAGTTCAAAAATTTTATGGCCCAAAGAGCACGATGCTCTAGTTCAAGAGGCAAGTGACAGGCCTTTCCGAAGACTAATCGATATGGTGACATCCCTAGATTCGTTTTATAAGCAGTGCGAAAAGCCCAAAGTGCATCAATCAGTTTTACAGACCAATCTTTTCTATTGGAATTCACGGTTTTCTCAAGAATTTGTTTGATTTGTCTATTGGAAACTTCTACTTGTCCACTAGTTTGTGGATGGTAAGGTGTTGACAGCTTGTGTGTGATTGAGTATTTCTTGAGCAAGGACTCAAAAGCACGATTACAGAAATGAGTGCCATTATCGCTAATGATAGCTCGAGGTGTGCCAAAGCGTGAAAAGATGTTTTCTTTGAGGAATTTGAAAACAACCTTGTTGTCGTTGGTTTTGGTCGGAATGGCTTCAACCCATTTTGAGACATAATCTACCGCAAGCAAGATGTAAAGATTCCCAAATGAATTAGGGAATGGTCCCATGAAATCAATGCCCCAAACATCGAATAATTCAATCACTAAAATGGGGTTGAGAGGCATCATGTTTCGCTTAGTGATTCGACCCGTTCTTTGACATCGCTCACATTTAGAGCAAAATTCGAAAGCGTCACGGAAGAGTGTGGGCCAATAAAAACCGCTTTGCAAAACTTTTGCAGCAGTTTTTCTTGCTCCAAAATGACCGCCACAAGCATGGTCATGTGAGAAAGAGAGAATACTTTGGTGTTCATGATCGGGCACACACTTTCGAATGATTTGGTCTGGACAGTATTTGATAAGATATGGGTCGTCCCAATAGAAGTTTCGAACTTTCGAGAGAAATTTTTGTTTATCTTGTTTCGACCATTCAGCGGGCATTTGTTGTGTGACAAGATAATTCACAATGTCAGCGTACCAAGGGGTGTTAGAGATGGAAAGAATTTGTTCGTCAGGAAAATAGTCATCGATTTGGGTGTCGTTAACATTTTCGTGCACAATTCGAGAGAGATGATCAGCTACGACATTTTCAGAACCCTTTTTATCTCATATTTCTATATCAAATTCTTGAAGAAGAAGGATCCAACGAATCAAGCGGGCCTTGGCATCCTTTTTAGAAAGCAAATATCGGAGGGCAGCATGATCAGTGTAAACCATGACTTTGGATCCTATGAGATATGGTCTGAATTTCTCAAGAGCGAAGACAACTGCCAAAAATTCCTTTTCAGTAGTTGAGTAATTCAATTGGGCCTCGTTTAAGGTTTTGCTAGCGTAATAAATGACTCGAGGGAGTTTATCGATACGCTGACCTAAGATGGCTCCAATTGCAAAGTCAGAAGCGTCGCACATAAATTCGAAGGGCTGAGTCCAATCAGGAGGTTGGATGATGGGAGCTGTGGTCAGGATTGACTTAAGAGTTTCAAAAGATGTTTTGCAGTCATTGGAGAATTCGAACTTAACATCTTTGGCAAGTAAATTTGAGAGAGGTTTTGAAATTTTCGAGAACTCCTTAATGAATCTTCTATAGAATCCCGCGTGGCCAAGAAATGAACGAACATCTTTAACAGACTTAGGAGGAGGTAGATTAGCAATCAAATCGATTTTAGATTTATCGACTTCAAGGCCATCTTTGGAGACGACATGACCTAGAACTATCCCCCTTTTAACCATGAAATGACACTTTTCCCAATTAAGCACGAGAGATTTTTCCTTACAACGTTTTAGGACGAGTTCTAAATGAGTGAGGCATTGGGAAAAAGAAGATCCATAGATTGAAAAATCATCCATGAATATTTCTAAGATTTCGTCCACCATATCAGAGAAAATACTCATCATACACCTTTGGAAAGTCGCGGGGGCATTACAAAGACCAAAAGGCATGCGACGATAAGCAAAGGTTCCAAAGGGACAAGTAAAGGTGGTCTTGTGTTGATCCTCTAAAGCAACAGGGATTTGGTTGTAGCCAGAGTATCCATCGAGAAAACAATAGTACTCATGACCCGCTAAGTGTTCGAGCATTTGGTCAATAAAAGGTAAGGGAAAATGGTCTTTTCGTGTGGCTGCGTTGAGCTTTCGATAGTCGATACACACACGCCATTTTGTTTTGATTTTTGTTGGGACAAGCTCATTACTTTCATTTTTGATCACTGTGACTCCAGATTTCTTTGGTACAACTTGTACCGGACTCACCCAGGTACTATCAGAGATGGGATAGATGATGTTATTGTCTAGACATTTGATTATCTCCTCCTTGACCACTTCTCTCATGTTTGGGTTTAATCGCCTTTGAGCCTCACGGATGGGTTTAGCCTCATCAACTAAGTGTATGCGATGTTCCACAATTGACGGGCTAATTCCATTTATATCGCTCAGTTCCCATCCCAAGGCTTCTTTATTTTCCCGCAAAATTTCTAAGAGTTTTTCTTCTTGGTCCTCGGTAAGATCAGAGGCCAAGATTATGGGAAGAGTTTCTGAGGAGTCTAAGTATGCGTACTTAAGGTCTTGTGGCAATGGTTTGAGATCTAACTTAGGATGTTCTTGAGTGTTAACATTGGTTAACATTCCTTGGTCAGAGTCAGAAGACGAAGGATTTATGTCAAGAAATTCATTCAGTTCAGAAATGTATTCAAGTTCGTCGAAATCGGAGTCGAAATGTTCCAGACACATTTTCAAGGCTTCAGAAGTGTCTTTAGAGGTTTCGTCAACTATGGTTTGAATCATATCAATTTCATCGATCTCAATATCCCTAGGTTGTTTGTTGAGATTAAAGATGTTTAGCTCAATGGTCAGGTGCCCGAAGGAAAGTCGAAGTTGACTGTTCCTACAATTAATGACAGCATTTGAGGTTGCTAAGAAGGGGTGTCCTAAAATCAAGGATATTTGAACTTTGGGATTTGAGACAGGATCTATGTCTAAAACTATGAAATCGACAGGGAAGTAAAACTGTTCGATCTGTATCAAGATGTCTTTAATAATTCCCAATGGCTTTTTGACAGACCGATCTGCTAACTGAAGAGTGATGTTTGTTGGTTTAATTTCCCCTAACCCAAGTTGACAATAAACAATATAAGGAAGAAGATTGACACTGGCACCAAGGTCGAGTAGGGCACGAGAAATATGGGTGTTTCCTATTTTGCAATCAATCGTAGGGCAGCCAGGGTCTTTGTACTTGACTGGGGTAAGATTCGAAAGAGCAGAGCTTGTATTCGCAGTTAGAAAGGCAGTTTTTGGAACATTAGTTGCACGTTTTTGTGTGCACAATTCCTTAAGACATTTGGCATATTGAGGAATTTGTTCGATTGTGTCTAAAAGGGGAATGTTCACACGGACTTGTTTGAAAATTTCCAAGATTTTATCGAAATTTGCCGCTTTCTTCTTATTGTTGAGCCTATGGGGAAATGGAGCTATTGGTTTTTCAACTCTGTGATGAGTTTCATCATTCGAGGAAGAAGGTTTATCCAAGGAAATAGAAGGTGGTAAGGTCGTAGAAGATGGTATGTTGGTATTGCCAACATAAATTTTCGAAGGTGGGTCGGGTTTGCCGACACTGGGAGAAGAATTGTTGGGATTGCCAACATTTAAGGAAACTTGAGGTTTAGAGGAATTGGCATTCGAAGCCAATGGGTGATCATCAAGATTAGGGATTGGGGTCGAGTTAGAAGGTTCGTCAGGGTCGCCCACGTTATTATCAACCCTCTTTCCAGATCGAAGGGTTGTAACAACATTGACTGGATTATGGTTTTCGTCCTCACAAGAATTTACAGCACGAGAGTTATATTTTGGATTCACCTCAGGTTGACTCGGCAACTTTCCGTTCTCATTGTTTTTCGCTAGTTCCTTTATCATATTCATCATTTGTTCCATTTTTTTTCTAAACGCACAATTTCTGGTGACGATTGCGAAGATTGAGAGGATTGGTTCGATGCTTGAAAATTAGGGTGCCTATAAGGTTGCTTGGATTGAGATGCTGTTTAAGAGGTTTGAGAAATTGGAGGTGGAGCTTGATAATTTGGGTTGGGAATAAAGGGTTGCACGTGAGATGGGTTAGCTGAATTATTGGGGTTTGACCAAGAAAAATTTGGGTGGTTCCTCCAACCAGGATTGTATGTGGATGAGTAAGGATTATTTTGAGCTATGGCATAGATTATTTTGAGCTATGGCATTAGCTTGGTCCTGAGAGTAATAGTGGGGTAACCCTTCTCCGACTTGAGGAGTTTGATTTTCTAAAGGAATTTGATTTGGGTCCACGACATGCACACCTCTAGTAGAAGTACGAATGGGAACACGAATTGATTCCCATTGCATGTCCTTTTCAGAATAATCTTCTAAGAATTGCCAAGCTTCATCGGCTGTCTTAGACATAAAATCTCCTCCACACATTGATTCTAGTTGAGTTCTAGTCTAATAGTTTAGCCCTTCATATGCAATTTGACATAAGTGATCTTTTAGAATTCCATGATGAGGACAACTATATAATAGCTGGTTGAATCTCTCAAAGTATTTTGAAAAAGTTTCCCCCTCGTTTTGACAAAATTGATTTATCTCGGTTCGGATTTTTAGAGTTTTGTGGAAAGGGAAAAACTTTTTCAAGAATGCAGTGACAAATTCATCCCAACTCCTTATGGAATGTCTTGGAAGAGAATTTAGCCATCTTTTAGCGCTTTCAAGTAGTGCAAATGGGATTAGCCTTAGCTTGATCGATTCGTTAGATAATTGTTGCATTTTTGTTGTGGAAGCATACAATTCAAATTCACTTAGAAATTCATAAGAATTTTCAGACCCAGTAAATTTTGGTACCCCTTGGATAAAAGAATGTTTTAGCTCAAAATTGTTTCCTTCAGCTGGTGGGAACACAATGACAGATGGTTGAACGGTCCTAGTAGGATAACATCGATCACGAAGAGACAAGGGTCTATCCATTTGGATATTGAGATTTTGAAAATTTTGATTTATTTGATTTTGATCTCCAAAGTTTGGAAAGTTTTGATTCACTCGATTTTGATCCAATTCGGTTGGAAAATTTTGGTTGATTCGAGAACCCCTAGGAGAATTTTGTTGGCTAACACTTTTTTCACTCATTGTTGTTAAATGCAAGCACAGAAATTAGCTACAGTGAAATTTTCTGTCCTTATTGGCTCCTAACCCAAAATTATAAAGTGACGCGTTTGATTACTTAGACCAAAAGATTTCTCAGTCTGTTAACGTACAGGAGTTATCGGTGCACCAGGAATCACCCTAGCAATGCAGCCGAAGGTTTAAGTACCTTCAGAGTTACAACCGATATAATATTTACGAATCACCGTAATATTTATAAACGTTTATTTCTCTGCCGTAGTCTAGACACCAAGAAATAATTCGTTCCAAATGAATCAACTATCACAATACAATTAAGCCCTAGATGAGCCCGTGACTCCCTTAAGTCCAACGTCTAACCGTTATTATTAGTTAGATTCTACGATGAAATGCAATTTGTGGGCTAAGGAAAGGGTGATGAAATCCCTCACCTTATGTGAATTGGGGTATTGCCCTTAACAAAATGAGTAAAAAGTGCAGAAATAACAACAATCACACAATTTAATTGCACAAATTAAAAATTTACATTCAAGCCGCTGCCCCTGCAGAATTTTTTTACAACAATTGTCTATATTTTTTTTCTTTTGCAGCAGAGCACCTGTAGAGTTTTAAATTTTTCTCACCTTGATCGGCAGTCCTCCAGTGAAATTGGGTAGCGCTAGCGCGTTCACACCCCACTTGGTGTGCAACCGCTCCAACAATTCAACTTCAACTATTTGCAATTGTTTGACTTTTGAATTTCTCCACTTCGGTCTTGCTTGTTTTCCTTCCTTCGCTTGATCTTGATTTTGATTTCTTTTTTTTTTTTTAAGAAATTGTTAAAACAAGGAAAGAGATTAAGGAAAAAAAGGAATAGAAGACAAAACTAGTAAGATATTTTTTTCTTGTTTTTGGAGATTGCAATGTCAATAAATAACGTCAAATCTGCCAATCAAGAGTTTTTTCAGAAAAAATGGAAAGGAATAGTATTAGAATAAAATAAATCTAAAGTAAAAGGAAACAAAATAAATGAAAAAAGAAAGAGGGAAGGATATTCTATTGAAAACATGGAACGAAAAAGCAAAAGGAAAGAGTTGTTTTTATTTATTAATATGTTGAAAAGAAGAAAGAATTTGTAAAAGAAGAGAATGGGATTGAGAAATAAAAAGGAAAGAAATAGATGAAAATTGGTAACTTTTTTCCTTTTAAAATTTGTAAAATGAAGAAAAGGGGTGTATAAAAAATAGGAAAGGAAATGAAGGAAAGAAACTGAAAAATTGGTAAGAAATTAAAAGAAAAAGTGGCAAATTTTTTTTTTATATAAAAGGAAAGCAATGAGAGAAAATAGCAAGCAAATTAAAGATGTGAAAACTAAAAAGGTGATTGCAAAATGGAAAGAAATTTGGGTAATGGAATTATTCAGCAACAATGAGAAAATTTAGAAAGAAATTTGTTTTTTTAAAAGGGTTAGAGATTTGCAACATAAGGAGATTTATGAGAAGAAATTATAAGAAAATGGCAAGAATTTGTACAATGGGAAGAATTTAATGACAAAAAATTTCTTTTTTTTTTTTCTGATTTGTAAAAGAAGAAAGAGAATGTAGAAGATTGGGAAAAGAAATGGAAAGATGGAAAGAAATAAAGCAAAAATTGAAAGGTTTTTTTTTCCTTTAGAATTGACAAAAAGGAAGAATTTATAAAAGAAAACAAGGAGATTGAGAAATAAAAAGGAAATAAACAAATGAAAGAAAAAAAAGGAAGTAAGGTCAAGAAAATTTGGCAAGTTCTTCTTTTTTATTTGCCTAAAGTAGGAATAAATTCGCAAGAGGGAACAAACAAATGTAAAAATTGGGAAGGAAGGAATAGATGAGATTAAAGAAAAGAAACTAAGAGACAAAAGTGGCAAGAAATTTTTTTCTCTTCTCTTGTTTAGATGATTCTAGCACCAATGTTTGATACAAAATCAACTAATAAAGAGATTTTTTTAGCAAAACAAAAACAAAAACAAAAATAAAAACTAATACGAATCAGATATTAAATAAACAATAAAATTTAATCGTTACCTCCCCGGCAACGGCGCCAAAAACTTGATCCTCGCTAATCTATGAATTAGAAAAGCGCGATATTTTAAATAATTACTGCAAGCATACAGGTGTGTAGCATACAGGTCAAACACAGGAAGGTGTTATTAAAAATTATTATCTATTTATTCTTGGGCGAGTTAGACGAAGTTTGGAGTTGTTGTTTTTTTATGTTGTTAAAATTACTCTGAATCTAATCAGTATCAAATTCAACAATTGAAAAGAAAAGGAACAATTACTAGAAAAAGAGAATAACAACTAGAACAATAATAGAAATTAAAAGTAGGATTCCTGTTGAAACTAATCAATAGTGAATCGCTAACAAGCAGTAATAAAAGACAATAACAATATGCATTCTACCCAAACCTAATTAGGTAGATAACACAAATTGTTATGAAATTAAAATAACAATAAAACTAGAGAAGAAAAGACTTTTATTAGAACAAAAGAGAATACAGAATAGAAAAATGAATGGCATTTACAATGGGACATCATGTATATTTATAGAGATGTAGACCAAATCCTAATCAAATCAATGACTAAATGGTCCTCTTTTCCTAAGAAGTAATATCATATCTCTTGCCTTCCTTGACCAAGCTTGATTGGAAAGCAAATCACGGTGAATATCTTCCAAATCTTCCCTATCTTCCTTGTGGCAAATTGATTGATGAGCCGATTGTATGTGATTAATTCTTCCAAACAAGGATACTCATTAAACTCCAAAGGCAACAAGGGATAAAATCTTCAAAATTGATCTTTTCTTGGCAATATTTCTATCAGAAATTCTTTTAATTGGAAATTGAAAAATGAATGTTCTGAATTGATTTCCATGACTACTCATGAAATGTCTATTAGTGAATATCATACATACACATGAATATGTATATATATAATATAACACTAATTAATATATTCTTCATAGCAAAGGGCCAGTGTGAACGCGTTCTGTTCTTTGGCAAAAAGTGAGCTCGACGGGGATCGAACTCAGGTCTCTCAGTACAAATCTCTATGCAATTACCAGTGAGCTACAACGTCTTTTGTAATTGAGATGACTTTAATACGGGGAAGTAGCTTTTTATCTGTAGTTGGCCTTTAATTTGAAACGAAGGAGGCATTTCTTGACATCCTGTAAAAACACACAAAAGTACCCAAAGTATCATTTATTTATTTGCAAAGATAAAATATAAGAGCATAAAATAAACACATTTCTATGTTAATCACATGCTCTCAAGAGATCTTCCAAAATACGATTCACCCTCTCCGTCTGACCGTCGATCTGAGGATGATATGCGGTACTGAGATGTAACTCTGACCCTAGAGCCTATTGTAAGCTCTTCCAAAACCAACTAGTGAACAACGGGTCTCGGTCACTCACAATGCTTTTAGGTACTCCATGAAATCTCACTACCCACTTCATATACAATTCTGCTGACTTAGTTGCCGTTCTGGTCGATTTGACTGGTATGAATCTTGTACTCTTAGTCAATCGATCCACGATTACCCAAATGCTATCATGTCCCGATCTAGTCCTTGGTAAACCATCGATGAAATCCATCGAGACTTGCTCCCATTTCCATTCGAGAAGTTCTAATGGTTGTAACAATCCACTAGGCTTCTTTTTCTCAGCTTTAACTAGCTGGCAATTCATGCACTTGGATATAAACTTCCCAATGTCTCTTTTCATCCCTTCCCAGTAGCGGGTCTGCTTCATATCTCGATACATCTTGTTACCACCGGGGTGTATAGTCAGTTTTGAGTGATGACATTCTCTAAGCACTTCATCTCTCAATCCATTGACATTGGGTACAACAATCTTTCCATTCTTTCTAAGCCATCCATCTCGATCAAGCCCATACTTGCTCATCTCCTCATCGATACCCATCTCTAACTTGGAGATGATTTCCAATAGGTTAGGATCGTCCCTCTGATAAGAGCCGATCCGCTCAATCAAAGTGGGTCTAATCGTCAAACTTGCTAACATTTCTGGATCCAATTCGCACTTTGGTCTGAAATCATACCCAGCGATGTACTCCAGTTGCTTCCATTCAAGAAACATAACCCCTAAACTGGTATGTCTCCTACTCAATGCATCAGCCACCGCATTGCCCTTTCCTAGTGTATATGCGATGTCAAAATCATAGGAAGCCAAGAATTCTAACCACCTTTGTTGCCGGAGATTTAAATCCTTCTGGGAGAAGAGATACTTCAACGACTTATGATCTGTAAACATCTCAAATCTTTCTCCCAAGAGATAGTGTCTCCACATCTTCAACGCGAACACGATCGCTGCCAATTCCAAATCATGGGTAGGGTATCTTCTCTCGTGCGGTTTCAATTGCCGGCTTGCATAAGCTACAACCCTACCGCCTTGCATCAATACAGCACCCAGTCCGGTACCACAGGCATCCGTGTATACTGTCATCTCTTCATTCCCCTTAGGAATGACTAACACTGGTGCGCTTGTCAACTTGTCCTTTAGACTCTTGAATGCATTCTCGCACCTTTCATCCCAGACAAAAGCTTGGTTCTTCTTGGTCAACTGGGTCAATGGTGCTGCTATCTTGGAGAAACCTTGGATAAACTTACGATAATATCCAGCTAATCCCAAGAAACTTCTTACATCTGTTGCATTCTTGGGCGTAGGCCAATCCTGTACCATAGCCACCTTCGTTGGGTCCACGACAATACCATTCTCTGAAACAACATGGCCCAAGATCCTCACTTCCCTCTTCCAGAAGTGACACTTAGAAGACTTTGCTTTCAATTGGTGCTTTCTCAACACCTCCATCACTATTCTTAAATGTTCCTTGTGTTCTTCCTCTGTCCTCGAGTAGACCAAAATATCATCAACGAACACAAGGACAAACTTATTCAACTGATCTCTGAATACTCTATTCATAAGATCCACAAAATATGCTGGGGCATTGGTCAGCCCAAATGGCATGACCAACCACTCATAAAATCCAGACGGTGTCCGAAATGTTGTTTTAGCTATACGCTCAGCTTCCACTCTAAGCTGATGAAAACCTGTCGTGAGATCCAACTGAGAAAATACTCTCGTGCCACTCAACTGGTCGAACAAATCATCTATCCGGGGTAGAGGATACTTGTTCTTCCTCGTTACATTATTCAACTCGCGGTAGTCTACACACAAACGAAGGGAACCATCCACCTTGGTAGCAAACACAATTGGTGCTCCCCATTCAGAAACACTCCTTCTGATAAATCCTTTCTTCAAAAGATCGCTGACTTGCACCTCGAGCTCTCGCTGCTCCCTTGGTGCCATACGACGAAGTGGCATCACTATAGGTCTGGCATCTTTTACCAAATCAATACGGAAATCAATCTCTCGGTGTGGTGGAAGCCTGGTCACTTCTTCGAAAACATCCGGATACTGGCGAACCACGGGCAAACCTGACAACTCACTATGCGGAATGTCGAGGGAGTTTAGAAAACTAGCCAATACCCCCTCACTGGGTAGACCACCAAACACTATCCTCCGCCCATCATCCGCTCTAGCTGTCACCAAAAAGCCCTCACAGTCTACCACCACCCCGTATCTTCGGAGCCAACCTACTCCCAAAATAATGCCAAACCCAGTAAAGCCCAAAACAAAGCAATCACAAACAAACATGCATCCATGACTCGATAAGACCACATTACGACAAATCATGCTAAGGCTAGTCGAACCACCAATCGGGTTCGTCACTACTAAAGGTCTATCGACAATCTCGTGCTCCAATCCCAACCTACCTACCAGGTCACTAGATATGAAAGAACTAGAAGCTCCGGTATCAAACAAAACTCTAACAGGAACATCATAAACAGAAAGCATACCTTGAATGACGACATTCTTTCCCTTCTCCACCACAGTTGGGGCATTCGATGAAGAAGGAATAGCATTAAGGGCGTAGGCTTTCACCATTTGCTTACGGCTTTGGCTCATCTGCGGATGCAACCTCAGTCTTCAGCTTACGGTAGAGGCTTTCTGATCTCAATGCTTTCCCCACAATCGATTCAAACGTCTCATCGATGTGCTTAATAAGCCTTCCCCCCAAGTACTGATCCAAACCAGTTATGAATTTCTCATTCTTCTTCTCGGCAGTATCAATGAGAGATAACCCATATTTTGACAAAGTGTCGAATTCAGCAATATACTCCGAGACAGCTCTGCCATTCTGCTTGAGCTCCAAGAATTTCTTAAACAGCACTGACTTCTGAGCAGCCGGAATGAACTTCTCGCTAAAGCGAGCCTTAAACTGCTCCCAAGTAATCTGATCTTCGGGAGTAGCTGCCTTTATAGAATTCCACCAATTCATTGCCCGCCCTTGCAGCTGATAGGACGCTAGCTTTCTCTTCATCGCATCCTCGATGCCCAAATCCTCGAAGATACGTTCGCAACTATCCAACCAATCCTGAACATCCATGGCCGACTCCGTTCCGTGAAACGGCTTCCCACCAAGGCTTGTATAATCCTTATTTAGCTTGGCGAAGTCAACCCTCGGCGCCTGCACTATTGGACCACCACCATTTCCACCATTGGGAACTGCCCTCTGCACATCCCTAAGCATCTCCCTCATGAGGTCAATAAACATCGTCCGCATGTCAGCAGCATTCCCATTATTGGCCCCTCTACCGGTACCTCTAACATATCGGCTCATCGTCAATCTGTAAAGGGAAACGATTAACGACCCCATAGTGGTGCTAGTGCAGCACGACTTCATTCTTATACTACTAATAGTATATATATAGCTTTTAAAAACCAAAATAATCACAAATACGCTCTCTCGTATACGTATATTATCTCTCCCTGATAACTTCCCTAGGTTAACTACGCAACCTAGAGCTCTGATACCAAGTGTGACGGCTCGCCCCGTACCAGCATGCATTTCCTCCGAAGGTGCGCTGTACACATGCCCAACTAGCACGGGATGGTCGTCGGAAGAAAGGAAAGAAGAGAATTGACTAACAAGAAACCTGTAGAATGTCTCACAGCGCATGGAGTAAAATATAATAATAATAACATACTTGACATAAAACAGGTGAGACAGTGCATAAGCTGATAACTAAAATCAACATCAACATCAGAGCAGCGGAAATCCAAATACAGCTTATTACAACTTTCCAAATTTACTGTCTCTAAACAAAAGAAAGCTAAAGTAGAAGATACACCACCAATGCCCAAGCAGTTATCTTCAACAACACAGGGAGAATACTGTATATATGTATTACGTGGAAGCCTCCGGCTCGTCTCCGGATCATCTACCCGTGCATCGCCAGCTAACATGTCTCTAGTCTGCTCGTGTGAGCACCCAGAGTAATAAGAGGGGACATAAAACTCTGGGTCAGACATAAAGCCTGGTATGAGCGATAAGCATCTAAACAGAACAATAACGGGTATACTAAACCATACCTGAACCTGGACCTGCAACCAAAGAGTTAGTACCACATACCGTACAGTACTCTGAGGTGCCATAATAAATAGTGTAAAGAATACGGGGGTGGGGTGTGCATGTCATAATGATAACAAACAAACCATCCATAGCAATCATCCTCACATCTCTCACTCCGTGCGTAAAGCATACGATGTCAACCACTGTCAATCACTAGAACCATCGAAGTAGTGACGGAGTTCGACTTGTACAACTACTGCTACGACCAAGCTTACCACATGGAGTCATGACCAAATCTTTACAAATGACCCCACTTCATTGGTTTATAGCCCTTTAGTCGTACCTAGGCCATTTCATCCCTGAATCCGTTCACATACATCCCATACATAGTGATCCAAAGTCATAAACATCGACTGCCTTTTGGCACACGCCCCGCAGCAAAGCCCAATCATGAAGTGAACTCATCGGTTCCCAACTGGATCCTGAGCTCTAACTTCCCACATTGGACTACCTTTGCATCTCGGGTTATTGGTCAATACTGGGTCGGGTCGGGTTCTCCTTCTAGCCATCGGTTCGGGTCAGGTCCTCTACTTCGGGTCGGTTCGTAGTCTTCTCCTGTAGCGGTTCGGTTCGAGTCCACAGCGTCGCATCGGTTCGGGTCGGGTATTCCACCTCGGGTCGGGTCGAGTGTCCTCCTCCGGGTCGGGTCGGGTGCCATCTCCCTTCCAGTTCGTGCTTCCACTCCGATCCTCTCCCTCGTTCTTCACGTGCTCCGATCCGATCCCTCCTTCTTCATTTGATCTGATCCTACTCCTTTAGCCGATCTGATCCCTTCGCCTTACTCCAGTCCTAGCCTTTCATCCTTAAGTCGATCCGATCCGAGCCCTTCGCCTTTAAGTTAGTCCGATCCCCAGCTTAACCAACATGGCCTTCCTTTTTGCCAAGCCTCTTGTGTGCCAGATTCCGGTTCGGGTCGGGTTCCTTGCCCAGGTCTCTAATCCGATCCGAGCCCATATCCGATCCGATCCGAAACCCTGCACAACTTTCTGCAACTTTTTCCAGCAATTTGTTTACGCCATTCGACGACGTTTTCGACAAATCTAACTATACTAATCAATCACAAATCATCCCAAACAGTCATAGTAACATAACAAACTAACCGCAAACACCAAAACAATGAATTTACATGTCAAAATGGATCAAATATACCCAAAACCCCATTTTTCCCTTAAGCATGATTAAATAAGACTAATCATAAGGTTAACGAAAATTAATCAAATCGAACCAAATTTCTAACAGAGGCATAAAATATTATTTAAGAATTTCTAAACATTTTTCCAGAATTTATTAGTGTATAAATTCGCTAATCTTCACTAATTACCCTTAATTAACTGTAATTAGTGCAAAAACGATGCTAATCACTCACCTTTGCCACAAAATAAAACACCAAATCTGAAATACTCTCTGTTCGGGTCGAATTCCTATGTATAGCAGCAGCTCCAACGTTGATCTGTTGCTATTTGGCCATGATTTGATGTAGTTTAGGATTAATCTTCACTAAAAATGTGTTTTGGAGTGGTTTTAGAGGATGGAAGCCATTACTAGGGTCTCAAGAAGGTTTGTGGCGGCTCAAAACTGAAATGAAAGTGATTTCCTAACCCTAATCAGTCCTCCTATGCCTCTAAACCGAAATTCCCCTCTGGGCCTAGCTGCTAATCACCCGGTTAAGCCCAATTAAGCTGTTTTTCACCACCTGAAACTTGTTTCGGTCATATCTCCCAAACGGTGAGTCCGTTTGGCTAATGTGACCACTCTACGGAATTGTAAACCATCATCCGAAGCCAATGGAAGTAGTTTCAGGTCAAAATTTCTTTCCAGTCAAAAGTTATGGCCAAAACAGTACCAACTAAGGGTAAAATGGTCATTTAAAAATCGGGAAAAATCATGAACATGGGAAATGACCCCAATAGTCGTCTCCCAAAGTTACATGACCATATGACTTCGTATGTGAAAGAAATAAATATTCTATGGTCCTATGATGCGTAGAATACGGATCGTTACATCCTCGCATATCTGAAACAATCAACAATAGTCCGGACGGCTACCACTGATGCCGCTTCAAGGTAGCTACTCCCATCATGGGTCTCAGTAGCAACACATCCATTCGATGTGAAGATCATCGGTCTTCAACCACCGTCTTCATCTTCGACTCTTTATTGTCGTAGTAATTATTCGGAATGGGTTAAACCCGGTCTTTCCAAATAACTCGCGTATTTTTATAATAAAAATCAAGTACTATAAAAACACATCCAACGCCATATTCCAAATCAGAATATTATTTTAAATAAAATATTCACATTATCTTATCAAAGATAAATTCTTTAACTTTGTACTTAAATCTTTCTTTTAAAAGGTTTATTAAAACCTCAATTTGGTTTTAGATATCAAAAATCATTATTCAATGATTATTTAAATTTAAGAAATTAATCTTATGTAGTATCGGCAAAGCCTCTTAAATTCCATATGTAGTATCGGTCTTCTTTTACAGAAGCTTATCTCGGTTATAATTAATTCGAATTCTATTCAATTCCTATTTAATATATTAAATTGGAAATCTTTACTTTTGGAAAATTCTCATTTAAATCTTAATAAAAGATTTATAAATTCCAAATCTTATTTTAACCGTCGGTTTGGTTAAAGAACACATGTCACTTAAAAACACGGTTCACAATAAACCCAACTCACATTTCATCTTATTTCAATTACTAAATAAAATTGAAAACTTTAATAATCTAAATTAAAAGATTATTCTTTTCATACGGGGTTTAAGAACAGTGTTATTTAAGACACTATTCACGACAAACCCAAATCCCAATTTATTCAATTTAACTTCAATTAAATATTAACGAATTGGAAGTCTTCATTAAATCTAAATTTAATGATTAATTCTAGTTAATAACTAGTTCATTTCAATAAAAGATATTTTCCTAAAATATATTCTTTTTCTAAAATATTTTCTAAAATATTCTTTTTCTAGAATATTCTTTATTGGAATGTGACCCAATCAACAACCATATATTGCATGAAATCAACGATTATGATAAATAATTATCAAGTCATCCAAATAACACCCAAAGTGCATTCTACACTAAATATTGGGACTAGTGTAGATCAAATAACATCCCAACACCCTTGTGGGGTTTCATCCAACAATCAAATAATAAATTATTTGTGCACTTGGGCGAGGTGTGAAAATTATCGTCCCAATCACATAAACAAGTCGGATGACTTGTAAATGGAAGTGTAATATTCAGTATGAATATATTAACATTATATTAACACATCAAGCATTTCACATCATAGACATATATTTAAATTCTTTTTATTGTGAACAAATGACAATAAAAATCTAGTCTTTTTAATTCAATTCTTTTTATTGTTAACAAAGGACAATAAAATCTTAACTCTTATTTATTTACCAAAATGTATATTTTTGGTCTCATTCATTTTTAAATGACAAAATGAATATTTTACTTCATTCCTTTTTTAAATGACAAAAGTGTCCATTACTAATTCATTCTTTTTAATGTATAAAAATATACATTTTTGACTCCTTCTTAATGTATGAAAATATACATTTTTACTCATTCTTTTTAATGTACGAAAATAATTATTTTGGTTGAACTCTTTTTAACGACCAAAAATATTCATTTTCATTTGATCCTTTTTAATATATAAAAATGTTATTCTTGTTTCAATGGTCATGTTTTGACACAAAAGTGATATTTATCTCACTAACATGTTTTGACAAAATGTTATTCTTATATAATTCTTATTTAATGGCCAAAATGGGATTTTTGTAAAATCCTCATTAAGTGACAAAAATGTATGTTTTTGTCAAACTCTTTTTAATACACTAAAATGTTCATTTTTGTCTAATTCCTTTTAAGGTACAAAAATGTTCATTTTTGGTCTAACTCTTTTCAATGTGTCAAAATGAACGGTTTTAATTCATTCTTTTTCAAAGTGACAAAAATGGATGAAATACTTCATTCTCTTCAAAGTGCCAAAATGTATGGTTTTAATTCATTCTTTTTCAAAGTGACAAAAATGATAATTTTGTCTAATTCTTTTAATGTAACTTTTCTAATAAAGATGACATTTTTATTCTAATTAACTTTTCTGACAAAAGTATTTTTACTTCATTCTTTATAATGAAAAATGTCCTTTTATCCTATATTAACATTTCTAATGAAATTTTTTATTTTATTCTATATTAACATTTCCAATGAAAAAATGTTATTTTATTCTATATTAACATTTCTAATGAAAAATGTTATTTTGTTCTATATAATCTAATTAACCAAAATGTTAATTTTGTCCAATCTAATCTAATTAACAAAATATGTTAATCTTGTTCTTTATAATCTAATTAACAAAAAATGTTAATTTTGTTCTTTATAATCTAATTAACAAAAAATGTTAATTTTGTTCTTTTTATTTACAAACAAATTTTAATTTAAAAATGTTATTTTTATTTGCAAAACATACTTCAAATAAAAAGGTTGTTTTTATTTTCACTAATCATATTTGACTAAAAATATGTTATTCTTTTCACTTATCATATTTGACTAAAAATATGTTATTCTCTTTTTTTTTCTAACCAATTTCTAATCAAAAATGTTAATTTTGATTTGCATAACACATTCCAAATAAAATGTTGTTTTTTTTATTTCATTCTCTTTAAAAGTGACAAAATATCTCTTTTTTTTATTTGCAAAAATGATGATTTGTTTATTAGCTTTTAAAGCAAACAAAATAATGATTTTGTTTATTTACTTCTAATGTAAACAAAATGAGAATTTTGTTTATTTACTTTTCAATGTAAACAAAAATGATAATTTTGTTTAGACAAGTCAAAGGTGACAAAATTACAATATAAATGTAATATTAAATTTAGGTTCATTTCAGTACCATAAAGATGTAATCTTTATTTTCTAATCCTTTCATTGTAACAAAATGACAATAAAAATATAATCTTTTATGATGTTAGTTTATTTTCAACTAACATGCCTCAAACAAAATGAATATTTTGTTCTAATGTACATTCATAAAAAAAATTGTTGTCTTATTGTAAATATAACTAATCAAAAATGACAATCTCGTTTTGCCAATAATTCCGTCTCGACAAAACACTAAAAACCATATTCCTATGTTAACATCATTGATCTAACAACATATGAGCATCGCAAATCAATCACAACAACAAACAAACTTCAATCCACAAATCACAGATCTGGTTTTTATCACATACATACTTCGATTTCAAATGGAAAGGAAATAATAATTTAATTAATTATTAAAAGAGAAATCTCACATTGCTTTGTAGCGGATCTAAAATTCTAATCAGTTCAGAATTGGTTCCAATCAGTTCCATCACGTAGTTCTGAATTTTCTGATTCCAACGCAATTAACGGTTCGCAAAAAGGACCTCGTATGAGAGAGATATGGGTTTTTAAAACCTTAGATAATTAAACGAGAAGTTAATTATATTAATTAATTACATTATCCCTTTAATCCCCTTACTCCTTCTTCTTCAGTTACGAGAACCCATCTCGTTCAAAATTATAACCGACGACGCTTCCCCCTAGACACCGCCGTACCACCATCCGACGTGTCCACGCCCTCCGCCTCTACGTGCGCCGCCACCAGCTGAAGACCCGACCAACTCGTACCTCCCTGTTGCCTGAAATCGAACCCAAAACCCGCAACTCCTAGCGCCATTTCAAGCCTCCACAACGACTTAGACCCGATCACCACCGTTGAATACTCTGACCTCGCCATGCTCTTCGATGTGGTAGAGGAAAGCTTCGGGATTTAGTATGAGGATTGGGAGAAAAGGAGAGATCAAAATCGAAAGAACGGGGCCATTGATTCAATACTGGCGGCGGCTACGTAATAGAATTAGGGCTTGGTATAGTACGGAGTATTTATACCAAATTTATATGTATGTTGCTACAAACTTCAAATCAAACCCAACGAGTGTCGCCCTTAGCTAATAACCCCGTCCCGGACACAATGGAACATGTTTCGTAACCCAGTTCGGCTGTTACGATATGTTTTTATTTAAATTTAATTATAAATCTTTTAATAATTAAATTCAAAATAATATTTTAAATTACCGGGGCCACATACGACCACTAAAAATTACAAAAAAATTATTTCTAGTTATGTTTTGACGATACGGTTCTAACAAAACTAATTTCGTCGAATTCTGAGACTGTTTGAAAAATGGCTATTTTCTAATCTATTAAATTTGAATGAAATGGTCAAAACACGTTTTCCTTTGCCACGCTCACGTATTAACTCGGAAAATTCTAGAAAATTAAACTTAACAATAATTTGACATTCCGGTTCCAACAAAAGTGGTTTCGTCGAAAACCGAGGTCGTTTGCAAAATGGCTATTTTTAAGGCCAATATATTATATATAAATTCTACAGCGACTTTTCTAAATTTTAAACTGGACATAACTTTCTATTTTTAAAGTGAAATTTTAGTTTTTTAGATTCGTTAGAAAGATATGATTAAACAGATTTAAATATTTCTTGTTTTGCTCAATCCTGATTTAAAATGAATTCTGTACATTCAATCAAAGTTCAAATTCAAAATTTTGAACTCCTTTTATTATTAAATTAAATTTATTCGTTTTAACTTCGATTAAAATAAATTTTTAGTCATTATGTAAAAACCCGTAACTTCCCCGTAAAGGAAAGCGTCGGATAGTTCGAGAACAAGCCACAACAAAACTCATATAGAAGAACATTTCACTGTATATTACAACAATGCATCAGACTACAAGAATATACAGAGTATAAATGAATATTACAAAGAAATATCAGAGATTTAAATTACATTTAAATACATCGCAGCGGAAAATAATACAATACACAACTAGAACTAGATATACGGATACAAAGCTTTCCGGATATCGTTCCAGCTGTAAACCAGGATCCTGTGAATATAAATCTGCAAAACCAAAACTACTAGCTGCCCGTGTCAAAATAAGGGCACCCAGAGTTTAGGTTAAAACAATAAACTCCAGGTCAGTCATGTGACTGGTGTGAGAACTAAAACAGTTATTGATCTTTATTCTTAAAGTTAGACAAATCAAGGGACCACGCCGTATAACACGGAACGGGTTTCCTCCCAAGAATACCAGTGCATAAAACAAACAGCGCAATGCTAAATAAAGAGAAATGAAGCTGTTATAAGACCCAGGTCCTATCACACAATGCAACGCAAGCCGGGGGATAGGGTTTTCCCTTATAACAGCCAAAGAATGCTTGATACGTTTAAAACAAATCATTTGATACTATTATAAGTGCATAGTGTATAAAACAACTTCAAATCATAAGTATCAATCGTAGGCGGCATGGGTACCATATATCATGTCGCCATATATAGGTTTACAAATAAAACCGCAAATGTCACGTATTTGGAAATTGGATTTCCTTCTGTGAACCGAGGCCAGGGATCGTCCTCTACCGATTCGTGACTCTCTAGCCCGAGCCACAGGAACAGCCGCAACTGCCCCATGGAGCGACAGGGCCGGTCCACCGATGTGGATTATAGTGCCTGAACAATACGTTTCCCCGCCCTTTGGGGCGTAAATGAGCCAACTAAATGACTCCATCGGTTCGAGAACGACCGATCAATCCGAGGCGCCTCGCAACAACAACAACCACATAAGTCAAACTCGTCAGGGCGTGTAAAACCACTGACGCCACTTCTAACTAGAAAGAAACGCATGCCCTCCCTGAGGTCCTCTCCCGTTTTTGGTTCACAACCGGGGTGCGAAACTCGCGAAGCAAACGTTACACAAAGCTACGCCACGAAGGCCGTGCTTCGATCATCAACCACAAGACTTTGCTTTTCAACAGAAGCCTCGATCAATTGTCACTTAGGCATGCCACACAGGCAATTCACTCCATGCGTTTGATATCCATCAATATATAACCCCTGAGCTCGTACGTCTCAGAGAAGGGCGTTAAGCAAGAGAATAAATTCTCCGCCGCCAAACAGATATATATTTAATAGAGATTAATCACACGGACTAAAATCCAATGTCAGACACACAGTCCATTTACAAGTCCGTTCTGGGTCTGAACGAAACCGGAGGCACCTAGTACCCCGCATATCCATCGATCTCCAAGTACGTCTGGACGATCACCAACTGTTTCCATCTTCTTGGGTGTACAGCCCAATCAAGATCATCAGTAATCACCCAAACGACGTGAAGACTTCCGGTCTTCGACCACCGTCCTCATCTTCGACTTATCGTCGTATAAGTTATTCAGAATGGGATAAACCCGGTCTTTCCGAATAACTCGCGTATATTTTGAATAAGTGTTACACAAACACAACATACGCCTCATTCCAATTCATCAGTCACTAACCGTAAATTAATCAAGAGAATAATTTCCCAAATATTAACCCCGAAGGCCGAAACCAACATCAGATCAATATCCAGAAAACCATTCTGCTTGGCTAACCAACAGTTAGTTTCTAAATTTCACGTTCATAGGGAAAGGTTCCCATTAATTTTATCCAAGATAAATTCCTTGAATTTATTCTTTATTCTATTCTTTTGAATTTCGATTCAACTAGCCGGGATTAACGAAACTTACCGAAGTAATCATTTGTTTTAATTTCCCAATCCCAACCTATTTATCCCAGGAAGTAAAACTGGTAATACTTCATATCTAACTCCACAGTGTTATCGGTAAATTCAATTACCTTTTCACGCTCAAATCTAATTAAAGATTTAACTATCGCCTGGAGCAAAACTGGTGATACTCCATTCTCGATTATTTCAATCTAATTAAAGATTCATTAAAACTCCACTTAGTTTTAATCGTTAACCGGGTTAAAGCATCAGTGTCATTTAAAACACGGTTCACGATAAACCCAAAATCACATTCCATTAATTATCGGGTTAAAGAACAAGTGTTATTTAAAACACTGTTCACGATAAACCCAAAAATCATTCCATTAATTATCGGGTTAAAGAACAAGTGTTATTTAAAACACTGTTCACGATAAACCCAAAAATCAATACTAATTCAATTCCAATTAAATATCATTTAATTGGTACACTTCATTAAATCTAAATAAAAAGATTTAATCTTTTCTCAACTGGGTTCAAGAACAGTGTTAGTGAAGACACCATTCACGACAAACCCAAATCACATTTGATATTCAATATAAGGCACTGAATAGAAAATATATCGGCTTATATTCAATATCAAATTCTACGATTAACAAATGTCGTATTGGAAATAACGATATAAAAATATATCTTTCAAATTTCCATAACAACATCTGTATAATCACGAATTCCAACATCGAAATATTCCGAAGACAATTTCGCTTCAAATTCACTCCAATGCAATCATTGGAAATTCTGGTTATTTTTAAAACCCTTTTCAAATTCAATTTATTTATTTAAAAATAAATAGAATTATATTTCTAGTTCAAAACTAGTTCATTTCGATAAAAATCTATTTTTATCTTTTCAAATATGGAGTTTTTCATCCCAAATCTTCACAAATCATTTCTTATGATTTTACACAAATTATTACTATTTTTAATAATTTTATCAAGGCCCGTACAGTCGATTTCCTTCAATGGCCATCGAACTGCACTTACATCGACCTTTTTCAAATTTGATTTGGACGTAACTCCAAATCCAACCGTTATATTTCAAATTTCTAATATTCGTTAGAAAGCTCTTTCCGATACGAACCCAACGGTTCCGGTTTTAGGAGAATCCGACGGTCGGATCTCCCGTAATGTCCGTTTGAAATAAATGGTCGAAATTCACGAACTGCCGCGGCGCGGCGCGTTCTATTCAGGCCATTATATTATATATATAATATATATAATATATATTTCGTCGATTTCTATTTAAAACGAATTATATAAATAGTTTTAAATTCGTTTCAAAAGCAATTTCAACTTCCATTTCAATTCAAATCAAAATTGAATTCTTCTTTATAAATTCGTTTTAAAATTCATTTCTATTCAATTCAATTTGAATTCATTTCAATTTGCTTTCAATTCAATTTGAATTCGTTTTATATTCAATTCATTTCGAAATCGTTTTCAATTCATTTCATTTCGAAATCGTTTTCAATTCATTTCATTTCGAAATCGTTTTCAATTCATTTCATTTCGAAATCGTTTTCAATTCATTTCATTTCGAAATCGTTTTCAATTCATTTCATTTCGAAATCGTTAAAATCGATATAAATATCGTTCACGTCAAAATGGCGTCAATCTAATCAACACGGCTTCATAAATTTCTATTTTCAGATGTTCTATTTCAAATATTTCTTTTTCAAAATAGTTGTTATTATCAAAATATTTCGTTCAACACATGACCAATCTCAATGGATGAGTACTGTCAACACATGAACCTTTATTTTATAATATTCTTTATTTTTCAAATTGGAATGAGGCCCAATCAATTACCATATAAAGTTAATTATATGGATTTTCATACATTACACATATATAATAGCATTGAAAAATAATCAACCATCAACCAAAGTGCACTACACTGTATAAGCATCAAATATAGATATCTAACGCTTATAACAGCCTGTCAATCGATCGATCGACATATTTAATCAATCACGATGAGTGAACTTCAAATTTCATCCTAACACCCGTGTGGGGTTTCAAACAATCCAACACAGATTTTAGTTGTGCAGTTGGGCGATGTGTAAAATTTATCGACCCAATCAATGTCCTTCAAATAGGTGTACATAAACAAACCGTCTGGTTTGTAAATGAATATTTATTTTATTCACTTCACGTTAAAAATTATATTTTTAACGATAAAAACATTTTATTCCAACATATGAATATCTATTCAGTTCATTCTTTAAATAAAATGATATTTTTATTTTTCTAACTTATTTTAGAAAATTTCGGCGGCATAACGGCACGATACTAGAAACGGGACGAGGCCTAGCCTTATCCCCGGTCTAGTGAAGGCCCACGCCATTCACACATTAATCAAATCACCAAACAACCAAATTCAAATCAAATATCCAACTAATCTCTGCAACCAAACAAACAAGTCCATGGTCTGTGGACGATTGTGTCGGGTGCTACTAAGCACCGTCTGCATCCTAGTATATATATATAAATAGAAATGAAATTGAAAGGTGAGAAATTCTCATCGATAGCTATCCAACATCACGACACTTCAAATGCAGAAGTCTTCAACGCTATCGCATCTTTGTCAACTTCGTTGCCCGCGGCCACTACATATGTAAAAATCATATTTTTACTTCGCTATTCAATATATAAAAATCGCATTTTTATTTCGAAGTTCAATATATAAAAATCATATTTTTATTTCGAAGTTCAATATATAAAAATCATATTTTTATTTCGAAGTTCAATATATAAAAATCATATTTTTAATTCGAAGTTCAATATATAAAAATCATATTTTTTCGAAGTTCAATATATAAAAATCACTTCTTTTTGTTTTCAAAACCCAAATCTTTTTGATTAGAAAAATCTAATCTTTTACTTCAAAAATATAATCTTTTCTACATCGAAAATTCGATCTTTTCTACAGCACAAATTCGACCTTTCCTATTAACCAAAATCATATTTTTAAAACTGAAAATAAAGCAATGCTAATTTTATTTGAAAACAATTCTAATCTCATTTTAAAACAATGGTAATTTTATTTTTATCACTACCATTTTTAAATTTAATTATTGTTTAAATTTTTAAATTAACTAAACAAATTACATTGCATAAAAAAAACAAGACAAAACTTCACTGTACTTTGGTCATCGGCGTTCCCATCTGACACAACTGAAACTCATCATCGTCGCCTGCCCTGGAAACCCTTCAGAACTCGTCGGCTTGAACTCGTCTAGGAAAATTTGTCGCCGCCGCCACCTCAGGGGTTCGGACCCCCCATCGACGCCACCACTTGATGCGCCATCGCGAACCACCCCTCCACCGTGAGCGACGCCACCTCCGACAGCCCCAGTTGAGAAAAGATTAAATCTTTTTATTTAGATTTAATGAAGTGTACCAATTAAATGATATTTAATTGGAATTGAATTGGTATTGATTTTTGGGTTTATCGTGAACAGTGTTTTAAATAACACTTGTTCTTTAACCCGATAATTAATGGAATGATTTTTGGGTTTATCGTGAATAGTGTTTTAAATAACACTTGTTCTTTAACCCGATAATTAATGGAATGTGATTTTGGGTTTATCGTGAACCGTGTTTTAAATGACTCTGATGCTTTAACCCGGTTAACGATTAAAACTAAGTGGAGTTTTAATGAATCTTTAATTAGATTGAAATAATCGAGAATGGAGTATCACCAGTTTTGCTCCAGGCGATAGTTAAATCTTTAATTAGATTTGAGCGTGAAAAGGTAATTGAATTTACCGATAACACTGTGGTGTTAGATATGAAGTATTACCAGTTTTACTTCCTGGGATAAATAGGTTGGGATTGGGAAATTAAAACAAATGATTACTTTGGTAAGTTTCGTTAATCCCGGCTAGTTGAATCGAAATTCAAAAGAATAGAATAAAGAATAAATTCAAGGAATTTATCTTGGATAAAATTAATGGGAACCTTTCCCTATGAACGTGAAATTTAGAAACTAACTGTCGGTTAGCCAAGCAGAATGGTTTTCTGGATATTGATCTGATGTTGGTTTCGGCCTTCGGGGTTAATATTTGGGAAATTATTCTCTTGATTAATTTACGGTTAGTGACTGATGAATTGGAATGAGGCGTATGTTGTGTTTGTGTAACACTTATTCAAAATATACGCGAGTTATTCGGAAAGACCGGGTTTATCCCATTCTGAATAACTGATACGACGATAAGTCGAAGATGAGGACGGTGGTCGAAGACCGGAAGTCTTCACGTCGTTTGGGTGATTACTGATGATCTTGATTGGGCTGTACACCCAAGAAGATGGAAACAGTTGGTGATCGTCCAGACGTACTTGGAGATCGATGGATATGCGGGGTACTAGGTGCCTCCGGTTTCGTTCAGACCCAGAATGGACTTGTAAATGGACTGTGTGTCTGACATTGGATTTTAGTCCGTGTGATTGATCTCTATTAAATATATATCTGTTTGGCGGCGGAGAATTTATTCTCTTGCTTAACGCCCTTCTCTGAGACGTACGAGCTCAGGGGTTATATATTGATGGATATCAAACGCATGGAGTGAATTGCCTGTGTGGCATGCCTAAGTGACAATTGATCGAGGCTTCTGTTGAAAAGCAAAGTCTTGTGGTTGATGATCGAAGCACGGCCTTCGTGGCGTAGCTTTGTGTAACGTTTGCTTCGCGAGTTTCGCACCCCGGTTGTGAACCAAAAACGGGAGAGGACCTCAGGGAGGGCATGCGTTTCTTTCTAGTTAGAAGTGGCGTCAGTGGTTTTACACGCCCTGACGAGTTTGACTTATGTGGTTGTTGCTGTTGCGAGGCGCCTCGGATTGATCGGTCGTTCTCGAACCGATGGAGTCATTTAGTTGGCTCATTTACGCCCCAAAGGGCGGGGAAACGTATTGTTCAGGCACTATAATCCACATCGGTGGACCGACCCTGTCGCTCCATGGGGCAGTTGCGGCTGTTCCTGTGGCTCGGGCTAGAGAGTCACGAATCGGTAGAGGACGATCCCTGGCCTCGGTTCACAGAAGGAAATCCAATTTCCAAATACATGACATTTGCGGTTTTATTTGTAAACCTATATATGGCGACATGATATATGGTACCCATGCCGCCTACAATTGATACTTATGATTTGAAGTTGTTTTATACACTATGCACTTATAATAGTATCAAATGATTATTTTTAAACGTATCAAGCATTCTTTGGCTGTTATAAGGGAAAACCCTATCCCCCGGCTTGCGTTGCATTGTGTGATAGGACCTGGGTCTTATAACAGCTTCATTTCTCTTTATTTAGCATTGCGCTGTTTGTTTTATGCACTGGTATTCTTGGGAGGAAACCCGTTCCGTGTTATACGGCGTAGTCCCTTTATTTGCCTAACTTTAAGAATAAAGATCAATAACTGTTTTAGTTCTCACACCAGTCACATGACTGACCTGGAGTTTATTGTTTTAACCTAAACTCTGGGTGCCCTTATTTTGACACGGGCAGCTAGTAGTTTTGGTTTTGCAGATTTATATTCACAGGATCCTGGTTTACAGCTGGAAAGATATCCGGAAAGCTTTATATCCGTATATCTACTTCTAGTTGTGTATTGTATTATTTTCCGCTGCGATGTATTTAAATGTAATTTAAATCTCTGATATTTCTTTGTAATATTCATTTATACTCTGTATATTCTTGTAGTCTGATGCATTGTTGTAATATACAGTGAAATGTTCTTCTATATGAGTTTTGTTGTGGCTTGTTCTCGAACTATCCGACGCTTTCCTTTACGGGGAAATTACGGGTTTTTACACATTATTATTTAAAATAAATTATTTTAAATATTGAAATCCATTAAAATTTCTAAAATAAAAATTTTAAATTGGCCCCAAATTCCGGGTTGTTACAATCGCCCCCACTTAAAATCTTTTCTTCCTCGAAAAGGAACGAAGCTAAATTTTTTTTAATTAACTAACTCAACTTTAAATTTTTATTTGTTGGTTTAACTAAATATCAATCTAATATTTTAATTCATGAAGCTAATTACCAAACATCACAACCAGCAATCAATTAGGTGATTAACTTTAAAAAAAAAATATATATCTTTTATATATAGTCTAAAATCATATTTTTAGTGCAAATCACAGCAATGTGTCCTAACTAAGTATTGGTTCTCATACCAGTCAATGGAAATATATAGAAATCCCACTTTCGAAACTCGAACATAAATACTGGTGATGGGGCCCCATCATCAGTATTATCTCCGGGCAACTAGAGTGCGATTCTATTTCTATCCAGTATATTAAAACTTCGAATATCCATTAATTACTCGCATATTCAAAATCTTTATATACTCGATTGTCCACATTAAAATATAATAATATACTCAAATAAATATTTTTTTAAGATATAATTTCAAAACTAAATTTGTTTTCATTTTTATTTTAAAGCAAATAATACTCTTCACACTCGTTTTAGGATACTACTGATCCTATCTCTAACGAGTTATTCTTATTGGATATTACTAATCCAATCTCTGGTAAATTCTTTCGTTCGGTTCTAATTTGTCTTGTTCTCGAGCTCTGTAAACCAAAGCTCTGATACCACATGTGACGACCCAAACTTCCCAGTAAAGGAAAGCCCAAATTGCCTTGAGAACAATACACATAAGGACACCAACTGAAGAACATTTTATTGCTGATTACAACAAGTACATCAGAGTACAAGAATATAACAGAGTATGAATTCTTATTACATAATAGAAATACAATAATATCAGAGATTTAAATTACATTTAAATAGCAGCGGAAAAATAATACAAATATACAACTGAGAGGAACACACGGATACAGAGCTTTCCGAATACCGCTTCAGCTGTAAACCAGTCTCCTGTAAATATATCTGCAAAAAGCTACTCGACTACCCGTGTGGAAAATATGGGCACCCGAGTTTGCAAGTGAAACAAACTACAGGTCAGTCATGGGACTGGTATGAGAAATCTTTCTATACTAACTAATATTATGGAGAATCACAGGACCATGCCGCTAACGCGGAACGGGTTTACTCCATTGGATTGCCAGTGCATAAGATAAAGTAAATCGTTAAACAACGCAATGCTTTTTAGAAAAATGAAACCATTATAAGACCCAAGTCCCATCACTCAATGCAACGCAAACCGGAGGATATGGTTTTACCTTATAATGATCAAAAGATGATAGATACGTATAAAACGATATTTGATATTAGTGTGTATATGTTTTAAAAACAATTCAAAGTAAATGTATTAATCCTAGATGGCATGGGTACCATATATCATGTCACCATACTAGTTCTACAATCAAAACCGCAAGGTTGTATTGGAAGTTGAATTTCCATCATGAGTCGAGGCTAGGGGCAAGCTCCTCTCCGATTCGAGACACTCTAGCAAATGCCTAAGGATCACACTATGGGCAACCTTTGGATGCGGTAGGGCCGGTCCCCGCCTTACGGTAGTGGATTAGTTATGCCTGAACACACGCTTCCCGGTCCCTTTGGACCTATAGTATGACCACTAACAGCCTATAAAAATCAGAGGCGCCTCAAAATCCATCATCCACATAAGTAAAATGTCAGCCAGTTTAAGCACCGACACTACCACTAGCTAGAAATAAACGTGTGCACTCCCTACGGTCCATATCCCGTTTTTGACTTATATCGGGGTGTGAGGCTCACGAAGTCATGATATACACAAAGCTATGCCGTAATAGGCTATACTTTGATCATCCCACAAGGCCCTACTTTTCAATAAAAGCCTTGATCAATTGCATCTTGGTGTGCAACATTGATAATTCATGCCATGCGATCAATCACTTTTAATATATACCAGGGTGTTAAGCAGAGAATAAATTCTCCACCACCAATCAGATATACATTTAATAAAAATCAATTTAATTCACATGGAACGAAATCCAATGTCAGACACGCATCCATTTACAACTCCGTTCTGGGTCTGAACGAAACCGGAGACACCTGAGAGGTCCTCGCATATCCAAAACAATCAACAATAGTCCGGACGGCTACCACTGATGCCCCTTCAAGGTAGCCACTCCCATCATGGGTCTCAGTAGCAACACATCCATTCGATGTGAAAATCATCGGTCTTCAACCACCGTCTTCATCTTCGACTCTTCATCGTCATAGTAATTATTCGGAATGGGTTAAACCCGGTCTTTTCGAATAACTCGTGTATTTTTATAATAAAAATCAAGTACTATAAAAACACATCCAACGCCACATTCCAAATCAGAATATTATTTTAAATAAAATATTCACATTATCTTATCAAAGATAAATTCTTTAACTTTGTACTTAAATCTTTCTTTTAAAAGATTTATTAAAACCTCAATTTGGTTTTAGTTATCAAAAATCATTATTCATTGATTATTTAAATTTAAGAAATTAATCTTATCTTTAACTGGGTTAAAGAACTAATGTCATTTAAAACATAGTTCATGTAAACCCAAAACCGTCTTCCATAAAATATGGAATCTTCACAGAAATCAAATCAATATATACTCGTTATAAATTTCTGTATCCGACTAATAATATAAATGGAAAAACAGCAAAGCCTCTTAAATTCCATATGTAGTATCGGTCTTCTTTTACAGAAGCTTATCTCGGTTATAATTAATTCGAATTCTATTCAATTCCAATTTAATATATTAAATTGGAAAGCTTTACTTTTGGAAAATTCCCATTTAAATCTTAACAAAAGATTTATAAATTCCAAATCATATTTTCACCGTCAGATGGGCTAAAGAACACATGTCACTTAAAAACACAGTTCACAATAAACCCAACTCACAATTCATCTTATTTCAATTACTAAATAAAATTGAAAACTTTAATTATCTAAATTAAAATATTATTCTTTTCATATGGGGTTTAAGAACAATGTTATTTAAGACACTATTCACGACAAACCCAAATCCCAATTTATTCAATTTAACTTCAATTAAATATTAACGAATTGGAAGTCTTCATTAAATCTAAATTTAATGATTAATTCTAGTTAATAACTAGTTCATTTCAATAAAAGATATTTTCCAAAAATATATTATTTTTCTAAAATATTTTCTAAAATATTCTTTTTCTAGAATATTCTTTATTGGAATGTGACCCAATCAACAACCATATATTGCATGAAATCAACGATCATGATAAATAATTATCAAGTCATCCAAATAACACCCAAAGTGGATTCTACACTAAATATTGGGACTAGTGTAGATCAAATAACATCCCAACACCCGTGTGGGATTTCATCCAACAATCAAATAATAAATTATTTGTGCACTTGGGCGAGGTGTGAAAATTATCGTCCCAATCACATAAACAAGTCGGATGACTTGTAAATGGAAGTGTAATATTCAGTATGAATATATTAACATTATATTAACACATCAAGCATTTCACATCATAGACATATATTTAAATTCTTTTTATTGTGAACAAATGACAATAAAAATCTAGTCTTTTTAATTCAATTCTTTTTATTGTTAACAAAGGACAATAAAATCTTAACTCTTATTTTTTTACCAAAATGTGTATTTCTGGTCTCATTCATTTTTAAATGACAATGAATATTTTACTTCATCCCTTTTTTAAACAGGAAAATAATGTGAAGGACAAAATTAACAAAAGTTTTATCCATAAGGACAAGAGGCAAAAAATTTAACCACAAGGACAAACTATAGTATAAAGTATGAAATGATAGTGGGCCCCTGAATTCCTCCTTTTACACTAAAAAGTGTCCTTGTGATTAAAATTTTAATCATTTGTCCTTATGGATAAATTTTATGTTAGTTTTGTCCTTGTGCCTAAAAACCCCTTTTTTAAATGACACAAGTGTCCATTACTAATTCATTCTTTTTAATGTATAAAAATATACATTTTTGACTCCTTCTTAATGTATGAAAATATACATTTTTAACTCTTTCTTTTTAATGTACGAAAATAATTATTTTGGTTGAACTCTTTTTAATGACCAAAAATATTCATTTTCATTTGATCCTTTTTAATATATAAAAATGTTATTCTTGTTTCAAAGGTCATGTTTTGAAACAAAAGTGATATTATCTCACTAACATGTTTTGACAAAATGTTATTCTTATATAATTCTTATTTAATGGCAAAAATGGGATTTTTGTAAAATCCACATTAAGTGACAAAAATGTATGTTTTTGTCAAACTCTTTTTAATACACTAAAATGTTCATTTTTTTCTAATTCCTTTTAAGGTACAAAAATGTTCATTTTTGGTCTAACTCTTTTCAATGTGTCAAAATGAATGGTTTTAATTCATTCTTTTTCAAAGTGACAAAAATGGATGAATTACTTCATTCTCTTCAAAGTGCCAAAATGTATGGTTTTAATTCATTCTTTTTCAAACTGACAAAAATGATAATTTTGTCTAATTCTTTTAATGTAACTTTTCTAATAAAGATGACATTTTTATTCTAATTAACTTTTCTGACAAAAGTATTTTTACTTCATTCTTTATAATGAAAAATGTCCTTTTATCCTATATTAACATTTCTGATGAAAAATGTTATTTTATTCTATATTAACATTTCTAATGAAAAATGTTATTTTATTCTATATTAACATTTCCAATGAAAAAATGTTATTTTATTCTATATTAACATTTCTAATGAAAAATGTTATTTTGTTCTATATAATCTAATTAACCAAAATGTTAATTTTGTCCAATCTAATCTAATTAACAAAATATGTTAATCTTGTTCTTTATAATCTAATTAACAAAAAATGTTAATTTTGTTCTTTATAATCTAATTAACAAAAAATGTTAATTTTGTACTTTTTATTTACAAACAAATTTCAATTTAAAAATGTTATTTTTATTTGCAAAACATATTTCAAATAAAAAGGTTGTTTTTATTTTCACTAATCATATTTGACTAAAAATATGTTATTCTTTTCACTTATCATATTTGACTAAAAATATGTTATTCTCTTTTTTTTCTAACCAATTTCTAATCAAAAATGTTAATTTTGATTTGCATAACACATTCCAAATAAAATGTTGTTTTTTTTATTTCATTCTCTTTAAAAGTGACAAAATATCTCTTCTTTTTTTATTTGCAAAAATGATGATTTGTTTATTAGCTTTTAAAGCAAACAAAATGATGATTTTGTTTATTTACTTCTAATGCAAACAAAATAAGAATTTTTTTTATTTACTTTTCAATGTAAACAAAAATGATAATTTTGTTTAGACAAGTCAAAGGTGACAAAATTACAATATAAATGTAATATTAAATTTAGGTTCATTTCAATACCAATAAGATGTATTCTTTATTTTCTAATCCTTTCATTGTAACAAAATGACTATAAAAATATACTCTTTTATGATGTTAATTTATTTTCAACTAGCATGCCTCAAACAAAATGAATATTTTGTTCTGATGTACATTCATAACAAAAATTGTTGTCTTATTGTAAATATAACTAATCAAAAATGACAATCTCGTTTTTCCAATAATTCCATTTGGACAAAACACTAAAAACCATATTCCTATGTTAACATCATTGATCTAACAACATATGAGCATCGCAAATCAATCAGAACAATCAAACAATCTTCAATCCACAAATCATAGATCTGGTTTTTATCGCATACATACTTCGATTTCAAATGGAAAGGAAATAATAATTTAATTAATTATTAAAAGAGAAATCTCACATTGCTTTGTAGCAGATCTAAAATTCTAATCAGTTCAGAATTGGTTCCAATCAATTCCATCACATAGGTCTGAATTTTCTGATTCCAACGCAATTGATGGTTCGCAAAAAGGACCTCGTATGAGAGAGATATGGGTTTTTAAAACCTTAGATAATTAAACGAGAAGTTAATTATATTAATTAATTACATTACCCCTTTAATCCCCTTACTCCTTCTTCTTAAGTAACGAGAACCCATCTCGTTCAAAATTATAACCTACGATTGTCGCCTCTTGCTAATAACCCCCGTCCCGGACACAATGGAACATGTTTCGTAACCCAGTTCGGCTGTTACAATATGTTTTTCTTTAAATTTAATTATAAATCTTTTAATTATTAAATTCAAAAGAATATTTTAAATTACCGGGGCCACATACGACCTCTAAAAATTATAAAAAATTTATTTCTAGTTATGTTTTGACGATACGATTCAAACAAAACTAATTTCGTTGAATTCTGAGACTGTTTGAAAAATGGCTATTTTCTAGTCGATTAAATTTGACAGAAATGGTCGAAACACGTTTTCCTTTGCCACGCTCACATATTAATTCGGAAAATTCTAGAAAATTAAACTAAATAATAATTTGACATTTCGATTCCAACAAAAGTGGTTTCGTCGAAAACCGAGGTCGTTTGCAAAATGGCTATTTTTAAGGCCAACATATTATATATAAATTCTACAGCGACTTTTCTAAATTTTAAACTGGACATAACTTTCTATTTTTAAAGCGAAATTTTAGTTTTTTCGATTCATTAGAAAGATATGATTAAACAGATTTAAATATTTCTTGTTTCGCTCAATCCTGATTTAAAATGAATTCTGTACATTCAGTCAAAGTTCAAATTCAAAATTTCAAACTACAGTGCTGCTTTAAACTCCTTTTACAATTAAATTAAATTTATTCGTTTTAACTTCGATTAAAATAAATTTTTAGTCATTATTATTTAAAATAAATTATTTTAAATATTGAAATCCATTACAATTTCTAAAATAAAAATTTTAAATTGGCCACAAATTCCGGGTTGTTATAATGTTGATGTAGGAATCGTAAAACACATTAAAATATCATTTTTATGTTACATGTCAATATAGGAAGTGTAAAACACATAAAAAATATAATTTTCATGTTACATGTTGATGTAGGAATGGTAAAACACATTAAAATATCATTTTTATGTTGCATGTTAATGCAAGGATTGTAAACAAATAAAAATACTATTTTTATTTGTTATGTTAAAAATAGATTTGTAAATAAATAAAAATATCATTTTTATTTGTCATATTAATGTATGAATTTGTATACAACATTAAAATATCATTTTTATTGGCTATGTTAAAATATAGATTTGTATACACACTAAAAATATTCATTTTTATTTATCATGTTAAATATTGAAATTGTATACAAATAATTTTTTTTCATGTTTAAAATAGAATTATTGTCAAATAAAAATTTCCCTTTTATTTGTCACTAGAAAACACTGGGCATATTATGCAAGTAAAACCTTCTTTTATTTATCATTAAAAAGTATAAGACATGTTGCGCCAATAAAATACTTCTTTTATTTGTCATGTTATACACTAAAACATGTTATGTGATTTTTTTTTTTTTTGCCATTAGTAACATGTAGAAAATGTTATGCGAATAAAATATTTTTTATTTGTCATTCGAAACATATAGAAAATGTTATGCGAATAAAATCTCTTTTTATTTGTCATTAGAAAATATAGAAATTTGTATGCAAATAAAATCTCTTTTTATTTATCATTACAAAACAGTGAAATTGTCATGCAAATAAAAATCTTCTTTTTATTTTTATGTTGAACATAGAAAATGTTATGAAAATAAATCTTTTTTATTTTTATTTGGCATATAAAATATAGAATCGTTGTATAAATAAAAATTCCTCTTTTTATTTATACATATGAAATGTAGGAATTGTGTAGACAATGAAATTTTCTTTTAATTGTATATGTGTTCACTGAAATTGCCAAAAAATTAAAAAAAACCATTTTTAATGTACATTTAGATTCATTATTTAAAAGGAATCATATTTAGAGAAAATGGACAAAACATTAAAAATAACATTTTTAATGTATATTTAGATTCATTATTTACAAGGAATCATATTTAGAGAAAATGGACAAAACATTGAAAATAACATTTTTATTGCATATATAGATTCAATATTTAAAAGAATCATATTTCGAGAAAATGGAAAAAACATTAAAAATAACATTTTTAATGCATATTCAGATTCATAATTTAAAAGGAATCATATTTAGATAAAATGGACAAAACATTAAAAATAACAATTTTAATGTATATTTAGATTCATTATTTAAAAGAATAATATTTAGAGAAAATGGACAAAACATTAAAAATAACATTTTTAATATATATTTAGATTCATTATTTAAAAGAATCGTATTTAGCGAAAAGGACAAAACATTAAAAATAACATTTTTAATGTATATTTAGATTCATTATTTAAAAGAATCATATTTACAAAAAATGGATAAAACATTAAAAATAACATTTTTAATGTATATTTAGACTCATTATTTAAAAGAATCTTATTAAGAGAAAATGGACAAAACATTAAAAATAACATTTTTAATGTATATTCAGATTCATTATTTAAAAGGAATCATATTTAGAGAAAATGGACAAAACATTAAAAATACATTTTTAATGTATATTTAGATTCATTATTTAAAGGAATCTTATTTAGAGAAAATGGACAAAACATTAAAATTAACATTTTTAATGTACATTTAGATTCATTATTTAAATGAATCATATTTAGAGAAAATGGACAAAACAGTTAAAATAGCATTTTTAATGTACAATTAGTTTCACTATTTAAAGGAATCATATTTAGTGAAAATGGACAAAACATTAAAAATACCATTTTTAATGTATATTTAGATTCATTATTTAAAGGAATCATATTTAGAGAAAATGGAAAAAATATTAAAAATACCATTTTTAATGTATATTTAGATTCATTATTTAAAAGAATCATATTTAGAGAAAATGGACAAAACATTAAAAATAACATTTTTAATGTATATTTAGATTCATTATTTAAAAGAATCATATTTAGAGAAAATGGACAAAACATTAAAAATAACATTTTTAATGTTTATTTAGATTCGTTATTTAAAAGAATCATATTTAGAGAAAATGGGCAAAACATTAAAAATAACGTTTTTATTGTATATTTAGATTCGTTATTTAAAAGAATCATATTATAGAAATTGGAAAAAACATTAAAAATAACATTTTTAATGTATATTAAATTCATTATTTAAAAGAATCATATTTAGAGAAATTGGACAAAACATTAAAAATAACATTTTTAATGTATATTTAGATTCATTATTTAAAAAAATCATATTTAGAGAAATTGGATAAAACATTAAAGATAACATTTTTAATGTACATTTAGATTCATTATTTAAAAGAATCATATTTAGATAAAATAGGCAAAACATTAAAAATAACATTTTAATGCATATTTACATTCATTATAAAAGAATCATGTTTAGGGAAAAATAGACAAACATTAAAAAGACATTTTTAATGTACGTGTAGATTCAACATCAAAAATAACATGTTCATAGGAATTATGTAGATATTAAAAAGGACATTTTTTTTGAATATTTAGTTTCATTAAAAATGATTCATTATTATAAAAAAAACATGTTCCTTAGAAATTGTGTAGTTATTAAAAAAGACATCATTAATGTACGTTTAGTTTCATTAAAAATGATTTGTTATTAAAAATAACATGTTCATTAGGAATCATTTAAACATTAAAAATGACATTTTTAAATTCATATTTAGATTCATTAAAATGTAATCACTTACATGTTAAAAGTAGGAAAAACGTTTATACACTTATATATGTTTTGTTTGATTGAAAACATCACTCTTAATATGTTAGGAAAATTGTCGAACGATTTATATTTATATATAAAATATATAAATTAAAATTAAAAAGAATCACGCGTGGTAGTTCGCGTTTTGGAATCGTAACTTTAAACGATTATACCGGAAGATCCAATCGTCGGATTTTCCCAAAACTGGAACCTTTAGGTTCGCTTTGGAAGGATCTTTCCAACGATATTAAGTTTGTTAAGATCCAATGGTCAGATTTCGAGAAATGTGTAATTCAAATTTTGATAAAAACAACGCCAGGGCCACTTAACGACCTGAAGCGTCGTTAAATTAAAATTAACTATTTTTATATAAATAAAAATAGTGATAAGTCGTTACAAAATAATATTAATGATATGAAATGATTTGAAATTTTATATATTCAAGAATTATTTGAAAAGACTGAGTTTAATCTCATTTCAAATAATTATACGACGAGTTAAAGTCGAAGGTATTGAAGACGGTGGTTCAAGACTGGAGATCTTTACATCGTTTAGATGATTACTGATGTCTTGATTGGGAGGCATCCCTAGACAGGGTAATAAGTGGTGATCATTCAGACGTACTTGGAGATTGATGAATAAGCGAGAACCTCTCTTCCGTACTGGACATACGGGACAAGGAATTAGGTGTCTCCGGTTTCATTCAGGCCCAGAATGGACTTGTAAATGGATGTGTGTCTGACATTGGATTTCATTCTATGTGAATTGATTTTTATTTAATATATATCTATTTGGTGGCGGAGAATTTATTCTCTTGCTTAACACCATTCTTAAAGACGCACGAGCTCAGAGGTTATATATTGATAGTTATCGGTCGCATGGTATGGATTGTTAATGTGGCATCCCAAGATGCAAATGATTAAGGCTTTTGTTGAAAAACAGAGCTTTGTGTTTGATGATCAAAGCACAGCTCATTTGGGGCATAGCTTTGTGTATAGCGTTACTTTGCGAGCATCACACCCCGGTAAGAGTCAAAAATGGGATAAGGGAATGCAGGGAGTGCACATGTTTCTTTCTAGCTAGAAGTGGTGTCATGGTATGGAGCCCAGACATTTTTACTTATGTGGATGATAGTTTGCGAGACCTCGTGTAACGACCTGGAAAATCCGAACCAATTTAAATTAATTACTTAGGGATGTCCCCGTTTGAATTACTTTATGGCAGGCCGTGCAGATCTCCGGCATGTTGGGTGGAGTCAGGCAATCGACTAGTCTTGGGCCCCGACATGGTTCGAGAAGCATGTGCACGATCTAGATCTGATTGAGGACGAATTAAACCAACAGGTCCTAGATATTGCTCCAAATCTGACAGTGAGAAAGGACCCGATTAGGATCATTGGCAAAGAAACCAAAATCTTAAGGAACAAGAAGATCAACCTAGTCAAGGTTCAATGGAGTGGGGATCCTAGAGACTGTACTTGGGAGACAGAGGATAGCATCAAAAAGGCTTACCCCAAGTGCAGAGTGGATATCTCCGAGTAACTCTTGTATTAAGGTACGTTTATACCAATTTACATTTTCCATCTTGGTTCCTACTTTTCTTTGTTTCCTTTTCGAGGACGAAAATTCTTAAGTGGGGGAGATTGTAACGACCCGGAAAATCCGAACCAATTTAAAATTTTTATTTTGAATTATTTGGTGGAAAAATGTGGCAGAAATTAAAATTTTCATTTTAAAATAATATTAAAGCCAGTGAAAATAGTCAATTTTCAAACGATCTCTGTTTTCGACGAAACCACTTTCATTGAATCCAGAATGTCATATTATTGCTAGGTTTCAATTTTTAGAATTTTTCGATTTAATATGTGAGCGTGGCGAAGGAAAATGTGTTTGGTCGATTACAGTCAAATTTAATCGACTGAAAAATAGCCATTTTTCAAACAGTGTCAGAATTCGACGAAATTAGTTTTGTTAGAACCGTATTGTCATAACATTGACAAATATATTTTTCTGAATTTTTCTGAGTCCGTTTATGGCCTCGGTGAATTTATTTATGCAGACGAATTAAATTAATAAAGGAATTAAATATTAAATTAAATAATACCGGCCATAGACAGCCGTTTGGGCTGACGGGACCTGCCCCATTGGATCCGGAATATGGGTTATTGGCTAGGGTCACTTTCTACTGGACTGAAATTGAACCGGTTTGGAAAATATGGGCTTTTTTTGTAAAAATACATTATAATATTATAAATAATAGGAGATTAAAACCCTAATATACTATTCATCATATTCTGCCGCCGCCCCCTCTAATCAATGGCCTAAAACCTTCGAACTTCCTCCACAAATTCCCATCAATTCACTCAGTAAAATCAATCCTCCCTTTTGACAATTTCATAGAGCTATCTCTGCTCTTCAATTTGGTACGGGTTTGATCCACCTGTAGCGACCGCTCCGAGCCCCCAAACCCCGTCGTTTCGCTGCCGAACCCCAGCCAAGAACCACCACCGAGCTCGACGAGGCAGGGTGGTCTGGCACGCCTCTCGGAGTGCTGGAGCGTGGCGTCTTCTGATCGGCAGCACGATTCCTGTAGTGGCCGCAAAATCGAACCCTAGGTTCGAAGATAAAGGAAAAAGCTTCAGCCGTGTTACAGAGAAGAGGAAGAAAGGTTTTGACTTAATTAAATATTTAATTAATTTAAATTGTTTTAAAACTTTGATTAATCATATCTGACTCATTTCAATTCGAAATTCGATGATTTCAGCGATGTTGTAATCGTGTGACTGAGATCTACGCATCTAGACTGACTGGAGTTGATTCTGAACAGTTTGAATTTTGGCCAAAAATCTTCAATGACTGTGAGATTTCTAAATTTGAATAATTAAATAATTTAATTATATTCAATCAGTTGAATCATTGTATGTTATTTCTGATCTGTTATATGGTGATTGTTGTATAGTTGAATTATATTTGTTGTGATATCATGTTATAGTGTGACAGTTTGGATCTGTAAAATTCTGATGTAATCATAATAAAGTTCTCATCTTTTTATTTTTATTTTTATTTTTTAATCCTTTCAATTAAAGTTGAATTCTTATTTTGAAACAAAAAGCAAAGTTAGAATTTTTATTTGATAAACAAAATATAATAAAGTTTTGATCTTTTGTTTTTGAAAACAAAATAAAGTTTTAATCTTTTGTTTTGAAAACAAAATAAAGTTCTAATCTTTTGTTTTTGAAAACAAATTAAAGTTGAATCTTTTGTTTTTGATTTACGAATAAAATAAAGTTTTAGTCTTTTGTTTTGATTAACAGTATATTGTTTTGAAACAAAACAAAATAAAAGAAAGTTAGAACATTTTATAAAATAAAGGAGAAATTGAATCCTTTACTTTGATTTACAAATAAAAGATAATAGAATCTTAAACTTTGATTTACATAGTAAAAGAAAGTTTAAGTCTTTGCTTTGATTCACAAAATTTAAGTTGGATCTTTATTTTGTTTATAATTTATAAAATAAAGAAAGTTTAGATCTTTTAAACTTTAATTAAAAGATAAAATAAATATTAGACATCTTATTTGATTTACAAATGAAAATAAGATGATATCTTTATTGTGATTCATCAAAAGTATACACCAAATTTCATCGTTATGTTTATATAGTTGAAATGAACCAAATTTCATCGTCATGTTAGTATAGTTGAAATGAATCAAATTTCATCGTCATGTTAGTATAGTTGAAATGAATCAAATATTGACATTAGAAAATATATTTATACTAGGAATGTTGACACTAGAAAAGATGTTTACATTAGAAATAAAGTTCACCTTTTTAATTGCATTTTGCAATGCAAATATTACATAGAACATGAACTAACTTTTTAATTGAGTTCTCTTAAATAGAAAGAAAAATAAAAAGACATTTACATTTTCAATGTAAATAGAAAAGAATAAAAAGACATTTACATTTTCAATGTAAATAGGAAAGAATAAAAAGAGATTTACATTTTATATGTAAATAATAAGAATAAGGGACATATCATTTTATTGAATATAGAAAATGTACATTGTTGAAACTATCATTTTTGTCGCATTAGAATTGGCGAACAAAAATATCATTTTATTGAATATAGAAAATGTACATTGTTGAAACTATCATTTTTGTCGCATTAGAATTGGCGAACAAAAATATCATTTTATTGAATATAGAAAATGTACATTGTTGAAACTATCATTTTTGTCGCATTAGAATTGGCGAACAAAAATATCATTTTATTGAATATAGAATGTACATTGTTGAAACTATCATTTTTGTCGCATTAGAATTGACGAACAAAAATATCATTTTATTGAATATAGAAAATGTACATTGTTGAAACTATCATTTTTGTCGCATTAGAATTGGCGAACAAAAATATCATTTTATTGAATATAGAAAATGTACATTGTTGAAACTATCATTTTTGTCGCATTAGAATTGGCGAACAAAAATATCATTTTATTGAATAAAGAATGTACATTGTTGAAACTATCATTTTTATCGCATTAGAATTGGCGAACAAAAATATCATTTTATTGAATATAGAAAATGTACATTGCTGAAACTATCATTTTTGTCGCATTAGAATTGGCGAACAAAAATATCATTTTATTGAATATAGAAAATGTACATTGCTGAAACTATCATTTTTGTCGCATTAGAATTGGCGAACAGAAATATCATTTTATTGAATATAAAATGTACATTGTTGAAACTATCATTTTTGTCGCATTAGAATTGGCGAACAAAAATGTCATTTTTGCTGAATATAAAAATATACATCGTTGAATTATCATTTTTGGTCGCATTAGAATTGGCGAACAAAAATATCATTTTTGTTGAATATAAAATATATATCGTTGAATTATCATTTTTGGTCGCATTAGAGTTGGCAAACAAAAAAATGTCATGCTTATTTGATATAAAATGATACCTTGTTGAAATCATCATTTTTGTCGCATTAGAATTGGCGGACGAAAATATTACTTTCATAGAATAAAAGGAATGGATTTTAATAAAGGGAATCGCCCAAGGGTTTTTATATAAATATAAAATATAAAATTGAACGAAACGAGCGCGGTAGTTCTCGTATCGACAATCGTAACTTCAAACGAATATATAGAAAGATTCGACCGTTGGATTTTCCCAAAACTGGAACCGTTAGGACCGCTTTTGGGAAGAGCTTTCCAATGATATAAATTTCATCAAAATCCGATGGTTAGATTTTAAGATTTGTGTAAATCAAATTTTGGTAAAAACAGCGCCAGAGTCGCCCATTGACCTGAAACGTCGTTTATTTATTTCGAGCTATTTTTAATAAATAAAAATAGCGATAAATAGTTATAAATATATATGAAATGTTTTAAACTATAATTATGCGACAATTATTTGAAAAAGGCCAAGTTTAACTCATTTCAAATAATTGAACGGCGATTGAATCAAAGCTATAAGAAGACGATGGTTGAAGACCGACAATCTTCACATCGAATGGACGATGACTTCTGATACCTTGGACTGACTTGCTCCCAGGACTGGGTTGAAGCAGTAATTGTCTGGACGTGTGTGTTGATCGTGCGGATTAGCGAGAACCTCTTTGATGTCTCCGGTTTCGTTCAGACCCAGAACGGACTTGTAAATGGTTGCGTGTCTGACGTTGAAATCCACTTCATGTAATTAAATCGATTTCTAATAATATATGTCTGTTTGGTGGTAGAGGATTTATTCTCTACTTAACACCCGGATACGTAGTAGTAGTTATCGATCGCATGGCGTTGAATTGTCAATGTGGCACGCCAAGATGCAATGATCAAGGCTTTGTTGAAAAGTATGCCTTGTGGCTGATGATCAAAGCGTAGCCTTTTTAGGCATAGCTTTGTATATAACGTAACTTCGTGAGCCTCACACCCCGGTATGAGTCAAAAACGGGATATGGACCGTAGGGAGTGCATACGTTTCGTTCTAGCTAGAGTGGTGTTTGGGCTTTAACACGGCCCGACATTTTACTATGTGGATTTTGGATTGAGGTACCTCGTTTTTATAGGCCGGAAGTTGTCACATTATAGGTCCAAAGGGGCCAGGAAACATATGTTCAGGAATTGCCAATCCACTACCGTTAGGTGGGGACCGGACCTACTGTTCCAAGGGTTGCCCATAGATGTGATCCTGGGGCATTTGCTAGAGTGTCTCGAATCGGAAGAGGACGATCCCTAGCCTCGACTTCATGACAGAAAACCAATTCCCAATACGAAATCACGGTTTTGATTGTAAACTTATATACGGCGACATAGTATATGGTACCTATGCCATCTAGGATTGATATATTTAAAATTGAAGTATTTTAATATTGCCTAGACACTAATAATAATATTAAAATATTACTTTTCACGTATTAAGCATATTTGATCATCATAAGGGAAAACTCTATCCTCCTGTGTGCGTTGCTTTGTGTGATAAGATCTGAGTCTTATGACGATTTCATTTTTCTAAAGTCATTTCGCTGTTTTATATAAACTTTATAAAATATTGCACTAGCAATCCAATGGAGTAAACCCGTTCCGCGTTAGCGGCGTGGTCCTGAGATTTGCCACGTAGTTAGATAATTTAGTTAAGAATTCTCACACCAGTCCCATGACTGACTCATAGTTTGTTTCACTTTTGCAAACGCGGGTGCCCTCTTTCCACACAGGCAGCCAATTGACAGGTTTCTAGGTGATACTTTCTGGTTGGAGCTTGCTTTGGAAGGAAGACGAAGAAGACCTTTTCTCCACCTTTTATTCTGCTTTTGAGACATTTTCCATCTTTTGCTTTTGATGTATGTAATGGCATTTGAAACTTATTTTCTTTCATTTGAGACTTTTTTCTCTTTTGTTAAGACTTCTATTATGCTAAGTGGATCCTATAAAACTGCATACTCTGATGTTCTGCTGTAATGCTGATGACATTTATTTCTGCTACAATGGTTTATGTGTTATGATAATTGTCTGGGATCTGTTTTTGTTGTAAATATGTTGTATTCCAAAATGATTATCCTTATTTTCGGTCTACGGAATTTTGGGGTCATCACACCTCGATTTATTGGTCGCTACAGACCAAATGTTAGGTTCAATAGGACCGGGAAACGTGTGTTCAGGATTTGCCAATCCACTACAGTATTTGTGGACCGGCCCTGCAGGATCCAAGGTTTCGCCAGCATCCAAATCCTGAGACATTTGCTAGAGTGTCTCGAGTTGGTAAGGAGACCATCCCTAGCCTTGACTCATGATGGAAACCCAATTTCCAATACGACATTACGAATTTGATTGTAAACCTATATATGGCGACATAGTATATGGTAGCTATGCCGTCTAGGATTGATCCATTTACTTTGAAAGTATTTTTGAATTGATCAGGCACTAATAATAATATTAAATACTGTTTTATACGTATAAAGCATGCTTGGTCATTATAAGGTAAAACTCTATCCTCCGGTTTGCATTGTATTGTGTGATGGGATGAGTCTTATAATGATTTCATTTTTCTAAAAGGCATTGCGTTGTTTTTAAAAGATTTATTTAATTTATGCATTGGCAATCCAATGGAGTAAACCCGTTCCGTGTTAGCGGTGTGGTCCTGTGATTGCCTTATTATTATTAGATAAATTAAGTAAGATTTCTCATACCAGTCCCATGACTAACTCATAGTTATTTTCACTTGCAAACTCGGGTGCCCTTATTTTCCATACAGGCAGTCGAGCGACTTGTTTTGTAGAAATTTATTTATTGAGCATGATTCTTGGTCGAAGCTTAAAGCGATGACCAGAGCATTGATAGTCTTCCGCTGTGTTAGTTAATTTGTTTCTGTTGCGTTGTATTAAAATTATTGTAAATTAATCTTCCGCTGTAGAATTGTTTTTCGATGTACTCTGATATATTTTGTACTCTGATGTAACATTATTATGATATTTATAAAAGTTTTCTGTTATTTGTTCTGATGTGTCATATGCCCAAAATTAGCGTATGCGTGATTCGAACGGTCTTGGTTCATTTAGCGATCGATTAGGTCCGGGCGAAATCCATTATCGTTACAGCTGATATCAGAGCTTGGTTAACTCAAATCTTTGGGGTACAACTCGTTAGAACTGAACAAAGATTCATCAGAGGTAGGATTAGAAATATCCTATAAAAGAATACTCATTAGAGATGGGATCAGTAGCATCCTAGAATGAGAAAACTCGCTAGAGATGGGGTTTGGAATGCCCTAAAATGAGTCGAGAGTAAAATGTTATAATTGACGTATTTGCGATTATATAAATAATTCAATTTTAGAAAATATGATTTTTGAATATATAAAATTTATATATATTTGAAAAGCTAATCAACTAATTGATTGATGATTGTATTGTGTGATTATTAGTTCAACTAATAAAATTATTGAAACCAATAAAAAAAATGAAAGTTGAGTTGGTTTGTTAAACAACTTTCAGCTCCTTTCCTTTTCGAGGTCGAAAAGATTTTAAGTGGGGGAGATTGTAACAACCCGGAAATTCTGAACCAATCAAAAATCTTGATTTTAACTATTTCAATGAATTTTGAATATTGAAAATGATTTATTTTAAATAATAACGATTAAAATTTATTTAAATCGAAGTAGAACATATATATTTATTTTAATTATATAACGAGTCTCAAATGGAGCGGTAGTTTAAAATTTTGATTTTGAATTTTGACTGAATGTACAGGATTCAAAATAAATTGGATTTCAGTAAAAAAATATTTAAATCTTTTAAAAAATATCTGTCTAACGAATCAGAAAAATTGAAATTTCATAGTGGGAATAAAAAGTTATGGCACGTTAAATATTCAGAATAGTCGCTATGGAATTTATATATATATATATATTAATATAATAAATAGCCATTTTGCAAACGACCTCTGTTTTCGACGAAACCACTTTTATTTGATCCAAAATGTCAAATTAGTGTTAGATTCCAATTTTCAGAATTTTTGAAATTAATATGTGAGCGTGGTAAATTAAACTGTGTTCGATAATTTCTGTTGAATTTGATCGACCGTTAAAAGGGCCATTTTCTGAACTGTCTCCAAATTCAACGAAATTAATTTTTTTAGGACCGTATCATCAAAACATAGCTAGATTTATTTTTTGGGAATTTTTGGAGTCAGTATATGGCCCCAGTAAATTAAAATGTATGATCAAATTAAATAATTTAATGTTTTAAATTTCAAATTAAAGAAAAGTGGGCTGAGACGATCAAATGGGATGATGGGACCTAGTCCATTGTTTCCGAAATAGGGGTATTTGGCTAGCAGTAACCTTCATTGGGCTGGATTTGGAGCTATTAGGAATTAACGTTTTTTTTTTGTAAATTGGAGAATTTAATAATATAATATTATAAATATAGGAAAATCAAAACCCTAATTTTATTCTACAGCACCCGCCGCCTCCACCATTTCAAGAGCCGAAATTCTCCGATTTTGATTCCTAAAAATCTTCAAATCTATGCAATAAATTGAAGAACCCATAATGACAAAATTGTAAAGCGTTTCAAGCTCTATAATCCCAACGGTTAAGATCTGAAAACTCGATCTATGGTGGTCGATTTTGAGCTACTAACACAACGGTTTTGGATGTGGTTTTGAGAGGAGGGTGAGGCCGAGGTCCACCGTACGGCCAGAGTCAGTGGAGGAAGAAGATGGCATCGACGTGAGCTAGTTTGATTGGTTGCTGGATGTATGGAAATGCATGCGTTCTGGAATTTGGAGGAACGGTTTTTGGGGTCTTCGTGCCTAGTGAAGATGACGGATGTATGAGAAAGGGATGAGGGGTAACGATGGAAAGAAATGTAATTAATTATTAATTAAAATCTTAATTATTTTTATTAATGTAATTAAGACTTTAAACATTCATATCTTCTTCGTACGATATCAGAAAGGGACAAATTCAGATGTGTTGGATTCCTCTCGCCGAGCACTACACGATGGAATAAACCGGGACATAAACAGAGGCCGTTTGGATTTTTGATAAAATTAAGTATCTGTTTAATTTTATTAAAAATAATTATTTTATCGATTTCTGAAGCCGATCAAGGTGAGAAATCCTCACTAAAAACTCGGCATAGTTATTTATTAATTTACATAGCTGAAAAAATATATATAGAATTGCCTGTGAGATTTCTTTTTAAATAATTAAAATTAATTATTTATTTATCGCATTTAGAATTTTTTGCAAATATGCTATTAAATTCAGGTTAATGTTATACGCGATTTGATTTGGATTGGATGATGCTGTTTGGTGTGATCTGTTTGATTTAATTGTATATAATGGAATTATTGAAATTTGTAGACAAACAAAAATATCATTTTTTTTTGCCTTGTTAATGTAAGAATTTGTATACAAATGAAAATATCAATTTTATTTGTGATGTTGAAATAGAATTGTCAACTATACAAATGTATCATTTTTATTTGTGATGTTGAAATAGAATTGTCAACCACACAAAAATATCATTTTTATTTGTGATGTTGAAATAGAATTGTCAACCACACAAAAATATCATTTTTATTTGTGATGTTGATATAGAATTGCCAACTACACAAAAATATCATTTTTATTTGTGATGTTGAAATAGAGCTGTCAACTACACAAAAATATCATTTTTATTTGTGATGTGGAAATAGAGTTGTCAATAACACCAAAATATCATCTTTATTTGTTATGTTGAATTAGAGTTGTTAACATAAAAATAACATCTTTATTAGTTATGTTGAATTAGAGTTGTCAACATAAAAATATCATCTTTATTTGTTATTTTAGAGTTGTCAACATAAAAAATATTATTTTTATTTGTTATGTTAAAAATAGATTTGTAAAAAAATATAAATACCATTTTTATTTGTTATGTTAAAATAGATTAGTAAAAAAATGAAAATATCATTTGTATGTTACATGTTGAAAATAGGAAGTGTAAAACACATAAAAATATCATTTTTATGTTACATGTGAATGTAGGAAGTGTAAAACACATAAAAATATCATTTTTATGTTACATGCTGATGTAGGAATGGTAAAACACATTAAAATATCATTTTTGTGTTACATGTTAATATAGGAAGTGTAAAACACATAAAAATATCATTTTTATGTTACATGTTGATGTAGGAATGGTGAAACACATTAAAATATCATTTTTATGTAACATGTTAATGCAATGATTGTAAACAAATAAAAATATTATTTTTATTTTTTATGTTAAAAATAGATTTGTAAACAAATAAAAATATCATTTTTATTTGTCGTATTAATGTAGGAATTTGTATACAACATTAAAATATCATTTTTATTGGCTATGTTAAAATATAGATTTGTATACACACTAAAAATATTCATTTTTATTTGTCATGTTAAATATTGAAATATATACAGATAATTTGTTTCATGTTTAAATAGAATTGTTGTCAAATAAAATTTTCTCTTTTATTTGTCACTAGAAAACATTGGGCATGTTATGTGTAACAACCCGTATTTTTGAATAACATGTTATAACATAAATCAAGGCAGAATTAAACTGTAAAATCTGAATCAAGGGAAACGGGCTGTGTCATTGCGTTCGTCTCGGAAAAATACGCGAAAAAGAGTCCGAGTTTTCGAAAATCGGAGTCCGTATGACCGACATATGGTCTCGCGAAGTTCACGAAAAATTCAAATTTCAAAACAGATTCAAATTTCAGAAAATCAGGGTAGGCGGGAAAATCCCGCCCAGACCAGGTCGACCTGGGGGTCGACCTGGGAGTCGGCCTGGGTAGGACCAGGTCAACTGGGGAGTCGACCCCAGGGTCGACCTGGGGGTCGACCTGCCTGGTCGGACCGAGGCAACCTGGTGCACCATTTTGGCTGTTTTGACCTGTTTTGTTGGCTAGTGACGGGATTTGATGGCTTGGATTGAATCTAGTGTTAATCCTATGGCTAATATTATCCTAATCTTCTATAAAAAGACCCCTAAACCTAGCCTAAATCACCATTATTCAATCCTACAACTAAACTATGTCAAATTTGTTCCTCTCATGGCCTCCACTCTCATGCTAAAATTCCTAAGTTTATTTATATGAGAGATCTTGAGTTCATACAAGTGTTTCCAAGCTTGTATGAGTGTTCTTAGTTTGCATTCAAGTCAAGTTGCGACATTTCTATTACAAAGCAAGGGTTTTTATTGATTTGGCTCAAGGGTTTATCAATTGGAGCTTTCATATTTGGGTCTTTTTGGTGATTGCATAAGGGCTTCGTCTCAATCTTTATAATAACTATTTATTTGTGTCTTCATAGCATTGTAAGCCCTTTTCTACTTTCTTTGTATTGAACTCTAAAGTTAAATGAATGATGCAAGTTTGGGTTGATCATCATGATATGCAAGTTTGGTTGATCACTATGTTATGCAAGTTGTTTTAATCATTATGTATGACACATGTTGCTATGTTATGCAAGTTTGGGTTGATCATTATACACATGTTATCATGTTATGCAAGTTAAACTAGAGGTTGTGAGCTTAAAGCTTCAAGCTTTATATGAAAGGTTGCATTTTGGCAACATGGAAGTTATCATATCCCTTATGATAACTTGCATGTGAGGCTAAATGCGAACTTCTAGCAACTTCTACATGTCATTTATCACCATGCATCACTTATATGCTAAGTTTGGTTTTATGCATACTTTTGAAGCCTAATAATGCAATATGCAAGTATATGAACATATGTACACTTCATATGCCACCATGTTAAACTTGTGGCTTCAACACCTTTTTGTCATGATTATGCCAAGTTCCCTATTTTATCCTTTATGCGTTGTTGCGATTATGTAAACGATGGGATTACGTTGGGGTTGGGTAACATTATGACATAAACATGGTTTTTATAACATGACGTGATATGTTAACTTGTAATTATGTTTTGGAAACATAATGGACATGACACTTAGAAAATATGAGTGTGGCCAACTCGAGGTTGGGTTGAGTTTGTAGCATAAATCTACCCGGACCCGCCCGGCTTAACTAGTGGCTACAAACAATAGGACCCAATGTGAGAAGTTGGTCATGTTGTGCTCGAACCCGAGGTTAGACCAAGTTGTGGTGTAAAGCTACCCGGACCCGCCCGGCTTAACTAGTAACCACAACAAAGTCTAATGTGAGAGTTAAAGCACATTAAGTTAATTAATGCCTCTTGATTAGGGTTAAGTCATGGTCCACTTAATACTTAACCAATTTGGGCTTGATGGGTTAATCGGGGTTAAGTAATGAACCTTGGGTACACTTAACCAATTTAATCCACGTTTGGATCGGGTTAACCACATTTAACCCGTTAAGAAACCCTAGTTGCTTGGTCCTTTGCAGCAGTAACCCTCTTGATAGTATCATAAGACCCTAGGACTAGGCTAGGGTGGGGCACGATTACTGGGCTGACATGTAAGCGACCAAAACGACGGCTGAGTAGGTACGCCGGTGTGGGTCCAGGCGGGCTATGGTCGTGCACATAGTCTGGAGTTGGAAAATCAGGCACGGGTACCAGTAGATCTAGACTGTGCATACTTGATTGGTGTCCGAGGTTGACACCCTAGTACTTGATACACCCTAGGGTGGACCTAGCGCAGTTTAACTACATTGCATGTTTGGGCCGTATGACACAGACACTTGACGAGTTAGGCTTATAGGGAGCCGATCAACTAGACCGTGAAGTTGGACCTTGATTTAGGTCACCTCATGATGTTGGGCCAAGCTTGGGCCAAGGGATCAATTCTTGTTTTTACTTGACATGTTAGAATTGCTTGTACACCCGTGGTGCAAAACTTAACCTTGATTATGCGATAACACCTGTATCTATCTTGTTAGTTAATTATCATGCCAGTATGTTGTTATCCTTATATTCATCTCAGCTTCTCATGCCAGTTAACTTTAATAGTTCATGGACATATAGTAGTTAGGGCTTACCAGTCTTTTTGACTGACCTGTTTTCTTTCGCCTCTTTTCTTCCGTTTCCCCCCCCCCCTCCCTCAGGTCCTCAGGGTGGGAACATTGGAGCTTAGCTTGGATCTTTACAGCTTGCTTACTGGATTTGCTCATGTACGGTTTTGGACATTGAGCTAGCTATGGTTTATCACTTCACTTTGGGGATAGTACTTTATGTATTTCAGTTTTTCAGTTTAGGCTTTTCTCTAGACTTTGTTTGTTGGAAAATAATGACTAAGTACCTTGTTGTAACTTAACTATGGTTTTGGAAATGCAAGTTTTACCCGCTGCTTTATTTACTATGTTTTACTTATATGTTCTGTCTTGTGATATCTGCATGCATGTTTACCTTGTTTAACGCCCCTCCAAAGCCAGTGTCCTTGCAAGAGTGGCAATGGCGGAGGTGGGGTGTTACATTTGGTATCAGAGCATAAGGTTTACAAGATTTGAGCAAAAGTGTTTTTGAAACTAACCTTTTTGAAAAACTATTTTCAAAACCAATTAAGTATTTTCCAAGAAAAGTCTAGTTATTTTAAAAAGGCTATTCCCCAAAAGCCATAGCACTATCCTTCGTTTCTTCGTTCTGAATATATCTTTTTCTTTTTCAGTATGGCCGATCTTAACCTTCCCGAGGGAGTGACCATTCCCGGATGGTTCCGGAGGTACTTGGAAGCTAGGGCCAACGATGTGGGCCCAGCAAATACCCCCAATATAACCGAGGTTCCTCCTCCTCCTCCTCCCCAGAATCCGCAAGCAGATTTCGCTAAGATTTGCAAAGACTTTAAGGCGATGGGTGGCAAGAACTTTATTGGGACGGAGACTTTTGTGGAGGCAAGAAATTGGTTGAAAGAAACTGAAGATCTTTTCTCCATCTTTGATGTGCAAGATCATAGAAAGGTTTTATTGGCAGCATGGTTATTAAAAGAAGAAGCTGCTTATTGGTGGGAGGTCACCAATGCTACGAGGCCTATAGAGACTTGGGCCGACTTTAGGGCAAGATTTGGGCTTAAGTTTCTATCATCGGCTGAGGCGAATCTGCAATTGGAGAAGTTTATATCTTTGAAGCAAGGGGACATGACAATAAGGGAGTATGTGAATGAGTTTAACAAGCTCGCCCGATTCAGTTTGGACATGATTAATACTCCCCAGAAGAAGGCTTTGCGCTTTGCACGAGGGTTGAACGAGCCATTACAAGGTTTAGCCCTATCTCACATACCCATGGGGGCCTCTTTTGAGGGACTAGTAGACATGGCATTGCATCAAGGAGACAATAAGAATGACAAGAAAGAGGTCAAGCCTAATGAGACTCAAACCAAGAAGACAGACTCCAAGTGGGGAGGAAATCAGAGCAATCAGAACAACAAAAACAACAAGAACAACAAGGGCAACAAGGCCAAGGCAAAGGATCCCAGAAAATGCCACTACTGTGGGAATGTTGGGCACATAGCTAAAGACTGTAAGAAGAGGAAGAGGAAGTCGGGTGAATGCTTTCATTGTGGAGAGACCGGACATTTTAGCAAGGATTGCCCCAAGAAGCAAGGACAAGGGCAAGGGTAGAATCAGCGTGCAGGACCTTCTGGAGGGCAAGTGCATGCTCTCAACGCTGCTCCAGCTCAGGACCGAGGTAGTATTTCTGTAGAAAGTCTTGTTTATATTTCTGATTATCCTGTTCGCACCTTATTTGATTCTGGCGCATCGCATAGTTTTATTTCTTCTGACATTGTTGAAAGTTTGCACCTAAGTACTAGCCTAGTTGAGGATCCCGTTTGTGTTTCAAATCCAATTGGGGGTTCCGCCCATCTGTCTATGATTTGTGTGGATTTGAAAATTTCTATCTTGGCCGTGGGATTTACGTGTAATGCTTATGTTCTCGGGTTCACGGGATATGGGTTGATCTTGGGCATGGATTGGTTGTCCAGTTATGGAGCCATTCTCGATTGTGATCATAGGGTGGTGAGGCTCATGACTCGCCTCGGTAATACCCTGGAAATTTCTTGTAACCCTAGAGGTCCCGTCATGTTATGTTATCTTGAATCTCTCGACTCGTCCATCGATGATCTGCAATCTGTAAGGGTGGTCCGAGACTATCCTGATGTCTTTGAAGAAGTTAAGGGGTTACCCCCTAAACGAGAGATAGATTTCTGCATTTATCTAGTCGATAATGCCAAACCAGTACCATTGCCCGTTAGGCATATGGCTCCACGAGAAAGAAGAGAGCTCAGTAAGCAAATCAAGGAGCTGCTCGAAAAGAATTTTATTAGACGAAGCATTTCTGAATGGGGTGCTCCGGTGGTATTCGCTACTAAGGCGGATGGTTCGCTTCGTCTATGTGTTGATTATCGAGAGTTGAACAAGCTGACAAAGAAGAATAGGCACCCGTTACCGAGGATTGATGATCTCTTTGATCAGCTGGTTGGCGCTTCTGTTTTCTCTCAGCTCGATCTAGCCACCGGATTCCATCAGCTTAGAGTAGCTGAGGATAGCATTGACAAAACTGCGTTTAGGACTCCAGATTGATTCTTTGAATGGCTTGTCATGCCATTCGGTTTGACTAATGCACCCGCCTACTTCGTAGATTTGATGAGTAGGGTGTTCAGGGTGTTCCTTAACAAGTTCGTGGTTGTCTTCATGGATGATATTCTGATCTTCTCAAAGGACGAGGAAGAACATGCTAGACATCTCAAGGAAGTGATGGATACGCTTAGAGCGCATCAGTTGAAAGCCAAGTTCTCCAAATGTCATTTTTGGAGAAGGGAAGTTCGGTTTCTTGGACATATAGTTTCTAAGCAAGGCATAGCGGTGGATCCCGCGAAAGTGGTTGTGGTTCAAGACTGGAAGACTCCGAGGAATGCAACCGAAGTAAGAAGCTTTCTCGGTCTGGCGGGCTACTATAGGAAGTTCATCAGGGACTTCGCTAAGATTTCGGCCCCTCTTACTAAGTTGACGAAGAAGAACTTAGTCTTTGCATGGGACTTGGAGTGTGAGCTTGCTTTTCAAAAGCTCAAAAGAGCCCTTACCTCAACTCTAGTTTTGGCATTACCCGATAGTGGTAAGATGTTTACCATGTACACCGATGCATGTGGTACAGGGTTAGGAACTGTTCTAATGCAAGAGGGAAGAGTGATATGTTATGGGGATAGGCAACTTAAAGTTCATGAGAAGAACTATCCCACTCATGATTTGGAGTTAGCGGCGATCGTCCTTGCACTCAAATCCTGGCGCCACTATCTTCTAGGCGAAAGGTTTGAGTTGTATACTGCTCACAAGTCACTCAAGTACCTCTTCTCGCAAAAAGATCTGAATCTAAGGCAGCAAAGGTGGATGGAATTCTTGGCGTCTTATGACTTCGAGATAGCTTATACCCCTGGCAAGGGTAATGTTGTGGCGGATGCACTAAGCAGAAGGAGATTGACTTTGTGCCCCTTGTTCATTGAGATGAAGAATTTAGAATTCTTGGCAACCTTTGATTTCACGACAGCTGTTGAGTCGATGACGGGTTCATTAGCATCCCTTGAGCTTAGACCCACACTTCTTGATCAAGTTGGGGCTTCGCAGAAGGAAGATCCACAGATAGTCGAAGTTATGGACAAGTTGATTCGTGGTGAGATGTCTAGTCACCTTGCCAGATATACCATTGATGATAAAGGATGGCTAAGGCGTGATGGGAGATTATGTGTTCCTCGAGTGAGAGATTTAGTTCAAAGAGTTCTTGAAGAAGCGCATCACTCGAAGATGACTATACATCCTGGAGGGGACAAGATGTATAGGGATATGAAGCGCATTTTCTTTTGGGATGGAATGAAGAAGGATGTGGCAGAGTATGTTTCAAAGTGCATGGTGTGCCAACAAGTGAAAGCCGAGTCGAAGAAACCAGGTGGGCTATTACATCCATTGGAAGTCCCGCAATGGAAGTGGGAAAGTATTTCTATGGATTTTGTGGATGGATTGCCTAGGTCAAGAAAAGGGAACACGAGCATATGGGTCATAGTTGATAGACTTACGAAGAGTGCTCACTTCATTCCTGTAAAGAGCAAGAGTACCGCATCAGGGCTGGCATCTATTTATCTCCGAGAGATAGTGCGGTTGCATGGAGTTCCTTCTAGCATAGTTAGCAATCGTGACCCAATTTTCACTAGCCAGTTCTGGAACAGTTTGCAAGAAGCGATGGGCACGCGATTGAATTTGAGTACAACCTATCACCCCCAGACGGATGGCCAAACCGAAAGGGTGAATAGAGTGCTATAAGATCTTTTGAGGCTCTGTGTTCTTGACTTCGGTGGTACTTGGGAAGACCACCTTCCTCTTGTGGAGTTTGCGTATAATAATAGCTATCAAGCCAGCATAGGGATGGCACCATTTGAAGCTTTGTATGGGAGGCCGTGTAGGTCACCATCTTGTTGGTGGGAGACAACAGATAGACTTATACTTGGGCCCGATATGATACGGGACACATCCGAGAAAGTTGAATTAGTGAGAAGAAGGATGAAAGCGGCCCAAGATAGACAGAAATCCTATGCTGACAAGCGAAGGGCAGATTTGGAATTCGAAGTGGGAGACATGGTTTTCGTGAAGGTTTCTCCTTTGCGTAATGTGGTACGTTTTGGAGCAGTTGGGAAGCTTGCACCAAGGTTCGTAGGACCTTTCCCTATCACAGAGAGAATTGGAAAGATGGCCTATAAGGTGGAATTGCCCGAAAAGCTAGCCGGAGTGCATAATGTCTTTCATGTCTCGCATCTCCGAAAGTGCCTTCATGAATCCGCTGAGGTGGTTGAACCAAGCATTCTTGAAAACATTGAGGTAGAAAATGAGGCAACCTTGAGAAGAGCTCCGATTCGTATCATGGGAACAGAGATCAAGAAACTAAGGAATCGAGAAGTCAAATTGGTGAAAGTTCAGTGGGGTGAAGCCGACGAAGATGCAACTTGGGAAACCGAGGAGAAGATGCGTGGGCTGTATCCATTTTTTTTTTAGGGTACATTCTCGATCTCTTTTCCTAATTAGCATTTCTTTCTTTTATCCGTATTTATCATGTTTATCTTATTATCTCGTTAAACTTGTCATGAGGACCTTAGGTAGAAACCCTTTGGATGAAACATGTATTTGAAACATGTTATGTTTGATGGTTGCAAGTGGTTGCAAGTGTTTGCACGTGGATACTCGTGGATGCATGATACACATTAGGCACTAAGATCGGCTCACACACTTTCATGTTGCATATGCATGAGTGCTTATACTTATTCATGGATGAAACTTGTTATGCTATCACGTGGATGTTGCATATGGATGAATGTTATGTGCACTCATGTAGAGACTATGAGCTATGTTAGGAATTTGCATACATATGGACTCATTTCACTAACATACTTTGCATTAAGGAGGTTTACTGTATCAGTAACCGCCTGATTTTTGCATTAGATAAGTGCATATACACACACCTTTGCATATGATCATACAACATTTGGAATCCTTTAAGGACAATGACTGCACGTGGATGATGTTTTGGGTAGATGAATGACGGATGGTAGGATACGTTCTTCCTAACTTGGAGATTTCGGGGACGAAATCCTTTCAGAAGGGGAGAATGTAACAACCCGTATTTTTGAATAACATGTTATAACATAAATCAAGGCAGAATTAAACTGTAAAATCCGAATCAAGGGAAACGGGCTGTGCCATTGCGTTCGTCTCGGAAAAAATACGCGAAATAGAGTCCGAGTTTTTGAAAATCGGAGTCCGTATGACCGAGATATGGCCTCGCGAAGTTCACGAAAAATTCAAATTTCAAAACAGATTCAAATTTCAGAAAATCAGGGTAGGCGGTAAAAATCCCGCCCGGACCAGGTCGACCTGGGGGTCGACCTGCGAGTCGACCTGGGTAGGACCAGGTCGACTGGGGAGTCGACCCCAGGGTCGAGATGGGGGTCGACCTGCCTGATCGGACCCAGGCAACCTGGTGCACCATTTTGGCTGTTTTGACCTGTTTTGTTGGCTAGTGACGGGATTTGATGGCTTGGATTGAATCTAGGGTTAATCCTATGGCTAATACTATCCTAATCTTCTATAAAAAGACCCCTAAACCTAGCCTAAATCACCATTATTCAATCCTACAACTAAACTATGTCAAATTTGTTCCTCTCATGGCCTCCACTCTCATGCTAAAATTCCTAAGTTTATTTATATGAGAGATCTTGAGTTCATACAAGTGTTTTCAAGCTTGTATGAGTGTTCTTAGTTTGCATTCAAGTCAAGTTGCAACATTTCTATTACAAAGCAAGGGCTTTTATTGATTTGGCTCAAGGGTTTTTCAATTGGAGCTTTCATATTTGGGTCTTTTTGGTGATTGCATAAGGGCTTCGTCTCAATCTTTATAATAACTATTTATTTGTGTCTTCATAGCATTGTAAGCCCTTTTCTACTTTCTTTTTATTGAACTCTAAAGTTAAATGAATGATGCAAGTTTGGGTTGATCATCATGATATGCAAGTTTGGTTGATCACTATGTTATGCAAGTTGTTTTAATCATTATGTATGACACATGTTGCTATGTTATGCAAGTTTGGGTTGATCATTATACACATGTTATCATGTTATGCAAGTTAAACTAGAGGTTGTGAGCTTAAAGCTTCAAGCTTTATATGAAAGGTTGCATTTTGGCAACATGGAAGTTATCATATCCCTTATGATAACTTGCATGTGAGGCTAAATGCGAACTTCTAGAAACTTCTACATGTCATTTATCACCATGCATCACTTATATGCTAAGTTTGGTTTTATGCATACTTTTGAAGCCTAATAATGCAATATGCAAGTATATGAACAAATGTACACTTCATATGCCACCATGTTAAACTTGTGGCTTCAACACCTTTTTGTCATGATTATGCCAAGTTCCCTATTTTATCCTTTATGCGTTGTTGCGATTATGTAAACGATGGGATTACGTTGGGGTTGGGTAACATTATGACATAAACATGGTTTTTATAACATCACGTGATATGTTAACTTGTAATTATGTTTTGGAAACATAATGGACATGACACTTAGAAAATATGAGTGTGGCCAACTCGAGGTTGGGTTGAGTTTGTAGCATAAATCTACCCGGACCCGCCCGGCTTAACTATTGGCTACAAACAATAGGACCCAATGTGAGAAGTTGGTCATGTTGTGCTCGAACCCGAGGTTAGACCAAGTTGTGGTGTAAAGCTACCCGGACCCGCCCGGCTTAACTAGTAACCACAACAAAGTCTAATGTGAGAGGTTAAAGCACATTAAGTTAATTAATGCCTCTTGATTAGGGTTAAGTCATGGTCCACTTATTACTTAACCAATTTGGGCTTGATGGGTTAATCGGGGTTAAGTCATGAACCTTGGGTACACTTAACCAATTTAATCCACGTTTGGATCAGGTTAACCACATTTAACCCGTTAAGAAACCCTAGTTGCGTGGTCCTTTGCAGCAGTAACCCTCTTGATAGTATCATAAGACCCTAGGACTAGGCTAGGGTGGGGCACGATTACTGGGCTGACATGTAAGCGACCAAAACGACGGCTGAGTAGGTACGCCGGTGTGGGTCCAGGCGGGCTATGGTCGTGCACATAGTCCGGAGTTGGAAAATCAGGCACGGGTACCAGTAGATCTAGACTGTGCATACTTGATTGGTGTCTGAGGTTGACACCTTAGGACTTGATACACCCTAGGGTGGACCTAGCGCAGTTTAACTACATTGCATGTTTGGGCCGTATGACACCGACACTTGACGAGTTAGGCTTATAGGGAGCCGATCAACTAGACCGTGTAGTTGGACCTTGATTTAGGTCACCTCATGATGTTGGGCCAAGCTTGGGCAAAGGGATCAATTCTTGTTTTTACTTGACATGTTAGAATGCTAGTACACCCGTGGTGCAAAACTTAACCTTGATTATGCGATGACACCTGTATCTATCTTGTTAGTTAATCATCATGCCAGTATGTTGTTGTCCTTATATTCATCTCAGCTTCTCATGCCAGTTAACTTTACTAGTTCATGGACAGATAGTGGTTAGGGCTTACCAATCTTTTTGACTGACCTGTTTTCTTTCGCCTCTTTTCTTCCGTTCCCCCCCCTCAGGTCCTCAGGGTGGGAACATTGAAGCTTAGTTTGGATCTTTACAACTTGCTTACTGGATTTGCTCATGTACGGTTTTGGACATTGAGCTAGCTATGGTTTATCACTTCACTTTGGGGATAGTACTTTATGTTTTTCAGTTTTCAGTTTATGCTTTTCTCTAGACTTTGTTTGTTGGAAAATAATGACTAAGTACCTTGTTGTAACTTAACTATGGTTTTGGAAATGCAAGTTTTACCCGCTGCTTTATTTACTCTGTTTTACTTATATGTTCTGTCTTGTGATATCTGCATGCATGTTTACCTTGTTTAACGCCCCTCCAAAGCCAGTGTCCTTGCAAGAGTGGCAATGGCAGAGGTGGGGTGTTACATTATGCAAGTAAAACTTTCTTTTATTTATCATTAAAAAGTATAAGACATGTTGTGCAAGTCAAATACTTCTTTTATTTGTCATGTTAAACATTAAAACATGTTATGTGAATAAAATATATTTTTTAATTGTTATTAGAAACATGTAGAAAATGTTATGCGAATAAAATATTTTTTTATTTGTCACTAGAAACATGTAGAAACTGTTATGCGAATAAAATCTCTTTTTATTTGTCATTAGAAAATATAGAAATTTGTATGCAAATAAAATCTCTTTTTATTTATCATTAAAAAATAGTGAAATTGTTATGCAAATAAAAATCTTCTTTTTTTTGTTATGTTGAACATAGAAAATGTTATGAAAATAAAAATCTTCTTTTATTTTTCATTTGTCATATAAAATATAGAATTGTTATATAAATAAAAATTCTTCTTTTTATTTATACATATGAAATGTAGGAATTGTGTAGACAATGAAATTTTCTTTTTATTGTATATATGTTCATCGAAATTGCCAAAACATTAAAAATAACATTTTTAATGTACATTTAGATTCATTATTTAAAAGGAATCATATCTAGAGAAAATGGACAAAACATTAAAAATAACATTTTTAATGTATATTTAGGTTCATTATTTAAAAGGAATCATATTTAGAGAAAATGGACCAAACATTAAAAATAACATTTTTAATGTATATTTAGATTCATTATTTAAAAAAATCACAATTAGGGAAAATGGACAAAACATTAAAAATAACATTTTTAATGTATATTTAGATTCATTATTTAAAAGAATCATATCTAGAGAAAAAGGACAAAACATTAAAAATAACGTTTTTAATGTATATTTAGGTTCATTATTTTAAGGAATCATATTTAGAGAAAAATGACAAAACATTAAAAATAACATTTTTGATGTATATTTAGATTCATTATTTAAAAGAATCATATTTAGACAAAAAGGACAAAACATTAAAAATAACGTTTTTAATGTACATTTAGATTCATTATTTAAAAGAATCATATTTAGAGAAAATGGACAAAACATTAAAAATAACATTTTTAATGTACATTTAGATTCATTATTTAAAAGGAATCATATTTAGAGAATATGGACAAAACATTAAAAATTACATTTTTAATGCATATTTAGATTCATTATTTAAAAGAATCAAATTTAGAGAAAATGGACAAAACATTAAAAATAACATTTTTAATGTATATTTTGATTCATTATTTAAAAAGAATCATATTTAGAGAAAATGACAATACATTAAAAATAACATTTTTAATGTATATTTGATTCATTATTTAAAAGAATAAAATTTAGAGAAAATGGACAAAACATTAAAAATAATATTTTTAATGTATATTTAGATTCATTATTTAAAAAAAATCACATTTAGAGAAAATGGGCAATACATTAAAAATAACATTTTTAATGTATATCTAGATTCATTATTTAAAAGAATCATATTTTGAGAAAACGGACAAAACAATAAAAATAACATTTTTAATGTATATTTAGATTCATTATTTAAAAGAATCATATTTAGAGAAAATGGACAAAACATTAAAAATAACATTTTAATGTAAATTTAGATTCATTATTTAAAAGAACCATATTTAGAGAAAATGGATAAAACATTAAAAATAACATTTTTACTGTATATTTAGATTCATTATTTAAAATAACCATATTTAGAGAAAATGGACAAAAACATTAAAAATAACATTTTTAATGTATATTTAGATTCATTATTTAAAAGTATCATATTTAGAGAAAATGGACAAAACATTAAAAATAACATTTTTAATGTATATTTAGATTCATTATTTAAAAGAATCACATTTAGAGAAAATGGACAAAACATTAAAAATAACATTTTTAATGTATATTTAGATTCATTATTTAAAAGAATCACATTTAGAGAAAATGGACAAAACATTAAAAATATACATTAAAAATTATTTAAAAGTATCACATTTAGAGAAAATGGACAAAACATTAAAAATAACATTTTTAATGTATATTTAGATTCATTATTTAAAAGAATCACATTTAGAGAAAATGGACAAAACATCAAAAATAACATTTTTTATGTATATTTAGATTCATTATTTAAAAGAATCACATTTAGAGAAAATGGACAAAACATTAAAAATAACATTTTTAATGTATATTTAAATTCATTATTTAAAAGAATCATATCTAGAGAAAATGGACAAAACATTAAAAATAACGTTTTTAATGTATATTTAGGTTCATTATTTTAAGTAATCATATTTAGAGAAAAAGGACAAAACATTAAAAATAACATTTTTAATGTATATTTAGATTCATTATTTAAAATAATCATATTTAGAGAAAAAGGACAAAACATTAAAAATAACGTTTTTAATGTACATTTAGATTCATTATTTAAAAGAATCATATTTAGAGAAAATGGACAAAACATTAAAAATAACATTTTTAATGTACATTTAGGTTCATTATTTAAAAGAACCATATCTAAAGAAAATGGACAAAACATTAAAAAAAACATTTTTAATGTACATTTAGATTCATTATTTAAAAGAATCACATTTAGAGAAAATGGACAAAACATTAAAAATAACATTTTTAATGTATATTTGATTCATTATTTAAATGAATCACATTTAGAGAAACTGGACAAAACATTAAAAATTACATTTTTAACATATATTTAGATTCATTATTTAAAAGAATCACATTTAGAGAAAATGGACAAAACATTAAAAATAACATTTTTAATGTATATTTAGATTCATTATTTAAAAGAATCATATTTTGAGAAAATGACAAAACATTAAAAATAACATTTTTAATGTATATTTATGTTCATTATTTAAAAGAATCATATTTAGAGAAAATGGACAAAAAAATAAAAATAACATTTTTAATTTATATTTAGGTTCATTATTTAAAAGAATCATATTTATAGAAAATGTATAAAACGTTAAAAATAACATTTTTAATTTACATTTAGATTCATTATTTAAAAGAAACATTTCGAAAATGGATAAAACATTAAAAATAACATTTTTAATGTATATTTAGAGAAAATGGACAATACATTAAAAATAACATTTTTAATGTATATTTAGATTCATTTTTTTAAAAGAATCATATTTAGAGAAAATGGACAAAACATTAAAAACAATATTTTTAATGTATATTTAGATTCATTATTTAAAAGAATCACATTTAGAGAAAATGGACAAAACATTAAAAATAACATTTTTAATGTATATTTAGATTCATTATTTAAAAGAATCATATTTAGAGAAAATGGACAAAACATTAAAAATAACATTTTTAATGTATATTTAGAATCATATTTAGAGAAAATGGACAAAACATTAAAAATAACATTTTTAATGTATATTTAGATTCATTATTTAAAAGAACCATATTTAGAGAAAATGGATAAAACGTTAAAAATAACATTTTTAATGTATATTTAGATTCATTATTTAAAAGAACCATATTTAGAGAAAATGGATAAAACAATAAAAATAATATTTTTAATGTACATTTAGATTCATTATTTAAAAGAAGCATATTTAGAGAAAATGGACAAAACATTAAAAATAACATTTTTAATGTATATTTAGATTCATTATTTAAAAAGAACCATATTTAGAGAAAATGGACAATACATTAAAAATAACATTTTTAATGTATATTTAGATTCATTATTTAAAAGAATCATATTTAGAGAAAATGGAAGAAACATTAAAAATAACATTTTTAATGTATATTTAGATTCATTATTTAAAAGAATCACATTTAGAGAAAATGGACAAAACATTAAAAATAACATTTTTAATGTATTTTTAGATTCATTATTTAAAAGAATCATATTTAGAGAAAATGGACAAAACATTAAAAACAACATTTTTAATGTATATTTATATTCATTATTTAAAGGAATCATATTTAGAAAAAATGGAAAAAACATTAAAAATAACATTTTTAATGTATATTTAGATTCATTATTTAAAAGAACCGTATTTAGAGAAAATGGAAAAAATATTAAAAATAACATTTTTAATGTACATTTAGATTCATTATTTAAAAGAACCATATTTAGAGAAAATGGACAAAACATTAAAAATAACATTTTTAATGCATATTTAGATTCATTATAAAAGAATCGTGTTTAGGGAAAAATTGTAAAAACCCGGAAAATCAGAACCAATTTAAAATTTTTATTTTGGCTAATTTAATGAATTTTGAATACTTAAAATGATTTATTTTAAATAATAACGACTAGAAATTTATTATAAACAGAATTAGAATGTATAAATTTATTTAAATCGAAGTTAGAATATAAATATTTATTTTATTTATAAAAGGAACTGGAAAAGGCGTGGTAGTTTGAAAATTCGATTTCAAATTTCAAATGAATGTATAGGGTTCAAAATGAACCGATTTTGGTGAAACCAGAAATATTTGAATCTGTTTGAAAATATCTTTCCTACAAATGCGAAAATTCCAAATTTCATAACGGGAATAAAAAGTTATGTCCAGTTGAAAATTTCGAATAGTCGTTAAGGAATTTATATAATATATAGCACTTAAAAATAGCGATTTTGCAAACGACCTCCGTTTTTGACGAGACCACTTTTGTTGGATCCGGAATGTCAAATTATTGTTAGATTCTAATTTTCATAATTTTGGAAATAATAAGTGAGCGTGGTAAATTTAAACGTGTTTGGCCAATTCAGTTTGAATTTAATCGACTGGAAAATGACCGTTTTTCAAATGGTCTCCAAATTCGATGAAATTAGTTTTGTTAGGACCGTATCATCCAAACATTGCCAGATTTTTTTTCAGGAATTTTTGGAGTCAGTATGTAGCCCCGATAAATTAAAATATATGTTGAAATCAATTTTGAATGTTATATTAATTTATATTTTAATTTTAAAGAAAAACTGATCGAAACAGTCAAGTTCGATTACAAGACATATCCCATTGTGTCCGGAATAGGGGTAATTAGCTAGGGATGACAGTCGGTGGGTTCGATTTGGAGTTCGAATGATAAATTAACTTTTTGGAGAATTAAATTAAATAAATATATACTTGGTCAACCCTCCTTTATCTCTCCTCTCCATCTTCATTCACCGTAGGAAAAAAAGAAACCCGCGCTGCCTAATTCTCCACTCCCCCCCCACCTAGCACCACCGTCGGTCCCCTCCTCCTCCTCTTTCTCGCCTCCCTCCTCTCCTCTCTTTTCTTCTTTAATTTACAAAAAAAACCTAAGCCCCAAATCCTAAATCCACCAACCACCACCACCGTGGACCCCACGGCCGCAACCCCGCCCTTCCCCCAGACCTAACCGCCTCCAGCGCCACCTTTGGCCACCCAAGCTCCGGCCATGGGCCCCACCACCTCAAAAATCACATTTTTCACAAATTCCCATTCTTGCATAAAAAACTCTGTCACTATTTCACCAATAACTCTCAAACGGTGCGTTTCTGGCCAAAACTCCACAATACCAAAATTGAAGAGCACGATTTTCTCTTCGATTTGGTATATGGAAATCTTATTTTGGATTGCGGTGCTGTTTTTAACTATTTCCGGCGAATTGGTGCGTTTTTGGAAGAAAGTCCACTAGGCAAAAGTTGTCCGAAATGGTGCGTTTAGGTTAGTGACAAAGTTTGGTGAAGATTGAAGGCCGTATGCAAATTCTAGAGCCAAAGATGCGAATTCAAGTGCGAGAATGCGACAAAACGGAGCGCAACGACAAAATCTGCCAATTAAAGAATGACGGAGTGGATACCAAAGGTGAGAACTTCTCACTCTAACATTATATTCTAGTTAAATATATTTACTGGGATGCAGACGGTGCTTAGTAGCACCTTACACCTTTGTTTGAAACCATGGATGTTTGGTTGTTGGTTTGGATTGAAAATTGGTTGAAATTGGTTTGGGATATAAATTGAATTGATTGAATTTGGTATGTGATATGGCGCAAGCCATTATTAGGCGAGGGATAAGGCTAGACTTTATTCCGGTTCTAGTATCGCGCCTTTATATTGTCGAAATTTTCTAAAAATATTAGAACAATAAAAAAATCACTTTTATTGTATGAATGAACTGTATAAAACATTCATGAGTCGAAATAAATATTTTATAGTTAAAAATATAATTTTTAATGTGTATATGAATAAAATAAACATTCATTTACAAACCGAACGATTTGTTTATGTACACACATTTAACTGATATTGATTAAGACAATATATTTTACACATCACCCAACTGCACAAATAATAATCAGTGTTTGTTGTTTGAAAACCCCACACGGGTATTGGGATGATATTTGACATACACTAATCCCAATTGTTTAGTTGTATGTCAATCAATTGGTTGACAAACTATTGTAAGCATTAATTATTTATATTTAACGCTTATACAGTTGTGTAATGCACTCTGGATGATGGTTGACTGTGTTTGATTATGGTTGTGTACATGTGTGTATAAAATCCATATAAATAAAATTATATGGTAATTGACTGTGTTTGATTCCTATTCGGAAAGAACGAATATTTTAAAATGGCGAATAATGAATATTTTAAAATAACTAATATTTTAAAATAATATTTAGTAACGGATCAAAATATGATTTTGATATCCGATTTGGGATGCACATGAAAATATTGAAATATATGAAGTCATGTTGATTAACTTTACGCCATTTTGACATGAACGATATTTATATCGATTTTATTCATTTTTATAATGAATATCGAAAAGGAAGTTATTTCAAAATCTAATGTTTTGAAAATATTATCATTTATATATTAATGACATGAAATATTCAATTTTGATTTGAAATTGAATATGAAGTTAAAATCGTTTTGAAAACGAATTTAAGACGATTTATAAAATACGTTTTAAATGGAAATCGATGAAATATATATAGAATATATATTATATATATTTAATGGCCGGAATAGAACGTGCCGCGTCGCGGCAGTTCGCGAATTTCGACCATTGACTTCGAATTGACACTACGGGATATCTGACCGTCAGATTCTCCTAAAACTGGAATCGTTGGGTTTGTATCGAAAAGAACTTTCCAACGAATATAAGGAATTTAAAATCTAACGATTAGATTTGGAATTATGTCCAAATCAAATTTGGAAAAGGTCGATGTAAGTGCAGTTCGATGACCGTTTATGGAAATCGACTGTACAAGCCTTGATAAAATTATTAAAAATATCACTAATTTGTGTAAAATCATAATGAATGATTTGGAAAGAGTTTGGGTGAGAAATTCCATGTTTGTAAAGATAAAAATATATTTTTATCAAAACGAACTAGTTATGAACTAGAATTATAATCCAATATTTTTAAATAAATAAATTGGATTTAAAATAGTTTTAAAAATAACCAGAATTTCCAATATATGAATTGAAATGGATTTGAATCGAAATTATCTTCGGAATATTTCGATATTGGATTCCATGATTATACGGATATCGTGGAGGAATTTGAAAGATATATATATATATATATATATCGTTATTCCCAATATGATATTTGTTGATTTCAGAATTTGATATTGAATATAAGCCGATATAATTTCTATTCAGTGCCTTGTATTTAATATCAAATGAGATTTTAGATTTGTCGTGAATGGTGTCATAAATAACGCTGTTCTTAAACCCCATGTGAAAAGAATAAATCTTTTAATTAAGCTTATTATAGTTTCCAGTTAATTAACATTTAATTGAAATAAAATGTAACAATCCGGAAAAACAGAGCCAACTTAAAATTTTTAATTTGGCTATTTTAATGAATTTGGAGTAATTGAAATAATTTATTTTAATTAAATAACGAGTTAGAAATAGCGTGGTAGTTTGAAAATTTGAATTTGAACTTTGACTGAACGTACAGGATGCAAAATAAAACGGATTTTAGCAAAACCAAAAATATTTAAAGTTTAAGAATATCTTTCTAACAAATCTGAAAATCAAAATTTCATAGTGGGAATCAAAAGTTATGGCTAGTTGAATATTCAGAATGGTAGCTATGGAATAAATATAGCCCTTGAAAATAGACATTTTGCAAACGACCTCCATTTTCGACGAAACCACTTTTGTTGGATCCGAGATGTCAGTTTATTACTAGTTTTCAAATTTCATAATTTTTGGAATTAATATGTGAACGTGACAAAGGAAAATGTGTTTGGTTGATTTCAATCAAATTGGATCGACCAGAAAATGGCCATTTTTCAAACAGTCTCAGAATTCGACGAAATCGGTTTTGTTGGGGCCGTATCGTCCCAACATATCCAGATTAATTTTTCAGGAATTTTTAGAATCAGTATGTGGCCCCAGCAAATTAAAATGTACATTCAAATCCAAATTTGAATGTTTTATATTTTAATTTGAAGAATAACCGAGTAATAGCCGAATGGGCTTACGAAACATATTCCATTGTATCCGAAATGAGGGCATTTAGCTAGGGGCGATAGTCATTGGATTTGGATTGGATTTCATGTGAAGAAACCCTATTTTTTGAAATATATATATATGGACCAATTAAAAAATTCTTTCATTATTTAATTTTATAAAAAAATCAAAAAACCCGTATATACCTCTCGTCGATGGCGGAAGGTGTTCTTTCCTTCCCGACCAAATTCCAGTCAAACCACGTCGCATTACACATTGCCCCTGTTCAATTTTTTGAAGATCTTCCTCCCCTCTTCAAATCCATATAAGGAGCACCACCCCTCGTCGCCCCATCGTCGAGAACGAGCTCCCCGAAGTCACGCACTTTAGTGTGCCGCCCCGCTTTCCACGTCAAATCGAAGTGGCCCCCCTTGCTATCCATCTGCATACCTTCTGGCCCCCTTCCACATGGTAGTGGCTGATTCCAACATCGTGCAACCGTTTGTGCTAAAAATCAAAACCTAGTTTTGAAGCTTCTGCTGAGGTATACAGCCTTGGTTTTTAAATTAGAATATAACACTTCTAAATGTTGCAAATCATGATTTTCAGATAAAAATCATATCTTTTTGCTATGTTGTCGAAATCTAGTGAAACCGGAGACATCAGAGTCGTAGCGACATCATCTACATTCTAGAAGAAGCTAGAACGTATTCTGAGCTCGCTACAAATTTCAGAAGGATTAAAATCGATGTGTGACTTCTAAATTCAAATATGGAATAGAAATCCATTGTATAAATTATATAAGCGAAGTATAAATTATATATGCGTTGCACACCTCATGTATGAGCGTTGTATAAGTTATATGAGCAATGTATAAATTATACATGCTTTGTATAAGTCATATGTGTGTTGAAATGGAAAAGAAATATATTTATATACATACATACATATATATATACATATATATATATATATGTATATACTCCCCTTGTCCACAAACCATGGACGATATTAATTGATTGCGAATGGTTGAAAATTAGTTGATATGTGATTGGTTGAGAATAATTGTTTGTGGTTGAAAGAAATTGTTTGTGGTTGAAACGAATTGGAATTGTTTGTGGAAAAATTCATATGATATGAAATTGATTTAGATCATTTAGATAAGCCCCTTATGGAACGCCGCAAGGCCTAAGGTAGTGCGAGGAGCCGTACTCGGGACGATGCCGGTTTTAAACCCCCTACCGTTATGCTGCCGAAATTTTCAGTAGTATCTATGTGTTTGAATTATTTTCATGTATTGAATTATATTCATGTCGAATAAATTGTTTAGATAATAAAAATCACATTTTCATTATGCGTATGAACTATATGAAATATTCATGTGTTGAATAAATTCTTTGAAAGATAAAAAACACATTTTTATCATATATGTGGACGATATAAAATATTAGTGTTTTAAATAAATTGTTTTAACACCAAAAATAACATTTTAATCTTATGTATGAAGTATATAAAATATTCGTGTTTAAATAAACTGTTTTAACACCAAAAATAACATTTTTATCTTATGTATGAAGTATATAAAATATTCGTGTTTAAACAAATTATTTTAACCATAAAAATATTATTTTTATTATATGTATGAACTATATAAAATATTCATGTGGTGAAAAGGATTCTTGTGTTGAATGAAAGGATTAAACAATAAAATTAACATTTTTATTGTGAATATGAAATGATAAAAACATTCATGTGATGAATAAATATTTTAAACGATAAAAATATCATTTTTATCATGTATACGACTCGCTAAAAATACACATGTGTAGAAACATTCGCCAAAAATATCATTTTTATCCTATGTATGAAGTGTTAAAAATAACCGTGTGTTGAAATAAACATTTGTTCGCTAGAAATATTATTTTTAGCTTGGTTCTGCATATATATACATATGTTGAACATGAATATGGATTAGCTGTTGAGTAAAGAATATATTTGCATGCCCGACAAATAGGTAAGCCTTAATGAGTTGGCTGCGCTATTTTATTATTATATAAGCTCCTGTGAATGGCATTGGATGCGGAGTGCTGGTTGTTCTATGTGAAATCATAAACGTCGTCATAGAATAGTAACAATTAATTTTGAACTACACTACATGGCATACTTCTTGAAGATAGCATACCCTATCATATTACCACATAAGCATGTGGAGCTTGTGTGACGAGGTTAAAGATTTACCATACAAGCGAGAGGCTTGTATGGCGATGACTATATTTCAAGTTGAACTGAAGACTGATATGGACTACATATAAAATGTAATGGTAAATTGGAAGATTAATAGAAACCCCACACGGGTCTGGAGATGACAATAAACACGTCTCTCTAGTCATTAAGGCACAAAAACCATTTATAGGGTGACGAGAATTTATTCTCTGGAGTTATGATCTATACACACCCCCTTGTGGATACCGGAATATATCACTATAAATATGCACATGATTTTTAGGATTTATTGGGTTCCTAATACGACCCAATAAATTTCCAAACTCCTTCCCATACAAAGGAGGTTATGGCGAAATTTTCTGAATTTTAAAGGCGTTAGTGAAATATTTGAAGTGAAAAACGATATAGAAATCATCGAACGAATTATATATATATATATATATATGTGTGTGTGTGTGTGTATATAAAATAAATAAAACGAATAACGACGCTGCAGTTCGTGTTTTGGAATCGTAATTTTAAACGATTATATCGAGAAATCCGACCATCGGATATCCCTGAAATCGGAATTGTTGGGTTCGCTTTGGAAAAATCTTTCCAACGATATAAAATTTGTTAGGATCCAACGGTTAGATTGTGTGAAATGTTTAATTCAAATCTGAATAAAAACAACGCCAGAATGAATTATATTTATGTATAAATATAAATTAAATAAAACGAATAACGACGCTGCAATTGTGTTTTGAAATCGTAACTTTAAACGATTATATTGAGAGATCCGACCATCGGATTTTCCCGAAACCAGAACCGTTGGGTTCACTTTGGAGAGATCTTTCCAATAGAATCAACTTGTTAAGATCCAATGGTTAGATTTTGAGAAATGTGTAATTCAAATTTAGAGAAAAACAGCGTCAGGGCCACGTTATGGCCTGAAACTTCATTTAATTAAATGGCACTATTTTTAAATAAATAAAAATAGTGATATATCGTTATGAAATATTATAGGCGATATGGAATGGAAATAAACCGATTCTACTTGGTTTGCTTGATATTTGGTGGTTGAATGTGTTTGACATGAAAATTATATAAAGAACTGAAATGTGGATGTCGAATAATTTAACCATGGATGAATTGATTTGAATTCTAATATACGTGAATTATTTGAAAAGGCTGAGTTAATTCTCATTTCAAATAATTGATCGATGAATAAAAGTCGAAGATATGAAAACAGTGCAAGACCGGTGATCTTCACATCGTGTAGATTACTACTAATGCCTTTGAGATGGGTAGCTCCCCATGACGAGGTTACAGTGGTAGTAGTCTGAACGTACTTGCTGATCGTCTGGATGTGCGAGGGCCTCTCTTCCGTATTGGACATATGGAACGAGGAATAAGGTGCCTCCGGTTTCGTTCAGACCTAGAATGGGCTTGTAAATGGATGTGTGTCTGACGTGTATTATGTGCTGTATTTGTTGATCTCTACTAAATATACATCTGTTTGGCGGTCGATAATTTATTCTCTTGCTTAACGCCCTTCTCTGAGACGTACGAGCACAGAGGTTATATATCAGTAGATATCAGTGGTGTGGTATGCATTGACAGTGTGGCATGCAAAGATGCAAACGACCAAGGCTTTTGTTGAAAAGTAGAGTCTTATGGTTGATGATCAAAGAACGGCTTTAATATAGCGTAGCTTTGTGTATGGCATTAATTCGCGAGACTCACACTACGGGATAAGGACCGTTGGGAGAACACGACGTTTCTTTCTAGCCATGGGTGTTGTCAGCGTTTTACTAGCCCTGACATTGTTGTTTATTATACCTTTGTGGATGTTGGAATGCGAGGGGCCTCGGTTATATCGGTCTCTACGGAGACGATGGATAGGTATGATAGGACCGTGAAACGAGTGTTTAGGAATAACTAATTCTCAAACGTAAGGGAGGACCGGCCCGGCCAATTCCAAGGGTTCTCTGCAGGGAACAAAGCACGGCTGAATAGCAATTTTTCTCGATTGACCTCCTCTTTAATCCTAAGGCATTTGCTAGAGTGTCTCGAAGCCGGCGAGGAGTATATCCCTTGCCTCGACTCATGATGGATTCCAAATTTCCAATATAAAATTATGGATTTGATTGTAACTTATATATGGAGACATGATATATGGTACCCATGTCGTCTAGGATTGATATTTATGATTGAATGTGCTTTAGAAACATATATGCACTAGTAATAATATCAAATGATTTTTCTTTACACGTATTAAGCATATTTTGGCCATTATAAGGTTAAACTCTACCCCCCGGTTTGCGTTGCATTGTGTGATGGGACCTGAATCTTATAACGGCTTAATTTTTATAAAAAGCATTGCATTGTTCAAAAGATTTACTTTATCTCATGTACTTGCAATTACTGGAGTAAACCCACTCCACGAAAGTGGCATGGTCCTATGATTTGCCTTATTATTGTTGTTAAATCAGTTAAGTAGATTTCTCATACCAGCCCCATGGCTGACTCGTAGTTTGTTTCACTTTGCAAACTCGGATGCCCTTATTTTCACATGGGCAGCCTAGTGACATGTGACAGGTTATATTTTGGCTTTTTCAATGCAGCATGGAGTGCACCTTTTGGCTTGTATGGCGAAGACTAGATTTCTCAATATTTTGGCTATTTGACATTCCGCCATTAGTATCTTATGTATATGATTCCGCTTATCGCGATGTAGACATATTTACTTCCATTATGTACTCTATGATGTATATGTCCCAGTGATCTTGATGTAGACTGATCAATTCATTTTATGCACTAAGTTGTATCCTGCACTGTGCTACTCTGATGTTTATTACATTTTATGATTCCGCTGTCATATTGATGTAAACTTTTCTATTTCATGCTTATGTTATTATCTATACTTTGCTAATGATGATTAATGTATTATATTCCAATGATTATCCTTAATTCCGTGATACGGGGTTTTGGGATCGTCACATAAAATGGGATGTGAATTGGGTTTATCATGAAGTGTGTTTTTAACGGCATTCGTTCTTTAACCCGATTTACAGAGAAATGTGAATTGGTATTTATAAATCTTTTAATTAAGATTTAAGGGAAATTTTTCAAAGAAAAGTTTTCCAATTTAATAAAATAAATTGGAATGGAATGAAATTCGATTTGGTAATAATCGATGTGAACTTCTGTGGAGGAAGACCATTACTATATATGGAATTTAAAAGTCTTTGCCGTAATTCCATTTATATTATCGGTTGGATACAGAAGTTCATATCGATTATATATATCGATCAGTTTTCCGGAAGATTCCATAATTAATGGAATGTGATTTTGGGCTTACCATGAACTGTGTTTTAAATGACATTAGTTCTTTAACCCAGTTAAAGGTAAGATTAATTTCTTAACCTTGAATAATCATTAAGTAATGATTTTTGGGATTAAAACTGAATTAGATTTTTAATGAATCTTTAATTAGATTGGAATGTGAATGAGATAATTAAATTTATCAAATTCATGAAATGATCGAGAATGGAGTATCACCAGTTTTGCTCCAAGCGATAGTTAAATCTTTAATTGGATTTGAACGTGAAATGGCAATTAATTTATCGATAACACCATGGGTGTTAGATATGAAGCATTACCAGTTTTGCTTCATGGGATGAATAGGTTGGTATTGGGAAATAAACAAATGATTACTTTGGTAAGTTTCACTAATCCCAACTAGTTTGGAAAACCTTAATATGGTTTAAATTGTGAAAAGAATATTTGAGTAAAAGGATATTCTGGATTGGAGTGAGGCGTATGTTGTGTTTTTATAGCACTTGTTTATAAAATACGCAAGTTATTCAGAAAGACCGGGTTTATCCCATTCTGAATAACTAATTCGACGATAAGTCGACGATGAAAACGGCGGTTGAAGACTGGGGGTCTTCACATCGTTTGGATGATTACTGATGTCTTGATTGGGCTGTACACCCAAGACGAGGTAATAAGTGGTGATCGTCCAGACGTACTTGGAGATTGACCGGATATGCGAGGACCTCTCTCCTATATTGGACATATGGGAGGAGGAATAAGGTGCCTCCGGTTTCGTTCAGACCCAGAACAAACTTGTAAATGGATGTGTATCTGACATCGGATTTCATTCTGTGTGATTGATAGACATCAGTCGCATAGCGTGAATTGCCTGTGTGGCATGCTGAGATGCAAATGATCAAGGCTTCTGTTGAAAAGTAGAATCTTGTGGTTGATGATCAAAGCACGACTTTAATATAACATAGCTTTGTGTATAGCGTTAATTCACGAGCCTCATACCTTGGTGTGAACCAGAAACGGGAGAGGACCTCAGGAAGGACATGTGTTTCTTTCTAGCTAGGAGTGGTGTCAGGGTTTTGCAAGCCCAGAGGTTTTACTTATGTGGATGATGGATAGCGAGGCCCCTTGGTTATATCGGTCACTACAGGGCCAATGGATGGTTTTGTCGACATACTGACTAGTTTACGCCCCATAGGGTGGGAAAACACATGGTTCAGGCATTTTAATCCACTTCGTGTGGACCAGCCCTGATGATCTAAGGTGCAATTGCGGCTTTTCCTAAGACATGGTAGGCTAGATTGTCTCGAAGCGTTAAGTACGATCCCTTGCCTTGGTTCACAGATGGAAATCCAACTTCCAATACACGACTTTGCGTTTTTAATTGTAGAATTAGTATGGCGACATAGTGGGATGGGGAACTATGACGTCTATGATTGATACATTTATATTTGAAATTGTTTTCATACACTTTACACTATAAAAGTATCAAATGATTTGTTTTAAACGCACCAAGCATGTTTGGCTATTATAAGGTAAAACTATATCCTTCGGCTTGCGTTACATTGTGTGATGGGACCTGAGTCTTATAATAGCTTCATTTTTCTAAAAAGCATTGCGCTGTTTTGTTATAAGCACTGGTATTCTTGGGAGGAAACCTATTCTGTTTTATACGGCGTGGTCCTTTGATTTACTTTATTTTAAAGTAAAGATTTAATAACTGTTTTAGTTCTCATACTAGTCATATGACTGACCTGGAGTTTATTGTTTTAACCTAAACTCTGGGTGCCCCTACTTTCCACACGGGCAGCTAGTTGTTTTGGTTTTGCAGATTTATATTCAAAGGATCCTGGTTTACAGCTGGAATGCTATTCGGAAAGCTCTGTATCTGTGTATTCCTTTCACTTGTGTTTTGTATTATTTTCTGCAGCATTGTAATTTGTAAATCTATGATATCTATCAAATGTATATTATTTGTTAGTACTCTATATATTCTTGTACTCTGATTAAAGTGTTGTATTAAGCAATGGAATGTTCTTCTGTTTGTGTTCTGATTTGTCGTGTTCTTAGACAATCAATTCTTTCTCTTCTCTTCGGAGACCGAGGAAGTTCGGGTCATGTCAAAAAAAGACAAACATTAAAAAGACATCTTTAATGTACGTGTAGATTTAACATTAAAAATGATTCGTTATTAAAAATAACATGTTCATTAGGAATTATATAGATATTAAAAAGGACATTTTTAATGAATATTTAGTTTCATTAAAAATGATTCATTATTATAAAAATAACATGTTCCTTAGAAATTGTGTAGTTATTAAAAAAGACATCTTTAATGTACATTTAGTTTCATTAAAAATGATTCCTTATTAAAAATAAAATGTTCATTAGGAATCATTTAAACATTAAAAATAACATTTTTAATGCATATTTAGATTCATTAAAATGTAATCACTTACATGTTAACAAAGTAGGAAAAATGTTTATACACTGATATATGTTTTATTTGATTGAAAACATCACTCTTAATATGTTAAGGAAATTGTCGAACGATTTATATTTGTATATATATAATATATAAATATAAATTAAAATTAAAACGAATCATGCGCGGTAGTCCATGTTTTGGAATTGTAACTTTAAACGATTATACCAGAAGATCCAACCGTCGGATTTTCCCAAAACTGGAACCATTAGGTTCGCTTTGGAAGGATCTGTCCAATGATACCAAGTTCGTTAAGATCCAATGATTAGATTTCGAGAAATGCGTAATTCAAATTTTGATAAAAACAGCGTCAGCGCCTCGTGACGACCTAAAGCGTCGTTAAATTAAAATGAACTATTTTTATATAAATAAAAATAGCGATAAATCATTATAAAATAATATTAATGATATGAAATGATTTGGAATTTTTTATATTCGAGAATTATTTGAAAAGACTAAGTTCAATCTCATTTAAAATAATTATACGACGAATTAAAGTCGAAAATATTGAAGACGGTGCTTGAAGACTGGAGATCTTGGCATTGTTTGGATGATTACTGATGTCTTGATTGGGAGGCATACCAAGACAAGGTAATAAGTGGTGATCGTTTAGACGTACTTGGAGATCGACGGATAAACGAGAACCTCTCTTCCATATTGGACATACAAGACGAGGAATAAGGTGTCTCATGTTTCGTTAAGACCTCGAACGGACTTGTAAATGGATGTGTGACTAGCATTGGATTTCATTCTATGTGAATTGATTTCTATTTAATATATATCTGTTTGGTGGCAGAGAATTTATTCTCTTGCTTAACGCCTTTCTCTGAGATGCACGAGCTCAGAGGTTATATATTGATAGTTATCGGTCGCATGGTATGGATTGTCAAAGTGGCATGCCAAGATGCAAATGATCAAGGCTTTTGTTGAAAACCAGAGCTTTGTGTTTGATGATCAAAGCGCAGCTCATTTGGGTCATAGCTTTGTGTATAACGTTACTTCGCGAGCCTCACACCCCGTTAAGATTCAGAAACATGATAAGGGAACGCAAGGAGTGCACACGTTTCTTTCTAGCTAGAAGTGGTGTCATGATATAGAGCCCAAACATTTTTACTTATGTGGATGATAGTTTGCGAGGCCTCGATTTATTGGTCGCTACAGACCAAATGTTAGGTTCAATAGGACTGGGATACGTGTGTTCAGGAATTGCCAATCCACTAAAGTATTTGTGGACCGGCCCTGCAGGATCCAAGGGTTCGCCAACGTCCGAATCCTGAGACATTTTCTAGAGTGTCTCAAATCAGTAAGAAGACCATCCCTAGACTTGACTCATGATGGAAACCCAGTTTCCAATACAACATTATGGATTTGATTGTAAACCTATATATGGTGACATAGTATATGGTAACTATGCCATCTAGGATTGGTACATTTACTTTGAAAGTATTTTTAAACTGATTAGACACTAATAATAATATTAAATATATTTTTATACGTATCAAGCATGTTTGATCATTATAAGGTAAAACTCTATCCTCCTATTTGCATTGCATTGTGTGATGGGATTTGAGTCTTATAACGATTTCATTTTTATAAAAAGCATTGCGTTGTTTCTAAAAGATTTATTTAATTTATGCACTGGAAATCCAATGGAGTAAACCCGTTCTGTGTTAGCGGTGTGGTCCTGTGATTAGCCTTATTATTAGACAAGTTAAGTAAGATTGCTCATACCAATTCGATGACTGACTCGTAGTTTGTTTCGCTTGCAAACTAGGGTGCCCTTATTTTCCACACGGGAAGTTGAGTGGCTTGTTTTGCATATATTTATTTATTGAGAAGGATTCTGGATCGAAGCTTAAAGCGGTGACCAGAGCATTGATAGTCTTCTGCTGTGTTAGTTTATTTGTTTCCGCTGCATTGTATTAAAATTATTGTAAATTAATCTTCTGCTGCAAAATTGTTTCTCGATGTACTTTGATATATTCTATACTCTGATGTAACATTATTATGATGTTTATAAAAGTCTTCTGTTATTTATTCTGATGTGTTGTATGCCCAAAGTTAGCGTATATGCGGAATTCGAACGGTCTTGGTTGATTTAGCAGTCGATTAGGTCTGGGCGAAATCCGTTATTGTTACATAATTAATCCTACCGTTGACTAAGTACATTATAACTTATTGAGTAATAGTGGGACACAGTTTCATTTTACAGTAAAGAGACTGGTGGAGGCGGTTTCAGTTTTTATTATGTAAACAAGGAGGGACGGTGCGTGAGCTTGGAGCATTATGGAATATGAAACTGTGATGTTTTCGTTTACTGTGCAGAGTATTTCAAACTACGAACATGATTTAAAAGGAATTATAAGTTGGAGCTGTGTTCTGAGAAGTTGGAGGTCATAATTCGTAAGCAGCAGAGAAATAAGTGATTAAGGGTGAAAGTATGTGAGTTGCGTGTATGGGTGGAGGTAGTTTTATGCGAAGCAATAAAGGAAGAAAGGGGATTGGGAAGGATGAAGCTGGTTATGGAAGAGATAACAGTAGTGGGTAATGAAGAAGGTAAAAGTTAATAACCGATGGTGAAATATGTGTGTGGTTGGGGATTGTATCGTAATGCAAGGTAGTGGAAAGAGTAGTTTTTGTAGAAGCCAAAGAAATGGCCACAAAGCATTCATGCACAACGTTAATGACAGTGGGGTTAGAAATGGGAAGGGATGCTCAGAAAGTTTGTTTGGTTGTGTGGCAATGTTTGATGTTTAAGTCGAAGAAGAGGAGATGGGTAGAATTTGTTGGTAAAGAAAGTACTTAGCAGGTTTCGTGTATTCTTATTTGGAGAGAGATTTATGGGGATTAATGTTCGGTTATGGACGAATTGCACTATGTTGCATGGATCAGAAGGATGAAGAAATTGTCGATTCAAAACTCTGGATTTCATCTCATAACGAGCAATGCCCAGGTTGACAAATCACAGTAAAATATTTTTCTATTGTTCTTACTAAAATCCTATCTGTATAATAACTATTCTAATACAGGTATCTTATCCATGTTATAAATCATATTATAACAATTAGGATAATTAATTATTTTAGAGTAAGCTAATAAAAATTAAGTTCATTTATATATATTATAATAATAATAACAATAACATGTTCATACGATTGCAGAATTATGCAAAAACCGGTCTCGTAGCGACAAGATCATTATTTTGGAACTGACGTAGTTGAAAATAAAGTTGCGGGAATTCCGTGATAAAATCAAACGCTTGTTTGATTTTAAACCAAATTAAGCAGAATCGTCAACTGCGACACAAGATGAGTAAACTCACTAACTCTGGCTCATTTATATTTTTATATAAACGAGTTTCAAATTTATTTATAGTAATCTTATACTGCGTGATGGTTGTTTGGATGAATGGTTGATAAAATTGGTTGAAATAGTTACATCGTTGGTTGATTATTAATTCTGTTTGCTATAATATTTCATATTCATGTGAAATTAATATTATTGATATTGATTAAATCTATGGTTGCAGGGAAACAGGTTGGAGGGATCCAACTGGATTCCTCAACATTTATATTATTATGTTTGCATTGATTGTGATATATATATTGTGATATATTAACTACGATTGATCTTGTTATCACTGGCTCTAGAATTTTGGTATTTAAATACCATAAAATATTTTCGAATATAGAAAATAAAATTTGAGTTTTAAAAAGGAAATTTATTTGCAAAATTAGAAATGTAATTTCGAATAGAGTTGAAACTAAAAACATGTAAATGGAGAAAACAAGAAGTTGTTTATAAACGAGAGTATAAATTAAGTGAATTATTTATCATTGGATAAACTGAAATATAAATTTAAGTTTGTACGAAAAAGTGGAAATCAGTTTTGAAACCAATATCTGAAATGAGATTTGAACTTAGCAAATTATGAAGGAAATTATAAGCGAGATTATAAATGTTTGAAATTAATAATGAGATTCTCTATAAACAATTGTAAATAGAAGTTATAAATGGAATATGGTTTTGATTAAGTAAAAAGAAATATTATTCACGATTAAAGTGAATAATCGTTTAGAGCAGATATTTTGCAAATGAAAGCATCTATAAAAGAAATCTGGGTTTGAAATGTGAATTCAAAGAGAAATTTGAATGATAAGGGAACTAGAAATTCGTTTTCGAAAGGAAACGTTGGATTATATTCCAAAGTTTAGAATATAAAACAAATTGAAATAAATCTAAGGGATTTATAATTATACTTTGATTTGGTCGAATTTTATTATAATGATTTAGTTCAGGAAAGATATTTGAATTCTATTTAGCATAAAACTATAATTTAAAATGAAATATATTAAGAAGTGAATATTTTAATATTTATAGCTATGGAAATATCATTTTGTGTTTTGAAATTGTTTGATTTATTTAAATTAGGATTATAAACAAGTCTAGATTCCTATTAAGGAAAGGTACTGATATTTGGAAATGAATAACGATTGAAAGCAAATGTTATGCGAATGGAAATAATCAAAAGGGAATTTGAATTAATCTTAAATGATAAGATTTATACCGAAGTTCGGAATATAAATCGAATATAGATTATTCGAGCGAGAGTTATTTATTGGAACTAGATTATATCGAATTTGGGAAATAGTTATTTTTACTTTACGTTTGAATCCAATTTATTATTTATCTATTTACTTATTATTTGAATTTAATAAGTACAAGTTATTTTTATATACCAAATATTTGGAAACAACGATTATAACGCTACCGTTATAATAAATATTTTGTAATATAAACAGCGATTTTAATGCTATCGTTATAATAAATGTTTTATAAATCAAATACTTAGACACAATGATTATAACGCTTTCGTTATAATCAATGTTTTTTGTAAAAGAAATAGATTCTTAGATTTAATCTAGGAGTCGCGTAAGCGATGTTTTGTTTGAAATTGTGGGCCTTGACTATTTCGAAGTTGAGAATGTTGTTCAATTAAGGTCTGAGAGGTAATTATACCCCAACTTGATTGACTTCATGATTGATGGAGGAAGGGTTAAGATTCGATGGTAAAGATTGGTTAGCAATATGGTTAGTTGATAAATGATTAATGGTTTGAGTTATAATAACGATGTTTTATAATTTCTTGTTAATTTAAAGGATTCTGAAATGTTTTCCCCAAATAAAATGAGAGATATGTTCTACGCATGGAGAATGAAATGAATCAGCCAACAAGGAATTTAGAAAGGGAATTTGGAATATTTTCCGATATTAATAAGGTATATTTTCTGAATATTGAAAATGAGGATTCGTGAACATTTAGAAATGTTTCTAATTCGAATAAGAGATATTTTCTCGAATAAAGAAATTGGGATATTAGGAAAGCTTTTCCAAGAATCGAGAGAGAATATAAAGCTTTGAAAGGATACGAAAGATAGGGAAATAGGAATTGGAAATAATAATTTAATAAGAAATTAATTTAAAAGGGCCCAATGTTGTTTGATGGTTGATCGATAAAATTTCCATTTGGAAATAGGATCGTTGGTTGTATGGATATTTTCTTTGATAGTTAAACTACCGACTATCAAAGTCTTAATTTATTTTATAACTCCGTTGTCAATACGGAGAGACCGGAATCTGATTTATTATTTGAAAGCCACTCTGTATTGGCATAAGCGTTACGAATCAACTAATGCTGAAGATAATTGAAGACGGAGTAAAATGCAAGGGTTGTTTTGTTAATCCTAGGTAGAAATTGCCCAAGACGAGTTAATAGAATAGTGCTTTCAGTTTGTCTAGTTCCAAGACAACGTATATGGACAGATTTGATGATGTGGAATTCAGAGTAAATGGTGGCAAGATGTTCTTGAAAGATAACCGTGACCTTAAGCCTCATCAACCGGGAAATGATAAAAATCGAGCATGCAGCATGGCCGAGTAGATCATTCCCATTAGGGGTATTATCACCTGATCTAGAGAAATTCCAATTGCTTCTTATTATGTTCGCTGCTGTATGCTTTCGGTAATGGTTGTTGATCACAACATTGGTGATAATATGCTCAATACACTCAAGTTAAATGAGTGGTCAGCCATGTGTAGTCGGGTTGCAAGATGTTCTTATTGAACCCCAGTGTATGCCCTCTAGAGTACACAGATCGGAAGGTGGTTCCATACCTTGTCATAGTCGGAATCCAATCTCCAATAAGCACCCTGCAGTTTTTGATTTTATATTATATATGGAGCGTGAGATGCAAGCGTTCTGCTAGAATTCTATTTATTTAATGTAGACACTATCATAATATCATCGGGTTTGATAACAAGAATATTTTGGGTTATCGTAAGATCAAAACCATCTGTGTTTATGTATGGATCGGTCTTACGATTATCTTTTCTTTTGAAAGGATTTTTGAAACTTAATCAAATGGTTTGAGTTTTCTCACACCAGTCCCATGACCGACCCAGAGTTTATTTTGTTTTGTTTTTCCCTAAACTCTTGGGTGCCCAAATTTGTATGGCCACTCAAGTAGTCAGGATTTTACATATTTTCTTGGAGGAGCTTGAAGTAGGTGGCTTCACCACTTAGCTATAGACTATCACATATTCCGCTGTATATTGTGTTTGTATCTGGAAACATGTGTTATAACTGTTCCAGAAATAGCAGTTGTGCTCTGATGATGGTATGTATATCTAGTTACTGATTTGTATTTCAAAGGTTATAATATATATTATATTTTATTCGTTCTGCTGTGAGATTTTTGTTCTTCTTTTTGATCTGTTCTAATTTCTCTTTCTTTCTATTCCTCATCCTCTTACTTCTTTCTACTAATGATTCATATTTCTGTGTCATTAGGGTTAGACTTGTTATGTTATTAGAAAAGGTATGGAAGTTCGGGCCATTACAACAGGGAACCAATTGTTTCTCTTTTTGCAATAGGAAATTTTAGCAAGTTTTATGTGTTTCTAATAATAATCTTCCTGCTATTATACCCATCATTTAAAAAGGCATACACATATACATCAAATCAGCAAAAGCACATAACAACAAGGCGGCAACAACAAGCAAGGAACTTGACGATTATACTTTAATTTATATTGCTATCGAAATAATTAAATTAATGATCAAACATGAGTGAATACTCACCTTCTATGTTGACGAGGAGAGCCAGAAACTGACAGAGGTCAGCATGCATCGATGACTTGGGACCTAGTGTTACGGTCAATGAGTGAAGATAGCGGTGAACACTAATGGCCATGCAGTTGCTGGCTACAGGGATTGAACAGTGGCTCGAAGGCGGATTTAAGTTGAACGGTGGTGCATAGGGCTTCGGGTGGCGACCGCAGCGTTGGTGAAGCGACGGAGTATTGGTCGACTTTGGTGAAGGAGGCGCTATGTCAAGGAGGGCGGAGCGGCAGAGCTTTTGTTCGATTTGGGATGAAGAAGGCAAACCGATATGGATGGAAAAGGAAAGATTTTTACTCCGACCATTATTTATTTGATTAGGGAAAAAAAATTGATTTAGCTAAAAGGATTTGGGGAGAAGAATGGTTTTTTTCCTTGCTGAAAGAATGAATGGGCGTGATTATTTTATAGAAGCGAAGTTGGAGATAAGAATAAGGTCGCCTCAATAGATTATAGAGTAGCGACGTAGGTCCGCGTATTGTTTAACTGAGGAAGTTGATATTTAGGATATGCTATATTTAGTTTAATTAAATAGTAAATCTTACCACGATTTAACACGTATTGCTCTCTAATTTCGTACCGTTAACATAATCTACAAACACAACGAAAATTATGCGTACCCTTCGTTTCAACGTTCTGAATCTAAAAAAATTAATTTAATTATAATCTGAATCCTATTGTGTAACACGATATTTTATTTTTAAATTGGTTATCGCTTCACTGATTTTTATCTCGTTTGTCCACCGACAAATCCATTCGATTCCAAATTTAAAACATAAAATTTCATTTATATTTTTCAATCGAATTTTAAATCCGTTTCAAATATCCAACCAGGTTAAAACCAAATATTCAACATTAAATAATTGATTTTCAACTAACCATTTTGAACTAAATATTCCATTCAATTCACACACAAGATAATATATTTGATTTTAAATTTCTAACCCCAGTATCAATATAAAAATTGATTATTCATACTTAAATATTTAATAAATTTTGCATCCAATTTGTCAAAATTTCTGGGACGTTACAGAGCTTTTGCCTAAAACTGAACGGATTATGAGATAGTAATTTTTGTTTAGTGGAGATAGGTTAAGTTTGTTTAAGCAAGAAAAAATGAAGAGAAGGGAGCGATATTTATACAGGAAGACACCGTGGAGATCAAGAAAACGTGGAGATCACGTATACTTGGGACTGAAATGGTTTGACTGCCAAAAGAAGGGTAGTTTGGTTGGCAAGTAAAAGGATTTTGATTTTTTTATTCCTTTTATTTATTATTATTTAAATAATTGAATTAATGCTATGTACATTAAGCGTTTAATGTTCTTACCGCCACACACGATCTCCAAACGCGGTGAAAATGGACATGCTGCCACGTCTGGACATTATGGTCCCATTGAAATTAATTTCGTTGAATTTTGACACCATTTGTACAAAGACATTTTTTTAATTTCAATATATTTATTGGTTCACGTTTAAAATATCGCCCGCTCATAACATAACTCCAATTGGCTCCAAACTGGAAATATAACAATAATTAACTATACGTATTCCAATAGAATCCGTTTCATCGAAAACGGAGGTGGTTTGAAAAATATCTATTTCGAACTCATATATAATATCGATATAATTTAAATAAATTCCAAGATAATTAAATTCATCAATAACAAATTATTATTGACGCATATATAATCAAAATAAAATAATGTATAACTCCAAATATCATCTAATATGAAAATAGAACTCAACGTTAATAGTTTCAAATTAAACGATATCCAAATATATAGAAATTCCTTATTGAATTTATTAAATAATGTTATCGTTTACAAATGATTTCCATAGCGACAATTTTAAATTTTTATTTGGAAATAACTTACGATATATAAGCGGAAATCTCAATTTTTCTCTTCCACTAGAAAATTATAAACAATTAGATACAAACGTTTCTTATTTCACAGAATTTCGACTTAAAACGGATTCTGTATATTCAATTGAATTTTAAAACTCAATATTATGAACTACCGCGACGTTTCGAGTTCGTTTTAATTTAAATATAAACTAAAACGTTCAGTCGTCATTTAATTAACGAATTCTACATTAAAACCCATTAATATTTCAAATATAGTATTTAAAGCATATTTAAATATTTGAATTCAGATAATTGAAGAATCGGGTGGTTACGGCCTTGACCACTTAAAATAGATCACCACCGTTGACTCCCTAGTTCTTGCTGCTCTCGACAAGTTTGTATTTAGAAAGTTTTTGGATAGGAGATCGGATTGAGTGATAATTAGAGGGGAAGGTTTGAATGTTTTGTGCCAATTATTTAGTTAGTGGTGGCTTCTGTAAACGATGACCACGCATAGAATGAAAATTAGGGTATGTTATTATAGTGTGGTACTTATAAGGTTACAAAATATTATTATTCGAAACTTCGCCATGAAGTAACACTTTATAAAAATTACATACGATCTGCAATCGAGATGAAAATCGTAATCCTAGCATAAATAATATTTTGGACACAATGGAACAAGTTTCGTCGAATTCTGAGATTGCTTGTAAAAATTCCTCTACAATCTACAACGTGGATCGACACGCGTTTAAATTGCGCATGATCAAAAAATAAACTGATTTAACTTGAAGTATGAAATCCTGCAATAATTAATCACCATGGATTTAATAAAATTAGTTTCGTTGAAATCCGAGTTAGTTTGAGAATTGGTTATTCTTGAATTACATATTGAATCAAATAAATGATTAAATAAAAAATCAAAGCATTTACAATTTGTATGATCAAGCGGTAAGTCCAATCGATACAAAAATCGAAATCCTACAGTAACACACTAATACGAATCAAACAGCACAAATTTCATCGTATTCTGAGACTGTTTCCTCGAAATGATATACCCAAAAGATGTTATTTTGGACACAAAAATACATGATCTCTAAAAATAGCAAACCATATCCCTGTCCTGACTCTAAACGTCAATAAGAATTCAACGCAACTGGTTTAGTGTTTTAATTCAATTGTTATATCAAGTTATACATAAATACTTCTCCATTAAATTAAGTTTATTTAATTATGCGCTATAGAAAACGATTGAGCATTTATGGCTACCATTGTCGCATATAACATCGTATTGCCATGAAATTTGGTTTCATACAATAATTTAATGTTACGGATCCAATAAGACTCATTTCATTGAAAACCGAGGTCGTTTGCAAAATGGCTATTCTTAAGGCTTATATAATATTGATAAAATATTATTTTATTCTAAAATAATTTTAAATTATTACAGTTATCGTGTGTGTGTATATATATATCAAAATAAAATTATACATATAGTTTCAAATTCAATCGATATGGAATTATAACTCAATATTAATATTTCAAGTTAAACGATATCTAAATTATATAAAAATTCCTATTATATTTATAAAATAAACGTTATGGTTTATAAACGATTTCGTAGCGACTTTTTGAAATTTTGATTTAGACATAACTCATAATCTATAAGATAAAATCTCTAGCATTCTCTTTCATTAGAAAATTATAATCAAATAGATCCAGATAATTTTTGTTTTAAGGAATTTCGACTTATATTGGATTATGTATATACAATTGAAGTTCAAAACTATATATTATGAAATACCGTGACCGTACGAGTTCGTTATTAACTTTAAATATAAATTATACGTTCTAACTTCTTTATATAAACGAACTATATATTATAAATCCATTTATAATTCCAATTCAACATTTAAAATATTAAAATAAACTAAATATCTGACTACTAAAAATATGGAACGTTAAGCGAATATAAAGAAAAGTTAGAATTAGAAGAAAACAAACATCACAAATTTAACAGTGGAACAAAAAATATATTATATAACATAACTTTTGAAATACAATCTGTAACTGTATATACATACCATCATCAGAGTACAACATACAACACAACAGAAATAAGCAGTTGTTATCTAATGCAGAATCCTCCCTCTCCAACTCCTCCAAGTGTATCTGAAAAATTTCGACTACTTGACTAACCGTAAAAGTTTGGACACCCAAGAGTTTAGGGTAAGACAAAAAAAAAATAAAGTTTGGATCACTCATGGGACTTGTGTGAGAAAACTCCAACCGTTTGATTTAACTATTAAAAATCCTTTTAAAAGAAAGATAATCGTGAGACCGATGCACACATAAACATGGATGGTTTTAACCTTACGATAACCCAAAATATTCTTTGTATCAAAACCATTCTAATACTATAATACTGTCTAAATAAAATAAAAAGCAATCTAGCGGAACGCTTGCATCTCAAGCTCCATATACATAGTATATAATCAAAAATTGTAGGGCATTTACAGGAGAATGGATTTTCAACTATGATAAGGTATGGAACCACCTTCCGATAGTGTATCTCTAGGGAGGAATACACTGGGTTCAACAAGAACATCTTGCAACCAAGGCCATACATGACTGACCATTCATTCCGCTTGAGTGTACTGAATGTCTTACCACTAAAGGTTGTGATTATCAATCGTTACTGAAAGCATACAACAACAACAAGATAAGAAGAAATTTAATTTTCTCTAGATCAAGTGATAATACATCCTAATGGGTGCGACCCACATAGCCATGTTTCCTACCTGATTTTTGTCGTTTCCTGATTGATGAGGCCTGAGGCTACGCCTTACCTTTATAACATCACAACATCATTCACTATGAATGCCACATTGTCAAATCCGTCAAATCTCTAATTGGTGTCCTCAAGAATACACTGGGTGTTAAGCTAAGGGAAGCTTCCTTCTCCACCGCCAACTATGGTACGTTTTAAGAAATCAATGTACATGACCATCAACAAATACTTTGTTAGACATCCATCCATATACGTTGTCCTCAAACTGGACAAACTGAAGGAACCATCCCATTAATCCATCTTAGGCAATTTCAACCTTGGATTAACAAAACAACCCTTGCGCTTTACACGATCTTCAATTATATTCGGCATAATTTGATTCGCACCGCTTATGCCCATACGGAGTGGTTTTCAGATAATATAATAAACTTGATCCCGGTCTCTCCGTATTGACAAACGAAAATATAAAATGGGCTAAAACTTTGATAGACAGTTATTTAGCTATAAAAGTAAGCATCCATATAATCAACGATCCGATTTCCAATTGGAAATTCTATTGACTAAGGATCAAGCAACACTGAGCCTTTTAAATTAATTTCTTATTAATTTACCACTTCCCAATTACCCATCTTCCATATCTGTCTAGATATTTCCCAAAACTCGTTTAGCCTTTCATATTTTTGGAAAACATTTCCATATATCATAAACAATTTATTTTCCATATTTAGAAAATATATCTTATCCCAGTTGGAAAACATTTCCACATATTCACAAATTCTTATTTTATATATTTACAAAACATATGTTATTAACACCGGAAAACATTTCCATGTTATCCATTCCTCTCGACCCATTCATTTCTATAATTAAAAATATCTGTTACTACTATTGGAAACCATTTCCATATATTTATAACTCTTATTTTCTACATTTAGAAAACATGCCTGATTATATTTGCAAAAAGTTTTCGAAACTCATTCATTTGGATTAAACAGATGTTGTATAAAACATCGTTACGACAACTCCACCCATTAATCATTCATTAACTTACCATATTTAACCAACCCTCGCTATTTAACCTTAATCATTCCTTAGTTAATAATGAAATCAATCAAGTTGGGGTAACTACCTCTCATACCTTAACTGAACAACAATCTCAACTTTGAAATTGACAAAGTTCACAAAGTTAATCTTTAACAACCATTTCTTACGTAACTTTCGGATTCAGTTTAAGAATCCACCTCTTTTAAGGAAATCAGTAATTATAGCAATACCATTATAACCCACATTATGAAATATTAACTTTGAAATATACATTTATTTAATAGTTTGAATAAATAATGATTAATAAATAAACCAATAAATAATTTAAATCTTTATAAAAATGGAAAGTAAATAGTACTTTTCTTAAATCGACATAGTTGAACTCCGATGTATAACACTCTTTCGATTAACGTTTCTACCTTCAGAATAAATTAACCATTTCAGGTCAACTCAATATCTACTTTCATTCTAAATTCACCTATGAATTTATCACTTCTAAACCCTTAGAAATTTCTATAATAACCATTCAAATCTGCAAAATGTTTGCTTTCAAACCGTTATTCACTTTAAAATGTGAATATAATTACTTTAGAGAAATTTGGACTTGTTTTATTAAATCAACTTAATTTTATTTGTAAATATCATTATAGGTATGAATCCCAGTTATTGGGTCACTTTATAAATCCACATCATATTCCACTTCTTTCATTCACTCTATGTCAATCTTCTTGTCATTCATCTACTAGTTTATAACCATATCTAACTTCACATTTGATTATAAGTATTGGTTTACTCCCTAATATAATTTTATCTTGTCAAGTTCCAAATGATTTAAATAAATTATCTTTTTATAAAATTTGACATAGGCGAATTCCAGATTTATTTAAATTTATTTTATATTCCGAACTTCGGAATAAAACTCATCCTTTTCTTATGAAAAGATTTCCCATTTGAATTCGTATTTCTAACTCAATTTTCCTTATAGATATTTTCATTTGCAAAATAATTGTTTTAAACCATTATTCACTTCAATCGTGAATAATATTCTTTTTATATAATCAAATTAGTTTGATTTCATACTTGTAAATAACATCTCAAATCCAAATCCCATTTTATAACTTCTATTTATAGAATAATTCAGATAAAATCTTATTTTTATTCCAACATTTATAATCTCGTTTAAAATTCCCTTTATAACTGCTAAGTTCAAATCCAATTAAAAATATTAGCTAATCCCGGACAACCTGGCACCAGCGACTCCGGCGGTGCCAAGCCCTCCCTACGACCAACAACTTTTGTTCATATTTCATCTTGAAATGATGCGAGGAAGAGGAGATCAAAGGGCTTTAATATACGAGCATTCTGGCCTCATTTCTGCTAGTGGAGGTGGATATTACTTGCGTTGACCATGCAACTTCATTTTGACACAAATTCTAGGGTTGGGAATGGTATATATATATAGAGAGATATTTTAATATTATATTATTTTATAAAACTTCGACACAAAGTAGCAAGCTAAAAATACCACATACAATCTATGATTGAGATGAAAATTGAAATCCTAGCATGTTAACCCCGTTGGTAACGCGGTTCAGAAACGGATATATCAACTGTTTATTAACGCAGTCAAGTCGGATACATACTTTCTAGATGGTCAGACGGTTATCGTCTTATGGACAGGTCGGCCTTAGGCTTATGAATGTTTTGAGTTATAAAGTTGCTAACTGGACTGGATAGTCAATACAAAGTGTACAAGCATGGTATTGGGTCAATGACATTTACGAATTAAAGCAAAGCAAGAGCCATGCTGCCATATTCACTACAAAGCAATATGGTTCAGCGTTAAAAATCACTATGGTGGCAACAATATAATTACATGGATTGTTTTATATAATGGACCAACATCAATACAAAATGCTAGGCATCAGTTATTTGTTCATAAAGCACGGTAACATACGGATTGACTGTCGTTACCTCAGCATGTGTATGTTACTTCAAAGTATGCTATATGGACATTATACTACCTGGACATCAATGAAGTAGTGTAAAATACAACATGCTTCAGATTTATATAGTGCAAATATATATGTTGTGTAGTTATTACATGTTACATGCAAGTGAGAAAGTTGCTTGCATGCAACATATATATTATAAACTAAATATTGCATGTGCAGGATCATTTCTGTATTGCTGTATGGACCAGCGAAGCTGGATTAAGGAATAATAGTTCATTTAAACATTGGTGTCGAACAGAATAAGTGTAGGCAACTGTATTGTGCATATACAAACAAAACCATAAAAGTGATGGGCCAAGCATTCTCAGGTTGATCGGACTGGCATCAACCTCGCTAATTGGTTAAGCAGCTTCTCCAGCAATTGATCATGCACTTCCGATCGTGCACTTCAGCCATGGAGCGGTCGGTTGGTCAGCTCCTCCTTAAACGATCGGTCGTACATAAGCTGCTCGGTCATAAATTCACCAGCTTCAGTCGTGTGTTATCTGGTTGGTCATGCACCAGCGATCGGTCAAGCAATGACTTCAAGTTGTTGTCGGTCGAGCAGTTAGTAACTTAGTATCCTCAACGACGAGTTAAGCAGTGCCTTCTTGTCATGTGGGTCGAGCAGCGTCCCCATTTTGGTGGTCGAACGCACTGTGAACAGGAGGGGTCGGTCATCATCAACATGCTGAAGAGTCAAGCAGCAGGCATGAGGTTCGTCTACTAAACGAAGGAACTGGTATATTATCCATTCATGAACTGCTTAAAGCGGCGGTTGGCAAGACAAACGCATGTGATATAATCAGCTGAGGCCAAACACTATCATATGACATGAAATAGTGCTCAGTGGCAAAAGAAATAATGTGGCATCATGAATCGTACAGGCGTGTCATATGATTCGATCACACAAAAATGACGCAACGGCGAAGTGGTAATATCTTGGGTAGGTCATGTATTGTTGTAACGACCTAGTTTTTGGACTAGTTCTATGATCTCTAATTTATAGATTATATCATTAATTCAATGTAATTGATTAAATAAGATTTGTATATTTGGAAAATATCAGGAAAATTCCAATTTAATATATTTGTGGATGGTTTAAATTTTGTAATCAATATATATATGTATATTAATAACTTAACATCTTATAACCAATGTATGTAAAATAAGTGATTTATTGTTTATCATTTTTTTTGCATATTTTATTTGTTTTAAACCCATATGCAAATGAAACTGCCTAAGTAAAAACAAGAAATGGCTTTTATAATAAGATTACTTTCAATGGAGGAAAACGCAAGTATATAAAATCATGTAAATGCAAGATATTCATTTATTTGATAGTATTGGTTGGATCAGATTCAGTTAAATTGGGATGATTACTAATTTATGAAAACATGTATATATTTACTTATCTTGTTATATGTATATATACATTGAGAAGTGTTTGTTGTTTTTACACCTTTGGTTACATTTAAAACTCACTTCTATAAGTCATATAGCGTTATATAATGACATGAATGTACATAAAGTAAAATCTAATCTTACTTCACATGTAAGCATATATAAGAGATAAGATTTTTAATACAAAGATCTTTCATTTATATAGGATAAGAAAGGTTGCAGCCGACAGATGGTAGTTTGCATCACACATTGATAAAACAGTACTGGGCACATGGTTATTCAAATCAGCATACACATAGACATATTTTCCAACAAGGATATTGTGGCATATCTAGCAACAAAACTTGATAGCATTTATGTAGATTTTGTATAGCGAGATCTATGTTACTTAAGAACCAAGTCTGAAACATTTATTTGAATTGTGCCATCAAGCATCTCCTCACTTAAAGCTGCTACAATTCACTACGTCATTCTTACATATTGCTGCATATATACATCCTTCACATCAAACAAGCCACCAGCCTCTAACAGCCTGCACTTTTCCTACCTAAAACACTAGCTTCTACCCAAATTTGTACATCAATATAGCTGCCCATACATATGTATTAGGTAGGCCACAACAGCATTGTGAATTGAAGGATAAGGACAGTGCATGAACTTCCTTTCAATCAAAATGTTGGCAACATGATCTTACACCACACATCACTAGCTAGCTGCTGCATAGTACCTTCGTGCCCGCATGCTAGCTGACTTTAACCTTAGTTTCTATTCAATAAATGCACTACTACACTACACAGACAAACACACATTAGTTCACTAGAAAAACAAATGAAAACTTTAAAGCAAAATGGGAAATGGCAAAGCAAAACAGAGAAGAGGAAGAAGAACAGCGCAAAGGCAGTAAAACAGAAATGGCCGAGAACTTGGGAACCCTTGAACAGAGCAATGAATACAATGACAATATATAGAGTAGAATATTGGTGAGTAAACACTCTAAATATCTTTTCTATTTATATAAATATGTAAATGGATTCAAACCATGTGTGTGCCAGTGTGTTCTTAAGATATTTGATTCACTACAAGCCATAGTGCAAAACTAATGAGGTAACAAGAGATAAATTAACATACAACATATATACATGGTTATTGCCCATTTGAAATTTGAGATATGTACATGTGACTAAGGATATCAATGATCGTGTTACCATATGGTTCAACCATGTAAATCACTAGATTAGTTGGCATTATGTTGTTCTCATATGTCTTTAGATTTGCAAAATAATGGCACATGGCATTATTTCCATTTAGACGACACTGTATGCCACCTTCAGACACATGCCGGTGAGCATTGACTACTGAAGTGTGCCTCAAAGACATGCCATGTTGCACTCATATATATGCAAAATTAATACCTCTGCAAATAATTGAGAATGGTTTATATTCAAGTAAATAAATGTTCTATTTTTACCAGTATTCTCAAAAGCATCATAGATCTCTAGATGTATGTAGTAAGCTTCTCTATGAACTGAAATGTTTGTAGATAAATATATATACTAATTTGAAAATGGTAATTCAATTAGTCTTGGAAGCTTAATGAACAAATAAGACAGAAACAACCTTAGTACAACTTGGGCACCTAACATTAAAATGGACACCCATGTGGTTTAAACAACAGAACGTGCTCTTACAGAAAGGTTAGTTTGGGTCAAAGATATGTACTACATGCTAATGTTTATGGGATCAGTTTGGGTGGCCAGAGTAATTATATTACATAAATAGATATTATCAAGGATTTAGACAAACAATAGTATTTTAGACATCAATGGTAGTAAGGACTCATATACTTAGTCTTTGAAGATTTATAATTAATTGAACTGAGAATATAATTATATCATGCATGTATTATGAAGAGCCTATAAAATAATAACTTGATAGTGGAGAACTTGATCGCAATCTAATAGTGGAGAACTTGATAGTGCTGTTGACATTCAAGCGCAAGTGGTAGGAAACACAGGAGAAACACAAAATATTGAAGTTAATAATGGGGTGCAGTTTGATGATGATGCACTGTTTGGCAATCTCTTTGAAGGTGATACAAATACGACAAATCAATCAGGTATGTCTTCACCTGACTTATCAAGCCCAAACATCTCTAGGCTTTGTCCACTGTCTGTTGGACTTGCTACTCCTTCCTCTGCTGTTGAAAATAATAACTCCATTACACGCTCCGCAATGGCAACCTCCCCTTATGCACACTTGAAGCCTCCTCAGAATATTATTCTTCCACCTCCAGTCTCTGGCTGTGGATTGACTTTTCCACGAGTTAACATGTCTTCCCCTGCTAGTTCACTACCGTCGTCTAAATCTAAAAAGCTTAAAGAAAAATTCAGGGATGATACTGATTTAGATGATGGTATCGACTACAATCCTGAAGATGTGCTACCTCGCAACACGATGAAATCATCTAAAAGACATACTAGGAAAAATCCTGGTCCTATGTTTGATCCTTGTCTACACTAACCGTCGTTAACAAAGTGAACTATTATTGGAAATTTTCTTCTGATATTGGTAGCAAGCTATTTGGACATTAAGCTGGGTAGAAGAAATTTTGTGTTCTCATCTAGACAAGTATAAAGTCAGAAATCTTTTAATATTTTCTTTTAGTAAGTACAAGGCTAGAAATGTCAAGAGTCTGTATCGCGTTAGTATATCTATTGTTATTTTGTAACTCTTGAAGTGGTGAATAAAAACTTTCGCTTGCCTTTCAAAAAAAAAGAGCCTATAAAAGACCTCTTAGGTGACTACTGAAATAAACAATGTTTATAAAAACTCGGTCACATAGGCATGCCTGCATGGTTTTATAACAAGGAGACTCTTGCCTTCTCCAATGCCCGTCTTAACTAAATTCAACCAAAAATTTACATGTGATTGGTTAATAAGCTTTATAGTTTTTCTTTATATCAATACCGCAATGTTAGTACGGAAGAAAGGGCAAGGTCTGGACGAGTTATAGGCAGATTGATGCATGGGTAAAATGTGACGCATCAGGTAGTATACACACTTGCAAGATTAAAGCTGCTCACCGCCTTCGTAAGCAAGTGAATGATGCCACCGTGTCTTGCCTAGAAATATGAACTGGTATTTAGTTCGGATTGATGAATATAATTTGAAACCAGGTGCAAGTTTGCGTGGAAACAAGCTTGCTTGGAAGGATTTTAGAAAAGGAAGATTGGAGAGTGCGTGAATAATGGGCTAGGGTTTTGGGCCAACAGAATATATATATATATATATATATATATATATATATATATATATATATATATATATATATTGAAAATTGGTACACTTTATTGCAAATACCATTCATATACTTTGTATATATGCCTCATCAAAACTTAAGCCCTCCCAACCTAAATGGGTGCGACATTAAGGGAAAAGAGCACATATATACGCCATATATTCACAATACAAAAATTCATCAAACAACAACACAGTAAACCATGCTCACCACTCTCCTCTCTAAACATCAAAATAGCAATACATATAACAAACACACCACTCACCTCACAATACAAACATTAACAATTAAAACAAATTAACTAGTATTAAGAATATCAATCCACCAAGCTTTCAGCAACTCCAAATTTGAATGAACCATACTCAATTTGCTCCCATTGTCCTTCACAATAAACTGAACTTCCTTTTCAATCAACTTGAGTTTAACTTCCTTAGAAATTTGCCTCTAGTTATAAATCCTCATATTTCTCTCATGCCATACAAAGTAAATGGTTGCTGTGAAAGCTGCACATGCCAAATTTAGACATTGATCCTTCTCCTTGAATTTGCACAATAATCTGGTAGCTTCTTCTTCAATTAAACCAACATCTGATACACTAAAAGCCAACTTAATCAAGATGTTAAACCAAATAAAAAAAGAGTACTCACAAGAAAATAATAATTGAGAAACAGATTCCTTCCCAGCATCACATAAAACACATTTGTCCTCTTCAAGAATCTCAAATCTCTTCAATCTAGCCTTAGTGTTCAGCCTATCATGAACAACTAAGAAAGAAATGAAAGACATTCTCTTCACATTCTTCTTATGCCAAATAATTTTCAAAAATTACTGTTCAGGTAATTTTGATGTTGCTTTGTCCCAAGCTTTATGAAAGGAAAATTGTCCACCCTCACCCCATTCATAACAATCAGCATCATATTTAGTATTCAAAGTGATACCATTAATCTCATTTTGAAACTCTCTGGTAGCAGCATGCATATTACCATCCAATACCCCCTCATGAATAATTGATGAGACAAATTCATTTCTCCTACCAATATTCTGAAACCTGAAAATACCCAACATATCAACCAAACATTTACTATTGACCCACGGATCAAACCAAATTAAGGTGGATTCACCATTAACTATCACTCTTTTAAACAGTTGCTTTCCTCTAGATCTCAATCTAAGTATGGATTTCCAAGTACATGAAGAGTTATCATCAGCCTTTAAATTCCAGAACAACTTATTAAAACAATATTTCTTATACATCCATTTACTCCATAGTGAAATCTGAGATAAGTAATTCCACATTAGTTTAATAATAGCAGCCTTCTTTAAATCTGAAAAAGATTTTAAACCTATACCACCCTCCAGCTTAGGTTTACACAGATTTACCCAACTCAACTTATGTGAAGAACTACCCCAAAAGAAATCACTACACATCAGATTAATCTTATCAATAGTGTGTTCTGGAAGTTGATAAACTGATAACCAGTATAGAACAATAGGGGTAATACCAGATCTCTGCTCTTCCAGCATAACTCAAAAATTTGGTGTCCCAAGCTTGAATTTTAGATTGTATACGATGAATTAAAGACTAACAATCTGAAGAATGTATATAGTTTGAAGATAACAGAACACCTAAATACTTAACAGGAAGAGAGCCAGACTGAAGTCCCAATATTCTACAGATTTCATCAGGGTTTTTGGCATGAGAACTAAAGAAAATCTTAGTTTTCATATGGCTGACTGAAAGTCCACAAAACCTATTTAACTTCTCAAAAATACCTTTTAATTTAGATGCACATATGGGATGACATTTTCCAAAACCATTAAGTTATCAGCATAAAGTAAATGTGTCACAGATGGATCAAAGTTATGAACTGGAAAGAATTTATTCTGCATTTGAGCTACATTCATGCTATAAGTAAAAAAATCCATGGCAATTGCAAACAAATATGGGGATAAGGGATCTCCTTGCCTAATTCCTCTATTAGAATTAATAAATCCTTTTGGTATTCCTTGAATTAATATGGAGAATGAAGGGGTTGAAATACATTCAAAACCCACATTGATAAAAAGAACAGGGAATCCCATTTTATACATAATATGGCATATAAACTCTCTATTAATCATATCATACGCCTTATGTAAATCCACTTTAACACAAAACTTATTCACCCCTGGTTTCTTAAAATCCGTCAGAAGTTCATGAGCAAGTAGAATATTCTCCCCAATAAATCTCGTAGGAATAAAGGCACATTGGTTTGGAGAAATTAAATGAGGAAGATAACATTTAATTCTGTTACATAGGATCTTACTGAAAATCTTATAATACATGTTACAGCATGAGATAGGTCGATAATGAGAAATTTCACTAGGTCTTTCTATTTTAGGAATCGATGTTATTAAAGTATGATTAATTCCTTTAGGTAATCTTGCAAAAACAAAAATATCCTGAAGACCAGCTAATAAATCATAATTAATAACATCCCAATGTAATTTAAAAAAATTGGAATTTAACCCATCAGGACCTGGACTCGAATCATCATGAACTGAATCAATGGCTACTTTAACTTCTTCAAGACTAAAAGGTTGTAAAAGTACCTGATGACCATGATCATTAATAATATGAGAGGACTGAAATTCAGGAAAGCAAACATAGAGTGAAAATAATCAATTGCCTCAACTGCTACATCATCATGTTTAAATAATAACTCGCCATCAGCTTTAATGAGAGCTTGCAAATGGTTACTGTGCCTCCTATTTGACATCTTTGAGTAAAAGAATTTAGAATTTGTATCTCCAACATGCAGCCAAGCAACCTTTGATTTCTGTTTGTAGCTCCAGAACTTAATATACTTCTACACATACAAATGATTTTTAGCTTCCAGCATCTTCTCATATAAATCAATATTCTCAGGATCCAAATCTGAAGCTATTTCCGCATTTCTAAAATTATTTTCAGCTTCAAGAAGTAGAGAGTCATCTTTTGGTCTCAATCTGTTCCATACCTTCAACTCATTTTTACAAGCTAGAATCTTCTGTTGAAATATATAACTAGGAAAAACCCATCCCAGTGTCTGCCAATCTCTTTGGATACAATATGAATAACCATCTTTCATGTGCCATTCATTGGAATAACGAAAAGGAAAACCCTTTAGATTACTAGAAGAAATAAGCTCTAGTAAAAGTGGATTATGGTCACTAGATAATTTTGATAAGGAGAGAGATTTTAAATCAGTAAATTTTTGCAAACAAACATGATTAACAAAAATCTTATCTATATTGTTTGCTATTCCCCTACGTCTCCAAGTAAAATTAAAACCCATTGCCTTAATTTCAATCAAACCTGCTTAGAGAATACAATTATTAATGGCTCTGATATGTTGGAAAGGTACAGGAAGACCCCTTTTTATCCATATGAGAAGAGAAATTATTAAAGTCTCCCATTAAAATCCACTCATCACTAAACTGAGCTGCTTCCTGTATAAGATGATTCCAGAGAACCTGTCTTTCATAGAAATGGTTACTAGCATAAACAATTGTAAAAAACATATTAAATCCACCTGAATTAGTAATGTGTTGGTTTGAAGAAGAAATTATCACAATATTCCATATTGCAGTGTGCCACAAAAAAACTATTCTACCAGAAAAAAGAGATGAACTTCTGGGTAAAAAATCCCAATCATTAGGAATTAGACTACCAAACATCTTCAAATTATTGCTAGTTAGCTTTGATTCCACCAAACCAACCAAAGTTGGTTTGAATTGAGTCCGAAGGGATAATACTTCTCGAACACGATGAGGAGTATTAATCCCTCTGACATTCCAAGTCATGAATGTCATTTAATTGAAGAATTGCTCCTGGTATTTCTTTTAGGAGGAGCAATAACTGGAGGGGGCACAATCTGATTCTTACCTTTTGCATTTCTTAAGTAGTCAACATTCACTGAAATACCATCAGAAACATCATGATGCTCTTCCAAAGATTTTCTTTCCTGTATACTGTCTGCAACATGATTTAAAGCATCCTATAAAATGTTATTTGGCAATTCTGGATCAAGAAAACCTAGATCATTGTTAGCATTATCATTATCCACATCAGTATTAATATTCTGATTAACTTCAGTCCCTTCATTAGATCTATTTGCCTCTTGATTATTAACAATATTATCCTCTTCCAAATCATTTGCATCTTGAGAAAACTCCTGATCAACACCTGAATTTGAGGTACTTGGCATATCATATTTCTTTTTTCCTTTCCATGCTGGATCCTTGGAAAATTCGTATACAATTGATTTATGACCAAATCTTTCTCACCTCTCACATTTAGGAGGAAGAAACTCAAATTCTACATTTATTTCCTTCAGTTGACCATTGTGGAGTAGGATAGGAATTTTTGACACCAGATTGGATTCCATATTAATAGAGATAAGAACTCTAGCAAATCTAGTGATAACTTTATTAGCAGTTTCCCAATCTATCCTAATAGGTTTACCAATAAAACTTGAAATACGAGAAAAATCTTGATTAAACCACATCTCTATATCAAGGTTAAACAATTTAATCCAGATCTGAACTGTAGAAGCTTTAAACTGCTCAAATGCATAACCCGGATACCATTTATAAACCGTTAACAACTTTCCAAAGTATGAATATGTATTAGATCTAAGAACATATAGACTATCATCACTACTTTCAAACTTTACAGTATAAAAAAATCCTGTAGCTATATGTACTTTAAATCTACCTTTTGGCTTCCAAACTTTCATGATGTACTCTTTTAACTTTACTAATGAAATTCTGAAATCAACTGGATGTAATACTAGTGTATTCTGCCATGAATCAGCTGAGAGTTTAAAAGTATCCTCTGGAAGAAAGACATGAGTAGACGAAGGCTTGATGAATTCCAAATCTAGATCTAGCTCCCTATCATGAACAATCGGAGAAGGAATCTCCTAATTTGCCATAACCAATTTGATCCGATAAAGAAACAATCAATTTGATTGAAAATTACAGAAAACATAGAGGTGGTTTAGGCGAAGGATTAGGGAAAGAATCCTTCTCACATCCTCCATTTTTTTGGGAATATATATATATATATTACTATTTACTGAAAGCAAGAAAGCACATATTGCAAGGAAATAGTGAAGTGGAAAGGGACATTGGAATGCATGGTACTAGGGAGTTTGACTCACAAATAGCCTTATAGGCTTAAAACGCTGGGAATTCTGGAATACCTGAAGAATGGGATGAAGTAGTAGAGTTCTTCGTGGGACATGTTGCATGGATTAATGGGATCAGTTTGGCATAAATAATATATATATACACACACAAAAACAGATCCGTGCAGCTAATTTGTTTGCAAATAAAATCAAGAAATAACATTGTGAATCTAAACAAAGAATTTGATCATCAAAGGTAGTAGTATATATATAAACAGAGACTGAGAGGTAAGGGAAGTAGCAGTTTACATGAACATTCCGAAATAAGTAATAATGAACTGCAACCAGTAACGTGAAGTAGAGATATAAAGCAAATAAAAATAGAACTTACAAATGACAAAGTAAAACAAATAAAATAACTCAAACCTGAGTTTGTTGGCCAGAGAGGTGGAAGAAGGATCAGATGTTCGAGTTTGTGTATCTCGCGTGAAAACTGAGCCATCATATGCTATTCGGCCTTAAGCCTGGAGAGGGTAGGGAAGAGTAATATGTTTAGTTTAGATTTGTAGTTCCTTTGAACGTTTAAACAAAAAGAAAGAAGAAGGGATGTGTTGGCACGATTAGCTATTGGTATGGACTGGTTGCTATTTCGGGTTACTGTGCTTTGGGCCGAAATAAAAAATATAAAAATATTGTTGTTAAAATATAAAGTTTTTTTAAATCATTATGTATTTGGGAAATAGGAAATGTGAGTATAAAGTGGTGATATTGGGTATGTTAGGTGAAGATGGGCTGATTTGTGGGCTATTCGGTGTCGGGCCTAAAATCAATTGATTTAAAGATTTAAAAATGTTTATTTTGGTAATTTAAGCCTCTTTTTAAATTTAAATATTTCATATATTTCAAGAAGTAAAGATTCATGTAAATGGTTATGGGAAGTCGTCGAATTATTTTGTGATTGCAGAAATAGACGTCATCATTAAGTTCGAAATCTCCAAATATTTAAAGAATATATGTATATTTATATAGTATACTAAAAATAGAATAAATGTTGAATAAAATCAATATATTTATATCCAAAGAATTTGGAATAAATACAATGTGAAAATTAGTTGTTACTCGAGATTCACATATTTCAAACAGTTATTTAGTTTGAAATTTAACGTCGAATCGTTGTTGATTGTTACTGCTACAATGAATAATTGTTGCAAATGATCTGTTATACTATGAAGTGATCAATCGAAATTAAACTAGTTAATTAAAATGTGACATGTTTTATTCGATTCTAATCATCTTGTCCTGATTACTGTTCCGAAATCAAGAATTTAGATTTATATACGTTAATTTAATACAATGGACAAGTTGTGAAATTTACTTGTTAAATAATTGGTATACTCATCTACACTGTTAAATTTGATAGTTAAAACACTAATTATTAAATAAATAACCTCCACGCATTAGTTCGACGAGACCGGAATGGGAATTAGACCCGAAACCATCTTGAACCAACTTTACGTAAACTAACTTGCAGGATATTTATACAAATGATTAAATTGAAGACCATAGATCCTCATGAGCAAAAGAACTGCTTGTTAAAATTCTTTGGTGGCCACCCGAGTTATCCTAACTTGTGATTTTTTTCGTGATTGAAATCTATGGATATTGCAAAGGCTATTCGCTACTGATCCATGGGGTGATTCCTATATTGGATGCAGTAGGAGAATACCTTCAGTTCATCCTGTTCCTGAATGGGTCATATAGACGAATGTTTGACAGAGTATTTCTTAAAACCAACATATGTTGATTTTTACAAGTACACCGAGTTGATGGCAAAGAATAACCCATCTTTTCCATCTGTAGTATATTTGTGGATGTCAATTAGTGATTTGACGGATCTGCTAATGTGAGAATCCCAAAACCCTATGTCACGGGATTTAGGATAATCATTGGAATATAACACATTAATCATCATTAGCAGAGTACAGATAATAGCATAAACAGAAAATATAATAATTTACATAAATATGACAGCGGAATCATAATATGTAATAAACATCAGAGTAACACAGTGCAGGATACAACTTAGTGCATAAAAGGAAATGTTCAGTCTACATCAAGATCACTGGGAATATACATCAAAGAGTACATAATAGAAGTAAATCTGTCTACATCGCGATAAGTGGAATCATATAAATAAGATACTAATGGCAGAATGTCAAATAGCCAAAATACTGAGATATCTAGTCTTCCCCATACAAGCCAAAAGGTGCCCTCCATGCTGCAGTGCAAAAGCCAAAATACAACCTGTCACCTGTCATTAGGCTGTCCATGTGAAAATAAGGGCATCCGAGTTTGCAAAGTGAAACAAACTACGAGTCAGTCATGGGACTGTTATGAGAAATCTACTTAACTGGTTAAACAACAATAATAAGGCAAATCATAGAACCACGCCACTTTCGTGGAACGGGTTTACTCCAATGATTACCAGTGCATGAAATAAAGTAAATCTTTTGAACAAAGCAATGCTTTTTATAAAAATGAAGTCGTTATAAGACTCAAGTCCTATCAGACAGTGCAACGCAAATCAGAGGATAGAGTTCTACCTTATAATGGCCAAAATATGCTTAATACCTGTAAAGCAAAATCATTTGATATTATTACTAGTGCATATATGTTTCAAAAGAAAATTCAATCATAAATATCAACCCTAGATGGCATGGGTACCATATATCATGTCGCCATAAATAGGTTTACAATCAAATCCGTAATTTTGTATTAGAAATTTGGATTCCATCATGAGTCGAGGCTAGGTACGGTTCCACACCGCTTCGAGACACTTTAGCAAATGTCTCAGGACTGCACACTCTAGGCAACCCCTGGATCTTCAGGGTTGGCCCTCCCTTACGTTTGAAAATTGGTTATTCCTGAACACACGTTTCCCAGTCCTATTGGACCTATCCATCGGCTCCATAGAGGCCGGTATATCTGAGGCACCTCTCATTCCAACAACCATATAGGTAAAAAAATATAATAATGTCAAGGCTTGTAAAATGCTGACACCACCCATAGCTAGAAAGAAACGTCGTGCACTCCCTGTAGTCACGATCCCGTTTTTGACTCATACCGAGGTGTGAGGCTCGCGAATTAACACTATATAAAAAGCGAGGCTATATTAAAGCTGTGCTTTGATCATCAACCACAAGACTCTGCTTTTCAATAAAAGCCTTGATCATTTGCATCTTTGCATGCCACACTGTCAATCCACACCATACCACTGATGTCTACCGATATACAACCTCTGAGCTCGTACGTCTCAAAGAAGGGCGTCAAGCAAGAGAATAAATTCTCCGCTAACAAACAAATGTATATTTAGTAGAGATAAATGAATACAAAACATAATACACGTCAGACACACATCAATTTACAAGTCCATTCTGGGTCTGAACGAAACCGGAGGCACCTTATTCCTCGTTCCATATATCCAATACGAAAGAGAGGCCCTCGCATATCCGGATGATCAACAAGTACGTCCAGACCACTACCACTGTAAACTCGTCAAGGGAATTACGGATCTCAAAGGCATCAGTAGTAATCTATATGATGCGAAGATCACCAGTCTTGCACCGTCTTCATATCTTTGACTTTTATTCATCGATCATTTATTTGAAATGAGAATTAACTCGGCATTTTCAATTAATTCACGTATATTAGAATTCAAATCTATTCTGTCCATGTTTAAATTATTCGACATCCACATTTCAGTTCTTTATATAATTTTCATATCAAACACATTCAACCACCAAATATCAAGCAAACCAAGTAAAATCGGTTTTTTTCCATTCCATATCGCCTATAATATATTATAACGATATATCTCTATTTTTATTTATTTAAAAATAGCTCCATTTAATTAAACGGCGTTTCAAGCCGTGCCATGGCACTTGCGTTGTTTTCCATCAGATTTGATTTACACATATCTAAAGATCTAACCATCAGACCTTAACGAAGTTAATTCCATTGGAAAGATCTCTCAAAGAGAACACAACGGTTCCGATTTCGGGAAAATTCGATGGTCGGATCTCTCGATATAATCGTTTAAAGTTACGATTTCAAAACACGAACTGCAGCTTTGTTATTCATTTTATTTAATTTATATATATATATAAATATAATTCATTCTGGCACTGTTTTTATTTAGATTTGAATTAAACATTTCACACAATCCAACCATTGGATCTTAACAAATTTTATATCGTTGGAAAGATTTTTCCAAGGCGAACCCAACGGTTCTAGTTACGGGGAAATCCGATGGTCAGATTTCTCGATATAATCATTTAAAATTATGATTCCAAAACACGAACTGCAGCTGTGTGATTCGTTTATTTTAATATATATATATATAAATATAATTCATTCGACGATTTCTATAATGTTTTTCACTTCAAATATTTCACTAACGCCTTTAAATTTAAGAAAATTTCGCCATAACCTCCTTTGTACGGGAAGGGGTTTGGAAATTTATTAGGCAATATTAGGCACCCAACAAATCCTAAAAAGCATACACATATTAATAGCGATATATTCCGGCATCCACAGGGGAGTGTGTATAGATCATAACTCCAGAGAATAAATTCTTGTCACCCTATAAATAGTTTTTGTGCCTTGACGACTAGAGGGATGTGTTTATTGTCATCTCCAGACCCGTGTGGGTTTTTTTATTAATCTGGCAATTTACCATTACATTTTATATAGTCCATATCAGTCTTCGGTTCAACCTGAAATATAGTCATTGTCATACAAGCCTCTCTCTTGCATGGTAAACCTTCAACCTTGTCACATAAGCTCCAAATGCTTATGTGGTATATGATAGGGTACATTATCTTCAAGAACTATGCCATGTAGTGTAGTTCAAAATTAATTGTTACTATCCCATGGCGACGTTTATGATTTCACACAGAACAGCCAGCACTCCGCATCCAATGGCATTCACAGGAGTTTATATAATAATAAAATCGCACAGCCAACTCATTAAGGTTTACCTATTTGTCGACTAGACAAATATATTTTTTACCCAACAGCTAATCCATTCATCTGTTCAACATATATATATATATATATATTACGACGGCCCGCCCCGCACCAGCTGACATTTCCAACGAAAGTGCGTTGTGCCGATGTCCAATCAGCACGGGACAGTCGCCAAAGAAAGGAAAGAAGGGAATTTGAACTAGCAAGGAACCTGTAGAATGTCTCATAGCGCATGGAATAAAATATAATAATAACATACTTGACATAAAACAGGCGAGACAGCGCGTAAGCTGAAAACTAAACAACAATAGCAGTGGAAAAATTCAAATACAACTTATGTTTCACATCATCATTATTACAACCTTTCAAGCTGTCTCTAAAGCAAAGTAAAGGAAGAGTACACTACTAATGCCCAATGTAGTGACCATCAGCGACACAGGGAGAATACATATATATATATATATATATATATATATATATCTTACGTGGGAGCCTCATGCTCGTCTCTGTGTCAGCTACTCGTGCATAACTAGCTAACCTATCTCTAGTCTGCCCATTTAAGAGCACCCAGAGTAATAAGAAGAGACATGAAACTCTAGGTCAAACAAAAGTCTGGTATGAGCGATAAGCAGCAAAACAGAACAATAACAGGTATACTAAACCATAGCTGAACCTCGACCTGCAACCAAAGAGTTAGCACAACAAGATGTACAATACTCTAAGGTGACATTAACATACGGTGTAAAGATACGGGGGTGGGGATGTGCATGTCATAATGCTGGCAAACAATCAAGCATAACAACCATCCTCACATCTCTCATCAGTGCGTAAAGCATACGATATCCACCACTTTGATCACCCAAATCCTTGCTATGTTCACTCTTCCCCATGGAGTCATGGCGACTCCATTGCACTGATCCACATCCACTAGTCCTTGCTATGTCTACTCTGCCCCATGAAGTCATGACGACTCCACTGCACTGGCTCATATCCATACTACGATCACTTTGCCCCCATGAAGCAATAGCTACCCCACTGCACTGATCCGTAGCCTAACAATAGTCTCTCGGCGGTGAATCAAAGCTATGGACATCGACAACTCTTAGCACGCGTCCCGCAACAAAACCCAATCATAAATCTAACTCGTTGGTTCCCATCTGGATCCTGAGTTACAACCTCTCATTTGGGCTACCTTTGCATCTCGGGTTTTGGTATCCTCCGGATCGGTTCGGTCCTTCAGTCATCATCGGTTCGGTTCGGCCATCCTCGTTAAGTTCGTGATTACTTGCTTTGGATCGGGTTGCTCCATATAGGTCGGGTTAGGATGACCCCCTCGGTTTGGGTCGGGCTCATGGTATAGGTTCGGGGTTGGAGATAATACCCCGGTTTGGGTCGTGTCCTTCCTTTGGTTCATGGTTCCTCCAGGCATCAGCTCGTGGTGCATCGGATCGGAGGAGGTGGTTCGTGATAGCTCCGGGTCGTGGTCTCCAAGTGTGAGCAGATCGGGTTGAAGAGCTTCATACATGAATGGTTCGGGTGTTGTGACGGCCCGCCCCGCACCAGCCTGCATTTCCTCCGGAAGTGCGCTGTATACATGCCCGACTAGCACAGAACGGTCGCCAAAGAAAGGAAAGAGGGGAATGAACAAATCAAGAAACCTGTAGGATGTCTCACAGCGCATGGAATAAAATATAATAATAACATACTTGGCACAAAACAGGTGAGACAGTGCATAAGCTGATAACTAAAATCAATCATCAATCATCAGAGCAGCGGAAATCCAAATACAGCTTATTACAATTTTCCAAATTTACTGTCTCTAAACAAAAGAAAGCTAAAGTAGAAGATGCACCACCAATGCCCAAGCAGTGATCTTCAACAACACAGGGAGAATATTATATATATTACGTGGAAGCCTCCTGCTCGTCTCCGGATCATCTACCCGTGCATCACCAGCTAACCTGTCTCTAGTCTGCTCGTGTGAGCACCCAGAGTAATAAGAGGAGACATAAAACTCTGGGTCATACATAAAGCCTGGTATGAGCGATAAGCATCTAAACAAAACCATAACAGGTATACTAAACCATACCTGAACCTGGACCTGCAACCAAAGAGTTAGTACCACATACCGTACAATGCTCTAAGGTGCCATAATAAATAGTGTAAGAATACGGGGGTGGGGTGTGCATGTCACAATGATAGCAAACAAATCATCCATAGCAACCATCCTCACATCTCTCACTCAGTGCGTAAAGCATACGATATCTACCACTTTGGAACACTAGACAAACTGAGGTAACGACGAATCCCGACTTGTAGAAACCCTGCTATGACCAAGCTAAACATATGGAGTCATGACCAAACATTTCAATGACCCACTTCATTGGTTGTAGCCCTTGGTCCTACCGATGCCATAATGGCCCTGAATCCGCCTTCGTACCTCCTACCATAGTGGTTCAAAGCTATAGACATCGATAACTCCTTGGCATGCGTCCCGCAGCAAAGCCCAACCATGAAGCGAACTCGTTGATTCCCATCTAAATCTTGAGCTCTAACTCCTCATTTGGACTTCCTTTGCATCTCGGGTTTGATCGAGTTGGAGTTGGTCTTCAAAAGAGTCGTCGCATAGAAGTGGTCCTGAATTCGATTCGGTTCGGGTATATACGTATAACACGGTTCGGTTCGGTGCAATGCTCCATGGTGTATTCCTGCGTGTGGTTCGGTTCGGTGATCCTTCCCCTTAGACGTCGGCTCGGTTCGGATGTCACGCTCCAGTCGGTTCGGTTCGTCCCTCCTCCAGCTTGCCTACTCCGATCCGATCTCGTCCCCTGGCCTACTCCGATCCGGTCCTGCTCCATAGCCCGATCCGATCCCATCCCCTTATTTGCTCCGATCCGCTTCGCTCCATAGCTTACCCCGATCCGATCCGCTCTTCAACCTACTCCGATCCGATCCGCTCTTTATAGTTCCGATCCGATCCCCTTGTCCACTCCAACTCTAAGTAAACGGTCTTCCTTCTCGCCAAGCCTCCTCCAGTGACAAGTTCCAATCCAGTTCGAATCCCCTTGGTCAGTTCACAAATCCGATCCGACCCCCTACTCCGATCCGATCCGGTTCGGAACCTGCACATTTCTGCAACTTTCCAGCGAGCTTTCTACGCCATTCGACGGCGTTTTCGACCAATCTAACTATTCTAATCAATCATAAAACATACCATAGAGTCATAGCAACATGTAATAGCAACCACAATCACCAAACAACAATCCAAATGAATCAAAATAGATCAAAAGTGGCTAAAACCTCACATTTTCCTAAAATCCTTCTTAATCATGTTTAAGCACATACTTAGTAAAACTTAATCAAATCGTCTAAATTTTCTAACAGAGGCATGAAATATTATTTAAGAATTTCTAAACATTTTTCCAGAATTTATTAGTGTATAAATTTGCTAATCTTCACTAATCACCCTTAATTGACTAAAATTAGTGTCAAAACGATGCTATCACTCACCTTTGCCACAATTAAAACCCCAAAACTGAAATATTCTCTGATTTGGCGATGTTCCCAATCTTACACAGCAGCTCTACCTCGGTTCTCATGCTAATACTCCTTGATTTGATGTTTGCTAAGCCTAATCTTCAATTAGAAAGTGATTAAGAGGTGTTTTGAAGAGATTTAGAGGGATTTACAGAATGGAGGCCATGGCTAGATCAAGAGGAATGAATAGTGACGGCTGAAAAATGAGAAAAAGGTATTCTCCAAACCCTAACAGCCCTTTTAAACTCCTAATCCCGAAATTCCCCTTGGGCCTAGCTGTTAATCACCCGGTTAAGCCCAATTAAGCTATTTTTCATCATCTGAAACTTGTTTCAGTCATATCTCCCAAACGTTGAGTCCGTTTGGCTAATGTGACCACTCTACGGAAAGAGAAACCATCATCCGGAGCCAATGGAAGTGGTTTCAGGTCAAAATTCCTTTCCAGTCAAAAGTTATGGCCAAAAAGTGCCAACTAGGGGTAAAATGGTCATTTAAAAATCGGGAAAAATCATGAACATGGGAAATGACCCCAATAGTCGTCTCCCAAAGTTACATGACCATACGACTTCGTATGTGAAAGAAATAAATATCCTACGATCCTATGATGCGTAGAATACGGGTCGTTACATTCTCCCCTCCTTAAGAAATTTCGTCCCCGAAATTCCTTAACCCAAAACATACAAAGGATCCCGCATGCCTAACAACCACATACATCCATCAAACATGCAAAACAAGCAAAACAAACCTATCCTAGCATGCGGAAAACTAAATCGAAGTCAAAATCTTACCAGCCAAAGAGTTCTGGGTGCGTCTTCCTAATGTCCTCCTCTGTCTCCCAAGTACAGTCATTCTCGTCCTCGCCCCACTGAACCTTGACTAGCTTCACCGCCTTCCTTCGAAGTTGCTTCATGTCGTGCTCGACAATACGGGCCGGCTTGCGGTTCCCAACCGCCTCGGGTTCTACTTCGAAGTCCTCTAACTGATCAGGTGAAATAGTCATATCTGAGTCGTGAACGAACTTCCTTAGTTGGGAAACATGAAATACGTTGTGAACTCCTGCCATCTTCTCTGGTAAGTCAATTCTATATGCCAAATTCCCGACTAGTTCAAGAACAGGGAATAGGCCAACGAATCTTGGTGCCAACTTGCCTCTCCTGCTAAATCGTATTATGCTCTTCAACGGAGAAATCTTGACAAACACCAAGTCACCAACGGAGAATTTTAAGTCTCTTCTTCTCTTATCAGCATAACTTTTCTGCCTATCTTGGGCTGCCTTCATTCGTTGTTGAATGATCTTGATTTTATCTGAAGTTTCCCTCACCATATCTGGTCCAAGCATAAACTTCTCGCCAGTCTCTATCCAACATGATGGTGAGTTGCACGGTCTTCCGTACAAAGCTTCAAACGGAGCCATACCGATACTGGATTGGTAGCTATTATTATATGCAAACTCTACTAGATGCAAATGGTCATCCCGTGATCCACCAAAATCCAATATACATGCTCTCAAGAGATCTTCCAGAATACGATTCACCCTCTCCGTCTGACCGTCGGTCTGAGGATGATACGCGGTACTGAGATGTAACTCTGACCCTAGAGCCTATTGTAAGCTCTTCCAAAACCCACTAGTGAACAACGGGTCTCGGTCGCTCACAATGCCTTTAGGTACTCCATGAAATCTCACTACCCACTTCATATACAATTCTGCTAACTTAGCTGCCGTTCTGGTCGATTTGACTGGTATAAATCTTGCACTTTTAGTCAGTCGATCCACAACTACCCAAATGCTATCATGTCCCGATGTAGTCCTTGGTAAACCATCAATGAAATCCATCGAGACTTGCTCCCATTTCCATTCGGGAATTTCTAAAGGCTGTAACAACCCACTAGGCTTCTTTTGCTCAGCTTTAACTAGCTGGCAATTCATGCATTTGGATATAAACCTCCCAATGTCTCTTTTCATCCCTTCCCAGTAGTAGGTCTGCTTCATGTCTTGATACATCTTGTTACCACCGGGGTGTATTGTCAGCTTTGAGTGATGACATTCTCTAAGCACTTCACCTCTCAATCCGTTGACATTGGGTACAACAAGCTTTCCATTCTTTCTAAGCCATCCATCTCGATCAAGCCCATACTTGTTCATCTCCTCATCGATATCCATCTTTAACTTGGAGATGATTTCCAATAGGTTAGGATCGTCCCTTTGACTAGAGTCGATCCGCTCAATTAAAGTGGGTCTGATCGTCAAACTTGCTAACATTTCTGGATCCAATTCGCACTTTGGTCTGAAATCAAAGCCCGCGATATACTCCAGTTGCTTCCATTCAAGGAACATAGCCCCTAGGCTGGCATGTCTTCTACTCAATGCATCAGCCACCGCATTGCCCTTTCCCGGTGTGTATGCGATGTCAAAATCATAGGAAGCTAAGAACTCTAACCATCTCTGCTGAGGGGATTCGGGCCTTTCTGAGAGAAGAGATACTTTAACGACTTATGATCTGTAAACAGCTCAAATCTTTCTCCCAAGAGATAGTGTCTCCACATCTTTAACGCGAACACGATTGCTGCCAATTCCAAATCATGGGTAGGGTATCTTTTCTCGTGCGGTTTCAACTGCCGACTTGCATAGGCTACCACTCTACCACTTTGCATCAATACAGCACCTAGTCCGGTACCACAGGCATCCGTGTATACCGTCATCTCTTCATTCCCTTTAGGAATGACTAACACTGGTGCGCATGTCAACTTGTCCTTTAGACTCTTGAATGCATTCTCACACCTTTCATCCCAGACAAAAGCTTGATTCTTCTTGGTCAACTGGGTCAATGGTGCTGCTATCTTGGAGAAACCTTGGATAAACTTACGATAATATCCAGCTAATCCCAAGAAACTTCTTACATCTGTTGCATTCTTGGGCGTAGGCCAATCCTATACCGTAGCCACCTTCGCCGGGTCCACGGCAATACCGTTCTCTGATACAACATGGCCCAAGAACCTCACTTCTCTCTTCCAGAAGTGACACTTAGAAAACTTTGCTTTCAATTGGTGTTTTCTCAACACCTCCATCACTACTCTTAAATGTTCCTTGTGTTCTTCCTCTGTCCTCGAATAGACCAAAATATCATCAACGAACACAAGGACAAACTTATTCAATTGATCTCTGAATACCCTATTCATAAGATCCACAAAATATGCTGGGGCATTGGTCAGCCCGAATGGCATGACCAACCACTCATAAAACCTAGACGGCGTTCGAAATGTCGTTTTAGCTATACTCTCAGCTTCCACTCTAAGCTGATGAAAACCTGTCGTGAGATCTAACTGAGAAAATACTCTCGCGCCACTCAACTGATCGAACAAATCATCTATCCGCGGTAGAGGATACTTGTTCTTCCTCGTCACTTTATTTAACTCGCGGTAGTCTACACACAAACAAAGGGAACCATCTGCCTTGGTAGCAAACACAACTGATGCTCCCCATTCAGAAACACTCCTTCTGATAAATCCCTTCTTCAAAAGATCGCTGACTTGCACCTCGAGCTCTCGCTGCTCCCTCGGTGCCATACGACGAAGTGGCATCACTATAGGTCTGGCATCCTTTACCAAATCAATACGAAACTCAATCTCTCGGTGTGGTGGAAGTCCGGTCGCTTCTTCGAAAACATCCGGATACTGGCCAACCACGGGCAAACCTGACAACTCACTATGCGGAATTTCGAGGGAGTTTAGAAAACTAGCCAATACCCCTTACTGGGTAGACCACCAAACACTATCCTCCGCCCATCATCCGCTCTAGCTGTCACTAAAAAGCCCTCACAGTCTACCACCACCCCGTATCTTTGGAGCCAATCTACTCCCAAAATAATGCCAAACCCAGTAAAGCCCAAAACAAAGCAATCACAAACAAACATGCATCCATGACTCGATAAGATCACATTACGACAAATCATGCTAAGGCTAGTCGAACCACCAATCAGGTTCGTCACTACTAAAGGTCTATCGACGATCTCGAGCTCCAATCCCAACCTATCTACCAGGTCACTAGATATGAAAGAACTGGAAGCTCCGGTATCAAACAAAACTCTAACAGGAACATCATAAACAGAAAGCATACCTTGAATGACGACATTCTTTCCCTTCTCCGCCGCAGTTGGGGCATTCGACGAAGAAGGAATAGCATTGAGAGCATATGCTTTCACCATTTGCTTTTCTTTAGGGGGTTGCGGACACTTGTCCTTGTGATGTCCCATTTGGCCACAGTTGAAGCACTTCCTGTCCGCTGGCTTGGCCCGACAATTACTAGCATAATGGCCCTTCTTACCACAGCTGAAGCACTCAACATCTTGCTTATTCTTCTTCTTCTGGCCATCCTTAGTCTGATTCTGCTTTCTCTTATTCTGGGAACCACCCTTGCCTCCACCACTTGCTTGTGGCTTTGGCTCATCTGCGGATGCAACCTCAGTCTTCGGCTTAGGGTAGAGACTTTCTGATCTTAATGCTTTCCCCACAATCGATTCAAACGTCTCATCGATGTGGTTTATAAGTTTTTACCCCAAGTACTGATCCAAACCAGTTATGAATTTCTCATTCTTTTTCTAGGCAGTATCAATAAGAGATAACCCATATTTTGACAAAGTGTCAAATTCAGCAATGTACTCCGAGACAGCTCTGCCATTCTGCTTGAGCTCCAAGAACTTCTTAAACAGCACTGACTTCTGAGCAACTGGAATGAACTCGCTAAAGCGAGCCTTAAACTGCTCCTAAGTAATCTGATCTTCGGGAGTAGCAGCCTTTATAGCATTCCACCAATTCATTGCCCGCCCTTGCAGCTGACGGGACGCTAGCTTTCTTTTCATCGCATCCTCGATACCCAAATCCTCGAAGATACGTTCGCAACTATCCAACCAATCCTGAACATCCGTAGCCGACTCCGTTCCGTGGAATGACTTCCCACCAAGACTAGTATAATCCTTATTCAGCTTGGCGAAGTCGACTCTTGGCGCCTGCACTATTGGACCACCACCATTTCCACCATTGGGAGCTGCCCTCTGTACATCTCTAAGCATCTCTCTCATGAGGTCAGTAAACATCGTCCTCATGTCAGCAGCATTCCCATTATTGGCCCCTCTACCGGTACCTCTAACATATCGGCTCATCATCAATCTGAAAAAGGAAACGATTAACGACTCCATAGTGGTGCTAGTGCAGTACGACTTCATCCATATACTACTAATAGTATATATATATATATAGCTTTTAAAAACCAAAGTAATCACAAATACGCTCTCTCGTATACGTATATTATCTCTCCCTGATAACTTCCCTAGGTTAACTGCGCAACCTAGAGCCCTGATACCAAGTGTGACGGCCCGCCCCGCACCAGCCTGCATTTCCTCCGGAAGTGCGCTGTATACATGCCCGACTAGCACAGAACGGTCGCCAAAGAAAGGAAAGAGGGGAATGAACAAATCAAGAAACCTGTAGGATGTCTCACAGCGCATGGAATAAAATATAATAATAACATACTTGGCACAAAACAGGTGAGACAGTGCATAAGCTGATAACTAAAATCAATCATCAATCATCAGAGCAGCGGAAATCCAAATACAGCTTATTACAATTTTCCAAATTTACTGTCTCTAAACAAAAGAAAGCTAAAGTAGAAGATGCACCACCAATGCCCAAGCAGTGATCTTCAACAACACAGGGAGAATATTATATATATTACGTGGAAGCCTCCTGCTCGTCTCCGGATCATCTACCCGTGCATCACCAGCTAACCTGTCTCTAGTCTGCTCGTGTGAGCACCTAGAGTAATAAGAGGAGACATAAAACTCTGGGTAAGACATAAAGCCTGGTATGAGCGATAAGCATCTAAACAAAACCATAACAGGTATACTAAACCATACCTGGACCTGGACCTGTAACCAAAGAGTTAGTACCACATACCGTACAATGCTCTAAGGTGCCATAATAAATAGTGTAAGAATACGGGGGTGGGGTGTGCATGTCACAATGATAGCAAACAAATCATCCATAGCAACCATCCTCACATCTCTCACTCAGTGCGTAAAGCATACAATATCTACCACTTTGGAACACTAGACAAACTGAGGTAACGACGAATCCCGACTTGTAGAAACCCTGCTATGACCAAGCTAAACATATGGAGTCATGACCAAACATTTCAATGACCCACTTCATTGGTTGTAGCCCTTGGTCCTACCGATGCCATAATGGCCCTGAATCCGCCTTCGTACCTCCTACCATAGTGGTTCAAAGCTATAGACATCGATAACTCCTTGGCACGCGTCCCGCAGCAAAGCCCAACCATGAAGCGAACTCGTTGATTCCCATCTAAATCTTGAGCTCTAACTCCTCATTTGGACTTCCTTTGCATCTCGGGTTTTGATCGAGTTGGAGTTGGTCTTCAAAAGAGTCGTCACATAGAAGTGGTCCTGAATTCGATTCGGTTCGGGTATATACGTATAACACGGTTCGGTTCGGTGCAATGCTCCATGGTGTATTCCTGCGTGTGGTTCGGTTCGGTGATCCTTCCCCTTAGACGTCGGCTCGGTTCGGATGTCACGCTCCAGTCGGTTCGGTTCGTCCCTCCTCCAGCTTGCCTACTCCGATCCGATCTCGTCCCCTGGCCTACTCCGATCCGGTCCTGCTCCATAGCCCGATCCGATCCCATCCCCTTATTTGCTCCGATCCGCTTCGCTCCCTAGCTTACCCCGATCCGATCCGCTCTTCAACCTACTCCGATCCGATCCGCTCTTTATAGTTCCGATCCGATCCCCTTGTCCACTCCAACTCTAGGTAAACGGCCTTCCTTCTTGCCAAGCCTCCTCCAGTGACAAGTTCCAATCCAGTTCGAATCCCCTTGGTCAGTTCACAAATCCGATCCGACCCCCTACCCCGATCCGATCCGGTTCGGAACCTGCACATTTCTGCAACTTTCCAGCGAGCTTTCTACGCCATTCGACGGCGTTTTCGACCAATCTATCTATTCTAATCAATCATAAAACATACCATAGAGTCATAGCAACATGTAATAGCAACCACAATCACCAAACAACAATCCAAATGAATCAAAATAGATCAAAAGTGGCTAAAACCTCACATTTTCCTAAAATCCTTCTTAATCATGTTTAAGCACATACTTAGTAAAACTTAACCAAATCGTCTAAATTTATAACAGAGGCATGAAATATTATTTAAGAATTTCAAAACATTTTTCCAGAATTTATTTGTAACACCCCACCTCTGCCAGTACCGCTCTTGCAAGTGCACTGACTTTAGAGGGGCGTTTGAATCAGGTAAACATGCAAAATGATATATCAAGGCAGAACAAGAACATATGTATATATGTAAACAGAGTAAATAACATAGATAAAACAGCGGAAGATTTAAACCATTTCAAACAAGTCTGTTACAACATAATATCAATTTCCCAAATAAACAAGTCTAGATAAAACAACATCATCTGAAAACAGAAATACATAAGTGCTATCCCCAAAATACGTGAGAACCATAGCTAGCTTCATGTAGAAAGCGTACATGAATTGAAATCCCACAAGCAAATAATCCAAAATCCAAGCTAGGCTCCTGTATTCCTTCCCTGAGAACCTGGGGGGGGAAACGGAAGAAAAGAGGTGAAAGAAAACAGGTCAGTCAAAAAGACTGAGTAAGCCCTACTACAATCAATGTAAACTGATAAAGTTAACTAGTATGGGCAGCAAGGGATGAACATAAGGATAACAACATACTAGCATGATGATTAACTATCAAGGTAGATAAAGGTGTCATCGCATAATCAGGATTAAGGTTTTGCACCACAGGTGTACTAGTAAACTAACATGACTTGAATAAACAAGTATTGATCTCTTGGCCCAAGCTTTGGCCCAATAACATGAATGACTTAAATCAAGGTCCAAAGTGTAAACAAGAAGTGATCCCCAGGCCCAAGTTTGGCCCAACATCATGAATGACCTAAATCAAGGTCCAACTAGCACGGTCTAGTCGATCGGCTCCCTATAAGCCTATCTCGTCAAGTGTCTGTGTCATACGGCCCAACTACGAAGTGTAGCTAAACTGTGCTAGGTCCACCCTAGGGTGTATCAAGCCCTAGGGTGTCAACCACCGACACAAACCAAGCACGCACAGTTTAAACCTACTGGTGCCCGTGCCTGCTTTTTCAACTCCGGACCATGTGCACGATCATGGCCCGCCTGAACCCACACCGGCGCACCTACACAGCCATCGTTTTGGTCGCTTACATGTCACCCCAGTAATCGTGCCCCATCCTAGCCTAGTCCCTAGGGTATCCTGATACAACCAAGAGGGTTACTGGTGCAAAGGACCACGCAACTAGGGTTTCCTTAATGGGTTAAACGTGGTTAACCCAACTCATCCAAGTACCAAGTTGGTTAAGTGTACCCAAGGTTCATGACTTAACCCTACCAACCCATCGTGTTTCATTGGTTAAGTGTTCAAGCGGTCCATGACTTAACCCTAATCACGAGGCATTAATTAATTAATGCGCCTTAACCTCTCACATTAGACTTTGTTGTGGTTACTAGTTAAGCCGGGCGGGTCCGGGTAGCTTTACACCACAACTTGGTCTAACCTCGGGTTCAAGGTACAACATGACCAACTTCTCACATTGGGTCCTATTGTTTGTAGCAACTAGTTAAGCCGGTCGGTTCCGGGTAGGTTTATGCTACGAACTCAACCCAACCTCGAGTTGGCCACACTTATCTTTTCTAAGTGTCATGTCCATCATGCTTCCAAAACATGTTACAAATTTTCAAGCAATTGGGTAGACCTAACTTAATAGGTAAATTCCCAATGGGTAGACCTAACTTAATAGGTAAATTTCCAAGCTTATGTTTTTAGGTCTTTTAAGTTTACCCAACCCCAAACGCAATCCCATCGCTTACATATCGCAATAGCGCATAAAGGATGGAAAGAGGGAACTTGGCATAATTATGACATAAAAGTGTTGAAGCCACAAGTTCAACATGGTGGCATATGAAAGGTTCATGTGTTCATACACTTGCATATTACATTTTTAGGCCCAAAAAGCCTGCATAACATGATAACATGAACCACATGACCATCCCAAACTTGCATAACATACTTGCATTTCATATGACAACTTGCATACACAAACTTGCATAACATATGACAACTTGCATATCATACTTGCATAAACAAACTTGCATGACATATGACAACTTGCATATCATACTTGCATAAACAAACTTGCATAACATATGACAACTTGCATATCATACTTGCATAAACAAACTTGCATAACATATGACAATTTGCATATCATACTTGCATAAACAAACTTGCATAACATATGGCAACTTGCATATCATACTTGCATAAACAAACTTGCATAACATATGACAACTTGCATAATAAAACTTGCATGACATATCATAGAAAACTTGCATAATACTTCATAGAAAATTTGCATATCATACATTTAACTTTAAAGTTCAAGTATGAAAGGAATAGGGCTTACAATGCTTATGCGGACTCAAATGAGTTTAGCAAATGTAAGAAACCCCTTATGCAACTAATTAAAACCCCAAAATGCAAGCAAACTCGATCAAGACTCCTCCTTTATGATGCCAATAGAAAAACAAGCCTTTAATGCAAGCTAAAGAGGATCATACAAGCCTAAATATACTTGTATGCATGGAAATCTCTTAGGAATTTGTTTAGGAATTGTATAAAGAGAGTGGAGGCCATGAGAGGTTTGATTTTGCCATAGTTTAGTTGCTAGAATGAATAATGAATGATTTAGGGTAGGTTAGGGTCTTATTTATAGATTAGGCTAGTGATTTAGACCATAGGATTAAACCCTAGTTCCAATCTCAGCCCTCTAAACCGAATCTGGCCCCCAAGCTCAACCCATTCTCAAAATGGTGCACCAGGCAAGACTTGCCGTCTGAGCCAAGTCGACAGCCAAGTCGACAGGGCTGTCGACCTGGTCAGACCAAGTCAACTCCCAAGTCGACAGGGCTGTCGACTTGGGGTGTTCTGGCGGGAATTCTCCCGCCTGGCCCTGGATGACCAAATTTTTAAATTCAGATTTGAATTTGAAATCTGTTTTTACCTTGGAATTTTCTGAAAACTTCGTTGGGCCTTAATCGGGTCATACGGACTCCGATTTTCGAAAACTCGGACTCTATTTCGCGTATTTTTCCGAGACGAACGCAATGGAATAGCCCGTTTCCCTTGATTCAGATTTTAGAATTAAATTCTGCCTCAATTTACGTTATAACAGGTTATTGAAAATACGGGTTGTTACATTCTCCCCTCCTTAAAGGATTTCGTCCCCGAAATCTTCAAGTTAGGAAGAACGTATCCTACCATCCAACATCCATCTACTCAAAACATCATCCACGAGCAATCATTGTTCTTACAAGATTCTAAATGCTGGATGAACATATGCAAAGATGTGTGTATATGTACTTATCTAATGCGAATATCATCAATGCAAATTATGTTAGTGAAATGAATCCATATGTATGCGATTCCTAACATAATGTATATCATCTATATGTGTGCACATAACATACACCCATATGCAACATCCATGTGATAACACACAATTTTCATCCATGAATAAGCATAAACACTCATGCATATGCAATATGAGGAGTGTGTGAGCCGATCTAGTGCCTAATCGTGTATAATGCATCCACGAGTAACCACTTGCAAACACTTGCAACCACTTGCAACCATCAAGCATAACATGTTTCAAACACATGTTTCAACCAAAGGGTTTCTACCTAAGATTCTCATGACAAGATTAACACGATAAACTAGATAAACAAGACAAACATGGATAGCAAAAGATATGCTAAAGAGATCGGGAGGATAAGCAAGATATACTCCTTTTGGATTACAAGAAATCCCTTCCTAACCCAACCCATATTCCATAAAAGCCCAAAAGGTTTAGTCAACCTAACGGACCCCTTTAAACCTTGACATGTATTACTAACCGATGAGTCATACCCCCTTCTGGAGTTTACAACAGAAATAGGATCAAGAATGGGACAAGAGAGGATATATGTAAAAGATAACATGCAAGTAAGATCCATCGGAAAACAAGGATCAAGGATATGCTCTTAAAAAGAGATATGATGCGCGTATCTAGCCTTCAGTCTTCTAAGTCACATTTCCTTGAGCTTAACTCCACTGTGCTTTGGCCGTCTTTTACCTCATGATTTCTTAGCTTCTTAACTCTTATTTCCAAATATGAGTTGGAACCCATTTCATTGTCGCCTCTCGTCTTCCTTTTCACTTACTCTTCTATCATACTTGGCTTAAACATAACTGTGACTTCTTGGTTTCATGCAAGCTCTCCCAAATTCACCAGTGAATCCTGGATCTCGTCTACTTACTATAAAGTATTCCATGCAGCAGAACTTTTCTTGGAAATACCAATCCACGTTGCCGATTGCTCTTACTAACGTGATTTTCTATAACTCATGCTTGAACGAAATGAGCCATCCGCCTGCGAATGATAGGCCGTACTTAGATTCAGTTGCTTGCCCATGACTTCCCGTAGACTATCCCCAAAACTGACTAGTGAAGATTGAGTCATGGTTACTAACTATTCTTTAGGGAACCTCGTGCAACTGCTTTATTTCTTGAAAGTAAACTGTCGCTAGTTATGATGCAGTTCTTTCGCTCTTTACCGGAGTGAAATGAGTACTCTTTATGAGTCTACCTACTATGCCCCATATGCTCGTATTCCCTTTCCTTGATCTAGGCAGTCCATCCACGAAATCCTTCGTGACGCTTTACTACTTCCCTTTATTGCGGGGACCTCCAATGCATATAACAGCCCACCGGGCTTCTATGACTCGGCCTTTAACCTGTTGGCACAACATGTACCTTGGGACAAACTCGGCCACCTCCTCGAGTGATGTGCATCCTCGAGAACCTCTTTCTCTCATCGCGTCTTAGCCATCCCTTGTCATCTATAGCGAGGTGACTACTATCTTGCCTCGAATTAACTTGTCCATGATCTTGACTTAACTGCGGGTCTTCTTTCTGCGAAGTCCCTGCTTGATCCAGAAGGGTAGGTCTAAGCTCAAGGGACGCTAACCAACTAACTAAACTGAGAGAACTTCTTGCTTCGGTTGCATTCCTTGGAGTCTTCCAATCCTGAACTGCAACTACCTTAGCGGGATCCACCGCTAAGCCTTGCTTAGGTACTATATGCCCAAGGAATCTAACTTCCCTTTTCCAAAAGTGACATTTGGAGAATTTTGCCTTTAACCGATGCGCTCTAAGCGTATCCATCACCTCCACGAGATGCCTTGCGTGCTCTTCTTCATCCTTAGAGAAGATCAGAATATCATCTACGAAGATCACGACAAACTTGTTCAAGAACTCCCTGAACATCCTACTCATCAAGTCCACCTAATATGCGGGTACATTAGTCAAACCGAATGGCATGACCAGCCATTCTAAGAATTTATCTGGAGTTCTGAACGCAGCTTTGTCTATACTATCCTCAGCTACTCTGAGCTGATGGAATCCAGTAGCAAGATCAAGAGAGAACAGATGTTCCTACAAGCTGATCAATCGGACCATCGATCCTTGGTAATGGTTGTCTATTCTTCTTGTTCAATTCACGATAATCAACACACGGGCGAAGCGAACCGTCCACGTTAGTAGCGAATACTACTAGAGTACCTTCCTCGGAAATGCTTCATCAAATGGAGTTCTTCTCAAGCAACTCCTTTACTTAGCTCCCGTCTCACGGGACCATGTGCCTTACCGGCCACATAACTGGCTTGGCATTATCAACCAGATAAGTGCGGAAATCTTTCTCTCGTTTAGGGGTAACCCCCTTCACTTCACCCAAGATATCAGGATATTCTCGGACCACCCTCACCGATTGCAAACTATCGATAGACGAGTCGAGGGATTTAAGATAACACAACATGACGAGACTCATAGGGGTACTAGAAATTCCTAGGGTATTACCGAGGCGAGTCATGAGCCTCACAACCCTATGCTCAAAAATCAAGAATGGCTCCAAAACTGGACAACCAACCCATGGTCAAAATCAACTCATACCCCATGAAACCGAGAATACAAGCATCACACGAGAACTCTACACTAGAGATAGAGTTTTTCAAATCCACGTAGATAATAGACAAGTGGGCGAAAACCCCAATTGGATTTGAAACACACACGGGATCACAAACTAGACTAGTACTCAGGTGCAAACTTTCAACTAGATCAGATGAAATAAACTATGCGATGCACCAAAAACAAACAAGGTACGAACAGGAAAATCAGAAATGTATACAAGGCTTTCAACGGAAATACTACCTCGATCGGAAACTGGAGCAGCATTGAGAGCATGAACTTGCCCTCTCGAAGGTCCAGCACGCTGAGTCTGACCCTGGCCTTGCCCTTGCTTCATCGGGCAATCCTTACTGAAATGTCCAGTCTCACCGCAGAAAAAGCATTCACCATTATTCCTTTTTCTCTTCCGACAATCCTTACTAAGATGCCCAACTGAACCGCAATAATGGCACTTCCTCTTGTTGTTCTTGCCCTTGTTCTTATTGCCTTGACTGCTCTGACCGCTTGGATTACCCTGATTTCCTTTCCACTGGGAATCAGTCTTCTTGGCTTGAGTATCATTCATCTTGATCTCCTCCTTGTCACTCCTACTCTCTTCATTAAGTAGGGCCATATTCACCAAACTCTTAAAAGTTGCCCCCAAGGGTATATGAGTCATGGCCAAACCATGTAATGGCTCGTTTAATCCTAGAGCAAAGTATAGGGCCTTCTTCTGAGCTGTGTTAACCAAGTCTAAACCGACCTGAGTCAGTTGATTAAACTGATCTATGTATTCCCTAATAGTCATGTCCCCTTGCTTCAGTGATAGGAACCTTAGTCCAAACTTTCCCCGAAAGTCTTCCCAAGTCTCAATTGGCCTAGTAACGGTGGTGACCACCCACCAACGTGCAGCTTCTTCCTTTAGCAACCACACTGCTTATAAAACCTTCCTACGGTCATCTATATTAAAGAAGGTAAAAAGATCTTCGGTTTCTTTCAACCAATTTCTGGCCTCTACATATGTCTCGGTTCCAATGAAATTCTTGCAACCCAACGCCTTAAAGTTCTTACAAATCTCCGCGAAATCCTCTTGTGGATGCTGAGGGGGAGGAGGAACATTAACTACTGGAGGAAGGGGAACATCAGCGGGGCTAGCTTCGGTCGCCCTAGCCTCCAAAAGTCTCCTATACCAAAAAGGTACGCGTACTCCCTTCGGAATGGCAAAGTTATTGGCCATACTGAAAACGAAGAAAAAGATAGATTCAAAATGGAGAAAAACGAAGGGATTTTGCTAATGGCTTTTTGGGGAATAGCCTTTAAAACAAACTAGACTTTTCTTTGGAAAATACTTTATACTTGGTTTTGAAAATAGTTTTCCAAAAGTTTTCTAAAAACCTTTTTGTTCCTTCTCGTAAACCATATGCTCTGATACCAAATGTAACACCCCACCTCCGCCAGTACCGCTCTTGCAAGTGCACTGACTTTAGAGGGGCGTTTGAATCAGGTAAACATGCAAAATGATATATCAAGGCAGAACAAAAACATATGTATATATGTAAACAGAGTAAATAACATAGATAAAACAGCGGAAGATTTAAACCATTTCAAACAAGTCTGTTACAACATAATATCAATTTCCCAAATAAACAAGTCTAGATAAAACAACATCATCTGAAAACAGAAATACATAAGTGCTATCCCCAAAATACGTGAGAACCATAGCTAGCTTCATGTAGAAAGCGTACATGAATTGAAATCCCACAAGCAAATAATCCAAAATCCAAGCTAGGCTCCTGTATTCCCTCCCTGAGAACCTGGGGGGGGGGGGGAAACGGAAGAAAAGAGGTGAAAGAAAACAGGTCAGTCAAAAAGACTGAGTAAGCCCTACTACAATCAATGTAAACTGATAAAGTTAACTAGTATGGGCAGCAAGGGATGAACATAAGGATAACAACATACTAGCATGATGATTAACTATCAAGGTAGATAAAGGTGTCATCGCATAATCAGGATTAAGGTTTTGCACCACAGGTGTACTAGTAAACTAACATGACTTGAATAAACAAGTATTGATCTCTTGGCCCAAGCTTTGGCCCAATAACATGAATGACTTAAATCAAGGTCCAAAGTGTAAACAAGAAGTGATCCCCAGGCCCAAGTTTGGCCCAACATCATGAATGACCTAAATCAAGGTCCAACTAGCACGGTCTAGTCGATCGGCTCCCTATAAGCCTATCTCGTCAAGTGTCTGTGTCATACGGCCCAACTACGAAGTGTAGCTAAACTGTGCTAGGTCCACCCTAGGGTGTATCAAGCCCTAGGGTGTCAACCACCGACACAAACCAAGCACGCACAGTTTAAACCTACTGGTGCCCGTGCCTGCTTTTTCAACTCCGGACCATGTGCACGATCATGGCCCGCCTGAACCCACACCGGCGCACCTACACAGCCGTCGTTTTGGTCGCTTACATGTCACCCCAGTAATCGTGCCCCACCCTAGCCTAGTCCCTAGGGTATCCTGATACAACCAAGAGGGTTACTAGTGCAAAGGACCACGCAACTAGGGTTTCCTTAATGGGTTAAACGTGGTTAACCCAACTCATCCAAGTACCAAGTTGGTTAAGTGTACCCAAGGTTCATGGCTTATCCCTACCAACCCATCGTGTTTCATTGGTTAAGTGTTCAAGCGGTCCATGACTTAACCCTAATCACGAGGCATTAATTAATTAATGCGCCTTAACCTCTCACATTAGACTTTGTTGTGGTTACTAGTTAAGCCGGGCGGGTCCGGGTAGCTTTACACCACAACTTGGTCTAACCTCGGGTTCAAGGTACAACATGACCAACTTCTCACATTGGGTCCTATTGTTTGTAGCAACTAGTTAAGCCGGTCAGTTCCGGGTAGGTTTATGCTACGAACTCAACCCAACCTCGAGTTGGCCACACCTATCTTTTCTAAGTGTCATGTCCATCATGCTTCCAAAACATGTTACAAATTTTCAAGCAATTGGGTAGACCTAACTTAATAGGTAAATTCCCAATGGGTATACCTAACTTAATAGGTAAATTCCCAAGCTTATGTTTTTAGGTCCTTTAAGTTTACCCAATGCCAAACGCAATCCCATTGCTTACATATCGCAATAGCGCATAAAGGATGGAAAGAGGGAACTTGGCATAATTATGACATAAAAGTGTTGAAGCCACAAGTTCAACATGGTGGCATATGAAAGGTTCATGTGTTCATACACTTGCATATTACATTTTTAGGCCCAAAAAGCATGCATAACATGATAACATGAACCACATGACCATCCCAAACTTGCATAACATACTTGCATGTCATATGACAACTTGCATACACAAACTTGCATAACATATGACAACTTGCATATCATACTTGCATAAACAAACTTGCATGACATATGACAACTTGCATATCATACTTGCATAAACAAACTTGCATAACATATGACAACTTGCATATCATACTTGCATAAACAAACTTGCATAACATATGACAATTTGCATATCATACTTGCATAAACAAACTTGCATAACATATGGCAACTTGCATATCATACTTGCATAAACAAACTTGCATAACATATGACAACTTGCATAATAAAACTTGCATGACATATCATAGAAAACTTGCATAATACTTCATAGAAAATTTGCATATCATACATTTAACTTTAAAGTTCAAGTATGAAAGGAATAGGGCTTACAATGCTTATGCGGACTCAAATGAGTTTAGCAAATGTAAGAAACCCCTTATGCAACTAATTAAAACCCCAAAATGCAAGCAAACTCGATCAAGACTACTCCTTTATGATGCCAATAGAAAAACAAGCCTTTAATGCAAGCTAAAGAGGATCATACAAGCCTAAATATACTTGTATGCATGGAAATCTCTTAGGAATTTGTTTAGGAATTGTATGAAGAGAGTGGAGGCCATGAGAGGTTTGATTTTGCCATAGTTTAGTTGCTAGAATGAATAATGAATGATTTAGGGTAGGTTAGGGTCTTATTTATAGATTAGGCTAGTGATTTAGACCATAGGATTAAACCCTAGTTCCAATCTCAGCCCTCTAAACCGAATCTGGCCCCCAAGCTCAACCCATTCTCAAAATGGTGCACCAGGCAAGACTTGCCGTCTGAGCCAAGTCGACAGCCAAGTCGACAGGGCTGTCGACCTGGTCAGACCAAGTCGACTCCCAAGTCGACAGGGCTGTCGACTTGGGGTGTTCTGGCGGGAATTCTCCCGCCTGGCCCTGGATGACCAAATTTTCAAATTCAGATTTGAATTTGAAATCTGTTTTTACCTTGGAATTTTCTGAAAACTTCGTTGGGCCTTAATCGGGTCATACGGACTCCGATTTTCGAAAACTCGGACTCTATTTCGCGTATTTTTCCGAGACGAACGCAATGGCATAGCCCGTTTCCCTTGATTCAGATTTTAGAATTAAATTCTGCCTCGATTTACGTTATAACAGGTTATTGAAAATACGGGTTGTTACATTTTCCTAAAATCCTTCTTAATCATGTTTAAGCACATACTTAGTAAAACTTAATCAAATCGTCTAAATTTTCTAACAGAGGCATGAAATATTATTTAAGAATTTCAAAACATTTTTCCAGAATTTATTAGTGTATAAATTCGCTAATCTTCACTAATCACCCTTAATTAACTGTAATTAGTGTCAAAACGATGCTATCACTCACCTTTGCCACAATTAAAACCCCAAAACTGAAATATTATCTGATTTGGCGCTGTTCCCAATCTTACACAGCAGCTCTACCTCGATTCTCGTGCTAATACTCCTTGATTTGATGTTTGCTAAGCCTAATCTTCAATTAGAAAGTGATTAAGAGGTGTTTTGAAGAGATTTAGAGGGATTTAGAGAATGAAGGCCATGGCTAGATCAAGAGGAATGAATAGTGACGGCTGAAAAATGAGAAAAAGGTATTCTCCAAACCCTAACAGCCCTTTTAAACTCCTAATCCCGAAATTCCCCTTGGGCCTAGCTGTTAATCACCCGGTTAAGCCCAATTAAGCTGTTTTTCACCATCTGAAACTTGTTTCAGCCATATATCCCAAACGGTGAGTCCGTTTGTCTAATGTGACCACTCTACGGAAAGAGAAACCATCATCCGGAGCCAATAGAAATGGTTTCAGGTCAAAATTCCTTTCCAGTCAAAAGTTATGGCCAAAACAGTGCCAACTAGGGGTAAAATGGTCATTTAAAAATCGCGAAAAATCATGAACATGGGAAATGACCCCAATAGTCGTCTCCCAAAGTTACATGACCATACGACTTCGTATGTGAAAGAAATAAATATCCTACGATCCTATGATGCGTAGAATATGGGTCGTTACAGGTGTCCCACAGGAAGATCGGTTTGGAGCTTTCAAATGCGGTTTGTGATACATATTCCACAAGTGAGTCAGGGGGGTCTGATCCGATCTCTGCTCAATTCTACAACATTTCCAGCAGCTATTTTATGCCACATGATGGGGTTTTCGACCATTCTATCTTTTCTAATCAATCACAAAGCATACCATACAGTCATAGCAACATGTATAATCATCCTCAAACCGCAAAACAACAATTTGATATTTCAAAACGGGTCAAACATACCCAAAACCCATGTTTTCCCCTTAATCATGTTTAAGCATAACTAATGATATGATTAGCAAAATATGTCCGAATTAACCAAATTTTCTAAAAGGGGCCTAAAATAATATTTAAGAGTTTCTAAACATTTTCCCAGATTTTTAACATGTATAATTTCGTTAATTAGCACTAATCACCCTAATTAACTGTAATTAGTGTAAAAATAATGATAATCTCTCACCTTAGCCACAAATAAACTCAGATCTGAAACTTTTGGACAAAATGGTTTGGATTCCTATACACTCCAGCAGCTCTACCTCGATTTTTGTGCTAATCCGCTTTGATGTAGATTTGACTTAATTAGCGATTAAAAGGTGATTTGGGGTGTTTTAGCAAGTGGAGGCCATTGCTAGGGTGCAAAGGTTGTAAGTGGATGCTAAGAAATGGAATAAAAACTGATTTACTAACTCATCTCAGCCCTCCCATAACTTTAATTCCTAAATGTGTTATGGGCCCTCTTGCTGATCACCCTAATTAGGCCCAGTTAAGCTGTTTTTCACCATCTGAAACTTGTTTCAGCCATATATCCCAAACGGTGAGTCCGTTTGTCTAATGTGACCACTCTACGGAAAGAGAAACCATCATCCGGAGCCAATGGAAATGGTTTCAGGTCAAAATTCCTTTCCAGTCAAAAGTTATGGCCAAAACAGTGCCAACTAGGGGTAAAATGGTCATTTAAAAATCGCGAAAAATCATGAACATGGGAAATGACCCCAGTAGTCGACTCACAAAGTTGCATGACCATACGACTTTGTATGTGAAAGAAATAAATATTCTACGATCCTTCGATGCGTAGAATGCGGGTCGTTACATATATATATATATATATATATATATATATATATATATATATATATGTATGTATGTATGTATGTATGTATGTATATGTATGTATATATGTATGTATGTATGTATATGCAGAACTAAGCTAAATATAATATTACTAGCAAACAAATGTTTATTTCAACACACAGTTATTTTTAACACTTCATACATAAGATAAAAATGATATTTTTGGTGAACAAAAATATGTTTCAACACGTGTATTTTTAGTGAGTCGTATACATGATAAAAATGATATTTTTATCATTCAAAATATTTATTCAACACATGAATGTTTTTAGCACTTCATATTCACAGTAAAAATGTTAATTTTATTGTTCAATCCTTTTATTCAACACATGAATACTTTTCAACACATAAATATTCTATATAGTTCATACATATAATAAAAATATGATTTTTATTGTTAAAACAACTTATTTTAAACACGAATATTTTATATACTTTATACATAAGATAAAAATGTTATTTTTATTGTTAAAACAATTTATTTTAAACACGAATATTTTATATAGTCCATATATATATATGATAAAAATGTGATTTTTATCTTTCAAAGAGTTTATTCAGCACATGAATGTTATTCAACACATGAATTTCTCAACACATGAATATTTCAACACATGATACTTCATATGCATAATAAAAATGTGATTTTTATTATCTGAACAATTTATTCAACACATGAATATAATTCAACACATGAAAATAATTCAAACACATAAATATTTCTGAAAATTTCTACAGCATAACGGTAAGGGGTTTAAAACTGGCACCGTCCCGAGTACGGCTCCTCGCACTACCTTAGGCCTCGTGGCGTTCCATAAGGGGCTTATCTAAATGATATAAGATCAGTTTCATATCATATGATTTTTTCACAAATAATTCCAATTCGTTTTCAACCGCAAACAATTATTTCAACCACAATCCATCATTCTCAACCATTCACATTATCAACCAATTTTCACGCCAATCACAATCAATTCATATCGTCCATGGTTTGTTGACAAGGGTAGTATATATAAATGTATATAAATATATTTCATTTCCATTTCAACACACATATGATTTATACAAAGCATGTAGAATTTATACATCGCTCATATAACTTATACTACGTCCATACATGAGGTATACAACGCATATATAATTTATACTTCGCTTGTATAATTTATACAATGCATTTCCATTCCATATTTGAATTTAGAAGTCTCACATCGATTTTTAGTCCTTTTGAAATTGTAGCGAGCTCGGAATACATTCTAGCTTCTTCTAGAATGTAGATGACGTCGCTACGAGTCTGATGTCTTCGGTTTCACTGGATTTCGACAACATAGCAAAAAGATATGATTTTTATTTGAAAATCATGATTTGCAACAATTAAAAGTGTTATATTCTATTTAAAATTGAATAACCATATACTTTCATGATGGTTCAAAACTAGGTCACGGAATTACTTCAAATCCATAGCATGATATGCAGATCCGGTTGCGCTACGACCTAGAGCCTGGAAAGCCGCGCCTATCGATGGTCAGGGAGCCCACTTCGACGCGGGGTCGAGCCACGGCGGCGGCTGGAAGGTTGGAACCTCCTGGGGGTATAACTCGACGATGGAGCGACGATAAGGGGTGCAATTGGTATTGATTTGAAGAGGGGAGGGAGTACTACAAAAGTCTTCACTGGGGCGAGGGGTATTGATGAACGGAATAGCTAGAAATTAGTCGGGAACAATGGAGCTCATTTCGCCGTCGATGAGATGAGTTTGGGGGGGGGGGTTTAATATTTTTTTAGAAAATTAAAAATGAATGGATTAATTCTATTGGCCCGTACTTATATTATTTCAAAAATTAGTGTTTTCTTAGACGAGCACCAATTCAAACTCAACGAGTGTCGCCTCCAGCTAAATACCCCCATCCCGGACACAATGGGAAATGTTTCCTAAACCCATTCGACTATTACAGTCTGTTATTCTTCAAATTAAAATACAAAACATTCAAACTCTGATTTGAACGTACATTTTAATTTGCCGAGGTCATATACTGATTCTAAAAATTCTCGAAAAATCAATCTAGCTATGTTGGGATGATACGGTCCCCAAAAAATTGATTTCGTCGAATTCTGAGATCATTTGAAAAATGGCCATTTTCTGGTCGATCCAATTTGACTGAAATTGACCAGACATGTTTCCTTTGCCACGCTCACATAATAATTCCAAAAATTATGGAATTTGAAACATAGCAATAATAAGACATTCCGGATCCAAGCAAAGTGGTTTCATCGAAAACGGAGGTCGTTTGCACTATGCCTACATTTACGGACTATATTTCCATATCAATTATTCTGAATTTTCAACTGGGCATAACTTTTTATTCCCGCTATGAAATTTCAATTTTTCAGATTCTTTGGAAAGATATTTTCAAATAGATTCTAACATTTTTGGTCTCACTAAAATCCGGTTTATTTTGAATCCTGTACATTCAGTCAAAGTTCTAAGTCAAATTTCAAACTATCGCACCATTTCAGGCTCGTTATATAATTAAAATACATTTTTAGTCGTTATTATTAAAAATAAATCATTTTAAATATTCCAAATTCATTAAAATAGCCAAATTAAAGTTTTTAAATTGGTTCTGATTTTTTGGGTTGTTACAATCTCCCCCACTTAAAACTTTTCATCCCCGAAAAGGAAACAACAGTAAAGTAGGAAACAAAACGGAAACGTAAAGTATTGTAAATGTACCTTGCACTGAAGCTAATCAAAGATGTCCACTCTGCAATTGGGATAAGCTTGCTTAATGCTTTCTTCTGTCTCCCAAGTGCAGTATCTAGGATCTCCACTGCGCTTTCACTAAATGAACCTTCTTGTTCCTTAGCTCTTTAGTTTCTTTGCCAATAATCTTTATCGGCACTCTTCTAACTGCTAATTCTGGAGTAATTTCCAAGTCCTATTGCGCTGCTTCTTCTACAACCAGATCTGGATCATGCACAGGTTTTCTAAGTTGAGATATGTGAAATACATTATGTACCCCAGGCAATCAATCATGTAATTGAACCCTATAAGCAAAAGTTCCAATTCGTTCAAGTATAGGAAATGGACCAATAAATCTAGGCGCCAACTTCCCAGTTTTACCGAATCGGACTACTCCTCTCATCGGAGAAACTCTCAAATAAACATAATCACCAACAGCAAATGCCAGATTTCTACTTCTAGAATCTACATAACTCTTCTGTCAGCTTTGAGCTGTTTGTAATCGTTTCTTAATGAAATCGACTTTGTCTTAAGCTTCACGAATCATATCGGGACCCAATACAAGTCGGTTTCTAGGTTCTACCCAACATGCGGGAGATCTACATGGTCTACCGTACAAGGCTTCGAATGGTGACATTGTCAAGCTCGCTTGATAACCGTTGTTGTACGAGAATTCAGCTAAATGCAAGTGGTCTTCCCATGATCCGCCAAAATCTATAACACAAGCCCTCGGTAAATCTTCAAGTATATGGTTCACCCTCAAAGTTTGGCAATCTGTTTGAGGATGATAGGCGGTGCTTAGATTCAGCTTCATTCCCAATTCTGTTTGGAATGCTTCCCAGAATTTACTAGCAACAATTGGGTCTCTATCGCTGACAATACTGATGGGCACCCCATGCAGTTTAACAATTTCTTTGGAATAAATCTGTTCTAGGCTTTGAGCGGTTCCTTTGGATCCGACAGGTATGAAATGGGCGGTCTTCGTGAAACGATCTACGATCACCCAAATACTGTCATTTCCTTTCCTGGTTCGGGGCAAACTATCTGTGAAGTCCATGGATATTTTCTCCTACTTCCAATTCGGAATTTCCTGCGGTTGCAACAATCCAGCAAGTTTCTATTGGTCGCTTTTGACTTGTTGGCAAGTAGAGCACCTGCTAACATATAAAGAAATATCTCTTTTCATGGACCTCCACCAGAAGGTGCGTTTGATATCATTATACATTTTTCTCACTCCCGGATGGATACTAAGTTTAGAGTTGTGACACTCATCCAGTACTTCTCTCTAGAGTTCAGAAATGTTCAAAACACACATTCGGCCTTTTAACCTTAGAACTCCTTCGTTATCAATCTGAAAACTCGAGGGCTCGCCTTTCTAAATTCTCTCTCTGATCCTCTGAATGAAGTGATCATCCTTCTGAAGAGAAGATATTTTATCAATCAATGAAGGCGTAATTATAAGATTGGTGATGATTGTGGTTTTTCTGCTAAGCGCATCAGCTACAACATTGGCTTTCCCCGACGTATACAAGATATCTAGATCATACGCTGCAAGAAATTCTAGCCAACGTTGTTGTCTCAAATTCAAGTCTTTCTGGGTGAACAAATACTTCAATGATTGATGATCAGTATATAATTCAAATTTCTCACCCAATAGATAGTGCCTCCATATTTTCATAGCAAACACGATGGCTAACAATTCTAGATCATAAGTTGCATAATTCTTCTCATGTGGCTTCAATTGACGGCTAGCATAAGTGACTACTTGGCCTCTTTGCATTAATACCGCACCAAGACCTCCAATAGAAGCATCTGTCCAAACAGTCTAATCCTGATTGCCATCGATAATTGTTAATACTGGAGTAGTTGTCAATTTTAATTTTAGCTCTTGGAAAGCTGCCTCACATTCTGGGGTCCAATTAAAACTGACCTGCTTCTTAGTTAGCTTTGTTAATGAACCTAATATTTTTGAAAAATCCTTAATGAATTTCCGATAATAACTAGCCAATCCTAGAAAACTTCGGACTTCTGTGGGAGTAGTAGGCTGCTTCCAATCTTGGATTGCTATAATTTTGCTTGGATCTATAGAAATTCCTTTCTTTGATATGACGTGACCAAGGAACTTCACTTCATCTTGCCAGAAGATACATTAAAAAATTTAGCTTTGAAGACGTTCTTTCTCGGAATTCCCAACACTTGTTCTAAATGTTTTTTATGCTCGCTATCTGACTTGGAGTAGATTAAAATATCATTGATGAATACCAAAACAAATTTATTCAAGACTTCTCTGAACACTGTATTCATTAAATTGACGAAGTAAGCTGGAGCATTACACAAGCCGAATGGCATTATTAACCACTCATAAAATATGTCTAGACCTCTGAAAGCTGTCAAAGGAATACATTCTTCGGCAATTCTCAGTTTATGGAAACCTGTTGCTAGATCCATTCTGGAAAATACTCGCGCTCCATTCAATTGATCCAACAAATCATCTATCCGGGGTAATGGATATTTGTTCTTGAGCATCTTCTTGTTGAGGTCTCGGTAATCAACACATAATCGGAGGGTACCGTATAACTTAGGAACAAACACTACGGTTGCACCCCAATTAGAGAAACTAGGTCTGGTCAGACCGTTCCATAACAATTGTCGAGTTTGATCGCCCAATTCTTCTTTTTCTTTTAATGTCATTCTTTGAATTGGATGCAATACTGGCCTGGCATTCAGAATTAGAATAATCCTGAATTCAATTTCTCTTTGCGGAGGTAAGTTATCGATTTCTTCGAACACATCCGCTAATGTTTAACGACAGAAATATTTTCTAACAAAGTTGGAATAACTTCCAGCGCAGACCAAAACACTTTTCTATCTGAGTCTGAGCCATGGCACAGTATGACAATATTTTCCAGCTTCGTTTTAACTTTAACGACTCTTTCGGCACAGTTAAGTTCGGCCTCATATTTCGTTAACCAATCCAGCCCCAGAATAATATCAAACTTAGGAAAATCCATAACGATCAAATCAAAAGGAAACTTGTAACAAGGATAAGAAACTGGCACTCTACAATATGAACTGAAAACAGTAGAACCTCCTATCGGATTATGAAACCTAGCTGATTCTTTAAGCTTTCTTAGATTTAACTTTAACTTTTTAACAGTGCTACTTGCAATAGAACTTTGTGATGCACCAATGTCAAATAATACGGAAACAGGAATATTTTTAATAGTTAGGGTACCTCCCAAAACATCGAGTTTACCTGCTCCCGGAGTAGAAGCTGGCGGGTTCACCCCGTCATAAACATGAGCAACCTGAGAATTCCTCAGCAACGGGTAATTTGGCTTGATATGCCCCTTTTGATGACAGTTGAAACACTCTCGCCTATCACCAGAATTCTGACTCAAGATTGCTTTGTCTTTTGCCGCTTTGGAGCGGTGCATACATTGGAGTAATGTCCAGCTTGACCGTAGTTGTAACAACTTCCCTGGGTGGCTTATCTGTTTGCGGCTTGGCATTTGCTGCTGTGTTGCTTGATTCGGGGTGCCTTTCAGAAGTCTTGCGCTTGTTGCCCGCTTGATTCTTTGCATGATCTACTCGCGTATTCCTAAAATCCAAGCTCTCATAATTACAGACCATATCAACGATGTCGGCGAATTTAAGCATAACGTGGCACATTGCCCAATTCTGGTACTTCGCTGAAGTCCATGTATGAACCTCTTATTCTTCGCCTTAACAGTCAAAACGAGCTCTGGTGCATAGTGGGACAGCTGAGTAAACCTGTTGATGTATTCTTGAAGGGTGTGATCTCCTTGTTGGAAATTGGCAAAATCGTCATGCAGGCGCTCCATCTCCTGCTCGGGAGTGAACTTCTTTTTGAATACCTCTTTGAATTCATCCCAAGATATTTCCACCTCTTGCTCATTCAAGGTGATGGCTTCCCACCATAGTTGTGCCTCGTCTTGCAATAGCCAAGCACCTATGAAGCTTTTCCTATGATCCTCAAGACCTAAGCCACCGAAGATCTTCTCACATGCTTTTAGACAACCTAAGGCTTCAGTCATAGTGCCCAGCCAGAGAATGCCTTGCCTCCAAAATTCTTATACTTCTTTGCCACTCGGTCTAAATCAAACTATTGCGGGGGCTGTGGTGGCTGAATCAAAGGCTCCTCGACAACGGGAATATTCCCCCATCCTCTGCCTCGGCCTCATCTACCTCTAGCTGCTTGGGTAGCCATCTAAGTCAGTTCTGTACAAGCACGAAAAGATTCAAGCTCACAGAAATGATAATTTTAAGATATGGTAAAAGAAGAAGAATATATGGAAAGATAACGATGTACTGATCAAGTTATTTTGCTATTCTGCTTACCTCATTCTAGGACATTACTAATCCTATCTCTAATGGGCTACTTGCCTTAGAACACAACTGATTCTATTTTGTCGAGGTGTTTAATGTGTTAAATTCCAGAACTAAGATTAACCAAAGCTCTGATACCACCTATGATGATCCCAAAACCCCGTGTCATGGAATTAAGGATAATCATTGGAATATAACACATTAATCATCATTAGCAGAGTAAAGATAATAGCATAAACATAAAATAGAATAATTTACATCAATATGACAGCGGAATCATAATATGTAATAAACATCATTGTAGCATAGTGCAGGATACAACTTAGTGCATAAAAGGAAATGATCAGTCTACATCAAGATCATTGGGACATATACATCAGAGAGTACATAATAGAAGTAAATATGTCTACATCGTGACAAGCAGAATCATGTATATAAGATACTAATGGCGGAATGTCAAATAACCAAAATACTGAGATATCTAGTCTTCGCTATACAAGCCAAAAGGTGTACTCAATGCTGTAGTGCAAAAGCCAAAATGCAACCTATCACCTGTCACTAGGTTGCCCGTGTGAAAAAAAGGGCACCCGAATTTGCAAAGTGAAACAAACGACGAGTCAGTCATGGGACTGTATGAGAAATCTACTTAATTGGTTAAACAACAATAATAAGGCAAATCATAGGACCATGCCACTTCTGTGGAATGAGTTTACTCCAATGATTGCCAGTGCATGAAATAAAGTAAATCTTTTGAACAACGCAATGCTTTTTACAAAAATGAAGCCGTTATAAGACTCATGTCCCATCACACAATGAAGCGCAAACGAGATGATAGAGTTTAACCTTATAATGGCCAAAATATGCTCAATACGTGTAAAGCAAAATCATTTGATATTATTACTACTGCATATATGTTTCAAGAGAAAATTCAATCATAAATATCAATCCTAGACGACATGGGTACCATATATCATGTCGTCATATATAGGTTTACAATCAAATCCGTAATTTCGTATTGGAAATTTGGATTCCATCATGAGTCGAGGCCAGGGATGGCTCCTCACCGCTTCTAGACACTCTAGCAAATGTCTAAGGACTGCACACTTTGGGCAACCCCTAGATCTTCAGGGCCGGTCCTCCCTTACGTTTGGGAATTGGTTATTCCTGAACACACGTTTTCCGGTCCTAGCGGACCTATCCATCGGCTCCGTAGAGACCGATATATCCGAGGTGCCTCGCATTCCAACAACCACATAGGTAAAAAAATATAATAATGTCAGGGCTTGTAAAACGCTAATACCACCCATAGCTAGAAAGAAACGTCATGCATTCCCTGCAATCACGATCCCGTTTTTGACTCAAACCGAGGTATGAGGCTCGCAAATTAACGCTATACACAAAGCGTCGCTATATTAAAGCTGTGCTTTGATCATCAACCACAAGACTCTTCTTTACAACAAAAGCCTTGATTATTTGCATCTTTGCATGCCACGCTGTCAATCCACACCTTACCACTGATGTCTACCGATATATAACCTCTGAGCTCGTACGTCTCAAAGAAGGGCGTTAAGCAAGAGAATAAATTCTTCATCGCCAAATAGATGTATATTTAGTAAAGATCAACGAATACGACACAGAATACACGTCAGACACACATCCATTTACAAGTCTGTTCTAGTTCTGAACAAAACCGGAGGCATCTTATTCCTCGTTCCATATGTCCAATACGGAAGAGAGACCCTCGCACATCATGATGATCAACATGTACGTCCAGACCACTACCATTGTAACCTCGTCAAGGGAGCTACCCATCTCAAAGGCATCAATAGTAATCTACATGATGTAAAGATCACCGGTTTTACACTATCTTCATATCTTCGACTTTTATTCATCGATCAATTATTTGAAATGAGAATTAACTCCGCCTTTTCAAATAATTCACGTATATTAGAATTCAAATCAATTCTATCCACGGTTAAATTATTCGACATCCACATTTCAGTTCTTTATATAATTTTCATGTCAAACACATTCAACCACCAAATATCAAGCAAACCAAATAAAATTAGTTTATTTCCATTCCATATCGCCTATAATATTTTATAATGATATATCGCTATTTTTATTTATTTAAAAAAAGCTCCATTTAATTAAACGGCGTTTCAGGTCGTGCCATGGCACTGGCGCTGTTTTCCGTTAGACTTGATTTTCACATATCTGAAGATCTAACTGTCGGATCTTAACGAAGTTGATTCCGTTGGAAAGATCTCTCTAAAGCGAACCCAATGGTTCTAGTTTCGGGAAAATCCGATGGTCGAATCTCTCGATGTAATCGTTTAAAGTTACGATTTCAAAACACAAACTACAACATCGTTAATCGTTTTATTCAATATATATATATAATTCATTCTGGCGCTGTTTTTATTCAGATTTGAATTAAACATTTCACACAATCCAACCATTGGATCTTAACAAATTTCATATCGTTGGAAAGATTTTTCCAAAGCGAACCCAACGGTTCTGGTGTCGGGGAAATCCGATGGTCGGATTTCTCGGTATAATCGTTTAAAATTATGATTTCAAAACACGAACTGCAGTTGTGTGATTTTTTTATTTTAATTTATATATATATATATAAGAATATAATTCATTCGATAGTTTCTATATCGTTTTTCACTTCAAATATTTCACTAACGCCTTTAAATTTTAGAAAATTTCCCCGTAACCTCCTTTGTACGGGAAGGGGTTTGGAAATTTATTGGGCCGTATTAGGCACCCAATAAATCCTAAAATGCATTCACATATTTATAGTGATATATTCCGGTGTCCACATGGGAGTGTGTATATATCATAACTCCAGATAATAAATTCTCGCCACCCTATAAATAGTTTTTGTGCCTTAATGACTGGAGGGACGTGTTTGTTGTCATCTCCGGACCCGTGTGGGGTTTTAATTAATCTGGCAATTTACCGTTACATTTTATATAGTCCATACCAGTCTTCAGTTCAACCTGAAATATAGTCATGGCCATACAAGCCTCTCGCTTGTATGGTAAACCTTCAACCTCGTCACATAAGCTCCAAATGCTTATGTGGTATATGATAGGGTATGTTATCTTCAAGAATTATGCCATGTAGTGTAGTTCAAAATTAATTGTTACTATCCTATGGCGACGGTTATGATTTCACATAGAACAACCAACACTCCGCATCCGATGACATTCACAGGAGTTTATATAATAATAAAATCGCGCAGCCAACTCAATAAGGTTTACCTATTTGTCGAGCACGCAAATATATTCTTTACTCAACAGCTAATCCATTCTTCTGTTCAACACACACACACACACACACACATATATATATATATATATATATGTGTGTGTGTGTGTGTGTGTGTGTGCAGAACTAAGCTAAAAATAATATTTCTAGCAAACAATGTTTATTTCAACACATGGTTATTTCTAACACTTCATACATAGGATAAAAATGATATTTTTATCGTTCAAAATATTTATTCAACACATGAATGTTTTTAGCACATCATATTCACAATAAAAATGTTAATTTTATTGTTCAATCCTTTTATTCAGCACATGAATCCTTTTCATCACATGAATATTTTATATAGTTCATACAAATAATAAAAATGTGATTTTTATTGTTAAAATAATTTATTTTAAACACGAATATTATAAATACTTTATACATAAGATAAAAATGTTATTTTTATTGTTAAAACAAATTATTTTAAACACGAATATTTTATATAGTCCATATATATGATAAAAATGTGATTTTTATCTTTCAAAGAGTTTATTCAACACATGAACGTTTTTCAACACATGAATTTCTCAACACATGAATATTTCATATATTTCATACGCATAATAAAAATGTGTTTTTTATGATCTAAACAATTTATTCAACACATGAATATAATTCAACGCATGAAAATAATTCAAACACATAAATATTTCTGAAAATTTGGGCAGCATTACGGTAGGGGATTTAAAACTGGCAATGTCCCGAGTACGGCTCCTCGCACTACCTTAGGCCTCGCGATGTTCCATTAGGGGCTTAGCTAAACGATCTAAGATTAATTTCATATCATATGAATTTTTCACAAACAATTCCAATTCGTTTTCAACCACAAATAATTATTTCAACCACAATCCATCATTCTCAACCATTCGCATTATCAACCATTCGCATTATCAACCAATTTTCACGCCAGTCACAATCAATTCATATTGTCCATGGTTTGTGGATGAGGGGAGTATATATATACACATATATAAATACATTTCATTTCCATTTCAACACACTTATGATTTATACAAAGCATGTATAATTTATACATCGCTCATATAATTATACAACGCCCATACATGAGGTATACAACGCATATATAATTTATACTCCGCATGTATAATTTATACAATGCATTCCCATTCCATATTTGAATTTAGAAGTCTCACATCGATTTTCATTCCTTTTGAAATTGTAGAGAGCTCGAAATACATTCTAGCTTCTTCTAGAATGTAGATGACGTCGCTTCGAGTTCGATGTCTCCACTTTCACTGAATTTTGACAACATAGCTAAAAGATATGATTTTATTTGAAAATCATGATTTGCAACACTTAAATGTGTTATATTCTATTTAAAATTGAATAGCCGTATACCTTTCACAATGGTTCAAAACTAGGTCACAAAATTACTTCAAATCCATAGCACGATATGCAGATCCGGTTGCGCTACGGCCTAGAGCCTAGAAAGCTACGCCTATCGATGGTCAGAGGGCCCACTTCGACGCAGAAGGAGAGAAACGGTGGTGGCTTGAAGGTCAGAACTTTTTGGGGGTATAACTCGATGATGGAGCGACGATAAGGGGTGCAATCGGTATTGATTTGAAGAGGGGAAGGAGTACTACAAAAGTCCCCACTGGGGCGAGGGTTATTGATGAACGGAATCGCCAGAAATTGGCCGGGAATGATGGAGATCGTTACGCCGTTGATGAGATTAGTTACGGGGGAGGGGAGTTATATTTTTTTAGAAAATTAAATAATGAATGGATTAATTCTATTGGTCCGTATTTATATTATTTCAAAAATTAGGGTTTTCTTATACGAGCACTAATTCAAACCCAACGAGTGTCGTCCCTAGCTAAATACCCCTACCTTGGACACAATGGGATATGTTTCGTAAGCCCATTCAACTATTGCAGTCAGTTATTATTCTAGTTAAAATATAAAACATTCAAATTTTGATTTGAACGTACATTTTAATTTGTCGGGGCTACATACTGATTCTAAAAATTCCCGAAAAATAAATCTAGCTTTGTTGGGACGATATGGTCCCAACAAAACTAATTTCATCGAATTCTGAGACCGTTTGAAAAATGACCATTTTCTGGTCGATTCAATTTGACTGAAAATAACCAAACACGTTTCCCTTTTCCACGCTCACATATTAAATCCAAAAATTATAGAATTTGAAATCTAGAAGTAATTTGACATTCTAGATCCAGCCAAAGTGGTTTCGTAGAAAACGGAGGTCGTTTGCACAATGTCTACTTTTACAGGCTATGTTTCCGTATCGACTATTTTGAATTTTCAACTGGGCATAACTTTTTATTCCCGCTATGAAATTTCAATTTTTGGATTTGTTGGAAATATATTTTCAAATAGATTCTAACTTTTTTGGTTTCACTAAAATCTTGTTTATTTTGAATCCTGTGCATTCAGTCAAATTTCAAAGTCAAATTTTAAACTATCATACCATTTCTGGCTCGTTATATAATTAAAATACATTTTTAGTCATTACTATTTAAAATAAATCATTTTAAATATTCCAAATTCAATATAATAGCCAAATTAGAAATTTTAAATTAGATCTGATTTTCCGGGTTGTTACAGATAATGTGACATTCAGAGTGAATGGTGGCAAGATGTTCTAAAGGTGAATTCTAACCTCAAACCTCATTAACCAGAAAATGACAAAAATTGGGCTGGCAAAATGGCTAAGTGGGTCACTCCCTATTAGGGTGTATTCTCACCTATCTAGAGAAATTTCATTTCCTTCTTTAATCAATTCGAAGCTGTCCCTTTTCGGGAAATGGTCGTTGATCACAACCGCTATGATACACATTCGATAAACTCAAGCGAAATGAGTGGTCGGTCATGTGTGGTCGGGTTCCAAGATGTTCTTGTTGAACTCAGTGTATTCCCCTCTAGAGATACAATATCGGAAGGTGGTTCCATACCTTATCATAGTCGGAATCCATTACCCAATAAGCGCACGCAGTTTTGATTGTATGCTATGTATGTGGAGCGTGAGGCGCAAGCGTTCTGCTAGATTGTTATTTATTTTATTTAGACACTATTATAATATTAGAATAGTTTTGATATCAAGAAATGTTTTGGGTTATTGTAAGGTAAAACCCATCCGTATTTATGTGTGGATCAGTCTTACGATTATCTTTTATTTCAAAAGGTTTTTTGGACGTTAAATCAAACTGTTTTAAAATCGTTTACTCACACCAGTCCCATAAGTGACCCAGAGTTATTTTTCTATGTTCTCGCTAAACTCTTGGATGCCCAAATTTGTACGGGCAGTCAAGTAGTTTCAGGATTTTACAGATTCACTTGAACGAGCTTAGAGCATGAGGCTTCAACGTTAGATATATAGAGTTTATTTCCGCTGTGTTGTATATATTTAGTACTCTAATGATGTATGTAAGTATAATTATAATTTTGTATTTCACAAGATGTTATATTATACAGTTTACTCAGTTCGACTGTGAGATTCATGATACTCTGATTCTGTTGTGTTATGTTCTTCTTTTTCTTCTATTCTAACTTTCTTTCTTTCTATTCCTTACCCTCTAACTTCTTTCAACTAGCAATCTATTAATTTATGGTGCTTAATTAGTCGATATGTGATACAGATACGTATTAATATCGATAATCAAGATCGGAACTTTTCGGGCCGTTACAGCTGGTATCAGAGCAATGACTTAGTAATAACCTTGGCTCTGTGGCGTAACTCGATAGATATAGGGTTAGTAATACCCTATATTGAGTCTGAGTGTATATATATGAGTGCGTATTTGTTAATTGATATAAAAATTATTTTACATTGTGTTGATTGGTTTGTCGAGTGGTTTATGTACTCTGGTCGATATAGGAATGCAAACTGTATTGATAGATGTTTCTAAACTATTGAGCAAAGTAATTCGACACAGTATTGCTTTAAAAACTGGGTAAATAAAATACTTTACCCAAAATTATACTTTGATATTAAATAATAATTTTCTAAAATTATTATTATGTGTCAATTGTTATTATAATCAAATCAAATTATAACATTGAATGGTTATATAGTAAACCATATTGAATTTGTATAAAGAATGGAAAATACAAATAAGACAAACTGGAGTAGAGTTTGAGAAAAAATGTTTTGGATAAATTCAAAAGTTTTGAATGGAATAGAGTCATATGATTTCAAACTGTTTTGAAATAAAATCCACGAGTTAGGATTCTGGAATTGGAATATTCAACTAGAATAAGGTTAAGTTAAGTTGAACAGAATTAAATTGGATTAGAGTTTAAAAAGGGATTCGAAGTTAAAAATATGTTTGATTCAAATTAAAGGAGTAAATAATATTTTGGAGTTTATTTCCAAATATAATCTAGGATATTTTTCAATGGTAAATGGGGTAATATGGGTTGATAAGGAATTAAAATATGGATTCGGGGCTGATATTTAGAGAATTATTCTGTTACCAATTTATAGTCAGGAGCTGATGAAGAATAGTAATGCGTGAGTATGAAATGGAAATATTATTCAATGTTAATAACAGATATTTCTAAGTATGAAATAATTAGGATTGATAGCTAGTTGCTGATGTACTGAATATTTTGATTTCAGTGAAATGTCTGGTAAATAATCGGTGAGTTTTGAATGCCACGGTTGTTGTATTTGTTAGGGGATGACCCATATATGTGTTTTAATATAAGTTATAATATTAAAATTTCCTCATTCCTCTTCAATTTCGGGGATGAAATTCTTTTAAGGGGGGTAGATTGTAACGACCCAGTTTTTGGAATAGTTCTATAATCTCTAATTTATAGATTATACTGTTAATTCGATGTATTTAATTAAATAAGATTTGTATATTTGGAAAATATTAGGAAAATTCCAATTTAATATATTTATGGATGGTTTAAAATTTTGTAGTGAGTGTATATATTGAGAACTTAACATCCAATAACCAATGTATGTAAAATAAGTGATTCATGGTTTATAATTTTTGTTGCATATTTTATTTGTTTTAAACCCATACGCAAATGAAACTGCCTAAGTAAGAATAAGAAATTGCTTTTAAAATAATACTACTTCCAATGGAGGAAAATATAAGTATATAAAATCATGTAAATACAAGATATTCAATTATTTGATAGTGTTGGTAGGATCAGATTCAGTTACATTATGATGATTACTATTTTGTTAAATCATGTATATATTAACTTGTCTTGTTATATGTATTTATCTACATTGATAAGTATTTGTTGTTCTTACATGTTTGGTTACATTTAAAAATCACTTTTATAAGTCATATAGAGTTATTCAATGAAATGAATGTATATAAAGTAAAATCTAATCTTACCTCATGTGTAAACATATATAGGAGTAAGATTTTTAATACAAATATCTTGCATTTATATAGGATAAGAAAGGTTGCACCCAACAGATGGTAGTTCGCATCACACATAAATAAAAGAGTACTGGGCACATGGTTATTCAAATCAGCATACACATAGGCATATTTTCCAGCAAGGACATTGATGCATATCTAGCAACAAAACCTGATAACATTTATTAAGATTTTGTATAGCGAGATCTTTATTACTTAAGAACAAAGTATGAAACATTCATTTGAATTGTTCCATCAAGCATCTCCTCACTTAAAGCTGTTATAATTCACTACATCATTCTTACTTGCTGCTGCATATATACATCCTTCACATCAAACAAGCCATCAGCCTCTAACAGCCTACACTTTTCCTAGCTAAAACACTAGCTTCTACCCAAATTTGTACATGAATATAGATGCCCATACATGTGCATTAGGTAGGCCATAGCAGTTGTATGAATTGAAGGATAAGGACAGTGCATGAACTTCCTTTCAATCGAAATGTTGGCAACATGATCTTACACCACACATCACTAGCTAGCTGCTGCATAGTACCTTCGTGCCCGCATGCTAGCTGACTTTAACCTTAGTTTCTATTCAATAAATGCACTACTACACTACACAAACAAACACACATTAGAGCACAACCAACAATGGCTTGTTCACTTACTAAACAAGCCACGGAGCAACCAGGTGTGGCTTGTTCACTCACCCGTGGCTGGTCTGTGGCTAGTTTTGAGCTCCTCCGTGGCTGGTTCACCCAACAGAGGCTGGTTCTTATAACGGCAAACTGTTTGCCGTTATAATATTATAATGGCAAACACTTTGCCGTTATAAGATTATAACGGCAAAGTGTTTGCCGTTATAATCTTATAACGGCACACAGTTTGCCGTTATAAGAACTAGCCGTTGCAACCAAACGGCTAGTTCACTTCCTCCCTATAAACCACCCTATCTCCTTCTTCTTCCTCCTCCACACAACCACTCCACCTTCCCAACTTCTTCATCAACAAAATGTCTTCGTCTGCACCCAAGCGAAGCGGAAAAAAAACCATAAACAAGAAACTCATGTCCCAACCGCACTCGTCATCGTATGCGATGCAACGGTCAATCCAACAACAGCAATCGTTGCAGCCATCTCACGAATATGGCTACTCGCCGTATTCAAATTATCCATACCGTCCACCGTACCAACCGCTCGATCATCCTAATTTTTCTCCCATCCAATCGTCCGTCCCGCCACAGTTTTACCAACGACGGCCCGGGGTAGGCGTGTACGACGATCATTCGTCGTATATGTCAATGATGATGCAGACCGAGCAAAGTCAACAACCTCACCTAACTCCGCAACAGACCGAGGTTCGTGACCGCGAAGCGATGCAAAATCTGCAAAGACAGTTTTCGTATGGGTATGTCTCTCCTACTACCGAAGAAAATGTTGGGACTTCTACGGAGGAGGAGGAGGAAGATGCAAATGAGGAAGTAAATGTTACAAATTCTGAAGAATTGAATGAAGAATACGTTGCACCTATCAGTCCCGAATATAACCAAAAGAAGAAGAAGAAGGTGAAGTCTTTAAGGAGCATTTTCAGTAAACGACACCAAACCGAAGTTGAATCGGAGCCGAATCACGGAATAGAAGATATTGAGGATGATAATGCTGAAGGGGAAGATATACCAGCGGATGGAAGAAGAAAACAATGTAAGTTTACTTCCGAGCAGTACGTTTCACTTGCTAAATCGTGGATACGCATTTCACAAGACAGCATTGTTGGAAATAATATGAAAGGTGAGAAATTTTGGGAAAGAGTAGCAGAGTTCTACAATTCGTTGGAAGCGAGGAATAGAACATGGGCATCACTTAGAGGCGGTTATAGAGTTATGAATGCCGCGTGTCAGAACTATCTTGCAATACTGACAGCCTTGGAGAACAGACAGCAAAGCGGTGCTGCACCTTATGACGTTGTAAGTAGCGTAGATTACTTTGAAAAATAACTTACTATACTATGATCGATTAGTTAGAAATGACATACGCTCATACAATATCCACTTTGTGTTACAGATTGAAGAGTCACGAAAGGCCTACCAGCAAAAGTATGGTCATCCATTTAAATTCCAAGACTGTTATGAGCTTCTATCTAGGTTGCCGAAGTGGAAGAACCCCAGCAACTTCATGTTTGAGCAGCAGAACAAAGCTAGAAGGATGAACTACTCTGATTCTAGTCCAGGAAGTGGCCCGAGTTCGCAAGAAAGAAACCCTTTATTTGGAAGTAGTGATGGACGACCTGTCGGCAGATCCAAGGCAATTCAGCTGGAGCAACGAGGTGTAGAGTTTGCTAGATTTATGGAAACAATGGAGAGTTCATCTAAGGCAACAAAAGAGCATAGAGCTCGATTTTCGGTGGAAAGAAACCGTAGCGACGAAGATTTCCAAAAGGCAGTTAGGGATGATCGAGAGCTCCGCAGACAAGAACATGCGGAGAAACAAGCCATGGAAGAAAAGAAGCTGGAGGAGCAGAAAGCTTTGGCGCGAGAGAATAATTATGTTAAAATGATTACATGTGATTTTAGTAAGCTTACCCCTCTACAGCAAGAACTAGTAGCCGAGCAGATTGGAGAGTATAGAAAAAACAAAGGAAGCAGAAGCGGAAGCGTTAGTGGCTCGTATATGGACTAGCTATGTATGTTGGGTTAAGTTGTAATATGATTGTGAACTGTTTGTAGTATTTATGTGCTGGTGGGTGTTTATGTACTAGCTATATATGTTGGGGTGAGTTGTAATATGATTGTGACCTGTTTCTAGTATTAATGTAGTAGTTGTTGTTTATGTACGAGCTGTATATGTTGGGTTGAGTTGAAATAATGATACAATCTACAATATGATTGGAAACCACATTTATTGACTCAAGTACGCACTGATAGATAGTTCAAATGATACATAGTACACGACTACACACTGATACATAGTTCTAGTACCAACTATTGATTCCGACTATTCCTTCCTTTATGCGCCCACAAATGTTCCACCAACTGGTCACGCAATTGGAAGTGTGCAGCTTGATCTTCAATGTGTTGAACCATATCAACATATTCTTCCATTGAGTTTACATCTTTATGGGGTTTTGCATTTGAGCCCGTAAACATGTCAGGATAATTAGACTTTTGATTCTTATATCCGCCTCTTTCAGACTCCACAATCATGTTATGTATTATTATACAAGCATACATGATTTCTGAAAGCACTCTTGCATCATGAAAACGAGTAGGATTTCGTAAAATATGAAATCGGGCTTGTAAAACACCAAACGTACGTTCGATGTCCTTTCTATAGCTAGCTACTTTTTTAGTGAAATACCTTTCTTTATCATTTGATGGAACTTTGTACCCTTGCATCAAAGTTCTCCACTTTGGGTATATTCCATCGACTAGGTAGTACCCAGTTTTGTGTTCGATATTACCAAGTTTATATGAAACATCTGTTGACAATCCGTTAGCAAGTTCTGTGAAAAGATATGATTGTTTTAAAACATTTATATCATTCAATGAACCTGGGACTCCAAAAAAAGCATGCCAAACCCATAAATCGTCTGTTGCTACTGCTTCAAGGATCATTGATGGCACTTTCTTATGTCCGGTGAACATTCCTTTCCATCCCGTTGGGCAGTTTTTCCAAGCCCAATGCATGCAATCTAAACTTCCAATCATACCTGGAAATCCTCTGGCTTCTGCCCTGCGTAGTATCCTGGTTATATCGTTAGGTCCAGGCGTTCGTAGATACTCCTTCCCAAACTCTGCAACAACTGTTTTACAGAATTCTTTCAGACACTCTATTGCTGTTGATGCTGCGATTCTGAAATATTCATCCATTTGATCGCCAGATGTTCCATAGCTTAACATCCTCAACGCCGAGGTGATTTTGATGTGTGGTGAATGGCCGATTTCTTGTGCTCCGTTCAGTCTATAAGTGAAATATGGATTTGACTGGTGAAGTTTAAGATATATTTTTGAGAAAATAGCCGGACTCATACGGTAACGACGGCGGAACAAAGTTATATCAAAGGTTGGATTGTCGATGAAGTAATCCCTCATTAGTCTTTCATGTCCATCCTTGTAGTCTCTCTTATACCGTCGGTCAATCCGGCCATGCATGCTACCCCGATGGTTGCTAGTTGAGCCTTCAGCGAAATAATTGGAATACGCAACCATTGCGTGCTGTTCCAGCTCCTCCTCCGTCTCTTGCTCCACTTCTAGTTCGGAATTATCAGTTTGATTCTTCTTGTTTTTGTAGTAATGGTAGTATAGATTTGGATCCATTGCTTGCTTTTTTTATAAGTTGAGTTTCGTTGTTATCTCTAAGCGTATCCGAACGAGAGATATATATAAGCAGGGATGGTAAACTAAATATCTCTGACATAGAGTACATGTAGGCAATAATGGGTGGCAATAATGGTTCCAACATGATGGTTCTGTCATTGAGTAGTCAATTCGGATAGTTGTTGTGATGTGAAAGGTTGGCACTAAATGGTTGGCAATAATGGTTCTGTCATTGAGTACTCAATTCGGACTGTTGTTGTGATGTGAAAGGTTGGCACTAATTGGTTGCCAATAATGGCTCTGCCATTGAGTAGTCAATTCGGCCAGTTGTTGTGATGTGAATTTTGGACATTTAAAATAGAATATTTTAAATAATATCGACGAGAAATTTATTTTGAATATAATTCGAACGTATATATTATATACGTCGTCGTTAGAATATAAATAATTATATATAATTATAAATAGAATTGAAAATGGCGCGGTAGTTCGATAATTCGATTTCAAACTTCAATTGAATGTACCGGGTGCAAAACAATCTGGATTTTAGTGAAACCAAAAACATTAGGATCTAATCGAGAATATCTTTCCAACGAATCCGAAAAATCAAGATTTCATAGCGGGAATCAAAAGATATGTCCAATTGAAAATTCTTAACAGTCGCTATGGAATTCAGGCCCTTAAAAATGAAAATTTTGCAAATGACCTCGGATTTCGACGAAACCACTTTTGTTGGATCCGTGATGTCAAGTTATTGCTAGATTTCAAATTTCATAATTTTTCGAATCAATATGTGAGTGTGGCAAATTTCATAATTTTTCGAAGGTGTTTGAGTGCGGTATGTTGTGACTAAGTAACATATGTATATATAGCTGCAATATTAGTTATGGTGTGAATGGTCACTAGCTACACTTTGTGATTTTCAAAGCTTGTGTAGGTAAACAAACAAAATACTGATGTAACCGGTCACTGGTACGACTGTAGGGAACACTGTAGGGAATCTGCTTTTTAGTGATAAAGTGTATCGAGGACGACCCCCTGTGGCTACAGACTGAGAGCTGGACTATATTCCAATAACTCTCGACAAAGAGTGACATGACGCCACTGTCACATAAAAGATGACTGCACTATGCGAACTGTGCAAGACGTGACCAGTCAATGTGCTACAGTCCGTCGACCAACTACATATGGTTACGAAACGTTAATACATTTCAAACAACACATACAGGAACTAGAACAGCAGAACATAGTAACATCAAATAACGATACAAGTGATACGATACAAGCGATACGATACAAGTGATAGGATGCGTAACGATACAGTACATATTAGCATAACATAAAATATTTAAATCCTAATTTAATCCACGTTGGAGTCGATAATTTGAATTACTTAGGTCGTTAACTTGATTTCGCAGCTTTCTTATTTCTTCCTCTAGTTCCAAAGCATACGTAATTGCTCGACGGGGAAAGCGATCATCTATCCACTGTCCGAACTCGCATCCGTTGTTTCGTACTGGACAAGTATAATATCGTCGTCCAACGTCTTTTCCATGACGAACGACTAATTGCGGTGCTTCAAAACCACAAAAGCATACAATATTTGCGGATTGCACCTCGCCTTCTTCAACCGTGGCTCTTACACGAGGAATTACAAGGTTAGCCCTACGGTCATGTTGTCGTGCTGGATTGTCTTGCTGATTGCTTATTTCCATTTCGTGCATTCCTGCTTCGAGCTCTAATTGTCGCACCTCGTCATTGTGTCGCTCTTCCATTTCAATATACCACTCGGTTGGTTCTCTAGATGCGGACGGATTAGGATTTGATGGTCCAGAAATAAGGTCCGTGTAATTGTAAGAAGATGGATAAGAAATTGGCATGACTACGCTCTAAGTAGATGGATAGGGTTTTAGTGAAACGACATTCGATATATGTAGGAGGAGATGCAGTTACCAATGCATAAAGGAGTTTGCCGTTATAAAAATATAACGGCAAATTGTTTGCCATTATAAAAATATAACGGCAAACTATTTGCTTTTTTATTTTATAGTCGTTGCGCCCCAACGGCTACTTAAACGGTCGCAATCCCTCCCATTATATATCAACCTACCTCCTCCTTCTTCCACACTAACATACTACCTTTTCAACTTCAAGTTGTACAACCCAAAAAATGTCTTCTTCTGCACCCAAGCGAAGCGGAAAAAAAGGTGTAAGCAAGAAACCCCTATCCCAACACCAACAGTATTCAAATGACGATGCTCATTCTGTTTATCAAAGAGCTGGAAAAGAAATTGTACGCGAAGGGAAGGTTTCCGAGCCACTAGGGACGATTGGATCCAACCCTGTTTGCTATTGTGGACAAGTGTCGGTCGTTGTTGTTGACGAGACCGAAACAAATGCCGGTCGTCGATTTTTCGGTTGTGAAGCCTTCAACGACCACATGAATTATCCTGATGCCATTGATTGTTGTTGCTTTAAGGAGTGGATTGACCCTCCCATTTGCGAACGTGGACGTCAGTATGCACTCGAAGCACAAGCAGAAATAAGACGCTTGAGCAAGATTAATGCCGGTAAGACAAGAGATGGTCCTTTCCCTAAACCATGGTAGGTGTACGTGTTTGAATTTGATGCTGGTGTGCTCAGTTGTTGTAGTTTGTATGATTATGGTTTGGCATTTCCTTCTGTTCTACTAGTTGTCATTGTTCCAGTTGTTTCAATTGCTCAATAGTTGTACTAGTTGTTGAAGTTTGTATGATTATGGTTTGTCAATAGTTCTACTAGTTGTCATGATATTATAGTTGTTTTCATTATGTCGCAAGCAGAAATAAGGCACCTGGGAACGGCCCATTTTTCGTAACCATTTCGTGAATTGAAATGGTTAAAGCACTGGTGGACGACCCATTTTTCGTTCTGCAATGATGTGACTGGACAATGTAGAGAATCTAACATAATATCACGAGGTTAATAGTACATGCCAACATTTCTTGTGATGGCACCATTTATCGTGCTGCAATGATGTGACCGGACACTGTAGGGAATCTAACGTAATATCATGAGATTAATAGTAAATGCCAACATTTCATGTGATGGCACCATTGAAATAGTTCATACAGACACAACAACTGACGATAGTACATGCGAACTAGCTCAATCAAAGCATGGAGTAGGAATTAGTAACTTCATTAAAATGCATTTTACGTTTAGTCTTACGGGCGTCGCCTGATGTTCAATCGCAATTGCTCATTATCACTTCGAACACGTCTATTTTCCCGTTCGAGTTCGTTACAATATGCTATTCCCCGAGGACACAAAGGTTGGTCTATCCATTCCGTGTAATTGCAACCATTTGGAAAGGCTGGGCATCGCTGAATGCGCCGACCTATATTGTTTCCCTCTGCTTGAACCACAACTTCAACCGCGTACCCGCAGTAGCAATGAACTGGATAGGAATCAACTATTTGTTCCTGCAGTGGTACACGAAAGAACTCTGCTTCCTGAGTTGACTGAGTGACAACTTGTTCAGATGATTGGAGAACAGGTGGGACTTGAGTTTCATATGGAGGTTGAACGTTCAGCTGTTCGTACGACGGTTCAGTTTGCGGTCTAATTTGGTTTAGGAACTGAAATTCGTCTTGAAGCTCCTGTAGCCTCATTTCGTTGTACGCCTGTTCCTCGGAGTCTATAGAAGATGACCACGAAGACATCTTCAGTGAGTTCTAATAGAAGGATGTGCTCTAAGAATGAGAACGAAGGTGTTTGAGTGCGGTAAGTTGTGACTAAGTAACAAATGTATATATAGCTGCAATATTAGTTATGGTGTGAATGGTCACTAGCTACACTTTGCGATTTTCAAAGCTTGTGTAGGTAAACAAACAAAATACTGATGTAACCGGTCACTGGTACGACTGTAGGGAACACTGTAGGGAATCTGCTTTTTAGTGATAAAGTGTATCGAGGACGACCCCCTGTGGCTACAGATTGAGAGCTTAATTGCAATGATGTGACCGGACATTGTACAGAATCAACCATAATAACACGAGAACCCTGTAAACCGTATTCAAGTATGTTGAATTGTAAATGTTGGTCGTACATTGCCCTTATAAGTACTCCATATCTGATAATCCATCTCATACCTTCTACAGCTTCAAGCAGCACCGTTGTAGAGTAAAGGGAGAAAATTTATTTTCTTGTTTTCTTAAAGGTAACGTTTATTATCAACAAAATTCGTACTTCTAGTTACTCTACTAATTCTACTGATGCACAGGTTACATGGACAATTCAAAAATAAGTGATGAAGAAATGGGAAGGATTTTTGATGAGTACGAACGAAACTTAGTGAACGATAACGAAAAGGGTTTAGTTCATGATACACAAGTTGAAGAGGTGCCCGTCGCGATTCAGCATCGAGCGGTTACAGCTCCGCGTCCTTCTCCAGTAAATCAACGACCTAGTAATAGTGCTTGTAATAATTCTCCTACTCCAGATTTTTCGTCTAAGGATTTGCTGGCCCTCGTAAAATCCTATATTGAGGTTGAAAAGAGAGATGAGTTGCTAATGCAAAGTGGAGGGGGTTTAACATATGAAGAAAGATGGGCAATGATCACGAGGCTATACAACAACCATCGTTCCCGGCCCACTACACGAACATCGGTTGAAATCCAAATGGCTAATCGTCATTTTGCAGACGCTTGTGATCGGTACACAAAGATTATCGAAACTGTTGAAGACGAGAACATATTTAAAACAAATCAAGCAACATATGATTCTCGTTACCTTTTCGAGTATGGTGAGGAGTTCGTTGGTTACGAAGCGTATAAACTACGCTACAGTTGGTTGACCCGCTATGGAACTGAGTAGGCTTATGGTATTGTGATTTTATTGTTGTTTTACTGTCTATTTACTTTGCTGTTTGTGCGTAGAATATGGAGTTATATGTAAACCTTGTTATGTTGGCGTGCTGTTTAAGAATTTTGCATTTCTACACGAGAAGAGGGAAACCTTGTTCAACATCAAATTCAAACGTTATTACATTCCAAATAACTCTTACAGGAACTAGAACAACAGAAGATACCGGCTCTACACAAAAACATTCTCTACACATAAATACAGTGTCTACACATAACCAAATGTAGTCTCTACACAGAAACATAATCAAAACGTACACAAAATACATCGAAAGCACATAATAGCGGTAGTCAACAAATACAGAACGCATACTCAAACAATAGGAACATACAACTGACAACTGCGAAAACGTAAAACATCGAAAGTACATAATCATGGTAGTGAACAAATACAAGAACGTCTACTCAAACAACAAGAACAGACAACTATCAACTAGGAATACGTAGAACAACAAAAGTACATAACAGTAGGACCAAAAAATGCATAACAGTGGTAATACAACAAAAGTACATAACACTGGTACATAACACTGGTACTCAAAAAATGCAGAATGTCTACTCCAACAGTAGGACCACACACCTGACAACTGTGAAAGTACATAAAAGTGATAGTAACTCACTCGTCCGAGTCATCTGAATGTGTACGTGGACGTGTGCGGCGCCGATGACGTCTCTCATGATCACCAACATCTGGAGGCTGACTGGACCCAGCACTAGACCTATGGTGGTAATACATCTGCAAGTCCTGAAGTCTCTTGCGCTCTGCCTCAAGCTGGGCCTCTAAATGCGCCTGCTGCTGTCGTGCCTCCTCTGCAACACGACATAGCTCACCATCATAGTAATCTAGGCTACGCCTATGCTCTATATAGCCCGTATGCCTAATCCCCATCTGCATATCATACAGATCATGATATGATACCTGTGTAGGATCCGGGTAATCGTGATGGGCCGGAGGATGAAACACGTCAATGTAACGATCCGGTCCAATGGTGGGCACTGCCATGGTCCATCCAAAATGACTGGCGGCCGCCACATGATCAGCTGCACGAAAACTCTGACTGGACTGGGTAACATCCTCGACAACAGGTGGACGTATGCCGTGTCGTATAGCAGATGGCCCTACTAAATCAATCGATGCTGCATGCGTAATCGTATCTGAGGACCCGGTGAAAAATCTACGCCAGAAGGTAAGGTAACACTCCCCGATAATAACAAAGCTCTCAGCCGTCCACCAGCCTGCTGTCCTGGCTATATCTAGCTGCTCCGTCGGGTAAATCATACACCGATAAGTATGTGGGTGTGGATCATCCGGAATAGCATCGAAGTCATACAACTGTCTCCAGCACCTCTCACCAAGATACCAATAAGCACCTAGCGCCACGGGACAAGATATAAGTGGAAATCTCCGTCCGGCAAGCATCCTAGCAATCTGTATAATCTCAAGATCGATGGATGTACTCTGCTCAAATGGATGCCATAGAATCTGATCCCTATACATCCTCAGCTCAATCTGGTTATGGGCAACGGGAAACACATGGCGTGACTCATTATCTCTGGGCCCCCGGTTGTCCGCAGTCCAAAAGCATATACGGGGGAAAAAGGTCGATGGGTCAGCAATACGGGTGATAAAATGAAAGTTCCTAGAGTACTCAAAGTACCAATACTGTAACAACTCCCAGAATCCAAATAAAGAAACCTGAGAATCAGTGATGGTGCACTGCATGTCGAGACATCTGTATAGGTATGCAAGGATAGGTGTGCCCCAATCATATAAAATCGCCCCATCGGCATCTATCTCAGCCGCGACCGCAAAAAACCCCACAGGAACGCTACTGCTCGAAGAACTAAAGAAAAGGTTACCCATAAGGTATAACACAAATAATCGAGCAAGCTCCAAGTCGTCATCAACAGAGTAGTGCTCGAGTATCCTGTCCATAGCCGCACGGATCGCGCTCACTCTAATAGCGCCTTCTGCCTGATACGACGTAGCAGAAACATCCAAATGAGGCAGTAGATCATGAACAAGTGCACGATCACGCCATCGACCATCGTCATAAGGCAGTTGGGGATAAGCACTTACTCCAATGCTAATACCAGTAAGCATGGAGAAATCAAGCGGTGTAAGTCCTAACTCACCACAAGGAAAGTGAAATGTATGGGTGGTTTTGTACCACCGTAGAGCAATGGCCGCACACAATTGGACATCGGCATTTATAACATGGTTTATTCCTAAAATAGCAAATCGCACAATAAGATAAAATATGACTACTAAATTATCCACTTATTTCATTAAAAGGTCTATAATATTACCTAGAAAAAATTGAAATCCAAGAGCATGTAACAGTCCTGCGACCCCCTCCTTACCCGCCAAGTGTGCATGATAATATCTAAGTGTGGTCGCTAACGAACCACGTGGACGTATATTCCGCGACTGTTAACGGTTCAACAAAATGTTATACCATCTACCCAATATATAACACTCAAAGAATACTATGTAAATAATATTAAAAATACTTACAGCCAAACTCGACTGCGTGCTAACGTGTACTTCGTCATCTGGAAGAATGCGAAAGTTGGATAGCGCAGGAAGCTTCGCGGCGCTGAGGTTCATATCCACATAGCCATCGAGTTGGCCCTCTCTAGCGGCAACTGATCCAACACCCCTACGTGCCCTGCCTGCTCGTCCGCCTCTACGCCCGCCACGTCCCCGATGACCGCCTCCCTGTTGCACCTCTGCTTCTTCGTTCTCCATGTTTTCGGCGGCTACAAGTAAGTCTTCTATTCCGAGCACTGGCTGTTGGCCACTACCACCTTCACCACTCCCGCCGGCGCCACGATCGTCGCCGTGCATGAATTTTTTGGCGAAATTTTTTAGTAATCTAGCCATATTTTCGAACTAATATCTCACACAAGCTAGTTAATTTGGTTAAAAACTGACGGATTGGTGAATTGGTGGAGAAAATTGGGTGAAAAATGGGGGAGGAATATGGGTTTTCGGGTTTGAAGAAGGAGGAAAGGGAAATGGATCTGAGGAGGGGAGGCGGCGAGGGTTTTGGGGTGTAACATTATAACGGCAAACACTTTGCCGTTATAATGTTATAACGGCAAAGTGTTTGCCGTTATAATATTACAACGGCAAAGACTTTGCCGTTGTAATATTATAACGGCAATATCTTTGCCGTTGTATCCCCACTCCTCAACCAGCCTGTGGCTGGTTCTCCCCTTCTGGGTGCTCGGCTCGTTGGACCAGTTTCAGAACATGAGAGAGAATAACTGAACAAAACGGATGGTTGGTTATGGTCTTAGTTCACTAGAAAAACAAATGAAAACTTTGAAGCAAAATGGGAAATGACAAAGAAAAACAAAGAAGAGGGAAGAAGAATAGGGTAAAGGCAGTAAAACAGAAATGGCCAAGAATCGGGGAACCCTGGAACATAGAAATGAATACAATGACAATAAACATAGTAGTATAATGGTGAGCAAACACTCTAAATATCTTTACTATTTATATAAATATGTAACTGGATTCAAACCATGTGTGTGCCAGTGTGTTCTTACAATATCGGTTTCACTGCAAACTATAGTGCAAAACTAATATAGTAACAAGAGATAAACTAACATACAACATATATACATGGGTGTTGCGCATTTGAAATTTGAGATAAGTACATGTGACTAAGGATACCAATGATTGTGTTATCATATGGTTTAGCCATGTAAATCACTAGATTAGTTGGCGTTATGTTGTTTTCATATGACTTCAGATATGTATAATAATGGCATAAGGCATTATTTCCATTTCAACAGCACTATAAGCCACCTTCAAACACATGCTGGTGAGCGTTGACTACTGAAGTGTGCCTCACAGATATGCCATGTTGCACGTATTTCATATATAGGCAATATCAATACCTCTGCAAATGGTTGAAAATGGTTTATATTCAAGTAAATAAATATTCTGTTTTACCAGTATTCTCAAAAGCATCATGGATCTCTAGATGTATGTAGTAAGCTTCTATATGGACTGAAACGTTTGTAGATAAATATATATATATACTAATTTGAAAATGGTAATTCAATTAGTCTCGCAACCTTAATGAAAAAATAAGATAGAAACAACCCTAGTGCAACTTGGGCACCTAACATTAAAATGGACATCCTGGCGGTTTCAACAACAGAACATGTTCTTACAAAAAGGTTAGTTTGGTTTAAAGATATGTACTACATGCTAATGTTTATGGTATCAGTTTGGGTGGCCAGAGTAACTATATTACAGAAATAGATATTATCAAGGATTCAGAAAAACAATAGTATTTTAGATATCAATGGTAATAAGGACTTATATAATTAGTCGTTGAAGATATGTAAGTAATTGAACTGAGAACATAATTATATCATGCATGTATTGTGAAGAGCCTAGAAAAGACCTCTTAGGTGACTACTGAAATAAACAAAGTTTAAAAAAACACGTCCACTTGGGCATGCCGCATGGTTTTATAACAAGGAGACTCATGCCTCCTTTAATGCCCATCTTAATTAAATTCAGCCAAAAATTTAAGCGCGATTGGTTAACAAGCTTTATAGTTTTAAATTGTATCAATACCACAATGTTAGTAAGGAAGAAAGGGCAAAGTCTGGAAGAGTTATAGGCGAATTGATGCATGGGCAAAATGTGACGCATCAGGTAGTATACACACTTGCAAGATTAAAGCCGGTCACTGCCTTCGTAAGCAAGTGAATGATGCCACCGTGTTTTGCCTAGAAACGTGAACTAGTATTTAATTTGGCTTAATGAATATAATTTGGAATCAAGTGCAAGTTTGCGAGGAAACAAACTTGCCTGGAAGGATTTTAGAAAAGGAAGATTAGAGAGTGTGTAAATAATGGGCTCGAGTTTTGGGCCAACATAATATATATATATATATATATATATATATATATATATATATATATATAGCTATCTACTGAAAGCAAGAAAGCACGGGACGCAAGGAAATAGTGAAGTGGAAAGGGACGTTGGAATGCATGAAACTGGGGAGTTTGATGATCCAATAGCCTTATAGGCTTGAAACGCTGGGAATTCTGGAATACTTGAAGATGAAGTAGTAGAGTTCTTTATGGGAGTTGTTGCGTGAATTAATGGGATTAGTTTGGTATAACATATATATATATATATATATATATATGAAAACAGATCCTTACAGCTAATTTGTTTGCATATAAAATCAGGAAATAATATTGTGAATCTAAACAGAGAATTTGATCATCAAAGGTAGCGGTATATATATAAACAAAGACCAAGAGGTAAGAGAAGTAGCAGTTTACATGAACATTGTGAATTGAATAATAATGATCTACAAGCAGTAATATGAAGTAGAGATACAGAGAAAATAAAAACAGAACTTGCAAATGACAAAGTAAAACAAATAAAATAACTCAAACCTGAGTTTGGCCAGAGAGGTGAAAGAAGGATCAAATGTTCGAGTTTGTGTATCTCGCGTGAAAATTGAGCCATCGTGTGCTATTCATCCTTGGGCCTAAAGATGGCAGGGAAGAGTAATATGTTTACTTTATATTTGTAGTTCCTTTGAACGTTTAAACAAAAAGAAAGAAGATGGGTTGTGTTGGCATGATGAGCTATTATTTTGGACTGATTGCTATTTTGGGTTAATGAACTTTGGGCCGAACTAAAAATAATAATATTGTTGTTAAAATATAAAGTTTATTTAAATTATAATATATTTGGGAAATAGGAAATGTGAGTATAATGGTGATATTGGGTATGGTAGGTGAAGAAGGGATGATTTGTAGGCTATTGGGCTCCGGGCCCAAATTCAATTAATTTAAAGATTTAAAAATGTTTGTTTTAGGAATTTAAGTCTCTTTTGAAATTTAAATATTTCATATATTTCAAGAAGTAAAGATTCATGTAAATGATTATGGGAAGTCGTCGAATTATTTTGTGATTGCAGAAATTGACATCATCATTAAGTTCGAAATCTCCAAATATTTAAAATATATGTATATTAATATAGTCTACTAAAAATAGAATAAATGTTGAATAAAATCAATATATTTATATCCAAATAATCTGGAATAAGTATAATGTGAAAATTAGTTGTTACCCGAGATTCACATATTTCAAACAGTTATTTAGTTTGAAATTTAACGTCGAGTCGTTGTTGATTGTTACTGTTGTAATGAATAATTGTTGCAAATGATCTGTTATACTATGAAGTGATCAATCGAAATTAAATTAGTTAATTAAAATGACATGTTTTATTCGATTCTAATCATCTTGTCCTGATTACTGTTCTGAAATCAAGAATTCAGATTTATATACGTTAATTTAATATAATGGACAAGTTGTGAAATTTACTTGTTGAATAATTGGTATACTCATCTACATTGTTAAATTTGATAGTTAAAATACCAACTATCAAATAAATAACCCCCACGCATTAGTTCGAAGAGACCGGAATGGAAACTGGACCCAAAACCACCTTGAACCAGCTTTACGTAAACTAACTTGCAGGATATTTATACAAATGATTAAATTAAAGACCATAAATCATCATGAGCAAAAGAACTACTTGTTAGAATTTTCTAGTTTCCACCCGAGTTATTCTAACTTGTGATTTTTTCGTGATTGAAATCTTCAGAGATTGCAAGGACTATTCGCTACTGATCCATGGGGTGATTCCTATATTGGATGTAGTAGGAGAGTATCTTCGGTTCATCCTGTTCCTGGATGACTTGCATGGACGAATGTCTGACAGAGTATTTCCTAAAAACCACATACATTGATTTTTACAATATACTGAGTTGATGGAAAAGAGTAACCCTTTTTTACATCCAAAATAAATTTGTTGACGTCAATTAGTGATTTGACGGATCTGACAATGTGGCATTCATAGTGAATGGTGGCCATGTGTTCTAAAGGTGAATTCTAACCTCAAGCATCATTAACAGGGAAATAACAAAAATGGGGCATGTAGCATGGCTAAGTGGGTCGCTCCCAATTAGGATATATTATCACCTATCTAGAGAAATTTCATTTCCTTCTTTAATATATTCGATGCTGTCCCTTTTCGGGAAACGATTGGTGATCCCAACCGTTGGTGATACACATTCGATACACTCAAACAAAATGTGTGGTTGGTCATGTATAGCCGGGTTGCAAGATGTCCTTGTTGAACCCAGTGTATTCCCCTCTAGAGATACACTATCGGAAGGTGGTTCCATACCTTTTCATAGTAGGAATCCATTACCCAATAAGCGCCCCACAGTTTTGATTGTATACTATGTATGTGAAGCGATAGATGCAAGCGTTCCGCTAGATTGTTATTTATTTGATTTAGACACTATTATAATATCAGAATAGTTTTGATATCAAGAAATGTTTTGGGTTATCATAAGGTAAAAACCATCCGTATTTATGTGTGGATCGGTCTTACGATTATCTTTTATTTCAAAAGGTTTTTAGGACGTTAAATCAAACTATTTTAAAATCGTTTACTCACACCAGTACCATAACTGACCCAGAGTTATTTTTCTATGTTCTCCCTAAACTCTTAGGTGCCCAAATTTGTACGAACAATCAAGTACTTTTAGGATTTTATAGAATCACTTGAAGGAGCTTAGAGAAGGAGGCTTCAACATTAGATATATAGAGTTTATTTCCGCTGTGTTGTATATACGTTGTACTCTAATGATGTAAGTATAGTTACAGTTTTGTATTTCACAAGATGTTATATAATACATTTTATTTAGTTCCGCTATGAGATTCTTGATACTCTGATTCTATTGTGTTACGTTCTTCTTTTTCTTCTGTTCTAACTTTCTTTCTTTCTGTTTCTCACCCTCTAACTTCTTTCAATTAACAATTTGTTAATTTCCGGTGTTTGATTAGTTGATATGTGATACAGAGTATGTATACTAGTATCGATAATCAAGATCAGAACATTTCGGGCCGTTACAATTGTTGAAAGGAAGCTCGCTACCTGTAGCATCATGGTCGCTCGCACACACGTAAAAGTGGGTTGCTGATCAATATTCATATGGTCGGTCACAAATTCATACATGCCAACAGGCTCCAGTGGCATTTCTGTAAATACGCCTATGCACGACCCATACCCTGCACACATAAATTACAACTTTACCAATACCCTCAAAATACACCTATAAATACCCCACTTCTCAACGATTCAAAGGAGGAAATTTTGGACCCCGAAGGGCTACCATTTTCACTTCTACACCACTCTAAACTTCTCTAATCTCTATTAATCTTCTCCATAGCCTAGATCCAACGCTAAATCACCATGGAACTCATGAAGATCATTTAATAATAGACTGATGATCTACACCAATACTCCTTGCACTTAGAGAAATTGAGCAAATTCCTTGGCGGATTCAAGTGAAATCTAGAGCAAAAGAGGGAGAAAATAAAGGAGATCGTTATAAAAAAGATAAATGAGTCATATAAGTGAATTCATGTACTTTGTAAATTCAAAAGTGATAATGAAAGCTCTTCCTATAGTGGACGTAAGTATTTTTAAGCCGAACCCCTCTAAAATTCTTTGTTCTATACTATTTTCCTTTTATTTAGTGCTTGTGGCTCCGTAATCTCTAATCCTGCCTTTTGGTGAAGTATTCTATGAACACCGTTGGTGTTGTGGTCAATTTTTGATTTCAAAATAGCATAGCTCAATATTCCGAACATGATGATATTGGTTTCGTCGACTTCCGAGATCATTTGTAAGACTTACTTTTTAATTCACAACATGAATCGATACATGTTTAATTGCGCTTGATAACAAAATAAATCCAATTTATACGTAATTGGAAATCTTACAATAATTAGTCATTATATATTTAATAAAATTAGTTTTATTAAATTTTGGCATCATTTGAAAATTGATTATTCTTCAATTCCATATTAAATCGATATAATATAAATCGATTAGATAAAAATCTATATGTTTACGATTCGCACGATTAACCCATAAGTTCGATCGGTACGAAAAATCGAAATCCTAAAATAACTTACTAATACGAATCCAATGACACAAATTTCCTCGCATTCCGAGGCTGTTCTCCCATAATGATATTTTACACATAAAATGACGCCTTTTTGGATAACAAATTACCGGATCTTCAAAAATAACGACTCATATACATATTCTGGCTCTAAACGCCAATAATAACTCATTGGTTTCATGTTTTAATTCGACCGCTTGATCAAGTTACATGCAAATTCTTTTTAAATCAATTTAAATTCATTTAATTAATCGCCATGCAAACTAGTTGTATGGCTATCGCGGTCACATACAATATCAGATCGCTAAGAAATTTATTTTCGTACAAAAATTTAACGTTACGGATCCAATGAGACTGATTTCATTAAAATCCATGATTGTTTCAGAATTGGCTATTTTATAGGTTCAATAAAATGATTAGTTCCAAAATAATTTAATATAAAAATAAATAATAAGTATCATCGTATATATTCAATTAGAATATCATATTGCTCCAAAATAAGCTAATACTGATTTATAGTCCATTGTTTAAATTTTCAAATTAAAATAATATTCAGTTTATATAAAACCCTTTTATTTTATTAATAAATCATCATGATTTATAAACAATTCAACGACTTTCTAAAAATTTGATTTATACATAACTTGCAATCTATAAGATGAAATCTTGATTTTTCACTTTCATTAGAAAAATATAGTTTAGTAGATTCAAACGTTTCTCGTTTCAAAGAAATCTGACTTATAATGAATCTTACATTCTCATTGAAGTTCAAAACGCAAAACTGCAAAAAACTGCTCTACTTCGAGACCTTTTTAATTATAATATAATTAATACGTTTAAACTTCATTTATATATAAATTGGTTGTTATAACTCAAATCTAAACTCCATTAAATCTCTTAAATTACCCAATTCACACAATATTGCAAATTCAACTAATTTCCGAATATTTTGGAATTAAATATCCTATTACACTATATATATTAATTAAATATTCAAATTTATTGAATATAAGTAATTTAAATCTCCAAATGAACATTTTAAATAATTAAATTAATTAATTATCCAGTCACTAAAATTCTGGGTCATTACATTCTTCCTCCCTTAAAGGAATTTTGTCTCCAAAATTACTAAGGTAGGAAAAATGATACAATCCCTATTAACTAGGTTAAATATCATCCTTTTTACTTATTAATTCCTAATTCAGCTGAACCAATTAATTTCAATTAAAATGTTAATTCATTTCTACTAAAGAAAATTTTCTAATACCTTAAATTTTTGAAATTTTTTGCCAGCGTTTCTTTTGCACGGCTCGATCGTTACAACTACAACTCGCCTCTTTAGTCCTCCAATCCAAAAGAAAATAAAAAATCCAAGCGGCTTGCCAAATAGGCTTCACAAATTGTCAAACCCAAGTAGTATCATAAGCACATACTTTTTTTATGAGCATAAATTTTATTTTTTGCATTTGCTTCCATTCAATACCTACTCAACATATATTCATCCATTCCAATCAATCCAACTTTTAGTTTTTAAATTCCCTAATCAATTTCCTGATTAGTTCACTTTCATTCTATTGAGCAAACTCGATTTGTATTTCCAAATATCGATTCACTTATCCTGCTTGAGTTAAAATTTATCACAATTTAATTCCAATTAACAACATCCAATATATATATACACACATATTCAACTTGTTACATATAAGTCAAATTCATTTTAATCATTCGAATCTCAAACATTTCTCTCTTCACCATATTCAATTTCATTCAGGATTATCTCTAATCCAATCCAATTTTATTTAACTTAACTTAAGTTGTTTGAATCCACTTGATTCTCTTTCATCATTTCAATATATTTAACTTCATAAGTTAAATCTAAATTCCAAAATTCAAATTCCTGGATTTTGTTTCAAATCAGTTTGAAATCATATATATTTATACTATACATAACCATAATAATTTAGAACTTTCGAATTCTCAAAGAAACTTGTTTTTTCTCAAATAAATGTTCATTAGCAGTCTTACTTTGGTAGCACCATCAATTATAAACTCAAAAATTAATACAAATGATGTAGTTATCATCATCTGAATTATTTTCCAATGACTGAGTGAGTTCAGTGCTTTATTACTTCCAAAATCTATTCAAACGACTTTTATTAAAATTCCTTTATAAAAAAATTCTATAATATTCTCCAAAATACGTCAAAAAATTATTTCCAACAATTCCATATTCTGGTTTGAATTCAATCTTAGTTCATTTCATTTGTATATTTTATCCATATAAAAAATATATTTGGTTCGACATTACCAAATCAAATTCTTTTGATTGTAATAACACTTAACATATCCATATATAGTGATAATTTCGGAAAATTATTCCTTTTTATATCAAAATATAAATTTAGGTAAAATTATTACATTTACCCACTTTAAAACAATACTATGTTGATTTTCTTTTTCAAGAGCTTAGAAACACTTATTGATACAGTTGTACACCCCGTGTCAACCAGAATCCATAAACCACTCAAAGAACCAATCAATACAATATAAAACCATTTTATATCAAATAACAAATTCGCGCTCATATGTAACGTCCCACATTTTTGGTAGTTAGATATTTAATATATTTTATTATTTTAAATATTGATTTGGAATTATAAATGGGTTTATGATATATAAATCATTTATATAACAATATTTGAATGTTAAATTTATATATAATTACAATTTGAACTTGTAAACATCGCGATATTTCATAATTTACGGTTTGAAATTCATATATATCGGTACGAATATAAAATGCCCAACGACAAGTGATGATGAAGTTGAATAATCATATGAAATAGAATGTTCAAACCAACGCGTCGCTTCCTTATGATGAGGCCCATGCTTCGCACATGGAAAATTATTCGATATGTTATATAAGCTTTGAAAATAATTTTCTTTTCAAACCACCTCCGTTTTCGACAATTTTTTTTTATTGGAATACGTATCTCTAATTATTGCTAGATTTCCAGTTTGGAACCAATTGGAGTGTCTTATCTGTGCGTGCAATTTAAAGATGAACTGATAAATTAAAATACACCGTTGTGCAAATGAAGTTGGTTTTCAACAAAATTAATTTCAGTTAAACTAGAACGTGGAGGTGTAGCGGTGGTTCCATTTTCACTGTGTTTGAACTTTGTGTGTGTGGTAGTACGAATTTAACAGTTACCGTTAAACTAAGGCAGCCAGCGGTAGAATTTAATACCGTATATAAATAAAATAAAATAAAAATAGAAGACACAATTCTTAAGAACATTAGTAGTACACCCTAAATACTACACCCCTACAAATCACTCTAAGCCCCCAAAAACGCAAAGTACATGAGTATACTTTACTTCACAGGAAAGAAAGTAGTTGGCTATGTTTAGTTTCCATCAACCCAATCGCAGGCCTACCGAAGTGAAAAGGAAAGACGCTGTAAGCTATTCTTTCCTCTCCAAGGTTCACAGGAGATAAAATATATGCTTGTTTAGTCTCGTCAAATTTACATCTACTCTATTTGACAATATAAGCAAGCCAAAAAAAAAAGAAGAAGCACATGCAATATCTCTTTCCTCTTCTGCTACTGTCGAACCATACATGTGAAAAACGTACAGGAGACCTACCTATTTCTGATGTACCCATTACCTATAAATTGGCCTATATGCGAATAGAACACAAGCTAGCCTACTTCTATCGATGTATTCACAAACAACCGTGCATATATTTTCACTTTTACAGTGTAAATTCAGACAGATTATTGAAATGAAATCATCCAGATATATTCATTTCAGATCGGTGGTCAACTTCAACTAAATCCTATACCACTTTTCCTCTGGTTTCAAATCTTCATAGCTGCTCATGCAATGTCCATTCGTTCCTGGTGTGTAATGTCTAAACTTGATAGTAGACCTAACCAATAACCCTATGCAGAACCTACCTCATGTCTAGTGACACGACTTCGTTTCTACCTCGTGCTTTTTTCCCCTATAAATAGCTATTATTCATATTCCTTTCTCACACACAAACAAAACCGAAAACCTTTCTTCCATAGAAATCTTTAGTATTCAAGGCCATGCGAGTGGTGGAGATGTAGGGTACCCAGGTGGTACTGTTGCAGCTTGAGATCAAAAAGGTGGAGGGAGGATTTACGTCAGAAGCTACGGTGGGTTACTTGATGGGGAAGTGGCGGTTCTCTAGGCAAAGAGGCATGTTTGTATTTCAGGAGAAGGACGAGGCAGTTTGTGCGTGGTAGTAGGGGGTGTATTGATCGGAAACGGTTAATGTCTGGAGTGTGTTTTTGGTGGGGAAGGATACGACACAATGGGGTTTTGTTTCGTTTTGGTACGGGTGCGGATCGGAGCGGACTGTTTTAAGCAAAGACAGGGTTGAAGTAGACATGGGGTGAAGTTCAAAACAACAGGTGGGAATTTAGTTGCGTGGTGAAGTGTTTGGATAGCCATTTGTGTCATGGGGAGGAGGTGAGGTAGGAGAGTGCTTGGGATTTAATGGATGGGTTTGTGGTTCCTAAACAAGGGAGCTGACGTTAAACGGTGATGGAAAAAAATGGGGTACGGTGGAAGCATGCAGCGCATGGGAGGGGGTTGGCTCGTGAGTATCTGAAGGCTGCTGGGTAAAACGTGAAGCAAAGCATTGTTGTTTGATGTAAGAGGAGGAGGGGGTCTGTTTCTTTGTTACAGGAGTTGAGTTTAAAAATATATAAAGTGGGTGGAGAAAATTGTTGAAGACTTTGGGTACAAAGAAGTGAGGAGATCAGCCATGTAGGAGTAGCAGCAACAGGACCAAATGAAAAAAAGTGACAATGGAACTATACTGACAAGGATAACATTCTGGAGCTGGTTTGAACAGAATGGGGCGCAGATATTGGAAAGTTTAATTAAATTAAAAGCTTGTTTAAAACGAACTGTTTCAACAACGGATGAATCAAGGTGAGTTCAACTCACCCAGTTTTTATCCCAAGTATATTTTATATAAGTTGGGTATAAATAATTGTTTATTATGGTTGTTAATTGTGTTATGGTTGCTGAATATATATTTTCTTGTGTTAACTGAACTGATTAAATTAAACGTTCGTTTAATTTAATATAAACCTATCGTTATTTTTATTGATCGATTCCAAATGAGGTAACTTACCTCATTGGTTACATTTATAATAATATAAACATATTAAATTGAAATTGGCTGTTTGGATTACTGTTATTGTCTGACTGTTGAATATTATATCTGTTTATTTAACGAATAATATTGTTTGAAATAACATATTTGGATGTAGGGAAAAACAGGTTGGAGGGATCCAACTAGATTCGTTAAATTTATTGGTTATTTTCATATTACCATTACATGAACCGTTAAACCCATATGATTAGATGATGGATTGGCTCATTGATTGTTGAATCTAAATTCAACGTTGTTCTGTTTTAACCAATAAACAGTATTGGCTGAATAACTGGAAGCAATTGGCCCAAAAATATATCGTTTTATAAATATTGATTTACCATCAGGTAAATCGACGGTAATGAAGTTATAAAATATATTTTATAACTGAAGATGGATTTGAAATCAATATATTTAAATAAAGGTTTTAATAAAAGGAAATTAATATGTATTATTATTATTATTAAATGGTTTGTAAAGTAAAATCTTATGTAATAAGATTTATAGCCAGATGAGTAGAGATTAACACAATGGTTAAGAATTGGATGGATTATTTAAAAGAAACAATTAAATGAATTATTTAAATGAATTATATTATTAATTAATTTAAAAGAATGGCTAATTGGGGTTGATTAACATGATAAGCATGGTTTGAGCTGATGAAGTAAACTAATTTAATTGGAATTAGTTATTTGATTAATTTATTCTTAATTAATCAAATAAAGTAGTTTATTTTAAAATTTAATAAGATTTAAAAAAAATTGCTTTTTAATTAAGTTAAATAAGAAATTAACTATTTATAATAGTAATGATGACGTAAATTATTATTTTTAACAAATCATGATTTAAGTAACCAATTCATAAATGAGATTCTTTAAGGTAAGTAATCAAAGTTGGTATTGGAACACAATTGGATTTTTGAAAAATGTTAATGAATGGTTTTATATTAAAACCGAGTTTTATTACTAAGTTATAAAAGAGATTTTTAGCCAAGACGATAGCTTAAAGTAAATGTTTGAATTAAGGAAAAAAAAGCGGATAGAAAAGGGGTTTTATACTAAAACCGAATTTTATGAACAATGTTATAAAATGAGTGTAAGGCTAAACCGTTAAGATTAAATTAACATTGCTTAATTCTGGAAGTATAAGATGCGATTTAAATTCGCTATTTATTTGATAAGAGATGAGGTTTCATCAGTTATAACTAAAATGAGATTTGGTTTGATATTAGGAATGAATATCAGTTTTGGTATTACAACTGATACATGTCTTAAGATAAGAACGTTGTGGATCAAGGTCTGAGAGGTAATTTAAAATACCCCAACTTGAACGACTTTAGGATTATTGAGAGATGATATTGGTTGTAGTGGTGAAGATGGTAAAAGGAATTTATTTTGAGAAATATTAATGTAATGTTAGAATAGATTCCAAAATAAATAAAAGAAATTAAAAACTGGCTTGAGAATATGAAATGATATTTCCCTAGAAAAAGAAATAAAGGAGATCTGTGAGGATATAAAGATGTTTTCAAAGTAAGAATATAAGATTTAGAATAGGTTTATTCTCAAAAGAGAAGTGACGAGTATGGTGTTCAAATGAGGAAACCAAAGGAGAGGACATAACTATGTTTACAAATGACACGTTGAATCGATGATAAATCACAAAAGGTGTTGCAATTAATGTGTTGAAATAATAGTAAAATAGAAATTGGATACAATTAGTAAATATTTTCTAAATACTAGATTAAAAGGGTTTTGAAAAGATTAAAATATTGAAATGATAACTGAATACAATGTTTATAAATATGAAATGTTTTAGAAGTTAAAATTGACCATTCATTAATTATTTATAAAAAAAAGGGCCAAGTGATGCTGAATACTGAACCAGTAAATCTATCTTTATTTGAATGATTTTTATTTGATAGTTAAATAACCGACTATCAAATCTGGCCAATACGATTATTGTTACGGGAAGACCGGGATCGACTTTATATTCGAAAACCATTCTGACCAATGAATACGTAAACGTCGAAGATATCAAATGCTGACCAAGACGGAGCAATTGAAGACCGTGAATCTACATAAAACAGGGGAATTACTTATAATCTCTGGTTTAGCGGTCAGAGACAAACTGTGACTCTGTCGTGGTTGAGATCCACGGATTGCAAGGACTACTCGCTATCAATCCGTATGGTGATTCCTAGGATGTGATAGGAGAGTGCCTTCGGTTCATCCTGTTCCTGGATGACTTGTATGGACGAATGTCTGACAGAATATTTCTTAAGAGTCACGTACATTGATTTTTACAAACATACTCCTGTTTGGTGACGCTAACACCCAGGGTATTTTTGTCGGCGTCAATTAGTGATTTGGCGGATCCGACGATGTGGCATTCAAAGTGAATGGTGGCGTGCTACCTCGGAAAGAAGAATTATAACCTCAAGCCTTACAAATGGGAAATGACAGAAATCGGGCAGGCAGCATGGCTATGTAGGTCGCACCCATTAGGGTGTATAATCACCTATCTAGAGAAATTCCTTTTGCTTCCTTAATCTATCGATGCTGTCCCTTTTTGGGAAACAGATGCTGATCCTAACCGTTGGTGATATACATTCGATATACTCAAGCGAAATGAGTGGTCGGTCATGTGTGGGCGGGTTGCAAGACGTTCTTGTTAAACCTAGTGTATTCGTCTCTAGAGACACACTATAGGTAGGTGGTTCCATACCTTGTCATAGTAGGAATCCAATCTCTAATAAGCGCCCGCGGTTTTGATTGTATACTTTATATGTAGAGCGTGAGATGCAAGTGTTCCGCTAGATTGATATTTATTTGTGTCTAGACACCATTGTAATATCAGAAAAATATTGATTTCAAAATGTTTTGGGTTATCGTACGGTAAAAACCGTCTGTATTTATGTGTGGATTTTGTCTTACAATTATCCTTTCTTTCGAAAAGATTTTGAACTTTAAAATCAAGTTGAATGATACCTTAAAACTTTGCGAGTTGTTCTCACCCTGGTTCACCAGCCTGACCCGGTGTCTGTAATGCTCGGGTTACACCAGGTTGCACAGGACCAGGTTATTGGATACTACGAAATTCAGAAGATGTGCTGGAGAAGTTCAGATGTACAAATATTTATTCCGCTGTGTGTTGTATATGAGGACAGATATATATAACTGTCCAGATGTATTACTGTAGTCTGATGTTGTAAGTATATTTCAAGCTATCAATAAAGATTATTTCTATAACATAATTTGTTTCGCTGCGATGTGAGATTTTGTGTTGTGTTGGTTATTCTTCTTCTTCTATTCTAATATTTCTTTCTTATCTTATCCTCTAAATTCTTTCTATTGACATCTTGGTTTTCAGTACAATTTGGGTTGGACGGGTGTTGTTTGGTCAGCTCAAAAGCAACTAGAAACTCTGGTCATCACATCATATGTATACACTTAGACTCAATCTATGGTATTACTAATGCAATCTCTATTGAGTCACGCCAAAGAGCCAAGGCAATTACTTAACCTTAAGCCCTGATACCACTGCAATGAGAAAACCAATATCTGATCATCGACATAAACACCAAGTCGACTAACCTAGCTCCAAAAATTTCCGGATCATTAATAGGAAGAAGTTGGAGAGTGAAGAATAGAAAGAAAAGTTAGAATAGAAGAAAATGAAGATCACAAATCTCAAAGTAGAACGAATAAAATATATTATATAACATTACCATTGAAATACAATCTATAACCGTATATACATACCATCATCAGAGTACAATACATACAACACATTGGAAATAAACAATAGTCATCTAATGCTGAAGCCTCCTGCTCTAAGCTCCTCCAAGTGTACCTGAAAAATCTCGACTACTTGACTACCCATACAAATTTGAGCACCCAAGAGTTAACGGTAAAACAAAATAAATAAACTATGGGTCAATCATGGGACTGGTGTGAGTAAACTCCAACCATTTGATTTAACCTTAAAAATCCTTTTAAAAGAAAGGATAATCGTAAGATCGATCCACATGTAAACAAGGATGGTTTTTACCTTATAATAACCCAAATTTTTTTGTATCAAAACTATTCAGGTATTATAATAGTGTTTGAATCAAATAAATAGCAATCTACCAGAATGCTTACATCTTACGCTCCATATACATAGTATATAATCAAAAACCGCAGGGCGCTTATTGGAGAATGGAATTCCAACAATGACAAGGTATGAAACCACCTTCCGATAGTGTATCTCTAGAGAGGAATACACTGGGTTCAACAAGAACATCTTGCAACCCAAAACACACATGACCGACCATTCATTTCGCTTGAGTGTACCGAATGTCTTATCACCAGCGGTTGCGATCAGCAACTGTTATCAAAAGCATACAACAACGATAAAATAATAAACAATTGAATTTTCTTCAGATTAGGTGATAATACATCCTAATGGGTGCAACCCACATAGCCATGTTGCCTACCCGATTTTTTTCATTTCCCGGCTAATGAGGCCTGAAGCTACGTCTTATACCTTTATAATATCACAGCATGATTCACTTTGAATGTCACATCGTCAGATCCGTTAAATCACTAATTGACGTCCCCAAGAATACACTTGGTGTTAACCTAGGAGAAGTTTCCTCCTCGCCACCAACTATGATATGCTCAAAGAAATCAATGTATGTAACCATCTAGAAATACTCTATCAAACATCAGTCCATATACGTTGTCTTGGGACTGGACAAAATGAAGGCATCATCCCATCAATTTATCTTAGGAAATTTCTACCTAGGATTAACATAACATCCCTTGCACTTTACTCCATCTTCAATTATCTTCGTCATAATTTGATTCGCCCATACAAAGTAGTTTACAGATAATAAATATGATCTCGGTGTCTCCGTGTTAACAATGGAAATATAAAATGGCCAAAACTTCAATAGTCGATTATTTAACTATCAAAGTAAGCATCCATACAATCAACGATCCTTTTTCAAACGGAAATTCTACTTGTCAAGCATCAAGCAACTCTGAGCCCTTTAAATTAACTTTCCATTTCCCAATTTTCCAATTTCCCATTTTCCATATCTTTCCAGATATTTCTCAAAACACGTTTGGCCACTCATATTCTTGGAAAACATTTCCATATAGTATAAACTATATATTTTTCATATATAGAAAATATCTCTTATCCCAGTTGGCAAACATTTTCATATATTCACAAATTATTATTTTCTATATTAGGAAAATCTATGTTATTAACATCGGGAAACATTTCCATGTTACCCATTCCTCTCGACCCATTCATTTCTATAATTTACTTCGGTTGGAAACCATTTCCATATTCTTGTAACTCTTATTTTCTATATTTAGAAAACATCCCCAGTTATATTTGGAAAATGTTTTCCAAAACTCATGCATTCGGATTAAACAGATGTTGTATAAAACATCATTGTGGCAACTCAACCCATTAATCACTCATTAACTTACCATACTCAACCAACACTCGCTATCGAACCTTAACTATTCCTTAGTAAATAATTGGGTCAGTCAAGTTGGGGTATAATCACCTCTCAGACCTTAACTGAGCAACATTCTCAACTTTGAAATGGACAAAGTTCACAACGTCAATCTTTAACAAAAATTTCTTATGTAATTTTCGCATTCAGTTTAAGAATCTGCTTCTTTTATGGAAATCAATAATTATATCAATAGAGTTATAACCCATGCTCCAAAATATTAACATTGAAATATACTTTTATTCATTAGTTTGAATGAATATTTATTAATTAAATAAATTAATAAAATCTTTATTAAAACGGAAAGCAAATAGTATTTTTCCGAATTCGACATAATCGAACTTCAATGTATAACTCTCTTTCGATTAACGTTCCAAATTTCAGAATAAATTTACCATTTTAGGTCAACTCAATGTCCACTTTCATTCTAAATTCACCTATGAATTTATCAATTACAATCCCTTACCGATTTCTCTTATAACTATTCCAATCTGCAAAATGATTGTTTTTAAAATATTATTCATATCAAAATGAGAATATTATTACTTTAGAGAACTTTGACTCATTTTATCGAGTCAACTTGATTTTATTTGTAAATATCATTACAGGCTTGAATCCCAGTTATCGAGTCACTTTATAAATCCAGGTCGTATTCTATTTCATTCATTTAGTCTATGTTATTCTTCTTTTCATTTATCTACCTGTCTATAATCATGTATGACTTCACACTCGATTATAAGTATTTGTTTCAACCCTAATATAATTTTATCTTGTCAAGTTCCAAATGATTTAAATATATTATCTTTTTACAAAATTTGACATAAGCGATTTACAATTATAAATCCCCTGGATTTATCTAAATTTAATTTATACCCCGAATTTCGTAATAAAACCCATATTTTTCTTTGGAAACGATTTCCCATTTGAATTCGTATTTCCAACCCAAATTCCCTTAATAGATATTTTCATTTGCAAAATACTTGTTTTAAACAATTATTCACTTCAATCGTGAATAATATTCCATTTTTATAATCAAATCAGTTTGATTTCATACTTGTAATTAACATCTCAAATCCAAATCCCATTTTATAACTTCTATTTATAGAATTATTCAGATAAAATCTCAATTTTCTCCAATTATTTATAATCTCTTTTGAAATCCCCTTTATAACTACTAAGTTCAAATCCAATTAAAAATATCGGTTTCAAAACCAATTACGACTTTTATTTATAAATTCAAACTTGATATTATATTTCAATTTATCCAATGATAAATATTTTACTTAATTTATAAACGTCGTTTATAAATTAATTCTCTTAATTTATCTATTAAAAACAAATTTCTATTTAAAACCAACTTTCAAAACCAATCTTCCCAAAATCCTTTTATATCTCAGATTTCCCTTTTATAACTCTATTAATTTTCCAAAAATCATATTTATTCCATATAATCCTTTATATTCTTCTCATCACTCACATTCAGTATTTCACAAAATTGCCTTTTTTCAAAACTCTCATATAAACTGTTAATAATTTTCTATAAAAGTTTCTTAGTTACTTCCCAAATATTCCCTTTATAAAATCCACTGATTTTACAAAATTTGTTAAATTAAAACCCATCTTCAGAACTATTTCTTTTGTTCAAAAATCTTTTCACGGTATTTTACAATACCAAAATCCAGGCCTAGTGCCATCCAAACACAACATAATCAACCTTAAATTATATATCAGTTCATATATCACAATAAATGAAAAATAGAAATATAAATGCTGAGGAATCCAGGTTGATCCCTTCAACCTGTTTCCCTGCATCCATAGATATTAATCAACGTAAATAACATCAGTTTGATTCCAATATGAGATATCATGGTAAATAGAACTAATAATCAACCAAAGATATATATATATATATATAACTATATATATATATATTTATATTTGCAACCAATTTATCAACAATTTATTCAAACAACCATCTCACAACATAAAATCACTATATATTAATTTGACACTCGTTTATATAAAAATATATACGAGCCAGAGATAGTGAGCTTACTCACACCGTTTTGCAGTTGCCAATTCTTCTTTTGTTTCGTTTAAAATCAAACGGACATTTGATTTTATCATGAAATTCTAGTAGCTCATTTCTCAGCCACATTAGTTCCACAACATAGATCTCGTTGCTACAATTTCGACTAGACTTGTTTGGTTAAATTCTGTTAACGTATGAACAATATATGATTGTTAAAAGTTTGTATAACTATTTTGTAATTAACTATAATTAATATTTCAGTTAAAACTAACTAACCTTATTTACGTTCGTCAATGTGATACTTCTCTCGTTCAAAATCATGAAACCGTTCCCCTCCTTCTTCCCTCTGCTGCGCCTCACCATGGAGACTGGGCTACGTTCAATTACTATAAATATGTGTGCCTCTCAACGCCGCTTTGACTCCCTTAGGTCTCGCCTTCACATATCACCTACGACTCCGACAATCTACACAAAACCGCGGAATAGTTCTAAGCTTGCTACAGCCAATCCCGGACACTCTGGTTCCAGCGACTCCGTCGATGCAACGCCCTCCCTATGACCAACAACATTCATTTATATTTCATCTTGAAATGATGCGAGGAGGAGGAGATCAAAGGGTTTTAATTTTGGAACATTCTGGCCATTCGTTTCTACTGGTGGAGGTAGATATTACTTGCGTTGACCATGCAATTCCATTTTGACACATATTCTAGGGTTGGGAATTGTATATATAGAGAGAGCTTTTAATATTTATTAATTTTTGAAACTTCGGCACGAAGTAGCAATCTAAAACAACCACATACGATATTCGATTGAGATGACAATTGAAATCTGAGCATAAATCAATATTCTAGACATAATAGTACTGGTTTCGTCGAATTCCGAGATCATTTGAAAAACTTCCTTTTTAAATCACAACGTGACTCGATACGCATTTAAATTGCGCACAATCACAAAATAAATCTAATTTATACAAAACTGAAAATCTTACAATAATTAATCACTACAGATTTAATAAAATTATTTTCATTAAAATTCGACATCATTTGAAAATTGAATATCCTTAAATTCAACGAATCGATATAATATAAATCGATTAGATAAAATCTATGCGTTTACCATTTGCACGATCGTCCCATAAATTCGATCGATATAAAAATCAAAATATTATAATAACTTACTAATACAAATCCAATGACACAAGATTCTTCGCATTCTGAGACTGTTGTCTCGAATTGTTATTTTACACGTAAAGCGAAGTTATTTTGGATACTAAATTACCTGATTTCCAAAAATAACGAACTATATACATATCCTGACACTAAACGTGAATATGAATTCAATGAAATCGGTTTCACGTTTTGATTTGATCGTTTGCTCAAGTTACATACAAATTCCTTTTAAATCAATTTTAATACATTTAATTAATCGCTACTCAAACTAGCTACACGTTTATGGCTACCGTGGCCACCTACGATATCGGATCGCCACGAAATAATTTAACATTACATATCCAATGAAACTGTTTTCATTGAAACCTGTGACTATTTCACAATTGGCTATTTTCTAAGCTTATATAAAATGAAAAAATATCAATTAAATCCAAAACAGTTCAATATAAAAATAAATAATCAATATCATCGTATATATTCAATTAGAATATCATATAGCACCAAAATAAGCTAATACTAATTTATAATCCGTTGTTTAAATTTTCGAGTAAAAACGATATTCAATTTATTTAATACCCTTTTATTTTATTAATAAATCATTATGGTTTATAAATAATTCTAAAGCGACTTTCTGAAAATTTGTTTTGGACATAACTCACAATCTATAAGACGAAATCTTGATTTTTCACTTTCATTAAAAAACTATAGTTCAATAGATTTGAACGTTTATTGTTTCAAAGATATCCAACTTATAACGAATCCTATATTCTCAATTAAAGTTTAAAATGTAAAACTTTGTTTATAAATAATTAATACATTCAAACATTGTTTATAAATAAATACGTTATTATAACTCGAATCTAAACTCTATTAAATATATTAAATTATCCAATTCACACAATATTATAAATTAAACTAATTTCTGACTATTTCAAAATTAAAATTATTATTCCACTATTTATATTAATTAAACATTCAAAATTATTGATTATAAGTCATTTAAATCTCTAAATCAACCTTTTAAATAATTAAATAAATTAATTATTCAATCACTAAAAATCTAGGTCGATACACTTTCTGATCGAACAGACATCTGTTAGTTCAGCGATGAGTCTCCCAGCAATAGCTATGACACCAGGTTTAAAGCATTTAGTGATTATCTTTAAGTATTCCTAAGCAGTTAAGGTTTCATTTCGGGAATTGAAGACTTAATGTTGGATGTAGTGGTTAGACGTAGGAACTACAGACATAGTTTATTGGCTTTAGTCCATGCATCATGGGCAAGTTTCACATCCTCTGTGGACGCAGCCGTAAGATTAGCGGATTTATCCATAGTCAAACCCATGTTTATCTCTAGTACATCTAAGTAGAACTCAACATGTTCTTTACACTCATTATAATTATTTCCGTTTAGTTCAGGAACTAAATTGACAAGGGAATCAAGTTGGGTAGTTTGATGGATTGCAATATTGGAACAATCTCACAATAGTTAAAATTTGGATATGTGTGTGTGTGTGTGTGTGTGTATATATATATATATAACATTCATGACCAAGATTTAAACATAAATAAGTGACTTATGGCCTATAATTAAACAAGTATGGTATCTGTGGATATCCTATACATGCTTAATCACATAACTAAGTCATCAACTGATGGCTATTTTTACTTATGATGCATAGTCTACCTGTGGGTAAAAAATTATGCTACAAATTTAACCAACAATAAGATTACTTAGTCTAACATTCAAGACATATTTTAAATCTGCTGTGGCAGATTACAAACAATAATATGAATGTCATACGATAATGAAAGTCACATTTGAATGCTAAAACTAAGCGCCACATATACTTATATCTAAATGACATAGAAAATATCATACCAAATAACACAAATCAAGTTTAAGCTAACCTACACATGAAAAAGAAATGTGTTTCCAGTCAGTAAAGTCACAAATATTTATATGATAATAAAATGCATCAAATAATAAAATATATGATATTTCATTTACCGAATACAAACTTGCTCCGCCATTAATTTAGTATAACTGAAACATTAATGCATTTATGATAATTAATAAATTGATTTATTATTGTAACAACCACATTTTAAAGGAAGTGTTATAGAAATAAATGCAATTGGTCGTTATGTGGATCAAATAATAATGTAAATTAGTGTCATCAACATTTATTTCAATGATAAAAAGGTACAAAAATACTTTAAAGGTGAAAGTTTATATCTATTCAAACAAAATTTCGCAAAAACATCATACAAAATTTCAGGTATAACGAATCACCATTATGGTTGTTGCTAGAAGAGTAGTAAGAAAATAAATCTTGAGGGTCTACATGGTTGGGAAAAAATGTAAAAATTAACAGCATAGCAATGATTGCTCAGAGATCTTGTTGTTTCCAATCAACTTTGAAAATTTCATTCAAATCTGACACAAAAGGCATGTTTTGGACTGTTAGTGATACAAAAAAATTGAAAAAAATAGACCCAAAAAATTATTGCATCAGAATCATAATAAGTCTCTAAACCAGTTATGAAAAAAATATTAACATATAATTTGAATAAACATAATCTATACATCACATTATACAAGATTCAAGCTGATTAACTGAGGAAAAACATAATACCATCATGATTATACTATAAATTTGAACAAAGAATATGATCTTCAACTTACTCTGATACCACATGAAAACATAATATCAAGTGAATTTAATTTCGGTCATTATTGTTTTTTTGTTTAACATCTTGTTTATACTCTTAGTTACAAACAATACCTAAATCATACATGTAAACATTAATTGAGAAGAAGATAATGAGATGCAAATCTGTAAGTTGTAGATCTAGAAATTGCCTTCTCTGTAACAACCCGTATTTTCAATAACCTGATATAATGTAAATCGAGGCAGAATTTAATTCTAAAATCTGAATCAAGGGAAACGGGCTATGCCATTGCGTTCGTCTCGGAAAAATACGCGAAATAGAGTCCGAGTTTTCGAAAATCGGAGTCCGTATGACCCGATTAAGGCCCAACGAAGTTTTCTGAAAATTTCAAAGTAAAAACAGATTTCAAATTCAAGTTTGAAATTGAAAATTAGGGTAATATTGGGCTAGGCGGGAAAATTCCCGCCAGAACACCCAAGTCGACAGCCCTGTCGACTTGGGAGTCGACTTGGTTAGACCAAGTCGACAGCCCTGTCGACTGGGCTGTCGACTTGGCTCAGCCGGGCTGTTTAGCCTGGTGCACCATTTAGAGATTGTGTTGAGCTTGGGGGCCAGATTCGGTTTTAAGGGCTGAGATTGCAACTAGGGTTTAATCCTATGACCTGAAACACTTGCCTAATCTATAAATAAGGCCCTAACCTAACCCTAAATCATCATTATTCATTCTAGCAACTAAACTATGGCAAAATCAATCCTCTCATGGCCTCCACTCTCTTCATAAAATTTCTAAACAAATTTTTATGAGATTTTCCATGCATACAAGTGTTTTTAAACTTGTATGAACATCATTAGCTTGCATTCAAGTCAAGTTTCTATATTTGCATCATAAAGAAAGAGTTTTGATCATTTTGGCTCAAGGGTTTTGCTTGCATTTTGGGTTTATTTGGTTGCATAAGGGCTTTCTTATATTTGCTATATGAGTCCTCATAAGCATTGTAAGCCCTATTCTACTTTCATACTTAAACTCTAAAGTTAAATGTATGATATGCAAGTTTGCCATGATATGCAAGTTTACTATGATGTGTTATGCAAGTTTACTATGATGTGATATGCAAGTTCATCAAGTTATGTTATGCAAGTTTGATATGCAAGTTGTCATATGATATGCAAGTTATGTTATGCAAGTTATGTTATGCAAGTTTGATATGCAAGTTGTCATATGATATGCAAGTTATGTTATGCAAGTTTGATATGCAAGTTGTCATATGATATGCAAGTTATGTTATGCAAGTTTGATATGCAAGTTGTCATATGATATGCAAGTTGTCATATGATATGCAAGTTATGTTATGCAAATTTGGGTTGATCATTTGGCTCATGTTATCATGTTATGCAAGCTTATCTTGGGCTTATGAACATAAAGCTTCAAGCTTTATGCTAAAGGTTGCATTTTGGCAACATGTAAGTTATCATATCCCTTATGATGACTTGCATGTGAGGCTAGATGCGAACTTATGGCCATTTTTACATGTCATTTATCACCATGTATCACCAATATGTTAAGTTTGGTTTTATGCATGCTTTTGAGGCCTAATGCAAGTATATGAACATATGTACATTTCATATGCCACCATGTTGAACTTGTGGCTTCAACACCTTTATGTCACGATTATGCCAAGTTCCCTCTTTCTATCCTTTATGCGTTATTGCGATATGTAAGCGATGGGATTGCGTTTGGGGTTGGGTAAACTTAAAAGACATAAAAACATAAGCTTGGGAATTTACCTATTAAGTTAGGTCTACCCATTGGGAATTTACCTATTAAGTTAGGTCTACCCAATTGCTTGAAAACTTGTAATGTGTTTTGGAAACATGATGGACATGACACTTAGAAAATATGAGTGTGACCAACTCGAGGTTGGGTTGAGTTTGTAGCGTAAACCTACCCGGAACCGACCGGCTTAACTAGTTGCTACAAACAATAGGACCCAATGTGAGAAGTTGGTCATGTTGTACCTTGAACCCGAGGTTAGACCAAGTTGTGGTGTAAAGCTACCCGGACCCGCCCGGCTTAACTAGTAACCACAACTAAGTCTAATGTGAGAGGTTAAGGCGCATTAATTAATTAATGCCTCGTGATTAGGGTTAAGTCATGGACCGCTTGAATACTTAACCAATGAAACACGATGGGTTGGTAGGGTTAAGTCATGAACCTTGGGTACACTTAACCAACTTGGTACTTGAATGAGTTGGGTTAACCACGTTTAACCCATTAAGGAAACCCTAGTTACGTGGTCCTTTGCACCAGTAACCCTCTTAGTTGTATCAGGATACTCTAGGGACTAGGCTAGGGAGGGGCACGATTACTGGGATGCCATGTAAGCGACCAAAACGACGGCTGAGTAGGTGCGCCGGTGTAGGTTCAGGCGGGCCATGGTCGTGCACATGGTCCGGAGTTGAAAAAGCAGGCACGGGCACCAGTAGGTTTAGACTGTGCGTGCATTGATTTGTGTCGGTGGTTGACACCCTAGGACTTGATACACCCTAGGGTGGACCTAGCACAGTTTAGCTACACTTCGTAGTTGGGCCGTATGACACAGACACTTGACGAGTTAGGCTTATAGGGAGCCGATCGACTAGACCGTGCTAGTTGGACCTTGGTTTGGGTCATTCATGATGTTGGGCCAAACTTGGGCCTGGGGATTACTTCTTGTTTACACTTTGGACCTCGTATTGGGGTCACTTCATGTTATTGGGCCAAAGCTTGGGCCAAGGGATCAGTACTTGTTTATTCAAGTCATGTTAGTTTGCTAGTACACCTGTGGTGCAAAACCTTAATCCTGATTATGCGATGACACCTTTATCCACCTTGTTAGTTAATCATCATGCTAGTATGTTGTTATCCTTATGTTCATCCCTGCTGCTCATGCCAGTTAACTTTACCAGTTTACATTGATTGTAGTAGGGCTTACTCAGTCTTTTTGACTGACCTGTTTTCTTTCGCCTCTTTTCTTCCGTTTCCCCCCCAGGTTCTCAGGGTGGGAACGTTGGAGCTTAGCTTGGATTTCGGATTGCTTGCTTGTGGGATTTCAGCTCATGTACGGTTTCGACATGAAGCTAGCTATGGTTATCACTTATTTTGGGGATAGTACTTATGTATTTCAGTTTTTCAGTGATGTGGTTTTTATCTAGACTTGTTTATTTGGAAAGTTGACATTATGTTGTACCAGACTTGTTTTGAAATGGTTTGAAATCTTCCGCTGTTTTATCTATGTTATTTACTCTGTTTACATATATACATATGTTCTTGTTCTGCCTTGATATATCATTATGCATGATTACCTAATTCAAACGCCCCTCCAAAGTCAGAGTGCTTGCAAGAGTCACCCTGGCGGAGGTGGGGTGTTACATTCTCTCTCTTAGTCATACTATTATTTGTGATGTCTTTTCGATAACCCAAACAATGAATACTGGGTCGAGTTATATTTATAGGCAGAGAGAGTGTGACGACCCAATTTTCCAGTACCTTTGGAGCTGACCAAAAACCACTGTCCAACCCAAAATGCACAAGAAACCCAGACGTAAATAGAAAAAATTTAGAGAATGAGATATGAAAGAAAGAAATATTAGAATAGAAGAAATAAGAAGAAGAAAACACACAATAGAATCAAAGCCTCATATCTGGACAGTTATAATGCTCTGCCCTCATATACAACACAACGGAATATATATTATTACTTCTGAACTTCTGCATCTCATCATTTGAACTTCGTAGTATCCCATGACTGAACCTGTAAAACCCGGTCTAACCCAAGCATTTACAAACGTCGGATCAATCTGGTGAACCAGAGTGAGAAAACTCACTAAGTCTTATAAACAACGTCCAAATTGAGTTTTAAAGTTAAACAAATATTTTCTGAAAGAAAAGGATAATAGTACGACCAAATTCACACATAAACACGGACGGTTTTTACCTTACAATAACCCAAAACATTTTGAAATCGTATATATCTTTTGATATTGTAATGGTGCCTAAATACATATAAATAGTAATCTAATAGAACACTTGCATCTCATGCTCCACATACACAGTATATAATCGAAACCACAGGCGCTTATTGGAGATTGGATTCTGACTCTAACAAGGTATGGAACCACCTTCCTATAGTGTATCTCTAGAGGGGAATACACTGGGTTCAACAAGAACATCTTACAACCTAGCTACACATGACCCAACCACTATTTCGCTTGAGCGTATCGAATGTATATCACCAACGGTTGGGATCCACAACCGTTTCCTGAAAAGGGACAATATCGAATAGATTAAAGATGGAAATAAATTTTCTCTAGGTAGGTGATTATACACCCTAAAGGGAGCGACCCACTTAGCCATGTCGCCTGCCCGATTTTTGTCATTTCCCGGTTGTGAGGCTTGAGGTTAACAATTCCTTTATAAGATTTAACACCACCATTCACTTTGAATGCCACATCATCAGATCCATCAAATCACGAATTTACGTCCACAGAAATACTCTAGGTGTTAGCGCCACCAACAAAAATATGTTTGTAAAAATCAACGTACGCAATTCTTAAGAATTACTCTGTCAGACATTCATCCATACAAGTCATCCAGGAATAGGATGAACCGAAGGAACTCTCCTATCACATCATAGGAATCACCCTATGATTGGTAGCGAGTAGTCCTTGGAAATTCATACATTTCTACCACGACAAAGTCACAGTATATCTCTTGGTGCTAAACCAGGGATTATAAGTCATTCTACTGTTTTATGAAGATCCACGGTCTTCAGTTGCTCTATCTCGATCAGTTTCTGATATCCTCAACGTTTACATATTCATTGGTTGGAATGATTTTCGAATATAAATTTGATCCCCGTCTTTCTGTGACAACAATCGTATAGGCCATATTTGATAGTCGGTTACTTAACTATCAAATAAACATCCATATAATAAAAATAGAAATGAATTCTCTAGTAAAGTATTCATCGTCACTTGGCCCTTAGAATAATTGACGAACGGTTAACTAAATTTATAACTCTTTTCATATTTTTAAATAAGGTATTCAATTTATATTTCAATATATTAATCTCCTCAAAATCATTTCGATTTAATATTTAGAAAAATATTTAATAACCATATCCAATTTTCTATTTTTTTTAATTATTTCAAAACATTAATTACAACATTTTTCAAGCATTTCTATATCTCAACATTCATAGTCCCTGACCATAAATTGGTAAGTGAATAATTCCCTAAGTATCAACCCCAAAGATTGAAATCAGCAGAAGATCTATACTCATAAGATCATTCAACCAAACCAATCTCCACTTAGGTTCTAATTCTTATCTTAGCTCGTGATCAACCCATATTATCCCCTTCTGATCAATTTAACCATTTTCCATTTTGAAAATCTGATTTCAATTCTATTATTAAGTAATGTTAATTTAAACTTAACATTTCCGCCTCACACGCTTTTTGTAAAATTTATTTATACTTATCTGGTTTAATATAAACCCTTTTTATCTCGCCTTTCTTTAGTAAATTCAAAAATTACATACACATTTTTTAAGTTATTTTATTTGCTTTAATTCTCTTTTATTCCTCGTTTACAAATATCAGTTTTAAATATAAACTAGTTCATCAACTCCTTTCAAAATTCGACTTGACATCATTATCCCCTTTCATTACATACATAGATAAGTTTAAGAAGTAGCCCCTTAAATAATAATGCAACTCCTCATTAACTACTGTAGGGCAGTTAAAGTCTTTATTAACTAAAAAAGATAATAAGTCTCTTTAAAATCTTATTAAGAATTAAAATAAATATTCATTAATCTATTTCATTTGATTAATTAAAAACAAACTAATCAAATAACAAATTCCAATTAAATGATTTACTTAGCCAACTGAAACCATGATTTTTCGTTAATCAATCTCAATTAATTCATCCTTTAAATTAATTAATAATATAACTAATATAAATAATTCCATTTAATTGTTCCTCGAAAACATCTAGTCCAATTCTTAACCGTTTGATTAATTTATACTCACTAGCTTATAAATCTCATTTAACATAAGAGTTTGATTTATAAAACCAGTTAATGATTACTTATAAACTTAAATAATGAATAATAGATATTAATTTCCTTTTATTACACTTTAACTCCAGATAATATATTTCTAAATCTATCTTCAGTTATAAAATAGATTTTATAACTTCATTATCATCGATTCACCTGACGGTAAATCACATTTATAAAACAATTTATTTTTAGGCTAACTACTTCTAATTACCCAACTAATACTGCCCATTGGTTAAAACAAAACAAACATTGAAACTCCAGTCATTGATCAATAACCAAGTCAATCAACCAATAAGAATAGTTCATATAATAATAATATGAAAACAAATAACCGCTAATACTTTGAGGAATTCAGTTGGATCCCTCCAACCTGTTCTCCCTGCATCCAAATATGTTACCTCAAATAAAATCATATATTTCAATAAACAGTACAATATCCAACAATCAACAACAACAACAATCAAAACGTCCATATTTCATTTAATACTTTTATATTATTATAAACATAACCAATGAGGAAAGTTACCTCCTTTTGAAATAATAGTTAAAAATAACGATTAGTTTGAAATTAAATTAAACAAATGTTTAATTTACTCAATTCGGTCATCACATATAAATATATATTCAGCATTCATCAACCAATTAGCAACCATAGCACACAAATATTTAAACCCGACTTATATAAAATATAAGTGGGATAAAACTAAGTGAGTTGAACTCACCTTGATCTGTTTGTCACTAAAACCGTCTGTTTTAATTAAATTAAACTGGTGTTTAAATTAATTAAAAATCCTCTTAGCTACAAACTCTATCCAAACCAGCTTCATAATATTACGTTCGTTGGTACGGTCCCAACGTTCGTTGGTTTGTCCTATTATGTGAACATATGAGAATGTTACACAAAATATATGTTCATATTTTTAATTTAGATTAATTAAACTTCAAATAAATATTTATTTCATACTAATCATGAATTAATTATATCTTATGACTATCAGGTTATGTTACATAAACTTATATTTAAACACGTGCAACTTATATATATAATTAATATATTTAGACCTGTTAAATTGGGTTAGCATATCGCAACTAAAATTAGGCATTTATATACTTAATATGTTTTATCGCAACTCATGTCACCTGTCACCCATGCAAACAATTCCCCTCACTAGTAACAACTATGTTTCTCATGCACGAACCAGTTTTGGCCACCCCGCACCCTTGTCTTCGGAAGACTGCTCCTCAACCCATTATTACACCCAGTATTACGCATGCTGCCACCTCCATTTTGCTCCAATACTTGCCCATCGCGATTTTATGTTTTCCCTTCTCGTGCAGGCCCAACCCATCCAAGAAACCCACTTTGGTGCGGTATTATTATCCACATCCCCATCATTTAATACTTTCCCACTTCGTAGTCCTCTCCATTCCTACAAACCCAGTCATGTAAAAACAACTGCTTCCTATTGTTTGTCCACCTTTTGAACTGATTTCTCTCACCAGCATGTTGTTGCATTCCAACTTTCCCCCTCTACGAAATATATTTCGAAACCACTCCACGCATCTTTCTACTCCAGTTAATAGGACAACACCTCCTTCCCATTTTGTAACTCTCGCGCCACTCCTCCCTCAATGTGGCCTCGGTCCATTTGACTGTCACCCCACGCCACTAACTTGCCTTGCATCCCACCCGAGACCACCATGTTACTGCTTCTCCTGCCTCCTGCTCTCCGTTTGCACAGTATGTACTCCTCTTCATCTTCATTTCTGTGCACACACACCAATATCTGATTGCGTACACAAGAGAAATGTTTTGATTATTTGGTGAATGCACTCGCGTTATTATCTTAGCAGAGGAGAGTTATAATTTGCGGGGAGAGATGACAAAAGGCCACAACAATGAAGCTGAAGGCAATGTATGTACATAGTGGAAAGAATGGAGGAGATAAGCACAACGTCTTTCACAACATTACAACATAGGACACAACTAAAATATAAGGTGCATGCAGGTTTTCCTAGGCCTGCGTTGTTTTGTGTTTACAGTGTCTTTTCTTTTTCGAATATAGGGTAGCCTGATGGAAATATGGTAGCCCCCTGTGCATGAATTTTCTTGTCTACTTGAGTTGAAATGCGAAAAGAAGGATATATTAGCTGAAGATTTGGACTTACATGAGTTTTCAATCGTAGTTCTGTGCGATTGAGAGGAGAAAAGTCATGACAGAGGTAGCGTATGCACAGGATATAGGGTAGAAAAAAAACACTGTGTTGTGTGTGTGTTTTTATTTCAATGCTACTTGTATTTTTTTTTCCAATAGGGGTTGGTTGTTGCGTCCTATATATGAGTATATATATTATTTTACTTACCCTTGAACTATTTACACACATATATATGTATATATATATAGTCATATTAATGTGGTAAATTCTACCACTCACTGTTGTTTACCGGTAATCGCTAAATTTGTATCACCGCACGCGAGATCCGAACACAATAGAAATGGATACACCGCTATGTCTTAACGTTCCAGTCCTAATGAAATTAATTTCGTTAAAACGGACTCTGTTTGCAAAACAGCGTTATTTTAATTTATCGGTCCACCTTTAAACTGCACGCACAAATAAAACAACTCCGATTGGCTCCGAATTGGAAATCAATCAATAACTAGCTATACATATTCCAATAAAACTCATTTCGTTGAAAATTAAGGTGATTTGAAAAATAAACATTTTTAAGGCCTATATAGTATCAATAAAATATAATTAAGCCCAAAAAATTCAATATAAATAATAATAAATTTATTATTATTGTAAATCTTAAAATAAAATATCACACAATTTTAAAATGAACCAATATATAATTTAAACTCAATATTTACAATCCCTGACCAAACGATATTCAAAAACCCTTACATTTTATTTAATAAACGTTATCGTTTGTTAACGAATCTCACATTAACTATTCAAAAATTTGAATTGGACATAAATCATAATATATAAGCTGAAATTTCCATTTTACTCTTACATTAGAAAATTATAATCAAATCGATATGGACGGTTATTGTTTCAAAGAATTCCGACTTAAAATGGATTATGTATATTCAATTGAAGTTCAAAATGTAACCTATGAACTACCATGACGTTTTCGATTTCGTTTACAATTATATAAATTATACGTTCAAACTTCGTCATATAAATGAATTATGTATTATAGATCCATTTATGATACCAAATCAATATTTAATATAATAAAATTAATTAAATATTTGGCTACTAAAAATACGGGATGTTACAGAGAGGGGTCAATTCGGGATATTATCTCAACCGTTCACCAAGGTTGATCGTTAATAGAGAATATCCATATTTAAACGAATATATCTTCTATTTCAATCTTATCTTGTCAAATCAACGGACACCATAAATGACCACATGATGACATTTAATATTAAATAATAATTCCATATTCGTTATACAGACCACATAATGAGATGTATAAAAATTCTTACACAGTCTTTTATCTTGGTTTGGATGTCCCATCCTACGTCCAGTCCCAAAGCCCCTTCGACTTTTTAACTATCAAAAATTGTCCTCTCTTATCCTAGACGAATAGGCATACAGAAGTGTAACGTCCCACTTTTCTGTACCAATTTGAGCTGACACTACCACAGTCAACCCAGATTATACAGAAAAGCAAAATGTTAAGAGAAAGAAGTTAGAGGATAAGAAAGATAAGATAGAACTAATAGAATAGAAGAATAAGAAGATCAGAATCTCACAGCGGAATTTCATAAAACACATAATATATTAAATAACTGGGTTTGATATATCAAAATACAACATCATCATACATTACCATCATAATACATCATCATACGGATATTTCAAAATAGATACTTAGAGATAGATATAGCTACTAGACGGCTTCTTGGTCTTGTACTCCACAATACTTCAAAAGATTCCATAAGATACCTGGATCACTTGTCTACCCATAACAAGTGTTATGAGTACCCATGAGTTTAGGAAAACACAGAAAATAAACTCTGGGTCAGTCAGGGGACTGGTGTGAGTAAACAATTTTAGAAACACAGTTTGATTAGAACAGTATATCTCATAAGACCACGCCTTAAAGACGGAACGGGTTTTTCCCTCATGAGATACAGAACAATTAGTTTAACTTTTCAAAAACGTTTTGAAAGGAAATATAATAGTAAGACCAGGCCACACATAAATATGGACGGTTTTTACCTTACTATAACCCAAATCATATTTGATATCAAAATCATCTGATATTATAATAGTTTGTATCAAATAAATAACCATCCAGCAGAACGCTTGCATCTCACGCTCCACACACACACACACACACACACACACACACAAACACACACACACACACACATATATATTATATAAAATCAAAAACCACGGGTTCTTATTGGAGGTTAGATTCCAACAGACAAGGTATGGGAGCACCTTCCGATCAGTGTACTCTAGAAGGTATACACTGGGGTTCAACAAGAACGTCTTGCAAACCGGCCACACATGACCGCCCATTCATTTAGCTTGAGTGTAGCGAATATATTGCCACCCATTACGACTGCGCGGCTACCGTTTTCCCGGGAGATACAGGATTGAAAAGAAGTAACAAATATGAATATTCTCTAGATTGGTGACAATACACCCTGCTTGGGAGTGACCCAACTAGCCATGCTGCTTAGCTCAACTTCTGTCTTTCCTGGTTGATGAGGCTTTGAGGCTACGTTTTCTTCAAGTACATCTGGTCACCATTCACTTTGAATGCCACATCGTCAAACCCGTCAATCACTAGTTGTTCTTCCCAAAAATATTACGGGTATAAAAGCTAAGAGAAACGAATTTCTCTGCCACCAGACGAAATACCTTGAAAAGATCGTCTTATGTGATCTATTAGGATAACTCTATCAGACATTCGTCCATACAAGTTGTCCTGGGACTGGACAAACCAAAGGCACTATAAAAATAGCCCTTGCATATCTACGTCTTCAATTATCTTCAATAAACTCTGACATGTGACGTATAAATCTAATCGAAGTGGAATATAAACTCCGGACTCTTCGAAATGATCAGCGTAATGTCTTTTATAAATGAACCAATAAAGCACGTGCTTCACACACAGTAATTTATTCAGTTTTGACTATCCTTTGTAAATGAGCAATCAAAGCGTGTGCGTCGCACACAGTATTTTACCCCGTTTGTCAGTTTGGTTTATACAACATCTATTTACAATTTACACTATCGTCTTACTAGTAGAATGTCTTCTTAAACCATCATTAATAATTTAATTCCTAGTTTATATTCATTATTCTTTTTGTTTTTATTTATTTTTATACTCATCGAACTTCGGAAGCCAAGCTATTGCGCTGATATCCTTGCCACTGAATTTATTTCCACATGTCCACTATATTCTGCTTCTCTTTGGTTATATAAATAAAAATCTATTTTTATTTATTTTTTTTATTTCATTTTTCTATTTTTTTTATTTTAAAGATTGGTTTATTTAAAACACTGGTTTTACCAAAGTGCAAAAGTACTGGTTTTACCAAAGTGCCAATCGAATTAATTATCCCGTTCATGTCGATTCTTGTCTGATCATATCCTGTGACGACCCCATTCCCAATAAGACGGTGGCAAGGGTAATCTTTGGAATATAACACATAAACAGATAATAACAGAATAGCAATAAATAAATACACCAGATAATGCACTATAGAATACACTGGATAAATATAATCATCAGAGTTACACAGTATATAGGATCATACTTAGTACAAAATACAGTTCAACTATACATAAATGTCTACTGCGGAAAAGAAAACATAATATGTACAACAGGAGCTGAACATCATAAAAAGAGATAAATGATAGAATCCATCTTCAGCTCCAGCTATCCAGAAAGAGCCTGCTAAAACCTAAATACAAGGCTGCCCGTGTAGGAATATAGGCACCCGAGTTTGCAAGTGAAACAAACTACGAGTCAGTCATGGGACTGGTATGAGAAATCTACTTAACACATTTTCAAATATGGCTAATCAAAGGACCACGCCACTTTCGTGGAACGGGTTTACTCCATTGGATTGCCGGTGCTTTAAAACAAATAATTCTTTTAAACATCGCAATGCTTTTTATAAAAATGAAGCCATTATAAGACTCAGTTCCCATCACACAATGCAACACAAACCAGAGGATAGAGTTTTACCTTATAATGGCCAAAATATGCTTGATACGAGCAAAACAAATCATTTGATATTATTGCTAGTGTATATATGTTTCAAAAACAATTTCAATCATAACTATCAATCATAGACGGCATGAGTACCATATATCATGTCGCCATATGTATATATATAATCAAAACCGCACGATGTCGTATTTGGAAATTGGATTTCCGTCATGAACCGAGGCAAAAGATAGTCCTCACCGAATTCGAGACAATCTAGCCCATGTCTTAGGATCAGAACGCATCGACCCTTTGGAGCCACAGGGTCGGTCCACCGATGTGGATTAAAATGCCTGAACACTGTGTTTCCCCGCCCTTTGGGACGTAAATGAGCCCAATGACTCCATCGGTCCCGGATCGATCGATATATCTGAGGCGCCTCGCAACAGCAACAACTACACAGGTGAAAAGTATATAAATGTCAGGGCTGGTAGGTCACTGACACCACCCTAGCTAGAAAGAAACGCATGTCCTCCCTGGATCCTTCTCCCATTTCGGGTCCATCCCGGGGTGTGAGGCTCGCGAATTCACGTTATACACAAAGCTATGCCACACAGGCTGTGCTTTGATCATCAACTACAAGACTTTGCTTTTCAACAGAAGCCTTGATCATCTATCACTTAGGCGTGCCACACAGGCAATTCACTCTGTGCGACTGATTTCTATCGATATACAACCTCTGGGCTCATACGTCTCAGAGAAGGGTGTTAAGCAAGAGAATAAATTCTCTGCCGCCAAACAGATATATATATAATTGAGATCAGTCAGCACAAAACAAAATCCAATGTCAGACACACAGTCCATTTACACGTTCGTTCTGGGTCTGAACGAAGCCGGAGGCACTCAATACCTCGCATATCCGTACAATCAACATGTACGTCCGGGTGGCTACTACTTCAACCCCGTCAAGGTAGCTACTTCTATCATGAGCATCAGTAGCACCCCTCCATTCGACGTGAAGATTATCGGTCTTGCACCGTCTTCATACCTTCGACCTTCAATCATCGGTCAATTATTTGAAATGAGTATTAACTTGGCCTTTTCAAATAACTCACGTATATTTAGAATTTCAAATCAATTTATTTCAATGGTTAAATCATTCGACAACACCAATTTTGTTCTTTAATGTAATTTCCACACCAAACACATTCAACCATCAAATATCAAATAAATCGAGCAAATGCAGTTTATTTCCATTCCATATCGTTTATAATATTTTATAACGATTTATCGCTATTTTTATTTATTTAAAAAATAGCCAATCCATCCAAACAATGCTTCAGGCCATAACATGGCCGTGGCGCTGTTTTTCTCCAGATTTGATTTACACATATTTGAAAATCTAACCGTTGGATCTTCACAAAATTTATATCATTAAAATGATCTTTTCAAAACGAATCCAACGGTTTCAGTTTTGGGAAAATCCGACGGTCGGATCTCCCGCACTAATCGTTTGAAATCACGGTTTCAAAATACGAACTGCAGGTTCGTTATTCGATTTAATTTAATTATATTTATATTTATATATAAATATAATCGATTCTGGCGCTGTTTTTCTTCAGAATTGAATTAAACATTCCAGACAATCCAACCGTTGGATCTTTACAAAGTTGGTGCCATTGGAAAGATATTTCTAAGGCGAATCCAACGGTTGTGGTTTCGGGAAAATCCGATGGTCGGATCTCCCGCACTAATCGTTTGAAATCACGGTTTCAAAATACGAACTGCAGCTTCGTTATTCGATATATTATAATTATATATATTTCTATATATTTCATTCTTCGATTTCAAAACCATTTTCACTTCGCACTATCAATAAAAATGATATTTTTATCTAACAGACATTTATTCCAACACTTCACTATTTTCAACAATTCATGTATATAATAAAAATGAGATTTTACTTGTAAAACAATTTATTTCAAAACACGACTATTTTATATAGTTCATATAGATGATGAAAATATGATTTTTATTATAAAACAATTTATTTCAAAACATGATTATTTTTCAACACATGAATTTCTATTCGACACATGAATATAGTTTCAACACATGAAAATAATTCTAACACATGAATATTATTGAAAATTTCGGCAGCATAACGGCAGGGTAGTTAAAACCGGGACCGTCCCTAGTACGGCTCCTCGCTCTACCTTAAAACCTCGCGGTTTTTGACAATGGGGAATCATGCATCTAGTTCGCACGCATGCGGCATGTATATATTTTTCATTTCCACAAACTAATCCTATGTGGTTTCAACCAAATATTTCTCAACCACAAATGGGTATTTTTCAACCACAATCAATCAATATCAACCACAAACAATTCCAATCAACCATTCGCTATCAATCAATTTTCACACCAATCACAACCAATAAATATCGTCCATGGTTTGTGGACGAGGGGCGTGTATATATATATATATTTATATATAGCAATTCACTTCTATTTCAACACATATATAATTTTTACAACGCATATATAACTTATACATTGAACGTACAACTTATACAACGCCTATACATGAGGTGTACAACGCTTATATAACTTATACATCGACTATATAATTTATACATCGTCGTTTTCCATATTGTTTATAAATTAGAAATCTCACATTGGGTTCCACTCCACCAAAAATAGCAGAAGGCTCAGAAAAAAATGCGGTCTCTTCTAAAATGTAGAAGACGTCCACACGGTCACGATGTTTCCTGTTTCATTGAATTTCGTCAAAAAACAAAAAAGATATGATTTTTCAAAGTTTAGATGTAATAAAGGACCCACCTTTCACGATGGTTCAAAACTAGGTTTTGATTTTTCGATCAAACCGTTGTGCGATAGGAGAATCAGCTCACACAGCGTCGAAGAGCTTCGAACCACCTTCCCGGCGCCGTTGGTTTCGCTCCGTTCGGTGGCGCCCTGAAGGCTCGGCGGCGCTCCAAAGTCGTTGACTTTGAGGACTCGTATCTCCCTCCACACTTGATGATAACTAGCAAACTTTAGATGGATTTAAAGAGGAGACGAAGAGCTTTGAAATGAATCAAGAATCACGATTTTTCATTAAGTGGTTGCTGAGAAATCGAAGAGAGAAGGTTAGGATCTCCTTCCGTCATCGCGCCTGAAGCAATCGGGGAGACAGAAAAATTATTGGCCAATAAGATTTTTTTGTTTATTTATATATTTTTAAAAATCTGTCACAAACGAACACCAATCCAAACCCAACGACTGTCATCCCTAGTGTTTTACCCCCATTCCGAACACAATAGGATATGTTTCGTAGGCCCATTCGACTGTTTCAGTCAGTTTCCATTCAATTTAAAATATATAACATTCAATATTCGATTTGAACGAACATTTCAATTTGTCAGGGCCACGAACTGATTCGAAAAATTCTAGAAAAATAAATCTGGCTATGTTATGACGATATGGTCCCAACAAAACTAGTTTCGTCGAGTTCTGAGACCGTTTGCAAAAAGGCCCATTTCTGGTCGATCCAATTTAACTATAATTGACCAAAACACGTTTTCCTTTGCCACGCTCCCATATTAGCTTAAAAAATTATGAAATTTGAAACCTATCAATCACTTCACATCCCGGATCCAACAAAAGTGGTTTCGTCGAATTCCGAGGTCATATGCAAAATGGCCAATTTCACGGGCTATATAAATTCCATAGCGACCTTTCTGAAAATTCATTCGGCCATAACTTTTGCTTTCCGCTATGAAAATTCGATTTTTCAGATTCGTTAGAAAGGTATTCACTAACAGATTTAAATATTTTTGGTTTCACTAAAATCCGTTTTATTTGGCACCCGGTACAGTCCGACAAAGTTTGAATTCAATTTTTGAAACTGCAGCGCCATTTCAGGCCTTGTTTATAATTAAGATTAATTATATTCGTTTTCAAACGTCGATTCAAACTCAGTTTTCATTGCTATTATTTAAAATATTTATTTTAAATATTTAAAATCCATTATTTTAGCCAATTTAAAAAAATTTAATTGGTTCAGATTTTCTGGGTCATTACATCTCCCATCTGCTTCTTCAAATTTATGTTTCCAAATTAACAGTGCACTTTTTAATTTCTTTCTAAACACATCTTTATTAAATCTTATTTCTTTATTTACTTTCCTCACCTTTTCCCTCTACCTTTCTTTAACATATTTTCTAAACTTTTTACTTTTCTTTATATACTTTCTTCTCTATATTTTCCAACTTAAATCCAATATTTCAAAGGCCCACTTCCATTTCAATTATATTTTCTTTTTTTATTCTCGGCCCAAATTCTTTATATATTTTTCTATCAATTTCTTCCAGACCAACTATTCATTACTTACGCCCTCTTCTCATTCTGATCCTTTTCTTACTTCTCTTTAACTTCTCAGATTTCTTTTCCCCACATTGCCACATCACAGCATCCAGACCAAACCATTCGAGATTTGCCACAAACATAAGCCCCATCAATTAGATCCATGCTTTGACCATTTAAACCCGCCTATGTTAAGATGTTAACCCTTCTCCTTACATCAAAAACTTCAGCACCCTTAAAACTAAACCACTACCGGTTATTGCACAGTGATGTACACACTTGACCGTGCATGTGCAAACATCCTCCAGTCACCAGACTGTTGCCGCGCCATCACCTACAAACCATGCTGTCACTACAGATCGCCGCCAACTCATTTCCCTGATCATGAAACTTCTCCCTCTCCAAATCATCCTTCCACCATTAATAATGGAATAACATCCTCCCGTCAACCCCTAAAGCTGAACTCCCCCAGGCCGACTCCGGCCACCAGATGACCTGACACTGCCTTCGATCACTTCACCCACCTCACACATACCTCTGTGCAAATTTCCAGGTCACTCGATTTCCTGAAGACCTCACTCGAGACTCCCAAAACCTCATACCCAAACTATTAACCTAAACGTAAACCTACATCGTCCCAACTCCTCCGATCACCGCCGCCGCCTTAACTCTGACCATATCTTCCTCTACTACCCGTGTTGCTCCACCAAAAACAGTTTTCTAATCCATCCACTTGGTTCTCGTTTTTAATTTTTTATCCCAAATCAAAGCTAACTTATGACTCGAAAATTAGTATTAAAATTCATGATTTTTGTTCTAAAAATCATCATTTACAACTATGGATCTATTCGTATATCTGAAATCATAGATTTTGATGATTGAAAATTTGACCAAAGCTTATTGATGTGGAACTTGTTTTTAAATTATACCCCATACAGCTACAAGCATCTTTAGTGTATATTTCAGGTTATAATATTTATCGAGATTTAGGTTTGGATTAAAAATCCATAATAGTTGATCTTAGAAATCCTGTTTTTTTCATATAGAAAATAATAACAGTTTCATATCCAAACAAACCATCCATCTTTGATTTATATAAGTTATAACACATAATAATCAAGCCCATACAAAATACAGTGCAGTATTCATTTAAGAATAAACCTAAATGGAAGTTTACTTGAATCTTTCCTGTCCATAGTTCCTTTCAGGTTTTTGTTCTTAACAAGTGTTTTCTGAAATAGAGGATTTTAAAACAGAGAGTATTTCTTAATCGATATTGACATCAATGTCCGAATAAAAGGTTATGCTTATACTAACACATATGATTAATTAAAACAGTAAAGGTATTTAAAAAAATTACTCACAATATAAGCTTTCCTCTCTGCTCTTCTAATTGTTTTGCTGACCATAGTTTTCTTCAATTCAAAATTGTGTGAGGAATATGGGAATTCAAATGCTATTTATACAAAGTTGTCTCATTAAACAATTTATCTCTTCCCCTTTATTTCAGGGATTTCGATCTCTCCAAATTTAATGTTATAGTGAGTATATCTTTAGGCTTGCCCTTTTGTAATAGCTTCTATGATTTTTCCAGGAAACTTACGCATGAGGGAAATGATTTGTTTAATGAGATATTTATCAATTTCCTTGTCTTTTGTTCTACCTTCTAGAAACAAAATCACTCCAAATCCATACTTCTTAAATGCTGCCGATTTGCCACATATATTTTCAGATTTCATTTGTAATATAAAATGGTTTTGTTGCTTGATATTTTGCTCAGAATATGTTTTATATTTTGCAAGTTGCATGAGGCTTCTTGAGTGATGAATATATCATATTTTTAGCCTTACTATTCATGGCTAAATCTCACAAATGTTATTTGACTTGGCTTCTTCCTTTTGTTTGTTTTCTATATGCATTTCTTCTTGATATTTTTATAGAATTATTTTACAGAACATGTTGTGTGCATGTTCAATATATATGTTTATATATATTTGAATGGCCGATTGTTTTCCTGCCTTTGTTTACTTATTTGTTTTCAAGTCCTTATATTTTTAAACTGATAAAATGGCCTCTTTACATATGTACACTTTGCTATCATTTTTATGAGAATAGTTAAGCTTTTAGTTGCAAGGGTTACTTTGAATTTAAGTTCAAAACATAACAAAATGTACACCTTATTAGTGTATACATACACTTATACATATATATATATATATATATTTATACTTGTAATAAACATAATTTATTATTTAATTACCTGATTAAATCAATATTATCATTAACAAAGATGAGCTAAAAACAGGGACATTACAAGAAGTATAGTTGCTTTAACAAACTTGTACTCTTTATAATACAGATATTGACTGAATGCTATATAAGGCTTCTCCTATAATCTCCTTGAGTAAACATACGAGTTGAAGTGCTTTGTATAGACGAACAAGCATGCTTTTGAGTAAAGGGGGATTACAAGATAATATAATAGGGAGATTCAGAAAGATTCGGGAATCGACTCTTTTGTTTTCAATCTATGTATATAGAAAAAAAAATTGTTGAAAAGATACAGCTTTTAGATTGAAAACTCTTTATCTGAAAATTTGTAACCATTGAAATATAAAAATTAGGGTTTGAAAAAAGGTTATGTCTTTTTATTTTAGAAGAAACCCTTTCAGGAAAACAGACTGCTAATCAAGATAGACGTCTGTTTTATACCCTATAAAATTTTCTAAACTCAATGACACACATCTGTCCTTATTGGTCAAACGTCTGTGCTGAGTCTGGAAAATTTCCAACTCTAATATACAGACGTCTAACATTTGCACAGTCATTTCCTAAATGAGTTAGTTGAAATATATTTATCGAAGGAGATTTTACATATTTTTTCTACTAATACACGCACTACTTATCTTACTATGTAGCTCTTGTAGGTGCTCCTTGTATACTTCCAATCTTTGACAATATTTCTTCATATGTATATCTCCTGAAAAGATAAAAAATTGTATATGTTTGTTGTGTATTATGATTGTATTCTTGTCATCATTAAAATCATGCAATAGAGGATCTAACAACGTGGGTATGTGGATTGAAGGAGAAGAGGGAACTCAAACGTACGAAAGAAAGGAAGACGAGAAACAATGAAATGGAGAAATCAAGAAAGGAGGAATGTAATTTATGGGAAGAAGACGAGGAAAGTAATTTAGGTTTAAGTGGAAAAATGGAAAGAGAAGGAAAGTGAAACGTAATAGGAAGGAAGTGTTAAAGTAATGGAAGAGGCCAAGGGGGTGTAATGAGAGTATGGATTTTTTTTATAAATAAACTTAGTTGTACTTGCATGTTGAGATATAGTTGTAGTGTAGTGGTAGCTTGGTTGGTTTATGATTGCAAGGGGAGGAGTTCAAACCTAACTATTGTTGTAACCGTGTGGGGCAACTTTTTTCCTATAGGTAAGTAGTTGCCTTGGGCAACATATATGTTAGGGCCAACTTTTCATTTCGTGACATGTATAATCATAGTCTTAGAAGCTATTTTCATTAGACTGTATTAAACACATTTTAGTGGTTTGTTGTAACTTTCAACTAACAAATATCTAAATATAAACACGGTGCTTTGTTTTTTGGGTAATTTGAAGCTTTCTACGTCTAAAAGATTCACCATCATTTTTTATTTTGAGATCCCCATTTTTTATATTTCAAACTAATAGCTTGAAATATGATTATTCAATTGAAAAACTTTTCATTTGAATTTTATTTACATTCTAAGATACACGTTTAGACTTTAAATAATGCATAGTCAAGTTTAAAATTTTGCACTAACTAATTAATGATCATTTTCTGCACATCTCACAAGTTGATCACAAATATCTCTCAATAGTGCAAGAATACGAATTGGAGCTCATAGTTAGGAAGAATGCATGATGCTTGTTATTATCACTTCAGATCTTATAACAGGCATTAAATCATGACTCGAGTATTGCTTATTTCGTTGAATGTATAACGAGAGCATGAATTTTAACATAGGAAGTTCCTCAATTTAATATGTAAACTGCTTCTTAAAAAAAGTTAGGTACGCTTGCGCAACTTTCTCTTAGTGCATACGTTTGATACACTTGAATTTGATTGGAGTCGAGACGAAATTTTGTATGTACAAATTGCATTCAGAGGTAAACATGGTAATCAAATTTTTCTAAGAAAATTGCAGGATATTTTTTCCAATTTTTAATAAAGTTTTCAATCTGATAAGCATGTTTGTTCCAGTAGGTTAAGGTGTTCGAGTAGAATGCAAGAGGTTATTGATTCAATTTGGCCGGATCCATTTGCTATGTTAATATGGTACATACAACTCAAACTTCTACATATAAGTACTTCATTTCTAGAAAGAAAATTTCAACCAACCATGTGCATAACAGCGATTCATTACAACAGTCTTGTTATTTGAACGAAGCTTTATGGTGATGCAATATGAATCTCTTGTACAATTTCTAGTTGTAGTTGTTAATGACCATCTACGTCATCCATCTGTTGGAGTTTTATAAAATATAGTATGTCTTGGACACTTAATTTTGATGACTACGAGTATTAGTACGACATTTTTTGCAAAAATGAGGAATATAATTATTTTGCAGAAATGAATTTGAACTCAACGAATTACTAAGGCTTTTCCCTCGACTTTCAAAAAAAGAAAAACTCATTATTTTTTTGAGTTGCCCCGATTTTGTTAGAAAGAAATCTAATATTACCCTTTCATGTATTGACAGCGCGTGGTCCCTTCAGAGCACCACGCAATGACACTATGTGATGCCATGAGGTCACCACGCAATGTCAGTGCATAGTGACTTCAAGGCACCATGCAGTGCCACTGCGTGGTACTCTGAATGTACCACGCACTACATGGTAAAAATCAAACATTATCAAAAATAGAAATATAAGTCAAAAATCAAAAAATTGTAATTTCATCATTGAAATTTTTGATCAAAACAAAGGGCAATTTTGCATTTTGCTGAGTTAAAATAAAATTTACCATACTTCACCAATTTTAAATTCCTTAAAATGAATCGGACACTACCTAAAAGCCGAGATCTAAATCCCTCATCATGTGTATATGTTTCTTCATGTGTGTATTTGTTTGTGTTAGTTTTGTATGTTATAGAGATTATTCACATAAAAATTTATATTGTTTCCAAAGTCACTAGCTCATGGTTAGGCATGGTGGGCCCGGTCATGAAAAGACTACACTACAAGAAACATTGCAAATTTCGACAGGAAGGGGTGACAGTTCCGATGGCTATTTTTCGATGGCTTTCGACTGGTCGTCAGCGGCCTTCGGAAACTGTCGCTTATAAACGAATTATACTCAGCACTATAAGCTTTTTCTCCTCATTCTTTATTTCCTCAACCCAATTTCCAGCATGAACATAAAACCCTACCAGCCCCAAAATCAAATTTTCACATTGAACCGTCGAATTCTTCACGTTTAATGCTCCCCGGCTTCACCTCTAACCTCTTGAGCAAGCAATTTGAGGTATAATCTATTTATTTACTTAAAAATTAAATGTTTTCCTAAACCTAATATGTGCTAAATCGAAAACTTGGGTTAATTATTGATTATAATTGTTCCCAATAGCATAATAGTGGGTAATAACATTCTATTATGTGCATATTTCATGTAATATAGTGAAATTGAAAATTCTATGTGCAATGTTTGGGTATTTGTGAATCTATTCCTATTTAGCTTGGTTTTTGCCATTGTATAATTTAGGATATTTGTGTATATGTGCGCCGTTGTGCGCTCGTCATCCTTATATGTGTTAGTTAATGTATGAAAAAACGAACAGACGAACTAGGAATAATACATCATGCAAATTTTGACTTATGCACAAAAAATCATGAGTCTAAATTCTAGTTGAGGCTATTGAAATGACGATAATAGTAAATTGGCTTTAAGTTGATTGAAATTTCAAGTAGATGTGATAAAATAAAATATTTTTGTGTTGTACTAAAACTGTATTTTTATAGTAAAATGTCCACATTTAATTGACTAATATCCCCTAGAGTGTATTCGGCCTCGTCCGATAAGTGTTGTACATAAACATTATATAAATAGTTGTTTTTTTAAATTTAAAAACGACCATTTATATTCATCTGGTACAATATTTATTGGATTTGTCCTTGTATTGGACAAGTTATAAACATAGTAAGCACCTATATTTTGTATACTACTTCGTTTCAAAAGATTCATAAAATTTCGGTTTAAATTTTCTTTTTATTTCCTGCGTACATGTGTACAATGCAGGAAACAAAAAGAAAATGCTGCCGAAATTTTGTTGAATCGTTCGAGACGAGTAGTATACAAGTAAATGTTTACTGTGTTTATAGTGAGAAGTAGGATGCCTAACCATGCAAAAGGGTTGCATTAAAAAAAAGTACCAGATTAGATTTTTTTTTTTTTTAACTTAATGAAAATATTTTTTGCTTTCAACCGTTATATATAGGTGCGTTTTATGATCATAAAAACAAGTTCTTTCGAATTTGTATTTTTGAAAATAAATATTAATTTTTGAACTTGTGACTAAATTTCTCAAATAGGAAAAATGATTGATTATTTTGTTGATAGGAGGAGTTGGATGTACCAAAGAAGAGGACAGAGAGGTTTAATAAAAGAATATTTTTATAATTTTATAAATGTCTTTGTTGAATTCGCTTTAAATAATAACGGAAGCGATCCTGAAATTCGTTGTCCGTATAACAAGTGTAGACATTTGAAATATTTATTACCCGATGTTGCGAAAGTCCATTTGTGCAAAAACTGGATTCATACCCGAGTATTATTTTTAGGATCATCATGGAGAATTTGTATCAAATACTCTTGTAGAGACTGCGGTAGAAAGTGTTGTTGATGAAAATGTTAATAAGACCCGTATTGAAAACATGGTCAAAGATGTAGCACGATCAACGTTTCCTATGGTTGCAGTTGTTGACGATGATGGAAATGATGAAGAATTGAATATTGAAGCTAAGAAATTTTATGATTTGTTGGATAATGCTAAGAAATCTATTTGGGATGGTTGTAAAAGCGACACTCAACTATCGATAATCACAGAATACATTGCGATGAAGTCAAAATACAACATCACTAAAGCTGGGTTTACAGCTATTGCACAAGCTACAAAAAGGCACATGCCGCCGGATAATTTAATGTGTGAAAATCACTACGAAGTTAAAAAACTTATGCCGACATTTGGTTTACCTTATTAAAAAATAGATACATGTTTAAAAGGATACATGTTGTTTTGTAAAGATGGTGTAAACCTTAGAAATTGTAAAATATGTAATCAAGAAAAATATAAACCAAGAAAGAAGAAGGGAAAGGAAGTTCCATACAATCGTATGCATTACTTACCCATTACTATAAGGCTTGAAAGATTATATGCCTCTTCTATAACTGTTTCTCATATGAGATGACATAAGGTGAGATCGGAGGAAGAAGGTACGTTGAGCCATCTGGCCAATGGGGAAGCATGGAAGCATTTCTATAAAGCTTATCCCGGTTTTACAGCGGAGAGTCGTAATGTTAGACTAGGAATATGTACAGATGGTTTTTCACCATTTTCTTAGTTTGGATCTAAATATTCATCATGGCCTATTATTATCAAACCTTATAATTTACCTCTATGGATGTGTATGAAAACGCAATAAATGTTTCTTACTGCTATCATTTCTAGCCCCGATGATCCAACACAAGAAATTGATGTTTATTTACAACTGTTAATTGAAGAATTAAGAACATTGTGGAATGAAGGAGTAGAAACATATGATGTTTCGAAGAAGAAAATTTTCCGTATGTTCGCTTCTTTGTTGTGGACTAAAAGTGATTTTCCTACCTATGCAATGTTTTCAAGATGGAGTACTGCTAGTCATCTATCATGTCCATGTTACATGGAAGAGACATGAGCGTTTTTCCTTACCGCATGGTAAGAAAATTTCATGGTTTGACTGTCATCGATGTTTTCTCCATGTAAATCATCTTTTAGAGTAGAGAAGAAAAACTTTTTGTCTAATAGAGTAGAAACTAGACAACCACCAACAATATGGTCTAGAGAAGAAATATATGAACTGATTAACGATTATCTAAAGATACATGAAAATGGAGTTCAAATGGAAATAAAAGGAAAATTGATTTTTCATAATTGGTGCAAATAGTCTATTTTTTTGTAGTTGCCGTATTGGAAACATCTTCTGCTTCATCATAATATTGATGTGATGCATAATGAGAAAAATATATTTGATAATGTATTTAACACAATTTTGAATGTTAAAGGGAAAACTAAAGATGATTTGAAATCAAGGCGCGATATAGAAGAACTATGCAAACATCCCGAGCTTCATATGAAACCAAATGGTAGAAAAAAAACCCAAAACATGTTTTGAATTAGATAATAATCAAGTTAAATTTATGTTAAAATGGGTTGAAGGGTTAGGATTTCCCGGTGGGATTTCATCAAACCTTCGTAGATGTGTTGACTTCAAAAATAGTAAGTTGGGCGGAATGAAAAGTCATGATTGTCACATTATGATGGAGCATTTATTTCCTGTTATGTTCAAAGAATTGCTGTTGCTAAAAGTTTGGAAGGTAGTAACGGAGCTTAGTTTGTTTTACAAAGAGCTTTGTTCGACTACTTCAAAGGCGGATATTCCAATATTGCTTTGCAAATTGGAGAAAATATCTCCGTCAGTTTTTTTTTAATGTAATGGAGCATTTGCCTGCTCACCTTTCAACTGAAGCACGACATCGAGGTCTCGTCCAATATGGATGGATGTATCCATTTGAGAGGTAAATATAAACATGTTATGTATTAATTTAATTGCAATTAAAATATGAAATAATGTAAATTAATTTTGCATAGATATCTGAATCATTTGAAGAAGAAAAATGAGAGAAAAAGCACAAGTTGAAGGATTGATATGTAAATCTTACGTCAAAGAAGAAGCTTCGTTCTTTTTCTCTCATTATTTCAGGAACATGTGAATCTATCATTTGAAAGTGTTCCTCGAAATGACGAAGGAGACGAATAAGAATCGTTTCAAATAGTATTGTCTAGTTTTAGACAACATAGTCGAATTTTTGAGAAATGCGTTGACGTATGGCTAGACGATAAAGATCTCCATGTAACACACACTTATGTTCTTCTAAATTGTGCTGAAGTTGCATCGTTTGTAGGTAATATGAAATATCAATTAGTGCTATATTCATTTCTACATTTTTGCGTGTGTATGATCTAATGTAAAAAATTATTTATATTTACATCGTTTATGAACGTGAACATCCAAACAGAGATATCAGTAGAGAATTTTATGCTTGGTTTACAAATTACGTACATGAACCCAAAAATTGTGTTGTTGATGAAGGGTAAAAATATTGTAACATCCCGTATTTTTACGGTATTATAAACAATTTATTTAATTATTCAAATAATGGTTTGGTAATTTAAAATCATTGTTTAGTTAAATAATATTGAATATTTAATTAATATAAATAATAGAATAATATATTTAATTTTCGAAATAGTCGGAAATAGTGGAATTCACAATATTGTGTGAATTGGATCATTTATAATATATAACTCGGTATAGAGTTGAATTATAATAACGAAAATATTATTTAAACGAAATTTGAATGTATAATTATATTATAATTATAATCGAGCTCGAAATGGCGCGATAGTTCATAATTTGGCGATTCGAACTTTAAACGAATATACAGAATCCATTTTAAATTGGATTTCTGTGAAACAAGAAACGTTCGAAGCTGGTGAAGTATATTTTTCTAATGGAAGAGAAAAATCGAGATTTCATTGTGTAGATTATGAGTTATGTCTAAATCAAATTTTCAAAAAGTCGCTATAGAATTCCTTTATAATTTATAACGTTTTATTTATATTATAAATGGATTTTCAGTATAAATTGAATACTGATTTAATCTGGATGTGAAACGTCGAGTTATAAATACAGATAGGGATATTCTAGAACTGTATGATATTCTATTGTGAATATATACGATAATATTAATTAATATTAAATTTAAATATTTTTAAATATATTAATATTTAAATTGGGTTATTTTTGAGCTTTAAAAATAGCCATTTTTGCAAACAACCTCCGTTTTTGACGAAACTAATTTTGTTGGATTCAGAATATTGAATTATTGTTAAATTTCAATTTTCATGATTTTTGCAGTCAGTGTGTGGTCGTACGGAATTTTAATGTGAAAAATAGTCGATAATTTGACCTTTAAAAATACGCTGTGTGAGCAAACGTACTCAGAATTTGATGAAACAAGTTTCGTTGGGTCCATAATGTCAAACTATAGCTGCATGTTCTTTTTTATGATTTTTGGATATCGCCGTGACCATATGAATTTTTAAAGGACAAATACATATAACGATTGATTAAAATTGGATAAAATAATCAAATAAAAAAAATGTTAAAACTATCCTATATAATTCCCTTACCCATCCTAAACCCTAACCTTATTCCTCTGGTCAATTCTTTTTCCGCTGCTACCAAAAATCCTCCAAGCTCAAACGAGAAAATCAAAAGAAAATCAAAGACAAATCACAAAATCATGAAACAAGTATTTTTGGATTTCTCAAATGATTCGCTTAGCTCCTGTACCAATTTCAATATGTGCGACACCATCTTGTTCTGTTTGAATACTGGAACGGCGGGTTAGGGTTCGAGATTTTGTGATATATAAAGGATCGATCAGGATTTAAGGGTTGTTTTGGTTTTCAGCGTAGTGTTAGATGTCTTGTGGAGGAGGTTGGGTGGATTTGGTCGCCAAAAGTGTCGTAGGTTTCACTATGGCGAGGTTCTGAGGGCTACGACTGCGACTGTGATGGCGCATCGTTCCTGAGGCAATGTAGCGAGGTGGAGGAGATTCTGTATGGGAGTTGAACGATGGTGAGAGTCTGGTCGGTTGTTGTTGGAATAAGGGACTAGCGGCCTCAATTTGATGTGGCAAGAGTTCTAATACTGAAGCCGTCGTATTTATTTTTGGAAGAAGAAGTAACAGTGTAAAGCAGGTTGGAGTATTTGTCAAGATGGGCCGGGTTGTTAAAGGGGTGAGGCCCGGATATAAATTTTTTTAGGTTTAAATTTAATTTAAATGTATATGAACTTCGTAATATCATAATTATCTCATACATAATCGAAATTCAGTGAAACAAGATCCGTTAGGATCGTATGGACAACGGCTACACAATGGAACTGACTGGAAGTGAAATGGAGCTCGTTACAATTTGTAGCGAATTAAATTGTCTGTCTGAATCAAAGATAGTTAATCCTTATTTAACGATGACCATCCAATGTGAATAAAACTCAATCCAATGTGAGTAAAACTCACTAACGCTATTCAATTTATATTTTTATAAAATATAATCTAGTAATGATAAATGATGATTGATTGTTGTGTGTTGATTGTTTGTTTGAATTGCTGAATGATTGGTTGAAATTTCAGATAACGATATATACACATATCGTTAAACAAACATTGAATCTGTTTATCATAATATGTCATATCGAAATGAAATTAATGTGAATTATATATTGTATAACATTTGTGGATGCAGGGAAATAGGTTGGAGGGATCTAACTGGATACCTCAATATTTATAACTATTTGTTTTCATATATTATGATATATGATGTGATATATAATCTATTGTTGATTATGTGTTTTTGAATGATATCGATCATTGTTATTTGGTATTTTAAATATCATATAATGTACTGCAATTTAAAAGGGAATTTTCAATGTGTATATTGAAAATAAAAATATATTTATATAAAATCAAATGATTTTATAAAAAGGAATTCCAAAATAGAATTATATAAAAGGAATATTTATCTAGGAAATAAATAGAATTACATAAAGGAAATATTAGGAAAACAAATAGAATAAAAAGGAAAATTGTCAGGATATAAAAGAAATGGAAAAGATTTATTTAAAGTGGAATTAAATAGAAATCTGTTTTAACAAATAGATTGGGAAGATTAATTTATAAATATGTTTTATAAACTAAGCAAATTATTTTATCACTGGATAAATTGGATATATAAGTCTGAACTTATATAGAGGAGTAGAAAATCAGTTTTAACACCGATATGTGAAGTAGAATGTGAATAAAATATTTATAAAGGGAATTATAATTAAGATTTAGTTGTTAGAAATAAAAAGGAGATTTCGTATGAATAATTCTATAAATAGAAGTATAAATAGAATTTGGAAATGGATTATAATCTTAAAATACAAAATCAATTGAATTAAAATAATTATTATTCACATTCGATGTGAATAATGGATTAAAATAATTATTATTTTTAAAGTAAAACATTTATAAGGGAAATTGGGTTTTGAAATAGGAATTTAGATGGGAATTTGAATAAGATAGGAAAAGGATTTAATCGAATATTAGTTAATCGAAAGGAGTTAATCGAATATAGTTTATTCGAAAGGAGTCAATCGAATATAGTTTATTCGAAAGGAGTTAATCAAATATAGTGTTGGATCTAGATTAACCCTAGAGGGGGGTGAATAGGGTTATTGATTTTCGCGAGATATTGAAATATTCACAGACAACAGAATATAGCAGAAATAGAAATGCAAAAAGTAAATCACACAATATATACCCAGCTTTGGCAAAATCCTGCCTACAGCTGCATTCCTAAGGTTTCTACTTGGTGTTAATAACAGATCCCGCTTACAAACCCTATAAACTCGCGAACTCCTCGCTCCTGTCCTAACCCTACGCTCAAAACCCTAGACTGATATAATCCCCTAGATCAGATTTCCCCTGATTACGACCCTGTAACCAGTAACTCTAGTTTTTACAGACTATAGTAAACTGCCAGCTAAACACTAACTGGATTCTTCCTAGATTTTACAGAATCTAGAACTGATCGATCGATTACAGATGGTATTTAAAAAAAACAAAGCAAAAAGGAAATTAAAAACAAATAAAACCTATTTTGTAAAAAGAATAAATCTCCCTTTAATCTTCAAATTTGGCTGGCCCTTTCACAAGTGTGTTGCACCACTTCTTTTCTATGACCCAATCACCTCCCTTTCTTTTGTGGAAATAAAAATGGTGGCGATGGAAAATCCAAAACTAGGGCTTCTGATCATTCTCCCAAATTGATTCGATGGCTTCTGGAATTTATGAAACTGATGCTTAAGGTTTTGTGGATATGTGATTCTTCACTTTGGCTGACTTTAATTTGAGAAATCGTTAATCGAAACGCAATAAAGAAATTGTAAGTCCTCTGAAAATTTAATCTTGAATTTGTATAGTTTTGTTTTGATGCTCCAATATCTTCTTCTCTCAATCCAACAAATCTGTAAGTTCCTCTGAAATTTCGTTCGAGTGCTTGAATTAATTTCTGTGTTGTTGGATAATTTTGCCAGTGATGAATTGGTAGTAAATATAGGGTAATACGAACCCTAAAAACATTCTCCGATTTCTCTAATTGGCTTGGTCTGATTTTCTTGATTGTTACGTGATTGAATACCCATGAATGTTGATGAATTTAGACGTGTTCTTGTCCCTTTCTATGAATCCGGACTTTTATGATTTCATGAATTTTCTTGAAATGATTCTTGCAAAAATACTGGAATTGCTTATGTGTGATTTTTGCCTTAACTAATACATTCCCAAACCTTTGCCAATAAAATGTCCTCGTTGTTTCTTTAATTGTTTTAATGACCTTGATTGCTTGTCAATCAGAAATGTTGGCATACTTGAATTGATTTAAAACTGCCCATTTTGAAAAAATGATTTCAGGAAAAAAAATGTCATTGCCAAAATTACTTTCCCAAAATCTAGAAACAAACATGAATGATAATATGGCCCCAAAACAAAATGCCGTGAATTTGCATGATAAATTTCTTGTCGTGTTTGACACATTTTATTTCTGGAAATAAAGCTTTTATGGCATCTTGCCGAAAATGTCATGAGAGATTCCTGATGAAAATATTCCTAAACATTTTGTGATTTCTTGGATTGAATTATAACTTGAATTCTCTGTTGTAATTCAGCTCTCGAATTGATTCTCCGTAATAAATCATTCGCTAAATTTTTGCGCAAAAAATAATTAATTCTGGAAACTGTTTTGGCCAAATGCCCTAAAATACATAAAGCTGTTGCTTTTACTTGAACCAGCACCTACTGTTTGGGCAACTAGTTTTGGCATATACTTTGTGTTCTGCTTTTATCACCATGCTGGCTCCTCTTTGTTGTTTACATGCCATGTCTTTCTGATTTGGGCATTTACAAACTCCCTGCTGCACCATACATATGAAACTATTTCCACGTGCTCGGCCACGTTTTAAGTTTGAGCAAATTTGTCCACTTTGGCAACTTCACTTAGGCTCTCCACGTTACTTTGATGTTGAACCATATGTGTTTGGACTGCCTATGCACTGTTGAGCCTTGTTTGTTGTTGTTTAAGCACATGTAAACAAATTATACTTGTGCACTATCTTGTTAGGTATGTGTAGATCCAGAACACTTCATATGTATATTGATGCCTCGGCCATGAATGCAACATATACACTTGAGCTTGATCATGTACATTGCTTCTTTATCATCACTTGTACATGCTCCATGCATGTAATCAGACTGAATCACCATGCATTTTTAAACCGCACCTTTTGACTTTGCTCGAAACAATTTTGAATGTTCCATTTATATTGTTCTTAATCAAGTATTTGTGAACTTGCACAGATTTTGCTGAGACTTGAACTGTATGTGTGGCCACTGACTTTGAAAACACAATTAGCTATACATGTCACTATGTGTTGTACATTTCACCATGTGCATTTGTTTATGTTGGGGTGAAATGTTTTACATTTCCTGTGTTATGTTGAATCATGTTTTGAACCATGTCGTGATGTATTTGAACAATGAGCTGGCTTGACCACTTTGGCTATATGTTTGTATTCATTTGCTCTATTTCACTGCTATGCTGAACATGTTGTTGACCTATATGTATACATATATGTATATGTAGATGTATGTGTGTAAATATATGTGTCTGTTCGAATATATATTAGCACACCGTTACAATGTGTTGTGGTTGTTCAAAACAACTGGTTCTGATCAGCAAACCTGTGTAGGGTGTTGAGGCTGATTAGTGAGCACTAGAAATATATACATATCAGATCAAGTCATGAAAAATGATGAGAAACACACCAAAATTCTAAGGCAAACAAATTTTAAAATAAAAAATTTATCTGCTAGAATTTCAAAATATTTCTATTCATTCTAGATACTGTGTGTGTGTTTCTGTATATGATAGGTATGAAGATGAAGACTGGACTGACTGTGCAGTGAAGACTGAAGACAGAAGGCAGTGTAGTGTCAGTGAATGTAAATGTAATAGTAAATGTATTTATAGATGAAAAATGTACAACTAAGTGTTGAGTGTTGTAGTGAGGAGTTATGTACTGAAATGTCTTGGAATGAAAATTAACAGTGAAGTGTTCAAATAGTGAAGTTTATAAATTTGTACTGTTTTGACTTGTTGAAATAAAATATTATATTTAATAAAATACTGTTTGAATATTTAATTCTTGTCCAGTAGTAGTTGTATTTTATATAAATATAAATATTAAATTTGTGTCATTGATATAGAATAACAGTACAGTAACAAACACACTTAAAAAAAATATTTATTTGGTTGTTATCATAAAACAAAAATCATATAATTGTGTATACAACTACGTCATATACAACAATCTCCCCATTTTGATGATGAAAAACAAATAAAAGATTTTGAGCACCAAAATGTGTTTGACAGAGAATATTAAACTCCCCCTATTTACTAGCTCTCCCTACAACAGACAATTACCCCTATAAATGTGCATGAGTGAAATGAATGAATATTAAATTATCAAAAATAAAAATATTTATAAAATATTCACTCACAAATCAAAATCTCAACCCATTCTCCCCTTTTTGTTATCATCAAAAGGATTCAGAATTTTAAAATATAGATGAATAAAGACTAAAAATATAATATCAGCTTAAAAGGAAGAACGGTCATCATAAATTTCAATCAGCCAAACAAAAATCATAATATTTTAAGAATTAGTGGCATATTTCACATTGTAGAGAATGACGATTTACGATGAAGTCTATATAAAATGGGGAGAGTTATAAAAATATGAATATTTTCCAATAAAAATCTATAACTTGAAGCATAAAACAGTGATGGATTTGGACTATAATTAATAATTCAATTTAAGTGATAAAAACGTATAATCTCAAATCCCAATAGCTATCAATCAACAAATCATAATACGCCATAAAATATTAACACGTTTCACAGATTAGAAAATGGATTGATCGGCTGGTTTTTAAAGACCAAGGAGAATTTCATATTTATTTCAAATTATAGCACATTATTTCCTTTTTCACCTTATTTTATTTAAGAGCACACTGATCACGCATAACCAAAGCTTGTATTTTTAAATGAGGTCAGTCAAAACTTAAATTATAAGTTGTCTCCTAACCATGCATGACCAGAGCTTGGATTTTTAAATGAGATTAGAGACACACTTATATTTATTAATTATGTATATTTATCATTTCAACTTTAAAAGGAAAAACTCCTCAGTATATAAAACCGAAAATGGATGATAGAAATGCGGTAGGTATAGAAATGGTCTGTGAATTTTTTTTCTAAATTAATTATATTATGAAATATGCTCGACTGTACCAGGATCATTGAAAATTTTCAATTATCACTAATTCTGAATAATAACATAGTCTAATTTCTATCACAAATATGTTCACTATTCATTCAAGATGATTTTTTTTTAAAAAAAAATATTAAACTCTCCACACTATTATAAAATCACAATGGATGGTAGAAAGATGAAAGATAATGAAGATGGTCGTGAAATAATTGCCAATTCAAAGATATTATAATAAATGTTCAAGCATCATGAAAAATCTAAATAAAAATTTCCTCTTGTTGTGAAATATACTGCAGTCACGATTCATCACAATTTCAAAATCTGATAATAATTTTGATGAATTATAAATACAGTTCAATTTGGATATTTATTTCAATTTCTGAATGAATAATCAATAAATAATTTTAAAATTGAAAATCAATTACAAGAGGGATATGAAGATCTATACATGCCAAGAGGGATAAATTTGTACAAGGCAAGAAGATTGTGTGGATCTATAAAAGGTAAAGATTAGAATCTAAGTACAGATGAGTGAGACAAATATAAGGCCTTTCTGATACCACTTGGTGTCCCTATTAATGAGGATTGTAAAAGACACCGGAGACAAACCAGGATATCACAGACAAACAGAATTCAATCATAAGGTCCAAGCAGACAAGACAAGCAAAGTAATTTTAGCAGCAGTCAATTTTAATCAAAACAAGTAGTCATCTAAAATCATTTTCAAAAGAAGTATCAGAGCAGCACAGAAACCAATAACACAACAGACTTGTTAGAAAATGTTACTAATGGTCACAAAATATATTCCATGATCCAAGATTATAAAATTTATTTTATTTTAAATCATTTGAGGAAAATTGAAAAATCAGGATTCAATGAATCAATTACACCAAATTATCAATTTTAGATCCAAGATATGTGCGTGACTCAATAAATCAACAATTTCAAATGATTTTAAATAAACAGTTATTCAACTTCAATCATCATGAAATAGCAGTGAGTTTTAATGATCATTTTTCAAAAGATTTTTTCACACATTTTTCTGACAAGTACAAGAGCAAATTCAGATCATTTACATCAAGTGTGAGAGATACTCATGATACAAAAAAAATATTTATTTGAGATCACTTGAACAAATGTAAATCATGAGATACAATGAATCAGTCACATAGGATTAATAATTTCAGATCTGAGAGGTGTGTGAGATTCAAAATATCAGAAATTTCAAATGATCTCAAACAAAAAAATCTAAGCCAAATAATCATGGATAACAGTGAATTTCAAAATGCAAATAATGAGTCTCAAGACAGTTCAAAAAAAATTTCAACCCAATCTGAAAATCAATGAAATTATCACAACTGAGAAGTAGCAGTGTGCTGTAATGAGTATATTATTTCAAGCTTTTCTAAAATGAATTATAAGAACCTTAGAACATCAGAGACGTGTGAAATTTCAACTGTTTTTCAGACCTTCAAAAAAATTTAGAATTCATATTAATAGTGTTCAAGATATAACAAGAATACGTCAACACTGTTAGGAATTCAGAAAAAACAGAAAATGAACTTCAAAACAATTGCAGATATTTACAAGATTAAACTCAAGATCTGGAATTGATTAAAACATCAGTGTTTTATTCTAATGAAGCGAATTTCCAGAAAAATACGAATTCTACAATTTGAAGTTAAGGAAGCCCAAGAAGTTACAAAGGTATGACAGTGACAAATCAAACAAAAAAATAAACAGGAGGGACAGAAGAAGAAATAAACAAAGAAAATAAAGGAAAGAATATTTACAAAGATGAGTTCAGGGATCATACCTGAAATTGATGTGAACCAGAATCTCTGACTCAAACAGACTTGGCTAAGGAACCGTGGATGATACAGAAATATAGACCAATCTGATTACAATTCTCTTTTTGCTCAGTAGTTTCTCGGCCTCCTCTGGTACATAACAGTTTGAATGATCGAGTGGTCTGACAAAGTTTGTAAAACCACTCTCAGTTATATTTGTATGTTTTGGTACCCAAACTTGTTTGTATAACAAAACATCAGAATTTACAAAAATGCCTTTAGGGACCCAAATCTGTTTGAATTTTGACGAATTCATTTTATTTCTTTTTGGGGTCCAAGAATGATTAAATGGTTTGTTATAAAACAAACTCTTATTTCGTTTATGATTCAAAAAATCTTTTGAATTGCCAGAGTTTAAAATTTCAAAACAGTCTTTTCCAAAACAATTTGAAGAGCTTTCAAAATCGTTCGAATTCATTCTATCAAAACGATTGATATTCCCAAAGCCAGGTCCACTTTTATTTCTCAATGAAAATTAATTGTTCAACAACATATTTAAAGATTTTTCATCGTTTGAAAATTTAGCCAATGTTGTTTCGAGTTGTTGAATTTTAGATTTAAGATCACAGCTTTCTTTCACTAAATATGAACAATGGTTTCTAGTGATCTTACTCTTTTCAAAATCAGTTTTCAAAACTAAATTTTCATCATTAAGAGATCTAATTTTGGTTTGGGACTCAGCAATCTCAGATTCAAAATGTTTTTTTTCAAACTCAAATTTCTTGGATTTTTCAATCTCGTTTTCATGTTCTCTCAAAATCAAATCAGATTCAACAAATTTTTCTTTTCAGCAATTTCAAATTTAGAATTTATACCAGTCTTAAAAATTTCAAATTCCTTTTGTAGAAAATTATTCAAACTCGATAACTCAATCTTGTTTACTTTTAAGATCATAATTTCCTTTTCAAACTTTTGAATGTATTTATTGAGATGGACAAGATTGGTTTCCAATTTCAAACAATTTTTGCAATCTGAATTTGAAGAATTTTTAAAATATTCAAGCTGTGATTCCAAATCATCAATTTTGTTGGTCAATTCAGAATTCTTAGATTTTAGAGATTTGTTTTTAGATTTGAGTTTATCAATAGATTTAGTTATATTAACACACATATAAACCAAATCTTCGTATGAGAAATTTTTAGCTTCAGCATCTGTTGATTCTCCATCGTTTGATCTATCTGTTTCACCTTTTAAGCATAGATCTGAATCTGAGTTGACATTCCAGGGTTTTGAGCAACTCCTGTCAATTTGTCCATATTTTGTATTGAGAGTATTCCAGATTTCCTGTGTAGTCAAACAATGAGAGATAAGTTTAAATTAATCAATACTGAGACAAGAATAAATAATGTCCATAGCACGAGTATTGATAACAATATTCCTTTTATCTGACAAATCTACTCCATTAATAATAGTATTCCAATATCTAATATGAACAGATTTTATATAAATTTTCATCTTTATTTTCTAATTTAAAAAATCTGTTCCATTGAAAATTGTTGGAATATTACTGGACCGACTCTCACTAGGCTGACAACTAGGATGACCCATGACTCTTGAGTTAAAGAAAATACCTGCTCCGATACCACTTGTTGGATCTAGATTAACCCTAAAGGGGGTGAATAGGGTTTATTGATTTTCGCGAGATATTAAAATATTCATAGACCACAGAACATAGCATAAATAGAAATGCAGAAAGTAAATCACACATGATATACCCAGCTTCAGTAAAATCCAGCCTACTGCTGCATTCCTAAGGTTTCTACTAGGTGTTAATAACAGATCCCGCTTACAGACCCTGTAAACTCGTGAACTCCTTGCTCCTATCCTAACCCTACGCTCAAAACCCTAGACTGATCTAATCCCCTAGATCAGATTTCCCCTGATTACGACCCCGTAACCAGTAACCCTAGTTTTTACAAACTCTAGTAAACTGCCAGCTAAACCCTAACTGGATTCTCCTTAGATTTTACAGACTCTAGTACTGATGGATCGATTACAGATGGAATTTTAAAAAAAAAAGCAAAAAGAAAATTAAAAACAAATAAACCCTAGTTTTTAAAAAGAATAAATCTCCCTTTAATCTTCAAATTTGGCTGGCCCTTTCATAAGTGTGTTGCACCACTTCTTTTCTATGACCCGATGTAACGACCCAGTTTTTTCTAGTATATTAATTTTTAATATTTGATATTGTTTTAAATATTTAGTTGATAATATAAATGAATTTTTATATTTAAGTTATCGATTTAAAAATCAATTTCGATTTAATATCAAATATACTAAATTATCGTAATGCGAAATATAATTGAATTCAAAGTTATAAACTGAATTGAAAACAATTCAGATGATCAATACGAAATTCTATTTGAATTAGAATAATAATATTAATTTATTATCGTGGAATTCATTGTTTTGAATTTAATTTATATCGGTTTTAAATAATATCCTCTCCATACGATCGAATGAGGCTGTGAAATCTGTCTGAGTGTGTTCTGAATAGTGGTTAGACCCTAGAAAAATCAGTTGTTAAGTCTCAATTGGGGTTCAGAACCCCGAAATACACTATTTTAAAATTTAAATGGATAAGAACAAAATAAATCAGAAATTAATACACATCACCATCAGCCGACCTATATTCTATAGTTACCCTGTTACCTATTACTTGCGTATGAAAGGTTCTCGGTTATAAAATGCGATGGCTTGTTCCTCAAATTTATTTTTACAGAGATAGAAAGCTTCAACAAGTTTATATTAAAATGGTCCATCCTTAATCATATAATTCGCTCCTCACAAACATAAACAGATCCTCATTTCATTTAATCTAGCAAAATTCCCAAATTGACCTGTCCTATTCCATATTCCAATATAAAACCCAAAATCAAAATCAGGAATCTATTCAGAAATCACGAGTTGTGATATAGGTATTCACGAGTGAGATTTGAAGGCTCGACTTCACTGAGATCGACATCATTTGGAGGCGCAAGGTGATTTATGCAAGATTTGTTGCACGCGATTTGATTCTGGTGGAGGTTCGACTGTATACTCATGGACCCACGTCGATGCGACGAGCTCTGAAGGTTTGTAGGAGGATCGTATTCGAGAATAGGGTGATTTACGCACATATTCATGATGCTTTGGAAGGACTCGATCACCAAACAGCTCATCCGTATAGGTGGATCTTCGAAGTGAGGGACGGATTTGCGATGAACGAAGCAAGCAGTCGCGATTTCTTATGTGAACTCGAGATTTATGTTTTTAATGCAGACTCATGAGAACTCGAGTGAAGGGAATTGACAAGCTATGGCATTGATTAAAACGGGAGGGGAGTATACGATCAGCGTATTGAAATGTGTGAGAAGTATGCGCAAGTTTTGAAATGAAGAAAAGATACTATGTTGAGGTGTTTGGGGAAATTGGAGCTCAGACTTGGTTGGAATGAAGAAGCCGACTTTGGTAGCGTTACTAGGGCATGATCTTTGATTAGAGAAGGATTAGATGAGGAATTAAGCGATGGGTGTTCAGAAGTCATGTAGTCTGAATTTGGAGAAAAGGATTTTTACAATGGATTAAGGTAATTTCATGTTTAACTTACTAATTAAAAAAAAGAAATGGATTAAGTAATTAGATTTGCTAATTGTTTCTTTAAGTTAACGTTAAATACATATATGATTAAATGTTTAAAAATATGTTTTATACGAGGTCCGATTGGGGATAAACAAGTCACAATGTGGTTGTAGCTGCAAAATGAATGAGTTGGAGTTAGCAAGGATTTGAAATCTAGTCGAATATGGTTTGACTTAATTCCAAAAGGGACTGGAATGGATCACAAATAAAAGGAGTCGATATTTGGAATTTTAACTGGGTGTTCAGCAAAAATAAAATCAGGTGAGTAAATCTCACTCACATTTTATTTAGAATTATTTTGTTAGTTAAAATAATTGTTTGTTGGTTGTTTGCATGCGTTGAAATATTTTTGGTGCTTACTAAATATACTAGTTATTTAGGATTGGTGTTTGTGGCTATTATTATATATATATTGGTGGTTGGATTCCCGATGTATCATTAGCAGATGCCCACGGTATCATTAGCGGATGACCCTATACACCCCACGCTATGATAGTGGATGCCCTTCTATACCGCGACATCCTTTCTCGAAGCAGGATGGGTATTATTTATGTTGGCTAACGTCCGTGGATGCAGGAAAACAGGTTGGAGGGATCCAACTGGATTCCTCAAAAATATTATTATTTGTTTGTTTCATATATATTATCTTATATGATGTGTTAGAAAAACCAGTGATTTGATAATTTGGTATTTTGGATGTTTGAAATATCACTGGGCCTAAAATGTTGATATATAAAAATATCGTGAAAACGATATTTGAGATTTAAATGGAAAATTCTATTTTTCTAAAAAATAGAATTTGGAATTCGAAATGGACTAAAAATATTAACTTATTTTGAATGAATAAAACAAGTATTGAAATTTATAAACGATGTTTATAAATTAAAAATCAGGGAATTGAAGTAAATTTATAAACGGTGTTTATAAATAAAATGGAATGATCTTCATTGGAAAATCTAGAACTGAAGTGAATTTATAAACGATGTTTACAAATGAAGTATCATTTGGATAATTTGGAAAATATAAATTGAAAGGTGAATTTAAAAAGGGAATTGAAATTAGTTTAAAAAAAGAAACGATAAATCTATTCTGATATTCAGAATGTAAAGTGAATTAAAATAAATCCATATGGATTTATGATTTAAATTCGATTAGATCGATTTTATTTAAATAAAATATTTTCAGAAGAAAATATTAGGATTTCATTTAATAGAAGTTTAAAGTTAAATATGAAAATAGATTCTATATTTATATAGAAAAGTTATAATAAATAAAATATTCCAAAATAAGGTTTGGTTTTCAAACAGATTCTGAAATGAAATTTGTTTTATTTTATAAAACAAGGAAGTTGGATTTATAAATGATTTTATAAATCTAGTGAAATAAATTATCATTAGATAATTTAGAGGTTTAAATTCAAGTATGAATTTGAAAAGTAGAATTTGAAATGGAATCGAAATGGAAACTTGTTTTCATAAAACAAGAAAGTTAAACTTTTAAACAACGTTCATAAATTAAGGAAAATAAGTGATCATTTGATGACTTAGAAATTTAAATTCAAATATAAATTTAACCATGAATTGGAAATCGTTTCAGAAAGGGAGCAACGGGCTTTATTTCGATATTCGGAATATAAACTGAATTAAGTCAAATCCAAAGGATTTAAATTGGAATTCGATTATATCGAATTTTATAAATAATTTATTTATAAAAGGAAATGGAATTTAATAGCAAATTGAGTTATAAACAAATTTATAACCAAGTAATGAAAAATCGACGATTTGAGATAATCGGAAATATTAAGTTGGATTTGGGAAACTGGTTTAATCTATATTTAAAAATATATTAGAATGGAGTAGAAATTTATTTATAAACGAAGTTTAAACTTTTATATTAAAATATGATTAAAACGAACTCGCCGCAGCGTGGCAGTTCATAAATTGGCGTTCCGAACTTTAATTGAGTATATATAACTCAAATTAAGTTGGAATTCTTTGAAACAAGAATCGTCAGGACTGGTTGAATAATATTTTTCTAATGAAAGAGAAAAATCTGGATTACGTCTGATAGATTTTGAGTTATGTCAAAAAATTTCAGAAAAGCAGCGCCAAAATCGTTTAAAAACCATAATGGTTTATATAAATAAATATAAGGATTTGTTAACAAATAAAATCTGAATTTCCATTTGAAAAATCTAGACTTCAGTTATAAAATAAATATGAACTCGAGTGGAGTAAATAGATTGATTTTTGAAGCAAAATCAGTTATTTATTTTTGAATAGAATTAACTAAGTGGAAGAATAATTTGTTAATCAAATTTTATATCGAGATATTTCTTTTGATAAGTAAATGAGACTTGTGAATTTCATATTCGAAATCGATTATGAAACCTGAAATGAAAAATGGGATTCAATTGATTTATAAGTAGACTAAAATACATACGAAGATGATACGTTAGAATAACAAGTGAAATAGGCTAAGAAGCTAATTAAAGAATAAATGGGCGAAAATGAATTCAAATGATTGGATTGCGTTGAACTGAATTGAAAACAGGTGAACATGTGTTAAACAGGTATGGAATAAAGAGAATGAAGTGTATAAATTTAGTGCCCGACAATAAGGTACATGTTTAAATTCCATATGAGGTTTTATGTGCCGAATCGGCAGGCCACTTGGCTTTTTGACTTTCTTTTTGAATGGAAAGGGCATAGAGAGGAGAGTTGAGGTTTGAACTATCGACCGGTACAAAGGAGGTTATGGCGAAATTTTCCGAAAATTTCGCCATGTTAGAATATTTTTAAGAAAATTTGATAGTTAGAAATCATTGTATCGATATATATAGAATTCGGTAAGGAAATGAACTTAAAAATAGTATTATAAACAAAAAGAAAATCTAAAATTAAATTTGGTAAAAATAGAAAGAGAAGCGTATACGTGTTTTAAAAATGAATAATGGTTTTTATGATGTTGATTATTCGAGGTAAGTGGTCTTGTCCGTTTTGAAGTTAAGGATGATTTCAGTCAAGGTCTGAGAGGGAGTTATAACCCAACTTGATTGATTTCATTTTTAACCATTGAATAGCCAGATCCAGTCTCGAAGAGAAATGTTTGAATAAGAGTTTAGTTGAATGCAATGTTTTGGGTTGTTGTAACGATGCTTTATACAACATTCGTTTTAACCTAATAAGTGGAATTTTGCAAATATAATAATAAATATTTCCTAAGACTACAAATGAATGGTCGTGAAAGAGACAAGTAAGTGGACTGTTCTCCAATTATAAATAGAAGATATTTTCTAAGTATAGAAAATAAAAGAAGGCGATATATGGAAATGTTTTCCAAATAGCGTACTAGGTCAAGATGATTATCGAAAATATCGTGTTAACAAATATGGATAAGGAAATGGAGAAGTGTTTTAATTAATGAAATATTAATTAAAAGGCCTAGTGATTTATTTGTTGCTTTGAATGTTTGTTTTCTTCGATAGTTAAATAACCGATTATTGAAGGGTTTGCCAATATCGTCGTTAATATGGAGAGACCGATTGGATTATTATCCGAGAACCACTCCGTATTGGCAGTAGTGTTGCGAATCAGAATATGTGAAGATAATCGAAGACGGAGTAAAGTGCAAGGGCTTTTTCTATTAATGGAAATTATGCCTTTGGTTTCGTTCAATCCCAGAACGAACGTATATGGACGAATGTCTGACAGAGTATTTCCAATGATCGCATCTGTTGGTCTGTATAGATATATATAGTGGCAGAGAATTTATTCTCTTAGTATAATATCCAGAATATATTTGTGCAAATCAATTAATGATTTACGGATCTGACAATGTGGCATTCAAAGTGATTGTGTTATCAATGAATGATAAGAAATCATAGTCTCAGGCCTCAACAACCGGGAAATGACAAAAATCGGGCAGGCAGCATGGCTATGTGGGTCGCTCCCATTTGGATGTATAAACATATCTAGAGAAATTCATTTTACTTCTTTAATCTATCAATGCTGTCCCTTTTCGGGAAATGGTTGCTGATACCAACCATTAGTGATATACATTCGATACACTCAAGCGCAATGAGTGGTCGGTCATGTGTGGGCTGGGTTGCAAGATGTTCTTGTTGAACCCAGCGTATTCCCCTCTAGAGATACACTATCGGCAGGTGGTTCCATACTTTCTCACAGTCGGAATCCATCTCCAATAAGCACCTTGCGGTTTCTGATTTTATATTATATATGGAACGTGAGATGCAAGCGTTCTGCTAGATTGTTATTTAATTAATTTAGACACTATTATAATATCACTAGATTTTCGTATCAAAGTGTTTTGGGTTATAGTAAGGTAAATACCGTCCATCTATTACTTATACTGGATAGCAGGAATCAAAACATGTTTCTGTTGTGACATCTGTCCTTTTCATCGCTATGCCCTTTTTCCGTAAAACCAACTATATTAGATGGCTCCTTCGCTACATCGTCATTCCATATCCCTAAAACCGCACCTTCACAAACACCATTCTCACCGACTAGAATTCCCAACCATCCCACTATCACCTGCTCTATTCCCCAATTTTTGGATATCGTTGCAGGCGTCCACCATCATCAATTTCCTGCTCCATCCTCTAATTTTTTGTTACCGTTCCAGGCGTCTATTTTGTTTGTCAACCATCATCAAAAAAACCAAATTTTTGACATAGTTGCAACCGTTGATTTTGTTCGCCCACTGTCGTCAACAAAATTTTCAGAAACCAGTGTCTTCTAGGTTTGTAATTTCCCCTTTTGTAATTCATTTCGGCTTATCATAATTCATTACCTCTAGATATATGTTTTGGACAGTTTAAATCCAATGATTGTCAAAAGTGGTAGTTATTACGAAGTTAATGTCGTTTCTTTTGATTTTTTACTTTAAAAAAACCATCACGCAATTTGTTATTTAAATTTCTTTGCAGCCGAACTACATTGACCGATTATCAGTGATTAAGGACAGAAAAAAGGGCGACAAATTGTCCTTAACTCAAGGCCTTCTGTCGATTAGTCTACAGTTCAACTAGAATTATTCTTCTATGAATTTTTGTTTGATACTCTCCAACCTTCAAATATGCAGAGATGCAGAAATGGAAGGGATAATATCTTTAGATGCTTTGGAGATCTATTTGGTGCGTTTGCTGTAGGAAATCCTTTCGGTGGAAGTATGGTTTCTAATATTTTAGGTGGAAGGGATCATTTTTATGACCCTTTCTTCACTTAACCTTTTGGAGGGGTTGATAGGCTCTAACATGTTTGGGGGACTAGCATGTTTGGGTCAAACAGAGGTGGTTTCTTTGGAGAAAATGTCAATCCTATCGAAAATCAGTCTCTGTTCCACCTACTACATCTAGAGGACTAATCATTCTAGAAATATCTTCACATGGTGAGGAAGGGGATGAGGTCGAGAATAACGGAGCTGTAGAAAAGAGGGAGAAATGAAGAAAGAATTCTCTTTCTAGAAAGGAACCATATATCTAGGATCCTTATGATGAAATTGATGAGAGTAGGAACAGAAGCGTACAATTAACAAGTGAGAGGGCTAATTGGATGTAGCCTCAGTCCAGAACCTTTAGCTACCAAGGCTCAGTTGTGACCTATGGTGGAATTAATGGAGCCAATCAAATAGCATGCACAATGAGGAAGACGGGTGGTGATGGAGTTGTTTTTTAGGACAACAACAAAGCTAATTCCATTACTGGTAAAGCTATGCATAAGATCTCAAGGGGTATTTATGACAAGGGCCACACTCACAGGAGAACTCAATTCAGATTGAAGAGTCAATTCTTTGCAAACATTGCACAACTTGGATGAAGATGTGATAGGCTGGTTTAATGAAAAATAGGCAAGTAAAGACAGGATAATAAAGCTGGGTACAACCCAAGTTGTGAGATGTTTAACAGTGGCAATGACAGTGGTGATGGCACGCTAGGCAATAAGGCAGAAAGGGGTTGGGTGTTGCTCAGTCTCGAACCCATAGGCATGGCAATGCTTAGTGAGTATCTAATTAAGATTTAGCTATTTACTTTAATATACAATATATTGAAGTTTCTTCTGCTCTAATTGGCTTTTGTTGTATGCTTCTCATTTTGACATAGAAAATATATGCTCTTTTATTAACTTCTGCAAGTAATTCTGGCTATAGGTTTATGCGCTATTCTTATTTTAAAACCTTACAATAGTCCACAGTATTTTAATATCACCCATATATAACTTCAACTCAGCTTTATTTTGCTGCGGGTAGTTTGACCTGGCCTTATTGCTAAACTGCATTACGAGTTGCGAACAACTCAAGTTCTTTATGTTACCCTTTTATCTTCCACACATGCGTATCATGTACATAAATATAGGGGACCATGTGTTTAATTTCAACCAATTTTATTCCCATCCAACGGGTGGTTACCTGAAACAAACAGTGATAAATCAAGATTTTGGAAGACTGATTTTTTTTCTTCTATGCATACATCACTGCTACTATTTATGACTTAGCTATTTTTCTATTTTGCAATTCATTTCAGGTAAACTTGAATCATAGAAATTTTAAATCAAATGAGCTTTCGTTGTGATATTCATGAATTCAGTTATGTGCTTCTGTTGTAGTATTTTAAGTTTTATAAAATTTAGAAAGAATTCTTTGCCTCTTGGCTACTATTATTTACTTTCGAACCATTTTTATTGACTGAAAACAAGTAGGAAGTCAACGATATGTTTTAAATTAACAAACGCTTTCTTTGATACTGACCAAGACTGTGGAAGACGACTATTAGGATTTTTTTCCTAAATCTTTTGAACTGAAATTAATGATTATAAAAATAGTTTATCAGCAATTATTTTATAACTCCCATTTGTAGTACGATTCTCATCTTTTTTTTCTTTTCCTGCTTACAAAACACGTTTACTGATATGAATGTATAACTATATTACATTTTTGGATCTGTAGCGCGAGTAAATTATAAACAGGTTAGAGTATTTAAATAGGATATATAACCATGTTACATACTAAATGCTATCTTATTTAGGAAATCAATTTGGATGAAAGTGTATGCGGAAGAACAATGACTTAAAACCCCTACAAAGGTACTTACTCTTTGTCAGTTTTCCTCTGAACCTGTTCTTACTCAGTTTTATCGTACTGTATTTACTTTTCAGCACTGTTTATGCACTAATTTTCATTAAATTGTTTTTTTATTTCAGTTGTTATTGCCTTCTACCATGTTTTCACCTTACTGGCTATTGGTAACCATTCGATGTCTACATTAGTGGTCTCCGTCCATTTGTCAAACCACAAATATGGCCAATCCAGAAACTAAGATTTTCTAAGGTTTGCGATTTGCTGCAGTTATTTGTTATTAAAATCTGGGATTCTTTACAGATTTAAAGGCATGCGGGGTATCATGTGCTATTCAAAATATTTTTTTTGACCTTTTATTGTTGCCCTGTTAGGTCATGTATGTTTTTTAAGCGGCAGTTTGTAGGATTTGTTGAAATTTCAATTTCTGCACGATTGTTTAATGTTATCAAAAAATTTACATTCAGAAATATATTTATATTATTCAGTAATTTTTAATTTTAGATGAAAATTATTTAATAGTGGTATTATATATTCAGTTTCTAATCATCTGTCTAACTTCTAATTAGCTTTTCAATTTCTCATTGTTCCTTTCGGGTTCGTCGTAGGCTGATATTGTTTTGACATTTAATTTATAGAATTAGCAACAAAATGAATGTTGATAATAGGAAAAGCATATCCCTTGTGATTAAAATTACATATTTTCTTGCTACATGATTTTTTATCACCTCACAACACTTACAATGTTTTCCACATATAAATGGTATTATACTTTGTACTTTGTTTTGAAAAACAATTCATAACTTCTTTACTATTTTATAAACAGTACAAGCGATTGGTATTTATCCTATTACTGAACAATGTTAACAATATTGTTTCATGGTCTACATAGTAACCTAGCACTAGGCTCGTGGATGATGAACTACATTCCATTTCTTCTTCCTATAACCATAGGCTGTATGAAGTATCTTCTTTATGTTTCAACTGTTATGCATCATAGACCAGATCCAAAAAATATATCATGCTGTAGCACTTTCCTAAGTATTTTATGTTACAAAATTATATTTTGCTTGATTCTAACTAATCAAATTTACGTCTTCACTTCACATTGACAATTTAACTAAAGATTATTTTCGTATGCATCTTACTATAAGTTACTTTACACATCATTTCAACTTGATTTCTACACTACCATACCAACTATTTCAGTCTCGATTTTAAGGCAAAAAACTTTCTTTGCCCTATTTTCAAGCATTCAACAACAACTTATTTTTAGAATGTAACTTACTATGTTTAGTTTTTATTTGTCAACTATTATTTCACGATGCCCATTTCACTTCATTTACTTGATTTGTTGATTCCGTTAATTTGTCAACTCTATCAATCTCAAGTTTCAAGTTTCAACCATTACTTTTTCATTGCCTTCATTTTTATCATATGATTAATTCATATGCTTCGATTTATTAGCATATTGACTGCTAAATTACATCGTTTAATTCCTTAGGGAAGTTATTATGATTTTCATCATGTAAGTTTTATCTCTTTTACCTTCTCAGTGGTTACTAAAAATATTTGAATGATTATAAACCAATTACTTGGAAAATCCTTTTCTTATGTTGCTACTTATGGTTTGCTATCATTTTATATATTTAACACGCTGAATATATGCATTAGTTTACGTTCGTTTACAAATTCATTTGTTCAAAAAAATTGAACAATGTTCTAATTTTCCTTTAGTTTTTCTCTATTAGTACTCAAGAAGAGGTACCAAAATCTAGCATATGAAGCTTTCTTGAAGGATACAAGGATTATATTGTGTAAGCTGAGCAGTTTTATATGCTCATCCACTATATCAGAACACAATACGTTTTTCGTAGTTACTATAGACTAATTCATGCCCAAGACATAATAAGAAGAGCGATCATTGTTTGATGAACTGCGACTAAATGCATTTATGCATTTCGAAGTATCATTTGTACTCAGATTTTTTTTTTTTGAAAAATTCTTGTGTTGTTGTTTAAATCGACTTCAATGCATGTTTAATTTCCAAATAAAAGAAGTAGGCATGTTTTATTGTTTCTATACGCAGAAATATTGTGAGCTATTGAAGCAAAAACACATTACGTTCCAGCCAATTTAGCGTAAAAGGTTACAGTACACAATATGAAATTTTACCACAAATTACAAATTGTCAACACTGCTATAAATCTACATAGCTCCTTGAGAATATTTTACATTTTTAGTGGTATTAATATATTAAGTTGTAAAAAATGTGTTTATATATGTGCACCTATCTATAAATTATATATTGTTGTAATAATTTTCATCTTATTAGACCAACAATTAGTCTTATTTATGGCCACTCTAAAGTACTAAAATTATTTATCTCCTGAATAGTGTAACAGAAACATACACACATGCTTATGTATATGTATATGTGTATTTGTATATATATGTGAATACATGTATACAAGTATGTATGTATGCATATGGCTTATTTTTCATTATATTGCATAGTACAGTCATGGTGCACTGGAGTGATAAATAACACACAGTTATTTATTACTGAGGCAGTTGCATATGATCATGTTCTAGCTAAGGAAGTGTTGATCGCATTGGTGTTTGAAGTGCCAATATATGGTTATTTTTATTATGTTTGTTTCTATTATCTAGCATGAAGATAGTTTATAATGCACACTTTGGTACTCAAATCGTTAACTTTCTGGCAAGTTAGTAGTGCTGATCAATTTGAACATTCACTAAATTTTTTTCATTGAACTTAGTTACTTATAATTTAGTCATCAAACCATAACAATTAACTCTGCTAAAATTACATCTTTATTATAAACCAGAATCAGCATGATGTTCCATGATATTTTTAATTTAATTAAGGGAAAAGTATAACTATGTCGGTTACATCACCAAATACTGCATATAAATTATATACAACTAAGTTGCGTTACAGACTGGTGCTCTATTTAATTACTTTTGTTCCATTTGGCCAACAAGTTCCCCAAAATTTCAAATTTGGCACTACATTTTAAATAATTCAGTTTAATAAGTTCGTCCAATCCTATTTTTTATAATACAATGTTTCCAATTCAATATAATTTGCAGATTCAGTTTATAATACTAACTCAGTTGTACTTTGCTTTACGCATGTAAGACAACCAAAATTTATGGCATGCCAATTCTTCCATTATTTTTCAAAGCCTTCATAAAAATTAGCATGTATTATTGTATTTCAGGCTATTGTAATTTATTTTTAACTAATATATTTTGCTCTTTGCATAAAACATATTATCCGTACTCATGGGGTAGTGAAACATTTAAAAATCATGAGATAACATTTCAAGTAATATGGACTCTTCCTCTCTCCTTTAACACATCGCCCTAATATCTAAAGCTAATATCCTATCTAATCTACATTAACAATTGTTAATCCTTATAAGAACATATTTTACGATTACCAAATATTCCATGTTGTTGTGCAAAGATCAATAACCGTGACTAAGGTTTAGTTGCATTTATCTTTAATGCTCTAATTATCATTAATGTTATTTTTAGTAATTATTTAAATGCACTTACCATTACAAATAGTTTAAGTAGTCTTGCTATTATTGCTCATTCATAGTCGTTCTTTATTATATACTATGTGTTGTTATCTTACAACTGATAAGTTATATAATAATTACAACTACAAAATTTGCAACTTCGATTGCACTTACTGAAAATTTGAAAGCTTTAGATAATTGAAGAGCGTACATTCAAGTTTTTTAATATACAACTATTTGTTATCTTTAATTTATTTGGACTAAATGATGAACAACGATATTAGCAATTTGGACATAAAATCTTAGTAGGATAAACTAAAAGTATTTTATTTGTTTTCCCTATTTTTTACTACATAAAATTTTGTATCCATGAATTAACTATCATAAGAATTCTACAGATTTGTTATGATGACAATGCCTTGACATCTATGACTCTTTTAGAAGTTCAGATATATGTTAGGATATTAATTTTCAGTAACTTGCCTAAAATTTCGTTGTTGTCATGTGTATTTCATTTGTTGTACTAACTGAGATTGCCAAGCGCCTGATTATTCTTTATGTTAACATGTACCCATGATTTATATTATTCATTCAGGTCAATATAAAAGTAGTTATACCTTGGATATTGAGCATAAATAGACTTTGAAGATATTTAAGGCAACTAATACTTTTGTACCTGGTTCTGGAGTGGGTTGCTTCTCATTCATAACAAAGTTTAGTGTTGTTAAAGGTTAAAATCATTCAAAATCTGGATAACAACTATTTTTTAACCCATCATATTTTCAATGGTTAAATGTTTGAAGTTAGCATCCAAACTATTTATAGATATCTATTACTGTATAAACCTGGTATTTTGATTATATGACATTCAGATGCATCTGCTATAATTTGCTAGCAGCGGATGGCCATATATGCTCTTTAAAACCGGATAAATAAAGCCATAATTTTCAAACACTGAGTGAACTATGTGCTGATGGCTCCCTGGAATAACAATGGATAGAAAGCTGTAACATTAGGTTACAACCGTGCTTACTTGCACAAGTCATAGTTGTGCCAAACGTAAAGCCTCATAATTGATCACATACATTGTATTAGTGAAGCGGATTTTGATGTTTAAACAAGAATAATTACATTCTGAGTGGGTCATCTGTTATCATAGGATAAGTAAGTGGTCATTTTGAAAATATCTTACCTAACATTATCTCCTTCTCAGTCTGAAATTGTATGAATGTTACCAAGGTTGTCTTCTGTGTTAGTGTCAAACCAGTTTTCACAGGCACTCAGCATGTACAAATTAGTTTTTATGTAGTTATTGAATTGCTTCACCATTTAAGAAATGAACAAAGGCTAATGCTTATGTCCAACTTTAAAAGGCAATTTTCCCATGCACATGTCAATTGGACATGCATGCGTCCTGCTATAATGATATTGCTTTGATGGTTGCATGGATGGCCAATCTATGGACACTAGCAAGCGACTTTGCTTTATGATTCATTAATAATTTTATATCATGGTATCAGACGTGTGCCCTGTTTTCTATATTTTTCTCCGTTTGGTCACCGTAAATTTGTATTACTCACTGTTTGTATGACTCTCGCATCAGTCTGCCATATAAAACAACCACCAATTATAAACCTTAATTATAATTATATGGCCATCCCAGTTAGCGCGCTGCAACATTATTTCTCAAAATCTCAGTGCTCACCTTTAACTGATTAGTTGGTATTAAACAAAGTTGCTTATGTATAAACACACATACATGCCACACACAAAAAAGAAAAAGAAAAAACTAATGTCAACACTGATTTATTGGCCTAATCTGACAGATGCAAAAGCTTTTGAAGCTAACTTTGGAAATATCAGACTCAGATCTTCGCTTCTACAGGTTAATCATTTTTTCTTTATTGCTTTTATAAACCCTCAAACTAGCTTTGGTTTTTGAGACCTGCCATTTTTTAGATAAAATCAAAACCAATAAGGATCTAGAGAGATATATGTATTATGCATATCAATATAAAAGAGTATGTCGTGTATATGTTTCTAGAAGTTCCATGTAAAAATTGCATTGTGATGAAACAATACTAAAATTTCGTTATATTGAAACAAACATAGAATAAACAGACTAACATATTATGCACATTGCACAAGGAGATGCATAATTTCTTGGTACTTGTTTCATAGTTTATCTTCTCACCGTGCTGTTTATGTACATGTAAAGCAGGTTACATGCAATCTAAGTGGGGCAACCAACATCTTAACTGAAACGATGTTTCCGCAACCTTCAATCAAGTAGGTGAAAGAAACTGGAGGAGCAACTCAAAGTTCGAAAACACACACTTCAGATGTCAAGACCATTGAAAAAGAGGATTTCAGTTCATGGTGTTACAAATGCTTATTCATCTATTTGCGTTAATATATAAATAAAAGTAAAAAACATGGTTGTGCCTACTACTGTTGTCTGTCTCATTCCATTTGCTTCTTTGATCCAGTCGTTGCAAATTTTCCGAATTGCATTTTCAATGAAGGAATTATTGCAATGATTAAATTAGAAAATAACCAACTGGATAAAATTTAACTATTAGAATGGTATTCCTGTTTCAGGTTGAGATGTACTAATGCTAGCATATGTAAATAAAATGGGATAAATGTATTTTTGAGTAACAAAGAAAATGGAAAAATGTTACCCTCTTTTCTTGAAATATAAACTCGAAACTGTATTCAAAATTGAGTACTCCATTGATAAAATCTGTCCAGTGTAATTAATATCCTAATAACATAAAAATAAAATAACAAATTCTATATCCCGAACTACCTTACACTGGTATTATCTTTATGTTTTATGCAAAACATTTTCATTCTCCAGTATGCTACTTTTACTGCTCAATGCACCTCTTTATACAACAGATAGAAATATTAACATCATTAGCATTGTTTTAATGTTTGTGAATGTATTCGCTCTGTATAGGAAAATTTTAAAATAGATGTAGTTATTGACAATTCCCGTATGCATAGCACGGGCCACACACTAGTATTTATGTGTGGGCTGGTCTAACTATTATCCTTTCTTTCGAAAGGATTTTGAAAGTTAAACAAATGGTTGGAGTTTACTCACACCAGTCCTATGACTGACCCAGAGTTTATTTTGTTTGTTTTTTCTAAACTCTTGGGTGCCCAAATTTGTACGGGCAGTCAAGTAGTCGGGATTTTTCAGATTCACTTGGAAGAGCTGGAAGCAGGAGGCTTCATTAGTTAGCTATAGACTATCATATTTTCGCTGTGTACTATGTTGTATCTGGAAACAAGTATTTATAATTGTTCCAAGAATAACTGTTGTGCTCTGATAATGGTATATACATACAATTACTGATTTGTATTTCAAAAGTTATGTTATTTAATAAATTTTATTCGTTCCGCTGTTCGTTTCCTTCTATTCTAATATTTCGTTCTATTTCTCATCCTCTAACTTCTTTCTAATAATGATTCATATTTCTGTGCAATTTGGGTTGGATGTGTGGTGTTATTAGTCGACTCAGAGAGTATGGATTTGTAGGCCATTACAACCTATCACCTCCCTTTCTTTTGTGGAAATAAAAATGGCGCCGATGGAAAATCCAAAACTAGGGTTTCTGAAAATTCTTCCAAATCGATTCGATGGCTTCTGGAATTTATGAAACTGATGCTCGAGGTTTTGTGGCTATGTGATTCTTCACTTTGGCTTTCTCTGATTTGGGAAATCGTTGATCGAAACATAAGAAAGAAATTGTAAGACCTCTAAAAATTTAATCTTTAATTTGTATAGTTTTGTTTCGATGCTCCAATCTCTTCTTCTCTCAATCCAACAATTCTGTAGGTTCCTCTGAAATTTCATTCGACTGCTTGAATTAATTTATGTGTTGTTGGATAATTTTGCCAGTGATGAATTGGTAGTAAATATAGGGTATTACGAATCCTAAAAACATTCTCTGATTTCTCTTCTTAGCTTGGTCGGATTTGCTTGATTGCTGCGTGATTGAATACCCGTGAATGTTGATGAATTCAGACGTGTTCTTGTCCTTTTCTTTGAATCTGGACATTTATGATTGCATGAATTTTCTTGAAATGATTCTTGCAAAAATACTGGAATTTCTTATGTGTGATTTTTGCCTTAACTGATACATTCCCAAACCTTTGCCAATAAAATGTCCTCATGATTTCTTTGATGTTTTTAATGACCTTGATTGCTTTTCAATCAGAAATGTTGCCATACTTGAATTGATTAAAAACTGCCCATTTTGAAAAATGATTTCAGGAAAAGAATTGTCATTGCCAAAATTACTTTCCCAAAATCTGGAAACAAGCATGAATGATATTGTGGCCCCAAAACAAAAATGCCATGAATTTGCATGATAAATTTCTTGCCGTGTTTGACACATTTTATTTCTGGAAATCAAGCTTTTATGGCATCTTTCCAAAAAAGTCATGAGAGATTCCTGATGAAAGTATTCTTGAACATGTTGTGATTTTTTGGATTGAATTATAACTTGAATTCTCTGTTGTAATTCATCTCTCGAATTGATTCTCCATAATAAATTATTCCCTAAATTCTTGCACAAAAGAATAATTAATTTTGGAAACTATTTTGGTCAAATGCCCTGAAATACATAAAGCTGTTGCTTTTACTTGAACCTGCACCTATTGTTTGTGCAACTTGTTTTGGCATATACCTTGTGTTCTACTTTTATCACCATGCTGGCTCCTCTTTGTTGTTTACATGCCATGTCTTTCTGATTTGAGCATTTACAAACTCCTTGTTGCACCACATATATGAAATAATTTCCATGTGCTCGGCCATGTTTAAAGTTTGAGTAGATTTGTACACTTTGGCATCTTCACTTAGGCTGTCCATGTTACTTTGATGCTGAACCATATGTGTTTGGACTGCCTATGCACTGCTGAGCTTTGTTTGTTGTTATTGTTTAAGCACATGTAAACAAATTATACGTGTGCACTGTCTTGTTAGGTATGTGTAGATCCAGAACACTTCATATGTATATTGATGCCTCGACCATGAATGCAACATATACACTTAAGCTTGATCATGTACATTGCTGCTTTATCATCACTTTTACATGCTCCACGCATGTAATCATGACTAAACCACTATGCATTTTAAACTGCACCTTTTGACTTTTCTCGACACAATTTTGAATGTTCCATATATATTATTCTTTATCAAGTATTTGTGAACTGGCATAGAATTTGTTGAGACTTGAATTGCATGTGTGGCCACTGACTTTGAAAACACCATTAGCTATACATGTCACCATGTGTTGTACATGTCACCATGTGCTGTACATGTCACCATGTGCATTTGTTTATGCTGGGATGAAATGTTTCACCTTTCCCTTGTTATGCTGAATCATGTTTTGAACCATGTTGTGATGTATTTGAATAATGAACTGGCTTGACCACTTTGGCTTTATGTTTGTGTTCATTTGCTCCATTTCACTACTATATTGATTCGAAGATATATCAGTAGATCGCTACATTGTGTTGTGGCTGTTCAGAATCAACTGGTTCTGATTAGCAAATCGGTGTAATGTGTTGAGGCGGATTAAAGAGCACTAGAAATATATACATATTAGATCAAGTCATGAAAAATAATGAGAAACACACCAAAATTTTGAGGCAAACAAATTTTAAAATAAAAATTTTATCTGCTAGAATTTCAAAATATTTCTATTCGTTCTAGATACTGTGTGTGCTTCTGTATATGACAGGTATGAAGATGAAGACTGGACTGACTGAAGACAAAAGACAGAAGACAGTGTAGTGTCAGTGAATGTAAATGTAACAGTAAAGGTATGTATAGATGAAAAATGTACCACTGAGTGTTGATTGTTGTAGTGAGGAGTTATGTACTGGAATGTCTTGAAATGAAAATTATCAGTGAAGTGTTCAAATAGTGGAGTTTATAAATTTGTACTGTTTTGACTTGTTGAAATAAAATATTATATTTAATAAAATACTGTTTGAATATTTAATTCTTGTCCAGTAGTATTTTGTATAAATATAAATATTATATTTCTGTCGGTGATATAGAATAATAGTACAGTAACAAACACACTTAAAAAAATATCTATTTGGTTGTTATCATCAAACAAAAATCATATGATTGTGTATACAACTACGTCATATACAACATATAGTTTATTTGAAAGGAGTTAATCGAATATAGTTTATTCGAAAGGAGTTAATCGAATATGGTTTATTCGAAAGGAGTTAGAATACAGTTTATTCGAAAGGAGTTAGTTGATAAGAGTTAATCGATTAGAGTTAATCGAATAGAGTAAACCAATAGAGTTAATCGATCAGAGTTAATCAAATAGTGTTAATCCAACAGAGTTAATTGATTAGATTTAATCGAATAGAGTTAATCAAATAAGGTAATTGATAAGATTTAATCGATTAGAGTTAATCAAATAGAGTTAATCCAATAGAGTTAATCGATTAGAGTTAATCAAATCGAGTTAATTGATTAGAGTTAATCGAATAGAGTTAATTGATAAGAGTTAATCAATTAGAGTTAACCGAATAGTGTTAATTGAATAGGGTTAGTCGGATATAGTTATTTGAAAGAGAGATTATCGAATATAGTTTATTCGAAGGAAAGAGTTGTCGAATAGAGATTATTCGAAAGAGAGTTATTTGAGGAAGTTTGTTAATCATTTAAAAGGTGAACTTTGTCTATTTCGAGGTTAAAAATGTTTTTCAGTTAAGGTCTGAGAGGTAGTTATACCCCAACTTGATTGACTCCATTTTTAACTAAGTGATGGTTAAGGTTCGATAGTGAAGGCTGGTTAAGTAAATTTAGTTAACGAGTGTAATAATTTGAGTTGGTGTAGCGATGTTTTATTTAAACATCTATTTAAATCCAATGAAGGAGTTTTGGAAATGTTTTCAAAATAAGAATCAGAAATGTTTTCTAATATAAAATAAAATAGAAATGAGAGTAAATATGGAAATGTTTTCCAATGATTAATAATGTATATTTTCTAAATTTAGAAAATAAGAATTTATAGAGATATGGAAATGGGTAACTGAATAAATTAATGATAGAAAAAATTGATTGATGATTGATCAGTAAGATTTCCATTTGGAAATACGACTGTTGTTGTATACATGTTTTTCTTTGATAGTTAAATCACCGACTATCAAAGTTTTTGACCATTTTTCCATTGTCAATACCGAAAGACAGGGATTGGATTTATTATCTGAAAACCACTCCGTATAGGCACTAGCGCTGTGAATCAAATATGATGAAGATAATTGAAGACGGAGTTTATGCAAGGGTCATTCTATCAAATCCTAGGCAGAAATTGCCTAAGATGGATTTATAGAATAGTGCTTTCGGTTGTCCAGTACCAGGACGACCTGTATAGAAGAATGTCTGACATAGTATATTTAATAGATTGTGTAAGTTGATCTCTTCAAACGTATGTACGTTTAGTGGCGGAGAAATTCGTTTCTCTTTGCTGTACACCCGTGGTATTTTTGGGGAAATCAATTTGTGATTTGGCGGGTATGATGATGTGACATTCAAAGTAAATAAAGGTGTGATCTGTACGTTATGGCCTCTAGCTTCACAACAAAGAAATGGTATAAAATCGGGTAAGTCGCATGGCTAAGTGGTTTGCTGCCAATTAGGGTGTATTGTCACCTGACCTAGAGAAATTCGATTTACTTCTATAACCTATTTCGATGCTGCTTTCGAGAAACGGTTGTTGATCCCACCGTTGGTGATAATACATTCAGTACATTCAAGCGAAATGAGTGACCGGTCATGTTTAGCATGGGTTGCAAGATGTTCTTGTTGAACCCGATGTATTCCTCTCTAGAGATACACTGTCGGAAGGTGGTCCCATACCTTGCTAGTTGGAATCCATTACCCAATAAGCGCCCACGGCTTTTGATTATATATTATATATGTGGAATGTGAGATGAAAGCATTCTTCTAGATGATTATTAGTTGTGATTGATAGACACTACTGTAATATCAAAGAGTTTTGATATAAAGATTATCGTTTCTTTCAAAATGATTTTGAAAGTCAAATCAAGTGTTTTGGATTATCATAAGGGAAAAACCCGTTCCGTTATACAGCGTGGTCTTATGAGATATCGTTTATTTTCTCAAACTGTTTGAAATTGTTTACTCATACCAGTCCCATGACTGACGCGGAGTTTATTTTATTTTGTTTTACCTTCAAATTTTGGGTGCCTAAATTTGTACGGGCAGTCAAGTAGTCAGGTTTTACAGACATACTTGGAGAGCTTGGAGCAGGAGGCTTCAGGATTATATAGCTATTGTTATTTCCGTTGTGTTGTAAGTGTTATACTCTGATAATGTTACTATATACATATACTAATTTTATTTCAAAGATATGTATCTATTATATATTGTTCGTTCCGCTGTGAGATTCTTGCTTACTCTGATGTTGTATGTTCTTCTTCTTCTATTCTAAGTTTCTATCTTATCTATTCTCACCCTCTATTTTTTTTATTAACTATCCGGTATTTTCGATGCTTGATAGTCGACATTGGGTTATATGTTGTTTACTCAGTATCGCGAAATCCCGGGTCGTTACAGTGGTATCAGAGCTGAAGGTTAAGTAATTACCTTGGCTCTGTGGCGTGACTCAGTAGAGATGGGGTTAGCATTACCCTAGATTGAGTTGAGTGTATATATACGAGTGAATGTATTTGTTATTTGATATAAAATGGTTTTATATTATGGAGATTTATTTGGTTTGTTTATGGGTTCTGAACGATCGGTTTGATCCACGGTATCGGTAGGGGTTTATGAACACTTGAATACGATGGACCGACACGGTATGGTTTGAAAAGTGGGTAAATGAAAAAAATTTACCAAATTATATTTTGATATAAATAAAGTATGGATATTTGTTATATTATATTGGATGTGTTGGTTGTTATATTAATCGAATAAGATTTAAAATTGAGTTGATTATACATATATAACCAAACAAAATTTGTATAAGTATTACAAAATGAATTAAAACTGAATTTAAACCAAAATTGAAATTTAAAACTTGTTAGACCAAATAGTGGTTCTAACACCCAAATTAATTGAAATCGAGATAAAATAAGATCAAAAGTAAAATGGAGACACAGAATTTATAATGGTTCGGCGTTGAAATGCCTACGTCCACTTTGTAATCACTATTCTTGATGATATAGATGCAATTACAATAATATATTCACCAATTTCACTCACAACTCATGTACATTCACTCAAATGTCTCGAAGCAAATGTTGAATGTTGATTTGGATTTTCTGGGAATGCTGGAATTCAGTTTTTGAAAGTACTTGAACTATCAAAGTGCCAACCAGAAGATCCCCCTTAATTGTCTCTAAGCGAGGTATTTATAGGTGAAAATTTGCTCAGAATCCGTTCCGGGTCGGAGCCACGTGTCTTCCATCCCATCGTTCTCGGGTTCGGATAGACTCCAGTGCTGACAGCGCATCAGAATAGAGATTATCGTGGGTAGGAACTAGTCATAACCGATCCGAATCTTCAGGCGATCGTGGGGGGAAGTGACGTGGGTTATGGGTTCGGTTCGGAGGAGTCTGCATAGGGGGTTCGGATCGGGGCATCCGATCCGACCCGAATTAATGCTGAAACTAAGTCCTTATCCATTTCGCTCTGCTCCGTTCTGACCTGGTAGTAGGTAGCCCTCCGATCCGAATAGCAGCATCTCTTCGATCCGAATAGCAGCATCTCTTCGATCTGATCCGCTATAATGCTTTCTAGGTTCTTCAACGCTTTACATCTCGACTTTGTGTTGCCCAGTTCACAAAGTGGGCTAACATCTTGCCCCCTCAAAGGATGCTTCTGTTAGAGCCGGAGCATGCTTTGATTATCATTGCACAGCGCCTTCTAGGTAATCTTCCCTTTGATTTTCCTCGTGCTTTCATCCTCTTCTTCGAATTTTTGCTTAATTCAAATGCCATGCTGAGATACGACATTCTGTTCGGTTCGGATTTCGACCCAAATGGATCCTCTTCTTCTTCTATTTCGCATTGGACTAGTGGGCCAAGCTGCGCTACTGGGCTTTCGAGCCGGTCCGAACGGGGAGACGAATAGTCACTGACCATGTATTTATATAAATCTAGTCCTCATCTTCCCCTCACTTTCTTTTTCTTTCACTGTTTTATAAATTCTGTTCTGAAATCCTTGGTCTCAAAAGAGGAAAACTTTTACACTTCTCGTGCGAATCTCCAAATTAACCACCCTGGTAGGTTTAAATCCCCGATCAACTTCATGATAATAGGTTTTAATTGAAATCTATGGTCAATTCGACCGATCTGGATGTGGTTTCCACGCTACAGCCTCCTCTTCCTTCGTTATTGTCATTGGTGGCTCCGTTGCTACTTCGAGGCGTTGGAAGAGGGAGTCGTAGTTTGTTCGATCATGACTAGGGCGTCGGAGATGAGATTGGGCCTAAGATTAAAGAAGAGGAAGAAGAAGAAGATCACAGTGAGTTGGTTCGGGCGATGGAGTATGGAGAATGGAGGAAAAGAAAAGGAAGAGAAATCCAGAAGGTCGGATCGGGTCGGGCAAGCAGTTGAAGGGGGGAATGGAGCTCACCTAACCGGATCGGGTCGGATTGTGGGATAAAGGAGGAGAGAGGCATGATTGCCTAATCCGACCCGAACCGTTCGGGGAATCTACTTCCGAGCCGATCCGATTTTGATTCCTGGGCTTCAATGTTTGTCCGAGCCCAAGGCAGGGCTATGCCCCCGATCCGATCCCAATGAATGCGCCCGAACCGAACCGAAGAGCAGTCCAACTTAAGGCATAAAAACTCGTTTAACTGGCCCAATCAACTCTCGGCATAATCTTCAACCTAATGGACAGTTAGGATAGTGCCCTGCGAACATAAATGGACATCAAGAACCTCCTTGATCCTTATTACTTTTCCAAGATTTTGCGTCGCACTTTCAAACATTAACTTTACACTTTTCGGATACACTGTTTACACTTTAGTTTGTACACATGCACGGGGGGATACGGGCTAATTTACTCTAACTTGTGTTATTGCTTCTTCAATAGTTTTGTGACCATGACATCCAGACGCTCCTCTAGACTAGCCGAGAAGAAGGAGGCCCTGGAGACATCCAACCAAATTACTCTTGAGGACATATCTTCTTTCTCGGATCCAGAATAGAATGACGAGGGCTCAGACTACGAGGTTGGAACTCGCGAAAGTGACAATGTGTCTTCGGAGAGTGGAGTTTCCCTAGGTTATGAAGAGGAAGGAGGGATTGGCGATGACCGAGCTCCTGATGAATTTGAGTCTGCAGTCATACTGGAATCACCCCAAGATTCCGTTGAATCGACGATCGACAACGACAGACTTATCCGAATACGACTAAAATACGGGATACCCAAAGGGGATACTTTGTCGCCATCCAAGTATGACCGTCCCCACAACCCTCCAGAGGGGTATATGGCAATCACTTGGCTGATGTGCATGGTCGGGGCTATCCCTCCATTTTCTCCTTTCGTCGTTGATTTTCTAAAAACAATGCGGATTGCCCCCATGCAGCTGCATCCCAATTCTTATGCTTACTTGTACACCTTATATGTAGCGTACCGTGAGATCTTAGGCATAGAGCTCACTTTTGACGACGTTCATTTCTTCTATAACTTCAGGCATCGGACTCGAGAGACTCCTTCGTTCTGTTACTTTGAGTCTGTCCCTAAGAGGAAAATAATTCCAGCACCATTCAGTAGTAAAGCTGGGGACTCCAGGCTGGAGTGGTTTTATGTAAAGCAACAGGCAGGGTGTGCTAGGAGGTGGACGAAATCAAGTAAAGCACTGGTTTTCTAAATCTTGACTATATACATTCAAGCCATCACCTTAATTCGTTTTTCTTTTTGTTTGCAGTTGATAACCCAAAACAAATATCGGACCAAGTATTCTTTGATCGGATGCACCAGCTCCTTAATGGTGATCAGAAGTTTTTAACTATTGATGAAGTCCTTAAGGACGAATATCTTCATCTTCATGGGTTGCTATCCATTACCCATAGCATTGGTCATGGGACGACTCCATATGTATATATTCCTCCAGTGGACGTAATCCCAGAAATGGGCGAAAGTTCGAGAGCTCCTACAGTGCCTCTTCAGGCTTCACCCTCTCCTTCTTCTACCCAAGATGATGAATTGGCTAACATGGCCGAAAAGCCTTGCGAAGGGTATACTGTTCCCGAGGATGCCATTTCTCCGGAAAGGTCAACGTCTTCCAAAGAGTCACCGATCGATGCTTCCGAGGGAGATATCCCTAGCACTGATGACCCAATATTTCAGGGTTTGGGGGATCTCCCCTTACCTGAAACTATTTACACTTCCGAGGATTTTAGGAAGAATCCTTTAGTTTTCACTTCTTCCGAAGAGACCACTCCTGCTTAGGCCAAAGAGCCCGCTCGTACTAGTCTAGCTTCGGACTCGGGCTGGTCGCGGGGAAAACACCACTTAGGACACACTTTACACAATAACATCACAACTCACTGCATTTTTCTCTTTGTGAGAATATTGATTCTGAATTTCATTTGTCTTGTTGTGCAGGCATGATGTCCCGATCTTACTATGATATCAGGAAACTCCGTCGTAGCATGTCTAATCCGCCATATGATACTGAGTATGATCGCCGCGACGATCGCAGTAGGGAGGAGATAAGGCCCTATGAACCTTATCGCTCGCGAACCTCGCGTTCTCGCTCTCCCATTCGGACAGACCCAGAGCGATATAAAGGTTACCAAATTCGTCGGGAAGAGGACAGGCCGCAATCAAAAGACTCAACCTCTTCTCAAGAAAAGCGCAGTAGGGAGAGGAGTCCGCCAAAAGATACCAAATCACGGAGCAAGCGTAAGGTCCCTGCTAAACGGCCTACAACGGATAAAGAGGCTATTGAGTCTTCCACGCACAGGGATACTGAGCTGACAATCCCCGCCCCCTCCACCGCTAGATGCTGAAACCGCAGTTAAGCGGGCGTATCTGGAGGAGCGATTTCCTGATCATTACTTTGAAAACTTGACTTTTTTACCTGCTCTTGAGCCTATTTCTTCAAGATGGGCAGATGAGGCCAAAGCAAAAATAGATGCGGTCGAGAAACAGTATTCAGAAATGTTCAAGTATTCGCGTAGCTTTTCCAGAATCATCCGCACTTTAATCACGAATGCTGACTCAATGCAAAAAAACCGCAAAAGATGATGCAATGGCCTTAAAAACCTAGGAAAAGACTTGGAGGATACTCAGGCCCAACTTGCGGTTGCTCAACGTGATGCCACTAGCTTCAAACAACAATTCGAAGATCTGCAAAAACGCTACCATGATTTGCTTGAGTCCCATACCCAAGAGCGTTCTGGATTGAAAAAACAAGCCGAAGATGCCAAGTCAGATGCTGCCAAAACGCGGCTTGCTTACGCTAACCTTGAATGGGAGAAGGCCGAGTTAGCGAGGAGGAATGCTGAACTGAAAAAGAAAAATGCTGACTTGGCTTCTAAGCTAGTGGAGGCGGAGAACAGGGCTGCCCTAGTGGAGAGTAACGTCGAATGTGCTATCAAGTCCGCTGAGGAGGCCCGCAAACAACTGTCAGAGGCTGAGGGAGAGGTTCAGGGTTTCAGCGAATTAATGATTGAATTCTTTGCGCATATCATCCGCCGCCGGAACATTTCTTGGATTGAAGATTATCCATCTACTCTAGTCCAAGTATGGAGTCAGATCGTTGAGTGGGAGAAATAGGAGCTCAAGGTTGATTCCATTGATGAGGACAAGCTGATGGAGAAATATTTACGAGATGATGAACCAGAACGCCTAGCTGAAGGGCGCCGCCTCATTGCTGCTGTTATGGACGAAGAGAGGCGGAGGGCTAAGCAAAAGAACATTCTCGAGGCTAGTTCCTCTTCTACTGCCCCCGCAACTTCTGAAGTAGAGGGATATGATCCTGAAAACTTGGGGATCCCTCGGACAACTCTTTTTCCCCTATTCCCGAAACGGCATCGGTGATAGCAGTACTCCAACCGAGAAGTCTTCGGAAGGTATCTCTACATTTTCACCTCAATTCGTCAAAGCTATCTCTACCTTTCGTCACGTGATTGAGCAATCGATGAAAAACCCATTATTTTCTCCTGAGTTGATGACTGTTGCTTCTCACTCTGTAGGTATTTAACCGTCCGAAAAGACAGATATGTCCCAGGGAACCACCTCTAGGGCAGAACCTACGGAGAAGGCAAAATGGGGAAAAGACAAGGCTGCCCCCATAGATTTGGGAGAAGGAAGTGAACCGTCTAAGGCTGACACTCCTCATGATGACGAAATGATAGACGCCTTAAAGGACGATGGCGGCGACGGGGGACATGAGGAAGATCCGGAGGTGGGAATAGTCGGGGAGTCAAAAAGCGCCGATGATGTTACCTTAGCTGCACTGAAAGCTGACCAAGATAAATGCTTGCAGCTTAAAGCTGAAGACTTAGACCCTGAAAGCCTTAAGCTCCTCGCAGTAGTAGATGCAGGATCAATGTTAGTTGTTAAGCTTTCGACTAGATCCATTACAGAAGAACTTGCTAAAAAGTGTTCTCTTGATTCCAGCGCTCCGCCCTCCAGGAAGAAGTCAACCGATTCCAGTACTTCAGCTTCAGGAAATAAAAAGTCAAAGTGCATCTTGACGGAGGCCGAAAAAGAGGCGAGGGATGCGGAGAAGGCTGCCAAGAAGTCCAAGCCTCCTTCGAAGTCTAAATAGTGGGATGTCTTGCATTAATTTAGCCTTTGATTGACCCTAAATTGTTGCTGCAAGGGTGGCCCCTAAACCTTCTTTTTGTCTGTTTTCCTGTACAAATTCATTCATTCGTAAATAAAAAATAATTTGTTTTCTGCAATGTCTGTTAGTCATTAGTTTTGCGCTTATATAAGAATGCATGTCCTACTATAGTTGTGTAATGAAGTTATGGTGGGCGAAATATGTGTATACATATATGCCCCCAGTCGATCTCGAAAAACTATTCAAGATTTAGTCAAGTAGTCTGAATGTCCCCGATTTTCCGACGGGATTGCATTCTTTGTGTCGTCAATGCCTGTCGTTTTTTCTGGCATTTTTTATACTCTCCTATCTTATACTCAGGTTAGAGTTATTACTGAGGCGGTCTCTTATCTGGGTGCACCTTCACGCCTCAGAGGACGTCGTCTTCCCGTCCTTTATACTCTCTCTCAATTCTCGAGAGTTAGAGTTAAGAATGTCGTCTTCCCATTCTTTTATGTCTTATCGTACAAACAGCCGTTGTGCTTTTTCCTGCGTATGAATTGTTTTCAACCTTTCAGGTTTTAGATCATCTTATATTCCATAATCGCAACAGAATAGTAGATGAAGGTATATATAATGCAGGAAAGTAAATGACACACGATATTTTTATAGTGGTTCGGCTAAGTCGTAGCCTACATCCACTTTATAGTTCTTTATTCATATCATCAGACTTTCCTAAGGCAAGTCGTGCCTTTTTACAGAGTTCATAAGAAAAACAGCAAAGAGTACAACGTTTCTAATTCAAATATCGCATCAAGTGTTGGGCATTCCATGCCCTAGGTACCTCTTCGCCATCTACGGTCGTTAACTTGAAGGTTCCTGTTTCAAGTTTCCGTTGGATGACAAAGGGTCCTTCCCACTTTGGACCGAGATGAGGAAGGGATGGAAAGACTCTCTTTACACCAAATCTCCTGGTTCAAAAGTCCTAAGACGAACTTTTTTGTCATAATAGCGTGCCATCTGACGTCGATGACTTGACGCGCGCAAATCTGCTTCATCCCTTTTTTCTTCGATTTCATCAAGAGACTCGAGTAAGAGTGCCCGATTTGTCATCGGATCATAATACGTCACCCTGTGTGAGGGAACCTCAAGCTCTACTGGAATTACTGCTTCTGAACCAAATGAGAGAGAGAAAGGGGTATGACCGGTAGCTGTCTTAAACGTTGTTCGATATGCCCACAAAGCTAAAGGCAATTCGTCAACCCATTTTGCCTTTGCGTGTTCTAACCGTTTCTTGAGGATGGATTTTATGACTTTGTTTATTGCTTCTACTTGCCCATTCGATTGCGGATAAGCGACCGCATTGTACCGTTTGTCGATCTTATATTTCTGGCAGAAATTTCTGAATTTGGCACCATCGAACTGAGTTCCGTTATTAGTTATGATGGTCCTTGGGATTCCGAATCGGCATATAATATTTCTAACCACGAAGCTTATCACCTTTCTCGCCGTGATTTTGGTTAGGGGCTCAGCTTCTACCCACTTCGTAAAATAGTCCACAGCGACTATTGCGTATTTCGCTCCTCCTTTAGCAATTGGCAAAACTCCGATGATATCAATTCCCCACATGGCAAAAGGCCAAGGACTCACCATCGATTTGAGTTGGGTCGACGGCGCTCTGGGGATTTTGGCGAATCTCTGGCACTTGTCGCAGCGTCGTGAATAATTAGCTGCATCTTTATTAATTGTAGGCCAGAAGTATCCATACCGCAATATATTTTTCGCTAAAGTCTAACCTCCTGTATGATCTCCACACTCACCTTCGTGTACCTCTCTTAGTACACGTTTGATGTCGTTGTGTGATATACATCGTAACAGGGGCATAGAAAATCCTTGTCTATAAAGAGTATCATCTTGAAGGATGTATCTGGTGGCCTTGCGAACTATAGCCCGTCTTTCACTCTTCTTTGATGGGAGTATCCCGTTCTTAAGGAAATTCTTAATCGGGGTCATCCACGATTCCTTTTCCGGTTCTGCTTTGAGAGCGGATTCAATTTCCATCGACTCAAAACTTGGCGATTCCAGTGTTTCAATTGGAATTATTTCGGTCTCTTCCGGGTTGTCGGAACTAGCTAGCTTTGCTAGCCTATCTGCCTTCTGGTTGTCGACTCTTGGGATATGTGTTATGTTGTACCGCTCCAGGTTGCTCAACAGCTTTTCCACTTTCCCAAGGTAGGCGATAAGTCGAGGTCCCTGAGCCAGAAACTCCTTTCGCACTTGGCAAACAACGATTTTGGAGTCGCAGGATATGTCCAATGTTTTTACTCCGAGGTCTTTAGCAAGCTTCAGCCCGGCAATCAGGGCTTCATATTCAGAGTCATTATTAGTTGCTGAAAATTCTAATCGTAGAGCATAATATAACGACCGTCCTTCAGGAGTGACTAATACGATTCCAGCTCCGGACCTTCGGTCGTTCTTGGCTCCGTCTGTGTACACCTTCCATGGATCTAATTTTAACTCATCTTCGGACTTGACCACTCTGTCATCGATCACTTCCTCCTCTGAAATTGTGAATTCTGCTATAAAGTCAGCCAGAGCCTACCACCTGATCGACCTCCGCGGCTGAAAATTTAAATCAAACTGACTTAATTCAATATTCCATTTGATCAATCGTCCCGATGCTTCGGGTCTCTGCAACACCTGCCTCAGAGGGTGGTCTGTGTATATGGTTATTGGGTGAGCTTGGAAATAGTGACGAAGTTTTCGGGAGGCGATTAGGAGGCTGTAAGCGAGCTTTTCAATCCTTGGGTAGTTGCGTTCTGCAGCTGCCAATTTCTTACTTACATAATACACCGGCCTTTGCACTTTGTCTTCTTCTCGGACCAAGGCTGTGCTAACAGCGTGAGCCGAGACCGCTAAGTAAACAAATAACTCTTCATGATCCACCAGCTTTGATAAAATCGGTGGTTTTTCTAGCAATTCCAATAAATTTCGAAAGGCCTCAACACAGTCCGGAGTCCACTCGAAGTTCTTTTTTCCTCTTTTAATTAAATCAAAAAATGGGACGCATTTGTCCGTTGCTTTGGAGATAAACCTACTCAACGCGGCTACTTTCCCCGCAAGACTTTGGACATCTTTAATTCTCCTTGGTTCTTCAATGTCTCTTATTGCTGCTATTTGGCTGGGATTGATTTCAATCCCTTGAGAGCTCACAATGACGCCTAGAAACTTTCCCGATGCCACTCCAAATGAACACTTCAAAGGATTCAACTTCATCCGATACCTTCGTAGGATGCCGAACATTTCTGCCAAGTCTTGTGTATGGTTGCAGCACTGTTTCGATTTGACAAGCATGTCATCCACATAAACTTCCATAGTCTTCCTTATTTGGTTATAAAACATCCTGTTCACCAGGCGTTGATAAGTGGCTCCAGCATTTTTCAATCCGAACGGCATAACCACATAACAATACAACCCCAAATTTGTAATAAAGCTCGTATGTTCTTGATCTGGCACGTGCATAGGAATGTGGTTATACCTGGAATATGCGTCCATGAAAGAAAGAAGTTCGTGTCCCGCTGTCGAGTCTACAAGCTGGTCAATTCTGGGGAGTGGGAAGCTATCTTTCGAGCAAGCTTTGTTCAAGTATGAAAAATCAATGCAGGTTCGCCACTTTCCGTTTGGCTTCTTTACTAGGACGGATTCGATATCCAGTCGGGATATGTCGAATCTCTAATAAATCCGTTCTGTTTCAACTTCTCCACTTCTTCTTTTAGAGCTGCCGACCTCTCTGGGCCCAGCACACATCTCTTTTGTTTCACAGGCGGGTGTTTTGGGTTTACGTTTAGTGAATGACTTATGACGGATGACGATATCCCATACATGTCGGCGTGGGTCCAGGAAAATACGTCCAAGTTTGCCTTCAGGAAGTCAGTTAATTCTTTGGCTCGATGTGCATCCAGCTGGGATCCAATCTTCAAAACTCTTGTTGGATCAGCTTCGTCAATGGGTATGCCCATTGTCGCTTCATTAGGAGTCACATTTCCAGCCTCTGGTTCCTCATCTTTTCTGGGATCCAAGTCTTCGGGCATTCCTTTGGGTGACTCCTTCGGGGCTGATCCCTCTAATTGCTACGCCGAACCCTCCTTTGGAGGAGGCGTGGCACCTTTACTCTCGATGCTAAGTCCCTTCATCAACATCTTTAACTCGGCAACGTAACAAGCCCGTCCGGAGACTTGATCTCCTCTCACTACTCCTGTTCCGGCTTCAATTGGGAATTTAAGCAATAAACACCAAGGGGCGATGCATGCCCTGAACTCTGCAAGGGCAGGCCTTCCCAAAAATGCGTTGTAGGGAGAATCTACGTCCAACACCACGAACTGAAGCATTTGTACTCTCCGGCGTTCCCCTTGCCCCAATGTTACGGGCAATTCTATATACCCCATCGGAGCTGTCGATGCTCCATTGAAGCCTCGAATCCAACCTTCGCATGGCTTCAAATCTTCGGACTCAAGTTTCATCTGATCGAATGACTTTTTAAACAAAATATTAACAGAACTTACATTATCTACGAATACGTTATGAACCAATGCCGGTCCAATGGTAGTGGTAATAACCAAAGGATCGTCAGTAGGTGACTGGATTCCAGTATTATCTCTACTACGGAATATCACGTCATCAAACATTGTCCTCTGCTATTTCACAGGGGCAATATCTTCCAAATCATCACATTCATCCACATCCACGTGCTTGGCTGCATTAACATATTGATCCATTGCTCTAAAACTGTGGATCGCTGGGTGGGGTCCACCAACTATGGTGTTGATAACAATTCCCTTGCCTTTCTGCTGCGCTGTAGGCTTGGGAGCAGATTGGTTCTGGTTTGGAGCCTGTTCTCCTTGCCCCCTGTCTCTTGGCGCAGCCTTATATTCATCCAATTTTCCTTCGCGCAGCAGCTTCTCAATCAGATCTCTCAAATGTCGACATTCATTTGTTGAATGCCCATGAGTTCCATGAAACAGACAAAACTTTCCAGTTGCGATTTCTTTCTCCGTTGAGTCTCGAGGTGGTGGTCTTTTGTATTGCAAAACATTGTATGTATCCAAGTAAATGTTCTCCAGAGTGTCGTTCAGCGGTGTATAATTCTCATAAGTCTGGAACCGGGGTCTTTTGTCAGGATTACCTCCTTTATTCCTATTTCTTCTGTTACCACCTGCGTTACGGTTGTTGTTGTTGCCCCCGTTTCCATTATTGTCGTTTCCGCTTTTGTTTCCCACATTCACCTCAACTTTTCCTGAACTTTCTCCAGATTGCTTAACAGCGACGTTACTCTGAACAGTTTCTTTTGAAGCCATTCCAGACTTTCTCTTTCGCTTTGCCCTTGCCTCTTCCCGTCTTAAGTGAATATCAGCCTTTTCATAGAATAACTCTCTCGTGGGAGGTGGCTTTCCAGAAAGATAATCTCCAAACTCGGAATTAGGATCGACTCCTTCCATCAAAGCCATCAAGATGGTGGGCTCGTGCGGTTCACTAACTTCTGTCATAGCTAAGTTGAAACGGTCGAGATATGACTTCAAAGACTCTCCCGGCGCCTGCTTAATTCTTGACAATTCAATAACACTCTTAGACTTTCGGGTATGGAGTCGGAACTGATTCATAAAACGTTCGCTTAATTCTCTAAAATTCGATATCGACCGAGGGGGAAGTCGGGTAAACAATAGCAGCGCCACATCTTCTAAATAGATCGGGAAGGCTTTACATTTCACTGCGTCAGGGGCAGCAGCAGCATTCACGAGCCATGAGTATCGCATCAAATGCTATCCCGGATCGGTTCTCCCATTATACTTGTCCATCTACGACAGGTTAAAACGTTGGGGAAACTGAAAGTTGAGGATATCGTCAGTGAAAGGAGTATGGCTTCGCTCAATGCCATAATCTTCATTGGTGTAGTTTCGGCTTTCGGACATGATCTGGCGTACCATTGCCCATACGTCAGCATTGGTCAGGGGCCGTTCAGGCTCCCTTGCTTTGGTATCCGGGTTCCCTCTGGGCTCTTGACCAGGAGATGCCCTCCTTCTGATGTTTGGATTTCCTCTGGGCTCCTGATCAGGGATGTCCTCCTTCTTCGAGCCGCTTCTGCTCTGCTTCGTTCCCTACGCTCCCGGTCGATCTCGGGAGGAAGGGGCTGGAGCATTTGTCCCTGAGTGGGATTGGTAAGGTTGGGGTCTCTAGGTAATACATGGGATCCCTGCATTGGTAACAACATAGGCTCTCTCAAGCTTGGATCATTGTGTCCTAGTACTCGTGCAGCGTCCTCGCAGGACCCCAAAGATCCGAACGTCAACTGCTCCAAATTTTGAGGTCGTTCGAGCGGCCTCCTTTCACGGGGTCGTTCTTCCTCGGAAGAAGAAGACTGGTCCATTGGTGTGTGATGAACCGGGGATGGGGTTCTCTGTCTACGGAGTTCTCTAATTTCCCTGCTCATGAGTCTCATGTTTTCTTGCATCATGAGGTTGGTGCGCTCATGGATTTTCATAGCCTCCCTAGTACTTTCAAGCTTGTCAAGTAGGCACGAAAAATCTCCTTGAGTAATAGGCGCAGATGGATTGACCCTGGTGGCTGGAATCGGAGCATTTGGAGGGGCTCGAGTAGAGGTTCCAACATCACCTAGCGACGGATCGGATCGGAGTTGGGCAATCAGGTTGGGTCGGAGCTGAGAGGCTTGTTCGGGTCGGAGTTGGGAAGCCAAGTCGGATCGGTGTAGTGCGATCGGTTCGGGTCGGTTCTGGTTGGGGGAGTGCACTGCTTCAGATTCTCCTACCCGGATCGGATCGGAGCTCTCCCCTTGAGTGCGGTTCGGATTTCCTGTATCGGTCTGATCCACTGCCGAGCTCTGCCCACGAGACCTTGTCACAACCGCATTTTGCTGATCTTCACCAACTCCGTTCCCTCGACTGGTTTGAACTTCCTTGCCTTTTCCTTTGGCCATAGTTCTTCAACAATCAACCAACCAGTATTCAAGAGTGTCGAAATTTGAGGATTAACTTCTTTGAACTCAACGGTCCAAAAAGTAGAACGATAATCCCGAAAAACAGAGAATTCAGATGATTCTCAGTGAAAGCACCAAAATGTTAGACCAAAAAGTGGTTCTAACACCCAAATTAACTGAAATCGAGATAAAATAAGATCAAAAGTAAAATGGAGACACAGAATTTATAGTGGTTCGGCGCTGAAATGCCTACGTCCACTTTGTAATCACTATTCTTGATGATATAGATGCAATTACAATAATATATTCACCAATTTCACTCACAACTCATGTACATTCACTCAATTGTCTCGAAGCAAATGTTGAATGTTGATTTGGATTTTCTGGGAATGCTGGAATTTGGTTTTTGAAAGTACTTGAACTATCAAAGTGCCAACAAAAAGATCCCCCTTAATTGTCTCTAAGCGAGGTATTTATAGGTGAAAATTTGCTCAGAATCCGATCCGGGTCGGAGCCACGTGTCTTCCATCCCATCGTTCTCGGGTTCGGATAGACTCCAGTGCTGACAGCACATCAGAATAGAGATTATCGTGGGTAGGAACTAGACATAACCGCTCCGAATCTTCAGGCGATCGTGGGGGGAAGTGACATGGGTTATGGGTTCGGTTCGGAGGAGTCTACAGTGGGGGTTCGGATCGGGGCATCCGATCCGACCCGAATTAATGCTGAAACTAAGTCCTTATCCATTTCGCTCTGCTCCGTTCCGACCTGGTAGTAGGTAGCCCTCCGATCCGAATAGCAGCATCTCTTCGATCCGAATAGCAACATCTCTTCGATCCGATCCGCTATGATGCTTTCTAAGTTCTTCAACGCTTTACATCTCGACTTTGTGTTGCCCAGTTCACAAAGTGGGCTAACAAAACTCTAGGGTTTGGAAAGGTGTTTGTAAATGGATTTGGATTAAATATATGGTAATTTTAAAATCCTAGGAGATTTTAAATTGTTTACAAGCATTGTGAAGGTTATTTTGAAAGTGATTTCAAAATGAAAGTGTTTAAAATGAGTTTTGAAAATGTTATAGCATTGAACTCACTTCAATTGCAGGAAAATAACCCTGATGATGATGGCCACATCATCAGCGTCATTTTCGAGTTGCTATGTGACGGATTACTACCAAAAAGATTGTTTTCGAATTATTTTGGGAAAAAAGTTGTTTTGATATTCCGAAATGAATATTTGATTTTTTAAAAGCGAAGCTGTTTAAAAACTCCCAGAAATGGATTGTTTGAATTAAAACAAATTAGATGGAAATTTGTGAAACTAAATTGAAAATCAAGAATGGTACTTGAGATTGATAATGGAATTTGGCTTGGATAAATGAATGGTTGTGTTGGAGGTAAAAGTGATTTGAGTTTGAATGGGATGACATATATGTTGAATTGGCAGCAGATGGAATGGATATAATAGTATGCCCGACAAAAAGGTACAAGTTTATATTTTACATGAGTTTGGTGATTGATGAGCTGATTTGGCAAGCCGCTTGGCGTTTTGATTTTCTTTTGGGTTGGAGAAGGCCTAGAGAGGCTAGTTGTAGTTCTACCGATTGAGCCGTACAAAGGAGGTGTTGGCGAAATTTTTCAAAAATTTCAGTGTTAGAAAATATTCAGGATTTTTGAAAAATTTCGTCGATAAGAATTAATTGATATTTTAATTAAAATTAATTAGTTTAGTGAAACTGAAAGTTAAAAAGTAAACAAATAATTTTTAACCAATCAGTAGACATGTTTTCTACCTTAGCAATTTCGAGGACAAAATTATTTTATGGGGGAAGAATGTGACGTCCCGTATTTTTACGGTATTACAAATAATTTATTTAATTATTTAAATATAGTTTGGTAATTTAAAATCGTTGTTCAATTAAGAAATATTGAATATTTAATTAATATAAATAATAGAATAATATATTTAATTTTCGAAATAGTCGGAAATAGTGGAATTCACAATATTATGTGAATTGAATCATTTATAATATATAGTTCAGTATAGAGTGGAACTATAATAACGAATATATAATTTAAACGAAGTTTGAACGTATAATTATATCATAATTATAATCGAGCTCGAAATGGCGCGGCAGTACGTAATTTGGCGATTCGAACTTTAAACGAATACACAGAATCCATTTTAAATCAGATTTCTGTGAAACAAGAAATGTTCGGAGCTGGTGAAGTATATTTTTCTAATGGAAGAGAAAAATCGAGATTTCGTTTTGTAGATTTTGAGTTATGTCCCAATCAATTTTTTGTAAAGTCGCTATGGAATTCCTTTATAATTTATAACGTTTTATTTATATTATAAATGGATTTTCAGTATAAATTGAATACTGATTTAATCTGGATTTGAAATGTCGAGTTATGAATACAGATAGGGATATTCTGGAACTGTATAATATTCTATTGTGAATATATATGATAATATTAATTTATTAATAATAAATTTAAATATATTAATATTTAAATTGGGTTATTTTAGAGCTTTAAAAATAGCTATTTTTGCAAACGACCTTCATTTTTGACGAAACTAATTTTGTTGGATCTGAAATATTAAATTACTGTTAAATTTCAACTTTCATGATTTTTGAAGTCAGTTTGTGGCCGTACGGGATTTTAATGTGAAAAATAGTTGATAATTTGACCATTAGAAATACGTTGTGTGAGCAAACAGACTCGGAATTCGATGAAACATGTTTCGTTGGGTCCGTAATGTCAAACTATAGCTGCATGTCCATTTTCATGATTTATGAATATCGTGTGTGACCGTATGGAATTTTAAAGGACAAATACATATAATGATTGATTAAAATTGAATAAAATAATCAAATAAAAGAATATTAAAACTATCCTACATAATGCCCTTACCTATCCTAAACCCTAACCTTGTTCCTCTGGTCATTTCTTTTTCCGCCGCTACCAAAAATCCTCCAAGCTCAAACGAGAAAATTAAAAGAAAATCAAAGACGAATCACAAAATCATGAAATAAGTATTTTTGGATTTCTCAAATGATCCACTTAGCTCCCATACCAGTTTTAATATGTGCGACACCATCCAGTTCTGTTCGAATACTAGAACGGCGGGTTAGGGTTCGAGATTTTGGTGTATATGAAGGATCGATCATGATTTAAGGGTTGTTTCGAGTTTCAGCGTGGGGTTAGATGTCTTATGGAGGATGTTGGGTGGATTTGGTCACCAAAAGTGTGACGGCCCATCCCGCACCAACCGACATTTACTCCAAAAGTGCGCTGTACACATGTCCAGTTAGCACGGAACGGGTCGTCAAAAGGAAAAGGAAGAAGGAAATGAACTAACAAAAAACCTGTAGAATCCTGTAGAATGTCTCACAGCGCATAGAATAAAATATAACAATAACATACTTGACATAAAACAGGTGAGACAATGCATAAGCTGAAAACTAGAACTAAACATCATAGCAGCGGAAATCCAAAATACAGCTTATTACAACTTTTCAAACTGTCTCAAAGCAAAAGTAAGATAAAGGAGGTACACTACTAATGCCCAAGTAGCGACCACCAACGACACAGGGAGAATATATATATATCATACGTGGAAGCCTCCTGCCCGCCTCTGAATCAACTACTCGCGCACCACCAGCTAACCTGTCTCTAGTCTGCTCGTGTGGGCACCCGGAGTAATAAGAGGAGACATAAAATTCTGGGTCAGACATAAAGCCTGGTATGAGCGATAAGCATCTAAATTGAACAATAACAGGTAGACTAAAACATACCTGAACCTGGAACTGCAACCAAAGAGTTAGCACTACATACTGTACAACACTCTAAGGTGCCAAATCAAATGGTGTAAAGATACGGAGGTGAGGGAGGTGTGCATGTCATAGTGATGGCAAACAATCAAACATAGCATCCATCCTCACAACTCTCACTCAATGCGTAAAGCATACGATATTCACCACTTCGATCACCCATCCTTGCTACGATCACTTTGCCCCATGAAGTCATAAATGGCTTCACTGCACTGATAACGTAGCCACTAATCCTTCGCTATGTCCACTTGCCCCATGGAGTTATTCACCCCATCTGCACTGGCTCATAGCCTTACCAATCCTTACTATGTCCACTTGCCCCATGGAGTTATTCACCCCATCTGCGCTGGCTCATAGTCTTACCAACCCTTTACTATGTCCACTTGCCCCCATGGAGTTATTCACCCCATCTGCGCTGGTTCATAGTCTTACCAATCCTTTACTATGTCCACTTGCCCCCATGGAGTTATTCACCCCATCTGCGTTGCTGGCTCATAGTCTTACTACGCATCACCTTGCCCCTCAAGTCATAATGACCCTACTGCACTGATAACGTAGTCTTGCTACCATCACCTTGCCCCTCGAGTCGCAATGACTCTACTGCACTGATAAGTAGCCCATCATTCATTTTCAGTGGTGAATCGAAGTTATGAACATCGACGACTCCTTAGCACACCTCCCGCAGCAAAGCCCAACCATGAAGTGAACTCATTGGTTCCCAATTGGATCCTGAGCTCTAACTTCCCATATTGGACTACCTTTGCATCTCGGGTTATTGGTCAATACTGGGTCGGGTCGGGTTCCTTTTCAAGCCATCGGTTCGGATCGGGTCTACTGCATCGCGTCGGTTCGGGTGTTCCTCTGGTACGGTTCGGGTCGGGTGCCTCACTTCGGGTCGGGTCGGGTGCCATCTCCCATCCAGTTCGTGCTTCCGCTCCGATCCGCTCCTTCTTTATCCGATCCGATCCTTTCTCCTTTATCCGATCCGATCCCAGTTCAATTAGCATGGCCTTCCTTTTTGCCAATTTTCCCATGTGTCAGGTTTCGATCCGATCGAATCCCTTGCCTAGTTCAACTTATCCGATCCGAGCCCCCATATCCGATCCGATCTGATCCTGCACTGATTTCTGAAACTTTTCCAGCAAGTGTTTACGCCATTCGACGACGTTTTCGACCATTCTAACTATTGAAATCAATCACAAAGCATTTCATACAGTCATAGCAACATGCATAATCAACCACAAACATCAAAACATCAATATGATAGGTTAAAATGGATCAAACATACCCCAAAACCCCATATTTCACCTTAAGCATGTTTAGGTGAAACTAATGATAGGATTAGCAAAACTTAACCAAATTAGCCCAAATTCATATCAGAGGTCTAAAACACCATTTAAAAATTTATGAACATTTTTCCAGAATTTTATCATGCTCAAATTCGCTAATTAACACTAATTACCCTTAATTAGCCATAATTAGTGCAAACCTATGCAAATCACTCACCTTAGCCACAAATAAACTAAGACCTGAAATAAATCTCTGATTTGATGTGAATCCCAATGCTAAACAGCAGCTCCAATGTTGATTTGGTGTAGATCTTCCTTGATTAGAGGTTGCTAAGCTTAATCCTTGACCAAAAGATGATTTGGAGGTGATTTAGAGGTTGGAGGCCATTTTTAGGGTTCCTTGGTGATAAGTGGAGGCTAGAAAACTGAAATGGAATGATTCTCTATCTCATTTCAGCCTTCCCATAACCCTAATTCCGAAATAGGTTATGGGCCTACTCACTAATCACCCTATTTGGCCCGTTTAAGCAGTTTTTCACCCTCCAAACCTTATTTCATCCATATCTCCCAAACGGTAAGTCCGTTTGGCTATTATGACCACTCTACGGAAAGCTAAACCATCAAACAAATCTAATGGAAGTGGTTTCAGGTCAAAATTCCTTTCCAATCAAAAGTTATGGCCAAAACAAGATCAGCTAGGGCAAAATGGTCATTTAAAAATCGACAAAAATCATGAACATGGGAAATGACTCTAATGGATGTTTCCCAAAGTTACATGACCATACGACCTCATATGGGAAAGAAATAAATATTCTATGATCCTCCGATGCGTAGAATGCGGGTTATTACATTCTCCCCCCCTTAAGAAATTTCGCCCCCGAAATTCCCTAATCAGAACACACACAAAGGTTCCCGCATGCCTATCAACCATAAAACAACAATCAAACATGCAAAAAAAGTAAGGCAAGTCTATCCTAGCATGCGGAAAAACTAAATTATGAAGTAAATCTTACCAGGCAAGGAGTTCTGGATAAGCTTTCCTAATGCTCTCCTCTATCTCCCAAGTACAGTCATCCTCGTTCTCGCCCCACTGAACCTTGACTAGCTTCACCGCCTTCCTTCGAAGTTGCTTCGTATCGTTCCCCACGACACGAATCGGCTTGCGGTTCCCAACCGCCTCGGGTTCTACTTCGAAGTCCTATAACTGATCAGGTGAAATAGTCATATCTGGGTCATGAACGAACTTCCTTAGTTGGGAAACATGAAATACATTGTGAACTCCCGCCATTTTCTCTGGTAAGCCAACTCTATATGCCAAATTCCCGACTAGTTCAAGAACAGGGAATGGGCCAACAAATCTTGGTTCTAACTTGCCTCTCCTGCCAAATCGTATCATGCTCTTCAACGGAGAAATCTTGACAAACACCAAGTCACCAACGGAGAATTTTAAGTCTCTTCTCCTCTTATCAGCATAACTCTTCTGCCTATCTTGGGCAGCTTTCATTCGTTGTTGAATGATCTTAATCTTATCTGAAGTTTCTCTCACCACATCTGGTCCAAGCATAAACTTCTCGCCAGTTTCTATCCAACATGATGGTGAGTTGCACGGTCTTCCGTACAAAGCTTCATATAGAGCCATACCGATACTGGATTGGTAGCTATTATTATATGCAAACTCTACTAGATGCAAATGGTCATCCCATGATCCACCAAAATCCAATATACAAGCTCTCAAGAGATCTTCCAATATACGATTCACCCTCTCTGTCTGACCGTCGGTCTGAGGATGATATGCGGTACTGAGATGTAATCATGACCCTAGAGCCTCTTGTAAGCTCTTCCAAAACCCACTAGTGAATAACGGGTCTCGGTCACTCACAATGCTTTTGGGTACTCCATGAAATCTCACTACCCACTTCATATACAATTCTGCCAACTTGGCTGCAGTTCTGGTCGATTTGACTGGTATAAATCTTGCACTCTTAGTCAATCGATCCACAATTACCCAAATGCTATCATATCCCGATCTAGTCCTTGGTAAGCCATCGATGAAATCCATCGAGACTTGCTCCCATTTCCATTCGGGAATTTCTAATGGTTGCAACCAACCACTAGGCTTCTTTTGCTCGGCTTTAACTAACTGGCAATTCATGCATTTGAATATAAACTTCCAAACGTCTCTTTTCATCCCTTCCCAGTAGTAAGCCTGCTTCATGTCTCGATACATCTTTTTACCACCGGGATGTATAGTCAGTTTTGAGTGATGACATTCTCTAAGCACTTCTTCTCTCAAACCATTCATGTTGGGCACAACTAGTCTTCCATTCTTTCGAAGCCATCCATCTCGATCAAGCCCATACACATTCATCTCCTCACCGTCGATGTTCATCTCTAACTTGGAGATGATTTCCAATAGATTAGGATCGTCCCTCTGGCTGGAACCAATCCGCTCTATCAAAATGGGTCTGATCGCTAAACTAGCTAGCATGACTGGATCCAATTCGCACTTTGGTCTGAAATCAAACCCCGCGATATACTCCAGTTGCTTCCATTCAAGAAACATTGCCCCTAAGCTGGCATGTCTCCTACTCAAGGCATCGGCTACCGCATTACCTTTCCCAGGTGTATATGCGATATTAAAATCATACGAAGCCAAGAACTCTAATCATCTTTGCTGACGGAGATTCATATCTTTCTGAGAGAAGAGATACTTTAACGATTTATGATCGGTAAACAAATCAAATCTTTCTCCCAAGAGAAAGTGTCTCCACATCTTCAGCGCAAATACAATCGCTGCCAATTCCAAATCATGGGTAGGATACTTCTTCTCATGCGGCTTTAGCTGTCGACTAGCATAAGCTACAACCCTACCTCCTTGCATTAATACAGCACCCAGTCCGGTACCACAAGCATCCGTGTATACCGTCATCTCTTCATTCCCCTTAGTAATGACTAACACTGGCGCACGCGTCAACCTTTTCTTTAGACTCATGAATGCATTCTCACACACTCCGTCCCAGACGAAGGACTGATTCTTCTTAGTCAACTGAGTCAACGGTGCTGCTATCTTGGAGAAGTCCTGGATAAACTTACGATAATATCCAGCTAATCCCAAGAAACTTCTTACATCTGTTGCGTTCTTGGGCGTAGGCCAATCCTGTACCATGCCACCTTCGCAGGGTCCACGGAAATACCACTCTCTGAAACAACATGGCCCAAGAATCTCACTTCCCTTCTCCAAAAATGACACTTAGAGAATTTCGCTTTCAACTGGTGTTTCCTCAACACCTTCATCACTAGTCTCAAGTGTCCCTTGTGTTCCTCCTCTGTCCTTGAGTAAACAAGGATATCATCTACGAACACAAGAACAAACTTATTCAACTGATCTCTGAATACTCGATTCATAAGATCCACAAAGTAGGTCGGTGCATTGGTCAACCCAAACGGCATGACCAACCACTCATAAAATCCAGACGGCGTCCTAAATGCCATTTTTTGAACACTCTCATCTGCTACTCGAAGCTGATGAAATCCTGTCGCGAGGTCCAACTGGGAGAACACTCTAGCTCCTTCCAGTTGATCAAACAAATCATCTATCCACGGTAAAGGATACTTATTCTTCCTCGTTACCTTATTTAACTCGCGATAGTCCACACACAAATGAAGGGAACCATCTGCCTTAGTGGAAAAAAAACTGGTGCTCCCCACTCGGAGACACTTCTTCTAATAAGTCCCTTCTTCAAAAGATTGCTGACCTGCACCCCAAGCTCTCGCTGCTCCGTTGGTGCCATACGACGAAGTGACATCACTATAGGTCTGGCATCTTTCACTAAATCAATACGGAACTCAATCTCTCGTTGTGGTGGAAGCCCGGTCACCTCCTCGAAGACGTCCGTATACTGCCAACCACGGGCACATCTGACAACTCATCCTGTGGGATGTCGAGGGAATTTACAAAACTAGCCATAACCCCATCACTAGGCAGACTACCAAACACTACCCTCCGCCCATCATCCGCCCTCAATGTCACCAAAAAGCCCTCACAGTCTACCACCACCCCGTATCTTTGGAGCCAATCGACTCCCAATGTAATGCCATACCTAGTAAAGCCCAAAACAAAGCAATCACAAACAAACATACATCCATGACTCGATAAGACCAAATTCCTGCAAATCATACTAAGGCTAGTCGAACCACCAATCGGGTTCGTCACAACCAATGGTCTATCGACTATCTCGGGTTCCAGTCCCAACCTATCTACCAGGTCACTAGATATGAAGGAACGGGAAGCCCCAGTATCAAACAAAACTCGAATTGGTACATCATAAATAGAAAGCATACCTTGAATAAGAACATTCTTTCCTTTCTCCGCTGCAGTTGGGACATTCGACGAAGAAGGAACATCATCAATAGCATATTCTTTCACAATCCGTTTTCTCCTTAAGAGGTTGCGGGCACTTATCCTTGAAATGTCCCACTTGACCACAGTTGAAGCACTTCTTATCCGCTGGCTTGGCCCGACAATCTTTAGCATAATGGCCCTTCTTACCACAGCTGAAGCACTCAACATCCTTCTTGCTCTTTTTCCGGCCACCATTAGATTGGTCCTGCTTCCTCTTATTATGAGAGTTATTCTTTCCTCCACCGCCTGCTTGCGGCTTTGGCCCTTCTGCGGATACAGCCTCAGTCTTCGTCTTAGGGTAAAGACTCTCTGATCTCAAAGCTTTCCCCACAATCGATTCAAAAGTCTCATCGATGGGGTTGATAAGCCTTTCCCCCAAGTATCCATCCAAACCAGTAATGAACTTCTCATTCTTCTTCTCAGGAGTGTCGATAAGAGATAGTCCATACTTCGACAAGGTGTCGAACTCAGCAATATAGTCAGAAACTACCCTTCCGTTCTGCTTGAGTTCCAAGAACCTCTTGAACAACACTGACTTTTGGGCAGCTGGAATGAACTTCTAGCTAAAGCGAGCCTTGAACTGAACCCAAGTAACCTGATCCTCTGGAGTAGCTGTTCTAATGGCATTCCACCAATTCATCGCTCGTCCTTGCAGCTGACGAGACGCTAGCCTTCTCTTCATCGCATCCTCAAGACCCAGGTCATCGAAGATATGATCACAGCTATCCATCCAATCTTGAACATCCGTGGCCGACTCCGTCCTATGGAACGGGTGCTTGCACAACTTGGCGAAATTGACCCTAGGCGCCTGCACTACTGGGCCAACACCAACTCCGGGATTGGGAATTGCCCCTTGCACTTCTCTAAGCATGTCTCTCATGAGGTCAGTAAACATTGCCCTCATGTCAGCAGCAATCCCCCGGTTGGTCCCTCTACCAGCACCTCTGGTGTCTCCACTCATCGTTCAATCTGTAAAGAGAAAACGATTAACGACCCCATAGTGGTGCTAGTGCAGTGCGACTTCATTCTTATACTACCAATAGTATATATATATAGCTTTTGAAAACCAAAGTAATCACAAATATGTGCTCTTATATACGTACTATCTCTCCCTAGTGTCTTTCCCTAGGTTAACTACGCAACCTAGGGCTCTGATACCAAGTGTGACGGCCCATCCCGCACCAACCGGCATTTACTCCAAAAGTGCGCTGTACACATGTCCAGTTAGCACGGAACGGGTCGTCAGAAGGAAAAGGAAGAAGGAAATGAACTAGCAAAGAACCTGTAGAATGTCTCACAGCGCATAGAATAAAATATAATAATAACATACTTGACATAAAACAGGTGAGACAGTGCATAAGCTGAAAACTAGAACTAAACATCATAGCAGCGGAAATCCAAAATACAGTTTATTACAACTTTTCAAACAGTCTCAAAGCAAAAGTAAGATAAAGGAGGTACACTACTAATGCCCAAGTAGCGACCACCAACGACACAGGGAGAATATATATATATATATATATATATATATATATATATATATATATCATACGTGGAAGCCTCCTGCCCGCCTCCGAATCAGCTACTCGCGCACCACCAGCTAACCTGTCTCTAGTCTGCTCGTGAGAGCACCCAGTGTAATAAGAGGAGACATAAAACTCTGGGTCAGACATAAAGCCTGGTATGAGCGATAAGCATCTAAAGTGAACAATAACATGTAGACTAAAACATACCTGGACCTGCAACCAAAGAGTTAACACTACATACTGTACAACACTCTAAGGTGCCATATCAAACGGTGTAAAGATACGGAGGTGTGCATGTCATAGTGATGGCAAACAATCAAACATAGCATCCTTCCTCACATCTCTCACTCAGTGCGTAAAGCATACGATATTCACCACTTCGATCACCCATCCTTGCTACGATCACTTTGCCCATGAAGTTATAAATGGCTTCATTGCACTGATAACGTAGCCACTAATCCTTCGCTATGTCCACTTGCCCCATGGAGTTATTCACCCCATACACTACACCAAAACAGTGGATTCCCAACAAGTATAAGTGTTACAAATAATTTCTGTAACACTTTTATGTGTCACTAACGGCCTGTGAGGAATTTCCTGTAACACTTATAAGTGTTACAAGCAGAGTAACTCCTAACACTTATAAGTGTTACAAGCAGACCAACTGCTAACACTTATAAGTGTTACAAACATACTCATTGCTAACACTTATAAGTGTTACAAACAACTTATAAGTGTAACAAGCAGACCAACTGCTAACACTTATAAGTGTTACAAACATAATCATTGCTAACACTTATAAATGTTGGAACCATAATATATGGTAACACTTATAAGTGTTACAAACAACTTATAAGTGTAACAAGCAGACCAACTGCTAACACTTATAAGTGTTACAAACATAATCATTGCTAACACTTATAAATGTTGGAACCATAATATATGGTAACACTTATAAGTGTTACAAACATACTTATAAGTGTAACAAGCAGACCAACTGCTAACAGTTATAAGTGTTACAAACATAATCATTGCTAACGCTTATAAATGTTGGAACCATAATATATGGTAACACTTATAAGTGTTACAAACATATTCATTGCTAACACTTATAAATGTCAGTATCATAATCCTACTAACTCTTATTTGGTACACTTCCATATTCCATATATAATTCAACATATCAATTCAAATAAAAGTATTTGGTACACTTCCATATTCCAAATTCAATAATGTCACTTTTGCATAATGCTTTCAATTTCAAAATACCATAATATCAAGTTCAAATTACAAAAAACAATACAAAGTTTTACTAAAGATACATAGAATTTTAGATATTATGAAGGCGAAACATGGACCATATCACAAAGCCTCCATCTGAAAATTCACAAAGCTTGTAGTGTCCGTTTTGAGGACCATCGTAAATTGGTGCTTCCGGATCTAAAACTTCTGTTATCCAAACAACTTTCTCAACATTTGGCACTATCTCTCTAAAATGACACATGGTTTGCGTACCAATATAAGCTTTTGCTACTTCCTTCATATCTGGTGATAATAGCATTACAAATTGTTTTCCTTTTGTTGATGATCCAACATCATTTGTCGGAATAACCGAATCAGCAATTCCAACGTTCGGTGTAGATTTACCCAAATTAGAAGCGGTTTCTGTCATAGGCGTCATAACACCGTCATTAACGTTATGTTGTAATCCCGGTACCATAGTAAGAAAGGATTTAAGAGCATCGTTGATTTGGATTGACACTTGACTCGCCACTTGACTTGCAACTTGATTTTGTAATTCCTTAGACCATTGACGAAAATCATCCTTTTTATTCTTGTCGGCAATTGCTTTTGATGCTTGCATTATCTTTACGTGCTTTGCGGAAGAAGAGGAGCTAATTGCACGACAATAATTTTTCCTTTTGTCAGAACCAAAAACTTTGGCGATAGGATCATTGTCAAAATCAAACATGTTTGCATGCTCGTTGCTATTACATTCCAAATTCTGTTTTTTTTCCTCCTCCTCCACAAGTGCCTACAAAATATAAACGCAATCAGTTTTACAGAAATAACAAATTGCAAGTCAAGTTTCTGAGCATTCAGTTTCAGTTTCGAGTCGAAACCAAAACTGAAGTCAGTTTCAGTTTCGAGTCGAAACCGAAACTGAGAATTCAGTTTCAGTTTCGAGTCGAAAGTGAAACTGAAGTCAGTTTCAGTTTCGAGTCGAAACTGAAACTGACCATTCAGTTTCAGTTTCGAGTCGAAACTGAAACTGAAGTCAGTTTCAGTTTCGACTCGAAACCGAAACTGAGCATTCAGTTTCAGTTTCGATCGAAACTGAAACTGAAGTCAGTTTCAGTTTCGACTCGAAACCGAAACTGAGCATTCAGTTTCAGTTTCGATCGAAACTGAAACTGAGCATCCAGTTTCAGTTTCGAGTCGAAACCGAAACTGAGACTGAATGCTCAGTTTCGGTTTCGAGTCGAAAGTGAAACTGAAGTCAGTTTCAGTTTCGACTCGAAACCGAAACTGAGCATTATTCAGTTTCAGTTTCGACTGGATAAGCTTTGGCTTTGCGAAGTTGCAAAAACTGAGTTTGCAACTCAGTTTGCTAAACTGAGTTGCAAACTTGGTTTTCCAAACTCAGTTGATTATGATACAAAATTAATCAAGTTCTACATGGATACTACGGTTATTTAATAAGAAAAAGGAAGCGATCTGTTTGACTGATCAAGGCAAAATTTGCTTTATAAAGAATGATGAAAATCTGTTCAAGTAGTATGAGAAATTGAATACTGAAGTAACTCAGTCAACCAACTGTGAAGAAAATGAACATAGAACGTTGATTTGAATGAGCAACAAAACTCGAATGCAAAAAAAACAAATTCTTACATGAAAATAATTGTTATTTCTTTGTGCTCGTACACAATTTATAACTAGAACTCTTCCATGTATAGTAACATATTGATCAAAGAAAAGTTAAATTGCTCCTAGTAGCAGGGATCCATTTCATATAAATAATAACTGAACATTGTAGTGTAAATAGAAATGAATACAAAATTAAGAACTGAATTTAACAAATAATCAAATTGAATAATAAGCAATCATCAGCTCAACATTTTTTTGTTCAATTTAAACATATGCATAAAATTAATATTCAAACAGTACAATAGACGTTTTAAAGATGCGTCCCATTTTCAAATATAATACATGAAGAAAATGAATACAAAAATTATATCAGACAACTAAGAAAATAGCACTCTTGCTTCATACCGAAGTGAAACTGAAGTCAGTTTCGAGTCGAAACCGAAACTGAAGTCAGTTTCGAGTCAAAAGTGAAACTGAAGTCAGTTTCGAGTCGAAACCGAAACTGAGCATTCAGTTTCAGTTTCGAGTCGAAAGTGAAACTGAAGTCAGTTTCAGTTTCGAGTCGAAACTGAAACTGACCATTCAGTTTCAGTTTCGAGTCGAAACTGAAACTGAAGTCAGTTTCAGTTTCGAGTCGAAACTGAAACTGAAGTCAGTTTCAGTTTCGACTCGAAACCGAAACTGACCATTCAGTTTCAGTTTCGACTCAAAACCGAAACTGAGCAATTGTAATTGCCTTTTTTGTATTTGGAATGTTATGTAATTTTAGAAATAAATTTTAATAACACTTGAGTGTCTTAATAAAAATCTGGTAGTTAAAATAACATGACTAAAATAAAGAATCTGCCTCAAAAATTTAAAATTCAACTTATATGGTTGTCAAGTTAGCTTGTGATGACTGATGTGAGTTGACCGAGCAAGGATTACAAGTTAAGGCACTGATAATGAATGCAGGCATAAAAATCATGTGAATAACTCGAATGAAACTTCGCACTAGGCAGTAAACACTTCATAGATGATAATGAAACCCATAAACATAGCAATGGAATATTATTAAACTTACATAGGTTTTTGCTGCTGATGGAATTACTATGATATTACTCAATGGTCAGTTTCTATGATATTACTATGATATTACTCAATGGTCGGACACTATTTTTTTTGCAGACTTCACATTACATTTATCACTCGAAACTGAAACTGAATGTTCAGTTTCTGAAACTGAATGTTCAGTTTCTGAAACTGAATGTTCAGTTTCAGTTTCGACTCGAAACTGAAACTGAATGCTCAGTTTCGGTTTCGACTCGAAACTGAAATTGAACATTGCTCAGTTTCAGTTTCGACTCGAAACTGAAACTGAATGCTCAGTTTCGGTTTCGAGTTCTCGAAACTGAAACTAAATGCTCAGTTTCGGTTTCGAGTTCTCGAAACTGAAACTGAACATTGCTCAGTTTCGGTTTCGACTCGAAACTGAAACTGAACGGTCAGTTTCGGTTTTGACTCAACTGAAACTGAACGGTCAGTTCGGTTTCGACTCAAAACTGAAACTGAATGGTCAGTTTCAGTTTCGACTCAAAACTGAAACTGAATGCTCAGTTTCCGTTTCGACTCGAAACTGAAACTGAACATTGCTCAGTTTCAGTTTCGACTCGAAACTGAAACTAAATGTTCAGTTTGTTCGATAAATGGGGCCATACATCAGAATGACACTTATATAGATCTATATACATGCATGATAAAATCATAAAACAACAACAAAGACCTGCAAACACTACAGTCGTCAAAATTTATCTAACTTGTTCAGAAAGAAAAATCTCTTGTATAAATGCATTTTAAATTACAAAAAATTATTAAAAAGTGTGATGATCTAATGATTAAAAATTCTCCTAGAACCTACATGATTTATTGAACAAAGATAACGGCAGCTACCAACACAATTTAGATTACATTTAATATGTGAAATAACAAAGGAAATAGAATAAACTAAAATATGAAATCAAACAAATACTAAATTTTGAGGAATCCAGCTGGATCCCTCCAACCTGTTTTCCTGCATCCACATATGTTAGCTAACATAAATAATACCCATCCTGCTTCAAGGCAGGATATCGCGGTATGAAGGTCATCCACTATCATAGCGTGGGGCGCATAGGGTATTCATCCGCTAATGGTACCGCGGGCATCCGCTAATGATACTGCGGGAAATCCAACCACCAATATATATATAATAGCAACAAACCTAAATATAACTAATATATACGCATCTAAAACTGAAATATTCAATACACATACGCACCTGAAACTGAAATCCAATGAAGGGAGCAGACACAATATGATGAGGTGCAGAAAAAATAAGCGAATGAGAACTGCAGGAACAATAAATGGTACATTAGATTTTACATGCTATATTTGAATGAGAACTTACTATATTTAAAAAAGGAAGAAAAAGAATGAATTCAGAAATGAATTGCATGCTATATTTGAATGATAACTTTATATATTTCAGAGAACCACAGAACAGATTTTACATGTAAGAAACTATAAAAGTGCACATAATTTTTCTTTTATACACTGATAATCAAATTAGAACAATAAGTTTATGGCAAAGCAAGTGATATATTTAAAAGTTTTAAAAGTGATAAGCCAAGACACAAGCCAACAAAGCCGAGAAGCATTTTCAAGTGAAAGCCAAAACAGCCCATTTGGTCGAGCTAGCATAATAAATTGTACAGTGTACACAAGCATTAAAGAAATTCAGCAAAGTAGCATGGTAAGCAAATTCAGCAAAGTAGCACGAAAATGAATGTTCAGTTTTGGTTTCGACTCGAAACTGAAACTGAACGTTCAGTTTCGACTCGAAACTGAAACTGAATGGTCAGTTTCGGTTTCGACTCGAAACTGAAACTGACTTTAGTTTCGGTTTCGACTCGAAACTGAAACTGAATGCTCAGTTTCGGTTTCGACTCGAAACCGAAACTGAGCATTCAGTTTCAGTTTCGATCGAAACTGAAACTGAGCATCCAGTTTCAGTTTCGAGTCGAAACCGAAACTGAGACTGAATGCTCAGTTTCGGTTTCGAGTCGAAACTGAAATTGAATGGTCAGTTTCGGTTTCGACTCGAAACTGAAACTGACTTTAGTTTCGATTTTGACTCGAAACCGAAACCGAGCATTCAGTTTCAGTTTCGATCGAAACTGAAACTGATCGAAACTGAAACTGAGCATTCAGTTTCAGTTTCGAGTCGAAACCGAAACTGAGACTGAATGCTCAGTTTCGGTTTCGACTCGAAACCGAAACTGAGACTGAATGCTCAGTTTCGGTTTCGACTCGAAACTGAAACTGAAAGGTCAGTTTCGGTTTCGACTCGAAACTGAAACTGAATGCTCAGTTTCAGTTTCGAGTCGAAACCAAAACTGAGCATTCAGTTTCCGTTTCGAGTCGAAACTGAAACTGAGCATATAATGATTTAGTAGATGCACATAAACAATAGTAAGAAGAATTAAATAGATCTCTATTTTTTCACAGTAATTGTGTAAACAACCTAAAAAAAATACATACATAATGCACATGTTGAATTAGGTAAGCAGTCAACACTAATCCAATGTTTAGTTTACTTTCCAAGTATGTTTTGATTAACTATAGCGTATTGTCTATTTTCGTGTGAATGGTAATGGAATTAAACTGCAAAGGATTTACCGTATTTGGCTCTAATGGAAATATAGTGTTTCGCATTGATAACTACTCTATTAGAATCAAAAGAAATATCGTTCTCATGGACGCTTCTGGAAATCCACTGTTTATGATTAAAATAAAGGTATGTGTTGTATATACACACATTCATTTCATAGCTTTGAGAAACAGATATAAACAATGATTTTTTATGCAGAGAATGAGCATAAGAGAGAATTGGTCCATTTACAATGGAGAAGATGCTACATATACAAAAATAAACATTCATGTTCACGGACAGCAACCACATAACAGGCGAGAACAGCACCCCACAAACCCATTTTTCAAATTAAAAATCTTGCTAAGTGTATACAACAGTTAAATCTCTCTTCTTCCCTGGAACTATTAAAGGCTTGTAGCTGAAAATAAAGGATAGTTGAGGTGCTTTCCTCAATGTGCATGTATAGAGAGGCACACGCTCACCAAACAGTAACACGCACTCTGTTCATTAAAGCTTCTATGCAGGGATGACACATGGTAATATAGGTAACTTAAGTGCACAATATTAAATAAATTATTTAATTACTTAATAGTTTGGATGACTTCTGGTCATTTCCTATTTACTTATTTTTTTCGTATGTTAGAATGTTTTTTTGCATAGACTAACGGTTTATATTAGAGACAAAAAAAAGGTTTACATAGCTAACGTTTCCGCATGTTTTTTCAAAGCAAAAATCCACCAAAAACAACCTTTTAAGAAGCAAAAATAAATACATGGAACGAGCATTTGATAAGTTATCCCAGTTAAACTACAATAGTTTAACATAAGTTATCCCAGCATGTTTTTTTTTTGAAGTAAAGAGAAACATATGTATAGTGCAACTTGCCCGTAATATTGAGGAGTAATCTTTATTGCATTTCATTTTCGTTGATCCTTGACTGATAGTCATATGCGTGTAGTCCTTATCATATTTTTATGGCGACTTTCACACTTCTCTCACTTATTATTTCCAAGTCCTACGAAATATTCCAAGACCCTCGCTCTCGGCTATTTTAAGTCACAGACTGATTTTTTACAACTTCTGTATCACCTTTTTTTACAACTACTTATATAACTTCTTTTTCTTATGACCCAACAAATGAAGAATTTTACTAATATAAACTTCTGTATAAAAAAGTTAATTTATCAATTGTATTAAAAAATGCGCTTAGGCTAAATGGTAATGTTTTTATTTTCTTGTTCTTTCAGTCCTTAATTTTGAAATTATTTCACATTGCAAAATCATTTTTAGCAATTTTGTTGTAATCTAATTGCATTGGCTGCACTTTCAAGCGCAGTTGCACTATTTATGGATGTATACGCATTTCTCAACTTGGCCATGTTATAATGGATTTATCATGTTCCACCTTTTTTTAATGTTACATTGATGTCATTTACTATATATATTTAATGCGGCTAGAATAGTTTTCTATCAAAACGTTTGAAGCAGTTTACAATAAGTTAGGTTCAAGTCATAACTCGGTGGGACAATTGAAGATTTTAAATTCTGTCCTTTTACTACATGTATTTGTACTGCAAAAAATCTTATCCATTTGTGATTCATCAAGATTACAAATGTGAGCTTGAACCAAGCGCATGATTGTTGCACTGATGCTCCCTGTTTTCAGCTGTACAACAGCTCATTAAAACATTTTTTTTCTATTTTGTTTGTCACTCCATTTTTTTATGTTAGAAATCAAATGATGACTTTCTCAATCTTACATCCGTTAGTTACCATACAAATGTTTTCTGTAGGTGTTCATTTTGCACGGGTATGTTATTTGTGCCTTTACTAGTTGAAAATCAAGCTACAAGATATGGCACAAAATGTCGATAATTTGAAAGAACATGGGAAAGTAAGCTTACGAGAATCACATATTTAGAAGAAGAAAAATGCTGTTAAATCCTCAACCAACGCAAAAATGCCTCTTCAATGAGCTTGCATGTAGACCGTTGAAAATTAAAGGTGCCCCCCTTTGTAATTACTTTTCGTAGAGAAATAAACGCTATAAAACCTCATAAACCTAGTAATAAATAAATAACAATCATTATCGAGTATCACTCTCATTTTTTTGCATCACTGTCGTTCTTTTAAGTTTAAACTGAAATACAAATAACGTGCGGTTTTGTATCAATCTCATTTTTTTTGTAAAAAAGTGTTGAAGTATATTATCTTTACACTACAGTCTTCAATTTTTCATTTTAGTTTTGAAGATTTTTCTCAAGTATTGTACAGAAACCAAATGAGCTGGCACAAAATCTTTATTCAGAACTAATAACGTATTTCAGAATGAGCAATGAATCACCAAGTGCTTTTTATTCAGAATGTAATGATATAATGCATATAGAATTGAACTTTCAGCAGATAAATGTGTTACTTATGAATAAATAACATATTATAATTTCATATTGATCAAAACTATACTGCAAAATCTATTTGGTTCAAAACCAGGCAAAGTTCTCTGATATGTACAAACTGTGTAAATAATTGAAATCAGCCACCAAGTTTTTATGCCCTATAACCATTTTATATAATCATACATCATCAAAACAGACAAAATTAGATTGAGCAAGGTTAAAAAAACATGGTCCATACAAATCTGATTCATACAAATCGTGATTCCAAGAAGTGAAATCGAATTTTTACCTCAAATCGTGATTCCTAGAAGCCACCGTGATTCGAATCCCCAATTCCTACAAGCACCAATTCGAAGTCCATTCTTTAATCGTAGATTTCAATTTTCGATTTCCTCTGATGTTGATGAGAACGATGATTTTAATTGCTTTGCGTTTGTTTTCTAAGCGTATTTGGGGTTGGAGCGGCCTGAAAAGAGTTAAGTGTCAGTAAGTTATGCGTTGAACATCAATTAGGGTTATATGCGACAAGTTACCCTTTTGCCCTTACAAAAGAAGACATGGCCAAGCAATACAACACATAAAAGTGTTGGCACATTTTTGGTGACACATTTTTCCTACTGCAACACATATAAGTGTCTATAGTCTACAACACATATAAGTGTTGGCAGTTGAAAAAAATAAGAGTCGCCAATTGGCCATTGTGGTGTAGTGATATGCGCTGGCTCATAGCCTTACCAATCCTTACTATGTCCACTTGCCCCATGGAGTTATTCACCCCATCTGCGCTGGCTCATAGTCTTACCAATCCTTTACTACGTCCACTTGCCCCATGGAGTTATTCACCCCATCTGCGCTGGCTCATAGTCTTACCAATCCTTTACTATGTCCACTTGTCCCATGGAGTTATTCACCCCATCTACGCTGGCTCATAGTCTTACTACGCATCACCTTGCCCCTCAAGTCATAATGGCCCTACTGCACTGATAACGTAGTCTTGCTACCATCACCTTGCCCCTCGAGTCGCAATAACTCTACTGCACTGATAAGTAGCCCATCATTCATTTTCAGTAGTGAATCGAAGTTATGAACATCGACGACTCCTTAGCACACGTCCCGCAGCAAAGCCCAACCATGAAGTGAACTCATTGGTTCCCAATTGGATCCTGAGCTCTACCTTCCTATATTGGACTACCTTTGCATCTCCGGTTATTGGTCAATACTGGGTCGGGTCGGGTCGGGTTCCTTTTCAAGCCATCGGTTCGGGTCGGGTCTACTGCATCGCATCGGATCGGGTCTTCCTCTGGTACGGTTCGGGTCGGGTGCCTCACTTTGGGTTGGGTCGGGTGCCATCTTCCATCCAGATCGTGCTTCCGCTCCGATCCGCTCCTTCTTTATCCGATCCGATCCTTTCTCCTTTATCCGATCCGATCCCAGTTCAGTTAGCGTGGCCTTCCTTTTTGCCAATTTTCCCATGTGTCAGGTTCCGATCCGATCGAATCCCTTGCCCAGTTCAACTTATCCAATCCGAGCCCCCATATCCGATCCGATCCTGCACTGTTTTCTTGAACTTTTCCAGCAAGTGTTTACGCCATTCAAGGACGTTTTCGACCATTCTAACTATTGAAATCAATCACAAAGCATTTCATACAGTCATAGCAACATGCATAATCAACCACAAACATCAATATGATAGGTTAAAATGGATCAATCATACCCCAAAATCCCATATTTCCCCTTAAGCATGTTTAGGTGAAACTAATGATAGGATTAGCAAAACTTAACCAAATTAACCCAAATTCATATCAGAGGTCTAAAACACCATTTAAAAATTTATGAACATTTTTCCAGAATTTTATCATGCTCAAATTCGCTAATTAACACTAATTACCCTTAATTAGCCATAATTAGTGCAAACCTATGCAAATCACTCACCTTAGCCACAAATAAACTAAGATCTGAAATAAATCTCTGATTTGATGTGAATCCCAATGCTAAACAGCAGCTCCAATGTTGATTTGGTGTAGATCTTCCTTGATTAGAGGTTGCTAAGCTTAATCCTTGACCAAAAGATGATTTGGAGGTGATTTAGAGGTTGGAGGCCATTTTTAGGGTTCCTTGGTGATAAGTGGAGGCTAGAAAACTGAAATGGAATGATTCTCTATCTCATTTCAGCCTTCCCATAACCCTAATCCCGAAATGGGTTATGGGCCTACTCACTAATCACCCTATTTGGCCTGGTTAAGCAGTTTTTCACCCTCAAAACCTTATTTCAGCCATATCTCCCAAACGGTAAGTCCGTTTGGCTATTATGACCACTCTACGGAAAGGTAAACCATCAAACGAATCTAGTGGAAGTGGTTTCAGGTCAAAATTCCTTTCCAATCAAAAGTTATGTCCAAAACAAGATCAGCTAGGGCAAAATGGTCATTTAAAAATCGACAAAAATCATGAACATGGGAAATGACTCTAGTGGATGTTTCCCAAAGTTCCATGACCATACGACCTCATATGGGAAAGAAATAAATATTCTACGATTCTCCGATGCGTAGAATGCGGGTTGTTACAAAAAGTGTTGTGGGTTTCACCGTGGCAAGGTTTTGGAGGCTGCGACTGTGACTGTGATGGCGCATCGTTCCTGAGGCAATGTAGCGAGCGTGGAGGAAATTCTGTATGGGAGTTGAACAATGGTGAGAGTCCGGTCGGTTGTTGATGGAATAAGGAAGTAGCGGCCTCAATTTGATGTGGCAGGAGTTCGAATACTGAAGCCGTCGTATTTCCTTTAGGAAGAAGAAATAACAATGTAAAGCGGATTGGAGCATTTGTCAAGATGGTCCGGGTTGTTAAAGGGATAAGACCCAGATTTAATTTGTTTTAGGTTTAAATTTAATTTAAATGCATATGAACTTCGTAATATCATAACTATCTTATACATGATCGAAATTCAGTGAAACAAGATCCGTTAGGATCGTATGGACGACGGCTACACAATGGAACTGACTGGGAGTGAATTGGAGCTCATTACAATTTATAGCGAAATAAATTGTCCGTTTGAATCAAAGATAGTTAATCGTTATTTAACGATGACCGTCCAATGTGAGTAAAATTCACTAATGCTGTTCAATTTATATTTTTATAAAATATAATCTAGTAATGATAAATGATGATTGATTGCAGCGTGTTGATTGTTTGATTGAATTGTTGAATGATCGGTTGAAATTTCAGATAACAATATATACACATATCGTTAAACATACATTGATTCTGTTTTTCAGAATATGTCATATCGAAATGAAATTGATGTGAATTATATTGTGTAACATCTGTGGATGCAGGGAAACAGGTTGGAGGGATCCAACAAGATTCCTCAATATTTATAATATTGTTTGTTTTCATATATTATGATATATGATGTAATATATAATCTATTGTTGATTATATGTGTTTGAATGATATCGATCATTGTTATTTGGTATTTTAAATACCATATAAAATACTCGAATTTAAAAGGGAATTTTCAATGTCTATATTGAAAATAAAAATATATTTATATAAAATCAGATGATTTTATAAAAAGGAATTCCAAAATAGAATTATATAAAAGGAATATTTATTTAGGAAATAAATAGAATTATATAAAAGGAATATTTATTTGGAAAACAAATAGAATAAAAAGTAAAACTGGCGGGATATAAAAGAAACGGAAAAGATTTATTTAAAGTGGAATTAAATAGAAATCTGTTTTAACAAATAGATTGGGAAGATTAATTTATAAATATGTTTTATAAATTAAGCAAATTATTTTATCATTAGTTAAATTGGATATATAAGTCTGAACTTATATAGAGGAGTAGAAAATAGGTTTTGGCATCGATATGTGAAGTAGAATGTGAATAAAACATTTATAAATGGAATTATAATTGAGATTTAGTTATTAGAAATAAAAAGGAGATTTCATATGAATAATTCTATAAATAGAAGTATAAATAGTATTTGGAAACGGAATATTATCTTAAAATACAAAATCAAATTGAGTTGATATATAAAAGAAATATTATTCACATTCGATGTGAATAATGGATTAAAATAGTTATTTTTTTAAAGTAAAACATTTATAAGGGAAATTGGGTTTTAAAATAGGAATTTAGATGGGATTTGAATAAGATAGGAAAAGGAGTTAATCGAATATTAGTTATTTGAAAGGATTTAATCGAATATAGTTCATTCGAAAGGAGTTAATCGCATATAGTTTATTCAAAAGGAATTAATCGAATATAGTTTATTCGAAAGAAGTTAATCGAATATAGTTTATTCGAAAGGAGTTAATCGAATATAGTTTATTCGAAAGGAGTTAATCGAATATAGTTATTCGAAAGGAGTTAATCAAATATAGTTTATTCGAAAGGAGTTAATCGAATATAGTTTATTTGAAAGGAATTAATCGAATATAGTTTATTCGAAAGGAGTTAATCGGATATAGTTTATTCGAAAGGAGTTAATCGAATATAGTTTATTCGAAAGGAGTTAATCGAATATAGTTTATTCAAAAGGTGTTAATCGAATATAGTTTATTCGAAAGGAGTTAATTGATAAGAGTTAATCGAATAGAGTTAATCCAATAGAGTTAATCGATTAGAGCTAATCAAATAGAGTTAATCCAACAGAGTTAGTTAAGTAGATATAATCGAATAAGTTAATCAAATAGAATTAATTAATAAGAGTTAATCGATTAGAGTTGATCAAATAGAGTTAATCCAATAGAGTTAATCAAATAGAGTTAATCAAATAGAGTTAATCGAATAGAGTTAATCGATAAGAGCTAATTGATAAGAGTTAATCGATTAGAGTTAATCGAATAGAGTTAATTGAATAGAGTTAATCGAATATAGTTATTCCAAAGAGAGATTATCAAAAATAGTTTATTCGAAGGAAAGAGTTACTGAATAGAGATTATTCGAAAGAGAGTTACTTAAGGAAGTTTATTAAGGATTTAAAAGGTGAACTTTGTCTATTTCGAGGTTAAAAATGTTGTTCAGTTAAAGTCTAAAAGGTACCCCAACTTGATTGACTCCATTTTTAACTAAGGGATGGATAAGGTTCGATAGTGAAGGTTGGTTAAGTAAATTTAGTTAATGAGTGTAATAATTTGAGTTGGCATAGCGATGTTTTATTTAAACATCTATTTAAATCCAATGAAGGAGTTTTGGAAATGTTTTCCAAATAAGAATCAGAAATGTTTTCTAATATAAAATAAAATATAAATGAGAGTAAATATGGAAATGTTTTGATTAATAACGTATAATTTCTAGATTTAGAAAATAAGAATTTATGGAGATATGGAAATGGGTAACTGAATAAATTAATGATAAATTAATTTAAAAAGAGAAAAATTTGATTGATGATTGATCGGTAAGATTTCCATTTGGAAATACGACCATTGTTGTACACATTTTTTTCTTTGATAGTTAAATCACGGACTATCAAAGTTTTCGACCATTTTTCCATTGTCAATACAGAGAGACCAAGATCAGATTTATTATATAAAAACCACTCCGTATGGGCACTAGCGCTGAGAATCAAATATGATGAAGATAATTAAAGACGGTGTTTATGCAAGGGTCATTCTGTTAAATCCTAGGTAGAAATTGCCTAAGATGGATTTACAGAATAGTGCTTTTGGTTTGTCCAGTCCCAGGACAACCTGTGTAACACCCCGTAATTCTGTGACATTAAGATTCTCAAATTAAAGTATAATTAATTTTTAAAAGAAAAATTAAAAGAAAAAGATCCATGCAGTTGTTTAATTTAAGTATCGTAACTAGCATGAAAAAGAGAAGTAAGGAGAGAACAATAATTATTATTGTTCTAAGACTTATTAACAAAAGCCTCTGTAGCTCAGTTGGTTAAGGCATTGGATTTGTAGCACAAAGGTCGGAGGTTCGAACCCCGGCGGCGGCATAATTTTTTATCTTTGTTTTAGAGAGGGCCAACTGAACATTCAAATATATATACGTATACAAATTCAAAATTTGAAAGGATAAGAACGTACATATAAGGAAATAAAGAAAATATATATATATATATACATATGAAATATAAATATATATATATATATGCAAAAATATATGTATACGAAAGATAAAATTCAAGATAAGGCTACAGTCAATGAAATATGGCAACATCATTTGAATTTTGAAAATAAAATGAAACTTGTGCGTATATATATACGCGTAAAATGGTCGTTAGAGAAATTGTATACATATAAGAATATTTCATGTGAATAAAACAGTTAAATAAATTCCAGAAATTCAAAAGTTCGAAAATCAAACTTCTACGCCAAAACAATTCATTCGAAATTCAAATTTCTACGCCAAAATAGCTTGTGGGACCCAATGCTGACTCAGCACTGCGTGTATGATAAGATTTGGCTAGATTCATCTACGTACCTGGACTATTTTCTTAACTGGATTCAGTGCTGACTCAGCGCTGTGTGTACGATAAGGTCTTGAGCAGCTATATAAACAGCCCTAGTCTTCATTCTCTTTGCACCAATTCTCTTCTATCCTTATGCTGTTAAGATTCATGGCTTCTTCCCCTCCTCTAAATTTTCATAAATAATTAAAATAAAATATAAATTCAAGACATGGAGATGCTGCTCAAATCTGTTCAAGAGAAGATTCAAATCAAAGTGAAGAATTCAAAGGCTAAATCAACAAACCTCGAGCAACGACATACGAATCTTAGCATCGCCGTTCTTCTATTCTAGATCTAATTTCTGTAAGTTGGTTATTTCTAGACTTGAACGTTTTATTTTTACTTGTGACATGAAAATAAAAGGATATAAGAAAAATGCCTAATCTCTTCACTTGGATCTGTGTTTATTTAAGATTTTGGATCTAATTCTTGACTATGGCCCAGAACATACTATGACTTTGATTGACGGCCTATGACTATTGAACAAAGAGGATATGCCTATGCCTATGATCATGAATATGAGAACTATGACCATGAACCTATTGCCTTTGAATTACGAACATAAGCCTTTGATTTTGGGACATAAAACATTGCCTATGACGGTGACTTATGACTGTGGGAATTATTTTCCCTTTTGACTATGAATATTGCCTATGACTATGGACATTTGCCTACGATTATGAACACAATCCTTTGACTTGGACATAAAGTATTACCTATGACATAACAACGGTGATTTAAACACCTATGATTCATGACTAGGAAAATTGTTGCTTAGGTTTTGTGACTATGAAATTGGGTCTAAAACCCGATTTATCTATTCTGTCTGTTCTTGATTTTCTTTGGTTTTAGACTGTGGGAATTTACCAATTAAGTTAGGTCTACCCATGTTCTCGAACCTATTCTGTCTATTCTTGGTTTTAGACCGTGGGAATTTACCTATTAAGTTAGGTCTACCCATATTCTTGAACCTGCGTCGTTATTCAAAATCTTTTTATGCCAATTATTATGTCCACCCTTTTTCCTAGCATCTTTGGTTCATTCCCTATTTTCTACGAATCTATATTTATTTACAATCTAGGTTGAATCATGATTATACGAACGGTGGGAATGCGATTTGGGAAAAACACAAAAATAAACATAAATATAGTTGTAAGCTTGAAATTGGCATAGTTTCGAAGCGAACATGATTCTGATTTATACAATTTTAGAACATGTGTTAAGACATGTGAATTGGGTAGATTTGACATGGATTATAGGTTATGAAATTTAGATCTAGTATTGGCCTGTAAACTGAAAAACTAGAATAATAAATCTAGTTTGTATGTAGACTGTAAACTAGAAGAATAAATCTAGTTTTTGGGCATAAACGGTGAACTAGAATAGAAAATCTAGTTTGGCATATAAAATCTATTTTAGCATAAACTGAAAATAAAGATGATAAATCTAAATTGCTATGAACTGTAGGTTAGGCAAATCAAGATTTGGGCCTAGAATATAAGTCTGTTAGCGACAAATGAATATAGGCCAAATTTGTTTAAAAAGGGGGAAATGGGCTGTAAGATAAATTATTAACAATTTATAAACAAAAGAAAGATATTTTGATAACACCCCTTTTTATAACTCGTACCAGAAAGTTCTAGGGTGACAGAGAGGATAGTGTCTAGGCTTGGGTTTGGAAAATATAAGTTTCCTGCCCTCCCTGGCTATCCCTAACTGATCCGACGAACGGGATGGTTGCTTTCAAAACTAGGTTTGGAAATTAATCAGAAACCCCTTTGAACTTAGAAAACATGAATATGCCTAACCCGAGGTTAGACTGAGTTGCGGTGTAAACCTGCCCGGAACCGACCGGCACATCCAGTAACTGCAGCAATATCTGTCTAATGTGAGAGGTTGCGGCTTTAATTTATTAATTAAAGCTAGAACAAGAAGGGGAGGGTTAAGTCCATAGGAACACTTAACCAACACAGTTAAAGCTAGTATGGGAAGGTTAAGTCCATAGGAGCACTTAACCAACTTAACACTGTTAAGCTAGAATGGTAGGATTAAGTCCATAGAAACACTTAACCAACTTAACACAGTTAAAGCTAGAATGGGAGGGTTAAATCCATGGGAATACTTAGCCAAATTAACATGTTGACTAGACTAGAAGGTGGGGTTAAGTAAAGTTAATACACTTAGCCAATTTAACATGTTAATCAGACTAGAGGTTGGGGTTAAGTAATACACTTAGCCAATTTAATATGTTAGCTGGGTTGGACCGTAGGGTTAAGTAAAATTGAACACTTAACCATCAGAATATGATAAATGAATAGGGTTAAGTCTAAGACATGAAGAGATGATACTTAACCATTAATAACAGGTTTAGTTAAAACCGGTGGGAAAGGTTAAGTTAAAAAGGGAACACTTAACCAATACAGGATGAATGGGTAGGGTTAAGAAATACTTTACCAATATGACTTGGTTTGTGGTGGGATTAAGTCAACATGAATACTGACAACACTTAACCAGTTTAACAGGATAAGGGAAGAGGGTTAAGTTAGCTTGAATCGACTAAAGACACTTAACCAATCCAACTTAACGGGAAAGAGAACTAAGTAGTAAAACTTAGTTAAGAAGACAATGATCCTGGAAACTAAGTGGTAAAACTTAGTTAGTAAAACTAAGTAGTAATTCTTAGTATAACACGAAGGAGCGGACGTCCATCTGATTTTAAAGAAGACTCCAACGAATTGGGATACGAAGCCCGAGGCTTCGAGGGGACGTGAGGGTACTCTTGGTATCCCACTGTGAGACTGCAGATGATCCGCCTGGGCGCACAGAGGTTAAGGTCTGCGGTAGAAGAGCCAAGGGTATGCCTTGGTTGCAATATATGGCAACCAAAAGACTAGGATGGACCAGCGTGATTCGGCGAGAAGACGGAAGCCCTGTAATAGCAACTCGTCGTCTACCTACCATCTTCAGTCAAGCGAGACACATGAAGCGGGAAGGCTGGAGGACTCATACGGACCACATACTTGCTATCTAGTTGCGGTTGCGGGGTGTTGTTGGCCATAGAATTAGTGGGGCAGATAGGGGCCTTCGTACAGTTCTCATTTTACAAGGGTGGCCTTCCATTAGTTGAGGGAGGGGTCGAGTGGGACCATAGCCACTGAAAAAACAAACCTTAACATCTGCATCGGTAGATATTGAAAGCTCCCGACCGAGTTCCGTATTTCTAGAGTAGCCCTGACACGGGACTCGGGTAGCACATTATAGGACATGTGCATCTAGACAAGCGATAACGATTCGCGATACATGCGTGGGGAAAGTCTAGGAACATATACCACTCTAGGTAGTGTATCCTAGACTAAAGGGCATCGTTCGACAGGTAGCATAATCCCTAGTTTGGAACTAGGTGGCATAAATCCTGAATACAAGAAGTGTTCAACAGATAGCGTAAACTCTAATTGAATCTAGAAAGCACTTGATATAAAACCTAGACTAGATCTAGGTAATAAATAATCAAGGTACGCCTGAAGGCGACGGAAACTACAGGGATTTGGATCACGTTATCGTTACTAGTTGGAACACTAGTTAGGTGGTGCAGAGATATAGAAACGAGTATATCGCGGTAAAAGCGAAGCGGAGAAAGTGTTGTAGTATATCCAGTTTATCTTGTCTTAGCATGTCTTGTGTGAATCTTATCTTGTTAGCCTTATCATCATGGTATTATCTTGTATTCAGTTAATTCATGTCGTTCTGTTTCCCCTGTTCACATGCTAGAAGTTACTGACTTACTCAGGCTTTATGTCTGACTCTGTTTTTCTTTCGCTTCTTTTCTTCCATTCCCCCCCCCCCCCGCGCAGGTAGTTGAGGAGGGAATAGTATAACTCAGGATTAGATTGGACCGTTGCTCTTTCCCCAGCTTGAAGATTTGACGAAGTCGTCCTTGGATTCTCTTTCAGATGCTATGGCTGGCTCTTGCTACATTGGGGAATATATAATGTTGTTTTATGCCTCTTTATTTTGTAAAGACAGATGATACTCTGATATTGTAAAAGAATCTTGTACAGACTATTTTATCAATAAAGCAAAGTTCTATTTTCCGCTGTTTAATATTTGTCTGTCTTGTAATTTATCTGCATCTTTTACCCAAAATGCTCCACAGAACTTAGTGCATTCCCTTTGTGAGTGACACTAACGGACGTGGGGTGTTACACGTGGTATCAGAGCTGAAGGTTACCGGATCAGATAAAAGATTTGAAAAAAATATTTTTCAAAACGGTCTTTAAAGAAGCATTTTCAAAAGAAAAGTTTTGTTTTAAAGGCATATTCCCCAAAGCCATACGCACTATGTTCTCTTCCTCTAATTGAATTCTTGTCTCCTTCTTTCTTGACTCTCTGGGGCTCCTGGCTTTCTGGGAGGTAACCTCATCGAAGGGTGAAGTAGTGCCCGACTTCCATCTATAGCCGTAGTTGTTTTACTTACGGCCAGTCTTCTTTCAAGTTTATAGGGTTTTTCCGTGCGATAGAGGCAACTTTCGAGAGATTTGCCAACATGGTTACACGCGGAAGTTTGGCAAAGGAGCACGACCCAAGGATGAGGAAATTATGGATGTAGACTTGGCTCACGAAGGAGGAAGGGATTATAAAACCTAAGACAAGAGGAAGTATCTTTACTATGGTATGATAGGGCATATAATTAAGGACAAAGGATAAGATTTTCAGAAGGGCAAGTACATGCTGAGCGTACCTAGGAGATAGGTGGTAAAAGTTTCTGTTGGAAGAATCTAGTTTTTCTGTTCGGATTTAGCGCTTCGCATTTGTTCATATTTGCTTCCATAGTTGAGTCTCTGCACCTTAGTACTTGTATAGTAAGAAGATCCCAATCAGTCTCAAACCCAATGGGTGGTTCGACCCGTTTATTTTTGATTAGTAGGGGTTTGAATAGCTATCGAGTTTGCTTATATCATATCACGTAGATTGTCTAAAGGAGATATTCCTTGGGTGCTTGTCTGATATTGGTTTAGGCCTTTGGGGCTTGTACTTGAGGAATGTCGAGTTCGACTAGGATGGTTTGCGTGAGAGATGGATAGTTGTGGCAGGCGCTCTAAAAACGCGTAGTGACCTTTTGACCCTTATAATTATGGCATGATGGATAAGATAGGAGGAGAGACCTCTGATCATCCTAGTATATACACTTGGTTGACATTTGTTCATTTTGGAGATGGAGCTCAGAAACTTCACAATCGTGGAGTAAAAATTGGTTAAGATACAGCGGAGTAAAGCTCAAGAAGGCTAGATACTAGCAACATACCCTTTTTCTTAAGGGTGCATCCTTGATTTTTTTGTTTAGGAGCTTTACGCATAGTTGTTTCTCTCTTTCCAAAGTATATCCTCTAGATCGAATCTGCGATCTTTAGGTAGAAGCCAATGGATGTAAACATGTATTTGAAACATGTTATGGTTGAATGGTTGCAAGTGGTTGCAAATGGTCGCTCGTGGATGCATATGCATACGTATTAGACACTAGATCAAGTTCGAACGCTTTCATATAGCATTTACATACATGCATTTGTTTGTAAGTTGAACTTGATATGATATCATATGGATGTTGCATATGGATGTATGGTTGTGCACGCATGTAGTATTTACATGACCAGGGATGCTTGCATACATGATTGGACGCATGGCACTAACATGATTTGCATTAAGGAGGTCAACTGAATCAGTAGACCGCCTGATTTTGCATTAGATAGAGACATATACACACACTATGCATATGAATATGAAAGCATTAGAAATCTTTTAAGGACAATGAATGTCTGTGATTGAATGGTTGAGTAGATGGGTGATTGGATGGTAGGACACATTCTTCCTAACTTGAAGATTTCGGGGGCGAAATCCTTTTAAGTGGGGGAGAATGTAACACCCCGTAATTCTGTGACATTAAGATTCTCAAATTAAAGTATAATTAATTTTTAAAAGAAAAATTAAAAGAAAAAGATCCATGCAGTTGTTTAATTTAAGTATCGTAACTAGCATGAAAAAGAGAAGTAAGGAGAGAACAATAATTATTATTGTTCTAAGACTTATTAACAAAAGCCTTTGTAGCTCAGTTAAGGCATTGGATTTGTAGCATAGAGGTCCGGGGTTCGAACCCCGGCGGCGGCATATTTTTTTATTTTTGTTTTAGAGAGGGCCAACTGAACATGCAAATATATGTACGTATACAAATTCAAAATTTGAAAAGATAAGAACGTACATATAAGGAAATAAAGAATATATATATATATATATATACATATGAGAATATGAATATATATATATATGCAAAAATATATGTATACGAAAGATAAAATTCAAGATAAGGCTACAGTCAATGAAATATGGCAACATCATTTGAATTTTGCAAATAAAATGAAAGTTGTGCATATATATATACGCGTAAAATGGTCGTTAGAGGAATTGTATACATATAAGAATATTTCATGTGAATAAAACGGTTAAATAAATTCCAGAAATTCAAAAGTTCGAAAATCAAACTTCTACGCCAAAACAATTCATTCGAAATTCAAATTTCTACGCCAAAATAGCTTGTGGGACCCAATGCGGACTCAGCACTGCGTGTATGATAAGGTTTGGCTAGATTCATCTACGTACCTGGACTATTTTCTTAACTGGGTTCAATGCTGACTCAGCGCTGTGTGTACGATAAGGTCTTGAGCAGCTATATAAACAGCCCTAGTCTTCATTCTCTTTGCACCAATTCTTTTCTATCCTTATGCTGCTAAGATTCATGGCTTCTTCCCCTCCTCTAAATTTTCATAAATAATTAAAATAAAATATAAATTCAATACATGGAGATGCTGCTCAAATCTGTTCAAGAGAAGATTCAAATCAAAGTGAAGAATTCAAAGGCTAAATCAACAAACCTCGAGCAACGACATACGAATCTTAGCATCGCCGTTCTTCTATTCTAGATCTAATTTCTGTAAGTTGGTTATTTCTAGACTTGAACGTTTTATTTTTACTTGTGACATGAAAATAAAAGAATATAAGAAAAATGCCTAATCTCTTCACTTGGATCTGTGTTTATTTAAGTTTTTGGATCTAATTCTTGACTATGGCCCAGAACATACTATGACTTTGATTGACGGCCTATGACTATTGAACAAAGAGGATATGCCTATGCCTATGATCATGATTATGAGAACTATGACCATGAACCTATTGCCTTTGAATTACGAACATAAGCCTTTGATTTTGGGACATAAAACATTGCCTATGACGGTGACTTATGACTGTGGGAATTATTTTCCCTTTTGACTATGAATATTGCCTATGACTATGGACATTTGCCTACGATTATGAACACAAGCCTTTGACTTGGACATAAAGTATTACCTATGACATAACAACGGTGATTTAACACCTATGATTCATGACTAGGAAAATTGTTTCTTAGGTTTTGTGACTATGAAATTGGGTCTAAAACCCGATTTATCTATTCTGTCTGTTCTTGATTTTCTTTGGTTTTAGACTGTGGGAATTTACCAATTAAGTTAGGTCTACCCATGTTCTCGAACCTATTCTGTCTATTCTTGGTTTTAGACCGTGGGAATTTACCTATTAAGTTAGGTCTACCCATATTCTTGAACCTGCGTCGTTATTCAAAATCTTTTTATGCCAATTATTATGTCCACCCTTTTTCCTAGCATCTTTGGTTCATTCCCTATTTTCTACGAATCTAGATTTATTTACAATCTAGGTTGAATCATGATTATACGAACGGTGGGAATGCGATTTGGGAAAAACACAAAAATAAACATAAATATAGTTGTAAGCTTGAAATTGGCATAGTTTGGAAGCGAACATGATTCTGATTTATACAATTTTAGAACATGTGTTAAGACATGTGAATTGGGTAGATTTGACATGGATCATAGGTTATGAAATTTAGATCTAGTATTGGCCTGTAAACTGAAAAACTAGAATAATAAATCTAGTTTGTATGTAGACTGTAAACTAGAAGAATAAATCTAGTTTTTGGGCATAAACGGTGAACTAGAATAGAAAATCTAGTTTGGCATATAAAATCTATTTAAGCATAAACTGAAAATAAAGATGATAGATCTAAATTGCTATGAACTGTAGGTTAGGCAAATCAAGATTTGGGCCTAGAATATAAGTCTGTTAGCGACAAATGAATATAGGCCAAATTTGTTTAAAAAGGGGGAAATAGGCTGTAAGATAAATTGTTAACAATTTATAAACAAAAGAAAGATATTTTGATAGCACCCCTTTTTATAACTCGTACCAGAAAGTTCTAGGGTGACAGAGAGGATAGTGTCTAGGCTTGGGTTTGGAAAATATAAGTTTCCTGCCCTTCCTGGCTATCCCTAACTGATCCGACGAACGGGATGGTTGCTTTCAAAACCAGGTTTGGAAATTAATCAGAAAACCCTTTGAACTTAGAAAACATGAATATGCCTAACCCGAGGTTAGACTGAGTTGCGGTGTAAACCTGCCCGGAACCGACCGGCACATCCAGTAACTGCAGCAATATCTGTCTAATGTGAGAGGTTGCGGCTTTAATTTATTAATTAAAGCTAGAACAAGAAGGGGAGAGTTAAGTCCATAGGAACACTTAACCAACACAGTTAAAGCTAGTATGGGAAGGTTAAGTCCATAGGAGCACTTAACCAACTTAACACTGTTAAGCTAGAATGGTAGGATTAAGTCCATAGAAACACTTAACCAACTTAACATAGTTAAAGCTAGAATGGGAGGGTTAAATCCATGGGAATACTTAGCCAAATTAACATGTTGACTAGACTAGAAGGTGGGGTTAAGTAAAGTTAATACACTTAGCCAATTTAACATGTTAATTAGACTAGAGGTTGGGGTTAAGTAATACACTTAGCCAATTTAATATGTTAGCTGGGTTGGACCGTAGGGTTAAGTAAACTTGAACACTTAACCATCAGAATATGATAAATGAATAGGGTTAAGTCTAAGACACGAAGAGATGATACTTAACCATTAATAACAGGTTTAGTTAAAACCGGTGGGAAAGGTTAAGTTAAAAAGGGAACACTTAACCAATACAGGATGAATGGGTAGGGTTAAGAAATACTTAACCAATATGACTTGGTTTGTGGTGGGGTTAAGTCAACATGAATACTGACAACACTTAACCAGTTTAACAGGATAAGGGAAGAGGGTTAAGTTAGCTTGAATCGACTAAAGACACTTAACCAATCCAACTTAACGGGAAAGAGAACTAAGTAGTAAAACTTAGTTAAGAAGACAATGATCCTGGAAACTAAGTGGTAAAACTTAGTTAGTAGAACTAAGTAGTAATTCTTAGTATAACACGAAGGAGCGGACGTCCATCTGATTTTAAAGATGACTCCAACGAATTGGGATACGAAGCCCGAGGCTTCGAGGGGACGTGAGGGTACTCTTGGTATCCCTCTGTGAGGCTGCAGATGATCCGCCTGGGCGCACAGAGGTAAAGGTCTGCGGTAGAAGAGCCAAGGGTATGCCTTGGTTGCAATATATGGCAACCAAAAGACTAGGATGGACCAGCGTGATTCGGCGAGAAGACGGAAGCCCTGTGATAGCAACTCGTCGTCTACCTACCATCTTCAGTCAAGCGAGACACGTGAAGCGGGAAGGCTGGAGGACTCATACGGACCACATACTTGCTATCTAGTTGCGGTTGCGGGGTGTTGTTGGCCATAGAATTAGTGGGGCAGATAGGGGCCTTCGTACAGTTCTCATTTTACAAGGGTGGCCTTCCATTAGTTGAGGGAGGGGTCGAGTGGGACCATAGCCACTGGAAAAACAGACCTTAACATCTGCATCGGTAGATATTGAAAGCTCCCGACCGAGTTCCGTATTTCTAGAGTAGCCCTGACACGGGACTTGGGTAGCACATTATAGGACATGTGCATCTAGACAAGCGATAACGATTCGCGATACATGCGTGGGGAAAGTCTAGGAACATATACCACTCTAGGTAGTGTATCCTAGACTAAAGGGCATCGTTCGACAGGTAGCATAATCCCTAGTTTGGAACTAGGTGGCATAAATCCTGAATACAAGAAGTGTTCAACAGATAGCGTAAACTCTAATTGAATCTAGAAAGCACTTGATATAAAACCTAGACTAGATCTAGGTAATAAATAATCAAGGTACGCCTGAAGGCGACGGAAACTACAGGGATTTGGATCACGTTATCGTTACTAGTTGGAACACTAGTTAGGTGGTGCAGAGATATAGAAACGAGTATATCGCGGTAAAAGCGAAGCGGAGAAAGTGTTGTAGTATATCCAGTTTATCTTGTCTTAGCATGTCTTGTGTGAGTCTTATCTTGTTAGCCTTATCATCATGGTATTATCTTGTATTCAGTTAATTCATGTCGTTCTGTTTCCCCTGTTCACATGCTAGAAGTTACTGACTTACTCAGGCTTTATGTCTGACTCTGTTTTTCTTTCGCTTCTTTTCTTCCGTCCCCCCCAGGTAGTTGAGGAGGGAATAGTATAACTCAGGATTAGATTGGACCGTTGCTCTTTCCCCAGCTTGAAGATTTGACGAAGTCGTCCTTGGATTCTCTTTCAGATGTTATGGCTGGCTCTTGCTACATTGGGGAATATATAATGTTGTTTTATGCCTCTTTATTTTGTAAAGACAGATGATACTCTGATATTGTAAAAGAATCTTGTACAGACTATTTTATCAATAAAGCAAAGTTCTATTTTCCGCTGTTTAATATTTGTCTGTCTTGTAATTTATCTGCATCTTTTACCCAAAATGCTCCACAGAACTTAGTGCATTCCCTTTGTGAGTGACACTATCGGACGTGGGGTGTTACAACCTGTATGGAAGAATGTCTGACATAGTATATTTAATAGATCGCGTAAGTTGATCTCTTCAAACGTATGTACGTTTGGTGGCGGAGAAATTCATTTCTCTTAGCTGTATACCCGTGGTATTTTTGGGGATATCAATTTGTGATTTGGCTGGTATGACGATGTGACATTCAAAGTAAATAAAGGTGTGATCTGTACGTTATGGCCTCTAGCCTTACAACAGAGAAATGGTAAAAATCGGATAGGTCGCATGGCTAAGTGGTTAGCTGCCAATTAGGGTGTATTGTCACCTGATCTAGAGAAATTCCATTTACTTCTATATTCTCTTTCGATGTTGTCCCTTTCGGGAAACGGTTGCTGATCCCAACCGTTAGTGATAATACATTCAGTACACTCAAACGAAATGAGTGACCGGTCATGTTTAGCCTGGGTTGCAAGATGTTCTTGTTGAACCCGGTGTATTCCTCTCTAGAGATACACTGTTGGAAGGTGGTCCCATAACTTGTCATTTGGAATCCATTACCCAATAAGCACCTACGGTTTTTGATTATATATTATATATGTGAAACGTGAGATGAAAGCATTCTGCTAGATAATTATTAGTTGTGATTGATAGACACTACTATAATATCAAAGAGTTTTGATATAAAGATTATCGTTTCTTTTCAAAAGGATTTTGAAAGTCAAATCAAGTGTTTTGGATTCTCAAAATGGAAGAACCCGTTCCGTTATACGGCATGGACTTATGAGATATCGTTTATTTTCTCAAACTGTTTGAAATTGTTTACTCATACCAGTCCCATGACTGACTCGGAGTTTGTTTTGTTTTGTTTTACCTTAAACTCTTGGGTGACCAAATTTGTACGGGCAGTCAAGTAATCAGGTTTTATAGATATACTTGGAGAGCTTGGAGTAGGAGGCTTCAGGATTATATAGCTATTGTTATTTCTGCTGTGTTGTAAGTGTTATACTCTGATATTGTTACTGTTTACATATACTGATTTTATTTCAAAGATATGTATATTATATTGTTCGTTCCGCTGTGAGATTCATGTTTACTCTGATGTTGTATGTTCTTCTTCTTCTATTCTAAGTTTCGATCTTATCTATTCTCACCCTCTATTTTCTTTCATTAACTATCCGGTATTTCCGATGCTTGATAGTCGACATTGGGTTATATGTTGATTACTCAGGATCACGAAAGACCGGGTCGTTACAAATATCTTGCAATGGGACCAAAAATATTGGTCAAGACATATCCAATATATTTTGTTAATGGATATAAATTTAACACCAAAGAATAGGTGTTGAAAAATTAACGAACAATACAGGTGTATTCGTTAAAGGCAGTGACGATCCTAAAAATCATATTAATGATTTTTATGGCGTTTTAACACAAATTTTGCAACTGACATATTTCTCACGACCCGCGAGGAGGTGTTTCTATTTAAATGCAATTGGTTTTGCAGTGTTCCAGGTTCTGGGATTAATGTCCGTAAGAATTTTAATCTGATTGAAATGAAGCATACATCACACTATTATAAGTATGGCCTTTTTGTACTAGCCAAACAAGCATTTCAAGTTTATTACGCTCCTTACCCGTCTCTTAAAAGAGATAAAGCAGATTGGTCGGCAAATTTTTAAACAAAGGCCAAATTTACATTCGATCGGGATAATATTCCAGACGAAGGAGCCTATCAGGCAGAACTCGAACAGAACAATGAAATAATAATTGAAGACAATCATGTAGATTCTGGACCTTTGGTTGATGGGACAAATGTTTTGGTAGAAGCGTTCGAGAGTGCGGAGGAAGATATTTTACAATCTGGGGACGAATCTGAATCAGAAGAAGATGATGACTAATGTAGATGATGAGTATTATCTTTCTAGTTGTAATGTAATTATGGAGTATACGACGTATATTTTACAATCCATGTAACTCAGTTAAATTTTTGAATATTATGATCATTTTTTTCATCTTTTATGTCATATGCAGTTTTTCCTATTTATTTATCTTAAATCTGCAATGTAATATATTACTTCTTAGAATATGAGACCCAATCAAATACAGATATAAACAATTTCATTATGTTTTATGTCATTTATTTAGCACCTTATATCGTTTGTGTAAGTTAGCTGTAAAATAAATTTGAATATGATGTCATTATTATCTTTTAAAATGATTTGTATGTGACAGGTATGTCATCTAGAGGGAATTTTTCACGTGAGGGTTCTAGATCGCAACCTTCTCAGCGTCCAGTCGTCTCCTTGGTCCCTACGGGTAAAGGGTAAAACTTGAACTTTACTTAGCATGTTAATTATTTTTTACTATACAATTATGTACATCATATTTAATGCAGGGTTTTCGATCTTCAACCTTCGAAGGTTATTTTGGACGTTTCGAGAGCAGCATGTAGGGCTCGGATTCGGGGTGTTGGCCTAAGTGGGATTTCATCCCACCTCACATACGCGAGGTCATTTGGCATGATGTGCTAGTAGGTATTTTCTTATATATTTTTCCATTTTAGTTTCTTTTAATCGCTGGTATATTGTACGTATTTTACTAGTAATGTTTGTTTAATGTGAAATACAGGCTGAGGTGAATATACAGACACATGATTTACAGCTGGCTCGGACGTACTGGATGCAAAAAATGAGAAAAAATTAAAAGATGGCATATCAACAATGAAGAAAAGTATGAAAAAACCTCTATGAATGGGAGCAGCCGTTTGAGATGGATTTCTGATGTATTGGGATAGTGATGAAGCGAAGGTTAGTGTAATAATTTTTTAAAATATAAAAACATTTATTTGATAAGTAATGTATCAAATTTTGAATGTACAAGCAAAGTCAGAAAGAAACACTGCAAATCGACATAAAAATCCTGTCACGCATCGAGGAGGATCAAAGTCATTTCAGCAATATCGGCAGGAGTTGGTAAAAAATTTAAATGCGACTTATATAAAAATTAATATGCTATATAATTTTGAAAATTTAATAACTGTGTGTAATAATAAAATTCAGGAGGCTGAGGGGCAGGGTCCAGTCTCGTATATGAACGTGTTCACCCGTGCACCTGTCATCGAGCATGTCGACGAAGACGGGAAAATCACATACACATGGCATGACGATAAATCTATGAAGATTCACATAAGATTTTATTATATATAGAAGTATTTGTAGTAATTGTTAAATTATAATAAAATAATATATCATGATATTAAGTTTAGATACATTCTTATTTGGTCTTGCAGGAGAAGTTTATTGAGCAACGCTAGAAGCGTCTAGCTGGGACTGTACATGAGCAGCTCACGACCGACGAGGAAGACATTATCTTCCACTTAGTGATGGATCCAGCGATGCGGAATAGACGTTACATATTCGGAAATCAAGTGGTAAGACTTTTAACTTTATTTAACTTTTAGTTTAGAGATAAAATAACTTTTATGAGTCACATGTTATTAATATAATCGTACATGATTAAAATATTTTTAAATAATTGTTACAGTACACCAGTCAGCAGGTACAAAGCAGACAGACTAGAGCTGCTATATACGCCGCAGAGATTAAGGAGCTGATAGCCTGGGTGGCACAACTTGAGGACCAGAATCGTCGTCAAGCCATTGAGACGACTCAGCTTCTAGATCGATGCTTAGTGGAGTTTGCGCAACAGTATGGGCGTTTCCCCTCATCAACCGGTTCTGCAGAAGATGACGATGCAGGAGATGACGATCAGTGATGGATAGATAAATATTTTTTTGTTGGGGCATGCATATATGACTCGGTTGCTATGACTATGGTATGGATGTATGACTTTGGTTTGGCATTTTGTATGTATTATGACGATAGACATGTTTTGGTTGGGTTTATGTAGTAGACTTGATATATTGTATGTTGATATGATGGTAGACTCGATGTATTTTGTATGTATTTATGTTGTTTTTTTGTTTTCATGATTTTTTGGTTGATATGTTGTGGTTTGATGAATTTTTGAGTGTTGGGATTACAAACTGATGGTCTTCTATGATAGTTTGAGTTGAATGTGTGCTGGAGGGCTAAATAACAGCAGAAATTTTGAAAAAAAATGCAGGTTTTCTGACGACTTCCGATGGTTTCCGACGGCTTTCAGGTATATGCATAAGTAACGATTTCCGACGGCTTAGGACAGGCTTATTGGTATCGTGTACATAACTGTTTCTGACGGCTACCGATAGCCGTCGGAAACTGCCGAAAGCCGATACGAGCTGTCTCAGGCCGTCGGAAACAAGAATGACAGGTTATGTCGATAGCAGTTGAAAACCCTGTTTCTCGACGCCTTAAATTACTATGGTGATTTCCGAGGGCTGTCAACCGATTCCGACGGTCGCCGTCGGTTAACAGCCATCGGAAATCTGTATGTTTCTTGTAGTGCTGGTGCAACACTAAAAGATGATGCCCTTTAGGCATAATTTTTCATAATCCGATTCTGTCGCAGTCCAACCTCAAATAACCATGAATCTTGGATCATCACAATGCAGAACCCAATCAGACCTCATTCATGCATGAACTCTGGTCCGACCTTCAAATCAGCGGTTCAACTTTCAGTTTTACAGGGTTAAACTACGATTTTTTGTTATTTCTTTTTTCTCATTATGTAATTGTCTCTAATCATTTCATATTTTTTATTGCTTTGAAAATGACAACTAAAATATTTCAAAAAGTCATAACTATTCCAACATCTAAACTGTAAAATTTAACACTTCGTTCTTAAAACATATGTGTTTGTTTGTGTCTTTGCTATTTGATTATATCATGCAATCTATTAATGTTAGTGAATAAATAAATTACTTTCAAACTTTATTATTTATTTGTTTGAGTAAACATAAAACTTGATCATCCACATTTTTCACTATTAGCAAGCATATGTGTTTCTTTATGGTTTGACCGGTCAAAACTTCAAAATCTTAGACCCTGAGCCCTCACGTTTGACTCATGACCGGGTTATGAAAACATTGCAAATAGGTCATGGATTTTCTTCTTTCTTTGCACACACTCTCTCTTTTATTTATTTATTTTATTTTTTATTTTAGTGCTTATAAACAGCAAGATATTTTGAGTACAGGCTGAGAGAACTTATGTGTTATACGTCAGTCTCACATATCCTTATCTTTGACTAATTAACCATCAAGTGAATTATGATTCAAAAGCTAATAGGAGTCAAATAGTTGAAGTATCTTTTGACAGTATCGCTCAACAACCAACTGATGATGATATAGATAGGATTTTGTCATCTTTGCATCATTTGTCAAACACACACGACACGTACTCTCTAATTTTCCCTATGCACGCACAATGAAAATGTACTTGGTTTCATGTTATAATTTTTTTCACGAGGATCTGGGTAAACCGTAGCACTAATGCCACTTAGTTTCATATTTATTTTAACAAGTTACACATCTTAACCTGCATCAGATGAAATAATACAAACGTGATTAAGTAAACTAAACATCTAGTATGTTATATATTTCACAAACTTGTATATAAATTATCAAAAGTTCAACTAACACTATTAAAAAAAAAAAAAAGTTGATTTGTTCAATCATTCAAGACAATCATCTTATTAGTACATAACATATCAATATTTACCCCAAAAAATAAAATAAAGAACGGAAGCCTATCAAAATTTAAATATTCACCATTGAGATTTATCATGTCTGAATCTATGGTGCACGATCCCTAAAGTTATAGCATATATAATGTCTGATTTGATGTTATACTATTCAACCTTTTGCTAGTTCATGTATATGACTACGATGTGTATATATTTGTTAATTGCCATGGGTTACACATGTCATGACCCCAACATTACTATTTAATTCTAATTTAGATCATAATTAACAGTTTTTTTTTTAATAAAAAACATGGACTTGTGACTGGTTATAGCTAGTTTGTTGATAAGAACTTCATGAGGAATCCAATAACATTATCTTTCTGACATATATAGTCAGTCTATAAATAAAATACATGTCACATACATACATGTTTGTTGATTTAAAATCTCAACAGTAGTTGCACTGAGAGATTACTGATGTATGTATAAATAACAAAATTACCTTTTATATTTCCGACATATAATGATTAATCTATAAAACATTCCAAAGTTCATATAACAGCAAATTGACAATCCTATATGAGACTATATAGCGCCCACTAAAGCCTGCATGAGGTTTACCTGCTCTCCAAGGCACTGCACATAACTAGCAGTCTCTTCAAGCAAGGTACACAAATCCATTTTATTCCCACCCGGAACGATTCTTTTCAGCTTTCCAATACTGGAAGCCCTAACAACCTTTCTTCTCTGCTGCCTAAGTTCGCCAACTCTACTTCCCCGGCGTAGCTTTCTGATCAAAGCTCGACTCCAAGCTCTTCGAGTACCTGCAGCAATCGCCATAGAAGCGTAAGCCGAGCGACTAATTTTTCGACTTCTGCTTTTAATGGAGGAACAATCAGAGTTGCCTTGTTGAAGATGGTGTAGAGATTTTCGAAAGAGGATGGACATAATGGATTTCAGATTTTTAGGGTTTGGATTGATTTTAGCCATGATAGATGGTGTACTTTTTACGATTGAAAGTTCAGAAAAGAAAATTTTAAGAGAAAATGAAGTGTGCTTTTAGAAGTAGGTTTAATTGGAGGCTTTATATTGTTTTCCTGACAGAAAGTGGAACAGAAGGAATAGAAGAAAATCTGTGCCTCTGACACACATGTCAGCGTGTACTTCTGAAAGTATGTGTGAAAAGCTTTCTGCTTCTTCATTTTTTTTACGCGCCAGCTTTTCCAAAAAAGAAAAAAGAAAAGAAAAAAAAAATTATGAAGGAAAATATATGTTTTATACAATTTAGATAAGAATATTTTTTTTGAATTTATTTCCTTTACGGCGCTTTGAAAGTTCGCAGCAACACACACTAATAAGTCGTTAAGGAATCAAATTTCGTAGTTTAAGCATTCTTCACTACTTCTTTTTTCCTGAGACTTTAAAGTTGATATTGACGTTGAAGATTTTTATATAAGCTAAATTAATTCTAACACGTGAAAATTGAAGTATCAAACAAACAAAATCTAATATAATATATATTTTTATCACAAAAAGGAGATTTGGCATGAACATAACACACGGTTAGCTATTAACACACACAACATATTTGAAAATACTGGAATGTGTACAAATTTTATTTGCAGAAGAAATTAGTTGGTAATAATCTTATAGTCCCTCATATAATTAAGAAGTTAATGAGTTTATATTTACCAATTCAGTGCATTTGCTATTTTGAATTATTCATGTGAACACCAAATTTTAACAATTGATAACACAATAAATTTATACCATTGTATCACTCTTTGAATTTAACATCTCCGTAAAAATAGAACAAAATAATTCAATAGTTAAGATTTCATATTTCTCGATTTATATCCAGTGTCGTGTGTAAATAGTAATTCGATCCTCGGTAATCAATAATTGACAAGTTTATATCATTTATTTAAATTACGAATTGGAATGCAACAAATGCTATGCATTAATATGAACCATTTGGAATGCATACATGGGATATCTTTAGCACATGTTTGTGAACAGTAACATGGAGTGTCTTCAGCAATATACCTAATAAACCAGGAAAATGAAGGATTGAGGTGCATTTTAAATTGATTCATGTGAAGAGTGGGGGACGGAGAAGTTCGTGGTAGGGCAAAGGAAGGCAAACCACCACATGATAGCACATGCCTTGTTCCACTCTTTTTTTGTAGTTTCTATGTTACACTTTTCCTTTTTAGTTTCTCTGCTCATTTTTGGGTTTAGGTTGGTGTTGTCACTTAGTTATTTGTGAATGCCAGGAGTGATTAGACTTCAGGCCATGTAGCTTGGTTTGCCTTTTTATCTTTCCCAGCAATTTCCAGATTTCAACTAATGAGGATCATTGTACAAATTTTCACGGATCTCCCATACAGTGTTTGTCTATTTCTATAGCATATACTGATGGGTGATTGCCTGATTGGACATGCGTCTTTTTCTTTAAAAGCAACGCATGGTTGGTGGAATACGATTTTGTTCACACCCAAAAAAGGGGTGTGAACAAAACTTCCACCCCTGATTGGTGGAAATCAGGGGGGCCCATATGGGCCCCCCTGATTTCCACCAATCAGGGGTGGAAGTTTTGTTCACACCCCTTTTTTGGATGTCAACAAAATTGCACTCATGGTTGGTGTAGGAAAATAAAGCAAAAAGCCAAAAGGAAAAGAAAGAAGTCATACATTACAATGCATGGCTTCGTGGTAAAAAGATCACAAGCTGGTTTTGGGAGAATCGGATCAAATTTTATGGTTACGTTTGATTTATCTTGTATTTTTTGTTTTGATTTCCAACATTAACTACAAAAATGAAGAAAAAATAGAAGGACATGAAAGGTCTTGAAAGAAAAATGAGACAATGGAAAATTGAATTATTTTTCGTTTTTTTTTGTTATTTTCAAAATTGAAAAATAAGGAGAGTCATATTCCGTTTTGTATCATAAATTCGATTTTTTAAATTATCATTTTTTATCATAAAGGCGCGTCTGTGTACTTTTGCATGACAAAAATTGAAAATTAAATAATGACACCCATAATTTTGAATGGTTCTGTGACGACTCGCACTTCCACGTACGTCAAACTGACCAAAAACCGAACCCATATCGATTCAAAGTAAGCAAAAGTACGTTTCAATAGGCTTTATCAGAACAAACACAGCGGAATATAAAACTCATAACGGAACATATAAAATATAATAAGAATATATCATTGCAGCGGAAACATCTTTATATACATATCTGATTTTACATACGATTATATCCATGTGAACTTAATTAACATAATACACCGATAATAGAGTATGTATGGTCTTCAAATGAAGCCCCAATCCTCAACGGAACTCCTAGTTATCAAGCTTCCTCTAATCTCGATAACTGAAAAACAACTAAACGACTACCCGTCTGGAAATTATGGGCACCTGCGGTTTGCAAGGGAAAAGCAAACCACGAGTCAGTCAAAGGACTGATGTGAGAAAACTTTTATTACTAATCTGATACTTAGCCTTAATTTGAATAAGATATCTCGGGACCACGCCGCATATCACGGAACGGGTTTCCTCCCAAGGATACGTGCACAGCCACATCAACCATAACTAAACATAGCAAACATAAACCAGATTTTGAAACCATGACTTTAGAAAAATGAATGATTATAACGCTTAGGTCCCATCACACATTGCAAGTGCACATCAAAGCATAGGGGTTTGCCTTATAATCGCAAAACATGCTTGATATAGTTTAAAACCAAATCATTTGATATTATGATAATGTCTAGGGTGTGCAAAATCATTTCGAAATTAAACTTATAAATCTTAGCTCGCATAGTGTCTCATACCACTATGTTAGCTACATACGTGTACAACTGAAAATCGTAAAATTTTCGTATTTGAGTTTGGATTCCATCATGATGGTTACTGATCGAAAGACCACTCGGGCATTCAGCGGATACCATGTTTGTAGAGAACACCACACCCATTCTCTCAGGTTCATGAACTTAATCTCGCAACTTATCATACCGTCGGTCGACCGAATCCACGCAAAACATGAAGTCAGGCTAATCTGACAATTAGCACACCATCATATCTGGGTGTGAGGTCGCAAAGTCACGTCATATACAAAGCTACGCACTTAACACTACAACAAATTGACCATATTACAACGGTGGAAAAAATTGTAAAAGACTTTTTACAACGGTGGAGCCACCGTCGTCTATGAAGAAGTTGTAATAGACTAAAATCTTTTACAACTTTTTTACACCGTTGCGACGCCGTTGTAAAATGTACATTTTACAACTTTTTTCCACCGTTGTAATAAACTTTATTACAACTGTTTATAACTGTTGTTAAAAGCATTATTTAAAGTTGTAATATATGAACAAATTATATACATATTATTACTAAAAGAATTCATCTCAAAACATATTATTTACAAAACTGAAGATATCAAACAAACTTAAAACGTAAACATAAACAAAAACAATATATTAGAATTTTCAGACTCTCATCATTTTTTTATAAATCATACAAGTATCTCAAGTACATAAAGCAACATATTCAATGCCACTACATAAATCATACAAGATTAACTCACTTGTTTCGAACTAACTCAAAAGGAAACCATCACATAGCAGCATATTCAACGCCACTACACTTGTTCAGCTCCCAACTTGACACGAAAGCATAACCACGGCAAGCATAAAACACAAGAAGAGGCACTGCATACTGTGGCACCAGTCAAACAGTAGCAAATCATGAGGCAAGAGCACCACAGTGATGAACAAATCTGCACTGACCATCCCTCAAATGCCAACAAACAGAAGCCAATTCCAAGATACGGACACCACGTCAGCGCAAATCTGCTCATGTAGCCTCTTCCTTGTTATGTGTCATCAGCGCAATGTGGAGCATCCAGACACCACGTCCTACCACAAAACACAAAATGATACGGCGTTGACTCAACCATCAAAAGACACAACACCACAACCTAAAGACTTCGTCTAAAATCCTAGAAGCAACGTCCTAGATCTAAAGTTTGCACAAGATAATGAACAAAAAGGCAGAGGCAAACCTGGAAACAAAAAGGCGGCTTGCTCTCTGGTGTAAATCTGCTATGAGGTGGAATAAGGATGCAGGAGGAGCAACGGAAAACGCAACGCAGGGCTGAGGAGGGTGTTCGATGGCGGAGGGAGAAGCCAGGCGGAGGCTAAATCCGGAGGTGGAGCTCGGATTTTCAAGTTGTAGGGTTCGGTTGTGAATTTTCGATGAGGAAGAAGGAATACGAAGAACCGTATGTAAATTTGGGAAACTTAATTTTGGGTTACCAAGGAGAAAAGAAAAGCGTAAACCTGGGTTAATACTTGGGTTTGGGGAAAATTTAGGTTTGCCGCCCAAAATTCTGTTTTGGAGCCAAAAATGATACTTGGTTTTGGAGCCAAAAACGAGATTTGGTTTTGGAACCAAAGCATCTTTTAATAGTAATTATTATAAGCTAATTCCTATTTATTAGTTACTACTCATTATTAAATACTTAACAATCATTATTAAAAAATAATTACTATTTATAAAATATTAAGTATTTATTATTTAATAGTATTTATTATTTATTTGTAAGGTTATTATTAGTTATTAATTATTATTAAAATATTAATATTATTAATTATTAAATATTAGGTAATACTAATATTTAATAGGCCTCTATTACAATTAGTAGAAAAAAGAAATGCTGAAAATAATTTTGTAAAGTTTTCTAATAAAACTGTTTTAATTATTAATTACCAAAATTAATTACTAATATTAAATATTACTTCTTAATTATTAATATTAATGATTATTTCTTAGTTATTTATTTCTAAAAATTAATTACTAATTATTTAACAATACTGATAATTTATTATTTAATATACTAGTTATTAATATTAATTATTAAAAACTATTTACTAATTATTGATTATTTAATAGAAATTATTAATATTATTATTATTGTACTAATTACTAATTATAAAATGTTAATTGTTAAAACTGTCACTTATTACAACAAGTAAGAGTGAAAAGTTGTAATAGGCATTTATTACAACAGTCACAATAAAAAAGTTGTTAGAAATATGTTTATTACAACTTTAGTGAACTGACTGTTGTAAAAAACATTTATTACAACTATGCATTTTCCACCGTTGTAAAATGAAAGTTGTAATATGGTATTTTTGTTGTAATGTATGCCATGCTTTGATCATCACCATAGGCTCCTTCTTTTCAACAAAAGCCCCGATAATTGCTCAGCACTTAGCATGTCCAATGGTCATTCCATGTTAGACATGCAATCCATGCACAAGTCCGTTCCGCAAATAGTAACAAAACCGAATGCACTTGATTTCACGTCCCCGCCTGAGAGTGCAAGTCCTTGCAAACCAAATCGCTTCAAGTACGGTCAGATTGGTCGCTACTTTAACCTGGGCGGTCGCCCAAGGCATCAACGAGCCATCCATCTGATGTGAAGAAATTTGGGTTTTCATCATTGTCATTGAGAACTTAATCTTTTCACATCGTATAATTATTTGAAATGGGTAAACACCCGATCTTTCCAAATAAATAGCGCATCTTTAGAACCAATAGTTATACAGGATCTCATGAACCTCATTCCATTTTGGAATATTACTTAATCCATTTATTAAAACTGTAATGAGCTTTAATATGTCAAAATCATTCATCAATGATTACTTAACTTGAAATCCAATTTCAGATTATCCAATCAAACTTTATGACTATTTAGTCTCTCTATACGTGAATACATGTTTATTCCAGCGCCTTTATCCATTCCAATATTTTACTCAAAGATTTATTAAAACTATATTAAGTTTTAATATATTGAAATCCTTCCTTTCTATCTTATGGAGCAAAACTGGTATTACTCCATTTTAATCATCTTGTGTTTCGGTAATTTCAATAACCTTTCAAATTCCATTCCTTCAAATCTTGTTGAAAGATTTCAGAAAACTCTAAATCAAATACTCTGATTTCCTTACTTCGAATTCCAAGTTAAATCTTCCCAATAATCCTTATCGATTATTCATCATTTGCTTCATGTAAAACATGTTTCTTCCTTTCTCAAACATCTTTATAAAAAAAGATCTCATTTACTTAACTGGGAAAATCATTTCTTATAATTAAAAAGGATTTTTTCCATATTTTTAAAGAATTTATAAACACCTTTATCGAGAAAATATGAAATTGCACTTTCATTGCCAAATCTGGACTTTTCGGGAAAAACAGATTTGCACTTTCAGGAAAATCCGACCGTTAAAACTCCTTTTATTTTACTTCATTGGAAAACTTTCATTATTATCAATCAAACGTTTTCAGTTTCGAGAAAATCTGATGGTTAGATCTCTCGGAATTTCAATTTAAAGTTTCGGGTCGAAATTCGTGAACTACCGCTATGCGACAAGTTCTATTCGAGCCCAAAAGTGACATGACTTTTAAAACTTAGTTGAAACACTTTAAAATAAGTTCGATAATTATTCAAAACATATTAAATAGCTTCTGGAATTCACTTTCCACATTTTTTACTTTTTATCCAATTATCCCATATTTAAATATTTAAAATATTGTTTAAATCATTAAAATAATATTATTTTTCAAAAATGATTATTTAAGTCTCAAAATTGGCTGGCGCCCATTATAAAACAAATAAGAACATTGAAACAATAATAACGCAAATTCGAGCCCGTTTGTTATGCAAACGCAAATTCAATTTACTATTCATCGTAAAATCGATTTACTATTCATCTTAATGTTTGACAAGCCATAACTTATTCTTAACTAGTTCAAAACCAATTCGTTCTTTTTCAAAAATTCATTGTTATGAACTCAATTTCATTTCCGAAAATTGTTGACGCTTAAATTCAAACTTTTTTTTTGGCAAGGCCGACCGATTTTTAAGGTGACCGCAAATGTAACGACCCGGAAAATCTGAATCAATTTAAAAAATTTATTTTAAATAATTTGGTGTAAAAATGTGGCAGAAATTAAAATTTCATTTTTTAAATAGTATTAAAGCCAGTGAAAATAGTCAATTTTCAAACGATCTCTGTTTTCGACGAGTCCACTTTTGTTGGAACCAGAATGTCATATTATTGCAAGGTTTCAATTTTTAGAATTTTTCGAATTAATATGTGAGCGTGGCGAAGAAAAATGTGTTTTGTCGATTTCAGTCAAATTTGGTCGACTGAAAAATAGCCATTTTTCAAACAGTCTCAGAATTCGACGAAATTAGTTTTGTTAGGACCGTATCGTCATAACGAAGCCATATATTTTTTTTTTGGATTTTTCTGAGTCCGTACGTGGCCTCGGTGAATTTATTTATATGAACAAATTAAATTAATAAAGGATTTAATTATTAATTTAAATAATTCAGGCCACAGACAGCCGTGGGCTGACGGGACTTGATCCGTTGGATCCGGAACATGGGCTATTGGCTAGGGTCACTTTCTGTTAGACTAAAATTGGTCCGGTTTAAAAGATATGGGTTTAATTGTAAAAATACATTAAAAAATAATATAAAAATGGGAAAATCCAAAACCCTAACACTATTCACCCTCGTTACAGTTGCCGCCCCCCTTGTTTTCAATGCCCATGGTTGCTCAAAACTTCTCCGCCTAATTTCTCCTTCATCCCAACAAATTGGAATTCAACCCAGATACCACATCGAAGCTCTTCTCTCCCTCTTCATTTCTATACCCACCTGATCGATCCCTAGTAGCCCGAGCCCCGAGAACCGTGCCTCCAAAACCCACGGTTTTGCACCACCGTCGGGCCCACCTGGGTTCACCGAGCTCGCCGCCACCACCCCCCCATCGAAGCGCCGGCCGTTCCTCCCCAGCACCCCCCTGTCTGATCATCTCCAAGCCCCCTATGTCGATCGGAAATTGTTGACCTAGGATCGAACGAGATAGAAAAAACTCACGGTCGATATTTGATTAGGGAAGGAAGGTTTATTTCCTAACTAATTAATTAATAAATTAATTTAAATTGTTTTAAAACTTGATTTAACCATAATTGATTCGTTTCAACTCAGAATTTGGCGATTTCGGAAACATTGGAATCGTAACAGCGAATAAACGCGTTGAGACTGATTGGAACATTTTCTGGACTGTTTGAATTTTTAGATCTAAATCCATGCAAGGTGAGATCTCTAATTTTTAATAATTAAATAATTTAATTATATGTGAATCACTGTGTGTGTACGTGAATATCATAGTTCTGCGATGTGGTAATTAGAATTTATTATTTGTCTGTATGATTTGTAATGCCTTGTAATATCATGATATAGCCATGTTAGTTTAGATCTAAAATTCTGATGTAATCTCCACAAAGTTCTCATCTTTATTTTTTATTTTATTTTGAATCTTTTTATTTTTTCTAAATGAAAAGGAAGAAAAATTTGAATTTTTATTTTTACAAAATAAAAGAAAGTTTGATTTTTATTTTGATTTGCAAAATAAAAACATAAGTTTGATTTTTATTTTGATTTGCAAAATAAAAACAAAAATTGAATCTTTATTTTGATTTGCAAAATAAAAACAAAAGTTGAATCTTTTTTTTTTTTTTTTTTTGCAAAATAAGAACAAAAGTTGAATCTTTATTTTGATTTATGATTTATAAAATAAAGAAAGTTCATATCTTTTATATCTTAATTAAAAGAAAAATAAAGTTTAGATATTTTATTTTGATTTCCAATATAAAATAAAGATGAGACCTTTATTTTGATTCATGAAAGTTATACACCAAATCGTATGTTGTCGTTGTTGTGTTGACATAAAACTTCAATCAAAAATTTCATCGTCATGTTAATATAGTTGAAATGAATCAATAATTTCATCGACATGTTAATATAGTTGAAATGAATCAAATATTGACATTAGAAAATATATTTATATTAGAAATGTTGACACTAGAAAAGATGTTTACATTAGAAATAAAGTTCACCTTTTTATTTGCAATTTACAATGCAAATATTACGTAGAAAGATAAATTGACTTTTTAATTGAGTTCTCTAATGTAAAGAAAAAAAAATAGAAAAATTACATTTTTCCAATGTAAAGAAAAAGAAGTAGAAAAATTACATTTTAAAAGAATTGGAGAAAAAGTACATTTTTATGTTATAAAAATGAATTGGAGAAAAAGTACATTTTCATGTTATAAAAAAATGAATTGGAGAAAAAGTACATTTTCATGTTATAAAAAACTGAATTGAAGGAAAAGTACATTTTTATGTTATAAAAATGAATTGGAGAAAAAGTACATTTTCATGTTATAAAAAAATGAATTGAAGGAAAAGTACATTTTTATGTTGTAAAAATGAATTAAAGGAAAAGTACATTTTCATGTTATAAAAATGAATTGAAGGAAAAGTACATTTTCATGTTATAAAAATGAATTGGAGAAAAAGTACATTTTCATGTTATAAAAAAAATGAATTGGAGAAAAAGTACATTTTCATGTTATAAAAAAATGAATCAAAGGAAAAGTACATTTTTATGTTATAAAAATGAATCAAAAGAAAATTTACATTTTTATGTTATAAAAATGAATCAAAGAAAAGTACATTTTTTATGTTATATAAAAAGTAAAGAAAATTTACATTTTTATGTCATAAAAATGAATTAGAGAAGAAGTACATTTTTTATGTATTAAAAATGAATTAGACAAAAATGACATTTATTTACATTTGGTGTGAGTAAACAAGAAAACTAAAAAGGAATAAAAAGAATTTACTTTATTTACCTTTTCTTATGTAAATAGGAAGAACAAGTTTACGATGACATTTTATTTACAATTTCTTATGTAAATAAAAAGAACATATTTATAATAAAAGCACTTATTTACATTTAGTTAAATAAATAAGGAAATGAAACCATTTATTTACATTGTAGCGTAAATAAACAAGAAGAAGTGAAAATCACATTTATGCACATGTAGAATAAAATAAAAGCACCCTTTTAAATAAGTGGATTTTTATTTACAAACCATTTGCAAATAAAGATATGAATTTAGGAAACACATTTTTATCATCGTGACAAGATGCGATAAAAGAGTAGAAATTAGAAATGTTAATTTTATCGTCACTTAGGGTGCGATAAAAAGAATAAATTAAAATAGTTGAAATCGCTAAATGATTTATATTTATAAATGTTTATATATACTAATATAAATATAAAATTTAACGAAACGCGCGCGGTAGTTCGCGTAACGGCAATCGTAACTTTAAACGATTATACCGAAAGATCCGACCGTTGGATTTTCCCAAAACTGGAACCGTTAGGACCGCATTGGGAAGAGTTTTCCAACGATACGAATTTCACCAAAATTCAACAGTTAGATTTCAAGATATGTGTAAATCAAAATTTGGTAAAAACAGCGCCAGGGCCGCCCACTGACCCGAAGCGTCGTTTATTTATTTTAAGCTATTTTCAAATAAATAAAAATAGCGATAAATAGTCATAAATATATATGAAATGTTTTAAATGATAATTATGTGACAATTATTTGAAAAGACCGAGTTTAACTCATTTCAAATAATTGCACGGCGCTTAAATCAAAGATATAAGAAGACGATGGTTGAAGACCGGCGATCTTCACATCGAATGGACGACGACTACTGATGCCTTGGACTGACTTGCTCCTAGGACGGGGTTGAAGCAGTAGTTGTCCGGACGTATGTCTTGGTCGTGCGGATAAGCGAGCGCCTCTTTGGTGTCTCCGGTTTCATTCAGACCCAGAACGGACTTGTAAATGGATGCGTGTCTGACGTTGGAATTCATTTCATGTAATTAAATCGATTTTTATTAATATATGTCTGTTTGGTGGTGGAGAATTTATTCTCTGCTTAACACCCTGATATATAGTAAAGTTATCGATCGCATGGCGTGAGTTGTCAATGTGGCACGCCAAGATGCAATGATCAAGGCTTTGTTGAAAAGCAGGCCTTGTGGATGATGATCAAAGCATAGCTTGTTTAGGCATAGCTTTGTGTATAACGTGACTTCGCGAGCCTCACACCCCGGTATGAGTCAAAAACGAGATTAGGACTGCAGGGAGTGCACACGTTTCTTTCTAGCTAGGGGTAGTGTCAGTGCTTAAACTGGCTGGCATTTTACTTATGTGGATGTTGGATTGAGGTACCTCGGGTTTTTATAGGCCGAAAGTGGTCATATTATAGGTTCAGAGGAACCGGGAAACGTGTGTTCAGGAATTGCCAATCCACTACCATTAGGTGGGGACCGGCCCTGAAGATCCAAGGGTTCACTGCGGGGGATCCTGAGGCATTTGCTAGACTGTCTCGAATCGGAAGAGGACGATCCCTAGCCTCGATTTCATGACAGGAAACCAATTTCCAATACGACATTTCGTTCTTGATTGTAAACTTATATACGGCGACATAGTAGGATGGGGTACTATGCCGTCTAGGATTGATATATTTATATTGAAATATTTTAATACTGCTTAGACACTAATGATAATATTAAAATATTATTTTCCACGTATTAAGCATGCTTGATCATCATAAGGGAAAACTCTATCCTCCTGTTTGCGTTGCATTGTGTGATAGGACTTGAGTCTTATGATGGTTTCATTTTTCAAAAGTCATTTCGATGTTTTTGTATAAACTTTATTAAATTATGCACTGGCAATCCAATGGAGTAAACCCGTTCCGCGTTAGTGGCGTGGTCCTGTGATTCACCATATTAATAGTTAGTATAGAAAGATTTCTCATACCAGTCCCATGACAGACTCGATGTTTGTTTCACTTTTGCAAACTCGGGTGCCCTCTCTTTACATGGGCAGCCAAGTGACAGGTTCTTAAGTAGGCATTTCTGGATTGAAGACTTCTTGGAAGAAGAAGACGAAGACCCCCTTTTTACCTTTATCTTTGCTTTAGAGACTTTATTCTATCTTGTATTTTGATGTACGTCATGGAGTTTAGACCTATTTCCTTTGAAACTTATTTCTTTTGATTCAGACTTTTATTTTGCTAAGTTGTATCCTGTAAACTGCGCACTATGTGGTTCTGTTGATGTGATGTTTATGACTTATATCTTTCCGCTGCAATAATTATGTGTTATGATATTATCTGAGATTTGTTGTTGTTATAAATATGTTGTATTCCAAATGATTATCCTTACTTTCAGTCTACGGAAGTTTGGGGTCATCACAGCAAACACCTTTATTAAAAAAGGAACTGGTACTCTGCACATGCACAGAGTAACAAATCTGGTTGAAGTAGCCAGTCACTATCAAAGCATCAAAATAGCAAAAATAACAACATAACTACAGACAAAGGATAATCATTAGATAAACTACATAACTTCAGATGAACCTGAGAGGAGCAAGTGTGGAGACGTATAACGCTAAAAGATCCATGAGCTTAGAGCCAAGACTTGAAGGAGCCAATAGACGCTACCTAAGGTTCATCACCAACCTCGTCATCATCATAGAAAAACCCGGTGTAAGGTGTCATAATACGCTTAAAGATCCAAAGGCGAAGGGCCAAATCATCTACATTGTTGGGAGGCAGTAGACAGTTACGATCCCATAGAGGATCCTGCAAGATAACCTCATTGTTTTCACCTACTTCACCATCAGTACACATAGCCAATTTGGCACCATCAGGTTCATAAAATATACGACTTCGATCTTCCACTTTATCATCAATAAAAATAAATCCAAATTTTTATTTTCTCCTGATTATTTTATTATTAAAATAATCATTTACAATCTAATTTCTGGAATGAGACTCTTTCAACTCCTGTATATCCGAGAATCTAGGTATATAAAAACATTCAATAAACATAAACAAGATGTCATGTGTCTAACGAGTTATAACCGAATTCGTTAGTTTTTTAAGATTAGATGTCTGTGTCATAATTGGGTTCCATTTTATTAATTAACAACTAAACGGTATTCATAACCCTTGGTCAACCAAATCAAACATTCAAACCAACATGTTAACCATACTAGTGCCTTAATAGGCCATCCATACTGTGCAGCTAAAGCGCTCATCGGATCCAATGGGGCGAAGGTGCAAAAAGTTGTAGTGGGAATAAATCGAGAAAATATCAGGATATGGCGGATGAGTCTAGAATAACACATAAAACTTGTATTTAATGATTTTACAGATATACAAATGATAAATAAATGAAAAATTAACATTTAGCTTAATTACAATTAGTGCCTTTATTTTAAATAAAAGCATAAGAAAATATATGTGAATAAATGAAAACTTTAGCTTGATTATATTTAATGAAATATTGTATTTTGTATTATGAAAAACATATGTTAAAATGGTATATTGAAAAGCAAGTATTATAAATTTTATAATGTATAAATATCATTTTTGAATTCATTTCTTTTATAAAAGATTAAGTGAAAATAGTGGAATATTGTCGAAATAGTAGGTATATCGGGAATACCGGGATATAGTATGGCATAAAGCGGAGAGGCTATTTCAGGAGCTATTTGGAAATTGCGTAGTGGTAGAAATCTGCTACACGATATAGCGGGTATATTGCAGGGTAATAGCAGCGGCATAAACTACATAGCATCCATATAATACAAATCAAACTAAAGGGTATTCACAACAATTTAAAATCAAATCCTAACATCTAAACTAAATCAACCTCATCTAACATCTTCCAAAACATGAATAATATTCATTAGCTAGAGATTAACAACTCAACTTAAGCATATTATGGTGCTCAGAACCATGTTATAAGTTTCTGATGTTCATTACCCTAGCTATCAACCCAAGTATTTATCACGTGAGGTTCAACTTCATGAATTTCAATAAAAGGTCATGGTTTCCTTTATACAATGATGAATTCATTACTAAAGATCACATTTTTATGTGAATTAATCCATAAAGAATGAACTTTAAGGAGTTTATCATCATTTACTACATAAAATCATTTACTACTAAACCAAACAAACATCAAACAACCAACCAAGACATGTATGCACCTAATCTTCCTTAAAAGTGAGATTTTGTGAATTAACCTAAAGGATTTCCTCTCAAAACCTAACCAAGATGTCATTTTTACTTCATGAATTTATTTAGAAACCATTAGCAACCACAAACCACCTATATAATCACAAATTCACAAAAAAAATTCTAGGAGACATTTTATCAAACAACATATGTGCATCTCTTAAACTACCTAATTAAAACACTTTATAAACAGAGCTTTCTCACCTCGTGAAGTCCTAATTCCTGCATTTAAGGTCCCTAGCTCGTAGGTCTACACCCCAGCTTTGTTTTTCTTCTTCTCCTTCTTTTTCTTGCAAACCCCCTTTTTATTTAATATAGGCCAAAAACATGAGCAAATATGAGGAGAAAAGGGGAAGTTTTTGAGTGCAAAAATGAAGAAGAACGTGAGATCTTAGTTTGTTATTATTCTTCTCTTTTTCCCTTGATTTTTTTCATTTCATGAATTACTTTCGGCCATGGCCGAGTAAGGAGGAGAGGAGGTTTTCAAGGTCGAAGAAAGTGAAAAAATGAAAAGGGGATAAGGTTTGAGGTCTTTCATAATGAAGCTAACTCCATGGATTGTTGACACCTTGCATTATGGATAAGTGTGGAAGGAATGAGTGGCCACGATTATGCTTATCCAAAGGAATAGTGTTTTGTGTTTGTTCAAGAAATTTTAGGCGTCATGTTGGAGTATCAAATTAAAATATTTTCCAGAAATTCTTCAACCATATCGTCAGGTTTCTACGTACTTTAATCCTATGTGGTTCAAATCCAAATTATGAACTCATTTGCATTTTCAAATAATTTATTTTAGTTTTGTTTTGAAAATAACATTTTACATTCAATAAGGAATTTTCTCAGACTTTATACATAGTTAATATAATACGTTTAAAATTTTCCTAGATAGGTATCCGGCTCCAGTTTTGCCATTAGCACTATCAAATTCCAATTACTGTCAAATTTTAGTTCAAATTTTGGCCTCTTATTTTTTCTTTTCCACATACGGATGCCGTTTTACGCAAAACTTCCTTGAGTACTAAAATTCACTATTCCGGATCTAACGGAGGTAGTCTCACGATCTTGGGATATCCCATTCTCAAGATATCCTCAAAATCGTCTGTTTTTAGTTCAAATTTTAACCTTTCAATTTTTAACCAATATTATTCGAATTTTGTTTTTGACCAAACTTGGTTGGTTACCTAATTTTGTTATTCCGGATTCAATGGAACCAGTTTCAGGATCTGGAAATTAATATTTCTTATACTTCCTTTGTAAACATGCTATTTTTATATTAAAACTCATTATTATAATTCTGTTCCAATTATATCATTATCCATTTTTAATTTTATTTTGATTCTTATGAAATTTGGAATTTCTAAATTGGTTCCAAATTTCACGGTCGTTACATTCTCCCCCACTTAAAAGATTTTGTCCTCAAAATAGAAGACCGAACCAGAGATTGTCTACTCAATCTTGTTATAACAAAGTTTATCAAAAAGTTACCATAATATTATATATATATTTATATATATATATATATAACCATACTCAATTAAGAGAAAGAAAGAGAGTAGTAGGAATTCTCTTATCCCATTCGGAAGGATATCATCTTCATAATCTATATAACTATTCAAATACATACATGCGAGCGAACTTCCTTGTATATTTACATACATACTTAATATATTAATTTTAACCTTAGGATAATATTACTAATTAAACGACCATTTCCTTCTAGCCTACTCTAGGATTCTTATCCTAGTTTGTCATTAAGTGGTAAACTCGATTTTTCTTTATTATAGTACTTGATTATATGTCCTACTACCCTACACCAGAAGCATCTTATCTCCGCTCTAGTTTTTTTTTCCCTTTCTGGACAATTGTGGACATAATGCCCCTTCTGCTTACATCGAAAAAAAAGTTATGTCTTTTTGTATCTTTTTCTTGTTATTCTCGTTTTTCATTGGGCAAAGGACTGCATAATGCCCCTTTTTATGGCATTTATAACAACAAATACCTACAAAATTTCCTTTATTCTTATCTTTCCTGGAGTAGCTACGAATATACTTTTGCATAGGTCCAACCTATTATCTTCTTATGTCTACTCATATATCCTTTTCCACTACACCATATATGCTAATGGTTGTATCTACAGTGATTCGGCACATCTGTAAGCCGTATCAAAAAAGGGCGTGTCTAATTATTAGATACGGCTATAGGCCGTGTCCAACTTAAAATTTGACACGCCCACGTAACTGTATCAAAAGTTAAAAAATAAACGGTCCATTGCCGTATCTGAAGGGCAGCTAGATATGAATATAAACCATAGCTAATTTACGACGGACGCTTCTTTAATATATTTTTGAAACGGTTTTTTAGACCATATCTATGATGTCAGCCAGACACGGTCTTAAACCGTATCTTATTATATATATATATATATATATGTGTATGTATATATATATATGTACATATTATATATATATATATAAACAGAAACTACAACACATATTTTCCATAACACAGACCATATCATAATTTATACAAAGCATATATAGCACAAATTATACAAAAAGCATAACAAAAATTTTCATAGCACAATTTATAGACTGTGTTACAATCATTAAACAAAAACTATCACAGATGTTTCATCTAATTACAAAGTCTGATAAAACTGAGCTGGTTATTGAAAGTAGCAAATTTAATCAAAGAAAAAATATATGTGATAAAACTGCAGGATCGGACTAGGAAGATTGAGCGTGTTGATCATGCTGTGTAGTCCACATTGTTGTAAATTAAAGCAATGATGAGCAGATGCTGATATTGAATGTACAAAATTTATATGTTTCAAAGCATTGCATTGATAAGCATAAGCTAGATGCTAAATGTTCGTGTGTGTGTGTGTGTGCACGAATCATGTGCACAGTTTAAGTGTAACAAATACATGCATGGCATATATAGCTAGGTAAATGGGCACTGCATCATAGAGGTCAGTAATGGAGACAAAGATACATGGGCAAATAGGCATATGCAAGTTTAAGGGCATCACCATTATTATGGCAGTGATCGAGTCGACAGACGTCCAGTCAGTCGACTCGTCGATAAGTTATAAACTATAGTTGACAAATATATTGCTACTTTCAGGGTATCCACCGACTTTCGGTCGACTACATGGAAGGTCACAACAAAGTTCAGGTTCAGGAAGTAGAAATAGGCATATGGAAGGCCACAACACCAAACAAGCGAAAACACGAAACAATTACATAGACAATAAATACATGGGCAAATAGGTCAACATGATCAAATACATGTATAACAAGTTATACATGTATTTGATCATGTCGACCTATTTGCCCATGTATTTATTGTCTATGGAATTGTTTCGTTTTGTCGCTTATTTGGTATTGTGACCTTCCATATGCCCAACAAAGGACAGTTTGTTGATGCTTGTTTGGTGTTGTAACTACATGGGCAAATAGTCAAGGGCAACATGATCACGGCAAATAATACGAAAAAATTCCTCATGAACAGCAGATGTACACACATGAATTACCAGCGGATCAATCAATTTGTAGAACATTAACTAATAATATTCAGAGTATTTTCATAGTAACAAAAATGGAACACAGAGCCACGATATTCAAAGTGAACACTCCGATGTATTATTGCTTACGTCATGGCAGTTAAGGTCTGGTCAGTATCGTGGCCTTGTGTTCGTGTATGCATATCATGTCTCACGTATGCATGTGTATGCCACCAAAGAGAGTTCATGAAACTAATACAAACACTAGTGTCATGGAATTCTTATTTCATAAGTAAACCAAGAGTCAAGTGTAAAATTATATATACCTGCTCCATAAAGATAGTGAATCAGGGACTTCACATGAGACACAAATCCTCCCACTTTGACTTCATCAAAAGTCTTTGCAAATTGACGATTCAGTTTGGAGGTTTTCTCATCTAGTAGCAATATACTGTCCAAAACCTCTTTTTCATGTGTAGGTGATACAGCAATCCCATGGCATTTGGATGATGAAGGATCTCGACAGACAGTACCTGTTGCAATAAAGTCGAGAATTTCAAAGGATGGTATTAATAAAATATGCTTAATTTTATTAAAACAGGAAAACTGGAGTACGTATCCATTAGACTTTAAGCACTCGTTTTAGATCAGAGTGCAATAAAATATGCAATAAAATATGCTTAGTTTTATTATCAGAGTTGAGAATTTCACATCATTGATTGTTCACCGCATTGGTCGTATCCTGGACTAGAGAAGCAACACCCTTTGAAGCACTGATGTGTGTACTGCTGTGTCCTCCATTCGACGTAGTTAACGGTGCCTGAATTCCTTGATCAGTCAAAGTTCCTACCATGTTGATCAGAACCTCCATTTTTCCAGACAAATTTCCCACTGTACCCTTCATATCAGTCATCATACCCTCCAAGCTTCCCACCCTCATTTTCAGCTCATCATTGTCTTCACGAACATGTTCGAATCGTTTCTATGCAATGGCACAAGCCTTAACATGCATCTTTGGTATGATGCTCCCAATAGCGTGGCTCCTAACCCTTGTATCCTTACCCAACACTTGTGTTAAGATATCTTCATCAACAAACAATTTTTCTTTATCACTATCGGTGATCTTTTCCTTCAAATTGGCAGTTTGATCCTGGAATAAAAGTTAAATGCGTTTACATCAACATTTACTTGTAACAGCTTGTAACTATAGTATGTTACTCCTAGATGAATAAATTCAATCCAGACAATAGCACCATAACAATAAAACACGTAATAAAGAAAGTGTAATGAGAAACTAATTAATCACAATTATGGAAAGCCTGAAATGAAAGTCCAAACAATAGATTGCTCGATGTTAACTATAATAACCATAATACAAGTAAAAACTTATGAATTTCATAGACGTGGCATCTGATATGCTACTATTTTTTCCTATGTGTCTTCTCCCATACTTGACGATTGTTGATATTTGCAGATGGACTTGTAATGATCTGCAATATATTCCATTTCATGTATATTCTCTCCGTTAATTGTGTTTTTTTACTACTGTCGAAAGAAAATAATCAAATAATTTACCAATTCGTGTTCTACTCTGGTATGACTTTTACGTCCTGCATGGTGGGCATAACTTAGACTGGATCTATTTTTTTTGCCTGCTGCCCTTCTTCCGCTTGCTTCGGGCGTTGCTTCATTATTTATGAACTCGCTCTAATCACCTTGAGCAATTATAGGTGGATAATTTTTCATCCGTTCTTCGTCATTGTCGAAAGTGTCATAATAAGTTGCTCTCAATTTTTTCTTTTGTCTCCTAAAAGCCTCGGCCATTCTTTTTGAAAACATTTCCTTTGAAAGCGGCTCAAGTGTATACATTTTCTGCAAAAATTAAGAGTCAGAAACTATAAAAATAAACTGTAACATTTACGTGCTATTTTTCACAAATTTACCATCAACTAGTTCCAAACGTCATCCTTATATGTTTTGGGTACTTTATCCCAACCTGTGTAACAGATCGGCACATAAGATTGTACTAGTTTACCAAGCATAATAGCCATTTTTGGAGCATTTTCTGAGACTGGAATACCAAGTAGGATTTGTTCAACTTGTTGATCTTTCGAACACGATGCATGTAATGATGTGGGATCTTGCGACGTATTTTCTTGTGAAATAGAAGCAACATTAAGAATCATGACGAACGCCATGAATAAGAATATTATTCACATTTGTTACTGGTCGTGTTCTCTATTACATTTTCACTTAACAATTCATAAGTCTTACTCACTATGATATAGTTAAAAGAAATAATAAAAGCATAATGGATTGCGATCAGAAAGTGTAAGTTGTGACATTCCAAATACATATGATTCCCTGGTAAAAAAATCATTCAATAATTCGTAGGTTAACACATGAGTTTGGCTAGATCTTCTAGTTTTTCATTGTCTTAAAAGCTGATTAATAGACGGTAGGAGACTCAATGTCATCCACGTTTATAGTCAACCGTTTTGGTGTATGCAAACCCACATACCAGCCGTCATTTTCTAAATCTTTTTATTAGAACACTTAGCTCGCTTCTGATGCAAGAATAAATGTCTCACCATTCATGTTGTCCCTGTTCTTTAATTTTTCTTAAATTAACCATGATCAAGTTTGAAGCGGGATCTATTTTGCAACCACTGATCTTATCCTCGACTTTTACCCAATCGCAATAAAAAACTGTTTGTTTGAAATCAATGTAATCCAACTCAAGTATCTGCTGAATGACTCCGTAATACATTGTTTATGCTTCCTTATAATTTTTATCTTTGCCAGTTTCTCTAACTTTTGTAATTGCTCTCATGCATACACCACTATCTTGTGTTACCATATGGTCTTCGTACATTTTCATGGAAAATAAAAACTCATTCACTTGATACTTCGTATAAGTAAGCGCCATGAACTTTGGACCGTGTATTAGCCGCCAAAGAGTTGGGTTTACATCGCTACAATTCAACAACTACATAAAACACAAGAAGAAAAATCAAGCATGTTCGTGATGGTGTATTGCAAACTTACAAAAACGTGAAATACTATAGATGATGCAATACCTCATTACGTAACAATATAGTAAAAGGTTTAACGACTTCGTCAGTTGTACCTCTACCTCATGGTTGAAATTTAGTGCTTTTCACACAGGAGTTGTACCTTCTATACATAGATAACACATATCGAAATGAATATATAAATTGGATTAAAAAATGGAAATTTGAAACCTACTTCATGAACTTACTTCTTCCATGGATCCAATCCATCATACTTATTTAGGACCCATCTACGCACTTGTTCGAATTGCAATTGGGTTAACGTTATATCTTAACCATTATCCAAAGATATCTCACCAGCAAACTCATCATTCCCGTCAAAAATTCTTCGCGGGTATGTTTATGGTTGCTATAACCTCCATTTGGGATATATTCCATGCAATAAAAGGCTAGCTTCTTGTATGATATATCCTTCTGCAATACACCCTTCAATGTATCTTTTGTTGCGCACATACCCTTTATATGTTTTCATCAACCTATGATTGTGATCAATTATAACTTGCACATGATAGCCATTTATACCGAATAATAATGTACATAACTGAAATTAGTTATTTACCGTTCAAAAGGATACATCCATCTATATCTGACAAGGCCACTAACCAATGCTTGATTGGCAAAATAAACGATAACATGGATATCAGACCATAACATGCATACTGATATAAAAAAAATGCAGGTGGAAAATGTTTTTCAAAAACACACATTGCTTCCACCAACATAGCCTTTGCTTTTATAAGGTGTTCCCTATTGATCACCTTTGAGCACAAAATGTTAAAGAATAGAGTAATACGATGAATAACATTTTCTAGATCCTTATGTTGTGTATAAGTATGTTGAAGCAATACCGGAAGCAGATGTTGCATTATGACATGGTAATCATGTGATTTCATATTTCTTAGTTCTGGAGGATCGATGCTCACGTTGTTGCGGAAGTTAGAGGAGAATTTGTTAGGTACTTTCAAAATTTTCAATACGATGCAAAATCTTATCTTTTCTTCTTTGCTCAAGGTGAAATTTGCCTTGGGTATGATTGTTATTTTGGTTTCGGGATCTACCATCACCCACAACTTTTGTTTTATAGCCATGGTTTTCATATCCTTGCACGCATAAATGTCATCTTTTGACTTCTCTTTATGGTCCATAATGGTGCTGATGAGATGTTCTATGACATTCTTCTCCGTATACATAAATTCTATATTACGTCGAATCATATTTGCTTTCCAATATGGTAAATCAAAAAAGATAGACCTCCTATACCAAGCAGAAACATTGTCACCTTAACACCCCGAATTTCAGTTAACACTGATATTCACTAATTACAGAATTAATAATCTCAGATGTGAGAATCAGGGGAAACGGGTTACGTCATTGCGTTCGTCTCGGAAAAATACGCGAAATAGAGTCCGAAATTTTGTAAATCGGAGTCCGTATGACCCGGTTAAGGCCCAAAGAAGTTTTCGGGAAATTTGAATTTCGAAACATGCAGAAATGGGGCCAGGCGGGAAAACTCCCGCCCAGCCAAGTCGACTTGGCTGTCGACAGGGCTGTCGACTTGCCTGTCGACATGCCTTTCGACTTGGCAGTCGACAGGGCTGTCGACTTTCCCTGTCGGCTGATTCTGGCCTGGGTGCACCTGGTTGAGTTTTGGGCTGGGTTGGAGGGCTTGGGACGAAATTTGATGGCTCTAAATAGGATTAGGGTTAATCTAAGGGTTAGAAACACATCCTAATCCTATAAATAAGACCCTAAGCTAGCCCTAAATGATCATAATCCTATCCTCTAACTAAACTATGCCAAAATTTTCTATGATAATGCCTCCACTCAAAACCCTAGCCTCCATCCTCTTTCTCAACTATTTCTGTGAAGGCTTTCATGTTCATACAAGCATTTTTAAGTTGTATGAGTGATCATTAGCTTGCATTCATCATCAAGTTGCAAGCTTTATTTTCAAGGCTAGAGTTTTTGGGTGATTTTTGGCAAGGGTTTGCTTATTGGAGTTTAGTGGTGAGTTTCTATCACTTTAATAATCACTTGCTAAACTAAGTAGATGAGATGTGATGAGATCATATGGTTTTGCTTGCGGATCAATGGGTTTTAGGTCATATGTTATGATGCTAGTTTGCTAATCACTATATTTAACACTTATTCATGATGACACTATGTTTATGCAAGTTAAGTGTTTGGGTTATGCATGTTAAGTGGTGGGTTTTATGCATGCTAAGTATTTGGTTTTATGCATGCTAAGTGGTTGGTTTTATGCAAGTTAAATGCTTGGTTTTATGCTAGAATCATGTGTGAAATAAGTGACATGACATGCAAGTTTAACCTATGAGTTTGGGTCTATAATATGCATAATCTATGCAAGTTGTTTGGATTAGTGATATGCATAACATATGCGAGTTTACCTTTGTATGTCATACATACATATGCAAGTTCATATGTAACATGTTATGCAAGTTATGTGTTTGGTTATATGCAAGTTATGTGCATGATTATATGCAAGTTCATATGTAACATGTTATGCAAGTTATGTGTTTGGTTATATGCAAGTTATGTGCATGATTATATGCAAGTTCATAAGTAACATGTTATGCAAGTTATGTGTTTGGTTATATGCAAGTTAACATGTGACATGCTATGCAAGTTCACACCTTTGTATGACATAAGAATCATATATGCAAGTTACCCCTTTTGTGACATATGTGTTTCATGCAAGTTTGGGTTAAATGGTAGTTGGGTTTAATGTATGCTCATATATGCAAGTTGACACCTTTTAAACCCATGATAAAGTTATATGCTATGTTGGTTAAACCCATGGCGTTTGGGATGAATCTTCCCTTTATTATGTCATGTTATGAGAACGAATTACGTGGGGAACGATGGGGTTAATATGCATGTTAATAAAATGGTGTGAAATGGGTATGCTTAAGCATAACATAAAGTGAATGGACATAATTGGGAATTTACCTATTAAGTTAGGTCTACCCATATTATGGAATTGGGAATTTACCTATTGAGTTAGGTCTACCCATATTCTTGAAATTTGTAATTAATTAGGGATAATTAATACAAATTATGGGGGTGATTAATTAGGTGTAATTAATCGACTAAGACACGAGGTTGGATCCTTTTGTAGCATAAGACTGCCCGGAACCGACCGGCAAATCCAGCGGCTACAAATGATTGGCCCAATGTGAGAGGTCTTAGTCATAAACTAAATACGTGACAAGTGTAAAGACACGAGGTTAGACTCTGTTATGGTGTAAGGCTACCCGAAACCAACCGGCATATCCAGCTGCCATAAAAGACAGTCTAATGTGAGAGGTCTTTACAAAGGTTACGATCTTAATTAATTAAGAAACACTTAACCAAATTAGCATGTAGTGGGGCATGAGGGGTTAAGTGGGTGCCTTGGGTGGCATGTAGTAACTAGTGGGGGTGCCTTGGGTGGCACGAGGAAACTAGTGGGTTGACTTGGGTGGCAATAGAAAATACGATTAGAATACTTAACCAAAGTGGAACATGTAATTAAACATGATTAAAGGGTTAAGTAAGTGCCTTGGGTGGCATGTGGGAATCAAGTAAGTGCCTTGGGTGGCATGTGGAAATCTAGTGGGTGCCTTGAGTGGCAATTAAAATAGGATTAAAAGAATTAACCAAAATTTATAACATGTAAGTGGACATGGTTAAAGGGTTAAGTGGGATTCACTAGAAATGACAAGCTTAGGTGGGTAGCTTGTGGGGGCCCATTTCAACCAATATCCCAAACGTATCTTTGTGGGCTCGACCCAAGTCGAGGATGGGACACGCATATTGGGCTTGACTGTAAGAGGCGAAAACGGTTTAGCGGTGGCAACGCAAGTCCAACGGGTTTCATATGCGTGTGTGGACCCGGGCTGGTAGGTAAGACGTTGTTGCATTGTGTAGATATAAGTCGTGCACCGTTGATATTATCAGGTTGTCACTTTGGGGGATGATACACCCCCACTGTGGGGCCAGCACGGGTATCTACGTTAGGGAGCCGATCGCTTGGGGAGTAGTGGGTACACCTAGTGGAGATAAGGGCAGACGACACCTATGTAGTCAGCTAGGGGTACATGAAACTACTATTAGAAATTACTAAGTACACTTAGTGGGATCAACCTTTAAGTAGGAATTACCCTTGGGTGGGTAGATCTGGTGTTGTGCAGTGTAGGAATTACCCTTGGGTGGGTAGATCTGGTGTGGTGCAGTGTAGGAATTACCCTTGGGTGGGTAGATCTGGTGTGGTGCAGTGTAGGAATTACCCTTGGGTGGGTAGATCTGGGGTGGTGCAGTGTAGTAATTACCCTTGGGTGGGTAGATCTGGGGTGGTGCAGTGTAGTAGTTATCCTTGGGTGGGTAAATGCGTCTTTACGGTTATCTTAGTTCATCCTAAGTCTAGTTGGCTGCTTAGTGTAGCCATTTATCCCCAGTCGTTACCGTATATCAAGCTTATGTCTTACTCTGGTTACTTTAATTATTGTATTGTTAAAGTTATAGGACTCGCTCAGACTTATGTCTGACCCCGTTGTTTTTATCTTTTTCCCAACCCTCAGGTTATCAAAGTGGGCCTAGCACTAGTGGGCTTTGATCAGACTGCTTTATCTATCTTTTGGAGCTTGGACCGTGGATGTAAAGCTCAGTTTATCTTTTCTATTATGGCTATTAAGTTATGTAGTGGGATTATGTACTTTTGTTTTATCAGGATGGATATTATGTACTTGACTCTTGTTTATGGTTTTGGTGTAACCAAACATGTTTTACTTTCTGCTGCAATGAAATGATGTTTTAAATTCTCAAGTATTACTTATATCTGTCTTGTTGTAATTTTTCTGTTCTATATTCACTTAAAATACTCCACCGATGTTATGGCATTCCCTTAGTGAGTGACCGTAGCGGGTGTGGGGTGTTACACGTGGTATCAGAGCTTAAGGTTACCGGAACAGATAATTTTTTTTTAGAAAAACTATTTTCTAAGAATATTTTTGAAAGGAGTATTTTCAAAAACATGTCTTTTAAGAGAAGAGTTTTTTAAAGAAAAGCATAATCCCCGATAGCCATACCTTTATCTTTCGAATTCTCCGTTTTGAATCTCTTCCTCTCTCGTTTTGAGTTTCCCCTCCGTGTATGGATGATCTATCTAAGATAGATAAGGATGGAAAACCACTTCAAGGGACTTAGACGTTAGTCGGATTAGAAGTTGGTTCAAGAAGGAGGAGGACTGGTAGGTACCTATTGGATAGACGATGGGAGGAAGGCTCAAATAGTTGTTTGGTTAATGAAGGATGAAACCTCATTGGTGGGAGGTTACGAGTGGAGAATGGGAAGAAGAAGGCGAATAGTTATCCTTTTGGGAGGAATAGGACACCTTATTAGGGTTGTCCAAAGGGGCATGGGCAAGGTATGGAATCTCCTGGAGGGTAGTTGTATTCCCTCACTGCTAGTGTACCAGATGGGGATAGGACCGTCTAGGTTGGAATTTGGATTTCTTTATTATCCGGTTCGAACTTTATTTGATTCTGACGCATCGAGTTCGTTTATCTCATCATTGTTAGTTGAGTCACTGCACTTAGACACCAGTTTAGTAGATGATCCCTTAGTTGTTTCAAACCCAATTGGGGCTCCATGATGTGTTTGGGTTTGAAAGTTTCTATTCTTAGCGTTGAGTTTAGATGTGATGCTTTTTGGGCTTCACGGGCTATGGGTTAGTTTTGGGCATGGACTGGTTATCCAGTAGGGGTGCCGTTCTTGATTTTGAAGGGAGAGTTGTTAGGCTTATGACCCGCTTGGGTAACACTCTCGAGATCTCTTGTAATCCCATGGAATCTGTTATGCTAAGTTATCTAGAATCGCTTGACACGTCGGTCGAGAGCTTGCGATCTGTTAGAGTGGTCCGGGAATACTCGGATGTGTTTGAAGAGGTGAAGGGCTTACCTCCGGGCCGGAAGATTGACTTCCGAATATATCTGGTAGACAATGCCAAACCAGTATCTTGGCCGGTGTGCCACATGGCTCCTCGTGAGAGGAGGGAACTCCATAAGCAAGTAGGCGATTTGCTTGAGAAGGGGTTTTGAAGACGAAGTATATCGGAGTGGGGTGCTCCAGTAGTTTTTGCTATGAAGGCGGATAGGTCCCTCAGACTTTGTGTAGACTATAGAGTGGCTGAGGATAGTATAGAGAAGACTGCCTTTAGGACTCCGGATGGTTTTTATGAGTGGCTGGTGATGCCATTTGGTTTGACGAACGCCCCCGCATACTTTATTGATTTGATGAGAAGGGTGTTCAGGGAGTACCTAAATAAGTTCGTGATGGTCTTTGTAAATGACATCTTGGTCTTTTCTAGGAGCGAAATAAGTTTTCGTGTGTGCTTAATAGGTTGAGCAAAGCCAGTTATGGGAAAAACGGTGGTTTTGGAGCGAGACTGGCGAGGACATCCAAAGTTGGTCAAAGGCTTAATTGTTTAGCCATTTTATTCTAGTATCATCTCACGTAGGTCGTCTGAACTCGAAGGAGATATCCCTTGGGTGTTTGTCTGATATTGGTTTAGGCCTTTGGGGCTTGCACTTGGGGGATGTCAAGTTTGACTAGGATGGTCTGCGTGAGAGATGGACAGTTGTGATGATTTTGGATGGGTTAATATCCTGGTTTTCTCTAGAAGTGGAGAAGAGCATGCCCTACATCTTAGGGAAGTGTTGGAGACTCTTTGAGCGCATTGTCTTAAGACAACAAAGGTGGATGGAATTCTTAGCATCCTATGAGTTTGAGATAGCGTATACCCCTGGCAAGGGTAACGTGGTGGCAGACGCCTTAAGCAGAAAAAGGCTGTCTTTGAGTCCATTGTTCGTGGAATGGCGAAGCTTGGAGTTTATTTCTATGTTTGACTTTAGGCCTTCCGTTGACTTTGTACCCGGCTTGCTAGCCTCCTTGGAGGTTAGGCCTACTCTTTTGGGATGGATTGGCAAGGCACAGCGAGACGACCCACAGTTGGTTGAGTTAGTAGAGAAGCTCATAAGGGGGGGAGTCGTCCAGCCATTTGGGTAGGTACACCCTAGATGATAGGGGGTGGTTGCGTAGAGACGGTAGACTTTGTATACCGCAAGACGAGGGTTTGAGGAAGGCTATACTTGATGATGCACATCGGTCGAAGGTGACCATTCATCCCGGTGGGGACAAGATGTACCAAGACATGAAGCGAGTTTTCTTTTGGGCCGGTATGAAGAAAGACGCGGCCGAGTATGTCGCTAGATGCTTGGTGGGCCAACAAGTAAAAGTGGAGCAAAAGAAACCCGGTGGGTTGCTTCACCCATTGGAGGTTCCGCTATGAAAGTGAGATAGTGTCTCGATGGATTTCGTCAATGGATTACCAAGATCGAGGAAGGGTAATACGGGAATTTGGGTTGGGGTAGACAAACTCACTAAGAGTGCCCATTTTATACCCGTAAAGAGTGAGAGGACTGCTCAATGGCTAGCTTCAATCTACATTCGAGAGATTGTTAGATTGCATGGTGTACCTTCCAGCATAGTGAGTGATCGAGATCCTATCTTCACTAGCGAGTTTTGGAAGAGTTTGAAAGAGGCGGTAGGGACTCAGTTGTGTTTGAGCACCACAAATCATCCTCAGACGGACGGCCAGACCGAGAGGGTGAATCGTATTTTAGAAGACCTTTTGAGGCTATGTATCTTGGATTTTGGAGGTACATGGGAAGAGCATCTTCCATTGGTGGAGTTCGCATATAATAACAGCTTTCAGTCTAGTATTGGCATGGCTCCTTTCGAAGCTCTTTATGGAAGGCCTTGTCGATCACCTACATGTTGGTGGGAATCTACGGATAAGATTTTTACTTGGGCCCGATATGGTTAGAGAGACTTCGGAAAAGATTGATTTGATTAGAAGAAGGATGAAAGCGGCGCAAGACAGACAGAAATCTTATGCGAACAAGAGGAGAACAGAGCTTGAGTTTGATGTTGGGGACATGGTCTTTGTCAAAGTATCTCCGTTACGGAATGTGGTTCGCTTTGGATCTGTTGGGAAGTTAGCACCAAGGTTTGTTGGACCGTTTCCTATTAAGGAAAGGATTGGACAGATGGCCTATAGAGTGGAGTTGCCCGACAGACTTAGTGGTGTACATGATGTATTCCATGTGTCACATTTGAGGAAGTGCCTACATGAGACCGCAGAGGTGGTAGAGCCGAGCTTGCTTGGAGAAGTAGAGATAGAGCGTGATGCGACTATTCGATGAGCTCCTACACGCATCCTTGGGTCAGAGATTAAGAGGTTGAGAAACAGGGAGGTTCAACTAGTCAAAGCGCAATGGGGAGAAGATGAGAGCAACGCTACTTGGGAGACGGAAGCGAAAATGCGTTCATTATACCCATTCCTTTTTGAGGGTATGTCTTTTAACTTCTCCTTTATCGTTTGTCTAGTACTTATCTTATCTTTAGTATGTCCTCTTGTTAGTGCCTTTGACCTTTAGATAGGGTAAACCTATGGTTGAAACATGTGTTTGAGACATGTTATGATTGATGGATGCATGTGGATGCAAGTGTTTGCTAGTGGTTGCTCGTGGATGCATATACACACACTCTAGACACTAGATCGGCTCAGTCACTTCATATTGCATATTGCATATAATTGTGTGTAGGTAGCTAAATTGATGGATGTATAATGGTTGTGTTATCATATGGATGATGCATTTTGGTGAATGATTGTGCACTCATGTAGATATAGTATGTGTCGATAGGGTTCTTTCGCATACATATTGGATGCATGGCACTATCACGGTTTGCATATGTTCATACATTAGATAGGGAACATATACACACACTTTTTGCATATGCTCATACATCAGTAGAAATTGTTTTAAGGACAATGGATGCCCGTGTTTGATGGAATGAGTAGATGGTTGTTTGGATGGTAGGATATGCATTCTCCTTAACTTGGAGATTTTGGGGACGAAATCCTTTAAGGAGGGGAGAATGTAACACCCCGAATTTCAGTTAACACTGATATTCACTAATTACAGAATTAATAATCTCAGATGTGAGAATCAGGGGAAACGGGTTACGTCATTGCGTTCGTCTCGGAAAAATGCGCGAAATAGAGTCCGAAATTTTGTAAATCGGAGTCCGTATGACCCGGTTAAGGCCCAAAGAAGTTTTCGGGAAATTTGAATTTCGAAACATGCAGAAATGGGGCCAGGCGGGAAAACTCCCGCCCAGCCAAGTCGACTTGGCTGTCGACAGGGCTGTCGACTTGCCTGTCGACATGCCTGTCGACTTGGCAGTCGACAGGGCTGTCGACTTGCCCTGTCGGCTGATTCTGGCCTGGGTGCACCTGGTTGAGTTTTGGGCTGGGTTGGAGGGCTTGGGACGAAATCTGATGGCTCTAAATAGGATTAGGGTTAATCTAAGGGTTAGAAACACATCCTAATCCTATAAATAAGACCCTAAGCTAGCCCTAAATGATCATAATCCTATCCGCTAACTAAACTATGCCAAAATTTTCTATGATAATGCCTCCACTCAAAACCCTAGCCTCCATCCTCTTTCTCAACTATTTCTATGAAGGCTTTCATGTTCATACAAGCATTTTTAAGTTGTATGAGTGATCATTAGCTTGCATTCATCATCAAGTTGCAAGCTTTATTTTCAAGGCTAGAGTTTTTGGGTGATTTTTGGCAAGGGTTTGCTTATTTGAGTTTAGTGGTGAGTTTCTATCACTTTAATAATCAATTGCTAAACTAAGTAGATGAGATGTGATGAGATCATATGGTTTTGCTTGCGGATCAATGGGTTTTAGGTCATATGTTATGATGCTAGTTTGCTAATCACTATGTTTAACACTTATTCATGATGACACTATGTTTATGCAAGTTAAGTGTTTGGGTTATGCATGTTAAGTGGTGGGTTTTATGCATGCTAAGTATTTGGTTTTATGCATGCTAAGTGGTTGGTTTTATGCAAGTTAAATGCTTGGTTTTATGCTAGAATCATGTGTGAAATAAGTGACATGACATGCAAGTTTAACCTATGAGTTTGGGTCTATAATATGCATAATCTATGCAAGTTGTTTGGATTAGTGATATGCATAACATATGCGAGTTTACCTTTGTATGTCATACATACATATGCAAGTTAATATGTAACATGTTATGCAAGTTATGTGTTTGGTTATATGCAAGTTATGTGCATGATTATATGCAAGTTCATATGTAATGTAACACCCCACGTCCATTAATGTCACTCACAAAGGGAATGCATTAACTTCCATGGAGGTTTTAAGTGAATATAGAACAGTAAAATTACAACAAGACAGATATAAAATAGTACTTGGAAATTCAAAAACTTTATTTCATTGTAGCAGAAGTCAAAACATGTTTGATTACATCATAACACCATATTCAATGTCAAGTACAGTATCTATCTTGATAAAACAAGTACATAATCCCATTACATGAATAGCCATTAAAAAGAAAGAAAACAAGCTGGACTTTACTTCAGCAGCCCAAGCTTTCCAGAAGATAAGCGATCCAACTAGACTCCACTAGAACTTGGCCCAACCTGCGGACTTGAAGGGAGAAAAAGGATGGAAAAGAGGGGGTCAGACATAAAGTCTGGTGAATATGATAATTCTACAATACTATTACCAAAATAACTGGACTAAGGCATAAGCTGGAAAACAAGAAAATGTCTATGAAGAGCAGATTAAGGACATAGACAATCGCTAAAGGCAACGTTATAGGCGCTCCTAAATACTAAAGGATAAACACTATACTGCACCACACCAGTCACCCTAAAGATTCATCCCACTTAGCTTCACTTAGAAACTTTCCCAATGGCTTTACGTACCCCTAGCTGACTACATAGGTGGCGCCTGCCCCTATCTCCACTAAGTGTACCCTACTTCCCATTATTCGATCGGCTCCCTAACTCGTAGATACCCGTGCTGGCCCCACAGTGGGGTGTATCACTCCCCTAAAGTGGCAACCTAATACAACGGACATGCACGGCTTATATCTACACGATGCAACAACGTCTTACCTACCAGCCCGGGTCCACACACGCATATGAAACCCGTTGGACTTGCGTTGCCACCGCTCCCTGTTTTGGCCTCTTATAGTCAAACCCAGTATGCGTGTCCCGTCCTCGACTTGGGTCGAGCCCACAAAGATACGTTTTGGGATACTGGTTGAAATGGGCCCCCACTATTTACCACAAGCATTCCACCTAAGCTTGTCCCCATTAGTCCATCCCACTTAACCCACTTAGTCATGTTCATTTACATGTGTGTTTGGTTAAGTCTAATCGTATTTCAAATGCCTCTAAAGGCAACCACCAGATTCCTCATGCCACCCAAGGTACCTACTTAACCCCCATGTCCCACCTTACATGATTATCTGGTTAAGTATTTCTTAGTTCATTAAGGCCATAACCTCATAAAGACCTCTCACATTAGACTGGCATTTATGGCAGCTGGATTTGCCGGGCGGGTCCGGGTAGTCTTACACCATAAAAGAGTCTAACCTCGTGTCTTTACAACTGTTATGCTTTAGTTTGGGCCTAGGACCTCTCACATTGGGCCGACATTTGTGACTACTGGATTTGCCGGGCGGGTCCGGGCAGGTTTACATCACAAACGGGTCCAACCTCGTGTCCTAAGCATTGATTATTAATAATAATCCACTTTCCCCCAATTTTAATAATTCCCTACTTGAATTATTAATTACTTCCAATTTTTAACAATGTCCATAATTGACTCAATTATGGACATCCATTCATGGTATGCAAAATCTTACAAAATTGCACCCAATTTATTAATTCCTAATATTACCCCTACCCCACGTTTGAACGTTTATTCGCAAAATATATGTTAGACTCGAATAGCCTAACTCATAGCATAAAAGAGATTATCATAATAACAACATGTATATGTGACCAAATGAATCATAATAAGGGGTGAAACTTGCATATGTCCAACTTGCATAGATTATACATGTCATGGATCTAAAGGTGTCAACTTGTTCAAAATTCACCTAATATGATCTCAATCAATTTTCATAAACTTACATATGAACATGTGTGAATCATCATCATCTAATTTTTTAACAACATGGTTTTATATGGGTACACCTAACTCAATAGGCAAATTCCCATAATCAAGTTTTATTTAATTATAGTTTCAAGTTTATGGGTACACCTAACCTAATAGGCAAATTCCCATAAACAAGATCCATTTAAATTAAGAAGAAAAAAAACATAACTTTAAGCATGATCCAACAACATCATGATTTTTCAACATAATATAGCATGATTTATAACATGGCATAGTATGATAGTATAACATAGCTTGACATGATTCTCAACATAGCACGACATAGCATAAGAGAATTTACAACATAGCATGACATAGCATATGTAATTTACATCATACGACAACATAATAACATAATAAGAGATCCACAATATATAGAATTTACAATTACAAATCACATCACTTTCTTGTGATCCATTCATAACTGAGTCAAATTAGTTTGTAATAGTCTTGTGAGAATCATCATACTCACCAACAAAAGAAGAGAATTAGAGAGAGAGTTCTTTGGTTTGATTTGTTTTGTTGAGTAGAATTTAGTTGTAGTAGATTAGGCTTCCTCTTCTTAGTTTGTGACGGCTACGCTGAACTCCATGGCAGCAGCATGACGGTAGCTTCTCTAATTTTACAAGTGATTTAGGTTTAGGGTCTACCCACTTATTTATAGATTTTAGAATGCATTTAGGCCATTAGATTTAACCTAGAAATAACCGCAGCCGTTCAGACAAGATGGGGTTTATCTTGTTGACTCAGCAATGAGTCAGAAGTGACTCAGCAAACACTTAGCATATTAATAAACCTCTATTCATGTCATAAATATATATATTTTTTCTACAATGTACATATTAGATACATCCCCCTTTACTTATTATTGTTTTTATATACATATTAGATACATCCCCTCTCTCACACACTTATTAATATTTTTATATTCATATTAGATACATCCCCCCTCTTACATACTTATTAATATTTTTATATTCATAATAGATACATCCCCTCTCTTACATACTTATTAATATTTTTATATTCATATTAGATACATCCCCTCTTCTACACACTTATTATTATTTTAGCAACTTTAGTGTTAATAGAAAATTCGGGGTGTTACATTCTCCCCTCCTTTTAGGATTTCGTCCCCGAAATCTTCAAGTCTGGAAGAATGTATATCCTACCATCCAAACGTCCATCTACTCATCCATCATACACAGGCATCCATTTTCCTTAAAGACTTCTAATGCTTTATGATCATATGCAAGTGTGTGTACATGTCCTTACCTAATGCGAAATCAGGCGGTCTACTGATTCAGTTGACCTCCTTAATGCAAATTATGTAAGTGTCATGAATCCATTATGTATGAAAAAGATCCTAATTGCTTACATACTACTTCTATATGCGTGCACACCCATTCAACCGAATGCAGCATCCATATGATGGTACAACCATTATACTAAATACATCCATATATATGCAATATGCAATATGAAGTGACTGAGCCGATCTAGTGCCTAAAGTGTGTGTATATATGCATCCACGAGCAACCACTAGCAAACACTTGCATCCATTTTGCATCCATCATACATAACATGTCTCAAACACATGTTTCAACCATAGGAATATCCTAACTAAAGGTCAAAGATACTAATGAGAGGACATACTAAAGATAAGATAAGATAAGATAAGCGATAAAGGAGAAATTAAAAGACATACCCTCAAAAAGAAAAGGGTACAACGAACGCATCTTCTCTTCTGTCTCCCAAGTTGCGTTGCTCTCATCATCTCCCCATTGCACTTTAACCAGTCTGACCTCTCGATTCCTCAACTTTTTGATCTCCGACCCAAGAATGCATGTAGGAGCTCGTCTAATTGTTGCATCACGCTCTATTTCCACCTCTTTAAGCAAGCTCGGCTCTACCACCTCCGCGGTCTTGTGCAAACACTTCCTCAAATGTGATACATGGAATACGTCGTGTACTCCACTAAGTTTCTCAGGCAACTCCACCCTATATGCCATCTTCCCAATCCTGTCTTTTACAGGAAACGGCCCTACAAACCTTGGTGCTAATTTCCCCACGGACCCAAAGCGAACAACATTCTGTAACGGAGATACTTTGATAAAAACCATGTCCCCAATGTCAAACTCAAGATCTGTCCTCCTCTTATCAGCATACGATTTTTGCCTATCTTGTGCTGCTTTCATCCTCCTTCGAATCAACTCAATCTTCTCCGAGGTTTCCCTAACCATATCGGGCCCAAGTAGGATTTTATCGGTAGATTCCCACCAACATGTAGGCGAACGACAAGGCCTTCCATAAAGAGCTTCGAAAGGTGCCATGCCAATACTAGACTGAAAGCTATTATTATATGCGAATTCTACTAACGGAAGGTGCTCTTCCCATGTACCCCCAAAGTCTAGGATACAAAGCCTTAAAAGATCCTCTAGAATGCGATTCACCCTCTCGGTCTGGCCGTCTGTCTGAGGATGGTATGCGGTGCTCAAACATAGCTGAGTCCCTACCACCTCTTGTAAACTCTTCCAAAATTCGCTAGTAAAGATGGGGTCACGGTCGCTTACTATACTAGAAGGAATACCGTGCAAACGAACTATCTCCTTAATGTATACAGAAGCCAACCACGGAGCAGTCCTCTTTCTTTTCACGGGAATAAAATGGGCGCTTTTAGTAAGTCTATCTACTATAACCCAAATCCCCGTGTTACCCTTCCTTGATCTTGGTAATCCATCCACAAAATCCATTGAGATGCTTTCCCATTTCCATAGTGGAACTTCTAATGGGTGAAGCAACCCACCGGGTTTCTTTTGTTCTGCTTTAACTCGTTGGCACACCAAGCATCTAGCGACGTACTCGGCCACATCCTTTTTCATACCGGCCCAAAAGAAAACCCGCTTCATATCTTTGTACATCTTACCCCCGCCGGGATGAATGGTCATTTTTGAGCGATGAGCATCATCAAGAATGGCCTTCCTTAAGTCTTCGTCTTGTGGTACACAAAGTCTATTATCCCTTCGTAACCAACCCTTATCGTCTAGGGTATACCTACGAAGATGGCTTGACGACTCCCCCCCTTTGAGCTTTTCTACTATCTCAACCAACTGTGGGTCGTCTCGCTGTGCCTCACCAACCCGTCCTAGAAGTGTAGGTCTAACCTCCAAGGATGCTAACAGACCGGGTACTAAGTCAACGGAGGGTCTAAAGTCAAACATAGAGATGAATTCTAAGCTTTGTCGTTCAACAAACAACGGACTCAAGGACAACCTTTTCCTACTTAAGGCGTCTGCCACCACGTTACCCTTGCCCGGGGTATATGCTATTTCAAAATCGTAGGAGGCTAAGAATTCCATCCACCGTTGCTGCCTTAAATTCAAATCCTTCTGAGAGAATAAGTATTTTAATGATTTGTGGTCAGTGAACAGTTCGAATTTCTCACCAAGAAGATAGTGACGCCAAGACTTAAGCGCGAAAACAATTGCGGCTAGCTCTAAGTCATGCGTGGGGTAATTCTTTTCATGAACCCTCAACTGCCTTCCACCATAGGCTATTACTCTTCCCTCTTGCATGAGGACCGCGCCAAGTCCCGTCCCACAAGCATCAGTATAGATGGTAAACGGTTTATTCCCGTCTGGCAGCACTAAGACTGGGGATGAAGTTAAGGCTTTCTTTAAACATTGGAACGCATCATCGCAATCTTTGTCCCACGTAAAAACCAGGTTCTTCTTCGTTAACCGTGTTAATGGAGCTGATATTTTTGCGAAGTCTTTGATAAACTTCCTATAATAGCCAGCCAACCCCAAGAAACTTCTTACTTCGGTTGCATTTTTAGGGACCTTCCAATCTTGGATGGCCACCACCTTTGCGGGATCCACTGCTATCCCTTCTTTGGAAACCACGTGCCCTAAGAACCGTACTTCCTTCCTCCAGAAGTGACACTTAGAAAATTTTGCCTTAAGATTATGCGCTCGAAGGGTTTCCAACACTTCCCTAAGATGTAGGGAGTGCTCTTCTTTATTCTTAGAAAAGACTAAGATGTCATCCACAAAGACTACCACGAATTTGTTAAGGTATTCCCTAAACACCCTACTCATCAAATCAACAAAATATGCAGGGGCGTTTGTCAAACCAAAGGGCATCACTAGCCATTCATAGAATCCGTCAGGAGTCCTAAAAGCAGTCTTATCTATACTATCCTCAGCCACTCTCAGTTGATGAAAGCCAGTGGCTAAGTCCAACTGCGAAAACACTGAGGCGCCAACTAACTGATCAAAGAGATCGTCAATCCTCGGCAGTGAGTGTCGGTTCTTTTTAGTAAGCTTGTTTAGTTCTCTATAGTCCATACAAAGTCTAAGAGACCCATCCGCCTTTGTGGCAAAAACTACTGGAGCACCCCACTCCGATATACTACGTCTTATGAACCCCTTCTCAAGCAACTCCTTTACTTGCTTATTGAGTTCCCTCCTTGCACGAGGAGCCATGTGGCGCACTGGCAAAGATACGGGTTTAGCATTATCCACAAGATAAATTCGAAAGTCTATCTCCCGCTTTGGAGGTAAGCCCTTCACCTCCTCAAACACATCCGGATATTCCCGGACCACTTCTACCGATCGCAGGTTCTCTACAGACGCGTCAAGCGATTCAAGATAACTTAGCATAACGGAATTTATGGGATTACAAAAGATGTCGAGAGCATTACCAAGGCGAGTCACAAGCCTAACTACTCTCCTTTCACAATCAAGAATGGCCCTATTTCTAGACAACCAATCCATTCCTAAAATTAGCCCATAGCCCGTGAAGCCCAATACATAAGCATCACATCTAAATTCAACGCTAAGTATAGAGATTTTCAAATCCAAACATATCATGGTCAAATGAGCCGAACCCCCAATTGGATTTGAAACGACCAAGGGATCCTCTACTAAACTGGTGTTCAAGTGCAGTGATTCAACTAATGATGCAGAGATAAACGAATGAGATGCGCCAGAATCGAATAAGGTACAGACAGGATGATCAAACAGAAAAACTAAGCTTTCAACAAAAATTGTTCTACCTCTTTCTTGCAGCGGTGGGGCCGCAATAGCCTGAACTTGCCCCCTTGCCTGCCCTGGTGCCATAAGAGCCTGCACCTGTCCTCCCGAGGTAGACCCTGCCCTCTGCCCCTTCTTTGGACAGTCCTTCACTAAATGTCCCGCATCTCCACAATGAAAACAACCAGTCTTCTTTTTCTTTCTACAATCTTTCCTGAGATGGCCAGGCGTCCCAAAATTGAAGCATTTCTTCTTCCCTTTGCCATTATTGTTTTTACCACCCTTCTTATTTTGTTGTTGGGGTTTCTTCTGATCCCCTTTCTTTTCAACTGCCTTATCCTCATGCATAAGTGCCATTTCTACTAGCTTTTCAAAGGTGGCTCCCATAGGGATGTGGGTCATAGCCAACCCTTGCAACGATTCATTCAAGCCTCTAACGAACCTCAAAGCTTTCTTCTCTGGCGTGTTCACCAACTCCAAGCCAAACCTTGCTAACTGATTAAATTTATTGACATATTCCTTTACTGATGAGCTCCCTTGCTTTAGTGCCAGGAATTTTTCCATATTTAAGTTCTCCTCTGCCCTTGAAAGAAACTTTGCCTCAAACCTTCGTCTGAAATCCGCCCATGAATCAACTGGACGTTCCCCGTTAGTGACCTCCCACCAAAACGAGGCCTCTCCCTTCATTAACCAAGCAGCTAAACGGACTTTCCTCCCATCTTCCACTTAAAAGATATCCAACAATTCCTCAGTCTCCTTAAGCCAATCTCTGGCCTCCACAAACGTCTCAGTCCCTTGAAAAGTTTTTCCTCCCATAGCCTTGAATTCCTTGCACATCTTTGCAAAAGTGTCAACACGAGGAGGAGGAGGAGGAGGAGGAGGAATGGGTGCAACTAGGGGTGGAGGAGTATCCGCTGGGCCTGCAGTGGTGGCCCTAGCCTCCAAGTATCTCCTAAACCACCCTGGAATCGTCACACCTTCTGGGAGATTAAGATCTTCAGCCATGCTGAAACGAAAAAGGAAAGATTCAAAATGGAGAATTCGAAAGATAAAGATAAGGATGTGGCTACTTGGGATTATGTTTTTCATAAAAACTCTCTTTAAATAACATGTTTTTTTTTTGAAAGCACTTCTTCCAAAAATACTTTAGAAAAAAAATATTTTTCTAAAATTTTTTTTTTATCTGTTCTGGTAACCTTATGCTCTGATACCACGTGTAACACCCCACGTCCATTAATGTCACTCACAAAGGGAATGCATTAACTTCCATGGAGGTTTTAAGTGAATATAGAACAGTAAAATTACAACAAGACAGATATAAAATAGTACTTGGAAATTCAAAAACTTTATTTCATTGTAGCAGAAGTCAAAACATGTTTGATTACATCATAACACCATATTCAATGTCAAGTACAATATCTATCTTGATAAAACAAGTACATAATCCCATTACATGAATAGCCATTAAAAAGAAAGATAACAAGCTGGACTTTACTTCAGCAGTCCAAGCTTTCCAGAAGATAAGCGATCCAACTAGACTCCACTAGAACTTGGCCCAACCTGCGGACTTGAAGGGAGAAAAAGGATGGAAAAGAGGGGGTCAGACATAAAGTCTGGTGAATATGATAATTCTACAATACTATTACCAAAATAACTGGACTAAGGCATAAGCTGGAAAACAAGAAAATGTCTATGAAGAGCAGATTAAGGACATAGACAATCGCTAAAGGCAACGTTATAGGCGCTCCTAAATACTAAAGGATAAACACTATACTGCACCACACCAGTCACCCTAAAGATTCATCCCACTTAGCTTCACTTAGAAACTTTCCCAATGGCTTTACGTACCCCTAGCTGACTACATAGGTGTCGCCTGCCCCTATCTCCACTAGGTGTACCCTACTTCCCATTATTCGATCGGCTCCCTAACTCGTAGATACCCGTGCTGGCCCCACAGTGGGGTGTATCACTCCCCTAAAGTGGCAACCTGATACAACGGACATGCACGGCTTATACCTACACGATGCAACAACGTCTTACCTACCAGCCCGGGTCCACACACGCATATGAAACCCGTTGGACTTGCGTTGCCACCGCTCCCTGTTTTGGCCTCTTATAGTCAAACTCAGTATGCGTGTCCCGTCCTCGACTTGGGTCGAGCGCACAAAGATACATTTTGGGATACTGGTTGAAATGGGCCCCCACTATTTACCACAAGCATTCCACCTAAGCTTGTCCCCATTAGTCCATCCCACTTAACCCACTTAGTCATGTTCATTTACATGTGTGTTTGGTTAAGTCTAATCGTATTTCAAATGCCTCTAAAGGCAACCACCAGATTCCTCATGCCACCCAAGGCACCTACTTAACCCCCATGTCCCACCTTACATGATTATCTGGTTAAGTATTTCTTAGTTCATTAAGGCCATAACCTCATAAAGACCTCTCACATTAGACTGGCATTTATGGCAGCTGGATTTGCCGGGCGGGTCCGGGCAGTCTTACACCATAAAAGAGTCTAACCTCGTGTCTTTACAACTGTTATGCTTTAGTTTGGGCCTAGGACCTCTCACATTGGGCCGACATTTATGACTACTGGATTTGCCGGGCGGGTCCGGGCAGGTTTACATCACAAACGGGTCCAACCTCGTGTCCTAAGCATTGATTATTAATAATAATCCACTTTCCCCCAATTTTAATAATTCCCTACTTGAATTATTAATTACTTCCAATTTTTAACAATGTCCATAATTGACTCAATTATGGACATCCATTCATGGTATGCAAAATCTTACAAAATTGCACCCAATTTATTAATTCCTAATATTACCCCTACCCCACGTTTGAACGTTTATTCGCAAAATATATGTTAGACTCGAATAGCCTAACTCATAGCATAAAAGAGATTATCATAATAACAACATGTATATGTGACCAAATGAATCATAATAAGGGGTGAAACTTGCATATGTCCAACTTGCATAGATTATACATGTCATGGATCTAAAGGTGTCAACTTGTTCAAAATTCACCTAATATGATCTCAATCAATTTTCATAAACTTACATATGAACATGTGTGAATCATCATCATCTAATTTTTTAACAACATGGTTTTATATGGGTACACCTAACTCAATAGGCAAATTCCCATAATCAAGTTTTATTTAATTATAGTTTCAAGTTTATGGGTACACCTAACCTAATAGGAAAATTCCCATAAACAAGATCCATTTAAATTAAGAAAAAAAACATAACTTTAAGCATGATCCAACAACATCATGATTTTTCAACATAATATAGCATGATTTATAACATGGCATAGTATGATAGTATAACATAGCTTGACATGATTCTCAACATAGCATGACATAGCATAAGAGAATTTACAACATAGCATGACATAGTATATATAATTTACATCATACGACAACATAATAACATAATAAGAGATCCACAATATATAGAATTTACAATTACAAATCACATCACTTTCTTGTGATCCATTCATAACTGAGTCAAATTAGTTTGTAATAGTCTTGTGAGAATCATCATACTCACCAACAAAAGAAGAGAATTAGAGAGAGAGTTCTTTGGTTTGATTTGTTTTGTTGAGTAGAATTTAGTTGTAGTAGATTAGGCTTCCTCTTCTTAGTTTGTGACGGCTACGTTGAACTCCATGGCAGCAGCATGACGGTAGCTTCTCTAATTTTACAAGTGATTTAGGTTTAGGGTCTACCCACTTATTTATAGATTTTAGAATGCATTTAGGCCATTAGATTTAACCTAGAAATAACCGCAGCCGTTCAGATAAGATGGGGTTTATCTTGTTGACTCAGCAATGAGTCAAAAGTGACTCAGCAAACACTCAGCATATTAATAAACCTCTATTCATGTCATAAATATATATATATATATATTTTCTACAATGTACATATTAGATACATCCCCCTTTACTTATTATTGTTTTTATATACATATTAGATACATCCCCTCTCTCACACACTTATTAATATTTTTATATTCATATTAGATACATCCCCCCTCTTACATACTTATTAATATTTTTATATTCATAATAGATACATCCCCTCTCTTACATACTTATTAATATTTTTATATTCATATTAGATACATCCCCTCTTCTACACACTTATTATTATTTTAGCAACTTTAGTGTTAATAGAAAATTCGGGGTGTTACATGTAACATGTTATGCAAGTTATGTGTTTGGTTATATGCAAGTTATGTGCATGATTATATGCAAGTTCATAAGTAACATGTTATGCAAGTTATGTGTTTGGTTATATGCAAGTTAACATGTGACATGCTATGCAAGTTCACACCTTTGTATGACATAAGAATCATATATGCAAGTTACCCCCTTTGTGACATATGTGCTTCATGCAAGTTTGGGTTAAATGCTAGTTGGGTTTAATGTATGCTCATATATGCAAGTTGACACCTTTTAAACCCATGATAAAGTTATATGCTATGTTGGTTAAACCCATGGCGTTTGGGATGAATCTTCCCTTTATTATGTCATGTTATGAGAACGAATTACGTGGGGAACGATGGGGTTAATATGCATGTTAATAAAATGGTGTGAAATGGGTATGCTTAAGCATAACATAAAGTGAATGGACATAATTGGGAATTTACCTATTAAGTTAGGTCTACCCATATTATGGAATTGGGAATTTACCTATTGAGTTAGGTCTACCCATATTCTTGAAATTTGTAATTAATTAGGGATAATTAATACAAATTATGGGGGTGATTAATTCGGTGTAATTAATCGACTAAGACACGAGGTTGGATCCTTTTGTAGCATAAGACTGCCCGGAACCGACCGGCAAATCCAGCGGCTACAAATGATTGGCCCAATGTGAGAGGTCTTAGTCATAAACTAAATATGTGACAAGTGTAAAGACACGAGGTTAGACTCTGTTATGGTGTAAGGCTACCCGGAACCAACCGGCATATCCAGCTGCCATAAAAGACAGTCTAATGTGAGAGGTCTTTACAAAGGTTACGATCTTAATTAATTAAGAAACACTTAACCAAATTAGCATGTAGTGGGGCATGAGGAGTTAAGTGGGTGCCTTGGGTGGCATGTAGTAACTAGTGGGGGTGCCTTGGGTGGCATGAGGAAACTAGTGGGTTGCCTTTGGTGGCAATAGAAAATACGATTAGAATACTTAACCAAAGTGGATCATGTAATTAAACATGATTAAAGGGTTAAGTAAGTGCCTTGGGTGGCATGTGGGAATCAAGTAAGTGCCTTGGGTGGCATGTGGAAATCTAGTGGGTGCCTTGAGTGGCAATTAAAATAGGATTAAAAGACTTAACCAAAATTTATAACATGTAAGTGGACATGGTTAAAGGGTTAAGTGGGATTCACTAGAAATGACAAGCTTAGGTGGGTAGCTTGTGGGGGCCCATTTCAACCAATATCCCAAATGTATCTTTGTGGGCTCGACCCAAGTCGAGGACGGGACACGCATATTGGGCTTGATCGTAAGAGGCCAAAACGGGTTAGCGGTGGCAACGCAAGTCCAACGGGTTTCATATGCGTGTGTGGACCCAGGCTGGTAGGTAAGACGTTGTTGCATCGTGTAGATATAAGCCGTGCACCGTTGATATTATCAGGTTGTCACTTTGGGGGATGATACACCCCACTGTGGGGCCAGCACGGGTATCTACGTTAGGGAGCCTATCGCTTGGGGAGTAGTGGGTACACCTAGTGGAGATAGGGGCAGATGGCACCTATGTAGTCAGCTAGGGGTACACGAAACTACTATTAGAAATTACTAAGTACACTTAGTGGGATCAACCTTTAAGTAGGAATTACGCTTGGGTGGGTAGATCTGGTGTGGTGCAGTGTAGGAATTACCCTTGGGTGGGTAGATCTGGTGTGGTGCAGTGTAGGAATTACCCTTGGGTCGGTAGATCTGGTGTGGTGCAGTGTAGGAATTACCCTTGGGTGGGTAGATCTGGGGTGGTGCAGTGTAGGAATTACCCTTGGGTGGGTAGATCTGGGGTGGTGCAGTGTAGTAATTATCCTTGGGTGGGTAAATGCGTCTTTACGGTTATCTTAGTTCATCCTAAGTCTAGTTGGCTGCTTAGTGTAGCCATTTATCCCCAGTCGTTACCGTATATCAAGCTTATGTCTTACTCTGGTTACTTTAATTATTGTATTGTTAAAGTTATAGGACTCGCTCAGACTTATGTCTGACCCCGTTGTTTTTATCTTTTTCCCAACCCTCAGGTTATCAAAGTGGGCCTAGCACTAGTGGGCTTTGATCAGACTGCTTTATCTATCTTTTGGAGCTTGGACCGTGGTTGTAAAGCTCAGTTTATCTTTTCTATTATGGCTATTAAGTTATGTAGTGGGATTATGTACTTTTGTTTTATCAGGATGGATATTATGTACTTGACTTTTGTTTATGGTTTTGGTGTAACCAAACATGTTTTACTTTCCGCTGCAATGAAATGATGTTTTAAATTCTCAAGTATTACTTATATCTGTCTTGTTGTAATTTTTCTGTTCTATATTCACTTAAAATACTCCACCGATGTTATGGCATTCCCTTAGTGAGTGACCGTAGCGGGTGTGGGGTGTTACATCAACGGTCGACTTTTTCCTTTTTCAACCAACTTCTTCTTTGTGTTTACCGATTTTCATTTTCACATTCGCTACTCTCTTTCCAACTTCAAAACCATTCAACGGCCTTTTAGGACGACTAAGTTCTTGTTCATTGTTGAAATTTGTCTTTTCGTATCGAAATCTATGTCTGTTAGGAAGATACATTCGATGTCCCATAAAACACATCTTCTTACTTTCAGGAAGATGATAAGAACAAGTCTTTTCACCGCAAACGGGACATGCAAAGTAACTGTGAGTTGTACATCCCGATAAAGTCCCAAGAGCAGGGTGATCATGGATCGTCCACAACACCCTAGCTCTCATTGTAATCTTGGATTTATTTGATGAATCATATGTAACAACTCCTTCCCATAATTGCTTTACCTCGTCTACCAACGGCTCTAAATAAACATCAATATCCTTCCCCGGTTGTTTTAGCCCAGAAACAAATAGTGTTAACATTGAAAACTCCCGTTTCATACACATAAATGGAGGAAGATTATACGATACTAAAATTACCGGCCAACAACTGTAAGGGTTAGTAAGAGAAGAATTCAGACAGAAACCATCTGTTGCTATTCCAAGTGTGACATTTCTTGGCTCGACTGCAAATGTTTTGTCAAATGATTCCAGGGCTTTCCATTGAGAAGTGTCACATGGATAATGCATTACGTTTGGCTCAGACTTGGCACGACCATGCCAGGTCATTGCATCTGCTATCCATGGTACAGTATACAATCTCTTCTATCTAGAAACTAATGGAAAATGTCTTAATGTCTTTCGTGCTACTATGGTTCCTTTTCTCTCGTCGTTAAAAGATGTCCTATATCTTGGTTCATTGCAATTTGTGCAAGAAATTCTATTCGCATCATCTTTCTAGTGCAACATGCAATCATTGATGCATGCTTCATAAATTTGGTATTCATCCTAACTTTCTTAATGAACTTCTTCACGTCGTGGTATTTTGTCGGCAGCGTGTTACCTTCGGGGAGTAACTCCTTCATTAGTTCGAGTAGTGCAGTCACACCATTATCTGAGAAGTTGTATTGGGTCTTCAAGCTATTCAGTTTCACAATGGCATACAACTTCGTTATCCCTTTTGGACATGAAGGATACAGTGGCTCTTTTGCGCTTTCATAAAGTGGTGTATACTTCCTACTTTCATTGGCCTGCCAATTGCCATTATCCGTACACTGCTCTCCAACATTAGCATGATCAAACAACGGATTTTTAGGTTGAAAATCATGAAATCTATTTGCATCATTGACTAGATCTTCCATCACAATATGTTCAGCCTCGTCATGAAATTTATTCCCATCTCCACCCTTTTTCCCCATGAAAATACCACACGCTATATGATTGGATAAAACCCCATCTAAGCAAATGAAAATGAATTTCATCTAATTTGAACGTCTTCATATTTTGGCACCGATTGCAAGGGCATAAATACACTCCATTCTTACCACCGTTTTCTTCAACAAAACAAATAAACATGTTCACCCTATCAGTATAGTATGGAGATCTTTGATTAGATTCACTTATCTACTTTTTGTCTATACCGAATGGCATGCTGCCAGCCTATAAATTCATAAATTGTTACAACTTACAAATTGCATCAATCACTGGATGTTTTCATTGGAAAGTGGTTTTTTTTCCATCTATCACTAGATCACAAATAGGCCCACCCCCTTCACACATGCCCATATCTTTCTCCATTAAACCATCAAAGGAATTTTCATGCCTTAGCGAGCCTAGTTTGTCTAGCTAGGTTCAGTACGTTTGTCTAGGTTCATGAATACATTTTCAGGCCTTAGCAAGTTAGTTTCAGTACATTTGTCTAGGTCCGGTGCATGAAAAGTAAATAAAACTAGCTAATTCTTATGTATTGTTCAGCACATGAATTAACTAGTTAACCTAAAACTAGTTTTATTTACTGGAATGAGTATGGCAGTTTAACAAACGAAATTCAAGGTTCATATTCTATACATCCAGTATCATGACTAGCTAATACAAGGAACAACTTTTCTACAATACCCGAACTACTTTTGGGTATTTTACCCGATCAAGAGATAAAAATACGGGACCCTACAGCCTAATTTTAAGGCTGAATTCAAGCAATTCATGGGTGGTCCCTACATTTTTATCTCACATTCGAGTATTTTACCCTATTTTCATTTGGGTAAAATAGCATTTTTGTACAAGGAAATAGATCAAATAACGTGTGCACTAACCATGGTGTAATATGACCAACTGCGAAAACCTAACTTTCTTCAACGTTCAACCTTGCTTTGTAACCGCCCTTAGGTAAAAACCAAAAAATAGCTCTCCGACCTACAACATGTTGAGCATGAATTGAAAAATAGTGCAAAAAATATCGATTACTACAAACCGAATCAAACCAAATTTTTTACAATAATAGAGACGCACGATTTGCAGACAATGACAAAAAAGCAGATTTGATCAGACAACTATCGTATTTCTATAATTTTTTGGGAGCAATTTTCAGAAATGGAAATAGGGCATGGGATACAATATTAGACAAGGGAAAAAAAGGGAGGGAGAGAACCTGAAAGGATTAAAAAATTGGAGGGATGGGTGTACTTTTTCGGCCAAAAGTTTTACACGGAAAAGGCACGAATTTGAAATAGCCAAAAATCGAATTAAATTAACCGATCCGGAGCATTCGCGATGGACGGTCAGATTTGGGGTATTTAGGGTGGCGCAGATCGTAAACTGTTTTTTGATATGGATGTGAGCATTATCAAATTTGATACGGCTATTAGCTGAATTGTATACCCGCATCCTTGTGTGCCAAATTCACTGATATAGTGCAGTGTTCGCTTATTTCCAACTCATCATCTTAGGTTTAACTCCAGATAGACTACAGTTTTTCATACTCTACAACATTTAAGACTTTATCATAGAGTTTTATAATTTTTCTTTTCAAATACCTCGACCGTCCAAAATCGCCGAGAATTCAAATTTCTTAGTTGATTAAATTAATTAGCAGATCCCGCACTTCCATAAAAATATTTATAACCTTTTTATGAAAATATACTTTTCGACAAAACTATTTCATTCATCCATAAAACTGGGTTAGACTACTCTGTTTAAGTGTTTAGAAGCATCTATCGATACAACGGTTCCTTACTGTACCGATCAATGTTCATAATCCACTCAACAAATTAATCCAACACAAAACCATTTATATATCAAACTACAAATACGTCTCTCATATGTACATATACATATATACACACACACACACACACTTACGTACAACTCATTCTAGGGTATCACTAACCCTATCTCAAATGAGTTACTTGTCCTAGGATACTATTGATCTTATCTCTGCTAAATCTATATTCCAGAAAGCCAAGGTTATCGCTTAACCTTAAGCTCTGATACCAACTGTGATGACCCGCACTTCCACTTACTTCAAACCGACCAAAAATCAAACCTATGTCGATTCAAAGTAAGCAAAAGTATGTTTCATTAGGGTTTATTAAAGCAAACACAGCGGAATATAAAACTCACTGTAGAACAAATAAAATATAATAATAATAAATCATTGAAGCGGAAACATCTTTGAATACAAATCTGATTTTACATACCACTAAATCCATGTCAACTTAACATAATACACCGATAATAGGGTATGTCTGGTCTTCAAATGAAGCTCCAATCCTCTACGGAACTCCAAGTCTCCAAGCTTCCTCTAATCTCGATAACTGAAAAACAACCTAACCGACTGCTCGTATGGAAATTATGGGCACCCGCGGTTTGCAAGGGAAATGCAAACCATGAGTCAGTCATGGGACTGGTGTGAGAAAACTTTTATTACTAGTCTGATACTTAGCCTTAATTTGAATAAGATATCTCGGGACCACGCCGCATGTCACGGAATGGGTTTCCTCCCAAGGATACGTGCACAACCACAACAACCATAACTAAACATAGCAACCATAAACCAGATTTTGAAAATATGACTTTAGAAAAATGAACGATTATAAGCCCTAGGTCCCATCACATAATGCAAGCGCACATCAGAGGATAGGGGTTTTCCTTATAATAGCAACACATGCTTGATATAGTTTTAAACCAAATCATTTTATACTATGATAATGTGTAGGGTATGCAAAATCATTTCGAAAATAAACTTATAAGTAAATCTTAGCTCGCTTAATGTCCCATACAACTATGTTGGCTACATAGGTATACAACTGAAAATTGTAAGAGGTTTGTACTGGAGTTTGGATTCCATCATGATGGTTGCTAATCGAAAGACCACTCGGGCATTCAGCGTATACCATATTTGTAGAGAACACCGCACCCATACTCTTAGGTTGATGAACTTAATCTCGCAACATGTCATACCGCCAGTTGACCGAATCCACGCAAAACATAAAGTCATAGTAATCCGACAATCTGCACACCATAATATTGGGGTGTGAGGCCCACGAAGTCACGTCATACACAAAGCTACGCATTTAAGCATGCTTTAATCACCACTACATGGCCCTTCTTTTCAACTAATGCCCTGATCATTGCTCAACACTTAGCATATCCTATGGTCGTTCCATGTTAGACAAGCAATCTGTCCACAAGTCCGTTTCGGGAATAGGAATGAAACCGAAGGCACTTGATTTCACGTCCTCGCTTAGGAGTGCAAGTCCTTGCAAACCAAATTGCTTCAAGTACGGTCAGATTGGTCGCTATTTTAACTTGAATGGTCGTCCAAGGCATCATTGAGCAATCCATCCGATGTGAAGAAATTTGGGTCTACATCATCGTCATTGAGAACTTAATCTTTTCACGTCGTACAATTATTCGAAATGAGTAAAAACCCGGTCTTTCCAAATAATTAGCGCATCTTTAAAACCAATAGGTATACAAGATCTCATGTACCTCATTCCATTTTGGAATATTGCTCAATCCATTTATTAAAACTATAATGAGCTTTAATATGTCAAAATCATTCATCAATGATTACTTAACTTGAAATCCAATTTCAGATTATCCAATCAAACTTTATGACTATTTAGTCATGCTTATACGTGTATACACGTTTATTATAGCGCCTTTATCCATTCCAATCTTCTATTCAAAGATTTATTAAAACTATATTAAGTTTTATTATATCAAAATCCTTCCTTCATATCTCATGGAGCGAAACAGGTAAAATTCCATTTTAATCATCTTATGTTTCAGTAATTTCAATTGCCTTTCAAATTCCATTCCTTCAAGTCTTGTTGAAATAATGCAGAAAACTCTAAATCAAATATTTTGATTTCTTTACTTCAAATTTTAAATTAAATCTTCCCAATAATCCTTATCGATTATTCGTCATTTGCTCCATGTAAAACATGTTTGTTCCTTTCTCAAACATCTTTATAAATAAAGATCTCATTTACTTAACTGGGAAAGTCATTTCTTATAATTAAAAAGATTTTTCCATATTTTTAAATAATTTATAAACACCTTTATTGAGAAAATCCGAAATTGCACTTTCATTGCCAAATCTCGATTTTTTGGGAAAAACATATTTGGATTTTCAGGAAAATCCGATTGTTAAAACTCCTTTTATTTTACTTCATTGGAAAACATTCATTATTATCAAACAAATGTTTTCAGTTTCGAGAAAATCCGACGGTTAGATCTCCCAGAATTTCAATTTAAAGTTTCGGGTCGAAATTAGCGAACTACCGCTGCGCGACAAGTCCTATTCTAGCCAAAAAGTGACTTAACTTTTGAAACTCAGTTGAAACACTTTAAAATAAGTTCGATAATTATTCAAAACGTGTTAAATAGCAGTTGGAATTCATTTTCAACATTTTCGACTTTTTATTCAATTATCCCGTATTTAAATATTTAAAATATAGTTTGAATCATTAAAATAATATTATTTTTCAAAAATGATTCTTTATGTCTTAAAATTGGTTGACGCCCATTATAAAAATAAATAGGAACATTGAAAAGATAATAATGCAAATTCAAGTCAGTTTGCTATGCAAACGCGACTTCAATTTACTATTCAACGTATAATCGATTTACTATTCATCTCAATGTTTGACAAGCCATAACTTGTTCTTAACTTACCAGTTCGTTCTTTTTCAAAAGTTCATTGTTGTGAACTCAATTTCATTTCCAGAAATTGTTGGAGCTTAAATTCAAACTTTGATTTTCTCCTGATTATTTTATTATTAAAATAATCATTTACAATCCAATTTCTGGAATGAGACTCATTCAACTCTTGTATGTCCGAGAATCTGGCTATATACAAACATTCGATAAACATAAACAAGATGTCATGTGTCTAACGAGTATTCATAACCTTTGGTCAACCAAATCAAACATTCAAACCAACATGTTAACCATACCAGTGCCTTAATAGGCCATCCATGTAACACAAATCAAACAAAAGGGTATTCACCACCATTTAAAATCAAATCCTAGCATCCAAACCAAATCAACCTCATCTAATATCTTCCAAAACATGAATAATATTCATTAGCTAGAGATTAGCAACTCAACATAAGCATGTTATGGTGCTCAGAACCATGTTATAAGTTTTTGATGTTCATTACCCTAGCTATCAACCTAAGTATTTATCACATGAGGTTCAACTTCATGAATTTCAATAAAAGGTCATGGTTTCCTTTATATAATGGTGAATTCATAACTAAAGATCACATCTTTATGTGAATTAATCCATAAAGAATGAACCTTTAGGAGTTTATGATCATTTACTACATAAAATCATTTACAACTAAACAAAACAAACATCAAATAACCAACCAAGACATGTATGCACCTAATCTTCCTTAAAGGTGAGATTTTGTGAATTAACCTAAAGGATTTCCTCTCAAAACCTAACCAAGATGTCATTTTTACTTCATGAATTTATTTAGAAACCACTAGCAACCATATACCACTAATATAATCACATATTCACTACAAATTTTCTAAGAGACATTTTATCAAACACCATATGTGCATCTCTTAAACTAACTCAATAAACCCTTTATAAAGTGAGTTTTCTCACCCCGTGAAGTCCTGATTCCTGCATTTAAGGTCCCCAGCTCCTAGGTCTATCTCCCAGCCTTGTTTTTCTTCTTCTCCTTCTTTTTATTGAAAACACTTTTTTTATTTAATATAGACCAAAAACATGTGCAAATATGGGGAGAAAAGAGGAAGTTTTTAGTGCAAAAATGAAGAAGAACGTGAGATCTTAGTTTGCTATTATTTTCTCCTCTTTCTCCGTTTTTTTTTCATTTCATGAATAACTTTCGGCCATCATTAAGGAAGGAGGAGAGGAGGTTTTCAAGGTGGAAGAAAGTGATAAATGAAAAGGATATAAGGTTTAAGGTCTTTTATAATGATGCTAACTCCATGGATTGTTTACTCCTTGCATTATGGATACGTATGAAAGTAATGAGTGGCCAACATTGATGCTTATCCAAAGGAATAGTGTTTTGTGTTTGTTCAAACACTTTTCGGCCTCCTATTGGAGTATCAAACGATAATATTTTGCAGAAATTCTTCAACCATATCGTCCAGTTTCTAACATACTTCAATCCTATGTGTTCAAATCCAAAATCTGAACTCATTTGCATTTTCAAATAATTTATTTTAGTTTTGTTTAGTTAATAATTTTTTATATTCGATAAGGAATTTTATCAGATTTTATATATAGCTAATATCCTACGTTTAGAATTTACCGGGATAGATTTCAGGTTCCAGTTTTGTCATTATCACCATCAAATTCCAATTACTGTCAAAATTTAGTTCAAATTTTGGCCTTTTATTTTTTCTTTTCCACATACAGATGTCGTTTTACGCGAAACTTCTCTGAGTCGTAAAATTCACTATTCCGGATCTAACGGAGGTGGTCCCATGATCCTATGATATACCGTTCTCAAGATATCCTCAGAATCATCTGTTTTTAGTTCGAATTTTAACCTTTTAATTTTTATTCAATATTAAACGGATTCTGTTTTTGGCCAAACTTGGCTGGTTACCTAATTTCATTATTCTGGATTCAATGGAACCAGTTTTAGGATTAGGAAATAAATATTTCTACTTCCTTTGTAAATATGCTATTTTTATATCAAAACTCATTGTTATAATCCTGTTCCAAATATATCATTATCCATTTTCAATTTTATTTTGATTCTTATGAAATTTGGAAGTTCTAAATTGGTTCCAAATTTTCGGGTCATTACATTCTCCTCCACTTAAAAGATTTTGTCCTCAAAATCGAAGACGGAACCAGAGATTGTCTGCTCAACCGTGTTATAACAACGTTTATAAAAAAGATACCATATTATATATACATATATATCCTTACATCTATACAACTATTCAAATACAAACATCCGAGCAAACTTCCTTGTATATTTACATACATTCTTAAACTTAGTTTTAATCTTAGGATAATATTACTAATTAAACGACCATTTCCTTTTGGCCTACTCCAAGATTCTTATACTAATTTGTCATTAAGTGGTAAACTCGATTTTTCTTTATTACAGTACTTGATAATATGTCCTACTTCCCTACACCGGAAGCATCTTATCTCCTTTCTAGTTTTCTTTTTCCTTTCTGGAAAAGTGTGGACATAATGCCCCTTCTGCTTACATCGGAAACAAGTTATGTCTTTTTGTACCTTTTTCTTGTTATTCTTCTTATTCTTGTTTTTCATTGGGCATAAGACTGCATAATGTCACCCTTTATGGCATTTATAACAACAAATACCTACATATTTTCCTTTATTCTTATCTTTCCTAGAGTAGCTACGAATATACTTGCATATATCTAACCTATTTTCTTCTTCTGTCTACTCATAAATCCGTTTCACTTATTTCCAACTCATCATCTTAGGTTTAACCCTGGATAGACTATAGTTATCCATACTCTACAACATTTAAGACTTTATCGAAGAGTTTTGTAAAAAAAAATCAAATACCTCGACCGTCCAAAATCGTCAAGAATTCAAATTTCTTAATTAGTTAAATTAATTAGCACATCCCGCTATTAATTAGTGGATTAAATTTTCCAAAATGTAGCTTTCAACAAAACATATAACGTTTTTATGAAAATATATTTTTGGACAAAACTATGTCATTCATCCATAAAACTGTGTTAGACTACTTTGTTTAAGTGTTTAGAATCACCTATCGATACATCGGATCCTTACTGTACCGACCAATGTTTATAATCCACTCAACAAATTAATCCAACACAAAACCATTTATATATCAAATTACAAATACGCCTCTCATATACACACACACACACACTCACACACAACTCATTCTAGGGTATTACTAAACCTATCTCTAACGAGTTACTTGTCCTAGTATACTATTGATCCCTTATTTGACAAGTCTATATTCCATAGAACCAAGGTTATCGCTTAACGTTAAGCTCTGATACCAACTGTGATGACCCGCACTTCCACTCACTTCAAACCGACCAAAAACCGAACCCATGTCAATTCAAAGTAAGAAAAAGTACGTTTCGTTCAGGTTTATCATAGCAAACACAACAGAATATAAAACTCACAGAGGAACAGATAAAATATAATAGGAATATATCATTGCAGCGGAAACATCTTTGAATACAAATGTGATTTTACATATAATTATATCCATGTCAACTTAACATGATATACCGATAATAGAGTATCTCCGATCTTCAAATGAAGCTCCAATCCTCTGCGGAACTCCAACTGTTCAAGCTTCCTCTAATCTCGATAACTCAAGAACAAACTAACTGACTGCCCATGTGGAAATTATGGGCACGTGCAGTTTGCAAGTGAAAAGAAAACCACGAGTCCGTTATGGGACTGGTGTGATGAAACTTTTATTACTAATCTGATACTTAGCCTAAATTTGAATAAGATATCTCGGGACCACGCCGCATGACACGGAACAGGTTTCCTCCCAAGGATACGTGCACAACCACAACAACCATAACTAAACATAGCAACCATAAACCAGATTTTGAAAACATAACTTTAGAAAAATGAACGACCATAAGCCTTGGTCCTGTCACACAATGCAAGTGCGCATCAGAGGATAGGGGTTTGCCTTATAATCGCAAAACATGCTTGATATAGTTTAAAACCAAATCATTTGATATTATGATCATCTCTAGGGTGTGAAAAATCATTTCAAAAATAAAATTATAAATCTTAGCTCGCATAGTGTCCCATACCACTATGTTGGCTACATAGGTATACAACTAAAAATCGTAAAAGGTTCGTATTGGAGTTTGGGTTCCATCATGATGGTTGCTGATCGAAGACCACTGGGGCATTCAGCGGATTATACCATGTTTGTAAAGAACCCCGCACCCATTCTCTCAGGTTGATGAACTTAATCTCGCAACCTGTCAAACCATCGCTCGACCTAATCCACCAAAACATAAAGTCATGCTAATCTGACAATCAACACACCATCATACCGGGGTGTAAGGCCCGCGAAGTCACATCATACACAAAGCTATGCATTTAAGCCATGCTTTATCACCACTACAAGGCCCTTCTTTTCAATAAAGCCTCGATCATTGCTCAGCACTTAGCATGTCCCATGTTCATTCCATGTTAGACATGCAATCCACCCACAAGTCCGTTCCGGGAATAGGAACGAAATCGAAGGCACTTGGTTTCACTTCCCCGTCTAGGAGTGCAAGTCCTTGCAAACCAAATCGCTTCAAGTATAGTCGGATTGGTTGCTACTTTAACCTGGGTGGCCGCCCAAGGCATCAACGAGCCATCCATCCGATGTAAAGAAATTTGGGTCTTCATCATCGTCATTGAGAACTTAATCTTTTCACGACGTATAATTATTCATAATGGATAAAAACCTTGTCTTTCCAAATAATTAGCGCATCTTTAAAACCAATAGGTATACAGGATTTCATGAACCTCATCCATTTTGGAATGTTACTCAATCCATTTATTAAAACTGTAATGAGCTTTAATTTGTCAAAGTCATTCATCAATGATTACTTAACTTGAAATCCAATTTCATATTATCCAATCAAACCTTATGACTATTTAGTCATCTCTATACATGAATAAAAGTTTATTCTAGGGCCTTTATCCATTCCAATCTTTTATTCAAAGATTTATTAAAACTATATTAAGTTTTAATATATCAAAATCCTTCCTTTCTACCTCATGGAGCGAAACTGGTAATACTCAATTTTAACCATCTTATGTTTCGGTAATTTCAATTACCTTTGAAATTCCATTCCTTCAAATCTTGTTGAAAGATTTCAGAAAACTCTAAATCAAATATTCTGATTTCTTTACTTCAAATTCCAAGTTAAATCTTCCCAATAATCCTTATCGATTATTCATCATCTGCTTCATGTAAAACATGTTTGTCCCTTTCTCAAACATCTTTGCAAAAAAAGATCTCATTTACTTAACTGTGAAAATCATTTCTTATAATTTAAAAGGATTTTTCCATATTTTTAATTAATTTATAGACACCTTTATTGAGAAAATCCGAAATTGCACTTTCATTGCCAAGTCTGAATTTTTCGGAAAAACCGGTTTGGACTTTCATGAAAATCCGACCATTAAAACTCCTTTTATTTTACTTCATTAGAAAAAATTCGTTATTATCAACCAAACCTTTTCATTTTCGAGAAAATTTGACGGTAAGATTCCCCGGAATTTCAGTTTAAAGTTTCAGGTCGAAATTCGCGACAACCGCTGTGCGACAAGTTTTATTCGAGCCCAAAAGTGACTTAACTTTTAAAACATAGTTGAAACACTTTAAAATAAGTTCGATAATTATTCAAAACATATTAAATAGCTTTTGGAATTCATTTTTCTTATTTTTGACTTTTTATTCAATTATCCCATATTTAAATATTTAAAATATTGTTTAAATCATTAAAATGATATTATTTTTCAAAAATGATTATTTAAGTCTCAAAATTGGCTGATGCCCATTATAAAAATAAATAAGAACATTGAAACAATAATAACGCAAATTCGAGTCAGTTTGCTATGCAAATGCAACCTCAATTTACTATTCATCATAAAATCGATTTACTATTCATCTCAATGTTTGACAAGCCATAACTTGTTCAAAACCAGTTCAATTTTTTTTTCAAAAGTTCATTGTTATGAACTCAATTTCGTTTTCGGAAATTGTTTGAGCTTAAATTCAAACTTTTATTTTCTCCTGATTATTTTATTATTAAAATAATCATTTACAATCCAATTTCTGGAATGAGACTCATTCAACTTCCATATATCCGAGAACCTGGGTATGTACAAACATTTAATAAACATAAACAAGATGTCATGTGTCTAACGAGTTATAACCAAACTCGTTAGTTATTTAAGATAAGATGTCGGTGTCATAATTGAGTTCCATTTTATTAATTAACAACAAAACGATGTTCACAACCCTTGGTTAACCAAATCAAATATTCAAACCAACATGTTAACCATACCAGTAATTTAATAGGCCACCCATATAACACAAATCAAACTAAAGGGTATTTACAAGCATTTAAAATCAAATCCTAACATCCAAACCAAATCAACCTCATCTAACATCTTCCAAAACATGAATAATATTCATTAGCTAGAGATTAACAAATCAACATAAGCATGTTATCATGCTTAGAACCATGTTATAAGTTTCTGATGTTCATTACCCTAGCTATCAACCCAAGTATTTATCACATGAGGTCCAACTTCATGAATTTCAATAAAAGGTCATGGATTCCGTTATATAATGGTGAATTCATAACTAAAGATCACATCATTATGTGAACTAATCCATAAAGAATGAACCTTCAGGAGTTTATCATCATTTACAACATAAAATCATTTACTACTAAACCAAACAAACATCGAACAACCAACCATGACATGTATGCACCTAATCTTCCTTAAAGGTGAGATTTTGTGAATTAACCTAAAGGGTTTCCTCTCAAAACCAAACCAAGATGTCATTTTTACTTCATGTTTATTTAGAAACCATTAGCAACCATATACCACCAATATAATCACAAATTCACTAGAAATTTTCTGAGAGACATTTTATCAAACACCATATGTGCATCTCTTATACTAACTAATTAAAACCTTTATAAAGTGAGTTTTCTCACCCCGTGAAGTCCTGATTCCTGCATTTAAGGTCCCCATCTCCTAGGTCTACCTCCCAGCTTTTTTTTTCTTCTTCTTCTCCTTCTTTTTCTTGAAAACCCCCTTTTTATTTAATATAGGCCAAAAACGTGAGCAAATATGTGGAGAAAAGAGGAAGGTTTTTAGTGCAAAAATGAAGAACGTGAGATCTTAGTTTGCTATAATTTTCTCATCTTTATCCGTTGATTTTTTTCATTTCATCCATAACTTTCAGCCGTGGCTAAGGAAGGAGGAGAGGAGGTTTTCAAGGTGGAAGGAAGTGATAAAATGAAAAGGAGATAATGTTTAAGGTCTATTATAATGAAGCTAACTCCATGGATTGTTGACACCTTGCATTATGGATAATTACGGAAGGAATGAGTGGCCACGATTGATGCTTATCCAAAGGAATAGTATTTTGTGTTTGTTCAAGCAATTTTCGTCCTCATGTTGGAGTATCAAACGATAATATTTTACAGAAATTCTTTGTGACAATAAGGAATTTCGCTCGGTCCGAATCAGTCGCTAAACCGACCAAGACCATTCGAAACGCCTGATTGTTTTGAGAACACGACAAATTAGAACGACAAATTAGAACGCAAACACAACTGAAGGAGATATACGGATACAAAGCTTTCCGAACGCCAAATTAGAACGCAAACAATGAAATGTTCTTCTGTTTGCGTTCTGATTTGTCGTGTTCTCAAAACAATCAGACGTTTCGAACGGCCTTGGTCGGTTTAGCGACTGATTCGGATCGAGCGAAATTCCTTGTTGTCACATTCTTCAACCATATCGTCTGGTTTCTAACGTACTTCAATCCTATGTGTTCAAATCCAAAATATGAACTCATTTGCGTTTTCAAATAATTTATTTTAGTTTTGTTTGTTAATAACTTTTTATATTCGATAACGAATTTTCTCAGACTTTATACATAGCTAATATCCTACGTTTAGAATTTTCCTGGATAGGTATTAAGTTTCAGTTTTGTTGTTAGCACTATCAAATTCCAATTACCGTCAAAATTTAGTTCAAATTTTGGTCTTTTATTTTTTCTTTTCCACATATGGATGTCGTTTTACGCCCTGAGTGCTAAAGTTCACTATTCCGAATCCGACGGAGGTGCTCCCACAATCTTGCTTTATCCCGTTCTCAAGATATCTACAAAACCGTCTATTTTTAGTTCAAATTTTAACTTTTCAATTTTTAGTAAATATTAAACGGATTCTGTTTTTGGCCAAACTTGGCTGGTTACCTAATTTCATTATTTTGGATAGACTCTATTTACGGGATAGGCTCTTGGCGGTCGCCCTGATAGCCCGACCTAAGTGTCGACACTATGTTTGATTTGTTTTATATTTTCGGTTCCAAATTTCAACATTAACTACCAAAAATAAAGAAAAAAATAGAAGGACATGAAAGGTCTTTAAAGAAAAATTAGACGATGGAAAAATGAATTATTTTTCGGGTTTTCATGATTTCCAAAAAAGGGAAATTAAGCATTCTTCTTTTTTTATGTTAAATTCATTTTATTTTTTTTCATTTTTCATGATATATGTGCATCATATATACTTTTGCATGACTAAATTGAAAAGTATAAACTTTAAACCAATGATAACCTTAAGTTCGAAGGGTTCCCTCTAGTCTGACTAAACACATTTTATGGCTATAATTTTCTTACACTATAATAAAAATTCCCCTGTTATAACGGGAATCAGATACCCAGCCAGTTATAATAGATTTCCGATACAACGACTTTTTTACAACGGGAAAGGACTACCGTTGTAATAGAAAGCTATTACAATGGTAGTTTCATATACATTGTAATAGATATGACTTTATAACATCAAAAATTACCCATATTTTACAATGGTCAAAATATGCATACTGTAAGAAGTGTCAATTTTACAACGGGTAATGCCCACTGTAATAGGTTCAAATTTATTAATAATTGACAAAATTAATTATTAATTAATAAATAGGTAATAAAAATATTAATAATAAATAATAATTAATAATAATAATCATCAATGTAAAAAATGGCGAATGATTTTGTCTTCAGCTAATTCCCGTTTCGCATTTTCGTCTCTTTACCTCTTTCCTCTTCGCCTGATTCGTCGTCATCCTCCCAACGTCTGCCTCCTCATGTCGTCTCCCTTCTCTCCCTCACGCGAGCCTTCGTTGACACGCTCTGGTCGGACCTTCTCCAAAACTAAACCTAATTTGCCATCGTCTCCCTTTGTCAACTGTCTTGTGATTTTTCCTCTGCTCCCCATTGTAGTGACATCTCCTTCTTCGCAACCTGGATCTAAATATTCTTCTATTTCTAGAAACCTAGTCATTGTGCTTTCATCCCCAAATTTTGAAATGTCAAGTGAAAAATCTCAGTCGGTTTCGGATCGTGCTGCTGCACCCTTGTCGGGTATGATAGCTTCTTAAATCAGGCTTTCATCGCTAACTTCATTACTGGCTACGGTCGGTGTTGTTGATGATAATATTAATGAAAGGGTGGCACCTGAAACCGTGATTGATAACATAATACCTGTCACTATTGTTGAAGATAATATTGATGGAGTTGAATAATTGGATGAGAATGTTAATATACGAGCACTGGATGACATAAATGTCTGTGTTGATGAGTCTAGCAGTAATGGTCCTCTGTTGGCTCACTTAACAACTCCTAAGCCATCGACATGGGTTTCTATGTTCGGTATATTGCCACGTATCGTTGGAGATTTTGCTCCAGTACATTTCGAAATTGATAAATCTCCTTGGAGCTTCTGGATATTGTCATGCAAGCCGATATAGATTTCTGGTCGAACCGTCAGGTGGGATTTTTCATGAGCTCAACCACTGCTGAGATTGATGTATATGACCATGTGCGTCGAGTATGGAAAATTAGAGGCGGACTGCGTGTGACTAATGTTGATGATATGTTCTACCTTAGGTTCTCTGGCCCTGAAGAGAGTAGAAGAGTTCTGGAGTCTAAACCTTCTATTCTAGCCGGTATACCTTTCATCATTACTTCATGGTGCCCCTCAGTTTGTTAGAGTTTGTGCCCTAGAGGCAATTCATTTGATGAGATTGATAACACTGTTGATGTTATTATTTTATTTGGAATAAAATATTATTCTATTATATTGTATTTACTGCGTAATATAAATAATAGTATAATAGAAGTCCTTAGAATAATAATACGGAATTATATAGTTCGAGTAAGACTGAACTTGAGATTATATAATGTGATAAGTATTATAATTCTTAAATGCCCCTAGTCGAGTTTTATTGTTAGTATAGGACAACAATAAAGCGTTAAGACTAGTATGTTGATCGACTGATGATCACATCGCATTGATCATTAATATCATGATATTAAAGTCAAGACATAAATACGTATTGGAGAATAGCGTATTGGGCTGACCCACCGTGAGATAACTACATGGAATATAATTAATAGTATCATAAGTTATTCTCATAGTGGTAGTAATGTAATGGTCCTCATACAGGAAATCATTATAATTTTATTCGAGGATATCTGTGTTTTGATATCATCTAAAGTTATTCGTAACAGAATAACGATAACGGTGATTATTGGATACATCTCGAATCGAATGAAAATTATGAATGATTAGATGGAATTTAACGCTACGATATATTCGTAGTGATATCCATGGACCTCTTGATTGAGTGAGGCTGTGAAATGCATGGCCGTGCTCAAATATTGATTTGTTTTAAACAGTCTACTCATCGATCAAGAAAAACGGATTAAATTATAAAGAGGATGATACGATCCATGTCTCGAGTTTAATCCTGGATAGATTGGTTAAAAGGATTATATTACATTGATACACTAATCACAGAAGGAAGTATCGAATCATTGATCTTATTATAACTTGGGTAGCAGCGATGTATTGCTAGGTGCCAATCACTGTTTATAGTTTAAATACGATTTAAATTATTGCCGACGTTATAATAACCTATAGGGTCACACGAATAGAACGTAATAAAAGGGAAAACATTCATTGGACAAGTAAAGTATAAAATTCGTTGATATTTTATTTAGTGTTGAATTGTTATATCGGTTGGTTTCCTAGTTTTGTGTACACGTTCAATTTTAAAAGGAAACCGTTCCTTTTATATGCATGACACGTGAACCATTTTAAACAGGGTATAGATCATAAAGGATGACCACCGAAAACCCTAGTTCAATCCAAGAATGGCGGCTAGCACCAAACCCTTTTCTTTCCAATTTCTGATTCGATCAAAACAATGGAATGCGTTCTCGTGGATACCGATAGTGGTGCGACATGTGACGTACTAAAGGATTCGATCGGTTACCATCTTCAATTCAGATTCATGGATTCAACAGCAAGATCTGGTATGATTTCAATTTCGATTTACTTTTAATTGCAAGATCCTGTTATAAATAGATTAGATTTATATATATAGGGTTTTCGATTTGATCGATAATTCCCAACAGTGGTATCAGAGCATAGGTTCTGCGATTTTAGTATTTTGAATTTTGTTTTGGGTTCAATATGGTTGATTTCGTGTATTGTTTATGATATTAATATCATGTACTCGAGAAGTTTTCAAATAATCATCGTTGATTTGAATATCTTCTACTGTTACTTGAATATATGTATTTGATACATATTATAAGTTATGTATTTCATAACATGACATATAATTTATTCCAGTTGATTTTGATTAATCCACTGTTATTCGATTACGTATTTGATACGAATTATAAAATTGTTTTATAATATATAAGTGTTTCATATATGATATGAAATCATGCATTGAATTAATAGATGATTAGAAATATTAAATTAATTTAATATTGCTAATTTATAAACATTGGAGCCTGGAAGATTAATCAAAATCTGATTTTGAGTAGTCAAGAGTGTCGAATCCTATTGATCAAGTTTTGTATAGTATTTTAAGTTTGTCAATTAATGTATATACTATTCTGATCAGATCAGAAACAGTTATTTACGAACATATCTGTAACAACCCGAAAATCTGGGCCAGTTTAAAATTTTTATTTTGGCAATTTCAGCGAATTTTGAATATTTAAAATGAATTATTTTAAATAATATCGACGGAAAATTTATTTTGAATAGAATTCAAACGTATATTTATACGCGTCGTTGTTAGAATATAATAATTATTTATAATTATAAATAGAATTGAAAATGGTGCGGTAGTTCGATAATTCGATTTCAAACTTCAATTGAATGTACCGGGTGCAAAACAATCCAGATTTTAGCGAAACCAAAAACATTAGGATTTAATTGGGAATATCTTTCCAACGAATCCGACAAATCGAGATTTCATAGCGGGAATCAAAAGATATGTCCATTTGAAAATTCTGAATAGTCGCTATGGAATTCAAGCCCTTAAAAATGGGAATTTTGCAAACGACCTCGGATTACGACGAAACCACTTTTGTTGGGTCCGTGATGTCAAGTTATTGCTAGATTCCAAATTTAATAATTTTTAGAATTAATATGTGAGCGTGGCGAAGGAAAACGCGTTTGACCATTTTCAGTTGATTTTAATCGACTGGAAAATGGCCATTTTTCCAACGGTCTCATAATTTGACGAAACTAGTTTTGTTAGGACCGTATCGTCAATACGAAGCTAGAAAATATTTTTCAGGAATTTTTAGAGTTAGTATGTGACCCCGGTAAATTGAAATGTGCGTTCAAATTCAATATATAGAGTTATATGTTGATTTTAACGGAAACTGATCGAAACGATCGAATCAGCCTACGAGACATATCCCATTGTGTTTGGAATGGGGATAATTAGCTATGGACGACAGGTGGTGGGCCTCGTTTAGAGGTCGTATGTAAAAGTCAACTTTTTTTGAAATTAAAATAAAAAAATAAAACCCTCTCCTCTCCTTTATCTCTCAGCCCCCTCCCCCCCGGGTTATATTCATTCGTTCAGAAAAAAAAAGAAAGAGAAGGGGGGATCGCGATTCCCAGCCACCCCCCCCCCCCGATCAACGCGCCGCCGCCAGCGATGGCGTGGGCCACCGCCTCTCCTCCCGCTTCGCTTTCCTCCTTCCTCCCTCCTTGTTCCCTCGCTGCGCCCCCTTGCCTCGCGACAGCCCCCTGGCCCACATCGAACGCCACGCCACCCACTCCATCTCGCCCTCCCCCTCCTGCCGACGCTCCAACGCCTCCACCTCGCCGATGAACGCCGCCCCGGCTAGCACCAGACCTCTCAACCTCCTCCGCGCCCTCTGGCCATCCACCGACCGTGCCCCCCCCCCCCCGTAAAGAAAAAAAGGTAAACAACATTTAATTTACTTTATTCTCAGCATTTTATTTCAGTTAGTTATTTATTTTTATTTATTTAAATAAATTAGTTCCAAAGGAGAGAAAAAACTCTGTTTTTATAGGAAATACATTGTTTTTAAAATGGGAGCATCAAGGAAAAAAGTGAATTTTTAATTGAATGAACATCGTTATAAAGTTTCAATTTTTATTGAAGGAACAACATTATAATTGTAAAGATTTGAAATTATATTTTTATGAATAAAGATTATGTTATTTGAAATAGAGAGGTATGTTTATTTATTTATTTTTAAAAAAGAAATAGCATATAAATGTGTGATTTTTGTAAAACAAAAGGTTAGAACTTTTAAAAAACAAAAAGTTAGAACTTTTAAAAACAAAAAGATAGAATTTTTATAAAATAGAAAGGCGAGATCTTTATTATAGAAGTAGCGATAAAAATTCTATTTTTATATTATAGAAGTAGAGATAAAAATTCGATTTTTATATATTGAATAGTGAAGTAAAAATTCGATTTTTATATATTGAATAGCGAAATAAAAATTCGATTTTTATATATGGAATAGCGAAGTAAAAATTCGATTTTTATATATTGATTAGCAAAGTAAAAATTCGATTTTTACATATGTAGAGAATACGGGCAACGAAGGTGATAAAAAGGCGAGCACGACGAAGATTTCAATGAAGAGTCGTGGAGTTGGATTAGCTTTTGGTGAGAACTTCTCACTCAAATTTCTTTTTCTAGTTATTTATATATATATACTAGGATGCAGACGGTGCTTAGCAGCACCCGACATCCGTCATCCACAGACCATGGATGGCTTGTTTGTTTGATTGATATGTTGTGAAAATTTGTTTGTGAAATTGTTGTAAAATAGATAATGAAAAATATTCTTGTGTTGAAAGGAAATAAAATATTTATATAGTTAAAAATATTTTATCGTTAAATATATAATTTTTAACGTGAATGTAAATAAATAAATATTTATAAACAAATCGGCCGATTTGTTTATATACACTGATTTGACTAATATTGATTGGGTCGATAAATTTTACACATCACCCAACTACACAAATAAAAATCTGTGTTTGTTGATTTGAAACCCCACACGGGTGTTGGGATGATATTTGGGTACACTGATCCCAATTATTTAATTGTATGTCGATCGATTGGTCGACCGACTGTGTAAGCGTCGATTATTTATATTTGATGCTTATGCGGTTGTGTGGTGCACTTTGGATGATGGTTGATTGTTTATCGTTGCTATTATATACATGTGTTGAATGGAATTCATATAATTAACGTTATATAGTAATTGATTGGGCCTCATTCCAATCGGGAAAACAATGAATATTATAAAAGAAAATTCATGTGTTGAATATAAAAATAGTCATGTGTTGATAAAAATATAGATTCATTTGTTGAATAGAATAATGGAATTATTGAAATATATAAAGCCGTATTGATTAGAGATGCGCTATTTTGACGCGAACGATATTTTTATTGATTATATTCGTTTTTAAATTTGAATTGAATTGAATATAAAATGAATTTGAATTGAATTGAATATAAAACGAATTCGAATTGAATTGAATATAAAACGAATTCGAAATGAATTGAAAAGAAAACGAATTCGAATTGAATTGAATATAAAACAAATTCGAATTGGATTGAAAACGAATTGAAATAGAATAAAAAACGATTTGAAATGAATTCAAATTGAATTGAAATTTGAATTGAATAGAAATGAATTTTAAAATGAATTTATAAGGAAAAATTCAATTTTGATTTGAATTGAAATGGAAGTTGAAATTGTTTTTGAAACGAATTTAAAACTATTTATAAAATCCGTTTTAAATAGAAATCGACGAAATATATATTATATATATAATATAATGGCCAGAATAGAACGCGCCGCGCCGCGGTAGTTCTCGAATTTCGACCATTGACTTCGAACGGACATTACGGGAGATCCGACCGTCGGATTCTCCTAAAACCGGAACCGTTGGGTTCGTATCGAAAAGATCTTTCTAACGAATATTAGAAATTTGAAATCTAATGGTTGGATTTGGAGATATGTCCAAATCAAATTTGGAAAAGGTCGCTGTAAGTGCAGTTCGATGGCCGTGGAAGGAAATCGACTGTACGGGCCTTGATAAAGTTATTAAAAATATCAATAATTTGTATAAAATCATAAGGAATGATTTGGGAAAAATTGAGATGAAAAACTCCATATTTGAAAAGATAAAAATTGATTTTTATCGAAATGAACTAGTTTTGAACTAAATTTAAAACCCAATTATTTTTAAATAAATAAATTAGATTTAAAAAAGGGTTTTAAAGAATCGGAATTTCTAATACATTTGATTGGAATTGAATTAAAATTCATTTGTGGGTTTATCGTGAATGGTGTTTTAAATAACACTAGTTCTTTAACCCAATAATAAATAGAATGTGATTTGGGTTTATCGTGAACTGTGTTTTAAATGACATTAGTTCTTTAACCCAGTAAAGGGAGTTTTAATGAATCTGCAATTAGATTGAAATGTGAATTGATAATCTAAATTATCAAATTTGGCAAATGAGCGAGAATGGAGTATCACCAGTTTTGCTCCAGAGCGATAGTTAAATCTTTAATTAGATTTGAACATGAAATGGTAATTAATTTTACCGATAACACCGTGGTGTTAGATATGGAGTATTACCAGTTTTGCTTCATGGGATGAATAGGTTAGGATTGGGAAATAAAATAAATAATTACTTCGGTGTGGTGCGCTAATCTCGACTAGTTTGGAAAACCATAATTTGGTTTGATATGACATCCAATGGAAGATTAAAGAATAAATTTTAAAGAATTTATCTTGGATAAAATTAATGGGAACCTTTCCCTAAGAATTGAAATTTAGAAACTAGCTGTAGGTTAGTTAAGAAGAATGGTTTCCTGGGTATTGATCTGATGTTGGTTTCGGCCTTCGGGGTTAATATTTGGGGAATTGCTCTCTTACTGATTTACGGTTAGTGACTAATGAATTGGAATGAGGCGTATTTTGTGTTTGTGTAACATTTGTTTACTATATACGCGGGTTGTTTAGAAAGGCCGGGTTTATACCCATTCTGAATAACCGATTCGACGATAAGTCGAAGATGATGACGGTGGTCGAAGACCGGAAGTCTTCACATCGTTTGGATAATTACTGACGATCCTGATTGGCCTGTACACCCAAGAGGATGGAAATAGTTGGTGGTCGTCCAGACGTACTTGGAGATCGATGGATATGCGAGAAAAGTGCCTCCGGTTTCGTTTATACCCAGAACAAACTTGTAAATGGATTGTGTGTCTGACATTGGATTTTATTCTGTGTTGATTGATTTCTGTTAAATATATGTCTGTTTGGTGGTGGAGAATTTATTCTCTTGCTTAACGCCCTTCTCTGAGACGTACGAGCTTAGAGGTTATATATCGATAGATATCAATCGCATGGCATGAATTGCCTGTGTGGCACGCTGAGTTGCATAGATCAAGGCTTCTGTTGAAAAGCAAAGTCTTGTGGTTGATGATCAAAGCACGGCCTTCATGGCGTAGCTTTGTGTATAACGTGAATTCACGAGCCTCACACCTCAGTATGAGTCAAAAACGGGATAAGGACTGCAGGGAGAGCACGACGTTTCTTTCTAGCTTTGGTGGTATCAGTGACTTACCAGCCCTGACATTTATATTCTTTTCACCTATGTGGTTGTTGGATGAGGCGCCTCGATTTTAGGTCTGTAAGGACCGAGAAACGTGTGTTCAAGAATTTTCAATCCTCAAACGTAAGAGAGGACCGGCCCTGAAGATCCAAGGGTTGCCCAGAGTGCGTAGCCCTGAGACATTTGCTAGAGTGTCTCGAAAGCGGAGAGGAGCTTGCCCCTTGCCTCGACTCATGACGGAAATCCAATTTCCAATACGAGATATTTCGGTTTTATTTGTAAAGCCTAGTATGGCGACATAGTAGCATGGGATGTTATGCCGTCTATGATTGATATTTATGATTGAAATTGTTTTGACACTATACACTTATTATAGTATCAAATGATTTGTTTTTAAACGTACCAAGCATGTTTGGCTGTTATAAGGTAAAACCCTATCCTCCAGCTTGCGTTGCATTGTGTGATGGGACCTTGGTCTTATAATAGCTTCATTTTTCGAAAAAGCATTGCGCTGTTTATTCTATGCACTGGTATTCTTGGGAGGAAACCCGTTCCGTGGTATACGGCGTGGTCCCTTGAATTACCCTCTTTTAAAGTAAAGTTTTAAATAACTGTTTTAGTTCTCACACCAGTCACATGACTGACCTGGAGTTTATTGTTTTAACCTAAACTCTAGGTGCCGTTATTTTCGACACAGGAAGCTAGTAGTTTTGGTTTTGCAGATTTATATTCACAGGATCCTGGTTTACAGCTGGAATGATATCCGGAAAGCTCTGTATCCGTATATCACCTTCAGTTGTGTTTTGTATTGTTTTTCCGCTGCTATGTAATTTATTGTAATCTCTGATACTTATCGAATGTAATTTATTCATACTCTATATATTCTTGTATTCTGATGGAATTGTTGTAACAAGCAATGGAATGTTCTTCCGTCTGCGTTCTGATTTGTCCTGTTCTCAAAACGATCAGGGGTTTCGAACGGTCTAGATCGGTTTAATGACTGATTCGGATCGAGCGAAATTTGTAGGCCGTCACATTATCAAACTATTTGTATCAGTGAAATTATATGAAACATGATATGTTGTAAAAGTGATTTCTGATATTGATTAAGAAATGCCAAACCTGATTTATTTTGCCAATTCTGTTTGGCCTCTCTTTTCTGTTATACAAATCTTATTTGTATAATTTTAATTTCATATATATATATATATATATATATTTCACACACAATTGTTTTAAATAATAACATTATGGCATATTTTACATTATATTGTTTCAATTGACATATATATATATATGTATGTGTGTGTGTGTGTGTGTGTGTGTGTGTGTGTGTGTGTTTGTATTGATTTATTTTGAGAACTATCTCAAATATATATTTATGCCAAGATGAATGTAGGAAGGAGTATGAATAGGTATATTAGATACACCAATTGAATTTGCACTGCATTTTTTCAACAGCAAATAAGATCTGCTGAATGATTTATTAAATATATGTGTAATAACTAATTATGTACATATACATAGATAAGTCATGATACAACTATGAAGATACATATAAGAATCTGATAAGATCAGATTTATTTGCATTTGAAAGAATGGAACAAGCACTCTTTCAATTTAAATATTTATATGATCTGATCATATATAATTACTGGAATTTTAATTACGACATATATATTTATATATTGATATAAATGTATATTTGTGTGTGTGTATTTGTTGCAAATGTTGTTTGCAGTTTGAATCTCCAGATCATACCAAGTGAAATCTGGCAAATTCAATATCCTATAAACATTTAAAATAGTTTTATATGTATATATATATATGGTATTTTATTTGACATACGTTTGAAAATTTGTTTCTTGTATAAGTAAAACCAAAAGAAGAAAATGAAATAAATGTTAATTATTTTATTCCTAGCCAACAAACTATATGATAGATATACATTCATTACATGTATGTTACTGATTGAATATATATATATATATATATATATAACTGACATATCTTAGCTTTTGGAGATCAAAACAGTTTGATTTTGAAGTGAATGTTTTGACTTAATATTTTGAGATATAAACTATCTAATGATCATATCTTGATCCATAATAGATTTAAATTCAGTAAGACTGTTTTATCCTTTGTTTTAAGTCAAAATGCATATATTCATTTGGTTTTTGAAGTGCATATTGATTTGCATTATATTTTATAGTTGTTGTATGAATATAATGTATATTCATAAGTGCTATCTAATATATGAATGTTTGATCAATTTTGAACATCCTCTGTACAAATTTATGACCTTGTCGATCATAAATTTGAAATCACATTACTGCTATAATTCACCCTCTGTTTTATATAGGACCTGTTGGAATTCAAATTCCTTGAATATACTATTAATGTATATACGTGTGTGTAAATATAAAATTGTCTGCATCCCATGTCATATATGAATCTAAGTTTACACTGCCTATGTTTATATTTATGAACTGGGGAATCTTAAGTGTTAAATGAATCTGTTAAATTATTTATTTTTGATAGATAAGGGCTACTTAGGTGAATCAGTTTTATTCTATGCGGTATTTATATATGATATTAAAGAATGCTACGAGTATAAGTAGAAGGATTTTGTTTTATATAAACTGGACAGTTTAAAATGTTTAAAACTGAACAGTTTAAATATAAAAAATCTGGGTACCTTAAATGGTTTCCTGCTTATAATTGTTTTATATTGCCAGTGTAGATGATTTCAAAGTTCTTTTAAAAGGTGCTGCTAGAAAATGTACAAGTGTATATATACATATATGTATATATATTGATATATACATATATATAATTTCTTAACTATATTGATAGATATACCAAGCGTACATCAACAATATTTACGTATATGTATTAACATATATGAGATAAACCAGTTGTGTAAAACAGTATAAGGATCTGTATAAAGCTAGATGTATACTTATGATGATAAGTATACAATACGTATAAACGATTTCAAAATAATAGAAATATGATGTCCTGTTTTTGTTTTATGCTACTTACTGTATCATGATACTAAGTAATATAATAGTCTAAAACTGACCACTCTTGATATAATTGATATCATGATATACTGATGTAAATCTCGGTCATTAACACAGTTTATCAAATAAATTGGGTTTAAATGAATCATACGTATACATATATATGTGATGACCAGTGCTTAAATGGTTAATACTTATATACTGGTTAATAACTCATTTTTGGTTCATGTTTGGTGATTTAAGATTGTTGATTCATGTTCATTGCTTTCTGATTAATTGCAATATTGTATATTATGTGAATAAGTTAGACTAACAGCATGTAATGCTTTGAGACATTTTGTTCGGGTCAGTATAATGATACTAAGAGGCATGTGTTAGCAGTTGGTCGCATGCTGAAAGGAAGACCAATAAACTGAATTAGACAACTATGCGCATTCGATGTTCATATTTTGGTAGCAAAAATGTTTTGCAGAATCAAAGAACAAGTGTGACTTGTTTATCATCAATTTATTTATATGTGTATGTATATCAATAATTCATATGTATTCATATTGATGTATGTGTAATTCTGAATAAGGAAATATAAATGTGAGCTGCAACCTGTGTGAATATTCAACTTGTATTGAGTTATGCCTACGGCATTATTTCCAGTTTTGATCTTATTTGGTTTATGCTTGTTATACATAGTTATTTCTATTATTAGATAATTAATAGAGTAAATGTCTGATTTTACTGGGCTTGGAGTTCATGATGCAAGCCATGTAATTTGATTTTATATAGGCTATGGAGAATTTACCCATTTAAATTGAAACGTCCAAAACTCACTATATCGAAATGTTCGGAACAATTTATATTGATATGTATATAAATAACACTATATATAGGTATGCTAAATGTTCATAACGATGAATTTAAGTTGGCTTGTATGTTTCGTATAATTTTAATTAAATGGAACTTATATTGTGAATATAATATACATATATATATTTTGGTATATGTAAATGACTATAATATTGTTTGCCAATACGAATTATAAATTCCCTTTAAAAGCAAATTTTGTTATATTAAGTCACGGTGACGTCTTCCAATAATATACTCATCACTGTCCAAAATTACTGGTTGTAACTAACGCCAAAGCGTTGTGCACCTTTTAACTTTGGTTATATGCGATGGAGTAAAATGTGGTGCTCCAACCTATTATTGGGTCTGATTTAACTAGGCTGCATAATATGATTATGGCCTTAGAGACAAAAGCATGAATTATTCTATATATTTTGAGCAAATGACTAATACTGAACAATCTGTTCAACATGCGATCCAAGAATTATATATAGACGATATAATTGACATAAGATATCTACCTAAATGGTTGTGTTTTGAGTTTAGCCTAAGCTAGGTCAAGGCATGATTAGATATGGATCTTGGAACACAGTTATATTTATATACCGATATGTATATATAAACAGAGGGATGTTAATTTGAGTGGGAGCGTATTTTAGTTTAATATATATAAACATTTATGTTAATATAAATTTTGATTGTCGAAATTTGTATTAAATAAATATTAAAGAATCAGTTATTATTTATTATCTACTGTAGATATTAAACAACAAAAAATAACTTTGATAATTTAAATTAATCCTTGAGAAGGATAAATTGAATTAAATCAAATTTCTTGACCGACATTGAATTTTGAGGATTGTCCTCAAACAAATTAAAACGTGTTCTAACAAATATAAAGGATCTAAAATAAAAGTTAAAGTATGACTTCAACTAAATAAGATATAAATGTTATAATAATCTACTTATACATTCCTAGTATTAGATACTAGATATAAATCACATAAATGTATGTTGATTTAAAGAAATTGCAGAATAAGTAGAAAACTGATAAAAGGACAAGTGGACTTGCGATTGGAAATAAAACAAATGTTGTTGGATTATCCATAGGAAGTTGATTCTTGTTATATATACTGGTTTAATTAAAATAGATAAAATAATTGTTATTATGAAATTCCATTTAAAATAAATGTTATTATAAATCTTGTTTTGACAGGTTTAAATTTCATTTGTAGTAAAAGAACAATTGTTGTTCATTTTATTTAAATGAAATATCTAATGGAATTTCACAAATAGTTAATGTATTTTATAAATCTTTAACTATAATGTACTTGGCATAAATATCGAATGGATTAAATTTAATGATTTAAATCCAGCATACCTTTAGCATTAATAGTTAGCTCATATAAACAAGAGAGTATATCAAAACTCCATAATGATGGAATTTTGAGACCATTTGATTTTGAATCATATGCAAATCTTGTCTATTAGGCAAAATAACTGAATCATCCTTCACTTGACACAATGAATGAGTGATAAGTATTGGGTCTCGTACATATTGATGTATCTGGAGTAATGAATACATAAGCTAGAGGCAGGTTTTATTACTTTATTATATTTACTGATCATGTCAGTAAATACTGATATGTGTATCTTATGAAATACAAATCAGAATCCTTTGAAAGGTTCAAAGAATTCAAAAATGAAGTTCAAAACCAATTTTGATAGAAAAATAAATTCTCTTAGAATGGATTAAAGAGAATATTTAAGCCAGTTATTTAATGACTATTCAGATAAGTTTGAAATTGTTTCACAACTCTCTCCATCTAGAACACCATATTGAAATGGTGTGTATGGAAGAAGAAATCGCACCTTAAAAGATATAGTACGATTAATAATGTATCATATAGATCTTCAAATAAGTTAAATTTAGAACAATCGTATTTAATTCCACTATAACAATTTTGAAGACGCCATATAAGATATGAACTAGGAATTATCCTAATCTGTCTAATACGATGTTTTGGGATGTAAAGACGTTTGTTAAATGTCCTTCCTCCGATAAGATCGGACCCAAATCAAATAACTATTTTATGGATATAAACTTTCGGAGAATAAAATGCTTATTGCTCGATTTGGTATCCTTTTGAAGGAGAGCCCGTCTCTTATACACCAATGGAAATAAAATAGATTTTGAAATGTCTCGGAAACCAAAAAATACCATTGAATCTTGTATAGATAAGAAATTGAGTGAGAGAAATACAATAATTCTGATATTATTTGATAACACATTAATTATTGTAAATAATGTTAGTTTAAAACAAGAAATATATACTGATTCTGAGAAAGAAAATGTTTGGATTAAGAAGTTCATGATTGAACTTAATTTATTGTTGATCGAATATTGCACATTGCGATAACAATATGGCTGTTGCTCAGGCCTAAAACGTTAAACTCATCATCAATCCAAATATACATTTTAAGAAATATAATTCTTATGTGAAGTTACATAGAAGAAATAAACATATCCGCAAAGTTACAAAAGTTGTAATGTTGCAGACCTACTGAATTAAACTCTGTCGTAGCAAAAGTTTAATAGTCGCATTAGTTTCATAAGTATACGATACGTAAATGATTGACTCTAGTGCAAGTGGTAGATTGTTAGAGTTTGTGCCCTAGAGGCAATTCATTTGATGAGATTGATAACACTGTTGATGTTATTATTTTATTTGGAATAAAATATTATTCTATTATATTGTATTTACTGCGTAATATAAATAATAATATAATAGAAGTCCTTAGAATAATAATACGGAATTATATAGTTCGAGTAAGACTGAACTAGAGATTATATAATGTGATAAGTATTATAATTCTTAAATGCCCCTAGTCGAGTTTTATTGTTAGTATAGGACAACAATAAAGCGTTAAGACTAGTATGTTGATCGACTGATGATCACATCTCATTGATCATTAATATCGTGATATTAAAGTCAAGACATAAATACGTATTGGAGAATAGCGAATTGGGCTGACCCACCCTGAGATAACTACATGGAATATAATTAATAGTATCATAAGTTATTCTCATAGTGATAGTGATGTAATGGTCCTCAGACCTGAAATCATTATAATTTTATTCGAGGATATCTGTGTTTTGATGTCATCTAAAGTTTTTCGTAACAGAATAACGATAACGGTGATTATTGGATACATCTCGAATCGAATGAAAATTATGAATGATCTAGATGGAATTTAACCCTATGATATATTCGTAGTGATATCCATGGGCCTCTTGATTGAGTGAGACTGTGAAATGCATGGCCGTGCTCAAATATTGATTTGTTTTAAACAGTCTACTCATCGATCAAGAAAAACGGATTAAATTATAAAGAGGATGATACGATCCATGTCTCGAGTTTAATCCTGGATAGATTGGTTAAAAGGATTATATTACATTGATACACTGATCACAGAAGGAAGTATCGAATCATTGATCTTATTATAACTTGGGTAGCAGCGATGTATTGCTAGATGCCAATCCCTGTTTATAATTTAAATACGATTTAACTTATTGCCAACGTTATAATAACCTATAGGGTCACACGAATAGAACGTAATAAAAGGGAAAACATTCATTGGACAAGTAAAATATCAAATTCATTTATATTTTATTTAGTGTTGAATTATTATATCGGTTGGTTTCCTAGTTTTGTGTACACGTTCAATTTTAAAAGGAAATCGTTCCTTTTATATACATGACACGTGAACCATTTTAAACAGGGTATAGATTAAAAAGGATGACCACTGAAAACCCTAGTTCAATCCAAGAATGGCGGCTAGCACCAAACCCTTTTCTTTCCAATTTCTTATTCGATCAAAACAATGGAATGCGTTCTCGTGGATACCGATAGAGGTGCGGCATGTGACGTACTAAAGGATTCGATCGGTTACCATCTTCAATTCAGATTCATGGATTCAACAGCAAGATCTGGTATGATTTCAATTTCGATTTACTTTTAATTGCAAGATCCTGTTATAAATAGATTAGATTTATATATCTAGGGTTTTCGATTTGATCGATAATTCCCAACACAGTTGACTTAACACGAGAGCTTGTATCCTCTATCCTCGTTTGGGCTCAGTTTTCTCATGTTCCTTTTGTTTTGCAATCTCTTCTGGGATTGAATTGGATGGCTTGCCACATTGGAAATTGAAATGTTTTGACATTAATACTATAGCTAGAAAGAAACTTTTTTTGCCAGGGCCCTTATTGAGATAACACCCGGGAACCTACTTCCCTCAACGATTGAGGTAATTATTGAAGGTCGTATAGTTGTCATTGATGTTTGCTATAGTTGGAAGCCCGATATATGCGTAGGATGTCAATCCCTTGGTCACACTAAGAATACTTGTAAGCGCTTCACCTCTTTTGAGCCTCTCCCCTTACCTCCCAAAATTCCACTTCTCAAGCCTCCAAATAGAAAATGGGTCTGGAAATTCCTTCCATCTAGCCCTGTCCTGATATTGTGCCTGTTCCAGCTCCTTTGGTTGTTCCGGATGTTGTACCCACACTGGTAACTATTCCTATTTCTGATCCAATTTTGTTGAACCTGATCCTGATATTGTGTGGAACTCTTTCGAGTCGGCTTGGATCCATGGTCCTTCAGATATGTGCTACAACCCTATCTGTGAAGATTTCTTTATGTTGGTTAGCATGACTGAGGGAGAGCATAGAATGCTACACTATTATGATGGTGGCAGTGATCTTGTTTTACAGGAAATGGCGAATTTTGCAATGCAAACAAGGTAATTTTGGAAGATGAGAGGCGGGACAGAAAATTTACTTATAACAAAACTACTCGAGATACGTGCCCAACTTGGTTTCCATCTTCTCAAGCTACTTACTGGTTATCGGTCCAGTGTCTTTTGGATCTCACAGTCTTTCTTCATCTGATGGTGAGAAAGAGCTATATGACACTTAGCGGACGGACCACTTTAAAAACCTTGTCGTAGTAGTTAGACAAAATGTCTACCTTCTGTACTTAAAGATTTTATTATTTGCTACAACAAAAAGTGTTACGGACTACTTTAAAAACCGATCAACTTTGCTAAATTATTAATGATAATAACAATTGCTATTAAATATAATTAATAATTAAGAAGTAAAAGAGTTACTAGATAACAATTACTATTTAATAATTAAAAACTTATAATAATAATTATTTTATAATTAATAATTAATATAACAAATAATAAATATTATTGAACAATGACTAATAAATATCATATTTAATACAATTTTTCGCTTATTGATTCTAACATATAATATCTAATTTTACATATTTTGGTTAAATTTTGACTATGTTTATATATAAAGGTTAACCATGAACCATGAAATGTTAGCACAACAGCAGAACTTAGGCAGCAACAGCGAGTAACATTTCTTCTCCCTCAGGCAAGTATCCTTCCATACTTTTCCCTAAGCAAAATTAGCCACAAATTAAATTGCCTTTCTATCCCCTCTCGACTTCAATCCAAATCACCCATCTACCTAGCTTGAGAATCGCAAAGTCGTAGCTGTTACTCTACCTTGCTCGAGAATCACCGCACACCCTCAATCCAAATCTACCATTCTGCCTTGTTGGCAAAGACACCGTCTTGTTTTCAAAGACTGCTGTCAAAGGCGCTTCAATGCCCTAAAAGATGTAATCTTCGTTTGGTGGAATCGCTGATTGCCTCGTTGCGGATAAATGTGTATTGCTCAAGTCTGGATTGCTTGTGTTGCTTCTGTTGACCATGCTAATGATGACTACAATGATACATGAATTTTTTGATATTATTAGGTTGGATTTACATACTCCATATACCTGGTATGTATGGACCGATCTTTGAAACCAAAGATATTTGTTATTTGTGTTCTATTTGTATATGGAAGGCTTATGCCTTTTTGGTACTATTGCCGCAAGGTTGAAAATGAGACTGCAATTTGCAATAAGAATAAATTTTGGATCCTTTATGAATTAGTTAATAATAAGACCGAATATACGGGAAAAGATTAAGATTAAGATTCATATTCTATTTGTTTCAAACGAAATGGGGTTTATACTGATTGTGGTGCTTGTCAAAGACATTTTCATGCTGGTTCCTTAGGAAATCCTGGACAAAAATTGTAGCACTTGATAGGTCAGTTGTCATCATTGTACTTCAAAAAGAAACCATTTTTTTTTGTTATAATAGTTAACATATGACAGAGCAATTATGTTAACAAAACTACCCATTAAGATTGGTAATTTAGGAATTTTCAATCCAATTAATCCGGTGAAACTATGGAAGTTGTTCAACGGTAACTTGTAAATAACCATAATGAAATCGATATGTAGAATTATTCTTTTGTTTTCACATGTTGTTATGCAACTACAAGAGACGGCTAGAAAAATAATGGATCAGGGCAACGACTAACGACGACTAAAAAAACGCGGTCGTTGCAAACCGTTGCTTGACCTGAATATACAGCCATGCCCAAGACTCTTCTTCCCCAAAACTTCCCACACAAAAATAAAAATAAAAACCCTGCCAGTGTCACCCCTCTTTGGTCCAGCGTCCCGGACCTCACCACACACCTCCAATCTTCTAAAATCTTGTCGGTATGTCTTCTAGCGTTAATTTATGTTTAATTAAGGTTTATTTTAGGTTTAATAGTATGTTTATGAGTTTGATAATTGGTTGTTAAGGGTTGTTTATGGATTTGAAATTGATGTTTGTGTGGTACATAGGTATGATGATAATAGTGTTGTAGGTCAATTTGGGAGTAAAAGTATTTTATTACGAGGTTGAAAACGATGATTATCGCGTATTACTATTGTGTTAGTTGATTTAAGAAGAATTATTGATTTATGGTGTGAATTGGAAATTTATGTATATTACTATTTAGCATGCTTATTGATAAGTTTGAGCGAATAGTTGTTTTAAATTAAAACAAAGTTTATTGTCGTTTTGCCGAAAATATGTATATGTAAATGAAAGTAAAAACAATGTTTAAATAAAATTTTGAAATGAGAATAACAACAATAAAATATTCTACAGGAATAAATCATAGTCAAATGAAAGTTAAAGTACGTTTTAAATTTTGACATTTAATTCTCTTTTAAATTATACCATTAAACGGTCAGTTTTCCCACTATTGTATAGTGATACTAGTTATATTAAAAAAACTACAGATCTTAACCCATGACCAGCGTATGTAAAGCATAAAAAAATTCAACAAGAATCTAGCATATAGAACCATAATATTCGTGAACACCTCATCTTGTAAACCTTTCCTTAATATCCGACCAAAATTTATAAGATGCGTAAACTTCCTACCATGAGAATATGCTTCAGTGATATGCTGTGCAAAATAAATAAATAAATATAAACTAAAATAAAATTTAACCTACTTCTTCTTCCTTGCTAAGTTCCAAATTCTCGAACACATATTTTCCAGCCTTGTGTTCCTGTTCTGCGGACTCCTGGTAGCTGCAGCCTATAATCAATAAACCTTGTAAACTCGTTATTCAATGCAAAATTTTCATTAAAATGAAAACTAATTTAACAAAATCCAAGTTAGTGGTAGGTCAACATTGTAGCACTCAAGAATCGTTTACTACTCAAGAATCAATAAAACCCACATACGCTTAATTTCAAAAACATTAAAACTAGCCAGATCATACAGTATATTAGCACATAGTGATTATATTTCGATATTTATTACAAAATAAAAGGTTCAAATTTCAGTTCAGATTTCAATAATCTACAGGAACCGCAGAAACCTATAGTATAAACATAAATAAAAAAACAAATAGTATTGCTTGAGAATTACCCGAACCCATGATTTGTACAAATTAGTTTCATCAAATCTGGGGATAACTTCTCCCACAAAATATCGAGTTGTGCTGAATCGTCCTCTTTCTCTCAACAAAAGTGAAGATTTTGATGCATCGATTTGTGGTCCATAATCACTTTGTATTAGTGCTATGAAGATAACTATTTTAAGGTCATTTTTTTTCCTTTGGTATTTGCCATAGGAGTTGATTTCGATCTAAGTCAACTTTATGTTGAACAAATTATGGGCTTTAAAGCCTAAACACGATTAACATGTAAGTTTTGTTTGCAACAAGTATGTGGGTTATGTTTTCTTTTTTATGCTTCACAAAACATGTACCATGTACATACATATATATTATGTATCGTATATAAAAAAATATTCTCTGGATGTGGAAGCACTTTTGAGTGAAGATTTCTTTATATCACCACCGTTTTGAATTTAAGGCTTGGATTTGTTGGGTAATCCAACACAAACTAGTGTTTGTGATGGCCTAAACTCTAAATTTTTATCAATGCATATAGATGATGATTATAAGCTATAATGGTAATTATAACCTACTTTCCCCTTAACGGAGTTAGGAGGTCAGTTATTAAAATTGACAACATGAAACTAACATCATTACCAAATTTCTGAATTGTTCAACTCATTCTCTTTCATGCTTTTGCACCGAAAGAATGAGCAGCGCATTAAGTTAACTGCGAATCAATCAAAGATCAATACATATATACACATACACACAAAAATAAAAGCTTGTATTTTAGATATGTTAGAAAATTTCAAAACATTTGGATTTAGGGTCTGTTTTTGAAGAGGGAAAAAAGAAGAAAGATGAGGGTGTTGGAATTAGTCCCACATTATGAAAGTGCCCAAAAATTTCAAAAAAAAGAGTGGACTTCTCACAAGCGTGTTGGGGCCTTGGGGATCCCACCCGTTTGCTTTGTTGTGAGTAGGGAGGCCAAGCATCACAACCATACGTGCGCTCAACATCCCGACCGAACCGGGTCTGACCGTGTTTTGGGTTTCAGGTTTCAGTTCCAGATACAATAAGAATATTTTTGGATAGAATTTTTAAATGGTAACGAATCGAATTTCGGCACGATATGAACCCGAATTCAATTCTATAGCTTTACTTGTTATTTAGGTTCCATTAAAATTCCCAAATGTATTTTATTTATTATTCCAATTAATTTCAAACTATTACTTATTATAAGTTCCCAAAATTTCTAAATACCATATTTAATTTCAAATCAATTTACATCCTAAGAATCAACTTTTATTCAAACACTTTATATTCTCAAATTAATTTATACCCAAAAAACCTTTTTATTTCAAATCTCAATTTCAAACTAGGCAGGTTTTTGAAACGTAATAAAAGGGCGCGGCGCTCTAAAATTTGCAATGCATTACGACTGTTGCAAATAAAGGGATGCGACCTTTCTAAATTAAAACGAATATGACTGATCGAAACGGCCGCGACTGCTCATGAACATGCAGCTCCTCCCGTTGGCTATAAATAGCCACGTCCAGGAGTGTTTCAAAATCACTTCTAATTCATTCATCTTCTTCCTCACGAGTTCTGCACCGCTGCCATTGCAACATCCAGAAAGTGTTGCAAATTTTTTAATTTGCAACACTTATAAATCATTGCAGAATTTGATTTCTTCTCCTCTTCGTTCTCTTCTATAATCGCATCATCGGGATCAAATTTTAGAGTGTTTCTTGGTCAAATCAAAGTTGCACAAACTTTGAATTCAATTACACTATTCCAAGGCTTAATTGAATCCTAAAAGTCAATAGTTCGATAATGCATGTGTACCTAGTGGGTAAAACTATTGTCTGGAAGAATCTAGTTCATAGATCCTTGAAGTTTGAAGTACATCAGTCATCTTCCTCAAATAGTCTCAAACCGCAAAATACTCGGCAAAATTTTCAGACAATATCATCAACCATAAAAGGTTCGAGCGCACTGCAAGTGATGAATCAACATTTGATACGTTTGGAGCAATTTGATGGTGACAATTTCAGTCGTTGGCAAGAGACAATGAAGTTCTGATCTCTGCCAAATTGTTCTACTTCTTGGAAAATGGGATGGAATTGTTACCGGAGGAAACCGATAAGGATGATGCCGCTCTAAAATAAAAACATGCAAAGCACAAAGAGGATGATCTTCTATCCAGAGGGCACATTCTGAATGCATTGTCTACTCCAGTCTACAACGCTCATAGGACCTTGGAAACTGCAACGACACTCTTGACTGCATTAGAGAAATAGTATCGCATATCTGAGGCAAGTAATAAAAAATTTCTTATTTGTAACTTTATTGATTAATTCAAAATGGTAGCCAATAAGTAAGCGAAATCTTACTATTGGTGAATCTTAAAGTATCGGTATAGATCTTCGTGAATCTTTTTTGTAGGAGTTATGATTTCGAGACTCCCAAATTCTTGGAATGATTATAAGAAAAAATTGCAACATGTGGAAATGGATTATGATTTAGACGGTTTATGGCGTCATCTTTGTATTAAAGAGGATTCTCGTAAATGCGAACCAGATGATAATCGGCAAACTGATTCCCATTCGTAATAATGTTGAAATTACTGAAAAGTTAAAGCCTTGGAATGAGATGCAGTTTAAGAAGAAAACTAATTCCAAGAACAAAAAGAAGGGTGCCTATTACTATTGTAACAAACCCGACAACTATGTCCGAGACTGTCGTCTTCGGAAGAAACAACAAAAAACGAATGTCGTCGAAGAAAAGCTGGTGGCTGTTGTACAAGAGGCGAACTCCATTAGTGATTAGTTTTTTAATATTGAAATTCTAGTTTTTTTTTGATGGCATATGTCAGTCTTGTGAATAATTCGTTGGAAAGTATAGCTCTATTATCTAAATAATGGTATTGGAAACGAACCACTCTATTTTGAAATTTTGAAATTAAATAACAAATTTGATTTGAAGTTGGTGCACTATAATTCTTAAAATTTATTCCAATGTTTGAAAATGAGGTAGGCTGCATCTCTATAGATTTTTTTGAAAAGATTTTTTATTTTATTTATTTTAATATATTTTTTCACATATACATGTAGTAGGCATTCTTCTTTCCAAGGTTTAGTTGAATGTTCTTGTGCAGTTTACTTGCTTTAGCATCTCAATAGAACAACACAAACTAAGGATGTAATTTCTTTGAACCCACACCATCTTATGTGGTCTAAGAGTGTGGTTATGTTTGATGAGAATTAATAATGAAAGATGCATTGCGTTGCTACAAAATCTACAGTACAAGATATGATTCTTGTAACTTACTTACTTAGTGATTTGATGATATTTCCCTTTCAGTTTATTTATTTCGCAAAATTGTCATAACTTCCCACCTGTAAGCCTGATTTTCTCATATGATAATTCTGCAGAATAAGTAACTACAGTCCCAAAACAATGAATCAGGTTAGAGCCTTCCATTTAAATCATGTTAGAAGTAATAAAAAAATTATTTCTAAGGTTCAAATGGTCACATAGGAATTTAGAAAAAAAACATATAAAATGCCTTTAAGAGTCATACCCCAAAATTAAGGGTTATACTATATCAAATGAATCAAGTAAAATTATTTTATGATCTTTCGGTATGTGAAATATGGGTCAATACATTGAGTCAATCAACAATTTAGTTTTTGCTCATTTATCTCTCCTTACTACGGCTGGGCATTTTCTCCATAGTTTGGTCCTGGGAAACTTGTGGTTTTCGTTGTGTGACACCCCACATCCGTTAACGTTCCTCATATGAGAATGCGTAAGTTCCGTGAAGCGCAACATGCAATCATTACAGAGAATATACAAGACAGATAAAATAAGCAGCGGTAAAATTTAAAATTTTATTATGATAGAAGTAAAGCATATTCTCAGAAATATGTTAAAATCAGTTACAACCAATAACTATTTCAGTGATAACCCCAAACTCCCGTATTACGAAAGCAAGGAAAATCATTGGAATATAACACATAAACAATAACAACAAAACAGAAATATAGAATTACAACTGAAAATGTATCTCAAATTACACTGGAAATAATATCATCAGAGTAACACAGCATAATAGGATCATGCTTAGATCGTAATACAGTTTCAACTTAATATAAAATGTCTGCAGCGGAATTAAACATAATATACTAAATTAAATCTGAACAGCATAACAGAAATGGTAAGATCCATCTTCAGCTCCAAAGCTATCCAGAGTGAGTCTGCTAAAACCTGTATATAAGGCTGCCCGTGTGGAAAAGAGGGCACCCGAGTTTGTAAAGTGAAACAAACTACAAGTCAGTCATGGGACTGGTATGAGAAATCTAATTAACTATTTAGTAATAAGGCTAATCACAGGACCACGCCGCTAACGTGGAACGGGTTTACTCCAGTGGATTGCCAGTGCATGAAATAAAGTAAATCGTCAAAAACAACGCAATGCTTTTTAGAAAAATGAAACCATTATAAGACTCAAGTCCCATCACATAATGCAACGCAAACCGGAGGATAGAGTTTTACCTTATAATGGTCAAAAATGCTTGATATGATAAAAATGGATTTGATATTATTGTTAGTATATATATGTTTTCAAAAACATTTCAATCAGAATGTATCAATCATAGACGGTATAGCTACCATATACTATGTCGCCAAATATAGGTTTACAATCAAAACCGTATAGGTCGTATTGGAAGTTGGATTTCCATCATGAACCAAGGCAAGAGATAGTCCTTACCGAATTCGAGACAATCTAGACTACTATGTCTCAGGATACAGCTGCAACTACACCTAGGTGCGCTAGGGCCGGTCCACAAAAGTGGATTAGTTATGCCCGAACAATACGTCTCCCCGCCCTGTGGGGCGTAAATAAAGCCACTAAGGACTCAATATCCAAGGTACCTCGCTTTCCGTCATCCGCATAAGTAAAAATATCTAGGCTTGTAAAACCCAGACACCACTTCTAGCTATAAAGAAACGCATGTTCTCCCTGGGGTCCTTCTCCCGTTTCTGGTTCATACCGGGGTGTGAGGCCCGTGAAGTAACGTTATACACAAATTTGTGCTACAATAAAGTTGTGCTTTGATCATCAACCACAAGGCTCTACTTTTCAACAATAAGCCTTGATCATTTGCATGTTGGCATGCCACACTGACAATTCACGCCATGCGATCGATAACTATCAATATATAACCTCTGAGCTCACGGGTCTTAGAGAAGGGTGTTAAGCAAAAGAATAAATTCTCCGCCACCAATCAGATATATATATTAAATAGAAAACAATTTACATGGAATGAAATCCAATGTCAGACACACATCCATTTACAAGTCCGTTCTGGGTCTGAACAAAACCGGAGACACATTATTCCTCGTCCCATATGTCCAATGCGGAAGAGAGGTGCTCGCTAATCCGAACAATCAACAAGTACGTCCCGACAATTACCACTGTAACCCTTTCCTAGGAGAAAATCAGTACAGGGCATCAGTAGTCATCCATTCGATGTGAAGATCGCCGGTCTTCAATCACCGTCTTCAAATCTTCGATTTCCAATCATCGTATAATTATTTGAAATGAGAGTTAACTCGGCCTTTTCAAATAATTCTCGAATATATATACAATTTAAATCATTCTTTTCATTCCATATCGTTATTAATATTTTATAACGATTTATCGCTATTTTATTTATTTTAAAATAGCTATTTTTATATAAAACGACGCTTCGGGTCATTACATGGCCCTGGCGCTGTTTTTACCAAAATTTGAATTACATATTTCTCAAAATCTAACCGTTGGATCTTGGCAAACTTTATATTGTTGGAAAGATCTTTCCAAAACGAACCCAACGGTTCCATTTTTGGGAAAATCCGACGGTCGGATCTGTCGGTTTAATCGTTTGAAGTTACGATTTCAAAACGCAAATTGTAGCAGTTCGATTCGTTTTATTTTAATTTATATTTATATATAACTATATAAATATGAATCGTTCAACGATTTCAAGCCATTTTTCAGTTCAACATTGATTTCTTTTATATATGAAATCATATATTACATTAAAATTGTGGATTCTCTTTGTACATTGAATCTTTTATATGATTTATATATATGTTACATGGAAATGAAATTTGTTTTATCATTCATCTTTAGAATTAAAATTGTAATCTTTTATTTTAATCCAATATTTCATTGGAAAATGTAATCTCTTATTTCAATATATGTTTACATTGAAAATGTAACTTTCTATTTCAATATTTATTTATATTGAAATGTAAACTTCTATCATTTACATTGAAAAGGTAAACTTCTAATCATTCTTTTATTTACATTAAAAATTGTAATTTTCTATGTAATCTTTATTTACATTAAAAAATGTAAATTCTCCTGTAATCTTTATTTACATTGAAAAATGTAAATTCTTCTAATGATATCTTTATTTAATTTACAATGTAAATTTTAAAGAAAAAACAAATTTTAAATAGCAATGGACATTTTTAATGTTTCATTCACATTAAAATTGTAAATTCCAATGTCCAATACATTTTATTTAACAAATGTATATTTTTAATTATTTCATTTACATTAAAAATGTATAGGTCAATGCCAATACATTTTACTTATCAATATATTATTTTTAATATTATATTTATACATTACAAAAGGTAAATACCAATGTTAATACATTTTTATTTCGAATATGTTCATTTTAAATGTTACATCACATTAAAAATGTACAATTTCAAAGTAAATACATTTTATTTAACAAGTGACTATTTTTAATCTTGCATTGCATTAAAATGTATATTTCAATATAAATACATTTCTATTTAATCAATGACTATTTTTAATGTTGGGTTACACTAAAAATATAAATTTTAAATTAAAAACATTTTAATATAACAATGGTCTTTTTTAATGTTTTGTTTACATTAAAAATGTAAATTTAAAAAAAAAACATTTTTTGTTATTTCTATGACCATTTTTAAAAGGTTCATTTACATAAGAATGTAAAACTTAATGCACAACATTTTTATCATAACAATGCTCATTTTAATATAAAACGTTTAAAATGCAAAATCTAATGTAAATACATGTTATATAGTAATGAGGTAGTTTGATGTTTGATATATATTAGAATGCAAAATTCCAATGTAAAGACATTTTCTATAGACATGGACATTTTTAATGTTTGATTTACATTAAAAGGGTAAGACCCTATGTAAACACCTTTTCATTTAACAATGTCCATTTTTAAATGTTTTATATTCATTAAGAATGTATATACATTAAAAAGTAAATGTCAATGTAAAAACATTTCTACCTATCAATTTTTATTTTTAATGTTGACATACATTAAAAATATAAATTCCATCTCAATACCTTTCTTTTATTACATTAAAAAAAAATCTTTTTATGTTTCATATACACTAGATATGATGTTTTCAATGAAAACATTTTATATATCAATGTTTTATATTAATGTTTCACTTACATTAAAAAGAAGATTTCCACTGTAGTACATTCCTATATCAAAATGTTGATTTTAATGTTTCATATACATTAAAATGTATATCTAATGTAAATGCATTTCTATATTACAATGTGTTATTTTTAATGTTTTATTTACATTAAAAAAATGTAAACTTCAAATGTAAATACATTTTTATTTAACAGATGATGTTTTTGATTTACAACAAAACATGAATTTTATATTGCCTTATAACGATCATTCTCCTATTCATATATATGCATTAAAAATATAATTTCTATATTATTCAAACAATTAATATCATGAATATTTATAACACCAAATATTTCAGAAAATTTTGACAACATAACGGCAGGGTAATTAAAACCGGCACCGTCCCGATGTACGGCTCCTCGCACTACCTTAGGCCTCGCGGCTTTACATGGAGTTTAATTTCCTAATACATTTTTTCTAGGAAGTCTAATGCCACAATATAAATCAATTTCATTTTTTTTTTCAACCACAAACAAACACCAAAATTCAACAAATCACATACCACAAATCAAACAAGTCGTCCATGGTCTGTGGACGACGAATGTCGGGAGTTTCTAAACTCCGCCTGCATCCGAATATAATTTTATTTAATTTATTCGGATTCCGAAATCTCACATTGCTTCTTATTTTCTCTAAAATTGTGGAAAGCTCCAAAAATTCTGCGGTTTCTTTTGAAACGTCGTGTACGATGCCATGAGTCCAATGTTTCTTGTTTCATCGAATTTCGTTATCGCATGAGAAAGTTATGAATTTTTATCCGATATAATGAATCATCAACGCTTTAAAGTGTTATCATTAATTTAATTAGCCGATGATTTCCAAAACTGTCCAAATCTAGGTTTCACTTTTACTTCTGATCCGCTCAGCTTGGACACGATCGGACCAGACCACGTCGAAGGCCTCGGAGAGGCGCACCTCCGTGCTGAATGGCGTCCAACTTGTCGGGGATCTGAAGGCGAAAATTGGCCGTGAACGGTGCTGGTTTCGAGGTCTTTATCTTGATCTACGGGCGACGATGGGAGATGGGGTGGATACGGATGTGGAGATCGGAAGAATCTCTACAAAAGCTTCAACTGGGCCAATCGATTCTGATGTGTGGTTGGGGAATTATTTGAGAAGGAACAGTCGTGCAACAGCCGCCATTCGTTTTCTGGAGTTACGGGTTTCGTATTAGGGTTTAAACGGAAAGCTGAATACGGCTTATATATACGTATTTTATATTTATTTATTTTTACTTTTAATTCTTTTAATTAAATAAATACTCTTTAACCCATACGAACTCCAATTCAAACCCAACGAGTGTCTCCCCTAGCCAAATACCCCTATTCCAGACACAATGGTATATATCCCGTAAGCCAAATCAATTGTTTCGATAGGTTTTTCTTTAAATTAAAATATAAAACATTCAATATTATATTTGAACGTACATTTTAATTTGCTGGGGCCACATACTGATTCCAAAAATTCCCGAAAAATAAATCTACATATGTTTTAACGATACAGTCCTAAAAAAATTAATTTCGTCGAATTCGGAGACCGTTTGAAAAATGGCCATTTTCTGGTCGATCGAAATTGACTGAAATTGTCAAAACACATTTTCTTTTGCCACGCTCGCATATTCATTTCAAAAATTATGAAAATTGGAATCCTGCAATAATTTGACATTCCAGATCCAAAAAAAGTGGTTTTGTCGAAAACGGAGGTCGTTCGCAAAATGGCTATTTATACGGGCTATATATTATATTAAATTCCATAGCGACTATTCTGAATATTAAACTGACCATAATTTTTGATTCCCGCTATGAAAAATCAATTTTGCGGATTCGTTGGGAAGATATTATTAAACAGATTCAAATATTTTTGGTTTCACCAAAATTTGATTTTTTTGCATCATGTACAGTCAGTCAAAGTTTGAATTCAAATTTTCAAACTAACGTGCTATTTCTAACTCCTTTTAAAATGGAAATAAATATATTCATTCGAACTTCGATTTAAATAAATTTTTAATCGTTATTATTTAAAAAAATTAATTTAACTATTCAAAATTCAGTAAAATAGCCAAAATAAAAAAAATTAAATTGGTTCTGATTCTCCGGTTGTTACAATCTCCACCACTTAAAAGCTTTTCGTCCCCAAAAAGGAAACAATAGTAAAGTAGGAAACAAAACGGAAAATTTAAATATGGTAAATGTACCTTGCACTAGAGCTAGTCAGAGATATCCACTCTGCACTGGGGATAAGCTTATTTGATGCTATCCTCGGTTTCCCATGTACGGTCTCTAGGATCTCCGCTCCACTGCAATTCGACTAGATGAATCCTTTTGCTCCTCAGAACTCGGGTTTCTTTGCCAATGATCTTTACCGACTCCCTTCTTACTGCTAAGTTTGGGGTAATCTCCAAATCTTGCTGTGCAGCTTCCTCCACAATCAATTCTGGATCATGTACATGCTTCTGAAGTTGAGACACATGGAATATATCATGTACCCCTGGCAACCAATCAGGTAACTGAACCTTGTAAGCGAGAGTTCCAATTCTTTCTAGAATAGGGAATGGACCAATGAATCTAGGAGCCAACTTCCCAGCCTTCCCAAAACGAACTACTCCTCTTAATGGAGAAACTCTCAAGTACACATAATCGCCAACAACAAATTCTAAATCTCTTCTTCTTGAATCTACATAACTTTTATGTCGGCTCTGAGCTGCTAGTAATCTCTTAGTAAAATCAACTTTGTTCGAAGCTTCTCGAATCATGTCGGGGCCCAAAACTAGTCTATTGCCTGGTTCAACCCAACATGGGGGAGATCTACAAGGCCTGCCATACAATCCTTCGAATGGCGACATTTGCAAACTTGCTTGGTTAACTTTTATCATAGGAGAATTCAACCAAGTACAAGTGGTCTTCCCATGATCCGCCAAAGCCAAGAATACATACCCGCAACAAATCTTCCAATATATGGTTCACCCTCTCAGTCTGGCCATCTGTTTGAGGATGATATGCGGTGCTCAGATTTAATGTTGTCCCCAGCTCCTCTTGGAAAGCTTCCCAGAATTTACTAGCGAATATAGGGTCACGGTCACTAACGATGCTACTGGGAACTCCGTGTAGTCGGACAATTCCTTTGAAATAAATTTTCGCCAAACTTTGAGTTGTTCTGGTTGATCTGACAGGAATAAAATGGGCAGCCTTCGTGAATCGATCAACGATCACCCAAATAATGTCATTCTCTTTTCTAGTTCGGGGCAAGCCATCAATAAAATCCATGGAAATTTGGTCCCACTTCCAACTTGGAACTTCTAGTGGTTGTAACAAGCCGGAAGGTTTCTGCTGATCACTCTTGACTTGGTGGCAAGTAGAACACCTGCTGACATAAATGGAGATGTCCATTTTCATAGATTTCCACCAGAATGTGCGTTTGAGATCATGATACATCTTACTCACCCCTGGATGAATACAAAGCTTGGATTTGTGACATTCATCCATTACTTCTCTTGTGAGCTCAGGAATATTCGGGACACAAATTCGGCCTTTTAACCTCAGAACTCCCTTGTTATCAATTTGGAAACTCGAGGGTTTGCCTTCTCGAACTCTTTTACTAATTCTCTGTATAAATTCATCATCCTTCTGAAGAGCAGAGATTTTGTCAATCAAAGTAGGTGTAATGATAAGATTGGTGATGATAAGATTGGCGACACCTGCATTCTTTCTGCTAAGCGCATCGGCTACAATATTGGCTTTCCCTGGAGTATACAAGATGTCCAGATCATAGGCCGCAAGAAATTCTACCCAGCGTTATTGCCTCAACTTCAAGTCCCTTTGGGTGAACAGATACTTCAAGGATTTATGATCTGTATATAGTTCGAACTTCTCACCCAAAAGATAGTGCCTCCATATTTTTAAAGCAAAGACGATGTCCATCAACTCAAGATCATAAGTAGGGTATTTCTTCTCATGTGATTTCAATTGACGACTAGCGTAAGCAACTACTTTGTCTCTTTGCATTAATACCTGACCAATACCTTCAATAGAAGCATTAGTCCAGATTTTCAAATCTTGATTGCCATCAATAATGGTCAACACAGGAGCAGTGGTCAACCTCAATTTCAGCTCTTGGAAAGCCGCCTCACATTCAAGTGTCCAATTAAACTTTGTGTGCTTCTTTGTGAGCTTTGTTAATGGACAAGATAGTTTTGAAAAATCTTTAACAAATTTCTGATAGTAGCCAGCCAATCCTAAGAAACTTCTGACTTTTGTAGGAGTGTTAGGCTGCTTCCAATCTTGAATGGCGGTGGTTTTGTTGGGATCCACTGAAATTCCATCTTTTGATACTACATGACCAAGGAACTTCACTTCTTCTTGCCAGAATACACATTTAGAAAAAATTTCCTTTAATACATTCTTTCTTAGAATTTCCAAAACTTGTTCCAAATGTTTTTCATGCTCGGCAGTTGGTTTGGAGAAGATTAAAATGTCATCGATGAAAACCACCACAAATTTATTTAGGACATCGCAGAATACTCGATTCATCAAATCGACAAAATAAGCTGGAGTGTTGCATAAGCCGAACGACATTACTAACCATTCATAAAATATGTCTGGACCTCTGAAAGCTGTCAAAGGAACACATTCTTCAGCAATACGCAGTTGATGGAAACCTGTAGCTAGGTCCATTTTAGAAAATACTTTAGCTCCATTCAAATGATCCAACAAATCATCTATACGGGGCAACGGGTATTTATTCTTAAGCGTTTGCTTGTTTAAATCTCGATAATCCATACATAGTCTGAGAGTACCGTCTGACTTTGGGACAAACACTACTGCAGCACCCCAATTTGAAAAACTAGGCCTGCTCAGACCTTTCCATAAAAGCTGTTTAGTTTGATTGCCCAACTCTTCTTTCTCTTTCCATGTCATTCTCCGAATAGGATGTACCACTGGCCTTGCATTCGGAACTAGATCAATCCTGAAGTCGATTTCTCTTAGCGGCGGTAAGCTATCAACTTCTTCGAACACATCCGCATAATTCTTAACAACAGGAATATCTTCAATAGGAGCAGGAGAGACATCAAGAGAGGACCAAAATTCTTTTCTATCTGAACTCGGTCCTATGCATGGTATCGTTATAAAAAATTTATACTTGGTCTTCGCTTTAACGATCCTTTCTGCACATTTAACCTCGGCCTCATATTTGGTTAACCAGTCCAGCCCAAGAAAGATGTCAAATTCAGGGAAATCCATGAAAATCAAATTAAAAGAAAACAGGTAAATGAAAAAGTAAATAGGTGTTCTACAATACACATCGAGAATAAGAGAACCTCTTATCGGGTTATGAACTCTAACCGATTCCTTAAGGTTCCTTAGCTTTAACTTCAACTTCTTAACTGTATTGCTTGAAATAAAGCTTTGTGACGAGCCTGTATCAAACAATACTTTAACTGGAATGGTGTGGACAGTGAGAGTGCCTTCTAAAACATCTGGCCTTTGCTAACTAGCCGAGTATGCTGGAGCATCTGCCGTGCTATTGATTTGAGCTTCTGCAACTTTATTGACTTGAGCCACCTTGGTCGTTTTCAAAAGCGGACAATCTTGCTTTATATGACCCGTCTAATGGAAAAGATTACATTCTATATCCTATTGAAACTTTTCATTGGATTTATATCCATTCTTCTTTCGTTTCATCGAAGATTTGCAATTTCTTATCGAATGCCCTTGCTTATTACACTTGAGGCATACGACTGTCTTTACCTTTTGCTGACTGACTTTAGGCTTCTTACTGACCTCAGGCTTTGTATTTGCCTCTGGGCTATCAGTTTCAAACTTTCTTTTGCTACTAGAGCTGCCTTCTTCTTCATCTTCCCAACCATGTTGTTTATCATTATACTCATAGCGGCAAGCCATTTGTATCATTTCAGAGAATGGGAGATTCACATGAGCAAGTACTCTACCTTCGTATTTATTTTTAAGTCCTTTGATAAATCTCAGATTCTTCCTTGTAGGATCTTGAATTAGTTCTGGGGCAAAGCGGGAAAGTTCGTTGAATTTACTATGATATGGTCATATCTCCTTGTTTCAGATTGTAAAACTCATCGTATAGTCGCTCAGTTGCTTCTGGAGGAATAAATTTTTCTTTGAACATTTCTTTGAATCTATCCCAAGTAATATTACCTTCTGGATTTTCCTCTGTAACAGTTTCCCACCAGATTAGAGCTTCGTCTTTGAGTGCCCAAGATGCCAGTAATCTTTTCTGGTCATCTCTTAGTTTTAAGCCTCCAAAGATTCTCTCAGCAGAACGCATCCATGCCTGTGTTTCAATCACGGATTCTTTGCCCGAGAATTGTACTCCACCCAGATTTCGATACTTCATTACTAGAGCTTCTAGATCTGGTTCTGATTGTGGGAGCACGATTGGCTCGTTAGATTGTCGAACCATAGAGCTACTTCTTCTGTTTCTGCCACTCATTTTCAACTGTGTCTGCAAACAACAAACAAAGAGTCAGGCCAACAGAATAGATATTGTAAAGCATAGAGACACGTATTTAAATGTAAATGAATATATGGGCGGTGTTTTATCCAGCTATACTCATTCTAGGACATCACTAGTCCTATCTATGATGAGTTATTCGGTTTATAATACTACTGATTCTACTTCTGTCCGGTTTATTTATATGTTATACTCCGAGCTAAGTTTAACCTAAGCTCTGATACCAACTGTGATAACCCCAAACTCCCGTAGTACGAAAGCACGGATAATCATTGGAATATAACACATAAACAATAACAGCAGAACAGAAATATAGAATTACAGCCAAAAATGTATCTCAAATTACACTGGAAATAATATCATCAGAGTTACATAGCATAATAGGGTCATACTTAGATTGTAATATAGCTTCAACTTAATATAAAATGTCTACAGCGGAATCAAACATAATATACTAAATGAAATCTGAACAGCATAATAGGAATGGTAAGATCCATCTTCAACTCCATAGTTATCCAGAGTGAGTCTGCTAAAACCTGTATACAAGGCGGCTTGTGTGGAAAAGAGGGTACCCGAGTTTGTAAAGTGAAAAAACTACGAGTCAGTCATGGGACTGGTATGAGAAATCTAATTAACCTATTTAATAATAAGGCTAATCACAGGACCACGCCGCTAACTCGGAACGGGTTTACTCCAGTGGATTGCCAGTGCATGAAATAAAGTAAATCGTCAAAAACAACACAATGCTTTTTAGAAAAATGAAACCATTATAAGACTCAAGTCCTATCAAACAATGCAACGCAAACCGAAGGATAGAATTTTACCTTTTAATGGTCAAAATGCTCGATACGATAAAAACGGATTTGATATTATTATTAGTGTATATATGTTTTTAAAAACATTTCAATCATAATGTATCAATTATAGACGACATGGCTACCATATACTATGTCGCCAAATATAGGTTTACAATCAAAACCTTATGGGTCGTATTAGAAGTTGGATTTCCGTCATGAACCAAAGCAAGAGATAATCCTTACCGAATTCGAGACAATCTAACCTACCATGTCTCAGGATACAGCAGCAACTGCACGTAGGAGCGCCAGGGCGGGTCCAAAAATATGTTAGTGGATTAGTTATGCCTAAACAATACGTCTCCACGCCTTATGGGGCGTAAATAGAGCCACTAAGGACTCAATATCCGAGGTAACTCGCTTTCCATCATCCACATAAGTAAAAATATCTGGGCTTGTAAAACACAGACACCACTTCTAGCTAGAAAGAAATGCATGTTTTCCCTGGGGTCCTTCTCCCATTTCTAGTTCATACCGGTGTGTGTCGCGAAGTAACGCTATACACAAAGTTGTGCTGCAATAAAGCTTTGCTTTGTTCATCAACCACAAGGCTCTGGTTTTCAACAATAAGCCTTGATCATTTTCATTTTGGCATGCCACACTGACAATTCATGCCATGTGATCGATAGCTATCAATATATAACCTCTGAGCTCGTGCATCTCAGAGAAGGGTGTTAAGCAAAAGAATAAATTCTCCGCCACCAATCAGATATATATATTAAATAGAAATCAATTTACATGGAATGGAATCCAATATCTGATACACATCCATTTACAAGTCCGTTCTGGGTCTGAACGAAACCGGAGACACCTTATTCCTCATCCCATATGTCCAATACGGAAGAGAGGTGCTCGCTAATCCAGATAATCAATAAGTACGTCCGGACAGCTACCACTGTAACCCTTTCTTGGGAGAAAATCAGTACAGGGCATCAGTAATCATCCATTCGATGTTAAGATCGTCGGTCTTCAATCACTGTCTTCAAATCTTCGACTTCCAATCGTCGTATAATTATTTGAAATGAGAGTCAACTCGGCCTTTTCAAATAATTCTTGAATATATATATAATTTAAATCATTCTTTTCATTCCATGTCATTAATAATATTTTTTAATGATTTATCGCTATTTTTATTTATTTAAAAATAGTTATTTTTAAATAAAACGACGCTTCGGGTCATTACATGGCCCTGGCGCTGTTTTTACCAAAATTTGAATTACATATTTCTCAAAATCTAACCGTTGGATCTTGGCAAACTTTATATTGTTGGAAAGATCTTTCCAAAACGAACCCAACGGTTCCATTTTTGGGAAAATCCGACGGTCGGATCTGTCGGTTTAATCGTTTGAAGTTACGATTTCAAAACGCAAATTGTAGCAGTTCGATTCGTTTTATTTTAATTTATATTTATATATAACTATATAAATATGAATCGTTCAACGATTTCAAGCCATTTTTCAGTTCAACATTGATTTCTTTTATATATGAAATCATATATTACATTAAAATTGTGATTTTTAATGTCATGCAATTCTCTTTGTACATTGAATCTTTTATATGATTTATATATATGTTACATGTAAATGAAATTTGTTTTATCATTCATCTATAGAATTAAAATTGTAATTTTTATCAATACAATATTTCATTGGAAAATGTAATCTCTTATTTCAATATATGTTTACATTAAAAATGTAACTTTCTATTTCAGTATTTATTTATATTGAAATGTAAAATTCTATCATTTACATTGAAAAGGTAAACTTCTAATCATTCTTTAATTTACATTAAAAATTGTAAATTTCTATGTAATCTTTATTTACATTAAAAAATGTAAATTCTTCTGTAATCTTTATTTACGTTGAAAAATGTAAATTCTTCAAATGAAATCTTTATTTCATTTACAATGTAAATTTTAAAGAAAAAAACATATTTTAAATAGCAATGGACATTTTTAATGTTTCATTCACATTAAAAATGCAAATTCCAATGTCTAATACATTTTATTTAACAAATGTTTATTTTTAATATTTCATTTACATTAAAAATGTATATGTCAATGCTAATACATTTTATTTATCAATGTTTTATTTTTAATATTATATATACATTACAAAAGGTAAATGTCAATGTTAATACATTTCTATTTCGAATGTGTTCATTTTAAATGTTACATCACATAAAAATGTACAATTTCAAAGTAAATACATTTTATTTAACAAGTGACTATTTTTAACCTTGCGTTGCATTAAAGTGTATATTTCAATATAAATACAACTCTATTTAATCAATGACTATTTTTAATGTTGGGTTACATTAAAAATATAAATTTTAAAGTAAAAACATTTTAATATAACAATGGTCATTTTTAATGTTTTGTTTACATTAAAAATGTAAATTTCAAAGATAACATTTTTTGTTACTTCAATGACCATTTTTAAAAGGTTCATTTACATAAGAATGTAAAACTTAATGCACAACATTTTTATCATAACAATGCTTATTTTAATGTAAAACATTTAAAATGAAAAATCTAATGCAAATACATGTTATATAGTAATGTGGTAGTTTGATGTTTGATATATATTAGAATGCAAAATTCCAATGTAAATACATTTTCTATAGAAATGGAAATTTTTAATGTTTGATTTACATTAAAAGGGTAAAACCCTATGTAAAAACTTTTTCATTTAACAATGTCCATTTTTAAATGTTTTATTTTCATTAAGAATGTATATACATTAAAAAGTAAATGTCAATGTAAAAACATTTCTACCTATCAATGTTTATTTTTAATGTTGACATACATTAAAATATAAATTCCATCTCAATACCTTTCTTTTATTACATTAAAAAAAAGTAATCTTTTTATGTTTCATATACATTAGAAATGATGTTTTTAATGAAAACATTTTATATATCAATGTTTTATATTAATGTTTCACTTACATTAAAAAGAAGATTTCCATTGTAGTACACTCCTATACCAAAATGTTGATTTCAATGTTTCATATACATTAAAATGTATATCGGATGTAAATGCATTTCTATATTACAATGTTTTATTTTTACTGTTTTATTTTCATTAAAAAAATGTAAACTTCAAATGTAAATACATTTTTATTTAACAAATGCCTGTTTTTGATTTACAACAAAACATGAATTTTATATCACCTTATAACGATCATTCTCCTATTCATATATATGCATTAAAAATATAATTTCCATATTGTTCAAACAATTAATATCATGAATATTTATAACACAAAATATTTCAGAAAATTTCGACAGCATAACGGCAGGGTAATTAAAACCGGCACCGTCCCGATGTATGGCTCCTCGCACTACCTTAGGCCTCGCGGCTTCACATGGAGTTTAATTTCCTAATACATTTTTTCTAGGCAGTCCAATGCCACAATATAAATCAATTTCAATTTTTTTCCAACCACAAACAAACACCAAAATTCAACAAATCACATACCACAAATCAATCAAGTCGTCCATGGTCTGTGGACGACGGGTGTCGGGAGTTTCTAAACTCCATCTGCATCCTAATATAATTTTATTTAATTTATTCGGATTCAGAAATCTGACATTGCCTTTTATTTTCTCTAAAATTGCGGAAAGCTCTAAAAATTATGTGGTCTCTTGTGAAACGTCGTGTACGATGCCACGAGTCCAATGTTTCCTGTTTCATCGAATTTCGTTATCGCATGAGAAAGTTATTAATTTTTATTAGATATAATGAATCAGCGACGCTTTAAAGTGTTATCATTAATTTAATTATATACCTCGTTAACTAGCCGATGATTTCCAGAACTGTCCAAATCTAGGTTTCACTTTTACTTCTGATCCGCTTAGCTTGGACACGATCGGACCAGACCACGTCGAAGGCCTCGAAGAGGCGCACCTCCACGCTGAACGGCATCGAACTCGCCGCAGATCTGGAGGTGAAAATTAGCCACGAACGGTGCTGGTTTCGAGGTCTTTATCTCGAGCTATGGGCGACGATGGGAGATGGGGCGGATACGGATGTGGAGATCGGAAGAATCTCTACAAAAGCTTCAACAGGGTCGATCGATTTTGATGTGTGGTTGGGAAAGTTTTTGAGGAGGAACAATCGTGCCACAGTCGCCATTCGTTTTCTGGAGTTACGGGTTTCGTATTAAGGTTTATAAGGAAAGCTGAATATGGTGTATATATACGTATTTTATATTAATTTATTTTTAATTTTCATTCTTTTAATTCAATAAATACTCTTTAACCTATATGAACTCCAATTCAAACCCAACGAGTGTCGCCTCCAGCCAAATATCCCTATTCCGGACACAATGGGATATGTCACGTAAGTCAAATCAATTGTTTCGATAGGTTTTTCTTTAAATTAAAATATAAAACATTCAATATTATATTTGAACATACATTTTAATTTACCGGGGCCACATATTGATTCCAAAAATTCCCGAAAAATAAATATAGCTATGTTTTGATGATACAGTGCTAACAAAATTAATTTTGTCAAATTCGGAGACCATTTGAAAAATGGCCATTTTCTGCTCGATCGAAATTGACCGAAATTGTCAAAACACATTTTCTTTTGCCACGCTCACATATTGATTCCAAAAATTATAAAAATTGGAATCCTGAAATAATTTGACATTCCAAATACAAAAAAGTGGTTTCGTCGAAAACGGAGGTCTTTCGCAAAATGGCTATTTATACGGGCTATATATTATATTAAATTCCATAGTGACTATTCTGAATATTCAACTGACCATAACTTTTGATTCAAACTATGAAATTTTAATTTTTCGGATTCGTTGGGAAGATATTATTAAACAGATTCTAATATTTTTGGTTTCACCAAAATCCGATTTATTTTGCATCATGTACAGTTAGTCAAAGTTCGAATTCAAATTTTCAAACTACCGCACTATTTCTAACTCCTTTTAAAATGGAAATAAAAATATTCATTCGAACTTTGATTTAAATAAATTTCTAATTGTTATTATTTAAAATAAATTATTTTAACTATTTAAAATTCAGTAAAATAGCCAAAATAAAAAAAATTAATTGGTTCTGATTTTCCGGGTTGTTACAGTTTCAAATCTAACTTTCAACCCACTACAGAAAATTAAATACCAAAGTACATAAAGTCATATGCTATAGCATAAGACAAACTAAAGTGGAAAGTAGATCAAAGTGGTACATTTTAAGTCCAAGCTGAAGCGATATCCTCGGTTACTACTGAGTACCGCTACCCTGCGAACCTGGGGGAGGAAGGAAGAAAGAGGCGAAAGAAAAAGGTCAGACATAAAGTCTGGCGAGTTCCAGTGATTTACAAATATGCATGAATTATAATGACAAGATAAGTACATAAAACTGAATAAGAACGGTATACTTTTAAAATAGATGATCTAAACAGAATAGTAGGACATACAGGATAACAAAAATAAACTTATGATCGGTTATGGTTTAACTTTTATGGGTAAATGTCTGAACATATATGTCTGAACATACATGTTTCATATTTCAAATCCTAGTCTGCACCAATACTAGTATACATGTTTACCAGGATTATGCATTATAGGATTAACAACAGGAATAATAACAACAGGATTTACAGCAGGAATAACAGCAAGATTAAGTTTACCCTAATTACATAACAGGATTAGGTGTTAACCTAATTACATAATAGCAGGATTAGGTGTACCCTAATTACTACCCAAGTAATCGGCTCCCTATTACCCGAATATCCTGTGTCAGCCCTGGCAGTAGGGTGAATCACTCCCTAACCCAACAACTTATATAACACAACAATATCTGTAGGTGTTGTAGCATCTTATTTTCCCTAGTCGGACTCATGCACGCTCATGACTCCGCCGAAAAGCCCCTGTAACCACCCCCATGTGAACTTCTTACTATCAAGTTCAGTAAAGCATGCCCTGGCCCCTACTTAGTGCAAGGCCCCTTCTAATAAGATACCAAACAGGGATACAAACTGATATGAGTTCCAAACATCATATTGACACAAGCCAGAAAACCCCTAAGCTTGTGTCCCTAAAAAATCTAGGATTTAAGAGTCCCCAAAACCTGATACCAAAGCAGACAGGGGACCTCTTTGCTTATTAATATTTATTTTTAACTAAAAAGGTTCAGGTTTTATTAATAAGAATGGTTGTAATGTCATGTATATGCAACCCTATTCTTAACATGTCATTTACTTAATGTCCATTTAAGTCAAAATTAACATGTCTATTTCTTATGCATACTACATTCCCAAGTTATAGGTTCATGCATAAGGTCCATTTACAGCAAGTGTCTATAACAAGTCTACATATATATACTTATCCTTTTTCACCAATTTATAACATACACAGGTTTACCAAGTTATAGTGTATACATATCACAACAAGCCTAACAGGTGTACATTCAGTCAAACCCGATTAATCAATATGCCTAACTTCCTTATTATGACATTTCATTATTGCCTCAATTTATACGTATACCATATTTGGGTATAGCCTAGGCTTGCCCCAAAAAAAGGAAACAGAGGGAGAAGGTGTAGAACCACATAGGCATATAAATTGAAAATAAACATAGAAAATGGAAAAAGGAAGATAGATACATTTTACTTGTTATTTATCCGTTATCATAGGCATGTATATACTTGTATAATTAACATTACAGGCATGTATATAACTTATTTAAACATCACAAGAATGTATAAAACTTGCAATTTCACAGGCATGTATATAACTTGCAACATCACAGGCATGTATGACTTGTGTTATTAACATCACAGGCATTTTTATAGTTTGTTTAACTAACAATAATACATACATACAGATGGCATAGGTGATAATAGTGAATCGGGTATATTTATTTTACTGTAAATCCTAGCCACTTTCATTTAACTATCATGTTCAAGGCCTAAGAAATTAGATCTGTAAATAACTATAACTCACAGCTAGTCTTGGTGAAGATGTAACAACCCGGAATTTGGGGCCAATTTAAAATTTTCATTTTTGAGATTTTAAGGGTTTTTAAATATTTGAAATAAATTATTTTAAATAATTACGACTAGAAATTTATTTTGATCGAAGTTAATACGAATATATTTAATTTAATTATAAAAGGGAATTAGAAATAGCACGGTAGTTTGAAAAGTCAAATCTGAACTTTGACTGACTGTACAGGATGTAGAATAAATCGGATTTTGGTGAAACCAAAAATATTAGAATCTATTTAAAAATATCTTTCTAACGAATCCGAAAAATCGAAATTTCATAGCGGGAATCAAAAGTTATGGCTAGTTGAAATTTCAGAATAGTCGCTGTAGAATTTCTATATATTTTTAATATTAAAAATAGATATTTCGCAAACTTCCTCGGTTTTCGATGAAACCACTTTTGTTGGATTCGAAAGGTCAAATTATGGCTAAGTTTAATTTTTCATAATTTTTAGAATTAATTTGTGACCGTGGCTAAAATATTTCAGTTTGGTCAACTTCGGTCAATTTTAATCGACTGAAAAATAGCCATTTTTCAAATAGTCTCAGAATTCAACAAAATTAATTTTGTTAGGATCGTATCATCAAAACAAAGCCAGAAATAATTTTTTGGATTTTTCTGAGTTTGTATGTGGCCCCGATAAAATTAAAAAGTACGTTCGTATTTAATATTAAAGATTTATTTTAAAAATAATAGAAACATGCTGTAAACTTCAGAATTAGACTTCGGCACTAGTGCCATTGCATTCAGAAGACGTCAAAACCTATTGTTCGACAGTCGTTGGGCTCCGTTTGGAGATCGGATGGAAAAACCCTAATTTTGGATTTAATTAAAATAAAAAGAAAAAGAAAATATGCTCCTATACACGTATAAATACGCACGCTACAGTACTCCGTCTTCTTCCTTCTCATTTCACGCCGCCGAACCCATGGACCTTCAAAACTTCAAGCTTCGATTCCTCCTTCATTTCTCAACTAAATCCTTCGCCGTAGTCCAACTTTTCGAAGAGATTTTCGTGCTCTTCGATCCTACACCAAAATCGGATCCTCTCGTACCCTGTAGCCACCGCCCCACCCTCCTAAAACCGCCGTCGTCGCACTTCCCCAGACCCTCCACGCGCCGCCGCAACCCCCCATCTTCCCGGCGTTCGTTCCCCTCTCCGAGCTCTCCAATCTCCAACAAACCTCACCTAAAACCATTGATCCTATCTCGAGTTATTTTGATTCAAAGTTCTGAACCAATATCTGAAAATAAAGGTATACACATTTCAGATTTTGCGACGCTTTTATTTGTTACAGCAGCAGTTGTGAAAAGTAATTGTTAATTAAAAATTGATAAATATTTCATACGATCTCCGAATCCAAAAATTTCAGATCCGTGTGAATCGTGACAGCAAATACTTCAACTTAGAACTGATTGGAACAAATTTCTGGACCTTTTTGAATTCTAGATCTGACTGAAAAGCAAGGTGAGATTCTATGTTAAATAATTAAATCAATTTAATTATATTCTCTAGTTACTTAAATATGTTGAATTGTTCATGAAATAGATCTACGATGTGATAAAATTCTGATTGATCGATTTGTTATTATGTGTTGTATGAGTTTAGATCTGATAGTCAAAACTTTAGATCTGCGTATGGTAGAAAATTTGAACCAATTATTTGTTTAAATATTTGGTTGTATCATGTTTGTGGTTATTCTGTGAATCATGGGAAAATAATTATATACATCACCCTGTTGTATTTGGTTGGACTAGATCTTGTTATTCTAATAAAATATTGTTATGTGGTTGTTAAATTGAAATATAATGTTATGGTAAAGATTGGGTTTTTTATTAAAATTAAAAAGACTGTTGTAATACATATAAGTGAATATGCATTTGTCATATTATTTTTAGTCCCACATTTTGGGTGTAAGGCTAACATCAACTCCAAAGCCAATATATAAGGGAGCCAATGTAATAGAATTAGGTACACTAAATCAAGAGAAATAAAAAGTTCTCTCCGTTATCTCTTATGTTCTTTCTAATGTCTTCTCTTTTATGATCTATTCTATCTTATTTTATAACACGTTATCAGCACGAGATTCTTTTATTGTTATTTGTTGAGATCTTCTAGATCTACATCTATGAATTTGTCATGTAAGTAATTTTTATCAGAGAATATTTAATCTATGGATCCATATTTTTTTTTGTAGATCTATATTATGTTCCAGTGGATCTAACTTTTTAGATCTAATTATTTTTAGCTTAGTGGTTTTTAGATATCCAACTATTCATATTTGATCTGGTATTATTGTATACCAAATATATTTTTAGGAAGATCCATTCATATTCTTTTTATAATATTATATATGGATCTTTTACCCCGTACGCTATACATAAATAATCTTCATTTGCTACTTTATCTCTTCAATAACAGAGAAGCCATTGGTAATAGGTATGCATATATGTAAACTGCAGGCTGCTTCTTATTTAATCTAATGCTTGCTGTACAACTTCAACTTTGTAATAATAGACTACCTGTTCTCATTTTTTTAATACTTCATCTCGCAAGATGAGATGCTTTAAATATTTAGAATTACATTTCCATGTATGGCTTACTTTTATATGCTTTTTCATCTTTCAATATAAGCAAGCTGCTTGTTAGCCAACATATGTATTACTATGGCCATTATTTTTGTTATATGGTGTATGGCTCCTTGACGGTTTGTATTGTTTCATTATTGTAATTAGTTCATTGTAAATGTATAGAGAAAGACTTGCAGATTTGGATTATTATTTTTTTATGATTTTGTGCCGTAATATATTCAATTTAATTATAGAACATGTATACTGATATGTGAATTTTGTTTAATTAAGCATCTGCAATTTTTTTTTGTGTAGTTCACAAAAATGTCGAAAACTGAGATTCATTTACAATCTCAATGCTTAGAGGATACCATTAAAAATGGTAATACTATGTCCCAACAGGACAAAGCAAAGGCTCTGATATTTTTTTAAGATGCCACATCCGCGATGATCTAAATATTTAACTGAAAAAGATCCTATCCACTTATGGAACTCCCTGAAGGAGCATTATGACCACCAAAAGACGGTCATACTACCAAACACAAGGCAAGAGTGGTTGAACCTGAAGTTCACATGAAAATGACCTGAAGTTCATATGACCTAAAGTTCATATACAAATCCTTTCAAATGAGGGACCTGAAGTTCCGAGGAACCTGAAGTTCATATTCAATTGAGAAACATGAAATAAAACATAAAAGCCTATAATTGCATTTAATATTTGCTTATAGAAAATGACCAATAATAGGAAAGAATTTGAAAAATCAATGAAAGAAAAAGTTTTAACAAGAGGAAAAAGCATTATATTCCAACTTTATGCTACAAATAATTTCTTGAAGAAACTTATTATTAGAAGAGATCATTACATTTATAATCAATACTATTTTCTTAAAGAAAAATAGTAAAATGACTCTCATATGTGAAAAAAGGGGCACTTTCTAGAAAAGTTGCTTCAATTTAAAAATATAAAATAACATTATATGAATTATGATAAAACTTGAAGTTTTATTATAGTCATATTATATTTCTAGAAGAAATAATTTATTGTTTCTTAGGAAAACTTTTATAAAGAAAATATGCATCATGAAGATCATATTAAGTTAAGTTCTAAATACGGATCTAAATTTTGCACACCGGAAGTGAATGCAAAAGTAATTTTTGTTATAAAATGGAAAACTTAGAACCTGCAGTTTCTATGATGGTAATAATTAGCCAGAAGCTAACTATGTGATTTTTTTGTTTCATTTCCTTTCAGCATATATTAGTTTGAAACTTTTGTTTATTTTCCTTTCTTTTTAGTTTGTGCTTATGGAATTACAGAAGTAATATGTAATGTTAGACATGATAAGTAGTTTATTCCCATGGACATTTATCTGTATTTATAAGTTATTTCAGTTATCAACTAGCTGTATTGCTTTTAATTCTTAAGGTATGGATCGACAGTGTTTAAGTGATGATATATGTCTAGTTGATTGTGGAACTACTCATACGATATTGAAAAACCAGAAGTTTTTCTCTGAATTACCTGAAAATGTTTCATATAAATTTCAACTATAGTTGGTTCAGCGAATATAGTTGAAGGTTCCAGAAGAGCCCATATAGTGTTACCAAATGGTACACATATATTCATTCAAAATGCACTATATTCAAGCAATTCTAAAATAAATCTGCTTGGCATCAAATATATAAGAATGAATGGATATCATAAATGAAAACAACAAAGAATATCTTTATGTTATTTCTAAAATTGAAAGCCAGAAGCTTATTTTAGAAAAATTTGGTACAATTTCAACTAGATTATACTTTACCAAAATTGGCATAGTTGAATCTCATTTTATAAACATGAGCTAGAAGCTCACAGATACAAAGAAATTGATTCTTTGGCATGATCGTTTAGGTCATTCCGGATCAACTATGATCGTTTACATAAATAAAAAATATGTTCCCTGAAGGAATATCATACAATCCAGAAGTAGTGATTTCTTTTCTTGAATCTTATTTTTATTTATTGCATCTAATTTCGTTATTGCATTTAAAGTTTGACATGTATTTTTGTATATTGATATGATATTTCAATAGTTTGTATGGAGGAGATAAATTCATCCTAGAAGCGGTGATAACAAAATATCTTTAGAGGATATTTGTATATTTGGAAATGATAAGATATCTCTAGAAGAGATCCGTTTATATGAAAATAATAAAATATTTCCAGAAGAGATTTCTACAATTAAAAAGCGATATTAAAACTCCATCAACTTAACAACTTGAAGTTGTTCATATATTTATTTGGACCAGAAGTTCGATATGTTTTCAAACCAGAAGTTTTGAACATTATCATACGATCCTGAAGAATTTGTAATGACAATGATCAATACATTGAAATCAATAGTTTAATCTTTGTAATAATTTATTCTAAAATCACTAACTCAAATGAGAAAGACTATGAAAATTTATAATACGTGGACGCACGTATTTATATATTCATATCTGTAAATATTTAACTAACAACCTGAAGTTTATTATAAGCATATTTTATAGATTATGCATAAATATTATTTAGTGATTTAAATTGCAGTCAACATGAATGTTGAATGACCTGAAGTCATATGTGTATTCAAATAACCTATATAATAAGAAAATTCCTCCAATATTGCTAGATCAATGAAAGAGAATAAGTAATAAAAAAATGATGAATGCATCTTATCGACTAATTAAAGGGTTATCCTCCAACAACGGATATACATATAAAATACTTGCCAGCAGCAATGTGATAATGGATCAAAATGAGAATCCCATGATGATTATTTAGTGTGACAAATTTTGTCAACATTGAGGGGGAGGATAAAGGGATACAATTTCATTTTGAGTATCAGTATAATTGACACACGAATAAATTATAAATAATATCCCTTGTAGACTTGCATTAATATATATTTGAATCCCTGAAGGATCAAAATGCATAAACCACATTTTAAGATTGGTTTAAAAGTCGGTTCGAGACACTTTTGAAGTAAGTAATAAAGATGCCAGATGAAGGAGGTGAGTGTTCTTAAAGAAACACCTAAGGAATCTCTTGAAGAGATCCATGACATAATTATCAAATAACCCCAGAAGTGGTTTAGGTACCTAAAATACATAAATAAAGAGATCTCAGTAAATTATATCTAGAACTGACAATATATAATCATCGATGATAAATTTATAAAAAGTAAAGCGCTTATGTCAAATCATGATTGGCCATCATGAATCCTTCTTTAATTGAGAAATGTGGACCTGTAGTCCACAAAGTAGTGAATAAACCTCGAAGGTATGAATATTTGTTAAATCATACTAAATGATGAAAGAATATTAGTTCCTGAAGAACATAAACTACTTTGTTGGTTATATAGAATATAAAGAACAAAGAAAGTTGATTGCAACATTCTTTTAAGTATTGTTATAATGAAAATCATGATATAATTCATGATGAGTAGATTATTTCCCGCTTTTAAGTATTGTTGTAATGAAACATTTAATATACTTTTGAGTATAGTTGCGATATGTAAAATTCATTGAAATGTACAGGTTCCTGAAGAACATAAATAACTTTAGTGATTATAAAGAATGCAAAGAACATAGAATATAGATTACAACATGCTTCTAAGTATTGTTGTAATGAAAATCTTGATATAATTCAAGATGAGTAGATTACTTCCTGCTTATAAATATTGCTATAATGAAACTATTATTGTTCATTACAAATGTATTGCAGTGTGCAAAACTGATTAAAGCACAAAATTGTAAACACTCGAAGTGTATAGCAAGAAAGCGCAAACAAAAGGTGTTTTAAACAATAAAACATGCCTGAAGCATGAAAATGCACACAAAAGTCTTTTAAGAAAAGTTCATTAAGAATTTTCTTGTGATGTTGCACTCTTTTTCCTTCACTTTGGTTTTTTTCCATAGGGTTTTCCATTGTGAAGGTTTTAATGAGGCAAATGTTAATAAATGATGAACGTCGTAAGTACGAAGAGTAAAGATTATTATCTCTTGAGTTTATTTTCTGTACAAGATTTGTTTAAGTAATATTATCAATGAGATATATATTTATGGATCCAGAAGTATTTACAACGAAATTGAGATATCAAAAAGTATGCACTCTTTTTCTTTAACTAACATTTTTTCCACTGGGTTTTTCTTTGTAGAGTTCTAATGAGATATTATATTGATCCAGAAGTATCATCCTCAAAGTAATATTGAAAGTTGTAACGAGACATTATCTTGATCTAGAAGAATCAAGCACCACATCAAGGAATAACATCTCAAATATGATATTTAAGTTAATCTGTATTTTTATCCTTAACTAAGGTTTTTCCCACTGGGTTTTCCTTTGTAAGGTTTTTACTAAAGAATTATATTGATCTAGAAGTATCATTCTACATTTAATGTAGTAAATTATTGAAAAAATGTTTTTGTATTCTTTTTCCTTCACTAAGATTTTTCCCATAGGGTTTTTCTTAGTAAGGTTTTGAAGATGCATTACATCGATCCTGAAGTATCAAACTCTTATAAGAAATATCATTTTAATATGACAATATCTATGAGGGGGAGCAATAATTTTTCAAGGGGGATAATTTCAAGCTACTATAAGAGCATTCAAGAATTTGAAGACACATATTCAAGGAGGAGTGTTAAAGTTACCTTTCTGATCCACATAAAGCAAAATCATAAACTGGATATGTGTTTACAAACAACAATGCAGCTATTTCATGAAGATCTACAAAACAAACATTGGAAGTAACATCATCCAATCATTCTGAAATTCTAGCACTACATGAAGCGAGTCGAGAATGTGTTTGGTTAAGGTCATTAATTGAACATATTCGAAGCACATGTCAACTTCCCTCAACTACAGAAAGATCAACTATTATTTATGAGGACAATGCAGCATGCGTAGCTCAGATTCAAGCAGGATATATCAAGGGTGATAGGACAAAACATACTTCTCCTAAATTCTTTTTCACACATGAGCTTCAAAATAGAAGTGAAGAAAATCCAATCTCAAGAAAATCCAGCAGATCTATTTACAAAGGCACTTCCAAAATCAACATTGCAGAAGATGATATATAAAATTGGTATGCGCCGCTTGCATCACCAAGCTATTTGAATAATGCATTACGAATCAGGGGGAGCATATATTATGCTGTAATGCACTCTTTTCCTTCACTAATATTTTTCCCACTGGGTTTTTATTAGTAAGGTTTTTAATGAGGCATTATTTTGATCCAGAAGTATCAACCCTCATTGGAACATTGTCAATATGTTATCTGAAGATGAAATAAAAATTGTACTCTTTTCTTTGTATATGATTTTTCCCATAGGGTTTTTCATAAAATGGTTTTTAATGAGGCAGTTAATCTTATCATCTTTACATACGCATATTCAAGGGGGAGTGTTGTAATACATATAAGTGAATATGCATTTGTCATATTATTTTTATTCCCACATTTTGGGTGTATGGCTAACATCAGCTCCAAAGCCAATATATAAGGGAGCCAATGTAATAGAATTATGTACACTGAATCAAGAGAAATAAAAAGTTCTCTCCCTTATCTCTTATGTTCTTTCTAATGTCTTCTCTTTTACGATCTGTTCTATTTTATTTTATAACAAAGACGATATTTTTACATTGTAATAAAAAGACGATATTTTTACATTGTAAATAAAAAGACGATATTTTTACATTGTAAATAAAAAAGAAGATATTTTTACATTGTAAATAAAAAGACGATATTTTTACATTCTAAAGAAAAAGGTGATAATTTTACATTGTGAATAAAAAGATGATATTTTTGCAATGTAAATTAAAAGTTGAGATTTTTGCACTGTAAATAAAATTACATTTTTTTTATTTTTGTAATTAAAGAGTAGGATTTACATTATAAATTAAAAGTACATTTTATATTTAATTAAAGAATAAGAATTTGCATTGTAAATAAAATTACAGTTTTAAACGGAAGTAAAGAATAAGACTTTACCATTGCAATTAAAATTACATTTTCAACATAATTCATAAGGATAAGAATTCACTGTTTATGAAATTACATTTTTAATGTAATTAAAAAGAGAAATTGGACAATGTAGACAAAATTACATTTTCAATGTGATTCATAAGGATAGAATTTTTCACCGTTAATGTAATTACATTTTTCATGTAATTAAAAAGTATGATTTTATATTGTAAATTAAAAAGTACATTTTTGTTATGTAAATAAAGATGAGAATTTACATTGCAAATTAAAAGTACATTTTTGTTATGTAAATAAAGATGAGAATTTACATTGCAAATTAAAAAAGGACATTTTTGTTATGTAAATAAAGATGAGAATTTACATTGTAAATCAAAAATGGCCATTTTCCAGTCGATTAAAATCAACTGAAACTGGTCAAACACGTTTTCCTTTGCCACGCTCACATATTGATTCGAAAAATTATGAAATTTGGAATCTAGCAATAATTTGACATCACAGATCCAACAAAAGTGGTTTCGTCGAAATCCGAGGTAGTTTGCAAAATTCCCATTTTTAAGGGCCTGAATTCCATAGCGACTATTCAGAATTTTCAACTGGACGTATCTTTTGATTCCCGCTATGAAATTTCAATTTTTCGGATTCGTTGGAAAGATATTATCAATTAGATTCCAATATTTTTGGTTTCACTAAAATCCGGTTTATTTTGCACCCGGTATGTTCAATTGAAGTTAGAAATCGAATTATCGAACTACCCCGCCATTTTCAATTCCTTTTATAATTTAAAATAAACATTTATATTCTAACGACGACGTATATAAATATACGTTCGAATTATATTCAAAATAAATTTCTCCTCGATATTATTTAAAATAATTCATTTTAAATGTTCAAAATTCGCTAAAATTGCCAAAATAAAAATTTTAAACTGGCCCAGATTTTTGGGTTATTACAATCTCCCCCACTTAAAACTTTTCGTCCCCGAAAAGGAATGAAGTCGAAGGTTGTTTACTAATCAACTCAACTTTCATTATTTTGATTACGGCTTAAGTTCTTCAACTTTTCAGTTTCTAAAAACTTTTCAAAATTTTCAAAAATTTGGCTAACACCCTAAATTTTCGAAAAATTTCGCCATAACCTCCCCTGCACCGGGAGCACGGGAAAATCCCGAAATTTCCATACAGGCCTTTTGATCTCAAAAAGAAAAAGAAAAAGCCAATCGGATCATAAAATCATCATCACCCAAACAAAACAGTAAGTTATAGTAAACATGTACCTATTTGTCGGGCAAACAATTTTATTTCTCTGCTCTAGCCTCCTTGCTATGACCTGTTCAATGTAAGTACATGTATATGCATGCAAATGCGACCAATTTTCAATACAATTCAATATTCGGTTCAATTAGGCTAAATATTTCAAAATTATCAAACAAATAAACAAACAACACAAACATCAATCAATTAGTGGATTAGAGTTTCAAATTCATAATTTTGATATATATAAAGAAAATCATTTTTTGATGCCAAATCACAACAATAAATCTATCTATATAAGTTTTGGTTCTCACACCAGTCTAATGGAAATATATAGAAGTCACTCATTCGAAACACGAACATAAATTCTGATGATGTAGCTACAATCATCAGAATCATCTCCGGGCGACTATAGCATGATTCTATATCTATCCAGTATATTAAAACTTCGAATATACGTTCATGACGCGTATACGCGAAATCTTTATATACTCGATTGTCCATATTCAAAATAAATAAATATTCATATACGTATAAAACGATTTAAATTTCAAAACAATATTGTTTTCATTTGAAAAATATACTCTTCACACTCGTTCTAGGATACTACTGATCCTATCTCTAACGAGTCATTTTAATTGGATATTACTAATCCAATATCTGATGAATTCTTTCGTATGGTTCTAATGTGTCTTGTTCTCGAGCTCTATAAACCAAAGCTCTGATACCAAATGTAACGAAAAGGAATTTCGCTCGATCCGAATCAGTCGCTAAACCGACCCAGACCATTCGAAACGCCTGATTGTTTCGAGAACACGACAAAACAGAACGCATACGGAAGAACATTTCATTGTTTATTACAACAATTCCATCAGAATATAAGAATATACAGAGTATAAATGAATATAACACAGAAATATTAGAGATTTAAATTACATTAAAATACATCGCAGCGGAAAATAATACAATGCACAACTAGAAGAGATATACGGATACAAAGCTTTCCGGATATCATTCCAGCTGTAAACCAGGATCCTGTGAATATAAATCTGCAAAACCAAAACTACTAGCTGCCCGTGTCAAAATAAGGGCACCCAGAGTTTAGGTTAAAACAATAAACTCCAGGTCAGTCGTGGGACTGGTGTGAGAACTAAAACAGTTATTTAAAACTTTACTTTAAATCAGATATATCAAGGGACCACGCCGTATAACACGGAACGGGTTTCCTCCCAAGAATACCAGTGCATATAACAAAACAGCGCAATGCTTTTTGAAAAAATGAAGCTATTATAAGACCCAGGTCCTATCACACAATGCAACGCAAGCCGGGGGATAGGGTTTTCCCTTATAATAGCCAAATATGCTTAGTACATTTAAAACAAATCATTTGATACTATTACAAGTGAATTGTGTATAAAACAATTTCAAATCATAAGTATCAATCATAGACGGCATGGGTACCATATATCATGTCGCCATACTAGTTCTACAATTAAAACCGCAAAATCACGTATTTGGAAATTGGACTTCCATCTATGAACCGAGGCAAAGGATAGTCCTCAACCGATTCGAGACGCTCTAGCCCGCCCCTCAGGACCCAGACTCAGGTGGGCCCTTGGATCCTCAGGGCCGGTCCACCGATGTGGATTAAAATGCCTGAACATGCGTTTCCCCGCCCTATGGGGCGTAAATGAGCCAACGAATGACTCCATCGGACCCGGATCGTCCGATCGAACCGAGGCGCCTCGCAACAGCAACAACCACATAAGTCAAACTCGTCAAGGCGTGTAAAACCACTGACGCCACTTCTAGCTAGAAAGAAACGCATGCCCTCCCTGACGTCCTCTCCCTTTTTGGTTCATACCGGGTGTGAAACTCGCGAAGTAAACGTTACACAAAGCTATGCCACAAAGGCCGTGCTTTGATCATCAACCAAAAGACTTTGCTTTTCAACAGAAGCCTTGATCATTTGCCACTTAGGCATGCCACACAGGCAATTTATTCTATGCGTTTGATATCCATCAGTATATAACCCCTGAGCTCGTACGTCTCAGAGAAGGGCGTTAAGCAAGAGAATAAATTCTCCGTCGCCAAGCAGATATATATTTAATAGAAATCAATCACACAGACTAAAATCCAATGTCAGGCACACAGTCCATTTACAAGTCCGTTCTGGGTCTGAACGAAACTGGAGGCACCTAGTACCCCGCATATCCATCGATCTCCAAGTACGTCTGGACGATCACCAACCGTTTCCATCTTCTTAGGTGTACATCCCAATCAAGATCATCAGTAATCACCCAAACGACGTGAAGACCTCCGGTCTTCGACCACCGTCTTCATCTTCGACACCACGTCGAATCAGTTATTCAGAATGAGATAAACCCGGTCTTTCTGAACAACTCGCGTATATATATAATAATCACGTGTTACACAAACACAACATACGCCTCTTTCCAATTCAGAATATTCTTTTATTTTGGGAAAGGTTCCCAATAATTTTATCAAAGATAAATTCTTTAAATTTACTCTTTAATCTCCTTTGAATATCAATTCAAACTAGTCAGGATTAGCGAACCACACTGAAGTAATCATTTATTTTAATTTCCTAATCCCAACCTATTCATCCCATGAAGTAAAACTGGTCATACTTCATATCTAACACCACGGTGTTATCGGTAAATTCAATTACCATTTCACGTTCAAATCTAATTAAAGATTTAACTATCGCCTGGAGTAAAACTGGTGATACTCAATTCTCGATCTTATCAATCTAATTAAAGATTCATTAAAACTCCACTTAGTTTTAATCTTTGACTGGGTTAAAGAATCAGTGTCATTTAAAACACGGTTCAAGATAAACCCAAAATCACATTCCATTAATTATCGGGTAAAAGAACAAGTGTTATTTAGAACACTTTTCACGATAAACCCAAAAATCAATATAAATTCAATTAAATATTATTTAATTGGTACATTTCATTAAATCTAATTAAAAAGATTTAATCTTTTCTCAACTGGGCTTAAGAATGGTGTTAATGAAGACACCATTCACGACAAACCCAAATCACATTTGATATTAAATACAAGGCTCTGAATAGAAAATATATCGGCTTATATTCAATATCAAATTCTACGACCAACAGATATCGTATTGGAAATAACGATATATATCTATATCTTTCAAATTCCCATAACAATATATGTATCATCGCGAAATCCAACATCGAAATATTCCGAAGACAATTTCGATTCAAATCCATTCCAATATAATCATTGGAAATTCTGGTTATTTTCAAAACCACTTCGAATCCAATTTATTTATTTAAAAATAAATAGAATTATAATTCTAGTTCAAAACTAGTTCACTTCGATAAAAATCTATTTTTACCTTTTCAAATATGGAGTTTTTCATCCCAATTCTTCCCAAATCATTTCTTACGATTTTACACAAATTATTACTATTTTTAATAATTTTATCAAGGCCCGTACAGTCGATTTCCATCAACGGCCATCGAACTGCACTTACAGCTACCTTTTCCAAATTTGATTTGGACATAATTCCAATTCCAACCGTTAGATTTCAAATTTCTAATATTCGTTAGAAAGCTCTTTTCGATACGAACCCAACGGTTCCGGTTTTAGGAGAATCCGACGGTCGGATCTCCCGCAATATCCATTTGAAGCCAATGGTCGAAATTCACGAACTACCGCAGCGCGGTGCGTTCTATTCAGGCCATTATATTATATATAATATATATAATACATACTTCGTCGATTTCCATTTAATACGTAGTTTATAAATCGTTTTAAATTTGTTTTCAAAACGATTTCAACTTCTTTCTCAAATTCAAATCAAAATTGAATTTTCCTTATAAATTCGTTTTAAATTCATCTCAAATTGATTTCAATTCAAATCAAATTTTTTTCAATTTCAGTTCGTTTTCAATTCAATTCAGTTTAAATTTAATTCAAATTTCCATTCATTTCAATTTAATTCGAATTTCAATTCATTTCAATTCATTTCAATTTAATTCGAATTCATTTCTACTCAGTTTCAGTTCGAACTTCAATTCTTTTCAAAATATCAGATTTTGAAATCACTTTCGATATTCATTATAAAATGAATAAAATCGATATAAATATCGTTCACGTCAAAATGGCGTCAATCTAATCAACACGGCTTCATATGTTTCTATTTTCAAATATTCTATTTCGAATATTTCTATTTCAAATATTTCTATTCAAATATTTCTTTTTCAAAACTGGAATGAAGCCCAATCAATTACCATATAATGTTAATTATATGGATTTTCTACAACACATGTATATATCAACAACGATGAATAATCAACCATCATCCAAAGTGCATTCTACACTGTATAAGCATCAAATATAAATATTCACCGCTTATAACAGTCTGTCAATCAATCAATCGACATACAACTAACTATTGGGATTAGTGTATGTCATATATCATCCCAATACCCGTGTGGGGTTTCAAACAATCAAACATAGATTTTATTTGTGTAGTTGGGCTATGTGTAAAATTTATCGTCCCAATCAATATCAGTCAAATGTGTGTATATAAACAAATCGTCCGATCTATTTATTTTTATTTCATTTTATATACATGTTAAAAATTCTATTTTTAACTATAAAATATTTTCCACTATAAAATATTTTATTCCATTCCACATCACATCACACAATCAACTACACATCAAAATCAAACAAACAAGCATACAAGCCGTCCATGGTCTGTGGACGACGGGTGTCGGGTGCTACTAAACACCGTCTGCATCCTAGTATATATTTATAACTAGAAAAACAAAATTAAAAGGTGAGAAGTTCTCACAGAATTGCTAATCCAATGCCACGACTCTTCTTAGGTAGAAATCTTCGTCGTTCTCGCCCTTTTGTCAATTTTCACTGCCCGTATTCTCTACATATATAAAAATCACATTTTTACTTCGCTATTCAATATATAAAAATCGAATTTTTACTTCGCTATTCAATATATAAAAATCGAATTTTTACTTCGCTATTCAATATATAAAAATCGAATTTTTACTTCGCTATTCAATATATAAAAATGGATTTTTTACTTCGCTATTTAATATATAAAAATCGAATTTTTTACTTCGCTATTCAATATATAAAAATCGAATTTTTACATCGCTATTCAATATATAAAAATCGAATTTTTACTTCGTTATTCAATATATAAAAATCGAATTTTTACTTCGTTATTCAATATATAAAAATCGAATTTTTACTTTGCTATTCAATATATAAAAATCGAATTTTTACTTCGCAATTCAATATATAAAAATTGAATTTTTACTTTGCTATTCAATATATAAAAATCGAATTTTTACTTCGTTATTCAATATATAAAAATCGAATTTTTTACTTCGTTATTCAATATATAAAAATCTAATTTTTACTTTGTTATTCAATATATAAAAATCGAATTTTTACTTTGCTATTCAATATATAAAAATCGAATTTTTATACTACTACTATATAGATAAAAATTCTATTTTTACATGGTGTTCATATAATAAAGATTATATTTTTATATCGCCACTCATGTAAAAATCACATCTTTGTTCCTACTACATAATAAAGATCGAATTTTTAATACTTCTATAATATAAAAATTATAACTTTACTATTTATTAACCACTTTCTTATACCAACGGTATTTAAATTTAAAACTGAAAATAAAATCAACAGTAAAATAAATAAGCAAAAGTATAAAGGGACTCACGGTTTAAAGTGGGAACGGGGGAGAATGGAGAAGCTGGAGTGCTGCAGGAGGGGGGGTCGGAGCGCCGTCATCGGTGGCATGGGGGAAGGGTGGGTGGTGGGCGACGGGATGCATAAGGGGGGGTCGGGTGGCGATCGGTTTTCTCGTAGAGGGAGGGGGTGCGAGGCTGGAGGAGGAGGAGGAGAAGCGGTGAGAGGAGGAGGGTGCGGTGGGGGAACCGCGCCACGGCGGCGGCGGTCGGCAGCGCAGCAGCAGCCGCTGCTCTTTTTTTTTTTTTTGGATCGGGTTTGGGGAAATTGGTGGGGGGGGGGGGGGGCTTTGACTGATGTAAAGGAGAAGGGGGGGTTTTATTTAATTTATATATTTATAGTTAATTATTCTATTTCAAAAAGCGACTTTTTCATTTGACCTCTAAACGAGGCCCACCGCCTGTCGTCCATAGCTAATTACCCCGATTACGAACACAATGGGATATGCATCGCAGGCTGATTCGACTGTTTCGATCAGTTTTCGTCAAAATCAAAATATAACTCTATATATTGAATTTGAACGCGCATTTCAATTTACTGGGGTCACATACTAACTAGAAAAATTCCCAAAAAATATTTTCTAGCTTCATATTGACGATACGGTCCTAACAAAACTAGTTTCGTCGAATTCTGAGACCGTTGGAAAAATGGCCATTTTCCAGTCGATTAAAATCAACTGAAACTGGTCTAACGCGTTTTCCTTTACCACGCTTACATATTGATTCGAACAATTATGAAATTTGGAATCTAGCAATAATTTGACATCACGGATCTAACAAAAGTGGTTTCGTCGAAATCCGAGGTCGTTTGCAAAATTCCCATTTTTAAGGGCCTGAATTCCATAGCGACTATTCAGAATTTTCAACTGGACGTATCTTTTGATTACCGCTATGAAATTTCAATCTTTCGGATTCGTTGGAAAGATATTATCAATTAGATTCCAATATTTTTGGTTTCACTAAAATCCGGTTTATTTTGCACCAGGTATGTTCAATTGAAGTTAGAAATCGAATTATCGAACTACCGCGCCATTTTCAATTCCTTTTATAATTTAAAATAAACATTTATATACTAACGACGACGTATATAAATATACGTTCGAATTATATTCAAAATAAATTTCTCCTCGATATTATTTAAAATAATTCAATTTAAATGTTCAAAATTCGCTAAAATTGCCAAAATAAAAATTTTAAACTGGCCCAGATTTTTGGGTTATTACAATCTCCCCCACTTAAAACTTTTCGTCCTCGGAAAGGAACGAAGTCGAAGGTTGTTTACTAATCAACTCAACTTTCATTATTTTGATTACGGCTTAAGTTCTTCAACTTTTCAGTTTCTAAAAACTTTTCAAATTTTTCAAAAATTTGGCTAACACCCTAAATTTTTGAAAAATTTCGCCATAACCTCCCCTGCACCGAGAGCACGGGAAAATCCAGAAATTGCCATACAGGCCTTTTGATCTCAAAAAGAAAAAGAAAAAGCCAATCGGCTCATAAAATCATCATCACCCAAACAAAACAGTAAGTTATAGTAAACATGTACCTATTTGTCATGCAAACAATTTTATTTCTCTGCTCTAGCCTCCTTGCTATGACCTGTTCAATGTAAGTACATGTATATGCATGCAAATGCGACCAATTTTCAATACAATTCAATATTCGGTTCAATTAGGCTAAATATTTCAAAATTATCAAACAAATAAACGAACAACACAAACATCAATCAATTAGTGGATTAGAGTTTCAAATTCAAAATTTTGATACGTATAAAGAAAATCATGTTTTTGATGCCAAATCACAACAATAAATCTATCTATATAAGTTTTGGTTCTCACACCAGTATAATGGAAATATATATAAGTCACACCTTCGAAACACGAACATAAATTCTGATGATGTAGCTACAATCATCAGAATCATCTCTAGGCGACTATAGCATGATTCTATATCTATCCAGTATATTAAAACTTCGAATATACGTTCATGACGCGTATACGCGAAATCTTTATATACTCGATTGTCCATATTCAAAATAAATAAATATTCATATACGTATAAAACGATTTAAATTTCAAAACAATATTGTTTTCATTTGAAAAATATACTCTTCACACTCGTTCTAGGTTACTACCGATCCTATCTCTAACGAGTCATTCTAATTGGATATTACTAATCCAATATCTGATGAATTCTTTCGTATGGTTCTAATGTGTCTTGTTCTCGAGCTCTGTAAACCAAATATCTGATACCAAATGTAACGAAAAGGAATTTCGCTCGATCCGAATCAGTCGCTAAACCGACCCAGACCGTTCGAAACGCCTGATTGTTTCGAGAACACGACAAAACAGAACGCAGACGGAAGAACATTTCATTGTTTATTACAACAATTCCATCAAAATATAAGAATATACAGAGTATAAATGAATATTACACAGAAATATCAGAGATTTAAATTACATTAAAATACATCGCAGCGGAAAATAATACAATGCACAACTAGAAGAGATATACGGATACAAAGCTTTCCGGATATCATTCCAGCTGTAAACCAGGATCCTGTGAATATAAATCTGCAAAACCAAAACTACTAGCTGTCCGTGTCAAAATAAGGGCACCCAGAGTTTAGGTTAAAACAATAAACTCCAGGTCAGTCGTGGGACTGGTGTGAGAACTAAAACAGTTATTTAAAACTTTACTTTAAATCAGATATATCAAGGGACCACGCCGAATAACACGGAACGGGTTTCCTCCCAAGAATACGAGTGCATATAACAAAACAGCGCAATTGTAACACCCCACACCCGCTATAGTCACTCACTAAGGGAATGCCATAGCATCGGTGGAGTATTTTTAGTGAGTATAGAACAGTAAAATTACAACAAGACAGATATAATGTAATACTTGAAAATTTAAAACATCATCTCATAGCAGCGGAAAGTAAAACATGTTTAGTTACATCATAAAACCATAACAAGAGTCAAGTACAAAATATCCATCCTGAATAAAATAAGTACATAATCCCACTACTCATAACAAATAGCCATAACAGAAAAGATAAGATAAGCTGAGCTCTACATCTACGGTCCAAGCTCCAAGAGATAGATAAAGCAAACTGATCAAAGCCCACTAGCACTAGGCCCAACCTGAGGACCTGAAGGAAAAAGATAAAAACAACGGGGGTCAGACATAAGCCTGAGTGAACCCTATCTCCTTAATAATACAATTATTAAAGTAATTAGGGTATGATATGAACTCGGTATGGTATCTTTGGGGATAATGACTACACTAAGTTGCCCACGAACACAGGACGAACTAAGATAACCGTAAAGACGCATCTACCCACCCAAGGATAATTACTAACTGCACCACACCAGTCACTCCTACTCAAAGGTTGATCCCACCCAAGGATATCAAAGATAGATATAACCAGTAGTTTCCTGTACCCTAGTTGACTACATAGGTGCCGTCTGCCCCTATCTCTACTAGGTGTACCCCACTACCCCAAGCGATCGGCTCCCTAACGTAGGTATCCGTGCTGGGCCCACAGTGGGGTGTATCATTCCCCAAAGTGGCAACCCAAAAGCAACACCGGTGCACGGGTTATACCTACACGATGCAACAACGTCTTACCTCCCAGTCCCAGGCCCACACACGCATATGAAACCCGATGGGCCTGCGTTGCCACCGCTAACCCCGTTTTGGCCACTTATAGACAAGCCCAGTATGCGTGTCCCGTCCTCGGCTTGGGCCGAGCTACAAAGATACATATGGGATACTGGTTGTAATGGGCCCTCCACAAGCTACCCACCAGAGTTTGTTATTAATCTAGTGTTCCCCACTTAACCCTTTAATCATGTTTAATTACATGTTTCACTTGGTTAAGTATTCTAATCGTATTTTCTATTGCCACCCAAGGCAACCCACTAGATTCCTCATGCCACCCAAGGCACCCACTTAACCCCTCATGTCCCACTACATGCTAATATGGTTAAGTGTTTCTTAATTAATTAAGACCGTGATTCCCCATAAAGACCTCCCACATTAGACTGGCTGTTATGACCGCCTGGTTAAGCCGGTAGGGTCCGGGCAGTCTTACGCCATAACAGAGTCTAACCTCGTGTCTTTACTTTAATCACGTATTTAATTTGTGCCTAAGACCTCTCACATTAGACTGGCTGTTATGACCGCCTGGTTAAGCCGGTAGGGTCCGGGCAGTCTTACGTCATAACAGAGCCTAACCTCGTGTCTTAGTCGATTAATTAAACCTAATTAATCACCCCCATATTAATTATCCCTAATTAATATCAATTTATTCATAACATGGGTAGACCTAACTCAATAGGTAAATTCCCATGGGGTAGACCTAACTCAATAGGTAAATTCCCACTTATGTTAATTAATTTTTTATGGTATGCTTAATCATACCCATTTCAACATACTTTTAATTAACATATTAATTAACCCCATCGTTCCCCACGTAAATCGTCATTATGACATAACATAATAAAGGGAAGATTTACCACACATAACATGGGTTTAGCATATAACTTTATCATGGGTTAAGAGGATGTCAACTTGCATATATGAGCATGTATTAACCCAACTATATTCAACCCAAACTTGCATATTATCAAACATGTGTCTTACATAACATGTTGCATATGAACTTACATATCATCAAACATGTGATTTGCATAACATGTTGCATATGAACTTACATATCATCATACATGTGATTTGCATAACATGTAGAACTTGCATTTTAGCATATACTTAACTTGCATAAGCACTCACATACTTGCATAAGCATTCATATACTTGCATAAGCTTGCATATCATGTTAAACTTGCATTTCAACATATACATAACTTGCATAAACATTCACATACTTGCATAGGCTTGCATATTATGTTAAACTTGCATTTCAACATATACATAACTTGCATAAACATTCACATACTTGCATAGGCTTGCATATTATGTTAAACTTGCATTTCAACATATACATAACTTGCATAAACATTCACATACTTGCATAGGCTTGCATATTATGTTAAACTTGCATTTCAACATATACATAACTTGCATAAACATTCACATACTTGCATAGGCTTGCATATTATGTTAAACTTGCATTTCAACATATACATAACTTGCATAAACATTCATATACTTGCATAAGATGTTAAACATGCATATAAGCATATACATGACTTGCATAAGTACTCACATACTTGCATAACATGTTTGCATAATGGATCCACATTCACTTAGTGTTTTGCATCATAAACATCATGAAACAACTTGCATAAAAATATCATGATTACATATTATGAAACTTGCATGACATAAGGCATATAACTTGCAAAACACATAATATTCACTACATCAAGCTTGCATAAATATATGGATCCACAAACATAGCCATACTTTATCACATCTTATCATAATCAATTCAATAATTGATTATTAAGGGGATAGAAGCTCACCAAAACAAGATTAGCAAGTTAAATGAAGCAAATCCCAATGATTAAGTAGAAGAAGATGTAGATTAGCTTGCAAACCCTCTTAGGATTTTTAGTGGAGGCTCTCCAATTTTCTAAGTGGTGGCATAATGGCCTTAGATCTATTTTTGGTAAGGATAAGGGGGGTATTAGGGTGTATATATAGATTAGTTAGATGTTTTAGGACCATAGGATATACCCTAGAACCAATCCTAGCCTTTAAAGCATGTCTTGGGGAAGAAGTCAGGTGTAGGAACCATTTAGGGCCCAAAAAAAACAGCCCAAAACTCATCCCGGGCCTCAAAACATGAGCAGTTTTCGTTTTTGATTTTTCGTGAAACTTTGACGGGCCATAACTTGGTCATACGGACTCCGATTTACGAAAACTCGGACTCTATTTCGCGTATTTTTCCGAGACGAACGCAATGGCACAGCCCGTTTCCCCTGATTCAGAATATTAAATTTAATTCTGCTCTGATTTATGTTATAACAAGTTATTTAACATACGGGGTGTTACATTCTCCCCTACTTAAAGGATTTCGTCCCCGAAATCTCTAAGTCAAGAAGAACGTATCCTACCAACCAAACAACCATCTACTCAACCATCAAACACTGGCATCCATTGTCCTTAAAGTTTCTAATGTTGTATGAACATATGCAAAAAGTGTGTGTATATGTTCCCTATCTAATGCAAAATCAGGCGGTCTACTGATTCAGTTGACCTCCTTAATGCAAACCATGATAGTGCCATGCATCCAATATGTATGCGAAAGAACCCTATCGACACATACTATTTCTACATGCGTGCACAATCATTCACCGAATAAATGCATCATCCATATGATAGCACAACCATCATACATCCATTAATATAGCTACCTACACACATTTATATGCAATATGCAATATGAAGTGATTGAGCCGATCTAGTGCCTAAAGTGTGTGTATATGCATCCACGAGCAACCACTAGCAAACACTTGCATCCACTTGCATCCATCAATCATAACATGTCTCAAACACATGTTTCAACCATAGGTTTACCCTATCTAAAAGGTCAAAGGTGCTAACGAGAGGACATACTAAGGACAAGATAAGTACAAGATAGGCAATAAAGGAGAAGTTAAAGAACATACTCTCGAAAAGAAAAGGGTACAAAGAACGCATCTTCGCTTCCGTCTCCCAAGTAGCATTGCTCTCGTCATCTCCCCATTGCACTTTGACTAGCTGAACCTCTCTGTTTCTCAACTTCTTAATCTCTGACCCAAGGATGCGAGTAGGAGCTCGTCGAATCGTCGCATCACGCTCTACTTCCACTTCTCTAAGCAAGCTCGGCTCTACCACCTCTGCGGTCTCATGTAGGCACTTCCTCAAATGTGACGCATGGAAAACATCATGTATACCACTAAGTCTGTCTGGCAACTCCACCCTATATGCCATCCGTCCAATTCTTTCCTTGACAGGAAACGGTCCTACAAACCTCGGTGCTAACTTCCCAGCGGATCCAAAGCGAACAACATTCCGTAATGGAGACACTTTGACAAAAACCATGTCCCCAACTTCAAACTCAAGATCAGTCCTCCTCTTATCTGCATAAGATTTCTGTCTGTCTTGCGCTGCTTTCATCCTTCTTCGAATCAAATCAACCTTCTCTGAAGTCTCTCTAACCATATCGGGCCCTAGCAAGATCTTATCCGTAGATTCCCACCAACATGTAGGTGATCGACAAGGCCTTCCATAAAGAGCTTCAAAAGGTGCCATGCCAATACTAGACTGGAAGCTGTTGTTATATGCAAACTCCACCAAAGGAAGATGCTCTTCCCATGTACCTCCAAAATCCAAGATACAAAGCCTCAAAAGGTCTTCCAAAACACGGTTCACCCTCTCGGTCTGGCCGTCTGTCTGAGGATGATATGCGGTGCTCAAACACAACTGAGTCCCCACCGCCTCCTGTAAACTCTTCCAAAACCCACTAGTGAAGATAGGATCTCGATCACTCACTATGCTGGAAGGTACCCCATGCAATCGAACTATCTCTCGAACATAGACTGAAGCAAGCCATGGAGCAGTCCTCTTACTCTTTACGGGTATGAAATGGGCGCTCTTAGTAAGTCTATCAACCACGACCCAAATTCCTGTATTGCCCTTCCTCGATCTTCATCTTGCGGTACACAAAGTCTACCGTCTCTACGCAACCACCCCCTATCATCTAGGGTGTACCTATTCAAATGGCTGGACGACTCCCCCCTTATGAGCTTCTCTACCAACTCAACCAACTGTGGGTCGTCTCGCTGTGCCTCGCCAACTCGTCCCAAAAGAGTAGGTCTAACCTCTAAGGATGCTAGCAAACCGGGTACCAAGTCAACAGAAGGTCTGAAGTCAAACATCGAGATAAACTCCAAGCTTCTCCGTTCCACAAACAACGGACTCAAGGACAACCTTTTTCTGCTTAAGGCATCTGCCACCACGTTACCCTTGCCAGGGGTATATGCTATCTCGAAATCATAGGATGCTAAGAACTCCATCCACCTTTGCTGTCTCAAGTTCAAATCCTTCTGAGAAAACAAGTACTTCAAAGATTTGTGATCGGTGAACAACTCAAATCTCTCACCAAGAAGATAATGGCGCCAGATCTTGAGCGCAAAAACGATAGCGGCCAACTCTAGGTCATGGACAGGGTAATTTTTCTCATGCGCCCTCAACTGCCTCCCACCATAGGCTATTACCCTTCCCTCTTGCATCAAGACTGCGCCTAGTCCTGTCCCACAAGCATCAGTATAAACAACGAACGGCTTACTCCCATCTGGCAGCACTAAAACTGGAGCAGTGGTTAAAGCTCTCTTTAACCGTCGGAATGCATCCTCACAATCCACATCCCATGTGAAAACCTGATTCTTCTTTGTCAAGCGAGTTAATGGGGCTGATATCTTCGCGAAGTCCTTGATAAACTTCCTATAGTAGCCAGCCAACCCCAAGAAACTCCTCACCTCGGTAGCATTCTTCGGAGCCTTCCAATCTTGGATAGATACTACCTTTGCAGGATCCACAGCTATCCCTTCCTTAGAGACCACGTGCCCTAAGAATCGCACTTCCTTCCTCCAAAAGTGACATTTAGAAAACTTAGCCTTCAGGCTATGCGCTCGAAGAGTCTCCAATAGTTCCCTAAGATGTAGGGCATGCTCTTCCTCACTCTTGGAGAAGACCAAGATGTCATCCACAAAGACCACCACGAACTTGTTAAGATACTCCCTGAACACCCTACTCATCAGATCAACGAAATATGCAGGGGCGTTCGTCAAACCAAATGGCATCACAAGCCACTCATAAAAACCATCCGGAGTCCTGAAGGCAGTCTTCTCTACACTATCCTCAGCCACTCTCAACTGATGAAACCCCGTGGCTAAGTCCAACTGCGAAAACACTGAAGCGCCAACTAACTGATCGAAGAGATCATCAATCCTCGGCAATGGGTGTTTATTCTTCTTTGTGAGCTTGTTGAGTTCTCTATAGTCAACACAAAGTCTGAGGGACCCATCTGCCTTTGTAGCAAAAACCACCGGAGCACCCCACTCCGATATACTTCGTCTTATGAACCCCTTCTCAAGCAACTCCCCTACTTGCTTATTGAGTTCCCTCCTTTCACGAGGAGCCATGTGGCGCACTGGCAAAGATACTGGTTTAGCATTGTCCACAAGATAGATTCGGAAGTCAATCTCCCGCTTCGGAGGTAAGCCCTTCACCTCCTCAAACACATCCGGATATTCCCGGACCACTCTGACAGATTGCAGACTCTCGACCGAAGCATCGAGCGATTCAAGATAACTTAGCATAACAGACTCCATGGGATTACAAGAGATCTCGAGAGTGTTACCCAAGCGGGTCATCAGCCTAACAACTCTCCTTTCACAATCAAGAACGGCACCATTACTGGATAACCAGTCCATGCCCAAAATCAACCCATAGCCCGTGAAGCCCAAAACAAAAGCATCACATCTAAACTCAACGCTAAGTATAGAAATCTTCAAACCCAAACACATCATGGACAAATAAGTGGAGCCTCCAATTGGGTTTGAAACAACCAAGGGATCATCTACTAGACTGGTGTCTAAGTGCAGTGACTCAACTAAAGATGATGAGATAAACGAATGAGATGCGCCAGAGTCAAACAAAGTACGGACAGGATGATCTAACAGATAAACTAGACTTTCAACAGAAATAGTTCTACCTCTTTCCTGAAGTGGTGGAACCGCGAGAGCCTGAACTTGCCCCCTTGCCTGACCCGGTGCCATAAGAGCTTGCACCTGTCCTCCTGAGGTAGATCCCGTCCTCTGCCCCTTCTTAGGACAGTCCTTCACCAGATGCCCTGCTTCGCCACAGTGGAAGCAGCCAGTCTTCTTCTTCTTGCGACAATCCTTGCTTAGGTGGCCTGGTGTCCCACAATTGAAGCACTTCTTCTTCTTCCCCTTGCCACCATTGCCTTTCCCATTCTTGTTTTGCTGTTGCTGTTGAGGTCTCTTCTGATCTCCTTTCTTCTCGGGTGCTTTACTAGTATTGGGACCCTTCTCTTCCTCATACATAAGTGCCATGTCAACTAGCTTCTCAAAGGTAGCCCCCATAGGAATGTGAGTCATAGCCAATCCATGCATCGGTTCGTTCAAGCCCCTAACGAACCTCAAAGCTTTCTTCTCCGGGGTATTCACCATATCTATGCCAAACCTTGCCAACTGATTGAACTTGTTGACATACTCCTTCACTGATAAGTTCCCTTGCTTCAAGTTCAAGAACCTTTCCATATACAGATTTTCTTCTGCCCTTGAGAGAAACTTTGCCACAAACCTCTGTCTGAAATCCACCCAAGAATCAACAAGGCGCTCTCCATTAGTGACCTCCCACCAGAACGAGGCCTCTCCCTTCATTAACCAAGCAGCTAACTTAACTTTCTTTGCTTCTTCCATCTCAAAGATGTCTATCAACTCTTCCACCTCCTTAAGCCAATCCCTAGCTTCCACAAAAGTCTCTGATCCTAGAAAAGGTTTCCCTCCCATAGTCTTGAATTCCTTACAAGTCTTAGCAAAAGTAACCACACGAGGAGGATGAGGAGGAAGATCGGGTATAACTGGTGGTGGAGGAACATTAGCTGGCCCTGCAGCGGCGGCCCTAGCCTCCATCAATCTCCTATACCATGCTGGTATTGCTACACCCTCCGGAAAGTTAAGATCTTCAGCCATGCTGAAACGAAAAAAGGAAAGATTCAAACGGAGAATTCGAAAGATAGAGATATGGCTATCTGGGATTATGCTTTTCTTTCAAAATCTTTACTCTTAAAAGACATGTTTTTGAAAATACTTTCTTCTAAAATATTCTTAGAAAATAGTTTTTCTTAAAAAAATTATCTGTTCTGGTAACCTTAAGCTCTGATACCACGTGTAACACCCCACACCCGCTATAGTCACTCACTAAGGGAATGCCATAGCATCGGTGGAGTATTTTTAGTGCGTATAGAACAGTAAAATTACAACAAGACAGATATAATGTAATACTTGAAAATTTAAAACATCATCTCATAGCAGCGGAAAGTAAAACATGTTTGGTTACATCATAAAACCATAACAAGAGTCAAGTACAAAATATCCATCCTGAATAAAATAAGTACATAATCCCACTACTCATAACAAATAGCCATAACAGAAAAGATAAGATAAGCTGAGCTCTACATCTACGGTCCAAGCTCCAAGAGATAGATAAAGCAAACTGATCAAAGCCCACTAGCACTAGGCCCAACCTGAGGACCTGAAGGAAAAAGATAAAAACAACGGGGGTCAGACATAAGCCTGAGTGAACCCTATCTCCTTAATAATACAATTATTAAAGTAATTAGGGTATGATATGAACTCGGTATGGTATCTTTGGGGATAATGACTACACTAAGTTGCCCATGAACACAGGACGAACTAAGATAACCGTAAAGACGCATCTACCCACCCAAGGATAATTACTAACTGCACCACACCAGTCACTCCTACTCAAAGGTTGATCCCACCCAAGGATATCAAAGATAGATATAACCAGTAGTTTCCTGTACCCTAGTTGACTACATAGGTGCCGTCTGCCCCTATCTCTACTAGGTGTACCCCACTACCCCAAGCGATCGGCTCCCTAACGTAGGTATCCGTGCTGGGCCCACAGTGGGGTGTATCATTCCCCAAAGTGGCAACCCAAAAGCAACACCGGTGCACGGGTTATACCTACACGATGCAACAACGTCTTACCTCCCAGTCCCGGGCCCACACACGCATATGAAACCCGATGGGCCTGCGTTGCCACCGCTAACCCCGTTTTGGCCACTTATAGACAAGCCCAGTATGCGTGTCCCGTCCTCGGCTTGGGCCGAGCTACAAAGATACATATGGGATACTGGTTGTAATGGGCCCTCCACAAGCTACCCACCAGAGCTTGTTATTAATCTAGTGTTCCCCACTTAACCCTTTAATCATGTTTAATTACATGTTTCACTTGGTTAAGTATTATAATCGTATTTTCTATTGCCACCCAAGGCAACCCACTAGATTCCTCATGCCACCCAAGGCACCCACTTAACCCCTCATGTCCCACTACATGCTAATATGGTTAAGTGTTTCTTAATTAATTAAGACCGTGATTCCCCATAAAGACCTCCCACATTAGACTGGCTGTTATGACCGCCTGGTTAAGCCGGTAGGGTCCGGGCAGTCTTACGCCATAACAGAGTCTAACCTCGTGTCTTTACTTTAATCACGTATTTAATTTGTGCCTAAGACCTCTCACATTAGACTGGCTGTTATGACCGCCTGGTTAAGCCGGTAGGGTCCGGGCAGTCTTACGTCATAACAGAGCCTAACCTCGTGTCTTAGTCGATTAATTAAACCTAATTAATCACCCCCATATTAATTATCCCTAATTAATATCAATTTATTCATAACATGGGTAGACCTAACTCAATGGGTAAATTCCCATGGGGTAGACCTAACTCAATAGGTAAATTCCCACTTATGTTAATTAATTTTTTATGGTATGCTTAATCATACCCATTTCAACATACTTTTAATTAACATATTAATTAACCCCATCGTTCCCCACGTAAATCGTCATTATGACATAACATAATAAAGGGAAGATTTACCACACATAACATGGGTTTAGCATATAACTTTATCATGGGTTAAGAGGATGTCAACTTGCATATATGAGCATGTATTAACCCAACTATATTCAACCCAAACTTGCATATTATCAAACATGTGTCTTACATAACATGTTGCATATGAACTTACATATCATCAAACATGTGATTTGCATAACATGTTGCATATGAACTTACATATCATCATACATGTGATTTGCATAACATGTAGAACTTGCATTTTAGCATATACTTAACTTGCATAAGCACTCACATACTTGCATAAGCATTCATATACTTGCATAAGCTTGCATATCATGTTAAACTTGCATTTCAACATATACATAACTTGCATAAACATTCACATACTTGCATAGGCTTGCATATTATGTTAAACTTGCATTTCAACATATACATAACTTGCATAAACATTCACATACTTGCATAGGCTTGCATATTATGTTAAACTTGCATTTCAACATATACATAACTTGCATAAACATTCACATACTTGCATAGGCTTGCATATTATGTTAAACTTGCATTTCAACATATACATAACTTGCATAAACATTCACATACTTGCATAGGCTTGCATATTATGTTAAACTTGCATTTCAACATATACATAACTTGCATAAACATTCATATACTTGCATAAGATGTTAAACATGCATATAAGCATATACATGACTTGCATAAGTACTCACATACTTGCATAACATGTTTGCATAATGGATCCATATTCACTTAGTGTTTTGCATCATAAACATCATGAAACAACTTGCATAAAAATATCATGATTACATATTATGAAACTTGCATGACATAAGGCATATAACTTGCAAAACACATAATATTCACTACATCAAGCTTGCATAAATATATGGATCCACAAACATAGCCATACTTTATCACATCTTATCATAATCAATTCAATAATTGATTATTAAGGGGATAGAAGCTCACCAAAACAAGATTAGCAAGTTAAATGAAGCAAATCCCAATGATTAAGTAGAAGAAGATGTAGATTAGCTTGCAAACCCTCTTAGGATTTTTAGTGGAGGCTCTCCAATTTTCTAAGTGGTGGCATAATGGCCTTAGATCTATTTTTGGTAAGGATAAGGGGGGTATTAGGGTGTATATATAGATTAGTTAGATGTTTTAGGACCATAGGATATACCCTAGAACCAATCCTAGCCTTTAAAGCATGTCTTGGGGAAGAAGTCAGGTGTAGGAACCATTTAGGGCCCAAAAAAAACAGCCCAAAACTCATCCCGGGCCTCAAAACATGAGCAGTTTTCGTTTTTGATTTTTCGTGAAACTTTGACGGGCCATAACTTGGTCATACGGACTCCGATTTACGAAAACTCGGACTCTTTTCGCGTATTTTTCCGAGACGAACGCAATGGCACAGCCCGTTTCCCCTGATTCAGAATATTAAATTTAATTCTGCTCTGATTTATGTTATAACAAGTTATTTAACATACGGGGTGTTACAGCAATGCTTTTTGGAAAAATGAAGCTATTATAAGAACCAGGTCCTATCACACAATGCAACGCAAGCCGGGGGATAGGGTTTTCCCTTATAATAGCCAAATATGCTTAGTACGTTTAAAACAAATCATTTGATACTATTACAAGTGCATAGTGTATAAAACAATTTCAAATCATAAGTATCAATCATAGATGGCATGGGTACCATATATCATGTCGCCATACTAGTTCTACAATTAAAACCGCAAAATCACGTATTTGGAAATTGGATTTCCATCTATGAACCGAGGCAAAAGATAGTCCTCAACCGATTCGAGACGCTCTAGCCCGCCCCTCAGGACCCAGACTCAGGTGGGCCCTTGGATCCTCAAGGCCGGTCCACCGATGTGGATTAAAATGCCTGAACATGCGTTTCCCCGCCATATGGGGGCGTAAATGAGCCAACGAATGACTCCATCGGACCCGGATCGTCCGATCAAACCGAGGCGCCTCGCAACAGCAACAACCACATAATTCAAACTCGTCAGGGCGTGTAAAACCACTGACGCCAATTCTAGCTAGAAAGAAATGCATGCCCTCCCTGACGTCCTCTCCCGTTTTTGGTTCATACCGGGTGTGAAACTCGCGAAGTAAACGTTACACAAAGCTATGCCACAAAGGTCGTGCTTTGATCATCAACCACAAGACTTTGCTTTTCAACAGAAGCCTTGATCATTTGCCACTTAGGCATGCCACACAGGCAATTCACTCTACGCATTTGATATCCATCAGTATATAACCCCTGAGCTCGTACGTCTCAGAGAAGGGCGTTAAGCAAGTGAATAAATTCTCCGCCGCCAAACAGATATATATTTTATAGAAATCAATCACACAGACTAAAATCCAATGTCAGACACACAGTCCATTTACAAGTCCGTTCTGGGTCTGAACGAAACCGGAGGCACCTAGTACCCTGCATATCCATCGATCTCCAAGTACGTCTGGACGATCACCAACTATTTCCATCTTCTTGGGTGTACATCCCAATCAAGATCATCAGTAATCACCCAAACGACGTGAAGACCTCCGGTCTTCGACCACCGTCTTCATCTTCGACACCACGTCTGAAAGAACCCGTAACTTCCCCGTGAAGGGAAGCACGAATACTTTGAGAACAACACACAAATGAGCGCAGACGGAAGAACATTTCATTGCTATTACAACAATTCCATCAGATACAAGAATATACAGAGTATAAATGAATAAATTACATTCGACAAATATCAGAGATTACAATAAATTACATAGCAGCGGAAAAATATACAAAAACACAACTAGAAGTGATACACGGATACAGAGCTTTCCGAGCATCGTTCCAGCTGTAAATCAGGACCCTGTGGATATAAATCTGCAAACCCAAAACTACTAGCTGCCCGTGCGGAAAATAGGGGCACCCAGAGTTTAGGTTGAAACAATAAACTCCAGGTCAGTCATGTGACTGGTGTGAGAACTAAAACAGTTATAATATTGGTTTTAAAGTTAGGTAAATCAAGGGACCACGCCGTATAACACGGAACGGGTTTCCTCCCAAGAATACCAGTGCATAGAACAAACAGCGCAATGCTAAATAAAGAAAAATGAAGCTGTTATAAGACCCAGGTCCCATCACACAATGCAACGCAAGCCGGAGGATAGGGTTTTTACCTTATAACAGCCAAAGCATGCTTGATACGTTTAAAACACTTTATTTGATACTATTATAAGTGTATAGTGTCAAAACAATTTCAATCATAAATATCAATCATAGGCGGCATGGGTACCATCTATCATGTCGCCATACTAGTTCTACAATTAAAACCGCAATACACGTATTGGAAATTGGATTCCGTCATGAGCCGAGGCAAGGGGCAAGCTCCTCTCCGCGTTCGAGACACTCTAGCAAATGCCTCGGGACCGCACACAGCAATCCCCTGGATCCTCCAAGGCCGGTCCTCTCTTACTTTTGAGGATTGGCAATTCCTGAACACACGTTTCCCGGTCCTTACAGACCTATATCCGAGGCGCCTCGTATCCAACAACCACACAGGTGAAAAGTATATAAATGTCAGGGCTGGTAGGTCACTGACACCACCCTAGCTAGAAAGAAACGTCGTGCACTCCTTGGGTCCGTATCCCGTTTTTGACTCATACCGAGGTGTGAGGCTCGCGAATTCACGTTATACACAAAGCTATGCCACACAGGCCGTGCTTTGATCATCAACCACAAGACTTTGCTTTTCAACAGAAGCCTTGATCAATTGCCACTTACGCGTGCCACATTGGCAATTCACTCCATGCGACTGATGTCCATCGATATACAACCTCTGAGCTCGTACGTCTCAGAGAAGGGCGTTAAGCAAGAGAATAAATTCTCCGCCGCCAAACAGATGTATATTTAATAGAGATCAATCAACACAGAATAAAATCCAATGTCAGACACACAATCCATTTACAAGTTCGTTCTGGGTCTGAACGAAACCGGAGGCACTTTCCTCGCATATCCATCCATCTCCAAGTACGTCTGGACGATCACCAACTGTTTCCCTCATCCTGGGTGTACAGCCCAATCAAGATCATCAGTAATCACCCAAACGATGTGAAGACTTCCGGTCTTCAACCACCGTCTTCATCTTCGACATCTCGTCGAATCGATTATTCAGAATGGGTATAAACCCGGCCTTTCTGAATAACCCACGTATATAATAAACGAATGTTACACAAACACAACAAACGCCTCATTCCAATTCAGAATATTCTTTTATTCACAAAATCACATTCTTAGGGAAATGTTCCCATTAATTTTATCCAAGATAAATTCTTCTAAATTTATTCTTTAATCCTACTTTGGATATCATTTCAAACTAGTCGGGATTAGCGAACCACACCGAAGTAATTATTTATTTTATTTCCCAATCCCAACCTATATATCCCATGGAGAAAACTGGTAATACTCCACATCTAACACCACTGTGTTATCGGTAAAATTAATTACCATTTCACGTTCAAATCTAATTAAAGATTTAACTATCGCTTTGGAGCAAAACTGGTGGTACTCCACTCTCGATCACTTTTCAAATTTGATAATTAAAATTATCAATTCACATTTTAATCTAATTAAAGATTCATTAAAACTCCACTTAGCTTTAATCTTTTCAAAAATCAATATCCTGTCTTTAACTGGGTTAAAGAACCAATGTCTTCTAAAACACGATTCACGATAAACCCAAATCACATTTGATATTAATTACAAGGCTCTGAATAGAAAATATATCGACTTATATTCAATACCAAATTCTGAAACCAACAAATATCGTATTGGAAATAACGATATAAAATATCTTTCAAATTCCCATAACAATATCTGTATAGTCACGAAATCCAACATCGAAATATCCCGAAGATAATTTCGATTCAGCTCCAGTCCAATCCACGTATTGGAAATTATCGATTATTTTCAAAATCACTTTCAAATTCAATTTATTTATTTCAAAAATAAATTGATTTTAATTCTAGTTCAAAACTAGTTCATTTCGATAAAAATCTATTTTTACCTATTCAAATGTGGAATTTTCCAGCCCAATTCTTTCCAATTCACATATTATAATTTTACACAAATTATAGATATTTTTGATAATTTTATCAAGGCCCGTACAGTCGATTTCCAACAACGGCCATCGAACTGCACTTACAGCGACCTTTTTCGAATTTGATTTGGACATAATTCCAAATCCAACCGTTAGATTTCAAATTTCTAATATTCATTGGAAAGCTCTTTTCGATACGAACCCAACGGTTCCGGTTTTAGGAGAATCCGACGGTCGGATCTCCCGCAATGTCCGTTTGAAATAAATGGTCGAAATTCACGAACTGCCGCGGCGCGGCGCGTTCTATTCAGGCCATTATATTATATATATAATATATATATAATATATATTTCGTCGATTTCCTTTTAAAACGAATTTTATAAATCGTTTTAAATTCGTTTTCAAAACCTTTTCAACACTACATTCAATTTCAAATCGATTTGATTTCAATTCAATTCGAGTTCTAACTCGTTTCAATTCAATTCAAATTCAAATTCAAATTCGTTTCAATTCAATTCAATTCGAATTTACTTTCTATTTGATCTAATTCGAATTCGTTTCAAATTGATTTCAATTCACTTTTAGTTCGTTTTAAATATCAATTTCAATCTACTTCAATTTGAATTCATTTCTATTTTACTCGAATTCAAATTCACTTTCCATTCAATTCGAATCGAATTCACTTTCTATTCGATTCGAATTCATTTCAAATTGATTCAATAGAATTTCAATTTCAATTTTTAATCTAATTCAATTTGAATTTCATTTCAAAATATTTAATTTTGAAATCACTTTTCAATATTCATTATAAAACGAATAAAATCGATATAAATATCGTTCGCGTCAAAATAACGCATCTCTAATCAACACGGATTTATATTTCAATAATTCGTTATTCTATTCAACAAATGAATATTTGTTCTATTCAACACATGAATCTATATTTCTTTCAACACACGACTAATCTCAACACATGAGTACTGTCAACACCTCACTATTTTTGTTATGTAAAATATTTTATAAAACTAAGGTATCTATCGTTTGATTTTCAATTAGACTTCTACTGGGAAGTAGTTCTAATTTTAAATATGATAAAGCTGTAAATTTCATTGTATAAAATATTTCACTCAACACATGAACATCGTCAACACATGACTATTTTTATATTCAACACATGAATTTTCTTTTATAATATTCCTTATTTTCCCGATTGGAATGAGGCCCAATCAATCACCATATAATGTTAATTATATGGATTCCATACAACACATGTATATAATAGCATTGAAAAATAATCAATCATCAACCAAAGTGCACTACACTGTATAAGCATCAAATATAGATATCTAACGCTTATAACAGCCTGTCAATCAATCGATCGACATATTTAATCAATCAGGATGAGTGAACTTCAAATTTCATCCCAACACCCGTGTGGGGTTTCAAACAGTCAAACACAGATTTTATTTGTGCAATTGGGCGATGTGTAAAATTTATCGACCCAATCAATATCAGTCAAATCAGTGTATATAAACAAATCGGCCGATTTATTTATAAATATTCATTTATTCACTTTCACGTTAAAAATTATATTTTTAACGATAAAGCCTTCTATTTTAACACTTGAATTTCTATTCATTTCATTTATTCAATAAAATGATATTTTTATTTTTCTAACATATTTTAGAAAATTTCGGCGGCATAACGGCACGATACTAGAAACGGGACAAGGCCTAGCCTTATCCCCGGTCTAGTGAAGGCCCACGCCATTCACACATCAATCAATCATTATATTTCATCAAACAATTCAATTCAATTAAACATTCTAACTAACTACTCAACCAAACAATTTAACAAACAAGCCATCCATGGTCTGTGGATGACGGGTGTCGGGTGCTACTAAGCACCGTCTACATCCTAGTATATAAATATAACTAGAAAAAGAATTTTGAGTGAGAAGTTCTCACCGATAGCTATCCAACTTCACGACACTTCTTTTATAGAAATCTTCTTCATCCTCGCTTTTTTTATCGTCTTCTTGTGCCCGTAGTCAAGGGGGGGTCTCTTTGAGTTCGCCGGAGGTGGCCAGGGGGGGAAGAGGTCGGCGGACATCACTGGGGGGGGTAGGCGGTTGTGGGTGCGGTGGCGGCAGAAGGCTCGGTGGCGACTCGATGTTGGTGGAGATTGGGGCTTTGTCGAGTTGGGGGTTGCGGTGGATCGGAGGGCGTGAGGTGGAGGCTGGAGGAGGAGATGCGGTGGGGGCGCCTCGGCGTGGTGGTCGGCGTCGAGATCGACGACGGGGCGGGGCTCCGCCCCCCTTTTTTTTCTCTTTTTTTTTTCTTTCTGATTTAAATGATTTTAGTCGGGGGGCGGGGGGTCTGATATGAATAAGGAGAGGTTTAATTAATGTTTTTTTTCTTTTTTTTTTTTCAAAAAGTTGACTTTCACATACGACCTCTAAACGAGGCCCACCGCCTGTCGTCCATAGCGTATTACCCCCATTCCGAACACAATGGGATATATATCGCAAGCTGATATGATTGTTTGAATCAGTTTCCGTTCAATTTACATTTAAATCACTATATTGAATTTTAAACGTACATTTCAAATTACCGGGGTCACATACGAACTTTAAAAATTCCAGAAAAATATTTTCTAGCTTCGTATTGACGATACGGTCCTAACAAAACTAGTTTCGTCGAATTCTGAGACTGTTGGAAAAATGGCCATTTTCCAGTCGATTAAAATAAACTGAAACTGGTCAAACGCGTTTTCCTTTGCCACGCTCACATATTGATTCGAAAAATTATGAAACTTAAAATCTAGCAATAACTTGACATCATGGATCCAACAAAAGTGGTTTCGTCGAAATCCGAGGTCATTTGCAGAATGGCTATTTTTAAGGGCCTGAATTCCATAGCGACTATTCAGAATTTTCAACTGGACATATCTTTTGATTCCCGCCATGAAATCTCAATTTGTCGGATTCGTTGGAAAGATATCATCAATTAGATCCTAATGTTTTTGGTTTCACTAAAATCCGGATTGTTTTGCACCCGGTACATTCAATTGAAGTTTGAAATCGAATTATCGAACTACCGCGCCATTTTCAATTCTATTTATAATTATATATAAATATTATATATTCTAACGACGACGTATATAATATATACGTCGAATTCTATTCAAAATAAATTTCTCGTCGATTTTATTTAAAATAATCTATTTTAAATATTCAAAATTCGCTAAAATCGCCAAAATAAAAATTTCAAACTGGCCCGCATTTTACGGGTTGTTACAATCTCTCCCACTTAAAACTTTTCGTCCCCGAAAAGGAATAAAGTCGAAAGTGGTTTGATTATTCAACTCTACGCTCGATCTGGCTTCCATTCTCCAACTCTTTGGTTTCTGAGAATTTTCAAATTTTCAAAAATTTGGCTAACACCCTAAATTTTTGAAAAATTTCGCCATAACCTCCCCTGCAATGGGAGCATCGGGGAATTTCAAATAGCTTCCCCGGTCCTTCAGATCTCAAAAAGAAAAAGAAAAAGCCAAGCGGCTAGCCAATAGGCTCACAAAATCATCATCACCCAAACAAAACAGGAAATTATGTAGTAAACATGTACCTATTTGTCGGGCAAACAAATTTTATTCTCTGCTCTAGCCTCCTTGCTATGACCTGTTCAATGTAAGTATATGTATATGCAAGCAAATGCGATCAATTTTCAATACAATTCAATATTTGATACAATTAGGCCAAATGGCTATAAAATTATCAAACAAATAAACAAGCAACTCAAACATCAATCAATTAGTGAATTAGAGTTTCAAATTCATAATTTTGATGCATATACAGAAAATCATGTTTTTGATGCCAATTCACAACAATGTATTCTAGCTATATTAGTTTTGGTTCTCACACCAGCCTAATGGAAATATATAGAAAATCACACCTTCGTCACTCGAAAATAAATGCTGGTGATGGTATACTTCATCATCAGGACCATGTCCGGGCGACTAGAGTGTGACTCTATATCTATCTAATATATTAAAACTTCGAATATACGTTCATGACGCGTATATACAAAACCTTTATATACTAGATTGTCCAAATTCAAAATAAATAAATAATCAAATACGTATAAAGAGATTTAAATTTTAAAACAAAATTGTTTTCATTTGAAAATATACTCTTCGCACTCGTTCTAGGATACTACTGATCCTATCTCTAACGAGTCATTCTAATTGGATATTACTAATCCAATATCTGATGAATTCTTTCGTATGGTTCTAATGTGTCTTGTTCTCGAGCTCTGTAAACCAAAGCTCTGATACCAACTGAAAGAACCCGTAACTTCCCCGTGAAGGGAAGCACGAATACTTTGAGAACAACACACAAATGAGCGCAGACGGAAGAACATTTCATTGCTATTACAACAATTCCATCAGATACAAGAATATACAGAGTATAAATGAATAAATTACATTCGACAAATATCAGAGATTACAATAAATTACATAGCAGCGGAAAAATATACAAAAACACAACTAGAAGTGATACACGGATACAGAGCTTTCCGAGCATCGTTCCAGCTGTAAATCAGGACCCTGTGGATATAAATCTGCAAACCCAAAACTACTAGCTGCCCGTGCGGAAAATAGGGGCACCCAGAGTTTAGGTTGAAACAATAAACTCCAGGTCAGTCATGTGACTGGTGTGAGAACTAAAACAGTTATAATATTGGTTTTAAAGTTAGGTAAATCAAGGGACCACGCCGTATAACACGGAACGGGTTTCCTCCCAAGAATACCAGTGCATAGAACAAACAGCGCAATGCTAAATAAAGAAAAATGAAGCTGTTATAAGACCCAGGTCCCATCACACAATGCAACGCAAGCCGGAGGATAGGGTTTTTACCTTATAACAGCCAAAGCATGCTTGATACGTTTAAAACACTTTATTTGATACTATTATAAGTGTATAGTGTCAAAACAATTTCAATCATAAATATCAATCATAGGCGGCATGGGTACCATCTATCATGTCGCCATACTAGTTCTACAATTAAAACCGCAATACACGTATTGGAAATTGGATTCCGTCATGAGCCGAGGCAAGGGGCAAGCTCCTCTCCGCGTTCGAGACACTCTAGCAAATGCCTCGGGACCGCACACAGCAATCCCCTGGATCCTCCAAGGCCGGTCCTCTCTTACTTTTGAGGATTGGCAATTCCTGAACACACGTTTCCCGGTCCTTACAGACCTATATCCGAGGCGCCTCGTATCCAACAACCACACAGGTGAAAAGTATATAAATGTCAGGGCTGGTAGGTCACTGACACCACCCTAGCTAGAAAGAAACGTCGTGCACTCCTTGGGTCCGTATCCCGTTTTTGACTCATACCGAGGTGTGAGGCTCGCGAATTCACGTTATACACAAAGCTATGCCACACAGGCCGTACTTTGATCATCAACCACAAGACTTTGCTTTTCAACAGAAGCCTTGATCAATTGCCACTTACGCGTGCCACATTGGCAATTCACTCCATGCGACTGATGTCCATCGATATACAACCTCTGAGCTCGTACGTCTCAGAGAAGGGCGTTAAGCAAGAGAATAAATTCTCCGCCGCCAAACAGATGTATATTTAATAGAGATCAATCAACACAGAATAAAATCCAATGTCAGACACACAATCCATTTACAAGTTCGTTCTGGGTCTGAACGAAACCGGAGGCACTTTCCTCGCATATCCATCCATCTCCAAGTACGTCTGGACGATCACCAACTGTTTCCCTCATCCTGGGTGTACAGCCCAATCAAGATCATCAGTAATCACCCAAACGATGTGAAGACTTCCGGTCTTCAACCACCGTCTTCATCTTCGACATCTCGTCGAATCGATTATTCAGAATGGGTATAAACCCGGCCTTTCTGAATAACCCACGTATATAATAAACGAATGTTACACAAACACAACAAACGCCTCATTCCAATTCAGAATATTCTTTTATTCACAAAATCACATTCTTAGGGAAATGTTCCCATTAATTTTATCCAAGATAAATTCTTCTAAATTTATTCTTTAATCCTACTTTGGATATCATTTCAAACTAGTCGGGATTAGCGAACCACACCGAAGTAATTATTTATTTTATTTCCCAATCCCAACCTATATATCCCATGGAGAAAACTGGTAATACTCCACATCTAACACCACTGTGTTATCGGTAAAATTAATTACCATTTCACGTTCAAATCTAATTAAAGATTTAACTATCGCTTTGGAGCAAAACTGGTGGTACTCCACTCTCGATCACTTTTCAAATTTGATAATTAAAATTATCAATTCACATTTTAATCTAATTAAAGATTCATTAAAACTCCACTTAGCTTTAATCTTTTCAAAAATCAATATCCTGTCTTTAACTGGGTTAAAGAACCAATGTCTTCTAAAACACGATTCACGATAAACCCAAATCACATTTGATATTAATTACAAGGCTCTGAATAGAAAATATATCGACTTATATTCAATACCAAATTCTGAAACCAACAAATATCGTATTGGAAATAACGATATAAAATATCTTTCAAATTCCCATAACAATATCTGTATAGTCACGAAATCCAACATCGAAATATCCCGAAGATAATTTCGATTCAGCTCCAGTCCAATCCACGTATTGGAAATTATCGATTATTTTCAAAATCACTTTCAAATTCAATTTATTTATTTCAAAAATAAATTGATTTTAATTCTAGTTCAAAACTAGTTCATTTCGATAAAAATCTATTTTTACCTATTCAAATGTGGAATTTTCCAGCCCAATTCTTTCCAATTCACATATTATAATTTTACACAAATTATAGATATTTTTGATAATTTTATCAAGGCCCGTACAGTCGATTTCCAACAACGGCCATCGAACTGCACTTACAGCGACCTTTTTCGAATTTGATTTGGACATAATTCCAAATCCAACCGTTAGATTTCAAATTTCTAATATTCATTGGAAAGCTCTTTTCGATACGAACCCAACGGTTCTGGTTTTAGGAGAATCCGACGGTCGGATCTCCCGCAATGTCCGTTTGAAATAAATGGTCGAAATTCACGAACTGCCGCGGCGCAGCGCGTTCTATTCAGGCCATTATATTATATATATAATATATATAATATATATTTCGTCGATTTCCTTTTAAAACGAATTTTATAAATCGTTTTAAATTCGTTTTCAAAACCTTTTCAACACTACATTCAATTTCAAATCGATTTGATTTCAATTCAATTCGAGTTCTAACTCGTTTCAATTCAATTCAAATTCAAATTCAAATTCGTTTCAATTCAATTCAATTCGAATTTACTTTCTATTTGATCTAATTCGAATTCGTTTCAAATTGATTTCAATTCACTTTTAGTTCGTTTTAAATATCAATTTCAATCTACTTCAATTTGAATTCATTTCTATTTTACTCGAATTCAAATTCACTTTCCATTCAATTCGAATCGAATTCACTTTCTATTCGATTCGAATTCATTTCAAATTGATTCAATAGAATTTCAATTTCAATTTTTAATCTAATTCAATTTGAATTTCATTTCAAAATATTTAATTTTGAAATCACTTTTCAATATTCATTATAAAACGAATAAAATCGATATAAATATCGTTCGCTTCAAAATAACGCATCTCTAATCAACACGGATTTATATTTCAATAATTCGTTATTCTATTCAACAAATGAATATTTGTTCTATTCAACACATGAATCTATATTTCTTTCAACACACGACTAATCTCAACACATGAGTACTGTCAACACCTCACTATTTTTGTTATGTAAAATATTTTATAAAACTAAGGTATCTATCGTTTGATTTTCAATTAGACTTCTACTGGGAAGTAGTTCTAATTTTAAATATGATAAAGCTGTAAATTTCATTGTATAAAATATTTCACTCAACACATGAACATCGTCAACACATGACTATTTTTATATTCAACACATGAATTTTCTTTTATAATATTCCTTATTTTCCCGATTGGAATGAGGCCCAATCAATCACCATATAATGTTAATTATATGGATTCCATACAACACATGTATATAATAGCATTGAAAAATAATCAATCATCAACCAAAGTGCACTACACTGTATAAGCATCAAATATAGATATCCAACGCTTATAACAGCCTGTCAATCAATCGATCGACATATTTAATCAATCAGGATGAGTGAACTTCAAATTTCATCCCAACACCCGTGTGGGGTTTCAAACAGTCAAACACAGATTTTATTTGTGCAATTGGGCGATGTGTAAAATTTATCGACCCAATCAATATCAGTCAAATCAGTGTATATAAACAAATCGGCCGATTTGTTTATAAATATTCATTTATTCACTTTCACGTTAAAAATTATATTTTTAACGATAAAGCCTTCTATTTTAACACTTGAATTTCTATTCATTTCATTTATTCAATAAAATGATATTTTTATTTTTCTAACATATTTTAGAAAATTTCGGCGGCATAACGGCACGATACTAGAAACGGGACAAGGCCTAGCCTTATCCCCGGTCTAGTGAAGGCCCACGCCATTCACACATCAATCAATCATTCTATTTCATCAAACAATTCAATTCAATTAAACATTCTAACTAACTACTCAACCAAACAATTTAACAAACAAGCCATCCATGGTCTGTGGATGACGGGTGTCGGGTGCTACTAAGCACCGTCTACATCCTAGTATATAAATATAACTAGAAAAAGAATTTTGAGTGAGAAGTTCTCACCGATAGCTATCCAACTTCACGACACTTCTTTTATAGAAATCTTCTTCATCCTCGCTTTTTTTATCGTCTTCTTGTGCCCGTAGTCAAGGGGGGGTCTCTTTGAGTTCGCCGGAGGTGGCCAGGGGGGGAAGAGGTCGGCGGACATCACTGGGGGGGTAGGCGGTTGTGGGTGCGGTGGCGGCAGAAGGCTCGGTGGCGACTCGATGTTGGTGGAGATTGGGGCTTTGTCGAGTTGGGGGTTGCGGTGGATCGGAGGGCGTGAGGTGGAGGCTGGAGGAGGAGATGCGGTGGGGGCGCCTCGGCGTGGTGGTCGGCGTCGAGATCGACGACGGGGCGGGGCTCCGCCCCCCTTTTTTTTTCTCTTTTTTTTTTCTTTCTGATTTAAATGATTTTAGTCGGGGGGGGGGGTCTGATATGAATAAGGAGAGGTTTAATTAATTTTTTTTTTCTTTTTTTTTTCAAAAAGTTGACTTTCACATACGACCTCTAAACGAGGCCCACCGCCTGTCGTCCATAGCGTATTACCCCCATTCCGAACACAATGGGATATATATCGCAAGCTGATATGATCGTTTGAATCAGTTTCCGTTCAATTTACATTTAAATCACTATATTGAATTTTAAACGTACATTTCAAATTACCGGGGTCACATACGAACTTTAAAAATTCCAGAAAAATATTTTCTAGCTTCGTATTGACGATACGGTCCTAACAAAACTAGTTTCGTCGAATTCTGAGACTGTTGGAAAAATGGCCATTTTCCAGTCGATTAAAATAAACTGAAACTGGTCAAACGTGTTTTCCTTTGCCACGCTCACATATTGATTCGAAAAATTATGAAACTTAAAATCTAGCAATAACTTGACATCACGGATCCAACAAAAGTGGTTTCGTCGAAATCCGAGGTCGTTTGCAAAATGGCTATTTTTAAGGGCCTGAATTCCATAGCGACTATTCAGAATTTTCAACTGGACATATCTTTTGATTCCCGCCATGAAATCTCAATTTGTCGGATTCGTTGGAAAGATATCATCAATTAGATCCTAATGTTTTTGGTTTCACTAAAATCCGGATTGTTTTGCACCCGGTACATTCAATTGAAGTTTGAAATCGAATTATCGAACTACCGCGCCATTTTCAATTCTATTTATAATTATATATAAATATTATATATTCTAACGACGACGTATATAATATATACGTCGAATTCTATTCAAAATAAATTTCTCGTCGATTTTATTTAAAATAATCTATTTTAAATATTCAAAATTCGCTAAAATCGCCAAAATAAAAATTTCAAACTGGCCCGCATTTTACGGGTTGTTACAACGTCGAATCAGTTATTCAGAATGGGATAAACCCGGTCTTTCTGAACAACTCGCGTATATATATAATAATCACGTGTTACACAAACACAACATACGCCTCTTTCCAATTCAGAATATTCTTTTATTTTGGGAAAGGTTCCCATTAATTTTATCAAAGATAAATTCTTTAAGTTTACTCTTTAATTTCCTTTGCATATCAATTCAAACTAGTCGGGATTAGTGAACCACACCGAAGTAATCATTTTTTTTAATTTCCCAATCCCAACCTATTCATCCCATGAAATAATACTGGTCATACTTCATATCTAACACCACGGTGTTATCGGTAAATTCAATTACCATTTCACGCTCAAATCTAATTAAAGATTTAACTATCGCCTGGAGTAAAACTGGTGATACTCCATTCTCGATCTTATCAATCTAATTAAAGATTCATTAAAACTCCACTTAGTTTTAATCTTTGACTGGGTTAAAGAATCAGTGTCATTTAAAACACGGTTCACGATAAACCCAAAATCACATTCCATTAATTATCGGGTTAAAGAACAAGTGTTATTTAGAACACTTTTCACGATAAACCCAAAAATCAATATCAATTCAATTAAATATTATTTAATTGGTACATTTCATTAAATCTAAATAAAAAGATTTAATCTTTTCTCAACTGGGCTTAAGAAAGGTGTTAATGAAGACACCATTCACGACAAACCCAAATCACATTTGATATTAAATACAAGGCTCTGAATAGAAAATATATCGGCTTATATTCAATATCAAATTCTATGACCAACAGATATCGTATTGGAAATAACGATATATATCTATATCTTTCAAATTCCCATATCCATATCTGTATCATCGCGAAATCCAACATCGAAATATTCCGAAGACAATTTCGATTCAAATCCATTCCAATATAATCATTGGAAATTCTGGTTATTTTCAAAACCACTTCGAATCCAATTTATTTATTTAAAAATAAATAGAATTATAATTCTAGTTCAAAACTAGTTCACTTCGATAAAAATCTATTTTTACCTTTTCAAATATGGAGTTTTTCATCCCAATTCTTCCCAAATCATTTCTTACGATTTTACACAAATTATTACTATTTTTAATAATTTTATCAAGGCCCGTACAGTCGATTTCCATCAACGGCCATCGAACTGCACTTACAGCGACCTTTTCCAAATTTGATTTGGACATAATTCCAATTCCAACCGTTAGATTTCAAATTTCTAATATTCGTTAGAAAGCTCTTTTCGATATGAACCCAACGGTTCCGGTTTTAGGAGAATCCGACGGTCGGATCTCCCGCAATATCCATTTGAAGCCAATGGTCGAAATTCACGAACTACCGCAGCGCGGCGCGTTCTATTCAGGCCATTATATTATATATATAATATATATAATACATACTTCGTCGGTTTCCTTTTAAAACGTAGTTTATAAATCGTTTTAAATTTGTTTTCAAAACGATTTCAACTTCTTTCTCAAATTCAAATCAAAATTGAATTTTCCTTATAAATTCGTTTTAAATTCATCTCAAATTGATTTCAATTCAAATCAATTTTTTTTCAATTTCAGTTCGTTTTCAATTCAATTCAGTTTCAATTTAATTCGAACTTCCATTCATTTCAATTTAATTCGAATTTCAATTCATTTCAATTTAATTCGAATTCATTTCTATTCAGTTTCAGTTCGAAATTCAATTCTTTTCAAAATATCAGATTTTGAAATCACTTTCGATATTCATTATAAAATGAATAAAATCGATATAAATATCGTTCACGTCAAAATGGCGTCAATCTAATCAACACGGCTTCATATGTTTCTATTTTCAAATATTCTATTTCGAATATTTCTATTTCAAATATTTCTATTCAAATATTTCTTTTTCAAAACTGGAATGAAGCCCAATCAATTACCATATAATGTTAATTATATGGATTTTCTACAACACATGTATATATCAACAACAATAAATAATCAACCATCATCCAAAGTGCATTCTACACTGTATAAGCATCAAATATAAATATTCACCGCTTATAACAGTCTGTCAATCAATCGATCGACATACAACTAACTATTGGGATTAGTGTATGTCATATATCATCCCAATACCTGTGTGGGGTTTCAAACAATCAAACACAGATTTTATTTGTGCAGTTAGGCGATGTGTAAAATTTATCGTCCCAATCAATATCAGTCAAATGTGTGTATATAAACAAATCGTCCGATCTGTTTATTTTTATTTCATTTTATATACACGTTAAAAATTCTATTTTTAACTATAAAATATTTTCCATTATAAAATATTTTATTCCACTCCACATCACATCACACAATCAACTACACATCAAAATCAAACAAACAAGCATACAAGCCGTCCATGGTCTGTGGACGACGGCTATCGGGTGCTACTAAACACCGTCTGCATCCTAGTATATATTTATAACTAGAAAAACAAAATTAAAAGGTGAGAAGTTCTCACAGAATTGCTAATCCAACGCCACGTCTCTTCTTAGGTAGAAATCTTCGTCGTTCTCGCCCTTTTGTCAATTTTTACTGCCCGTATTCTCTACATATATAAAAATCACATTTTTACTTCGCTATTCAATATATAAAAATCGAATTTTTACTTCGCTATTCAATATATAAAAGTCGAATTTTTACTTCGTTATTCAATATATAAAAATCAAAATTTTACTTCGCTCTTCAATATATAAAAATCGAATTTTTACTTCGCTATTCAATATATAAAAATCGAATTTTTACTTCGCTATTCAATATATAAAAATCGAATTTTTACTTCGCTATTCAATATATAAAAATTGAATTTTTACTTCGTTATTCAATATATAAAAATCGGATTTTTACTTTGCTATTCAATACATAAAAATCGAATTTTTACTTCGCTATTCAATATATAAAAATCGAATATGGTATTCGCAGGATGTTAAATCGAATATGGTATTCGCAGGGAGTAAATCGAATATGGTATTCGAAAGTTAGTTAAACGAATATGCTATTCGATAGGAGTTAATCAAGATGAGTTAAATAAGTTAAGTTGATCGAATCTAGTCATTTGATAGGAGTTAATCAAGTTAAGTTTAATAAGTTAAGTTAATCGAATCTAGTTATTCGAGAGGAGATTATCGAATATAGTTTATTCGAAGGAGTTAACAATTATTAGTTATTCGAAGTGAGTAGTCGAATATTGGTTATTCGAAGTGAGTTAATCGAATATTGGTTATTCGAAAAGGGGAGTTATCAAATCGAATAGATTAAAGGAGTTAATCGAATATAGTTTATTCGAGTAGAGTTAGAGGAGTTGTCGAATATGGTTTATTCGACAGGAGTTAAGTGAATAGTTAGATTAATCAAAGTGAATTAGTTAAGTTAAACTAAGTGAATTAGTTAAGTGAATTGGTTAAGTTAACCAAAGTGAATTTGTCGAGTTAATCAAAGTGATTAGTTCAGTTAATCGAGTTGAATTTGTCAGTCGAGTTAATAAATGGAGTTAGTCAAACCAAATAAAACCAGTTAGAGTATATTAATTAAGGTTGACCAGTTAGAGTTAATCAATCAGAGTTGATCAAATAGAGTTAAGTTAAATTAGAACTGACTAGAGATTAGTAAATTGAATGGTTTTCTAAGTGTCTATCTGATGTTGGTTTCGGCCTTCGGGATTTATACTTAGGGGATTGTTCTCATACTACTTTACAGCCAGGGACTGATAGTTGGGGAAGAGTAGTGATTTGTAAATAAGCAGATGGAAACGTTTTCCAGTGTTAATAACATATACTTTCTAAACATAGAAAATAAGGCAATGTGAATATATATACAGATATATGTTGATGATTTACCGATATAATTTCCATCTGGAAATAATATCGTTGTTTGCACACTTGTTTTTCTTTGATGGTTAAATCACAGACTATCAAAGTTTTGACCATTTTAACATTGTTAATATGGAGAGACCGGCTGGATTATTATCCAAAGAACCACTCTGTATTGGCATAAGCATTGCGAATCATTTATGCCAAAGATAATTTGAAGACGGAGTAAAGTGCAAGGGCTACTATATAAGTCTTAGATAACAGTGACTAAGATGGATATACTGAGTAGTGCCTTCGGTTTGTCCAGTCCCAGGACAACTTGTATAGACGAAGGTCTGACAGAGTATATCCAATGGATCGCGTAAGTTGATTTGTTCAAACGTATTCACGTTTGGTGGTAGAGGAATTCGTTTCTCTAAGTTGTATACCCGTGTTATTTTTGGATAAATCAATTTGTGATTTGGCGGGTATGACGATGTGACATTCTAAGTGAATGAGGATGACTTGTGTTGATGAATGTCTGATAGAGTATTTCCAGAAAGGTCACGTACATTGATTTCTTCAACTATACCAAGAGTGGAAGCGGAGAAGGAAACTTCTTTAGCTAACACGTAACGTACTATTGTAGACGCCAATTAGTGATTTTCGATGGATCTGACAATGTGGCATTCGAAGTGAATCTGATATAATGATAAAGCGTAGCTTCTAGCCTCATCAACCGGTAAATGACAGAAATCGGGCAGGCAACATGACTAAGTCGGTCGCACCGAAGTAGGGTGTATAATCACCTATCTAGAGAATATTCATTTGTTTCTTAAATCTATCAATGCTGTCCCATATATATACGGGAACGGTTGCTGATCCCAACCGTTGATGATATACATTCGATACACTCAAGCAAAATGAGTGGTCGGTCATGTGTGGCTGAGTTACAAGATGTTCTTGTTGAACCCCTGTGTATCGTTCCTAGAGTACACTGATCGGAAGGTGGTTCCATACCTTGTCATAGTTGGAAACCCATTACCCAATACGTGCTTGCGATTTTGATTGTATACCATATATGTAGAACGTGAGATGAAAGCGTTTCTGCTAGATTTATATCTATTTGTACATAGACATTATTATAATATCAAAAGGTTTTGACATAAAGATATTTTGGATCCTCATAAGGGAAAAAACCCGTTCCGTTCTGCGGCGTGGTCTTATGAGATATCATTTACTTGTTCATATACCTGTTTAAATTGTTTTGCTCACACCAGTCCCATGACTGACCCGAAGTTTACTTTGTTGTTTTCCCTAAACTCTTGGGTGCCTAAATTTGTACGGGCAGTCAAGTAGTCAGGAATTTACAGATATACTTGAAGAGTTGGAGCAGGAGGCTTCTGGATCATATAGCTATAGTTTATTTCCGCTGTGTTGTAAGTGATGTACTCTGATAAGTGCTATTGTATACATAACTGTTATATTTCAAAGTTATGTTATATATTATATGTTATTCGTTCCACTGTGAGGTTCATGTTACTCTGATGTTGTGTTCTTCTTCTTCTTCTATTCTAAGTTTCTATTTTATCTATCCTCACCCTCTAATTTCTTTCATTAATTACTAGGATTTTTCGATGTTTTGGTTATCGACATCGTGCTTATGTCGATAACCAAAATCGCCAAAAATCCGGGTCGTTACAGTTGGTATCAGAGCATAAGTTAAGTATTACCTTGGCTCTGTGGTGTGACTCGGTAGAGATAGGGTTAGTAATACCCTAGATTGAGTTGAGTGTATATATACGAGTGCGTATTTTTATTTGAAATAAAAATGGTTTTATATTGTGGAGATTCATTGGCTGGGTTGTTTATGAGTTCTGGTCGATCAGTTTGATCCACTGTATCGGTAGGAGTAAATAAGTACTTGAATACGATGGACCAACACAGTATGGATGTGTAATATATTATCATATATTAGATATATTGGTTGTAATTATAATCGAATGAGATTATAAAGTGAAATGGTTATATATAACCAATCAGAATCACATAAGTAAAGTATATGAAATAAGATAAATTAAATATGAATTTAAATCAGATTTGGAATTAAAATAAGGAAATTTTAAGATCCTAGGAGATTTTGAGATGTTTTCAAAATGGATGTATTTAGTAAGGGTTTTGAAATGATATAGTATTGAAATCACTTGGGTCGCTGGAAAATAATTCCGATGATGACTGCGCAGTATCATCGGTGTGATTTTCGAGTTCTAAGTGGTGGATTACTACCAGAGATTTTGATTTGAATTGTTTTTAGAAAACAAGTTGTTTAGAAATTTAAAGGTTTTGAATTGGTATTATGATTTCAAATTTGATTTGAAATAAAATCGGGAATTTAAGTTCTAGAAATTAAAATTTAACTTGTGAAGTTAATTCGAATGGGATGGTAAAAGTAAATAATAAACCAGAATTTAACTTGAGATGATAGGTTAAGAAAAACTGAAGTGATTAGAGAATAATCTGGATTTGAAATGATAAGTTGAGAGTTTGGAATTTGAAACTCGAATTTGAAATTAAATTCGGCTTGAATAAGCGAATGGTTGTGTTAAGAATAACTGGGTTGGAGTTGATTGGGATGGCATTTGTATATGCCGAGTTGATAACAGATGGTAGGGATATAATGATATGCCCAACAAAAAGGTACAAGTTTATATTTTATATGAGTTTGGAATTTATGAGCCGAATTGGCAAGCCGTTTGGCGTTTTGATTTTCTTTTGGGTTGAAGAAGGCCCAGAGAGGCGAGTTGGAGTTTGAGCTATTGACCAGTACAAAGGAGGTGCTGGCGAAATTTTTCGAAAGTTTAAAGTGTTAGAAAATTTTCAGAATTTTTGAAAATTTTAGTTAGTCGGAATGAATAACTATTTTAGTCGATATTAATTGGTTCAGTTAAAATCAGAAATAAGGGGTAAACAAATCTTAGGAATTCCAATAGGTAGGGTCGTCCTCTAACTTAGCAATTTCGAGGACGAAATTATTTTAAGTGGGGAAGAATGTAATGACCCACATTTTCCAGGGGTATAATTAATTTATTTAATTATATAAATAGTGATTTAGGGAATTAAATCGTCGTTTAATTAAATAAAGTGAATATTCAATTAATTTTAAATAATAGAGTAATATATTTAATTCAGAAATAATCAAAAATATTGGATATCACAATAGTCTGTGAACTGGGTCGTCCCTGGGATTTAGTTCAGCTTAGAGTTGAAATATATTGACGAATATATTCAATCGACTTCAGTTGAACGTAGAATTTTAATATAATTAAAATAGAGTTCGAAATGGCGCGGCAGTTCGTAAATTGGCGATTCGAACTTCAAATGAATGTACAGGATTCGTTTTAAATCGGATTCTGTGAAACAAGAAACGTGTGGAGCTGGTGGAGTATATCTTTCTAGTGGAAGAGAAAAATCGGGATTTCGTCGTGTAGATTTTGATTCACGTCCAAATCAAATTTCAAAAAAGTCGCTGTGGATTTCCTTTATAATTTGCGACGCTTTATATACGTTATAAAAGGATTTTCGATATAAACTGAATATCGATAAATCTAAAATCTGAAATACCAAGTTGTAAATTCTGATATGATATCCTGGAGCTGAACGATATCATATGTGAAGATATACGATAATATAAATTTATTTATATTTAATTTAATAATATTTAAATATATTTATATATTTAAAAGGGTCGTCCAGAGCTTTAAAAATAGCCACTTTTGCAAACGAAGTCGAAATTCGACGAAACTAGTTTTGTTGGATCCGCAATGTCAAATAGTTGTTAGATTTCCAGTTTCGTGATTTTTAGGGTCATTGTGTGGCCGTATGGAATTTTAGAGTGAAAAACAGTCAATATTTTGATAGTTAAAAATACGCTGTGTGAGAATACGAAGTCGGAATTCGACGAAACCAGTTTCATTGGGACCGTTATGTCGAACTGTAGCTGCATGTCCAGTTTCGTGATTTTTGGGTATTGTATGTGATCGTATGGATTTTTATAAGGTAAAAACAGATATAAAATGATAAAATAAAAATATCTAAATCGCCTATAAATACCCTAACTTTTCCTCTAACCCTAAGTCTTCCATTCTACGGTCAAATAATATCCGCCGCAACCATTTCTTCCTCAAAACAAAAACTCGTGACCTTCAAAAATTCATGGAAACCCAAACTAAAATCATAAAATCACAATATGTGGTTTTCAGAGTTCGATGGGGGCTTGTGCTTCCATCAGTATCAATTTTGAAGTGTTCGACAGTGTTTTACTGTGTTCGAGTATTTACAGCATCGTCTAGGGTTTGGGTTCTCTTCAAATTTGGTGCGTCAAAAATTGTTTGAGGGTTCGATTTGGGTTTGTATGGACGAGTAGGAGTTGCTGGTAAGTTTTTGAGAGGATCGGTGGAGAACCCTGTCGCGTCCGTTACTGTGGGAGCTCGGAAATACTGGGGATTGCATTTTAGTTGATGCGTGCGAGTACAGAGTGCTTGTAAGGAGATTGAAGAGAAGAAGTTTGAAGTTGATTTGGGTGGATTTAGTGAAGCAAATGAGGGTGCGGTTGGTGTTGAGTTTTACTGGAGTTGGGCATTTGTGGAGTAACAAGGTGTTACAGTTTTATCAAGAGATTGGGGAAGAAGGTCTTTACGCAGGCCAAAGTATTGAGACGGGTTTGGGCCAAGGGATTTAGGGGTGAGCCCAATTAGGAAATAATGTTTAGTTTTTATTTAATTTAAATTGTATTAACTTCGTTATATCATAACTTTTACATACGTGATCGAAATTCAGCGAAACTGGTTGCATTAGGATCGTATGGACGGGAGCAACACAATGAGACTGACCGGGAGAGAAACAGAGCTCGTTACAATTTATGGAAGAATAAATTGTCCGTCTGAATCATAGACAGTTAATCGTTTTTAACGATAACAGTCCAATGTGAGTAAAACTCACTAACTCTGAACAGTTATATTTTTATAATGTATTTTTAGAACTGTTAATCATCTGTTGATTGCTGTGTGTTGGTTGATTGATTAAACTGCTAGTCAGTTAGTGAAAATTTTACATATATATATATATGTAATTATATATATACATAAACCGTTAAATATTTATATATTGATTCTGCTATCAGAATAATTTATATTGAACTGAAAGTGATGATAATCATATTGTGTAACATCTGTGGATGCAGGGAGACAGGTTGGAGGAATCCGACTGGATTCCTCAACAGTTATTTTATTGTTTTTCTTATATTGTTATATGATGTGATATAAAATCTGTGGGCGATTATATGTACTTGGACGATATTGAACATCGTGATTTGATGTATTAAGTACCATAAAATATCAGAATGGGAAATGGAGATTTTCAAAGTGATATTGAAAACAGAGATATTTATAAATTGGAATATTTATAAATAAGAAATATTTATAAATTGGAATATTTATAAATGGGAAATATTTAGAAAAGGAAATAATTACAAACCATTTTCTTTTTTGAATGGAAAGGCCTATGTGGCGGGTTTGGGGATTTTCCCGATGCTCCTGTTACAAAGGAGGTTATGGCGAATTTTTCAGAGAATTTAAGGAGTTAGAATATTTCAAGAATAAATTTGAAAAGGAAATATTTGTAAACCATTTACAAACAGAATTGATGAGGAAAACGTTATAAAAAGGAAATCATTTTTAAAGTGTAGAACCGTTATTTAAAAATAAATCTTTTCAAATGAATAAAACGTTGTTAAAAAGGAAATCTTTATAAAGTGAATAAAGTAAATCGAATATGGTATTCGAAAGGAGTTAAATCGAATATGGTATTCGAAGTTAAATCGAATATGGTATTCGAAGGGAGTAAATCGAATATGGTATTCGAAATTTAGTAAAACGAATATGCTATTCGAAAGGAGTTAAATCGAATATGGTATTCGAAGGGAGTAAATCGAATATGGTATTCGAAAGTTAGTTAAACGAATATGCTATTCGATAGGAGTTAATCAAGATGAGTTAAATAAGTTAAGTTGATCGAATCTAGTCATTCGATAGGAGTTAATCAAGTTAAGTTAAATAAGTTAAGTTAATCGAATCTAGTTATTCGAGAGGAGATTATCGAATATAGTTTATTCGAAGGAGTTATCAATTATTAGTTATTCGAAGTGAGTAGTCGAATATTGGTTATTCAAAGTGAGTTAATCGAATATTGGTTATTCGAAAAGGGGAGTTATCAAATCGAATAGATTAAAGGAGTTAATCAAATATAGTTTATTCGAGTAGAGTTAGAGGAGTTATCGAATATGGTTAATTCGACAGGAGTTAAGTGAATAGTTAGATTAATCAAAGTGAATTAGTTAAGTTAAACTAAGTGAATTAGTTAAGTGAATTGGTTAAGTTAACCAAAGTGAATTTTTCGAGTTAATCAAAGTGATTAGTTCAGTTAATCGAGTTGAATTTGTCAGTCGAGTTAATAAATGGAGTTAGTCAAACCAAGTAAAACCAGTTAGAGTTAATTAATTAAGGTTGACCAGTTAGAGTTAATCAATCAGAGTTGATCAAATAGAGTTAAGTAAAATTAGAACTGACTAGAGATTAGTAAATTGAATGGTTTTCTAAGTGTCTATCTGATGTTGGTTTCGGCCTTCGGGATTTATACTTAGGGGATTGTTCTCATACTAGTTTACAGTCAGGGACTGATAGTTGGGGAAGAGTAGTGATTTGTAAATAAGCAGATGGAAACGTTTTCCAGTGTTAATAACATATATTTTCTAAATATAGAAAATAAGGCAATGTGAATATATATATAGATATATGTTGATGATTTACCAATATAATTTCCATCTGGAAATAATATCGTTGTTTGCACACTTGTTTTTCTTTGATGGTTAAATCACAGACTATCGAAGTTTTGACCATTTTAACGTTGTTAATATGGAGAGACCGGTTGGATTATTATCCAAAGAACCACTCTGTATTGGCACAAGCATTGCGAATCATTTATGCCAAAGATAATTTGAAGACGGAGTAAAGTGCAAGGGTTGCTGTATAAGTCTTAGATAACAGTGACTAAGATGGATATACTGAGTAGTGCCTTCGGTTTGTCCAGTCCCAGGACAACTTGTATGGACGAAGGTCTGACAGAGTATATCCAATGGATCGCGTAAGTTGATCTGTTCAAACGTATTCACGTTTGGTGGCAGAGGAATTCGTTTCTCTAAGCTGTATACCCGTGTTATTTTTGGATAAATCAATTTGTGATTTGGCGAGTATGACGATGTGACATTCTAAGTGAATGAGGATGACTTGTGTTGATGAATGTCTGACAGAGTATTTCCAGAAAGGTCACGTACATTGATTTCTTCAACTATACCAAGAGTGGAAGCGGAGAAGGAAACTTCTTTAGCTAACACGTAACGTACTATTGTAGACGCCAATTAGTGATTTTCAATGGATCTGACAATGTGGCATTCGAAGTGAATCTGATGTAATGATAAAGCGTAGCTTCTAGCCTCATCAACCGGTAAATGACAGAAATAGGGCAGGCAGCATGGCTAAGTCGGTCGCACCGAAGTAGGGTGTATAATCACCTATCTAGAGAATATTCATTTGTTTCTTAAATCTATCAATGTTGTCCCATATATATACGGGAACGGTTGCTGATCCCAACCGTTGGTGATATACATTCGATACACTCAAGCAAAATGAGTGGTCGGTCATGTGTGGCTGAGTTACAAGATGTTTTTGTTGAACCCCAGTGTATCGTTCCTAGATTACACTGATCGGAAGGTGGTTCCATACCTTGTCATAGTTGGAAACCCATTACCCAATACGTGCTTGCGGTTTTGATTGTATACCATATATGTAGATCGTGAGATGAAAGCGTTTCTGCTAGATTTATATCTATTCGTACATAGACATTATTATAATATCAAAAGGTTTTGACATAAAGATATTATGGATCCTCATAAGGGGAAAACCCGTTCCGTTCTGCGGCGTGGTCTCGTGAGATATCGTTTGCTTGTTCATATACCTGTTTAAACTGTTTTACTCACACCAGTCCCATGACTGACTCGGAGTTTACTTTGTTGTTTTCCCTAAACTCTTGGGTGCCTAAATTTGTACGGGCAGTCAAGTAGTCAGGAATTTACAGATGTACTTGAAGAGCTGGAGCAGGAGGCTTCTGGATCATATAGCTATAGTTTATTTCCGCTGTGTTGTAAGTGTTGTACTCTGATAAGTGCTATTGTATACATAACTGTTATATTTCAAAGTTATGTTATATATTATATGTTATTCGTTCCACTGTGAGGTTCGTGTTACTCTGATGTTGTGTTCTTCTTCTTCTTCTATTCTAAGTTTCTATCTTATCTATCCTCACCCTCTAATTTCTTTCATTAATTACCAGGATTTTTCGATGTTTTGGTTATCGACATCGTGCTTATGTCGATAACCAAAGTCGCCAAAAATCCGGGTCGTTACAGGAGTGCTGCAGGAGGGGGGGTCGGAGCGCCGTCGTCGGTGGCATGGGGGAGAAGCTGGAGGAGGAGGAGGAGAAGCGGTGAGAGGAGGGTGCGGTAGGGGAACCGCGCCACGGCGGTGGCGGTCGGCAGCGCAGCAGCAGTCGCTGCTCTTTTTTTTCTTTTGGATCGGGTTTGGGGATATTGGTGGGGGGCTTTGACTGATGTAAAGGAGAAGAGGGGTTTATTTAATTTATATATTTATAGTTAATTATTTTATTTCAAAAAGTAACTTTTTCATTTGACCTATAAACGAGGCCCACCGCTTGTCGTGCATAGTTAATTACCCCCATTCCGAACACAATGGGATATGCATCGTAGGCTGATTCGACTGTTTCGATCAGTTTTCGTCAAAATCAAAATATAACTCTATATATTGAATTTGAACGCGCATTTCAATTTACTGGGGTCACATACTAACTAGAAAAATTCCCAAAAAATATTTTGTAGCTTCATATTGACGATACGGTCCTAACAAAACAAGTTTCGTAGAATTCTGAGACTGTTGGAAAAATGGCCATTTTCCAGTCGATTAAAATCAACTGAAACTGGTCAAACGCGTTTTCCTTTGCCATGCTCACATATTGATTCGAAAAATTATGAAATTTGGAATCTAGCAATAATTTGACATCATGGATCCAACAAAAGTGGTTTCGTCGAAATCCGAGGTCATTTGCAAAATTCCCATTTTTAAGGGCCTGAATTCCATAACGACTATTCAGAATTTTCAACTGGACGTATCTTTTGATTCCCGCTATGAAATTTCAATTTTTTGGATTCGTTGGAAAGATATTATCAATTAGATTCCAATATTTTTGGTTTCACTAAAGTCCGGTTTGTTTTGCACCCGGTATGTTCAATTGAAGTTAGAAATCGAATTATCGAACTACCGCGCCATTTTCAATTCCTTTTATAATTTAAAATAAACATTTATATTCTAACGACGACGTACATAAATATACGTTCGAATTATATTCAAAATAAATTTCTCCTCGATATTATTTAAAATATTTCATTTTAAATGTTCAAAATTCGCTAAAATTGCCAAAATAAAAATTTTAAACTGGCCCAGATTTTTGGGTTATTACAGATGGGACTTGAGTCTTATGGTGATTCCATTTTTCCAAAAAGAGTTGCGTTGTTTTACGATTTACTTATTTACCTGTTCTGACACTTGAAATTATGCATGGCAATCCATTGAAATAAAACCCGTTCCGCGTTAGCGGCGTGGTCTTTGGATTTTCCTTATTATTATTAGTTAAATTAGATAAGAATTCTTACACCAGTCCCATGACTGACTCGTAGTTTGTTTTCACCTTTTGCAAACTCGGGTGCCCTCTATTCCACACGGGCAGCCAAATAACAGGTCTAGCTTTCTTTGGAGTTACTATCTTGGAGCCGCTTATCTATCTTGGAGTTGCTTATTTGGAGGTGCTCATGTTGGACCACGAAGACTATCTATCATTTATCTTTTATTTGCACTTTATCTTTAGACTTCGAGACATCCAAACTTATTTTATTTCAAGTTGTTCTATTTTGAAGTTGAAACTTATTTCCTTTTTGCTGAAACCTGATGTAATAATTTAGAACTCTATGACTGTGGGATTCTGTGTTTGATGACATTCATATTCCGCTGTTATGATGTTGTTATTCTATAGTTTTCCTATGCTATGATGTATCTGTGATCTGTATTGTTATATTTATGTTGTATTCCAAATGATTATTCCTTACTTTCATTCTGTGGAAGTTTGGGGTTATCAAAGTTGGTATCAGAGCTTTGGTTAAACTTAGCTTTGGAATATAACATATTTATAATAATTCGTTTACATAGAATCACAATATTCTATGGCAAACATTTCATGAGAATACATAGTAATTAGTCACTTTATCGCCATTTTTTTCCATCCTTTTATCTTCATCATTTCTTAAAATCAACATTACAGTTGTTCTGACTCTTTCTTGGATCGTACAGAACTAAGTAAAAATGAGAACTGCTGGCGCTAGAGCCGCTAGAGCTAGAACAAGGAGGCAAAATGTTGCTAAAACTGAGGAGGCCACAGTTCAACAGCCACCACCACCGCAGCCCTTTGACTTGGTGAGGGTAGTGAAGGATTTTAAGAATTTAGATGGAGTTCCATTCACAGGTACGGAGACCGGGACACAAGCTCGGGCATGGCTTAAGAATTGTGAAAGGATATTTAGAGCGCTAGAACTAGAAGATCAAAGGAAGAGATTTATGGCTTCATGGCTGCTCCAAGGCGAAGCACGAGATTGGTGGGAAGTAGTCAATATAGGAGAAGATGAAGAAAATATGACTTGGACCAAATTTAAAGAGCTGTTTAATGAAAAGTATATTGCAAGGCAAGAGATGGAAAGGCTTCATGATGAGTTTGCCTGTCGCTATGACAAGAAGGACAAGAGGAGTGCACAACAAGATTTGGAGATTACCCCAAGCCTTGCAGTGAGAAGGGAACCACTGAAAATTATTGGCAAAGAGACTAGAGAGCTGAGAAATAAAAGAATCCACCTAGTCAAAGTGCAATGGAGCGGTGATCCTAGAGACTGCACTTGGGAAACTGAGGAGAGTATCAAACAAGCCTATCCCAACTGTAGAATAGATATCTCCGATTAGATTTTAATTTGAGGTACGCTCAAAATATTTTACATTCTCTGTGTTGGTTCCTACTCTTCTATTTTCCTTTTTCCTTTTCGAGGATGAAAAGTTCTTAAGTGGGGGAGATTGTAACAACCCGGAATTTGGGGCCAATTTAAAATTTTCATTTTTGAGATTTTAAGGGTTTTTAAATATTTGAAATAAATTATTTTAAATAATTACGACTAGAAATTTATTTTGATCGAAGTTAATACGAATATATTTAATTTAATTATAAAAGGGAATTAGAAATAGCACGGTAGTTTGAAAAGTCAAATCTGAACTTTGACTGACTGTACAGGATGCAGAATACATCGGATTTTGGTTAAACCAAAAATATTAGAATCTATTTAAAAATATCTTTCTAACGAATCCGAAAAATCGAAATTTCATAGCGGGAATCAAAAGTTATGGCTAGTTGAAATTTCAGAATAGTCGTTGTAGAATTTCTATATATTTTTAATATTAAAAATAGCCATTTCGCAAATGACCTCGGTTTTCGACGAAACCACTTTTGTTGGATTCGGAAGGTCAAATTATGGCTAAGTTTAAGTTTTCATAATTTTTATAATTAATTTGTGACCGTGGCAAAAAGATTTCAGTTTGGTCAATTTCGGTCAATTTTAATCGACTGAAAAATAGCCATTTTTCAAACAGTCTCAGAATTCAACAAAATTAATTTTGTTAGGATCGTATCATCAAAACAAAGTACGTTCGTATTTAATATTAAAGATTTATTTTAAAAATAAAAGAAACATGCTGTAAACTTCAGAATTAGACTTCGGCACTAGCGCCATTGCATTTAGAAGACGTCAAAACCTATTGTTCGACAGTCGTTGGGCTCCGTTTGGAGATCGGATGGAAAAACCCTAATTTTGGATTTAATTAAAATAAAAAAATACGCTCCTATACGCGTATAAATACGCACGCTACAGTACTCCGCCTTCTTCCTTCTCATTTCACGCTGCCGAACCCGTAGACCTTCAAAACTTCAAGCTTCGATTCCTCCTTCGTTTCTCAACGAAATCCTTCGCCGTAGTACAACTTTTCAAAGAGATTTTCGTGCTCTTCGATCCTACACCAAAATCGGATCCTCTCGTACCCTGTAGCCGCCGCCCCACCCTCCTAAAACCGCCGCCGTCGCACCCCCCCAGCCCCTCCATGCGTCGCCGCAACCCCCCATCTTCCCGGCGTTCGTTCCCCTCTCCGAGCTCTCCAATCTCTAACAAACCTCACCTAAAACCATTGATCCAATCTCGAGTTATTTTGACTCAAAGTTCTGAACCAATTTCTGAAAATAAAGGAATGAACATTTCAGATTTAGCGACGCTTTTATGTGTTACAGTAGCAGTTGTGAAAAGTAATTGTTAATTAAAAATTGATAATTAATTCATACGATCTCCGAATCCAAAAATTTCAGATCTGTGTGAATCGTGACAGCAAATACTTCAACTTAGAACTGATTGGAACAAATTTCTGGACCTTTTTGAATTCTAGATCTGACTGAAAAGCAAGGTGAGATTCTATGTTAAATAATTAAATCAATTTAATTATATTCTCTAGTTACTTAAATATGTTGAATTGTTCATGAACTAGATCTACGATGTGATAAAATTCTGATTGATCGATTTGTTATTATGTGTTGTATGAGTTTAGATTTGATAGTCAAAACTTTAGATCTGCGTATGGTAGAAAATTTGAACCAATTATTTGTTTAAATATTTGGTTGTATCATGTTTGTGGTTATTCAGTGAATCATGGGAAAATAATTATATACATCACCCTGTTATATTTGGTTGGACTAGATCTTGTTATTCTAATAAAATATTGTTATGTGGTTGTTAAATTGAAATATAACGTTATGGTAAAGATTGGGTTTTTTATTAAAATTAAAAAGATGATTTTTTTACATTGTAATAAAAAGACGATATTTTTACATTGTAAATAAAAAGACGATATGTTTACATTGTAAATAAAAAAAACGATATTTTTACATTGTAAATAAAAAGATGATATTTTTACATTGTAAATAAAAAGATGATATTTTTACATTGTGAATAAAAAGATGATATTTTTGCAATGTAAATTAAAAGTTGAGATTTTTGCACTGTAAATAAAATTACATTTTTTTTATTTTTGTAATTAAAGAGTAGGATTTACATTATAAATTAAAAGTACATTTTATATGTAATTAAAGAATAAGAATTTGCATTGTAAATAAAATTATAGTTTTAAATGGAATTATAGAATAAGACTTTACCACTGCAATTAAAATTACATTTTCAATGTAATTCATAAGGATAAGAATTCACTGTTTATGAAATTACATTTTTAATGTAATTAGAAAGAGAAATTGGACAATGTAGACAAAATTACATTTTCAATGTGATTCATAAGGATAGAATTTTTCACCGTTAATGTAATTATATTTCTCATGTAATTAAAAAGTATGATTTTATATTGTAAATTAAAAAGTACATTTTTGTTATGTAAATAAAGATGAGAATTTACATTGCAAATTAAAAGTACATTTTTGTTATGTAAATAAAGATGAGAATTTACATTGCAAATTAAGAAAGGACATTTTTGTTATGTAAATAAAGATGAGAATTTACATTGTAAATCAAAAATACATTTTATTATATAATTAAAGAATAGAATTTACGTTGTAAATTAGAAAGGACATTTTTGTATGTAATTAAAGATTTATAGTTGATGTGTAAAATAAATTTTCATTTTTATATGTAATGAAAAAGTAAGAATTTTCATAGCATATAAAATTCATTTTTATATGTAATTAAGGTATAGAAATTTACATTGCAAATTAAAAGACAAGATTTGACGTGTAATATTAATTACATTTTTTATGTAATTAAAAAGTATGATTTTATATTGTAAATTAAGAGACAAATTAAAAGATAGGAATTTTACATTATTATGTTAATTACATTGTTAATGTAATGAATAAAAAAGTAGAATTTGACGTTGTAAATAAAATTACATTTTTAATGTAATTTATAAAGATGAAAAATTTCACCGCTATGTTAATTACATTCTTAATAATTAAAAAGAAGAATTGGGCATTGGAATCAAAATTACATTTTTGTGTAATTTAAAAAGGGTAAAATTTACATGTAATTAAAAATAATAATTTTTCATTGGAATGTAAATTACATTTTTGCATGGTAAATTAAAAGATAGAAAATTTAACATAGAATATTAATTACATTTTTAATGTAATTACAGAGAGGATTTTACAGTGTAACTGAAAGAATGGAATTTACATTTTTAACGTAAATAAAAGAATAAAGAATGGAATTCAACATTGTAATATAATTTACATTCCTATGTAAATAAAGAACAAAAGAATAAGGGAGAAATTGGACTTTGAATTATAATTTACATTTTTAATGTAAATAAAGGAATAAAAGAATGTATTTAAAGTGTTGAAATATTGTCTTCATTTTAAATGAATAAAAATTGAATGGAGATCGGTAGTTGTTTAGCTCGTTGTTAAATCAAACGACGTTATTATGGTTAAATGGTTTATATTTAAATATAAATATAATTAAAATCTAACGAATCGAGCGCGGTAGTTCGCATTTTGAAATCGTACCTTTAAACGACTATACCAAAAGATCCGATCGTCGGATTTTCCCAAAACTGGAACCGTTAGGACTGTCTTGGGAAGCTCTTTCTAACGATATAAACTACGTTAAAATCCAATGGTTAGATTTCGATAATTGTAAAAATCAAAATTGGTTGAAAGCAGCGCCAGGGTCGCCCACTGACCCGTGGCGTCGTTAAATAAGGATTTGATTATTTTAAATAATTAAAATAGGAATTAATCGTTAAAAATAATATTAACGATAAGGAAGGATTTTCATTATATATACGAGGATCATTTGGGAAGTCCGAGTTTAACCTCATTCCAAGTAATCAGACGACGTTAAGAATTGAAGTTTAAAGACGGTGAATGAAGACCGTAAATCTTCCCTCGAATGGACAACGATCAAGATCCTGAATTGACTTGCTCCCAATTCAAGGGCCCGGGTAATTGCCCAAACGTACGTGTTGATTTCACGGATATGCGGGTATCTCCTTTCCGTACTGGACATACGGGACGAGGTATCTCCAGTTTCGTTCAGACTCAGAACAGGCTTATAAATGGAATGTGTGTCCGACATTGTGCTCCTTTATATTGTATTTATTAATTTTCTGTTGAATGTATGAATGATTGGTGGCGGAGAATTCATTCTCTTGCTTAACACCCTTTTTTATATTTTGGCAAAAGATTGATAGTATGATATGGATCGACAGTGTGGCATACCAAGATGCAATGATCAAGGTTTCTTGTTATAAAGCAGAACCTTATGGTGACGATCAAAGCACAGCTTGAATAAGCATAGCTTTGTGTATTACGTAGCTTCACGAGCCTCACAACCCGGTTGAGTCTAAAACGGGAGAAGGGAACGCAGGGAGAGCAGTACGTTTCTTTTAGCTGGAAATGATGTTTGGGTTTTTACATGGCCCGGCATTTTATTTATGTGGATGATGGAACGAGGCGCCTCGGATGATAGGTCCTATAGGATCGGGAAACGTGTGTTCAGGAATTGCCAATCCACAAATCTGTATGTGTGGACCGGCCCTGCAGGATCCAAGGGTTCACTGCGGGGGATCCTGAGACATTAGCTAGAGTGTCTCGAATCGGTAAGGAGCTCCTCCCTAGCCTTGACTCATGATGGAAAACCAAATTCCCAATACGACCATACGGATTTGATTGTATTACTAGTATGGAGGCATAGTATATGGTAGCTATGCTTCCTAGGATTGATACATTTATTTTGAAATGTTTTTATATACACTAATAATAATATCAAATTCGTTTTTATCGTACCAAGCATGTTTAATCACCATAAGGTAAAACTCTATCCTCTGGTTTGCGTTGCATTGTGTGATGGGACTTGAGTCTTATGGTGATTCCATTTTTCCAAAAAGCATTGCGTTGTTTTACGATTTACTTATTTACCTGTCCTGACACTTGAAATTATGCACGGCAGTCCATTGAAATAAAACCCGTTCCGCGTTAGCGGCGTGGTCTTCTGATTTGCCTTATTATTATTAGTTAAATTAGATAAGAATTCTCACACCAGTCCCATGACTGACTCGTAGTTTGTTTTCACCTTTTGCAAACTCGGGTGCCCTCTTTTCCACACGGGCAACCAAATAACAGGTCTAGCTTTCTTTGGAGTTACTATCTTGGAGCCGCTTATCTATCTTGGAGTTTCTTATTTGGAGGTGCTTATGTTGGACCACAAAGACTATCTATCATTTATCTTTTATTTGCACTTTATCTTTAGACTTCGAGACATCCAAACTCATTTTATTTCAAGTTGTTCTATTTTGAAGTTGAAACTTATTTCCTTTTTGCTGAAACCCGGTGTAATAATTTAGAACTCTGTGACTGTGGGATTCTGTGTTTGATGGCATTCATATTCCGCTGCTATGATGTTGTTATTCTATAGTTTTCCTATGCTATGATGTATCTGTGATCTGTATTGTTATATTTATGTTGTATTCCAAATGATTATTCCTTACTTTCATTCCGTGGAAGTTTGGGGTTATCATAAAAGATAAATATGTTTATAACACAAGGCAACAACAATTCTAGTCCAAATCGGATCCAAGTTGTATGCAAGTTGATGTTGCTTCTGTTTAATCTAATATCTAGCAGTATTCCCCCAATATATATGCATTTATTTTTCATAATAATTTAGAGGAAGAGTAAGGGGTGAAGAATTTGTGTAAATTGGCTACGGAGGAGGCTGTCTATTTATAGAGTTACAAAATCAACACCAACCTTTAAATCTAGGTTTTAAATCTGAACTATATATGTCATGATGAGTCAGCACGAACAGAGACACATAATCATCCAGGTTCAGAGCTTAAAATTCGGTTGTATCTATTATGGGTCGACCCATCTACCACTGGGTCGACCCGACCCCTATTGGGTCGGCCTATGGGTCGACCCAGGCTAGTGAGAGTCGACCCATAATGGGTCCCCTTGCTGCTTCTTCTTCCCGCTTGTTTGAAATGTTTTGACTAATTCTGGTTTAATTTGTTTATATATAAGCTTCATATATGTATACTAACTTCTGGAGCTCATAAATTCTTCATACGTTGTCCGTTTTACGCAAACTTGGGGTCTATCTGAACTTAGATTCCGAGATGAATGCAACTGTAATACCGGTTTCGGTTAATTCTGAATATTTATCGTGGTTATAGTGTGTTATTATTTGGGGTGCTACATCCTTCCCTACTTAAAGGATTTCGTCCCTGAAATCTCCAAGTCTAAGAGAACGTTACCATCCTAACATCCATCTACAACCGTCTACTCATCTAACATTCACAAGCATCCATTTTCCTTAAGAGATTCTAATGCTTGTATGAACTTATGCAAAGTGTTGTGTGTAGATGTCCTTATCGTAATGCGAAAATCAGGCGGTCGAGCGATTTAGTTGACCTCCTTAATGTAATGTATGTTTGTGCCATGAGTCCAAAATGTATGCAAATAGTCCTATATATCATATAGAATCTATATATGTGCACAATCATCCATCCAAATGAAACATCCACATAATAAAACATCCATTTCCATCTATAGAAATCTAAAATGCACACATATCCATATGCAACATATGAGCGATTGAGCCGATCTAGTACCTAGTGTGTGTTATGCATCCAAAAGCAACCACTGCAACCTCTTACATCCATAAAACATTACATGCTTCAAACACATGTTTCCAACCACTGAATTCTACTTAAGGATCGAAAGGTTCGAACGATAGGATAAATGAACTTGAACGGTAGAAGAAAATACAAAGTAAAAGCTTGGAAAAGAAGCCAAGAGCGTACTCTCAAAAAGAAAAGGGTAAGAAGAGCGAATCCTATCTTCGAGTTCCCATGTAGCATCTTCGCGGTCTTCTCCCCAATGTACGTTAACCAATTTGTTCTCCTTATTGCGAAGCTTCTTGATTTCTGATCCAAGGATATGAGTAGGAACTCGTCTCACTGATGCTTCCATCTCAACTTCTATGTCTTCAAGAGTACTTGGTTCTACTATTTCTGCTAAATCATGGAGACATTTCCTCAGATGGGAAATGTGAAATATGTCGTGTACGCCCGCTGGTCTGTCTAGTAGCTTAATCCTATAGCCATCTCTCCTATAGGGAATGGTCCTATAAATCTTGGTGTCAACTTCCCTACTGAGCCAAAGTGAACTACGTTCTTTATCGGTGACACTTTAATGAAGACCGTATCTCCCACTTCAAATTCCAAGTTGATCCTCCTCTTATCATCATTAGATTTCTGTTGGTCTTGAGCAGCTTTCTTCCTTCATCGGATGAGATCGATCTTTTCTGAAGTATCTCAAATCATGTCTGGCCCGAGCAGAAGTCTGTTGGTAGACTCTCACCAACAAGTCGGCAATCTACAAAGTCATCCATATAGTGCTTCAAAGGATGCCATGCCTATACTGGATTGGTAATTGTTGTTGTAGGCAAACTCCACCAAAGGAAGGTGCTCTTCCCAAGTCCCTCCGAAGTCTAGAATACATAGTCTTAGAAGATCCTCAAGAACTCTATTCACCCTCTCAGTCTGTACATCTGTATGAGGATGATATGCAGTGCTCAAATGTAGTTGTGTACCTAATGCCTCTTGCAAGCTTCTCCAGAACTCGCTAGTAAAGATAGGGTCGCGATCGCTTACTATACGGGAAGATACCTGTAACACCCCGAATTTCAATTAATACTAATGGTTAGTGATTAAAGTATAATTAATCTCAGATAAGAGAATCAGGGGAAACGGGCTGCGTCATTGCGTTCGTCTCGGAAAAATACGCGAAATAGAGTCCGAGTTTTCGAAAATCGGAGTCCGTATGAAGGAGATATGGACGAACGAAGTTAGGCAGAAAAACCGGAAACAGGCCAGAAATGCACTGGCGCACCTGTGAAGTGCGCCAGCACAAAAATACACTGGCGCACTTGTGAAGTGCGCCCGTGTCGAGCCAGTTTGGACTGGGTGCACTGTTTTGGCTGTTGGGCTGTGTTTTGGTGGCTTGTGACGATTTTTGATGTGCTGGACGGACCTGATGGCTTCTAGGGTTAATCTAAGGGCCTAAAACACTACCTAATCCTATAAATAAGACCCTAACCTAGCCCTAAATCATCATTAATCTATCATACAACTAAACTATGGCAAAATGCTAGCTCTCATGGCCTCCACTAATTTATGAAGAGGGTTGCAAGCTAATCACTCTCTAATCAACTTCTAATCCCTTCTAAGCATCTTAATCTTCTTCATTTGGAGTGCAAAATTGCTAGTAGTGAGTTTCTATCACTTTGATGATCTTTTGTTAAACTAAGTAGATGAGATATGATGAGATTTATGGTTTTGTATGTGGATTAATGAGTCTTGAATCATATGATATGATGTTAGCATTAATCTTATGTTTATGCATGTTGAGTATGTAAGTTTATGCAAGTTTAATATGATGTATGTTATGTTTGCATGATGCTAAATATGCAAGTTGTGGGCTATGTAATCATATGCATGTTATGCAAGTTCATGGTGATATGCTATGCAAGTTACATGTATGTTAATATGCAAGATATGCTATGCAAGTTACATGTTTGTTAATATGCAAGTTACATGTATGTTAATATGCAAGATATGTAATGCAAGTTACATGTTTGTTAATATGCAAGTTACATGTTTGTTAATATGCAAGTTACATGTATGTTAATATGCAAGATATGCTATGCAAGTTACATGTTTGTTAATATGCAAGTTACATGTTTGTTAATATGCAAGTTACATGTTTGTTAATATGCAAGTTCATGATGACACATTATGCAAGTCTATGGGTTAATATGCAAGTATATTATGCAAGTGAATATGTAAGTTATGTGACATATTATATGCAAGTTATGTGACATGTTATACAATATTATATGCAAGTTGTATGACATGTTATGCAAGTTCACATGCAAGTTATGTGTTTGTTAATATGCAAGATGGCACCTTTGAAACATGTTCATACATATGTAAGTTGACACCTTTTATATGTGTTATGTCATGAGAACGAAATTACGTGGGAACGATGGGGTTAATTCAATGCATAAATTAATAAGATTGTGTGAAATTAACATAATTATGCATAACATAAAATAAATGAACATAGTATGGGAATTTGCCTATTAAGTTAGGTGTACCCATACTATGTGTTGGGAATTTACCTATTGAGTTAGGTCTACCCCATGGGAATTTACCTATTGAGTTAGGTCTACCCATGTTATGAAAAGCTTAATATTAATTAGAGATAATTAATTTAAATTATGAGGGTGATTAATTAGGTGTAATTAATTGACTAAGACACGAGGTTGGACTCAGTTGTAGCGTAAAACTGCCCGGACCCAACCGGCTTAACCAGTTGCTACAAATGTTAGCCCAATGTGAGAGGTCTTAGGCACAAACTAAATACGTGATTAATGTAAAGACACGAGGTTAGACTCGGTTATGACATAAGGCTGCCCGGACCCAACCGGCTTAACCAGCAGTCATAAAAGACAGTCTAATGTGAGAGGTCTTTACAAAGGTTACGATCTTAATTAATTAATTAAGAAACTCTTAACCATATTAGCATGTAGAGGGACATGAGGGTTAAGTGGGTGCCTTGGGTGGCATAAGGAACCTAGTGGGTTGCCTTGGGTGGCAATAGAAAATACGATTAGAACACTTAACCAAAGTGGAACATGTAATTAAAACATGATTAAAGGGTTAAGTGGGATACACTAGAAAAAGGGACAAGCTTAGGTGGGTAGCTTGTGGGAGGCCCGTTTCAACCAGTAACCCATACGTATCTTTGTGGGCTCGACCCATGTCGAGGACGGGACACGCATACTGGGTTTGACTGTAAGAGGCAAACAGGGTTAGCGGTGGCAACGCAAGTCCAACGGGCTTCATATGCGTGAGTGGGCCCGGGCTGGTAGGTAAGCCGTTGTTGCATCGTGTAGATATAAGCCGTGCACCGTTAATTATATCGGGTTGCCACGTTGGGGAATGGTACACCCCATGGTGGGGCCAGCACGGGTATCTACGTTAGGGAGCCGATCGAATGGGGAGTAGTGCGTACACCTAGTGGATTGTAGGGCCCCGTGGCGCCTACTTGGTCACCTAGGGGTACGCAAGTACTATTAAGTTAATTTTATAAGTCCATGGGTGGGATCAACCTTTAGGATAGGAACGACTGGTGTGGTGCAGTTTAGTAATTTACCTTAGGAAGGGTAGATGCGTCTTTATCTTTTATCTTAGTTTAGTTGACTGCTTAGTATAGCCGTTCATCCCTATATGTTACCGTATATCAATTTATGTCTTCTCTGGTTACTTTAACGATTGTATTGTTAAAGTTATAGGACTCGCTCAGACTTATGTCTGACCCCGTTGTTTTTATCTTTTTCCCAACCCTCAGGTCCTACGGTGGATCCTAGCAGTAGTGGAGCTTGATCGGATTGCTGTTCCAGTCTTTAGGAGCTTGGATAGATGTAAAGCTCCAGTTATCCAGTTATCTTTTTCTTTCGTCATGGCTATTGTATGAGAGTGGGATTATGTACTTCTTTATTTTGATGGATATTGTACTTGACTTTTATTGTGGTTTTATGATGTAACCAGACATGTTTTACTTCCGCTGTTATGAGATGATGTTTTAAATTTCAAGTACTGTTTATATCTGTCTTGTTGTAATTTTTCTGTTCTATATTCACTAAAATACTCCACCGATGCTATGGCATTCCCTTAGTGAGTGACCATAGCGGGAGTGGGGTGTTACACGTGGTATCAGAGCTTAAGGTTACCGGAACAGATAAAATTTTTAGAAAAACTATTTTCTAAGAACATTTTTGAAAAAAAAAAGTATTTTCAAAAACATGTCTTTTAAGAGAAAAGTGTTTGAAAAAAAGAAAAGCATAATCCCCAATAGCCATATCTTTATCTTTCAGAATCTCCTTTTTGAATCTTTCCTCTTTCGTTTCAGCATGGCTGAAGATCTTAACATCCCGGAGGGTTTAGTTATACCACTATGGTATAGGAGGTTACAAGAGGTTAGGGCCGCGGCTGCGGGTCCAGCCAATGTTACTACACCAGAGGCAACCGTTCCTCCTCCTCAGCCTAGAGTGGATAATTTTGCTAAGGTTTGCAAGGAGTTCAAGGCTATAGGAGGAAAACCTTTTCTAGGTTCAGAGACTTTCGTAGAGGCTAGAGATTGGCTTAAGGAAGTGGAAGAGTTGCTAGATATCTTTGAAGTGGAAGAGGGAAAGAAAGTCAAATTGGCGGCTTGGTTAATGAAGGGAGAGGCCTCATTCTGGTGGGAGGTCACTAATGGAGAACGCCCTGTTGACTCTTGGGCAGATTTCAAGCAAAGGTTTGGGGCTAAGTTTCTCTCAAGGGCGGAAGAGAATCTGTTTATGGAGAAGTTCTTGAATTTGAAGCAAGGGAATCTCACGGTGAAGGAATATGTCAACAAATTCAATCAATTAGCAAGGTTTGGCATAGAGTTGGTGAATACACCGGAGAAGAAGGCTTTGAGGTTCGTTAGAGGCTTGAACGAACCATTGCAAGGAATAGCTATGACTCACATTCCTATGGGGGCCACCTTTGAGAAACTTGTCTACATGGCACTTATGCATGAGGATGATAAGAATTCTAAGGCACCAGAGAAAAAGGGGGATCAGAAGAAACCGCAACAACAACAACAAGGCAAGGGCGGGAAAGGCAATGGTGACAAGAAGAAGACGAAGAAGAAGTGCTTCAATTGTGGGACACCAGGCCACCTCAGCAAGGATTGTCGCAAAAAGAAGAAGACCGGTTGCTTTCATTGTGGTGAGGCAGGACATCTTGTGAAGGATTGCCCAAAGAAGGGGCAGAGGGCGGGGTCTACCTCAGGAGGTCAGGTGCAAGCTCTTATAGCACCACCTCAGTCAGGGGGGCAAGTTCAGGCTCTCTCAGTTCCACCGATTCAGCAGAGAGGTAGAACTATTTCCGTTGAAAGTCTGGTTTTTCTGTTTGATCATCCCGTTCGTACTTTGTTTGACTCTGGCGCATCGCATTCTTTTATCTCATCATCGTTAGTTGAGTCACTGCACTTAGACACCAGTCTAGTTGATGATCCCTTGGTTGTTTCAAACCCAATTGGGGGCTCTATATATCTGTCTATGATATGTTTGGGTTTGAAGATTTCTATACTTAGCGTTGAGTTTAGATGTGATGCTTTTGTATTGGGCTTCACGGGCTATGGGTTGATTTTGGGCATGGACTGGTTATCCAGTAATGGTGCCGTTCTTGATTGTGAAAGGAGAGTTGTCAGGCTTATGACCCGCTTGGGTAATACTCTCGAGATCTCTTGTAATCCCATGGAATCTGTTTTGCTAAGTTATCTTGAATCGCTCGATGCTTCAGTCGAGAGTTTGCGTTCTGTCAGAGTGGTCCGGGAATATCCGGATGTGTTTGAAGAAGTGAAGAGTTTGCCTCCGAAGCGGGAGATAGATTTCCGAATTTATTTGGTGGATAATGCCAAACCAGTGTCTTTGCCAGTGCGCCACATGGCTCCTCGTGAGAGAAGAGAACTTCATAAGCAAGTAGGGGAGTTGCTTGAGAAGGGGTTCATAAGGCGAAGTATATCGGAGTGGGGAGCTCCAGTAGTATTTGCCACAAAGGCGGATGGGTCCCTCAGACTTTGTGTGGATTATAGAGAACTTAATAAGCTCACGAAGAAGAATAGACACCCATTACCGAGAATAGATGATCTCTTTGATCAGTTGGTTGGCGCCTCAGTGTTTTCGCAAATGGACTTAGCTACAGGGTTTCATCAGTTGAGAGTGGCGGAGGACAGTATAGAGAAGACTGCTTTCCGGACTCCGGATGGTTTTTATGAGTGGCTTGTGATGCCATTTGGGTTGACAAACGCCCCTGCATACTTTGTTGATCTAATGAGTAGAGTGTTCAGAAAGTATCTGAATAAGTTTGTAGTGGTCTTTGTGGATGACATCTTGGTCTTTTCCAAGAGTGAAGAAGAGCATGTCTTACATCTCAGAGAAGTGTTGGAGACTCTTCGAGCACATAGTCTTAAAGCTAAATTCTCTAAATGTCATTTTTGGAGAAGAGAAGTGCGATTCTTAGGGCATGTGGTCTCTAAGGAAGGGATAGCTGTGGATCCCGCAAAGATAGTATCTATCCAGGATTGGAAAGTTCCTAGAAATGTTACCGAAGTAAGAAGTTTCTTGGGGTTGGCAGGATATTATAGGAAGTTCATCAAAGACTTCGCGAAGATATCAGCCCCATTAACCCGCTTGACGAAAAAGAATCTGGGTTTCTCATGGGATGTAGATTGTGATGATGCTTTCCGACGGTTAAAGAGAGCTTTGACCACCGCTCCAGTTTTAGTGCTTCCAGATGGGAGTAAGCCGTTTGTTGTTTATACCGATGCTTGTGGGACAGGATTAGGCGCAGTCTTGATGCAGGAGGGAAGGGTAATAGCCTATGGAGGAAGGCAATTGAGAGTGCATGAGAAGAATTACCCTACCCATGATCTAGAGTTGGCCGCGATTATTTTCGCACTTAAGTCTTGGCGCCATTATCTTCTTGGTGAGAGATTCGAGTTGTTCACTGACCATAAATCATTGAAGTACTTATTCTCTCAGAAGGATTTAAATTTAAGACAGCAAAGGTGGATGGAGTTCTTAGCATCCTATGATTTTGAGATAGCGTATACCCCTGGCAAGGGTAACGTGGTGGCAGACGCCTTGAGTAGAAAAAGGCTATCTTTGAGTCCATTGTTCGTGGAACGGCGAAGCTTGGAGTTTCTTTCTTTGTTCGACTTCAGACCTTCTGTTGACTTTGTACCTGGTTTGTTGGCATCCTTGGAGGTTAGACCTACTCTTTTGGGACGGATTGGCGAGGCTCAGCGAGACGACCCACAGTTGGTTGAGTTGGTAGAGAAGCTTATAAGGGGGGAGTCGTCCAGCCATTTGGGTAGATACACCATAGATGATAGGGGATGGTTGCATAGAGACGGTAGACTTTGTGTACCGCAAGATGAGGGTTTGAAGAAGGCTATTTTGGATGATGCACATCGTTCAAGAATGACTATTCATCCCGGTGGAGACAAAATGTACCAAGACATGAAGAGAGTTTTCTTCTCAGCCGGTATGAAGAAAGATGTGGCCGAGTATGTGGCTAGATGCTTAGTGTGCCAACAAGTTAAAGCGGAGCAAAGGAAACCCGGTGGGTTGCTACACCCATTGGAAGTCCCGCAATGGAAGTGGGATAGTGTCTCGATGGATTTCATCGATGGGTTACCGAGATCGAGGAAGGGCCATACGGGAATTTGGGTTGTGGTGGACAGACTTACCAAGAGTGCCCATTTTATACCCGTGAAGAGTAAGAGGACCGCTCCATGGCTTGCTTCAGTCTATGTTAGAGAGATTGTTAGATTGCATGGCGTACCATCCAGCATTGTGAGTGATCGAGATCCTATCTTCACTAGTGAGTTTTGGAGAAGTTTGCAAGAGGCGGTAGGGACTCAGTTGTGTTTGAGCACCGCATATCATCCTCAGACGGACGGTCAGACCGAGAGGGTGAACCGTATCTTAGAAGATCTTTTGAGGCTTTGTATCTTGGATTTTGGAGGTACATGGGAAGAACATCTTCCTTTGGTGGAGTTCGCATACAATAACAGCTTTCAGTCTAGTATTGGCATGGCACCTTTCGAAGCTCTTTATGGAAGGCCTTGTCGATCTCCTACATGTTGGTGGGAATCTACGGATAAGATCTTGCTTGGGCCGGATATGGTTAGAGAGACTTCAGAGAAGATTGATTTAATTCGAAGAAGGATGAAAGCAGCGCAAGATAGACAGAAATCATATGCGGATCGGAGAAGGACGGATCTTGAGTTTGAGGTTGGGGACATGGTTTTTGTCAAAGTATCTCCGTTGAGAAATGTTGTTCGCTTTGGGTCCGTTGGGAAGTTAGCACCAAGGTTTGTTGGGCCATTTCCTATTAAGGAAAGGATTGGACGGATGGCATATAGGGTGGAGTTGCCCGACAGACTTAGTGGTGTTCATGATGTATTCCATGTATCACATTTGAGGAAGTGCTTACATGAGACCGCAGAGGTGGTAGAGCCGAGCTTGCTTAGAGATGTAGAGGTAGAGCGTGATGCGACGATTCGACGAGCTCCTACTCGCATCCTTGGGTCAGAAACTAGGAAGTTGAGGAACAGAGAAGTTCAGCTAGTTAAAGTGCAATGGGGAGATGACGAAAGCAATGCTACTTGGGAGACGGAAGTGAAGATGCGTTCTTTGTATCCATTTCTTTTTGAGAGTATGTCTTTTAACTTCTCCTTTATCGCTTGTCTAGTACTTACCTTATCTTTAGTATATCCTCTCGCTAGTACCTATGACCTTTAGATAGGGTAAAACCTATGGTTGAAACATGTGTTTGAAACATGTTATGATTGATGGATGCATGTGGATGCAATTGTTTGCTAGTGGTTGCTCGTGGATGCATATACACACACATTAGGCACTAGATCGGCTCAGTCACTTCATGTTGCATATCGCACAAATGGATGTGGTAGTTAGATTGATGGATGTATCATGGCTGTGTTATCATATGGATGATGCATTTTTGTGTATGGTTGTGCACGCATATAGAAATTGTATGTGTCAATAGGGTTTCGCATACATATTGGATGCATGGCACTATCATGGTTTGCATTAAGGAGGTCGATTGAATCAGTAGACCGCCTGATTTTGCATTAGTATACGGACATATACACACACTTTCTGCATATGTTCATACATCATTAGAAGTTTCTAAGGATAATGGTTGCTTGTGGTTGATGGTTTAGTAGATGGTTGTTTGGTTGGTAGGATACGTTCTTCTTGACTTAGAGATTTCGAGGACGAAATCCTTTAAGTAGGGGAGAATGTAACACCCCGAATTTCAATTAATACTAATGGTTAGTGATTAAAGTATAATTAATCTCAGATAAGAGAATCAGGGGAAACGGGCTGCGTCATTGCGTTCGTCTCGGAAAAATACGCGAAATAGAGTCCGAGTTTTCGAAAATCGGAGTCCGTATGAAGGAGATATGGACGAACGAAGTTAGGCAGAAAAACCGGAAACAGGCCAGAAATGCACTGGCGCACCTGTGAAGTGCGCCAGCACAAAAATACACTGGCGCACTTGTGAAGTGCGCCCGTGTCGAGCCAGTTTGGACTGGGTGCACTGTTTTGGCTGTTGGGCTGTGTTTTGGTGGCTTGTGACGATTTTTGATGTGCTGGACGGACCTGATGGCTTCTAGGGTTAATCTAAGGGCCTAAAACACTACCTAATCCTATAAATAAGACCCTAACCTAGCCCTAAATCATCATTAATCTATCATACAACTAAACTATGGCAAAATGCTAGCTCTCATGGCCTCCACTAATTTATGAAGAGGGTTGCAAGCTAATCACTCTCTAATCAACTTCTAATCCCTTCTAAGCATCTTAATCTTCTTCATTTGGAGTGCAAAATTGCTAGTAGTGAGTTTCTATCACTTTGATGATCTTTTGTTAAACTAAGTAGATGAGATATGATGAGATTTATGGTTTTGTATGTGGATTAATGAGTCTTGAATCATATGATATGATGTTAGCATTAATCTTATGTTTATGCATGTTGAGTATGTAAGTTTATGCAAGTTTAATATGATGTATGTTATGTTTGCATGATGCTAAATATGCAAGTTGTGGGCTATGTAATCATATGCATGTTATGCAAGTTCATGGTGATATGCTATGCAAGTTACATGTATGTTAATATGCAAGATATGCTATGCAAGTTACATGTTTGTTAATATGCAAGTTACATGTATGTTAATATGCAAGATATGTAATGCAAGTTACATGTTTGTTAATATGCAAGTTACATGTTTGTTAATATGCAAGTTACATGTATGTTAATATGCAAGATATGCTATGCAAGTTACATGTTTGTTAATATGCAAGTTACATGTTTGTTAATATGCAAGTTACATGTTTGTTAATATGCAAGTTCATGATGACACATTATGCAAGTCTATGGGTTAATATGCAAGTATATTATGCAAGTGAATATGTAAGTTATGTGACATATTATATGCAAGTTATGTGACATGTTATACAATATTATATGCAAGTTGTATGACATGTTATGCAAGTTCACATGCAAGTTATGTGTTTGTTAATATGCAAGATGGCACCTTTGAAACATGTTCATACATATGTAAGTTGACACCTTTTATATGTGTTATGTCATGAGAACGAAATTACGTGGGAACGATGGGGTTAATTCAATGCATAAATTAATAAGATTGTGTGAAATTAACATAATTATGCATAACATAAAATAAATGAACATAGTATGGGAATTTGCCTATTAAGTTAGGTGTACCCATACTATGTGTTGGGAATTTACCTATTGAGTTAGGTCTACCCCATGGGAATTTACCTATTGAGTTAGGTCTACCCATGTTATGAAAAGCTTAATATTAATTAGAGATAATTAATTTAAATTATGAGGGTGATTAATTAGGTGTAATTAATTGACTAAGACACGAGGTTGGACTCAGTTGTAGCGTAAAACTGCCCGGACCCAACCGGCTTAACCAGTTGCTACAAATGTTAGCCCAATGTGAGAGGTCTTAGGCACAAACTAAATACGTGATTAATGTAAAGACACGAGGTTAGACTCGGTTATGACATAAGGCTGCCCGGACCCAACCGGCTTAACCAGCAGTCATAAAAGACAGTCTAATGTGAGAGGTCTTTACAAAGGTTACGATCTTAATTAATTAATTAAGAAACTCTTAACCATATTAGCATGTAGAGGGACATGAGGGTTAAGTGGGTGCCTTGGGTGGCATAAGGAACCTAGTGGGTTGCCTTGGGTGGCAATAGAAAATACGATTAGAACACTTAACCAAAGTGGAACATGTAATTAAAACATGATTAAAGGGTTAAGTGGGATACACTAGAAAAAGGGACAAGCTTAGGTGGGTAGCTTGTGGGAGGCCCGTTTCAACCAGTAACCCATACGTATCTTTGTGGGCTCGACCCATGTCGAGGACGGGACACGCATACTGGGTTTGACTGTAAGAGGCAAACAGGGTTAGCGGTGGCAACGCAAGTCCAACGGGCTTCATATGCGTGAGTGGGCCCGGGCTGGTAGGTAAGCCGTTGTTGCATCGTGTAGATATAAGCCGTGCACCGTTAATTATATCGGGTTGCCACGTTGGGGAATGGTACACCCCATGGTGGGGCCAGCACGGGTATCTACGTTAGGGAGCCGATCGAATGGGGAGTAGTGCGTACACCTAGTGGATTGTAGGGCCCCGTGGCGCCTACTTGGTCACCTAGGGGTACGCAAGTACTATTAAGTTAATTTTATAAGTCCATGGGTGGGATCAACCTTTAGGATAGGAACGACTGGTGTGGTGCAGTTTAGTAATTTACCTTAGGAAGGGTAGATGCGTCTTTATCTTTTATCTTAGTTTAGTTGACTGCTTAGTATAGCCGTTCATCCCTATATGTTACCGTATATCAATTTATGTCTTCTCTGGTTACTTTAACGATTGTATTGTTAAAGTTATAGGACTCGCTCAGACTTATGTCTGACCCCGTTGTTTTTATCTTTTTCCCAACCCTCAGGTCCTACGGTGGATCCTAGCAGTAGTGGAGCTTGATCGGATTGCTGTTCCAGTCTTTAGGAGCTTGGATAGATGTAAAGCTCCAGTTATCCAGTTATCTTTTTCTTTCGTCATGGCTATTGTATGAGAGTGGGATTATGTACTTCTTTATTTTGATGGATATTGTACTTGACTTTTATTGTGGTTTTATGATGTAACCAGACATGTTTTACTTCCGCTGTTATGAGATGATGTTTTAAATTTCAAGTACTGTTTATATCTGTCTTGTTGTAATTTTTCTGTTCTATATTCACTAAAATACTCCACCGATGCTATGGCATTCCCTTAGTGAGTGACCATAGCGGGAGTGGGGTGTTACAATACCCCATGCAACCGAATTATCTCTCGGTGATAAACTTATGCCAACCAAGACGTTGTCGTCTTTCTCTTTACGGGTATAAAATGAGCGCTCTTTGTAAGTCTATCTACTATCACCCAAAGGCTCATATTGCCCTTCCTTGATTGCAAGAATCCATCGAAGAAATCCATAGAGACACTCTCCCACTTCCATCGCGGGATATCCAAGGGTTGAAGCAATCCACCAGGTTTTTTTTTGTTTAGCCTTTACTCTTTAGCAAGTCATGCATCGAGCTACAAACTTGGCTACATCTTTCTTTATGCTAGTCCAAACGAAAACCCTCTTCATTTCTCGATACAATTTGGTGTCGCCCGGATGGATAGTCATCCGAGAATGATGAACTTCCTTGAGTACTGCCTTAAGAAATTCCCCAATTTTAGGGACGCATGGCTTTCCATCTCACCTTAGCCACCCCTTATCGTCTATGGCATATTGAGTGAGGTGACTAGAAGTCTCTTCTCTTCTTACCTTGTCGAAGATATCTGAAATCTTTGGGTCCTCTTGTTGCCTAGATCCAACTTGCTCCAATAGAGTAGGTCGCACCTCCAAAGATGCTAACAATCCAACTGCGATATCCGTAGAAGGCTTCAAATTAAAGGTTGAGATGTACTCTGAGCTCTGCCTTTCTATGAATAGAGGACTCAAAGTCATCCTCTTCCTACTTAGTGCGTCCGCTACTACATTACCCTTGCCAAGGGTATAACCTATCTCGAAGTCGTAGGACTCTAGGAGCTCCATCCATCTTTGATGCCTCAAGTTGAGATCCTTTTGTGAGAACAAGTATTTAAGCGACTTATTATATGTATATAGCTCAAACTTTTCTCCAAGTAGATAGTGTCGCCAAGACTTTAATGCAAACACTATAGCAGCCAATTCTAAATCGTGGGTTGGGTAGTTCTTTTCATGAACTCTCAACTATCTGCTTCCATAGCACACTACCCTTCCCTCTTGCATCAAGACGGCACCAATCCCTGTGCCACAAGCATCGGTGTAAACCATAAACATCTTGCTTTCGTCTGGGAGAGTCAGAACTAGGGTTGTTGTCAGAGCCTTCTTTAACCTCTGAAAAGAATCCTCACAATCAACACTCCATGAAAAAGCCAAGTTCTTTTTCGTCAATCGGGTAAGCAGGACTGATAATCTTGTGAAATCTCTGATAAACTTTCTATAGTAGCCCGCCGACCCTAGGAAACTTCTCACTTCCATTGCATTCTTTAGAGCTCTCCAATCTTGAACTGCAATGACTTTTGTGGGATCCATAGATATCCCGTCCTTGGAGATCACATGCCCTAGGAACCTTACTTCCTTCCTCCAAAAGTGACACTTTGAAAACTTTGCCTTGAGTTGATGTGATCGAAGTATACGTAGAGCCTCCCCTAAGTATTGGGCAAGCTCCTCCTCATTCTTTGAGAAGAGCAGGATGTCATCCACAAAGACCACCACAAACTTATTTAGAAACTCCCTAAACACCCTAGTCATCAAATCCACAAAATAGGCGGGTGCATTGGTCAGCCCAAAAGGCATAACCAACCATTCGAAGAAGCCATTTGGAATTCTGAATGCAGTTTTATCAATGCTGCTTTCTGCCACTCTTAACTGATGAAACCCTGAGGCCAGATCCATCTGCAAGAAAACTGATGCGCCAATAAGATGATCAAATAGGTTATTGATTCTCGGTAGTGGGTGCCTATTCTTCTTAGTGACCTTATTCAGTTCTCTATAATCCCCACATAGACGAAGTGAGCCATCTGCCTTAGTTGCAAAGATGACTGGAGCTCCCCATTCTGAAATTCTTCACCTAATAAAGCCTTTCGCGAATAGCTCCCCTACTTTCTTACTGAGATCCCTCCTTTCCCTTGGATCTATGTGGCGCACTGGTAAAGCAAGTGGCTTTGCATTCTCTACCAAGTAAATCCGGAAGTCTATCTCACGCTTTGGAGGTAGTCCCTTAACTTCCTCGAACATATCTGGAAAGTCTCTAACCAAGGGCATAGATCTCAAGACATCAATAGAAGTATTAAGTGATTTTAGAAAGCTGAGCATCACCTAACCCCGTGGGTCGTAGGAAATTTCGATAGTCCTACCATGACAGGAAAGAAGTCTAACCACTCTCTTTTCACAATCAAGGATGGAACCGTACATGGCTAGCCAATCCATGCCTAGAATCAAACCATAGCCCATAAAGCCCAGTACATATGCGTCGCATTCAAATTCGACGCTCAAGATAGAAATTCTCAGACCCCTACACATCATTGATAAATGAGCCGATCCTCCTATGGGGTTTGTGAAACACCCCACCTCCGTTAAGGTCACTCACAAAGGGAATGCCTTAACTTTGGTGGAGGTTTATAAGTAAAAGTCACAGATAAACACAAGACAGATATAAATACACACATTTTAAATAGCGGACAAACAGGCTTTTATTTCATCAATACGTGTTCGTACAAAATATTTCCATAATTGTCTCAAAATACTTCCAACATTACAACCTCATTACTGTCTTGATTATTAAAGAAGCATAAAACATAAATAAAGTAATAAAAATCCCCATAGTGATATCCAAAGCCATAGTCCGAGCAAAAGAGATCCAAACCATACATCTACGGTCTTGAAGCTTGCAAAGAGTCTGACTAAGCTGGGTTGTTTCCTCCCTATGGACCTGGGGGGGAACGAAAGAAAAGAAGACGAAAAGAAAATAGAGTCAGACATAAAGCCTGAGTAAATCTAGTGACTCTTCAGTATGTGAATAAGAAAAAGGGCATGATAGATATAAACTGAAAACAGGAAAGTATCACAAGCTAAGGAAGTGTAGTTTAGAATCGAATGTACTATCGCACCCACATTACATATCTGCACCTACTTGAGCTTATTCTAATTGGCACCCCATGCTGAGGGTGAAGTGATCCCGTTTCTAAAGATGCACCCTATGCTGAGGGTGAAGTGATCCCGTTTCTAAAGATCGGCTCCTACTCGCATAATCATCTGTGTCTTACGGCCCCCAGAGATTGTAGATACCTATGCTGGCCCCACCATGGGGTGTATCAAGTCCCATGGTGGCGACCCGACACAAACCTTAGAATGCATAGGTTATACTACTGGTGCCCCCCAGTGCCCTGTTTGTCTGCTCCGAAGTGTGTGCACGCCCGCACTCCGTTAGAACCCACACTGTTGCACCCACCGCCGTCGCTTTGACCGCTTACATATATGTGAACTTGCATTGAAATAGGTATTTATCCAAATAAGTGTCATATGAAATGGCATAGTTTAGGCTTATACAAACTTGGGTTTAAACATGTTTAACTTGGCGTAATGTCAACAACAAAACTAACATGTTGTATATTCACCAAAATGTCCAATTTTAACATCTAATCATATAGCCTATTTCAACATGAAACTTGCATAGTTTATGTAACCCAAACGGTACTTAACATAGATTCAATTATACTTGCAAATAAACATAAGAATGTGTTCCTAGATTTTGAGTCATGTAGGCATAAAAGGTCTCAAATATAGAACATGTTTACATAAGCCTGTATATAGTCCATGCCATAGACATAAACATAAAGGGATCAAATTCTAGTTTTTGCCACAAACTTGCAAGTGCCATTATTTTCATATACAATTGTCCAATAGGCTTGCATCAATCAATTTAGGCCACAAATATCAATACACAAGTCATGACAGAATCATTACAATACACAGAATTTATATCATTATTATACGATAACACAATTCTATTTTCAATTACATCGAATCACGTCACAGTTTTATTCATATTCTGAAAGATCACTATACTTACAACGAATGCAGAATCTCGAATTCTGGATTCTGAGTTCTGAAATTGAGATGCGTTCCTTTGGGTAGATTAACGTTGCGTTGAATAATTTGATTAAGCTTTAGTCTTCTTCTTAATTTGATTCGTCTCTAAGCTCCTCTCTCTTGACGGCTACGCTCAATTCCTTCCTGGCAGCAAGATGACTCCAATCTTATTTTTTTTGTATGAATTTTAGTTGAGACTTAGGGTGTATATATAGATTTTTAGATTGTTTTGAGCCGTCAGATGAAGACAGGAGGAATCTAGACCATACAAAGTCCAAAGATCCAATCAAGAGGTGACATGTCAGCCCCAATGACACACCGAGCCACAGAAATTCGAGCCAGAGCCAGACCCAGCCAGCCAGGTTGACCAAGTAGGTCGACTGGCAGGTCGACACCCAGGTCGACACCATGGTCGACCTGGGGGTGACCAGGTCGACACCATGGTCGACCCTATGGTCGACCTGGTCCCTGGGCAGGAATTTTCCCGCCCAGCCCAGTTTGAGCTTATTCTTGGAATTTTGAACTTGAAACCGAGCTGTTTGAATATTAAATTTCATTCTGAAACTTCCGAAGGTCATAACTCCTTCATACGGAGTCCGATTCACTTAAACTCGGACTCTATCTCAAGCAGAATTCCGAGACGAACGCAATGGCGTAACACGTTTCCCTTAGTTCTTTCATTTAGAATTAATTACACTTTAATTTGTGAAGCTTAATGTTATAGAATTCATGGGGTGTTACATTCTCCCCCTCTTAAAAGGATTTCATCCCCGAAATCTTCAAGTTAGGAAGAATGTATATCCTACCATCCAACCGTCCATCTATTCAACCAATAAACACAGGCGTCCACTGTCCTTAAAAGACTTCTAATGCTTCATGATCATATGCATAGTGTGTGTACATGTCCTTATCTAATGCAGAAATCAGGCGGTCTACTGATTCAGTTGACCTCCTTAATGCGAATCATGTAAGTGTCATGAATCCATTATGTATGCAAATTTTTCCTACTCATAATTCTACATGAGTGCACAACTATTCATACAAATGCGACAACCATATGACAGCATATCAAGTTTCAACCATATACAAATGAGAATACATATATGCATATGCAATATGAAGTGACTGAGCCGATCTAAAACCTAGGGTTTGTGTGTATATGCATCCACGAGCAACCACTAGCAACCATTTGCAGCCATCATCCATAACATGTTTTCAAATACATGTTTGCATCCATTTGTTTTCTACCTAAGGAGTTAGGAAAAGGACCGAGGAGATATACCTAAAAAGATAGATAAAGCATAACTTAAGGAAAAAGAGAGATCAAAGATGTACCCTCAAAAAGAAGAGGGTAGGCAGCGCGTATTCTGTCCTCAGTTTCCCAAGTCGCGTCTTCCTCGACGTCGCTCCACTGAACTTTAACAAGTTTGACTTCACGGTTGTATAGCTTTTTCACTTCAGTTCCGAAGATGCGGGTTGGAACTCTCCTCACAGTTGCTTCACGTTCCACTTCGGCTTCTTCAAGAATGCTAGGTTCCACCACTTCTGCAGACTCGTGCAAACACTTCCGGAGGTGAGAAACATGAAAGACGTTGTGAACTCCGGCCAGTCTCTCGGGTAGCTCTAATCTATAGGCCATCTTCCCAACCTTCTCGATGATAGGAAACGGCCCTACAAATCTTGGTGCTAACTTTCCTGTGGATCCAAAGCGAACGACGTTCCTTAAAGGAGATACCTTAAGGAAAACCCTGTCCCCAACCTCAAACTCAAGGTCGGTCCTTCTTTTGTTGGCGTAGGATTTCTGTCTGTCTTGGGCAGTCTTCATTCTCCTTCGTATCAAGTCCACTTTTTCTGAAGTCTCTTTGATCATGTCTGGCCCAAGTATAATCTTGTCAGTGGACTCCCACCAACAAGTTGGTGATCGGCAAGGTCTTCCATACAAAGCTTCGAAGGGCGCCATATCGATGGTGGCTTGGTAACTGTTGTTATAGGCAAATTCCACTAAAGGAAGGTGATTCTCCCAAGTCCCTCCAAAGTCAAGAACGCACAGTCTTAAAAGATCTTCTAGTACTCTATTCACCCTTTCTGTCTGACCATCAGTTTGGGGGTGATAGGTCGTGCTCAAGCATAACTGTGTGCCGACAGCTTCTTGCAGACTCCGCCAAAATATGCTCGTGAAGATGGGATCTCTGTCACTCACTATGCTAGAAGGTATTCCATAGTGTCGAACTATTTCCTTGAGGTAAAGAGAAGCTAGAGACGAAGCAGTCCTTCTACTTTTGATAGGTATAAAGTGGGCGCCTTTAGTAAGCCTGTCCACTATTACCCAAATGCTAGTATTGCCTCTTCTTGACCTGGGAAACCCGTCAATGAAGTCCATTGAAATGCTATCCCACTTCCATTGCGGGACTTCTAGAGGATGAAGCCGTCCTCCAGGTTTCTTTTGTTCTGTCTTGACCTGTTGGCATGTCACGTACTTAGAAACGAAATCTGCCACGTCCTTCTTCATGCCACTCCAATAGAAAACTCTCTTTACGTCCTTGTACATTTTTTCTCCGCCTGGGTGTATTGTCATCTTGGAATGATGTGCCTCCTCGAGAACCTTCTTCACTAAATCCCTAGCTTGTGGGATGCATAGCCTTCCATCCCGTCTCATCCAACCCTTAACATCGACGGAGTACCTATTGAGGTGACTGGAAGTTTCACCCCCAATTAGTTTATCGATCACATCCACAAGCTGCGGGTCTTCACGTTGTGCGACCCCTATCGAGTCTAAAAGAGTGTGTCGTACTTCTAGGGATGCCAATAAACCAGGTATAAAATCTGAGGATGGCCTAAAGTCAAAACTAGCTATATACTCCAAGCTTTGCCTTTCTACAAAGAGAGTGCTTAGGGTCAGCTTCTTTCTGCTCAACGCGTCTGCTACTACGTTGCCTTTTCCAGGAGTATAGGAAATTTCAAAGTCATACAAGGCAAGGAACTCCATCCACCTTTGCTGCCTCAAGTTAAGATTTTTCTGCGAGAAAAGATACTTCAACGATTTGTGGTCAGTACATAATTCGAACTTCTCACCTAGGAGATAATGGCGCCAAGACTTAAGTGCAAAAACGATGGCGGCCAACTCAAGATCGTGGGTTGGGTAGTTCTTTTCATGCACTTTCAATTGTCTTCCACCATAAGCTACTACCTCCCTTCTTGCATCAGAACAGCGCCTAGCCCCGTACGACAAGCATCCGTATATACTGTGAACATTTTGCTTCCATCCGGCAAAGTCAGAACTGGGGCTGTTGTGAGAGCCCTTTTTAATCGTTGGAAAGCAAACTCGCAATCCAAATCCCATGTGAACGCCAGATTCTTCTTTTTTAGCCATGTGAGTGGGGCTGAGATTGTCGCGAAATCCCTAATGAACTTTCGGTAAAAACCGGCTAGCCCAAGAAAGCTTCGGACTTCAGTTGCATTTCTTGGTGTCTTCCAATCTTGCACTGCCACCACTTTCGCGGGGTCCACAGCTAACCCCTCTTTGGACACTATATGTCCAAGAAATCTTACTTCTTCTCTCCAAAAGTGGCACATGGAGAATTTGGCTTTTAGCTGATGTGCACGGAGAGTATCCATGATCTCTTTCAGATGCTGAGCATGTTCTTCCTCATTCTTTGAGAAGATCAAAATATCGTCTACGAAGACCACCACGAACTTATTGAGGAATTCTCTGAACACCCTGCTCATTAGGTCCACGAAATAAGCGGGTGCGTTCGTCAAACCAAAAGGCATGACAAGCCACTCGAAGAAACCGTCTGGGGTTCTGAACGCCGTTTTATCAATGCTATCTTCAGCTACCCTTAGCTGATGGAACCCAGTAGCCAGATCAAGTTGGGAGAAGACCGACGCACCTACAAGCTGATCAAACAAATCGTCTATTCGGGGAAGCGGGTGTCTATTCTTCTTAGTCAGCTTGTTTAGCTCCCTATAGTCCACACAAAGACGTAGTGAACCATCTGCTTTGGTGGCTAACACCACTGGAGCACCCCATTCCAATATACTCCTTCTTATAAACCCTTTCTCGAGAAGCTCTTTAACTTGCTTACTGAGCTCCTTTCTCTCCTTTGGATCCATGTGCCTAACAGGCAGAGCTACGGGCTTTGCATTATCCACAAGATATATGTGGAAGTCTATTTCCCACTTCGGACGTAAGTCTTTCACCTCTTCAAAGACATCCGAATATTCCCGGACTACTCTAATCGACTGCAAATTCTCAACAGAAGTGTCAAGCGACTCTAGATAACTAAGCATAACAAGATTCAAGGGATTGCAAGAAATTTCTAGAGTGTTACCGAGCCGAGTCAAGAGCCTAACCACTCTTTTCTCACAATCAAGAATGGCACCATTACTGGATAACCAGTCCATGCCTAAGATCAGTCCATACCCTGAGAAGCCCAAAACAAAGGCACTACATCTAAATTCAACACTTAGAATAGAGATTTTCAAATCCAAGCAAACCATCGCCAAATAAGCTGAGCCCCCAACTGGATTCGAAACAACCAAGGGATCTTCTACCATACTAGTGTCTAGGTGCAGAGATTCTACTAAAGCAGATGAAATAAAGGAGTGTGATGCACCAAAATCAAAGAGAGTGCGAACTGGATGATCATAAAGATAAACTAAACTTTCTACAGAAATATTTCTACCTAAGATTCTCAAGATAGGATTGAGAAGATAAGCAGGATAAAACAAAGCATCTAGGAGAAGAAGTTAAAGAGGTACCCCAGGAAGGTCCTGCTTGCGGGCCTTGCCCTTGCTTCTTAGGGCAATTCTTGCTGATATGTCCAATATCACCACACTGAAAACATGCTCCTATCTTCATCTTCTTCTTTCTACAATCCTGGACTATATGCCCAACAATGCCACAGAAATAACATTTCCTTTTCTCACGTGCCTTGTTATTATTGTTGTGGTCCTTTCCTCCTTGACTATTATCCGTCTTCTTGTTCTGCGATTCTTCCGCTTGCTGTTTCACGTAGAGGAGGAGTAAAAGCGTCTGTAGTTGGGGAGTAAGGTCCCCAGACATGCTGAAACGAGAAGGAAAGATTCAAGAAAAAAGGATAGAGAGATAGTGCGTATGGCTTTGGGGGACTTATGCCTTTAAAAAAACAACGCTTTTTCTTGAAAAATATGCTTCTTTAAACTTCTTTTTGAAAACAATTTCAAATTTTTTTTATCTTATCTGGTAAACCTATGTTCTGATACCAAGTGAAACACCCCACCTCCGTCAAGGTCACTCACAAAGGGAATGCCTTAACTTTGGTGGAGGTTTATAAGTAAAAGTCACAAATAAACACAAGACAGATATAAATACACATATTTTAAACAGCGGACAAACAGGCTTTTATTTCATCAATACGTGTTCATACAAAACATTTCCATAATTGTCTCAAAATACTTCCAACATTACAACCTCATTACTGTCTTGATTATTAAAGAAGCATAAAACATAAATAAAGTAACAAAAATCCCCATAGTGATATCCAAAGCCATAGTCCGAGCAAAAGAGATCCAAACCATACATCTACGGTCTTGAAGCTTGCAAAGAGTCTGACTAAGCTGGGTTGTTTCCTCCCTGTGGACCTGGGGGGGAAACGAAAGAAAAGAAGACGAAAAGAAAATAGAGTCAGACATAAAGCCTGAGTAAATCTAGTGACTCTTCAGTATGTGAATAAGAAAAAGGGCATGATAGATATAAACTGAAAACAGGAAAGTATCACAAGCTAAGGAAGTGTAGTTTAGAATCGAATGTACTATCGCACCCACAATATATCTTTGCACCTACTTGAGCTTATTCTAACTGGCACCCCATGCTGAGGGTGAAGTGATCCCGTTTCTAAAGATGCACCCTATGCTGAGGGTGAAGTGATCCCGTTTCTAAAGATCGGCTCCTACTCGCATAATCATCTGTGTCTTACGGCCCCCAGAGATTGTAGATACCTATACTGGCCCCACCATGGGGTGTATCAAGTCCCATGGTGGCGACCCGACACAAACCTTAGAATGCATAGGTTATACTACTGGTGCCCCCCAGTGCCTTGTTTGTCTGCTCCGAAGTGTGTGCACGCCCGCACTCTGTTAGAACCCACACTGTTGCACTCACCGCCGTCGCTTTGACCGCTTACAATCAGCCCAGTAATCGTGCCCCACCCTGCCTAGTTTCAGGGTACCATGATACCTAATTAGGTTACTGCTGAAATGGGTCCCCGTCACTAGGGTTTTCTAGTCAAACATGTTAAGTGGTTAAGTGTCTATATTTACCTAACCCCACCCATCAGTTTAATTAACATGTTGAATTGGTTAAGTGTTTTAGTTAACTTAACCCTACCATCTGTTCTTAGCCTTTTAAAGCACCGACCACTCACATTAGACAGATATTGTTACGGTTACTGGATGTGCCGGTCGGTTTCGGGCAGATTTACACCGTAACTCGGTCTAACCTCGGGTCCTTATTGGGCTTCATGCTTAACCACCCACATTGGATAGGTACTGTTGTGACTACTGGACAGCCGGGCGGGTCCGGGCAGATTTACTTCACAACTCAATCCAACCTCGTGTTAAGCATATTCGTATTTTCTAAATTTACATATTTGTCTTTATTACTGAATATATGTAAATTTGTCAACTATTAAATGTTATGGCCCACATTCCAAGTTTAACATTTTTGGTATAAGAATTTATACCGTTTAAATGCCACCAATTTTGGCATGTGACAAACATGCCAATTTCATATATTTTTATGTCAAGTTTTATTAATGTTCCCAACGTTACCCCGTTTAAACATTAGGCTAAGAATCTTAGCCTAATTTTCGTTCGCATAGTCTTAACATATAATATTAGGCTAAAAACGTAGCCTAATTTAGCGCACACAAATAGGCATAAGGGAATTCATAAACATAAACATGACATAGATGTAAACTTGCAATATGAACATCATAGGTGTGAACTTGCAAAATAGCCAACATGAATGTCATAGATGTGAACTTGCAAAATAGTCAATATACATATATGTGAATTTGCAACATAGCCTAAATCAATTTTACATATATGTGAATTTGCATTGAAATAAGTATTTATCCAAATAGGTGTCATATGAAATGGCATAGTTTAGGCTTATACAAAATTGGTTTTAAACATGTTTAACTTGGCATAATGTCAACAACAAAACTAACATGTTGTATATTCACCAAAATGTCCAATTTTAATATCTAATTATATAGCCTATTTCAACATGAAACTTGCATAGTTTATGTAACCCAAACGGTACTTAACATAGATCCAACTATACTTGCAAATAAACATAAGAATGTGTTCCTAGATTTTGAGTCATGTAGGCATAAAAGGTCTCAAATCTAGAACATGTTTACATAAGCCAGTATATAGTCCATGCCATAGACATAAACATAAAGGGATCAAATTCTAGTTTTTGCCACAAACTTGCAAGTGCCATTATTTTCATATACAATTGTCCAATAGGCTTGCATCAATCAATTTAGGCCACAAATATCAATACACAAGTCATGACAGAATCATTACAATACACAGAATTTATATATTTATTATACAATAACACAATTCTATTTTCAATTACATCGAATCACGTCACAGTTTTATTCATATTCTAAAAGATCACTATACTTACAACGAATGCAGAATCTTGAATTCTGGATTCTGAGTTCTGAAATTGAGATGCGTTACTTTGGGTAGATTAACGTTGCGTTGAATAATTTGATTAAGCTTTAGTCTTCTTCTTAATTTGATTCGTCTCTAAGCTCCTCTCTCTTGACGGCTACGCTCAATTCCTTCCTGGTAGCATGACGACTCCAATCTTATTTTTTTGTGTGAATTTTAGTTGAGACTTAGGGTGTATATATAGATTTTTAGATTATTTTGAGCCGTCAGATGAAGACAGGAGGAATCTAGACCATACAAAGTCCAAAGAGCCCATCAAGAGGTGACATGTCAGCCCCAATGACACACCGAGCCACAGAAATTCGAGCTAGAGCCAGACCCAGCCAGCCAGGTCGACCAGGTAGGTCGACACCCAGGTCGACACTATGGTCGACCTGGGGGTGACCAGGTCGACACGATGGTCGACCCTATGTTCAACCTAGTCCCTGGGCGGGAATTTTCCCGCCCAGCCCAGTTTGAGCTTAATCTTCGAATTTTGAACTTGAAACCGAGCTGTTTGAATTTTAAATTTTATTCTGAAACTTCCGAAGGTCATAACTCCTTCATACGGAGTCCAATTCACGCAAACTCGGACTCTATCTCAAGCAGAATTCCGAGACGAACGCAATGGCGTAACCCGTTTCCCTTAGTTATTTCATTTATAATTAATTACACTATAATTTGTGAAGCTTAATGTTATAGAATTCACGGGGTGTTACAGTTTGAGACTATTACAGGTTCAGAGACTGTACTAGTATTTTGGTGCAGACTGTCAACTAAAGAACTGGATATAAATGAGTGTGAAGCACCAGAATCAAATAGGGTTCGAACAAGATAGTCAAAAAGGGAAATCAAACCTTCAACTGTGACTTTCCTACCTCAATCAGGTCTACTTTCTTCCAAAGCATGCACTTGTCCAGAAGTTTCTGCCCCTTTCCCTTGCTTATTAGGGCATTTCATTGCGAAGTGCTCTTCTGTCTATAATTAAAGCAAGCTCTATTTGTCTTTTTGCAGTCTTTTACAAAATGACCCATGCCACCGCATCCATGACACATTACCTCCTTTTTGAATTGGGCCTTGTCAGATTTTCCACCTTTCTTTTGTTGCTTTCCTTTCTTCGGCCACCATTTCTGCTTTTCGCCCTTCGCTTGAGTTTCCTCAGTCGTGTTTTCTTTCTTTTCTTCCTTACCATCTTCATGCATGAGCACCATATCAACTAGCCTTTCAAAAGTTTCCCCCATTGGTATGTGAGACAAAGCAAGTCCTTGGAGAGGATAATTCAATCCTTTCGCAAATATAAGCGCCTTCTTGTGGGGTGTGTTCACCAACTCCAGTCCAAACCTTGCTAGTTGATTAAACTTATTCACATATTCCTTCACTAGCATGTCTCCCTGTTTTAAAGCTAAGAAACTTTCCATTTGTAGTCCCTTCTCCGCCAAAGATAAGAATTTCATCTCAAACATTTTCCTAAAATCATTCTGTGTCACCACTGATTGTCTAGCTTGTGTTACTTCCCACCAATAGGAAGCCTCATCTTTAAGTTGCCATGTAGCCAGTTGTATTTTCCTTCGGTCGTCGACCTCAAAAAGTCCAAACAAGTTCACTGTCTCTCATAGCCAGTTCCTTGCTTCCACATATCTTCCAGTTCCACAGAATGGTTTTCCTCCTATAGCACAGAAGTCCTTGCGTATCTTAGAGAAATTATCTACCTGCGGAGGTGGAGGAAAAAACGACTACAGCTGGGTGATGAGCATCTCCTTAGCCTCCGGCAAGTGCCGTAGCCTCAAGATATCTACGGAACCAAGTCGGTATTTAAACTCCCCAAAGAAGACAGGGTTCCCCATACATCTTGAAAGGAAAGGAAAAAGGATTCAACAAGAGATTGAGAGATTATTGACTATAGCTTGAGGGGATATGCTTTTCAAAAACAGATTTTTCCTTGAAAATACTCTGCCTTTAAAACCAATTTTTAAAATTCTTTTTATGATCTTGTAACCTTCAGCTTTGAAACCAAATGTGACACCCCACATCTATTAATGTCACTCATATGAGAATGCATTAAGTTCCGTGAAGCGCAGAAAGCAATCATTACAGAGAATATACAAGATAGATAAAATAAGTTGCGGCAAAATTTTAAACTTTATTATAATAGAAGTAAAACATAGTCGCAGAAATATGTTAAAACCAGTTACAAGTTACAACCAACAACTATTTCAAATCTTTCTTTCAAGCCAATACAAAAATAAAATACCAAAGTTCATTCCCAGAGCATAAGCCAAACTAAAGTGGAAAGAAGATCAAAGCGATACATTTCAAGTCCAAGCCGAAGAGATATCCTCAGGTACTACTGAGTACCACTACCCTGGGAACCTGGGGAGAAGGAAGAAAGAGGCGAAAGAAAAAGGTCAAACATAAAGTCTGGCGAGTTCGAGTGATTTACAAATATGCATAAATTAGAATGACAAGACAGGTAAATGAAACAGGATAAGAATGATATAGTTTTACAACAGATAATATAAACAGAATAGTAGGACGGATAGGATAACAAAAATAAACTTATGATCAGTTAAGGTTTCACTTTTATGGGTAAATGTCTGAACATACATGTTTCATATTTCAAATCCTAGATTGCACCAATACTAGTATACAAGTTTAACATGATTATGCATTACATGATTAACAATAGGAAAAACAACAGCAGGCATAACAACAGAAATAACAACAAGATTAGGTGTACCGTAATTACATAACAGGATTAGGTGTTAACCTAATTACATAATAGCAGAATTAGGTATACCCTAATTACTACCCAAGCGACCAGCTCCCTACTACCTGAATATCATGTGTTAGCCCCGATAATAGGATGTATCACTCCTTAACCCAGCAACTTAAAGAACACAACAATATCCGTAAGTGTTATAGCATCTTATTTTCCCTAGTCGGACTCATGCACACTCATGACTCCGCCGGAACGCGCCTGTAACCACCCCTATGTGAACCTCTTACTATCAAGTTCAGTAAAGCATGCCCTGGCCCCTACCTAGTGTGAGTCCCCTTCTAATAAGATACCAAATAGGGACACTGACTGATATGGGTTCCAAACAGCAGATTGACACAATCCAAAAATCCCTTAAGCTTGTATCCCCAAAAATCTAGGATTTAAGAGTCTCCAAAACCCGATACCACATCAGACGGGGGATCTCTTTACTTATTAATACTTGTATTCAACTAAACAAGATTAGGTTTTATTAATAAGCACGATTGTAATGTCATGTATATACAACCCTATTCTTAACATGTCATTTATTTAATGTCCATTTAAGTCAAAGTTAACATGTCAATTTCTTATGCGTATCCCAAGCTATAGGTTCATGCATAAGGTCCTTTTACAGCAAGTGTCTATAACAAGTCTACACACGTATACTTATCCCTTTTCCCCAATTTATAACATATACAAGTTTACCATGTTATAGTGTATACATATCACAACAACCTTGACATGTGTACATTCAATCATCCTAATTAATCAATATGCGTAACTTCCTTTTTATGTCATTTCATTATTGCTCCAATTTATACGTATACCCTATTTGGGTATAGCCTAGGCTTCAAAAGGCCTAGGCTTGGCGTAAAATAAATAGGAAACAAACGGAGAAGGAGCAGAACCACATAGACATATAAGAATGGAAATAAACATAGAAAATGAGAAAAGGAAGAAAGATACATTTTACTTGTCGTTTATCTAATATCACAAGCATGTATATAACTTGTCTAATTAACATTACAAACTTGTTTAAACATCACAGGCATGTATATAACTTGCAATGTCACAGGCATGTATATAACTTGTAACATCATGGGCATGTATGGCTTGTGTCATTAACATTACAGGCATATGTATAATTTCTTTAACTAACAATAACACAGATGGCATAGGTGATAACAGTAAATCAAGTATATTTATTTTACTGTAAATTCTAGTCAGTTTCATTTAATTATCATGTTCAAGGCCTAAGAAATCAAATCTATAAATAACTATAACTCACAGTGAGTCTTGGTGATGACAATTATGTACACAACACAAGGTCACAACAATTCTAGTCCAAATTAGATCCAAGTTGTATGCAATTTGATGTTTCTTCTATTTAATCCAATCTCTAGTAGCATTCCTCCAATATATGCATATATTTTTCATAATAATTTAGGCGTAGAGTAAGGGGTGAAAAATTTTCTGAATTGGCTATGGAGGAGGCTGTTTATTTATAGAGTTACAGAATCAACACCAACCTTTAGATCTAGGTTTTAAATCTGAACCGTACATGCCATGTTGAGTCAGCATGAATAGAGTTACAAAATCGTCCAGGTGCAGACCTCAAAATTCGGCTGGATCTATTATGAGTCGACCCACCTACCACTGGGTCGACCCGACCTCTTTTGGGTCGACTCAGGCCGGTAAGGGTCGAACCATAATGGGTCTCCTTGCCGATCCTTCTTCCCGTTCGCTCGTTTGAAATGTTTTGACTAATTATGGTTTAATTTGTTTTTACATAAGCTTCATTTATGTATATTAACTTCTAGAGCCCATAATTTCTTCATATGTTGTCCGTTTTACGCAAACTTGGGGTCTATCTGAACCAGAATTCTGAGGCCAACGCAAGGTAATACCGGTTTTATTTAATTCTAAAAAATTTCACGGTTATAGTATGTTATATTTTGGTGCGTTACACATTGCGGCTTTAGCTATCCAAATAGACAGTCATCCAATTCTTGCCATATCAATGAGCAAAAATTAACGAGATATGGCACAACCATTATGCTTTATTTGGATAAAAAGCACAAATAATGACTAATATTGTTACCATCATCGTAGCAATAATACAAATAAAAGTGATTTGTGGGCCAAAATCACTTTGTATTATTTTTATGGTTTTCAGATTAAGACTATCATACAATGGTAAGTAACTTAAAAGAGAATTAAATGTCAAAATAAAAGAATTGAACAAATAAACTAAACTCACAAGAAAATATTAGACATGGGATTTAATAATAATATAAGGCTATGGCGATAACCTCATGAGACACGTTTTGAGCAATCTGAAGGAAGCCTGGATGTAGGCAATCATGGTGGTTAATCGTAGATCTGTTAGAGCGAAGGAAGTCATCATTGACGATGGCCAAAAGTTCACCGGCATGGGTGGATAAAAGACTTCTAAGATACATGGAGTGTACCCAAGGATGGACCTCTGATATAGGTACCTAGGCGGTCCACTAGAGGCAAGGTTTGTAGGTACATCGAAACTGTATGCCTTGAATGCATGGAGTAGTCTAAAGATGGATGGGTGATTTGGTATTTGGAGGTTTTTGCACGGTTCAGGTTTTAATGGGGTAATATATAAGCATAGTATCCAGTCGAGTACTAATCATAATCAATCATAGCGAGTACGGAGAAGGGCTATGTTGAGCTGATAGGCCATAGTCTTTCACTATCGAGACATCGATAGAGGTAGGCAACACCACATTTTTTTAGTTTGTTTGTTAGGGCACGACTATTAACCCATTAGAAATGCCTTCCAACTAGTTGAGGAGTGGTTGTGTGGAGCCATAGCAGCGTTAATAAAGGAACAGACTATTACGGATTATGTTTAAGTCTTTGAAGCAGTCTATTACGGATGCATTTTACATGTTTTCTCATCGAACGACGGAACATATATACTGTAGGCCTTATGAAGTGAACTTTTATAGATGTTGTCTCAGCACTCTCATGGCGAAATAGTGGCATCCTAAAATGGAAGATAGGAAAGGGTACTATCGATGATACCTAGGACTGAGGCAGTCCAAGGTTATGTAGCTATATGTATTAGCTATTAGGTTTGGTCTACTTGAGAGAAAATGAGTATGTTTTACACCCGAAAGTGAGAGTATTGTAACCTTAATAAACCTAGTATAATAAAAACGGAAATAAAATGGTATATATAGTATTATGCTTGAATGTTTATAATTTTCCATTCACCATAACATTAGTTCTCGCCCTCCTCATAATAACCACAATTTAGATGGAAGGTCAACTTAAAACCACTTGATCTAGAAAGTGCTATTTCTTTGGTGAGTATTTATTTACTATTATGTTTTAATCATTTACGATGTGAGTTATACGTTGAGCTCTATTATTATTATTTTTTGCCTATTTGCAATAGGATACCAAAACACCCAACTCAAGCTTCAAAGGACTTGGATTTCAGCATTTTATAAAAAAATCAGGCTCGTTGGGGTTTACTTTGTCACAAGGCTTGTTTCATAGTGAAAGCTTTTATCATATCTCTTATCCTCCTTGGTCCAACTCCCCCTTCCTCTTTAGGTCTACATAAATTAGCATATTTAATCTTATGTAGTCCCCCTTCTAGGTAAAGTCAACACAAACACTTTCAATTTTGTCAACATAAGCATTTGGTAATTGAAAAGTATGAAGCTAAAAATTGACCTTTGCCTGAATCACAGTGTGAACTAACTCATTTTGACCAGAAAAGGATAATAACCTTAAATTCCAACCTTCAGATTTTTCTCTAATTTTATTAATCAATTCTATACATACTCTTTTAGTAATTTTGTTAGATGATAGTGGAACCCAAAGATACTTAAGTGGTAGCCTTTCTTTCACTTTAAGAATATCTAGTTTCTTCTTTTCTTCTATAAAACTTAATGATAGTGGAACCCTAATGTTGACATCAAAAGTTGGTCACTCATGACAGTCAACCCCCAATCGTATGGAGAGCACATGAATAACAATCACAAAATGCAGTAGAGTAAAGAAAACAGGGGACACGCAAGACTTTTTATAGTGGTTCGACAAAGATGGTGCCTGCGTCCAATTTATATGTATTGATTTGCTTTTTATTACAAGTACAACACTTTTTCTATTTGAAGAAAGAAGGAGAATTAGCTATTTTGGGAGTTAGCCATAAGGAAATATTTCAAGGGGAATTGGAATCGAAAGCCTTAAATAGAGAAAAGAGCGTCCGGAAGAAGGACCCTTTCCATTTTGAGCTTGGAGGTATTTATAGGTGCAGAAGTGGGTTGAGCGAGTTGTGACATGGCTTGCCTCTTTTGCGGAGCTTGGACACGTGGATCTTGGTTATTTGAAGTAGTTGTGGCGGTGGTACCCAATCTACTGTTGATTAATAGTATCCTCGAAAATTGTGGCTTATGTGGCACTCGAGATGAGGTGTATCAAAAGTAGAGCTTTGTCCGGAAGTGGTTGACCACTTTTAATACCTTGAGAATTGGGCCAAGTAGTGAATGATAATTTTTCCACATAAATCCAGAGATATCTGGTCGATCCAAACTTTAAGGAAGTTCTTGACTCGGTCGGTCTGGCAGAGCGATTATGTCGGGGCACGAGATGCCGCTACTCGAAGGAGACTGGCTCGGGTCGAATCTTAAAGTAAAGGTTTGTTTCAGGCTTTACCTTTTTCGATATGAAGATCATAAAATAGAAAAAGATTTTTTTTTTTTTGGGTTTCCTAAAGTACAGCTCATTCTATCGATCAATTGACTGATGCTAAAGAGTGAGCTTCTTGATATTGGGCTTCGATCCGTTGAACCGTGACAGCTTTTGCCAAAAAGTTGGTCAACACCTAAGATAATTAATTGGTAGTAGAACCTCTAAGATTTTTTTATATATATATTTGTGTGTGTTTATGTGTGTAATTTTAATTTATAGATCCAAATTTATGTTTCAAATGTTTTACTAAATAATTTGTTATGTAGTGTAAAAGATTCAAATTTTAGAATGATTAACCAAGTTAAAATAGCTTGTTTTCATCAAAAAATAATTTTAAAATTATTATGTGTGTATATATATATATACGTATACTATATATATATACATACACACACACACACAAATATATATATATACACACATCAATTTCAATATACATATATAATTCTTGATAGTGTTTTGGATGATAATATGTATATTGGGAGTGGGTGTTGTCATATTAATCCCAACACATGTACAATACATATAACTATGTACATAATATTTTATGTTGATCATGGTGCCAACTTTGGGGTAAAGCAGAAAAAGTATCCGCTATGGGCCTCGAGCATTAAAATTTATGTCATTAACGATAATTCTAGGTTGCACTGCCAAACAACATAAAAGCACCAAGGTATCATACATAAAACTGTAGATCCAGAGTGATGTCAATTCGGAACGACGGTAACAATGATGTGGCGCCTCCAATCGGCAGTGATCCTAGAATTATAGTGACCTGCATTCAATTAGATGCTGAGATGCATCAAGATAGAATTAGACTTCAAATGAGTCTTAGGAAGGGCTGACGGAGGCGGGCAACAAACAATAGTTGATCATCTTCGTTCGTGGAAATTAAATTGAAAGGCATCTTATTAATTTATGTACATTCTAATTTTTTTCTTATTAAAATTGATTGATTTCCTTTTATATTCTTTTTTCTCTTGTTGTAATATTGAATTCTTAATGCAAGGCAGCAACCAACATTTGATCATCTTCGTTCGTATGTATAAATATTGACTTGTTGTTTCATGCATTACTCTTACTGATTGTATTATGTTGTATATTAGTAGAATGGCCGCTGCATATATAATTTGGGATAACTTGAATTTTAATAATTATTTTGGGTTAATGCAATGGATAATTGTTAATTGGGATAATTCCTAATGTAGGGCTATAATTGAGAAATGGCTAATTTAAATTTCAGATGATTCATAATTGTTTGTAATGTTGTAATAATTGTTAGGAATAATCATAGAATAAGGATTGATTTGGGATAAGTCATACATATTCATGTTTAAATAATAATTGGTACTTTTTTATGATGGTTTGTTAATAATAATTTGTTGATGAACAACTGAATTTGTGAAATTTATAGCTAACGTTTTTTAATCCAATCAGCTAGTAAAATATATTTTTCGTTTGTCTTATTTTGTGTGGATTTTCTTGACAAATTATAATTCGTAGAAAATGCAATTTATCATTTTTTCTTTTCGGTTTTGAACTATGAATTTTTTGATAAAGATTATTTTCTTATGTGTAGTTATTTTATTTTAAGATTCAGTGTGTAGTGTTATTTGAGGATAATTTTGTTGTTTGTGAATAGAAAATTATTATACATTTTGGAAAAAATACATTAGTCTATTATTTTTGTGTTCCCATTACTTATCAGTATGGAATAATTCTTAGATTACATAAAGAATAATTGTAACTACTCCAATAACACCAACGTCGGCCAAAAGAGATTTTTCAATGCTAAAATATTTTTTCGTTTCACTATGTCACATGGGAGATTAAATGGTTTAGCACTACTATCAATTGAACAAGATATGCTATGAGAGTATTATCAGCAACTTTGTAAGTCAAAATACTAGAAAAACATTCATAAGCTTAATATTGATTTCCCTGCATAACTTGAATTACTATTATGAATAAAGTTGTTTTCTTTTGCTTATCTTTCCATCACTATATAATTTATTTTGATGTTTTAATTAATGATAATAGTAATAGATTTTGTATAAGAACGTAGGTTTTGCAATTGGTTTTAGGTACCAATACTCATAAGACTAGCCCTGATTGCAGAAGCACTACAGTCATTTGAGTATATTTGGATATACTCATATTAAATTCAAATTTGAATTAATGATAATACCATTATTTAATCAAATCAATAAATTAAACCAAGTAAACATTTGTTTAATTTAATTTTAGATTGGATCTAAAATTAACAAGATTATAAACCCAACAAATTCAGAATGGTAAAGAAAAATGAAATTCATTCATTTAACTCACTTATATGATTCTAGTTTCTTCAAATTATTCATTTAAATTGAAAATAATTTCTTAAATTATTTGGTCATGATTAACTTTCTTAAAATATTATGGAACAAATAAATTGACTTTATTATAATAAAGAATTTTTTTTTTTGAATTTGTTCAGGAGGGAAACCGACCGGAATCGTAAAACCCTACTTAGTGCACCTAGTACAGTCCGCGAGCACTACATAAGTGGCTGATCTAAGCGTATGCACTTGGTAAGCTCTTAAGCATGTCATTCTGGGTTTCGAACCCACGCCACTATTACCATGGCGCAGTCCTTAACAGCTAGGCTACTACTGCTGACACAATTATTAAATATTTTCATTTAGTTGTATTTTATTAATTATTAAATGTGATTTATTAGTAATTATTTTTATAATTATAAGTTATATTTTAACTAATAATAACTAATCAGATTAACAAAATATAGCAAAGCATCACATCCAAACATAGTATTATTTGAAATCAAAGTCATATGTCATTGTGAGCTATTGTTCGTTAAGTCATCTTTTATTGAATTGTTGTCTAAGAACGATGGTTGAGCATTTATAAGTAGCCTTTGCTCGTTTTCAAAAAATAAAATTGAAAAACGAATTAGACGCTTGGTTTTCTCTGAATTTTTTGTTCTGAGTTTTTAAAAATTAATCGTAAAATATGAGAAGAATGCAGGGATGAAGGAGAAGATGGAGGAATGGTGAACAAGATGGCGAAGGGATGGAGGGACAACAAAAGGTTGGATCATTTCTCATGCTTGTGTTATGTCTCAAAACATGAAAACAGAAGGATTTTTTTCTATTTTCTATGTTAACTTCGTTTTTAAAATTGTTTGCTATCCACGCTTTACATGGTCATCTGCATTTTTTGTCAAACTAACAAGGTAGGACAACCACAATTTAAGGAGATGTAAATTTAGTAAATGGATTGTTGTTACTTAAGTTTCCATTTATTGAATCGATGTCCAAGAGGTAAGGCTGAGCATTCACAATCGGATATACTTTGATTTTCCAATAATTATAAACCCAAAAACCGATGGAGGTTGAAACTTTGTTATTCGCAATACTCTTAGGACCGTTGTGGCAAAGCAAGTTAGGCGTTTGAGCAACAGTGGAGTATTTGAACTGTGAAGATATTGATAAAGAAATGTGTTCGGTGATGCTAAAGATGCAATTGAGTAGACTATTTAAGTAAACTACTTTGAAATGTGATTTTTAGCTTAATGGTTTTATATTTGATCAATTATTTGTTTTCACTGTATAATATGCGATGAATACTTGCAAATAATAAAACATAAAGTGGTCGATTTCATTAAAATAAACTAATACATTTTTAAATTTAAATATATTCACAAAACAAACTAAAAATTACTAACGACGGCCAAGTTGCAGGTTAAGCTCGCACATCATGAACTTTAATTCTTCTTCATCAATCAATTTTTCTTCTTCCAATAATCAAGTTTGTGCATTCATTGCGAAAAGTTAACATAAACTTCGGTCGTAGAATAGTTACATAGGATAAAATGTAGCATACTAACATTGCATGAAATTGTTCAAACGTTTTGTACGAATGATCGACCTTTGAATATCATATATGCTTGAGCTACCATATTCGATATGTACACTATGTCTAGACGGTGAAGTAACTGGAACATCACAACTTTTAAATCAAAGTAATAATTTGTATCTACAACAATAAAAGACTGGACAAGCGGAAAGAGAAGTACAAGATATCGACAATTTTCATTTCTTATGCAATCTCCAAAAAATTGATCAAACTCTTTGGAATTGTAAGAGAACTACTTTTTGAATTTTTTTGAATCATCGTTTAATGGTATTCCACCATTTCTTAGCGATCGGATGCCGGATGGGATGGCACCGACCATCAGTGGGTGGTCGGGTGTCTTAATTTGGGTGGCTTCTGTAATCTACCCTACGGTTGCTCGCTTAGCCGACAAAACCATATTTTTGCAAGCCATGACCTTGGTTGGTTCGGAGGACGGTGTGTATCGTAATTCACGACCTTGCTCTTAACTAGTTAAAGTTTACCCGATCAAGAACAAACAGTGTTTTCTGCATTAAGGTTGGGTTAGAAGTTAGTCAGATTGGAACTGAAATGTCTCAAACCGTCACATTAGAGAATGCTCGGTGTACCCATTGTTAAAAGTGTTACCTTGCTTTTAAATCTGCTTTTTGCCGAAAGGAAACATAAATATCACTATGCCATAGATGGCCTACGACAACCCCAGAGAAGCGAAGCAGTAGGTGCCAAAAAGTGTTGCTATAGGCAAAAAAATAACCTGTGGCAACACTTTCTTGGGGTTGCCTTTTTGCCGTGTTGCCTTAGAGTCAAAGGCAACACCTTTGCGACCCTATGGTAACATCAGTACATGTGTTGCCACAGGTACCACTAGAAAAAAAATACCCTTTCACAACTGCCAAAAACAATTGTAATATGTCTAGTACAGCTGGCAATTGTAATAAAGTCAACTTTTTTTTACAACTGTTTCTAGCAGTTGTTAAAATTTGTTTTACAACTGCTAAAAGTAATTACACATCAACAACTATTAATCAAAGATTTCATAATATTATAATAAATATTATTATAACATAGTATTTTATTCAAATAAATATTTTATTTCAATATTTCAAATGGTACAAATTTTTGGACACTATTGTACGTTCACTCATATATTACACAATCATTCATATTTACATACATTCCTCACTACATTGTCACTCGATTCCCTCATATACAAAATCACACATACAACCATAAGAAAGAAAAAAAATACAGGAATATGATTATATAACAATAATCATAATAATCTGTTCAAATCTTAGTGTTATGGATCCTGTAACAAACAGTGGCATTCAAACTTTGTTGTAAATCGGAAAAAATGTTAACCTTCATTTTAGAATGCTTGACTTGAAGCGTCTTAGCTTTTAGTTTTCTTTTCTTCATCTTCTCTGATAAAGATAAAGCAAAAAAAAATATGAGAATCATGTAAACATAGATTTCCAAATCTATCTTCTACTTTGTTCCGACTAATATGTTTCCATAGTAGCTCGAGTTGGTGCACCCATACAGTGTTGTAATGTGAAACAACAACAATATTAGACTAATCTTAGTAACTTTTGCTATAAAAATAATCAAGGTGATACCTGAAATGAAGCTGATGTAAATATTCAGCACTCGAAGGCAAACATTGAATCAAAAGAGCTGTATCTTGAAATTAACGACCACTGCCTCGAACCAACCACCTACAAATCAAATTGAAGTACGCATTTGTATAAGCATGAAAACTGATGCTAAAGTAAAATTTAGCTTAAGCCATCTTTAAACCTCTTTTTAAGTTACCAGCAACATCATTGATTCAAAATTGCCAACAAAAGAGTAAATTACCAGCAACATCTAAACTTACTTGCACTTGGTGGTCTAACATGGTGGTTTCGTGTATCTCTGCAGCCTCCATTCCAATCATGAACGGTTAAAAAAGCACTTCAGGGCAAATGAACCTCTTCGCCCCAATGGTAATGTCCTAACCATCAGAGATCTCGTAGCTTTTATAATAGCTGAGCTGATTTTCATGGTTTCGAGCTCCTGCTCAAAGTCATGAACCTCTTCGCCCCAATGCATTCTGTAGTGCTCGATCAAATTATATGGTTTTTCGTTGTTGTAGTGCATCTTTGTTTAGGAAGTTGCTGGCCCATCATCGTTTCTTATTTCCCCAGCAAATAAGAAGTTGCAGTTCCACCTGAAAAGTATGAATATTAACACAAGCACTCTACTTAATACTTGTTAAATGCTAAGCCAAAATTGGTGCATACAAATATGAACATCACTATCTAAACTCAATCTTCTCGAGTCCAAGCTAAACCCGCCAAACCCAGTTTGTATTATAACAATGAAAACCCGAACACATATTTATTCCATGATACACCTCCAAATAGATTCCTTCATTCTCAAGTAATCTGCACCTATAGATATTGCATCTAAGGGAGTTCTAAATCTGCAAAGTGCACATACTGATTATATGATTTGTATCAATCCTTAAAGATTTGCATGTATGGTAAAGTCAAAATTTTCCTTATAAACTAGAAATATTTGCTAGAAGGTGAGGCCAGTCTAACAATTGCACAGTTCCTTAAACCAGTACATTTCCCACACTATCACATATCAAGCAACCTGCATTTAGATTAATCAACTTTAGCATCCATCTTTCAGATGGGTAACTGCATCACATATATACTCAGTTAGTTTTTAACTTATAAAGATCAGCATCTAGCTTTCATACTAACATTTTATCCAGAACAAGTATATGGTATTATGTTCTTTCATGTTTTATTACTCAACGTCATAAAATCTTTCTAAGCAAAGCAAATATGACAGATTTTATGTCGACAGTACACAAAGATGAGAGAAAACAGTCTTTGTATATTTCAACAGACATAAAATTGCATATATAATCAAGGTTTGTGACTTACCTGTAAACTTGTTCTGGCCAACCCCTCTTGCTGCGCATGTCGTTGAGTCTCTTAGATTTTTATCCTCATTTCCTTTGTTTCTCTGTCTCAAACTCATATCAACCATCAATTTTTCCATGATCTGTACTTTAATAACACAGTGGAGTCAACTAAATAATTAAATCAAATTGTGTATGGTTGAGATCATTTAGTATTTGCCAATTACAAGTGTATATGACAAGATCAGTTAGTATTTTCCAATTACAAGTGTCTGTGTGCATGCATCTATCTAGTGATATGTATTGTCAATGCCAAAAATAAGCTGAATACATAAGCAGCAGCAAGAATTTTAGCCTTTGTTGTTCGATGGTTCAATACATTGCTGTGGTCTCCACAACTACCGATCGAGCAGCATTGTTAATGATTCCCATCAATTTCCTTTGTTTCTCTGTCTCAAACTCATATCAACCATCAATTTTCCCATGATGTATACTTTAATAACACAGTGGAGTCAACTAAATAATTAAATCAAATTGTGTATGGCTGAGATCAGTTATTATTTGCCCATAACAAGTGTAAATGATAAGATTAGTTAGTATTTGGCGATTACAAGTGTCTGTGTGCATGCATCTACCTAGTTATATATATATATATATATATATATATATATATATATATATTGTGTCAATACCAGAAATAGTGTCTGTGTGCATGCATCTATCTAGTTATACTGCAGAATTATTCAACAGTAAACACAAGTAAAAAAATCGGTATTACCAGTGCATTCAAAAGAAAACCTTTTCAGAATAGAGATGAGTGCACAAAGTCCAATAACGGTACATTATGCTGAAAATATACATAATAGATATGCTGGTAAATGCATAAAAACGAATGACTTGGTATTAACTTCAATAAGTATATAGCATTGAAGAAAATTTAAAACTTACATGTAATTCTGATAAGCAGCAGATTAATATGCAAATCTGCTAATCGCATAAGGCTAGCAGACAATGCGACTTCAGCCGATTATTCATTGACAATTTAATATCCCTAATTATTGGCAGTGTAGTTGGAAAAAAAAAAGAGCATTTGTGCATGAGCTATATACTAATAGATTTAACAGTAATTTTTCTATCAAACTGGAAGCTAACTAGCTTTTTAGAAGCAACACTCATTTTCTTTTCTGGTGTACACTGTAAATAATTATAAAATCCCAAATGCATAGCTCATTTTTAACTCCATTATTTTTTTGCATTTGGTTATTATGTGAATACAAGTTAACAATAAAGGCTTTTGACAATCCAGCTTTGGACCTAGTTCAAACCCGGATCAGCACTTCTAAATATTTATAAACGGATTAAGGGCAATATTTTAATCATTGAACAACGACAAGTAGTTGCAATGCCAATTTTATTCACACATAGAGACGACAAAATGCTATCAGTGCAACCCCTTACTCCCACAATCGAACTGGCTTTAGGCACAGTTCACGGAGTGTTCAAAATTTCCTATCTAGTAAACTAGAAAGTGATTGTACTTCAGATCGTATGACATGTAAATCTGGGGTTGATTCACCTTCCTATCTAATAAACTAGAAAGTGATAAACAGATTAAACATATTCTGCTAACAACCTACTGCAGAATTGCATAAAACGTTAAGGAAAAAAATCAGTTGAAGGTATACCTCAATTTGTTGGAGTTTGACTTCAAATATTTTCTATTTATCTTCTCCCTGATTAACATTTTAAGAAATTCAGTCAATAACATACACAGATTACATACTACAAAACGGACTAGCTAGTAAAAGAACGAAAAAAATATCATACTGTAAGAGTTTGTCCATCGGGTGCAGGATGAGAAAGAACAAATATGCGATCAATAAGAACAACAACAGACTCTTTACCCAGGCTTTTCCATGGTACCTATAATGAACATAGAATTATGGCAGTATGATTATCAAACAACATACAGTATATACGACAAAATTTGAGTGATATTCTGCAAAAATATCAAGATTGAAGAGCTAGAACTCAAATATGAATGCAATTATGAGAAACAAAATCTTCAGCATGAGTTGTTTAAAAGTTGGACCATTTTCGGTGAAATACCCTTTCTTTATTGTCTCGATCAGTAGAATTCGAAGAAGCTACTAGATTTGATTATCTTAGGGGTAGAATTGAGAAAAAAGTCAAAGAAGCCTGATGATTTGAAGAGCATGGAACCTTCCGTTGTTGTGGATTTGGATCTGGATCTTTCTTTGACGGTATGAACGACGAGAGGAGCAACAATCAGATCTCCAATTAAAAAAGCAATTAAAAAAGAAATTAAAAAAGTTGAAGTCGGCAAAACCCTAGACCATTAAAGTGGAAGCCGACTTTATTTTGTCTGAAGTGAAAATAGGGTGAATTTTGTTATGGCGGCAAAATGAAAGGGGGCAAAGGAGCTGAGGCGGTGAAGGAAAATCAAATTGACACAGATTAGCAGCGTAGACCGTTGGATCGTGTTGATGCGGATTGATAATTTTATTCACGTGATTACTGCAATAAATGGTTGATATTTATGCCAACACACTGAAGCGTGCTTTGCAATAGACAAAAAACAGCATAGCAAAGACAACATTATAGCTAGCAACACCATGCATTTTCGTTGCGATAGGCCATCTATGACGTAGTGTATTTATCTGTTTTATGTAGAGCTGCCAATGAATACTAGAAAAATCTGAAATCCATTCGCATCTACATCCGAAAAACGGATAAATATCCGATATCCGGAAAATATGTTAATTTATTATTATGTAAAGTTGTTATTATGTAAAGTTGAAGGTGTACTAAACGATTGTTAATTGCTCAAAATTATATACTATCATCATATTTATTTACTTTTAGCATTTTAGTAATTAATTGAGTTGAGAAAACTTAATATTAAACTAAAAAAAATTCCATTAATGTTAACTTATTTATCGATTGTTGGTGGATCGGATAATTGTTTGACATTCGTCTGTATCTGCGGATGTATATATCTGATATTCGAAAATGATTTCGGATGTAGATATGGATATGACACTATCCAGATCTGATTTAAATCGCTAGTTTTGTGTGATGAATCACAATTGCTACATTGGGGAAGTTTTGGTCAATGACAAGACCCGATCAAAGCTCCATCTCCAACTAATTAATTTTATTCAACGTGCTGACTACAATACCTAATCCAAACTTCAAGTTGAAAAATCAAAGTAACGCTAGTGTCTGATGGTGCTCTAAAATAGTATGAAATAAAAGATCAATTATGGGTCATATTCCATCAACGATTTTTCTAGTCGAAACAAAGCGAAACCGATGTTCAGGAATCAAAAGAGCATGGTCTTCTGGAAGATTTGTCCATTTTGCGATTAAACCCACATTCTTTCAGTGATTTGATTGTAAAATGAAGAAAATCACGATCTTTTGATTTGTTGGGTCCAGTCGAACACCCTTGTTTGAGTCATGTACGAGTTCGTTGACACCACTTTATGTGGTGTCAACGTGACACCACCACCTTATTGGTGGAAATTATGGAGGCATATATGGACTCCTCTGATTTTCAACAATAAGGAACGAAGGTCATGATGACTCCACATAAAGTGGTGTCAACAAACTCTTCTAAAACTAAGTACATTCATGATTTAGAAAATAAAAGGCAAGTTGGCACATCATGACAAGTGCACGTGCAATGTTCAATTGTTATCCAACGTAAATAATAGATGCATGTTCAATTATTGGCATTTTATCGAATTAAGTAATCATATTTTGATGGAAGAAAAATTGCCGACCTAACTAGCTGTAGACCCAGAACGTGTGACCAGTTTACACGCCCTTTTCCTCTGTCGCCCCTCTCGGTAGGGCAATATCTCAATTATTGAAACATCTTGTTTACTCATTTATAATTTATATTACTGACTTATGCATATATATATATATATATATATATATATATATATATATATATATATATATATATATATATATATATACATACACGCATGGCCACGAACTCATTTAATGCATGTTTTTTTTTTTAAAGCATTTAGTACACTTCTGTACTACTAGTAGAGAGAGTAGTTTTGAAATGAAGAACTGTGTATTAAGGTTTAGTGATTCAAAATATAATTTCTATTTTACATGATGAATTGTCCAACGCACTAAATGTTTTTTATTTGAAATGAAGAATAGTGTATTAGATATGGGGTGAGTTTACCATAAACGGTAACGGAATATTTTAATAATGTCTGTGCGTTAAACCGAAAATGCATTTGCGGCCTTAAGCGGAGGCATTTAAACATGATATTTAAGCGGTGTACTTTAATTTGTGATTATTTTAATTATCATTTAGTTAATTAATTATTATTTTTTGTTATGTAATATATTGAAGGATATTTTAAAATTTTATCAAATATTATTTTGTGTGAAGGGGCCCAAGAGGGATGCGAGAGGTAGCAAACTATCTAGGTGGAGATGCGGGGGCAACGCCCCCGCTAACAGTACATAGCTCCCCTTTGCGGAATGGTATGATGTGGCAGTTAAATTTGATCAGGATAATTAAGGGCAAACGAGATAATGAATGCAGACATGCATTCTTTCGTCCAATACGCAATAGAAGTGGAACGACGCTGCAACAGGATCAGATGAGTTAGCGACAAAATATCTAATACGTCAAAAACATTAGGAAAAATATATGTTGTATAGAACTAAAAAATAAGCATAGCTATAAATTTTTTTTTTTTTTTTTTGAAAAAACCGTGTTATCAAGTCCGAAAAAATTCTACAAGATGAAGGTTGAAAAAGCGCTTCGGGTTTCGATGAAATGAATGAAAGAGGGATCTATATAGGCAATGGGTGGAAATCCACCATTTGACGTCCAACGCCAACGGGTGGATTTCCATCCGTTAACTTTATATAATCAACTAACTTTATATGATTTGGGACACATCCAACGTGTCGCAAATGGTATCTGACTAGTTTATGGCCACGAACAGTATGTTAGAGTTTCAAAAAATGTTTCATATTCCTTGATTCATTCTCCAAAAAATAGTCGTCACGTGGAAATCAAACTATATATACTGTAAATTATAGTTTAAACCAAAAGTAAATTGTGGAAAATATATTTATTGCTTTATATTCAATTTCAAACTAACCAAAGAATTAATTGGCTGTCTATCTCTTTAATTATTTAAAAATTAAATTAGAGAATTAATTAAAAATTCGTTTGAATTCTTTTAGTGTGAATTAAAAATATTAATTATCATTAAATTAGAAATTCAATTAAAATTGTAATAACCTCCTTACACTGCCAATGTTCATATGAGAAAAAAGTGCGTTGTTGAGGCATTCTATCAATGCAGGGTTATTATCGACGAAAACAAATAGAAGTGTAATAAGGAAATATAAGAGAAAAATAAGGCAATAGAAAAAGAAAAGAAAAAACATTAGACAATCACATAATTTGTCATATATTTCATAACTCGTCGATTCAGATATAACAGTCATCATAAAAAATAGAATAGGCGAGACAGTACTAACTACATGAACTTCATATAGTTGTGCAAAACATGAATATAGTTTATACAATGATAAGTAAACTCACACTCTAAGGTTCAACATTATCACACAATGGAATATGAAACAATATGCACAAATATAATTATGAGGAAGAGGATTTTCTTTTAAAGGACAAACTTAGCATTTTTTTGGTGAAAAGTATGCAAAGTTTGGAATTTAGGGAGAAAGACATATTTTAGTGCAAAAGTGGAATTCAGGGGATCAACTATCATTTCCCCATTTACACTAAAATGTTTCCTTCTCCCTAAGTTTCAAACTTTGCATACTTTTCACCAATTTTTTTGCTAAACTTGTCCTTCAGGCTATTTTCTACTATGGGAAAATGCCATCTTACGGTGATTCATCTATAAAGCTCTATGTGCTATTTACATCTGCTTCATAATCCACTCATTTAACAATACCCCAAATAGTAAGAAACAAAATATGAATCTCAATATTAGACAACGGTCAGGTGTGAACGATAAACTCAATAAAAGTCAAAATAGTATATAAAACAAAGTGTATTGAGAATCACACTTGATATCTTAGGATTGCCTCACATGTTATTAAGGTAGGAAAGACGATTTGAATAAATAGTCTCACATAACGGAATAAATTGAAGGAGTGAAGTACAGAAATGAGTTGACAAGCATGTAACATAGGGGCTTTTTTTACAAGGATGTGTATGCCAACTCATATGTGTACGTCATATGCAGGAGAAGAGGGAATTTTGTTCCGACCGCCGTTACATAACAGTGGTATCAGAGTCGAATGTTACGAATTGGGCCATGCAGGTAAAGCAATACTCTTAGAAGATACTCGTAGGATGCGAGTCACGAGAGAGACTGTTAGGATTGCCTCGCATGTTGTTAAGATAGGAATGCCAGTTTGAATAAATAGTCCCGCATCACAGAATAAATTGAAGGAGTGAAGTATAAATATGAGTTGGTAGACATGTAACATTAGAAATTCCTTTTTGTTACAACGATGTGTGTGTCAGCTCATATGCGTACGTCTCATGCTAGAAGGAAGGGGCTTTTGTTCCGACCATCATTACATAACAAATGTCTCTACATCTACAGAATTTGCACATGATATCGAACATATACTACTGTATCATAGTCATCATGAGTGTACTAAGTTTTAAAGTACTAATGGTAGACATATGCATTGGTAATATCTACATCATGTGACATCGCTAAGGTTACAAATAATTAAGCCAACATAACTGTAATGACCCGCATTTCCGGCGGTATAATAATTAATTTATTTAATTATATAAATAGTGATATAGTGAATTAAATGGTCGTGAAATTAAATAATGGTGAATATTTGATTAAAATAATAAATTAAATAATATATTTAATTCTGAAATAATCAGAATTGGCTGAAATGACGATATGGTGTTTGTTGGATCATCTGTGATATTTAATTCAGCTTGGAATTTGATTTGAATAATGAATATATTATTTGAACGACAGTTTAAACGTATAATTATATTATAATTAAAATCAAGCTCGAAATGGCACTGCAGTTCGTAAATTGGCGATTTGAACTTCAACTGAATGTACAGGATTCGTTTTAAGCCGGATTTCTATGAAACAAGAAACGTGTGGAGCTGGTGGAGTATATCTTTCTAGTGGAAGAGAAAAATCGGGATTTCATTGTGTAGATTTTGATTTATGTCCAAATCAAATTTTAGAAAAGTCGCTGTGGAATTCCTTTATAATTTATAAAGGAATTATTTATATTTTAAAAAGAAATTTCAATATAAATCGAATATCGGGTTGACCCAGATTTGAAATATCGAGTTATAAATCCCAGTAGAGCTGTATGGTATTCAACGGTGAATATAGACGATAATATTTAATTTTTTATATTTAATTTAATTATATTGTAATATATTTATATATTTAAATGGGTCATCTAGAGCTTTAAAAATAGCCACTTTTGCAAACGAAGTCGGAATTCGACAAAACTAATTTTGTTGGATCCGCATTATTAAATAGTTGTTAGATTTCCAGTTTCATGATTTTTAGAGTCACTGTGTGGCCGTATGGATTTTCAGAGTGAGAAACAGTAAGTATTTTGACATTTAAAAATACGCTACGTGAGAAAATGAAGTCGGAATTCGACGAAACCAGTTTCTTTGGGACCGTAATGGCAAACTGTAGCTGCATGTCCAGTTTCGCGATTCTTAGGTACTGTATGTGATTATAGGGAATTTTATTTAATGATACAAATAGAGGTGCTTTAAAAATAGAATAAAATAAGGAGAAGGAAAATATCTAAAACTTAACCCTATAAATAATCATAACTTCGGCTAAACCTAATTCACTACTTCCTCAGTCAACCACATTTTTTCCGCCGTTCTTTTCTTGTTCTTCGGGAAAATCGTGAGATGTAAAAATCAAAATATAATCCATATAAATTCTATAAATCAATCTCTAAGCATATTAGTGTTGCTGAGACCCTCCTTTTCAAATCTGGTATGTTAATACCGGTTGCGACGACACTTTTGGGTCTGCTGGATGTCTCGATGCAAGCTAGGGTTAGGGTTTGCGAGCCATTGGATCATCGATTTGAGTTTTTATTGGTACATTTGAACTCGTGATGGAAAAAGGAGTTTGTACACAGATTTTTTTGTGGATGTGGTGCCAGAAAGTTTCGATCACCTGTATTCGAAGAGAAGTTCAACGGTTATGTTTGTTGGATTTTTCATTGAGAAATGATGGATCTGGAGCCTTGGAAATATCGGTTATGTCCATTAAAGGATGACGAGGGGCAGAAAAGAATTTGGGGAAGAAGGAATCACGGTAGCGGGTGGGCTTTTGAAGTTTGGGCTGAGGGGAAAAAGGGTAAAAGCCCAAATCATTTAATTTAATTTAGTTTAAATTCAAATGAAAGAATGTATTAGTTTCAATGGATCGTATCTTGGTCATACGTGAACGAAATCAAACAAAACAGGATAGGACAGGATTATATGGACGGGAGCTGCACAATGGGATGGACTGGAAGTGGATTGGGGCTCGTTTGAATTTATGGCAAAATAAACTGTTTGATTCGGATCAAACAACAGTTTATTGTTCTTTAACGATGAACTGCCAAAGTAAGTAAATCTCACTAACTCTAAACATTTTATAATTTCATGTTGTAATTTTAGAACTGTTAGAAATTGTCTGATTTACTGTGTGTTGATTATTTGATTGAACTGCTAGTCAGTCAGTTGAATTTCTATATTGATTCTGTTTAACAGAATATATCATATGGAACTGAAAGTGATGTTATCTATATTGTTTAACATTTGTGATGCTGGATTCCTCAACATTTATTTTACTGTGATTCATATATTGTGATATATGATGTGATATAAAATCTGTTGTTGATTATGTGTGTTTGGACGATATTTATCATTGTTATATGGTATGTAAAATACCATAAGAAATACTGGATATGGGAAAGTGGATTTTCAAAGTGTATTTTGAAAATGAATTATTTATATAAAATCGATGGATTTTATATAGAAAAGGAAAAGGATTTTTATAAAAGAAATATTTATAAAATCAAAGGATAAGTTAGAATAAAAGGAAATCATTTGTAAAGTGAAGAACTGTTACTAAAAGTAAATCTTTATAAATGAATTGTTTACTCAAAAATGGAGTTAATCGAATTTAGTTTATTCGAATAGAGTTAAACACATAAGAGTTATTGAATTAGTTATTCGAAAGGAATTATCGATTATAGTTTAATCGAATAGAGTTATCGAATTAGTTATTCGAAAGGAGTTAATCGAATTAGTTATTCGAATAGAATAAAGGAAGTTATCGAATAGAGTTAGAGGAGTTATCGAATCTAGTTTATTCGATAGGAGTTAAGTGAATAGAGTTAGAGTTAAATCAAAAGAGTTAAGTGAATAGAATAAATTGAAATAGAGTTATCGAATATACCTTATCGAAGGAAAGAATTATCGAATAGAAAAGATTTGAAAGAGAATTATGTAAGGAAGTTTGTTAAAGAATTAGAAGGGTTAACTTTGTCTATTTCAAGGTTAGAAACGTTGTTCAGTTAAGATCTGAGAGGTAGTATTACCCCAACTTGATTGACTTCATTTTTAACTAAGGAATGGTTAAGGTTCGATAGTAAAGGATGGTTAAGTGAATTTAGTAATTAAAGGAAATGGTTTGAGTTGGCATCGCGATGGTTTGTTTAAACATCTGTCTAAGTCCAATGAAGAAGCTTTGGAAATGTTTTCCAAATAAGAAACCAGAAATGTTTTCTAATAAAGAAAACAAGAAATTGAAATGTTTTCCATTGTTAATAACGTATATTTTCCAAATTTAGAAAATAAGAAATATTGAATATAGGGAAACAGAAGATAAGTAAATTAATGAAATAAAGAGATAAATGTTGAATGATGTTTGATCGATATAAATTTCCATTTGGAAATGATATCGTTGTTTGCACACCTGTTTTTCTTCGATAGTAAAATCACTGACTATCGAAGTTTTGACCATTTTAACGTTGTTAATATGGAGAGACCGGTTGGATTATTACCCAAAGAACCACTCTGTATTGGCATAAGCGTTGCGAATCATATATGCCAAAGGAAATTGAAGGCGGAGTAATGCAAGGGCTATCCTGTGTACAGAATAGTGCCTTCAGTTCATCCTGTTCTTGGATGACTTGTATGGACGGGTGTCTGACAGAGTATTTCTAGACGATCACGTATATTGATTTCTCCAACCGTACCAAGAGTGGAAGCGGAGAAGGAAACTTATTTTAGCTAACACATAATGTATGGTTGAGGACGTCAATCAGTGATTTGATGGGTTTGACGATGTGGCATTCAAAGTGAATCTGGTGTGATGATAAAGCGTAGCTTCTAGCCTCACATCCGGTAAATGACAGAAATCTGGCAGGCAGCATGCTAAGTCGGTCACACCGAAGTAGGGTGTATAATCACCTGATCTAGAGTTTCATTTATTTCTAAAAATCTATTGTTGATGTTGTCCCATTCGGGAAACGGTTGCTGATCCCAACCGTTGGTGATATACATTCGATACACTCAAGCGAAATGAGTGGTCGGTCATGTGTGGCCGGGTTGCAAGATGTTCTTGTTGAACCCAGTGTATTCCTCTCTAGAGGTACACTAGCGAAAGGTGGTTCCATACCTTGTCATAGTTGGAAATCCATTACCCAATACGTGCTTGCGGTTTTTGATTGTATACTATATATGTAGAACATGAGATGAAAGCGTTTCTGCTAGATGATTATTATATTGTGGTTGATAGACATTATTATAATATCAAAAGGTTTTTGATATAAAGATAATTTGGATTCTCATAAGGGAAAAACCCGTTCCGTTATACGGCGTGGTCTTATGAGATATTGTTTACTTGTTCGAACTGTTTTAAACTGTTTTACTCATACTAGTCCCATGACTGAACCAGAGTTTATTTTGTTTTGTTTCCCTAAACTCTTGGGTGCCTAAATTTGTACGGGCAGTCAAGTAGTTGGGATTTACAGATATATTGGAAGAGCTGGAGCAGGAGGCTTCAGGGTCATATAGCTATAGTTTATTTCCGCTGTGCTGTAAGTGTTGTACTTTGATAATGATGTATATTCAAGTACAGATGTATGTTTCAAAGTTATGCTACATATATTATATGTTATTCGTTCCGCTGTGAGATTCGTGTTACTCTGATGTTGTGTTCTTCTTCTTCTTCTTCTATTCTAAGTTTCTATCTTATCTTTCCTTATCCTCTAATTTCTTTCATTAATGATCGGTATATTTTCGATGTTTTGGTTAGTCATCATCGAGTTTATGTCGATAACCAAAGTCGACCAAAATCCGGGTCATTACAGTTGGTATCAGAGCTTAAGTTAAGTGATTTACCTTGGCTCTGTGGCGTGACTCAGTAGAGATTAGGTTAGTAATACCCTAGATTGAGTTGAGTGTATATATACGAGTGAACGTATTTGTATATAATATAAAAATAATTTTATATTATGGTGATTTATTAGTTGAGTTGTTTATGAGTTCTGGTCGATCAGTTTGATCCACTATATCGGTAGGAGTTTATAAACACTCGAATACGATGGGTCGACACGATATGTTTTGAAAAGAGGGTAAATTAAAATAAGTTTACCCAAGGTATATTTTGATATAAAGAAGTATATATAGTGGATATATTGGTTGTTATTATAATCGAGTAAGGTTATAAATTAAATGGTTATGTAAATAACCAATCAGAATTCATATAAGTGAAATACGTGAAATCAGATGAGTTGAATCTGAAATTTAAACCAGAAATTGAATTAAAATTCTGGAAAATTGGATAAGTGTTTGTAAAAGGATTTGGATTAAAAATAAGGAAAATTTAAGATCCTGGGAGATTTTAAAATTGTTTTACAAGCAGTGTGAATTATAATTTGAAATGAATTTCAAAGTGGAAATGTTTAGAAATGGTTTTATAGTATTGAACTCACTTCGATCGCTGGAAAATAGATTCTGATTATGACAGCTGCATCATTAGTATTCATTTTCGAGTTGTAAGTGACGAATTACTAACAGAGATACTATTTTGAATTTGTTTTGGGAAAGACAAGTTGTGTTGAATTTCAAAATGGGATTTATAATAAATAATTAATAAAGAAAGTTTGAAATAGAAATTGAATATAGAAATTCAAAGCGAGTTTGAATATATGAAATTCAATGGAATTGAAATAGAAATTGAATATAGAAATTCAAAGGGAGTTTGAATATATGAAATTCAATGGAATTGAAATAGAAATTGAATATAGAAATTCAAAGGGGGTTTGAATATATGAAATTCAATGGAAGTGATATAGAATTTGAATATAGAAATTCAAATGGGATTTGAATATAGAAAATATAATGGAATTCAAATATAAAATTTGAATATAGAAAATATAAAGGAATTCAAATATAGAATTTGAATATATGGAATTTGAATATAGAAATTCAAATGGGATTTATAATATAGAAATTGAATAGAATTAACTAAGTTGAAGAGGAATTAGTTAATCGAGTTTTGAATTTGAAGTTGAACTTTGAAAGGTGAATTGGATTTGTAAATGGATATTCGAAATCGAATATAAAACTTAAATTTGAAATTTGGATTCAAATTAGTTAATAAGCAAGTTAAAATATATTTGAACATGTCATGTTCAAATATAAAAGTGAAATAGACTAAAGAGTTAATTAACAAATTAATTAACAAATTAATTAACGAATTGAGTTAAAACGATCAGGTATAGTTGAATTAGATTGGGCAGGTATAAATATACATGAGATAGGTATGGATATGGTATGAAGGTATATAAATAGAATGCTCGACGAAAAGGTATGTATTTAATTCATATATGAGATTTTATGCGCTGTATCGGCAAGCCGCTTGGTTTTTCTTTCTCTTTTGGATTGATGAGGGCCATGGGAGGCTATTTGAAATATCCCGATGCTCCTAGTACAAAGGAGGTTATGGCGAATTTTTCTAGGAATTTAAGGAGTTAGAATATTTTTAAGATAATATTCGATAATTAGAAATCAACGTATCGATATATATAGAAGTCGATAAGGAAACGAACTTAGAAATAGAATAGTAAAATCAAAAAGGTAGACTAAGAATAAAATCTAGTAAGAATAGAAAGAGAAAGCGTATACGTGTTTAAAAGTGAATAAGTAGTTGTATGGTATTGATTATTCGAGTAAGTAGTCATATCTGTTTTGACGTTATAAATGTTATTCAGTCAAGGTCCGAGAGTTAGTTATAACCCAACTTGATTGATGTCATTATTAACAAATAAATAGTAAGATTTCAGGCTCGATGATCAATGTTGAATAAGAGTTAGTTGAATATAGTATTTGGGTTGTCGTAACGATGTTTTACACAACATCCGTTTTAACCCAATTAAGTGTAAGCTTGGAAATATAATAAAGAATATTTCCTAAGTATATAAATAAACGAGATCGGAAAAGAGATAAGTAATTGGAATATTTTCCAATTATAAATAGCATATATTTTCTAAAGTTTAGAAAATAAAGGAAGGCGATATTCAGAAATGTTTTCCAAATAACATAAAAGGCCAATATGGTTATTGAAAATATTTGGTTAACAAATATTGATAAAGAAAAAGAGAAGTGATTTAACTAATGGAATATTAATTAAGGGCTCAGTGACATGTTCAAAAGGAAAATTTGATTTTTGAAAAGAGTAAACTGTTTAAAAACTCCCAGGGAAAGACTGTTTGGATTAAAAACAAATTTAACAGAAATTTGTGAAAGAAATTTGAATTAAAGTAAAGCCAGTAAAGTGGTAACTGAGATTGAATTAAAATGATATCAAGACAAATTGGATTGTGAGATTCAAATTTGAAGTGTAATGTGATAATCAAGTTAAGAGTTGGGAATCGAGATGAAACTTGAGTTGAAATAATATTTGGCTCAGATATAAGCGAATGGTTGTGTTGTGGATAAAAGCAGATTGGAATTTGATTGGGATAACCCTTGTATCCGTTGAATTGATAACAGGTGGAAAGGATATAATGATATGCCGACAAAAGGTACAAGTTTATATTTCTATTGGATATAAGATTTATGAGCCGAATTGGCAAGCCGCTGGGCTGTTTGATTTTCTTTTGGGATGGAGATGGCCCAGAGAGGCAAGTTGGAGTTTGAGCTATTGACCAGTACAAAGGAGGTGCTGGCGAAATTTTTCGAAGAGTTAAGGCGTTAGAAAATTTTCAGGATTTTTGAAAATTTTCGATAATAAGAATGAATAAATTTCTAATTGAAATTAAATTGGTTCAGTTGAAACTGAAGTGAAGAAGTGAACAAATATGTTCTAACCAGTCGATAGGGCCATTCTCTACCTTAGCAATTTCGAGGACGAAATTATTTTAAGTGCGGAACAATGTAATGACCCGCTTTTCCGGTGGTATAATAATTAATTTATTTAATTATATAAATAGTGATAAAGTGAATTAAATGGTCGTGGAATTAAATAATGGTGAATATTTAATTAAAATAATAAATTAAATAATATATTTAATTCTGAAATAATCAGAATTGGCTGAAATGGCGATATGGTGTGAACTAGATCATCTATGATATTTAATTCAGCTTGGAATTTGATTTGAATAACGAATATATTATTTGAACGACAGTTTAAACGTATAATTAAATTATAATTAAAATCGAGCTCGAAATGGCGCTGCAGTTCGTAAATTGGCGATTTGAACTTCAACTGAATGTACAGGATTCGTTTTTAGCCAGATTTCTGTGAAACAAGAAACGTGTGGAGCTGGTGGAGTATATCTTTCTAGTGGAAGAGAAAAATCGGGATTTCATTGTGTAGATTTTGATTTATGTCCAAATCAAATTTTAGAAAAGTCGCTGTGGAATTCCTTTATAATTTATAAAGGAATTATTTATATTTTAAAAAGAAATTTCAATATAAATCGAATATCGGGTTGACCCAGATTTGAAATATCGAGTTATAAATCCCAGTAGAGCTGTATGGTATTCAACGGTGAATATAGACGATAGTATTTAATTTTTTATATCTAATTTAATTATATTTAAATATATTTATATATTTAAATGGGTCATCCAGAGCTTTAAAAATAGCCACTTATGCAAACGAAGTCGGAATTCGACGAAACTAATTTTGTTGGATCCGCATTATTAAATAGTTGTTAGATTTCCAGTTTCATGATTTTTAGAGTCACTGTGTGGCCGTACGGATTTTCAGAGTGAGAAACAATAAGTATTTTGACATTTAAAAATACGCTGTGTGAGCAAACGAAGTCGGAATTCGACGAAACCAGTTTCGTTGGGACCGTAATGGCAAACTGTAGCTGCATGTCCAGTTTCGCGATTTTTAGGTACTGTATGTGATTATAGGGAATTTTATTTAATGATGCAAATAGAAGTGCTTTAAAAATAGAATAAAATAAGGAGAAGGAAAATATCTAAAACTTAACCCTATAAATAATCATAACTTCGGCTAAACCTAATTCACTACTTCCTCAGTCAACCACATTTTTTCCGCCGTTCTTTTCTTGTTCTTCAGGAAAATCGTGAGATGTAAAAATCAAAATATAATCCATATAAATTCTATAAATCAATCTCTAAGCATATTAGTGTTGCTGAGACCCTCCTTTTCAAATCTGGTATGTTAATACCGGTTGCGACGACACTTTTGGGTCTGCTGGATGTCTCGATGCAAGCTAGGGTTAGGGTTTGCGAGCCATTGGATCATCGATTTGAGTTTTTATTGGTACATTTGAACTCGTGATGGAAAAAGGAGTTTGTACACAGATTTTTTTGTGGATGTGGTGCCAGAAAGTTTTGATCACCTGTACTGTGTCTCGTGAGGTTTAGCCAAAGTCGGAATCTGTTCCGTGAGTGCGAGTGTACTGATTTTAGTGTGGAAAGATGTGGTATTCGAAGAGAAGTTCAACGGTTATGTTTGTTGGATTTTTCATTGAGAAATGATGGATCTGGAGCCTTGGAAATATCGGCTATGGCCATTCAAGGATGACGAGGGGCAAAACAGAATTTGGGGAAGAAGGAATCACGGTAGCGGGTGGGCTTTTGAAGTTTGGGCTGAGGGGAAAAGGGTAAAATCCCAAATCATTTAATTTAATTTAGTTTAAATTCAAATGAAAGAATGTATTAGTTTCAATGGATCGTATCTTGGTCATACGTGAACGAAATCAAACAAAATAGGATCCGACAGGATCGTATGGACGGGAGCTGCACAATGGGACGGACTGGAAGTGGATTGGGGCTCGTTTGAATTTATGGCGAAATAAACTGTTTGATTCAGATCAAACAACAGTTTATCGTTCTTTAACGATGAACTGCCAAAGTGAGTAAATCTCACTAACTCTAAACAGTTTATAATTTAATGTTGTATTTTTAGAATTGTTAGAAATTGTCTGATTTATTGTGTGTTGATTGTTTGATTGAACTGCTAGTCAGTTAGTTGAATTTCTATAATGATTCTGTTTAACAGAATATATCATATGGGACTGAAAGTGATGTTATCTATATTGTTTAACATTTGTGATGCAGGGAAATAGGTTGGAGGAATCCAACTGGATTCCTCAACATTTATTTTACTGTGATTCATATATTGTGATATAAAATCTGTTGTTGATTATGTGTGTTTGGACGATATTTATCGTTGTTATATGGTATGTTAAATACCATAAGAAATACTGGATATGGGAAAGGGGATTTTAAAAGTGTATTTTGAAAATGAATTATTTATATAAAATCGATGGATTTTATATAGAAAAGGAAAAGGATTTTTATAAAAGAAATATTTATAAAATCAAAGGATAAGTTAGAATAAAAGGAAATCATTTGTAAAGTGAAGAACCGTTACTAAAAGTCAATCTTTATAAATGAATAGTTTATTCAAAAATGGAGTTAATCGAATTTAGTTTATTCGAATAGAGTTAAACACATAAGAGTTATTGAATTAGTTATTCGAAAGGAATTATTGATTATAGTTTAATCGAAAAGAGTTATCGAATTAGTTATTCGAAAGGAGTTAATCGAATTAGTTATTCGAATAGAATAAAGGAAGTTATCGAATAGAGTTAGAGGAGTTATCGAATCTAGTTTATTCGATAGGAGTTAAGTGAATAGAGTTAGAGTTAAATCAAAAGAGTTAAGTGAATAGAATAAATTGAAATAGAGTTATCGAATATACCTTATCGAAGGAAAGAATTATCGAATAGAAAAGATTTTAAAGAGAGTTACGTAAGGAAGTTTGTTAAAGAATTAGAAGGGTGAACTTTGTCTATTTCAAGGTTAGAAACGTTGTTCAGTTAAGGTCTGAGAGGTAGTATTACCCCAACTTGATTGAGTTCATTTTTAACTAACGAATGGTTAAGGTTCGATAGTAAGGGATGGTTAAGTGAATTTAGTAAATAAAGGAAATGGTTTGAGTTGGCATCGCGATGGTTTGTTTAAACATCTGTCTAAGTCCAATGAAGAAGCTTTGGAAATGTTTTCCAAATAAGAAACCAGAAATGTTTTCTAATAAAGAAAACAAGAAATGGAAATGTTTTCCATTGTTAATAACGTATATTTTCCAAATTTAGAAAATAAGAAATATTGAATATAGGGAAACAAGAGATAAGTAAATTAATGAAATAAAGAGATAAATGTTGAATGATGTTTGATCGATATAAATTTCCATTTGGAAATGATATCGTTGTTTGCACACCTGTTTTTCTTCGATAGTTAAATCACAGACTATCGAAGTTTTGACCATTTTAAAGTTGCTAATATGGAGAGACCGGTTGGATAATTATCCAAAGAACCACTTTGTATTGGCATAAGCGTTGCGAATCATATATGCCAAAGGAAATTGAAGGCAGAGTTATGCAAGGGCTATCCTGCGTACAGAATAGTGCCTTCGGTTCATCCTGTTCCTGGATGACTTGTATGGACGGATGTCTGACAGAGTATTTCTAGATGATCACGTTTATTGATTTCTCCAACCGTACCAAGAGTGGAAGCAGAGAAGGAAACTTCTTTTAGCTAACACATAATGTATGGTTGAGGACATCAATCGGTGATTTGATGGGTTTGACGATGTGGCATTCAAAGTGAATCTGGTGTGATGATAAAGCGTAGCTTCTAGCCTCACATCCGGTAAATGACAGAAATCGGACAGGCAGCATGGCTAAGTCGGTCGCACCGAAGTAGGGTGTATAATCACCTGATCTAGAGTTTCATTTATTTCTAAAAATCTATTGTTGATGCTGTCCCATTCGGGAAACGGTTGCTGATCCCAACCGTTGGTGATATACATTCGATACACTTAAGCGAAATGAGTGGTCGGTCATGTGTGGCCGGGTTGCAAGATGTTCTTGTTGAACCCAGTGTATTTCTCTCTAGAGGTACACTAGCGAAAGGTGGTTCCATACCTTGTCATAGTTGGAAATCCATTACCCAATACGTGCTTGCGGTTTTTGATTGTATACTATATATGTAGAACGTGAGATGAAAGCGTTTCTGCTAGATGATTATTATATTGTGGTTGATAGACATTATTATAATATCAAAAGGTTTTTGATATAAAGATAATTTGGATTCTCATAAGGGAAAAACCCGTTCCGTTATACAGCGTGGTCTTATGAGATATCGTTTACTTGTTCAAACTGTTTTAAACTGTTTTACTCATACCAGTCCCATGACTGACCCGGAGTTTATTTTTTTTTTGTTTCCCTAAACTCTTGGGTGCCTAAATTTGTACGGGCAGTCAAGTAGTCGGGATTTACAGATATACTGGAAGAGCTGGAGCAGGAGGCTTCAGGGTCATATAGCTATAGTTTATTTCCGCTGTGTTGTAAGTGCTGTACTTTGATAATGATGTATATTCAAGTACAGATGTATATTTCAAAGTTATGTTACATATATTATATGTTATTCGTTCCGCTGTGAGATTCGTGTTACTCTGATGTTGTGTTCTTCTTCTTCTTCTATTCTAAGTTTCTATCTTATCTTTCCTCATCCTCTAATTTCTTTCATTAATGATCGGTATATTTTCGATGTTTTGGTTAATCATCATCGAGTTTATGTCGATAACCAAAGTCGACCAAAATCTGGGTCATTACAATAACATTCATAAACTATCCTCACATTCACTTGCTCAGTGTATTGGATATATGATACTCGTATGACTATCCACATGGAGTCGAGGACTACTCAACATTCCAGTTTTTCAATACTTGAATCCATTCCACTCAGAAGGCCAAAAGCTAGACTGTATCCCTATAGAAAACCTAGGGTAAACAAATCGAAAAATCCCATGATCCAATAACACCCTGTATTGCCTAAGTGAGCATCCTTACATACCAATGATTACGAGTACACATCGATACTAGCAAATATTATTGATCCGTTTGTACATGTTAACCAAATAGATCTCATCTTGGAACTATCCCTATAGGTCCTATATAAATTCAACACAGTTGGAAACTTTGCTAGAGAGTCATCATTGGTTGTACAATATTTTCTAACTCTCCTCCAGTAGTCCCGTCAATCCCAGTCACCATTTCCCTTTTTGCATCCTCAAGTACAACTATTTATTATCGAAGTAGATACATCCTATCGTGGAATCTTCATCGTCTTATCGTGAAGTCATTGTGTTAAAGCATCGTCATTTCTACAACACATAAACCACTCGTCAAAGAGCCGCATCATCGAAATAAATTATCAACAAACCACCAAAACATTTTCCTTAAAGCATCTTTATTGTCCATGTTAAAATTGGTCAAATCGACCATTATCAGTAGTGGTAGATATCGATCGATTCAACGTAATCGGTAAAGACCACTTTGGTCATGTACTTAGCTAAAATGACCAAGTGCAAACCAAGTGAAAACGCTCGACATCACTTTCGAATTCTGAAGCACACATCTAAGTCTAATGTTTTTTATCTTCAGATCAATGGGCACACACCCTAATACTAATCATCTTACTTATCTCTTCCATTTGATCTCTTTATCATTTGTGTGCACAATCAATATTCACTAAACTCTACCACATCATTTAAGTCCGCATAATGTATGCATTCAATCGATACACACTGAACCCTATCTAATGGGATTGCACTAACATGAGATTAGTATCAAAATTGCAATATCATCAAAATATATGTGATAATTGATTTAAAACACTTTTAAATTCTTTTATAAAATAAATCATATGTTTAAATATGCTAGAAATCACGTTTTTAACTTATGAATTGCTCCACATTGTCGATTTAATACTATATTCACGATCACAGTATACCGAGAGATGATAGTATTGACCTTAACAAAAGTCATCCAACCCAAACCCAAGTCATAAAGCTCTATATCACGGGCCCAATGCAGGAAATGGCCTCGTATGACAAAGATATGGAATTCATAAGAATTTAAGATATAGATGTTATTCAAATTAGTCAATTTCCCACTTAAATAGTTAATTACCTAATTAAGCTACTTAACCATCTTCCCCAATTCACCACTACACACACAAAAAACCCACTCTATAACGATCCGTATTTTTTGTCAATTTAAAATATGGTTTTAAATACATATGAAGGGATTTAAAAATGTAAAAATATAAAATCAGGACCTAAAAACTATCGGAAATGAATTCTAAATATATTTTATGTTATAAAATAGTTAAAATAAAGTTATTGGATTTTTTAAATGATAATTTTTAAATAATATTTAGAAAATCGATAATTCGGTACTATTTAAATGCTAAAAGTAAGACCACTTTTCAAACAGTCTCGGCTTTCAACAAAATCACTTCCATCGGATTTGGAACGTTAAATTATTGTAATGTTCCAAATTTCATATCGACATGAGTTAATATATGGGCATGTGTAATATAAACGCGGGTCGAAAAATCAGTTAAAACTAAATAATAGCATAGTGAAACGACATTTTGCAAACGGTCTCCAAATTCGATGAGACCAGGTACATTGGAATTGCTTCTATGAAATATAACAGATATTCAAATTTCGTACCAATCGGAATTAGCTTGTGGTCGTGCGAGTAAAAATAAGTTAGCATAGCGTAATAAATAAGGTAATTAATCACCATGGTTTAGCACGAATCCTAAGGCTACAAGAATTAGACAATTCAACACCTATCACATGCCTCCACTTCCATGTGCCACCCTTCCGTGCATTGCCCCTTTCTATATGTGCGTGAGCTTAAGGGAGAAAACCACTTCATTTTCATTTGCTTACTTCTCATTTTCTTTTCTTCCCTCCAGTACTCCATCCTCCTCCACCCCAAACTCCACCACCATCCATCCCTCCTCCCCCACATTTGTCTTGCCTTCCTCAGCCCCATCACTGCCGGCGAAAGCCGCCCCCACACCCTTTTGGCCCCACAGACCCCAAGCTCCAACCTTTCTCTCCAAAAACCATTTTCAAGCTCCTCTTTAATCTATATACTCCATATACCAAGCCCCTACCTTCACCAACCACCACCATCACCTCCATCACTCCAGCCCTCCCTTTTGTCCACATCATCCATCGTGGGTTCCACCCTAATCCGTGAGCCCTAGGACCCCAAAACCCCACCTTTCTTCCTTTTACAACTAAAGGTCCAACCTTTTTTCCTCTAACTCAAATTAGGACCTATATGAACATATATATGTTGATTACATAAGAGTATTTGGTGTATAAGTTGTTTATTTAGTTGCTAGCAAGGTTACAAAGGCATAAAAGTCCTTCCTTTGAACTTAAACGGAGTGGAACAACTATGGTGAGCATTTATAGCTCACTTTGAATTACTATGTTTACATATGTGGTTATTGATGTTGTATGTTGAAATTGCAAGTGATTATATGCTTATGGGCTTAATGTTGTATGTGGTTAAAGTATGGATGTGAATTGTTGAAGTGGGATAGTAATTTACATAGTAACCTAAGTTATTTGAAAGTTGAAACCCTAAGAAAAAAGGTTGGTTAAATTGGACGATAACTTGGTTGACATGCTGCGTGTACACTGGGTGAAAATAGAATATTTGCAAGTTAGTTTTTGGGTTGCCAAGTGAATTAATAATGAGGTTTGGATAATTACAGTATCCAAAATGGCATATATATAGTGAAAAAGGTATTTGAAACCATTACTTGAATAACAAATACATGGAACGGGGTGAATAGTAACATTTATTTGTATTGACGCGACTTTTGTCAATATAAATACGACATGGGTAGAATTTTTTTTGTGTTGTATGTTGGTCGGTTTTGACATATACTGGCTAGCGAATGATAGCTAATCAATTATTAATGATATTAAATACTTTGGTTGAAAAGTGGTTCGAAACAGTGTTTAAGTGTTGATGGCATTAACATTTAGGCTGACAATGCCATGTTATGATGATTGGTGGTCGATAAATGTCAACTGAATATTAATGACGTATTGAACCCATAAAAATTGAATTATATCGTAGCTGATTGAGTTTTATTCCAAATTGGGATTAATTTGAATATTTTATTAATAAAATATTAAGTGAAAAAAATAAAAGTTTGAATTCTAAATCCGAAATGATTTGGAAACATAGTTTAAACAATTACAAATAGTTTTTGTAAAAATTGAAAATTTATTTGAAGAAGTATTCAAGCAATTAAGGCATGTTTTAAATTTGAATTTAAAAGTGAATAGTAACTTTAAAAGTAAAATTCGATTTGGATATCCAGAAAATGTTTTAACTCGATTTTACTATTCAAATCATCTTATTTATTTTTACAATGGATATCAGGAAATTTTGGATTTCAAAAGACGAAGTTCTAAAAATAATATTATTTTAATAATTTTAATAATATTATAATATTTAAATATTGGAATATTTGATGTTAAAGTTAAGTACTAGAAATATAATTTCTAGAAGTTATTATATAACTAATAAACTATTTTGAAAGTAATTCGATTCGATTTTAAATATAATCGAAGTTTGGTTTGAATGTAACTAGTCGCGCAACGGTAGTTTGTGAATTTCGACCATTGACTTCAAATTGACGTACTGAGAGATCCGACCGTCGGATTTTCTCGAAATGAAAAAAGTTTGGTTCGAAATGAAAAGAGCTTTCAAATGTATAGTAAAGATTTTAAATCCAACGGTTAGATTTTGAAATAAGTTCAAATCAAATTTAAATGAAAACAATGTTTGTGCGGTAAGTGACACGAAATTAGATTTTAGAGAAATGAGCTAATTTTAAATTATTAAAAATAGGAACAAATTGGAATAAATCATAATAAATGGTTTGAAAGAGATTTGGATTGAATATACCAAGTTTGGAAACTTAAAAAGCTATTTTCTGAAAATAAGTTGTTTTACCAACACTATTTGCGACGGTTTTTGGAATGATTTAAAATAAAAAGGTTTTGAGATACCAAGGATATCCAAATGATTTGTAAACATATCCAAAGGATTGAAATGAAGTCTTAAGATATATTTGGGATTTGAAAAGATTAAACCAAAGTTATGTTTCCAATTTATAAATTAAATTGAATTGAATGGAAATAGATTTGGTGATAATCGAGATGATTCTCCATGGGTAAAGACCTTTTCTATTTATGGAATTTAAAAGGCTTTGCTATTATTTTTCTTATAGTATTAGTCCAATACGGGAACTAATATCGATTATAAGCTGATATGATTTCCATGAAGATTTCATTTAGAATGAAATTATGATTTTGGTTTATCGTGAACGATGTCTTAAATCACATTGTTCTTTAACCCAAAGGAGAAGATGATTTTCCAAGTAAATTTGAAATGAAGTCTTTATCTAATTTGAATATAAAGATTTTTTGAAAACATTTCCCTAGTAAACGATAATGGGAACAAGTTTAAGAATCGCTTAAAAGAAGATAAGTGTACTTTTACGTAAAGACAAGATTGAATTTTAAATAAGATTTGTTTAAAAGAATATTCCTAATATGGAATAAAATTCATGATACCCTTATTGGATCTGGATTAACCCTAGGAGGGGGTGAATAGGGTTTATTGAAAATTAAATCAACTACAGAATAATAAATAAGAATTACAGAAAAAATCACACATAAAAGCTACTCAACTTCGGCAAACCCTGCTTATTGCTGAATCACCAAGATTTCTACTATGTATTAAAACAGATCATACTTACAAAACCCAGTAAACTCGCAAACCCTGCTCCTGTTCTAATCCTACGCTCAACACCTTAGACTAATCTTTATCCCCAAAATCATATTTTCCCCGGATTACAAACCCGTAACCCGTAAATCCTAGTTTAGAAGTAAACTAGTAAACCTACAAATTGTTTACAAAATAAAACAACAAAAGAAAAGAAAAAAAGAAAAAATCTAGAATTTAAAAGCCTTGAAATAAGAAAGATAATTGGCCCCTTTTACCTTTTCTCTTGAAAAAACTTCGGCCATCTTCTTATATTTCCATAGTATCCTAAAATTCGTGGCTTTAGGCTTTTCACAAACTTCTCCAGATCGCGGATGGATTGATTTGATTGTTTCGGGCTATCTTCGATTTGATGCTGGCGGTCTTCACGATCTCTAAAACCCCAATCCCTCGACCGAAAAAAAGCAAGCTCTTTGATTAATTTTTTCTCGAATGCTTGTGTTTGATTTGTTTTCTATTGGGATGATTTGCCAACGAGGAAAAGCCGTGTATTTATAGGTTTTAGAAAACCCTAATTATCTGATTTCAAAAATTGATGCGCCTGATTTGGATTTGTGAAATTGTGGAAAGTTTTGATTTGATTTTCTTCCCCTTGAAAATGTGTTGAGCATTTCTGGAAAGTTATTGAACACGTATTTATGTGTTTCTAGAAAATATTTCCTCGATTATGTTGATTAAAATCCTACGTGAGTTGATTGATGAACTTGGTCGATTTCATGATCCTCTATGAACTTGGTAAATTAAAAAACAATATTCAATTTCCACTTTTGATATATGCCAGTCATGCAGAGAAAAACTTTATACCATTTCTTTGAATTAGTGAATAAAAAGAAACTTTTATTCCTTGGTTCACTCTCTCATCTCTGTTGAATGTAAACCCTTGTCGTAATATAGCATTAGTCAATACATCATATTTATATATAGTATATATATGTATATATATTCACAAATGTGTGTATATACATATTTATGTTTCTTGATTTATCACTTGATTATGTAAAATACATCAAAAAATTTTTGATCAACAACATTTCTAAACCATTGACCTACTGTAGCAATCCATATCATGGACATGGCCGTTTCCTCCTTGTTGTTATGCTCATAAACATACTGTTTGACTCCGTTTGTATGAACTGCTGAGTGCTTCACACATGACTAGTCAACCATGTTTGCGAATATACTTCTTGATTGATTTTCCCTGACCCAGTTCCTTGTGCACTTGAATTCTTATGCACATATGGTGTTGTTGAATGCTTGACATTGTTGGGCATTTTCTGTCACTTGCTTAACCATGTTTACTGCATCATATATGACTTGGCTTTGCACTTTCTACTTTGATACTTGCTTTTCCATGCTGAACCATTTGTTTTTGTGTTGTATCATCATGTACTTATGCAGCCTTATTTGTGTGCATTTCTGAAAGTTGCATGTATTATGGTCTGTGCTTTGACCTGTAACTTGTGCATTTGCTTTTGTGCATGATTAACGTGCATGATACTGTCTTGTTCATCATTTTTGTGCAAACTGTTGCACTTTGCCATTTTGATTTGAAAAGCTTTTGTCTGGTCACTTGCAGCATAACTGTGTACATGAAAATTGGCATTGCATGTCAACTATGTACATGAATTCCCTGTCTTGTTGTAGCGTATGAGGTGCATTAATTTTTTTTGTTATCACTTTCTTTGTTCTTTCTCTGGTCATATTTGTGAAACACCCCACCTCCGTTAAGGTCACTCACAAAGGGAATGCCTTAACTTTGGTGGAGGTTTATAAGTAAAAGCCACAGAAATACTCAAGACATATATAAATACACATATTTTAAAACAGCGGAAACCAAACAGACTTTTATTTCATCAATACGTGTTTAAACAAAATATTTCATAATTGTCTCAAAATACTTCCAACATTACAACCTCATTACTGTCTTGATTATTAAAGAAGCATAAACCATAAATAAAGTGACAAGAATCCCCATAGTGATATCCAAAGCCATAATCCGAGCAAAAGAGATCCAAATCATACATCTACGTTCTTGGAGCTTGTAAAGAGTCTGACTGAGATGAGTTGTTTCCTCCCTATGGACCTGGGGGGAGGGGGGACGAAAGAAAAGAAGACGAAAAGAAAATAGAGTCAGACATAAAGCCTGAGTAAATCTAGTAACTCTTCAGTATGTGAATAAGAAAAGGGCATGATAGACATAAACTGAAAATAGGAAAGTGTCACAAGCTAAGGAGGTGACGTTTTGAATCGAATGTACTATCACACCGACACTATATATCTCTGCACCTACTTGAGTTTATCCTAACTAGCACCCCATGCTAAGGGTGAAGTGATCCCCATTTCTATTTAAAGATCGGCTCCTACTCGCGTAAACATGTGTCATACGGCCCCTAAGAATTGTAGATACCTATGCTGGTCCCACCATGGGGTATAACAAGACCCATGGTGGCGGCCCCGACACAAATTCTAGAAGGCATAGGTTATAATACTGGTGCCCCCAGTGCCCTGTTTGTCTACTCCGGAGTGTGTGCATGCCCGCACCCCGTTAGAACCTACACTGTTGCACCCACTGCCGTCGCTTTGACCGCTTACAATCAGCCCAGTAATCGTGCCCCACCCTGCCTAGTTTCAGGGTACCATGATACCTAACTTGGGTTACTGCTGAAACGGGTCCCTCGTTACCAGGATTTTCTAGTCAAACATGTTAAGTGGTTAAGTGTCTGTATTTACCTAACCCCACCCATCAATTCTTGTTAACATGTTGAATTTGGTTAAGTGTTATAGTTGACTTAACCCTACCATCTGTCCTTAGCCTCTTAGAGCACCTGACCACTCACATTAGACAGATATTGCTACGGTTACTGGATGTGTCGGTCGATTCCGGGCAGGTTTACACCGTAGCTCAGTCTAACCTCGGGTCATTATTGGGCCCAATGCTTAACCACCCACATTGGATAGGTATTGTTGTGACTACCGGACAACCGGGCGGGTCCGGGCAGGTTTACATCACAACTCAATCCAACCTCGGGTTAAGCATATCGTGTTTTCTAAATTTACATATTTTATTATTTCTCAATTATATATGTAAATGTCATATCGTTTATTCTGGGAATATCAATTCATACCGCTTAAATGTCATTGTCGTTAGCATGTGCCAACTATGCCAACATATATTTTCATGTTTTACACCGAACGTTATTACCCCCATTTGTACGTTCGCAACATTATAACATGTGTTGGGCTTGTCACAATTCAGCCCAACTTTATAAACGTGAGAAAAAGGGGAAATCAAGAACATGTAATACATAAAGGTGTGTGGCACATGAACTTGCAATTTAGCGATTCAACTAACATATAATATGGGTCACGTGAACTTTCAGTCAAATCAAAGTATAACTAAGTAGGTGACATATGAAATGGCATAGTTTAGGATAATACAAACTTGTGTTTAAACATGTTTAACTTGGCATAATGTCAACCACAAAACTAGCATGTTGTATATTCAACAAAATGTCCAATTATAAAATCTAATCACATAGCCTATTTCAACATGAACTTGCATAGTTTATGAAACCCAAACGATACTTAACATAGATCCAATTATACTTGCAAATTAACATAAGAATGATATCATAGGTTTTGGGTCATGTAGGCATAAAAGGTTTCAAATCTAGAACATGTTTACATAAGCCTTAATTTAGACTTAGTGAATGTATATAGTCCATGCCATCGACATAAACATAAAGGGATCAATTACTAGTTTTTGCCACAATTTGTTATTGCTATTACTTTCATATACAAATGTCCAATAGGCTTGCATCAATCAATTTAGGCCACAAATATCAATACACAAGTCATGATAGAATCATTACAATACATAGAATTTATATCATATTCATACAATAACACAATTCTATTTTCATTTACATCGAATCACATCACAGTTTTTATTCATATTCTGAAAGGTCACTATACTTACAACGAATGCAGAATTCTGGATTCTGAATTCTGAAATTGAGATGCGCTCCTTTGGGTAGACTAACGTTGCGTTGATTTATTTGATTAAACTTTAATCTTCTTCTTAATTTGATTCGTCTCTAAGCTTTTCTCTCTTGACGGCTATGCTCAATTCCTTCCTGGTAGCATGACGACTCCCATCTTATTTTTTTATGTGAATTTTCAATTGAGACTTAGTGTGTATTTATAGATTTTTAAATTGTTTTGAGCCGTCAGATGAAGACAGGAGGAATTTAGACCATACAAAGTTCAAAGAGCCAATCAAGAGGTGACATGTCAGCCCTTGTGACACACCGAGCCACCGAAATTCGAGCCAGAGCCAGACCTAGCCAGCCAGGTCGACCAGGCAGGTCGACTGGTAGGTCGACACCCAGGTCGACACTATGGTCGACCTGGGGTAGCCAGGTCGACACCATGGTCGACCCTATGGTCGACCTGGTCTCTGGGCGGGAATTTTCCCGCCCATCCCATGTTGAACCTGTTTTTCGAATTTCGAATCTGAAACTGAGCCGTTTGAATTTAAATTTTATTCTGAAACTTCCGAAGGTCATAACTCCTTCATACGGAGTCCGATTCACGCAAACTCGGACTCTATCTCTTGCAGAATTCCGAGACGAACGCAATGGCGTAACCCATTTCCCTTAATTCTTTCATTTAGAATTAATTACACTTTAATTTGTGAAGCTTAATGTTTATAGAATCCACGGGGTGTTACATTCTCCCCCTTAAAAGGATTTCGTCCCCGAAATCTTCAAGTTAGGAAGAATGTATATCCTACCATCCAACAGTCCATCTACTCAACCAACAAACATAGGCATCCACTGTCCTTAAAAGACTTCTAATGCTTCGTGATCATATGCATAGTGTGTGTACATGTCCTTATCAAATGCAGAAATCAGGCGGTCTACTGATTCAGTTGACCTCCTTAATGTGAATCATGTAAGTGTCATGAATCCATTATGTATGCAAAATTTTCCTACTCATAATTCTACATGAGTGCACAACTATTCTTACAAATGCGACGACCATATGACAACATATCAAGTTTCAACCATATACAAATGAGAATACATATATGCATATGCAATATGAAGTGACTGAGCCGATCTATAACCTAGGGTGTGTGTGTGTATGCATCCACGAGCAACCACTAGCAATCACTAACAACCATTTGTAGCCATCATCCATAACATGTTTTCAAATACATGTTTGCATCCATTTGTTTTCTACCTAAGGAGTTAGGAAAAGGACCGAGGAGATATACCTAAAAAGATAGATAAAGCATAACTTAAGGAAAAAGAGAGATCGAAGATGTACCTTCAAAAAGAAGAGGGTAGGCAGCGCGTATTCTGTCCTCAGTTTCCCAAGTCGCGTCTTCCTCGGCGTCACTCCACTGAACTTTAACGAGTTTGACCTCGCGATTGCGTAGCTTTTTCACTTCAGTTCCTAAGATGCGGGTTGGAACTCTCCTCACAGTTGCTTCACGTTCCACTTCGGCTTCTTCTAGAATTCTAGGTTCCACCACTTCCGCAGACTCATGCAAACACTTCCGGAGGTGAGAAACATGAAAGACGTTGTGAACTCCGGCAAGTCTCTCGGGTAGCTCTAATCTATAGGCCATCTTCCCAACCTTCTCGATGATAGGGAACGGTCCTACAAATCTTGGTGCTAGCTTTCCTGCGGATCCAAAGCGAACGACGTACCTTAAAGGAGATACCTTAAGGAAAACTCTGTCCCCAACCTCAAACTCAAGGTCGGTCCTTCTTTTGTCGGCGTAGGATTTTTGTCTGTCTTGGGCTGTCTTCATTCTCCTACGTATCAAGTCCACTTTCTCCGAAGTCTCTCGAATCATGTCTGGCCCAAGTATAAGCTTATCTGTAGACTCCCACCAACAAGTTGGTGATTTGCACGGTCTTCCATACAAGGTTTCGAAGGGTGCCATGCCTATGGTAGCTTGGTAGCTGTTTTTGTAGGCAAATTCTACTAAAGGAAGGTGATCCTCCCACGTCCCTCCAAAGTCAAGAACGCAAAGTCTTAAAAGATCCTCCAAAACTCTATTCACCCTTTCCGTTTGGCCATCGGTTTGGGGGTGATAGGCCATGCTCAAACATAACTGTGTGCCTACAGCTTCTTGCAGACTCCGCTAAAACTCACTTGTGAAGATAGGGTCTCAGTCACTAACAATGCTGGAGGGTATCCCATGGAGTCGAACTATTTCCTTGAGATAAAGAGATGATAGAGATGCGGCAGTCCTTCTACTCTTGATAGGTATAAAATGGGCGCTTTTAGTAAGCATATCCACTATTACCCAAATGCCAGTGTTGCCTCTTCTCGACCTAGGCAGTCCATCAATGAAGTCCATTGAAATGCTATCCCACTTCCACTGTGGGACCTCTAAAGGATGAAGTAGTCCTCCAGGCTTCTTCTGTTCCGCCTTGACCTGTTGGCAGGTCAGGCACTTAGAAACGAAATCCGTCATGTCTTGCTTCATGCCGCTCCAAAAGAAAGTCCTTTTTATATCCTTGTACATCTTATCACCGCCAGGGTGTATAGTCATCTTGGAACGATGCGCTTCCTCGAGAACCTTCTTTGTCAACTCCCTTGCTTGTGGGACGCATAATCTTCCATCTCGTCTCAGCCAACCCTTATCATCGATGGCGTATCTACTGAGGTTACTAGAAGTCTCACCCCTAATAAGTTTATCAATCACATCAATAAGCTGAGGGTCTTCACGTTGTGCAGCCCCTATTGAGTCCAAGAGAGTAGGGCGTACTTCGAGAGATGCTAGTAAACCCAGTACAAAATCCGAGGAGGGCCTAAAGTTAAAACTGGGTACATACTCCAAGCTTTGCCTTTCCACAAAGAGCGGGCTTAAGGTCAGTTTCTTTAGGGTCAACGCGTCTGCTACTACGTTGCCTTTGCCGGGAGTATAGGAAACTTCAAAATCATACGAGGCAAGAAACTCCATCCATCTTTGCTGCCTCAAGTTAAGATCCTTCTGCGAGAAGAGATATTTCAACGATTTATGGTCAGTGCATAATTCAAACGTCTCACCTAGGAGATAATGGCGCCAAGACTTAAACGCAAAGACGATGGCGGCTAACTCAAGATCGTGGGTTGGGTAGTTCTTTTCATGAACTTTCAATTGTCTTCCGCCATAAGCTACTACCCTTCCTTCTTGCATTAGAACAGCGCCTAGTCCCGTTCCACATGCATCCGTGTATACTGTTAACATTTTGCTTCCATCTGGCAAGGTCAGAACTGGGGCTGTTGTGAGAGCCCTTTTTAATCATTGGAAAGCAAACTCGCAGTCCAAATCCCAAGTGAACGCCAGATTCTTCTTTGTTAGCCTTGTGAGTGGGGCTGAGATTTTCGCGAAATCCCTAATAAACTTTCGGTAAAAACCGGCTAGCCCAAGAAAGCTTCGAACTTCGGTTGCATTTCTTGGTGTCTTCCAATCTTGTACTACTACCACTTTCGCGGGGTCCACAGCCAACCCCTCTTTGGACACTATATGCCCCAGAAATCTTACCTCCTTTCTCCAAAAGTGGCACTTGGAGAATTTGGCTTTTAGCTGATGTGAACGGAGGGTTTCCATGATTTCTTTCAGATGCTGAGCATGCTCTTCCTCATTCTTTGAAAAGATTAAGATATCATCTACGAAGACAACCAAGAATTTGTTGAGGAATTCTCTGAACACCCTGCTCATTATGTCTACGAAATAAGCGGGTGCGTTTGTCAAGCCGAAAGGCATGACAAGCCACTCGAAGAAACCGTCTGGGGTTCTGAATGCCGTTTTATCAATGCTATCTTCAGATACTCTTAGCTGATGGAACCCAGTTGCCAGATCAAGTTGGGAGAAGACCGTCGCACCTACAAGCTGATCAAACAAATCGTCGATTCAGGGAAGAGGGTGCCTATTTTTCTTGGTCAATTTGTTTAACTCCCTATAGTCGACACAAAGGCGAAGCGAACCGTCCTCTTTGGTTGCGAACACCACTGGAGCACCTCATTCCGAAATGCTCCGTCTAATGAACCCCATTTCGAGAAGTTCTTTAACCTGCTTGCTGAGCTCCTTTCTCTCCTTTGGAGCCATGTGTCTGACAGGTAAAGCTACAGGCTTTGCATTATCCACAAGATATATGCGGAAGTCTATTTCCCGCCTCGGAGGTAAGCCTTTCACCTCCTCAAAAACATCCGGATATTCCCGGACTACTCTAACTGATTGCAAATTATCCTCAGAAGAATCAAGCGACTCTAGATAACTAAGCACAACAGCATTCAAGGGATTACAAGAAATTTCTAGAGTGTTACCAAGCCGAGTCAAGAGTCTAACTACTCTTTTCTCACAATCAAGGATGGCCCCATTACTGGATAACCAGTCCATGCCTAAGATCAAACCATATCCCGAGAAGCCCAAGACAAAGGCATTACAACTAAACTCAACGCTGAGAATAGAGATTTTCAAACCCAAACAAACCATTGACAAGTAAGCGGAGCCCCCAATTGGATTTGAAACTACTAACGGATCTTCTACCATACTAGTGTCTAGATACAGAGATTCTACTAATGGAGATGAAATAAAGGAGTGTGATGCGCCAGAGTCAAAAAGTGTACGAACTGGATGATCATAAAGATAAACTACACTTTCTACAGAAATATTACTACCTTGTTCCCGTTGAGGTGCCACTAGCGCATGAACCTGACCCCCTGAAGTGGATCCGGCTTTCTGTCCCTGCCCTTTCTTCTTTGAGCAGTCCTTAGCTTGGCGTCCAGTTTCTCCACAATGGAAGCAACCACCCTTCTTCGCCTTCCTTTTTAGGCAGTCTTTTGATATATGTCCCACAATGCCACAAAAATTGCACCTTCTCTTCTCACGGGGCTTATTGTTCTTCCCTCCTTTCTTGAAGTCTGTTTTCTTTGTTTGTAGACCCTCTTTCTTCTCTTCCACCTTAGTTTCTTTCTTGCCGTGGTCTTCCTCGTGTGGCAACGCCATGTCCACCAAGCTTTCATAAGCCGCTCCCGTGGATACATGGGTCATGGCAAGGCTGTGTAGAGGCTCATTCAAACCCTTGACGAAGCGAAGCGCCTTCTTGTGTTGGGTGTTTACTAAGTCCAGCCCAAATCTGGCCAGCTGATTAAACTGATTAACATACTCCCTGATTGTCATACTTCCCTGTTTCAGAGTTAGGAACTTCTCCATTTGCAGGCTTCTTTCAGCTTGGGAGAGAAATTTCATCTCAAACCTTGTCCTGAAGTCTTCCCATGTTTCCACCGCCCTCTGAGCATCGGTAATTTCCCACCAATAGGAAGCTTCATCCTTAAGCAACCATACCGCTAGTTGTATCTTTTGCCTGTCATCAACTCCGAAGATGATAAACAGATCCTCAGTCTCCTTTAGCCAGTTTCTTGCTCCACAAAGGACTTTGTTCCATAAAAGTCTTTTCCACCCATAGCCTTGAAGTCTTTACATGTTTTTGCGAAGGCATTTCCACGAGGGGGAGGAGAAGGAAACGCGGCCACTGGAGGAGGAATGTCTGCTGGGCCCGCGCCATTGGCCTTTGCTTCTAAATACCTCCTAAACCAGCCGGGTATCGGCACTCCTTCAGGAAGGTTAAGGTCTCCAGACTTGCTGAAACAGAAAGGAAAGATTCAAAACGAAGGATAGAGAGAGATAGTGCACATGGCTTTGGGGGATTATGCCTCTTTAAAAATATAACACTTTTTTTTCTTAAAAAAATGCTTCTTTAAACTTTCTTTTGAAAACAATTTCAAAAAAAACCTTTATCTTATCTGGTAAACCTATGCTCTGATACCAAGTGAAACACCCCACCTCCGTTAAGGTCACTCACAAAGGGAATGCCTTAACTTTGGTGGAGGTTTATAAGTAAAAGCCACAGAAATACTCAAGACAGATATAAATACACATATTTTAAAACAGCGGAATCCAAATAGACTTTTATTTCATCAATACGTGTTCAAACAAAATATTCCACAATTGTCTCAAAATACTTCCAACATTACAACCTCATTACTGGCTTGATTATCAAAGAAGCATAAAACATAAATAAAGTGACAAGAATCTCCATAGTGATATCCAAAGCCATAATCCGAGCAAAAGAGATCCAAATTATACATCTACGTTCATGGAGCTTGTAAAGAGTCTGACTGAGCTGAGTTGTTTTCTCCCTGTGGACCTGGGGGGGGGGGGGACGAAAGAAAAGAAGATGAAAAGAAAATAGAGTCAGACATAAAGCCTGAGTAAATCTAGTAACTCTTCAGCATGTGAATAATAAAAGGGCATGATAGATATAAACTGAAAATAGGAAAGTGTCACAAGCTAAGGAGGTGACGTTTTGAATCGAATGTACAATCGCACCCACACTATATATCTCTGCACCTACTTGAGTTTATCCTAACTAGCATCCCATGCTGAGGGTGAAGTGATCCCCATTTCTATTTAAAGATCGGCTCCTACTCGCGTAAACATGTGTCATACGAACCCCAAGAATTGTAGATACCTATGTTGGTCCCACCATGGGGTGTATCAAGACCCATGGTGGCGGCCCCGACACAAATTCTAGAAGGCATAGGTTATACTACTGGTGCCCCCAGTGCCCTGTTTGTCTACTCCGGAGTGTGTACACGCCCGCACCCCGTTAGAACCTACACTATTGCACCCACCGCCGTCGCTTTGACCGCTTACAATCAGCCCAGTAATCGTGCTCCACCCTGCCTAGTTTCAGGGTAACATGATACCTAACTTGGGTTACTGCTGAAACGGGTCCCTCGTTACCAGGATTTTCTAGTCAAACATGTTAAGTGGTTAAGTGTCTGTATTTACCTAACCCCACCCATCAATTCTTATTAACATGTTGAATTTGGTTATGTGTTATAGTTGACTTAACCCTACCATCTGTCCTTAGCCTCTTAGAGCACCTGACCACTCACATTAGACAGATATTGCTACGGTTACTGGATGTGCCGGTCGGTTCCGGGCAGGTTTACACCGTAGCTCAGTCTAACCTCGGGTCATTATTGGGCTCAATGCTTAACCACCCACATTGGATAGGTACTGTTGTGACTACTGGGCAGCCGGGCGGGTCCGGGCAGGTTTACATCACAACTCAATCCAACCTCGGGTTAAGCATATCGTGTTTTCTAAATTTACATATTTTATTATTTCTCAATTATATATGTAAATGTCATATCTTTTATTCTTGGGTATATCAATTCATACCGCTTAAATGTCATTGTCGTTGGCATGTGCCAACCATGCCAACATATATTTTCATGTTTTACACCCAACATTATTACCCCCGTTTGTACGTTCGCAACATTATAACATGTGTTGGGCTTGTCACAATTCAGCCCAACTTTATAAACGTGAGACAAAGGGGAAATCAAGAACATGTAATATGTAACGACCCAAGGATTTTCGGCCCCGAAAATCGACATAAATACCTTTACCGTAACTCATGCCGACCCTCCAAGCGACGAAAACACTGGATAGTTATTAGAAAGTAATTCGAGGGTGAGATAAGAAATAAAGAAATATTAGAATAGAAGAAGAAGAAACACCACAACACAGAGTCTCACATCGCAGCGAACAAAATATAGTACAGAAATAAATCTTTATTGAGAGCTTTAAAAATACTTATAGTATCAGAGTACATCACACAATGGGATAGTTATAATGATATGTTCCCATATACAACACACAGCGGGACAGTAGCTATATGATATCATACGACTGAACTCTTCCAGCTCGCCTCTTCACAGCATTCGATAACCTGAACCTGTACACCCCGGCCTAACCCGAGCATTTACAAAACACTGGGTCAGTCTGGTGAACCAGAGTGAGATAAACTCGCACAGTATTAAGGTATCACACAACCTGATTTTAAAGTTAAAATCATTTCGAAAAAAAAGGATAATCGTAAGACCGAATCCACACATAAACATGGACGGTTTTTACCTTACGATAACCCAAAACATTTTTGAAAACAATATCTTGCCTGATATTATAATAATGTCTAAATACAAGAAAATAACAATCTAATGGAACGCTTGCATCTCACGCTCCACATATATAGTATACAATCAAAAACCGCGGGCGCTTATTGGAGTTTGGGTTCCGACTATGATAAGGTATGGGACCACTCGCCGATAGTGTATCTCTAGAGACGAATACACTGGGTTCAACAAGAACGTCTTGCCACCCGGCCCTCACATGACCGACCACTCATTTCGCTTGAGTGTATCGAATGTATATCACCGACGGTTGGGATCAGCAACCGTCTCCCGACAAGGGATAGCATCGAATATAGATTAAAGAAGTACATAGGAATTTATCTAGATAGGTGATTATACACCCTAATGAGAGCGACCCACATAGTCATGCTGCCTGCCCGATTTTTGTCATCTTCCGGTTGATGAGGCTTGAGGCCAGAATTTATCTTTGAACATCTGGTCACCATTCACTTTGAATGCCACATCGTCAGATCCGTCAGAAATCACTAACTGACGTCCACAAAAATACTCTAGCTGGAAGCTAAGAGAACGGCGATTCTCCACCACCAACTGTAGCACGTTTGAAGAAAAATCAACGTACGTGACCCTTTGGAAATACTCTGTCAGGCATCCGTCCATACAAGTCATCCAGGAACAGGATGAACCGAAGGTACTCTCCTACTGCATCCAATATAGGAATCACCCCATGGGTCAGTAGCGAGAAGTTCTTGCAACCCGTAGAATCCAACCACGACAGAATCACAGCTTATCTCTGCTTGCCAGGCAGAGAACATTAGTGGTTCTTCCGTGTATGAAAATCCACGGTCTTCAATGCTCCATCTCGATCATCTTCTGAGATCTTCACGTATTTGTTGGTCGGAATGGTTTTCGAATAAATTCGATCCCGGTCTTTCCATACGAACAATCGTATTAGACAGATTTGATAGTCGGTGTTTTAACTATCAAAATATACAGTGTTTCAATCATGACACTCCAATGAGTTCACCGGTTCAGTTCACCTCGATTACTTTTGAAAAGTAATTTTCCTAACTTATTATTAATTAAAATAATAATTTATTTCGATTATCAACTACTTCAGTAGTTAAGTCTTTATTAACTAAAGTAAATGGTAAATCTCTTTAAAAACCTTATTTAAATTTAAGTAATCTTCATTTAACTATTTTAATCAAAACACATCAATTTGATAATCAATTCCAATTCAAACTGGTCGATTTAATTAACTCAAAAACTCGATTATCTAATTAATCCTCACTTTTAAATTAATTAAAAATATAATTAATTTAAATAAATCCCATTTAATTGTTTCTTTACAAAACAATTATCCACATTTAACTATGCGATTTTTATTTCTTATCTTGTATTTATAAATATGATAAATATCAGAATTAACTTGAGGAAATAATTTAATAATAAATCAAAGTCTTAAATAAAAAAATTATTTATTTATTTCTCTTTAATAACTTTTATTCAAATATAATATATTCAAAAATCTATCTCCAGTTATAAAATAAAATTTATAACTTCATCTCTATCGACTCACCAGACGGTGAATCAATATCTATAACACGATTGATTTTTTAGGCCATACGCTGCCAAATACCCAACCAATATCGCCTATTTGTTTAAACAAACAGATGTTGAATATTCAATAATCAACAATCAAATCGACCACAATAAACATGACAGTTCATATGTGATAATATGAAAACAAATAATATTTTTGAGGAATCCGGCGGGACCCCTCCAGCCTGTTCTTCCCTGTATTCAAAATGGTTATTACAAACCAGATCATTCAGTTTTGTTTAACTGATAACAATAAGTAATGGCCATTTAACAACAACCACAAGGAATGAATGAACAATTTAAACACGTTTATAAAATAAACGTGACCAACCACGGTGAGTTACCTTTATCAGAACCAATCGTTAAAAATAACGATTTGGTGTTTCACTGAAATTAAACGACGGTTTAATTTCATCATTTTAAATCAACAAATAAATTTTAACTAGCAAACAGTCAATCATTGGCAAGCAGAGCACCCACAATAAAAACCCAATTTATATAAACTATAAATGGGAAAACGGAGTGAGTTTAACTCACCTTGATTTGATCTTGTTGTCAAACAGTTCGTTTTACAAGCTTTTAACTGCGTTCAACTCAGTTCGAACCGGCTTCATCATGTTACGCTTCCTGGTATGGTTCCACTTTCACTGGTTTTTATTCCAATCTGACAACACGGTCACACACTATAAATTTACTACGGTGTCCAATTTAATATTATTAGAATTTAATAATAGTTTATTATCCAAATCCATACATTCGAATTTTTTTTAAAAAAAATTCAGATTAGGCATTATTTAAAGCTCCAAGCCACGTTAATCAGTTAAACAAAAGTAGTCATGTTATAATTCAATCATAAGCTTTCATGTATAATTTGAGTTGTTACAGTGTATAATTCATACCAGGTCCTCCCATGGTAATTATTTACGTTCATGTATTTGGTTTAGGCAATTACGTTACAATTTTGCAAGATGTAATATAAAAACAGTTAGGCACTAATTATCTTAATTATGCATTTTAAACGGCATTAGGCACGTTCTAATCATAACCGCATTTTCCAGTAGGTGTTAGCCAAGAAACTACGCATGTTTAGAATTGGAACGTTTATAACCAGGGTACATTAAACCTTAATTGACGTTGTAAGTGTTTAACAGTTTAAAATGATTAGACAAAACAAAATAGGATTTGGCACTTAAATTACCTCCTTACCTGCACCGTTTCTTTGAAAGCACCCCCCCGTACACGAAGCCTCATCCTCAGTGTGCACTCCCCGTCTAAACTTCCACGTGTTCATTATCTTTCACAAACGAAATACACCGGCCACCTTTCCATTTTCTATTTACACAGTACGCCTCCATCTCATCTCTCCTGTTCACGTTCCACCACCATCATTCCGATCTTCCCCTCCATCACTGATCCCGGCGACAACCAATCTCCTTCAACACCCCTACGGCCTCCTAGTTCAATCCTTCCAAACAGCTTCTCCTTCATTTTTACTTCCGCAAGCTCAAAACTGAAATGCCAACGTTCCTCTTTTTTTCTTTATACTATAATGTACATCCTTATTCCTCCAGTTCTGATGCATCCCATTCCTCTCAATCCCACGCTCTCGGCCTCCTTGCACAGTACCATCTTCACCTTTCAACTACACTCTCCTTACTTTGCTTCTACACGTTGTACTCCCTCTTGTAGCTCACATAACTTCCTCCTCTTTGTTTATTTTAATTCAATAAAAGAGCGGATGCTTTGATTTTGTTTTACTGAAAATGGCATAGAGAAAAGAAGAGGAAGAAGTGGTTTGAGCTGCCAGAAGAAACGAAAGATGGATCGCATATTTATAGAAGAACAAAACTTTTGGGATAAGAAGAACGTATTTCGTCCAACAGTGGCCATATGCTTAGGTTAGATCAGCTATGAATAGAAAGCCATGTGAAGAAATTACAACAGGTTTGGGTCATGCGCGAATGAAAGAGACAATACATGGCAGGACAAGCTGTTTGACAAGAAAACTCAAAACGTAGGGTGAAGCAGCTTACTGTGCGTGAGTATACATCTTATGTGTGTACGTTCTGAGTGATAATATATATATAGGGTAAGGTTAAATATTAAAATAATATTAGCGAAACTTTGTCTTGAAGTAACACGTAAAACTGACCACAATCGACTTCTGTCTTCTGATAAAAAAGCTAATCTTGGTGTAAAAAGGTATTCCGGACCCAATGGGACAAGTTTCGTCGAAATCCGATATCGTTTGAAAAAAATTCCTTTATAAAACCATAAATGAACACGCGTTTAATTTTTCCATGGTCAACAGATAAATCAAATCAACTTGAAACCTTGCAATCCTACAATATTTTGTTGATACGAAGCCAACGGCACCAGTTTCGTCGCATTCTGAGATTGTTTGCCTGGTAGGCTATTTTTACCGCGCACCGCACTACCCTTTTTAACGCCAAATTATCCGGTCTCTAAAAATAAAAAACTATATAGCTATCCTGACTCTAATTGACGATACGAATTCAACGGAATTGGTTTCGTGGCTTAATTCGATCGTCTGCTCAAGTTACACTCAAATATCTCTCAATTAATTTAATTACGCGCTATAGAATTTGATTGGGCGTTTATGGCTCCTGTGGTCACATACGACATCGGTTTGCCACACCGTTTGACTTTTTGACAATAATTTGACGATACGGTCCTAATGAAACTAATTTCATCGAAAACAGAGTTCGTTTGCAAAATGGCCATTTTAATGGCCGATAACGATTTCCATAGCGTTTTTTCCAAAATTTGATTTAGCCATAACATGCAATCTATAACACGGAATCTGGATTTTTCTCCTTCATATAAAAGCTATCGCCAACATGCTTCCAGCGTTTCTTGTTTTATAGAAATCCAACTTATATTGGATCCTGTATATTCAGTTGAAGTTCAAACTCCAATTTACGAACTGCACGCCATTTTCACGCTCGATTTATAATTATATAAATATATAACTTTCGAACTTCGTTTAAATAATGAATTAAATTTTAAATTCCATCGATATTCCAAATAAAAATATTTAAAACTAATTTAAATATCCAGATTCAAATGGTCAAAAAACACGGGTCGTTACATTCTTCCCCCCTTAAAATAATTTCATCCTCGAAATTGCTAAGGTAAGAAAAAACGTTATAAACCATTTATTTTCAAATCTAATTTATTTTAAATTAGAAATCAATTCAATACTATAAATAAATATTTTCAAAAATATCGAAAATTTTCTAACACCTTAAATTTCCGAAAAATTTCGCCAGCACCTCCTCTGTACGGCTCAATCGGTACACTACAACTCGCCTTTCTAGGCCTTCTCCAATCCAAAATAAAATAAAACAGCCAAGCGGCTTGCCAAATAGGCTCATAAATCTCCAAACCCATATAAAAATAAGTGTGTACCTTTTTGTTGGGCATATCATTATATCCTTTTCGTCAGCTACCCTGTCAGCATATACAAGTGCATTCCCAAACAAAATTCCAACTTTATCCTCAAAACCCAATCCTACACGCGTCCAAGCCAAATCCCATTCTTTAACTCAATTTCCATCCATTATCAATTCCAACTCTTAACTTACCAGTCCAACACCATTTCAGATTCCTGTCTCCCAATTCCAATTCTAATTCGACTTGATATATTATATCCCGATTCAATTTCCAGTTAATTGGTTTCAGTTCAATTCATATTTGCTTCCCAATTTCCATTTAATATTGCCTTTGTTCAAAACATTTCCCTGGGAGTATACAAATAGTTCAGCTCTTTCCAAAGTCAAATATTCCTTTTTAGGATTCAAAACAACTTGTTTTTTTTCTCAAAGCAATTCAAAATAAGATTTTTGGTAGTAATCCGTCACTTAGAACTCGGAAATGAACACTGATCATGTGGCCAGCATCCTCAGAGTTATTTCCCAGCCATCGAAGTGAGTTCAATACTATACCACTTATCAAAACCGTATTCAAACATTTTCATTTTGAAATCTATTTCAAAATACCAAACACAATGCTCGTAAACAATTTTAAAATCTCCCAGGATCTTAAATTTCTCATATATTCAATCCAAGTTTATTTGCAACCGTCTTTCCTATTTTTGGGAATTTTAATTCCAACTCTGATTTTAATTTCAGATTTAATAAATCTGCTTTTATATTATACGAATTCTAATTGGTTATTTATATAACCATTTCAATTATAATCAACCAACACATCCAATACACTATAATACTTCAAATATTAATCATTCTTTTATATTAAATTATAATTTGGGTAAAATTATTTCATTTACCCTCTTTCAAAACATATTGCGTCGGTTTATCGTACTTCAGTGTTTTAGAAACCCCTATCGATACAGTGGGTCAAACTGATCGACCAGAACTCATAAACAACTCAAACAAATAAATCTCCACAATATAAAACAATTTTTATAAAATCTACAAATACATTCACTTGTATATATACACTCAACTCAACCTAGGGTATTTCTAACCCCATCTCTATTGAGTCACGCCACAGAGCCAAGGTAATCACTTAACCTTCAGCTCTGAAACCACTGTAACGACCCAAGGATTTTCGACCCCATAAATTGACATAAATACCTTTACCGTAACTCATGCCGACCCTCCAAGCACCGAAAACGCTGGATAGTTATTAGAAAGTAATTAGAGGGTGAGATAAGAAAGAAAGAAATATTAGAATAGAAGAAGAAGAAACACCACAACACAGAGTCTCACATCGCATCGGAACAAAATATAATACAGAAATAAATCTTTACTGAGAGCTTTAAAAATACTCACAGTATCAGAGTACATCACACAATGGGACAGTTATAATGATATGTTCCCATATACAACACACAGCGGGATAGTAGCTATATGATATCATACGACTGAACTCTTCCAGCTTGCCTCTTTACAGCATTCAATAACCTGAACCTGTACACCCCGGCCTAACCCAAGCATTTACAAAACACCGGGTCAGTCTGGTAAACCAGAGTGAGATAAACTCGCACAGTATTAAGGTATCACACAACCTGATTTTAAAGTTAAAATCATTTCAGAAAAAAAGGATAATCGTAAGATCGAATCCACACACAAACATGGACGGTTTTTACCTTACGATAACCCAAAACATTTTTGAAAACAATATCTTGACTGATATTATAATAATGTCTAAATACAAGTAAATAACAATCTAGTGGAACGCTTGCATCTCACGCTCCACATATATAGTATACAATCAAAAACCGCGGGCGCTTATTGGAGTTTGGGTTCCGACTATGATAAGGTATGGGACCACTCGCCGATAGTGTATCTCTAGAGACGAATACACCGGGTTCAACAAGAACGTCTTGCCACCCGGCCCTCACATGACCGACCACTCATTTCGCTTGAGTGTATCGAATGTATATCACCGACGGTTAGGATCAACAACCGTCTCCCGACAAGGGACAACATCGAATATAGATTAAAGAAGTAAATAGGAATTTCTATAGATAGGTGATTATACACCCTAATGGGAGCGACCCACATAGCCATGCTGCCTGCCCGATTTTTGTCACCTTCCGGTTGATGAGGCTTGAGGCCAGAATTTATCTTTGAACATCTGGTCACCATTCACTTTGAATGCCACATCGTCAGATCCGTCAGATATCACTAATTGACGTCCACAAAAATACTCTAGCTGAAAGCTAAGAGAACGGCGATTCTCCGCCAACAACTGTAGCACGTTTGAAGAAATCAACGCACGTGACCCATTGGAAATACTCTGTCAAGCATCCGTCCATACAAGTCATCCAGGAACAGGATGAACCGAAGGTACTCTCCTATTGCATCCAATATAGGAATCACCCCATGGGTCAGTAGCGAGAAGTCCTTGTAACCCGTAGAATCCAACCACGACAGAATCACAGCTTTTCTCTGCTTGCCAAGCAGAGAACATTAGTGGTTCTTCGGTGTATGAAAATCTACAGTCTTCAATGCTCCAGCTCGTTCATCTTCTGAGATCTTCACGTATTTGTTGGTCGGAATGGTTTTCGAATAAATTCGATCCCGGTCTTTCTATACCAACAATCGTATTGGACAGATTTGATAGTCGGTGTTTTAACTATCAAAATATACAGTGTTTCAATCATGACACTCCAATGAGTTCACCGGTTCAGTATTCATCATCACTTGGCCTTTTATTTAAAACAAACTGATTCACTTCAGCTTAATTAAACTTCTAACTCTTTTATTTTAAAAATACGATATTTGATCCTTAATAAAGATACAAATGTTCTCAAAACCATTTCTTTGTATTACATAGTAAAACAACTTATAACCATATTCAATTCTCACTTAAATCTCCTTTCAAAAACGTATGTTACGACGTTCTCTATTATTTAAACTTGGGAAAAACCATTCAACTTATTATTTCATAAACAACGTTACATAATATCATTTATCCCTTTCTTGAAACGATAACTAATATTTATATTAGTATAAAATAAAACTAACTTTACATTTCCTTTACTTCGGATCTCTCGTTATATATATATATATCCCAAATTTCTAACAAACATTGCATTATTTCACAAATGGAAATAATGAACTACCACTAACCTCTCATACGATTACCAACGAATATCATCTTCAGATAATCTCGATGTCGTTCAAGTTGGGGTATTTTAATTACCTCTCAGACCTTGATCAACAACGTTCATATCCTCAGATAAATATAAGTTGTAATCAAAACCCAATATTCCATTTTAGTATCAAAACAATTCCCATCATAACCTGGGTTTGGTTATACAACACTATGACCCACATCTTTACCCAAATTCACTCTTACCAATCTCCTTTCAAATATATTAACCATTTCCCCACTTTGGAAATCCTATTTCAATTCCCCCCTTTTCTTGATTTCACTTTCATGTAACGTTAATGTAAAATTAACGATTTACACTTTAAATCTCATTCATAAACTCTGGTTTATAATAAAACCCTTTTATCTCTAAATCTCCTTTTACTTAATTCAAGTAAGTAACATTTATTTCGAGCTATCGTATTCGCTTGGAAATTTCTTTTTAACTTCATTATAAAATTTCGGGTTTCAAATATAAAACCCGTACATAAATTCCTTTCGCCATTTCACTGGATTTCATTTCAACCTCGATTACTTTTGAAAAGTAATTTTCCTAACTTATTATTAATTAAAATAATAATTTATTTCGATTATCAACTACTTCAGTAGTTAAGTCTTTATTAACTAAAGTAAATGGTAAATCTCTTTAAAAACCTTATTTAAATTTAAGTAATCTTCATTTAACTATTTTAATCAAAACACATCAATTTGATAATCAATTCCAATTCAAACTGGTCGATTTAATTAACTCAAAAACTCGATTATCTAATTAATCCTCACTTTTAAATTAATTAAAAATATAATTAATTTAAATAAATCCCATTTAATTGTTTCTTTACAAAACAATTATCCACATTTAACTATGCGATTTTTATTTATTATCTTGTACTTATAAATCTGATAAATATCTGAATTAACTTGATAAAATAATTTAATAATAAATCAAAGTCTTAAATAAAAAAATTATTTATTTATTTCTCTTTAATAACTTTTATTCAAATATAATATATTCAAAAATCTATCTCCAGTTATAAAATAAATTTTATAACTTCATCTCTATCGACTCACCAGACGGTGAATCAATATCTATAACACGATTAATTTTATGGGCCATACGCTGCCAAATACCCAACCAATACCGCCCATTGGTTTAAACAACCAGATGTTGAATATTCAATAATCAACAATCAAATTAACCACAATAAACATGACAGTTCATATGTGATAATATGAAAACAAATAATATTTTTGAGGAATCCGGCGGGACCCCTCCAGCCTGTTCTTCCCTGTATTCAAAATGGTTATTACAAACCCGATCATTCAGTTTTGTTTAACTGATAACAATAAGTAATGGCCATTTAACAACAACCACAAGGAATGCAAATAATTAAACAATTTAAACACGTTTATAAAATAAACGTGACCAACCAAGGTGAGTTACCTTTATTGGAACCAATCGTTAAAAATAACGATTTGGTGTTTCACTGAAATTAAACGACGGTTTAATTTCATCATTTTAAATAAACAAATAAATTTTAACTAGCAAACAGTCAATCATTGGCAAGCAGAGCACCCACAATAAAAACCCAATTTATATAAAATATAAATGGGAAAACGGAGTGAGTTTAACTCACCTTGATTTGATCTTGTTGTCAAACAGTTCGTTTTACAAGCTTTCAGCTGCGTTCAACTCTGTTCGAACCGGCTTCATCATGTTACGCTTCCCGGTATGGTTCCACTGTCACTGGTTTTTATTCCAATCTGACAACACGGTCACACACTATAAATTTACTACGGTGTCCAATTTAATATTATTAGAATTTAATAATAGTTTATTATCCAAATTCATACTTTCGTTTTTTTTAAAAAAAAATTCATATTAGGCATTATTTAAAGCTCCAAGCCACGTTAATCAGTTAAACAAAAGTAGTCATGTTATAATTCAATCATAAGATTTCATGTATAATTTAAGTTGTTACAGCGTATAATTCATACCAGGTCCTCCCATGGTAATTATTTACGTTCATGTATTTGGTTTAGGCAATTACGTTACAATTTTGCAAGATGTAATATAAAAACAGTTAGGCACTAATTATCTTAATTAGGCATTTTAAACGGCATTAGGCACGTTCTAATCATAACCGCATTTTCCAGTAGGTGTTAGCCAAGAAACTACGCATGTTTAGAATTGGAACGTTTATAACCAGGGTACATTAAACCTTAATTGACGTTGTAAGTGTTTAACAGTTTAAAATGATTAGACAAAACGAAATAGGATTTGGCACTTAAATTTCCTCCTTACCTGCACCGTTTCTTTGAAAGCACCCCCTGTACACGAAGCCTCATCCTCAGCGTGCACTCCCCGTCTAAACTTCCACGTGTTCATCATCTTTCACAAACGAAATACACCGGCCACCTTTCCATTTTCAATTTACACAATACGCCTCCATCTCATCTCTCCTGTTCACGTTCCACCACCATCATTCCGCTCTTTCCCTCCATCACTGATCCCGAAGACAACCAATCTCCTTCAACACCCCTACGGCCTCCCAGTTCAATCCTTCCAAACATCTTCTCCTTCATTTTTACTTCCGCAAGCTCAAAACTGAAATGCCAACGTCCCTCTTCTTTTCTTTATACTGTAGAGTACATCCTTATTCCTCCAGTTCTGACGCAACCCATTCATCTCAATCCCACGCTCTCGGCCTCCTTGCACAGTACCATCTTCACCTTTCAACTACACTCTCCTTACTTTGCTTCTACACGTTGTACTCCCTCTTGTAGCTCACATAACTTCCTCCTCTTTGTTTATTTTAATTCAATAAAAGATTGGATGCTTTGATTTTATTTTACTGAAAATGGCGCAGAGAAAAGAAGAGGAAGAAGTGGTTTGAGCTGCCAGAAGAAACGAAAGATGGATCGCATATTTATAGAAGAACAAAACTTTTGGGATAAGAAGAACGTCTTTCGTCCAACAGTGGCCATATGCTTAGGTTAGATCAGCTATGAATAGAAAGCCATGTGAAGAAATTACAGCAGGTTTGGGTCATGCGCGAATGAAAGAGACAATACATGGCAGGACAAGCTGTTGGACAAGAAAACTCAAAACGTAGGGTGAAGCAGCCTACTGTGCGTGAGTATACATCTTAGGTGTGTACGTTCTGAGTGATAATATAAATAGGGTAAGGTTAAATATTAAAATAATATTAGCGAAACTTCGTCGTGAAGTAACACGTAAAAATGACCACAATCGAATTCTGTCTTCTGATAAAAAAGCCAATCTTGGTGTAAAAAGGTATTCCGGACCCAATGGGACAAGTTTCGTCGAAATCCGATATCGTTTGAAAAAAATTTCTTTATAAAACCAAAAATGAACACGCGTTTAATTTTTCCACGGTCAACAGATAAATCAAATCAACTTGAAACCTTGCAATCCTACAATAATTTGTTGATACGAAGCCAACGGCACCAGTTTCGTCGCATTCTGAGACTGTTCGCGCGGTAGGCTATTTTTACTGCGCACCGCACTACCCTTTTTAACACCAAATTATCCGGTCTCTAAAATAACAAACTATATAGCTATCCTAACTCTAATTGACGATACGAACTCAACGGAATTGGTTTCGTGGCTTAATTCGATCGTCTGCTCAATTTACACTCAAATATCTCTCGACTAATTTAATTACGCGCTATAGAATTTGATTGGGCGTTTACGGTTGCTGTGGTCACATACGACATCGGTTTGCCACGCCGTTTGACTTTCTGACAATAATTTGACGATACGGTCCTAATGAAACTAATTTCATCGAAAACAGAGTTCGTTTGCAAAATGGCCATTTTAACGGCCGATAACGATTTCCATAGCGTTTTTTCCAAAATTTGATTTAGCCATAACTTGCAATCTATAACACGGAATCTGGATTTTTCTCCTTCATATGAAAGCTATCGCCATCATGCTTCCAGCGTTCCTTGTTTTACAGAAATATTGGATCCTGTATATTCAGTTGAAGTTCAAACTCCAATTTACGAACTGCACGCCATTTTCATGCTCGATTTATAATTATATAAATATATAACGTTTGAACTTCGTTTAAATAACGAATTAAATATTAAATTCCATCGATATTCCAAATAAAATATTTAAAACTAATTTAAATATCCAGATTCAAATGTTTGAAAAACACGGGTCGTTACATAATACGTAAAGGTGTGTGGCGCATGAACTTGCAATTTTGCGATTCAACTAACATATAACATGGGTCACGTGAACTTGCAGTCAAATCAAAGTATAACTAAGTAGGTGACATATGAAATGGCATAGTTTAGGCTAATACAAACTTGTGTATAAACATGTTTAACTTGGTATAATGTCAACCACAAAACTAGCATGTTGTATATTCACCAAAATGTCCAATTATAACATCTAATCACATAGCCTATTTCAACATGAACTTGCATAGTTTATGAAACCCAAACGATACTTAGCATAGATCCAATTATACTTGCAAATTAACATAAGAATGATATCATAGGTTTTGGGTCATGTAGGCATAAAAGGTTTCAAATCTAGAACATGTTTACATAAGCCTTAATTTAGACTTAGTGAATGTATATAGTCCATGCCATTGACATAAACATAAAGGGATCAATTACTAGTTTTTGCCACAACTTGCTATTGCTATTACTTTCATATACAAATGTCCAATAGGCTTGCATCAATCAATTTAGGCCACAAATATCAATACACAAGTCATGACAAAATCATTACAATACATAAAATTTATGTCATATTCATACAATAACACAATTCTATTTTCATTTACATCGAATCACATCATAGTTTTTATTCATATTCTGAAAGGTCACTATACTTACAACGAATGCAGAATCTTGAATTCTGGATTCTGAATTCTGAAATTGAGATGCGCTCCTTTGGGTAGACTAACGTTGCGTTGATTTATTTGATTAAACTTTAATCTTCTTCTTAATTTGATTCGTCTCTAAGCTTTTCTCTCTTGACGGCTATGCTCAATTCCTTCCTGGCAGCATGACGACTCCCATCTTATTTTTTATGTGAATTTTCAGTTGAGACTTAGGGTGTATTTATAGATTTTTAAATTGTTTTGAGCCGTCAGATGAAGACAGGAGGAATCTAGACCATACAAAGTTCAAAGAGCCAATCAAGAGGTGACATGTCATCCCTAGTGACACACTAAGCCACAGAAATTTGAGCCAGAGCCAGACCAAGCCAGCCAGGTCGACTGGCAGGTCGACACCCAGGTCGATACTATGGTCGACCTGGGGTGGCCAGGTCGACACCATGGTCGACCCTATGGTCGACCTGGTCTCTGGGCGGGAATTTTCCCGCCCAGCCTAGTTTGAACCTGTTTTTTGAATTTTGAATCTGAAACTGAGCCGTTTGAATTTAAATTTTATTCTGAAACTTCCGAAGGTCATAACTCCTTCATACGGAGTAATCGGACTCTATCTCAAGAAGAATTCCGGGACGAACGCAATGGCATAACCCATTTCCATTAATTCTTTCATTTAGAATTAATTACACTTTAATTTGTGAAGCTTAATGTTTATAGAATCCACGGGGTGTTACAATTTGGCTTTATGCATGAACATGCATGCTGCTATGGTCACCGTTATACATACATACATACATATATATGCACATATATCGTTATTTTAGTTTACAACCGTTTTCTACTTTAATGGCAGACAGTTCTCATGCAAATCCCTCTACTTTCTCTCTCCTATTATCACAACCTTCTTCTTCATCCTCAAATCCATCTTCAACTTCAACACCCGCTAATCCTCATCCGAATACATCATCGTATCCTCCTGGAAATCCAAATCAGGCTTCAGTGATGAATAACAGAAAGTTGGACTTTGTTAAACCTTCTCTGTAATATGTTTTCATACCTGAGAAAATATATAATCAATCTGAAATCTCTTAGGTTAATACAGTGCCTTTGATCCCGATCCATTTCAGACTATCAACGATTAAGCTTAAGGAATATATCACTAAAGTCTGGAAACAATTGGGTACATTTAATATTCATATTTCTCCCAGCTACAACTTTGTAGTTCAGTTTGAAAATATTGATAACTTCTCTCGCATAATTGAAAGCCCTACTTATTAATACTTTGGTAGACTAATGTTTGTTGAAGCTTGGAATCTTGGATTTGATTTTAATGAAAAACAGGGTGATGTGGTTCAATTTAGATTAGGCTTCTAGATCTACCTATGGAACTCTGGACTAAAGAAGCGATTCAAATGATGGCAAGTTTTATATCTAAACCTCTTTTGATTAATGAAAATACTTCTAAAAGATGTTTACAAAGTGTGCGAGAGTTCCGCTTTCAATCGACACTCAAACTGATCTAAAAACTGAAATACCCATCCTACTACATAACGCGCAGAGGATTGTCATTTCAGTTTGAGTATGAGTTTGTACCCATTAAGTTCCTTTAGTGTAGTTTATTTAGTCATGGTGATGAATATCATGAAGATACAAATGATCGCGATGGATCCCCCTGATTCACAAGAAGAAGCTCATGCAGAAATTCATGATATTCAAGCATCGAAAATGCTGAAAATCCTGAAGTGCAAACAACTGAAAATTTCTTCTAAGGAACCACCTCAATCTTCTTCAGAAAATGTGGATGATCTTGATTTCTTAAAGTCCAAATTACCTGATAAAGTAACTCCAGATGATTTATGTCATATTGCTGATACTATTAAAGAAAATGACAAGGTGAAAGGTATTGAAAAGGGTAAACAGGTTGTTGTCTCGTCATTTATTGATAAAATACAAGCTACTTACAAGTTTCTAAACCAAAAACTCCTGCTTCTGCTAAAAGAAATACGAGGAGCTCAACATCTATTAAATGACCCTTTGTCTTGGAATGTCAGAGGTATGAACAGATCCGTATGAAGGATGTGATCACACTCCAGAATAAAACTAATTCAACTATCGTTGGTTTAGTTGAAACAAAGCCATCTCAAGCTAATTTAGTATTGTTTTCTTCTTTACTACCTAATTACTGGAAACGTATAACAAACAATTCTTCAGTTTTTAGAAGAAGAATTTTTCATATTTGGGATTATAATGTTTGGTACATAGATGTGATATCTTTATCTCCTCAGCACTTAACCATAAATGCTTCAAGTTGGGGTGGTTTTGGTATGACTTTTACAGTGATATATGGAAGTAATACTTTTGCTGATTGGCAACTATTATGGCAACTTATGGTGGCTGAATCAGGTTCATTTTCTAATGCATGGATTTTAATGGGAGATTTTAACAATGCATTATCACCTAATGATAAAAATGGAGGTCTACTAATTCCATATCAACATTTAAGAGAGTTCCAAAAGTTCATAATTCAAACAGGGCTGACAGGAATAAAACCATTGGGATTTACATGGCGTAGAAGGGGAATTGCAACACATATGGACAAAATCTTAGTGAATAATGTGTGCCTTCATCAGTTTTTAAATCTGAAAGCACTTTCTTTCTCTCAGAATTCAAGTTATCACAACCCTATTTTGCTGGACGTTATTCCTACTCAAGACTCAAAAGGATTCCCTTTTAGATATAGAAATGACTGCTTATGTCATTCAAACAGGGCTTTCATAATTATCATTTTTTACAAAAGCTTCAAAACTATAAGAAAGAGCTTTAAAACTGGAATAAATTGATAAGATAAAAATGCATCAAACCTCAACCAAGCTAAACAATATGTCACGCAGTTGGAAGTTGATGTAGATCAGAATCTAGAAGACATTCAAATCTATGATAATTATCAGAAAGCCTAAAGAGAATTTCAGAATCATTAACATATATGTTTCAATGGATTTAAACAACAAGCTAAAGTCTCATTGCTACAACAAAGTGACACAAACTCCAATTTTTTTATTCTCGTATGTCAAATCGGAGATATTTTAATCATATAAAAGCATTGATTGATCAAAATGGAAATTTACTGTTTAAAGCAAATGAAATAGAAATTGAAGCTATCAACTACTTTTCTGCAATGTTCAATGGTCCACGTTCAAATGGATTCCCTATTTTCCATCCAATCTCAACAGTAAATAAACAAGGACACCAATTTTATTAAGGAAAATAGATTTACCTAAAATCATAGAAGCTCATTTCTCAATTCATGATGATTCAAGTCCAGGACCTAATGGAATGATTGCTAAAAAATTTAAAGTTCATTGGGATGTTCTAAAAAATGACTTATTGGATGCCATCACTGATATATTTCAATCTGCTAAACTGCCTAAATCTGTAAATCATACTTTTATCACATTGATTCCAAAAAAATGAGAGGCCATCTGAAATTGCCCATTACAGACCATTTTCATGTTGTAATGTCTATCACAAAAGAATGTCAATTTTTTTAAATAGATTAAAGCCATTTCTTCCATTTCTTATATCACAAAATCAGAGTGCTTTCATTCAAGATAGATATATTGGAGATAATATCCTGCCAGCTCATGAATTATTGAGAGATTTCAGAAAAAAAGGAATGCCTAAATTATGTGTGAAAGTGGATTTACAAAAAGCCCATACCAAAGTTAATAGGGAATTTATTTGTTATATGATGGAAAAAATGAACTTCTGAGAAATATTTACCATCCGAAAAGAGGGAAAAAACAGAGTCTTTGTCTAAAGAACAAAAATGTGAATTAGGAAGGATTGTTCCCAAAATTAAGATACATTCTGGGAAAAAGAAACTTCTGTAATGACGCGTAGAAAGCACATTCTTTCTAGCATGCGATGTCTTCGGTATTGGCATCTTTCCTAGGAAAACGAATGTCGGATTGGTCACTCAAGATCTTTGGTCTTCACCCATACACATTTTGTAAATTTGATATATGAATGCATGTCAACTGCTACTTTCTCTATTATCATTCAAGGTGTTCCTAAGGGTTTTATATCATCTACAAGAGGAATTAGATAGGGAGATCCTTTACCTCCTTATCTTTTTGCTATAGCAATGCAGTATTTTACATATTTAATGGATGAAGCAACAATATCTAAAGCATTTCAGCCCAGTTGCCTTTTTCATCCTATCATTTCTCATCTCCTACATGCAGACGACTTAATGATCTTTGGCAAATCATCAGTTCATAATGCAACCTCTTTATAGATGATATTTCAAAAGTTAAGTATATATGCTGGTTTAAATGTTAATGCATCAAAAACTAAGATTTTTTTCAGTTTTTTAGTTAATAATTCCACTGACATACATAATATTTTGGGGTTTGATCAAGGGGTCTTGCCATTAAAATATCTTGGAGTGTCATTATCATCGAATTATCTTCTTTACTAAGAGTGCAATTCACTGATCCAAAGGGTTCAAAGCAAAATACAAGGGTGGGAAGCTAAACTTCTTAATTTGCAGGAAGAGCGGAATTGATCAATTATGTTATAACCCCTATAATTCTTTATTGGCTTTTCATATCTCAAATACCTGAATACACCCTAGACAAACTATAGTCTCTTCGTGCTGATATTTTTTGGGGAGTAACATCTCATAAAGTAGCTTGGAATAATTTATGCAAACCTAAAGGTGAAGGGGGTATTAGATTAAAGAAATTTTCTAATCTTAAAAGAGTAGCTTGCATAAAGCTGTTATGGAATTTTCTTTCAAATTCATCTTTGTGAAGAAAATGGGTACATAGTAGATTTTGCAAGAATTTTCATTTCTGGTCAATGGTAATAGATATAAATGCTTCAAGTACTTGGAAATCTATACTTAGACTCAAAAATAATTCAAAGAAATTATTCAATAAAGTTATTTCTAGAAGAGAGGACACCTACTTACGGTTTGAACCCTAAATTAATTGCCAATGTATGGTGGATTTGTTGGGCAATGATAGATTGTATCAGATTGGATAATATGAACAAAGAGTAAGTGAAGTCATCAGAAATGAAGTTTTCCAACCTGAAGTACATCCTACAACAAGAGAATTAATTGAAGAAATTAGCTCTATATCAACTCAGCCTAATTTAAATCGTGACGTTTATGGATGGTGTGAAGGGGGCACCTTTTCTTTTCATAAAACCTGGGAGTATATTAGATCACATGAAGCCTCTGATTAAATCTTCTCTGTTCTTTGGCACAAGAATAATAGTAGGAGAATGTCTTTTATATCTTATCTTGCAGTTTTGGGAAGATTGAACACTAAAGATCGAATACTCCATTTTGGCAATATTATAAATATAATGTGTCCTTTGTGTGACAACCACCCAGAATCTATTCAACACATATTATTCCAGTGTGATTTTTCAGCTTTTATGTAGCTTTCCCTGAACCAAAAGTTATAACTTCCTCTTAACATTCTTTCTGACTTAAAAGAGGAAGCCAGATTTCTTCAACCAAACTTTACTTCTAAAGATCAATTGAGAGATGTAGCATTTGGAGCTTTCACTACTGCGATTTACTTTATTTGGAGAGAAAGAAATATGCGATTTTTTCAAGGTCGTTGCTCTCATTCAACACCTACTTTATTGAAGATTGAGAGAGAAGTTTTTTACTTAGTTCGGAACAATGGAAGTAAGTCATCTCGTAACTTGAGAAATGAGCTATTTTTGGAAAGGTGGGGTATCGAATTAAATGATACAGGATAAAAGATGAAGCATAATTTGAATTTTTTTAAGCGGTAGTGGATTGGGTCTTGGATATGGTCCGAGCAGATGGTTTTAATAATTACAGAGTGGTTTTTTTATGTTGTATTTCCTTTATGTTGCGTGATAGTTTCTTTCTCTTGTATACCGAATATATAAATACTCGTTTTCCCTGTAAGGCACCCATTTAGGTTAGGGGGTTACATGGTTTTGATGAGGCTTATAAACTAGGTTTTAATTGGTTTTAGTAATAAAGTGAACCAATTATCAAGAAAAAATATATGCACATATGTGTGTATATATCTATATATATTTGTATAAGTTTTGCCAGAATTATTTTATCCCAAGCTAAGATTGAATTTTCAACCAAATTGCCCCCGTATGCCTGAAAAAATATATGTGTATATACATACATGTATGTGTATACATGTATTGTGCACGTGTAGTTTATATATGTGAGCACTAGAGGAATTTACTACCTTGTGGTATTTACAGTGACTGTGAATATCACAAGTAGTCAAGACAAAGATGGATGTACATATAAATCAGACCAAGTCAGAAAAATGATGAGAAACATACCAGGAAAAAATCTGAGGCAAATAAAAATTTAAAATAAATTTATATTTCCTCAAATACTTATTTGTTTTTTTCCAGTTTACTATGTGCATGTTTCTATGGAAGGTTTGTGGATGACTAGGCAAGATCAGAAGAATATGAAGATGAAGTAAGAGTGAACAGATGTATGTGGCTGAGGAAGTGTAACTGGGTGAGAGAGAAATCGTAGTAAGGATCATGTGTAGTAACTGAATGTAACGATTGAATGTATATATGAGAGTTCTGAAAAGATGTACTATTCTGTTTGTGAAGTAAAATTTACTTTTGAACAATAAATACTTGTGTGACTATTTAAATTCTATGTAGAAGTATTATCAGTCAAAAATAATTTTTATTTTTATATGATGTGAAATAGAGAACAATACAATTTCAAATGCATTTGTAAAATAAAATATGTTCAACAAACAAAGAATCACTTATTCAATAGTCTCCCCTTTTGATGATGGCAAACATACTTAAGATTTTGAATATAACAGATGTGTTTGACATTGAAATATGAGAACTCCCCCTATATATGTGCTCCCTCTATAACAAAGCTCCCCCTAAAACTGAAAGTAGACTTAATAAATTTGAAAGAAATTTGAGAGATATAGAAATCAATTAAACACTTGACATTAATGAGAAGAAAATTCTATAGATGTCTGCATACTCATCAAAATCTTAACTCTTCTCCCACTTTAGTTATCATCAAAAAATGAATAAGACTGGAAAATTGCAAAGGATTTGGACTATAAAATAGAAATTCAAATAAATTGATAGAATCAAACACCGCAAAGCCAAAAACAATCAAACAAAAAATCATAATAATCCATAAGATAGAAACACATTTCATAATATAGAAAGTAGATTGGAAAGTTAGTTATTAGGGAGGACTTCACATATTTATTATTATTACTATTTTCTTTTCCTTTTCTTTTCCTTTTATTTATTTATTTATTTCAAGAGCACACTAACCATGCATAACTAGATCTTGGATTTTTAAATGGGATTAATCGCAACTTGAAATATAAGTAATCTCATAACCATGCATGACCAGTTCTTGGATTTTTAAATGCGGTTAGAGAAACACTTATTATTGTACATAAAATCCCCTTAATATATAAAACCATAATAGATGATAGAAGTATGATAGAAATAGAGATGGTTGTGAAATAAATTCCTAAATTACTCATATTATGGAATATATTCAATCAAATCATGAGTATTGAGAATCTTTCATCTATCTCACATTCTGAAAACAATACAGCCACAATTTATCACAAATGTCCAAAAACACTGTTCTTTTCTCAATGGTTTCAAAAAATGTTTTGATTTGTCAGAAAATGAATTTGACAACAAAACACCCAGGAAAAAATTTAACCAAAAATGCAGAGTGGTTAATCAATTTCTATAATCCCCAAATCCAATCGTAATCTAGAAAATCTGTCTTCAGGAAGGGGTTTAGTAAAAATATCAGCAAATTGAGATTCAGTTGGAATAAATATAATACAAATGTCCTCACTAGCAATACGATCTCTGATGAAATGGTGTCTCACATCAATGTGTTTTGTGTGTGAATGATGGACATGATTATTTGATAAATCTATTGCACTCTTACTGTCACATTTCAAAGGTACTTGTTATAGATTAGACCAAAATCAGAGAGAGTTCGCATCATTCATAAAATTTATGCACAACAACTTCCTAAGGCAATATATTCAGCTTCAGCGGTGGACAATGCAACACTATTTTGATTAAGACTTGACCAAGAAACAAGAGAATGACCTAACATGAAATAAGTTCCACTAGTGCTCTTTCTATTAATGAGCGAATCAACATCAGAAAAACCAACTAAATCAAAATTTTCACAAGAGGTATACTATAAGCCAAGTTTTTGTGTGTACAACAAATATCTCAAAATTCGTTTTGTGGCTTTTAAATGAGATTGTTTTGGATTAACTGAAATGAGCACAAAAAAAAAATACAGAAAACATAATATCGGGTCTAGAAGCAAAGAAATAGAGAAATGAACCGATTATACCACGATATTTTTTTTGATCAACAACGACACCCTTTTCGGCTTTGTCAAGCTTGGTTGTTGGGCTCATTGGTGTTCTCATTGGTTTTTTATCTTCAACTCCAAACCTTTTTAGCAGCTCTATTACATATTTTGTTTGAGAAATGAAAATTCCTTTGTTGCTTTGTTTGATTTGAAACCCAAGGAAGTACTTCACTTCACCTACCAAGCTCATCTCAAATTTGTCCTGCATAACTTTTTCAAATTTCTCACACAAAACATGATTAGTAGCACCATAAATGATATCATCAACATAAATCTGAACAATCAAGAAATCATTATCATCATGTAATAGAAGCAAAGTTGTGTCTGCACATCCCTTTTTAAAACCATTTTCCAAAAGATATGTATAAAAATAGTCATACCAAGCTCGAGGAGTTTGCTTAAGACCATATAATGCTTTTTCCAGTTTGTACACATGATTTGGAAACTCATGACTCTGAAAACTAGTGGGTTATTCAACAAAAACTTCTTACATCTCTCCATTCAAAAAGACACTTTTAACATCCATTTTCTTAAGTTTGAAACCTTTCAAACATGCAAAATTTAGCAAAATTATAATTGTTTCTAACCTAGCAACTGGGGTAAATGTTTCATTAAGATCAAGGCCTTCAATTTGATTATATCCTTTTGCGACCAACCTAGCTTTGTTTCTAATTACATTTCCAGATTCATCAAGCTTATTTTTAAACACCCATTTCGTTCCAATAATTGGATAGTCATTTGGCCTATGAACTAGTTTCCAGGCCTTATTCCTCTCAAACTGGTTGAGTTCATCTTGCATTGCTAAAATCCAACATTTATCATTAAGAGCAACATTGTAAGAACTTGGTTCTTTCTCAAAAATAAAAGCATTATGAATAAGTAAAGCACAAACATTCTTATTGAGAGAGGAACGAGTGTGAACACCAGTTGTTGGACTTCCAATTACCAAATCTGGAGGACGGTTGGTTTGAACTTTAACTTCTCAGCTTCAACTATTGCTTCTGTGACCTCATCACTGCCAGCTTTAACTTCATTGCTTTCCTTATCATCTTCTTGTATAACACCATAATCGTTTTCTTTTTCACAAGCTATCTCAAAGTCTGATTCATCAAACTTTACGTTAATGGTTTCAACAATTGTTCTTGATTGCTTATTGAAGATTCTATCAGCTTTGCCCCTTGAAGAATAACCCATGAAAATCCCATCATCGGCTTTTGATTCAAATTTTGCAAGTTGATCTTCTATATTAAAAATATAACACGGACATCCAAAAACTCTGAAATATGAGATGTTAGGATTTTTATTGGACCATAATTCATATGACAATTCATTAAGTATTGGTCTAATCATAACTCTATTCATTACATCGCAAGTAGTATTAACTGCCTCAACCCAGAAAGTTTGAGGCAATTTATACTCACTCAACATGGATCTAACCAGTTCTTGTAACACCTCATTTAGTTAATGTGTTCAAGGAGCGGAAAATTCATGTTTAAAACCATTTGCACCACAAAATAATTTCAAAGTCTAAACTTTCAGATTCACCTCCATGATTCCACTTCTCAAAAATTAATTGAAACACCTTTATCATTTTAAACTAATTTTGAAAAGTTTGAAAAATAATCAGATGTTTTTGACATTTTGGCTAGAAAATAAACCCATGTGAATCTAAAATAATCATCAACCAATACATAACAATAAAGTCTTCTATTTAAGCTAAAATATCTTTTTTTCCGAACAAATCCATATGAATTAACTCAAGCACCCGAGAGGTGCAAACAACATTTTTAGAGCGAAAAGATGAACGACTAAGTTTTCCCATGCAACAAGCTTTACACACTTTAGCACTTTTAACATTCTGATGTGGTTGGCCTTTAACTAGCTCTTTTGATTCCAATTTTTCCAAAAGGCCCATACTAGCATGTGCTAGTCTCCTATGCCATAGAGCTGCCTCTTCACCTGTGGCTACCAAACATCTTGTGAGAAAAGTCATCAAAAGAAAGTATCTATACATTTCCTTTTCTTTTCCTTATAAAAACGATGTTGTTTGTGGATGTATCAATGATTTGGAAATCTCACTATCAAAGATCACATTCATTCTTTTATCACATAGTTGGCTTATAGAGATGAGATTGTGATGTAAATTGTCGACATATAAGACATCAGCTAAAGCAAAGGTACTGTTACCTACTTTACCTTTACCAATGATCTTACGTTTGCTATTGTCCCTTAATGTCACATACCCACCTTTTTATTTCCTAGGCTAAGGAACAGTCTCTTGTTTCCAGTCATATGTCTAGAGCAACCTGAATCCAAATACTATTTCTATTGCTCCTTAGCCTGTCAACCTACCTACACAAAAAGAGAAGAGGATGACCCATAGAAGCTCTTAAGTCAAAGAGTATCAGTGACCGAAGCATTATGAATAAAAGAACCTTTTGGAACCCATATTTGTTTTATCTTTTTATTCATGTTCCAATAGTGATGATTTGTGAGCCAAGTGCTTAAAAATCCAAATTTGAGTGAATTTTCTAGTTTTGTTCCTGCTCTTACAATATTCAGAACTATGCCTAATTGGCCCCACATTTCACACACTTAGGAAAGATTCTTCGACCTTTTGCATTATCGTTCACATCATTCTGTATCTTTCCAAAACCTAGACCCTTTCTATTGTTAGCGAACAATTTATTTCCTAACAACATTTTAAAAGATGATTGACCAATTGAAAACTTATTAAAGATAATCTCAAGATCCTGGACTATGGTTCTTAGTGTTGTGTTTTCGATCAAAAGGGAAGTGCATATGTTTATGGAAATCTCCCTTTTAATGTCATCATTCTATTTAAAAATCTGATTTTCTTTTTCTAGATTTTCAATGTTGGACTTGAGTGTTGACAGCTTTAGAGTCAGACAATTACATTTTTCATAATCTAGATTTTGAATTTTTGAATCTTTTTCAAGTTCAGATTCTAACCTTACTATGGTGAACAAGCTTCAGATTTTTATCTTTTAATTTCTCCACTTCAGATTCTAGTGTATCAATAATTTTAGAAAGATTTTAACACATCAAAAATAAATTATGTAACTGTATACCTCACTCAATTCTTCTTCGATGTCTTCTGAATCTGATTTTGCCATAAAACACAGATAAACTTCTTCCTCACTGCTATACAAGACTTCTTCTCCTTCCTCATCATCCCAAGTTGTTGCAAAGGCTCTCTTCTTCTTTTTGTTTCTTTTATTGTTTTGAAGTAGTGGACGGTTTGGTTTCATATGCCCGGGCTTCTAACAATTGTAGCAAATTGGTTCCTCGTCTGAATTGTCAGAGTTTCTCGGTTTGTTGGCTTTTGGTTTGTTCCTTTGATGTTTGAATTTGGTCCATTTCATAAGCTGTCTGACTGCCATAGCAAGCAGTTCGATGGGATTTTCATCATTGCTGTCAATAGTATTGGACAAGGCTGTTGACTTCTTCTTTAGTTCTGAGTTGTTGCGATCTTCTCATGCCTTCAACTCCATTTTATAAGTCATTAGATTCCCAATTAGCTCACCCATGCTCAGCTTGCTCTAATCCTTTAATTCTTAAATTTCCATGACTTTAGCTTCAAAATTCATTAGCATAACTCATAGGATTTTCCTTAAAAGTTCAACTTCAGTGCATGCTTTTTCAAGAGCTCTAGAGTTGTAAACCAGCACATAGAAGCGACCATACATGTCTTTTATACTCTCGTCCTTTTGCATAGCGAAGTTTTAATATTCACTGCTGAATAAGGCAAGACAAGATTCTTTCACTTGGGACATTCCTTCATGGGTAACCTCCAGAGTGTGCCTGATTTCTTATGCTGTATTACAATGAGAAATTCTATTAAATTCAGTTTTATCAAGAGTACAAATTAAAGTATTCATTGCTTTAGCATTAATAGAGTACAACTTTTTATCATCAGTATCCCACCTATCCTTTGGTTTAGGAAATCCAGCATCATTAATAATTACAGTGGGAGTTTTACATCTTGTTTCAATGATATCCCAAACATCGTAATCAACAGATACTAAATTGATTTTCATCTTAGCTTTCGAATAAGCATAATCACTACCATTGAACATACGATGCCTAGCTATGGATTGACCCTTGGAAAAATCATTATTTATTGAGCTCATGACTCTAGATAAACTCTAGAGAGGGGTGAACATGGTTTATTGAAAATTAAAACAACCATAGAACAATAAATAAAAATTGCAGAAAAATAAATCACACACAAAAGTTACCCAGCTTCGGCAAACCCTGCTTATTGCTGAATCACCAAAATTTCTACTAGGTATTAAAATAGATCCTACTTGCATAACCCAGTAAACTCGCAAACCCTGCTCCTGTTCTAATCCTGCACTCAATACCCTAGACTAATCTTTATCCCCAAAATCAGATTTTCCCCGAATTACAAACCCGTAACCCGTAAACCCTAGTTTAGAAGTAAACTAGTAAACCTATATATTATTTACAAAATAAAACAAAAAAAAACCCCTAGAATTTAAAAGCCTTGAAATAAGAAAGAGAATTGGCCCCTTTTATATCTTTTCTCTTGAAAAAAACTTCGATCGTCTTCTTATATTTCCATGGTATCCTAAAATTTGTGGGTTTATGGTTTTCACAAACTTCTCCAGATCACGGGTGGATTGATTTGATTGTTTCGGGCTATCTTTGATTTGATGCTAGGGATCTTCACGGTCTTTGAAACCTAAATCTCTTGGTCGAACAAAAAAAGTAAGCTTTATGATTAATTTTTGCTTGAATGCTTGTGTTTGATTTGTTTTCGATGGGATGATTTTCCAATGAGGAAAAGATGTGTATTTATAGGTTTAAAAAACCCTAATTCTCTGATTTCCAAAATCAACTTGCCTGATTTGGATTTATGAAATTGTGGAAAATTTCAATTTGATTTTCTGCCCCTTGAAAACGTGTAGAGAATTTTTGGAAAGTTATTGAGACACCCTACGTCCGTTAATGTCACTCACTAAGGGAATGCATTAAGTTTTGTGAAGCGTTATAGGTAAACAAACACAGAATATTACAAGACAGGTATAAATAAGATAACAGCGGAAATCCAAATTTTTATTTCAAACATAAATTATAACATCGTGGTCCAAAATACCATAAGTCACAAAAACCATTACAATAATATAACTTCTATCTTATACCATCAGAGTACATAAACATATTGAAAGCATAATTCCCCAAAAAAAAGAGCTAAGCCATAGTAGAGATAAGAACTTGAGCCATACTTCAAAAGCAGCTCCAATAAGGTGATAACCGAGTATTGACTAAGCCCGAGGATTCCCTCCTTGCAAACCTGGGATGAGGGGGGAATGGAAGAAAGAAGAGGAAACAAAAAGGGTCAGACATGAAGTTTGGCGAGTCCAGTTACTTTTAGTAAGTAAATAAGCAAAAGTAGCATGACAGGCATATAAGATGGATAAGAAAGATAACATCATAAAAGGTGAGCTTGGCAAAGTAACATGAGGGAGTATATATGCTTCGCTAATGATTACTCTGCACTATTACTAGTATAACCAGAACGAGATGATCCATTCCACTCTAAAATGGTAGACTTAGGCATCGTCCAGATGTAGCCAAACTGCTACCCTAATCGATCGACTCCTTACTCCGCGTAGATACCTTGTGATGGCCCCACAGTTGGAGGTACCACTTCCTAATGTGGCAACCCCTCGTATTAATCATGTGCACAACCATATCTACAGGTGTCACGGTCGTTTTATCCTCTTCTGCCTGGCTCATGCACACACATAGCCCGGTCGGTTTGCGCCACCCACACCGTCCTCCACGTTTGGATCTCCTACAATCAATCCAGCAAGCGCGCCCCTTCTCCGACATAGTTTGGAGTACATGTTTGATACCAACCCCGGGTTACTGGCTGAAATGGGTCCCACACAATATGATACAAGATCTCCCCTTTATCTTGTATCCCCCACTAAGTTTTCATTGGCTATGTATACCACTAGGTGTCTTTAATTACATAATCTTATTTTTTCTACAAGTTACGCTTACCCTAAAGGTGTCTTTAATTACATAACTTTATTATTTCCCCCGGTTATGTATACCACTAGGTGTCTTTGATTACATAACCTTATTGGGTTAAGTTTGTGCGCCTATATGTAAATATTACCCACCCCCTCAGATTTACTTAACCCACCCCATGTTCAACCAAATTTACTTAACCCCAATTTTAGTTTATATTCATACAAACCCTATGGATTCAACCAGGTTAAGTATTACAATTTGTTACCATGTCCATTTATGGTTATAATGGGCTAGACCTCCCACATTACGCCTACAGCTTGTGGATGCTGGATATGTCGGTCGGGACCCAGCAGACTTCTTCCACAAGTTGGCCTAACCTCGTGCCTTAGCCCGTCTTGTATTTGTGCACTTAGACCCCTCACATCAGATTCAACACTTGCGGTTGCTGGATATGCCGGTCGGGTCCGGGCAGACTTCCACCACAAATGAAGTCTAACCTCGTGTCGTAAGCGCTGTTATAGTTTTCTAATTACTGTAATCCTAGGCATTTTAATTATTAACCAATTAATTATACCTATGCCTTTATAGGTGTTCGTGCCCATTTACCCAATTATATTCATAATGGATAATATGTCAAAATTCATGTTCATTATTCAAGTTATGCCAATTCTAATGTTTTCCCCCGTTCCCTAACTAACGTATTCACATATAATTCGCGGCATACCTAGGCTAGATAATAGCCTAGTCATAAACAATAAAAGGGAAAGGTGATGGGAATATGAAAAAAGTGATTGTTCTAACATAATTGGCATAATCATATACTAACATAGTGTTAAGGTGAACATACAAGCATAGATCCAATGAAATGGTGACAGTTAACTAGTTTTAACATAGCAAAGATGTTAAGATGGGCATGACAAGGTCTAAATATTAATTTAGATGTCCAACAGGTTCAGATCTAATATGATAAGCACAAAGAGATCTAAATAATAAACTAGATCTGATTAATAATTTAGATGCCTACATAATTCAGATCCAACAGTTAAGAGTGGACCTGATACAAATATGGTTTAAGATCCACATCATAGATTGTCACAGAAGTTACAATAGATCCGACTAGATAGAGATTTAGATCCAAGTAATAACCAATTTCGGAATGTCATATGTTTACAATATACAATGGATCCAGTGTAATTTAGTCACAGGAACAAATCCAAACTATAGTCATATTAGGTTTACTTTTAAATATTTAAATCTAAAAGCAACTAAGAACTCACAATGTTTGGATTAGAAAATAGAACTAGAAAAGAAGCTTGCTGAGATGCGGATCTACATTTGAATCTTTAACTGATTAGCCTTATTTGATTGTTGTAGGAGATAAAGGATCCAGTTCAGTTTAGACACTGGCAGCGTTTGGCCTCCATTGAATTCCAGTGAAGAAAACAAGAGAAATGGACCTCTATATATAGCTGTCAGCCTCCATAAATCGACTGCCACCTCAGCCCTAGGGGGGGTCTACCCCCCTTAGGGGTCGACCCATGGGTCGACACTCCCTTTGAGGGGTCGACCCCGGGGTCGACACCTCTCCTATGGGGTCGACTCCCGTAGGTGGGATTTTTCTCGCTTCCCCGAATTTCTGTAATTTCGAATTTTGAACTAAGATTTTTGAATTCCTGGACCCTATATATATATATATATAGTTCTTCTACGCATATACAAACTTCAAACCTTCATAACTTCTTCATACGATGTCTGTTTTATGCAAACCAAATGTCTATCTTGACTAGAATTTCGAGACGGACGCAATGGCACAGTCCATTTCCATTAATTCTAAATATTAAATTAATTATTATTTAATTTATCCTCTTTTGGTGTCTTTAAAATTACGAGGTGTAACATTCTGCCCTACTCAAAGGATTTCGTCCCCGAAATCTCTAAGTTAAGAAGAATGTATATCCTACCATCCATCATCCATCTACTCATTCATCAATCACAAGCATTCATTGTCCTTAAAGACTTCTAATGCTTGTATGAACATATGCAAAAGTGTATGTATATTTCCCATTACTAATGCGAAGATTAGGCGGTCTACTGAGGTAACTAGAAGTCTCCCCTTTTCTTAGCTTATCCATGATGTCTAAAATCTATGGGTTATCATGCTGCGAAGCTCATATCTGATCCATAAGAGTTGGTCGTATTTCTAGTGATGCAAATAAATCATGCAAAATCTCGATGGAGGGTCTAAAGTCAAACAGAGGACTTAAGGCCATCCTTTGCCTACTTAGTGCGTCGGACACCACATTACCCTTGCCAGGGGTATAAGTGATTTCAAAATCATAAGAAGCTAGAAATTCCATCCACCTTTTTTGCCTTAAATTAAGATCCTTTTGCAAGAATAGGTACTTGAGAGATTTATGATCGGTGTATAATTCGAACTTCTCTCTAAGTAAATAATGACGCCACATTTTAAGTGCGAATACTATGGCATCCAGCTCTAAACCATGGGTGGGTAGTTCTTCTCATGAACTCTCAACTGTCTACCCCCATAACACACTACCTTTCCTTCTTGCATCAGAACTTCACCAAGCCCTGTACCACATGCATCGATGTAAACCGTAAACACTTTGTTCCCCGCGGGCAAAGTCTAGACTGGGGCTATTGTCAGAGCCCTCTTCAAATGTTGGAAAGTAACATCACAATCTATATCCCATAAAAATGTCAAGTACTTCTTTGTTAGCCTGGTGAGAGGGGTTGTTATCTTTACGAAGTCCTTAATGAAATTTCTATACTAACCTACCAATCCCAGAAAGCTTCTTACCTCTATTGCATTTTTCGGAATTTGCCAATCCTGCACTGCAACTACCTTCGCGGGATACACAACTATCTCTTCTTTAGAGACTACATGCCCTAGGAATCTCACCTCTTTTCTCCAAAAATAGCATTTGGAGAACTTTGCCTTAAGCTGATGCTCATGGAGAGTTTTCAAAACTTCTCTCAAATGTTGGGCATGCTCCTCTTTGCTTTTGGAGAAGATCAAAATATCATCTACAAAGACTATGACGAATTTATTTAGAAACGCCCGAAACACCCTACTCATCAGATCGACAAAATAAGTGGGTGTATTTGTCATCCCAAAAGGCATAACTTGCCATTCAAAGAAACCATCCGAAGTCCTAAAAGCAGTCTTGTCATGATAGGCCAGACGCTTGGGGGTCACAAGAAATCTCGAGGGTCCTCCCATGATAGGTCAGAAGCCTAACAACCCTTCTCTCACAATCTAGAATGGCACCATACGTGGCTAGCCAGTCCATTCCTAGAAGCATCCCATAGCCCATGAACCCGAGCACATACGCGTCGCATTCAAATTCAACGCCTAACACATATATTCTCAAACCCCTACAAATCATAGATAAATGAGCCGAACCACCAATGGGGTTTGAGACAACTACGGGATCCACAACCATAATAGTATTTTAAGTGAAGAGATTCAACCACATAACTAGATATAAATGAATGTGAAGCGCCAGAATAAAAAAGTGTTCTAATGGGATGATTTGAAAGAGAAATTAAACCTTCTACAGAAATTTTTCTACCTCTATTAGGAGCACTGATCGCGAGGGCATACACCTGCCTGCCAAAAGTTCCTTCTCTTTGACCTTGTCCCTATTTCTTCGGGCACTCTTTAGCAAAATGTCCGATCTCTCCGCAATTGTAACAAGAATTCTTTCTTATTTTGCAATCCTTCACCAAGTAACCCTCACGCCCACAACTGTGACACTTCCTCTTATCCTTACCCTTTCCATTCTTCCCTCCTTTCGTCTGTTGCTGTTGTTATTGTTGTCGTCCTTTCTTGGGACATATCTTCTTGTTTTGTATTGTTTCCTCGGCTTTAACCTCCTTCTTTTCTCCTTCCTCTTCCTCATACATCAAGGCCATATCAACAAGTCTTTCAAAGGTAGCTCCCATTGGAATATGGGACATGGCTAACCCATGAAGGGGTTTATTTAGCCCTTTAACAAACTGCAAAGCCTTTTTATGCGGAGTGTCTACCAGTTCCAGTACAAATCTTGCCAGCTGGTTGAATTTTTTCACATACTCTCTAACCGTTAAGTTTCCTTGTTTGAGTAAAAAGAACCTCACCATTTGCATGCTTTTCTCAACTTGGGAAAGAATTTTCATTTCAAACCTCTGTCTAAAGTCATCCCAAGTTTCCACTGGACGACATTCTTGGGTTACCTCCCACCGAAACGAAGCTTCATCCCTCAGTAGCCAAGCAGCTAACTGAATCTTCCTTCGATCCTCTACTTCAAAGATTACAAACAAGTCCTCAATCTCCTTGAGCCAATTCCTTGCCTCTACGAATGTCTCAGTTCAATGGAATGGCTTCCCTCCCATAACATGGAAATCTTTGTATATCTTAGAGAAGTTGTCTGCACGAGGAGGAGGAGAAGGGGGAACAACGAGTGCAGTTGGGGGAGGAACATTTCCTTGGCCTTCGGCAGGCGCTGTGGCCTCCAGGTACCTACGAAACCAGCCTAGTATCGTAATGCCCTCTGGAATGTTAGGTTCCCCAGATATGCTGAAAAGAAAAGGAAAGAGGTTTAGACAAAGGACCGAAGGGTATTACATATGGCTTTGGGAAATATGTTTTTAAAAACAGACTTTTCTTTTTGAAAATGCCTTCTTTTAAAACCTTTTTGAAAATAGTTTTCAATTTTTTTTATCTAATCTGGCAGCCTTCAGCTTTGATACCAAGTGTGACACCCCATATCCGTTAATATCACTCACTGAGGGAACACATTAAGTTTCATGAAGCATGAGGTTAACAGACACAGAATATTACAAGACAGATACAAATAAGATAGCAACGAAAATTCAAATTTTTGTTTCAAACATAAATTATAACATCGTGGTCCAAAATACCATAAGTAACAAAAACCATTACAATAATATAACTTTTGTCTTGTACCATCAGAGTACATAAATATATAAAAAGCATAATTCCCCAAAGAAAAGTGATAAGCCATAGTAGAGTTAAGAACTTGAGCTATACTTCAAAAGCAACTCCAACAAGATGATAACCGAGTCTTGACTAAGCCTGAGGATTCCCTCCCTGCGAACCTTAGGGGGAAACGAAAGAAAGAAGAGGAAACAAAAAGGGTTAGACATAAAGTCTGGCGAGTCTAGTTACTTTTAGTAAGTAAATAAGCAAAAGTACCATGACAGGCATATAAGATGGATAAGAAAGATAACATCATGAAAGGTGAGCTTGGCAAAGTAACATGAGGGAGTATATACGCTTCGCTAATGATTACTCTGCACTATTACTAATATAACCAGAATAAGATGATCCCTTCCACTCTAAAATGGTAGACTTAGGCATACGTCCAAATGTACCCTAAGTGCTACCCTAATCGATCGGCTCCCTAATCCATGTAAATACCTTGTGTTGGCCCCACAGTAGGAGGTATCACTTTTTAAAGTGGCAACCCCTCGTCTTTATCATGTGCACAACCATATCTACAGGTGTCATAGTCGTCTAATCCTCTTCTGCCCGGCTCATGCACGCACATGGCCTGGTCGGTTTGCACTACCCACACCGTCCTCCATGTTTGAATCACTTACAATCAGTCCAGTAAGCGTCCCCCTTCTACGACCTAGTTCGTAGTACATTTTTGATACCAACCCCGGGTTACTGGCTGAAACGGGTCCCACACAATATGATACAAGCTCTCCCCTTTATCTTATATCCCCCGCTAAGTTTTCATTGGCTATGTAAACCACTAGGTGTCTTTAATTACATAACCTTATTATTTATACAAGTTATACTTACCCTAAAAGGTGTCTTTAATTACATAACTTTATTATTTCCTCCGGTTTTGTAGACCACTAGGTGTCTTTAATTACATAACCTTATTGGGTTAAGTTTGTAGGCCGATACGTAAATATTACCCAATCCCTCAGATTTACTTAACCCACCCCTTGTTCAACCAAATTTACTTAACCCCAATTTTAGTTTATATTCACACAATCCTTATGGATTCAATTAAGTTAAGTATTACAATTTGTTACCATGTCCATTTATGGTTATAATGGGCTAGACCTCCCACATTATGCCTACAGCTTGTGGATGCTGGATATGCCGGTCGGGTCCGAGCAGACTTCTTCCACAAGTTGGGCCTAACCTCGTGTCTTAGTCCGTCTTGTATTTGTGCACTTAGACCCCTCACATTCGATTCAACATTTGTGGTTGTTGGATATATGCCGATCGGGTCCGGGCAGACTTCCACCACAAATGCAGTCTAACCTCATGTCATAAGCGTTGTTGAAGTTTTCTAATTACTGTAATCCTAGGCATTTTAATTATTAACCAATTAATTATACATATGCCTTTATAGGTGTTCATGCCCATTTACCCAATTATATTCATAATGGATAATATGTCAAAATTCATGTTCGTCATTCAAGTTATGCCAATTCTAATGTTTTCCTCCATTCCCTAAATAACGCGTTCGCATATGATTCACGACATACCTAGGCTAGATAATAGCCTAGTCATAAATAATAAAAGGGAAAGGTGATGGGAATATGACAAAAGTGATTGTTCTAACATAATTAGCATAATCATATACTAACATAGTGTTAAGGTGAACATATAAGCATAGATCCAGTGAAATGGTGACGGTTAACTAGTTTTAACATAGCAAAGATGTTAAGATGAGCATGACAAGTTCTAAATATTAATTTAGATGTCCAATAGGTTCAGATCTAATATGATAAGCACAAGGAGATCTAAATAATAAACTAGATATGATTTAATAATTTAGATGTCTACATAATTCAGATCCAATAGTTAAGAGTAGATCTGATACAAATAAGGTTTGAGATCCACATCATAGAATGTCACAGAAGTTACAATAGATCTGACCAGATAGAGATTTAGATCCAAGTAATAACCAATTTCGGAATGTCATATGTTTTCAATTTACAATGGATCCAGTATGATTTAGTCACAGGAACAAATCCAAACTATGGTTATATCAGGTTTACTTTTAAATATTTAAATCTAAAAGCAACTAAGAACTCACAGTGTTTGGATTAGAAAATAGAACTAGAAAAGAAGCTTGTTGAGATGCGAATCTACACTTGAATCTTTAACTGATTAGCCTTATTTGATTGTTCTATAAGATAAAGGATCCAGTTCAGTTCAGATGCGTTTGGCCTCTATTGAATTCCAGTGAAGAAAACAAGAGAAATGGACCTATATATATAGCTGTCAGCCACCAGAAACCGACTGCCACCTCAGCCCTAGGAGGGTTGACACCGGTCGACCCATGGGTCGACAACCCCTTGAGGGGTCGACCCCGGGGTCTACACCCCCCTATGGGGTCGACTCACCTAGGCTGGATTTTTCTCGCTTCCCTGAATTTCTGTAATTTCGAACTGATATTTTTGAATTCCGGGACCCTATATATATGTATATATAAAAAAAATTCTTTTACGCATATACAAACTTCAAACCTTCATAACTTCTTTATACTGTGTCCGTTTTACGCCAATCAAATGCTTATCTTGACCAGAATTTCGAGATGGACGCAATAGCGCAATCCGTTTCCCTTAATTCTGAATATTAAATTAATCATTGTCTAATTTATCCTTTTTTGGTGTCGTTAAAATTACGAGGTGTTACAGTTATTGAACACGTATTTATTTGTTTCCAGAAAAGATTTCTTCGATTATATTGATTAACATCCTACGTGAATTGATTGATGAACCTGGTCGATTTCATGATCCTCTATGAACTTGGTAAATTGAAAAACAATATTCAGTTTCCACTTCTAATATATTCCAGTCATGCAGAAAATAACTTCGTACCATTTCTTCGAATTGGTTAATAAAAAGAAACTTTTATTCCTTGGTTCACCCTCTCATCTCTGTTGCATGTAAACCCTTATTATAGCATTGGTCAATGCAGCATATTTATATATAGTATACATACATATATATGTGTGTGTGTGTATGTGTGTGTGTGTGTATGTCCGTGTAGTTAAAGCACTAAGCAGCTTTATAGCGGAGGAGGTGCAAAAAGGTGTAGCGTGGATAAAGAGGGGAAATAGCGGGGATATACGGTAGCGCAAAAAGATTCATTAAATGTAAAACCAAATATTTGAAAATAATTCTCACATTATATGTGTACAAGAAACTAATGTTAATTAATCTTATATAACAAAATCAACGAATATCATACTTATGCATGTTGAATTTTATGATGGTAATTGATTGTTAGCATATGTTAGGCACATATGCCTTAAATTTATCCTTTTACACTAAATTTACTAGTTTTTAAAAAAAAAGAACTAGTCAAATCACACTCTATATATTAATACTGCTAAAGTGGGCGCTAAAAAGCGTTGATTTAGCAGATGCAGCAGAAAATAACGGGGCTAGAAACGGATCTACTATTCATCAACGCTAAATTGAAATAGCGTAGCGGTTGAAGAGCCTATAGGCTATAGCGGGGATATTGTAGGGATTTAGCGGGGCTTTAACTGTATATTTACATATTTAGGTTTCTTTCTTTATCACTTGATCATGTATAATACACTGAAGTTTTTATGATCTGCAACATTTTTGAACCATTTACCTACTGTAGCAATACATGTTGACATTGCCATTTTAGCCTTGGTGTTATGCTCATGAACATACTATTTGACTCCATTTGAATGAATTTTTGAGTGCTTCACACATGACTGATCAACCACGTGTGTGAATATACTTTTGGCTTTGATCTTCCCTGACCTAATTCCTTGTGCACTCAAATTCTTATGCAGATATAGTGTTGTTGAATGCTTGACATTGTTGGGTATTTTCCATCACTTGCTTGACCATGTTTGCTGCATCATATATGAATTGGCTTTGCACTTGCATCTTTGATACTTGCTTTTCCATGTTAAACCATTTGTTTTGTGTTGTACCATCATGTACTTATGCAGCCTTGTTTTTGTGCACTTCAAAAAGTTGCATGTATTTTGGTCTGTGCTTCGACCTGTAATTTGTGCATTTGATTTTGTGCACGATTAACATGCATGATACTTGTAACAATCCAAGTTCCGACGGACCGAATTTTTTCCAAAATTCCAATCCATCAAGACCCGAGCTGTTTTGCTCTGGTATCCTGCAGAAAAGACAGAGATAAAGAAACATGTCAGAACTCGTAAAGCATCTCACAGCGGAAGGAATAAAATATGTTGTAATTAAAATATAACTTTACCTTATTAAACATACTGCTTAACCAGTATCCCAAGCTATCATATCCCTGTCACTACCTAACCTGCGAGTATGTAATGAGGAGGGGGGGTCAGAACATAAGTTCTGTGTGAATGGGTTTAAACTACAAATGTTGAATAACCCTACATATACCAGTCTACTGCATTTTCTTGTTTATTAGGTTATTTGTGTTGATAACCATTATGGCATGTACTCACGTCGCACCCATCTACTCCCTAGTAGATCAACCTAACATAGTGTATATGTAGCTACCCCCAACTAAGGTATATCCCACTCGCACGGTCTCCTCCGTATGTACGCATTCCCTTATACAATGCCACATGTCGTACATAATCTCATGTATATATATGTATGTGTATACCAACGCTACGTCTGCATAGAACCTTCATTACTATATTACGTAAGCGTTTGGACTGCCACCCTAGGTTCGACTAGGTTCCGTCATCGAGTAAAGCCCCCTAGTCTACGATACACCACCCAGAGCGATGTGTATGTACTCAGACTTTTTCCCACGATCGTCAATTGTACTTACTGTCTACTTGCACATATTTTCTATATGTGCGAACCCGAGTCCCATGGCAGGGCTAATCAAACTCGGTCGGGAGCTTTAAGATATCTGCCGATGCAGATGCTAAGGTCTGCCTTTACAGTGGCTATGGTCCCACTAGACCCCTCCCTCAACTAACAAACGAAAGGCACCCATGAAAATCAAGAATGAGAACTTTCCCTGGCACAACTGCCTGGCCCTCTATGCCCTTCCCTATTGGGCCTACCTCACCAATAACTATATAACAAGTATATGGTCTTTTGGAGTTCTCTGCCTTCCCGCTTTTCGTACTGACTGAAGATGGTAGGTAGACGACGAGTTGCTATCACAGGGCACTAAATGGTCTCGCAGACTCACGCTGGTCCATCTTAGTCTTTAGGTTGCCTTCTAATTATTGCAACCAAGGCATACTCTTGGTTCGTAACCGTGCAGACCTAACCTCTGTGTGCCCAGGTGGATCATCTGCATTCTCACAGAGGGATACCAAGAGTACCCTACTACACGTCCCATGAAGCCGCGTGCTTCATATCCCAGTCCGTTGGAGCCTACAAGAGTTTCTAGATGGAAGTTCGCTCCTCCTCGTATTCTATGACTTAGTGATGATCTACCATGTTTGGTTTTTCATCCTATATCTGGACTGCTTCAAGCGCGTTGTTTACTTAGTTCTCTTAACTAAGGTTTAGTACTTAATTCTCTTAACTAAGGTTTGATACTTAGTTCTCTTAACTAAGGTTTACTACTTGGTTTTCTTAATCGTTCGTCTTCTTAACTAAGGTTTAATACTTAGTTCTCTTAATCGTTGTCTACTTAGTTCCCTTAACTAAGGTTTACTGACAAGTTCTCTTTATCGTTCATATTTCCATTAGTAAGAGAATAATGCCCTAAGTGTCAATCCCGAAGACCGAGATTAACATCAGATTGGCACTCAGAGAATTACTTACTCAACTCAACCAAACTCTTGTTATGTTATTCATATAACTTATGTCATCTTCTTTAATAGACTACACATTATCACTTTACAATTTATATCCAACTTATTTGTTTAATACTTATTTTCCTCTAACTAAGGTTTATTACTTAGATTCTTTTAACTAAGGTTTGTTACTTAGTTCTCGTTAACTAAGGTTTGGTTACTTAGTTCTCATTAACTAAGGTTCGTTTACTTAGTTCTTCTATAACTAAGGTTTGGTTACTTAGTTCGCATTAACTAAGGTTTGTTTACTTAGTTCTCATTAACTAAGGTTTGTTTACTTAGTTCTTCTTTAACTAAGGTTTGGTTACTTAGTTCTCATTAACTAAGGTTGTCTACTTAGTTCTTCTTTAACTAAGGTTTGCCAACGAATTCAAGCATGACTTAAGTTCTTTTTATCAAACAATAGCGCACGGGTACTTTTATACATTTTCAGCTTAGATTAACTTATTTTATGGTATAAGTTGTTCCACCCTTCAAATCTTGTATTATATCTTAAATCATAACCTTCCCTTGGTCTACCTATTATTCAATCTTTACATTACCGCAACTTTGGTTTATAAAAGGTTGTTAACATTCCCCATCTCTATGTTGGTTAAGTTTACCGAAGTTGACTTAATCCCATCCACTTATCCATTCACATGTTATATTGGTTAAGTGTTGTCTATTCATTCATGTTAACTTAACCCACCCATATATCAGGTCATATTGGTTAAGTGTTGTCAACCCTACCATACTTAGCATGTGTCATTAGCATTAATTAATTATTAATGCACCAACCTCTCACATTAGACCTATTATTGTAGTTGCTGGAAGTGCCTATCGGTTCCGGGCAGGCTTACACCATAACTAAGTCTAACCTCAGGTTCAAGCAAGTTATGACTAACTTCTCACATTAGACCCTATTGCTTGCGGTCGCTGGATGTGCCAGGCGGTTCCGGGCAGTCTTACACCACAAACTCAGTCTAACCTCGAGTTAGCCATGTTTCATCTTTAGCTAATTCACAGTTCATGTCAATTCTAGGTGTCGTATGCCAATTATAAAATTCACAAATATGTTCATGTTCAAGTTATGCTTATAGTGTCAATTTCATGTTTATACCCCAAATTACCCATATTTTAAGTAGTATATTCCAAATCCACTTATAATCATATTCATGCCTATTCCATGTTATAATTAATTGTCCAAAACACATATTTATTCATACCAAATTTGCATATTACCCAGTTCTACGTTCACACATATAATTTAATTCATCTTTTATACTTATCTTCCAAATTACAGATAAATTTCACATCACATGTTATCCAATTACATGCCAATCGTACTAAATTATACAAATTCCATATCCAATTTAATTATGCAAATCTACACAAATTCAACGTTTCAGTGTAGTCATACCCATAATTCAATTTCAAATTATACATCAATACTTCCAATCCATATTATGCCAAAACAACCCATTTCCCTTCTTAATTTCTCATTCACATTTAAAACGCATATATCCATGACAGGCGTAGGCTCGAGATAGCCTAGCTATAAAAATAAAAAGGGGAAAGAATAAAAAGGAGAGAATTCAAATAGGCATAAATAAAATAACGGTTCTTATTGAATTAACATCATATTCATTATATGTATACATGGGGAATGGCGAACGATATTAATAACATGGGGAATGGCGAACGATATTAATAACATTATACAACAAATATAATTTAAAATCTGCTCACATTGATTGGATTGGAGAAACAAATGATTTGTTGTTGATGTAGAAACGTTGGTTTAACCCTCTTATTTGATTGTTGGTGAAGAGCATGAATTGTTGATGAAGAACTTCTAATTTGATTTGATTAAACTCCAAAGCTGATGAAAAACTTGCAATTTAATTTAGAGTTTAGGGGCGGCGGCTATGTTTGGTTGAAGTTTGGCAGCATGGAGGCATCATAGAGAATTATAATGAATTAGGGTTAGGTTAGGGATGTATTTATAGGTGTAGATAGTGTTTTAGGACCATTTGATCAGCCCAGAAGCCATCAAAATCGCACAAACACAGCAGAACACGTCACAGGGAAAAACTGCCCAGATATGGGGGCAGGTCGACCTCCCTTAAGGGAGGTCGACACTAAGGTTGACCTCCCTTGATGGAGGTCAACACTAAGGTCGACCGGTCTGGTTAATGGGCGGGAATTTTCCTGCCCAGCTGCCTGGGTCGAATTTCAAACTATTTTGAATTTTTCTGATTCTTCTAAAGGCCATAACTCCTTCATACGGAGTCCGATTTTCAAACACTTAGACTCTATTCCATGTAAAATTTCGAGGCGAACGCAATGATGATGCCCGTTTTACTTAATTCCTGATATTTGAATTAATTATCCGTACTTTATTTTCTTCTCCGTTACACACACTGTTATTTAATTAATCTTTCCTTTTCTTTCATGTATTGATTTATTTTCATTGTACATCACAATTATTAACTATCTACGCATATATCTTATTTTTAATTATATTAAAAACGCGGGGTGTTACATTCTCCCACCCTTAAAGAATTTCGTCCCCGAAATTCGATAAGAGTAAAATAAATAATCCCTCGCAACATCCAATTAGTGTTCATCCAATTGTTGCAACATTGTGCATATGTGCAAGGTGAATCACATCATAGTAAATCATGTATGCCTAATTTGGATCCACCTATATATATGCAAATCTTAAAAACTCTTTCAAAACATGATGCTCACATCCTAAATATACTTGCAGTTCTATATGAATGCAATATTTTTGAAAAATCAAAACATTTTTCACCCAAATTTTCCCATACTCTTACAGAATAAGAGCATAGTTCATCCAATTGTCGCATCCAAAATCATACCAATCATCATTAAACTTGAAATTTAGAAAAATCTAATTTTCTAAATTCGATTTCTTATGTTACAAAAAGATATAAAACGGAAGAATTTACATTTTCCGGTGTACCTTTTATAATTGTACTTGAATTTTTATATAACTATTCTATATAGATTTCCTATTTTCCTATCCAAGCACAACTAAATAAGAAAATTTCTTTTCCTTCTTCAATTATCTTGAAAAGTTTTCATTTCTGTTCATCTTTGTCTTAAGACTTTCTTTTCCTTTTCCCGTCTTGTTTTGTTGCTTCAATGAATTTGTTGGTTTCTTGTTAGTTAGGCTATTCTCATTCTTAGCTTATTTGGCTCAGTACGATTTCTCAAGTTTATTTTTCAAATAAGCTTTTCCGTTTTCAACTCAAACATTATCCTATACGGCTACTATTATGGGCTAAGAATCTTAGGACTTTGTCACCTTCGACAATTGCGAGTCCACACAACAAGATTTATATACTTACTTGCCCTTTACTACCTAGTAGTTACTACTAGTCCAAGTTGTGTATCACTAGCCTATACTTTACTTTTTTTTAAGCAACAATTCTAGGCTTCTCAATGCTTATGCATTCTACGGGAATTTGTTTTTATTATTATTCCAAGACAGTCCTTGCTATTTACGTCATAGCCTAATATTTTTCTTGTTCTTTCTAGATACTACCCCTCACCTACTCCATTCTTTTTAAAACATGGTTTGGCCTCATTTTTTTCTTCCAAAATGTGGTAAAACTTTATTCTCTTTTCCAAAGCTTGCTTTTGCCAAACCATAAAAATAATATCATAAAATGCAAAACATTTTTTTTTCAAATCACAAAACTGGAGTAGGCAAGGACTACTATCGGGTTTACGTTGTTCCTACTTACAATGTTAATCTAGCTACTCGGTACTAGGTGTAATCACCTTCTCTACTCTTAGTTCCTTCAACTTATTTTGTCTACCCACAAAATTTCTTTTTAAACCAGTAATCAAAATTTATAATCAACAGAGTAGAGATTTCAAAACTTTCTTTTCAATCCTTTCATATATTATAACATGAAAACTAGTGAGCTATACATGCTCTATAATATGCATCTTTTTATGAGAGAATTCTTTAAAACAAGAAATCATTGTTTTACAAAATATACCCCACTTTACTTTAAAACCCAATATGCATTTTTCAAATATGCTCCTTACATATTTCTCTCAAACATTTAAAAATACTTTTAAGATTAAAAACTTAAAAATACCACAAACTCTTTTGCCAAAACTTTTACAATTTCAAGTTCTTAAAAGTTTAATAGTGGGTTAGACTCAAAGCGGGTCTTCAACTCAACTAGGCTTCCCTAGGCACTTTCGCAAATTCAATTCTCTCGACTATATATATTCCTAATTCATTATCCACGTTTTAACCTTTTTCTAATTTATAAGGTTTCACTTTTAAACCCACTACTCTGAAATATCATTTCAGTTTCCATCCTATGGGATATTTTCTTTCTCTAACACCAAATCATACTGTACACTCTCCCAACCACCTAATGGTTTCAAATTTTTTTTTATGTTCGTTACATTAGTGTACAAACCAATATCCCAACTCTTCCCATATCTAGTGGGCTACTCTACGGATTAAGGTTTATATATATTTATATTTTAGAAAATACAAATACGTTCACTCAATATCTCCCTAGGAACACTAAACCGAAGCTCTGATACCGGATGTAACAACCCAGGTTCCGACAGACCGAATTTTTTTCCAAAATTCCAATCCATCGAGATCCGAGCTGTTTTGCTCTAGTATCCTGCAGAAAAGACAGAGATAAAGAAACATGTCAGAACTCGTAAAGCATCTCACAGCGGAAGGAATAAAATATGTTGTAATTAAAATATAGCTTTACCTTATTAAACATACTGCTTAACCAGTATCCCAAGCTATCATATCCCTGTCACTACCTAACCTGCGAGTATGTAATGAGGAGGGGGTCAGAACATAAGTTCTGTGTGAATGGGTTTAAACTACAAATGTTGAATAACCCTACATATACCAGTCTATTGCATTTTCTTGTTTATTAGGTTATTTGTGTTGATAGCCCTTATGGCATGTACTCACGTCGCACCCATCTAATCCCTAGTAGATCAACCTAATATAGTGTATATGTAGCTACCTCCAACTAAGGTATATCCCACTCGCACGGTCTCCTCCGTATGTATGCAGTCCCTTATCCAATGTCACATGTCGTATAGAATCTCATGTATATATATGTATGTGTATACCAACGCTAAGTCTGCATAGAACCTTCATTACTATATTACGTAAGCGTTTGGACTGCCACCCTAGGTTCGACTAGGTTCCGTCATCGAGTAATGCCCCCTAGTCTACGATACACCACCCAAAGCGATGTGTATGTACGTAGAATTTTTCCAACGTACGTATCGTCAATCGTACTTACTGTCTACTTGCACATGTTCTCTATATGTGCGAACCCGAGTCCCGTGGCAGGGCTAATCAACAAACACGGAACTCGGTCGGGAGCTTTAAGATATCTGCTGATGCAGATGCTAAGGTCTGCCTTTACAGTGGCTATGGTCCCACTAGACCCCTCCCTCAACTAACAAACGAAAGGCACCCATGAAAATCAAGAATGAGAACTTTCCCTGGCACAACTGCATGGCCCTCTATGCCCTTCCCTATTGGCCTTACCTCACCAATAACTAGATAGCAAGTATATGGTCTTTTGGAGTTCTCTGCCTTTCCGCTTTTCGTACTGACTGAAGATGGTAGGTAGACGACGATTTGCTATCATAGGGCACTAAATGGTCTCGCCGACTCACGCTGGTCCATCCTAGTCTTTATGTTGCCTTCTAATTATTGCAACCAAGGCATACTCTTGGTTCTTAACCGTGCAGGCCTAACCTATGTGTGCCCAGGTGGATCTTCTGCATTCTCACAGAGGGATACCAAGAGTACCCTACTACACATCCCACGAAGCCGCGTGCTTCATATCCCAGTCCGTTGGAGCCTACAAGAGTTTATAGATGGACGTTCACTACACCTCGTATTCTACGACTTAGTGATGGTCTACCATGTTTGATTATTCATCCTATATCTGGACTGGTTCAAGCGCGTTGTTTACTTAGTTCTCTTAACTAAGGTTTAGTACTTAGTTCTCTTAACTAAGGTTTGATACTTAGTTCTCTTAACTAAGGTTTGATACTTAGTTCTCTTAACTAAGATTTACTTCTTGGTTTTCTTAATTGTTTGTCTTCTTAACTAAGGTTTAATACTTAGTTCTCTTAATCGTTGTCTACTTAGTTCCCTTAACTAAGGTTTACTGACAAGTTCTCTTTATCGTTTATATTTACATTAGTAAGAGAATAATGCCCTAAGTGTCAATCCCGAAGACCGAGATCAACATCAGATTGACACTCAGAGAATTACTCAACTCAACCAATCTCTTGTTATGTTATTCATATAACTTATGTCATCTTCTTTAATAGACTACACATTATCGCTTTACAATTTATATCCAACTTATTTGTTTAATACTTAGTTTCCTCTAACTAAGGTTTATTACTTAGTTTCTTTTAACTAAGATTTGTTACTTAGTTCTCATTAACTAAGGTTTGGTTACTTAGTTCTCATTAACTAAGGTTTGTTTACTTAGTTCTTCTTTAACTAAGGTTTGGTTACTTAGTTCTCATTAACTAAGGTTTGTTTACTTAGTTCTCATTAACTAAGGTTTGTTTACTTAGTTCTTCTTTAACTAAGGTTTGGTTACTTAGTTCTCATTAACTAAGGTTTGTCTACTTAGTTCTTCTTTAACTAAGGTTTGCCAATGAATTCAAGCATGACTTAAGTTCTTTTTATCAAACGATAGCGCACGGGTACTTTTATACATTTTCAGCTTAGATTAACTTATTTTATGGTATAAGTTGTTCCACCCTTCAAATCTTGTATTATATCTTAAGTCATAACCTTCCCTTGGTCTACCTATTATTCAATCTTTACATTACCGCAACTTTGGTTTATAATAGGTTGTTAACATTCCCCATCTCTACGTCGGTTAAGTTTACCCAAGTTGACTTAACCCCATCCACTTATCCATTCACATGTTATATTGGTTAAGTGTTGTCTATTCATTCATGTTAACTTAACCCTCCCACATATCAGGTCGTATTGGTTAAGTGTTGTTAACCCTACTATACTTAGCATGTGTCATTAGCATTAATTAATTATTAATGCACCAACCTCTCACATTAGACCTATTGTTGCAGTTGCTGGAAGTGCCGGTCGGTTCCGGGCAGGCTTACACCACAACTAAGTATAACACCGGGTTCAAGCACGTTATGACTAACTTCTCACATTAGACCCTATTGCTTGCGGTCGCTGGATGTGCCGGGCGGTTCCGGGCAGTCTTACACCACAAACTCAGTCTAACCTCGAGTTAGCCTTGTTTCATATTTAGCTAATTAACATTTCATGTCAATTCTAGGTGTCGAATGCCAATTACAAAATTCACAAATATGTTCATGTTCAAGTTATGCCTATAGTGACAATTTCCTGTTTATAACCCAAATTACCCAAAATTTTAGTAGTATATTCCAAATCCACTTATAATCATAATTATGCCTATTCCATGTTATCACATATTTATTCATACCAAATTTGCATATTACCCAGTTCTACGTTCATACATATAATTTAATTCATCTTTTATACTTATCTTCCAAATTACAGATAAATTTCACATCACATGTTATCCAATTACATGCCAATCGTACTAAATTATACAAATTCCATATCCAATTTAATTATGCAAATCTACACAAATTCAATGTTTCAGTATAGTCATACCCATAATTCAATTTCAAAATATACATCAATACTTCCAATCCATATTATGCCCAAACAACCCATTTCCCTTCTTAATTTCTCATTCACGTTTAAAACGCATATATCCATGATAGGCGTAGGCTCGAGATAGCCTAGCTATAAAAATAAAAAGGGGAAAGAATAAAAAGGAGAGAATTCAATGTAGGCATAAATAAAATAACTGTTCTTATTGAATTAACATCATATCCATTATATGTACACACGGGGAATAGCGAATGATATTAATAACATTATACAACAAATATAATTTAAAATCCACTCACATTGATTGGATTGGAGAAACAAATGATTTTTTGTTGATGTAGAAACGTTGATTTAACCCTCTTATTTGATTGTTGGTGAAGAGCATGAATTGTTGATGAAGAACTTCTAATTTGATTTGATTAAACTCCAAAGCTGATAAAAACTTGCAATTTAATTTAGAGTTTAGGGGCGGCGGCTATGTTTGGTTGAAGTTTGGCGGCATGGAGGCATCATAGAGAATTATAATGAATTAGGGTTAGGTTAGGGATGTATTTATAGGTGTAGAGAGTGTTTTAGGACCATTAGATCAGCCCAGAAGCCATCAGAATCGCACAAACACAGCATAACACGTCACAGGGCAAAACTGCCCACATCTGGGGGCAGGTCGACCCCCAGGGCAACCTCCCTTAAGGGAGGTCGACACTAAGGTCGTCCTCCCTTGATGGAGGTCGACACTAAGATCGACCTGTCTGGTTAATGGGCGGGAATTTTCCCGCCTAGCTGCCTGGGTCGAATTTCAAACTATTTTGAATTTTTCTGATTCTTCTAAAGGCCATAACTCCTTCATACGGAGTCCGATTTTCGAAAACTTGGACTCTATTCCATGTAAAATTTTGAGACGAACGCAATGGTGATGCCCGTTTTACTTAATTCCTGATATTTGAATTAATTATCCATACTTTATTATCTTCTCCGTTACACACACTGTTATTTAATTAATCTGTCCTTTTCTTTCATGTATTGATTTATTTTCACTGTACATCACCATTATTAACCTATCTACGCATATATCTTATTTTTAATTATATTAAAAACACGGGGTGTTACAATACTGTCTTGTTAATCATATTTGTGCAAACTGTTGCACTTTGCCATTTTGGTTTGAGAAGCTTTTGTCTGGTCACTTGAAGTATAACTGTGCATATGAAAACTGGCTTTGCATATCAACCATGTACATGGATGCCCTGTCTTGTTGTAGCATATGAGGCACATTGATTTTTATTGTTATCACTTTCTTCGTTCTTCCTCTGGTCATATTTGGCTTTGACTGTGTGCATGAACATGCATGTTGCTATGTTCACCATGTATACATATGTATATTTGCACATATGTGCATATATATATATATATATATTTGTATAAGTTTTGCCAAAATTATTTTGTGCCAAACTGAGATTGAATTTTTAACCAAATTGGCCCTTTATGCTTGAAAAAAATATGTGTATATACATACAGGTATGTGTATATACATACAGGTATGTGTATATACATACATGTATGTGTATATACATATTGTGTACGTGTAGTTTATATATGTGAGCACTAGAGGAATTTACTACCATATGGTATTTACAGTGAATCAATGTGAATATCACAAGTAGTCAAGACACAGATGGATGTACACATAAATCAGACCAAGTGAGAAAAATGATGAGAAACACACCATAAAAAATCCAGGGCAAATAAAAGTTTAAAATAAATTTATATTTCCTCAAATACTTATTTGTTTTGTTCTAGTTAACTGTGTGCGTGTTTCTGTGACAGGTTTGTCGATGACTAGGCAAGATCAGAAGAATATGAAGATGTAGTAAGAGTGAACAAATGTATGTGAATGAGGGAGTGTAATTGAGTGAGAGAGAAATTGTAGTGAGGAACATATGTAATATTAAATGTAATAATTGAATGAATATATGAGAGTTCTGAAAAGATGTACCATTCTATTTGTGTAATAAAATTTATTTTTAAATAATAAATAGTTGTGTGAATATTTAAATTCTGTGTAGAAGTATTATTAGTCAAAAATAATTTTCATTTCTGTATGATATGAAATAGAGAACAGTACAACTTCAAACACATTTGTAAAATAAAATATGCTTGTTATAATCAAACAAAAAAAATCACATATTCAACAACCTTTTATATCTTTATTGATTTTAAACATACGGTAGTTATTTGGAATGAATGGATTTCGATGCATTGTTAATAACTATACAACTTGATGAAAATGGCGATGACTGTGATTGAATACCGGAGACCTTCACATCGGAAGGATGGCTCGTTGATGCCTCGGTTACAATTATGGGGTAATATTGTGACGGAAATCATACTTGAAGTAATTAGGAACGCAAGGGCTTTCACTCTCAAGGGGGTCGTGGAATAAAGCGCCTTTGGTTTCGTTCATAACCCAGAACGAACTTGTAAATGGATACGTGTCTGACGTACTATTTTACAACATAACCAGTTGGTTTCTATTGATGTTATATCAATTGGTGGTGGAGAATTTATTCTCTTAGCTTAACACCCTCCACTGGGTCATATGTTCTCAAAGGGTTATATATTAAGAGATACCGATTATATGTTGTGAATTGACAATATGGCATGTTAAGTGATGATCCGATCAAAGTTTTTGTTGAAAAACAGAGTTTTGTGGACAATGGTCAAATTAAGCATGGCTTATATATCTTAGCTTTGTGTTGACTTTAGAGCCTCATAACCCATGAATGGTCGAAAACAGGATGATGGACTGCAAAGATAAGGACATACGTTTACTTCTAGGTAAAAATTGATGTTATGGTAAGGAGCCCTGGCAAGTTTACTTATGTGGATGATAGATTGAGGCACCTCAGATAATGTCCGGTCATGACCGAAGCTTGTTATGTTCAGGTGAGATTCTAACCAGCTTGTTAATGCTGGCCGGCTCTACCGCTCTGAAAGGACTCATTTATTGACTCCTGGGTCATCCTGCTAAAGGAGTGCCCAAATGCGATTAAGGAAGACCTTTGCCTTGGTCATTGTTGGAATCCAACTTCCAATACGAGCTTTGCGTTTTCAAATGTAACCTAATAGAAAACATAATGGGATGGGGCATTATGCGAGCTAAGATTTATACATTTACTTTCGATAGTTATTTCCACACTTCGACATTAATAATAATATCAAAAATATTTATTTTTGAATATCAAGCATGTTTGGTTATTAAAAGGCAAAACTCTATCCTCTGGTATGCGTTGCATTGTATGATGGGATTTGAGTCTTATAATAGCTTCATTTTACAAAAGCATGAATTTTGAAACTTTTAATGATTGTATGATATGGGTTATGGTTTGTTGTCTGGTTATCAAGCTGGTTAATCCAATCCTGACCTGAGTGTTTGTTGCCCGGGTCAGATTCGAGTGTGCTTCAAGTTTAAGCAGGTGGATGAGGGGCTTCCAGTTGATTTAGAAAAGCTGGAGTTCTTCATCAGATGGCATGGCGTATTCTACTATCTATACTTGGATGTTATGGATGGATGATGGAAGGATATTATTGATAACAATTCGTGGTTTGTTTTAACTCTAATAATGTAAATGCTTTCCACTGTAAAAGTTTCCGCTATAAAGATATATATTGAATATTATGCTTTGTTCTGTTCCGTTGTGTTTTCTCTGATAAAACTCTAATGAATCAAGTTTGCGATATTTGATTTTACAGTACATGAACATCGTGGATTTGTGAAGTACATGAGAGACATATTTGTAATTTTGTTTTAAAGTATTAAGTATTTTCATAAAAATAAAAAGGGGATCATGTTTTGATAAAATAAAGTTAAATTTGAAAAGTGAATCAACTAATTGATTATTGGATATGATGTATGGTAACTAATTTAACTAATTGAGGGATGATTATGAACTTTAGATATTCAATTATGGTAAATAAACAAAATTTTAGGCAATTTTGGATAGTCGATAAATTCTGACATATATTAGGTTGAAATTTATAAAGGAAGATATGTTCATGATTTTGGACAGTGAATATACATGAAACTCATTTGTCGTTTTAATTAAAACGGGTTTTAAGAAAATTATAGGTTTAAAAGGATTAGTCTACACTTGTATAATGATTAGAAACTCTTTATTTTAAATTGTGGAGAGGGAGAGGTAGAGATAAAGGTAAATATCTGTCTGTTCTTCGGTATTTGGCTCAATTTCAGGAGCTTTCTCTATGCACTATTTCTTTTGATGATACATAAGATAGTAGTTCTTTTGACTCGTCCATCACGGCAGCACTAATGAGTATGTAGCGACCCGTAACTTCCCCGGTAAGGAAAGCACGGATTACCTTGAGAACACGACAAAATAGAACGCAAACAGGAGAACATTTCATTGTATATTACAACAATTCCATCAGATACAAGAATATACAAAGTATGAATAAATATTATACAACAGAAAAATATCAGAGATTAAAATAAATTACATAGCAGCGGAAAATAATACAAAACACAACTAGAAGTAATACACGGATACAGAGCTTTCCGAGCATCGTTCCAGCTGTAAATCAGGATCCTGTGAAAATAAATCTGCAAAACTAAAACTACTAGCTGCCTGTGCGGAAAATAAGGGAACCCAGAGTTTAGGTTAAAACAATAAACTTCAGGTCAGTCATGTGACTGGTGTGAGAACTAAAACAGTTATTTAAAACTTTATTTTAAAAGAGAGTAATTCAAGGGACCACGGCGTATAACACGGAACGGGTTTCCTCCTAAGAATACCAGTGCATATAACAAAACAGCGCAATGCTTTTTGGAAAAATGAAGCTATTATAAGACCCAGGTCCCATCACACAATGCAACGCAAGCCGGAGGATAGGGTTTTCCCTTATAATAGCCAAACATGCTTGGTACGTTAAAACAAATCATTTAATACTATTATAAGTGTATAATGTCAAAACAATTTCAATCATAAATATCAATCATAGACGGCATGGGTACCATATATCATGTCGCCATACTAGTTCTACAATTAAAACCGCAATATCACGTATAGGAAATTGGATTTCCGTCATGAGTCGAGGCAAGGGCAAGCTCCTCTCCGATTCGAGACACTCTAGCAAATGTCTCAGGACCCCACTATGATCCTTCGGAACCTCCAAGGCCGGTCCTCTCTTACTTTTCAGGATTGGCAATTCCTAAACACACGTTTCCCGGTCCTAACAGACCTATATCCGAGGCGCCTCACATTCCAACAACCACACAGGTGAAAAGTATATAAATATCAGCCAGTTTAAGCACTGACACCACTCATAGCTAGAAAGAAACGCCGTGCACTCCTTGGGTCCTTATCCCGTTTTTGACTCATACCGAGGTGTGAGGCTCGCGAATTCACGCTACACACAAAGCTACGCCACACAGGTCGTGCTTTGATCATCAACCACAAGACTTTGCTTTTCAACAGAAGCCTTGATCATTTGCCACTTAGGCGTACCACACAGGCAATTCACTCCATGCGACTGATGTCCATTGATATACAACCTCTGAGCTCGTACATCTCAGAGAAGGGCGTTAAGCAAGAGAATAAATTCTCTGCCGCCAAACAGATGTATATTTAATAGAGATCAATCAACACAGAATAAAATCCAATGTCAGACACACAATCCATTTACAAGTTCGTTCTGGGTCTGAATGAAACCGGAGGCACTTTCCTCGCATATCCATCGATCTCCAAGTACGTCTGGATGATCACCAACTGATTCCCTCCTCTTAGGTGTACAACCCAATCAAGATCATCAGTAATCACCCAAACGATGTGAACACTTCCGGTCTTCAGCCACCGTCTTCATCTTCGACTTATCACCGAATCGGTTATTCAGAATGGGTATAAACCCGGCCTTTCTGAATAACCCACGTATACAATAAACAAACGTTGCACAAACACAACAAACGCCTCATTCCAATTCAGAATATTCTTTTATTCACAAAATCATATTCTTAGGGAAAGGTTCCCATAAATTTTATCAAAGATAAATTCTTCTAAATTTATTCTTTAATCTTCCTTTGGATATCATTTCAAACCATATTATGGTTTTCCAAACTAGTCGGGATTAGCGAACCACACCGAAGTAATTATTTATTTTATTTCCCAATCCCAACCTATATATCCCATGGAGCAAAACTGGTAATACTCCATATCTAACACCACGGTGTTATCGGTAAATATTAATTACCATTTCACGTTCAAATCTAATTAAAGATTTAACTATCGCTCTGGAGCAAAACTGGTGATACTCAATTCTCGATCACTTTCCAATTTTGATAATTTAAATTATCAATTCACATTTCAATTTAATTACAGATTCATTAAAACTCCACTTAGTTTTAATCCTTCCTCCAAATCAATATCCTGTCTTTAACTGGGTTAAAGAACCAATGTCGCCTAAAACACAATTCACGATAAACCCAAAATCACTTTTGATATTAAATACAAGGCTCTGAATAGGAAATATACCGGCTTATATTCAATATCAAATTCTGAAACCAACAAATATCGTATTGGAAATAATGATATAAATATATCTTTCAAATTCCCATAACAATATCTGTATAATCACGGAATCCAACATCGAAATATTCCAAAGACAATTTCGGTTCAAATCCACTTCCACTTTATATATATAGGAAATTCTGGTTATTTTCAAAACCAATTCAAATTCAATTTATATATTTCAAAAATAAATTGATTTTAATTCTAGTTCAAGACTAGTTCATTTCGATAAAAAACTATTTTTATCTTTTCAAATGTGGAATTTTTCATCCCAGTTCTTCCCAAATCATTTCTTATGATTTTACACAAATTATTGATATTTTTAATAATTTTATCAACGCCCGTACAGTCGATTTCCATCAACGGCCATCGAACTGCACTTACAACGACGTTTTCCAAATTTGATTTGGACATAATTCCAAATCCAGCCGTTAGAATTCAAATTTCTAATATTCATTAGAAAGCTATTTTCGATACGAACCCAACGGTTCCGGTTTTAGGAGAATCCGACGGTCGGATCTCCCGTAATGTCCATTCGAAGCCAATGGTCGAAATTCACGAACTGCCACGGCGCGGTGCGTTCTATTCAGGCCATTATATGTATAATATATATATATTATATATTTCGTCGATTTCCTTTTAAAACGAATTTTTTAAATCATTTTAAATTCGTTTTCGAAACGATTTCAACTTCATATTAAATTTCGAATCGAAATTGAATATTCCACATCATCGATATACAAATGATAATATTTTCAACATGTTATATTTTGAAATCACTTCTTTTTCTATAATCCTTATAAAAGCGAATATAATCGATATAAATATCGATCACCTCAAAATAGCGCAACTCTAATCAACACGGCTTTATATATTTCAATAAATTCGTTATTCTATTCAACAAATGAATATTTATTCTATTCAACACATGAATATATATTTCTTTCAACACATGAGCACTGTCAACACATGACTATTTTTGTTATTTAATATATTTTATAAAATTTTGGTATCTATCGTTTGATTTTTTTAAATCAGACTCCAACCGTAAAGTAGTAAGAGAATGATTCCCTAAGTATTAACGCCGAAGGCCGAAACCAATATTAGATCAATACCCACGAAACCACTCATCTTATCTATTTCCAGTTAGTTTCTAACTTTAAATATGATAAAGATGTAAATTTTATTGTTTAAAATATTTTACTCAACACATGAATATATATTTTATTCAACACATAAATATATCTTTCTTCTATTCAACACATGAATTTTCTTTTATAATATTCTTTATTTCCCAAATTGGAATGAGGCCCAATCAATTACCATATAATGTTAATTATATGGTTTCCATACAACACATGTATATAATAGCACTGATAAGTAACCAACCATCATCCAAAGTGCACTACACAACTGCATAAGCATTAAATATAGATAATTAACGCTCACACAGTCTATCGACCAATCGATCGACCTGCAATTAAATAATTGGGATTAGTGTATGCCAAATATCATCCCAATACCCGTATGGGGTTTCAAAACAAGAAACACAGATTTTTATTCATTCACATACCCGTTAAAAATTATATTTTTAACGATAAAATATTTTTAATTATATAAATATTTTATTTCCTTTCACATCACACAATCAATTTTCACCACAACAAATAATCAAATATACAAGTCATCCATGGTTTGTGGACGACGGGTGTCGGGTGCTACTAAGCACCGTCTGCATCCTAGTATATATTTTAACTAGAAAAGAAAATTTAAAGTGAGAATTCTCACCGACTAGCTAATCCAAACGCCTCGACTCTTCTTATGTAGAAGTCATCGCTGTTCTCGCCTTTTGTCACTTTCGTTGCCCGTAGCCACTACATATATAAAAATCACATTTTTATATTTTTGCTATGTATATAAAAATCATATTTTTATAATCACTCCATATGGATAAAAATTCTATTTTTACGTCGATGTTCATATAATAAAGATTATATTTTTATCATGCTATTCTCTATATAAAGATTTCCCCTTTCCAAATATAAAGATTTCGCCTTTTCAAATATAAAGATTATATTTTTATATTTCACATATGATAAAAACCATATTTTTATTATTCCTATGATATACAAATTATATTTTTAACATTCCTATCATATAAAATTATATTTTTATTTCATTAAAAATCACTTCTTTTCGTTTTCAAATGAATAGAAATCACATTTTTCTACTTATAAAAATCGAGCTTTTCTATTTATAAAAATCTTATTTTTAACTAACTTAAAAATCGTATTTTTATCATACTAAAAATCAAAACTTTCGATAAATTAAAAATCAAATCTTTCTAATATTAAACATCTCAAATTTATCTCGTTATATATATTATAACAATCATATTTTTACAACGTTATTCTCTATATAAAAATCTCGTCTTTCCCTTTATAAAAATCTCGTCTTTTCCTTATAAAAATCTCATCTTTTCCTTTATAAAAATCTATAAAGGACACATTTTTAATTCGATAAAGGAATGTAAATAAAAATAAACGCTTACAATCGGTTCCGTGTGGTGAAGGAGGATCGGGGAGGTCGCTGGTGACGGTCCTAGTTGGCCAGAGGCGGGTTTGCTGATCGGTTAGGGTTTTTTGGCGGTATTGGGTAGAGAGGAAGGGAGGAGAGGCGGAATAGAGGGGCACCGAGCTTGGTCAGGTGCGGGGAGGCGGCGCGTCGGATTCAGGAAGGAGGGGGATCAGAGTAGAGGCGGCTTCGATTTAACAGCAGAGGGGGAGGGAAATCGAGGAGGAGAGAAGAAGAAGAAGGGGAGGGGGCGGTTGACGGTGGCGGTGGTTCTGACAGTGGAGGCGGCGCGCGATTTCCATCGATCCTCCATTTTTTTTATCTGTGAGAGATAGAGGGAAATAGGAGAGAGGGGGGAATTTATATAATATATATTATTTTATTTAATTAATTTCAAAAAACAACTTTTATTTTCGAACTCGAAACGAAACCCACCGCCTGTCGTCCTTAGCTAATTATCCCCATTCCGAACACAATGGGATATGTATCGTAAGCTGATTCGACTGTTTCGATCAGTTTTCATCAAAATCAACATATAACTCTATATATTGAATTTGAACGCGCATTTCAATTTACTGGGGTCACATACTAACCCTAAAAATTCCCAAAAAATATTTTCTAGCTTCGTATTGACGATGCGGTCCTAACAAAACTAGTTTCGTCGAATTCTAAGATTGTTTGAAAAATGGCCATTTTCCAGTCGATTAAAATCAATTGAAACTGGTCAAACACGTTTTCCTTTGCCACACTCACATATTGATTCAAAAAATTACGAAATTTGGAATCTAGCAATAACTTAACATCACGGATCCAACAAAAGTGGTTACGTTGAAATCCGAGGTCATTTGCAAAATGGCTATTTTTAAGGGCCTGAATTCCATAGCGACTATTCAGAATTTTCAACTGGACATATCTTTTGATTCCCGCTATGAAATTTCAATTTTTCGGATTCATTGGAAAGATATTCTCAATTAGATTCTAATATTTTTGGTTTTGCTAAAATCTGGTTTGTTTTGCACCCGGTATGTTCAATTGAAATTTGAAATCGAATTATCGAACTACCGCGCCATTTTCAATTCCTTTTATAATTATAAATAATTATTTATATTCTAACGACGATCTATATAACTATATACGTTCTAACTTTATTTAAAATAAATTCCTTGTCGATATTGTTTAAAATAATCATTTTAAAAATTCAAAATTCACTAAAATTGCCAAAATAAAAATTTTAAATTGGCTCGGATTTCCGGGTTATTACAGAGTATCTCTCTGACGCAATATCATCATAACGACCCATAAGAGTTATAGATTCCGAATTTGATTTAGCACCCACTTCCACAGAATCAGACTCTATGCAGCTTGAGGACTCGGGCAATTATGATGATTGGATATTTGAGGACGATGAGGGGGTTGATTTAGATTCTGAGGCCACGTTGTCATGGATGGTTCTGTACTAGCACCACCTGAAGTAGACATTCAGCATCCCTCTATGCTAGAGATCATACCCAACTTTATCCCTAAGGTGATCCACGAGGAGCCTGCGTTGGCACTACTTGAGATACTACCCTAGAGATGGTCGAGCCTGTATTGGATATAACACTGGAGTTCGATGATGAGATCAAGCCAAAGATGGAGCTCGAGGCAGGGAAGATGGTTATGGTGAAGATGGTGAGATTGAATTGGAGGTAGACGCGGATGGTTATGACGCCGATGACAAGGAGGAATTTATGGATGATGACCCCGAAACTTTCACGTGGATCAGATTATGGTACCCGGATGAGATGGTTGGGATGAGCCTGATTTGGATGACTAGATAGACCAGGAGCCAAAGGAGATTATAGTCTCTGGGCCCTCTGTGCATGACTCCGACGACGATTAGGCAGTTGGATGTTAGTTAGTTTCGTTATGGGGATATTATATGTATATGCAGTTAACTCCGTTTTGGTGTAGTATAGGCACTTAGTACATATTTTGGATAAAGATACCATTTTGTATAGACCGCCTCAAGTATGTAGCATGTGCTCACGTTGGGTGGTATAGATGCACATATGGCTTATACCTTAAGTGGACTTTACACTGGGGAATAAGTTATGTCTGTGATATGTATGATATTTTGTTTATGATATGTTGATATATGATATGACACTTTTTGGTTATATATATATTGTCTCAACACTCTGTTCTTTGCTTCGTCTTCAATTTCAAGGACGAAATCATTTTAAGTAGGGGAGATTGCAACGACCTGATTTTCAATCAATTTAAAATATGGTTTTAAATACATTTGAAGGGATTTTAAAATGTTTAAATATAAAATCAAAACCTAAAGGTTATGAAAATGAATTCTAAATTTATTTTATGTTATAAAATAGTTAAAATAAGGTTATTGGATTTTTAAAATGATAATTAAAAAGAATATTTTGAAAATTGATAATTCGGTACTAATGTACTATTTTAAAAACAAAAAGTAAGACCATGTTTCAAATGGTTTGGATTTTGACGAAACCACTTCCATTAGATCCATAATGTTAAATTATTGTAAGGTTTCATATTGCATACCAATCAAAGTTAATACGTGGGCATGCAATATATAAAATTGGGTCGAAAAATCAGTTTAAAATTAAATAATAAATAGCACAGAGAAAGATCATTTTGCAAACAGTCTCCGAATTCGATGAGACCAGGTTCATTGTAACCATTTCTATGAAATATAGAAGCATTTCAAATTTTGTACCAATCGGAATTAGTATGTGGTCATGCAAGTAGAAACGAGTTAGCATAGTGCAATAAATAAGGTAATTAATCACTATGGATTAGTACTAATCCTAAGGCAACAAGAATTAGACAATTCATCACCTAGCACATGCCTTCCCTTCCACGTGTCAACCTTCCATGTGTTTCCCCTTCCTATATGTACATGAGCTTAAGGGAGAAAACCACTTCATTTTTATTTGCATCCTTCTCATTTTCATTTCTTCTCTCCATTACTCCATCTTACCCCGTCACAATATCTACCATCGGCCATCGCTCCTCCTCCACGTCTACTATGCCCGCCCCAGCCCCATCACTGCCAGTGAAAGCCACCCCCACCTCCCTTTTTGCCCTATAAACCCTAAGCTCTAACCTTTCTCTCCAAAAGACATCTTCATGCTCCTCTTTGATTTGTATACTCCATACACCAATCTGCTACCTTCACCAACCACCACCATCACCTCCCCTAGCTTTTAACTCCCCCCACGTCATCACCCCTGTCGACTTCAGTCACCGTGGGTCCCTCCCAAGCCATAAACCCTGAGATCCCAAAAACCCCACCTTTACTTCTTTTTACAACAAAAGATCCAACCTTTCTTCCTCTAACTCAAATTAGAACTTATGTGAACATATATATGTTGAATACATAGGAGTATTTGGTATATAAGTTGTTCATTTAGTTGCTTGCAAGGTTGTAGAGATATAAAAATCCTTCCTTTGTAGTTAGACGGAGTGGAGTAGCTATGGTGAGCATTTTATAGATAACATTTGAGTTACTATGTTATGTTGAAATTCCAAGTGAATATATTCTTATAGACTTAATATTGTATGTAGTTAAAGAGTGGATGTGAATTGTTGAAGTGGGTTAGTAATAGTAACTTAACTGATTTGGAAGTCGAAACCCTAAGCAAAAAGGTTGGTTAAAGTGGATGATAACTTGGTTGACATGTTGCATGTACATTGTGTGAAAATAAAATATTTGCAAGATAATCATTGGGTTGCCAAGTGATTGAGTAATTTATAATGAGGTTTGGATAACTACAGTATCCAAAATGACATATACGTAGTGAAAAAGGTATTTGAAATCGTTACTTGAATAATAAGTACATGGAACGGGGGTAAACAGTAACATTTATTTATATTGGTGTGACTTTTGTCAATATAAATACGAAATGGGTAGACAGTTTTATGTGTTGTATGTTGGTGGGTTTTGATATAGAATGACTAACGAACGATAGTTAATCAATTATTAACGACGGATAATAATTCGGTTGAGAAGTGGTTTGGAACAGTGTTTAAGTGTTGATGACCTTAACAGTTAGGCTGACAATGCCATGTTGTGATGATTAATGGTTGATAAATGTTAACAGAATATTAATGACATATTGCCCATAAAAGTTGAATTATATTGTAGCTGATTGAGTTTCATTCCGAATTGGGATTAAATTGAATATTTTATTAATAAAATACTAAGTGAAAAAAATTTTAAATTCTAAATTCGAAATGATTTAGAAAGATAGTTTAAACGAATACGAATAGTTTTGGTAAAAATTGGAAATTTATTTGAAGAAGTTTTCAAGCAATTAAGGCATGTTTTATATTTGAATTTAAAGTGAATAATAACTTTTAAAAGGGAATAGTAACTTTTAAAAGGAACTTTTAAAACTGAAGTTCGGTTTGGATATCTAGAAACTGTTTTAACTTGATTTTATTATCCGAATTATCTTATTTATTTTTATAATAGATGTAAGGGAAATTTTTATTTCAAAAGACGAAGTTTGAAAACTAATATTATTTTAAAATTTTAAATAATATTATAATACTTAAATATTGGAATATTTGAATTAAAAGTTATATATTATAAATATCTAAAGGTTATAATATAATTAATAAACTATTTTGAAAGTAATTCGATTCAATTTTAAATATAATCGAAGTTCGGTTTGAATATAACTAGTCGCGCAGCGATAGTTCACGAATTTCGACCATTGACTTCAAATAGTACCGGGAGATCCGAACGCCGGATTTTCTCAAACCAGAAAACTTTTGGTTCGAAATGAAGAGATATTTCAAATGTTTGGTAAAGATTTTAAATCCAACGGTCAGATTTTGAAATAAATTCAAATTAAATTTGAATGAAAACAACGTCAATGCCGTTAGTGACCCGAAATTGGATTTTAGAGAAATGAGCTATTTTTAAATTATTAAAAGTAAAAATAAGTTGTGATAAGTCATAATAAATGATTTGAAAGAGATTTGGTTTGAATATACCAAGTTTGGAAAGTTAAAACGCTATTTTCTGAAAATAAGTCGTTTCAACAACACTATTTGCGACGGTTTCTGGAACGATTTAAACTTAAAAGGTTTTGAGATAACCAATGATATCCAAATGATTTGTAAATACATCCAAATGGTTAAAATGAAGTTTAAATGTATATTTGGAATTTGAAAAGTTTAAACCAAAGCTAAGTTTCCAATTTATAAATTAAATTGGAACTGAATGGAAATTGATTTGGAGATAATCGAGATGGGTCTCCTTAGATGAGACCTTTACTTCTTAAGGAATTTAAAAGGATTTGTCATTATTCTGCTTATAGTATTAGTCCAATATAGGAATTTATATAGATTGTAAGCTGATATGATTTCTGTAAATTCATCTAGAATGAAATTATGATTTTGGGTTTATTTTGAATGTTGTCTTAAATAACATTGTTCTTTAACCCATTTAAAGTAGAATATGATTTCCTAAGTAAAGTTGAAATGAAATCTTTATCTAATTTGAATATAACAATTTTATGAAAAAGTTTCCTAGTAAACGATAATGGAACAAGTTTAAAAATAATTTAAAACAAGATAAGCGTGTTTTTGCATAAAGACAAGACTGAATTTTAAATAAGATTTGAGTAAAATAATATTCCCAAAATGGAACAAGACTCATGATACCTTATATATCTTTATTGATTTTAAAGATGCGATAGTTATTCGAAATGATCAGGTTTCGAACCATTGTGAATAACTACGTGACGTGATTAAAATGGCGATGACTGTGATTGAAGACCGAAGACCTTCACATCGGAAGGATTGCTCGTCGATTCCTCGGGTGGCCACCAAATTTTGGGGTTATATTGTGACGGCAATCTTACCATAATTGAAGCAATTCGGATTGCAACGGCTTTCATGCCTAGGCAGAGTCGTGGAATAAAGCGCCTTCAGTTTCGTTCATCACTCAGAACGAACTTGTAAATGGCTATGCGGGTGATGTTGTAATTTACAACATGACCAATTGGTTTCTATTGATGTTATATCAGTTGGTGGCAGAGAATTTTTTCTCCTATCTTAACTCCCTCCTTTGGGACATATGAGCTCAGAGGGTTATATATTAATAGACACCAATTATATGTTGTGAATTGATAATGCGGCATGCTAAGTGCTGAGCCTATCAAAGTTTTTTTGTTGAAAAGTAGAGCTTTGTGGACGATGATAAAAAAATGGATGATATAGCTTAGCTTTGGGTTGAAATGCAACTTTAGAGCCTCACAACCTGTTAATGGCCGAAAATAGGATGATGGATCACAAAGATAAGGATATACGTTTCTTTCTAGTTAAAAACTGATGTTAAGGCGTGGAGCTCTGGCATGTTTACTTATCTGGACGACAGATCAAGGCACCTCTGATATGGTCGATCTTGACCGAGGGACGTTATGTTCAAGTAAGATTCTTACCATCTTGTTAATGTTGGTCGGCTCTGCCGCTCCAAAAGGACTCTTTTGTTGACTCCTGTGACATCCTGCTAGAGCTGTGCCAGAATGAGATTAAGGAAGATTCTTTGCATTGGTCATTGTTAGAATCCAACTTCCACTACGAGCTTTGCATTCTCAAATGTAACCTAATATCCAACATAATGGGATTGGGCATTATGCGAGCTAAGATTTATACATTTACTTTCAAAAGTGATTTCCACACTTAGACATTAATAATTATATCAAAAATATTTTTTTTCGAATATCAAGCATGTTTGGTTATTATAAGCTAAAACTTTATCCTTCGTTATGTGTTGCATTGTGTGTTGGGAGTTAAGTCTTATAATAGCTTCATTTTACAAAAGCATGAATTTTGAAACTTTATCGATTGTATGATATGAGTTGTGATTTTTAATTTAGTTCTCAAGTTGGTTAATCCAAGCCTGACCCAAGTGTTTGTCGCTCGGGTCAGATCCGATTGTGTTTCAGGTTTAAGCAGGTGGATGTGGAATTTCCAGTTGATTCAGAAAAGCTGGAGTTCTTCGTTAGACGGCATAGCGTATTCTACTATCTATACTTGGATGTTATGGATGGATGTAAGGATATTATTGATAACTATTCGTGGTATGTTTTAACTCTAATAATGTAAATGCTTTCTGATGTAAGAGTTTCCATTGTAAAGATATATATTGAATATTATATTTTATTATGTTGTGTTTGCTCTGATAAAACTACGATGGATCAAGTTCGAGATATTTGATTTTGCGGTAGATGAACACCGTGGATGTGTCAAGTATCGAATATCGATGGTCGGAAATTTGGTTTGTCGCAGGACTTTCCGATGACGCTTACTTTTTGGAGTGGGCTTGTGTGGTTTATAGTCGATCCAGAAGGCGGGTTGATTTGGGTCGTCACACACTCCTCATCACCTTTTGTCCTTGCTAACTCGAGTTTTAGTCAATGAAACGACGAACCATTTTTTCCTACGCATTTGACATAAATTGTCCCCGTCTAACACAAAAATATGAAGCTCGTCCACCCCTAGGTTTCTTGACCTATAGCCTGCCTCACCTCCAATGCACAAACACATTTTGCATTGCTTGACCGGGCTCGATGAAATTTTCAAGAAGGTGCTATTTGCAAAGAGAAATCGAAGGATGATTTCAATTTCATCTATCACTACCTATACTTCTGCCTAATCAAAGGCCTAGTGATGCTATGGATGAGGTTGATGCCATTAATCATAGTCGCTCTAAGTTCGGCCGTAGATCAAAGTGAAAATCTCCTCATTGTGAACTCTATGGAGCTGATTTCACGTTTTTTTGGAAATGCTAGCGCGGTTACCTAGTCCCTTAGCAAACTTTCTTGCAAAGAAAAAAAAATTAGCTCAAACAAACTCTAAGCTAATAAACTAAAAAGGGAAAAAAAAAAAAAAAAAAAAAAAAGACACAGAAATAAAAAATGCAAAACCCAAGCCGAGAGCAAATTGGTAGGAAAAACACTACCAACCTCATTCATAATATAAGCAACTTCATGCTTAATCTCATGCCAAAGAACTTCAACCCTCCTGTTATTTTAAAAACAAATCAAATTTCTTTCATCCCAAACTAGCTCAGGTATTTCTTTAAACTTATGAAAGTAAGCAGGGACTGCATGCTTCTCCATTTGTTGATTTGAGGATCAAGTCAAATTAAATTTCAGAATTTCTCCTCATATTGTTTCTACCAATCTTTTCCATCAACTTGCACCACAAGGGAAATAAAGAATCACAATTAAAAAACAAACGACTATAGCTCTCCAATTCATTATTGCAGCACTAGATATCACAGTTAAACTCATATTTACTTAAAATGCCTCTGGTAAGAAAAGCATTCTTCACAACGTTCTACATTATCAAATTGTCAACAGGAGGAGAAAGTCTATCCTAAGTTCTCTTAGCCCAAATTCAATCAGATATGATATCTATTCTGACCAATTCATTATACATAATTGCATTGGAATGTGGTCTTTCTCTCCATCTTATAGTTCTGCCTATTCAAGTTTGATACTCTCAGACAACAACACATCCCACCAACTTATAATAGCCTGGCTACTTAAGTAAGATAGAAAAACACTGCATGCACAAAAACTAACTAGTAGTATCATTCCTTTTTGATGGAAAATCGATGCACTTATTGATAAGTCATCACCTTTGATGGGGTTAACCCTTGATCACTCCAAGGATCACCCCCAAATTTGTCAGCACTCGCTGAAGTTGAAGTCTGTCTAATTTGGTATAAGAAGGTTGCTCTAAAGGCAATCAGCTTCCCCTATGTCCAACAATACTGTTGTTGAGCCTCCATACTCAATAAGTTTTTGCTTCCAATATAATGCTTCCATACCCGTTAACTCAAACATTGTCTCCCTTAGTCAATAAAGCCTTTAAATGAAAGATAAAGGTAGCAACATTTCATTGAATAATGTTCTTCACCCATAGGGCTATTTTTCTTTCTTGATGTTGGGGATTTTGAAGTTTGAGACTATTGGAGGAAGATGATCGTCATATGATAACCGTACTTCAGAATTTAAGAATATGTAGAATAGATTCTTTCAGACAATAATTCAACCCACGAAGTACAAACGGGTTATCGATATATCGACTTTCAAGATTCAATAAAGCCTAGGAACAACGAAATCAAATTCAAAGTTTATGAAACACCCCACCTCCGTTAAGGTCACTCACAAAGGGAATGCATTAACTTTGGTGAAGCATTATAGGTAAAAGATACATATAATTTACAAGACAGGCATACAAACAGCGGAAAAACTGAAATCATTTCATAAGCTGCGTGGTTCAGTCAAAACATTACAACCATTGTCTCAAAACCCAACTTCCAAATCATTACAGTAAAACCACTGTCTTGATTCAAAACTCCAAATACATAAAGAAGCATAAAACAGTAGTAAAGCAATAATAATCCCCAATAAAAGTGTAACCACAGCCATAGCCCAAGAAAAGAGAATCCAAGCAATACATCTACTCTGTTCAAGCAGGAAAAGTTCTGAACTAAGCTGAAGTATTCCCTCCCTGTGGACCTTGGTGGGGGAACGGAAGAAAAGAAGACGAAAGAAAACGGGTCAGACATAAAGACTGGTAAGCCCAGTGATTTTCAGCATGTAAACAAGAAAAAGGATCATGACATGAATAAACCGAATATAAGACAATACCATAGTAACAAGATAACATAAGACAAGATAAGGTAAGATAAACTAAATATGCTATCACACCCATTTCTATTTCTCTGCGCCTACTAACAATTGTTTCAACTAGCCTCATGTGTTCATAATAAAATGATCCCTTTATCGATCGGCTTCTACTCGCATGTATTTATTACTTGTGTCATTCAGCCCCGCTTGTTTGTAGATACCTGTGTTGGTCCCACCATGGGATGTATTAATCCCTATGATGGCGATCCGACACAATTCAAGATGCATAGTGTATAACTACTGATGCCCAGTGCCTGATTTTTCCACTTCGGAGTACGTGCACGCCCGTACTCCGTCGGAACCTACACTGACGCACCACCTGCCACTATTTTGACCGCTTATAATCATCCCAGTAATCGTGCCCCACCCTGTCTAGTTCAGGGTACCAAGATACATCTATGTGGGTTACTGCTGAAATGGGTTCCCATTGCTAGGGTTTCCTAATCAACATGTTATAACGGTTAAGTGTTCTCAATTTAACCTAACCCCACCCATTTGTTTAATTAACATGTTGCATTGGTTAAGTGTCGCTTATTCATATGTTACTTAACCTTACCATTCTTAGCATGTTTGTTCATTTGCATTAATTAATTTGTTAATGCACCAACCTCTCATATTAGAACTGTAGTTTGCGGTTGTTGGTTGTGTCGGGCAGTTACGGGCAGACTTCTACCGCAAACTCATTCTAACCTCGGGTTTTGGGCTTGATGCGCTAACCTCTCACATTAGACCTATTTTTGCGGTTGCTGGATGTGCCGGGTGGTTCCGGGCAGTCTTACACTGCAACTCAATCTAACTTCAAGTTAGGCATGTTTATCTTTTATGCAATTTACCATTCATGTCCAAGTCTAGATTTTTGTATGCTAATTATCCACAACTGTAGTCAATTCAAGTTATGTCCAATATACTTGTTATGTCCAAAATTACTCCAATAGGTTATACCCAATTCCCCGCGTTACAATCGGAAGTACAATAAGATTCAACAAGGTTTCCAAATTCCAAGTACTCATAAAATAAAACGAAACAGGGATAGAGAAAAACACAAGAATTTACATAAGGGAAATAGGCATGTAAAGGTGTACCAAACACAAGAATCATGGTTCCAATAGGCATGTTGTACATTAACAACGAATATGAGCAAGCTAAGGAAAATACATCATAGGTATATAGATTCGATAGGATTAAACATAAAGAAATAACTAATTTGATGTACAACATGATAGGTTCAATCACAACAGTCTCATAGGCATTGTTAATTTCCGATTTGACAAAAGAACAAGCATGAATCAGAATTGATTATCTTATAATTAGGCATAGTTCTAGATTCGATTCAATGCAGTCATGATTTCTATTATGTGTTCAAATTTGAATAATAACCGAACTTATAGCGATAGGATTAGAAAAAGAGAATTAGTTTACGTTGTAGCGATTCTAATCTTTTTTTGTTGATTGAAGCGGAAAACCTTTTCTTCAATTTGAAGCTCTCTAATTTGATTTCTAGTTTGGAGAAGAAGGAGGCTAGGCTAGTTTAAAGATGGACAACATGGAGGCACCGTAGAATAGGGTTATGAGGTTAGGGTTGAGTTTAGATATGTATTTATAGATGTGTTAGACAAAATATGGCCTTTAGATTAGCATAGGAGTCATTAGAGCCATCCAACCCAAAGAGACACGTCACCCAGCCAACCGCAGCGCGACACATAAGGCCTAATCCTTCAGAATTCGTCGCCCAGTTCTGGGAAGATAGGGGTCGACACCCCTATAGGGGGGTCGACACCTCTGTCGACACCCCTATAGTGGGGTCGACACCTATGTCGACACGCCCTAGGGGGGTCGACATCCTCAGGCGGAATTTTTCCCGCTCATCTTTTATTGGCTGATTTTCGAAATTTGAATTTGTTTTCTGATTTTTAATTATTATTTAATTTAATTCTTCTTTGAACTGAAATATTCTAAGCTTCATAACTTCTTCATACGGAGTCCGATTTACGCAAACTTGGACTCTATTCCAACCCAGAATTCCGAGACGAACGCAATGGCGCTACCCATTTTACTTAATTCCTGCTTTTAAAATTAAGTATTCTTTAATTCGTTATTTTAATATTCATGGAATATATGGGGTGTTACATTCTCCCCTCCTAAAAGGATTTCATCCCTGAAATCTCTAAGTTAAGAAGAATGTATCCTAACATCCAACATCCATCTACTCAACCATCAATCACGGGCATCCATAGTCCTAAAAAAAGATTTCTAATGCTTTCATGATCATATGCATAGTGTGTGTATATGTCCTTATCTAATGCAAAATCAGGAAGTCTACTGATTAAGTTGACCTCCTTAATGCGAATTATGTCAGTGCCACGAGTCAATCATGTATGCAATTATTCCTAATCGTACTTTATAACTTCTACATGAGTGCACAATCATTTGTACAAAGGCAACATCCATATGATAACACATCAAGTTTCAATCCATATACAAGTACATATATGCATATGCAATAGGAAAGTGACTGAGCCGACCTAGTACCTAATGTGTGTGTATATGCATCCACGAGAAACCATTAGCAACCACTTGCAACCATCAATCATAACATGTTTCAAATACATGTTTACATTTTAAGGATCAAGAATAGGACCGAGGAGATATACTTAAAAGATAGATACAAGCATGCATAAACTTATGGAAAAGAGATCAAGGATGCACCCTCAAAAAGAAAAGGGTAGGTTGCGCGTATCTTGTCTTCAGTCTCCCAAGTCGCGTTTACTTCAACGGCACTCCATTGTACTTTAACTAGCTTGACCTCACGATTGCGTAGCTTCTTAACTTCTGTTCGCAAGATACGAGTTGGAACTCTTCACACCGTCGCTTCTCGTTCCACTTCTACTTCTTCTAGTATGCTCGGCTCCACCACTTCCGCAGACTCATGTAAGCACTTTCATCAATGAGAAACATGAAAAACATTATGAACTCCAGCCAATCTTTCGGGCAACTCTACTCTTTAAGCCATCGTTCCAATCCTCTCAATGATAGGAAATGGACCTACAAATCTTGGTGTCAATTTTCCTACGGATCCAAAGCGAAAGACATTCTTTAAAGGAGATACTTTAAGGAGTGTCTCTAACCTCAAACTCAAGGTCGGTCCTTCTTTTATCCACGTAGGACTTCTTTCTATCTTGTGCGGTCTTCATTTGTCTTCGTATTAAATCCACCTTCTCTGAAGTCTCTCTGATCATGTCGGGCCCAAGTACGAGCTTGTCTGTAGATTCCCACCAATAAGTTGGTGATTGACATGGTCTTCCACATAAAGCCTCAAAGGGTGCCATGCCTATGGTGGCTTGGTAGCTATTATTGTAGGCGAACTCCACCAAAGGAAGATGATCTTCCCACATTCCTCCAAAATCAAGAATGCACAATCTCAAAAGATCTTCTAATACTCTGTTCACCCTTTCGGTCTAACCATCGGTTTGAGGGTGATAGGCAGTGCTTAAGCAAAATTGTGTGCCTACAGCCTCTTGCAAACTCTACCAAAACTCACTCGTAAAGATAGGATCTCGATCACTTACTATGCTAGAGGGTATCCCATGCAGTCGAACTACTTCTTTAAGATAAATGGATGCTAATGATGAGGCAGTCCTCCTACTCTTAATAGGTATAAAGTGAGCGCTTTTAGTGAGCCTGTCAACTATTACCCAAATACTGGTATTGCCCCTTCTTGACCTAGGCAAAGCATCTATAAAGTCCATCGAAATGCTATCCCATTTCCACTGTGGGACCTCTAGAGGATGAAGCAGACCACCAGGCTTCTTTTGCTCCGCCTTGACTTGTTGGCATATTAAGCACTTAGAGATGAATTCAGCTACATCCTTCTTCATGCCATTCCAAAAGAAAAACCTTTTTATGTCTTTATACATCTTGTCTCCACCTGGGTGTATAGTCAATTTAGAATAGTGTGCTTCTTTAAGAACTGTCTTCACCAAATCCCTTGCTTGTGGGACACATAGTCTTCCATCCCGTCTCAACCAACCCTTGTCATCTATGGAGTATCTATTGAGGTGACTAGAAGTCTCACCTATAATTAACTTATCCATCACATTAACTTTCTGAGGGTTTTCACGTTGCGTAGCACCTATTGAGTCCAAAAGCATAGGCCGCACCTCTAGCGATGCTAACAAACCAGGTACAAACTCAAAGGAGGGTCTAAAGTCAAAGGTTGCTATGTACTCCAAGTTTTTCCATTCTACAAATCGAGGACTTAAGGTCAGCCTTTTCCTACTTAAGGCGTCTACTACCCATTACCCTTGCCAGGGGTATAAGCAATCTCAAAAACATATGAGGCAAGAAATTCCATCCACCTTTGCTGTCTTAAGTTAAGATCTTTTTGTGAGAAAAGTTATTTTAATGATTTATGGTCAGTAAACAATTCAAACGTTTCTCCTAGTAGGTAATCAAGCCATGATTTAATAGAGAAAAAAATGGAAGCTAGTTCCAAATCATGAGTTGGTTAGTTCTTTTCATGTACCTTCAATTGCATTTCTCCATAACAAACTACCTTACCTTCTTGCATCAAGACAACGCCTAACCCCGTGCCGCATACATCTGTGTATACTGTAAACATCTTAATTCCATCAGGCAATGTCAGAACTGGAGCTTTTGTTAGAGCCCTATTCAATCGTTGGAAAGAAACATCACAATCCAAATCCCAAGCAAAAGTTAGGTTCTTCTTTGTCAATCTAGTAAGTGGGGTTGAGATCTTCGCAAAGTCTTTAATGAACTTTCTGTAATAGCCCGCTAGTCTGAAAAAACTTCGTACTTCGTTTGCATTCCTTAGAATCTTCCATTCTTGCACTGCCACTACTTTTGCGGGATCCACAGCTATCCCTTCTTTGGACACCACATGTCCAAGAAACCTTACTTCTTCTCTCCAAAAATGGCATTTGGAGAATTTTGCTTTAAGCCGACGTGCTCGAAGAGTATCCATAACTTCCCTTAAATGCAAAGCAAATTCTTCCTCACTTTTTGAGAAAATCAAAATGTCGTCCACGAAGACTACTACAGATTTATTAAGGAACTCCCTAAACACCCTACTCATCAAGTCTACTGTTGGCTCGCTTTTTGACCAAGCCACCCAGGATCATTCGTAAGAGGAAAGCATGAAACCACGTTCTCCAAGAATACGAAGGAACGGATTGCACTCTATCGACTCGCCCACGGAGGATCGCGTCTCGACGGATCGCCCACAGAGGATCGCGTCTCGACGGATTGCCCCCATCTCATCAGCGAACGACGCATCCAGGCGATCCGATCCAAACTGATATTGTTGCCCAGAGCGAACCGATCCGATTCCCTAATGCATGGCGAACCCTCTGACCCGTTCAAGCGCGAGCTAGTCTTCAGCGATCTGAATCGCACGGATCTGGCGACACGTGTCCCTAACCGTCACTTGGACCGATTCTCCCCATCTGCATGATCCGATTATCAAGCAGATTGCGACACCTGTCCACAACGGCTAATTTGACCATTTCCTCAACGGTGGCGATGCGATCCGATGTTCTCGGGATTCGTGCCACGTGTTACCACGACCCGCCTGACAAAATCAGCTATAAATAGCCCGGAGCTTGGCATTTTTTGGGATCCTTTGGCAATATTGTGTACTAAATCCGCCATTGTTGTCAAACTACTGAAATATTGAGAGAAATTCTTGATTGCATTAGCTTTCAAAGTATAATCAATAATATATAAAGTGGACGTAGGCTCGTTAACGCCGAACCACTATAAATTCTGTGTGTTATTTTCCTTTTTCTCATTCTTCAGTTGAAATTCTATAAGCTTCAGAACAATTTGGGTGTTAGGTCCAAATTTTGATCTAACATTTTGGTGCTTTCACTGAGAAAACGATCCTAAAGTTTCACTATTGACTTCTTTGAAGATTCCAGCGATTCGGATATCATGGCTGGAAAAAGATCTAAAGCTTCGCAGACCAACGAAACGATTGAAGAGAGTGTGCACGAGCTGGGCCATGAAGAAACTCTGGATTGCGGAGCGCAGGGGGCGAACCGATCCAATGAAGACACCACGCTCCGAGTCGATGAGAACGAGACGATCCGGGCCGCTGAAGGGGTTGTTACTCGATCCCAAGGTAACGCCTCGCAGCCTCTGCGTACCACGACCACGAGTCGACCTCAGGGGGGCGCAGCGAGTCGCCATCCACGAACCGCAGCTATCCGAACTGATGATCAGACTACAACTCGACCTGGAAAGGAACCTATGACCCGCTCCTATCGTCCTGGCCCCTCTGCTCGACCCGGCTCGAGCTCTTTGCGCATAAGAGAGAGTGATGACGATCAATATGATCCTGCTGCTCCCGTTACTGAGGGGGATCTCTCTTGCTTTTCTGAAATGTGGGAGAGGTTGTTTGATGAATTGGCTGCCCAAAGGCAGGAAAGCTCCGTCCTGCGACAAAATCTGACTGCTATGGATAGAAGACTTGATGAGCTAGCAAGGCAAAGAACATCGCCGGTTCGTCCACTCACCCCAGTATATTCTTCTTCGTCTGAAGAATCGCCGAGACCTCCGCGACGACCGTACGAGAGAGCCGAAAACATAGAACAGCTTCGGTTCGGAACCCTGCCATCACAGGAAGAAGTAGCGCTGGGGGCGGGGCCCTCAAACCGTAATGTGAATGATCAAGCTACAGCTCCCAGGGCTCGAGATATGGACAGTCCTGTGCATAACAGACTACCTCAGCCTCGTCGCCGCGCACATACTCATGATAATAGGGGGCAACGAAGCCCTATCCGAGCCCCGGTTTTTACGACCGCTCCCCGAAGAGAGATCAGAGAACCCCGCCGGGCCAGAGGCACTGACCCTGAACCTCCTTTGACCAGTGCAAATGTCGCAGCCATGGTCCACCAGATTCTGGCAGATAGCCGTGGACAACGAAATGAAGATTGGGGGATCGACCGCAGTCACACCCCTTTCACTGATGATATTTTGGATGCGACTTTTCCAAGGCGTTTCAACATGCCACAAATGAACCGATACGCGGGAAGATCTGATCCTGTCCAGCATCTGATGAGATACTCTTGGTCAATGACCGCTGCCGCAGCCTCTGACGCTGTTAAGTGCAAAGCGTTTCCCATATTCCTGGAGGACGTGGCTTTGTTATGGTTTACTCGCTTGCCGGCGAGATCGATTTCTAGCTTCAGGGAGCTGAGTGAGAAGTTCGTAGAACAATTCCGTATCTACGCACAGAAGACAAAAAGTGTGATCGATTTGTTCCTTGTCAAGCAGCGACCAGGCGAGAGTTTAAAGGTGTACCTGAATCGTTTCAATTTGGCCGCTACTGAGGTTAAAGATCCCCATGAACCGACCGTTGTCGCAACACTGATTGACGGAGTAGATAAGGACACTGAATTCGGGAGGTACCTGGCAGGCAAACCGCCCCACACTAGAGAGTTATTCTACGAGAAAGCCAACGTACATTTACGTCGGGAAGAGGTATATGCTAACCGAAAGGCTAAAACAACTGATAAGGAGGAAATTCAGAGCAATGTCGCCATCAAACAGACGGGAGACATCTCGGGGAAAGTTGAAGTTAACGTCGGAAATCGGAATCAGGGTGGTCGTCAGCCAGGTAACAACAATAACAATGGTAACGGAAACAACCGGAAGAGGAACCGAGGGAACGACTCCCAGAGAAGGACTCGTCCCAGGGCCTTTGAAAGTTATACACCAATAAGTGATACTCTGGAAAATATCTTCGTGGATGCGTACGAAGTCCTCCAAAATAAGAGGCCACCTCCCAGAGAGTCGACAGAGAAAGAGCGTGAAACAGGGAAGTTTTGTCTCTTTCATCAGATTCACGGCCATTCGACGAATGAATGTCGTCACCTAAGGGATGTAGTCGAAAGGCTGCTTCGAGAAGGAAAGTTAGATGAATACAGAGTAACGCCCAGGGACAGGGGGCAAGCAGTGCAGGCCCTGAATCAGAACAAGAATCAACTTACTGCTAGGCCGACTGCCCAGCAAAAAGGAAAGAATATTGTTATTAATACCGTGATCGGAGGACTTTATCTCGCCGGGCACAGTTCCAAAGCATTAGATCAATACGTCAATGCGGCCAAACAACACCTCGAGGTAGGGGAATGTAGCAACCCCGAGGACAGTACCCCGGTGAAGCAGCAGAAGATGATGACCGATGATGTTGTTTTCCGAGAACGAGAAAGCATCGGAGTCCATGCTCCAACTGAAGATCCACTTGTAATTACAGTACCCATTGGACCAGCCACTGTTCATAAGGTTCTAGTGGACAACGGGAGTTCCGTCAATATTCTTTTCAAAAAGACCTTTGACCAGATGAATCTCGAAATAAAAGACTTGAAGCCCTGCCAAGGATGGATCCGTGGATTCAACGGAGCATCCACCGCTCCAATGGGTTATGTAGAGTTACCAGTTACACTTGGGGAAGGAGAACGCCAGAGAGTGAGAATCCTTCCCTTTGTGGTTTTGGATGTTGAATCGCCCTGCAATGCCTTCTTGGGCCGACCGGCCCTCGCAAAGTTCAGAGCCTGTATAGCCCCCTGGTGCTTGTTATTGAAATTCCCCACAGAAGCTGGCATTGGTATCGTCAGAGGGGATCAAGTTGCTGCGCGAGCGTGTTATGTTGCCGAACTAAAGTTACTTCATAATGGAGGGGATATCGAAACTAAAGGCACCTCTCCCCCTTCGGGGGCGGAGACATTATAGCAACCAAAGAGGAAAGTCGTTGGAGAGTCGCCCAGAGAGATGCCTGAGGATATAGATCCCAGAGAGGATCAAGAACCCGGGGGCAGAATGGCGACTCCCAACGAGACAACTGTGGATGTACCGATCAATGACAGTGACCCGGAGAAGGTCCTTAAGATTGGATCCCAGTTAAGTCCGAATCTTGCTAAAGAATTGACGGATTTCTTAAAAAACAATTTGGATGTATTTGCTTGGACCCACGCGGACATGTGTGGGATATCCCCATCAATCATGAGCCATTCCTTGAGCATTGACCCTAAACATCCTCCAGTAAAGCAAAAAAGGCGAATGCTGGGCCCAGAGAGGTCCGCTGCCTTGAAAGAAGAAGTTGGAAAGCTAAAGAGTAATGGATTTATCAGAGACTCGACCTACCTAGACTGGATTTCGAATCCAGTCCTGGTAAAGAAGGCCAACGGGAAGTGGCGAACGTGTATCGACTTCTCAGATTTGAATAAAGCCTGTCCAAAGGATAGTTTCCCGTTGCCCCGGATTGACCAGCTGGTAGACTCAACGGCAGGTCATGAGCTTCTCTCATTTATGGATGCTTATTCAGGATATAACCAGATTCCGATGCATGTTCCAGATCAAGAGCACACTAGTTTTATCACTGATCTGGGATTATATTGTTATGTGGTGATGCCCTTTGGCTTGAAGAATGCGGACGCTACATATCAACGCTTAGTCAACAGAATGTTTTATAACCAGATCGGGAAAACAATGGAAGTATACGTCGACGATATGTTGGTTAAGTCCAAGAAATCTTCTCAACACACTACTGACTTGGCAGAGATGTTCGGCATTCTTCGAAAGTACGGAATGAAACTCAATCCAACCAAATGTTCGTTCGGTGTTGCCTCTGGAAAATTCTTGGGATTCATCGTCAGTTCCCGTGGTATTGAGATTAATCCAGACCAGATCGCGGCAATCAGAGACATTCAGGAACCTAGGCAGATTAGGGATGTGCAAAGCCTTGCCGGAAAAGTGGCCGCACTAAGCAGATTTATCTCCAGGGCTACGGATAAGTGCATCCCATTCTTCGAATTAATAAAGCGAGGAAAACGCCACTTTAAATGGACACCTGACTGCGTAGAAGCGTTTTAGAATTTGCTCAGGCACTTGGAGAAACCTCCGATATTATCTAAGCCAATAGATCACGAGGACTTATTCGTGTATTTGGCAGTGTCATCCCATGCGATCAGCTCAGCATTGGTAAGGGAAGAGGATAAGGTCCAAAGACCTGTGTATTATGTGAGCAAAAAATTAACAGCAGCAGAGCGTAATTATCCACGGATAGAGAAGTTGGCGTATAGTTTGCTGATCGCCTCTAGAAAGCTTCGGCATTATTTTCAGGCACATCCTATCACCATATACACCGATCATCCACTCAAGCAAGTTCTACAGAGACCAGAGGCATCTGGAAGGTTACTCAAATGGAATATTGAGCTAAGTCAATTTGATTTGAACTTTCAGCCCAGACGGTCAATTCTGGGGCAAGTGATAGCCGACTTCATAGCAGAATTCACTGTCCCTGAGAAAGATATAGCAAACGAAGAGGTTGATCCTTCAAAATTACTTTTCGATCCCTCTGCTTGGAGATTGTATACTGATGGCGCTAGGAATGACGAAAGATCCGGCGCTAGAATAGTGCTTGAAACCCCCGAGAAACGATTGATAACCTATGCAATCCGAATGGAGTTTCATGCCACTAACAACGATTCTGAATATGAAGCTCTGATAGCTGGATTAAAGATTGCAAAGGAACTAGAAGTCACAAAGCTGAACATCTTCTGCGATTCCAAATTAGTTGTGAACCAAGTCACTGGAAAATTCCAAGCTAAAAGTGCAAGATTGATTTATACTTAAAGAAAGTGAAAGAACTGCTGAATGATTTTGATCACTACAGCATATCTCATATTCCGCTGTCAGAGAATCAACAGGCAGACAAGTTGGCAAAGATGGCTAGTTCTAACGATCCTGAAGTGACTGGGCTAGCCCCCGTTGAAGTACTTCGGTCCCCTAGCATAGATCAGATGGAAATCGACCTAGTACTAGAGACGGAACCAGAAAGGGAGTCCTGGATGACCCCTCTAAAGAATTTCCTGATGGATGGAACGCTTCCGACCAAGAAAAGCGAGAGGCGTAAAGTAATTCGCAAAGCCGCCCGATACGTTTTGCAAGGCGGAGTTCTTTACAGACAAGGGTTTTCAATGCCCCTCCTTCGGTGTGTAGCCCACGATGACATCAAACGTGTGCTGCAAGAGGTCCACGAAGGCGAATGTGGCGACCACACTGGAGGGAAAACTTTGGCAAAAAAGGTGTTGCGGCATGGTTATTTCTGGCCTACCATAAACAAGGATGCAGCAAGATATGCACGACGGTGTGATGCGTGCCAGAGATTTTCAAAGATACCTAGAGCGCCTCCTAACAAGTTAAAAACGATGATGAGTCCATGGCCTTTCGCTATGTGGGGGATTGATATCATTGGAAGTCTCCCCATAGCAAGGGGCGGAGCAAAGTTCGCTATTGTGGCCGTAGATTATTTCACTAAGTGGGTCGAGGCTGAACCACTAACTACAATCACAACCAAACGAGTGATCAACTTTATCGTGAGAAACATCATCTGTCGATTTGGGATTCCAAAGATTGTAATAACAGACAACGGAACTCAGTTCGATAGTGTTGAATTCAGAAACTTCTGCCAAAAATACCACATCGAGAATCGATACACCTCTGTGGCGCACCCACGATCGAACGGACAAGTCGAAGCGGCAAATAAAGTAATTAAGTCCATTTTGAAAAGAAGAATGAAGCGGGCTAGAGCCATGTGGGCTGATGAATTGCCCTTAGCACTTTGGGCCTACAGGACAACATATAAATCGGCAACAGGACATACCCCGTTCTCCCTTGCTTTTGGAACGGAAGCAGTCATTCCGGTTGAGATAAAGGTACCTTCTCACCGGGTGACTTATTATGATCCAATGACCAATAATGAATTGCTCCTTGAGTCCCTGGATATGATCGAAGAAAAGAGGGATGAAGCAGACCTGCGTGCCTTGAGATGCAAACAACAGGTCGCCCGATATTACAACAAAAAGGTTCGAGCCCGAACATGGGAACCCGGAGACTTGGTTCTGAAACGTGTCTTTCCACCCCCAACTCATATGGGAGCGAAGTGGGAAGGACCGTACTCTATTCTGAGCAAGCTTGATAATGGAACCTTCAAGCTGGAAACCGTAGATGGAAAGGAAATCCCCAGAGTGTGGAATGCCCAACATTTACGGCCATATTTAACATGAAAGTTTCAAACTTATTCTTTTGCTTTGATAAAAAACCATGTACAAGGCATGACTTGCCTAAGAATAGTCTGATTCCTTAAAGCAAAAGATTATAAAGTGGACGTAGGTCATGATTCGACCGAACCACTATAAAATATTGTGTGTCATTTACCTTTATTGCATCTTTATTTATCTGCCTATCTATTTTTATGGAAATCAAAAGAATAATGCAGGTACCCGAAGTCTGTTGCCAACCGTTCCTCCCGTAGACTGTTTAGGAGAACTCAAAGCCTTGGCAAGGGCTCCAACTGCTTGTCCAACTGGTTTCAATCCTCGGAGCTTGGATTAAAATGTAAACCTAAGAACGAGTTTGATGAGCGTGCATGATTGCAGACCGCTTGATCCGAACTCTAACTCTCCAGAGAGAGAGAGAGTATAAAAGCGTCTCCGATTGAGCGCTGAGAAAGAGCTCCTTCCCCGCAGAAGGATCGGGGAGCGAATGAATCGCTGAGCTCGAACTCTAACTCTCCAGAGAGAGAGAGAGAGAGTATAAAAGCGTCTCCGATTGAGCGCTGAGAAAGAGCTCCTTTCCCGCTGAAGGATCGGGGAGCGAATGAATCGCTGAGCTCGAACTCTAACTCTCCAGAGAGAGAGAGAGAGTATAAAAGCGTCTCCGATTGAGCGCTGAGAAAAAACTTTTTCCCTGCTAAAGGATCGGGGACCGACTGAACTACTGAATTCAAACTCTAACCTTGGCAACCGTCAGGAGAGTATAAAGAAGTCTGTAATTAAGCACTGAGAAAGGTGTCAGAAATTCGGTGCCACAAGAACAATTATCCTATGAAATCTTCTAAGTCCCCCATATTCAGAAATAGGGGGCAACCTGCCAACAAGGCTAACCAATTTTAAGTAAACCCCCGTCGGGCGCTATGATAACAACCGATTGGGGGCACATATACTCATATACATATACTGAGCTTTAAAACAGCAACGCAGCATGAAAATTTTTCCTTGGCTATCTGTTGTTTGACTGATTTTAAATTATTATTAGATGGCCTATGACTAAGCATGGAAAGTTTATTTGAATACAGGTACATAAGGATGCAAAAAGAGATAAACTTTTATTTATGTACTGCGAACCAACAAAGTGAAAAATAACCTAGAAAAGGAAGTGAGGGCCAGTCTCACAATTACATTTCCTGACCAGTGGAAAGCCTAAGGACAAAATATCAACAAACAACAAATATCCTATTTACGCTTTGGCCTCTTCTCTTGCTTCTGCCTCTCCAGCTTCGCCTTCTCGGTATCAGACGGATCCCCTTTCTTCCTCTTCCTTTTGTCAATAAGAGGAACATCCGACTCCTCTGAAGATTCCTCTTCCACCTCTTTTCTCTTCCTCCTATCAGAAAGGGAAGCCGGGAAGTCATCGGGGTTTGCAAAGTGAAGCTGTCGACTGATGGATTTGGGCTGAATCTTCACAATCATCCCAGTTTTGGGATCGAATTCTGCAAGAGGGACTACATCCAAAGCCTCATCTCCCACCTTCTTCGAAGCCAACTCTTTCTCCTGTCTGGCTTTTCGGCTGGCCAAGGTTTCCTCGTCATCATCGTCGGCCTTTTTGGCGCCGATAATGTCTTCTTCGTCATCTACATGGCGACCATCCATATCTTTCAAGGCTTCGATGGCCTCAGCATCTTTGGGTACATCAGTGCTAGGTGCCGGGATGCTTTTTTCTACTGTTGTGACCTCGGCCTGCTTTGGTACATCAATACCAGCACCTGGCAAGACAGCCTCCTTCTCCACTTCCTTTTCTTTTTCAACACCCCTGTCCATGGGCTCGCCACCTGTATCAGGAGGAACACACATTACTAATTCAATTGGTTGTTCTACCAGACGACGATAATTCACAATTGCTTTGACAAATTGTGGGGAAAAGAGAGAGATACCTTCAGCAGATGCTCCCTCTTGAGTAGTTGCAGAGGCTCCGATGACCAAGGGAGTTCGACCCAAAGGGATTAATGGATCATCGGGATGGTATTCCTCAACCCCGGAGGTCTTGGGCTCCACAGCCGAACTCGAGCCCTCATCAGCTTTGCCTTTACCCTTAGCCAGGGCTCTCTCCTTTTCCATCTCCGCCAGAATCAGGCGACGACCCTCTACCAGGTCCTCGGGCTCATTGTCTCTTAGGATGCTCTTCATCAATTCATCCTCATCGATTTCTTCGACCCCCAATCTATGTTTTTCGCCCTCCACAATGGCATCCCATAAATTGGCCAAAGTAACATGGTAATCTGGGATCCACGAGATGTTGCGAGTCTTGAGAACCTGACCAAGGAAATCGAAAATCATCTCTTCAAACCCCTCGATCTCTTTCACTCTTTCGAGGAGCTTGTTGTTAGAAGCAGTGGCCAATTCAATGGCACTTTCAACGTTCTTCTCGGCGAGGGCTGCCCTTCTCTCCGCATCCGAGACCTGGTCATTCAAAATCACCTTTTTTGCTTTAGCCAGAGCCAAACTTTCTTTTAAACTCGCTTTTTCTGCCTCCCAAGCAGCCTTCTCAGCTTCAAAATGGCCTTGTGCTGTTTTCAACTCGATGTTGGCCATTTTGAGATCTTCGACCTCCTTCTTTAAGGCCATTTTCTCCTGGCTATTGGAGTCCAGTTCTGAATGAAAGCGCTGCTTGGCATTCTCTAATTCAGTCTTATAATTTTCAGCGTCCCTCCGTGCTAAAGCAAGCTGGGACTGAGCATCTTCCAGGTCCTTCTCCAATTTTGTCCTAGCCCTTTCGTTATTTTCAAGTTTCGCCTTAGATCTATGTGCTTCTATTTCGAGTGTTCGGATGACTTCCGAAAGGTTAACTGCGTGTTTTTTCATCATCCCATATTGCCTGGCTGCGTGCTGGATGTGCCTGATAACTTCATTATCCCAATTTTTAGGGACCGGTTCCAAGGTAGGAACAAACACCATCCTGTCAAAGAATATGCCTGGAAATTGTTCCCGCAGCTTTTCCAGCCTACCTTGGATCTCGGGACCATGGACGTAATCCCATGACCCGGGGGCAGCTAACTCTGGTTGGCTGGTGGGGACAATGTCACTTCTCTCCTTCTCAGTCTCTTTGGATGAATCTTTGTCCCTATCTTTAGATTCGTGATGCGTTTTGGACGACCGACTGTGGGAAGGTGCACTCTTTGGAGGAGTTAACTCTTTTGGAAGTTTCTTTCCCCCTGTCGGAATTGTCGGATGACTTGAAGGCCTGGTAGAGGTTGATTTTGGTGAAGATCGAGGTTGCAAGGAACTCGGCCTATGAGAAGGACCACGAGAGCGCTCAGTATCCGGACGAAGGCTGGGTGTGCCCTCGCGAAGAGAACGATACGAGTAAAATTTCATGTGGGACATCGTTCCTGCAAAAAAAAGAGAAGAGCATATTAAAACTTTGAATACCCACGATATAAGAGTGCAGGGTCAGATAGTGTGTGTGATGTGTGCATCCCATATAATTTCCCCAAACAGACCCGGGCCTGAAGACAGGCTCATCTGACCAGTTTCTCGACCTCTAGTTGGAGCGATCGCCTCTCCAGAAGCAGGGAAGAAAGGCCCCTCTCCGAAGTCCTTCTCCGTATATACATCATCGGGTAGAGAGATTTTATTCAGCTCGTCAAATAGCTGTTCTTCTGTCAAATCACCGAGAGCAACGGTTTCAATTGGAGCAGATGCAGGAATTTCCTTGGACATGTCACCGCGGACCTCATCCCCTCTGTATATGTTCATGTCCTCATCATCTTGGATGACTATTGGAGAAGGACTCTTACGGAATTTAGTTGTTTCTATTGCTTGCGAAGTTCCCTCTCCCTCCGTTGGGGGCACATACTTATAAGGTCTGCCACCAGTACCAAGTCCAAATCTTCTATCCAGAAGACGATGATTATGAAGATTGTCGTCCGTAATGCATTTTTTGATCCTTAGAAGGTCGGATCTGCTTTGTAAAAGAATGGACAACCGGTTGTTGTATAGTGGACCCTCTGTTTTCGGGAAGACATGATCTGTTTGAAACAAAGAAAAAGGGGGGGAGAATGTTAACGCCTAAACTTCTTGAACAAGATATTCGATTAGAAGCTTAAAAGTTTACTTGATTTGAGCCATCTTCGTGAGCATCCGGCCTGTTTCCTTATATAAAACCAATCAGATTTAGGGTCCCCTATATTGCTATACCCATCGTACAGAACCTTCCTATTCGCCACTGATTCAAAGAAAGAGAAATTTGGAGTTGCCGAAGAATGGTGCTTGAAAAGAAAGAAGAATGTCAAATCTCTGAATTTAAGTTCGGCATGTAGGATCTCCGCATATGCAACGAATAGGGTGTATAAAGATGTGTAGGCGTTCGGATGAAGTTGCATCGGAGCAATACCCAGTCTTCTTAAAGTTTCAATGGCAATTGGAGGGAACGGAGGAATAGCTCCTACCAAGCACATGGTTCGGCTAATCGCCATATATCCTTCTGGAGCTAGGTGGGGTCTATCTTCGCTTCCGGGTGTCAAGACGTCATCCCAAGGAATTCCGTGTCTCAAGCAGATTCTCTTAAGCTTTATATCGTCGAGCTTAGATGCTAAAGAATCAGAGAATTTATCTATCCCGAGAGCGCCAGGAATCTCGTTGGGAGCTCGCCCATCTATCTCAGAATCATAGCTAGATGAAGTACTTTCGGCCGGATCTGATTCTGTGGCCTCGTACTCAGATCCAGAGTCTTCACCTCCCGGATTGATTGGAGGAATTTCAGGGTTGTACTGTTCAGGAATCTCGGATTCGTTTTCTGTTGCGGATCTTGAAGAAGAGTGATCATTCGACATTGTTGCTAGGACGAGAAAATATGAACAATAAGATTAACACTACCCGTCCCCCGTGTGTGCAAGTGCCGGTGTGTGTGCTTGTGTGTGCACATTAAAAATAAAGCGTGAAAGCAATCAAGATCATCAAAAAATTAGTCGTCATATGCCGTCAAATTGTGTGGTCATTTAGTCCAGAAAGTCCAACGTCAAGGCTCTATCCTAACTGTTCAGAATTTTATGGTGACAAGGCGTTGATTAAAGTTTGAAATTTCTCTGCATCGTCAGCTATGAGTCGGATCGCAAGGCAGAGGGATCGCCCCTTTTTGGATCGCAAGGCAGAGGGATCGCCCCTTTTTGGATCGCGAGGCAGAGGGATCGCCCCCATCGGATCGCAGGCCAAAGGGATCGCTCCTTCACGAACCGTTGCAACCCCCACGATACGCGCCTTTGCTGCCACCACGATCTTTCGTCTCGCCTTCATCTTCTCCTCTCCTTGCCCACGATCCGAACCGGCCTTCCCTCTTCTTCCTCCTTCGTTTTCCTCCTCTCCCTTCCATCCTCGAACTCCGAGCTCTACGTTAGTCAGCCATGGCGTTTTGATGTTTTCTTCAGAAAAGCGCAAATTTCCATCGTTTCTCCCTCAAATCAGTCAAGAAAATTCATGAAAGAGCGGCGTTCACAAATAAGAATGCTTTTTGTGGAGTTACCTTTCTAAAAATTGAGGGAATGCTTGGATTTTCGAGAATTGGAAAATTTGGGTTCGTTCTTCGATGGTGCAGGCGAAACGATACGGCAGAAGGAAAGAAGAAGGAAAGTGAAGAGGGGAGGGTCGGCTTATATAGGCAAAGAGGGCGACCGTTTGTCTCCCCTTCTTTGTCCTATTCGATCCACGAAAGACCAATGGGCCACGAACCAAAAGCCCACCACGACTCGAGGGGGAGCCCGCTTCGTTCCGAGGTCCAAGTGCACACCCAAGAACGGAACGAACGTCTCGCTGACAGATCGCGACTCGGGCCCGCGATACGAATCGATAAATACAGAAATGAGGATTCTGAGAAAATCCCAGAAAGAGAAGAGTTTTGTGACCCGCGATTCGATGGGAAGATACGATTTTATAGCTTCGAAGCATGTTCCATCATTGATAAAACATACTTCGAGGGGGCAAAATGTTGGCTCGCTTTTTGACCAAGCCACCCAGGATCATTCGTAAGAGGAAAGCATGAAACCACGTTCTCCAAGAATATGAAGGAACGGATCGCACTCTATCGACTCGCCCACGGAGGATCGCGTCTCGACGGATCTCCCACAGAGGATCGCGTCTCGACGGATCGCCCCCATCTCATCAGCGAACGACGCATCCAGGCGATCCGATCCAAACTGATATTGTTGCCCAGAGCGAACCGATCCGATTCCCTGATGCATGGCGAACCCTCTGACCCGTTCAAGCGCGAGCTAGTCTTCAGCGATCCGAATCACCCGGATCTGGCGACACGTGTCCCTAACCGTCACTTGGACCGATTCTCCCCATCTGCACGATCCGATTATCAAGCAGATCGCGACACCTGTCCACAACGGCTAATTTGACCATTTCCTCAACGGTGGCGATGCGATCCGATGTTCTCGGGATTCGTGCCACGTGTTACCACGACCCGCCTGACAAAATCAGCTATAAATAGCCCGGAGCTTGGCATTTTTTGGGATCCTTTGGCAATATTGAGTACTAAATCCGCCATTGTTGTCAAACTATTGAAATATTGAGAGAAATTCTTGATTGCATTAGCTTTCAAAGTATAATCAATAATATATAAAGTGGACGTAGGCTCGTTAACGCCGAACCACTATAAATTCTGTGTGTTATTTTCCTTTTTCTCATTCTTCAGTTGAAATTCTATAAGCTTCAGAACAATTTAGGTGTTAGGTCCAAATTTTGATCTAACATCTACGAAATAGGCAGGTGCATTTGTCAAATCGAAAGGCATGACAAGCCATTCGAAGAAACCATCCGGAGTCCTGAATGCAGTCTTATCTGTGTTGTCTTCAGCCACTCTTAGCTGATGAAATCCGATAGCCAGATCTAGTTGGGAGAAAACTGATGCACCTATGAGCTGGTCGAACAAGTCATCTATTCTTGGAAGTGGGTGCCAATTTTTTTTGGTCAGCTTGTTTAGCTCCCTAAAATCCACGTATAGGCGAAGTGGACCATCCGCTTTGGTTGCGAACACTACTGGAGCACCCATTCAGAAATACTCCGCCTTATGAACCCCTTTTCGAGCAACTCTTTAACTTGCTTGTTGAGCTCCTTCCTTTCCCTTGGAGCCATGTGTCTAACGGGTAAAGCAACTGGTTTTGCATTATCAACTAGGTATATGCAGAAATCTATCTCTCGCTTCGGAGGTAAACCCTTCACTTCTTCAAAGACATCCGAGTACTCACGAACTACTCTAACAGATTGCAAATTTTCAACAGACGCATCTAGAGATTCTAGGTAGCTAAGAATAACAGAATTCATATGATTACAAGAGATTTCGAGAGTATTACCAAGGCGAGACAAAAGTCTAACCACTCTCTTTTCACAATCGAGGATGGCACCATTACTGGATAACCAATCCATGCCTATCAACCCAAAGCCCGTGAAACCCAAAACATAAGCATTGCATCTAAACCCAGCGCTTAGTATAGAAATTTACAAATCCAAACAAATCATTGATAAATAAGTCGAACCCCCAATTGGATTTGAAACAACCATGGGATCCTCTACTATATTGGTATCTAGGTGCAGAGATTCAACTAAAGCAGTAGATATAAAAGAGTGTGATGCGCCAGTATCAAAAAGAGTACAAACAGGATGATCAGAAAGATAAACTAAACTCTCAACAGAAATATTTCTACCTCTTGCTTGCGTAGGTGCTGTGAGAGCGTGAATCTGCCCTCCAGAAGTAGATCATGTCCTCTGCCCTTGCCCTTGCCCTTGCCTTCTTGGGAAATCCTTAGCCATATGTCCTGCCTCGCTACACTGAAAGCAACCACCCATCTTCCTCTCCTTCTTTCTGCAGTCCTTAATCAGATGTCTAGGTATGACGAAAAAATTACACTTCCTCTTGTCATGGGGTTTGTTATTCTTTCCACCCTTCTTATAATCCGTCTTCTTATTCTGCGATTCTTCCACTTTCTTGTTTAAAGGTTCTTCCATCTTCACCTCTTTCTTCTTGCCCTTGCTTTCCTCGTGTAACAGTGCCATGTCCACCAGTCTCTCATAATTCGCGCCCATAGGTATATGGAACATAACTAGGCCATGCAGTGGCTCATCTAACCATTTAGAGAAATGGAGAGCCTTTTTATGTGGAGTGTTCACCAACTCCAATCTGAATCTAGCCAACTGGTTGAACTTGTTGACGTATTCCTTAACCTATAGGCTTCCTTGTTTGAGTGCTAAGAACTTCTCCATCTATAGGCTTTGTTCAGCTTGCGAGAGGGACTTTATCCCAAACTTCATTCTGAAGTACTCCCAAGTCTCAACTGGTCTCTCAGCATTAGTAACTTCCCACCAGAAAGAGGCTTTGTCCTTAAGTAACCATGCCGCTAGTTGTATCTTCCGCCTATCATCCACTAACAAATAGATCTTCTATTTCCTTGAGTCAGTTTCTTGCTTCCACGAATGATTCAGTCCCATTAAAGTTCTTCCCTCCCATATCTCGAAAGTCCCTATATATCTTCGAGAAAGCATTCGGACGCGGAGGAGGAGGAGGAATGGCGTCTACAGCTGGGGGAAGAGGAGGAGAAACAATTGTGGCTGGGGGATGAGGAGCGTCCGCTTGTCCTTCGGCAGCGGCCGTAGCCTCTAAATGCCGACGGAACCAGGAGGATACTTGCACCCCCTCTGGAAGATTAAAATCCCCAGACATGCTAAAATGAAAAAAAAGATTCAAAACAAAGGATAGAAAGAAAGTGCATATGGCTTTGGGGAGTATGCTTTTAAAATAAAACAACACTTTTCTTGAAAATGCTTCTTTAAAACTTCTTTTCGAAAAATAGTTTTCAACACTTTTATCTGATCTGGTAACCATCAGCTCTGATACCAAGTGAAACACCCCACCTCCGTTAAGGTGACTCACAAAGGTAGTTCATTAACTTTGGTTAAGCATTATAGCTAAAAGATACAGATAATTTACAAGATAGACATACAAACAGCGGAAAAACTAAAATCATTTCATAAGCAGCGTGGTTCAGTCAAAACATTACAACCATTGTCTCAAAACCCAACTTCCAAATCATTACAATAAAACCTCTATCTTGATTCAAAACTCCAAATACATAAAGAAGCATAAAACAGTAGTAAAGCAGCAATAATCCCCAATAAAAGTGTTACCATAGCCATTGCCCAAGAAAAGAGAATCTAACCAATACATCTACTCTCTTCAAGCTGGAAAAGGTCTGAACTAAGCTGAAGTATTCTCTCCCTGTGGACCTGGGGGGAAACGGAAGAAAAGAAGACGAAAGAAAATGGGTCAGACATAAAGCCTGGTAAGCCCAGTGATTTTCAGCATGTAAACAAGAAAAAGGATCATGACATGAATAAACCGAATATAAGACAATACCATAGTAACAAGATAACATAAGACAAGATAAGGCAAGATAAACTGAATATGTTATCGCACCCATTTCTATTTCTCTGCATCTACTAACAATTGCTTCAACTAGCCTCATGTGTTCATAATAAAATGTTCTCTTTATCGATCGGCTTCTACTCGCATGTATTTATTACTTGTGTCGTTCAGCCCTGCTTGTTTATAAATACCGGTCTGGTCCTACCATGGGGTGTATCAATCCCTATGATGGCGACCCAACACAATTCAAGATGCACAGTGTATAACTACCGATGACCAGTGCCTGATTTTTCCACTCCGGAGTGCGTGCACGCCCATACTCCGTCGGAATCTACACTGATGCACCACCTGTCGCTATTTTGACCGCTTATAATCAGCCCAGCAATTGTGCCCCACCCTGCCTAGTTCAGGGTACCGTGAAACATTTATGTGGGTTACTACTGAAATGGGTCCCCATTGCTAGGGTTTCCTAATCAACATGTTATAATGGTTAAGTGTTCTCAATTTAACCTAACCCCACCCATTTGTTTAATTAACATGTTGCATTGGTTAAGTGTCGCTTATTCATATGTTAATTAACCTTACAATTCTTAGCATGCCTGTTCATTGGCATTAATTAATTTATTAATGCACCAACCTCTCACATTAGAACTATTGTTTGCGGTTGCTGGATGTGACGGGGGGCTCCGGGCAGACTTCTACCGCAAACTCATTCTAACCTCGGGTTTTGGGCTTGATGCGCTAACCTCTCACATTAGACCTGTTGTTGTGGTTGTTGAATGTGCCGGGTAGTTCCGGGCAGTCTTACACCGCAACTCAATCTAACCTCGGGTTAGGCATGTTTATCTTTTATCCAATTTACATATTTACCATTCATGTCCAAGTCTAGATTTTTGTATGCCAATTATTCACAATTGTAGTCAATTCAAGTTATGTACAATCTACTTCTTATGTCCAAAATTACTCCAATAGGTTATACCCAATTCCCCGCGTTACAATTGCACGTACAACAAGATTCAACAAGGTTTCCAAATTCCAAGTACTCATAAAATAAAACGGAACGGGGATAGAGAAGAAACATAAGAATTGACATAAGGGAAAATAGGCATGTAAAGGTGTACCAAACACAAGAATCATGGTTCCAATAGGCATGTTGTACATTAACAACGAATATGAGCAAACTAAGGAAAATACATCATAGGTATACAGATTCGATAGGATTGAACATAAAGAAATTAATAATTTGATGTACAACATGATAGGTTCAATCACAACAGCCTCATAGGCATAGGTAATTTCAGATTTGACAAAGGAACAAGCATGAATCAGAATTGATTATCTTACAATTAGGCATAGTTCTAGATTCGATTCATTACAGTCATGATTTCTATTATGTGTTCAAATATGAATAATAACTGAACTTACAGCGATAGGAATACAAAAAAATAATTAGTTGACATTGTAGCGATTCTAATATTTCTTTGTTGATTGAAGCGGAAAACCTTTTCTTCAATTTGAAGCTCTTTAATTTGATTTCTAGTTTGGAGAAGAAGGAGGCTAGGCAAGAAATAATGAATGGTCTTATCAACACACAAATGTATAACTCCCCAGGAATTTCAATTACACTTATATCCATCACTGTAGGAATTGGGTTCAAGCTTTCCCCAGCCCTCACCAAAGCATGAAAGCCAGGATTTTTCAGAAAATGGATTCCTATTTGAAAAGTGCATAACCGCATGGATAAGCTCACACTAACCCATCAATTTTGGATCCAATTCGATATTTTCCTTGGGAGGTATCGGGAAGGAATTGGAATGTAATAATATCGATTCATACAGAAGAAAAGGTTCTCTATTGATTCAAACCAAACGCTGTACCTATGGGATAGAGGAAGAGGAAGAAACCGAAGATTTCCGTTTAGAGATGGACAACATGGAGGCACCATAGAATAGGGTTATGAGGTTAGGGTTAAGTTTAGATATGTATTTATAGATGTGTTAGACAAACTATGGCCTTTAGATTAGCATAGGAGTCATCAGAGCCATCCAAACCAAAGAGACACATCACCCAGCCAACCACAGCGCGACACATATGCCCTAATCCTTCAGATTTCGTCACCCAGATCTGGGAAGATAGGGGTCGACACCCCTATAGGGGGGTCAACACCTATGTCGACACCCCCTAGGGGGGTCGACACCCTCGGGCGGGATTTTTCCCGCTCATCTTTTATTGGCGGATTTTCGAAATTTGAATTTGTTTTTTGATTTTTAATTATTATTTAATTTAATTCTGCTATGAACTGAAATCTTCTAAGCTTCATAACTTCCTCATACGGAGTCTGATTTACGCAAACTCGGACTTTATTCCAACCAAAATTCCGAGATGAACGCAATGGCGCTACCCATATTACTTAATTCCTGCTTTTAAAATTAAGTATTCTTTAATTCGTTATTTTAATATTCATAGAAAATACAGGGTGTTACAGTTTGTATGGCTTTGATACGATCAAGAACACTCTAAAAAATATAATATGATAATGCAAGAATCAAGAAGAAAGAAGAGGAGAAAGAATCAGATTTTGCAACGCCTTAAAGTGTTGCAAATTCGAGAATCTGCAATGTTTTCTTGTGTCGGCAATGGCGCTACAAAAGAGGGGTGGAAGAAGACCAGCAAAAGAGGGAGACCATACATCTCTTTGTTTGCGAATCGTTATTGGATCCGGACCCGAGACCCACACCAGGTTCGGTTCGATCGGACGGACGGCGGCGGCGTGCGCATGGTCCAGAGAAGCGTGGTCTCTCTCCTCACAACAAAGTAAACATTTGGGTGCCCCAAGGCCCTAACACCTTCATGGGAAAGCTACTTAAGTGTTGGCACACCCCCTTATCTTCTACAATGTGGGACTAATCCCCACACCTTCCTTCTTCTTTTCATTCTTCCTTTTCTTCACAAATAAAAATACCCAAAGCATTTGTTTGGAAAATTTACAACACTTGATGCACTCAAACTTCCTGAAAGGACATGGAATAAGCTTACTTGAGTGAATGCACCCCATCCCCAAAAAAAATAAAAAAAAAATAATGGCACTTGGATAGTATCAGCTTGGGTAAGGAACCTATTGGCCCAACAGTTCATAGTTGTAGTAATTCTCTCGAGTAAAGGAAGGCAACTAGCAAGATTAACTCCAAAGGTCACTAATGGAAGGACCAAATAGTACATATCATTGGATATTAACTTCAGACTAGATGAATGAGCTAGCACTTTAGCAGTAGCTGGAGAAACTCCAGTCAGAAAAATAGACGACTTGTACATATTGAGCTTCAAGCCGGTCATGTTGTAGTAGGGGTTCAAGGTAGAAAGGCTACAGCTGATAGGGGGCTTCAGGCTTTGTAAATAACATAATATCGTCAAACATTACAGAAGAGACACGAGGGTCTTTGCACTAACAGTGGTATTTAACTTGGTTTAGCACATAATTCTGCTTGGCTATTCTTGTAACAACTTCCGTAACTATGATAAATACGTAGGACAAAATGGGGCCTTTTTGACGAGCTCCCTCTTTACTCTTAAAAACCTAATTGATCTACATTTAAATTTCAAGGAAAAGGTAGCAGATAATATGCATATATACACCCAAGCTATAAAAGGTTTAGAGAATCTCATAAGTGTCATAAGTTCGATTATCCTAACAACTAATGTCTTGTGCACACTACCATACACCATTTGAATGTCTTGATTTAGCATTGCAGCAAGGGAGAATTGAGTTCTACTGAAAAGTAAAAATCGAAGCCGTCCAAAGATTACAGACCCAATTTCCATCTCCAGCATATATACAAAATGGGATTTAACAAACAAAACAAAAAATAAAATGTTGTAAACCAGGAAACTAAAATACAAACATAACTACTACAATTACTACTAATCACTCAAATATAACAACTACAAGTCACTCAACTATACACCCCCCTCAAGATTAACATGCGTAGACGAAGGGAAATCTTGAGAAGGAAAAACAGTTATCATACCAAGCTTTTACACCAAAGTATTGTGTTGATAAGCATCAAGTGGTTTGGTCATGATATCTGCCAACTGCAATGCAAAATTTAAATATTTGGTAGCCAAAAAACCTGACTGAATGTTTTCTCAAATATAGTGAACATCCATTTTATAATGCTTCGTGTGCATATGCTTAGTCTTTTCGTGAAAGCAAGGGTCTTAAGCAATATGCATGGCTGAAACATTATCACAATGAAGAACAATTGGGGTTGAAACCGAAGCTCCAAATTCTTGTAGCAACCCTTCAATCCAAACTATTTCACTAGTTGTGTAACTCATGCTTCGATATTCTACCTCAGTACTACTTTTAGAAATTATTTGTTGCTTCTTTGTTTTCCATGACGCCAAAGCATTTCCAAGAAAAATGTAGTATCCAAACAGTGATTTTTCAGTATCATTGCGTATTCCCCAATCAGCATCACAATAAGCATTTAGTACTAAATCAGATTTTGTAGGAAAACACAATCCCAAATTAATTGTTCCCTTTAAATATTATAATATATGTAACGCAACATAAAAATGAGGAATTCTAGGATTTTGGAGAAACTGAATTAATTGTTGAAAAGAGTATGAAATGTCTGGATTTGTCAAATTCAAGTATAAAAGCTTACCGATTAGTCTTCGATAAACTTCATGATCCACTAAAATATCACCTTCAAACTTACTATGTTTCAATCTTTTTTGCATAGGAAAACCTTCTGATTTGCCACTTTCTAGATTATAATCTCGTAGAAGAACAAGAATATATTTCCTCTGATTAAGAAAATACTAGAAGTTGATCTCGAGACTTCAACACCTAGAAAATACCTGATTTCAACTAAATTTTTTCTTGTAAAAGTATAATTAGGGTATGATTTCAAAATATCAATAATAGAAGAGTTGTTGCCAGTTATCAATAAATCATCAACATAATCCACAGCTACTATAAAGTCAGTTCTTTTGTAAATTTAAACATTGAGTAATCTTGCTTAGATTGAACAAAAATCCATTTAATCAAAAACTTACATAACTCTTGATTCCTGTGACACCCCACGTCCGTTAATGTCACTCATTAAAAGAATGCATCAAGTTTCGTGAAGCGTTATAGGTAAACAGAAACATTACAAGATAGATATCAAATAGCAGTGGAATAAAAACAAACTTTATTAATCATAAAGCATCGTGGTTCAAAAACATCATATGTCTGAATTACATAAAAACCAGTACATCATAAAAACTTTTGTCTTGTACTTAAACATCAGAGTACAAATAAAAGAAGCAAAATCCCCAAATAAAAACATAGCTATAGTAACAAGGATAGGAGCTTGAGCAATACATCTAAGCAGCTCCAGCAAAAGGTAGCAGAATCATGGTCAAGCTTGAGTATTCCCTCCCTGAGAACCTAGGAGGGGGGAACGGAAGAAAGAAGAGTAAACAAAAAGGGTTAAACATAAAGTTTGGCGAATCCAGTTACTTCTAGCAAGTAAATAAGTAAAATTATCATGATAGGCATATAAAGTGGATAAGAGAGATAATATCACAAAAGGCAGCTGTGACAAGGTAAACATGATAGAGTGTATACGCTTCACTAATGATTACTCTGATTCTCTACATCGATACTAGTATAACCAGACTGAGATGATCCCAACAACTATAAGATGGTAGACTTAGGCACACGTCTAGATGTACCCTAACTACTACCCAAACAGATCGGCTCCTACTCCGTAGATACCCTGTGTCGGCCCCACAGTTGGAGTTATCACTTCCTAAAGTGGAAACCCTTCGTTGATGTGCACAACCATATCAACTGGTGTCACGGTCGTCTTATCCCCTTCTGCCCGAACATGCACGCACATGTCCTGGTCGTTTTATGCCGCCCACACTATCCTCCATGTTTGGATCTCTTACAATCAGCCCAGTAAGCATGTCCCAACTCCGACCTAGGGAGGAGTACTCGTCTGATACTGATCTATGGGTTACTGACTGAAACGGGTCCCATACACAAGATGATACAAGCTCTCCTCCTTGTCTTGTATCCCTGCTAGGATTTCCACAGGTTATGTATATCCATTGGTGTCTTTAATTACATAACCCCATCATTTATACAGGTTATGCTTATCTAACGGTGTCTTTAATTCCATAACCCCAATAGGTTAAGTTTGTTGGCCTATATATAAATATTACCACCCTACCAAGATATACTTAACCGTCCCACTGTATCAACCAAGTTTACTTAACCCCTATTTAAGTTCATGTTCATACAATCCCTATGTATTCAACTAGGTTAAGTATTCCAATTCATTACCATATCCATTTATGGTTATAATGTGTTAGGCCCCTCACATTAAGCCTACCACTTGTGGATGCTGGATATGCCAGTCGGTTCCGGGCAGGCTTCTTCCACAAGTCGGGCTTAATCTCGCGTATTAGCACGTCTCGTATTTGTGCACCTAGATCCCTCACATTAGATTCACCACTTGTGGTCGCTGGATATGCCGGGCGGTTCTGGGCAGACTTCTACCACAATTATAATCTAACCTCATGTCTAGGCGCAATTACAGTTTCTAATTACTGTAATCCTAGGCATTTCATTATTAGCCAATTTTACCTATGTCGTTATAGGTTGTCATGCCCCTTTTACCTAAATATGTTCATAATGAATTATATGCCCTAAATTCATATTCATAAACACTATTCAAGTTATGCCAAATTCCCCATTTCAACGTTTTTCCCCTCGTTCCCCGTTTAATGCGTACGCATATTTCAGCGGCATGCCTAGGATTGAATGTAGCCTGGCTATATAAAACAAAAAGGGAAGGATGAAGGGAAGACGACAGAAATAATTGTACTAACAAAATTGACATAAACATATAGTGGAATATTAATAAGATGGGCATATATGAACAGATCTTGTGAACATGAGATAATATAATTGATTCTAACATAATAGGGATGTCATAATAGGCATGGTAAGATCTAAACAATAATTTCAATGTCCAACTAGTAACTGAACTAATTTAACCACAACATGATAGGTACAAGGTAATCTAAATAGTGAATTAGATCTATAATCAAAGGTAGATCTGACATGATAAAGGATAAGATCCAAGTCATAGTTATGCCAAAATATCATGGATTCACAAGTTATTACAGATCTGATATGATTCAAGCAGTTATAGGCATAGATCCAAATTATAGTCATGTTTTACTTTTTAATTATTTAAATCTAAAAGGAACTTAAACTCACAGTGTTAGGATCTAGAAAGATAGAAGAAGAATAGCAGAGGTTGAATCACAGATTTACACTTGAATAACTTGATTGCAAAAGAAGGAAACAGGTTTGATTCAGTCTGGGCACCGACAGCTTCTAGTCCTCCATTAATTTTCGGTGTAGAAAACAAGAGAAATGGAGCCATATTTATAGCCGCCATCCCCCAATCCCTAAATGCCATGTCTTCCCCGGGGGGTCGACCCATGGGTCGACAAACCACTTGAGGGGTCGACCTATGGGTTGACACCCCCCTTAAGGGTTTGACTCCCCTGGGCGGGAGAATTCCCGCTCACCCAATTTTCTGTGTTTTGAATGATTTTGAACTGAAATTTGATTTTCTAACCTAATTATATATATATATATATAATTCTCTTGCGCGTATACAAACTTCAAACCTTCCCAACTTCTTCTTACGGTGTCCATTTTATGCAAACCAAATGTCTATCTTGACCAGAATTTCGAGATGGATGCAATGGCGTAGTCCATTTCCCTTAATTCTGAATATTAAATTAATTATTCTTTAATTTGTCCTCTTTAGTGTTGTTAAAATTACGGGGTGTTACATTCTCCCTACTCAAAGGATTTCGTCCCCAAAATCTCCAAGTTAAGAAGAATGTATATCCTACCATCCACATCTATCTACTCATATACCAATCACAGGCATCCATTGTCCTTAAAAGATTTCTAATGCTTATATGAACATAAGCAAAGGTGTGTGTATATGTACCAATACTAATGCGAAGATCAGGCGGTCTACTGATTCAGTCGACCTCCTTAATGCAATGTATATTAGTGCCATGAATCCAACATGTATGCAATAATCCTATTATTACATGTATGTTCTATATGGGTGCATAATCATCCGTCCAAATGCAACATCCATATGATGATACATCCATTTCCATCCATTAAAAGAAAAAAAATGCACACACATCCATATGCAGTATGAGAGAGTAATTGAGCCGATCTAGTGCCTAATGTGTATGTGTATGTGTATGTATATGCATCCACGAGCAACCACTAACAAACACTAGCATCCACTTGCATCCATCAAACATAACATGTCTCAAACACATGTTTACATCCATGGGATTCCTACCTAAAGGTCGAAGATTCGATTGATAGGTCATACTTAAATGATAGAAACAAGCATAAATAAAAGCTTTGGAAAAGGAGTTAAGAACATACCCTTGAAAAGAAAGGGGTATGAAGCACGAATCTTGTCTTCGGTTTCCTAAGTTGCATCCTCTGGGTTATCTCCCCACTGAACTTTCATTAACTTGACTACTCTATTTCGTACTTTCTTAACTTCTGTTCCAAGAATACGGGTAGAAACTCATCTGACTGTCGCCTCCCGTTCCACTCTACTTCCTCCAGTATACTCGGCTCAACTACTTCTGTTGTATCATGCAAGCACTTCCACAAATGAGAAATGTGGAAAACATCATAAACTCCGGATAGTCTCTCTAGTAGCTTTACTTTATAGGCCATTTGGCCAACCCTTTCTGTTATGGGAAATGGCCCTACAAATCTTGGCGCTAATTTCCCTATAGATCCGAAGCGAACCACATTCCTCAAGGGTGACAACTTATTAAAAACCATGTCCCCTACTTCAAATTCAATGTCAATCCTTCTCTTGTCAGCGTAAGATTTCTTCCTATCTTGAGTGGTCTTCATTCGTCGTCTAATAAGATCAATCTTATCGGACGTTTCCCTAACCATATCAGGTCTAAGTAATAGTCTTTCTGTAGAGTCCCACCAACAAGTTGGTGACCTACAGGGTCGTCTGTACAATGCTTCAAAGGGTGCCATACCAATGCAAGCTTGATAACTGTTGTTGTATGCAAACTCTACTAAAGGAAGATGCTCTTCCCAAGTCCCTCTGAAGTCTAGGATACACAGCCTCAAAAGATTTTCTAGAACTTTGTTCACCCTCTCCGTCTGTTCATCAGTCTGAAGATGATAAGCGGTGCTTGAACATAACTGTGTACCTAATGCTTCTTGCAAGCTCCTCCAAAATTCACTGGTGAAAATGGGGTCACGATCGCTTACGATGGTGGAAGGTACTCCATGAAGATGGACTATCTCACGAACGTAAATTGCTGCCAACCATGCTGTCATCCTCTTGCTTTAAACTGGAATGAAATGAGCTCTCTTGGTAAGTCTATCCACCATAACCCAAATAATGGTGTTGCCTTTCTTTGATCTACGAAAACCATCTATGAAATCCATAGAGACGCTCTCTCACTTCCACTATAGAACCTCCAAAGGATGAAGTAAACCACCGAGCTTCTTTTGTTCAGCTTTGACTTACCGGCAAACCAAACATTGAGAAACAAACTCTGCCACATCTTTCTTCATCCCAGCCCAAAAGAAAACCCTCTTCATATCCCTATGCATTTTATCACCGCCTGGATGAATACTCATTTTAGAATGATGGGCTTCCTCTAGGACTACCTTTAACAAACTTCCAGTTTGAGGAACACAAAGCCTTCCATCTCGTCGCAACCACCTTTTATCGTCTATGGAATATCTATTGAGGTGACTAGATGTCTCCCCTTTACCGAGCCTATCCAAGATGTCTGAAATCTGTGGATCATCTTGCTGCAAAGCTCCTATCTAATCCATAAGGGTAGGTCGTATCTCTAGCGATGCAAAAAAACCAGGCAATAACTGTGTGGAGGGTCTAAAATCAAAAGTATATATGAACTCCATGCTTTTCCTTTCCACAAACAGAGGACTTAAGGCCATCCTCCGCCTACTTAGTGCGTCTGCTATCATATTACCCTTGCTAGGGGTATAAGCAATCTCAAAACCATAAGAAGCAAGGAACTCCATCCACCTTTATTGCCACAAATTAAGATCCTTCTACGAAAATAAATACTTGAGAGATTTATGATCGTTGTACAACTCAAACTTCTCTCCAGGCAAATAATGACGCCACATCTTAAGCGCGAATACCATGGCAACCAACTCTAAATCATGGGTAGGGTAGTTCCTCATAAACACTTAGCTGTCTACCCCCATAACACACTACCTTTCCTTCTTGCATTAGAACAACACCAAGCCCTGCACCACATGCATCGGTGTAAACTGTAAACACTTTATTCCCATCAGGCATGGTCAAGACTGAATTGTTGTCAGATCCCTCTTCAGTCGTTGGAAAGCAACATCACAATCTATATCCCATGAAAATGCCAAATTCTTCTTCGTTGGCCTGGTGAGTGGGGCTGATATCTTTGCGAATTCCTTAATGAACTTCCTATAATAACCTGCAAATCCAAGAAAGCTTCTCAACTCCGTTGCATTTTTTCGGAACTTGCCAATCTTGAACTATAACTATTTTTGCTGGATCTACTGCTATCCCATCTTTGGAAACTACATGCCCTAGGAATCTCACCTCCTTTCTGCAAAAATGACATTTGGAGAACTTTACCTTAAGCTGATGCGCACAGAGAGTTTTCAAAACTTCTCTCAAATGTTTGGCATGCTCTTCCTCGCTCTTTGAGAAGATCAAGATATCATCAATAAAGACCACTCAAATTTATTTAGAAACTCTCGAAACACCCTACTCATCAGATCAACAAAATAGGCGGGTGCTTTCGTCAACCCAAAAGGCATCACTAGCCATTCAAAGAAACCATCTGGAATCCTAAAAGCGGTCTTATCTATACTGTCCTCAGCCAACCTCAACTGATGAAATCCTATGGCCAGGTCTAACTGAGAGAATACTGAGGCACCAACAAGCTGGTCAAACAAGTCATCTATTCTTGGGAGTGGGTGTCTGTTCTTCTTATTGAGTTTATTCAACTCCCTATTGTCTACACACAAGCGACGCGAACCATCCGCCTTAGTCGCGAATACTACTGGAGCACCCCATTCAGATATGCTTCGCCTAATAAACCCTTTCTCAAGTAGCTCCCCTACTTGCTTGCTAAGCTCCCTCCTTTCTCTTGGAGCCATATGGCGACATGCAATGCAACTAGCTTTGCATTGTCTACCAAATATAACAAAATTCGATTTCACGCCTCGGAGGTAAGCCTCGTACCTCATCAAAAACATCAGAATAATCACAGACTACTGGAATAGATTGCAGATCATCGATAGATGCATCTAGAGACTCTATGAAATTCAGCATGACAGACACTTGTGGGTCATAAGAAATCTTGAGGGTCCTCCCATGGAAAGTCAAAAGTCTAACGACCCTCTTCTCACAATCTAGAATGGCACATACATGGTTAGCCAATCCATCCCTATAATCAAACCATAGCCTATAAAACCGAGCACATATGCATCGCACCCAAACTCAACGGCTAACACATATATTCTCAAACCCTGACAAATCATGGACAAATGAGCTGAACCACCAATGGGGTTTGAGACAACTACGGGATCCACTACCATACTAGTATTTAAATGCAAAGATTCAACTACAGAACTAGATATAAATGAATGTGAAGCGCCAGAATAAAAAAGAGTTCTAATAGGATGACTAGAAAGAGAAATCAAACCTTCCATGGAAATTTTCCTACCTCTATCCGAAGCACTGGTCGCGAGAGCATGCAGTTGTCATCCAGAAGCTCCAGCCCTTTGACCTTGTCCCTGTTTCTTCAAGCACTCCTTAGCAAAGTGTCTGACCTCTCCACAATTGAAGCAAGAATTCTTCCTTCTTTTGCAGTCCTTCACTAAGTGACCTTCTCGTCCATAACTGTGACACTTCCTCCTATCCTTACCCTTATTGTTCTTTCCGCCCTTCTTCTTCTGTTGTTGTTGTTGTTGTTGTTGTCCTTTCTTGGTCCATACCTTCTTGTTTTGCGTTGTTTCCTCAGCCTTAACTTCCTTCTTTTCTCCTTTGTCTTCCTCACGCATCAAGGCCATGTCAACAAGCCTTTCAAAAGTCGCTCCCATTGGGATATGGGACATAATTAACCCATGAAAGGGTTCATTCAGCCCTTTAGCAAACCACAAAGCTTTCTTATGCGGAGTATCCACCAGTTCCAATCCAAATCTTGCTAGCTGGTTGAATCTGTTCACATATTCTTTAACAGTCATGTTTCCTTGTTTGAGCACCAATAACTCTCCATTTGCATGCTTTTCTCAGCTTGAGAAAGAAACTTCATTTCAAACCTCATTCTAAAATCATCCCATGTCTCCATCGGACATCCAGCTTGGGTAAATTCCCACCAGAGTGAAGCTTCATCTTTCAGTAGCCAGACAACTAACTGAATCTTCCTTCGATCTTCTACTTCGAAAATTCCAAACAAGTCCTCTGTCTCCTTGAGCCAATCCTTGCCTCTACGAATGTTTCGGTTCCACGGAATGGCTTACTTCCCATGACACAAAAATCTTTGCAGATCTTGCGAAATTATCTGCTCTTGGAGGAGGAGGAGGAGGAACGACGGGTGCAGCTGGGGGAGGAACATCAGCTTGACCACCGGTAGGCACCGTGGCCTCTAGATATCGACGGAACCAGCCTGGTATCATAACGCCCTCTGGAATATTAGGTTCCCCAGATGCAAAAAAGAAAAGGAAAGAGATTCAGACAAAGGATCGAAAGATAGTACATATGGCTTTGGGGAATATGTTTTTCAAACCAAACTTTTCTTTTTGAAAATGCTTTCTTCTAAAACATTTTTTTTGAAAATAATTTTCAAAATCTTTTATCTAATCTGGTAATCTTCAGCTTTGATACCAAGTGTGACACCCCACGTCCGTTAATGTCACTCATTAAGAGAATGCATCAAGTTTCGTGAAGCGTTTGTTAGTGTTTTTGTTTTTCAGAACATATTTGGTGTCATTTATTGTTCTAACTGTCAACATACAATTGCTACGAGGAATAGGTCAGACAGTCAAATCTGCTTTTTCTACATTAGCAGTTGCTTATTACTCTACATAGATTCTATAATGGTGCATAACTTCAGTGAATGAATAATTACCAGTGAATGGATAATAGGTAAACAAAAACATGTAGTTTACCTCTCTAAGAACCTGGCGGACGAAATAAAGAAGAGGAAACAAAAAGGGTCAGAACAAAGTCTAGGGAGTCCAGTTACTTTTAGCAAGTAAATAAGTAAAAGTATCATGGCAAGCATATAAAGTGGATAGGAGAGATAATATCACAAAAGGCAGGTGTGACAAGGTAAATATGATAGAGTGTATACGCTTCCGTAATGATTACTCTGATTCTATGCATTGATACTAGTATAACCAGAATGAGATGATCCCAACAACTATAAGATTGTAGACTTAGGCACACGTCTAAATGTACCCTAAATACTACCCCAATCAATCGGCTCCCTACTCCGTATATACCCTGTGTCGGCCCTACAGTAGGATCTATCACTTCCTAAAGTGGCAACCCTTCGTTGATTTGCACAACCATATCTATTGGTGTCACGGTTGTCTTATCCCTTTCTGCCCAAACATGTACACACATGTCGTGGTCGGTGTACGTCAGCTCTTCCCTTGTCTTGTATCCCCACTAGGATTTCCACATGTTATGTATACTTATTGGTGTCTTTTTTTTACATAACCTCATCATTTCTACAGGTTATGCTTACCTAATGGTGTCTTTAATTACATAACCCCAATAGGTTAAGTTTGTGGGCCTATATATAAATATTACCCACCCCACCCAGACATACTTAACCTTCCCACTGTTTCAACCAAGTTTACTTAACCCCTATTCAAGTTCATGCTCATACGATCCCTATGGATTCAACTAGTTAAGTATTCCAATTCATTACCATGTCCATTTATAGTTATAATTTGTTAGACCCCTCACATTAAGCTTACCACTTGTGGATGATGGATATGCCGGTCAGTTCCGGGCAGGCTTCTTCCACAAGTCGGGCTTAACCTCGTGTCTTAGCACGTCTCATATTTGTGCACCTAGACCCTCACATTAGATTCACCACTTGTGGTCACTGGATATGTCGGGCGGTTTCGGGCAGACTTCCACCACAAGTGTAATCTAAACTCGTGTCTAGGCCCAATTATAGTTTTTAATTACTGTAATCCTAGGCATTTCATTATTAACCAATTTTACCTATGTCGTTATAGGTTGTCATGCCCTTTTCCCCCAAATATGTTCATAATGAATCATATGCCCTAAATTCATATTCATAAACATTATTCAAGTTATGCCAAATTACCCATTTTCAAGTTATGCCCAATTTCAATGTTTTTCCCCTCGTTCCCCGTTCAACGCATACGCATATTTCAACGACATGCCTAGGCTCAAAAGTAGCCTGGCTATATAAAATAAAAAGGGAAAGATGAAGTGAAGGTGGCAGAAATAATTATGCTAACAAAATTGACATAAACATATAGTGGCATATTGATAAGATGGGCATATAAGAACAGATCTGGTGAACATGAGATAATAGAACTGATTCTAACATAATAGAGATGTCATAATAGGCATGATAAGATCTAAACAATAATTTAGATGTCCAACTAGTAACAGATCCAATTTAACCACAACATGATAGGCACAAGGTGATCTAAATAGTGAATTAGATCTATAATCAAAGGTAGTTCTGACATGATAAAGGTTAAGATCAAAGTCATAGTTATATTAGAATATCATGGATTCACAAGTTATTACAGATTTGATATGATTCAAGCAGTTATAGGCGTAGATCCAAATTACAGTCATATCATGTTTTACTTTTTAATTATTTAAATTTAAAAGTAACTTAAACTTATAGTGTTCGGATCTAGAAAGATTGAGAAGAATAACAGAGGTTGAATCATAGATCTACACTTGAATAACTTGACTGCAGAAGCAGGAAACGGGTTTGATTCAGTCTGGGCACCGACAACATCTAGTTCTCCATTTATTTTGATTGTAGAAAACAAGAGAAACAGAGCCATATTTATAGCCTCCAGCCCCCAAACTCAAAACGCTACGTCTTCCTTAGGGGGGTAGACCCCCCCTTATTGGGTCGACCCATGAGTAGACACTCCCTTGAGGGGTCGACCCAGGGGTCGACACCCCCCTAAGGGGTTGACTCCCCTGGGCGGGAGAATTCCCGCTCACCCAATTTTCTGCATTTTGGACGATTTTGAACTGAAATTTGATTTTCTGATTTAATTATATATATATATATATATAATTCTCTTGTGCGTACACAAATTTCAAACCTTCATAACTTCTTCATACGGTGTCCATTTATGCAAACCAAATGCCTATTTTGACCAGAATTTCGAGATGGACGCATTGCCGTAGTCCATTTCCCTTAATTTTGAATATTAAATTAATTATTCTTCAATTTTTCCTCTCTAGTGTTGTTAAAATTACGAGATGTTACAATTCCAACATCTGGAGGCCTATTTTATACCATAAACTGACTTTTTCAGTTTACAAATTTAACCTAAATTTTCTTTAATATAGTCTTCATATTAGAGAATACAATATGTGGCTACTACGTTACATTACCTTTATGTTGTATACATGATGCGTTGGTTTAACCATTCACTTTCTAGACCAACGCGCATATGAATATGGGCTGCACTAATGCCCATATATGATTGTATATATTTGAAACGTCTGTACACTTTTTATTCATTCTATAATAATACAAATTACAATCTCGATCAATTCTTTCATACGGTATCATAGCAACAATTTGCTTAGTAGCAAAATCAGATCCATATTAATTTGCAAATCTCTTCAGCGATTCAACGCAAGATGGGTGAAGGGATTGATTCATAATCAATCATCACCATCAGGTCTGTGCCATCCTTGCACAGTCGATCTGAGATCAACTGCACCGGTTGTAATAGTCACCTTCAGCCTCAGGGTTTATCGTCACCATTGTGTCGTCCATGATCATCAGATGCAAGAATAAATCCTTGTATTTGAGTGATCCAGTTTGACAACATCATTCTTAAAGCAGTTCTTGACTTCTTTTCACCATTATGTCATCCTCGACCATTAGATACAAGAATAAATTCTTGTATTTGAGTGACATGGTTTCACAAAGTGATTCTTGAAGCAGTTCTTGACTGCTTTTCACTGTTGATCCATCTCTTATCCCTCAAATCATGGTTGGAACTGATGCTTCCACTACCTTGCCATAATTTGTGGCAAAAATAGGCCAGTCATCGGTTGATCTGACGCAAGAATTAATCAAATCAATAATCAAGCCACAAAGTCAACTTATCTCAATACAACTTGATGAATCAAAATTATTGCTTTGGAAGCTGTAGATTGAAACAACAACAAAAGGTTATGACCTCGAAGAATACTTAAACGGATCAAAGACGATTCCTGCAAAATATATAAGAGATGCAGGAAAAAAACTTGTGCTAACTTCCGAGTTCAGAACTTACCATAGGCAAGATAATTTGATCAGTTCTTGGATCATGTCATCAGTTGGCACGAATTTACTGCCACAACTGATAGGTCGTATGTAACGACCCAGAAAATCTGAACCAATTTAAAATTTTTAAATTGGCTAAAATAATGGATTTTAAATATTTAAAATAAATATTTTAAATAATGGCGATGAAAACCGAGTTGAAATCGACATTTGAAAACCAATATAATTAATTATAATTATATATAGAATTGAAAATGGCGCGGTAGTTCGATAATTCGATTTCAAACTTCAATTGAATATACCGGGTGCAAAACAATCCGGATTTTAGTGAGACCAAAAATAATGGAATCTAATTGGTAATATCTTTCTAAAGAATCTGACCAATCGAAGTTTGATAGCGGGAATCAAAAGATATGTCCAGTTGAAAATTCTGAATAGTCGCTATGGAATTCAGGCCTTAAAAATGGATATTTTGCAGATGACCTCGGATTTCGACGAAACCACTTTTGTTAGGTCCGTAGTGTCAAGTTATTGTTAGATTCCAAATTCCATAATTTTTCGAATCAATATGTGAGCGTGGCAAAAGAAAACGCGTTTGACCAGTTTCCGTTGATTTTAATCGACTGGAAATTGGCCAGTTTTCAAACGGTCTCAGAATTTGACGAAACTAGTTTTGTTAGGACCGGATCGTCAATACGAAGCTAGAAAATATTTTTCTGGAATTTTTCTAGTTAGTATGTGACCCCGGTAATTTGAAATGTGCGTTTAAAATTCAATATAGTGATTTAAATGAAAATTCAAAAGGAAACCGATTGTAACGATCAAACCAGCTTGCGATACATATCCCATTGTGTTCGGAATGGGGGTAAAACGCTATGGACGACAGGCGGTGGGCCTCGTTTCGAGGTCGTATGTAAAAGTCAACCCTTTTGCAAATTTAAATAATAAAATAAAAAAAAAAAAAAAAAAAAATTTAATTCTTCCCCCCCCCCTTTTCTCTTCTGCTTGCCCCCCCCCCCCGTTCATTATAATTTCAGGAAAAAAAAAGAGAAGAAACCCTAAATACGATCGAGCGCCTCCCTCCAGTCATCGCCGCCCCCTCCTCGAGCATCGCCGACGCCCCCCGATCCCTCGAGCACCGACGAAGCCTTTCCCCCCCATCGCACGAGCTCCGATCGAAGACCCCTCACCTCGAACCCTGCCGACGCGACACCACCGAACACCACGCCGACGCTCCCTCTTCTTCCCTCCACTTCGCAAGCCAACGGTGAGCTTTTAGTTATTTTATTTTTATTTTTATTTTCGTTTTATAAAAAAACTGATTTATAAAAATTTTTAAAAATTAATTTCTGAAATGTTTAAAAGTATTAAAACTGTTTATTTTAAAAAGAATAAAACTGAATTTTTATAAAGTTTAAAAAAAAAAAACCGATTTTATAAGCAAGTAAAACTGATTTTTGTAAAGAAAGTAAAAACAGATTTTTATAAAATGATTTTTAAAACTGATGGTTGTAAAGAAAGTAAAAACTAATTTTTAAAAAAAGATTTGAAAACTGATTTTGTAAAAGAATAAAACTGATTTGTTTTAAGGTATAAAAACAGATTTTGTTTTAATATTAAAAACTGATTTGTAAAGTTATAATAAACTGTTTTTTTTGAAATAAAGAAAAACTGCATTTTTTTTTTAAAAAAAAAAAGATTAATAAAACTGTTTTTGAAATAAAGATAAAAACTGCATTTTTGCAAAAGTAAAAAACATATTTTTATATGTTGAAAGCAAAAGTAAAAAACATATTTTTATATGTTGAAAGCAAAAGTAAAAAAACATATTTTTATATGTTGAAAGCAAAAGTAAAAAAATCATATTTTTATATATTGAATAGCGAAGTCAAAATTCGACTTTTATATATTGAATAGCATAGTAAAAATTCTATTTTTACATATGCAGAGAATACGGGCGAAAGCGACAAAAGGCGAAGATTTCTATAAGAGAAGAGTCGTGAAGTTGGATAGCTATTGGTGAGATTTCTGATTTAAAAATTATATATATGTGTGTTGAAAATGAAAGTGAATTGCTATATATAAATATATATATATATATATATATATATATATACGCCCCTCGTCCACAAACCATGGACGATATTTATTGGTTGAAACTGTTGTGAAAATTGAATGATTGTTTGGGATTGTTTGAGATTGATATTGGTTGATTGAGGTTGAAAAATACCCATTTGTGGTTGTGAAATATTTGGTTGAAACCACATAGGATTAGTTTGTGGAATTGAAATAAATATATATACATGCCGCCTGCGTGCGAACTAGATGCATGATTCCCATTGTCAAAAACCGCGAGGTTTTAAGGTAGAGCGAGGAGCCGTACTAGGGACGGTGCCGGTGTAACTACCCTGCCGTTATGCTGTCGAAATTTTGAATAATATTTGTGTGTTTGAATTATTTTCATATGCTTAAACTATAGAAAACATTCATGTGTTGAATTGATATTCATTCGTTGTTTAGAAATTCATGTGTTGAATGGAATTCATATTTTGAAATAAATTGTTCGATAATAAAAATCACATTTTTATCTATATATAGAAACTATAGAAAACATTCATGTGTTGAATTGATATTCATTCGTTGTTTAGAAATTCATGTGTTGAATGGTATTCATATTTTGAAATAAATTGTTCGATAATAAAAATCACATTTTTATCTATATATAAAACTATAGAAAACATTCATGTGTTGAATTGATATTCATTCGTTGTTTAGAAATTCATGTGTTGAATGGTATTCATATTTTGAAATAAATTGTTTGATAATAAAAATCACATTTTTATCTATATATAAAACTATAGAAAACATTCATGTGTTGAATTGATATTCATTCGTTGTTTAGAAATTCATGTGTTGGATGGTATTCATATTTTGAAATAAACTGTTTGATAATAAAAATCACCTTTTATCGACTATAGGAACTATATAGAAAAATAGTGTTTTGAAATAAATCGTTTTACAATAAAAATCACATTTTTATTGTATGCATAAATCGTTAAAATGTGAAGTGTTAAAAATAGCCACTTGTTCAAAATAAACATAGATGAGTTGAAATATTCATTAATTAGCTAATGAAATGATTTGCACCTTTTTATGTAACATTAGAATGAATGGAGTTTTTAAACCAAATAGAAATCAAATATGAAGTTGAATAGAAAATGAAAAATGATATGAACTGTATATATATGTACATGCAATATTCATTGAACAGGTTATAGCAAAGGGGCTAGAGAAGAGGAATAAAATTTTGTGCCCGACAAATAGGTACACATTTACTGATTTGTTTGGGTGATGATTTTGAGCCTGTTGGCTAGCCGCTTGGCTTTTTCTTTTTCTTTTTGAGATTAGAAGGACCGGGACGCTATTTGCGATTTCCCGACGCTCCCGGTGCAGGGGAGGTTATGGCGAAATTTTTCCAAAATTTAAGGTGTTAGAAATTTTTTTGAAGTGAAAACGATATAGAAATCATTGAATGAACTATATTTATATAACTATATAAATATAAATAAAAATTAAAACGAAACGAAGCCGTGCAGTTCGTATTTCGAAACCGTGATTTCAAACGACTAGCACGGGAAATCCGACCATTGGATTTTCCCGAAACCTCAACCGTCGGGTTCGCCTTGGAATAATCTTTCCAACGGCACCAACCTTGTAAAAATCCAACGGTTGGATTGTCTGGAATGTTTAATTCAAATCTGAAGAAAAACAGCGCCAGAAACGATTATATTTATTTATATATATAAATAAAATTATATTTAATCGAATAACGACGCTGTAGTTCGTATTTTGAAATCGAAAATTCAAACGATTGTACCGGGAGATCCGACCGTCGGATTTTCCCGAAACTGGAACCGTTGGATTCGTTTTGAAAAGACCTTTCTAATGATGTAAATTTTGCGAAGATCCAACGGTTAGATTTTCAGATATGTGTAAATCAAATCTGAAGAAAAACAGCGCCACGGCCGCCTTATGGCCCGAAACGTCGTTTTGAATAAAATGGCTATTTTAAAATAAATAAAAATAGCGATAAATAGTTATAAAATATCGTAAGCGATATGGAATGGAAATAAACTGAATTTGCTTGATTTATGTGATGTTTGATGGTTGAATGTGTTTGGTGTGAAAACTATATTAAAGAACACAATTAGTGTTGTCGAATAATTTAACCATTGAAATAAATCGATTTCAAATTCGAAATATACGTGAATTATTTGAAAAGGCCGAGTTAATTCTCATTTCGAATAATCGATCGACGATTGAAAGTCGAAGATGAAGACGATGGTCGAAGACCGGAGATCTTCACCTCGTTTGGATGGTAACCGAGGTCCTGATTGGGAGGCATCCCGAAATATGGATAATGAGTGGTGATCGTCCGGACGTACGTGTTGGTCGAAGGGTTTGCGAGGTATTTAGTGCCTCCGGTTTCGTTCAGACCCAGAACGGACTTGTAAATGGACTGTGTGTCTGACATAGGATTTATTCTGTGTGGCATGCTAAGATGCAGTGATCAGGGCTTCTGTTGAAAAGCAAAGTCTTGTGGTGATGATCAAAGCACCGCCTGTGTGGCGTAGCTTTGTGTATAACGTTGAATTCGCGAGCCTCACACCCCGGTAGGAACCTAAAACGGGAGGAAGGACCTCAGGGAGGACATGCGTTTCTTTCTAGCTAGGGTGGTGTCAGTGACCTACCAGCCCTGACATTTATATACTTTTCACCTATGTGGTTGTTGCTGTTGCGAGGCGCCTCGGTTTGATCGGACGATCCGGGTCCGATGGAGTCATTCGTTGGCTCGTTTACGCCCCAAAGGGCGGGGAAACGTATTGTTCAGGCATAATAATCCACATCGGTGGACCGGCCCTGACGATCTAAAGGCTTGCCTGCGCGCTTGCCTGTGGCTCGGGCTAGAGAGTCACGAATTCGGTAAGGACTATCTTTTGCCTTGGTTCATGACGGAAATCCAATTTCCAAATACGACATCGTGCGGTTTTGATTGTATATATATATGGCGACATGATATATGGTACCCATGCCGTCTATGATTGATAGTTATGATTTGAAAGTGTTTTCAAAACATATAGACACTAGCAATAATATCAAATGCCTTTGTTTTATTCGTATCAATCATATTTTGGCCATTATAAGGTAAAACTCTATCCTTCGGTTTGCGTTGCATTGTGTGATGGGAACTGAGTCTTATAATGGCGTCATTTTTATAAAAAGCATAGCGATGTTTAAAAGAAAGATTTGTTTTAAAGCACTGGCAATCCAATGGAGTAAACCCGTTCCACGAAAGTGGCGTGGTCCTGTGATTAGCCAAATTATATATGTGTTGAGTAGATTTCTCATACCAGTCCCATGGCTGACTCGTAGTTTGTTTCACTCTCAAACTCGGGTGCCCCTTTTTCCACACGGGCAGCCTTGTATTCAGGTTTAGCTGGTTCTTTCTGGATAGCTGGAGCTGAAGATGGATTCTATCATTTATTTCTTTTTATGCTGTTCAGCTCCTATTGTACATATTTTGTTTATTTCCGCTGTAGACATTTATGTATAGCTGAACTGTATTTGTACTAAGTAAGATCCTGTATACTGTGTAACTCTGATGATTACTTTTATCCAGTATATTTTGTTGTTCATTCTGGTGTATTTATTTAATTCTGTTCTGCTATTATATGTTTCTGTGTTATATTCCAAAAGATAACCTTGTTTCCGTGAGAACGGGAAATCGGGTCGTCTCAACATGGTATCAGAGCTTTGGTTAAGCTTAGTTCTGGAATATAACATTCGAACGAACTCGTCAGAAATAGAACCAGTAGTGTTCTAGGACGGGTAACTCAATACAGATAGGATCAGTAATATCCTAGTATGAGTAAAGCAGAATGAAATTACACCTTGATAGACACATTTACATTTGAAGTATGTGTTTCTATATCTTAAAATACCTTTTCTGTGACCTGACACTTGATCTGCCATTTGCAGAAGTACTAGAAAAATGAGTGTCAGAAGCAGAAGGAATGCAGAACCGGATATTGAGGCCCTATTAATCAAATATCGAAATATGGGTGGAATACCGTTCTCTGGTGAAGAATCTATTATGAAGACGCAAGCTTGGATTCGTTCGGCTGAGAAAATCTTCGAAGCATTAAAGCTTAGGGATGACCAGAAAAGATTGCTGGCCTCCTGGGCACTCAAAGATGAAGCTTTATTCTGGTGGGATTCGGTTATACAGAATAATCCAGAAGGTGATATCACCTGGGATAGATTCAAAGTGATTTTCTTAGAAAGATTTACTCCTCCCGAAGCGACCGAGAGATTATGTGATGAATTTTCTTATCTAATACAAGGTGATATGACCATTCCCGAATATCATAAGAAATTCAACGAACTTGCTCACTTTGCTCCTCATCTAATTCAAGACCCAAAGAGGAAAAATATGAGATTTATTCATGGCCTTCAAAGGAAATACCGGAATAAAGTATTGGGGAATGTGAAGCTTCCTTTCTCAGAAATGATTTATATGGCTTATCAATACGAAGATCTAGACAAGAAAGGAATGTTGCGCGACGAAGAAGAAGTTTGTTGTAGTGACATAGCAGAGTCGGAAACTGATATTCCTGAGGCAAATACAATGTCTGAGATCAGTAAGAAGGCCAGTGCCAAGAGAAAAAGGGACAAATCAGAGGAAAAACTAGTAACGACAACTGTATGCTCTAATTGCAATAAGCAAGGACATCTCTCGATAAGTTGCCGATCTCTAAAGAAACCAAAAAGGGATGAGTCTAAATCCAAGAATAAGTTTCAAGTGACCCGGGAGTGCAATCTTTGTCATAAGACGGGTCATATAAAGAGAGATTGCTGGATGTTGAAAAAGACCAAAACAGTACAGGTAAACGAAGTAGTAGAAACTTCTGAGCCCTCAGCTAATCAAGAAAGGCCCGATGTTTTAGAAGGCACGCTTACTGTCAAAAACATTCCAGTCAAAGTACTGTTTGACACCGGCGCGTCACGAAGCTTCATTTCCAAAGATGCAGCTAAGAAACTGGATTTGAATTTGAAGAAGCTCAAGGAACCAATGACTGTCCAGAATCCAGTTGGGGGTTCCATTGATCTCAGTTGGATTTGTGGAGTGCCGGTTTCTTTCTCTCGTTATCGGTTTCCTACCATCGCAGTCGTTATGAATTTTAAAGAGTTTGATCTTATCTTAGGGTTAGATTGGTTGACTAAATATGAAGCTGAGGTTAAATGCGCCGACAGAGTCGTAAAGGCGAAGATTAAATCAGGCGATTATATAACCATTCCCTGTGAAGGTCAGAATGCTAATAGAAAAGACTTCTGGGCAGCTTTGAATGTTTCTCCAGCCCAAATAGAAAATATCCCTGAAGTCACGGAGAATATTCCTGACCTCATCAAAGACATTCCTGTTGTCAAGAACTATGCGGATGTGTTCGAAGAAGTTGTTCGCTTACCTCCGCAGAGAGAAATAGATTTCAAAATTGCTTTAGTTCCCAATGCAAGGCCGGTAGTTCACGCTATTCGAAGAATGTCCTTGAAAGAGAAGGAGGAATTAGACAATCAAACACGACAGCTGGTATGGAAAGGTCTGATCAGGCCTAGTTTCTCTGATTGGGGTGCAGCAGTGGTGTTTGTCCCAAAATCTGACGGTACTCTACGTCTATGTGTGGATTATCGTGATTTAAACAAGCAGACTATAAAGAACAAATATCCATTGCCGCGGATTGATGATTTGTTGGATCGATTAAATGGAGCACAAGTATTTTCACGAATGGACCTAGCTACAGGTTTCCATCAACTTCGAATTGCCGAAGAATGTGTTCCAATGACAGCGTTCAGAGGCCCCGACTTATTCTACGAGTGGTTAGTAATGCCATTCGGCTTATGTAACGCTCCAGCTTATTTCGTCGATCTGATGAATAGAGTATTCAGGGGAGTATTGAATAAATTTGTTCTGGTTTTTATTGATGATATTCTAATCTTCTCTAAATCAAAGGCCGAACATGAAAAACATTTGGAACAGGTTCTAGAAATCCTCAGAAGGAATGTATTGAAAGCCAAGTTTTCCAAATGTATATTCTGGCAAGATGAAGTGAAATTTCTGGGCCATGTCGTATCGAAAGATGGAATCGCTGTGGATCCAAGTAAAATCACAGCTATTCAGAATTGGAAACAGCCCAGTACCCCCACTGAAGTCCGTAGTTTTCTCGGATTGGCTAGCTATTATCGGAAGTTCGTTAAAGACTTTTCGAAGATATCTGGTCACTTAACGAAGCTTACAAAGAAGCATTCTAAATTCAAATGGACTTCAGAAAATGAGGAGGCTTTTGAAGAGCTAAAGTTGAGATTAACGACAGCTCCAGTGTTAACCATTATCGATGGCAACCAAGATTTAAAAGTATGGACTGATGCTTCTAGAGAAGGCCTTGGCGCAGTGTTAATGCAAAGAGGCCAAGTAATTGCTTATGCTAGCCGTCAACTGAAGCCACATGAGAAGAACTATGTAACTCATGATCTTGAGTTATTGGCTATCATATTCTCTTTGAAAATCTGGAGACACTATCTTCTGGGCGAGAGGTTTGAACTGTTTACAGATCACCAGTCGTTAAAGTATCTGTTCACTTAGAAGGACTTAAATCTGAGACAGCAACGTTGGCTAAAGTTTCTTGCAGCATATGACTTCGAAATTATATATACTCCAGGAAAAGCCAATGTCGTGGCCGATGCGTTAAGCAGAAAGAATGTAATGATCGCCAGTTTTATTATCACGACTTCATTGCTAGATAAGATATCTGCTCTTCAGGAGGATGATCACTTCATTCAGAAGATCAGAGGGATAATTCAACAAGGCGAACCCTCGAGTTTTCAAATAGACAACGATGGGATTCTAAGGCTCAAAGGTCGAATATGCGTTCCTAACATTCCTGAACTTCGAAAGGAAGTATTGGATGAATGCCACAAGTCAAAACTCAGTATCCATCCGGGAGTAAGCAAAATGTATAATGACATTAAACGCACTTTCTGGTGGAAGTCGATAAAAAGGGACATTTCCTTATATGTTAGCTGATGCCCTACTTGCCAGCTAGTCAAGAGTGATCAACAGAAATTGGCTGGATTATTACAACCGCTAGAAGTTCCTGGCTGGAAGTGGGAACATATTTCTATGGATTTTATTGATGGTTTGCCCAGAACCAGAAAGGGAAATGACAGTATTTGGGTGATCGTAGATCGCTTCACGAAGACCGCCCATTTTATACCTGTCAAATCAAATAGAACCGCTCAGAGTCTGGCGCAGATTTACTTCAGGGAAATAGTTAGACTACATGGAGTGCCGTTCAGTATAGTCAGCGATAGAGATACAATATTCACTAGCAAATTCTGGGAAGCATTTCAAGTCGAGTTAGGAACGAAGTTAAACCTAAGCACCGCTTATCATCCTCAGACAGACGGTCAGACTGAGAGGGTGAATCGCATTCTAGAAGATCTATTGCGGGCTTGTGTTATACATTTCGGTGGATCATGGGAAGACAATCTACATTTGGCTGAGTTCTCTTATAACAACAGCTACCAGGCGAGTCTGACAATGTCGCCATTCGAAGCATTGTATGGTAGACCGTGCCGATCTCCTGCTTGTTGGGTCGAGCCTGGAAATAGACTTGTGTTGGGTCCTGATATGATTCGAGAAGCGGCCGACAAAGTCGATTTTATTAAGAAACGATTGCTCGCCGCTCAAAGCCGACAAAAGAGCTATGCCGATAAAAGAAGAAGAGATATATCCTTTGAGGTTGGCGACTATGTATATTTGAAAGTATCGCCGATGAGAGGAGTTATCAGGTTCGGTAAAACTGGAAAGTTAGCGCCTAAATTTATTGGTCCGTTTCCTATTCTGGAACGGATTGGAACTCTCGCTTATAGGGTCAAACTGCCTGACTGGTTGCCTGGTGTGCATGATGTATTTCATATATCTCAACTTCGAAAGCACGTTCATGATCCAGACTTGATCGTGGAAGAAGCAGCTCAGCAGGATATTGAAATTACTCCAGAATTAGCTGTAAGGCGAGAGCCACTAAAGATTATCGACAAAGAAACCAAAGAGCTGAGAAACAAGAAGGTTCACTTAGTCAAGGTGCAATGGAGTGGAGATCCGCGAGATTGTACTTGGGAAACAGAGGAGAGCATTTAGAAAGCTTATCCTAGATGCCGAGTAGATATCTTTGTTTGACTCTGGTGCAAGGTACATTTAACCTACTTTGCATTACCTTTTAATTCTCTATTCTGTTGCTATTTTCTTCCCATGGATGTGCATTGTTTATTCTATACTCTGAATATTAAAAACAAATTGGTTGTTGTATTGTGGGATTGTAGTTTTATCAAACCACTTTCGACTTTATTCCTTTTCGGGGACGAAAAGTTTTAAGTGGGGGAGATTGTAACGACCCAGAAAATCTGAACCAATTTAAAATTTTTAAATTGGCTAAAATAATGGATTTTAAATATTTAAAATAAATATTTTAAATAATGGCGATGAAAACTGAGTTGAAATCGACATTTGAAAACCAATATAATTAATTATAATTATATATAGAATTGAAAATGGCGCGGTAGTTCGATAATTCGATTTCAAACTTCAATTGAATATACCGGGTGCAAAACAATCCGGATTTTAGTGAGACCAAAAATAATGGAATCTAATTGGTAATATCTTTCTAAAGAATCTGACCAATCGAAGTTTGATAGCGGGAATCAAAAGATATGTCCAGTTGAAAATTCTGAATAGTCGCTATGGAATTCAGGCCTTAAAAATGGATATTTTGCAGATGACCTCGGATTTCGACGAAACCACTTTTGTTAGGTCCGTAGTGTCAAGTTATTGTTAGATTCCAAATTCCATAATTTTTCGAATCAATATGTGAGCGTGGCAAAAGAAAACGCGTTTGACCAGTTTCCGTTGATTTTAATCGACTGGAAATTGGCCAGTTTTCAAACGGTCTCAGAATTTGACGAAACTAGTTTTGTTAGGACTGGATCGTCAATACGAAGCTAGAAAATATTTTTCTGGAATTTTTCTAGTTAGTATGTGACCCCGGTAATTTGAAATGTGCGTTTAAAATTCAATATAGTGATTTAAATGAAAATTCAAAAGGAAACCGATTGTAACGATCAAACCAGCTTGCGATACATATCCCATTGTGTTCGGAATGGGGGTAAAACGCTATGGACGACAGGCGGTGGGCCTCGTTTCGAGGTCGTATGTAAAAGTCAACCCTTTTGCAAATTTAAATAATAATAATAAAAAAAAAAAAAAAATAATTTTTAATTCTTCCCCCCCCCCCTTTTCTCTTCTGCTTGCCCCCCCCCCCCCGTTCATTATAATTTCAGGAAAAAAAAAAGAGAAGAAACCCTAAATACGATCGAGCGCCTCCCTCCAGTCATCGCCGCCCCCTCCTCGAGCATCGCCGACGCCCCCCGATCCCTCGAGCTCCGACGAAGCCTTTCCCCCACATCGCACGAGCTCCAATCGAAGACCCCTCACCTCGAACCCTGCCGACGCGACACCACCGAACACCACGCCGACGCTCCCTCTTCTTCCCTCCACTTCGCAAGCCAACGGTGAGCTTTTAGTTATTTTATTTTTATTTTTATTTTCGTTTTATAAAAAAACTGATTTATAAAATGTTTTAAAAATTAATTTCTGAAATGTTTAAAAGTATTAAAACTGTTTATTTTAAAAAGAATAAAACTGAATTTTTATAAAGTTTAAAAAAAAAACCGATTTTATAAGCAAGTAAAACTGATTTTTGTAAAGAAAGTAAAAACAGATTTTTATAAAATGATTTTTAAAACTGATGGTTGTAAAGAAAGTAAAAACTAATTTTTAAAAAAAGATTTGAAAACTGATTTTGTAAAAGAATAAAACTGATTTGTTTTAAGGTATAAAAACAGATTTTGTTTTAATATTAAAAACTGATTTGTAAAGTTATAATAAACTGTTTTTTTTTGAAATAAAGAAAAACTGCATTTTTTAAAAAAAAAAAAGATTAATAAAACTGTTTTTGAAATAAAGATAAAAACTGCATTTTTGCAAAAGTAAAAAACATATTTTTATATGTTGAAAGCAAAAGTAAAAAACATATTTTTATATGTTGAAAGCAAAAGTAAAAAACATATTTTTATATGTTGAAAGCAAAAGTAAAAAAATCATATTTTTACATATTGAATAGCGAAGTCAAAATTCGATTTTTATATATTGAATAGCATAGTAAAAATTCTATTTTTACATATGCAGAGAATACGGGCGAAAGCGACAAAAGGCGAAGATTTCTATAAGAGAAGAGTCGTGAAGTTGGATAGCTATTGGTGAGATTTCTGATTTAAAAATTATATATATGTGTGTTGAAAATGAAAGTGAATTGCTATATATAAATATATATATATATATATATATATATATACGCCCCTCGTCCACAAACCATGGACGATATTTATTGGTTGAAACTGTTGTGAAAATTGAATGATTGTTTGGGATTGTTTGAGATTGATATTGGTTGATTGAGGTTGAAAAATACCCATTTGTGGTTGTGAAATATTTGGTTGAAACCACATAGGATTAGTTTGTGGAATTGAAATAAATATATATACATGCCGCCTGCGTGCGAACTAGATGCATGATTCCCATTGTCAAAAACCGCGAGGTTTTAAGGTAGAGCGAGGAGCTGTACTAGGGACGGTGCCGGTGTAACTACCCTGCCGTTATGCTGTCGAAATTTTGAATAATATTTGTGTGTTTGAATTATTTTCATATGCTTAAACTATAGAAAACATTCATGTGTTGAATTGATATTCATTCGTTGTTTAGAAATTCATGTGTTGAATGGAATTCATATTTTGAAATAAATTGTTCGATAATAAAAATCACATTTTTATCTATATATAGAAACTATAGAAAACATTCATGTGTTGAATTGATATTCATTCGTTGTTTAGAAATTCATGTGTTGAATGGTATTCATATTTTGAAATAAATTGTTCGATAATAAAAATCACATTTTTATCTATATATAAAACTATAGAAAACATTCATGTGTTGAATTGATATTCATTCGTTGTTTAGAAATTCATGTGTTGAATGGTATTCATATTTTGAAATAAATTGTTTGATAATAAAAATCACATTTTTATCTATATATAAAACTATAGAAAACATTCATGTGTTGAATTGATATTCATTCGTTGTTTAGAAATTCATGTGTTGGATGGTATTCATATTTTGAAATAAACTGTTTGATAATAAAAATCACCTTTTATCGACTATAGGAACTATATAGAAAAATAGTGTTTTGAAATAAATCGTTTTACAATAAAAATCACATTTTTATTGTATGCATAAATCGTTAAAATGTGAAGTGTTAAAAATAGCCACTTGTTCAAAATAAACATAGATGAGTTGAAATATTCATTAATTAGCTAATGAAATGATTTGCACCTTTTTATGTAACATTAGAATGAATGGAGTTTTTAAACCAAATAGAAATCAAATATGAAGTTGAATAGAAAATGAAAAATGATATGAACTGTATATATATGTACATGCAATATTCATTGAACAGGTTATAGCAAAGGGGCTAGAGAAGAGGAATAAAATTTTGTGCCCGACAAATAGGTACACATTTACTGATTTGTTTGGGTGATGATTTTGAGCCTGTTGGCTAGCCGCTTGGCTTTTTCTTTTTCTTTTTGAGATTAGAAGGACCGGGACGCTATTTGCGATTTCCCGACGCTCCCGGTGCAGGGGAGGTTATGGCGAAATTTTTCCAAAATTTAAGGTGTTAGAAAATTTTTTGAAGTGAAAACGATATAGAAATCATTGAATGAACTATATTTATATAACTATATAAATATAAATAAAAATTAAAACGAAACGAAGCCGTGCAGTTCGTATTTCGAAACCGTGATTTCAAACGACTAGTACGGGAAATCCGACCATTGGATTTTCCCGAAACCTCAACCGTCGGGTTCGCCTTGGAATAATCTTTCCAACGGCACCAACCTTGTAAAAATCCAACGGTTGGATTGTCTGGAATGTTTAATTCAAATCTGAAGAAAAACAGCGCCAAAAACGATTATATTTATTTATATATATAAATAAAATTATATTTAATCGAATAACGACGCTGCAGTTCGTATTTTGAAATCGAAAATTCAAACGATTGTACCGGGAGATCCGACCGTCGGATTTTCCCGAAACTGGAACCGTTGGATTCGTTTTGAAAAGACCTTTCTAATGATGTAAATTTTGCGAAGATCCAACGGTTAGATTTTCAGATATGTGTAAATCAAATCTGAAGAAAAACAGCGCCACGGCCGCCTTATGGCCCGAAGCGTCGTTTTGAATAAAATGGCTATTTTAAAATAAATAAAAATAGCGATAAATAGTTATAAAATATCGTAAGCGATATGGAATGGAAATAAACTGAATTTGCTTGATTTATGTGATGTTTGATGGTTGAATGTGTTTGGTGTGAAAACTATATTAAAGAACACAATTAGTGTTGTCGAATAATTTAACCATTGAAATAAATCGATTTGAAATTCGAAATATACGTGAATTATTTGAAAAGGCCGAGTTAATTCTCATTTCGAATAATCGATCGACGATTGAAAGTCGAAGATGAAGACGATGGTCGAAGACCGGAGATCTTCACCTCGTTTGGATGGTAACCGAGGTCCTGATTGGGAGGCATCCCGAAATATGGATAATGAGTGGTGATCGTCCGGACGTACGTGTTGGTCGAAGGGTTTGCGAGGTATTTAGTGCCTCCGGTTTCGTTCAGACCCATCTGACATAGGATTTATTCTGTGTGGCATGCTAAGATGCAGTGATCAGGGCTTCTGTTGAAAAGCAAAGTCTTGTGGTGATGATCAAAGCACCGCCTGTGTGGCGTAGCTTTGTGTATAACGTTGAATTCGCGAGCCTCACACCCCGGTAGGAACCTAAAACGGGAGGAAGGACCTCAGGGAGGACATGCGTTTCTTTCTAGCTAGGGTGGTGTCAGTGACCTACCAGCCCTGACATTTATATACTTTTCACCTATGTGGTTGTTGCTGTTGCGAGGCGCCTCGGTTTGATCGGACGATCCGGGTCCGATGGAGTCATTCGTTGGCTCGTTTACGCCCCAAAGGGCGGGGAAACGTATTGTTCAGGCATAATAATCCACATCGGTGGACCGGCCCTGACGATCTAAAGGCTTGCCTGCGCGCTTGCCTGTGGCTCGGGCTAGAGAGTCATGAATTCGGTAAGGACTATCTTTTGCCTTGGTTCATGACGGAAATCCAATTTCCAAATACGACATCGTGCGGTTTTGATTGTATATATATATGGCGACATGATATATGGTACCCATGCCGTCTATGATTGATAGTTATGATTTGAAAGTGTTTTCAAAACATATAGACACTAGCAATAATATCAAATGCCTTTGTTTTATTCGTATCAATCATATTTTGGCCATTATAAGGTAAAACTCTATCCTTCGGTTTGCGTTGCATTGTGTGATGGGAACTGAGTCTTATAATGGCGTCATTTTTATAAAAAGCATAGCGATGTTTAAAAGAAAGATTTGTTTTAAAGCACTGGCAATCCAATGGAGTAAACCCGTTCCACGAAAGTGGCGTGGTCCTGTGATTAGCCAAATTATATATGTGTTGAGTAGATTTCTCATACCAGTCCCATGGCTGACTCGTAGTTTGTTTCACTCTCAAACTCGGGTGCCCCTTTTTCCACACGGGCAGCCTTGTATTCAGGTTTAGCTGGTTCTTTCTGGATAGCTGGAGCTGAAGATGGATTCTATCATTTATTTCTTTTTATGCTGTTCAGCTCCTATTGTACATATTTTGTTTATTTCCGCTGTAGACATTTATGTATAGCTGAACTGTATTTGTACTAAGTAAGATCCTGTATACTGTGTAACTCTGATGATTACTTTTATCCAGTATATTTTGTTGTTCATTCTGGTGTATTTATTTAATTCTGTTCTGCTATTATATGTTTCTGTGTTATATTCCAAAAGATAACCTTGTTTCCGTGAGAACGGGAAATCGGGTCGTCTCATCGTAATTCCTCTCATGAGATTTGGTCAACGCTACAAAGGGTGTTCACATCTCAATCCTCTGCAAGGATTCTCCACTACAAAAGACAACTTCAAAATATCAAGAAGGAGAATTCAACTATGAATGATTACCTCATGAAGGTAAAGAACTTGTGTGATCAATTAGCTTGCACTGGTCAAAAGATCACTGAAAATGAACAAGTTCTTTGCACAGTACGTGGTCTCGATGATGAGTATGAAGCAATTGTTGCTTTCATAACATCAACAGAGTCAACCCCATCACTATAGAGTGTATATTCAATGTTGTTAAGCGACGAAGGCAGAATTCAGCAAAAAAAGGAAGTCAGCACTGAAGTTAATTTAATTACCAGCAAATTCAAGAACAAGGAAATAACTCAAAAAATCCGTCAAATACTTACCAGAGGGTTGGACAACCTGGCAGATGAAGAGGAAGATCTAGCATAGGCAATAACAATAGACCAAAATGTCAAATTTGTGGTAAAATTGGACATATATGGCGAACAAGTGCTAACAACTACAATACTGGTCAAACCGCTAATAACAACTGAAATAACCCTGCAGCAAACATGGTCAGCAAATAAAGTGACAACTAAAGCTTATAGATAATGGAAATGAGGCTGTAAGCATTTCAGATGTTCAAGATGATGCCAAGTATCTTGATTCAGGTACCACAAATCATGTGACCAACAACTTAAGCAACCTCAATTTTGGTAATAGAGAATATAGAGGTAACAAATCTTTATCTATGAGTAATGGAAACACTGCCTACATCACACACACTGGTCACACTAGCATTAATGGTACAAGATAGTTATTCTTAAATAATCTATTAAGAGTACCCAATGTAAGAAAAAAATCTCATAAGTGTGTCACAGTGTGCAAGACATAATAACGTCTCATCCGAATTTTACCCAAATCACTATCTAGTTATAGATCTTCTAACTAAGAACATAATTGTGTAGGGTAATGAACAAAATAGACTATACAAGTTTGATGTTAATTCAAGAAATAGTTCTGACTCTAGACAAGTTTATGAATGTAATGTGTTTGAGTTGAAAAATGATGAAAACTGTAAGATCTTTGACATATGGTATTGTAAAATAGGTTATCCTAGTATGAAATTATAAAAAAATTCTAAATAGTAGTAATATTGCTATCAGTATTCCTGACCACTATTTTTTCTCATACTGTCAACTAGGTAAAAGTCACAAACTGATATTTCAAAATTCGGAAACATCCTATAATAAACCACTTAAAATAGTTGCAGTGGATCTATGGGGTCTTCCCCAGTGAACGGTGATTACAAATATAACTATTATATATCATTTATCGATGCATATTCAAGGCATGTTTTGATTTACTTTATGAAGTCAAAGTCTGAGACCTATAGTGCAATGATAAAGTTCACATTATGAATTCAAAGTCTGAGGCCTGTAATGAAGTGATAAAGTTCATCATAAGCCAAAAGCTAAACAGTCAAGTGAAAGTGCTTCAATCTGATGGAGGTAAAGAATTCTTACCTTTAAAATAATTTTTCAATAAAAAGGGTATCACTCACAGATTAACATGGCCGCACACATCTGAGTAAAATGACCTAATAGAAAGGAATCATAGACATATAGTAGAAACTGATCTAACACTGCTGGCACAAGCATAATTACCACTTAAGTTTTGGCCTGATGCTTTTGCTACAGCAGTGCATCTTATAAATAGACTTCCAACAAAAGTATTTGGTTTAAAAATCCCTATTGAAGTTATTAATAATATCAAACCAAAGTATAATGAACTAAAAGTTTTTGGATGTCTCTGCTTCCCCTATATACGACCTTATAACTCACACAAGCTTGATTTCAGATCAACACCATGTACTTTTCTTGGTTATGCACCAAACTACAAGGGTTACAAGTGTCTAGATAACAATGGCAGGATCTATATATCTAGACATGTTACTTTTAACAAAAGAGTATTTCCTTTTAGCAAAAATGAGTTCAAAACAACCAAGAAATTATACAATCCAAGGGTTTTAATTCCTATAATACCTGACCTTCATGATGAAGTCATTCCAGTATACAAGCAAAGCAGTGAACGACCAAATCAACTACCTGCAGATGACTCAAGCCCTCAACAAACACCAATCAATGATGATTCAGGTCAAGGGTCCACTGAGCCATCCGAAATCTCAAGCAAAAGCTCACAAAAGAGTGTTAGTAATAACAATCAAGAAGATACCACATCACATGAAACTGATCACAACAGTGAAGATACTGCTGCACATGTTCAAAACATGCATCATATGACAACCAGGGCGAAAGTGTCATATTCAAGCCCAAAATATTTCACATTGATTAGCCCTTGATGAACCAACCACTTACCATCAGGCCAAGCTGAATGAGAAGTGGATGGATGCCATGCAAGAGGAATACAATGCACTGATGAAGAATAGCACTTACACACTTGTGCCACATCCTAAAGATAAAAGTATCATAAGATGCAAATGGACCTTTAGAATTAAAAGAAATTTTGATGGTTCAATATCAAAGTATAAGGCAAGACTAGTAGCAAAATGATATTCACAACAGTATGGGATTGATCTCAAGGAAACAATCTCACCTGTCGTGAAACCCACTACCATAAGAATAATTCTAACAATTGTCTTACACAATAATTGGACCATCAAACAATTAGATGCTAATAATGCATTTTTGAATGGTGTCTTACAGTAAGAAGTATACATGGAGTAGCCTGAAGGCTTTAAGACACAAGGGAAATAATTTTTTTTCTGCAAACTCAGCAAAACAATCTATGGTCTCAAGCAGGCTCCATGAGTTTGGTTTGACAAATTCAAATCAACATTCTCAAGAGGCCACATTCTAGAAAAAGCTGACAACTCCCTATTTATTAAATTCTCTAACAATACTGTTACATATATACTTATATACATTGATGATTTTTTAATTACAGGCAACAGTATTGAAGAAATTCAGCATGTTACCAAACAGCTAAACAAGGAGTTCTCAGTCAAAGATCTGGGAGATCATATTTCCTTGGGATTGAAGCCATCAGAAATCACAATGATGAAGGAATTACATCAGAGAAATTCTTACAAAATGAAATATGGACAAGGAAAATCCACTACTACTCTTATGGTCAGCAACATACAAATTAGTAAAGAAAAAGGTGAATCAATTGATAATGAAAAGCAATACAGGAGTGTAGTGGGAGCTCTCCAATATGCCACCATTACAAGATCAGACATCACTTACAGTGTAAACAAAGCCAGTCAATATATATACAAACCACTATCAAAGCCGAGCTTCATAAAGCACAGGGAAAACTTATGCATTCACGAATACGTGCTTAGATCTAACTCCAGCAACAACAAAGAAGAATCACAAGCAAATTTGAGTCCAAAAGACCACAAAAGCTCAGATTCTCAGCAAGACAAAAGAAAGAGAGCAACCGATAACTCAGATGCTCAAAATAATGCTGAAAATAGAAGAAATCGGCGAAGAGATGACTATGGAGATTCAAATCCTTCATAAGAAGTCTAAAGTAGATTCCTCAAGAAATTTCAAAGAACTCGCAAAAATTTGAGGAAACCATTCTGCCAAAGCCGCCATTTTCGAGTGTTTTCAAACCCTAGCAGAGTTATAGGGTTTGAGGAGGCATATTAGAGAATATAAGATGTGACTACTACGTTACATTACTTTTACGTTGTATACATGATGTGTTGGTCTAGCCATTTACTCTTTGGACCAATGCGCATATGAATATGGGTTTCATTAAAGCCCATATATGATCGTATATATTTGAACCGTCTGTACACTTATTATTCATTCTGCAATAATACAAATTACAATCTCTATCAATTGTTTAATACTGCAAGAGGATGCATGCATACTTCTTCTTCTAAATATCCATGCAAAAAAGCATTATTAATATCCAGTTGCTAAATTGCTCAATTTTTAACTACAGCTAAAGCCAATACAATTTAAGTTGTTGTTAGTTTAGCATCAGGACTAAACATATATTTATAATCCTTACCAGAAATTTGTTTGTCTCCTCTTGCAACCAACCTGGCTTTATACTTGTCCACTTCACCATTTTGCTTGAATTTTGTTTTGAAAACCCACTTACAAGTTATAGGTTTCTTGTCATTAGGAAGTTGAACTAGTTCCCATGTGTCATTTTCTTCTAAAGCTATCAATTCCTGTTTCATAGCCTGAACCCACTTTGGACACTCTTTAACTTAATTATAAAAACAAGGTTCAAAAGAAGAAAACACACTTGCGAGAATATGTAAATCAGTATCACTCAAATGAACAAGAGATGGTTCAGAAAATACATTAAAAGAAATAGAATTATTAACTTGTCTTATAGGAAACTTTCCAGTCACATAATCATTTTATATTTCTTTGGCACTGAACAAATTCTAGATGACGTTCTAGTAGGCAATAATTGAGGCTGAGGACTATCATTTGAAGAAGAGGATGCTGATTGATCTTCAGTAGAAGAAACACTTTGTTAAGGAATACTAGATCTAGTAAAATTATTATCAGGTAAGGGCATTGATTCATCTTGCCTTGAAATAGATTGTGAAGGCTGAAGATTAAATACATTCTGATCTAAAGCTGGATTGACAAAATCAGGTGTTCCATGTGAAGAATCAGTATTGAGATTAGAATTTGACTAAAATATGAAAGGAAATACATTTTCAACAAAATGCACATCTCTGCTGAATACAACTTTATGTGTGTCCAAATCATAAAGTTTACAACCTTTCTGTCCATGTGGGCACCCAATCAAAACACATTTCTTTGCTCTTTTAGCAAATTTATCTTTTAATTTCTGAAAAGGAAAATATAGATATCCTATAACTCTAAGATGTGTATAGACAAGGTCTTATTCATCAATAATTCATATGGCGTCTTCCAATTTAATACTGAACTAGGCATCAAATTAAGAAGATGAGTAACAACTAAAAGACAAACACCCCAAAATTTGTAAAGCATACCAGCAGGAATTCTAATTGTTCTTGATGTCTCTATCATGTGTATATGCTTTCTCTCAACACGTCCATTTTGTTATGGATTTCTAGGAACAGATCTTTGATGTACTGTTCCTTTTGATGCAAATAACTTTCTACAAGAATCTTGAATGATCTCAATTTCATTGTCTGATTTGATTACTTTGTGCCTTTTCTCAAAACGAATTATAACATATTCAATAAAAGCATCAACAAAAGAAACTACTTGCACTTTAGAATGAATCAAATAAGTCCAAGTGTTGCTAGTATGATCATCAATAATAGTTAAAAAAATAAGTTTCATCATATAAAGACGATCTATGATAACTTCCCCGCAAATCAATATGAACTAAATCAAATGGGGACTGAGCATAAGAATCAGAATGAGGAAAAGGAAATTTATGATGTTTTCCTAACACACATGCCTCACAAGAAAAATCATTAAGTATTCTGCTTGATACAAGATTTTGAATACACTTCGTTTTGTTAATAGAAAGATGACCTAACCTAACATGCAGAATGTCAACATTAGGTTTTTTACATGATGTAATTGTATTGTAATTAAGCAAGAAAACAATTATTCTCAGATACTGAATGAAAAACTAGAGGAAAAGATAATTTGTATAAACCAGAAATCCTTGACCCAATAGCTCGAGTCTGCTTTGATTCAAGGTCCTGAAAATAGCAAACAGAATTTGTGAATTTGGCAATGATTTTGTTCTGATCAAGAAGTTTTCCTACCGATAAAAGATTATTTTTGAAAGTAGGAATATACAACATATTTTCTAGCTGCAAACTTTGATTCAAATTTACAGTTCCGATATGATGAACAAAAATTAAAGAACCATCAGGGAAAGTAACTTTTATAGGAGTTCTAATTTTTCTCAGTGAAGCAAAGAGTGTTATATTCGATGTCATGTGATCAGTAGCACCGGTATCAATTATCTAACATTTTTTATTAGAATACTTAACACATTTCTCTTGAGTACTTGAAGAATTGTTACCTGCATAGTTGACTAAGGTTGTAAGTGGATTATCCTCGAAATGAGAAGAAGAGCTAGATTCATGAATCATCTTCATAAGTTAGTTGTATAATGCTGAAACCATGACATGATCGAATTATTCATCTTCAACGGTAGCCAAATTCATAGCAGCATTTGTATCATCAGCCGATTCTTGTTTACTACCAAGTATCCCTTTATCACCATAAGCTTGAGCATTATTGGCATTTTTAGAAACTTGTTTTATCTTCACTGTTCCTTTCTTAATCCACCATTCCGGATAACTAATTATTTTGAAACATTAATCAATTGAATGTCCCTTCCTTTTGCAGTGTCCACAATAAGCCCACTTTTCTATCTTTTGGCATTTCTTTTTGTATTTTGCAAGTTGGACTTCAAAAATGCTTCATTGCATTAAAAGCATTTATTGCAAGCTGATTAAAATTTTACTCTCCAAGCTTGTTCTGGTGTTCGACTTGTTGTAGAATATAATAAGCTTTATGAATAGTAGGAAATGGATCAGAGCTCAAAATGTTTGTCTTAACTTGATCGCATTCTTTTAAGTGGATCAAAGCTCAAAATGTTTGTCTTAACTTGATCGCATTCTTTTGTAAGACTAGATAATAGTTGCATGAGTTTTTTTCGTTGATCATTCTCAAGAATCTTCATAATAATTCCACACGAACAATTTTGTAAAACACCACAAGTGCATTTTGGAAATCCTTCAAGAATCTGAAGTTAATCCCGTATAGTCTTCAATTTACCGTAGTATTCAGCAATAGTGAGTTCATTTTGATAAGTAGATGTCAAACTTTGATGTAATTCAAATAATCTTGGGGTTGTAGATCTTTCTGCTAACTCCTTTCACAACTGGGATGACGAATCAACAACCATAACGAATCAATGAACATGAAACTCTCTGATAAAACCTTATCCATAGAATCCAAAATCCAAGACATTACCATATAATCATTCCTAATCCACTTCTGATAATCGACTGACTCAATCGAATGCATAGGTAGTGCCATCAAAAAATTGTAACTTATTTCTAGCAATCAATGCCATTCTAACTGTTCGACACCAATTCAGATTATTTGAACCGAATAAAATGTGATTTCCAAGCTGCATACCTGGATGAACTGAGTTAGAGAGGTAGTACGGATAGTGGAAGTTGACTGGTTGATTATTACGAACCGGAGCCTCTGATTGGGTTGGATCCAAAGTAATATTCGCCATTTTCGAACAAGAAAAGAAGAAGAAAAGAAAGGAAATCGAAGAAGAAATGAGATCTAGATCTGAAAATTCCATAGCTCCGATACCATGAAAAGTAAAACTCGAAGAGAAAAATGAATTATTTCGATACAAAGATTAGAGACCCACGTTCCATCTCCAATATATATATATATATATATATATATATATATATATAATGGGCTTTTAGGCTTTCAACCCAACAAACAAAACGAAAAAAATAAAATGATGTAAAACAGGAAACTAAAATAAAAACATAATTACTACAATTACCGCCAATCACTCAAATATAACAAGTACAAATCACTCAACTCTACATTTACCATACCCTTTAAGGAGTTCAAAACATTTTTATGGATTCTTTTTATAAAGAGGAAAGTAGCCTGATTATGGTCAATGAGATTTAGGAGTACCCTGACAAGCCTAGAAGCTAGAACTTTAGAGTTTACATATACATTTATAAACTGCATTACAAAAGGAAATTAGACGATAAGACATCATCGAATAGGCCGGGATAACCTTAGGGATCAACAAATAGTTGGTAGAATTAACTTCACCCATCATTCAGCATTTGAAAAAAAAAATTGAATTGCATTGCATTATAGAAATTAAGTATTTATCGTTCCCAAATCTATATATGAAATATGGGACATTGAGGCCATTAAGGACCATCGCTCGACTTTTGATCATTGAAAATTGGGCTCCTTTTATTTCTTCGTTTGTGAACAAAGTAGTTATCCCTACAGCTTGCTCAGGCCTCGAGCACGGGAGGTGAATTTCAGAAATTTCATCTGTATCAGGAGAAACCCCAATTTGTTACCAACAAGTTAATGTAGTAATCCAGCATAGCAGTATCTATCCCTTCAGGAGATCAAGTTAACCACCTGCTTTGTCATGAATTCGTTCATTGGCTTGTTGCAACATGATTTTTTTGTTGTATTCCTATTGCCTTGAACAACGCATTTATCATGAAGTTGTTGGGTTTTCATTTCTCCTTACATTTCTAAACTTCATTGAGGGCTTTAGCAGGTATTACTTGGGTCGTTGTTCATTCAATCTTCTGATTCCCTCAACTGCTCTTTTATTATGGACGACAAATGAGTTGCATCACCAAACTAACTATATGCCCATTCTCTAAGCGTTGCCCTGGTTTGTTTTAGTTTCCTGCATAATTTAAAAATAAGGTCGCCATAACAGTTGATAGGATCTATACTGGAAAAAATATTTTTATATTATGGATCACTGATCCAGGCATTTTTTTTAAGATTCATTTATCTTTCTAAACAAGGAGGCCCGAAGAGAGAATTTAGTACAAGTTTTATTTATTGGTATTAGACAAGAGTCTGAGATGGAACTGTTTCGTTATAACAAAAGGAATCTCTATTGTTGTGAGCCTACCATCTCATATATATACTCCACTCCTTCAATTTATTCCGCGATGTGGGAATATTTATTCAAGTCGTCGTTCCTACCTTAAGAACATGCGAGACAATCTTAATAGGAACTACTAAAAGGATGAATTTTTCTGAGAGGAAGAGGGTTGTCCCTTGATTTTTAGTCCATTTCATAGCAGCTGTTGAAATCACCCATGATGTCTTATGTGTGAGTTTCCTATCTTAGAGAAGGAATAAGATTAAATAGGGATTGCCTTGACTTAATTGAATTGTCAGCATATAATATGGTTAAGTAAAAGGATGTATGTGGATAGGATAAAATGACATGAAAGTGGATAAACTGCGTGGAGAACAGGAAAATTGAGAGAATGAAGATAGAAGGATCATGCAATACCGTGATTCTACCATAAGGGGCAACATCAAGATTATGATTCAGAATCCAAAATAGGCTGATGAATTTAGCAGATTTATATGCTAGAAAGGGCTTAAGCATGGTTTCAAGTATAACAAATAGTTTGAGGTTGTAACGTAAGATCAAAGCTTTGACTTGATCACAATTTCACTTACTTATAAGCACTATGTATGTTTCATACAACCATATTTTGCGACGTGGATTAAATTAGAGAGATTGATGGTTTTCAATTTTCTTACTCCTAGTTGGAGGATATTTGGAACTTGTTTGAAGAAAAAAAATTGGTAGCAATCGGGGTATGGCCGTTCCCCTTGTTTTCCTTGTTTGGTATTGAATTGTTGTCAGAAGGTAAGGTTATATCAGTAGTGCATAACACAAGGGACATTTAAGCTCGTACCTTTCTGGTAGTGGCACGACTGAGTGATTAGTTCAGGAGAACTAACATGTTTAATAGGTGAAAGGCTAAGATTGGAGGAATGGTAAGATGCAGATAGGTGGTTGGCCTGAACTAATTGCATGATCTGGTTTTCCAATTTGAACAAAATTGGTCCTCACTTTTTATTTATTGTTTTCATTACTTGCACTACAGCATGCATGTTGATGTAGATTGAGGTTATTTAGCTTGTTTGGCACTTTAGTTTCTTTTGTTTGGTCCAAGCTATCTTTATGAACACCCCTTGCACCTTTACCATGAACATGAACACCCACTTATTCACTCGCTATTTCAGTTATTTGGTTTTGCACTTGATTGCGTAACACATTGTCTAGCATTGCAGTGTTGTTTTTCTCATTATAAATATTAACTTCAGCAACCTTACACTCTTCATCCCTTACTAACACCACATTTACCTTCATCCGGTCCTTGTAGAGTGGCAAATTTATTTGATGCCAAATCAGCACACCCCACTTCCATCAAATTCACTAACAATGCCTTTGAACCTTTTCTCAAACAATTTATCATTAACATTATTTTTTTACAGCATTGCTCGCATGTTCACTCCCATCCCAAGTTCCTTCTCCTACCTCCTTAATAGCAGTTCCATTACTTCTTGAGTGAGCTACCTTTTTCCATGCTTGCTTCATCACTACCATTGTCTTGAGAATTTCTTTTCCGTCAAGTAGTTGAATAGGAAAATAATCCACCAGATCCTTTTCTATAGTTACTTTTACCATGAATTTGGCATTTTCCATCCTTTCAAGTTTCTGTAAATTCATCAGCACATAGGAATTTCCCCATTCTCATGGCAAATCAGCCAATATCCAAGTATGACCATGCGCAGGGACGGAGCCAGTATTTCAATATGACCTAGGCTAAGTTAGAGAGATGAAAAAATAGAGGTGTATAGTATCAAAAGTTGCAAAAAGTAGTTTTTAATTATATATCAATAAAAGCTTACAAAAACATGAGGTATTGGTGTATATCTCATGTGAGACTTTGATAAATACAAAAGTAGATACAATAATCTAGACAAGTTGGACTCTACGTTATTTACGTGAGTTGAAATCACAAACTACTGAATCCAAGTCAACATCTTCAGCAAGTTCCCTTTCAGTGTTGATTTATCTTAACCATTTCTTAGGGTTGTGCATCAAATACTCTTTTGATATGCAAAGAAGGATTCATTAAATCATCAGCAGCCTTAACAACACGTAAATGCAAAGAAACCAACCCTCCTACATGTTGCAAAAATGCACAATTAACCCCTCCAACTCTTTTCCAACTTTGAAATCCATGAGTTGTAAATGATGCACATGTTGATGGATTAGTTTCAAATAAGAAATAGTATAAAAAAAGACCACATTGCAATCAAACGAATATTCAATCCAGGGATATTTCCTAAACTAACTACTTTGAAATTGACGGAGTTGTTTTCCATCTTTTGTTGGTGGATATACGTCAAGAAGTGGTTGAAATGACCCTAATCTAAGACGTTTTCTCCGAACTTCATCTCTATCGTTTACTTGTTCTTTTCATATTTGTTGATGTCTTCCCGGATCCCTTATAAAATGATCTCCACTATAATCAACTATGATTCTTGGAATTTTGCAAGGACGTTGTTCGGTAGAGCTTGGAGAAGTTTCATTGTTTGGATCCAAAGAGTTATCTCCTTTCAACTTGTAAAACGAAAACAATGTTTTGCTAGATTTTGAGTTTGACATTTACCTTAAAAATTGATTAAATTAGATAAATTTTCTAAAAATAAAATTAAGCACATCTATATGTTTGAACAATACTGATTGCAATTAGATAAATTTTCTAAAATAAAATTTTAAACATATTCATTCAATTTGAACAATACTGATTAATGAAAAAATTAAGGGTTCCAATCAAATACAACTTAACAAATAATTTGAAGTTTGTAATCAATGATAACTATAATGGAATTAAAAAAATCAATGGAAACATATAGATTCAATTTGAATAGTACTAATTGCAATTAAAATGAAATTAAAATAAATTTTTGTTTAGAAATTACCCCTATTTCTGTTGAGATTGGTTTGAACAACAATGGACGAGATGATAAATGTATACTATGTTGCAATCAATGATAACTGTAATGGAATAAAAGAAATCAACGGAAACATATTGATTCAATTTGAACAGTACTGATTGCAATTAAAATGAAATTAAAAGAAAATTTCATTTAGAAGTTACCCTTATTTCAGTCGATATTGGTTTAAGCAGCAATGGAAGAGAATCGAGATGATAACTGCGTTGCGGAAAGAAAAAGACGAAGGCTGCAGTAAGAAAAAATTGAAGGCTAGCATTATTATTCTACGATAAGAAAAAGATGAAGGCCAACGATATTCTTCTTATTTTAATTTATTTTGGTACTTGGTTCAATGGGCTATTGGGCTGACTAATAGCTGTTATTTTTTTCAAAGTCTGCGCCCGGGCTGTATCCCAGGGCAACAAACACTTACCTCCGTCCCGAACCATGCGTAGAGTGGAATACTTCACATTTTTAGCAAAATTGGAATGGATTTAATCGCCCCACAACTACTTCCAAACATCGAGTCCCATGGCTTAATAGTTAAAAGCTTATTTCACATAATAATTGGGTCTTTTTCAGTAATTATAACTTAATCCTCCTCACACGAAAGAAGAAAGAGATAAAGGTGTCATCGGTTTTGACCTTACAGAGCCTTTCAGTCTTCGCACTTTCTTCATATGGGAAATTACTATGGAATACTCCCAAAGATTTATCTAGGAAGAAATCCATAAGATAATCCTTCTATACGTCATTTCCAACAGTTGCAATTTCATTGGTACGCATGAGGAATTTCCCTTCAAAGTCAATGGAATTACCATAGGGCAGAATCCATCTACATTTCTTGGTTTGGATTTAAAGAGGGAGTCCCATTGAAGGTTAATGGTGGTAGATGGAAGAGGAGAGTAGAGGATTGAGGAAGAAAGGATGAAGTGGCAAGTTAGGGGAAGGGATTGGGATGGTTAGAGTTGATGCAGGAGGAAGGAGATTCATGGGCAAGTAGGACGAGGATCAAGACAACAGCAAAGGGAGGAAGTGGTTGTGGCATGGATGGTTTAAGCGGTGCACGAAAAATCAAAGGGGGTAGAAATGAGATGGGCGGGAAAGGCCTCCATGATTATTTAAGTTTTAGTTATATTAATATTTTATTCTATTTATTTGATTTATCAAACAAGCCGACATACTATTGAGCTCGTTTGATTACATGATGTGTTTGATTATAATGAAAGTCATATACTTATGTATATCATTTTTATGGTCCTAAGAGCATCTCCAGTGGTGCCAATTCAACCCGTAATATTCAGAATTTGCAACCCAATCATTAAATTACGCCTTAGTACTAAGGGTAATATTAAAAATCCAATTCAGGATCCTGAATGGGACTTGGGCGCCTAAGCTTAGGCGCCTATTTAATGGGTGCTTGACATTTAATTTTATACAACCGTGCCCAATTTTATACAACCTCCGCCTGATAAAAATGTACTATGTACAATTTTTATACAATTGTATACATTAAAGTGTAAAAAAAATAATGTCCTAGAAGTCAGGCGCCCATTTTATGGGCGCTTGATGTATGGCGCCCATAAAATAGGTGCTTGATGTATGGCGCCCAAAAAATGGGCGCCTATCCATTGGACTTTCTAGTGCAATTCAGCATTGAATATTCAGTGCGTTGGATATTTTCCCTTAAGCCACTCGAGATGCTCTAAAAGCATGTCCAACATAGAATTGGATTTCAGAAAATCCGAAATCTACACCCAAAATGGTGTCCAAGAGATTGTGGAAACTACTAATTGTGTGGACTTCGAGGGCAATAGTTCCAGAATCTGCAAACTCTTCAAGTGCTTGTTGAACAAACTCCTAAAACCAGGCGTCTGTTCAACAAACACCTGAAACCATGCATCTGTTCAACAAACGTCTAGTTTTCATTTTTTATTCCAGCGGACTGAATTTGTTGAACTTTTTTGGATACATGTGGCATTTTTTATTCCAACGGGCACATTTTGCTAAAAAAATTTGGACACATGCGGCATTTTTTATTCCAGTGGGCACATTTTATTGAATTTTTTTGGACACATGCGGCATTTTTATTCCAACGGGTACATTTTGTTGAACTTTGCTGAAATATGCGGTAGACTTTGCTAAATTTTCCTGACACATGCGGGTTGTTTTACTTTTAAATTATCAGGTGCTTTTTGAACAAACGCCAGATTTCCAAGCATTTGTTCAACAAACGCCTTTTCCCAAAACTATTGGGAAATCTTCGGTTCCAACAATTCAGGGTGCGGATAATCGAAAATCCGCACCTTGAACTACTAGAGATGCTCTAATCCTATACATTTCATTATCATCTGAGGCAATGCTCTGGGATGGCTTTCTCATGCACACCAAGATTGTTTCGGCTATTCTATCTCCAAATATAGCAATAGCTTTACTTATTTAACTCGCATAGTCAATCCTGACTCAAAGGACGTGGTCTTAAGTCCTGGTTAGAGCGGAATATTGTGCATTTTTATCCAAAATGGAACTGATTTAATCGTACCACAACTATTTCCAAATGTTGAGTCCCATGGATCTAACAACTTATTTCTCATAATAATTGGGTCTGCTTCATCATCCTCGTCACACAGTAAAAGAAAAAGAAAAAGGTTGCCTTTGGTTTTGACCTTTATAGAGCCTTTCAGTTTCCGCAATTTCTTCAGATGGTAAATTACCTTGAAATATGGTAGGGATTTGTCCAGGAAGAAGCCCATATAGGACAATCCTTCCACACGTCCTTTCTAACGGTTATAATTTTAATGGTATGTGTTATGTAACTATGGTCAGAACAAATACCCCCCTCCTACTACATAACGCACACGCATATGAGTTTGCAACATGCGAGGCAATCCTAACAGTACGCACGAGGAATCTCCCTTCAAAAGTCAATGGGATTATTTTAGGGTAGAGCCACCCCACATTTCTGGGATTGGATTTTAGCAGGTAGTCCTACTTAAGGTTAATGGTGGAAGGTGGAAGAGGATGGGAGAAGGACGGAGGAAGAAAGGATGAAGTGAAAAATTAGGGGTAGGCTTTGGGTCGGTTAGAGTGGATGTAGGAGGGAGGAAAATCAAGGGAAGTTGGGATGAGGATCGGGCCAATAGAAGAGGGAGGAAGTGGTAGTGGAATGGATGATTTAAGTAGTGCAAGAAAAGTTATAGGGGTAAAAATGAGATGGATGGGAAAAAACTCCAAGGAAAAAGGAAAATGTTGCTTATATTTTATTGGAATATGAAAAGAAAAACGCGGGTAAAAAAGAAGCTGGACATGATTTTTAGTTGCATAGATTGCCTAGTTTCCCTTCAATTTTCCAAAAAAAATCAATTTTTTTTTGTTGAGTTGTCCACCTTTTAAAAAAAATCGAAAATGACTTCCCACGCACAAGTAGTGCGTGGTCCGTTACGGATACTACGTACTGGCATTGCGTGATGACTTCAGAGCACTACGCACTGGCAATGCGTAGTATGCTTAATGTACCATGCACTGCCAGTGCGTGATGGACAAAAAATATTGAAAACAAAATAAAACAGAAGATTAAAACAAAACTAAGCAAAAGGTATTTTGATCATTGAATTTTTTGGATAAAATGGGTGCAACTCTGCAGTTTGTTGAGTTGCAATAGAATTTGCCAAGAAAGAAGTGACTAACATTACCTTTCTTCTAGGCCATGTAACTGTAACCATGAAAGAGAGAAAAGGTTTGGTTTTTGAGTTTTAGTTATATTAATATTTTTATTCAATTTATTTAATTTCTCAAACAAGCCGATATACTTTTAAATTTGTTAGATCACACGATGTGTCCGATCACAATGAAAGTCATCTACCGGTATATATCATTTTTCTAGTCTTAATGGTATACATTTCATCATCATCATCATCATCCGAGGTAGTGCTCTGGGATGACATTTTCATGCACATCAAGATCGTTTCGACCATTCTATCTCCAAATATAGTGATAATTATACTCATATTAACCTGCATAATCGATCCAAACTCAAAGGATGTGGTCTTAAGACCTTATTAAACATATACAAAAAAGTATATTTTTGAAATTTCAAAATAATTAACTATTCAATATTCAGATCAATAATTTAAATATCCTATCGTTACATTTACGGAGCAATACATTCTCCCTTCTTAAGGGATTTCATCATCGAAATCCCAAGGATGAAGTAACATTACCCAATGACCTCATTATAACAACCCGTATTTTTAGTCCCTTTAAAATACGGATTTAAATAGATTTAAAAAGGTTTTTAAATGGATAAGTCTGGCTGAATTTCAAATTTCAGTAAATATTGAATCTAGACTTGAAAAACTACTAGAATTGAATTCTAACTTTGTTTTACATTTTATTAAAGTTAAAATAAGGTTAATGAACTTTCAGAATTGATTTAAAAATAAATATATTAAAATTCGATAATTTAATATTATTTGAATAGCCTAAAATAGATATTTTGCAGATGATCTCGAATTTTGACGAAACTAGTTTCATCAGATTCAGAACGTTAAATTAATATAAGATTCTAAATTTCGTATCAATCGGAGTTAGTATGTGAGCATGCGCAATGTAAACGCGTGTCGAAAAATCGGTTGAAATTAAATAATAACATAGAAAAACACCATTTTGCAAACGGTCTCCGAATTTGACGAGACTGGTTTGATTAGATCTGTATCTGTGAAACATAGTAGGATTTCAATTTTCGTATCGATCGGACCTACGATTTGATCGTATGAGTTGAAAACGTATAAAAGTTGTTTAACTAAATGTAGGATTACACAAATCAAAATCAACAATACACATTTTACTAAACCCCCTTCCCTTTTAACACCTAATCACCTCGCTCTTGCATAGCCTTCATCCTAAGCAACTAGAATAGTATAATCATTTTGTCTCCATTTTCCATTTGTAGTTCATTTTTACTTCATTTATTTTCCTCCTTCTCCAAAGCTTTAAACTCCATTTCTCCTACCACCCCACTGTTAGGATTGTCTCGCGTGTTGTTAAGGAGGAATGATGGTTTGGATACAATAATCCCACATCACGGAATATATTGAAGGAGTTGTGTACAAATATGGGCTGGTAAACACGTAACATCAGGGATTCCTTTTGTTATATGGGAGTTGTGTGTCAGCTCATATGCGTGCAAGGAAGGGGGCTTTGTTCCGACCGTCGTTACATAACAGTGGTATCAGAGCCGAAGGTTCGGACTGGGCCATGCAGATAAGGCAGTGATCTCAAAAGATACTCGTAGGATGCGAGTCAAGGGGGAGACTGTTAGGATTGTCTCGCACGTTGTTAAGGAGGAATGATGGTTTGGATACAATAGTCCCACATCACGGAATATATTGAAGGAGTTGTGTACAAATACGGGCTGGTAAACACGTAACATCAGGGATTCCTTTTGTTATATGGGAGTTGTGTGTCAGCTCATATGCGTGCAAGGAAGGGGGGATTTTTTCCGACCGTCGTTACATAACACCCACTGTTGGCCAAAAGCACTTCCCACCCTCCTCTGTGCCAGCACAACCTCCCCTACCCCACGTGGACCCCTTGTCAAAAGCACCCTCCTTTCCATATTAACCACTTAAAAACGCCACCTTTAACCTATTGATCACCTCTAATGCCCCTATCTTCTCTTTACCACCACCACATCTCTCCATGAGCCTAACACAACATGCAAGCACCACCATGCAGCAGTCTCATCCCTAGGCTGTGGGCCCCACCTCCTTAAACCCCCCTTTAAACCCTTTAAAATTCTATCTTTCTCCTCTTAAACACAAGTTTGTATATATACATATATATATATTAGTATATTTAGTATTTGTGTAGTGTTTGAAGTATAAAGGGAAGTAGCTTGGCCATGAAGTAAATTTGACGGTGTAGTGGAGTAAGAGAGTTCTACACATAAAGTTTGACGGAGTGGATAAGCTTCGGTGAGCACATTTAATTTGCTCATGTTTGGATTAATTATTGTAATTAATGTAGTTAATTATACTATACTTAGAAATTGCTATTTGTTAAGTAATTTAGGGTTTAATGACTGTAATTTTGTTAATGGAAGTTAGTAAGTTAATTACTTGACAGTGGAGTAATTACAGTGAATACATTAATGATTATGAAGTTAAACCATAAATAAATTATCGGTTAATTTGGTTGATAACGTGATTGTTATGTTATGGATGAATAGTAGCATTAACAAATTTTGATGTGACATTGATTGACAACTTGTTGTGATGTGCGTCGGCATTAATTGGACATGACTAGATTTTCTAAAAATAGCAAATAAATTATTAATGATGGTTAATAATTTAGTTAAAGTGATTTGAAATAGTAATTAAGGGTTAATGACCTTATTCATGCAATTATGTGATAATCTGAAGTTGATGGCTGTTAATGATCATTAACGGATGTTAACAATGTGTTAAACTCATATAAGTTGAATTATATGGTAATTGATCAAGTTTTATTCTAAATTGGAATTTAATTGAACATTTTACTAATAAAATATTAAGTGAAAAATAAAAATTGAATTTTAAATCCAAAATGATTTGCAAAGGTAGTTTAAGTAATTATGAATAGATTTCATAAAGTTGGAAGTTTTATTAGAAGAATTTTTCAAGTAATTAAGGCATGTTTTAACTAAGTTTGAACTTTAAAAGTGAACAACAACTTTAAAAAGTGAAGTTCGATTTGGGTATATAGAAAATGTTTTAACTTGATTTTATTATCCAAGCTATCTTATTTATTTTTATAATAGACTTCAGGAAAGTTTGGATTTCAAAAGCCGAAGTTTGAAAAATAATATTATTTTTATAATTTAAAAAATATTATATTATTTAAATAAAGGAATATTTGAATTTAAAGTTAAATATTGAAAATATAGTTTTCAAAAGTTATTATTATTAAGGAACTGGGGCGTCTACAACCCAATGTTAATGGATCTTAAAGCTATTCAGACACCAGGGAGATAAAGTGTATTTACTATATCTATTTAAATTCAAATAAAAAGAAATAAGTAATAAAATAAAATGCAGTAAAGTAAATAACACCCGGATTTTTATATTGGTTCAGATTATCCAATCCTACATCCAGTCTTGCACTTCACCGTGCAAAATTTCACTATAATCTTTTGCTTTTAGTGGGCGGCAAGAACATATTTACAATCTTGATTTCATGGGCTACAAGATACACCTTCTGCTTATAAATAGCAACAAACAATGGCAAGTATTCATATCTTCAGTACAGAACCTTGAAGATTTAGTATAATGATCCTATAGATCTCCATTGGCAATATATCTATGAATCCTTTGATGAAATAAAACAAAATCAGAGAGAGAATAATATAAATTTAAGTAAACTTTCTGATATTGTGTGGCTTGCAAGTCAATGAAGAGTAGGAGTGAAAGAGATTAGATTTTCTAGAATAATAGGACAATATTCAATGTATTTGTATACAGAAAATATGGAGAGGAAGAAGTAGAAGAAAATGTGAAAAGATGATGTAAAATTTCTTTTCCAGGAGCCTTAAAATAGTGTATGAAAGGATGTGTCTTTTGGTGAAAGTATGGAGGGAAATAACTTCTCAATTTGAATTTGAAAATCATAAAAAACCATTATATGTCGACATGTATAAACTTACATGTCGACGTATAAGTGTAATCGACACTTATAAGTGTTTCAGATTTTCCACATTTCAAATTACCTTATATTTGTGGATGTTGGCGATTTGGTTGAGGTCAATGGTTGATTATCTTCAAGTGTAATTGCCATGGGATCTTGAACAAGATATTCTAAGGTTCATCCAACTCCACATCACTTCAAACACCTCTGTTCTTCGGCATTCTTCTCTAATATGCTTTCATCCTTAATTATTCTGATTATCCTTCCATTGCTCTAATTAAACTTCTTGTATAATTCCACTTTTGTACTCTTTTATATTTCTAAAAATATCTCCATAACATATCTGATGTAACTGCCCAACTTGAAGATATATTAGCAGTCATGTTTATATGGTTGGTGTCTTCAAAATCAATACCTAGGGTATTAACAGTCTCCCCCTTTTTGATGATGACAACCATCTAAATATTTGAGAGATAAAATATAATACTTTTTATATTTGAATCCACCAAACTCTGTACACTCCCCTATCATTTTGTCTAGTATATTTATACCTTTTCTCTCCCTTTTATCATTAACAAAAAAGGTAAAAAGAATTGTTTAGTTTAGTTCTAGACAATATGTAGAGTTTTGATATGAATATAAATAAAACACAAGTGGGGAAATCAAAACATGAAATAAACTAAATAATCAGATGAGTTTTAGAGTTACCGACTTTGCTGATGCCAATGACAAATCCTTTTCATATTTATCCAAGGTTCAATAGATTTCTTGTCATATGCTTTGATCATCGACTATTTGGTACCTGAAAATTATAAAATATGCACACTGGTACCCTTTTTATTTCAGGGTCCATGGGGTTAAATTTTGGGATGTGTAACACCCCGTAATTTTAAAAGACACAATAATGATGAGTTAAAGAATACTTAATTAAACATTGAGAATTTAGTAAAACGAACTGCGCCATTGCGTTCGCCTCGGAATACTGCTTAAGATAGACTCCGAGTTTGCGTAAAACGGACATCGTATGAAGAAGATATTAAGGTTTGAAGTTATTAACATATAAGCCACTTATATATAAATAAAATATATAATTCAAATCAGTTCAAAATTCAAAGGCGGGAACCAACGCGGGAATCAGGCCCATTGGGGGTCGACCCCAGCTAAGGGGTGTCGACCCATGGGTCAACATCCCCAGATCCGAACCAGATTCTTTCCTACTTATGTGGATTAGTTTTATAACCAGAAGAACCTTAGTCTATATAAAGGACCTTAATCCCATTGTTTTTATTCATCTAAATCAATGGAGACAACGAGGTGCTGGCCCAAATCAGTTTGATCTAGCCTATTCTTCTTCAACAACAAGTTATTCATATTTAGAGATCTGTGCTTCAATAAAATCTTCTATTCTTTAGATCCAATCATAGGGAGTCTATGTTATTTTTAGATATAAACACCTAAAATGTAATCTTAATATGCCTATAAGTTTATATCTAAGCCTATGTCTATAAGAAATATGAAATCATAACAGATCTGCCGTTATTGTATATCTAATCCACTGTTCAGATCTTATCATGCATGTTTATGATATCCCTATTATGTTAGTTGCCTAATCATGTCGTCGTATGCCTATTATGATAGTTTGCCTAATCATGTCACTATGCTTATTCTGTTAGTATGATCAATTCTATCATCTTATGCCAGTTTTTATTTGTTATACCATTCTTGTTCTCTTCTTCCCTTTTTTTTCCTTTTTGTTTTTATAGCCTGGCTACCTTCGAGCCTAGGCATATCGCTGAAATATGCGAATGCACGAAATTGGGAACGATTAATTTGGGGCATAATTCAAATTGTAATCATGATTGGGAATTTTGGGGATAATTTGTACCTTGAACCAAAACTTGGGATTTGGGGCATAATTTATATCTTGATCTAAATCTAAATCTGGGGCATAACTTGTATCGTAGATCGGACGAGGATTTGAGGGCATGATAAAACATGATAATTGGTTAATAATAAAAATGCCTAGATTTACAGTAATTAGAAACTGTAACCGCGCTTAGACATGAGGTTAGATTACAATTGTGGTAGAAGCCTGCCCGGACCCAACCGGCATATCCAGCATCCACAAGTGGTAAATCTAATGTTAGGAGTCTAAGTGCATAAACACGTAACATGCTAAGACACGAGGAGAAGTCTGCCAAGACCCAACTGGCATATCTAGAGTCCACAAGTTGTAGGCTTAATGTGAGAGGTCTAGCGCATTAATAACCATAAATGAATGAATGGTGATAAACTTGTAATACTTAACCTGTTTGAATCCATAAGGATAACATGAACCAGTTAACTTGAGCAGGGGTTAATTAAACTTTCTTGAATCAGTGGAAGGGTTAAGTAAATCTTGGGGAGGTGGGCAATATTTATACATATAGGCCCACAAACTTAACCCATGGGGTTATACAATCTTGTTAAACTAGTAGGCAAAATTTGTTGAAATCCTAGTAGTAGGGATGCAAGTCTAGGGGGAAGCTTGTATTATCTGGCGTGTGGTATCTGTATCTGTCAGTAACCTATATCGGTATCAAACGAAGAACCCCGAACAAGGTCAGGGTCAGGGTACACTTACTGAGCTGGTTATAAGAGGTCATTTGGGAGAAAGGCGTCTGACGGCGCATTCCATCGGGATCATGTGCATGCATGGGTCTGCTTGCTCGGGAAAATAAGATGCTTTGACATCAGTAGATATAGTTGTGTATCTTGGAAGTAACGGGGTTTCCACTTTAGGAAGTGACACATCCTATTGTGGGGCCAACACGGGTATCTACGGGTTAGGCGTCGATCGATTGGGGTAGTAATTAGGGTACATCTAGTCTCGCCTATTTAGGAGCCCGTTATTATCGTTGGGGGTAACACCCGTCAGTTCTATTGGGCTACCTGTTATTGTAAGGGGTAAAACCTCTCACTAGAAGTACACCTAAGTGTATCATCTTGTACTTGTTGGGATCATCTTGTTTCCGTTATACTCGTATTAGTGCAGAGGGAGAAAAGTATTAAAGAAGCGCAAAGCATGTTCAGTCCTGTTTATCCTGTTACCTTGTTATACTTGCCTTATGACACTGTTATCTCTTTCTCCAACTTATATGTCTGTCATGATGCTTTTACTTATTTATATGCTATAAGTAACTGGACTCACCAGACTTATGTCTGACCCATTTTGTTTCCTCTTCTTTCTCTTCCGTTCCCCCCTTGCCCTCCCCCCTCCCCCTCAGGTTCTCAGGGTGGAAATACTCAAGCTTGATCAGGATTCTTCTTTCATTTTTCTTGGAGCTGCTTAGATGTATCGCTTTATTTCGTATTTTCTCTTTTATGGCTATGTTTTGGGGATTATTCTTTTTTATGTTTATTGTACTTTGATGATTTTTAGTACAAGACAGAAGTTTTTAAGTTGATGTACTCGGTTTTATGTATTTCAGACTTATGATGTAACTATATTTTGAACCACGATGTTTTCTGCTTAATAAAGTTTTAAATTCCATTGTTATTTTATAGTTGTCTTGTAATGTTTCGGTTTACCTATAACGCTTCACGAAACTTAATGCATTCTGAAAAAGAGTGACATTAACGGATGTAGGGTGTCACACTTGGTATCAGAGATGAAGGTTACCATATCGGATAAAATATTTTGAAGTTTTTTTTCAAAGAGATTTTAAAAAAGGAAAGCATTTTCAAAAGAAAAGTTTGTTTTGAAAAACATATTCCCCAAAGCCATATGTAATATCTTCCGATTCTCTATTTGAATCCCTTTTCCTTTTCTTTTCAGCATGTTTGGGGAACCTAATATTCCTTAGGGCATTCAGATACCGGCTTGGTTCCGTAGGTATCTTGAGGCCATGACACTTGCCGAAGGCCAAGCAAACGCCCCTCCCCCAACTGCAGTCGCTGTTCCTCCTCCTCCCCCTCCGTGAAGATATGGAAGGATTTCTGCGCTATAGGCGGAAATCCATTCCGAGGGACAAAGATTTTTGTAGAAGAAAGGAATTAGCTCAAGGAGACGGAGCACTTGTTTGGGATTTTCGAAGTTGACGATCGTTGGAAGATTCATTTGGTTGTTTGGCAGCTGAAAGACGAGGTCTCGTTCTGGTGGGAATCGACACAAGAAGGGTGTCTAATGGAGACTTGGGATTATTTTCGTCAGAGATACGAAATGAAGTTTCTTTCTCAAGCCGAGCAAAGTATGCAAATGGAAAGGTTTTTGGCGCTTAAGCAAGGAAGCATGTCTGTGAAAGAATATCTTAATAAATTCAATCAATTGGCAAGGTTTGGCTTGGAGCTAGTGAATACCCCGCACAAGAAAGCTTTGAGGTTTGCTATAGGATTAATCAAGCCCCTTCATGGGTTGGCCATGTCTCATATTCCAATAGGGGAAACTTTCGAGAAGCTCGTTGATATGGCATTAATGCACGAGGAAGATAAAGGTGAAAAGAAACAGTCTAAGGTTGAGGAAACACAAAATATGAAAGTGTGGCCAAAGAAAGGACAACAACAACAACAATGGAAGGGGAAAGAATGACAAGGCTAAAGATAAGAGGAAATGTCATAATTGCGGACGTGAGGGTCATTTGGTCAAAGACTGCAAAAGGAGGGAAAATGTGTGTTTCAATTGTGGAGAGGCCAGACACTTTTCTAAGGAGTGCTCTAAGAAGCAAGGACAAGGTCAAAGGGCAGGATCTTCGGGAGGGCAGGTGCTTGCTCTCGTGGCTAGTGCGCTAGAAAGAGGTAGGAAAGTTTCCATTGAAGGTTTGATTTCTCTTTCCAATCATCCTATTAGAACTCTTTTTGATTCGGGCGCTTCGCATTCTTTTATATCTGATTCTGTGGTTGAGTCTCTACACCTTAGTACTAGTCTTGTTTTGGATCCCGTTATTGTCTCAAACCCGATTGGGGGTACGACTCATTTATCTATGATTTGTTAGGGCTTAAGAATATCGGTGTTGGGCGTCGAGTTCGAATGCGACGCATACGTGCTTGGTTTCAGGGGCTATGGTTTGATTTTAGGGATAGATTGGCTAGCCATGTATGGTGCCATTCTAGATTGTGAGAGGAGGGTCGTTAAACTTTTGACTTGCCATGGGAGGACCCTCAAGATTTCTTGTGACCCTAAAGGGTCTGTCATGCTTAGTTTCCTAAAGTCACTTAATGCATCCATCGATGATCTGTGATCTGTACTTGTAGTCTATGAGTATCCAGATGTTTTTGAGGAGGTTCAGGGCTTACCTCCGAGACGCGAGATCGATTTTCGTATATACTTGGTGGATAATGCAAAGCCAGCTGCATTGCATGTGCGCCACATGGCTCCAAGAGAAAGGAGAGAGCTTAACAAGCAAGTAGGGGAGCTACTTGAGAAAGGGTTTATTAGGCCAAGCATATCTGAATGGGGGTGCTCCAGTAGTATACGCCACTAAGGCGGATGGTTCGCTTCGCTTATGCGTGGATTACAAGGAGTTGAATAAACTCACTAAGAAAAATAGGAACCTACTTCCGAGGATAGATGATCTGTTTGACCACCTTGTCGGTGCATCTGTTTTCTCTCAGTTAGACTTGGCCATAGGGTTTCATCAGTTGAGAGTGGCCGAGGATTGTATAGACAAGACCGCTTTTAGAACTCCAGATGGTTTCTTTGAGTGGCTCATCATGCCTTTTGGGTTGACGAATGCATTGCCTATTTTATTGATTTGATGAGTAGGGTGTTTCGGTAGTTTCTAAATAAGTTCATTGTGGTCTTTGTTAATGACATCTTAATGTTCTTGAAGAGCGAGGAAAAGCATGCCCGTCATTTAAGGGAGGTTTTGAAAACTCTTTGTGCGTACCAGCTTAAGGCGAAGTTCTCCAAATGTCATTTTTGGAGAAAAGAAGTGATATTTCTAGGGCATATGGTCTCTAACGAAGGGATAGCAGTGGATTCCACGCAGGTAGTTGCAGCTCAAGATTGGAAAATCCCATAGAATGCAACGGAGGTGAGGATTTTTCTTGGATTAGCGGGCTATTACAGGAAGTTCATTAAGGACTTCACAAAGAAATCAGCCCCACCAGACTGGTAAAGAAGAATCTGACATTTTCATGGGATATAGACCGTGATGATGCTTTCCAGCGATAGAAGAGGGCACTGACAATGGCCGCAGTCTTGACCTTGCCTGACGGGAATAAGGTGTTCACAGTATACACTGATGCATGTGGTAAAGGGCTTGGTGCGGTTCTGATGCAAGAGGGAAGGGTAGTATGCTATGGAGGTAGACAGCTAAGAGTCCATAAGAAGAACTACCCTACCCATGACTTGGAGTTAGCTGCCATAGTATTTACGCTTAAGACTTGTTGCCATTATCTAATGGGAGAAAAGTTCGAGTTGTACACCGATCATAAATCTCTCAAGTACTTGTTTTCGTAGAAGGATCTTAATTTAAGGCAACAAATATGGATGGAGTTTCTAGCATCCTATGATTTCGAGATTGCGTATACCCCTGGCAAGGGTAATGTAGTGACAGACGCATTGAGTAGGCAGAGCATGACTTTGAGTCCTCTGTTTATGGAGAGGAAAAGCTTGGAGTTTATATCGACTTTTGATTTTAGACCCTCCACCAAGTTTATAACTAGTATATTGGCATCATTGGAGGTGAGACCTACCATGTTGGACCAGATAGGTACTTCACAACGAGAGGATCAACAGATTTCAAACATCTTGGATAGACTCAGTAGAGGGGAGACTTCTAGCCACCTCAGTAGACATTCTACGGACGATAGAGGGTGGTTGCAACAAGATGGAAGGCTTTGTGTTCATTGAGTTGGGAGTTTGTTGAATACAGTCCTTGAGGAAGCCCATCATTCTAAGATGATTATACATCCAGGCGGTGATAAGATGTATATAGATATGAAGAGGGTTTTCTTTTGGGTTGAGATGAAGAAAGATGTAGCAGAGTTCGTTTCTCGATGTTTTATTTGCCAGCAAGTCAAGGCTGAGCAAAGGAAGCCCGATGGTTTACTTCATCCTCTGGAAGTCCCACAGTGGAAGTGGGAGAGCGTCTCTATGGATTTCATTAATGGTTTTCCTAGCTTGAGAAATGGCAACACCATTATTTGGGTTATAGTGGACAGACTTACTAAGAATGCTCATTTCATTCCTATTAAGAGCAAGAGAACAACAGCATGGTTAGCGGCAGTTTATCTTCGCGAGATTGTCCGTCTACATGGAGTATCTTCCAGTATCATAAGTGATCATAACCCCATCTTCACTAGTGAATTTTGGAGGAGCTTTCAAGAAGCATTAGGTACACAATTGTGTTTGAGTACTGCTTATCACCCTCAGACCGATGGACAGACGGAGAAGGTAAATAGAGTTCTTGAGGATCTTTTAAGACTGTGTATCCTAGACTTCGTAGGGACTTGGGAAGAGCATCTTCCTTTGGTAGAGTTCGCCAACAATAGCAGTTATTAGGCTAGTATTGGCATGGCACCCTTCGAAGCATTGTATGGGCGACCCTATAGATCACCGACTTGTTGGTGGGAGTCTACAGAAAGACATCTACTTAGACCTAAGATGATTGGAGAAACTTTAGAAAAGATTGATCTTATCCGTAGGCGCATGAAGACAGCCCGGGATAGGCAGAAGTCCTACGCAGATAGGAGAAGGACTGACATTATGTTTGAGGTAGGAGACATGGTTTTCATCAAGGTATCACCATTGAGAAATGTAGTTCGTTTTGGATCTGAAGGGAAATTGGCACCAAGGTTTGTATGGCTGTTTCCCATAACAGAAAGGATTGGCCAAATGGCCTATAGAGTAAAGCTACCAGAGAGACTATCCGGCGTTCAGAATGTTTTTCACGTTTCCCATTTAAGGAAATGTTTGCATGATACCGTAGAAGTTGTTGAGCCAAGTCTGCTTGAGGAAGTAGAGGTGGAACGAGAGGTGACAGTTAGACGAGTTCCTACCCGTATTCTTGGATCAGAAGTTAAGAAGCTACGAAACCGAGAGGTCAAGTTGTTGAAAGTTTAGTGGGAAGATAACCAAGAGGATGCAACTTGGGAAACTGAAGACAAGATTCGTGCTTTGTACCCTTTTCTTTTCGAGGGTACGTTCTTAACTTCTTTTTCCAAAGCTTTTATCCATTCTTGTTTCTATCATTTAAGTATATCTCATCGATCGAATCTTCGACCTTTAGGTAGAAATCCCATGGATGTAAACATGTGTTTGAGACATGTTATGTTTGATAGATGCATGTGGATGCAAGTGGTGCTAGTGGTTGCTTATGGATGCATATACACACACATTAGGCACTAGATCAGCTCAATCACTCTCATACTGCATATGGACGTGTGTGCATTTTTTTCTTCTTTTATGGATGAAAGTGGGTGTATCAACATATGGATGTTGCATTTTGGTGAATTATTGTGCATGCATATAGAACTTACATGTTATAATAGGATTATTTGCATACATGTTGGATTCATGGCACTAACATACGTTGCATTAAGGAGGTCAACTGAATCAGTAGACCGCCTGATCTTTCGCATTAGTATAAGGACATATACACACACCTGTGCATATGTTTATATAAGTTTTAGAAATCTTTTTAGGGCAATGGATGCCTGTGATTGATGGATGAGTAGATGGATGATGGATGTTAGGATATACATTCTTCTTAACTTCGAGATTTCGGGGACGAAATCCTTCAAGTAGGGAGAATGTAACACCCTGTAATTTTAAAAGACACTATAATGATTAATTAAAGAATACTTAATTAAACATTGAGAATTTAGTAAAAACAGACTGTATCGTTGCATTCGTTTCGGAATTCTGCTTAAGATAGACTCCGAGTTTGCATAAAACAAACATCGTATGAAGAAGATATTAAGGTTTGAAGTTTCTAAACATATAAGCCACTTATATATAAATAAAATCCAGAATTCAAATCAGTTCAAAATTCGAAGGAGGGAACCAACGCAGGAATCGGGCCCGTTGGGGGTCGACCCCAGCCGAGGGGTGTCGATCCATGGGTCGACACCCATATAGGGGTGCCGACACCCATGTCGACACCCCCAGATCCGAACCAGATTCATTCCTGCGTATGTGGACTTGTTTTCTGACCAGATTTGTGAACCTTAGGCTATATAAAGGACCTTAATCCCACTGATTTTATTCATCTAAATTAATGGCGACAACAAGGTGCTTCCCCAACTCAGTTTGATCTAGCCTATTCTTCTTCAACAACAAGTTATTCATATTTAGAGATCTGTGCTTCAGTCAAATCTTCTGTTCTTTAGATCCAGTCACAGTGAGTCTATGTTATTTTTAGATATAAACACCTAAAATGTAATCTTTATATGCCGATAAGTTTGGATCTAAGCCTATTAGTAATCTGAAATCATAACAGATCTGCCATTGTTGTATATCTAATCCACTGTTTAGATCTCATCATGCCTATTTATGATATCCCTATTATGTTAGTTTGCCGAATCATGTCACCGTATGCCTATTATGTTAGTTTGTCTAATCATGTCACTATGCCTATTCTGTTAGTATGATCAATTCTATCATCTTATGCCAGTTTTTATTTGTTATTCCTATTCTTGTTCTCTTCTTCCCCTTTTTCCCTTTTTGTTTTTATAGCCCAACTACCTTTGAGCCTAGGCATACAACTGAAATATGCGAACAAATGAAATTGGGATCGATTGGGAATGATTAATTTGGGGGCATAATTCATATTGTAAACATGATTGGGAATTTTGGGAATAATTTATACCTTGAACCAAAACTTGGGATTTATGGCATAATTTATATCTTGATCTAAATCTTAATTTGGGGAATAACTTGTATCGTAGATCGGACGGGGATTTGGGGGCATGATAAAACATGATAATTGGTTAATAATGAAAATGCCTAGATTTACAGTAATTAGAAACTGTAACCGCCCTTAGACACAAGGTTAGATTACACTTGTGGTAGTAGCCTGCCCGGACCCAACCAGCATATCCAGCGTCTATAAGTGGTAAATCTAATATGAGGGGTCTAAGTGCATAAATACGCAACGTGCTAAGACACGAGGTTAAGTCCGAATTGTGGAAGAAGTCTGCCCGGACCCAACCGGTATATCCAGCGTCCACAAATTGTAGGCTTAATGTGAGAGGTCTAGCGCATTAATAACCATAAATGAATGAATGGTGGTAAACTTGTAATACTTAACCTGTTTGAATCCAAAAGGATTACATGAACTAGTTAACTTGCGTAAGTGTTAAGTAAACTTGCTTGAATCAGTGGGAGGGTTAAGTAAATTTTAGGGCGGTGGGCAATAATTATATATATAGGCCCACAAACTTAACCTGTTGAGGTTATTCAATCTTGTTAAACTAGTAGGCATAACCTGTTGAAATCCTAGTAGTAGAGATTCAAGCCTAGGAGAAGCGTGTATCATCTGGTGTGTGGGACCCATATTAGTCAGTAACCTATATCGGTATCAAACAGAGAACCCTGGACTAGGTCGGGGTCAGGGGACACTTACTGAGCTTGTTATAAGAGGTCACTTGGGAGAAAGTTGTTTGACGGCGCATTCCATTGGGGTCATGTGCATGCATGGGTCCGCCTACTCGGGAAAATAAGATGCTGTGACATCCGTAGATATAGTTGTGCATCTTGGAAGTAACGGGTTTGCCACTTTATGAAGTGATACATCTTACTGTGGGGAGAGCACGGGTATCTACGGGTTAGGGAGTCGATCGATTGGGGTAGTAATTAGGGTACATCTAGTCTCGCCTGTTTAGGAGTCCGTTATTATCGTTGGTGGTAATACCCATCAGTTCTGTTGGGCTACCTGTTATTGTAGGAGGTAAAACCTTTCATTAGAAGTACACCTAAGTGTACCATCTTGTACTTGTTGGGATCATCTTGTTTCGATTATACTAGCATTGGTGCAGAGGGAGAAAAGTATTAAAGAAGCGCAAAGCATGTTCAGTTCTGTTTATCCTGTTACCTTGTTACACTTGCCTTATGACACTGTTATCTCTTTCTCCAACTTATATGCCTGTCATGATGCTTTTACTTATTTATATGCTAAAAGTAACTGGACTCGCCAAACTTATTTCTGACCCATTTTGTTTCCTCTTCTTTCTCTTTAGTTTCCCCTTAGGTTCCCAGGGTGGGAATACTCAAGCTTGATTAGGATTCTTCTTTCATTCTGCTTGGAGCTGCTTAGATGTACTGCTTGATTTCGTATCTTCTCTTCTATGGATATGTTTTGGGAAGTACGCTCTTTTTATGTTTATTTTACTCTGATGATTTTTGGTACAAGACAGAAGTTTTTAAGTTGATGTACTGGGTTTTATGCATTTCAGACTTATGATGTAACTTTGTTTTGAACCACAATGTTTTCTGCTTAATAAAATTTTGAATTCCACTGTTATTTTATATCTGTCTTGTAACACCCCGCCTCCGCTAGGGTCACTCGCAAAGGAATGCACTAGCTTTAGAGGGGCATTATTGGTAAACATGCACAGAAATATCACAAGACAGAACATATACAATAGCGGAAGTAAAATCAAACTTTCATAACATGAATAAATAAGGTCTAAAGCCTTTTACATCAGAGTACATCAAAACCTGTCTTGCAATAGTAAAGAAGCATAAAGACATTTTCATAAATTATTCCCTAAGTAAAAACAGTAAAGTAGCCATTAGCCAAGAAAAGTCCAAGTCATCCATGATGACCTTCAAGCAGAAGAAGTCCGAACTAAACAACAGTATTTCCTCCCTGTAACCTGGGGGGAAACGGAAGAAAAGAGGCGAAACAAAACGGGTCAGTCAAAAAGACTGAGTAAGCCCTATCTACTATTAGCATAAAAACTAGTAAAGTTAACTGACATGAGAAACTGAGATGAACATAAGCATGATAACAAGATAGATAAGCTAAATCAAAATAACAGGATGAACTACTGAACTCAGATAAACTAAGGTGTCATGATAAATTACGATGTCAAGATAAAACAAGGTATCACATCGTCAGGTTTCTATCAAGTATAATATCCCCAAGATATCTGTCACATATAACGCCCCGTGATATCTATCCTGTATTTTAGCTCTGCACCTACCGTACTAGTATCCCCACCGTGTCATGTGTTAACCAAGAATGACCCTCACTCAAAAGTCGTTTAATGGTCCATGTCAACCTAATATTTTGCATATATAGGTTACTCAACTTGTATGTTTTATTCCACGTAAATGTTCAGTCCCTTGCCGTAGACCATACGGGCTTTCCCATGAGATTCTATATTACTTTAACATAGTTCCATGATCCTTAAGATCGGTTTGGACTGTTACCCTAAACCTAACTAGGGTCTTCCAACATGGATTATCGTTTGTACAACTAGGACTTATTCTACCTAGGGCTACTAGGGATTATGCTTACCTATTGCACGTTTTCGTATCTCGGTTTTGGTTCAACCACCCAGGGCCACTGGGGATTACGCTAACCGTCAACCGCGCCCTTTTTCCCACGCATTCATCGTGAATCGTTTTTCCATGACTGTATGCACATGTATCACATCGTGCCATCCGAGTCCTGTCATAGGGCAGACCAGGAAATACAGGACTCGGTCGGGAGCTTTAGATTTATCTGCCGATGCAGATGCTAAGGTCTGTTTTTCCTATACGTGGCTATGGTCCCACGAGACCACTCCCTCAACTAGCGAAAGACAAGACAGGATAAATCCTGTATGAGAACACAACACTGGCCAACCCACATCCGAGCCTTACTGCACCCATAATTAGATAGCAATTATGGTCTATTGGGTGTTCTCTGCCTTTCCGTACGTACACGCTTGACCAAAGATGGTAGGTAGCCTGACGAAAATGCTATCTAGGGTACGACCGTGTATCGTCGACTATCCCCTATCCATCCCCGTCTTTAGGTTGCTCGTATAGCAACCAAGGCATACTCTTGGTTCTTCTAACGCAGACCTTAACCTCTCATGAGCCTAGTATAATCACCTGGCAGCTCATAGAGGGATACCAAGAATACCCTCACGTTCCCCGAAGCCGCTGCTTCGTTACCCAGTTCGCTGGAGCCTTTATCCAAATCAGATACTTGCTCCTACTCGTATATTTAAACGATGACCTACCGTATCAGGTTACTCATCTATCTATGAACTGGTCTAAATTTCCTTGACTAAGAATCATTACTTAGTTATCCTTCAACTAAGGTTTACCACTTAGCCTTATTCCCGTTATCCTTGTTAACTACGGTTATCCACCTAATTCTCCGAATTAGGGTTTATATAATAGATTAAGTGTCACTTAAGTTCATGACTTAATCCCGTCTACAAATCATGTCAAAATTGGCTAAGTATCCAAGTCCAAGACTTAACCCTACAAACCATGCTCAAGTTGGTTAAGTATGTATTAACTTGACCCCATCAAATTACTGAGTCAAACTGGTCAAGCGTATTCAAACGATTCGTGACTTAGCCTTATCATGTCTTCACGTTAGATTGGTTAAGTATAGGTTAACTTAACCTCAATAAATTCACGGGTTAGATTGGTTAAGTATAGGTCACTTAACCTCAATAAATTCACGGGTTAGATTGGTTAAGTATAGGTCACTTAACCACATCAAATCATCATGTTAGATTAGTTAAGCGTTTAACTTAACCCCATTAAACTGCCAAGTGGGATTAATTAAGTCTAGGCTAACTTAACCCCATCTGATTTCCCTGTTTAGACTAGTTGAGTCTAATCTTAACCCCATCCATTAACTGTATCTTTCGGTTAAGTGTCATTAAGAAAACTTACTTAACCTTACCAAATTATCGTGTTGGATTGATTAAGTGTTGGTTAACTTAACCCCGTCCACTAGTCGTATAAAAATGGTTAAGTGTCATTAGGCAAATCAAGTCCCTTAACCTTCCCAACCTTGTCATGTTTTGTTAAGTACCATTAGCCTAATCAAAATTACTTAACCCATTTGTCCATGTCATATTTGGTTAAGAGTCATTAATCAAATTAACTTAACCCTATCATGTGGCATTAATTACTTAATGCACCTTCACCTCTCACATTAGACTTTGTTGTGGTTACTAGTTAAGCCGGTCGGTTCCGGGTAGCTTTACACCACAACTTGGTCTAACCTCGGGTTCAAGCACAACATGACCAACTTCTCACATTGGGTCCTATTGTTTGCAACTACTAGTTAGGCCGGTCGGTTCCGGGTAGTTTTACGTTGCAAACTCAACCCAACCTCGAGTTGGCCACTTTCATGTTTAGTCTAGTGTCATGTTCATATTCAAGTTTTCAAGCAATTGGGTAGACCTAACTTAATAGGTAAATTCCCAATGGGTAGACCTAACTTAATAGGTAAATTCCCAAGCTTATGTTTTCAAGCATACTTACATGTCAACTTCCATGTTATGATTCAAGTCATGTTTTCAAGTTGTATTTTCATGTCATTAGAAATCACCCATAACATAACCCAACGCTTTTAAACTCGCATATACGTTCGCAACAACGTAATGGATTAAAAGAAGAGACTTGGCAAAGGCATGACAAAAATGGATATTAAGCCACAAGTTAATCATGGTGGCAAATGAGGCACAAATGTGTTCATTAGCTTGCATGTTACATTCTTAAGCCTCAAAATCATGCATAAACCCAAACTTGGAACATAAACGAATCATGGTGACAAAAGACATGGAATGATGACTAGAAACTCGCATGTATCATCATATAAGGGTTATGACTTCATATGCAAGTTGACATAAAGATTATGAAGGTTCTCATGTTGCATAATGCAACATTTCAACATAAAGGTTGTAGCTTTTAGCTCATAAGATCAAGATAATGACTTCATAAGCTTGCATGACATGATAGCATGTATCATTCTCAATGATCAAACCCAAACTTGCAACATGAACATTTAACTTCATAGTTAATATCTAAGAGTAGGGAAAGGGCTTACATTGTTACGAAGGCACAAATCGAAATGCAAAACAAAGATTGTGATGAAGCCTATGCATGCCATCACCCAAAAACCCAAAGATGAACACTCCAAATCAATAAAAAAAACCATCTTTATGAACAAAGATCAAAGCTTTAGCCTTGAGATCAACTTGAGAAGCTCTCATACTAACATAGGGACTCTCTAATACTCTCATGATCATGAAACCTCTCATAGAAATGAAGTGGAGGCTAGTATAGTTGAGTGGAGGCCATGAGAGTAGCAATTTTGCCATAGTTTAGTTGCATGAATGAATAATGAGGGTTTAGGATAGGTTAGGGTCTTATTTATAGATTAGGCAAGTGTTTTAGGCCATAGGATTAAACCTAGATTCAATCCAAGCCATCAAAGCATGTCTTGGGGAAGAAGTCAAGTGTAGGAACCATCTAGGGCCTTTAGATTAAAGATGAACCATGAGAACCATCCAAATGCAAAATCTGCATTTGAGCGAATCGTCCCACGGGTTGACAGCCAAACACCCTGGATTAACCCCTAGTCGACCCAGCGAGCTCGGGTCGACCTCAAAAATCGGCCGGTTCGGTTATTCCCCTCTCCCAATTCGCTGTTTTGAACATTTTTGCATATTTATTTATTAAATTTTCAATTATATATATATATATATCAATATATATATATTTCTCTGCGCAACCCATTTCACTTAATTAAGTATACTTTAATTTGGGAATTTTTCGTGAAACTTCGCGAGGCCATATCTTGGTCATACGGACTCCGATTTTCGAAAACTCGGACCCTATTTCGCGTATTTTTCCGAGACGAACGCAATGGCATAGCCCGTTTCCCTTGATTCAGATTTCACAGTTTAATTCTACCTCCATTTATGTTATAACAGGTTATTGAAAATACGGGTTGTTACATTCTCCCCACCTTTTAGGATTTCGTCCCCGAAATCTCCAAGTTAGGAAGAACATATCCTACCATCCATCATCCATCTACTCAAAACATCATCCACAAGCAACCATTGTCCTTAGATGATTTCTAATGCTGTATGAATATATGCAAAACGTGTGTCTACATGTTCCTTAGCTAATGCTAATGATCAGGCCTGAATAATCTTTCTAATGCAAAAATATGTATAGTGCCATGAATCCAACATGTATGCAAATAGTCCTAGTCATATAGATACTATATGCGTGCACAATCATTCATTCATATGCAACAACCGCATGATAATACATTCGATTTCATCCATAAACAAGTATAAATACTCGTGCATATGCAATATGAAGTGTGACCGAGTCGAGCTAGTATCTAATGTGTATTCGCGCATCCACGAGTAACCACTTGCAACCACTTGCAACCATATCAATCATAACATGTTTCAAATACATGTTTACATCCATAGGGTTCTACCTAGGATTCCCTGAAACAGGGTCGAGAAGATAAACAAGACAAACTCCTTACGGGGTTTGTAACAGAAAATAGGACCGAGGGGATGTCCACAAAAGATAGCCTACAAGCAAGCTCTATAGGAAAACAGGGATCAAGGATATACTCCCAAAAAGAGATATCATGCGCGTATCTAGTCTTTGACCATCAAAGTCGTCTTTTAACTTCGCGATTTTGTAGCTTCTTATTCCTGTTTCCATAACATGAGCTGGAACTCATTTCTTCATCGCCTCTCGTTCCACTTGCACTTATCCTTTTCCTAGAATACTTGACGCAAACATGACTGCGTACTCATGATCTCATGCAAGCTTTCCAAAATTCACTAGTGAATCTTGGATCTCGTTTATATACTATAAGGCATTCCATGTAGAAGAACTTTCTCTTGAAAGTAAACAGATGTCAATCAGGTTATCATGCGCACTTACTAGGGTGATCTCTATAACCCATGCATAAATGAAGTAAACCATCCGTCTTATTGGCGAACACCACTCGATCGGGCTTCAAATTTCCAATAAAGGCATCAAGGGATTCTAAGTAACTAGTCATGACAGAACCTCAAAAAGGTTACCCGATACTTCGAGGGCATTACCAAGGCTAGTCAAAAGGTCTAACTACCCTCCTATCAAAACCGAGAGTGGCACCCCCTACTGGATAACCACTTCATCCCTAGAATCCATACATAGCTTATAAACATAAGCATTATTTCCAAACTCAACACTTGGCATAGACATTCCCAAATCCAAACAAGTCATGTATAAATGGACTGATTCTCCAATAGGACTTTGAGACAAAAATGGGATTCTCTATTACGCTAGTACTTAAGGTGCAGAGACTCAACTATCGAAGCAGACTTAAATGATACGAACAACGAAGTCCTAACGGGATGATAGAGAAGAAAAGCTAAACCTTTAACAAGATCGTTACCCTCCTTCCGAGGTACTCTAGAAATGAGAGCATACTACTGCCCTCCCGATGATCTTGTCCTTGTCCCATAATACTTAACTATCCGCCCCGTTTTACCATGCCAAAGGTACTCTCTCGTCATGGGTTTCATTGTTCATCTTTCTCCCTCCTTTGAGGACTAAGCCATACCAACAAGTTGCTCATCCTTAAGCTCGTATCCTTTATCCTTCGTTCTCACGATCCTTTCTTATAACGCGGCCACTGGTCTCTCGAGAACCACCTCCATCGTATGGAAAGCACTTTCGTAGGTAGAAAAGACTAGTCGCAGTTAAAACTAGTGTGACTACAGATGGAGGAAAGAAAGGAAAAGAGACTCAATTAAGGAAACAAGGATAGTGCTAATGGCCTTTGGGGAATAGCCTTTTTCTTTTAAAAGAAAATTTTCTTGAAAAATGCTTCTTTGTAAACGGCTTTTTTTTTTTCAAATAGTTTTCAGAAGGTCTTTAAAAACTTTTGCCCAGTCTGGTAACCACCTGGCTCTGATACCACGTGTAACACCCCGCCTCCGCTAGGGTCACTCGCAAAGGAATGCACTAGCTTTAGAGGGGCATTATTGGTAAACATGCACAGAAATATCACAAGACAGAACATATACAATTGCGGAAGTAAAATCAAACTTTCATAACATGAATAAATAAGGTCTAAATCCTTTTACATCAGAGTACATCAAAACCTGTCTTGCAATAGTAAAGAAGCATAAAGACATTTTCATAAATTATTCCCCAAGTAAAAACAGTAACGTAGCCATTAGCCAAGAAATGTCCAAGCCATCCATGATGACCTTCAAGCAGAAGAAGTCCGAACTAAACAACAGTATTTCCTCCCTGTAACCTGAGGGGAAACGGAAGAAAAGAGGCGAAACAAAACGGGTCAGTCAAAAAGACTGAGTAAGCCCTATCTACTATTAGCATAAAAACTAGTAAAGTTAACTGACATGAGAAACTGAGATGAACATAAGCATGATAACAAGATAGATAAGCTAAATCAAAATAACAGGATGAACTACTGAACTCAGATAAACTAAGGTGTCATGATAAATTACGATGTCAAGATAAAACAAGGTATCACATCGTCAGGTTTCTATCAAGTATAATATCCCCAAGATATCTGTCACGTATAACGCCCCGTGATATCTATCCTGTATTTTAGCTCTGCACCTACCGTACTAGTATCCCCACCGTGTCATGTGTTAACCAAGAATGACCCTCACTCAAAAGTCGTTTAATGGTCCATGTCAACCTAATATTTTGCATATATAGGTTACTCAACTTGTATGTTTTATTCCACGTTGTAATGGCGCGTTTTGTTAGCTGTCGAATAATTAATTTATTTAATTATTTATATATCGATTTGGCGATATCGATAACTTAAAGTACAACGTTCGAACTTATAATTTATAATTATAATTAAAACCAACCTGAAACGTCGCGGCAGTTCGCAAATTGACGATTTGAACTTCAACTGAATGTACATGATTCATTTTAAGCCGGATTTCTGTGAAACAAGAAACGTGTGGAGCTGGTGGAGTATATCTTTCTAGTGGAAGAGAAAAATCAGGATTTCGTTGTGGAGATTGTGAGATATGTCCAAATCAAATTTTAAAATAGTCGCTATGGAATCGTTTATCGACCATAACAGTTATTTCAAAATAACTGAATATCGGGTTTGAATTTAGACAAGGTTCTTTTGGGACATAGTGATAATTTAATTTTTAGAATTTTACTGTAATTTTTAATAAATTAAATAAGCACTTTTTATTTGGAGTATTTTGCACCCTTAATCAACAATTGTGGGGTTTCACAATATGAGTTAATCTACCGGTATTATGGTATTTTTGGGATCCTGGCACCAAGCTGATTACAACGGTATGTTTACTTCTGTCGACAACAGTTGTAAACTAAGGAAATTCTTTATCACGTGATGGTAAACTTTATAACTTAAAACAAAATACCCTAACAAATTCAGTGATCAAACTAAAGTCCACATCCCTCAATTGCTAGCCGCACAAAATTTGTGTCCCTAAATCGAAACCGTGGACAAACCAAGGTCATATAAATAAAACTAATATTCTTATAAAATGACCTTAACAAAAACGGTAAAACCTATTTCCTCATTTCCCCGATCCATTTGTGCAGCCGCCACAAAACGTTCCTCAAAACTCAAATCCGCCAACTCAAAAATCTCCAGAAATTCACCTAAAAATCTATAAATCATAAAACCCACACCACGAAGCTCGTGCTGAAAGAAGCTTCGATTTCATACCCTTTCTGTATGATTCGATTTGGTATTCCGATCTCAATGCAAACAACCTGGAGCTCGAGGTTTGGACGCAGCAACTTAGGGCAGGTCGTCACGGTGGTCCAAGGGAGCGCAGGCCATGTCGGATGACCCTCGACAAGGGCAGGGGTCGACTGAGACCCGGCGAAGGCTGTCGAGATTTAGCTGGGTGATTTTTGTTTGGGGGAAAACTGTATTATCTGGGTTCAAGAGGAGGACAAGCGAGGTGAACGAATCTCTGATATGGGTGGGTTCAAAGAAATACTGGGTTGGAGTACTTCACGCTGGAGTTCGAATTTCGGGAGTGGTGTTGATTTTCTGGGACAGGAATGGTTTGTGGTGATACAAGTGCGAACTGAAGTCATGGTGGTAAGTGGTGGATTGAAGAAACTGGCGGAAGTAAATGGGGGGTGTCTTGCTGAAAAGTCTGGTGAAGTGTTTGGAGAGGTATTCTTTCATGTTATGTTAAACTGAGTATGTGATGATTCATGAAAGGATTGTATTCATATTCAAAGAAGGTAAAGGGGTTTTGATGAGGTGAAATTACAGTTTGATTTCATTGATTTTAAATACATGAGAGTGGGTCAGTTTGGGTGTTGATGAACGATGGAGTGTGTTGAGGTTGATGAAAATGGTACGGGATGGGGGAGAATGTGAAGAGAGAAAGTTTGGTGAGTGCGGTTTTGAATTCAGTAAAGGGAAGGAGGAAGGAAATGGGATTGAAGGACGGCAGTTGGGATGTTTTCCTGGAGCGTGTAATGTGATTTGGGGAAGAAGGTCGGTTGGGCTTTTTAGAAGGAGAATGGGCCAGAGAGAAGTGGGCTTTAAATTTAAAAGAGGAAGTGGATTTAAATTCAAAAGAGGATGTGGGCTTTAAATTAAATGATAGGAAGTGGACCTTAATTTAAAGAGAAGTGGGTTTTAATTAAAAGAGAAGGAAGTGGGTTTTGGTTCAAAGGAGGATGGGCTTTAGTTCAAAGGAAGTTTTGGGCCGGGAATTCAAGGTAAAGGCCCGTGTAGAAAATAAACCATGTATTTTAATTTAAAATAATATCTATAACTTGTATAAGCCATAACTTATTCGTACGTGATCGAAACTCAGCGAAACAAGATCCGACAGGATCGTATGGACGGTGACTACGCACTGGAACTGACTGGGAGTCCATCGAAGCTCGTTACAATTTATGGCGAAATAAATTGCCCGTCGTAGTCAAATAACGCAAACCGTTATTTAACGATTAACGCGCCAATGTGAGTAAATCTCACTAACTCTGAACTGTTTATAATTTCATGTTGTATTTTTAGAACTGTTAGAAATTGTCTGATTTACTGTGTGTTGACTGTTTGATTGAACTGCTAGTCAGTTAGTTAAACTTTCTATATTGATTCTGTTTAACAGAATATATCATATGGAACTGAAAAGTGATGTTATCTATATTGTTTAACATCTGTGATGCAGGGAAACAGGTTGGAGGAATCCAACTGGATTCCTCAACATTTATTTTACTGTGATTTATATATTGTGATATATAATGTGATATATAATCTGATATTGATCATGGGTGTTGGGACGATATTTATCGTTGTTATATGGTGTGTTAAATACCATAAGAAATACCAGAATGTAGAAAGAGGATTTTCAAGGTATAATTTGAAAATATTTCATTTATATAAAATCACCGGATTTTATATATAAAAGAAAAGGGTTTTGAATATAAAAGGAATTGTATTTGTAATTGATATATAAAGGGATTTATTTATAAATCAAATATATAAAGGAAATATATTTGACAGCAAATATAAAGGAATATATTTGAAAGAGGTAAAAGGATATATTTATTTAGGAAATAAATCAAAGTAAAAGGAATATTTATTTGTTAGAATAAATAGAATTTAAAGGACATATTTATTTGTTAAATAAATAGGATTAAATCGAGGGATATTTATGTGATAAATAAATAGAGTTAAACCAAAGTGGATTAGTCAAGTTAAACCAAAGTGGATTAGTTAAGTTAAACCAAAGTGGATTAGTTAGAGTTAATCAAAGTGAATTAGTTGAGTTAAACTAAGTGAATCGGTTAGAGTTAATCAATGTGAATTAGTTGAGTTAAACTAAGTGAATCGGTTAGAGTTAATCAATGTGAATTAGTCAAGATAAACTAAGTGGTTAATCGATGTGAATTAGTTAAGTTAAACTAAGTGGGTAATCGAAGTGAATTAGTTAAGTTAACTAAGTGGTTAATCGAAGTGAATTAGTTGAGTTAAACTAAGTGAATCGGTTAGAGTTAATCAATGTGAATTAGTTGAGTTAAACTAAGTGAATCGGTTAGAGTTAATCAATGTGAATTAGTTAAGTTAAACTAAGTGGTTAATCGATGTGAATTAGTTAAGTTAAACTAAGTGGTTAATCGAAGTGAATTAGTTCAGTTAACTAAGTGGTTAATCGAAGTAAATTAGTTGAGTTGAACTAAGTGAATCGATTAGAGTTAATCAACGTGAATTAGCTAAGTTAAACTAAGTGGATTAGTTCAGTTAATCGAGACGAGTTAACCAGTTAGGTTAAACCATTTGAGTTAATCAGTTAGAATTGACCAGTTAGAGTTAACCAGTTAGAGTTAACCAGTTAGGTTAAACCAGTTGAGTTGACCGGTTAGAGTTATCCAAGTGGAGTTAATCGAGTAGAGTTGCCGAATATCACTTCTTCGAAGTAGAGTTATCGAATATAGTGTATTCGAGGGAAGAGTAATCGAATATAGTTTATTAGAGTGGAGAAATCAAATGTATTCATTTGAGAAGAGTTACCGAACATTATTTATTCGAAGAGTAGTTATCGAATATTGGTTATTCGAAGTTAGTTAATCCAAAGGAGTTATTCGAAGTTAGTTAATCCAAAGGAGTTATTCAAAGTTAGTTAATCCAAAGGGGTTATTCGAAGTTAGTAATCCAAAGGAGTTATTCGAAGTTAGTTAATCCAAAGGAGTTATTCGAAGTTAGTAATCCAAAGGAGTTATTCGAAGTTAGTTAATCCAAAGGAGTTAGTCGAAGAGTTAATCGAATATAGTTATTCGAAAGAAAGTGTTAATCGAATATAGTTATTCGAGTAAAGTTAAAAGAGTTAATCGAATATAATTTATCAATTAAGTTATTCGAATGAGTTATTCGAAGGAGTAAATCATTTAAGTTAAATCAGATGTTAGTTATTCGATAAGAATTGACACATTTAAGAAAATCGAATATTTGTTATTCGATAAGAGTTAATGAAATAGAGCCAACCAAGAAGAGTTATTCGAATATTTGTTATTCGATAGGAGTTAATCGAATAGAGATTACTCGAAAGAGAGTTATACGTCGAATTCGATTATAGCGAATTCGGGAAAGAACTATTTACTTTCCAGGGTTTAAATCAAGATTTAGTTATTGATTTAGAAATTAGGTGTCTGTTAAATTATTCGAGTTAGGAGATAAAGTTATAATTAAGATTTGATATTGCAGAAGTAGGAATTATAACGTTATAGTCATAATCAAACGCTGTCATATAAGAAGTGGATTCGTAACCTGAATCCGAGAATTTGCGTAAACAGATGATTGGAAAAAGTGAGTGATGAGCTTCATCTATTTCACAGTAAAGGACGTTGTTCAATTAAGGTCTGAGAGGTAATTATACCCCAACTTGATTGACTTCAGAATTGACAAAGGAATAGTTGTGGTTCGATCTAAAAGGTTGATTAGGAATAAAAGCTAAGTAATAAGCGATTAATGGATTAAGCGTAACGATGTTTTATACAACGTTCATTGGAAATCCGTAAATGAGTTTTGGAAACGTTTTCCAAATATAGTCAGATATGTTTTCTAAACATAGAAAATGAAATGTTTTCATGATAAGAATTTAAGAAACAGAGTTAAGCAAATTCAGAAACTGACTGGAGAGGGTAAGTTGAACGGTTTTCTAAGTGACGATCTGATGTTGGTTTCGACCTTCCGTATTGATACTTAGAGAATTGTTCTCATACTAGTTACAGTTAGGGACTGATAGTTGCGAAATAATAGTGATGTGAAAATAAGCTATGGAAATGTTTTCCAATGATTAATAACATATATTTTCTAAATATATGAAAAAGGGAAATATGAACATATGATGATTGATCGATCGAATTTCCATTTGGAAATAAGATCGTTGTTTGTACACCGACATGTTTTCATTTGATAGTTGAATCACAGACTATCAAAGTTTTTACCATTTTAACGTTGTTAATATGGAGAGACCGGTTGGATTACCATCCAAAGAACCACTCTTTATTGGCATAAGCGTTGCGAGAAATATCTGCCAAAGATAAATTGAAGACGGAGTAAAGTGCAAGGGCTGTTGTATAAGTCTTAGATAACAGTGACTAAGATGGATATACTGAATAGTGCCTTCGGTTTGTCCAGTCCCAGGACAACGTATATGGAAGAAGGTCTGACAGAGTATATCAAATGGATCGCGTAAGTTGATCTGTTCAAACGTATTCACGTTTGGTGGCGGAGGAATTCGTTTCTCTTAGCTATATACCCGTGTTATTTTTGGATAAGTCAATTTGTGATTTGGCGGGTATGACGATGTGGCATTCAAAGTGAATGGTGGTCAGATGTTCTGAAGATAGACGTAGCTTCTAGCCTCACACCGGGAAGTAACAAAAGTTGGGCTAGGCAGCATGGCTAGTTGGGTCATCCCCAAGCAGGGTGTATTGTCACCGATCTAGAGAATATTCGTATTATTACTTCTTTTTGATTCTGTATCTTCGGATGACGGTTTGATGGCCTATAACCGTGGTGGCAATATATTCGCGACACTCAAGCTAAATGAGTGAGCGGTCATGTGTGGCCGGGTTGCAAGACGTTCTTGTTGAACCCTGAGTGTATCACCTCTAGAGTACACTATTCAGAAGGTGCTCCCATACCTTGTTTGTTGGAATCCATTTTCCGATAAGCGCCCTGCGGTTTATGATTTTATACTATGTATGTAGAACGTGAGATGCAAGCGTTTCTGCTAGATTGATACCTATTTGTACTTAGACATTATTATAATATCACAATGATATTGCTTGTCAAAGTTGTTCAGTCACTCATAAGGGAAAAACCCGTTCCGTATTCACGGCGTGGTCTTATGAGATATCCTATACCTGTTTTAAACTATTTTACTCATACCAGTCCCATGACTGACCCGGAGTTTATTTTGTTGTTTTCCCTAAACTCTTGGGTGCCTAAATTTGTACGGGCAGTCAAGTAGTCGGGATTTACAGATATACTTGGAGAGCTTGGAGCAGGAGGCTGCAAGATTTTATAGCTATAGTTATTTCCGCTGTGTTGTAAGTGTTGTACTCTGATAAGTGCTATTGTATATATATAACTGTTTACTTCAAAGTTATGTTATATATATTATATGTTATTCGTTCCGCTGTGAGATTCGTGTTACTCTGATGATTTTGATGTTCTTCTTCTTCTTCTATTCTATTAGTTCTATCTTTTCTTTCTCACCTTCTAAATTCTTTCACTAACGTCTCGGAATTTCCGACTCTCGAGGAGTCGGAAATTTCCAGCCGTTACAGTTGGTATCAGAGCTTAAGTTAAGTGATTACCTTGGCTCTGTGGCATAACTCGATAGAAATGGGATTAGTAATATCCTAGATTGAGTTTGAGTGTATATATATGAGCGCGTAATTGTTATTCAATATAAAATGGTTTTATATTGTGGAGACTCATTGGTTGAGTGGCTTATGAATTCTGGTCGGTCAGTTGATCCACTGTATCGATAAGGGTTACTAAACACTCGAATACGATGAATCGTCATGGTATGTTTTGAAAGAGGGTAAATGAAATAATTTTTCCCAAAATATATTTGTTTATAGAAGAAATATATATCTTGAAATTATTATAGTATATGGATTGTGTTGGTTGTTATTATAATCGAATAAGATTATAAAAGGGTGAAATGGTTATAAATGGACCAATCAGAATTCATATGAATGTAATATATGAAATAGTTTGAATTAAATATGAATTTAAATCAGATTTGGAATTAAAATAAGGAAATTTTAAGTTCCTGGGATATTTTGAAATGTTTTCAAGCAGTGTGAAAAATATTTGAAATGTATTTCAAAATGAAAAGGTTTAAAAGGATTTTGAAAAGAGATATAGTATTGAACTCACTTCGATAGCTGGAAAATAGATTCTGATGATGAATCTAGACATCATCAGTGTTCATCTTCGAGTTCTAAGTGACGGATTACTACCAAAGGTTTTGTTTTTGAATTGTTTTGAGAAAACAAGTTGTTTAGAAATTCAAAGGTTTTGAATTGGCAGTATGATTTCAAATTGATTTGAAAGAAACCCAGAAACTTAAGTTCTGGAATTAAAATTTAACTAATGAAGTTAAATAAAATGAGATGGTAAAAAAATAAATTGAAATTTAACTTGAACTGAGTTAAATAAAATTGAATTGGATTAGAGATAATCTAGAATGGAACCAAATTGATAAGTCAATAATTTGGAATTTGATATAAGAGTTTGAAATTTGATATTGGAGTTTGAATGGAATTCGGTTTGGGTATAAGCGAATGATTTGGTTTGAGGATATAAACTGAGTGGAATGACCATGATATATGCAGAAGTGATAACAGATCAAAAGGATATAATGATACGACCGACAAAAAGGTACAAGTTTATATTATATAGGAGTTTGGATTTTATAAGCCGAATTGGCAAGCCGCTTGGCTGTTTGATTTTCTTTTTGGGTTGAAGATGGCCTAGAGAGGCGAGTTGTGGTTTTACCGATAGGGCTGTACAAAGGAGGTTATGGCGAAATTTTTCGAAAGTTTATGGTGTTAGAAAATTTTCAGAATTTTTGAAAATTTTAGTTGGTTGGAAACGAATTAATAATTTAATTGAAAATTTAATGGTTCAGTTGAAACTGGAGTTGAGAAGTAAACTAAAAGATATTTGAATCTAGTTAGTAGCATTTTTCTAACTTAGCAATTTCGAGGACGAAATTATTTTAAGGGGGGAAGTCTGTAATGGCGCGTTTTGTTAGCTGTCGAATAATTAATTTATTTAATTATTTATATATCGATTTGGCGATATCGATAACTTAAAGTACAACGTTCGAACTTTTAATTTATAATTATAATTAAAACCAACCTGAAACGTCGCGGCAGTTCGCAAATTGACGATTTGAACTTCAACTGAATGTACATGATTCATTTTAAGCCGGATTTCTGTGAAACAAGAAACGTGTGGAGCTAGTGGAGTATATCTTTCTAGTGGAAGAGAAAAATCCGGATTTCGTTGTGGAGATTGTGAGATATGTCCAAATCAAATTTTAAAATAGTCGCTATGGAATCGTTTATCGACCATAACAGTTATTTCAAAATAACTGAATATCGGGTTTGAATTTAGACAAGGTTCTTTTGGGACATAGTGATAATTTAATTTTTAGAATTTTACTGTAATTTTTAATAAATTAAATAAGCACTTTTTATTTGGAGTATTTTGCACCCTTAATCAACAATTGTGGGGTTTCACAATATGAGTTAATCTACCGGTATTATGGTATTTTTGGGATCCTGGCACCAAGCTGATTACAACGGTATGTTTACTTCTGTCGACAACAGTTGTAAACTAAGGAAATTCTTTATCACGTGATGGTAAACTTTATAACTTAAAACAAAATACCCTAACAAATTCAGTGATCAAACTAAAGTCCACATCCCTCAATTGCTAGCCGCACAAAATTTGTGTCCCTAAATCGAAACCGTGGACAAACCAAGGTCATATAAATAAAACAAATATTCTTATAAAATGACCTTAACAAAAACATTAAAACCTATTTCCTCATTTCCCCGATCCATTTGTGCAGCCGCCACAAAACGTTCCTCAAAACTCAAATCCGCCAACTCAAAAATCTCCAGAAATTCACCTAAAAATCTATAAATCATAAAACCCACACCACGAAGCTCGTGCTGAAAGAAGCTTCGATTTCATACCCTTTCTGTATGATACGATTTGGTATTCCGATCTCGATGCAAACAACCTGGAGCTCGAGGTTTGGACGCAGCAACTTAGGGCAGGTCGTCACGGTGGTCCAAGGGAGCGCAGGCCGTGTCGGATGACCCTCGACAAGGGCAGGGGTCGACTGAGACCCGGCGAAGGCCGTCAAGATTTAGCTGGGTGATTTTTGTTTGGGGGAAAACTGTATTATCTGGGTTCAAGAGGAGGACAAGCGAGGTGAGCGAATCTCTGATTTGGGTGGGTTCAAAGAAATACTGGGTTGGAGTACTTCACGCTGGAGTTCGAATTTCGGGAGTGGTGTTGATTTTCTGGGACGGGAATGGTTTGTGGTGATACAAGTGCGAATTGAAGTCATGGTGGTAAGTGGTGGATTGAAGAAACTGGCGGAAGTAAATGGGGGGGTGTCTTGCTGAAAAGTCTGGTGAAGTGTTTGGAGAGGTATTCTTTCATGTTATGTTAAACTGAGTATGTGATGATTCATGAAAGGATTGTATTCGTATTCAAAGAAGGTAAAGGGGTTTTGATGAGGTGAAATTACAGTTTGATTTCATTGATTTTAAATACATGAGAGTGGGTCAGTTTGGGTGTTGATGAACGATGGAGTGTGTTGAGGTTGATGAAAATGGTACGGGATGGAGAGAATGTGAAGAGAGAAAGTTTGGTGAGTGCGGTTTTGAATTCAGTAAAGGGAAGGAGGAAGGAAATGGGATTGAAGGACGGCAGTTGGGATGTTTTCCTGGAGCGTGTAATGTGATTTGGGGAAGAAGGTCGGTTGGGCTTTTTACAAGGAGAATGGGCCAGAGAGAAGTGGGCTTTAAATTTAAAAGAGGAAGTGGATTTAAATTCAAAAGAGGATGTGGGCTTTAAATTAAATGATAGGAAGTGGACCTTAATTTAAAGAGAAGTGGGTTTTAATTAAAAGAGAAGGAAGTGGGTTTTGGTTCAAAGGAGGATGGGCTTTAGTTCAAAGGAAGTTTTGGGCCGGGAATTCAAGGTAAAGGCCCGTGTAGAAAATAAACCATGTATTTTAATTTAAAATAATATCTATAACTTGTATAAGCCATAACTTATTCGTACGTGATCGAAACTCAGCGAAACAAGATCCGACAGGATCGTATGGACGGTGACTACGCACTGGAACTGACTGGGAGTCCATCGAAGCTCGTTACAATTTATGGCGAAATAAATTGCCCGTCGTAGTCAAATAACGCAAACCGTTATTTAACGATTAACGCGCCAATGTGAGTAAATCTCACTAACTCTGAACAGTTTATAATTTCAAGTTGTATTTTTAGAACTGTTAGAAATTGTCTTATTTACTGTGTGTTGACTGTTTGATTGAACTGCTAGTCAATTAGTTAAACTTTCTATATTGATTCTGTTTAACAGAATATATCATATGGAACTGAAAAGTGATGTTATCTATATTGTTTAACATCTGTGATGCAGGGAAACAGGTTGGAGGAATCCAACTGGATTCCTCAACATTTATTTTACTGTGATTTATATATTGTGATATATAATGTGATATATAATCTGATATTGATCATTGGTGTTGGGACGATATTTATCGTTGTTATATGGTGTGTTAAATACCATAAGAAATACCAGAATGTAGAAAGAGGATTTTCAAGGTATAATTTGAAAATATTTCATTTATATAAAATCACCGGATTTTATATATAAAAGAAAAGGGTTTTGAATATAAAAGGAATTGTATTTGTAATTGATATATAAAGGGATTTATTTATAAATCAAATATATAAAGGAAATATATTTGACAGCAAATATAAAGGAATATATTTGAAAGAGGTAAAAGGATATATTTATTTAGGAAATAAATCAAAGTAAAAGGAATATTTATTTGTTAGAATAAATAGAATTTAAAGGACATATTTATTTGTTAAATAAATAGGATTAAATCGAGGGATATTTATGTGATAAATAAATAGAGTTAAACCAAAGTGGATTAGTCAAGTTAAACCAAAGTGGATTAGTTAAGTTAAACCAAAGTGGATTAGTTAGAGTTAATCAAAGTGAATTAGTTGAGTTAAACTAAGTGAATCGGTTAGAGTTAATCAATGTGAATTAGTTGAGTTAAACTAAGTGAATCGTTTAGAGTTAATCAATGTGAATTAGTCAAGATAAACTAAGTGGTTAATCGATGTGAATTAGTTAAGTTAAACTAAGTGGGTAATCAAAGTGAATTAGTTAAGTTAACTAAGTGGTTAATCGAAGTGAATTAGTTGAGTTAAACTAAGTGAATCGGTTAGAGTTAATCAATGTGAATTAGTTGAGTTAAACTAAGTGAATCGGTTAGAGTTAATCAATGTGAATTAGTTAAGTTAAACTAAGTGGTTAATCGATGTGAATTAGTTAAGTTAAACTAAGTGGTTAATCGAAGTGAATTAGTTAAGTTAACTAAGTGGTTAATCGAAGTAAATTAGTTAAGTTGAACTAAGTGAATCGATTAGAGTTAATCAACGTGAATTAGCTAAGTTAAACTAAGTGGATTAGTTCAGTTAATCGAGACGAGTTAACCAGTTAGGTTAAACCATTTGAGTTAATCAGTTAGAATTGACCAGTTAGAGTTAACCAGTTAGAGTTAACCAGTTAGGTTAAACCAGTTGAGTTGACCGGTTAGAGTTATCCAAGTGGAGTTAATCGAGTAGAGTTGCCGAATATCACTTCTTCGAAGTAGAGTTATCGAATATAGTGTATTCGAGGGAAGAGTAATCGAATATAGTTTATTCGAGTGGAGAAATCAAATGTATTCATTTGAGAAGAGTTACCGAACATTATTTATTCGAAGAGTAGTTATCGAATATTGGTTATTCGAAGTTAGTTAATCCAAAGGAGTTATTCGAAGTTAGTTAATCCAAAGGAGTTATTCGAAGTTAGTAATCCAAAGGAGTTATTCGAAGTTAGTTAATCCAAAGGAGTTATTCGAAGTTAGTAATCCAAAGGAGTTATTCGAAGTTAGTTAATCCAAAGGAGTTAGTCGAAGAGTTAATCAAATATAGTTATTCGAAAGAAAGTGTTAATCGAATATAGTTATTCGAGTAAAGTTAAAAGAGTTGATCGAATATAATTTATCAATTAAGTTATTCGAATGAGTTATTCGAAGGAGTAAATCATTTAAGTTAAATCAGATGTTAGTTATTCAATAAGAATTGACACATTTAAGAAAATCGAATATTTGTTATTCGATAAGAGTTAATGAAATAGAGCCAACCAAGAAGAGTTATTCGAATATTTGTTATTCGATAGGAGTTAATCGAATAGAGATTACTCGAAAGAGAGTTATACGTCGAATTCGATTATAGCGAATTCGGGAAAAAACTATTTACTTTCCAGGGTTTAAATCAAGATTTAGTTATTGATTTAGAAATTAGGTGTCTGTTAAATTATTCGAGTTAGGAGATAAAGTTATAATTAAGATTTGATATTGCAGAAGTAGGAATTATAACGTTATAGTCATAATCAAACGCTGTCATATAAGAAGTGGATTCGTAACCTGAATCCGAGAATTTGCGTAAACAGATGATTGGAAAAAGTGAGTGATGAGCTTCATCTATTTCACAGTAAAGGACGTTGTTCAATTAAGGTCTGAGAGGTAATTATACCCCAACTTGATTGACTTCAGAATTGACAAAGGAATAGTTGTGGTTCGATCTAAAAGGTTGATTAGGAATAAAAGCTAAGTAATAAGAGATGAATGGATTAAGCGTAACGATGTTTTATACAACGTTCATTGGAAATCCGTAAATGAGTTTTGGAAACGTTTTCCAAATATAGTCAGATATGTTTTCTAAACATAGAAAATGAAATGTTTTCATGATAAGAATTTAAGAAACAGAGTTAAGCAAATTCAGAAACTGACTGGAGAGGGTAAGTTGAACGGTTTTCTAAGTGACGATCTGATGTTGGTTTCGACCTTCCGTATTGATACTTAGAGAATTGTTCTCATACTAGTTACAGTTAGGGACTGATAGTTGCGAAATAATAGTGATGTGAAAATAAGCTATGGAAATTTTTTCCAATGATTAATAACATATATTTTCTAAATATATGAAAAAGGGAAATATGAACATATGATGATTGATCGATCGAATTTCCATTTGGAAATAAGATCGTTGTTTGTACACCGACATGTTTTCATTTGATAGTTGAATCATAGACTATCAAAGTTTTTACCATTTTAACGTTGTTAATATGGAGAGACCGGTTGGATTACCATCCAAAGAACCACTCTTTATTGGCATAAGCGTTGCGAGCAATATCTGCCAAAGATAAATTGAAGACGGAGTAAAGTGCAAGGGCTGTTGTATAAGTCTTAGATAACAGTGACTAAGATGGATATACTGAATAGTGCCTTCGGTTTGTCCAGTCCCAGGACAACGTATATGGAAGAAGGTCTGACAGAGTATATCAAATGGATCGCGTAAGTTGATCTGTTCAAACGTATTCACGTTTGGTGGCGGAGGAATTCGTTTCTCTTAGCTATATACCCGTGTTATTTTTGGATAAGTCAATTTGTGATTTGGCGGGTATGACGATGTGGCATTCAAAGTGAATGGTGGTCAGATGTTCTGAAGATAGACGTAGCTTCTAGCCTCACACCGGAAAGTAACAAAAGTTGGGCTAGGCAGCATGGCTAGTTGGGTCATCCCCAAGCAGGGTGTATTGTCACCGATCTAGAGAATATTCATATTATTACTTCTTTTTTATTCTGTATCTTCGGATGACGGTTTGATGGCCTATAACCGTGGTGGCAATATATTCGCGACACTCAAGCTAAATGAGTGAGCGGTCATGTGTGGCCGGGTTGCAAGACGTTCTTGTTGAACCCTGAGTGTATCACCTCTAGAGTACACTATTCAGAAGGTGCTCCCATACCTTGTCTGTTGGAATCCATTTTCCGATAAGCGCCCTGCGGTTTATGATTTTATACTATGTATGTAGAACGTGAGATGCAAGCGTTTCTGCTAGATTGATACCTATTTGTACTTAGACATTATTATAATATCACAATGATATTGCTTGTCAAAGTTGTTCAGTTACTCATAAGGGCAAAACCCGTTCCGTATTCACGGCGTGGTCTTATGAGATATCCTATACCTGTTTTAAACTATTTTACTCATACCAGTCCCATGACTGACCCGGAGTTTATTTTGTTGTTTTCCCTAAACTCTTGGGTGCCTAAATTTGTACGGGCAGTCAAGTAGTCGGGGTTTACAGATATACTTGGAGAGCTTGGAGCAGGAGGCTGCAAGATTTTATAGCTATAGTTATTTCCGCTGTGTTGTAAGTGTTGTACTCTGATAAGTGCTATTGTATATATATAACTGTTTACTTCAAAGTTATGTTATATATATTATATGTTATTCGTTCCGCTGTGAGATTCGTGTTACTCTGATGATTTTGATGTTCTTCTTCTTCTTCTATTCTATTAGTTCTATCTTTTCTTTCTCACCTTCTAAATTCTTTCACTAACGTCTCGGAATTTCCGACTCTCGAGGAGTCGGAAATTTCCAGCCGTTACAGTTGGTATCAGAGCTTAAGTTAAGTGATTACCTTGGCTCTGTGGCATAACTCGATAGAAATGGGATTAGTAATATCCTAGATTGAGTTTGAGTGTATATATATGAGCGCGTAATTGTTATTCAATATAAAATGGTTTTATATTGTGGAGACTCATTGGTTGAGTGGCTTATGAATTCTGGTCGGTCAGTTGATCCACTGTATCGATAAGGGTTACTAAACACTCGAATACGATGAACCGTCATGGTATGTTTTGAAAGAGGGTAAATGAAATAATTTTTCCCAAAATATATTTGTTTATAGAAGAAATATATATCTTGAAATTATTATAGTATATGGATTGTGTTGGTTGTTATTATAATCGAATAAGATTATAAAAGGGTGAAATGGTTATAAATGGACCAATCAGAATTCATATGAATGTAATATATGAAATAGTTTGAATTAAATATGAATTTAAATCAGATTTGGAATTAAAATAAGGAAATTTTAAGTTCCTTGGATATTTTGAAATGTTTTCAAGCAGTGTGAAAAATATTTGAAATGTATTTCAAAATGAAAAGGTTTAAAAGGATTTTGAAAAGAGATATAGTATTGAACTCACTTCGATAGCTGGAAAATAGATTCTGATGATGAATCTAGACATCATCAGTGTTCATCTTCGAGTTCTAAGTGACGGATTACTACCAAAGGTTTTGTTTTTGAATTGTTTTGAGAAAACAAGTTGTTTAGAAATTCAAAGGTTTTGAATTGGCAGTATGATTTCAAATTGATTTGAAAGAAACCCAGAAACTTAAGTTCTGGAATTAAAATTTAACTAATGAAGTTAAATAAAATGAGATGGTAAAAAAATAAATTGAAATTTAACTTGAACTGAGTTAAATAAAATTGAATTGGATTAGAGATAATCTAGAATGGAACCAAATTGATAAGTCAATAATTTGGAATTTGATATAAGAGTTTGAAATTTGATATTGGAGTTTGAATGGAATTCGGTTTGGGTATAAGCGAATGATTTGGTTTGAGGATATAAACTGAGTGGAATGACTATGATATATGCAGAAGTGATAACAGATCAAAAGGATATAATGATACGACCGACAAAAAGGTACAAGTTTATATTATATAGGAGTTTGGATTTTATAAGCCGAATTGGCAAGCCGCTTGGCTGTTTGATTTTCTTTTTGGGTTGGAGATGGCCTAGAGAGGCGAGTTGTGGTTTTACCGATAGGGCTGTACAAAGGAGGTTATGGCGAAATTTTTCGAAAGTTTAAGGTGTTAGAAAATTTTCAGAATTTTTGAAAATTTTAGTTGGTTGGAAACGAATTAATAATTTAATTGAAAATTTAATGGTTCAGTTGAAACTGGAGTTGAGAAGTAAACTAAAAGATATTTGAATCTAGTTAGTAGAGTTAGTAGCATTTTTCTAACTTAGCAATTTCGAGGACGAAATTATTTTAAGGGGGGAAGTCTGTAATGGCGCGTTTTGTTAGCTGTCGAATAATTAATTTATTTAATTATTTATATATCGATTTGGCGATATGGATAACTTAAAGTACAACGTTCGAACTTATAATTTATAAGTTCGAACGTTGTACTTTAAGTTATCGATATCGCCAAATCGATATATAAATAATTAAATAAATTAATTATTCGACAGCTAACAAAACGCGCCATTACACACGTAAGTGTTCAGACCCTTGCCGTAGACCATACGGGCTTTCCCATGAGATTCTATATTACTTTAACATAGTTCCATGATCCTTAAGATCGGTTTGGACTGTTACCCTAAACCTAGCTAGGGTCTTCCAACATGGATTATCGTTTGTACAACTAGGACTTATGCTACCTAGGGCTACTAGGGATTATGCTTACCTATTGCACGTTTTCGTATCTCGGTTTTGGTTCAACCACCCAGGGCCACTGGGGATTACGCTAACCGTCAACCGCGCCCTTTTTCCCACGCATTCATCGTGAATCGTTTTTCCATGACTGTATGCACATGTATCACATCGTGCCATCCGAGTCCTGTCATAGGGCAGACCAGGAAATACAGGACTCGGTCGGGAGCTTTAGATTTATCTGCCGATGCAGATGCTAAGGTCTGTTTTTCCTATACGTGGCTATGGTCCCACGAGACCACTCCCTCAACTAGCGAAAGACAAGACAGGATAAATCCTGTATGAGAACACAACACTGGCCAACCCACATCTGTGCCTTATCGCACCCATAATTAGATAGCAATTATGGTCTATTGGGTGTTCTCTGCCTTTCCGTACGTACACGCTTGACCAAAGATGGTAGGTAGCCTGACGAAAATGCTATCTAGGGTACGACCGTGTATCGTCGACTATCCCCTATCCATCCCCGTCTTTAGGTTGCTCGTATAGCAACCAAGGCATACTCTTGGTTCTTCTAACGCAGACCTTAACCTCTCATGAGCCTAGTATAATCACCTGGCAGCTCATAGAGGGATATCAAGAATACCCTCACGTTCCCCGAAACCGCTGCTTCGTTACCCAGTTCGCTGGAGCCTTTATCCAAATCAGATACTTGCTCCTACTCGTATATTTAAACGATGACCTACCGTATCAGGTAACTCATCTATCTATGAACTGGTCTAAATTTCCTTGACTAAGAATCATTACTTAGTTATCCTTCAACTAAGGTTTACCACTTAGCCTTATTCCCGTTATCCTTGTTAACTACGGTTATCCACCTAATTCTCCGAATTAGGGTTTATATAATAGATTAAGTGTCACTTAAGTTCATGACTTAATCCCGTCTACAAATCATGTCAAAATTGGCTAAGTATCCAAGTCCAAGACTTAACCCTACAAACCATGCTCAAGTTGGTTAAGTATGTATTAACTTGACCCCATCAAATTACTGAGTCAAACTGGTCAAGCGTATTCAAACGATTCGTGACTTAGCCTTATCATGTCTTCACGTTAGATTGGTTAAGTATAGGTTAACTTAACCTCAATAAATTCACGGGTTAGATTGGTTAAGTATAGGTCACTTAACCTCAATAAATTCACGGGTTAGATTGGTTAAGTATAAGTCACTTAACCACATCAAATCATCATGTTAGATTAGTTAAGCGTTTAACTTAACCCCATTAAACTGCCAAGTGGGATTAATTAAGTCTAGGCTAACTTAACCCCATCCGATTTCCCTGTTTAGACTAGTTGAGTCTAATCTTAACCCCATCCATTAACTGTATCTTTCGGTTAAGTGTCATTAAGAAAACTTACTTAACCTTACCAAATTATCGTGTTGGATTGATTAAGTGTTGGTTAACTTAACCCCGTCCACTAGTCGTATAAAAATGGTTAAGTGTCATTAGGCAAATCAAGTCCCTTAACCTTCCCAACCTTGTCATGTTTTGTTAAGTACCATTAGCCTAATCAAAATTACTTAACCCATTTGTCCATGTCATATTTGGTTAAGAGTCATTAATCAAATTAACTTAACCCTATCATGTGGCATTAATTACTTAATGCACCTTCACCTCTCACATTAGACTTTGTTGTGGTTACTAGTTAAGCCGGTCGGTTCCGGGTAGTTTTACACCACAACTTGGTCTAACCTCGGGTTCAAGCACAACATGACCAACTTCTCACATTGGGTCCTATTGTTTGCAACTACTAGTTAGGCCGGTCGGTTCCGGGTAGTTTTACGTTGCAAACTCAACCCAACCTCGAGTTGACCACTTTCATGTTTAGTCTAGTGTCATGTTCATATTCAAGTTTTCAAGCAATTGGGTAGACCTAACTTAATAGGTAAATTCCCAATGGGTAGACCTAACTTAATAGGTAAATTCCCAAGCTTATGTTTTCAAGCATACTTACATGTCAACTTCCATGTTATGATTCAAGTCATGTTTTCAAGTTGTATTTTCATGTCATTAGAAATCACCCATAACATAACCCAACGCTTTTAAACTCGCATATACGTTCGCAACAACGTAATGGATTAAAAGAAGAGACTTGGCAAAGGCATGACAAAAATGGATATTAAGCCACAAGTTAATCATGGTGGCAAATGAGGCACAAATGTGTTCATTAGCTTGCATGTTACATTCTTAAGCCTCAAAATCATGCATAAACCCAAACTTGGCACATAAACGAATCATGGTGACAAAAGACATGGAATGATGACTAGAAACTCGCATGTATCATCATATAAGGGTTATGACTTCATATGCAAGTTGACATAAAGATTATGAAGGTTCTCATGTTGCATAATGCAACATTTCAACATAAAGGTTGTAGCTTTTAGCTCATAAGATCAAGATAATGTCTTCATAAGCTTGCATGACATGATAGCATGTATCATTCTCAATGATCAAACCCAAACTTGCAACATGAACATTTAACTTCATAGTTAATATCTAAGAGTAGGGAAAGGGCTTACATTGTTATGAAGGCACAAATCGAAATGCAAAACAAAGATTGTGATGAAGCCTATGCATGCCATCACCCAAAAACCCAAAGATGAACACTCCAAATCAATAAAAACCCCATCTTTATGAACAAAGATCAAAGCTTTAGCCTTGAGATAAACTTGAGAAGCTCTCATACTAACATAGGGACTCTCTAATACTCTCATGATCATGAAACCTCTCATAGAAATGAAGTGGAGCCTAGGATAGTTGAGTGGAGGCCATGAGAGTTGCAATTTTGCCATAGTTTAGTTGCATGAATGAATAATGAGGGTTTAGGATAGGTTAGGGTCTTATTTATAGATTAGGCAAGTGTTTTAGGCCATAGGATTAAACCTAGATTCAATCCAAGCCATCAAAGCATGTCTTGGGGAAGAAGTCAAGTGTAGGAACCATCTAGGGCCTTTAGATTAAAGATGAACCATGAGAACCATCCAAATGCAAAATCTGCATTTGAGCGAATCGTCCCACGGGTTGACAGCCAAACACCCTGGATTAACCCCTAGTCGACCCAGCGGGCTCTGGTCGACCTCAAAAATTGGCCGGTTCAGTTATTCCCCTCTCCCAATTCGCTGTTTTGAACATTTTTGCATATTTATTTATTAAATTTTCAATTTTATATATATATATATATCAATATATATATTTCTCTGCGCGGCCCATTTCACTTAATTAAGTATACTTTAATTTGGGAAATTTTCGTGAAACTTCGCGAGGCCATATCTTGGTCATACGGACTCCGATTTTCGAAAACTCGGACTCTATTTCGCGTATTTTTCCGAGACGAACGCAATGGCATAGCCTGTTTCCCTTGATTCAGATTTTACAGTTTAATTCTACCTCCATTTATGTTATAACAGGTTATTGAAAATACGGGTTGTTACATATCTTGTAATGTTTCTATTTCTGTTTACCTATAACACTTCACGAATCTTAATGCATTCTGATAAAGAGTGACATTAACAGACATGGGGTGTCACAGGATGCCAAACCCATGAAGAGTTTGAATGCCCTTTCAAAATATAATCATTAAATAAATGAACCTTATAAATAAAATTATCAATAAATTTTTCTTTTTTAGTATTATCCAACCATTTTGGAACCTATAATTTAATGAATATATTTGGAGGATTTAACTTTAATTTCCTAGGTTTTGGTTTGAATTTGGTGGCTTTAACAAACTTAATACATTGAGGACTATTTTTCTTTGATTTAGCCTTGGGGGTGTAGCCAAGTCCATGCTTATTCCTATTGTGTTTGGATGCAGATAATAAGTTCTCAAGATTATCCTTTCCTTTGTTAAGTTTATCGATTTCAGTTTCCATTTCATCAAAATCCTTACTACGATTAAGAATAACATTGTCTAGAGATGTTATTTTGTCATTCAGATTAGTTATCTGTGACTTCACTGAAAGATTTTCTAATTTTAAGGACTCGTTTTCACTTTTCAGTTTTTCGAAATTTCTAAGTGTTAAATCCTTTCCATTTTTATGAGCATTAAATATGTTAGTTTCAACTTCTAGACATTGTTCTTCTTTACTCAACTTTTCATTAGATATTTTCAATCTATCTATTTCTGTCAAACTATTATTGTACTTTTTCCTAAGTAATTCATAATCTCAATGCATATCATTTAAAATTTTAGTAGTTTCTTTATCAAAATTCCATACCTGGTCATCCATTGCCATGAAGCATATATTGGCCTTTTCTGTTTCTGAATCACTATCACTTGATGATGTATCTGAATCATCCCATGTTGCATTGAATGCTTGTTTCCTCTCCTTATTGAAAGTATTTGAAAAGTACTTTGGTTTTCTCAAGTTGGGACAGTCTCTTTTCAAATGATCGGGTTTATCATATTCGTAACATTTAACAACATTTCCATTTCTAGAATTATTGTTGTTAGTTTTTCGAAGTTTCTTCGTTATCCAATACTTCAAGAATTTCTTGATCTTCTTGGTAACAAATTCGAGATCATCATTAATAGCATCATCATCTGATTCATCATTGTCGATTATAGCATTAAGTGCCAGTGATTTCTTCTCATTTCCCCGATTCTCTTTTCTAACCTGCAACTTTACTTCATAGGACATTAGATTACCAATTAATTCTTTTATATACATAGTACTAATATCATTGGCTTCTTCGATTGCCAGTCTTCTGATCCCATTCACTAGAAAGTGAATTCAAGATCTTTCTGACTTGGTCTTCTTTAGTAATTTTCTTTCCTAATGATATTAAGGCCTGTACTATATCTTGAAATCTAGAATATATATCAGAAATAGACTCATTTGATTTCATTTGAAAGAGTTGAAACCGGTGAGTTAGCAAAGTTATCTTTGTCTGTTTTACTTTGTTGGTGCCTTCATGTGTGACTTTTAGTATTCTCCAAATTTCATATGCAGAATTACATATAGAAACTCGATTAAATTCATTTCTATCTAAAGAGCAAAATAAAATGTTCATAGCTTAGAATTATTAAGTGCTTGTGTCTTTTGGTCTAATGTCCATTTTGAATATTCAGTTTGATACCTCTATGTATTCTTCTTGGGTAATGTTCCAAATATCTAAACCATTAGACTGCAAATAAAATTTCATCCTACATGCCCAATAAGCATAAGTTCTGCCATCAAATAGAGGAGGTCTAGTGGTAGATTTCCCTTCTATAAAAGAATTAATAAAGGTGTTACTAGTGTCACTAGACATTTATAATTTAAAAAAAAACAGATTATGATAACTTTGAAAACCTTGCTCTAATACCAATTGTTAGGGAACTGGGGTGTCTATAACCCAATGTTAATGGATCTTAAGGCTATTCAGACACTACAGAGATGAAGTGTGTTTACTATATCTATTCAAATTTAAATAGAAAGAAATAAGTAATAAAAAAATGCAGTAAAGTAAATAACACCAAGACTTTTATACTGGTTCAGATTATCCAATCCTACATCCAGTCCTGCACTTCACAGTGCAGAATTTCACTATAATTGCTTGCTTTCCATGGATGACAAGAACACCCTTACAATCTTGATTTCACGAGCTACAAGATACACCTTCTCCTAATCAACAGCAACAAACAATGGCAAGTAGTTGTATCTTCAATACAGTTTCTTGTAGACTTGGTACAATGATCCTATAGACCTCCAATGACAATATATCTTTGAATTCTTTGAGGAAATAGGATAAAATCAAAGAGAGAGTGGTATAAATTCAAGTACAACTCTCTGATATTGTGTGGCTTGCAAATCAATGAAGAATAGGAGTGAAAGAGAGTGGATTTGCAAGAATAATAGGATAGTATTCAATGGATTTGTGTAGAGAATATATGGAGAAAAAATAGTAGAAGAAAATGTGAAGAGATGATGTAAAAATTCATTTCCAGGAGCCTGTAAATAGTGCATAAAAGGACGTGTCTTTTGGTGAAAGGATGAAGGGAAATAACTTCTCAATTTGAATTTGAAAATCTGGAAAACCGTTATATGTCGACATGTACAAACTTACATGTCGACATATAAGTGTAATCAACACTTATAATGTTTCGAATTTTCAGCATTTCAAATTACCTTATATTTGAGGATTTTGGTGATTCGTTTGAGATCAATGGTTGATTATCTTCAAGTATAATTGCCATGGGATCTTTAACAAGATATTCTAAGGTCCAATCAACTCCTCATCACTTCAAACACCTCTGTTCTTCAGCATTCTTCTCTAATACGCTTTGGTCTTCAATTGTTCTGTTTATCCTTCTAATGCTTTGATTAAACTTCTTATATAATTCTTCTTTTGTACTCTTGTATATTTCTAAAAAAAATCTCCATAATATGTTTGATGTAACTGCACAACTTGAAGATACGTTAGCAGTCATGTTTATATGGTTGTTGTCATCAATATCATACCTAGGTATTAACAGTTATTATATAGTCAATAAACTATTTTGATAGCATTTCGATTCAATTTTAAATAATAATCGAATTTTGGTTTGAATAGAACTAGTCGCGCAATGATAGTTCGTGAATTTTGACCATTGACTTTAAATTGACATATCGGAAGATCCGACCGTCGAATTTTCCCGAAACGAAAAACATTTGGCTCGAAATGAAAAGAGCTTCAAATGTATAGTAAAGATTTTAAATCCAATGGTTATATTTTCAAATAAATTCAAATTAAATTTGAATAAAAACAACGCCAGTACAATTAGTGACCCAAAATTGAATTTTATTGAAATGAGCAATTTTTAAATTATTAAAAACAGGAATAAATTATGATAAATCATATAAAATGATTTGAAAGAGATTTGGACTAAATATACCATGTTTGGAAAGTTAAAAGGCTATTTTATTAAAATGGGCTATTTCAGCAACGCTATTTGCAACGGTTTTGGAACGGTTTAAAATTAAAAGGTTTTGAAATAACCAATGATACCAAAACAATTTGCAAACTAATCCAAAGGATTAGAAAGATTTTTAAGATATTTTGAGATTTGAAAAGTATGAAACAAAAATTAAGTTTTCCAAATTAAATTGGAGTTGAATGGGAATTGATTTGGTTCTAATTGAGATAAGTCTCTATAGATGAAGACTTTTACTATTTGAGTAATTTAAAAGGCTTTTCCGATAAACGGAAGGGTCCACCCTCTCCGATGGCCCTTAAGAATCATTTTTTAAGGCCCTTGGCCTTAAGAACCATTTTTTAAGGCCATTTTAAGTAATATACTCACGAAACTCCACAATTCACCGGGATCTTTTGTACTAAGGCATGGACAACCTTGGCTAAAATAACAAGTGGATCAATGGTGGGGGCCTCTACCCCCTCCACTCTCAATCGTAGAATACAATATCATCAGTCATTGTCCTCCTTTGTTCGGTTAGAGTAGACTCCTTTGCAACATGTCTCTCCTCATAATGAACATGCTTGGTTTCCTTGACGTGCCACTCCATAGTCCTCTAACTCTTGTTAGCCAAGTGTGGCTTACCGACAATTATGTTAATCATAATCCTGTTCTGCTTTTGTTGAGCGGTAGCTTTAGTGCTACCTGACCTTAGAGATTTAGGTCATATGTTTCTTGCCCTGTGTTAAGTAGGGAAATTTTATACTCATCCAGCTTACCTTCTCTTATAAATTTCTCGATAATATTTCTAAAGTGATGGTACTTGTTAGTCGTAAGGTTGTACATCTCTTGGAATAAACGTAATGTAACACCTCACGCCAAGACCCACTCTAATAGACGACATTACTCGTTAATACTCTTTATTATGGTAGGTTTCTGGGTGGGGTGTTACACAGAATTTCCAAATCTATTTTTCTTTCTCTACTGATTCTCAGGGAGCAGGCTTTCCATATTACACGGTACTATAGCAATCTAGGTAAATATTCTCCAAAGTGTCATTCAACGAACTATAATTGTCATAAGTTGGGAATCTTGAGCAATTCCTCAAGTCCCGTATCTGATCGCGACGGATACCTCCTTTACCACCTCTCTTCTGGTTATTGTTTTGGTTTTGAACATTTATTTACATCTTAACGGATCTCTCTTCGGATTATCTGACTACAACATTGCTTTAAATTCCTCCATTATCCAAACCTTTAGCATTCATATTCCTCATCCTTCTAAATTCTTCCTTCCCAAAGAGTTAAGCTTCCTTATTATAGAACCAATCAAAAGTCGACGGAGGTTCAGCCAATCAATCTCTGAATTCAGAGTTGGAGTTAACTCCTCTGGTCTACGCTATCATGATAGCTTCATCATTAGGATTGCTAACCTTTATGACTGTAACGTTGAAAAATATTCGAGTGACTCCCATAACACCTGATGTATACTCGATAGTGTCTTCCAAGTAGCTCGGGAAAGCCTTGCAATTGATTTCATCAAAAACCTGAGCTAAATTGTGTATCATTTCATAGGTATCTAGTAAGGTGCTAACCGGGGTTAATCTACCTTGCATAGTGAGAAATAACCGATAAATTGAACCTACGGACTATTTGACATCCAAAATATTGTCCATAAAGGATATATGGCTTCTGTCTACTCCCCAATCATTCTTGCAATAGCTCGAGATGTCTTTCATTATTTTCCTGATCATTGTTGTCAAATCAATGATGTCCCTGTTCTGGGTCCTCAAATGGTGTATCATCTTTGCTTAATTCAGCACTCATTATGTTAATCTGGGTCCTTAAATCAATGATGTCCCTAATCTGTTAGTTCAAAGCTTCATGAGTTTCTTGCAGGTTGTTAATCAATGTCATGAGGTGTGACGAAAAGGAATTTCGCTCGGTCCGAACCAGTCGCTAAACCGACCCAGACCGTTCGAAACGCCCTATCGTTTGAGAACAGGACAAAACAGAACGCATACAGAAGAACGTTTCATTGTATATTACAACAATGCATCAGATTACAAGAATATACAGTATAAAAGAATATTACACAGAATTATCAGAGATTAAATTTACATTTAAATACATCGCAGCGGAAAATAATACAATACACAACTAGAAGGGATATACGGATACAAAGCTTTCCGGATATCGTTCCAGCTGTAAACCAGGATCCTGTGAATATAAATCTGCAAAACCAAAACTACTAGCTGCCCGTGTCAAAATAAGGGCACCCAGAGTTTAGGTTAAAACAATAAACTCCAGGTCAGTCATGTGACTGGTGTGAGAACTAAAACAGTTAATAATCTTTATTTTAAATCATTAGGTAAATCAAGGGACCACGCCGTATAACACGGAACGGGTTTCCTCCCAAGAATACCAGTGTATAAAACAAACAGCGCAATGCTAAATAAAGAAAAATGAAGCCGTTATAAGACCCAGGTCCCATCACACAATGCAACGCAGTCGAGGATAGGGTTTTCCCTTATAACAGCCAAAGAATGCTTGATACGTTTAAAACAAATCATTTGATACTATTATAAGTGCATAGTGTATAAAACACTTCAAATCATAAGTATCAATCATAGGCGGCATGAATGCCCCATACCACTATGTCGCCATATATAGGTTATACAATCGAAATCGCAAAGTCACGTATTTGGAAATTGGGTTTCCATCTATGAACCGAGGCTAGGGGCAAGATCCTCAACCGATTCGAGACAATCTAGCCCATGTCTCAGGCAAGCGCGCAGGCAAGCCTTGGATCGTCAGGGCCGGTCCACACGGAGTGGATTATTATGCCTGAACAATACGTCTCCCCACCCTTTGGGGCGTAAATGAGCCACTAAATGACTCCATCGGTTCGAGAACGACCGATCAATCCGAGGCGCCTCGCAACAGCAACAACCACATAAGTCAAACTCGTCAGGGCGTGTAAAACCACTGACGCCACTTCTAGCTAGAAAGAAACGCAAGTCCTCCCTGAGGTCCGTCTCCCGTTTTGGTTCATACCTGGTGTGAAACACGCGAGGTAAACGTTACACAAAGCTACGCCACAAAGGCCGTGCTTTGATCATCACCACAAGACTTTGCTTTTCAACAGAAGCCTTGATCATCTGCATCTTAGCATGCCACACAGGCAAACCATCCTATGCAACCGATATCAGTCACACAGAATGAAATCCGATGTCAGACACACAGTCCATTTACAAGTCCGTCCTGGGTCTGAACGAAACCGGAGGCACCTAGTACCCCGCATATCCATCGATCTCCAAGTACGTCTGGACGATCACTAACTGTTTCCATCTTCTTGGGTGTACAGCCCAATCAAGATCATCAGTAATTACCCAAACGACGTGAAGACCTCCGGTCTTCGACCATCGTCTTCATCTTCGACTTATCGTCGTATCAGTTACTCAGAATGGGTTAAACCCGGTCTTTCCGAATAACTCGCGTATATTTTAAATAAGTGTTACACAAACACAACATACGCCTCATTCCAATTCATTAGTCACTAACCGTAAATTAATCAAGAGAATAATTCCCCAAATATTAACCCCGAAGGCCGAAACCAACATCAGATCAATATCCAGAAAACCATTCTGCTTGGCTAACCGCCAGTTAGTTTCTAAATTTCACATTCAAATCTAATTAAAGATTTAACTATCGCCTGGAGCAAAACTGGTGATACTCCATTCTCGATCTTTTCAATCTAATTAAAGATTCATTAAAACTCCACTTAGTTTTAATCTGTGACTGGGTTAAAGAATCAGTGTCATTTAAAACACGGTTCACGATAAACCCAAAGTCACATCCCATTAATTATCGGGTTAAAGAACAAGTGTTATTTAAAACACTGTTCACGATAAACCCAAAAATCAATATCCATTCAATTCCAATTAAATATTATTTAATTGGTACACTTCATTAAATCTAAATCAAAAGATTTAATCTTTTCTCAGCTGGGTTCAAGAACAGTGTTAGTGAAGACACCATTCACGACAAACCCAAATCACATTCATTAATTATCGGGTTAAAGAACAAGTGTTATTTAAAACACTGTTCACGATAAACCCAAAAATCAATATCAATTCAATTCCAATTAAATATCATTTAATTGGTACACTTCATTAAATCTAAATAAAAAGATTTAATCTTTTCTCAACTGGGTTCAAGAACAGTGTTAGTGAAGACACCACTCACGACAAACCCAAATCACATTCATTAATTATCGGGTTAAAGAACAAGTGTTATTTAAAACACTGTTCACGATAAACCCAAAAATCAATATCAATTCAATTCCAATTAAATATTATTTAATTGGTACACTTCATTAAATCTAAATAAAAAGATTTAATAATTTCTCAACTGGGTTCAAGAACAGTGTTAGTGAAGACACCATTCACGACAAACCCAAATCCCATTTGATATTCAATATAAGGCTCTGAATAGAAAATATATCGGCTTATATTCAATATCAAATTCTACGATTAACAAATGTCGTATTGGAAATAACGATATAAATATATATCTTTCAAATTTCCGTAACAACATCCGTATAATCACAAATTCCAACATCGAAATATTCCGAAGACAATTTCGATTCAAATCCACTCCAATGCAATCATTGGAAATTTTGGTTATTTTCAAAACCCTTTTCGAATTCAATTTATTTATTTAAAAATAAATAGAATTATAATTCTAGTTCAAAACTAGTTCATTTCGATAAAAATCTATTTTTATCTTTTCAAATAGGGAGTTTTTCATCCCAATTCTTCCTAAATCATTTCTTATGATTTTACACAAATTATTACTATTTTTAATAATTTTATCAAGGCCCGTACGGTCGATTTCCATTAACGGCCATCGAACTGCACTTACAGCGACCTTTTTCGAATTTGATTTGGACGTATCTCCAAATCCAACCGTTAGATTTCAAATTTCTAACATTCATTAGAAAGCTCTTTTCGATACGAACCCAACGGTTCCGGTTTTAGGAGAATCCGACGGTCGGATCTCCCGTAATGTCCGTTTGAAATAAATGGTCGAAATTCGCGAACTGCCGCGGCGCGACGCGTTCTATTCAGGCCATTATATTATATATAATATATATTTCGTCGATTCCTATTTAAAACGAATTATATAAATAGTTTTGAATTCGTTTCAAAAGCAATTTCAACTTCCTTTTCAATTCAAATCAAAATTGAATTCTTCTTTATAAATTCGTTTCAAAATTCATTTCTATTCAATTCAAATTTCAATTCAATTTGAATTCATTTCAATTCAATTTCAATTCAATTTGAATTGGTTTTCAATTCATTTCGAAATCGTTTTCAATTCAATTCATTTCGAAATCGTTTTCAATTCAATTCATTTCGAAATCGTTTTCAATTCATTTTGAATTCGTTTTCAATTCAATTCATTTCGAAATCGTTTTCAATTCAATTCATTTCGAAATCGTTTTCAATTCAATTCATTTCGAAATCGTTTTCAATTCTTTTTGAATTCGTTTTCAATTCAATTCATTTCGAAATCGTTTTCAATTCAATTCATTTCGAAATCGTTTTCAATTCAATTCATTTCGAAATCGTTTTCAATTCAATTCATTTCGAAATCGTTTTCAATTCAATTCATTTCGAAATCGTTTTCAATTCAATTCATTTCGAAATCGTTTTCAATTCAATTCATTTCGAATTCGTTTTCAATTCAATTCATTTCGAAATCGTTTTCAATTCAATTCATTTCGAATTCGTTTTCAATTCAATTCATTTCGAAATCGTTTTCAATTCAATTCATTTCGAAATCGTTTTCAATTCAATTCATTTCGAAATCGTTTTCAATTCAATTCATTTCGAAATCGTTTTCAATTCAATTCATTTCGAAATCGTTTTCAATTCAATTCATTTCGAATTCGTTTTCAATTCAATTCATTTCGAAATCGTTTTAAAATCGATATAAATATCGTTCACGTCAAAATGGCGTCAATCTAATCAACACGGCTTCATAAATTTCTATTTTCAAATATTCTATTTCAAATATTTCTTTTTCAAAATAGTTGTTATTATCAAAATATTTCGTTCGACACATGACCAATCTCAATGGATGAGTACTGTCAACAAATGAACTTTTATTTTATAATATTCTTTATTTTTCAAATTGGAATGAGGCCCAATCAATTACCATATAAAGTTAATTATATGGATTTTCATACAACACATGTATATAATAACATTGAAAATAATCAACCATCAACCAAAGTGCACTACACTGTATAAGCATCAAATATAGATATCTAACGCTTACAACAGCATGTCAATCAATCGATCGACATATTTAATCAATCAGGATGAGTGAACTTCAAATTTCATCCCAACACCCGTGTGGGGTTTCAAACAATCAAACACAGATTTTAGTTGTGCAGTTGGGCGATGTGTAAAATTTATCGTCCCAATCAATGTCATTCAAATAAGTGTACATAAACAAACCATCTGGTTTGTAAATGAATATTTATTTATTCACTTCACTATTTTCATATTCACGTTAAAAATTATATTTTTGACGATAAAACATTTTATTCCAACATATGAATTTCTATTATTCATTTACACAATAAAATGATATTTTTATTTTCTAACATATTTTAGAAAATTTCGGCGGCATAACGGCACGATACTAGAAACGGGACGAGGCCTAGCCTTATCCCCGGTCTAGTGAAGGCCCACGCCATTCACACATCAATCAAATCAATTTCGTTATGCAAACCACAAAATTTGGAGTAAGAGTCTAACCTAGCCTTACTCCTTCGCCTTATAACGGCGCACGTCTAATCCTAACCAATTTATCGATTCGATTTTTCACATCACAAACCACATTCAAACCAATATCGCAATCAATCACCAAACAATCAAACAAACAAGTCCATGGTCTGTGGACGATTGTGTCGGGTGCTACTAAGCACCGTCTGCATCCTAGTATATATATATAACTAGAAAAATAAATTGAAAGGTGAGGAATTCTCATAGATTAGCTATCCTAGCTCCACGGCACTCCTTTGCAGAAGTCTTCGTCGTTTCGCCTTTTTGTCACCTTCGTTGCTGCTTTCACTACATACGTAAAAATCACATTTTTACTTCGCTATTCAATATATATAAAAATCGAATTTTTACTATGTTATTCAATATATAAAAATCACATTTTATTTCGAAGTTCAATATACAAAAATTCTATTTTTCTATCGAAGTTCAATATATAAAAATTCTATTTTCTTTCGAAGTTCAAAACATAAAAACTATATTTTTCTTTCGAAGTTCAAAACATAAAAACTATATTTTTCTTTCGAAGTTCAAAACATAAAAACTATATTTTTCTTTCGAAGTTCAAAACATAAAAACTATATTTTTCTTTCGAAGTTCAAAACATAAAAACTATATTTTTCTTTCGAAGTTCAAAACATAAAAACTATATTTTTCTTTCGAAGTTCTATATATAAGAATCATATTTTTATCTCGAAGTTCTATATATAAAAATCATATTTTTATCTCGAAGTTCTATATATAAAAATCATATTTTTATCTCGAAGTTCTATATATAAAAATCATATTTTTATCTCGAAGTTCTATATATAAAAACCTAGTCTTCGCCTTATAAAAAAAACAAGTCTTTGGTATTCAAACCTTTTTCTAAAAATCAGTTTTTAATTCTTTAAAAAAAAATTCAATTTACATTTCTTTTTTTTTAAAAAAACAGTTTATAGTTTCTTTTTTTAAAAAAAAAAACAGTTTATAAAACTCTTTAAAAATCAGTAATTAGTTTACTGCTCAAAAATATACGTGTTCCTTCATTTTAAATAAATCAGAAAATAAAATTAAATTATATAAAAATATAAATATAAATGTACTCACTGGTTTCAAGAAGAAGGAGGGGAGATGGAGGCGCAGTCGACGAAGGGGGTGCGCAGGGCGATGGCTCACGGCGGCGGACTTCGGGTCACGCTGTCGGCTAGGGCTAGGGGGCTCGCGAGGTTCTCGCGATTGGGGGGGGGGGTTTCTGACGTGGTGGCGGAGGATCGAGGGGAGAGGGAGCAGTCGCCGGGCGCGGTGATCTTCAGGAGCGGCGCTCCGTTAGTTAGGGTTTTTTTTTTCTTTTTTCAATTTTGATTTCTGAAAATAACGGGGGGCCTGGGTAGTTATAGGGGAGATATATATTTTTTTATTTTATTTTATTTTAATTATTTAATTCGGAAAAAGGTTGACCTTTAAATACGAACTCGAAACGAGGCCCACCGCCTGTCGCCCATAGCGTTTTACCCCCATTCCGAACACAATGGGATATGTATCGCAAGCTGATTCGATTGTTACAATCAGTTTCCTTTTGAATTTTCATTTAAATCTTTATATTGAATTTTAAACGCACACTTCAAATTACCGGGGTCACATACTAACTAGAAAAATTCCAGAAAAATATTTTCTAGCTTCGTATTGACGATACGGTCCTAACAAAACTAGTTTCATCGAATTCTGAGACCGTTTGAAAAATGGCCAATTTCCAGTCGATTAAAATCAACTGAAACTGGTCAAACGCGTTTTCCTTTGCCGCGCTCACATATTGATTCGAAAAATTATGAAATTTGGAATCTAGCAATAGCTTAACATCACGGACCCAACAAAACTGGTTTCGTCGAAATCCGAGGTCGTTTGCAAAATTGCTATTTTTAAGGGCCTTATATATATAAAAATATATATAAATTCCACAGCGACTATTTCAAATTTTCAACTGGACATATCTTATCATTTCTAAAATGAAATCTCAGTTTGTTAACTTCGTTACAAAGATATAGTTATACAGATTCAAATATTTCTTGTTTCGTTCAATTCTGACTTATATTGAATTCTGTATATTCATTTGAAATTAGAAATCGAATTTTCGAACTACCGCGCCATTTTCAATTCTATTTATAATTATATATAAATATTTATATTCTAACGACGACGTATATAAATATATACGTCGAATTCTATTCAAAATAAATTTCACGTCCATATTATTTAAAATAATCTATTTTAAATATTCAAAATTCGCTAAAATTGCCAAAATAAAAATTTTAAACTGGCCCAGAATTTGCGGGTTGTTACAATCTCCCCCACTTAAAACTTTTCGTCCCCGAAAAGGAACAAAGTCGAAAGTGGTTTGATTAATCAACTCTACGATCGGTCAGGCTTCCATTCTCCAACTCTTTAGTTTCTGAGAATTTTCAAAATTTCAAAAATTTGGCTAACACCCTAAATTTCTGAAAAATTTCGCCATAACCTCCCCTGCACCGGGAGCATCGGGGAATTTCAAATAGCTTCCCCGGTCCTTCAGATCTCAAAAAGAAAAAGAAAAAGCCAAGCGGCTAGCCAATAGGCTCACAAAATCATCATCACCCAAACAAAACAGGAAATTATGTAGTAAACATGTACCTATTTGTCGGGCAAACAAATTTTATTCTCTGGCTCTAGCCTCCTTGCTATGACCTGTTCAATGATATACATGTATATGCAAGCAGATGCGACAAAATTCCAATACAGTTCAATATTTGGTTAAATTAGGCAAAATGGTTAAAATTTAGCAAACAAATAAACAAACCACACAAACATCAATCAATTAGTGAATTAGAGTTTCAAATTCATAATTTTGATACATATACAGAAAATCATGTTTTGGTGCCAATTTACAACAAAGTGTTCTAACTATATTAGTATTGGTTCTCACACCAGTCTAATGGAAACATATAGAAATCACACCTTCGATACACGAAAATAAATACTGGTGATGGCGCGCCATCATCAGAATCATGTCCGGGCGACTAGAGTGTGACTCTATATCTATCCAGTATATTAAAATTTCGAATACACGCGGATCAGACGTATACGCAAAATCTATATATACTGGATTGTCCATATCAATATAAATAAAAAATCAAATACGAATAAGTGATTTAAATTTTCAAAACAAAAATTTGTTTTCATTTTCAAAAATATACTCTTCACACTCGTTCTAGGATACTACTGATCCTATCTCTAACGAGTCATTCTAATTGGATATTATTAACCCAATATCTGATGAATTCTTTCGTACGGTTCTAATGTGTCTTGTTCTCTGAGCTTTGTAAACCAAAGCTCTGATACCAAATGTGACGAAAAGGAATTTCGCTCGGTCCGAACCAGTCGCTAAACCGACCCAGACCGTTCGAAACGCCCTATCGTTTGAGAACAGGACAAAACAGAACGCATACAGAAGAACGTTTCATTGTATATTACAACAATGCATCAGATTACAAGAATATACAGAGTATAAAAGAATATTACACAGAATTATCAGAGATTAAATTTACATTTAAATACATCGCAGCGGAAAATAATACAATACACAACTAGAAGGGATATACGGATACAAAGCTTTCCGGATATCGTTCCAGCTGTAAACCAGGATCCTGTGAATATAAATCTGCAAAACCAAAACTACTAGCTGCCCGTGTCAAAATAAGGGCACCCAGAGTTTAGGTTAAAACAATAAACTCCAGGTCAGTCATGTGACTGGTGTGAGAACTAAAACAGTTAATAATCTTTATTTAAATCATTAGGTAAATCAAGGGACCACGCCGTATAACACGGAACGGGTTTCCTCCCAAGAATACCAGTGTATAAAACAAACAGCGCAATGCTAAATAAAGAAAAATGAAGCCGTTATAAGACCCAGGTCCCATCACACAATGCAACGCAGTCGAGGATAGGGTTTTCCCTTATAACAGCCAAAGAATGCTTGATACGTTTAAAACAAATCATTTGATACTATTATAAGTGCATAGTGTATAAAACACTTCAAATCATAAGTATCAATCATAGGCGGCATGAATGCCCCATACCACTATGTCGCCATATATAGGTTATACAATCGAAATCGCAAAGTCACGTATTTGGAAATTGGGTTTCCATCTATGAACCGAGGCTAGGGGCAAGATCCTCAACCGATTCGAGACAATCTAGCCCATGTCTCAGGCAAGCGCGCAGGCAAGCCTTGGATCGTCAGGGCCGGTCCACACGGAGTGGATTATTATGCCTGAACAATACGTCTCCCCACCCTTTGGGGCATAAATGAGCCACTAAATGACTCCATCGGTTCGAGAACGACCGATCAATCCGAGGCGCCTCGCAACAGCAACAACCACATAAGTCAAACTCGTCAGGGCGTGTAAAACCACTGACGCCACTTCTAGCTAGAAAGAAACGCAAGTCCTCCCTGAGGTCCGTCTCCCGTTTTGGTTCATACCTGGTGTGAAACACGCGAGGTAAACGTTACACAAAGCTACGCCACAAAGGCCGTGCTTTGATCATCACCACAAGACTTTGCTTTTCAACAGAAGCCTTGATCATCTGCATCTTAGCATGCCACACAGGCAAACCATCCTATGCAACCGATATCAGTCACACAGAATGAAATCCGATGTCAGACACACAGTCCATTTACAAGTCCGTCCTGGGTCTGAACGAAACCGGAGGCACCTAGTACCCCGCATATCCATCGATCTCCAAGTACGTCTGGACGATCACTAACTGTTTCCATCTTCTTGGGTGTACAGCCCAATCAAGATCATCAGTAATTACCCAAACGACGTGAAGACCTCCGGTCTTCGACCATCGTCTTCATCTTCGACTTATCGTCGTATCAGTTACTCAGAATGGGTTAAACCCGGTCTTTCCGAATAACTTGCGTATATTTTAAATAAGTGTTACACAAACACAACATACGCCTCATTCCAATTCATTAGTCACTAACCGTAAATTAATCAAGAGAATAATTCCCCAAATATTAACCCCGAAGGCCGAAACCAACATCAGATCAATATCCAGAAAACCATTCTGCTTGGCTAACCGCCAGTTAGTTTCTAAATTTCACATTCAAATCTAATTAAAGATTTAACTATCGCCTGGAGCAAAACTGGTGATACTCCATTCTCGATCTTTTCAATCTAATTAAAGATTCATTAAAACTCCACTTAGTTTTAATCTGTGACTGGGTTAAAGAATCAGTGTCATTTAAAACACGGTTCACGATAAACCCAAAGTCACATCCCATTAATTATCGGGTTAAAGAACAAGTGTTATTTAAAACACTGTTCACGATAAACCCAAAAATCAATATCCATTCAATTCCAATTAAATATTATTTAATTGGTACACTTCATTAAATTTAAATCAAAAGATTTAATCTTTTCTCGGCTGGGTTCAAGAACAGTGTTAGTGAAGACACCATTCACGACAAACCCAAATCACATTCATTAATTATCGGGTTAAAGAACAAGTGTTATTTAAAACACTGTTCACGATAAACCCAAAAATCAATATCAATTCAATTCCAATTAAATATCATTTAATTGGTACACTTCATTAAATCTAAATAAAAAGATTTAATCTTTTCTCAACTGGGTTCAAGAACAGTGTTAGTGAAGACACCACTCACGACAAACCCAAATCACATTCATTAATTATCAGGTTAAAGAACAAGTGTTATTTAAAACACTGTTCACGATAAACCCAAAAATCAATATCAATTCAATTCCAATTAAATATTATTTAATTGGTACACTTCATTAAATCTAAATAAAAAGATTTAATAATTTCTCAACTGGGTTCAAGAACAGTGTTAGTGAAGACACCATTCACGACAAACCCAAATCCCATTTGATATTCAATATAAGGCTCTGAATAGAAAACATATCGGCTTATATTCAATATCAAATTCTACGATTAACAAATGTCGTATTGGAAATAACGATATAAATATATATCTTTCAAATTTCCGTAACAACATCCGTATAATCACAAATTCCAACATCGAAATATTCCGAAGACAATTTCGATTCAAATCCACTCCAATGCAATCATTGGAAATTTTGGTTATTTTCAAAACCCTTTTCGAATTCAATTTATTTATTTAAAAATAAATAGAATTATAATTCTAGTTCAAAACTAGTTCATTTCGATAAAAATCTATTTTTATCTTTTCAAATAGGGAGTTTTTCATCCCAATTCTTCCTAAATCATTTCTTATGATTTTACACAAATTATTACTATTTTTAATAATTTTATCAAGGCCCGTACGGTCGATTTCCATTAACGGCCATCGAACTGCACTTACAGCGACCTTTTTCGAATTTGATTTGGACGTATCTCCAAATCCAACCGTTAGATTTCAAATTTCTAACATTCATTAGAAAGCTCTTTTTGATACGAACCCAACGGTTCCGGTTTTAGGAGAATCCGACGGTCGGATCTCCCGTAATGTCCGTTTGAAATAAATGGTCGAAATTCGCGAACTGCCGCGGCGCGGCGCGTTCTATTCAGGCCATTATATTATATATAATATATATTTCGTCGATTCCTATTTAAAACGAATTATATAAATAGTTTTGAATTCGTTTCAAAAGCAATTTCAACTTCCTTTTCAATTCAAATCAAAATTGAATTCTTCTTTATAAATTCGTTTCAAAATTCATTTCTATTCAATTCAAATTTCAATTCAATTTGAATTCATTTCAATTCAATTTCAATTCAATTTGAATTGGTTTTCAATTCATTTCGAAATCGTTTTCAATTCAATTCATTTCGAAATCGTTTTCAATTCAATTCATTTCGAAATCGTTTTCAATTCATTTTGAATTCGTTTTCAATTCAATTCATTTCGAAATCGTTTTCAATTCAATTCATTTCGAAATCGTTTTCAATTCAATTCATTTCGAAATCGTTTTCAATTCAATTCATTTCGAAATCGTTTTCAATTCATTTTGAATTCGTTTTCAATTCAATTCATTTCGAAATCGTTTTCAATTCAATTCATTTCGAAATCGTTTTCAATTCAATTCATTTCGAAATCGTTTTCAATTCAATTCATTTCGAAATCGTTTTCAATTCAATTCATTTCGAAATCGTTTTCAATTCAATTCATTTCGAAATCGTTTTCAATTCAATTCATTTCGAAATCGTTTTCAATTCAATTCATTTCGAAATCGTTTTCAATTCAATTCATTTCGAATTCGTTTTCAATTCAATTCATTTCGAAATCGTTTTCAATTCAATTCATTTCGAAATCGTTTTCAATTCAATTCATTTCGAAATCGTTTTCAATTCAATTCATTTCGAAATCGTTTTCAATTCAATTCATTTCGAAATCGTTTTCAATTCAATTCATTTCGAATTCGTTTTCAATTCAATTCATTTCGAAATCGTTTTAAAATCGATATAAATATCGTTCACGTCAAAATGGCGTCAATCTAATCAACACGGCTTCATAAATTTCTATTTTCAAATATTCTATTTCAAATATTTCTTTTTCAAAATAGTTGTTATTATCAAAATATTTCGTTCGACACATGACCAATCTCAATGGATGAGTACTGTCAACAAATGAACTTTTATTTTATAATATTCTTTATTTTTCAAATTGGAATGAGGCCCAATCAATTACCATATAAAGTTAATTATATGGATTTTCATACAACACATGTATATAATAACATTGAAAATAATCAACCATCAACCAAAGTGCACTACACTGTATAAGCATCAAATATAGATATCTAACGCTTACAACAGCATGTCAATCAATCGATCGACATATTTAATCAATCAGGATGAGTGAACTTCAAATTTCATCCCAACACCCGTGTGGGGTTTCAAACAATCAAACACAGATTTTAGTTGTGCAGTTGGGCGATGTGTAAAATTTATCGTCCCAATCAATGTCATTCAAATAAGTGTACATAAACAAACCATCTGGTTTGTAAATGAATATTTATTTATTCACTTCACTATTTTCATATTCACGTTAAAAATTATATTTTTGACGATAAAACATTTTATTCCAACATATGAATTTCTATTATTCATTTACACAATAAAATGATATTTTTATTTTCTAACATATTTTAGAAAATTTCGGCGGCATAACGGCACGATACTAGAAACGGGACGAGGCCTAGCCTTATCCCCGGTCTAGTGAAGGCCCACGCCATTCACACATCAATCAAATCAATTTCGTTATGCAAACCACAAAATTTGGAGTAAGAGTCTAACCTAGCCTTACTCCTTCGCCTTATAACGGCGCACGTCTAATCCTAACCAATTTATCGATTCGATTTTTCACATCACAAACCACATTCAAACCAATATCGCAATCAATCACCAAACAATCAAACAAACAAGTCCATGGTCTGTGGACGATTGTGTCGGGTGCTACTAAGCACCGTCTGCATCCTAGTATATATATATATAACTAGAAAAATAAATTGAAAGGTGAGGAATTCTCACAGATTAGCTATCCTAGCTCCACGGCACTCCTTTGCAGAAGTCTTCGTCGTTTCGCCTTTTTGTCACCTTCGTTGCTGCTTTCACTACATACGTAAAAATCACATTTTTACTTCGCTATTCAATATATATAAAAATCGAATTTTTACTATGTTATTCAATATATAAAAATCACATTTTATTTCGAAGTTCAATATACAAAAATTCTATTTTTCTATCGAAGTTCAATATATAAAAATTCTATTTTCTTTCGAAGTTCAAAACATAAAAACTATATTTTTCTTTCGAAGTTCAAAACATAAAAACTATATTTTTCTTTCGAAGTTCAAAACATAAAAACTATATTTTTCTTTCGAAGTTCAAAACATAAAAACTATATTTTTCTTTCGAAGTTCAAAACATAAAAACTATATTTTTCTTTCGAAGTTCAAAACATAAAAACTATATTTTTCTTTCGAAGTTCTATATATAAGAATCATATTTTTATCTCGAAGTTCTATATATAAAAATCATATTTTTATCTCGAAGTTCTATATATAAAAATCATATTTTTATCTCGAAGTTCTATATATAAAAATCATATTTTTATCTCGAAGTTCTATATATAAAAACCTAGTCTTCGCCTTATAAAAAAAACAAGTCTTTGGTATTCAAACCTTTTTCTAAAAATCAGTTTTTAATTCTTTAAAAAAAAATTCAATTTACATTTCTTTTTTTTTTAAAAAAACAGTTTATAGTTTCTTTTTTTAAAAAAAAAAACAGTTTATAAAACTCTTTAAAAATCAGTAATTAGTTTACTGCTCAAAAATATACGTGTTCCTTCATTTTAAATAAATCAGAAAATAAAATTAAATTATATAAAAATATAAATATAAATGTACTCACTGGTTCAAGAAGAAGGAGGGGAGATGGAGGCGCAGTCGACGAAGGGGGTGCGCAGGGCGATGGCTCACGGCGGCGGACTTCGGGTCACGCTGTCGGCTAGGGCTAGGGGGCTCGCGAGGTTCTCGCGATTGGGGGGGGGGGGGTTTCTGACGTGGTGGCGGAGGATCGAGGGGAGAGGGAGCAGTCGCCGGGCGCGGTGATCTTCAGGAGCGGCGCTCCGTTAGTTAGGGTTTTTTTTTCTTTTTTCAATTTTGATTTCTGAAAATAACGGGGGGCCTGGGTAGTTATAGGGGAGATATATATTTTTTTATTTTATTTTATTTTAATTATTTAATTCGGAAAAAGGTTGACCTTTAAATACGAACTCGAAACGAGGCCCACCGCCTGTCGCCCATAGCGTTTTACCCCCATTCCGAACACAATGGGATATGTATCGCAAGCTGATTCGATTGTTACAATCAGTTTCCTTTTGAATTTTCATTTAAATCTTTATATTGAATTTTAAACGCACACTTCAAATTACCGGGGTCACATACTAACTAGAAAAATTCCAGAAAAATATTTTCTAGCTTCGTATTGACGATACGGTCCTAACAAAACTAGTTTCATCGAATTCTGAGACCGTTTGAAAAATGGCCAATTTCCAGTCGATTAAAATCAACTGAAACTGGTCAAACGCGTTTTCCTTTGCCGCGCTCACATATTGATTCGAAAAATTATGAAATTTGGAATCTAGCAATAGCTTAACATCACGGACCCAACAAAACTGGTTTCGTCGAAATCCGAGGTCGTTTGCAAAATTGCTATTTTTAAGGGCCTTATATATATAAAAATATATATAAATTCCACAGCGACTATTTCAAATTTTCAACTGGACATATCTTATCATTTCTAAAATGAAATCTCAGTTTGTTAACTTCGTTACAAAGATATAGTTATACAGATTCAAATATTTCTTGTTTCGTTCAATTCTGACTTATATTGAATTCTGTATATTCATTTGAAATTAGAAATCGAATTTTCGAACTACCGCGCCATTTTCAATTCTATTTATAATTATATATAAATATTTATATTCTAACGACGACGTATATAAATATATACGTCGAATTCTATTCAAAATAAATTTCACGTCCATATTATTTAAAATAATCTATTTTAAATATTCAAAATTCGCTAAAATTGCCAAAATAAAAATTTTAAACTGGCCCAGAATTTGCGGGTTGTTACATGAGGTCTGCATAAGTGACGAGAAATGGCACCAACACCCCTGAGTGAACTTTGGAATAGACAAAGTGAAGAAAAATAATTTAGGACAATGAAACTAACGATCAAATAGTAGTAAACTAAGACACAATCGTTTATAGTGATTCAACAGTGATAAGCTTACGTCCATTTCACAATTTAGCACTTTGTTGATTGATTTTTATGAGTTATAGGAATTCAAGTCAGAATAAATCCAAGGTACAATGATGATGATGAAAAAAGAGGATCAAAAGATCCTAAACTCTCTAATGCAACTCATAGGATAAGGTGGCTCGGATAGACTGGAAAATCAGCGGAGAAATTGACGATGGTGGGATGACCATATAAGAAAATTTTCTCCCCTTCTCTCTTATCCACTATTTGGACACTATAATCTTAATTGAAAATTAATCCCTTTTGCTACCATTATTCGCATCCATCGCTCGCCAATTTCATACTCTAGGAGCCCAAGCAAATTAAACTTAAATCAATTCAAAAGACAATTTCTATTTGATAGTCAATGGTTGACGGTTCAAGTATTAGCAGTATACTGAATCAAAAGGCTTTCAAATGAGTGAGTTCATCATTATATGGCATACTTCAAGGCATTAGTACTAGATACGCTTTTACTGCATTATTTTGTAATTTCTATATAACATTCTTTATTCATATGTTTTATTATTATATAATATTAGCTAGGTGAAAATTTTTATATTCCTTGATATCATCACACACTAAATTGGGTATATTTATGTATACGTATAAAAAAATATTTTTTTATATAGATCATATATGCTAGTCGAATACTTTACCTATAATTATTATAATTTTATTAATTAATATATATGGTTTGTATTAATTATAACATCATTTTATAATAATCATAGAACATATAATTCTACATATGTTCATTTACAGTAATTACAATCTTTGATTGTTGTTTGGATGTAACTAGAATGGAGCAAGTTTCACGAACTGTAGAACTATATGAACAAAGTAGTTGAACGGAGCAAATTATATACCCATCTGTTAGAAGATGTGATTGTTGACAGTGTTCAAGGAACAATATGTCATTAAAAGGAATCTCATGCCTCTCACATATCATTCCGAGATATGCATATCCACTTTGTAGTTAGGGAATCTTTTGGATCCATCAAAATAGCAACACCAACTATGCTAATGTCAGATGCAACCCTAATGCAATGTTTGGATCAACTTATATAAATTGTTTTTCAACTTTTTAAAAGTAAAAATATACTATTTTTTTATTTTCAAAAGTCAAAAAACAACTTATTTTAGTCGATCCAAACGAGCCATCAGGAAAGTTCATCGACTATTACAGAAGGTACTATCTCTATAGACTAACCCTTCAGACTTTAATGACTAATTAGTAGAGACCAAAGAGGCGGAGAAGTGGACCTTAACATATGCATTGCGATAACACTAGAGTCAGTATCAGACTCAAAGGATTGTGATATCAATGGACCTACTACCATCGAAGAGAGACCCTATGATCCATAATTATTATAAATATCACACGTAGTGGATTTCAATCAGGAAAATAATTTTAACCTTCATGTTGGAAAGTAAGCCAGTCAGACCTCACACATCAAGTAAAGAGGGGAGGGAAAGGGTAGTAAATAGTAATACATAATTCAAAAGGTACAGTATGCAAATTTGGTGTTTAGACATGCAATTCATATCATTGTTTAATAAAAGATATTATATGTTAAAATGATTAGCTAGCAGCCCAGCCTAAATGTGGCGTTCATTCAACGTGAATATCATCAAAAACTATCCTTAAGTAACATAATTATCAATTATCGTTCAACCAATCTCACTTTGAAACTCCATTTTACCTTCCCCCTTTGACTTATAATTTTTTATTTGGAAATTCTATGAAAATTCCTTTTTCAGTTGATAAACTCAAGCCAAACTTGAGTTTGACTCAAAGCCAATCGGTGAAAACTTTGCAAGTGAAAATTCAAATCCAGAGCTGGGGTTTGCAAGTGAAATCATTTATGTCATTAATTATCGACAATTTATTCAAGTGCTAAATCGGCACTGATCCGGAAAAGGGGACAGAATTCAACCAGTAAACAAGTCAAGAGAAGCTACCAATGCCCAACGCCAGCGAACTCAAAGCAACGATGTTGTTTTCCTATATCAAATTAAAAGAGCAGAAAGTACATATCTTGGGCGGAGTCGTGATTCAAATTGAAGCTAAAATCCAAGTTTTATGTGTTAATGCGAGAATGACGAGGAAAGACAGTTGCTAAAGTGATGTGCGGCGGTAGCTCGAAGCTAGGAGTGACGACTGCGAAGCAAGAATTGAGGCGTAGGTTCAATCGTTGTAGTTGGAAACGACGGATTGATCTTCGGATTGCATCTGTTTCCACGTCTCACCAGCGGCTAGAAATCCTGTGGTGCTTAACATTGAGGAACGTCGTCCAGAGGGAGTCGTTCGCTCCAAACCTTGCCCATAACTTGCAAGAAAAACCCGAACAGATGTCCTTTGGGTTACGGAGGCTCAGGCCTCCCTCACTTTTGGGACGACAAATAGAGTTCCAAAAAATCCAGTGGTAACGAGAAGCGTTGTCCTTGGTTCCACAAAAAAAGGAAGAAGCCAAGGGTCGGTAAGAGCGAAAGAAGGAAGCGGTGGGAGTCGTAGCAGTAAAGATATGAGATCCCATAGAGTCAAGGATAGACTTAATGAGAACCAGTTTGCCATCCTAAGAGAGGAGGGTTGCATTCCAAAGAATGATCTTGCCCCTGACTTTGTCAATTAGGGGATTAAAGATGGCGTTAAGCTTCCTGCCTCGACATAATTAAATATCGAGGTAAGGAAGCGGAAGCGAGGCCGCCTTGAAACCGGTAGATGTCTCGGTTCAGGTTGATCTAATCGAAGTCAGGTCTTTCACGAGCACGAAGCAACTTTTAGATGAGTTAATGAGTTGCCTCGAGCATCTCTCATATTGCCGAATAAGACACATTAGGCTACAAATAGTTCGATGACTACCATCAGTAAAAATGATGATGACATCAGCGAAAGACAAGGAAGTGATAAGAGAACAACCCCTAGGGATGTCGAACCTATGAATATGCCCAGCTATCGTTTGAAAGTGCAGTCCATGAACGAAAGCCTAAGCAACGATGACGAGCACAGAAGGGGAGAGGGGGTCCCCTTGTCAAAGACCCCTTTCGGACCTGAAAATACCGGTGGTTGATCCATTAATGAGAACGCAAAACCAATAGTTGGAGATAAACCTCCAAACAGCATCGATAAGGGGTTTCGGAAAGCCGAAAGCGCTCAGAACCTTGATGATGAAGAACAAAGACATGCGGTCATAAGCTTTAGTCATATCCAGCTTAACGGCCACATTAGAGTCTCAGACCTTCTTATCGATCTGAGAAACCATCTCCTGGGCTAAAAGGACGTTATCAGTGATCAAACGTCCTTTTACAAACTCAGCCTGCGAAGAAGATATTAGATGCTCGAGAAACGTGCTAGCCCAGAAGTTAAAACCTTAGAGATGACCTTGTTTGAAAAATTACACAAGCTGATCGGTCAGAAATCTGCACAAGTGCTAGGACGGTCGCATTTAGGAATAAGGCAACCTACAAGGAGATCTCCACCAGAGAAGAAGGACTGAACTGCGAGACAAAAGTCCGCTTGAATAACCAGTCATACACTCATGTAAAAAACCCTGTTGAAACTATCTGACCCACTCGCACTATCCTTACTTAGAGCAAATATGCAAGCACGTATTTTTTCTGAGGAAGGAGGTGCGGCAAGATCGGAGATATCCGAAGGGAGGACGAGTCTAAGAATGAAAGCGAGAAGGGACGAGCTAGAAACCGATACAAAAGGAGAACTAAGGAAGGACTGGAAGTGAGACAGAATAGTATCTTTGACCTCATCTAGGGTAGAATCCATAGAGAGATCAGGGCGCTGGATCTGGAGAATCGTGAGAAGACTATTCTTCTTACGAATAGACGAGTGAAAAAACTTAGAGTTCGTATCACCTTCAACAATCCATTTGATCCTCGCCTTTTGGTGAAGATGGTCATATTCAATATGAAGCTCTGACGAGAAGGCAAGCTAGGCCATTGTCCATGCCTCCTTGTTGGCAGCAGAGGGATCCTCACCAAAAGATGCCTCTTCTAGAACAAGAGTTTCTTTGGTCGCCCGAACGCGATCGAAGGTATTCTTGAAAACAAGGACATTCTACGTCATAAGGCAAGCCTTAAGACGCTTCAGCTTACGAAAAACACCATACATGTAGGACCACTCACTGGGGAGTTCCAGGAGTCCTCCACGACACTATGAGATGTATGGTAGATCCCCACATACTCTAAAACCTAAAGGAGGACGGGCCAGAGAGGGAAAGCGGAGAACAGCTAAGAAGCATGGGAGCATGGCCAGAGAAGGTACGAGGCAAATGGGAGATAGAGAACGCGAATGGTAGGCTGAACCTTCCTTAAGAAGCGAAGACTCTATCAAGCCTAGAGAGAATACGATTTGGCCCGTTTTGGTTGGTACACCCAGTAAAGGCCTATCCTACAAAAGATACTTCAAAAAGACTCGAGTTGATGATGAAGGCATTGAAATCCGCAACTGCCAATGATTAACGGCACTACTCCACGTTTTTCTGCTTGGTTGATGACAACAATAAAGTCGCCACCTAAAACTGAAACCGAAAAGCCCAAGTCAGATAGACAGAGAATATCGGACCAAAGGGCCAATCTCTCAATCATGTCACACTTAGCATGAACCGCAGAGAATAAAAAAGATGAAGAGAACGAGGGAAATGAATAGGTAACCGAGAGCAGCTGATCTGAATCAAAGATAAGGTGGACGACAACGCCTTTGGACCAAATGATCCAAATCTTATCGAATACGTTGGCTAAGGCCCCACCAAATCCAAGAGATTGCATAGAATTGGTGATCGCTTCTGGTCCCACTAATGGTTCCAAAAGCGCTACCAATAGAGTGCTTCTTAACAATGCGCTTGAGCCTAGCTACCGATGCATCATTACCTATTCCCCGAACGTTCCAAAAAAGAAAGTTCGCCATCTAAAAAAAAACAAGAAGACACCTATGCAGTTAATGCCCCGCTATATCATGTATCACACTACCACCGCTATGTTTTTCCTCAAATAGCCTCTGATATAGCCTCTATACTTTAAGACCCGCTATATTTTGTTATTCCCGGTATACCCCGTTATTTCCGCTATATTTTGTTATTCCCACTATATCTTTGATGAAAGATATGAACTCAAAAATGAAATTTATGCATTAAACAAACTGTTAGATTAAGTTTTTAAATTGAATTTTTTTAATATATACTTTTAGAAACAAAATACTCTAACATTTATTGAATTTAACTAATTTAAACGAAAGTTTATGTTTGTTTTTTGATATGTGCACATATTTATATTTAGAATAAAAAATGTACTAACTAAAGTTAAATAAAGTGTTATTTTTTCACTTACTTATCATTTATATATTCATAAAAACATTTTGAAGGAGTTATATATATGTTATTTTAGAGTCATCTGCTATATCCTGCTATTTTCTCGCTTTATCCCCGCTATGACTTTTTGGACCTCCGCCACATTGGATCCGCTAAGCGCTTTAACTGCACAGGAAGACACACAGGAGGGAGCCTCCAGAAAGTAAGCACAACGGACATCTCAGATAAAATATAGCATGTGTTGAGTAGATTTAAAGATCCGCTCGGATGCCGCTATAGAGCGTGTGTCAATAGTGCGAGGCTGCGAGGGACCGGTAGTAGACTATGACGCATGGCTCGAGTAGTTGTCCTAACCGGTGACTCGCAGGAAACAGAAAACCTCAAAGAGAAACCAGCATCGCAGTCAGGAGCAGACATCGGAACGCTAGACCTGGAGGGATAAGAGTTCTTAGTAAGACAGGATAGGCGATCGTTACTATCTCAGCCTTACTAAGAAGGGGAGAGGAGAGAGGGGAAGAGGAAAGCTCAGTTGTACTAAGTAAAGAAGAAGATACAGAAGCAGGGAACACATTAGCGGCCAGTGATGTACACGAAGGGAAAACCAGTAGCGATAAGGCGGGTAAAAATGTAGGGTACGCCAAGAAGTGCACCACTATTACCTGTGTGAACTTAACCAAAGTCATGTTGTCATTAGATTGGCATCCCAGCGTAATAGGTAAAGTTCCTGCTCCCAAACTCGAAAAGCAGTATATTATGAAGGCTTAAACAGTCGGCAGTCAACCTGGCAAACCGTATAGCAGATCATCACCGGATCCGCTATACGCTTACAACAGGAAAACCTTCAAGACCGATAAGCCGACATCATATGAAGCTTCGGACAAAAACATCAAAATCCCACTAGCCGTAACCAACGAATTAGAGTCTCCAACGACACGATATAGGCCTCGTCAAGACTCTCGCGTCTAGGTAACCCAATGTGTACAAATACCATTACTGATAAGCCCACCAAAAAGCAAACAACAAACACAAAAACCGAACAACAAGCATAAGCAAAACCAACATATCCATACAAGCACCAACATGGCTTGCTGCACACAAGCACCAGGCCCAGTCGGTTAAGAACGAACAGGGATTACTGCAGATAAGCACCATCCTGAACAAAGACCGATTTGGAACCAATATATCCATATGCATCAGAGAAAACCCAGTTAAACTCACAACCAAAAGATCCAGAACCAACGAACGGTGATAGAGTGGACAAAGCGCAAGTGTAACACCCCGTGAATTCTATAACGTTAAGATTCACAAATTAATGTGTAATTAATTCTAAATGAAAAAATTTAGGGAAATGGGTTACACCATTGCGTTCGTCTCGGAATTCTGCTTGAGATAGAGTCCGAGTTTGCGTGAATCGGACTCCGTATGCAGGAGTTATGGCCTTTGGAAGTTTCAGAATAAAATTTAAATTCAAACAGCTCAGTTTAAAATTCGAAATTCGAAAAACAGGTTCAAACTGGGCTGGGCGGGAAAATTGCTGCCCAGAGACCAGGTCGACCATAGGGTCGACCATGGTGTCGACCTGGCCACCCCAGGTCGACCATAGTGTCGACCTGGGTGTCGACCTGCCAGTCGACCTACCTGGTCGACCTGGCTGGCTAGGTCTGACTCTGACTCAAATTTCTGCGGCTCGATGTGTCACTGGGGCTGACATGTCACCTCTTGATTGGCTATTTGAACTTTATATGGTCTAGATTTGTAACGACCCGTATTCTACGCATCATAGGATCGTAGGATATTTATTTCTTTCACGTACGAAGTCGTATGGTCATGTAACTTTGGGAGACGTCTATTGGGGTCATTTCCCATGTTCATGATTTTTTCGATTTTTAAATGACCATTTTACCCCTAGTTGGTACTGTTTTGGCCATAACTTTTGACTGGAAAGGAATTTTGACCTGAAACCACTTCCATTGGCTCCGGATGATGGTTTACAATTCCGTAGAGTGGTCACATTAGCCAAACGGACTCACTGTTTGGGAGATATGGCTGAAACAAGTTTCAGGTAGTGAAAAACAGCTTAATTGGGCTTAATCGGGTAATTAGCAGCTAGGCCCAAAGGGGATTTCGGGATTTGAGATGTATAGGGGCTGATTAGGGTTAGAAAACATTTCTTTCAGCCGCCACTTTCATTCTTGAACCCTAACAATGGCCACCAACATCTAGAAACATCCCCAAGTCACTTTCTAATCAAGTTTTGGCTTAATCTACATCAAATTAAGGAGAGAAAACACGAAAGCAAGGTTAGAGCTGCTGTTAGACATCAGTATTCACCCAAATCAGCGAGGTTTCAGTTCTGAGAATTTTATTTGTGGCCAAGGTGAGTGATTAGCATTGTTTTGACACTAATTACAGTTAATTAAGGGTAATTAGTGAAGATTAGCAAATTTATACACTAATAAATTCTGGAAAAATATCTATAAATTCGAAAATAATATTTTATGCCTCTGGTAGAAATTTGGTTTAATTTGGTTAAGTTTTGTTAACCCTATGATTAGTTTTGCTTAAACATGCTTAAGGGAAAATATGGGGTTTTGGGTATATTTGATCCATTTTGACACGTAAATTCAGTGTTTTGGTGTTTGTGGTTAGTTAGCTATGTTGTTATGACTGATTGGGATGATTTGCGGTTGATTAGAATAGTTAGATTGGTCGAAAACGTCATCGAATGGCATAAACAAGTTGCTGGAAAAAGTTGCAGAAAGTTGTGCAGGGTTTCGGATCGGATCGGGTATGGGCTCGGATCGGGTAGGGAGCTGGGCAAGGAATCCGACCCGAACTGGAATCTGGCACAAAAGAAGTTTGGCAAGAAGGAAGGCCACTGCTTAGAGTTGGAGTTGGACAGAGGATCAGATCGGAGCTATGGAACAAGATCGGATCGGAGTAGGCTAGGGAGCGAGATCGGATCGGAGGAGGCAGGCGAGGGGGATCGGGTCAGAGCAGGCAAGTTGGAGCAGGAGGGACGAACCGAACCGAATGGAGCGTGACATCCGAATCGAACTGACGTCTGAAGGGGGAGGATCACCGAACCGAACCGCACTCAGGAGTACACTATGGAGCATTGCACCGAACCGAACCGTGTTATACGTATGTATCCGAACCGAATCGAATTCAGGACCGCTTCTACGCGATGACTCTTTTGAAGACCAACTTCAATTCGATCAAAACTCGAGATGCAAAAGGGAGTCCAAGTGAGGAGCTTTGACTCAGGATCCAGTTGGAAACCAATGAGTGGGCTCCATGATTGGGCTTTGCTGCGGGACGTGTGCCAAGGGGCTATCGATGTCTATGACTTTGGATCACTATGTATGGGAGGTACGTGAACAGACTCAGGGCCTCAGTGGCCTAGGTACGACTTAAGGGCTATAGACCAATGAAGTGGGGTCATTTGTAAAGATTTGGTCATGACTCCATGTGGTAAGCTTGGTAGTAGCAGTAGTTGTACAAGTTGAACTCCGTCACTACTTCGATGGATCTAGTGATTGACAGTGGTGGACATTGTATGCTTTACGCACTGAGTGAGAGATGTGAGGATGGTTTCTATGGTTGATTTGTTTGCCATCATTACGACATACACACCCCACCCCCGTATTCTTTACACTATCTATTATGGCACCTTGGAGTATTGTACGGTATGTGGTAATAACTCTTTGGTTGCAGGTCCAGGTTCAGGTATGGTTTAGTATACCTGTTATTGTTCTGTTTAGATGCTTATCGCTCATACCAGGCTTTATGTTTGACCCAGAGTTTTATGTCTCCTCTTATTACTCTGGGTGCTCACACGAGCAGACTAGAGACAAGTTAGCTGGTGATGCACGGGTAGATGATCCAGAGACGAGCAAGAGGCTTCCACGTAATGTATATATAGTATTCTCCCTGTGTTGTTGAAGATCACTGCTTGGGCATTAGTAGTGCATCTTTTACTTTTAGCTTTCTTTTGTTTTAGAGACAGTAAATTTGGAAAAGTTGTAATAAGCTGTACTTGGATTTCCGCTGCTCTGATGTTGATGTTGATTTTAGTTATCAGCTTATGCACAGTCTCACCTGTTTATGTCAAGTATGTTATTATTATTATATTTTACTCCATGCGCTGTGAGACATTATACAGGTTCCTTGTAAGTTAATTCCTTTCTTTCCTTTCTTCTGACGACCGTCCCGTGCTAATCGGGCATGTGTACAGCGCACTTTCGGAGGAAATGCAGGCTGGTGCGGGGCGGGCCGTCACACTTGGTATCAGAGCTCTAGGTTGCGTAGTTAACCTAGGGAAAGACACCAGGGAGAGATAGTATACGTATATGAGAGAGCGTATTTGTGATTACTTCTATATATATATATACTATTAGTAGTATAAGAATGAAGTCGTACTGCACTAGCACCACTATGGGGTCGTTAATCGTTTCCCTTTTTTAGATTGACGATGAGCCGATATGCTAGAGGTGCTGGTAGGGGAGCCAATAATGGGAATGCTGCTGACATGAGGACGATGTTTACTGACCTCATGAGAGAGATGCTTAGGGATGTGCAGAGGGCAGCTCCCAATGGTAGAAATGGTGGTGGTCCAATAGTGCAGGCGCCGAGGGTCGACTTCGCCAAGCTGAATAAGGATTATACTAGCCTTGGTGGGAAGCCGTTCCACGGAACGGAGTCGGCTACGGATGTTCAGGATTGGTTGGATAGTTGCGAACGTATCTTCGAGGATTTGGGTATCGAGGATGCGATGAAGAGAAAGCTAGCGTCCCGTTAGCTACAAGGGCGGGCAATGAATTGGTGGAATGCTATAAAGGCAGCTACTCCCGAAGATCAGATTACTTAGGAGCAATTTAAGTTTCGCTTTAGCGAGAAGTTCATTCCAGCTGCTCAGAAGTCAGTGCTGTTTAAGAAATTCTTGGAGCTCAAGCAGAATGGCAGAGTTGTCTCGGAGTATATTGTTGAATTCGATACTTTGACGAAGTATGGGTTGTCTCTTGTTGATACTGCCGAGAAGAAGAATGAGAAATTCATAACTGGTTTGGATCAGTACTTGGGGGAAAGGCTTATTAACCACATCGATGAGACGTTCGAATCGATTGTGGGGAAAGCATTGAGATCAGAAAGTCTCTACCCTAAGCCGAAGACTGAGGTTGTATCTGCAGAAGAGCCAAAACCACAAGCAAGTGGTGGAGGAAAGGGTGGTTCCCAGAATAAGAGAAAGCAGAATCAGACTAAGGATATTCAGAAGAAAAATAATAAGCAAGATGTTGAGTGCTTCAGCTGTGGTAAGAAGGGCCATTATGCTAGTAATTGTCGGGCCAAGCCAGCGGATAGGAAGTGCTTCAACTGTGGTCAAATGGGACATCACAAGGACAAGTGTCCACAACCCCCTAAAGAAAAGCAAATGGTGAAAGCATATGCCCTTAATGTTATTCCTTCTTCGTCAAATGCCCCAACTGCGGTGGAGAAAGGAAAGAATGTTGTCGTTCAAGGTATGCTTTCTGTTTATGATGTTCCTGTTAGAGTTTTGTTTGATACCGGAGCTTCCAGTTCTTTCATATCCAGTGACCTGGTAGATAGGTTGGGATTGGAGCCCGAGATTGTCGATAGACCTTTAGTAGTGATGAACCCGATTGGTGGTTCGACTAGCCTTAGCATGATTTGTCGTAATGTAGTCTTATCGAGTCATGGATGCATGTTTGTTTGTGATTGCTTTGTTTTGGGCTTTACTGGGTTTGGCATTATTTTGGGAGTAGATTGGCTCCAAAGATACGGGGTGGTGGTAGACTGTGAGGGCTTTTTGGTGACAGCTAGAGCGGATGATGGGCGGAGGATAGTGTTTGGTGGTCTACCCAGTGAGGGGGTATTGGCTAGTTTTCTAAACTCCCTCGACATTCCGCATAGTGAGTTGTCAGGTTTGCCCGTGGTTGCCCAGTATCCGGATGTTTTCGAAGAAGTGACCCGGCTTCCACTACATCGAGAGATTGAGTTCCGTATTGATTTGGTGAAAGATGCCAGACCTATAGTGATGCCACTTCGTCGTATGGCACCAAGGGAGCAGCGAGATGTCAAGTCAGCGATCTTTTGAAGAAGGGATTTATCAGAAGGAGTGTTTCTGTATGGGGAGCACCAGTTGTGTTTGCTACCAAGGCGGATGGTTCCCTTCGTTTGTGTGTAGACTACCGCGAGTTGAATAAAGTGACGAGGAAGAACAAGTATCCTCTACCGCGGATAGATGATTTGTTCGATCAGTTGAGTGGCGCGAGTGTGTTTTCACAGTTGGATCTCGCGACAGGTTTTCATCAGCTTAGAGTGGAAGCTGAGAGCATAGCTAAAACGGCATTTGCAACGCCGTCTGGATTTTATGAGTGGTTGGTCATGCCATTCGGGCTGACCAATGCCCCAGCGTATTTTGTGGATCTTATGAATAGGGTATTCAGAGATCAGTTGAATAAGTTTGTCCTTGTGTTCGTTGATGATATTTTGGTCTATTCGAGGACAGAGGAAGAACACAAGGAACATTTAAGAATAGTGATGGAGGTGTTGAGAAAACACCAATTGAAAGCAAAGTTTTCTAAGTGTCACTTCTGGTGGAGGGAAGTGAGGTTCTTGGGCCATGTTGTTTCCGAGAATGGTATTGCCGTGGACCCTGCGAAGGTGGCTATGGTACAGGATTGGCCTACGCCCAAGAATGCAACAGATGTAAGAAGTTTCTTGGGGTTAGCTGGATATTATCGTAGGTTTATCCAAGGTTTCTCCAAGATAGCAGCACCATTGACCCAGTTGACCAAGAAGAATCAAGCTTTTGTCTGGGATGAAAGGTGCGAGAATGCATTCAAGAGTCTAAAGGACAAGTTGACATGCGCACCAGTGTTAGTCATTCCTAAGGGGAATGAAGAGATGACGGTATACACGGATGCCTGTGGTACCGGACTGGGTGCTGTATTGATGCAAGGCGGTAGGGTTGTAGCTTATGCAAGTCGGCAATTGAAACCGCACAAGAGAAGATACCCTACCCATGATTTGGAATTGGAAGCGATCGTGTTCGCGTTAAAGATGTGGAGACACTATCTCTTGGGAGAAAGATTTGAGCTGTTTACAGATCATAAGTCGTTGAAGTATCTCTTCTCCCAGAAGGATCTAAATCTCCGGCAACAAAGGTGGTTAGAATTCTTGGCTTCCTATGATTTTAACATCGCATATACACCGGGAAAGGAAATGCGGTGGCTGATGCATTGAGTAGGAGACATGCCAGTTTAGGGGCTATGTTTCTAGAATGGAAGCAAATGGAGTACATCGCTGGGTATGATTTCAGACCAAAGTGCGAATTGGATCCAGAAATGTTAGCAAGTTTGACGATCAAACCCACTTTGATTGAGCGGATCGGCTCTAGTCAGAGGGACGATCCTAACCTATTGGAAATCATCTCCAAGTTAGAGATGGGTATCGATGAGGAGATGAACAAGTATGGGCTTGATCGAGATAGATGGCTTAGAAAGAGTGGAAAGTTTGTTGTACCCAATATCAATGGATTGAGAGATGAAGTGCTTAGAGAATGTTATCACTCAAAACTGACTATACACCCTGGTGGTAACAAGATGTATCGAGATATGAAGCAGACATACTACTGGGAAGGGATGAAAAGAGACATTGGGAGGTTTATATCCAAATGCATGAATTGCCAGCTAGTTAAAGCCGAGCAAAAGAAGCCTAGTGGGTTGTTGCAACCATTAGAAATTCCCGAATGGAAATGGGAGCAAGTCTCTTCATCGATGGTTTACCAAGGACTAGATCGGGACATGATAGCATTTGGGTAATCGTGGATTGATTGACTAAGAGTGCAAGATTCATACCAGTCAAATCGACCAGAACGGCAGCTAAGTTAGCAGAATTGTATATGAAGTGGGTAGTGAGATTTCATGGAGTACCTAAAAGCATTGTGAGTGACCGAGACCCGTTGTTCACTAGTGGGTTTTGGAAGAGCTTACAAGAGGCTTTGTGGTCAGAATTACATCTCAGTACCGCGTATCATAAGCTTTGTACGGAAGACCGTGCAACTCACCATCATGTTGGATAGAGACTGGCGAGAAGTTTATGCTTGGACCAGATGTGGTAAGGGAAACTTCAGATAAGATCAAGATCATTCAACAACGAATGAAGGCTGCCCAAGATAGGCAGAAGAGTTATGCTGATAAGAGGAGAAGAGACTTAAAATTCTCCGTCGGTGACTTGGTGTTTGTCAAGATTTCTCCGTTGAAGAGCGTGATACGATTTGGCAGGAGAGGCAAATTGGCACCAAGATTTGTTGGCCCATTCCCTGTTCTTGAACCAGTCGGGAATTTGGCATATAGAGTTGGCTTACCAGAGAAGATGGCAGGAGTTCACAACGTATTTCATGTTTCCCAACTAAGGAAGTTCGTTCACGACCCAGATATGACTATTTCACCTGATCGGTTAGAGGACTTCGAAGTAGAACCCTAGGCGATTGGGAACCGCAAGCCGGCCCGTATTGTCGAGCACGACATGAAGCAACTTCGAAGGAAGGCGGTGAAGCTAGTCAAGGTTCAGTGGGGCGAGAACGAGAATGACTGTACTTGAGAGACAGAGGAGAATATTAGGAAGATGTATCCAGAACTCTTCGCCTGGTAAGATTTTAACTTCGATTTAGTTTTCCGCATGCTAGGATAGGCTTGTTTGCTTGTTTTGCATGTTTGATTGTTGTATGTGGCTGTTAGGCATGCGGGATCTTTTGTATGTTTTGGGTTAAGGAATTTCGGGGACGAAATTTCTTAAGGGGGGGAGAGTGTAACGACCCGTATTCTACGCATCATAGGATCGTAGGATATTTATTTCTTTCACATACGAAGTCGTATGGTCATGTAACTTTGGGAGACGACTATTGGGGTCATTTCCCATATTCATGATTTTTGTCGATTTTTAAATGACCATTTTACCCCTAGTTGGTACTGTTTTGGCCATAACTTTTGACTGGAAAGGAATTTTGACCTGAAACCACTTCCATTGGCTCCGGATGATGGTTTACAATTCCGTAGAGTGGTCACATTAGCCAAACGGACTCACCGTTTGGGAGATATGGCTGAAACAAGTTTCAGATAGTGAAAAACAGCTTAATTGGGCTTAATCGGGTAATTAGCAGCTAGGCCCAAAGGGGATTTCGGGATTTGAGATGTATAGGGGCTGATTAGGGTTAGAAAACATTTCTTTCAGCCGCCACTTTCATTCTTGAACCCTAACAATGGCCACCAACATCTAGAAACATCCCCAAGTCACTTTCTAATCAAGTTTTGGCTTAATCTACATCAAATTAAGGAGAGAAAACACGAAAGCAAGGTTAGAGCTGCTGTTAGACATCAGTATTCACCCAAATCAGCGAGGTTTCAGTTCTGAGAATTTTATTTGTGGCCAAGGTGAGTGATTAGCATTGTTTTGACACTAATTACAGTTAATTAAGGGTAATTAGTGAAGATTAGCGAATTTATACACTAATAAATTCTGGAAAAATATCTATAAATTCGGAAATAATATTTTATGCCTCTGGTAGAAATTTGGTTTAATTTGGTTAAGTTTTGTTAACCCTATGATTAGTTTTGCTTAAACATGCTTAAGGGAAAATATGGGGTTTTGGGTATATTTGATCCATTTTGATACGTAAATTCAGTGTTTTGGTGTTTGTGGTTAGTTAGCTATGTTGCTATGACTGTTTGGGATGATTTGTGGTTGATTAGAATAGTTAGATTGGTCGAAAACGTCGTCGAATGGCGTAAACAAGTTGCTGGAAAAAGTTGCAGAAAGTTGTGCAGGGTTTCGGATCGGATCGGGTATGGGCTCGGATCGGGTAGGGAGCTGGGCAAGGAATCCGACCCGAACTGGAATCTGGCACAAAAGAAGTTTGGCAAGAAGGAAGGCCACTGCTTAGAGATGGAGTTGGACAGAGGATCGGATCGGAGCTATGGAGTAGGATCGGATCGGAGTAGGCTAGGAAGCGAGATCGGAGGAGGCAGGCGAGGGGGATCGGGTCGGAGCAGGCAAGCTGGAGCAGGAGGGACGAACCGAACCGAATGGAGCGTGACATCCGAACCGAACCGACGTTTGAAGGGGGAGGATCACCGAACCAAACCGCACTCAGGAGTACACTATGAAGCATTGCACCGAACCGAACCGTGTTATACGTATGTATCCGAACCAAATCGAATTCAGGACCACTTCTACGCGATGACTCTTTTGAAGACCAACTCCAATTCGATCAAAACCCGAGATGCAAAAGGGAGTCCAAGTGAGGAGCTTTGACTCAGGATCCAGTTGGGAACCAATGAGTGGGCTCCATGATTCGGCTTTGCTGCGGGACGTGTGCCAAGGGGCTATCGATGTCTATGACTTTGGATCACTATGTATGGGAGGTACGTGAACGGACTCAGGGCCTCAGTGGCCTAGGTACGACTTAAGGGCTATAGACCAATGAAGTGGGGTCATTTGTAAAGATTTGGTCATGACTCCATGTGGTAAGCTTGGTAGTAGCAGTAGTTGTACAAGTTGAACTCCGTCACTACTTCGATGGGTCTAGTGATTGACAGTGGTGGACACTGTATGCTTTACGCACTGAGTGAGAGATGTGAGGATGGTTGCTATGGTTGATTTGTTTGCCATCATTACGACATACACACACCCACCCCCACCCCCGTATTCTCTACACTATCTATTATGGCATCTTAGAGTATTGTATGGTATGTGGTACTAACTATTTGGTTGCAGGTCCAGGTTCAGGTATGGTTTAGTATACCTGTTATTGTTCTGTTTAGATGCTTATCGCTCATACCAGGCTTTATGTCTGACCCAGAGTTTTATGTCTCCTATTATTACTCTGGGTGCTCACACGAGCAGACTAGAGACAGGTTAGCTGGTGATGCACGGGTAGATGATCCAGAGACGAGCAGGAGGCTTCCACGTAATGTATATATATAGTATTCTCCCTGTGTTGTTGAAGATCACTGCTTGGGCATTAGTAGTGCATCTTTTACTTTAAGCTTTCTTTTGTTTTAGAGACAGTAAATTTGGAAAAGTTGTAATAAGCTGTACTTGGATTTCCGCTGCTCTGATGTTGATGTTGATTTTAGTTATCAGCTTATGCACTGTCTCACCTGTTTATGTCAAGTATGTTATTATTATTATATTTTACTCCATGCGCTGTGAGACATTATGCATGTTCCTTGTAAGTTAATTCCCTTCTTTCCTTTCTTCTGACGACCGTCCCGTGCTAATCGGGCATGTGTACAACGCACTTTCGGAGGAAATGCAGGCCGGTGCGGGGCGGGCCGTCACAAGATTCCTCCTGTCTTCATCTGACGGCTCAAAACAATTTAAAAAACTATAAATACACCCTAAGTCTCAACTGAAAATTCACACAAAAAAATAAGATGGGAGTCATCATGCTGCCAGGGAGGAATTGAGCATAGCCATCAAGAGAGAAAAGCCTAGAGACGGATCAAATTAAGAAGAAGATTATAGTTTAATCAAATTAATCAACGCAACGTTAATCTACCCAAAGGAGCGCATCTCAATTTCAGAATTCAGAATCCAGGATTCAAGATTCTACATTCGTTGTAAGTATAGTGACCTTTCAGAATATGAATAAAAACTGTGATGTGATTCGATGTAAATGTAAATAGAATTGTGTTATTGTATGATATAAATTCTGTGTATTGTAATGATTCTGTTATGACTTGTGTATTGATATTTGTGATGCAAGCCTATGAAAACAATGGCACTTGCAAGTTTGTGGCAAAAACTAGAATGTGATCCCTTTATGTTTATGCCTATGGCATGGACTATATACATTCACTAAGTCTAAATTAAGGCTTATGTAAACATGTTCTAGATTTGAGACCTTTTATGCCTACATGACCCAAAACCTATGATATCATTCTTATGTTTATTTGCAAGTATAATTGGATCTATGTTAAGTATCGTTTTGGTTTCATAAACTATGCTAGTTCATGTTGAAATAGGCTATATGATTAGATGTTAAAATTGGACATTTTGGTGAATATACAACATGCTAGTTTTGTGGTTGACATTATGCCAAGTTAAACATGTTTAAACACAAGTTTGTATTAGCCTAAACTATGCCATTTCATATGTCACCTACTTAGTTATACTTTGATTTGAATGCAAGTTCACATGACCCATATTATATGTTAGTTGAATCGCTAAATTGCAAGTTCATGCCCCCACACACCTTTATGTCTTACATGTTCTTGATTTCCCCGTTTTCTCACGTTTATAAAGTTGGGCTAAATTGTGACAAGCCCAACACATGTTATAATGTTGCGAACAAACGGGGGTAATAACGTTGGGTGTAAAACCTGAAAAATATAAGTTGGCATGGTTGGCACATGCCAATGGTAATGACATTCTAGCGGTATGAATTGTTTATACCCAAGAATAAAGAACATGAAATTTACATATAACTGAGAAGTAATAAAATATGTAAATTTAGAAAACACAATATGCTTAACCCGAGGTTGGATTGAGTTGTGATGTAAACCTTCCCGGACCCGCCCGACTGTCCAGTAGTCACAACAATATCTATCCAATGTGGGTGGTTAAGCATTGATCCCAATAAGGACCCGAGGTTAGACTGAGCTACGGTGTAAACCTGCCCGGAACCGACCGGCACATCCAGTAACCGTAGCAATACCTATCTAATGTGAGTGGTCAGGTGCTCTAAGAGGCTAAGGACAAATGGTAGGGTTAAGTCAACTATAACACTTAACCAAATTCAACATGTTAACAAGAATTGATGGGTGGGGTTAGGTTAATACAGACACTTAACCACTTAACATGTTTGACTAGAAAATCCTGGTAACGAGGGACCTGTTTCAGCAGTAACCCAAGTTAGGTAACACGGTACCCTGAAACTAGCCAGGGTGGGGCACGATTACTAGGCTGATTGTAAGCGGTCAAATCTACGGCGGTGGGTGCAACAGTGTAGGTTCTAACGGGGTGCGGACGTGCACACACTCCGAAGCAGACAAACAGGGCACTGGGGGCACCAGTAGTATAACCTATGCCTTCTAGAATTTGTGTCGGGGCCGCCACCATGGGTCTTGATACACCCCATGGTGGGACCAGCATAGGTATCTATAATTATTGGGGGCCGTATGACACATATTAACGCGAATAGGATCCGATCTTTAGAAAATAGGGATCACTTCACCCTCAGCATGGGGTGCCAGTTAAAATAAGCTCAAGTAGGTGCAGAGATATAGTATGGGTGCGATAGTACATTCGACACTTCCTTAGCTTGTGACACTTTCCTATTTTCAGTTTATATTTATCATGCCCTTTTCTTATTCACATACTGAAAAGTTACTAGATTTACTCAGGCTTTATGTCTGACTCTATTTTATTTTCGTCTTCTTTTCTTTCGTCCCCCCCCCCCCCCCAGGTCCACAGGGAGGAAACAACTCAGCTCAGTCAGACTCTTTACAAGCTCCAAGACCGTAGATGTGTGATATGGTTCTCTTTTGCTCAGATTATGGACTATGGGGATTTTTGTCACTTTATTTATGTTTTATGCTTCTTTAATAATCAAGACAGTAATGAGGTTGTAATGTTGGAAGTATTTTGAGACAATTATAGAAATGTTTTGTTCTGAACACGTATTGATGAAATAAAAGTCTGTTTGGTTTCCGCTGTTTAAAATATGTGTATTTATATATGTCTTGAGTTTATCTATGGCTTTTACTTATAAACCTCCACCAAAGTTAAGGCATTCCCTTTGTGAGTGACCTTAACAGAGGTGGGGTGTTTCACTTGGTATTAGAGCATAGGTTTACCAGATAAGATAAAAAAAATTGAAATTGTTTTCAAAAAGAAAGTTTAAAGAAGCATTTTTCAAGAAGAAATGTTATGTTTATAAAAAGACATAATCCCCAAAGCCATATGCACTATCTCTCTATCCTTCGTTTTGAATCTTTCCTTTCTGTTTCAGCATGTCTGCGGACCTTACTTCCCAGCTACAGATGCTTTTACTCCTCCTCCTCCTCCTCTACGTGAACCTGCAAACGGAAGAATCGCCAAACTAGAAGACGGATAATAGTCAAGGAGGAAAGGACCACAAAAATAATAACAAGACACGTAAGAAAAGGAAATGTTATTTCTGTGGCATTGTTGGACATGTGATGAAAGACTGCAGAAAAAAGAAGAGGAAGATGAGTGCTACTTGCTTCCATTGCGGTAAAGCTGGACACATGGCTAAGGACTGCCCTAAGAAGCAAGGGCAAGGCCCACAAGCAGGACCTTCTGGGGGTACCTCTTTAACTTCTTCTCCTAGATGCTTTGTTTTATCCTACTTATCTTCTCAATCCTATCTTGAGAACTTTAGGTAGTAATATTTCTGTAGAAAGTGTAGTTTATATTTATGATCATCCAGTTCGCACACTTTTTGACTCTGGCGCATCACACTCTTTTATTTCATCTGCCTTAGTAGAATCTCTGCATCTAGACACTAGTATGGTAGAAGATCCCTTAGTAGTTTCAAATCCAATTGGGGGTTCCGCTTACTTGTCAATGGTTTGTTTGGGTTTGAAAATCTCTATTCTCAGCGTTGAGTTTAGTTGTAATGCCTTTGTTTTGGGCTTCTCAGGATATGGTTTGATCTTAGGCATGGACTGGTTATCCAGTAGTAGTGCCATTCTTGATTGTGAGAAAAGAGTAGTTACACTCTTGACTCGGCTTGGTAACACTCTAGAAATTTCTTGTAATCTCTTGAATGTTGTTATGCTTAGTTATCTAGAGTCGCTTGATGCTTCTGATGAGAATTTGCAATCAGTTAGAGTAGTCTGGGAATATCTGGATGTCTTTGAGGAGGTGAAAGGCTTACCTCCGAGGCGGGAAATAGACTTCCGTATATATGTTGTGAATAATGCAAAGCCTGTAGCTTTACCTGTCAGACACTTGGCTCCAAAGGAGAGAAAGGAGCTCAATAAGTAGGTTAAAGAACTTCTCGAAAAGGGGTTCATTAGATGGAGCATTTCAGAACGGGGTGCTCCAGTGGTGTTCGCAACCAAAGCGGACGGTTCGCTTCGCCTTTGCGTCGACTATAGGGAGTTAGACAAATTGACCAAGAAAAATAGGCACCCTCTTCCCCGAATCGACGATTTGTTTGATCAGCTTGTAGGTGCGACGGTCTTCTCCCAACTTGATCTGGCAACTAGGTTCCATCACTAAGAGTAGCTGAAGATAGCATTGATAAAACGACGTTCAGAACCCCAGACGGTTTCTTCGAGTGGCTTGTCATGCCGTTCGGCTTGACAAACGCACCCGCTTATTTCGTAGACCTAATGAGCAGGGTGTTCAGAGAATTCCTCAACAAATTTGTGGTTGTCTTCATAGATGATATCTTAATCTTCTCAAAGAATGAGGAAGAGCATGCTCAGCATCTGAAAGAAATCATGGATACTCTCCGTGCACATCAGCTAAAAGCCAAATTCTCTAAGTGCCACTTTTGGAGAAAGGAGGTAAGATTTCTGGGGCATATAGTGTCCAAAGAGGGGTTGGTTGTGGACCCCGCGAAAGTGGTGGCAGTACAAGATTGGAAGACACCAAGAAATGCAACCGAAGTTCGAAGCTTTCTTGGGCTAGCCGGTTTTTGCCGAAAGTTTATTAGGGATTTCGCGAAAACCTCAGCCCTACTCACAAGGCTAACAAAGAAAAATCTGGCGTTCACTTGGGATTTGAACTGCGAGTTTGCTTTCCAACGATTGAAAAGGGCTCTTACAACAGCCCCAGTTCTAACTCTGCCCGACGGAAGCAAAATGTTCACAGTATACATGGATGCATGTGGAACGGGACTAGGCGCTGTTCTAATGCAATAAGGAAGGGTAGTAGCTTATGGCGGAAGACAATTGAAAGTTCATGAAAAGAACTACCCAACCCACGATATTGAGTTAGCCGCCATCGTCTTTGCGCTTAAGTCTTGGCGCCATTTTCTCCTAGGTGAGAAGTTTGAATTATACATAAATCGTTGAAATATCTCTTCTCGCAGAAGGATCTTAACTTGAGGCAGCAAAGATGGATGGAGTTTCTTGCCTTGTATGACTTTGAAATTTCCTATACTCCCGGAAAAGGCAACGTACTAGCAGATGCGTTGAGCCGAAAGAAACTGACCTTAAGCCCGCTCTTTGTGGAAAGGCAAAGCTTGGAGTATATAGCCAGTTTTAACTTTAGGCCCTCCTCAGATTTTGTACCGGGTTTGCTAGCATCTCTCGAAGTACGCCCTACTCTCTTAGACTCAATAGGGGCTGCACAACGTGAAGACCCTCAGCTTGTTGATGTGATTGATAAACTTATTAGGGGTGAGACTTCTAGTCACCTCAATAGATACGCCATCGATGATAAGGGTTGGCTGAGGCGAGATGGAAGATTATGCATCCCACAAACAAGGGAGTTGACAAAGAAGGTTCTCGAGGAAGCGCATCATTCCAAGATGACTATACACCCTGGCGGTGATGAGATGTACAAGGATATAAAAAGAACTTTCTTTTGGAGCGGCATGAAGCAAGATGTGGCAGTTTTCGTTTCTAAGTGCATGACCTGCCAACAGGTCAAGGCGGAACAGAAGAGGCCTGGAGGACTACTTCATCCTTTTGAGGTCCCACAGTGGAAGTGGGATAGCATTCCAATGGACTTCATTGATGGACTACCTAGGTCGAGAAGAGGCAATACTAGCATTTGGTTAATAGTGGTTAGGCTTACTAAGAGCGCCCACTTCATACCTATCAAGAGTAGAAGGACTGCCTCATCTCTAGCATCTCTTTATCTCAAGGAAATAGTTCGACTCCATGGGATGCCCTCCAGCGTTATTAGTGACCGAGACCCTATATTCACAAGTGAGTTTTGGCGGAGTCTGCAAAAAGCTGTAGGCACACAGTTATGTTTGAGCACGGCCTATCACCCCTAAACCGATGGCCAGACGGAAAGGGTGAATAGAGTTTTATAGGATCTTTTGAGACTTTGCGTTCTTGACTTTGGAGGGACTTGGGAGGATCACCTTCCTTTAGTGGAATTTGCCTACAACAACAGTTACCAAGCTACCATAGGCATGGCACCCTTCAAAGCCTTGTATGGAAGACCGTGCAAATCACCAACTTGTTGGTGGGAGTCTACAGATAAACTTATACTTGGGTCGGACATGATTCGAGAGACTTCGGAGAAAGTGGACCTAATACGAAGGAGAATGATGACCGCCCAAGACAGATAGAAATCCTATGCCGACAAAAGAAGGACTGACCTTGAGTTTGAGGTTGGGGACAGGGTTTTCCTTAAGGTAACTCCTTTAAGGAACGTCGTTCGCTTTGGATCCGCAGGAAAGCTAGCACCAAGATTTGTAGGACTGTTTCTTATCATCGAGAAGGTTGGGAAGATGGCCTATAGATTAGAGCTATCCGAGAGACTGGCCGGAGTTCACAACGTCTTTCATGTTTCTCACCTCCGGAAATTTTTGCATGAGTCTGCGGAAGTGGTGGTGGAACCTAACATTTTAGAAGAAGCCGAAGTGGAACGTGAAGCAACTGCGAGGAGAGTTCCAACCCGCATCTTAGGAACTGAAGTGAAAAAGCTACGCAACCGCGAAGTCAAACTCGTTAAAGTTCAGTGGAGCGACGCCGAGGAAGATGCGACTTGGGAAACTGAGGACAGAATACGCGTTGCTTACCCTCTTCTTTTTGAGGGTACATCTTCGATCTCTCTTTTTCCTTAAGTTATGCTTTATCTATCTTCTAGGTATACCTCCTCGGTCCTTTTCCTAATTCCTTAAGTAGAAAACAAATGGATGCAAACATGTATTTGAAAACATGTTATGGATGATGGCTGCAAATGGTTGCTAGTGATTGCTAGTGGTTTCTCGTGGATGCATATACATACACACCCTAGCCTATAGATCGGCTCAGTCACTTCATATTGCATATGCATATATATGTATTCTCATTTGTATATGGTTGAAACTTGATTTGCTATCATATGGTCGTCGCATTTGTATGAATAGTTGTGCACTCATATAGAATTATGAGTAGGAAAAAAAATTGCATACATAATGGATTCATGACAATTACATGATTCACATTAAGGAGGTCAACTGAATCAGTAGACTGCCTGATTTCTGCATTAGATAAGGACATGTACACACACTATGCATATGATCACGAAGCATTAGAAGTATTTTAAGGACAGTGGATGCCTGTGTTTGTTGGTTGAGTAGATGGACTGTTGGATGGTAGGATATACATTCTTCCTAACTTGAAGATTTCGGGGACGAAATCCTTTTAAGGAGGGGAGAATGTAACACCCCGTGAATTTTATAACGTTAAGCTTCACAAATTAAAGTGTAATTAATTCTAAATGAAAAAATTAAGGGAAATGGGTTACGCCATTGCGTTCGTCTTGGAATTCTGCTTGAGATAGAGTCCGCGTTTGCGTGAATCGAACTCTGTATGAAGGAGTTATGGCCTTCGGAAGTTTCAGAGTAAAACTTAAATTCAAACAGCTCAGTTTAAAATTCGAAATTCGAAAAACAGGTTCAAACTGGGCTGGGCGGGAAAATTCCCGCCCAGAGACCAGGTCGACCATAGGGTCGACAATGGTGTCGACCTGGCCACCCCAGGTCGACCATAGTGTCGATCTGGGTGTCGACCTGCCATTCGACCTACCTGGTCGACCTGGCTGGCTAGGTCTGGGTCTGGCTTGAATTTTTGTGGCTCGGTGTGTCACTAGGGCTGACATGTCACCTCTTGATTGGCTCTTTGAACTTTGTATGGTCTAGATTCCTCCTGTCTTCATCTGACGGCTCAAAACAATTTTAAAATCTATAAATACACCCTAAGTCTCAACTTAAAATTCACACAAAAAAATAAGATGGGAGTCGTCATGGTGCCAGGGAGGAATTGAGCATAGTCGTCAAGAAAGAAAAGCCTAGAGACGAATCAAATTAAGAAGAAGATTATAGTTTAATCAAATTAATCAACGCAACATTAATCTACCCAAAGGAGCGCATCTCAATTTCAGAATTCAGAATCCAGAATTCAAGATTCTGCATTCGTTTTAAGTATAGTGACCTTTCAGAATATGAATAAAAACTGTGATGTGATTCGATGTAAATGTAAATAGAATTGTGTTATTGTATGATATAAATTCTGTGTATTGTAATGATTATGTGATGACTTGTGTATTGATATTTGTGATGCAAGCCTATTGAACAATTGTATATGAAAACAATGGCAGTTGCAAGTTTGTGGCAAAAACTAGAATTTGATCCCTTTATGTTTATGCCTATGGCATGGACTATATACATTCACTAAGTCTAAATTAAGGCTTATGTAAACATGTTCTAGATTTGAGACCTTTTATGCCTACATGACCCAAAACCTATGTGTAACAACCCGAAAATCTAGGCCAGTTTAAAATTTTTATTTTGGCAATTTTAGCGAATTTTAATTATTTAAAAAGAATTATTTAAATAATATCGATGAGGAATTTATTTTGAATAGAATTCGAACGAATATATTTATATAGATCGACGATAGAATATAAATATTTATTTATATATATATAAGGAATTGAAAATGGCCCTGCAGTTCGATAATTCGATTTCAAACTTCAATTGAATGTACCGGGTGCAAAACAATCTGGATTTTAGCGAAACCAAAAATAATAGGATCTATTTGGGAATATCTTTCCAACGAGTCCGAAAAATTTAAATTTCATAGCGGGGATCAAAAGATATGTCCAGTTGAAAATTCTGAATGGTCGTTATGGAATTCAGGCCCTTTAAAATGGACATTTTGCAAACGACCTCGGATTTCGACGAAACCACTTTTGTTGGATCTGTGATGTAAAGTTATTGCTAGGTTTCAAATTTCATAATTTTTCGAATCAATATGTGAGCGTGGCATAGGAAAACGTGTTTGACCAGTTTCAGTTGATTTTAATCGACTGGAAAATGGCCATTTTTCCAACGGTCTCAGAATTCGACGGAACTAGTTTTGTTAGGACCGTATCGTGAATACGAAGCTAGAAAATATTTTTCGGGAATTTTTAGAGTTAATATGTGACCCCGGTAAATTTAAATGTGCGTTCAAATTCAATATATAGAGTTATATGTTGGTTTTGACGAAAACTGATTGCAACAGCTGAATCAGCCTACGATACATATCTCATGGTGTTCAAAATGGGGGTGAAACGCTATGGACGACAGGCGGTGGGCCTCGTTTTGAGGTCGAAAATAAAAGTTGCTTTTTGGTGAAAATAATTAAAAATTAAAAATCTCTCCCCTTCTCCTTCAATAACTTCTGCGCCCCCCCCCCCCCCTTGAAATTCATTCCAGAACAAAAAAAACGCTCCAGTCCCCCGCCCCCCGACTGCGGTCGATGCCGCACCGCGCCCACCACCCTCGCCACCTCCTCCCTCTCCCCCTCTAATCGAACGCGCCACCGCCCGATTCCCCCTTCCCCCTCCATCTGCTGCGATGCCTCGCGATACCCTTCCCCCCCCCCCTCTTACAGCCTCGCGACACCCCCCCTTCCCTGCTGAGTCGCGACAGACACCCCCCATCCTGCCGCCAAACAGACGAACCCCCCCCCCCCCCCCACTTCGCCTTTCACTATAAGTTTTATAATTTAGATTTTATTAGTTTTAAATCTGATTTTATTGATTATATAAATCGGAATCTACTTGTTTTATGAATCTGAAATTTATAGATTTTTAGAAAAGAATAGATTTGATTTTTAACAACAAAAAGCTAGGATCTTTAACGCTATGAAGCTATGATTTTTATATATTGAATAGCGAAGTAAAAATTTGATTTTTATATATTGAATAGCGAAGTAAAAATTCGATTTTTATATATTGAATAGCGAAGTAAAAATTCGATTTTTATATATTGAATAGCATAGTAAAAATTCGATTTTTATATATTGAATAGCGAAGTAAAAATTCGATTTTTACATATGTAGAGAACACGGGCAAAAAAAGTGACAAGAGGCGAGAACAACGAAGATTTCTACCTAAGAAGAGTCGTGGCATTGGATTAGCAATTCTGTGAGAACTTCTCACTCTTCAATCTCTTTTTCTAGTTATATATATACTAGGATGCAAACGGTGCTTAGCAGCATCCGACACCCGTCATCCACAGACCATGGATGGCTTGTTTGTTTAATTGTTTGGTTGTGTAGTTGGTTAGATTATTTGGTTTGAATTGAATTGTTTGGTGAAATGAAATTGATTTGATTGATGTGTGAATGGCGTGGGCCTTCACTAGACCGGGGATAAGGCTAGGCCTTGCCCCGTTTCTAGTATCGTGCCGTTATGCCGCCGAAATTTTCTAAAAATAAGTTAGAAAAATAAAGATAACATTTTATTTAATAAATGAACCGAATAGAATATTCATAGGTTGAATAAAATAGTATGATCGTTAAAAATATAATTTTTAACGTGAATGTGAATAAATAAATATTCATTTACAAACCGGACGGTTTGTTTATGTACACCTATTTGAAGGACATTGATTGGGACGATAAATTTTACACATCGCCCAACTGCACAAATAAAAATCGGTGTTTGATTGCTTGAAACCCCACACGGGTATTGGGATGATATTTGACGTACACTAATCCCGATTGTTTAGTTGTATGTCGATCGATTGATTGACAGGCTGTTATAAGCGTTGAATATTTATATTTGATGCTTATACAGTGTAGAATGCACTTTGGATGATGGTTGATTATTCATCGTTGTTGATATATACATGTGTTGTAGAAAATCCATATAACTAACATTATATGGTAATTGATTGGGCCTCATTCCAGTTTTAAAATAGAAATATTTGAAAACGAAATTTTGAAATAGAATATTTGAAAATAGGAATATATGAAGCAGTATTGATTAGATTGACGCCATTTTGACGTGAACGATATTTATATCGATTTTATTCATTTTATAATGAATATCGAAAATGATTTCAAAATCTGATATTTTGAAAAGAATTGAATATAAATAAATTCGAATTGAAATTGAATATAAACGAATTCGAATTGAGAATGGAATAGAAATGAATTCGAATTGAAATTGAATTGATTGAATTAGAAATCAATTTGAATTGAAATCTATTTGAAATGAATTTAAAATGAATTTAAATTGAAATATTCAATTTTGATTTGAAATTGAATATTAAGTTGAAACCGTTTTGAAACTGAATTTAAAACGATTTATAAAGCACGTTTTGAATTGAAATCGACGAAGTATATATTATATATATTATATATATATTATAATGGCCTGAATAGAACGCGCCGCGCCGCGGCAGTTCGCGAATTTTGACCATTGACTTCGAACGGATATTACGGGGGATCCGACCGTCGGATTCTCCTGAAACCGGAACCATTTGGTTCGTATCGAAAAGAGCTTTCTAACGAATATTAGAAATTTGAAATCTAACGGTTGGATTTGGAAATATGTCCAAATCAAATTTGATAAAGGTCGCTATAAGTGCAGTTCGATGGCCATTGATGGAAATCGATTGTACGGGCCTTGATAAAATTATTAAAAATAGTAATAATTTGTGTAAAATCATAAGAAATGATTTAGAAAGAATTGGGATGAAAAACTCCATATTTGAAAAGATAAAAATATATTTTTATCGAAATGAACTAGTTTTGAACTAGAATTATAATTCTATTTATTTTTAAAATAAATAAACTGGATTAGAAATGGTTTTGAAAATAACCAGAATTTCCAATAATTATATTGGAATGGATTTGAATCGAAATTTTCTTTGGATTATTTCGATGTTGGATTTCGTGATGATACAGATATTGTTATGGGAATTTGAAAGATATATATATATATATATATCGTTATTTCCAATACGATATTTGTTAGTCGTAGAATTTGATATTGAATATAAGCCGATATATTTTCTATTCAGAGCCTTGTGTTTAATATCAAATGTGATTTGGGTTTGTCGTGAATGGTGTCTTCATTAACACTGTTCTTGAACCCAGTTGAGAAAAGATTAAATCTTTTTATTTAGATTTAATGAAGTGTACCAATTAAATAATATTTAATTGGAATTGAATTGATATTGATTTTTGGGTTTATCGTGGACAGTGTTTAAAATAACACTCGTTCTTTAACCCGATAATTAATGAAATGTGATTTTGGGTTTATTGTGAACTGTGTTTTAAATGACACTGATTCTTTAACCCAGTTAAAGATTAAAACTAAGTGGAGTTTTAATGAATCTTTAATTAGATTGAAATAATCAAGAATGGAGTATCACCAGTTTTGCTCCAGGCGATAGTTAAATCTTTAATTAGATTTGAACGTGAAATGGTAATTGAATTTACCGATAACACCGTGGTGTTAGATATGAAGTATTACCAGTTTTACTTCATGGGGTGAATAGGTTGGGATTGGGAAATTAAAACAAATGATTACTTCAGTAAGGTTTGTTAATCCCGACTAGTTGAATCGAAATTCAAAAGAAGATTAAAGAATAAATTCAAGGAATTTATCTTTGATAAAATTAATGGGAACCTTTCCCTATGAATGTGAAATTTAGAAACTAACGGTCGGTTAGCTAAGCAGAATGGTTTTCTGGTTATGATCTGATGTTGGTTTCGGCCTTCGGGGTTAATATTTGGGGAATTATTCTCTTGATTAATTTACGGTTAGTGACTGACGAATTGGAATGAGGCGTATGTTGTGTTTGTGTAACACTTATTTAAAATATACGCGAGTTATTCGGGAAGACCGGGTTTATCCCATTCTGAATAACTGATACGGCAGTAAGTCGAAGATGAAGACGGTGGTCGAAGACCGGAGGTCTTCACATCGTTTGGGTGATTACTGATGATCTTGATTGGGCTGTACACCTAAGAAGATGGAAACAGTTGGTGATCGTCCAGACGTACTTGGAGATCGATGGATATGCGGGGTACTAGGTGCCTCCGGTTTCATTCAGACCCAGAACGGACTTGTAAATGGACTGTGTGTCTGACATTGGATTTTAGTCTGTGTGATTGATCTCTATTAAATATATATCTGTTTGGTGGCGGAGAATTTATTCTCTTGCTTAACGCCCTTCTCTGAGACGTACGAGCTCAGGGGTTATATACTGATGGATATCAAACGCATGGAGTGAATTGCCTGTGTGGCATGCTAAGATGCAATTGATCGAGGCTTCTGTTGAAAAGCAAAGTCTTGTGGTGATGATCAAAGCATAGCCTGTGTGGCATAGCTTTGTGTAACGTTGATTCGCGAGCCTCACCCCCCGGTTGTGAACCAAAAACGGGAGAGGACGTCAGGGAGGACATGCGTTTCTTTCTAGCTAGGGTGGTGTTAGTGACCTACCAGCCCAGACATTTATATACTTTTCACCTGTGTGGTTGTTGCTGTTGCGAGGCGCCTCGGTTAGATCGGGCGATCCGGGTCCGATGGAGCCATTCGTTGGCTCATTTACGCCCCAAAGGGCGGGGAAACGTAGTGTTCAGGCATAATAATCCACATCGGTGGACCGGCCCTGAGGATCTAAGGCTTGCCTGCGCGCTTGCCTGAGGCTCGGGCTAGAGAGTCTCGAATCGGTAGAGGACGATCCCTAGCCTCGGTTCATAGACGGAAATCCAACTTCCAAATAAGTGACATTTGCGGTTTTATTTGTAGAGCCTAGTATGGCGACATAGTGGATGGGGCGCTCATGCCGTCTATGATTGATACTTATGATTTGAAGTTGTTTTATACACTATGCACTTATACTAGTATCAAATGATTTGTTTTAAACGTATCAAGCATTCTTGGCTATTATAAGGTAAAAACCCTATCCTCCGGCTTGCGTTGCATTGTGTGATGGGACCTGGGTCTTATAATAGCTTCATTTTTTCTTATTTAGCATTGCGCTGTTGTTTTATGCACTGGTGTTCTTGGGAGGAAACCCGTTCCGTGTTATACGGCGTGGTCCCTTGATTTACCTTACTTTGGAAATAAAGATAAATAACTGTTTCAGTTCTCACACCAGTCACATGACTGACTTGGAGTTTATTGTTTTTAACCTAAACTCTGGGTGCCCCTATTTTGACACAGGCAGCTAGTAGTTTTGGTTTTGCAGATTTATATTCACAGGATCCTGGTTTACAGCAGGAACGATATCCGGAAAGCTTTGTATCCGTATATCTACTTCTAGTTGTGTATTGTATTAACTTTCCGCTGCGATGTATTTAAATGTAATTTAAATCTCTGATATTTCTGTGTAATGTATATTCATTTATACTGTGCATATTCTTGTAATCTAATGCATTGTTGTAATATACAATGAAATGTTCTCCCGTCTGCGTTCTATTATGTCATGTTCTCAAAACGATCAGGCGTTTCGAACGGTCTGGGTCGGTTTAGCGACTGGTTCGGACCGAGCGAAACTCTTTTTCATCACATTTGGTATCAGAGCTTTTGTTTACAAAGCTTAGAGAACAGGACACCTTAGAACCATACGAAAGAATTCATCAGATATTGGATTAGCAATATCCAATGAGAATGACTCGTTAGAGATAGGATCAGTAGTATCCTAGAATGAGTGTGAAGAGTATATTTTTAAGGTGAAAACAAATTTTGTTTTGAAAATTTAAATCAACTATTCGTATTTGATTATTTATTTTATATTGACCGGGACAATCCGATATATAAAGATTTTGCATATATGTCTTGCAAACGTGTATTCGAAGTTTTAATATACTAGATAGTTATAGAATCATACTCTAGTTTCCCGGGGATAATTCTGGTGATGGGGCACCGTCGCTAGTATTTATTTTCGAGTTTCGAAAGTGAGATTTCTATAAATTTCCAATTTGACTGGTGTGAGAACCGAAACTAGATAGGGCTTATTGTTGTGATTTGGCATCAAAAATCTGATTTTTGACTATATATCAAAGTTATGAATTTCAAAAGCTAGTCAACTAATTGATTGATGGTTGAGTTGTTGATTATTGGTTGATTAATTAAAATTTGTTCCATATAGCCAGATTGTATCAAACATTGAATTGTATTGGAAATTTATTGCATTTGCTTGCATATACTTGTACTTACATTGAACAGGTCATAGCTAGGAGGCTAGAGCCGAAGAATAAAATTTGTTCGCCCGACAAATAGGTACGTGTTTACTACAATTTACTATTTTGTTTGGGTGATGATGATTTTATGAGCCTATTGGCTAGCCGCTTGGCTTTTTCTTTTTCTTTTTGAGATCAGAAGGCCTATATGGCAATTTAGGGATTTTCCCGTGGCTCCCGGTGCAGGGGAGGTTATGGCGAAAATTTTCGAAAATTCCGGGTGTTAGCCAATTTTTTTGAAGAATTTGAAAATTCTCAGAAACTGAAAAGTTGGAGAATGGAAGGCAGATCGAACGTAGAGTTGATTAATCAAACCACTTTCGACTTTGTTCCTTTCCGGGGACAAAAAGTTTTAAGTGGGGGAGATTGTAACAACCCGAAAATCTGGGTCAGTTTAAAATTTTTATTTTGGCAATTTTAGAGAATTTTAATTATTTAAAATGAATTATTTTAAATAATATCGACGAGGAATTTATTTTGAATAGAATTCGAACGAATATATTTATATAGATCGACGATAGAATATAAATATTTATTTATATATATAAAAGGAATTGAAAATGGCCCTGCAGTTCGATAATTCGATTTCAAACTTCAATTGAATGTACCGGGTGCAAAACAATCCGGATTTTAGCGAAACCAAAAATAATAGGATCTATTTGGGAATATCTTTCCAACGAGTCCAAAAAATTGAAATTTCAAAGCGGGGATCAAAAGATATGTCCAGTTGAAAATTCTGAATAATCGCTATGGAATTCAGGCCCTTAAAAATGGACATTTTGCAAACGACCTCGGATTTCGACGAAACCACTTTTGTTGGATCCGTGATGTAAAGTTATTGCTAGGTTTCAAATTTCATAATTTTTCGAATCAATATGTGAGCGTGGCATAGGAAAACGTGTTTGACCAGTTTCAGTTGATTTTAATCGACTGGAAAATGGCCATTTTTCCAACGATCTCAGAATTCGACGGAACTAGTTTTGTTAGGACCGTATCGTCAATACGAAGCTAGAAAATATTTTTTGGGAATTTTTAGAGTTAATATGCGACCCCGGTAAATTGAAATGTGCGTTCAAATTCAATATATAGAGTTATATGTTGGTTTTGACGAAAACTGATTGCAACAGCCGAATCAGCCTACGATACATATCCCATTGTGTTCGAAATGGGGGTGAAACGCTATGGACGATAAGCAGCGGTCCTCGTTTTGAGGTCGAAAATAAAAGTTGCTTTTTGGTGAAAATAATTAAAAATCTCTCCCCTTCTCCTTCTATAACTTCTGCCCCCCCCCCCCCCCCGTTGAAATTCATTCTAGAACAACAAAAAAATCGCTCCAGCCGCCCCTCCCCGCTCCCCCCCCCGACTGCGGTCGATGCCGCACCGCGCCCACCACCCTCGCCACCTCCGCCCTCTCCCCCTCTAATCGAACGCACCACCGCCCGATTCCCCCTCCCCCCTCCATCTGCTGCGACGCCTCGCGATACCCCTCTCCCCCCCCCTCCTGTAGCCTCGCGACACCCCCCTTCCTTGCTGAGTCGCGACAGACACCCCCCCTCCTGCCGCCAAACAGACGAACCCCACCCCCCCCCCCCCCCCCCGCCCACTTCGCCTTTCACTGTATGTTTTATAATTTAGATTTTATTAGTTTTAAATCTGATTTTATTGATTATATAAATCGGAATCTACTTGTTTTATGAATCTGAAATTTATAGATTTTTAGAAAAGAATAGATTTGATTTTTAACAACAAAAAGCTAGGATCTTTAACGCTACGAAGCTATGATTTTTATATATTGAATAGCGAAGTAAAAATTCGATTTTTATATATTGAATAGCGAAGTAAAAATTCGATTTTTATATATTGAATAGCAAAGTAAAAATTCGATTTTTATATATTGAATAGCGAAGTAAAAATTTGATTTTTATATATTGAATAGCGAAGTAAAAATTCGATTTTTATATATTGAATAGCTTAGTAAAAATTCGATTTTTATATATTGAATAGCGAAGTAAAAATTCGAATTTTACATATGTAGAGAATACGGGCAAAGAAAGTGACAAGAGGCGAGAACAATGAAGATTTCTACCTAAGAAGAGTCGTGGCGTTGGATTAGCAATTCTGTGAGAACTTCTCACTCTTCAATCTCTTTTTCTAGTTATATATATACTAGGATGCAAACGGTGCTTAGCAGCACCCGACACCCGTCATCCATAGACCATGGATGGCTTGTTTGTTTAATTGTTTGGTTGTGCAGTTGGTTAGATTATTTGGTTTGAATTGAATTGTTTGGTGAAATGAAATTGATTTGATTGATGTGTGAATGGCGTGGGCCTTCACTAGACCGGGGATAAGGCTAGGCCTTGTCCCGTTTCTAGTATCGTGCCGTTATGCCGCCGAAATTTTCTAAAAATAAGTTAGAAAAATAAAGATAACATTTTATTTAATAAATGAACTGAATAGAATATTCATAGGTTGAATAAAATAGTTTGATCGTTAAAAATATAATTTTTAATGTGAATAAATAAATATTCATTTACAAACCGGACGGTTTGTTTATGTACACCTATTTGAAGGACATTGATTGGGACGATAAATTTTACACATCGCCCAACTGCACAAATAAAAATCTGTGTTTGATTGCTTGAAACCCCACACGGGTATTGGGATGATATTTGACGTACACTAATCCCGATTGTTTAGTTGTATGTCGATCGATTGATTGACAGGCTGTTATAAGCGTTGAATATTTATATTTGATGCTTATACAGTGTAGAATGCACTTTGGATGATGGTTGATTATTCATCGTTGTTGATATATACATGTGTTGTAGAAAATCCATATAATTAACATTATATGGTAATTGATTGGGCCTCATTCCAGTTTTAAAATAGAAATATTTGAAAAAGAAATATTTGAAATAGAATATTTGAAAATAGGAATATATGAAGCCGTATTGATTAGATTGACGCCATTTTGACGTGAACGATATTTATATCGATTTTATTCATTTTATAATGAATATCGAAAGTGATTTCAAAATCTGATATTTTGAAAAGAATTGAATATAAATAAATTCGAATTGAAATTGAATATAAACGAATTCGAATTGAGAATTGAATAGAAATGAATTCGAATTGAAATTGAATTGAATTGAAAAACGAACTGAAATTGAATTAGAAATCAATTTGAATTGAAATCAATTTGAAATGAATTTAAAATGAATTTAAATTGAAATATTCAATTTTGATTTGAAATTGAATATGAAGTTGAAACCGTTTTGTAAATGAATTTAAAACGATTTAGAAAGCACGTTTTGAATTGAAATCGACGAAGTATATATTATATATTATATATATATATAATATAATGGCCTGAATAGAACGCGCCGCGGCAGTTCGCGAATTTCGAACATTGACTTCGAACGGATATTACGGGAGATCCGACCATCGGATTCTCTTGAAACCGGAACCGATGGGTTCGTATCGAAAAGAGCTTTCTAACGAATATTAGAAATTTGAAATCTAACGGTTGGATTTGGAAATATGTCCAAATCAAATTTGAAAAAGGTCGCTATAAGTGCAGTTCGATGGCCATTGATGGAAATCGACTGTACGGGCCTTGATAAAATTATTAAAAATAGTAATAATTTGTGTAAAATCATAAGAAATGATTTAGAAAGAATTGGGATGAAAAACTCCATATTTGAAAAGATAAAAATAGATTTTTATCGAAATGAACTAGTTTTGAACTAGAATTATAATTCTATTTATTTTTAAAATAAATAAACTGGATTAGAAATGGTTTTGAAAATAACCAGAATTTCCAATAATTATATTGGAATGAATTTGAATCGAAATTGCCTTTGGATTATTTCGATGTTGGATTTCGTGATGATACAGATATTGTTATGGGAATTTGAAAGATATATATATATCGTTATTTCCAATACGATATTTGTTAGTCGTAGAATTTGATATTGAATATAAGCCGATATATTTCCTATTCAGAGCCTTGTGTTTAATATCAAATGTGATTTGGGTTTGTCGTGAATGGTGTCTTCATTAACACTGTTCTTGAACCCAGTTGAGAAAAGATTAAATCTTTTTATTTAGATTTAATGAAGTGTACCAATTAAATAATATTTAATTGGAATTGAATTGATATTGATTTTTGGGTTTATCGTGGACAGTGTTTTAAATAACACTCGTTCTTATCGTGAACTGTGTTTTAAATGACACAGATTCTTTAACCCAGTTAAAGATTAAAACTAAGTGGAGTTTTAATGAATCTTTAATTAGATTGAAATAATCGAGAATGGAGTATCACCAGTTTTGCTCCAGGCGATAGTTAAATCTTTAATTAGATTTGAATGTGAAATGGTAATTGAATTTACTGATAACACCGTGGTGTTAGATATGAAGTATTACCAGTTTTACTTCATGGGATGAATAGGTTGGGTTTGGGAAATTAAAATAAATGATTACTTCGGTAAGGTTCGTTAATCCCGACTAGTTGAATCGAAATTCAAAAGAAGATTAAAGAATAAATTCAAGGAATTTATCTTTGATAAAATTAATGGGAACCTTTCCCTATGAATGTGAAATTTAGAAACTAAAAGTCGGTTAGCTAAGAAGAATGGTTTTCTTGTTATTGATCTGATGTTGGTTTCGGCCTTCGGGGTTAATATTTGGGGAATTGTTCTCTTGATTAATTTACGGTTAGTGACTGATGAATTGGAATGAGGCGTATGTTGTGTTTGTGTAACACTTATTTAAAATATACGCGAGTTATTCGGAAAGACCGTGTTTATCCCATTCTGAATAACTGATACGACGGTAAGTCGAAGATGAAGACGGTGGTCGAAGACCGGAGGTCTTCACGTCGTTTGGGTGATTACTGATGATCTTGATTGGGCTGTACACCCAAGAAGATGGAAACAGTTGGTGATCGTCCAGACGTACTTGGAGATCGATGGATATGCGGGGTACTAGGTGCCACCGGTTTCGTTCAGACCCAGAACAGACTTGTAAATGGACTGTGTGTCTAACATTGGATTTTAGTCTGTGTGATTGATCTCTATTAAATATATATCTGTTTGGCGGCGGAAAATTTATTCTCTTGCTTAACGCCCTTCTCTGAGACGTACAGCTCAGGGGTTATATACTGATGGATATCAAACGCATGGAGTGAATTGCCTGTGTGGCATGCTAAGATGCAATTTATCGAGGCTTCTGTTGAAAAGAAAAGTCTTGTGGTGATGATCAAAGCACAGCCTGTGTGGCATAGCTTTGTGTAACGTTGATTCGCGAGCCTCACCCCCCGGTTGTGAACCAAAAACGGGAGAGGACGTCAGGGAGGACATGCGTTTCTTTCTAGCTAGGGTAGTGTCAGTGACCTACCAGCCCAGACATTTATATACTTTTCACCTGTGTGGTTGTTGATGTTGCGAGGCGCCTCGGTTAGATCGGACGATCCGGGTCCGATGGAGCCATTCGTTGGCTCATTTACGCCCCAAAGGGCGGGGAAACGTAATGTTCAGGTATAATAATCCACATCGATGGACCGACCCTGAGGATCCAAGGCTTGCCTGCGCGCTTGCCTGAGGCTCGGGCTAGAGAGTCTCAATCGATAGAGGACGATCCCTAGCCTCGGTTCATAGATGGAAATCCAACTTCCAAATACGTGACATTTGCGGTTTTATTTGTAGAGCCTATTATGGCGACATAGTGGGATGGGGCGCTCATGCCGTCTATGATTGATACTTATGATTTGAAGTTGTTTTATACACTATGAACTTATACTAGTATCAAATGATTTGTTTTAAACGTATCAAGCATTCTTGGCTACTATAAGGTAAAAACCCTATCCTTCGGCTTGCGTTGCATTGTGTGATGGGACCTGGGTCTTATAATAGCTTCATTTTTCATTATTTAGCATTGCGCTGTTGTTTTATGCACTGGTGTTCTTGGGAGGAAACTCGTTCCGTGTTATACGGTGTGGTCCCTTGATTTACCTTACTTTGGAAATAAAGATAAATAACTGTTTTAGTTCTCACACCAGTCACATGACTGACCTGAAGTTTATTGTTTTTAACCTAAACTCTGGGTGCCCCTATTTTGACACGGGCAACTAGTAGTTTTGGTTTTGCAGATTTATATTCATAGGATCCTGGTTTACAGCTGGAACGATATCCGGAAAGCTTTGTATCCGTATATCTACTTCTAGTTGTGTATTGTATTAACTTTCCGCTGCGATGTATTTAAATGTAATTTAAATCTCTGATATTTCTGTGTAATGTATATTCATTTATACTCTGCATATTCTTGTAATCTGATGCATTGTTGTAATATACAATGAAATGTTCTCCCGTCTGCATTCTATTTTGTCGTGTTCTCAAAACGATCAGGCGTTTCGAACGGTCTGGGTCGGTTTAGCGACTGGTTCGGACCGAGCGAAATTCTTTTTCGTCACACTATGATATCATTCTTATGTTTATTTGCAAGTATAATTGGATCTATGTTAAGTATCGTTTGGGTTTCATAAACTATGCAAGTTCATGTTGAAATACGCTATATGATTAGATGTTAAAATTGGACATTTTGGTGAATATACAACATGCTAGTTTTGTGGCTGACATTATGCCAAGTTAAACATGTTTAAACACAAGTTTGTATTAGCCTAAACTATGCCATTTCATATGTCACCTACTTAGTTATACTTTGATTTGAATGCAAGTTCACATGACCCATATTATATGTTAGTTGAATCGCTAAATTGCAAGTTCATGCACCACACACCTTTATGTATTACATGTTCTTGATTTCCCTTTTTTCTCACGTTTATAAAGTTAGGCTAAATTGTGACGATCCCAACACATTTTATAATGTTGCGAACAAACGGGGGTAATAACGTTGGGTGTAAAACCTGAAAAATATAAGTTGGCATGGTTGGCACATGCCAATGGCAATGACATTCTAGCGGTATGAATTGTTTATACCCAAGAATAAAGAACATGAAATTTACATATAACTGAGAAGTAATAAAATATGTAAAATTAGAAAACACGATATGCTTAATCCGAGGTTGGATTGAGTTGTGATGTAAACCTGCGCGGACCCGCCCGGCTCTCCAGTAGTCACAACAATACCTATCCAATGTGGGTGGTTAAGCATTGATCCCAATAAGGACCCGAGGTTAGACTGAGCTACGGTGTAAACCTGCCCGGAACCGACCGGCACATCCAGTAACCGTAGCAATACCTGTCTAATGTGAGTGGTCAGGTGCTCTAAGAGGCTAAGGACAGATGGTAGGGTTAAGTCAACTATAACACTTAACCAAATTCAACATGTTAACAAGAATTGATGGGTAGGGTTAGGTTAATACAGACACTTAACCACTTAACATGTTTGACTAGAAAATCCTGGTAACGAGGGACCCGTTTCAGCAGTAACCCAAATTAGGTATCATGGTACCCTGAAACTAGGCAGGGTGGGGCACGATTACTGGGCTGATTGTAAGCGGTCAAAGTTACGGCGGTGGGTGCAAAAGTGTAGGTTCTAACGGGGTGCGGGCGTGCACACACTCCGGAGCAGACAAACAGGGCACTGGGGGCACCAGTAGTATAACCTATGCCTTCTAGAATTTGTGTCGGGGCCGCCATCATGGGTCTTGATACACCCCACGGTGGGACCAGCATAGGTATCTACAATTCTTGGGGGCTGTATGACACATGTTAACGCGAGTAGGAGACGATCTTTAGAAAATGGGGATCACTTCACCCTCAGCATGGGGTGCCAGTTAAAATAAGCTCAAGTAGGTGCAGAGATATAGTATGGGTGCGATAGTACATTCGACACTTCCTTAGCTTGTGACACTTTCCTATTTTCAGTTTATATCTACCATGCCCTTTTCTTATTGACATACTGAAGTGTTACTAGATTTACTCAGGCTTTATGTCTGACCCTATTTTCTTTTCGTCTTCTTTTCTTTCGTCCCCCCCCCCCCCCCAGGTCCACATGGAGGAAACAACTCAGCTCAGTCAGACTCTTTACAAGCTCCAAGACCGTAGATGTATGATTTGGATCTCTTTTGCTCGGATTATGGCTTTGGATATCGCTGTGGGGATTTATGTCACTTTATTTATGTTTTATGCTTCTTTAATAATCAAGACAGTAATGAGGTTGTAATGTTGGAAGTATTTTGAGACAATTATGGAAATGTTTTGTTTTGAACACGTATTGATGAAATAAAAGTCTGTTTGGTTTCCGCTGTTTAAAATATGTGTATTTATATCTGTCTTGAGTTTATCTGTGGCTTTTACTTATAAACCTCCATCAAAGTTAAGGCATTCCCTTTGTGAGTGACCTTAACAGAGGTGGGGTGATTCAGCAAGTGCCAATAGGATTTAACACATGACAAGGAAAAGACATCAAAATAACAGCCTCATAAAACAACCCATCATGCACCTGCATAAAACCATAACCAACCCGTAAATAAATATCGAAGAGTACCTGACTGCACCACAAATAAAACGGTAACTCGTAGCACCATGTATTAGTTTTGTGTGAAGACCCGTAACTTCCCCGTAAAGGAAAGCGTCGGATAGTTCGAGAACAAACCACAACAGAACGCATACAGAAGAACATTTCATTGTATATTACAACAATGCATCAGATTACAAGAATATACAGAGTATAAAAGAATATTACACAAAATTATCAGAGATTTAAATTACATTTAAATATATCGCAGCGGAAAAATAATGCAATACACAACTAGAATGAGATATACGGATACAAAGCTTTCCGGATATCGTTCCAGCTGTAAACCAGGATCCTGTGAATATAAATCTGCAAAACCAAAACTACTAGCTGCCCGTGTCAAAATAAGGGCACCCAGAGTTTAGGTTAAAACAATAAACTCCAGGTCAGTCATGTGACTGGTGTGAGAGCTAAAACAGTTAATCTTTATTTTTAAACTTAGGTAAATCAAGGGACCACGCCGTATAACCCGGAACGGGTTTCCTCCCAAGAATACCAGTGCATAAACAAACAGCGCAATGCTAAATAAAGAAAAATGAAGCTGTTATAAGACCCAGGTCCCATCACACAATGCAACGCAGTCGAGGATAGGGTTTTCCCTTATAAACGCCAAAGAATGCTTGATACGTTTAAAACAAATCTTTTGATACTATAATAAGTGCATAGTGTATAAAACAACTTCAAATCATAAGTATCAATCATAGGCGGCATAAGCGCCCCATCCCACTATGTCGCCATATATAGGATTACAATTAAAACTGCAAATATCACGTATTTGGAAATTGGATTTCCATCTATGAACCGAGGCAAAAGATAGTCCTCAACCGATTCGAGACGCTCTAGCCCGTGTCTCAGGAACAGAACGCATCGTCCCTTGGAGCGACAGGGCCGGTCCACCGATGTGGATTAAAATGCCTGAACACTACGTTTCCCCACCCTATGGGGTGTAAGTCTGGTCCGTCAGCCGACCAGAATGCATCGGCCGAAACCGATATAACCGAGGCGCCTCGCAACAGCAACAACCACATAAGTCAAACTCGTCAGGGTGTGTAAAACCACTGACGCCACTTCTAACTAGAAAGAAACGCATGCCCTCCCTGAGGTCCGTCTCCCGTTTTTGGTTCATACCGGGTGTGAAACACGCGAGGTAAACGTTACACAAAGCTACGCCACAAAGGCCGTGCTTTGATCATCACCACAAGACTTTGCTTTTCAACAGAAGCCTCGATCATTTGCATCTTAGCATGCCACACAGGCAAACCATCCTATGCAACCGATATCAGTCACACAGAATGAAATCCGATGTCAGACACACAGTCCATTTACAAGTCCGTCCTGGGTCTGAACGAAACCGGAGGCACCTAGTACCCCGCATATCCATCGATCTCCAAGTACGTCTGGACGATCACTAACTGTTTCCATCTTCTTGGGTGTACAGCCCAATCAAGATCATCAGTTATCACCCAAACGACGTGAAGACCTCCGGTCTTCGACCATCGTCTTCGTCTTCGACTTATCGTCGTATCAGTTATTCAGAATGGGATAAACCCGGTCTTTCCGAATAACTCGCGTATATATTATAAAAGTGTTACACAAACACAACATACGCCTCATTCCAATTCATTAGTCACTAACCGTAAATTAATCAAGAGAATAATTCCCCAAATATTAACCCCGAAGGCCGAAACCAACATCAGATCAATATCCAGAAAACCATTCTGCTTAGCTAACCGACAGTTAGTTTCTAAATTTCACATTCATAGGGAAAGGTTCCCATTAATTTTATCCAAGATAAATTCCTGAATTTATTTTTTAATCTATCTTTTGAATATCAATTCAAAACTAGTCGGAATTAGCGAACCTTACCGAAGTAATCATTGGTTTTAATTTCCCAATCCCAACCTATTCATCCCATGAAGTAAAACTGGTAATACTTCATATCTAACACCACGGTGTTATTGGTAAATTCAATTACCATTTCACGTTCAAATCTAATTAAAGATTTAACTATCGCCTGGAGCAAAACTGGTGATACTCCATTCTCGATCATTTCAATCTAATTAAAGATTCATTAAAACTCCACTTAGTTTTAATCTTCGACTGGGTTAAAGAATCAGTGTCATTTAAAACACGGTTCACGATAAACCCAAAATCACATTCCATTAATTATCGGGTTAAAGAACAAGTGTTATTTAAAACACTGTTCACGATAAACCCAAAAATCAATACCAATTCAATTCCAATTAAATATCATTTAATTGGTACACTTCATTAAATCTAAATAAAAAGATTTAATCTTTTCTCAACTGGGTTCAAGAACAGTGTTAGTGAAGACACCGTTCACGACAAACCCAAATCACATTCGATATTCAATACAAGGCTCTGAATAGAAAATATATCGGCCTATATTCAATATCAAATTCTACGATTAACAAATGTCGTATTGGAAATAACGATATAAATATATATCTTTCAAATTTCCATAACAACACCTGTATAATCACGAATTCCAACATCGAAATATTCCGAAGACAATTTCGATTCAAATCCACTCCAATGCAATCATTGGAAATTTTGGTTATTTTCAAAACCCTTTTCGAATTCAATTTATTTATTTAAAAATAAATAGAATTATAATTCTAGTTCAAAACTAGTTCACTTCGATAAAAATCTATTTTTTTATCTTTTCAAATATGGAGTTTTTCATCCCAATCCTTTCTAAATCATTTCTTATGATTTTACATAAATTATTACTATTTTTAATAATTTTATCAAGGCCCGTACAGTCGATTTCCATCAATGGCCATCGAACTGCACTTACAGCGACCTTTTTCCAATTTGATTTGGACGTATCTCCAAATCCAACCGTTAGATTTCTAATTTCTAATATTCGTTAGAAAGCTCTTTTCGATACGAACCCAACGGTTCCGGTTTTAGGAGAATCCGACGGTCGGATCTCCCGTAATGTCCGTTTGAAATAAATGGTCGAAATTCGCGAACTGCCGCGGCGCGGCGCGTTCTATTCAGGCCATTATATTATATATATAATATATATAATATATATTTCGTCGATTTCTATTTAAAACGAATTACATAAATAGTTTTAAAATTCGTTTAAAAAAAACTATTTCAACTTCCATCTCAATTCAAAGCAAAATTGAATTCTTCTCTATAAATTCGTTTTAAAATTCATTTCTATTCAATTCAAATTTCAATTCAGTTTGAATTCATTTCAATTTGCTTTCAATTCAATTTGAATTCGTTTTCTATTCAATTCATTTCGAAATCGTTTTCAATTCAATTCATTTTGAATTCGTTTTCAATTCAATTCACTTTGAATTCGTTTTCAATTCAATTCATTTCGAAATCGTTTTCAATTCAATTCATTTTGAATTCGTTTTCAATTCAATTCACTTTGAATTCGTTTTCAATTCAATTCACTTTGAATTCGTTTTCAATTCAATTCATTTCGAAATCGTTTTCAATTCAATTCATTTTGAAATCGTTTTCAATTCAATTCATTTCGAAATCGTTTTCAATTCAATTCATTTTGAATTCGTTTTCAATTCAATTCACTTTGAATTCGTTTTCAATTCAATTCATTTCGAAATTGTTTTCAATTCAATTCATTTTGAATTCGTTTTCAATTCAATTCACTTTGAATTCGTTTTCAATTCAATTCACTTTGAATTCGTTTTCAATTCAATTCATTTCGAAATCGTTTTCAATTCAATTCATTTTGAAATCGTTTTCAATTCAATTCATTTCGAAATATTTCAATTCAATTCTATTCGAAATCGAATAAATCGATATAAATATCGTTTACGTCAAAATGGCGTCAATCTAATCAACACGGCTTCATAAATTTCTATTTTTCAAATATTCTATTTCGAATATTTCTATTTCAAATATTTCTATTTTTAAAACTGGAATGAGGCCCAATCAATTACCATATAAAGTTAATTATATGGATTTTTCATACAACACATGTATATAATAGCAACGATAAATAATCAACCATCAACCAAAGTGCACTACACCGTATAAGCATCAAATATAGATATCTAATGCTTATAACAGCCTGTCAATCAATCGATTGACATATTTAATCAATCAGGATGAGTGAACTTCAAATTTCATCCCAACACCCGTGTGGGGTTTCAAACAATCAAACTCAGATTTTTATTCGTGCAGTTGGGTGATGTGTAAAATTTATCGACCCAATCAATGTCCTTCAAATAGGTGTACATAAACAAACCGTCTGGTTTGTAAATGAATATTTATTTATTCACATTCATGTTAAAAATTATATTTTTAACGATAAAACATTTTATTCTAACATATGAATTTCGATTTAGTTCATTCTTTAAATAAAATGATATTTTTATTTTTCTAACACATTTTAGAAAATTTCGGCGGCATAACGGCACGATGCTAGAAACGGGACAAGGCCTAGCCTTATCCCCGGTCTAGTGAAGGCCCACGCCATTCACACAACAATCACAATCAATTTCATTTCACCAAACAATTCAAATCAAATAATCTAACCAACTACACAACCAATCAAACAAGTCCATGGTCTGTGGACGGGTGTCGGGTGCTTCTAAGCACCGTCTGCATCGTAGTATATATATATAACTAGAAAATGAAATTGAAAGGTGAGAAATTCTCACATAAAGCTATCCTAGCTCCACGGCTCTTCATTTAGAGAAATCTTCAACGTCATCGCATCTTCGTTGCCCGCTTTCACTACCTATGTAAAAATCGAATTTTTCATCGCTATCCAATATATAAAAATCGAATTTTTATTTCCTTTACACATACAAAGACGATATTTCTATATCCTCTATCACATAAAGATTTCGCCTTTTTCATATTTTAAAGATTTCTAAATAAAATCATTGCTTTCTAACCTAAAATAAAAATCAGTTTTAACATATATGAAAAATCAGTTTTAACATATATAAAAAAATCAGTTTAACATATATAAAAAAATCATATTTTCAACCCATTAATAATTATTCTCTATATGACTATTTTATAAATATCATGCATAAGCTAAAAATCATATTTTTAACTTATAAAAATATTTTCTTAGTTTTTTGCTATTTTATATTTTCAAAATCAAGTTCTATTTTATAATTTTCAAACAAAGTTATATATATATATATATATATTTCTAAACAAAATATATGTATATTTTTCTCCAAACAAAGATGTTTATATATTTTCAAAAACAAGGTATATTTATATATTTTCAAAGCAAAGTATTTTATATTTTCAAATAAAAGTATTTTATATTTCCAAATAAAATTATTTTATATTTCCAAATAAAAGTATTTTATATTTTCAAAACAATGAATATACATTAAAATCTGATTTTAAACCATTGTTAATGACATTTTTTAAAATTGAAAAACAAAAGAAAATATGCTTACTGTTAATTTTCTGAAGTCGCCCCAACCCATACCATCCGTTCTCTCTCCTCGCCAACGACAACCAAGGCTACTTGAAGATGATCGGCGGCCCTCCCCCACACCACCGTTCCATCCTCTTCCTTCACTCGAAAGAGGGAGCAGCTCGGTGGTCTTCTCCACCTGTTCTCTGGCTTCGAATGACGAGGCTTCCAATGGAGCTCCAGGCCACCTCATTCGTCGATACCTTGCCATCGTCGGTCAACGTAACAAGCTCGACGAGCTCGAGAGGCTCTACGTTGAAGACCCTCCGAGATGATGAATGGATCGGCATTTTTAAGGGGATAACAATCGAGGGTTCATGATCGTTCATTAGAAAGGGGGGCATTGGAAGGAGGGTTGACCACGATGGATAATTTTGACCCATCGGTTAGGGTTTCTTCTTTTTTTTTTTTTTTAATTTCTGTTAACTGAAATAAAAAGTGAAAGGGGGCCAAGCGGGAGATAAGGAGGGAAAGGGGAATTAAGAATTTTTTTTTTTTTTTTTATTATTTAATTATTTAATTTTGCAAATAGGTTGGCTTTTACATATGACCTCGAAACGAGGCCCACCGCCTGTCGCCCATAGCGTTTCACCCCCATTCCGAACACAATGGGATATGTATCGCAAGCTGATTTGATCGTTACAATCAGTTTCCTTTGAATTTACATTTAAATCACTAAATTGAATTTTAAATGTACATTTCAAATTACCGGGGTCACATACTAACCCTAAAAATTCCCGAAAAATATTTTCTAGCTTCGTATTGACGATACGGTCCTAACAAGACTAGTTTCGTCGAATTCTGAGACCGTTAGAAAAATGGCCAATTTTCAGTCGATTAAAATCAACTGAAACTGGTCAAACGCGTTTTCCTTTGCCACGCTCACATATTGATTCGAAAAATTATGAAACTTGAAATCTAGCAATAACTTGACACCACGGACCCAACAAAACTGGTTTCGTCGAAATCCGAGGTCGTTTGCAAAACGGCTATTTTTAAGGGCTATATATTATATAAAATATATATAAATTCCACAGCGACTATTCTGAATTTTCTACTGGACATATCTTATCATTTCTAAAGTGAAATCTCAGTTTGTCAACTTCTTTAGAAAGATATTCACTATTAGATTCCATTATTTTTGGTTTTACTAAAATCCGGATTGTTTTGCACCCGGTACATTCAATTGAAGTTTGAAATCGAATTATCGAACTACCGCGCCATTTTCAATTCTATTTATAATTATATATAAATATTATATATTCTAACGACGACGCGTATAAATATATACGTTCGAATTATATTCAAAATAAATTTCTCGTCGATATTATTTAAAATAATCCATTTTAAATATCAAAATTCGCTATAATTGCCAAAATAAAAATTTTAAACTGGCCCAGAATTTCCGGGTTGTTACATTTTGCCACCAAACCCATCGACGAGACAGACCTAGAGACTACGACATCCTCCACTTTAGGTAAAGCGAAAGCCAAATCTACCGAAAGAAGAAATCTACAAATCGACCAAGACCAAAGCTGAGAATGTCTAAGTTGCCCGCCAATCGTCAAAAGATGGGGCTTCATACTGATACGTCCTGCATCCCAACAAACCGAAGACGTCGCTGCATGAGCGCTCCTTATTCACCAGTCTCTGCCTATCTGCCCCCATGCGGACTTGGACGGTAATTCAGTAGTCGTAGCCTCTTGGGTTACCATATCCAGCTCATCACAAAGAACAGAGAAGTAGTTAGACAATCCAATCGTAGGGGAAGCCTGCACAACAGCCAACGGCGAAGGACTACCAAACACATCAAGAAAAAAACTAACCAAGACAACATATTTGGCATGAACCAACGAACCATGTTTACGGCGTCTACGACGCTTAGAGCTTTTAGTTCGGGCAACAGAACCAACAACTGATCTCAAACAGACAGGCAAAGGACCCTATGGAAAAAGCTTAGGGAGGTTCGGGATGGGGCCAACAACTCCCCAACGCGAACTTTACCCAAACATTAGCAAGCGAAGGCGAGTGGATCAGGCGTTCCACTACAATATAAAGAGCCTAACAGAATTCCATATGGCGAAGCTCGGAGTTCTTGGGATGCCGAGGAGTAGACGCGATCTTTAAAAGGCAGACAGGGCTTGAAAGGGGTGATGAAATCTCCTTTCACCTGTGTGCCTTGTGGATCGACCGGACGCATAAGAAAGAACATACAACCATCTTATCGAACCCTCTCTGGCAATGGGAACAGCCATAGAGAACTAGAGAAAATCGGAGACAGTTCCACAAACAAATCTTCGACCACCAGAAAACGATTACGCAACATGGCAACAAATTGCCTCAGATCGTCCAAACGAGCAATAACCGAACAAACATCAGAAAACTCAACCGAGACCGAACCTTTGGCAGTCACTTCGATAGCATAAGAAATGGCTCCAATTGAAGAGCAATGAAGACTGAAAGAGCCGCAAAATTTCCTATAGCGGAGAACATAGCAAAGCCCTAAAATTAGGGTTATCCACAAGCCAAACAAAAAGCTTCTCACTGAAAGGAAACCGACAGAGAGAGCAAAGTATCGATGAAGTCATGTAACCACAAGCAAAAGAGAAAAGAGAAGAAGAAGTTCGCGATAGGTTCAGAGAGTGGAAGCCATGGATAGAGCCGTTAGAAGAATTTTTATTTGCGGTATCATCGATCCATATTACTTAAGTTGGTTTGAACCATTTTATATGCTTGTATGTATGAATGCATGTGTGTGTGAGTGTGTATATATATACATACATATATATACACACATACATACATATATATATATATATTTATGTGGTGCTCGCTAGCCAGGCTAGGTGCACTAGGGAGGATTTTATGACTCCGGTCGGTTTCCCGGCTAGGTGCACAAGGGAGGGTTTTACGACTCCAGTCAGTTTCCCTCCTGAAAAAGTTCATATATATATATATATATATGGGGGGCAATGTTCTGCTACACCTCTTATTTTACACTTGAGATTCCACCTGAATTCTAGCTACACATTCCATTTTAATGTTCTTTCTTTCTCTCTCCATTGAATTAAATAATATAGTGTGGTGGAAAGAGAAAGCAAGAATATTAAAATAGGGGGGAGATTCTCACGTAGCCTGTGTTGTTAAAGCGCTCAGCGGATCCAATGCCGTAGAGGTGTAAAAAGTTGCACCAGGGATAAAGCGAGGAAATAGCAGCATATAGCGGGTGAGTCTAAAATGGCATATAAAACTCGTATTTATTTCTTTTACAAATATATGAGTGAAAAATAAATGGGAAATTAACATTCAAATTAACTATAACTAGTACCTTCTTGATTTTTAATAAAAGCATAAACAAATAAACGTAAACTTTTATTTAGCTTGATTAAATTTAATAGAATATTACAATATTTTATATTTTGGAAAATATATATTAAAAATTATATTAAACTAATTTTATAATGTATAAATGTCATTTTTAAGTTCATTTCTTTTATATAAGATATAGCGGAATATAGCTGAAATAATGCGATATATCGGGAATATCGGAATATTGCGGGGTTTTAAGCGGAAAGGCTATACCAGAGGCTATTTGGAAATAGCGTAGCGGCAGAAATCCACTACATGATATACCGAGGATATGGCGGTACAATAGTGGGGCATTAACTGCATAGGGTGTAGCTGAACATTGCCATATATATATACATATATATATATAAGACGAAATAAAATTAAAATAAAAGAACTATTCACCAATATAGGCTAATTTGTAGAAGTTATAATAAGATCAGCTATATTTTGAAAATATTTACAAATAAAGACCTGTTTCGGGGAATTAACGTTGGCGAGTTTTGGAAACTCGCCAGTGCATTCGTACATTATTTTGATGTTTATGCCAACTACAATCTATTTTCTACTACATTCTACCTCCGTGGTTCAAACTTTAAAAAAATTATATAAATCAAGAGTGCACGGAAAGAAGCTTTAGTACCTATTTGTAACTAATACATAGAAACATAGAGTTTGCATTAGGGACATACAAATTCCGATAAACGAAAGATAGGGGTGTAAACTGGTCGGACCGGACCGGACGGAGGTGTATCCAAGCTATGTCCTATAAGAATTCGAACGGACACGAACCAGACATCATATAGCCTCGGACCGAGCTGGACAATGGACTGTCCTGTCTGATATAGCCTTGGATAATAAAAAAACATCGAATATTTTAGATCGGACCGAGCACTAGTGTATCCAAGCTCTGTCCTATAAGAGAATCAGACGGACACGGACTGGACACCTTATAGCTTCGGACTGAGCCGAACAATGGACTGTCTAGTTCGATATACAGCCCTAACAAAAGATAAGTTCAAAATATAAAAGAAATCCCTAAGTGTACTTCGAGTTTGAGCTAAGTTTGTTGAGAAGAAGAAAATTTCTCTTATGTCATTAAAATTTAGACAATTTATTCATGTGTTAATTCAGTGCTGATGGCTGATCCAAGGAAAGGGGACATAATTCAACCAATTAACAAGTCAAGGGCAGCTGTCAATGGCCAATTCCAGCAAACTTAAAAGAAACAATGTTGTCTACCTGTATCAAATTAAAAGGGTTGAAGTACATATCTTGGTCGAAGCCGTGATTCAAATTGAAGCCAAAATCTAAGTTTTTTTGCTAATGTGAGAATGATGAGGAAAGACCTTTGCTAAGGTGATGTACGGCTATAGTTGAAGCTAGGAGTGACGGTGGCGAGGCAACATTTGAGGCAAAGGTTCAATCGTTATAGTTGGAAACGATGGATTGATCCTCGGTTATTTGTAGGGGTGAGCAAAAAACCGAAATAAAACCGAAACCTATAAAAATCAAACCGAAAAAAAAACTTGAAACCGAAAAAAATCGAAAATCATAAAACCTGAAAGGACCCGTAACTTCCCCGTTAAGGAAAGAGCGGATACTTTGAGAACAACACACAAAAGAACGCAGACGGAAGAACATTTCATTGTTAATTACTACAATTCCATCAGAATACAAGAATATACAGAGTATAAATGAATATTACGCAGAAATATCAGAGATTGAAATTACATTTAAATACATCGCAGCGGAAAATAATACAATACACAACTAGAAGTAATACACGGATATAGAGCTTTCCGAGTATCGTTCCAGCTGTAAATCAGGATCCTGTGAATATAAATCTGCAAAACCAAAACTACTGGCTGCCCGTGTCAAAATAAGGGCACCCAGAGTTTAGGTTAAAACAATAAACTCCAAGTCAGTCATGTGACTGGTGTGAGAACTAAAACAGCTATTAATCTTTATTTTAAAGTTAGGTGAATCAAGGGACCACGCCGCTAACGCGGAACGAGTTTCCTCCCAAGAACACCAGTGCATAAAACAACAGCGCAATGCTAAATAAAGAATAATGAAGCTATTATAAGACCCAGGTCCCATCACACAATGCAACGCAAGACGGAGGATAGGGTTTTTACCTTATAATAGACAAAGAATGCTTGATACGCTAAATTTCATCTTTTATTATTACTATAAGTGTATAGTGTTAAAACAATTTCAATCATAGGCGACATGAGTGTCTCATGCCACTATGTCGCCATATATAGGTTTACAAATAAAACCGCAAAGTCACGTATTTGGAAATTGGATTTCCATCTGCAAACCGAAGCAAAAGATAGTCCTCTACCGATTCAAGACGCTCTAGCCCGTGTCTCAGGAACAGCCGCAACTGCCCCTTGGATCGTCAGGGTCGGTCCACCGATGTGGATTATAATGCCTGAACACTATTTTTCCCCGCCTTTTGGGGCGTAAATGAGCCAACGAATGACTCCATCGGCCCGGATCGTCCGATCTAACCGAGGCGCCTCGCAACAGTAACAACAACATAAGTCAAACTCGTCAGGGCGTGTAAAACCACTGACGCCACTTCTAGCTAGAAAGAAACGCATGTCCCCCTTGAGGTCCTCTCCCGTTTTTGGTTCACCACCGGGGTGTGAGGCTCGCGAATCAACGCTACACAAAGCTACGCCACACAGGTCATGCTTTGATCATCAACCACAAGACTCTGCTTTTCAACAGAAGCCTTGATCATTTGCATCTTAGCATGCCACATAGGAAAACCACTCTATGCAACCGATATTAGTCACACAGAATGAAATCCGATGTCAGACACACAGTCCATTTACAAGTCTGGGTCTGAACGAAACCGGAGGCACCTTGTACCCCGCATATCCATCGATCTCCAAGTACGTCTGGACGACCACCAACTGATTCCCTCCTCTTGGGTGTATGGCCCAATCAAGATCATCAGTAATTATCCAAATGACGTGAAGACCTCCGGTCTTCAACCACCGTCTTCATCTTCGACACCACGTCGAATCAGTTATTCAGAATGGGATAAACCCGGTCTTTCTGAATAACTCGCGTATATAATAAATAAGTGTTACATAAACACAACATACGCCTCGTTCCAATTCAGAATATTCTTTTATTCAAATATTCTTATACTTTGGGAAAGGTTCCCATTAATTTTATCAAAGATAATTTCTTTAAATTTATTCTTTAATCTACTTTTTAATATCAATTCAAACTAGTCGGGATTAGCGAACCACACTGAAATAATCATTTACTTTATTTCCCAATCCCAACCTATTCATCCCATGAAGTAAAACTGGTCATACTTCATATCTAACACCACGGTGTTATCGGTAAATTCAATTACCATTTCACGTTCAAATCTAATTAAAGATTTAACTATCGCCTGGAGTAAAACTGGTGATGCTCCATCCTCGATCTTTTCAATCTAATTAAAGATTCATTAAAACTCCACTTAGTTTTAATCTTTAACTAGGTTAAAGAATCAGTGTCATTTAAAACACGGTTCACGATAAACCCACAATCACATTCCATTAATTATCAGGTTAAAGAACAAGTGTTATTTAAAGCACTGTTCACGATAAACCCAAAAATCAATACCAATTCAATTCCAATTAAATATCATTTAATTGGTACACTTCATTAAATCTAAATAAAAAGATTTAATCTTTTTCTCAACAAGGCTTAAGAACAGTGTTAATGAAGACACCATTCACGACAAACCCAAATCACATTTGTTATTAAATACAAGGCTCTAAATAGAAAATATATCGGCTTATATTCAATATCAAATTCTACGACCAACAAATATCGTATTGGAAATAACGATATAAATATCTTTCAAATTTCCATAACAATATCTGTATATTCACGAAATCCAACATTGAAATATTCCACAGACAATTTCGATTCAAATCCATTCCAATTCAATTAATGGAAATTCTAGTTATTTTCAAAACCATTTCAAATCCAATTTATTTATTTTAAAAATAAATAAATTATTATTCTAGTTCAAAACTAGTTCATTTCGATAAAAATCTATTTTTATCTTTTCAAATATGGAGTTTTTCATCCCAATCCTTCCCAAATCATTTCTTAGGATTTTACGCAAATTATTACTATTTTTTAATAATTTTATCAAGGCCCGTACAGTCGATTTCCATCAACGGCCATCGAACTGCACTTACAACGACCTTTTCCAAATTTGATTTGGGCATAATTCCAAATTCATCCGTTAGATTTCTAATTTCTAATATTCGTTAGAAAACTCTTTTCGATACGAACCCAACGGTTCCGGTTTTAGGAGAATCCGACGGTCGGATCTCCCGCAATATCCATTCGAAGTCAATGGTCGAAATTCGCGAATTGTCGCGGCGCGGCGCGTTCTATTCAGGCCATTATATATATATATATATATATATATATATATATATATATATATGTTTCGTCGATTCCCTTTTAAAACGTATTATATAAATCGTTTTAAATTCGTTTTCAAAACGATTTCAACTTCTTTTCAAATTCAAATCAAAATTGAATTTTTCCTTATATTCGTTTTAAATTCATTTCAAATTGATTTCAATTCAAATTGATTTCTAATTCAATTTCAGTTCGTTTTCAATTCAATTTCAATTCGAATTTATTTCTATTCAATTTCAATTCGAATTCATTTCTATTCAATTTCAATTCGAATTCATTTCTATTCAATTTCAATTCGAATTCATTTCTATTCAATTTCAATTCGAATTCATTTCTGTTCGATTTCAATTCGAATTCAATTCTATATATTCGATTTTGAAATCTCTTTCAATATTCATTATAAAATCGACAAAATTCCCGTTCATGTTAAAATGGCGTGTGACTACTTAACACGGATTCGCATTTCTATTTTCAAATATTTCTATTCAAATATTTCTTTTTGAAATATTTCTATTCAAATATTTCTTTTTCAAAACTGGAATGAGGCCCAATCAATTACCATAGATTTTATTTCTATGGACTTCCATACAACGCATGTATATATCAACAACGACAAATAATCAACCATCATCCAAAGTGCTTTCTACACTGTATAAGCATCAAATATAAATATTCAACGCTTATAACAGTCTATCAATCAATCAATCGACATACAACTAATTATTGGGATTAGTGTACGTCATATATCATCCCAATACCCGTGTGGGGTTTCAAACAATCAAACACAGATTTTATTTGTGCAGTTGGGCGATGTGTAAAATTTATCGTCCTAATCAGTATCAGTCAAATGTGTGTGTATAAACGAATCGTTCGATTTGTTTATATTAATTTATTTTAAATACACGTTAAAAATTCTATTTTTAACTATAAAATATTTCCCTTATAAAATATTTTATTTCATTATATAAATATTTTATTTCATTTCACATCACATCACACAATCAACTACACATCAAAATCAAACAAACAAGCATACAAGCCGTCCATGGTCTGTGGACGACGGGTGTCGGGTGCTAATAAACACCGTCTGCATCCTAGTATATATTTTAACTAGAAATAAATTTAAAAGTGATGAGTTCCCACCGACTAGCTAATTCAAACGCCATGCCTCTTCTTATGTAGAAATCTTCGTTGTGCTCGCCTTTTGTCAATTTCGTTGCCCGTAGCCACTACATATATAAAAATCGCATTTTTATATTGTTGCTATGCATATAAAAATTACATTTTCATATTGCTACTATATAGATAAAAATTCTATTTTTACCAAGCTATTCTCTATATAAAAATTATATTTTTATATCTACTTCTAATATTAAGATCGAATTTTTATATCAACGCTATAAAATCACATTTTTATATTCTCTATTATATGAAAATCATATTTTTAATTCACTACGTATATAAAAATCATATTTTTATACCGTTACTTCCTATGTACAGATTATATTTTTATATTGCTTTTCTCCTAACAAAGGTTATATTTTTATTACCTTACATGAATAAAAATCATATTTTTAATCTTCCCAACATATAAAAATTATATTTTTAATCTTCACATCCTATAAAAATTATATTTTTATTCTCTACATTATATAAAAATCATATCTTTATATCTTTTATAAATCAAAAATCGAATTTTTACTTTGCTATTCAATATATAAAAATCGAATTTTTACAACGCTATTAAATATATAAAAATCGAATTTTTACTTTGCTATTCAATATATAAATATCGAATTTTTACTTTACTATTATAATATAAAAATCATACTTTTATCACTCCCCTTCATATATAAAGATCTAATTTTTCTTCATATAAAAATCTTGTCTTACTTCATATAAAATCAAACCTTACTTCACATAAAAATCAATTCTTTGTTTAAAATAAAAATCAAATCTACATATAAAACAATGTAAATAAAATAATGAAAACACACCTTCGTTGTTCGAATAGGAGGGGGGGTGCGGTGCTCGCTGGGTGTCTTCATCGATGGGGGGGTTTACTGAGAGGAGGGGGTGAAGCTTGAGGAGGAGGGGCTAAGTTCGCCGGAGGCGTGGTCGAGGTGGGGCCATTGGTGGTCGCGGCTCCTCAGGGGAGGGGGTTGTCGATTGGGTTCGGTTAACAGGCGGGCTAGGGCTTAAGGGGGGGCTAGGGCACGGAAAAAAAAAGGGAGAAATGGAGAGGGAGGAGGAGGGGAAGATGGGGGGCGCGGCCACCTGCCGCTGGGGGGGCGCGGCGGCGCGCCGCTTCATCATCGAGCTCCTCTTCTTTTTTTTATTCTTCTTTTGAGGTTTGACAGAGAAAACGGGGGGAGGGGGCTAAAGGAAAGTATAAATATTAATATATATTATATTTTAATTTAATTTTAAAAAGTTACTTTTTCATTCAAACTCGAAACGAGACCCACTGCCTGTCGTCCATAGCTAATTACCCCCATTGCGAACACAATGGGATATGTATCACAGGCTGATTCGACTATTTCGATCAGTTTTTGTCAAAATCAAAATATAACTCTATATATTGAATTTGAATGCGCATTTCAATTTACCGGGGCCACATACCAACTAGAAAAATTCCCGAAAAATATCTTCTAGCTTCGTATTAACGATACGGTCCTAACAAAACTAATTTCTTCAAATTCTGAGACCATTTGAAAAATAGCCATTTTCCTGTCGATTAAACCCAACTGAAACTGGTCAAAACACGTTTTCCTTCGCCACGCTCACATATTGGTTCGAAAAATTATGAATTTTGGAATTTAGCAATAATTTGACATCGCGGTTCCAACAAAAGAGGTTTCGTCGAAAACCGAGGTCGTTTGCAAAATTTCCATTTTTAAGGGCCTGAATTCCATAGCGACTATTCAGAATTTTCAACTGGACATATCTTTTGATTCCCGCTATGAAATTTCAATTTTTCGGATTCGTTGGAAAGATGTTCTCAATTAGATTCAAATATTTTTGGTTTTGCTAAAATCCGGTTTATTTTGCACCCGGTACATTCATTTGAATTTTGAAATCAAATTATTGAACTACCGCGCCATTTTCAATTCCTTTTATAATTTAAAATAAATATTTATATTCTAACGACGATCTATATAAATATATACGTTCGAATTCAATTCAAAATAAAATTTTCGTCGTTATTATTTAAAATATTTCATTTTAAATATTCAAAATTCGCTAAATTTGCCAAAATAAAAATTTTAAATTGGCTCGGATTTCCGGGTTATTACAATCTCCCCCACTTAAAACTTTTCGTCCCCGAAAAGGAACGAAGCCGAAAGTTGTTTAACTAATAAACTCAACTTCCATTGTTTTCTTTACGGCTTAGGTTCTTCAACTTTTCAAATTTTTCAAAAATTTGGCTAACACCCTAAATTTTCGAAAAATTTCGCCATAACCTCCCCTGCACCGAGACTTCGGGATATTTCATATAGCCTCCCGTGGCCTTCTTCAATCAAAAAGAAAAAGAAAAAGCCAAGCGGCTAGCCAATCGGCTCATAAAATCATCATCACCCAAACAAAACAGTAAATTATGGTAAATATGTACCTATTTGTCAGGCAAACAATTTTATTCTCCTGCTCTAGCCTCCTTGCTATGACCTGTTCAATGTAAGTACATGTATATGCATGCAAATGCGACTAATTTTCAATACAATTCACTATTTGGTTCAAATTGGCTATATGGTTCAAAATTTCAATTAAACAAACAATAATCAAACAACACAACCAGCAATCAATTAGTTGATTATCATTTCAAATTCATAACTTTGATATATAGTCCAAAAATCAGATTTTTGATGTCAAATCACAACAATAAGCCCTATCTAGTTCGGTTCTCACACCAGTCAATTGGAAATATATAGAAATATCACTTTCGAAACTCGAAAATAAATACTGGCGATGGTGCCCCGTCACCAGAATTATCCCCGGGCAATTAGAGTGTGATTCTATATCTATCCAGTATATTAAAATTTCGAATACACGTGGACCAGACGTATATTAAAATCTCTATATACTTGATAGTCCAAATCAATATAAATAAATATTCAAATACGAATTATTGAATTAAATTTTCAAAACAAAAACAAAAATTGTTTTCACTTTTATTTTTAAAAACACTACTCTTCACACTCGTTCTAGGATATTACTGATCCTATCTCTAACGAGTCATTCTCGTTGGATATTACTAATCCAATTTCTGGTGAATTCTTTCCTTTGGTTCTAACGTGTCTTGTTCTCTGAGTTTTGTAAACCAAAGCTCTGATACCAGCTGAAAGGACCCGTAACTTCCCGTTAAGGAAAGAGCAGTTACTTTGAGAACAACACACAAAAGAACGCAGACGGAAGAACATTTCATTGTTAATTACAACAATTCCATCAGAATACAAGAATATACAGAGTATAAATGAATATTACATAGAAATATCAGAGATTGAAATTACATTTAAACACATCGCAGCGGAAAATAATACAATACACAACTAGAAGTAATACACGGATACAGAGCTTTCCGAGTATCGTTCCAGCTGTAAATCAGGATCCTATGAATATAAATATGCAAAACCAAAACTACTAGCTGCCCATGTCAAAATAAGGGCACCCAGAGTTTAGGTTAAAACAATAAACTCCAGGTCATTCATGTGACTGGTGTGAGAACTAAAACAGTTATTAATCTTTATTTTAAAGTTAGGTGAATCAAGGGACCACGCCGCTAATGCGGAACGGGTTTCCTCCCTAGAACATCAGTGCATAAAACAACAGCGCAATGCTAAATAAAGAACAATGAAGCTATTATAAGACCCAGGTCCCATCACACAATGCAACGCAAGCCGGAGGATAGGGTTTTTACCTTATAATAGCCAAAGAATGCTTGATACGCTAAATTTCATCGTTTATTATTACTATAAGTGTTAGTGTTAAAACAATTTCAATCATAAGTATCAATCATAGGCGACATGAGCGTCCCATGCCACTATGTCGCCATATATAGGTTTACAAATAAAACCGCAAAGTCACGTATTTGGAAATTGGATTTCCATCTGCGAACCGAGGCAAAAGATAGTCCTCTACCGATTCGAGACGCTCTAGCCCGTGTCTCAGGAACAGCCGCAACTGCCCCTTGGATCGCCAGGGTCGGTCCACCGATGTGGATTATAATGCCTGAACACTACGTTTCCCCGCCCTTTGGGGCGTAAATGAGCCAACGAATGACTCCATCGGACCCGGATCGTCCGATCTAACCGAGACGCCTCGCAACAGTAACAACCACATAAGTCAAACTCGTCAGGGCGTGTAAAACCACTGACGCCACTTCTAGCTAGAAAGAAACGCATGTCGCCCCTGAGGTCCTCTCCCGTTTTTGGTTCACCACCGGGGTGTGAGGCTCGCGAATCAACGCTACACAAAGCTATGCCACACAGACCGTGCTTTGATCATCAACCACAAGACTCTGCTTTTCAACAGAAGCCTTGATCATTTGCATCTTAGCATGCCACACAGGCAAACCACTCTATGCAACCGATATCAGTCACACAGAATGAAATCTGATGTCAGACACACAGTCCATTTACAAGTCCGTTCTGGGTCTGAACGAAACCAGAGGCACCTTGTACCCCGCATATCCATCGATCTCCAAGTACGTCTGGACGACCACCAACCGATTCCCTCCTCTTGGGTGTACGGCCCAATCAAGATCATCAGTAATTATCCAAACGATGTGAACACCTCCGGTCTTCAACCACCGTCTTCATCTTCGACACCACGTCGAATCAGTTATTCAGAATGGGATAAACCCGGTCTTTCTGAATAACTCGCGTATATAATAAATAAGTGTTACACAAACCCAACATACGCCTCATTCCAATTCAGAATATTCTTTTATTCAAATATTCTTATACTTTGGGAAAGGTTCCCATTAATTTTATCAAATATAAATTCTTTAAATTTATTCTTTAATCTTCTTTTGAATATCAATTCAAACTAGTCAGGATTAGCGAACCACACCGAAGTAATCATTTACTTTATTTCCCAATCCCAACCTATTCATCCCATGAAGTAAAACTGGTCATACTTCATATCTAACACCATGGTGTTATCGGTTAATTCAATTACCATTTCACGTTCAAATCTAATTAAAGATTTAACTATCGCCTGGAGTAAAACTGGTGATACTCCATCCTCGATCTTTTTAATCTAATTAAAGATTCATTAAAACTCCACTTAGTTTTAATCTTTAACTGGGTTAAAGAATCAGTGTCATTTAAAACACGGTTCACGATAAACCCACAATCACATTCCATTAATTATCAGGTTAAAGAACAAGTGTTATTTAAAACACTGTTCACGATAAACCCAAAAATCAATACCAATTCAATTCCAATTAAATATCATTTAATTGGTACACTTCATTAAATCTAAATAAAAATATTTAATCTTTTTCTCAACTGGGCTTAAGAACAGTGTTAATGAAGACACCATTCACAACAAACCCAAATCACATTTGATATTAAATACAAGGCTCTAAATAGAAAATATATCGGCTTATATTCAATATCAAATTCTACGACCAACAAATATCGTATTGGAAATAACGATATAAATATCTTTCAAAATTCCATAACAATATCTGTATATTCACGAAATCCAACATCGAAATATTCCACAAACAATTTCGATTCAAATCCATTCCAATTCAATTATTGGAAATTCTGGTTATTTTCAAAATCATTTCAAATCCAATTTATTTATTTTAAAAATAAATAAATTATTATTCTAGTTCAAAACTAGTTCATTTCGATAAAAAACTATTTTTATCTTTTCAAATATGGAGTTTTTCATCCCAATCCTTCCCAAATCATTTCTTAGGATTTTACACAAATTATTACTATTTTTTAATAATTTTATCAAGGCCTGTTCAGTCGATTTCCATCAACGGCCATCGAACTGCACTTACAGCGACCTTTTCTAAATTTGATTTGGACATAATTCCAAATCCAACCGTTTGATTTCTAATTTCTAATATTCATTAGAAAGCTCTTTTCGATACGAATCCAAAGGCTCCGGTTTTAGGAGAATCTGACGGTCGGATTTCCCGCAATATCCATACGAAGTCAATGGTCGAAATTCGCGACCTGTCGCGGCGCGGCGCGTTCTATTCAGGCCATTATATATATAATATATATATTATATATATTTCGTCGATTCCCTTTTAAAACGTATTATATAAATCGTTTTGAATTCATTTTCAAAACGATTTCAACTTCTTTTCAAATTCAAATCAAAATTGAATTTTTCCTTATAAATTCGTTTTAAATTCATTTCAAATTGATTTCAATTCAAATTGATTTCTAATTCAATTTCAGTTCGTTTTCAATTCAATTCAATTTCAATTCGAATTCATTTCTATTCAATTTCAATTCGAATTCATTTCTATTCAATTTCAATTCGAATTCATTTCTATTCAATTTCAGTTCGAATTGATTTCTATTCAATTTCAATTCAAATTCATTTCTATTCGATTTCAATTCGAATTCAATTCTATATATTCTATTTTGAAATCTCTTTCAATATTCATTATAAAATCGACAAAACTCCCGCTCGTGTTAAATAGGCGTGTGACTACTTAACACGGCTTCACATTTCTATTTTCAAATATTTCTATTCAAATATTTCTTTTACAAATATTTGAAACGACCCGTAACTACCCCGTAAAGGAAAGCGTCGGATAGTTCGAGAACAGGCCAAAATAGAACGCATACGGAAGAACATTTCATTGTATATTACAACAATGCATCAGATTACAAGAATATACAGAGTATAAATGAATATTACACAGAAATATCAGAGATTTAAATTACATTTAAGTACATAGCAGCGGAAAATAATATAATACACAACTAGAAGAGATATACGGATGCAAAGCTTTCCGGATATCATTCCAGCTGTAAACCAGGATCCTGTGAATATAAATCTGCAAAACCAAAACTACTAGCTGCCCGTGTCGAAAATAAGGGCACCCAGAGTTTAGGTTAAAACAATAAACTCCAGGTCAGTCATGTGACTGGTGTGAGAACTAAAACAGTTATTTAAAACTTTACTTTAAAAGAGAGTAATTCAAGGGACCACGCCGTATAACACGGAACGGGTTTCCTCCCAAGAATACTAGTGCACAGAATAAACAGCGCAATGCTTTTTCGAAAAATGAAGCTATTATAAGACCCAGGTCCCATCACACAATGCAACGCAAGCCGGAGGATAGGGTTTTACCTTATAACAGCCAAACATGCTTGATACGTTTAAAACAAATCCTTTGATACTATAATAAGTGTATAGTGTCAAAAACAATTTCAATCATAAATATAAATCATAGACGGCATGAGTGCCCCATCCCACTATGTCGCCATACTAGGCTCTACAAATAAAGCCGAAATACACGTATTGGAAATTGGATTTCCATCATGGTGGCTCCTGATTCGAAAGATCGATCGCGTAGTACAAATCACCGCGGCTTACGTCTCAGCGAGAGAAAACACCGCTATGCACATCCGCACTTTTGGGACTCAAGTATCACCGCGGCTTACGTCCCAGCAAGAGAAAACACCGCTTACTCTATCCCTCCGAGCACGAAGCTCAATATCGGTCGACCGAATCCACTACACTAAAAATGTATACTGATCAAACCATCAGTTTACCACCATCCCGGGCTGTGAGGCTCGCGGATCAACGCTATACACAAAGCCATGCTATATCAGCTGCGCTTTGATCATCAACCACCAAACTTTGTTTTTCAACAAAAGTCTGGATCACTGCATCTCAGTATGCCACACTATCAATCCATATCGTACCACTGATTTCTGCCAATATATAACCTCTGAGCTCATATGTCTCAGAGAAGGGCGTTAAGCAAGAGAATAAATTCTCCGCCGCCAAACAGATATATATTTAGCAGAGATCAACAAATACAATATAAAGGAATACAATGTCAGACACACCATCCATTTACAAGTCCGTTCTAGGTCTGAACGAAACCGGAGGCACTTTCCTCGCATATCCATCCATCTCCAAGTACGTCTGGACGACCGCCAACTATTTCCATCCTCTTGGGTGTACAGCCCAATCAGGATCGTCAGTAATTATCCAAACGATGTGAAGACTTCCGGTCTTCAACCACCATCTTCATCTTCGACATCTCGTCGAATCAGTTATTCAGAATGGGTGTAAACCCGGCCTTTCTGAATAACCCACGTATATGATAAACAAATGTTACACAAACACATCAAACGCCTCATTCCAATTCAGAATATTCTTTTATTCACAAAATCACATTTTTAGGGAAAGGTCCCCATTAATTTTATCCAAGATAAATTCTTCTAAATTTATTCTTTAATCTTCCTTTGGATATCATTTCAAACCATATTATGGTTTTCCAAACTAGTCGGGATTAGCGAACCACACCGAAGTAATTATTATTTTATTTCCCAATCCCAACCTATATATCCCATGGAGAAAACTGGTAATACTCCACATCTAACACCACTGTGTTATCGGTAAAATTAATTACCATTTCACGTTCAAATCTAATTAAAGATTTAACTATCGCTTTGGAGCAAAACTGGTGGTACTCCATTCTCGATCACCTTTCAGATTTGATAATTTAAATAATCAATTCATTTTTCAATCTAATTAAAGATTCATTAAAACTCCACTTAGTTTTAATCTTCTCAAAAATCGATATCTTGCCTTTAACTGGGTTAAAGAACCAATGTCTTCTAAAACACAATTCACGATAAACCCAAATCACATTTGATATTAAATACAAGGCTCTGAATAGAAAATATATCGGCTTACATTCAATATCAAATTCTGAAACCAACATATATCGTATTGGAAATAACGATATAAAATATATCTTTCAAATCCCCATAACAATATTTGTATAGTCACGAAATCCAACATCGAAATATCCCGAAGATAATTTCGATTCAACTCCAGTCCAATCCACGTATTGGGAGTATTGATTATTTTTAAAATCACTTTCAAATTCAATTTATTTATTTCAAAAATAGATTGATTTTAATTCTAGTTCAAAACCAGTTTATTTCGATAAAAATCTATTTTTATCTTTTCAAATGTGGAATTTTCCAGCTCAACTCTTTCCAATCCATATATTATGATTTTACACAAATTATAGATATTTTTAATAATTTTACCAAGGCCCGTACAGTCGATTTCCAACAACGGCCATCGAACTGCACTTACAGCGACCTTTTTCGAATTTGATTTGGACATAACTCCAAATCCAACCGTTAGATTTCAAATTTCTAATATTCATTTGAAAGCTCTTTTCGATACGAACCCAACGGTTCCGGTTTTAGGAGAATCCGACGGTCGGATCTCCCGCAATGTCCGTTTGAAATAAATGGTCGAAATTCACGAACTGCCGCGGCGCGGCGCGTTCTATTCAGGCCATTATATATATAATATATATATTATATATATTTCGTCGATTTCCTTTTAAAACGAATTTTATAAATAGTTCTACATTCGTTTCAAAACAATTTCAACTTCCATTTCAATTCAAATCAAAATTGAATTCTTCTTTATAAATTCGTTTTAAAATTCATTTCTATTCAATTCAATTTGAATTCATTTGAATTCGCTTTCAATTCAATTCATTTCGAAATCGTTTTCAATTCAATTCATTTCGAAATCGTTTTCAATTCAATTCATTTCGAAATCGTTTTCAATTCAATTCATTTCGAAATCGTTTTCAATTCAATTCATTTCGAAATCGTTTTCAATTCAGTTCATTTCGAAATCGTTTTCAATTCAGTTCATTTCGAAATCGTTTTCAATTCAAATCATTTCGAAATCGTTTTCAATTCCATTCATTTCAAAATCGTTTTCAATTCAATTCATTTCGAAATCGTTTTCAATTCAGTTCATTTCGAAATGAATAAAATCGATATAAATATCGTTTACGTCAAAATGGCGTCAATCTAATCAACACGGCTTTATATTTTCAAAACTTCTTTATTCTATCCAACAAATGAATATTATCCCATTCAACACATGAATCTATATTTATTTCAACACACGACTAATCTCAACACATGAGTACTGTCAACACATCACTATTTTTATATTCAACACATGAATTTTCTTTTATAATATTCATTACTTTCCCGATTGGAATGAGGCCCAATCAATCACCATATGACGTTAATTATATGGATTCCATACAACACATGTATATAATAGCAATAATAAACAATCAAACATCAACCAAAGTGCACTACACTGTATAAGCATCAAATATAGATATCTTACGCTTATAACAGCCTGTCAATCAATCGATCGACATATTTAATCAATCAGGATGAGTGAACTTCAAATTTCATCCCAAACCCGTGTGGGGTTTCAAACAATCAAACACAGATTTTTAGTTGTGCAGTTGGGCGATGTGTAAAATTTATCGACCCATTCAATATCAGTCAAATCAGTGTATATAAACAAATCGGCCGATTTGTTTATAAATATTTATTTATTCACTTTCACGTTAAAACTATATTTTTTATGATAATATATTTTATTTTAACACATGAATTTCTATTCATTTCATTTACACAATAAAAATGATATTTTTATTTTTCTAACATATTTTAGAAAATTTCGGCGGCATAACGGCACGATACTAGAAACGGGACAAGGCCTAGCCTTATCCCCAGTCTAGTGAAGGCCCACGCCATTCACACATCAATCAAAATCACCAAACAACCAAATTCAAATCACATCATATAACTAATCTATGCAACCAAACAAACAAGTCCATGGTCTGTGGACGATTTTGTCGGGTGCTACTAAGCACCGTCTGCATCCTAGTATATATATATATATCTAGAAAAAGAATTTAGAGTGAGAAGTTCTCACAAATAGCTATCCTAGCTCCACGGCTCTTCATTTGCAGAAGTCTTCAACGTTCTCGCCCTTTTTGTCATCTTTGTTGCCCGTAGCCACTACATATGTAAAAATCGAATTTTTACTTCGCTATTCAATATATACAAATCATATTTTTACTTCTAAGTTCAATATATAAAAATCGAATTTTTACTTCAAAGTTCAATATATAAAAATCGAATTTTTACTTCAAAGTTCAATATATAAAAATCGAATTTTTACTTCAAAGTTCAATATATAAAAATCTAATTTTTACTTCAAAGTTCAATATATAAAAATCGAATTTTTACTTCAAAGTTCAATATATATAAATCTAATTTTTACTTCAAAGTTCAATATATAAAAATCGAATTTTTACTTCAAAGTTCAATATATAAAAATCTAATTTTTACTTCAAAGTTCAATATATAAAAATCTAATTTTTACTTCAAAGTTCAATATATAAAAATCTTATTTTTCTTTCGAAGTTCAATATATAAAAATCATATTTTTCTTTCGAAGTTCAATATATAAAAATCATATTTTTATATCGTTCTTTACATTAGCAAAATCCGAGCTTTTCAAAAATAATAAAAAAAAATCGTATCTTTACCACTAAAAAAAACGAATCTTTATTTTCCTAAAAATCAAATCCTTATACAATTACTTTTAAAAATCCTAATAGGCTGATTTTATTTAAGGATCATTGCATAAAGGTTTTAAGTAAACTAAATAAACTAAAAAAAACAAAATAAAATAATAAAAAAAAGGCAAGAACTTACAGCGGGGGGGGGGGGGTCTTCCTGCGTCGGAGGAGGATGGTAGGGGGGCGCGGGGTGGAGGAAGTAAGGGGAAGGGGCGGCGATGTCGGCGGCAGGTGGTTGCGGTGGTGGGGGCTTTGCTGATGGCGATGGCGGTGGACGAGGTCGCGTGTGGGGAGTCGGGTTCGCAGAGGAGAAGGAGTGAGGCAGATGACGCGAGGGAGGGGGGAGGAGAAGGTGGACTCGGCGGAGATGGCCTCGGCGGCGGTGGGCCAGGCGATGGCCGCCATCGATTTGATGAACTCGTTTTTTTTTTTTTTTTTCGAAAACTCAATTGAAAAACATCGGGGGGGCCTGGTTAAAAGGGGGAAAAGAGATATTTTTTTTTTATTAAATTAATTCAATTTCTCTCTCCTACGTTGACTTTTCATACGACCTCGAAACGAGGTCCACCGCCTGTCGTCCTTAGCATTTTACCCCCATTCCGAACACAATGGGATATGTATCGTAGGCTGATTCGACTGTTTGAATCAGTTTCCGTTAAATTTACATTTAAAACATTATATTGAATTTTAAACGTACATTTCAAATTACTGGGGCCACATACGAACTTTAAAAATTCCAGAAAAATATTTCTAGCTTCGTATTGACGATACGGTCCTAACAAAACTAATTTCGTCGAATTCTGAGACCGTTAGAAAAATGGCCAATTTCCAGTCGATTAAATTCAACTGAAACTGGTCAAACGCGTTTTCCTTTGCCACGCTCACATATTGATTCTAAAAATTACGAAATTTGGAATCTAGCAATAACTTGACACTGCGGATCCAACAAAAGTGGTTTCGTCGAAATCCGAGGTCGTTTGCAAAATGTCCATTTCTAAGGGCCTGAATTCCATAGCGACTATTCAGAATTTTCAACTGGACATATCTTTTGATTCCCGCTACGAACTTTTGATTTTTCGGATTCGTTGGAAAGATATTCACTATTAGATTCCATTATTTTTGGTTTCACTAAAATCCGGATTGTTTTGCACCCGGTACATTCAATTGAAGTTTGAAATCGAATTATCGAACTACCGCGCCATTTTCAATTTTATTTATAATTATATATAATTTTTATATTCTAACGACGACGCGTATAAATATATACGTTCTAAATATATTCAAAATAAATTTCTCGTCGATATTATTTAAAATAATTCATTTTAAATATACAAAATTCGCCAAAATTGCCAAAATAAAAATTTTAAACTGGCCCAGATTTTCGGGTTATTACAATCTCCCCCACTTAAAACTTTTCGTCCTCGAAAAGGAACAAAGTCGAAAGTGGTTTGATTAATCAACTCTACGCTCGATCTGGCTTCCATTCTCCAACTTTTCAGTTTCTGAGAATTTTCAAAATTTCAAAAATTTGGCTAACACCCTAAATTTTCGAAAAATTTCGCCATAACCTCCCCTGCAATGGGAGCATCGGGGAATTTCAAATAGCTTCCCCGGTCCTTCAGATCTCAAAAAGAAAAAGAAAAAGCCAAGCGGCTAGCCAATAGGCTCATAAAATCATCATCACCCAAACAAAACAGTAAATTATGTATTAAACATGTACCTATTTGTCGGGCAAACAAATTTTATTCTTCGGCTCTAGCCTCCTTGCTATGACCTGTTCAATGATAGATATGTATATGAATGAAGCGACCCGAAACTTCCCCGGGCAACTAGAATGTGATTCTATATCTACCCAATATATTAAAACTTTGAATATACATTTGCAAGGCGTATATGCAAATTCTTTATATACTGAATTGTCCAAAATCAATATAAATAACTAATCAAATACGAATAATTGATTTAAATTTTCAAAACAAAATTTGTTTTCATTTAAAAATATACTCTTCGCACTCGTTCAAGGATACTACTGATCCCAACTCTAACGAGTCATTCTAATTGGATATCACTAATCCAATATCTGATGAATTCTTTCGTATGGTTCTAATGTGCCTTGTTCTCTGAGCTTTGTAAACCAAAGCTCTGATACCAAATTGAAACGACCCGTAACTTCCCCGTAAAGGAAAGCGTCGGATAGTTCGAGAACAGGCCAAAATAGAACGCATACGGAAGAACATTTCATTGTATATTACAACAATGCATCAGATTACAAGAATATACAGAGTATAAATGAATATTACACAGAAATATCAGAGATTTAAATTACATTTAATTACATAGCAGCGGAAAATAATATAATACACAACTAGAAGAGATATACGGATACAAAGCTTTCCGGATATCATTCCAGCTGTAAACCAGGATCCTGTAAATATAAATCTGCACAACCAAAACTACTAGCTGCCCGTGTCGAAAATAAGGGCACCCAGAGTTTAGGTTAAAACAATAAACTCCAGGTCAGTCATGTGACTGGTGTGAGAACTAAAACAGTTATTTAAAACTTTACTTTAAAAGAGAGTAATTCAAGGGACCACGCCGTATAACACGGAACGGGTTTCCTCCCAAGAATACTAGTGCACAGAATAAACAGCGCAATGCTTTTTTGAAAAATGAAGCTATTATAAGACCCAGGTCCCATCACACAATGCAACGCAAGCCGGAGGATAGGGTTTTACCTTATAACAGCCAAACATGCTTGATACGTTTAAAACAAATCCTTTGATACTATAATAAGTGTATAGTGTCAAAAACAATTTCAATCATAAATATAAATCATAGACGGCATGAGTGCCCCATCCCACTATGTCGCCATACTAGGCTCTACAAATAAAGCCGAAATACACGTATTGGAAATTGGATTTCCATCATGGTGGCTCCTGATTCGAAAGATCGATCGCGTAGTACAAATCACCGCGGCTTACGTCTCAGCGAGAGAAAACACCGCTATGCACATCCGCACTTTTGGGACTCAAGTATCACCGCGGCTTACGTCCCAGCAAGAGAAAACACCGCTTACTCTATCCCTCCGAGCACGAAGCTCAATATCGGTCGACCGAATCCACTACACTAAAAATGTATACTGATCAAACCATCAGTTTACCACCATCCCGGGCTGTAAGGCTCGCGGATCAACGCTATACACAAAGCCATGCTATATCAGCTGCGCTTTGATCATCAACCACCAAACTTTGTTTTTCAACAAAAGTCTGGATCACTGCATCTCAGTATGCCACACTATCAATCCATATCGTACCACTGATTTCTGCCAATATATAACCTCTGAGCTCATATGTCTCAGAGAAGGGCGTTAAGCAAGAGAATAAATTCTCCGCCGCCAAACAGATATATATTTAGCAGAGATCAACAAATACAATATAAAGGAATACAATGTCAGACACACCATCCATTTACAAGTCCGTTCTAGGTCTGAACGAAACCGGAGGCACTTTCCTCGCATATCCATCCATCTCCAAGTACGTCTGGACGACCGCCAACTATTTCCATCCTCTTGGGTGTACAGCCCAATCAGGATCGTCAGTAATTATCCAAACGATGTGAAGACTTCCGGTCTTCAACCACCGTCTTCATCTTCGACATCTCGTCGAATCGGTTATTCAGAATGGGTGTAAACCCGGCCTTTCTGAATAACCCACGTATATGATAAACAAATGTTACACAAACACATCAAACGCCTCATTCCAATTCAGAATATTCTTTTATTCACAAAATCACATTTTTAGGGAAAGGTTCCCATTAATTTTATCCAAGACAAATTCTTCTAAATTTATTCTTTAATCTTCCTTTGGATATCATTTCAAACCATATTATGGTTTTCCAAACTAGTCGGGATTAGCGAACCACACCGAAGTAATTATTATTTTATTTCCCAATCCCAACCTATATATCCCATGGAGAAAACTGGTAATACTCCACATCTAACACCACTGTGTTATCGGTAAAATTAATTACCATTTCACGTTCAAATCTAATTAAAGATTTAACTATCGCTTTGGAGCAAAACTGGTGGTACTCCATTCTCGATCACCTTTCAGATTTGATAATTTAAATAATCAATTCATTTTTCAATCTAAATAAAGATTCATTAAAACTCCACTTAGTTTTAATCTTCTCAAAAATCGATATCTTGCCTTTAACTGGGTTAAAGAACCAATGTCTTCTAAAACACGATTCACGATAAACCCAAATCACATTTGATATTAAATACAAGGCTCTGAATAGAAAATATATCGGCTTACATTCAATATCAAATTCTGAAACCAACATATATCGTATTGGAAATAACGATATAAAATATATCTCTCAAATCCCCATAACAATATTTGTATAGTCACGAAATCCAACATCGAAATATCCCGAAGATAATTTCGATTCAACTCCAGTCCAATCCACGTATTGGGAGTATTGATTATTTTTAAAATCACTTTCAAATTCAATTTATTTATTTCAAAAATAGACTGATTTTAATTCTAGTTCAAAACTAGTTTATTTCGATAAAAATCTATTTTTATCTTTTCAAATGTGGAATTTTCCAGCTCAACTCTTTCCAATCCATATATTATGATTTTACACAAATTATAGATATTTTTAATAATTTTACCAAGGCCCGTACAGTCGATTTCCAACAACGGCCATCGAACTGCACTTACAGCGACCTTTTTCGAATTTGATTTGGACATAACTCCAAATCCAACCGTTAGATTTCAAATTTCTAATATTCATTGGAAAGCTCTTTTCGATACGAACCCAACGGTTTCGGTTTTAGGAGAATCCGACGGTCGGATCTCCCGCAATGTCCGTTTGAAATAAATGGTCGAAATTCACGAACTGCCGCGGCGCGGCGCGTTCTATTCAGGCCATTATATATATAATATATATATATTATATATATTTCATCGATTTCCTTTTAAAACGAATTTTATAAATAGTTCTACATTCGTTTCAAAACAATTTCAACATTCATTTCAATTCAAATCAAAATTGAATTCTTCTTTATAAATTCGTTTTAAAATTCATTTCTATTCAATTCAATTTGAATTCATTTGAATTCGCTTTCAATTCAATTCATTTCGAAATCGTTTTCAATTCAATTCATTTCGAAATCGTTTTCAATTCAATTCATTTCGAAATCGTTTTCAATTCAATTCATTTCGAAATCGTTTTCAATTCAGTTCATTTCGAAATCGTTTTCAATTCAGTTCATTTCGAAATCGTTTTCAATTCAATTCATTTCGAAATCGTTTTCAATTCCATTCATTTCGAAATCATTTTCAATTCAATTCATTTCGAAATCGTTTTCAATTCAGTTCATTTCGAAATGAATAAAATCGATATAAATATCGTTTACGTCAAAATGGCGTCAATCTAATCAACACGGCTTTATATTTTCAAAACTTCTTTATTCTATCCAACAAATGAATATTATCCCATTCAACACATGAATCTATATTTATTTCAACACACGACTAATCTCAACACATGAGTACTGTCAACACATCACTATTTTTATATTCAACACATGAATTTTCTTTTATAATATTCATTACTTTCCCGATTGGAATGAGGCCCAATCAATCACCATATGACGTTAATTATATGGATTCCATACAACACATGTATATAATAGCAATAATAAACAATCAAACATCAACCAAAGTGCACTACACTGTATAAGCATCAAATATAGATATCTTACGCTTATAACAGCCTGTCAATCAATCGATCGACATATTTAATCAATCAGGATGAGTGAACTTCAAATTTCATCCCAAACCCGTGTGGGGTTTCAAACAATCAAACACAGATTTTTAGTTGTGCAGTTGGGCGATGTGTAAAATTTATCGACCCATTCAATATCAGTCAAATCAGTGTATATAAACAAATCGGCCGATTTGTTTATAAATATTTATTTATTCACTTTCACGTTAAAACTATATTTTTTATGATAATATATTTTATTTTAACACATGAATTTCTATTCATTTCATTTACACAATAAAAATGATATTTTTATTTTTCTAACATATTTTAGAAAATTTCGGCGGCATAACGGCATGATACTAGAAACGGGACAAGGCCTAGCCTTATCCCCAGTCTAGTGAAGGCCCACGCCATTCACACATCAATCAAAATCACCAAACAACCAAATTCAAATCACATCATATAACTAATCTATGCAACCAAACAAACAAGTCCATGGTCTGTGGACGATTGTGTCGGGTGCTACTAAGCACCGTCTGCATCCTAGTATATATATATATATATATATATATATATATATATATATCTAGAAAAAGAATTTAGAGTGAGAAGTTCTCACAAATAGCTATCCTAGCTCCACGGCTCTTCATTTGCAGAAGTCTTCAACGTTCTCGCCCTTTTTGTCATCTTTGTTGCCCGTAGCCACTACATATGTAAAAATCGAATTTTTACTTCGCTATTCAATATATACAAATCATATTTTTACTTCTAAGTTCAATATATAAAAATCGAATTTTTACTTCAAAGTTCAATATATAAAAATCGAATTTTTACTTCAAAGTTCAATATATAAAAATCTAATTTTTACTTCAAAGTTCAATATATAAAAATCGAATTTTTACTTCAAAGTTCAATATATAAAAATCTAATTTTTACTTCAAAGTTCAATATATAAAAATCGAATTTTTACTTCAAAGTTCAATATATAAAAATCTAATTTTTACTTCAAAGTTCAATATATAAAAATCGAATTTTTACTTCAAAGTTCAATATATAAAAATCTAATTTTTACTTCAAAGTTCAATATATAAAAATCTAATTTTTACTTCAAAGTTCAATATATAAAAATCTTATTTTTCTTTCGAAGTTCAATATATAAAAATCATATTTTTCTTTCGAAGTTCAATATATAAAAATCATATTTTTATATCGTTCTTTACATTAGAAAAATCCGAGCTTTTCAAAAATAATAAAAAAAAATCGTATCTTTACAACTAAAAAAAACGAATCTTTATTTTCCTAAAAATCAAATCCTTATACAATTACTTTTAAAAATCCTAATAGGCTGATTTTATTTAAGGATCATTGCATAAAGGTTTTAAGTAAACTAAATAAACTAAAAAAAACAAAATAAAATAATAAAAAAAAGGCAAGAACTTACAGCGGGGGGGGGGGGGTCTTCCTGCGTCGGAGGAGGATGGTAGGGGGCGCGGGGTGGAGGAAGTAAGGGGAAGGGGCGGCGATGTCGGCGGCAGGTGGTTGCGGTGGTGGGGGCTTTGCTGATGGCGATGGCGGTGGACGAGGTCGCGTGTGGGGAGTCGGGTTCGCAGAGGAGAAGGAGTGAGGCAGATGACGCGAGGGAGGGGGGAGGAGAAGGTGGACTCGGCGGAGATGGCCTGGGCGGCGGTGGGCCAGGCGACGGCCGCCATCGATTTGATGAACTCGTTTTTTTTTTTTTTTTTCGAAAACTCAATTGAAAAACATCGGGGGGGGGCCTGGTTAAAAGGGGGAAAAGAGATATTTTTTTTTTTATTATTAAATTAATTCAATTTCTCTCTCCTACGTTGACTTTTCATACGACCTCGAAACGAGGTCCACCGCCTGTCGTCCTTAGCATTTTACCCCCATTCCGAACACAATGGGATATGTATCGTAGGCTGATTCGACTGTTTGAATCAGTTTCCGTTAAATTTACATTTAAAACATTATATTGAATTTTAAACGTACATTTCAAATTACTGGGGCCACATACGAACTTTAAAAATTCCAGAAAAATATTTTCTAGCTTCGTATTGACGATACGGTCCTAACAAAACTAATTTCGTCGAATTCTGAGACCGTTAGAAAAATGGCCAATTTCCAGTCGATTAAATTCAACTGAAACTGGTCAAACGCGTTTTCCTTTGCCACGCTCACATATTGATTCTAAAAATTACGAAATTTGGAATCTAGCAATAACATGACACTGCGGATCCAACAAAAGTGGTTTCGTCGAAATCCGAGGTCGTTTGCAAAATGTCCATTTCTAAGGGCCTGAATTCCATAGCGACTATTCAGAATTTTCAACTGGACATATCTTTTGATTCCCGCTACGAACTTTTGATTTTTCGGATTCGTTGGAAAGATATTCACTATTAGATTCCATTATTTTTGGTTTCACTAAAATCCGGATTGTTTTGCACCCGGTACATTCAATTGAAGTTTGAAATCGAATTATCGAACTACCGCGCCATTTTCAATTTTATTTATAATTATATATAATTTTTATATTCTAACGACGACGCGTATAAATATATACGTTCTAAATATATTCAAAATAAATTTCTCGTCGATATTATTTAAAATAATTCATTTTAAATATACAAAATTCGCCAAAATTGCCAAAATAAAAATTTTAAACTGGCCCAGATTTTCGGGTTATTACAATATTTCTATTCAAATATTTCTTTTTCAAAATTGGAATGAGTCCCAATCAATTACCATAGATTTTATTTCTATGGACTTCCATACAACGCATGTATATATCAACAACGACAAATGAACAACCATCATCCAAAGTGCTTTCTACACTATATATGCATCAAATATAAATATTCAACGCTTATAACAGTCTATCAATCAAACGATCGACATACAACTAATTATTGGGATTAGTGTATGTCATATATAATCCCAATACCCGTATGGGGTTTCAAACAATCAAACACAGATTTTATTTGTGCAGTTGGGCGATGTGTAAAATTTATCGTCCCAATCAATATCAGTCAAATGTGTGTGTATAAACGAATCGTTCGATTTGTTTATATTAATTTATTTATTTTAAATACACGTTAAAAATTCTATTTTTAACTATAAAATATTTTCCACTATAAAATATTTTATTTCATTATATAAATATTTTATTTCATTTCACATCACATCACACAATCAACTACACATCAAAATCAAACAAACAAGCATACAAGCCGTCCATGGTCTGTGGACGACGGGTGTCAGGTGCTAATAAACACCGTCTGCATCCTAGTATATATTTTAACTAGAAATAAATTTAAAAGTGAGGAGTTCTCACTGACTAGCTAATCCAAACTCCACGCCTCTCTTTATGTAGAAATCTTTGCCGTGCTCGCCTTTTGTCAATTTCGTTGCCCGTAGCCACTACAATATAAAAATCGCATTTTTATATTGTTGCTATGCATATAAAAATTACATTTTCATATTGCTACTATATAGATAAAAATTCTATTTTTACCACGCCATTCTCTATATAAAAATTATATTTTTATATCTACTTCTAATATAAAGATCGAATTTTTATATCAACGCTATAAAAATCACATTTTTATATTCTCTATTATATGAAAATCATATTTTTAATTCGCTACGTATATAAAAATCATATTTTTATACCGTTACTTCCTATGTATAGATTATATTTTTATATTGCTTTTGTCCTAACAAAGGTTATATTTTTATTACCCTACATGAATAAAAATCATATTTTTAATCTTCTCAACATATAAAAATTATATTTTTAATCTTCACATCCTATAAAAATTATATTTTTATTCTCTACATTATATAAAAATCATATCTTTATATCTTTTATAAATCAAAAATCGAATTTTTACTTTGCTATTCAATATATAAAAATCGAATTTTTACTTTGCTATTAAATATATAAAAATCGAATTTTTACTTTGCTATTCAATATATAAAAATCGAATTTTTTATTTTACTATTATAATATAAAAATCATATTTTTATCACTCTCCTTCATAGATAAAGATCTAATTTTTCTTCATATAAAAATCTTGTCTTACTTCATATAAAATCAAACCTTACTTCACATAAAAATCAATTCTTTGTTTAAAATAAAAATCAAATCTACATATAAAACAATGTAAATAAATAAAATAATGAAAACACACCTTCGTTGTTCGAATAGGAAGGGGGGTGCGGTGCTCGCTGGGTGTCTTCATCGTTTGGGGGGGGTTACTGAGAGGAGGGGGTGCGGCTTGAGGAGGAGGGGTTGAGTTCGCCAGAGGCGTGGTCGGGCTGGGGCCATTGGTGGCCGCGGCTGCTCAGGGGAGGGGGTTGTCGATTGGGTGCGGTTAACAGGCGGGCTAGGGCTTAAGGGGGGGTAGAACGCGGGAAAAAAAGGGGGAAATGGAGAGGGAGGAGGAGGGGAAGATGGAGGGGGGCGCGGCCACCTGAGGCGCGGTGGCGCGGCTCATCGTCGAGCTCCTTTTTTTTTCTTTATTCTTCTTTTGAGGTTTTACAGAGAAAACGGGGGGGGGGGCTAAAGGAAAGTATATATAATAATATATATTATATTTTAATTTAATTTTAAAAAGTAACTTTTTCATTCGAACTCGAAACAAGACCCAACGCCTGTCGTCCATAGCTAATTACCTCCATTCTTAACACAATGGGATATGTATCACAGGCTGATTCAACTGTTTCGATCAGTTTTCGTCAAAATCAAAATATAACTCTATATATTGAATTTGAATGCGCATTTCAATTTACCGGGGCCACATACCAACTAGAAAAATTCCCGAAAAATATCTTCTAGCTTCGTATTGACGATACGGTCCTAACAAAACTAATTTCATTAAATTTTGAGACCGTTTGAAAAATGGCCATTTTCCAGTCGATTAAAACCAACTGAAACTGGTCAAAACACGTTTTCCTTCGCCACGCTCACATATTGGTTCGAAAAATTACAATTTTGGAATTTAGCAATAATTTGACATCACGGTTCCAACAAAAGTGGTTTCGTCGAAAACCGAGGTCATTTGCAAAATTTCCATTTTAAGGGCCTGAATTCAATAACGACTATTCAGAATTTTCAACTGGACATATCTTTTGATTCCCGCTATGAAATTTCAATTTTTCGGATTCGTTGGAAAGATATTCTCAATTAGATTCAAATATTTTTGGTTTCGCTAAAATCCGGTTTATTTTGCACCCGGTACATTCATTTGAATTTTGAAATCGAATTATCAAACAATCGCGCCATTTTCAATTCCTTTTATAATTTAAAATAAATATTTATATTCTAACGACGATCTATATAAATATATACGTTCGAATTCTATTCAAAATAAATTTTTCGTCGTTATTATTTAAAATATTTCATTTTAAATATTCAAAATTCGCTAAAATTGCCAAAATAAATTTTTTTTAATTAACTCGGATTTCCGGGTTATTACAAAACCGAACTGTACTAATATTTCGGTTTCGGATTTAGGTCCGAACCGAACCAAAAAAACCGAACTGAATTATAAAATGTTGCACATTATCTCTTGCTGCATGTTGTTTCGTATTATATAGTATATACACACTGCCTACTGCTTCACTCATTTGATTTAGCTGAATACAGGATTAGGGGTAGACTAATATAAAATGTATATTTCTTGTTTTTGTATATTCTTGGATGTTTTGAATTGAAAATGAAAGTTGAGGTACCAGTAGACTATTGTCTAGAATTCTAAGTTGTTGCTGGTCTGCAATAGTGTGGTTCACTGGAGTGCTCCTGCTCATTTCCTTTTTTTTGTTTCTTGTCTTCGGCTTAGAGCTAGCTAGCTTAGCTTTGTACTACTTTGGGTGACTTATAGTCTATTAGTCTGTGCTCTATACCATGTATCTCAATATACTCGGTTGAAACAATTTATTTTAATTTCTTTTATGCTTGTTTAAATTTATAATATTTTTTTGTTTAAATCGGTTTTAAAACCGAAACCGAACCGATAAAAACCGAAACCGAGGTTTTGAAACCAAAACTAAAACCGATGCTTCGGTTACGGTTACGGTTTCGGTTATCAATTTTTAAAACCGAGGTCTTTCGGTTTCGGTTTACCCTAAAACCGAACCGAGGTTTTCTCACCCCTAGTTAGCTATAACAAGATATGAAAGTAAGTGAAAAGAAGCCAAATTAGAAGGAAATCACATTTATGTATAACTAATCGAACAAGGAAGGTATTAAAAGCTGCCTAAATGCAGGGTATCGATCCATTATACTTAAGTTGGTTCCAACCATTATATATAACAAATAAATAAAATAAAATAAAATAAAATAAGGCCAAAAATGATAATGAAAAATATTGTTAAGTGCAATGCAAAACCAAATGAGGTTCTAGAGAACAAAGTCCTACCTTAGAAATTTGGAGAAAATGATGTCAAGAACCTTCCAAAATTAGATTTACGGGCTAATTGAACAACACGGTTCATTTATTACATCACAAGAGTCGCAAATCCAAAGCAATTTGCAATGTATAGCAATCAGCGAAAATAACAATACTTCATGAAAGTAGTTCGCAGAATATAAAGTGTGTTCAAAATAGAATTTGAAACTGATGACTATAAACTAATGGTTTATCTTAGATCAAAAGCATTTTTTAACGTAAGATATACTTCGAAAACTAATGTTCAAATGAGTCAGATCAATCATGCAGTCATATAGCAAAGTAGTAATCCATAATGATAGATTCAGAATTCTAACTCCAGTTAAAGTTCAAAGATTTAACCTTGAATTTACCAAATCACTTAGGGAAATACCCAATATGCAGAAACCAATATCTAAGACAAAGTTTTTGGTAAGTACCAATCCTAGGCCTTGGTTCAATCAATATTCATGGAAGTTACACAAAATTACTCGTAACCCAGTTCCATATGGAGTTAAGCCAATTGTTGATCAACGCGTGCAATTTGAGATGATAGCAAATATTCATGACTCAAACAATTAATAGTACATAAATCCAAGGTTCATACATCTTTGACCCATCAATGAACCAAGAATTTCATCCAAATTCAAGCTCACATCAACATAATTAACATCTAAAGAAAAACGACAGCCGTACATTAATATAAAAGGAAAATATAAACGTCAACGAACGAGCACCATGGATTGGTGCCGACCCATGTCCATCAAGTCAGTATTGATCCATAAAGTTGTTTAATTGACCACGGTCTTCTCGAAGCGCCTTCTTTAGGATATGCGGACAATGTAGTAGATATAATTTGTAACAGCTTTCTTTGAAAGTTGACACAAAGATCTTTTGACCTAGCTGTTAGTGCATGGTGTTGCTTTCTCATATTTTATAAGTTTGAATCATGTGATTGTCGCATTTGACATTAGAGTCTACACACACCTAGAACTATGTTTGTAGTGTTCCAAATGTCAAACAGTGTGGTACGGTTGTAAGTTACATACACAATGCCTAAGCAGTGAGTGATAATGAGCCAATGATGATGTTAGGCTTTTTAAAAGGTAGTCTACAGCACATCTTTCAAATTTTTTAACAAAGAGATTAGTGCATGATATTGCTCTCTGAAAGATCACAGGTTTAATTTCACACCACATAATTGTTTTATCCATAGTTGTGAAGATCGAACCGTACGTAAAATCGTGATAGTGTAAGGTCCAAGGTTTTCGCGGTTCAACCGGTCAAACTGTGAGAACCACGCTGATAGTTTAATTCTATTTTCTGATTTAAACGTAAAATTGTTTTAAATATAGATAACATTTAAGTACTTATAACAAACACCTGTGACCTAATTGATTGGGGCACTTGACATGATCCAATAAGTCATGAGTTTAATTTTCATCTTCAACCTGCTTGTCATTTAGTATGTTATATACTATCTAATTGAAATAATTATATAACAACTTATCATAGCAAAGATGTAAATTTACTAATTTTTTATAGGGAAAGAAGATTAGTTCAATAATAGTTTGTGAAATTACATAATAATGAATTATATCTTCCAAAATTTAATAACAATTGTTATTAAATTATCTGTTAAATCTATTATGTTAAAAACTGAAGAGTGAAACAATTATTTTTCTCAAATTTGAAGAACTGTGAGGTTCAAAGAGGTCGGACTAGAGGTTTTATAGGGTTTTGAGGTTAAACCGCGGGTCTATGCACGCGCAAAGTTATTTCATTTTCAAAGCCTTGACGCTCCAATGTCAAAGGCTTAACCGCGGTCGAACCGAGGTTGGTTTGGGTCTTTAAAAACTGGTTTTATCTCCATCTACAAATAGGGGATGAGATATTGTAGTCTCTTATATAATCACCGGTACATACTACAAATTCATAAGATCACTTCTATAAAACCATTACAAAATCATCAACAAAGCTTCATTTTGTTCTCTTCTATACACCTATTTTGGGTGCTTGTATGAACTTTTAGGCTCCGCTTGGGAGTTTGTTTTCTATCGGTTTTGATTGATTTTAGACGGTTTTGTATAATTGTATTCAAGGTATTACCATAACACTCGCTTGTAAGTTTTTTTTTCCACAACAATAGTTGATGATGTGAATACTAATGCAGTGTAAAGTTAGGCTCCGCTTGAGAGTTTATTTTCTACAAATTTTGACTGGTTTTGGACAGCTCTGTATTTAAGGGTTATCATAACACTTGTTTATAAGTTGTAGTTCACACTGGTAGTCGTTAGTTATAAAACTAGTGAAAATCGATGCAGTGTAATTTTAATGGCAATTTTCAACCCATCAAATTAGGGAGTTTTGAGGGATTATAATTTTTCTTCTTCTAATTATGCCCTCGCTAATTATATTGAGAAACTAGTCTTCATAAAAACCAAAAAATAAATATAGAAATATAAAGATCGTGTTGCTTTAGTGGAAAATTTCAAAACTGACATACACTAAACTCTCAAGCACGCACTGCCATTTATAACAACATCTCATACTACGGCAATTAACGATCAAAATTGTTACTTAAAATTTCTCATAACTTGTACCCCAAAACTCCTAAGCAGACCCTTAGTGGCAATTTTCAACCCATCAAATCAAGGTGTTTTCAGGGGCTATAACTTCTTTTTCTATTATGCTCCCATTAATTATGTTCTAAAATTATTTTTCACAAAACTAAAAAATAAACACATAGATATAAATGCCATGTTACTTCAATAATAAACTCTCAAAACCGATATATCATAAACTCTCAATCATGTACAGATCGGTTAAAACAACACTTCATATAAACCGATCAAAATCGCTACGATCAAAACCAGTACTCGCAAAATTCCTCATAAACGATACCTCAAAACTTTAAGTGAAATCGCAGTGTAAACAATGCGAAATAAGGGTGGGCATAAACCCCAACGCAATGCAGAAACCGTCCAGACCAGACCGTAAAAACGGTGCGAAAAACCGCACCAGATTCTCTCTCTAACGCAAACAACCCAAACCGAACCAACTCGCAACGATACGGTTCGGTTGCGGTTACCAAACCATATTAAACTGAACTGAACCGTATAGCTACACCGGTAATGTTATGATTATAAATTAATAAATTCCTATCGAACTTTTTATTTTAACTATATATATTCTATTTTCAGCGTATGTTGTACTTATATCAATTCAAGATAACACTACGTGTTTTAACCTTTGGGTGACACGTCATACAATCGTAAATTGGTTGTTGATGGAAGTAATTCTCTTGTTTCATATTTAATACGAGTTCAAACCGGACCGAACCAAAACTGGACCGTATTACTTCGAAACCGAACCGAAACCGAACCATTTGAATGGTTAGTATAATGATTTATAATTTTGAAATACCGTTTGATGCGGTGCGAAAGCGGTTTGAGCTCCAAACCGCACCGAACCGAACCGCGTCCACCTCTAGCGAAACTTATAACACATTTACAAACCAACCCAATCATTATTACCTTTTTTTTAATTCTAGTTGTTCGGCTATACAAAAATGCAAACATCCTATATTTAGTATAAAACGACCATTGTAAAGACAAAGTTAACACACAAAACAAAAAACATCTTCTTATGTTTCTTATTTTAGAAAGTAAAAAATGAGAGATAATTCATGCTTCCGTCATCTCTCAAACTTCTCCCTCCATCTCCCTTTCGTCCACTCTAGTCCTTCCACCCTCCTGTTCTCTTCTTATGTCATTAACGTTGAAAACTCAATATATGAAACATAAAATAAAACAAACACCGTCTTAGTCTCACAGTGAGTTTTAGATAAATCAGTAGTTGGAATATGTCTTCCACACGAGCTTAGATCAAAAAAATTGTCCTCGCAGGAATCATCCAAATGATACAAAATATTATCAATTGCAGGAACAATGGTTATAATACATTTACAAGGGAATAAAAAGGCTTGAGTAACAACTTTTTGCTTCCTGTGTGCACAATTAAAGCCATCATTCAATATAAAAAACAGCTGAATTTTGCAATCCCCCAAATCAAGAGTTCTATGATACAATATAAACCAAATTATAATAAATAACAAATCTAGCTCTAATAATCACACTTTTATGCTAGCAAACTTATAGTAACATAGTTTTTAACTATGTGGTTTCTACAGGAACTTCATCTTCAAGAAGGATATTTTTTATCTTTTTAATCACATCTCAATTTCTTCCAATTCTGGCAATGGGAACCGCAGAATAGCAGCTATTCCTGTTAATTGAGCTACCTCTGCTCACAAAATAAATTTCCACAGAAAAATTCAGTACGGATTCAAAGTCTGTCCAATAACGAAATTTAATGTGTGTATTATTATCACACCAATTCTTCTTCTAAGTACTAATAACAATAATAATAGTAGCAGTAATAGCCACGTATTGCACAAAATATGTCAAGGTCAAGGTATATCATCATTCAAGGTGAAGGTAATATGCCAATATAAATAGTATTGTGCCATAGATTGAGGGATTTCACACTATTCAAAATACAGGTTATTCAGTAAAATTAAGTAAAGAACGTATCTTGCAAATAAAAAGGAGATCCAAAATACTTACGCTCTCCAGATACGTGCATTGTAGAAAACACATGGACATTTCCTCCAGAGCCTTTGACCGAATCGATTAGTCTTACATACTTTTTCCTTGTTGGGATGTCAGAATCTCTACAACGACATAAACGAGCTTGATTCAAAACAAAACAATTATGCAAATATTCATGAGAAGCACAAAATTGATGTTTAATATAAAGTGCAATATTTGTGAGAAATGTTAGTTTTGTGTGTTTAAGCAAGGCAAGTGCATGAAGTAAAAATATAAGAATTATATTACCCAAGTGCATAATAAATTTTATGACTTCATACTTGGTAGATAAGGAAGATACCTCGGGATGGAGTGCACGGTGGTTTTTCTAAGCGTTGACAATATCATTCAATATACAATACAGATGTATGACCTCTTATTTAATACAAGCAAGATACTGATAGAAATGCAAGGAATTGTTAAAGCTAGATTAGAGATAGAAATAAAGTGGGTCAGCACGATGAAGTTAATCCTGACCTGATAAGGGCATCAGTAATCAAGAGAGTTTGGATAGCCATCCTATCATGAGCAACCTCAACATGCTTAGGTCCATAGCAAGCCCGGTCAGCATCCTACATCGAATATACTTTTATACAGATGAAATAAAAATAAAATGACGCTACATGCTAACAAAAATTAGCTATTTAGTTTTCCACAGTCTTACATTAAATGAATAACTTAATATCTTTGTTCAAAATATAGTTTGAATGGAGCAATGGAGCTTTTTTACCCTCTCGTATCAACACTGCAAAGAACATTGACTATTCATGTCGTCTATGAACACATATGTCATGCATTGTCCCAAAAGAAAATTTTGATGGCATATTGAGTTGAATCAAGCACGGGAACATTAGTACCCAAGTTCTAACAACGTAAACAGATAGCAGTTGCAAGTTTAAGTGGGATCAAGGTTAAAAGCTTACAGTTGTAAGCATATCAAAGAATTCCTTTAGAACCCGAACCTGAAAATAAATAAAGTAATAAGAACGATTCTGTAATTCGGGAAGCTGGATATGAAAATATTTCACTAACACCAATCCAAAATTACCTCCTGTGCTGCTTTGGTGTCTTTGATCAAACCCATTACATTGGGAGCGTCCAATACCTCTTTTAAACTATGTCTGTGGTACACAAATTGAGAAAACAAACTGCTTTACAAAAGGCACTATATTAAAATTATATGTATTAGACACGATAATTTATTTCAAACTACAGTGGAATTTTGACAAAAGATCAGAGGGGGAAAAAAGAAATGAAGCACCTTTGCTATATTACTATAATGTTTATAATCATTGTTGTTCTCAATTTTGCTGAAGAATTAAGATATAAGAATAATTTGTTTTCTATAATAAAAGGGTAATAAATATATATCAAATTACATAATTTATACCATTTATTAAGTAATTTTAATATTTAATATTTAACTACAATATAAATAAATAGTTCATAATATTATTAATAAGTTTATAATGTTAAATTAATTAGCATAAAATATTTGAATCTATATTCATGAGTGCTCTCCTCTAGAGGATAACTCATTTTTCTCAAAAAAACTACATTCATGTGGACTTCCATATTAAGAAACTGAAATATAATCCAAACATTTACAAAAGTCATGGTGATGATATAATCCACACTGATGCACCATAAACCAAATATGCGGTTCAACATTTTTAGATTTGCAGGAAAGTTGCAGAATCTACAACACACATTAATTTAAAGAATATTAACAAACATGTCCATTCAAAAGAAATAACATGCTTACTTGGTTATTTATATTATCAGAAACTTACTTGTACCCTGAAGTTGAATGTGCAAGTATAATACGGGATTTGTTTTCAATTATTTGGCGCAATTGCCTCCTCTCCGCTTCCAATAGTATATAATCACGGAATTGATCCTTAAACATGCAAAACTCATAATATAAGATACATACAACTTTCACATACAAAACTCAAAAGATAAGATATATATATTTTTCAGACTTCGGTATAATGTAGCTATTGTTCAGGATATAAGTAAATAATTGAAGCACTTCTGACCCATATTACAACTAATGAGGTACAGACTCAGAAAAGCCTAGCATTGCAAAAGCGGATATTGTGACTAAATAATACTTTAAACAAATAAAGCAAGTGACAATAAATAACTTGAAAATGACAGAAGGATCTGTCAAGTTTCCAGTAGTAACAAGGGTATGGTTCTTTAAATCATGAAATAGAGAATGATTGTTTTGATCTGAACTTGAGTAGCAAAGTTGGAAGAGTATGGTTCTTTATATTAGTTTAATGGTTCTTTAAATATAAATATTCTTCTCGTTTTGAACAGAAAAACAAAGGTAGTACATCATTATTACAATATAGTTCATGATGAGCAAGCTAACCTTTGTAAAACCAGGGCTTGCAATCACAAGGCATCGAACAATTTTGAAATCAATATGCTTCAGCAGAGCCTAAAAACAGAATAAGCAAGTCAAAGAATGTGATGTATAAGCTTATGAATTTAGAGAGGAGAAACAATTTTGGTTATAAACCAACCTGCAAAACATTTTCAAAGAATTTTTTCAAAGCCTGTGAAAGTGCTTCAAATATTAGCAGCTACATACGTTAGATTCTAACAGAAGTTTGAATCAATAGGAATACAAACTAAAACATACTGACTCATAACCAGCAATGGCAGGCCCATGTTTCCGTGGTATTGCAGTTTCTATGCGAGCACGAGTTAATGTAATGCTGCTTAGAAATAATGAAGTAAATAAGAAGGCAGAAGCTAAGAAATACGACTCAAACAAGCAAGAAATTTTACTGCAACATGACAACCATTTAACCCTTAAAAGGAAAAATAGGACACCTGGGTATGTATATTTTCTCTATTCTATGTCCATTAAATTAAGAAAGTACTACCAGATCAAAAATAAGTGTTTTGTAAAGAATATGAAAATTGGTAATTAAAATAGGTAAGACATGATTACAAACTGATGAAGGATGTAAGAAGTCGGAATTACCACCATTGTTATATGATAGATTTTAAGAGATTTTAATCACTACAACTGCAAGACTAATGTTTTAGCAATTTATAGCAATTGATAGACCCATCATGGCTATCCAGTATTGCAATATAATATAAACAATGGAACTCTATGCGGAATTCTCCCCTGCTATGCGTATCTGGAAGGGCCATCAACGATAAATGAAAATTTGTCTTATCTTTCAAAATGAGACCACAGTCATGACTCAAAGCAACAGCTGACAGAAAAACATTGGTTTCCATTTACCGTGATGCCAATAACAATTGATCCCAGAACATGGAAATGATATTTGATAATTGATTGAATGTAAGTATATAATATTATGAAGAAGCACTGTATCCATGAAACTGATCCCAGAACATGGCACGATTCAGCCATTACAATGCATACATTGATAGCACTATGTCATGCCAAGTCAAAAGATACCACAATGTATTGCAAATATATATAATGTTTTTCCCCATCAAATCAGTTATGAAGGCTCCATAAATGAGTGACACTTTTAAATTTTATCCATATAAAGCTAATGATTTGGTTATAACTATGGAAATGAAGAGCCGGGATACCATCATGTATGCATATGATGAACATTTCCTCCTAGAAGTTTATTGAATAAATAAGTATAAAAATTATTTTAGGTGATTTTATTGACTGCAAGACAAATACGAAGATGAAGAAAAATATAATAGTTGACAGTTTCAGACCATATTGCTTGGCCACAATTGCAGACCTGCATTTCAAACATAATCGAACAATGAAACCAGAGTAACATTGTACAGAGAGCCTGAAATCGGGAGATCAATAAAAGCATTCTTTATAATCATCAGCCTATCCATTGAAGTAGTTAAGATTTATGCTGTCAGTTACCTGTTTCCTATAAGAAGCAAGTGGGCCAATCCTTCTTGCATCATTATAACAGCCAGATCGGCACTTGCACTAGGATCTGAAATATTTCAATTAACACATTAAATAAGAAGAGCGATAACACAATACAATAATCTGAAAATTGCACACCATGAGTAAATGCTTGAAAGTAACATATAATAACAAATGGTTTCCTATGATGGGAAATTTACCAAGAAAAGTATTTGAAACAAATTCTATAAAAGGGCGATAACAATTGTGAGTATCATATTAACATACCACATGCTTGACGGAGAATATCCCGAGCCATTGAATCCCAAACATCCTGAAACAATGCATTGCAGAAATCACATAATATACCACACCCTTTTTTCTTTTTAAGCATAAGGGTAGTACTTTATTCAAGCAGACTACTAATCTTGATGTCTCTGGAGTGTAACTCATGAACTCAAAGCATGATACATCTTTCCACTTTGAGCTAGTGGCCCTTGACATCCTTGTTCTATTTTATTTTTATTTTAAACAGAAATCCTCTTCTTAGATGGGAATAATCAACATATATTCCAATCATTTTTTAAAATAAAATTTGAGAGAGCAGTCCTTGTTTTTAAACACTTCTCAAATTTCTGACTTTGTAGCATTACCGTTTTAATAATCAATAATGCAATGGTATCGTGGCAGTGCAACAATCGATTAAAAAAAATGCAGTCCATAACAAAGCTAGGTGCTAAATAAATAAATAGGTGTGCCGCGGCAATGTATAGAGTAGCTATGGATTATTTTAATAATTCAATAATCTGATTATTAAAACAGCGACAACAATGAAATATATGGATTCCTGGTTAAGCAGAAGATTAAATTATATTAAAGATGTCAACAAACTGGTTTCCATTTCTCTAACAAGATGAAATCTCTTTTAGGTAATGTTTTACTGTGTTAACGGTTGATCGTATTAGAAAAAGCAAGTACACTTTACATTAATAAAACTGATTAAATATGATATTCTTACATGCTGAAGTCCAAAACAGTACAAGATGGTAGAAAAAATAGTGACAAGGATTAGCAATATATAACAACTTCCAAAACATGCAAGTACTATAGCTATTTTTTATCATTCAACTCAGGCCAGCCCCTGATGATGTGCCAGTCAGATGATCGCTTGTGAGATCAATGGCATGTTTCTTGATGTGGCCCGAAATTTAACTACTGAAACATTATTTGTGCATTATTCGTATGGTAAACCACAGTTGCAACCATTCGTTTCTGGCCGGGTCGTAGGCTCAATCCCTTATGCTTGGAATTAATTACTTCACACTTTTTGTGCAATCATTCTTAATCTATAGTGCATTATTTACTATTAACTATTATCATCTAGTCATCTCATACAAAAAACCATCATTTTTAAATTAGCCGTATAAAATAATATGTTAAAAGTACAAAATTATAAAGAATTTTCACTCTATTATGTTGAATTGGTGTTACAAAATAATAATTTAAATTGTTACAGTATAATTACATGTCTTCTTATGAAAGAAGAACAATGAACTTTTCTTGCAAAGAACCCAAATAACTCAGGGTTCAACTTTATGACAGTTAGAGAAAATTGAACATTATCTTAACTATAAGGTAACACGGATAATTAACTAAGTATTTCAGCATTTGTATATTACCTTTCTTAGTACAAAAGGTCTGTGAGGTTCTATCTCTAGAGTGTGAAACTGTCCGATCTGTACAAAATTATTAGAGGTTAGTTTGTTACCCTTTCTGGAAGAAAAATGACCTTGTTAACAAACCTTAACATGCTCGTTCTCCAATATATTTTTCCCACGAATACGCAAGACTGATCCCTCTTTATCATAATCTACAGCCTGAAATAGACATGACATGCAGGCTGTCACAATAAGGTAAAAGTGTAACATGACATGCAGGCTGTCACAATAAGGTAAAAGTGTATCATGACATTTCAAATTTAGTCTATTTCATAACTTGTGCTAGTAAGCAATTTAAGCACAATGTAAGATGTAAGTAGAACATGAAATTAATTTAACTGGAAATGGAAAAAAAAAAGTAACGAATAAAAAAACAATTTCAGGCAAAAATATATAAGCCTAGACTGGAGAGAAGAATAAACTGACACAACTTCACCATATTATCCATCAAAAAAACAAAAAGACTAAAGGAAAAAAAGGTACACACCAGCAAATGTTAAGGATAAGTCACAGTGCCACCGATTTCTTCGAGCATTAGGTTTTTGTGGTACAGAAATGAAACCGACTTCTAAAAAATACTGTTTTTTCCTCCCTTTTACAAATGAGAAGTGCCAATTCAAAGGACTTTTCTGAAAGCAAAAATTACGTAATTACCTCGACTTTAATTTCCAGCTTTAACTTCACCCTTTCAGCGTCTCTTCCTCCAGAGGCCACCTCTCTTAGAACTTTTCTGAAAGCAAAAAATGCGCATGATATATACATTACATAGCATCAACTGTCATATATTTCAGATGTTATGCTTAAGTAAAAGAAACCCCATTACTTAATAATTACAATTTTCACACAGTTAGGACTCACTCAGTTAACTCTTAATCATTAAAGGTGGATACCCAGTGCCAAAGGCTCCCGTACTCAAGCGCGAGAGGACTTCCCAGGTCAGTCTCCCGTCCTGGTACTATTCTCACGGCTTTCCGGGCTCTGGGGGTGGTCGACTAGTGCCAAAGCTTTTCCCTCACATATGTGAAAAATGATTAACTCTTAATCATTGCATAAAAAAAATGAATTTGGTGCATGAAGTGCATTGACTATTGATAATATCAGTATTAAAAAAATGAGAAAAAAACTCTAACCATTTATCTACATACAACCCAATATGTGATATCTTCGTAAGTCGCAAAGATACCGATATGTCTCATAAATAGAGACAAAATTAAGCGCTGCATGGTCACAATATTTAGGTCAACAAGATTACCACAAATCAACAAATGTAAAAAAGGAATTATTTAATTGGTGTCTTTTTTTTCCTTTTTCTCTAATAATAATTAAGAAAAAAAAAACATCACCAAGACGATCGAGTAGCAAAGTCTGAGAGTAGAAGCCCTCCTCGAAAACATTATAACATTGCAAAGTTCGTTACTTTTATAATGAGAATAACATTGGCAATAGATAGGCAGGAAAACCACAAATTTCTGGATGTCCGTTTTAAAAAAAGTTAGGTTCCAATTTTCAAACTATCGCATATTGAGGTACCGTGCTTGGTTCTACTCCTTTATTGGCATATGAACAATGTTATTATCACACTACTACTTCTGCAAACCCCATATCACATGTTTATGTTCTGTATAATACTTTCCATTGTGAACATTATCCTTTCCATTATAGCATTTGTAGCATTTAATAACTACTTATTAGATGCCACCCTACCACAAATATAGTACAGCTCATAATGGATTCCATTCTTTAGTAAATCTAAGCATCTACAGTAACTACTTTACATAACCTATTGATGCCATATTCAGAACTCGGTCTTATTAAGCATATCCCTATCATTGAGTAGCTACAAAATTGAACTCATACTAAACCACATGCATTGACAGACAAATTTCACTTCCAAAATATAACATCCATTCTAGTGTGATTCTAAGCAGCAGCAATAACAGCTAGCCTTCGTTTCCCTCTTTTCAAGCAGCGTATTTGTATGTTAAACCTTGTGAATGGTTAGCTTACAATGAGATTAGAAGTATATCATGCATAACAGTACATACGTTGTTCGTAATATTTATAAATATGGGCTGCTTACTACCTGACAGTGGAAGCTTGAACGCTATCACCGACCCCAATGAGATTGTAGGCGTGCCACATGTCATCTTCTTCCTCAGGTACGATCTGCAAAACATACAGAAATATCTGAGCAGCCGCGCTATAAAACGAGCGAGATTCGAAGTTAGAATTAGCTTCTTTACCTTAGCGCTTCCAGGTCCATTCGAGATAAAATCCTTGCGCACCAGCTTCATTGTAAAATTCCAGAACCGAACCCTCTTATTCTTTCTTTCTTAATAAATTAAGGATTAATCAATTTATTGATTTTGGGTTTTGTTAAGATTGATTCGATAAGGCAAAAGTATATATTACAGGTGACCAAAGGGTTTAACCCGATGACTGATTTGTTGCTATTCGTGATAAAGGACCGGTTCGAATCCTAGGATGTGAGTACATGGCCCGTTTACTTTTTAGGTTAGTGGAAATTCCTTGAGCATACTTGTTCCGAAACATCATTCACTAATCCATCTTTCTTTGAGTTTCATTTTAGAATGGATCCCTATTTCATATACCAACGTACAAAACTTATTTGTTTTAAACCAACACTAAAAAAATCACCAACGGCTCTATCTATGACGTCCAACTGATTCTCCAGCGATTTCTTTTCTCTCTCTTTTTTCTTCGATCGTTCAGCACGTTCTGCTTTTAAGCTCTGTCTCTTATGATTTCTGCTTGCTACCGGCTCTCTTGTCCATTGATTTCAGTCTTTAAATTAGGGTTATGAACTCGATTTGGGGAGAAGGTGCTTTGTTGGTTCGGGGTTGCTTCAATTGTCCATGCCCTAAGGTCGACATCGTCTCTAAGGCAATTGGCGATGTGATCTCTGGTCATTTTTCGGTTGTTGTTACTGGAACCTCTTTTCTAGATGTTCGAATGGGAGAGTTGAGGTCTTTTGTTGCTTTGGTTAGGCATCGGTTTATGGTGGTCGATGGGTCTTTCTTGGAATTGTTCCCAATGTACTCTAGGACCCTGACTTTGTTTCCACTGTCGGCGAGGCAACCGGTTTCAGTTAGTTTTGCCAGATCTGGGGACACGTGTTGTTTGAATGATGGACAAGACGAAGAGGAGTTCATCACTCCTTTTGTTCCTTATCTGTCTTTTAAAGGAATATCCTTCTCTTCGGATTTCCACGAACGTCGTGCGTCACCCACAGGTCTGTTGTTTGGCTCGCTGTTTTGCAGTGGCACCCCTAGCCCTTACGCCTTCGCTGGTCCTTGTCTAGGCAGAGTGCACGTTGGGGAATTGGTGGCCTGATCCGTACTCTATATGAAAAGGTTCCATCGAAGGTTAGCACTATTGTTTAGAAGTTGGCGGGTGGTTCTGCGACCTTAGTTATTTCTATGAAGCGAAAGCGCCGTCGTCACCGAAAGCATCAGTCTGGTTTTCCGTTGTGTCTGAGTTTGAGGCCGTTGAAGGGGATGTTATCCATGACTGGCGTTGGAATGGCCAACTTGCTCCGTCGTCGTCGGTTGATTGGAATGTGGGCAGTCTCAACTTGCAGCCGCATCCAATGCCTGGCATGGCAAATGAGACTGAACAACATGAGGAGGTGGTTGTTTCGCAGGTTTCTTTGGAATCTTTGGCTTGCTCTTCATCATATTGCTCTTGCTTAGCTATGTTTCTTGAGGCGATGGCTATTGGCTTTGAGATGTTGTATTGCGATGGCTTTGCTATGTTTCTTGAGGCGATGGCTATTGGCTCTTGGCTTCAGTATATTGGTATTGGATCAGCTTTTGCGAGGCAGAACTCTATTGCGAATTTGGCAACATAATAATTGCCTGGATTAGTGGGACTTCAATTTTCCTATGGTGAGTACTCCATTGAAAGGCAGGTACACTCTGAATTGTATTTAAGTATTGGATTTGGTTTTATACTTGTGCAAGTTGAGCCATTTTCTGGGGCTGCTATTTTGAATTTCACTTATCCAGTGTTACATGTTAGCCCTCATACTATTATCCCTTGTGATTTGTCTTTGTTGTTACCAATTGTTGGCTCTGGCTATTTTGGTTGTGAGCTTACATGGGTTTTCTTTGCCTCGTTTAGTTTTGTGGGATCTGCTTTTGTCATTTATTTATTTTGTGCATGTGTGCCGCAAGCTATGTTCAGTATATCCAACTGGGCCTTTCCGGCTCATGCTGGCTTCTTGTCCGACTTTTTGTGCATGCTTGGTGCTCGGCTTTTGTGTTCGTTGCTTGCTTTTTGGTGGGTACATCAGTAGTGGTTTTATGTACACTATCGGTTACCTGGTCGGGAGAGTCTTCACGAGGCCTATATCGTGTCGTTGGAGACTTTCTTTAGTTTGTTGAGGCTAGCGGGATTTCGATGTTTTTGTTCAAAGCGTCATATGGTGTCGACTTATCGGTCTTGGAGATCTTCCCGTTATAGACGTATGGTGGATCCAGTTTTGGTCCACTATACGGGTTGCTAGGCAGATTGTAGTCCGACTACGTCTTCACAATACGTCGCTATTCCAAGATTGAGAGCAGGAACTTTACCTGCTATGTTGGGCTGTCAATCTAATGACAGCTCGGCTTTGGTTAAGTTCACACAGGAACTTGTGGTGTGCTTCTTAACGTACCCTGCATTTTTGCCCGCCTTATTGTTACTGGTTTACCCTTCGTGTACTTCACTTACCGCTGATGTGCTCCCCACTTATGTCTTCTTCCTTGCTTAGAAAGGACGATATACCCTCTCACTTTCTTAGTAAGGCCAAGCTAGCGATCATTAATGATCGCCTATCTCGCCTTACTAAGAATTCTTATCCTTCTAGGTCTACCGTTACGGTTTTTGCTCCAGACTGTGATACTAGTCTAGAGCTGAGGCCTTCTCCTCTCTGCGAGTCACTGGGTTGTCCGACTTCTCGACCCACGCGTCATAGTCTGTGGCCGGTTCCTCGCACCCCCAGCACCATTCGCACACGCTCTTTAGCGGCATCCGAGCTGATCATTAGTTATACTCGATACACTCTATATATTATCTGAGCTGTGTGGTGAGCTTGCCTTCTGTCGCCATCCTCCTGTGTGTATCCATGTTTTGTTTTGCTCTTGATGACGAACTTTCTTTTCTGGAACAATCGGGGTATAGGTAATGATGTGTCGATAGCTAGGCTCAAGTGCATTGTTAAGAAGGAATCTATCTGTTTGGTAGCGTTGCTGAAACCTTTATGAGGACTAGGGTCGATCACCAATTCGGTTTTATCCCTTGGCTTTGGTGGTGCCATAGCCAACATGTCTAACAAGATTTGGATCATTTGATCCTGAAGCGTTGTCATCCACCCTATCTTCAATTTGGAGCAGCTGCTCTCAGTGGTTTTTTCGGCTCCCTCATTCTCATCGTCTTTTTTGTTCTCTGCGATTTACGCTAAGTGCGACAGGATTGAGAGATTGTCCCTTTGGTCCGATATTCTCTCGTTTTCCGACTTGGGCTTTCCTATTTCTGTTCTGGGTGGCGACTTTAATGTTGTCACCAGCCAAGCAGAAAAATGTGGAGGCAATGTTGTTAACTGCTTAGAGGTTGCGGATTTCAATGCCTTCATCATCGGTTCAGGTCTTTCTGAAGTTTCTTTCGTAGGTTCGACCTTTGCTTGGTGTAACAACCAATACTGGCCAAACCGTATTCTCTCTAGGCTTGACAGAGTCTTTTCTTCTGAAGGGTGGCTCAGCCTACCCTTCACGTTCTCTATTTCCCATCTGCATCGCACCTTCTTCGATCATGCTCATATGATTCTTAGTTGTTCTCCGCTTTCCCTCTCTGGCCCGTCCTCCTTTAGGTTCCAGAGTATGTGGAGATCTCACCATACTCTCCTTACTGTAGTGGAAGACTCCTGGATCTCTCCAGTGAGAGGCCCCCCATGTGTGGTCTTTTCTCATAAGATGAAGCGACTTAAGGCTTGCCTTAAGACGTGGAATGTTTTTGTTTTCAAGAATATCTTCGACCGCATTCGGGCGGCGGAAGAAACTCTTGTTCTAGCAGGGGCGTCTTTTGATGAGGATCCCTTTGTTGCCAACAAGGAGGCATGGGCGATGGGCCAGCTTGCCTTTTTGTCAGAGCTTCGTATTGAACATGACCATCTCTGCCAAAAGGCGAGGATCAAATGGATTGTTGAGGGTGATATGAACTCCAGGTTTTTCTATTCATAATAAGACTAGCCTTCTCACGATTCTCCACATCCAGCGCCCTGATCTCTCTATGGCTTCTATCCCGGATGAAGTCAAAGATACTATTCTGCCCCATTTCCAATCCTTCCTTAGCTCTCCTTTTGTGGCGGTTTATGAATCGTCCATGCTTGCTTTCATTCCTAGACTAGTCCTCCCTTCAGATAGCTCCGACCTTGTCGCACCTCCTTCCTTGGAAGAAATACATGCTTGTGTATTTTCTCTAAGTAAGGATAGTGCGAGTGGGTCGGATGGATTCAATGGGGTTTTTTACAGGAGTGTTTGGCCGGTTATTCAGGTGGAATTTTGTCTCGATGTTCAGTCCTTCTTCTCTGGTGCATACCTCTTTGCGGGATTGACCTCCACCAACTTGGTTCTCATCCCAAAATGCGACCATCCAAGCACTTGTGCGGATTTCCGTCCGATCAGCTTGTGTAATTTCTCTAAAATGTCATCTCTAAGGTTTTAACCTCTACGCTAGCATCGTTTCTCAAGTGTATTATACTTCTTCGTAGGTTGGGTTTGTAAAAGGACGTTTGATCACGGATAACGTCCATTTAGCCCAGGAGTTGGTACCTCAGATCGATAAGAAAGTCTGAGGCTCTAATGTGGTCATTAAGCCGAATATGGCTAAGGCTTGCGACCGCATGTCTTGGTTCTTCATCATCAAGGTTCAGAGGGCTTTCGGCTTTCCGAAAACCTATATCGATGTTGTTTGGAGTCTTATCTCCAACCGCTGGTTCTCCGTTCTCATCAATGGACCGGCTTCCCGTTATTTCAGATCTGGAATGGGTCTTTGTAACACCCTGTAATTTTTAAGGACATTATAACCATAAACTAAAGGGTACTTAAATAAATATTGGGAATTAAGTAAAACAGACTGTACCATTGCGTTCATCTCGGAATTACACTTGAGATAGACTCCAAGTTTGCGTAAAACGGACATTGTATGAGAAAGATATAAAGGTTATAAGGTTGTGTACATATAAGGGCTTTATGTATAAACAAAACTAATCAGAATTTTCAAAATAAATCAAATAGCGAAGCGGGAAACCAGGGAGGGAAATTAACCTGTTGGGGGTCGACCCATGCCTGGTTGGGTCGACCTATGAGTCAACCTAAGGGCAGGTGGGTCGACCCATAGGTCGACCTAGGTGGGAGTGGGTCGACTCACACTAGATCTGGCCGAATTCGTTTCTCTGAAGCTGGACTTGGTGTTGGCTGGGTTCGTTAAGGATAAATTATATATAGGATAGCATTCCTATTGTTTTTCTACACATAAAACATTAGAGACAATGAAATGTTGCCTCTGCTTGGATTCAATTCGAACTATCTTCTTCAACACCAGCCTATACGTATACAAGAATCTCTTCTGCAACATCAGCATATTAATCTCTATTCTTTAGATCCAATCTTTGTGAGTTCATTTACTTTTAGATATAAAAATTTAACAATAACCCTAACATGTTTATAAATCTTGATCTGAACCTATGCCTGTTAAGAATTTGATTCATACCTAGATAGTTTTGCTATTACATGTATTCTTCTGTACACTTGATCTGCTGTTCAGTTCTTATATGCATATTTCTAATATGCCCGTTTCTGTTATCATATGCCTATCTCTGTTATTATATGTCTATTTCTGTTATTATATGTATATTTATGTTCTTCTCTCTCATTCCCTTTTTATTTTATAGCCTCGGCTACCTTCGAGCCTAGGCCAATGTCGCTGACATATGCGTACGAACGAAATTGGGAATGATAATTTGGGGGCATATCTTGTAGTATGAATCATGACTGGAATTTAGGGGAATAACCTATACTGTGAAATATGACTAAAATTTAGGGGCATATCTTATAATGTGAATTATGATTGGGATTTGGGGGAATATAAATCTGTAGGCTTAACTTAAAGATTAAGCGGAACAGGTTAATGAAACTGTAAGTAACCGGTGAAACCTGTTTAATCTGTTGGGGTTATGTAAACCTATTTAACTTGTTGGGGTTAAGTAAACTTGTTTAATCTGTAGGGGTTTAGTAAACCTTTTTAATCTGTTAGGGTTAAATAAACTTGTTAACCTATGAAACATAACCTGTTAATCTGTGGGGGTTAGACGAACCTGCTAATCTGTAGGCTTAACCTGTTAAAAATCCTAGTTAATTGGAAGACACAAGTTTTGGGGTTTGACTTGTGTCATCTGTTGTGTGAGACCCGTATCAGTCAGTAACCCATTCTGGTATTAAAAGGGGACCCCGCACTAGGTAGGGGTCAGGGCACGCGTACTAAACTGATTATAAGAGGTTCATCTGAAAAGGGGGTGTATATGAGCGCGTTCCAACGGGGTCATGTGCGTGCATGAGTCCGGTCTGTAGGGAAAATAAGTCGTTGTAGTACCAGTAAATGGATCTGTGTCCTTCTGTAGTTTGCCACTTTAGGAAATAATACACCCTACTGTGGGGCCGATATAGGGTATTTACAAGTTAGGGAGCCGATCACTTTGGGGTAGTAATTAGGGTACATCTAGTCCGGTCTGTTTCTTTTGAGGTACCTGTTATTTCTGTCTAGGGTAACACCCGCTATTTCTGTTGCGGTGCCTATTATTTCTGCTTGGGTAAAACTCGTTACTAGAGTACAAATAGATTTACCAATATGTTTCTGTTTGGATCATTCTGTTTCTGTTAGGTAATTAGGGGACACCTAATCCTGTCATAATCTGATGTACCAGTATTGGTGCATAGAAAGTAACTGAGACGCATAGTTCACTCTGTTTATTCTGCTTATCCTGTTCATCCTGTTAATACATGTTATATGATACTGTTATCTCTCATCCATTTTATATGCCTGTCATGATACTTTTACTTCTTTATATGCTAAAAGTCACTGGACTCGCCAGACTTTATGTCAGACCCATTTTGTTTCCTTTCCTCTCTCTCTTACTTTCCCCTCAGGTTCTCAGGGTGGGAACACTTAGGCTTGATTAATATTCTCTCTTATGTTTCTTCCTGGATTTGGATCTGCTTTGATGTATCGCTTCGACTACTTGTCTACTTTATTATGGCTATTATTGAGGATTCTGATTTTACATTTCTGTACTTTGATGGTTTTTAGCGCATGTAACACCCCACCTCCGCCAGGGTGACTCTTGCAAGCACTCTGACTTTGGAGGGGCGTTTGAATCAGGTAAACATGCATAATGATATATCAAGGCAGAACAAGAACATATGTATATATGTAAACAGAGTAAATAAGATAAGTAAAACAACGGAAGATTTCAAACCATTTCAAAACAAGTCTGGTACAACATAATGTTAACTTTCCAAATACACAAGTCTAGATAAAAACAACATCACTGAAAACTGCAATACATAAGTACTATCCCCAAAATAAGTGATAATTATAGCTAGCTTCATGTCAAGACCGTACAAGAGCTAAATCCCACAAGCAAGTGATCAGAAATCCAAGCTAAGCTCCAATATTCCCTCCCTGAGAACCTGGGGGGGAAACGGAAGAAAAGAGGCAAAAGAAAACAGGTCAGTCAAAAAGACTGAGTAAGCCCTACTACAATCAATGTAAACTGATAAAGTTAACTGTCATGGGCAGCAGGGATGAACATAAGGATAACAACATACTAGCATGATGATTAACTAACAAGGTGGATAAAGGTGTCATCGCATAATCAGGCTTAAGGTTTTTCACCACAGGTGTACCAGCATTCTAACATGTCATATATAATCAAGAATTTATCCCTTGGCCTAAACTTGGCCCAGTATCAGGTGTTTGACTCAAATCAAGATCCAACTTCTTGGTACCAATTCTAGTATAACAGGATTAGGTGTTACCCCAATGTTCACATCGAAACAGAACGGAACAGAATGGTCCATACAGAAACAGAGTTTGGGAAAAATGGGCTTTTACCATCCTAACGGATAAAGTACAGAAACGGAATGCTAACAATAATGGGCCTAACAGACGGTACCACGCAGAAACAGACGGGTGTTACCACCCAACAAAACAGACGGTACCAACAGAATCAGACAGAGCTAAGTGTACCCTAAATCCTACCCAAGCGATCGGCTCCCTGATACATAAACACCCTGTGTCGGCCCCACGATAGGGTGTATCACTCCCTAGAGTGGTAACCAATTGGCACAGGCATATTTACAGATGTCACGGCGTCTTACATCCTTAGAGGCAGACCGGGATCCATGCACGCACATGACCCGGTTGGAACGCACCATCAACACCCATCGCCATTATCAGAATGAACCACTTATAATTAGTTCAGTAAGCGTGCCCGGACCCTACCTACAGTTGGGTCAAAGTTTTGATACCAGAAAGGGTTACTGACTAATATGGGTCCCAAACAACAAATGACACAAGTATTCCCCCTTGTGTCCCCAGACTATCAGATTCAGATTAACTTATTAACAGAGTTCAGACATACTAAGTTCAGACGATTAGTTTTCAGACTAACGGATCAGATAACAGATTTTCAAACTTGCCTAACTTAGTGTGGGTCCTACAGATCCGCAAAACAGGTTCGTTTAATTTATCAACCAAGTTAGTTTATCCAGACCAGGTATCAAATTGGTTCTCAGCCTTACCAAATTACTGAGTTGATTTGGTTAAGTATAGTTCATCTTAACCCCGTTAAATCACCGAGTTCAGATTGGTTAAGTGTAGGTTAACTTAACCCCGTTAATTTACCGAGTTCAGATTGGTTAAGTGTCATAAGTCAAATTTACTTAACCTTATCATGTAGCATTAATTAATTAATGCGCCTTAACCTCTCACATTAGACTTTGTTGCGGTTACTAGTTAAGCCGGTCGGTTCCGGGTAGCTTTACACCACAACTTGGTCTAACCTCGGGTTCAAGGTACCACATGACCAACTTCTCACATTGGGTCCTATTGTTTGTAGCAACTAGTGAAGCCGGTCGGTTCCGGGTAGGTTTACGCTACAAACTCAACCCAACCTTGAGTTGGTCACACTTATATTTTCTAAGTGTCATGTCCATCATGTTTTCCAAAACACATTACAAGTTTTCAAGCAATTGGGTAGACCTAACTTAATAGGTAAATTCCCAATGGGTAGACCTAACTTAATAGGTAAATTCCCAAGCTTATGTTTTTATGTCTTTTAAGTTTACCCAACCCCAAACGCAATCCCATCGCTTACATATCGCCATAGCGCATAAAGGATAGAAAGAGGGAACTTGGCATAATCACGACATAAAAGTGTTAAGCCACAAGTTTAACATGGTGGCATATGAAATGTACATATGTTCATATACTTGCATTAGGCCTCAAAAGCATGCATAACATGATAGCATGAACAAAATGTTCAACCCAAACTTGCATAACATACTTGCATATCATAACATGACATACTTGCATATAAACTTGCATATCACAACATGACATACTTGCATATAAACTTGCATATTACAACATGACATACTTGCATATAAACTTGCATATTACAACATGACATACTTGCATATAAACTTGCATAACATAACTTGCATATCATATGACAACTTGCATATTAAACTTGCATAACATAACTTGCATATCATATGACAACTTGCATATTAAACTTGCATAACATAACTTGATGAACTTGCATATCACATCATAGTAAACTTGCATAACACATCATAGTAAACTTGCATATAAACTCGCATATCATACATTTAACTTTAAAGTTTAAGTATGAAAGTAGAATAGGGCTTACTATGCTTATGCGGACTCAAATGAGTATAGCAAATATAAGAAAGCCCTTATGCAACCAATTAAACCCCAAAATGCAAATAGAAAAACCCTTGCCAAAAATCACCCAAAAACTCTAGCCTTGGAAATAAAGCTTGCAACTTGATGATGAATGCAAGCTAATGATCACTCATACAACTTAAAAATGCTTGTATGAACATGAAAACCCTCATAGAAATGACTTAGGAATTTTATGAAGAGAGTGGAGGCCATGAGAGGTAAAATTTTGCCATAGTTTAGTTGCTTGAGTGAATAATGATGATTTAGGATTAGGTTAGGGGCTTATTTATAGGATTAGGATGTGTTTTAGACCCTTAGATTAACCCTAGGTTAGATTAGGACCATCAGATCTCGGAAGCTTCCAGAAAACAGCCCTAAAACACAGCCAAACTCAAAAATGGTGCATCAGACCAAACTGGCCGAGCACCCCCTGTCGACAGCCAAGTCGATAGGGCTGTCGACTTGGGTCCAACCAAGTCGACTCCCAAGTCGACAGGGCTGTCGACTTGGGTGCCCTGGCGGGAATTTTCCCGCCTGGCCCAAACTGGCCCAAATTCTCAAATTCAAACTTGAATTTGAAATCTGTTTTTACTTTGAAATTTTCTGAAAACTTCGTTGGGCCTTAATCGGGTCATACGGACTCCGATTTTCGAAAACTCGGACTCTATTTCGCGTATTTTTCCGAGACGGACGCAATGGCATAGCCCGTTTCCCTTGATTCAGATTTATAAATTAAATTCTGCCTCGATTTATGTTCTAACAGGTTATCAGAAATACGGGTTGTTACAGTGCAAGACAGATGTTTTGTTTTGATGTAATCAATTTCAATATTTTATGCCTGATGTTGTAACTGGTTTTGAGACTACGATGTTTTTCTGCAAAATAATGAAGTTTTAAATTTCTGCTGCTATTTTATATCTTTCTTATGTTATTCTGTTTTTGTTTACCTATAACGCTTCACAGATCATAATACATTCTGATAAAGAGTGACATTAACAGACGTGGGGTGTCACATTTGGTATCAGAGCTAATGGTTACAAGGTCGGATAAAAGGTTTTGGAATTTTTTTTCAAAAAGGATGCATTTTCAAAGGAAAGTTTGTTTTTTAAAAACATGTTCCCCAACGCCATATAAAATATCTTTCGATTCTTGGTTTGAATCCCCTTTTTCTTTTATTTTCAGAATGTCTGGGAAACCGAATCTTCCCGAGGGCGTTCAAATACCGACTTGGTTCCCTAGATATCTTGAGGCTACGGTGCCTGCCAGAGGCCAAGGAGACGCCCCTCCCCCAGGTGCATCCACTGTTCCTCCTCCTCCTCCTCCTCCTCTACGAGAGGATAATTTCTTTAAGATACGCAAAGAATTAGGTGCTATGGGTGGAAAGCCACTCCGCGGAACTGAGAACTTTGTGGAAGCACGGAATTGGCTAAAAGAGATAGAGAACTTGTTTGGGCTTTTCGAGATTGATGAATGCAAAAAGATACAGTTGGCTACATGGAAGCTTAAGGACGAGGCTTCATTCTGGTGGGAAGTGACACAAGCAGGGCGTCCAGTTGATACTTGGGGTGATTTCCGACAGAGATTCGAGATGAAGTTTCTTTCTCAGACAAAAGAGAGTATGCAAATGGAGAGGTTTCTAGCACTTAAGCAAGGAAACATGTCTGTTAAAGAGTATGTCAATAAGTTCAATCAGTTGGCAAGGTTTGGAGCTGGTGAATACCCCGCACAACAAAACATTAAGGCTTGCAAGAGGATTAAATCAACCTCTTCAGGCATTGGCATTATCTCACATTCCGATGGGGGCTAGTTCCGAGAGACTGATTTGATATGGAATTGTTGCACGAAGATGGTAAGAATGATAAAAAGGAGGCTAAGACTGATGAGATGCAAAACAAGAAAGTGTGGTCCAAGAAAGAACAACAAAAGAAGGGCCGGAAGAATGACAAAGCTCAAGGCAAGAAGAAATGTGATGGTTGTGGGAGCTTGGGTCATCTTGTCAAAGCTTGCAAAAAAAGGAAGAATGATTGCTTCAACTGTGGTGAGGTTGGACACTACTAAGGAGTGCCCGAAGAAGGAAGAACAGGGCCAAAGAGCAGGATCTTCTGAAGGGAAGATGCAAGCTCTCGAGACTAGTGTACTGGACAAAGGTAGGAAAGTTTCTGTTGAAGGTTTGATTTCTCTTTCCGATCATCCAGTTAGGACCCTTTTTGATTCTGGCGCTTCTCACTCTTTAATATCTGATTCTATGGTTGAGTCTCTGCACCTTAGTACTAGTATTGTTTCTGATCTCGTTATTGTCTCAAACCCTATTGGGGGCACGGCTCATTTGTCCATGATATGTCTGGATTTGAGGATATATGTGTTGGGCATCGAGTTTGAGTGCGACACATATGTGCTTGTTTTTATGGGCTATGGTCTGATTCTAGGGATGGATTGGCTAGCCATGTATGGTGCCATTCTAGACTGTGAGAGGAGGGTCGTTAGACTTTTGACATGCCAAGAAAGGACTCTCGAGATTTCCTGTGACCCAAAGGGGTCCGTCAAGCTTAGTTTCTTAGAATCATTTGATGCTTATGACGATGATTTGTGATCTGTACCTATAGTCTGTGAGTAACCGGAAGTTTTTAAGGAGGTTAGGGGCTTACCTCCGAGGCGTGAGATTAATTTCCCCATATACTTGGTGGGTAATGCGAAGCCAGTCGCATTGCTTGTACGCCACATGTCTCCTAGGGAAAGAAGGGAGCTTAGCAAATAAGTAGGGGAGCTACTTGAGAAGGGGTTTATTAGGCGAAGTATATCTGAATGGGGTGCTCCAGTCATCTTCGCTACCAAGACAGACGGTTCACTTCGTCTATGTGTAGATTACATGGAGTTGAATAAGCTAACTAAGAAAAATAGGCACCCACTTCTGAGGATTGATGATCTGGTTGACCAGCTTGTTGGGACATATGTTTTCTCTCAGTTAGAATTGGCCATGGAATTTCATCATGTTAGGATGGTCGAGGACAGTATAGAAATAAGACCTCTTTCATAACTCTAGATGGTTTCTTTGAGTGGTTAGTCATTCCTTGGGGTTGACGAATGCATCCGCGTATTTTGTAGATCTTATGAGTAGGGTGTTCTAGGAGTTTCTAAATAAGTTCGATGTGGTTTTTGCGGATGACATTCTGATCTTCTCGAAGGGCGAAGAAGAGCATGCACTATAGTTAAGGAAGGTTTTGAGGACACTCCAATCACCACCAGCTTAAGGCAAAACTCTCCAAATGTCACTTTTGGAGAGAGGAAGTACGATTTCTAGGGCATGTGGTCTCCAAGAATGGAGTAGCGATGGGTCCTGCAAAAGTTGTTGTAGTTCAAGATTGGAAGATTCAAAAGAATGCGATGGAGGTGAGGAGTTTTCTCGGCTTAGCGGGCTATTACAGGAAGGTTATCAAGGACTTTGTGAAGCTATCAGCCCCACTCACAAGACCGACGAAGAAGAATCGAACCATTTCTTAGAGCATTGACTGTGAGATTGCTTTTCAACGATTGAAGAGGGCTCAGACAGCAGCCCCAGTTTTGACCTTACCTGATTTGAATAAAGTGCTTACACTGTACACTAATGCATGTGGTACAGGGCTTGGTGTCGTCTTGGTGCAAGAGGGAAGGGTAGTATGCTACGGTGGTAGACAGTTGAGAGTTCATGACAGGAACTCCCATACCCATGATTTGGAGTTGGTTGCTATAGTTATTGCACTTAAGACTTGGCAAAATTATCTAATTAGAGAGAGGCTCGGGTTGTACACGGATCATAAATCTCTCAAGTATTTGTTCTCGTAGAGGGATCTCAACTTGAGACAATAGAGATGGATGGAGTTCCTAGCGTCCTATGATTTTCAGATTGCTTCTACCCCTGGTAAGGGTAATGTGGTGGCATACGCGTTGAGTAGGCAGAGGATGACTTTGAGTCCTCTATTCGTAGAGAGGCAGAGTTTGGAGTATATATCGACCTTCGATTTTAATCTATCTATGGATATTACACCGGTTTTAATGGAATCCTTAAACGTGCGACCTACTCTTATGGATCAGATAGGATCTTCGCAGCAAGAGGACCCACAGATAACAGACATCTTGGATAGGCTCAGTAGAAGGGAGACTTCTAGTCACCTCAGTAGATATTCCATGGATGATAGACGGTGGCTATGTAGGGATGGGAGGCTTTGTGTTCCCCGAGTTGGAAGTCTGTTGAAGACAGTTCTTGAGGAAGCCCATCATTCTAGGATGACTATTCATCACGGTTGTGATAAGATGTATAGAGATATGAAGAGGATTTTCTTTTGGGCTGGGATGAAGAAAGATATAGCGGAGTTTGTCTCCAGATGCTTAGTTTGCCAGCAAGTTAAAGCTGAACAAAGGAAGCCAAGCGGTTTGCTTCATCCTTTGGAGGTCCCACAGTGGAAGTGGGAGTGGGTCTCTATGGATTTCATCGATGGTTTGCCTAGATCAAGGAAGGGCAACACTAATATTTGGGTTATAGTTCATAGGCTTACTAAGAGCGCTCATTTCGTTCCTGTTAAGAGTAAGAGAACGACATCATGGTTGGCATTAGTTTATCTTCGTGAGATAGTCCGTCTACATGGGGTACCTTCTAGCATAGTGAGTGATCGTGACCCCATCTTCGCTAGTGAGTTCTGGAAGAGCCTGCAAGAGGCATAAGGCATACAGTTATGTCTGAGCACCGCATATCACCCTCAGACCGATGGGCAGACTAAGAGGGTGAATAGAGTTCTTGAGGATATTTTGAGGCTATGTATCCCAAACTTCGGAGGGACTTGTGAAACGTCCCAAACTTACCCGTAAAGGAAAGCCCGGATTGAATTGAGAACAACACTCATCAGAACACAAACAGAAGAACATTTCATTGCTTATTACAATAATTACATCAGAGTACAAGAATATTCCAAAGTATAAATAAATATACAACCGAAAATAATATCAGAGATTTAAAATTACATAGCAGCGAAAAGTAATACATAAGTATAATGCGTAGCGGAAAAGCTTTCCAAATATAGCTCCAACTGTAATCCAGGATCCTGTTAAATAGAAATCTGCAAAACCAAAAATGCTGACTGCTCGTGTGGAAAAATATGGGCATCCAGAGTTTAAGAAGGAACAATAAACTCCAGGTCAGTCATGGGACTGGTATGAGAACTCAAAATAGTTATTAAATTGATTTTAAAGTTAGGTAAATCAAGGGACCACGCCGTATAACATGGAACAGGTTTCCTCCCAAGAATACCAGTGCATAAAATAAACAGTGCAATGTTTTTTGGAAAAATGAAGCTATTATAAGACTCACGTCCCATCACACAATGCAACGCAAGTCGGAGGATAGTGTTTTACCTTATAATAGCCAAATATGCTTGGTACGCGAATTTTCTCTTTTATTATTACTATAAGTTTATAGTGTAGAAATCAATTTCGAAAGTAAATGCATCAATCATAGACGACATGAGTGCCCCATCCCACTATGTCGCCATATATAGGTTTACAATTAAAACCGCAAAGCTCGTATTGGAAAATCGGGTTTCCATCATGATGGCTCCTGATTCGAAAGATCTATCGCATAGTGCAATACTCCACGGCTTACGTCCCAGCTAAAGAAAACACTGTAATGCACATCCGCTCTTTTGGGAAATCAAGTGTCACCGCGGCTTACCTCTCAGCGAGAGAAAACACCACTTACTCTGTCCCTATATCGGAATCGGGGGAAATGCCCTATCCCTCATAACGGTCGACCGAATCCAAACTAATATCGAAAGCATACTGATCTGACCATCAGTTCACCATCATACCGAGGTGTGAGGCTCGCGAAGTCATGCTACTCAAAGCTATGCTAAATAAAGCTGTGCTTTGATCATCATCCACAAGGCTTTGCTTTTCAACAAAATCCTCGATCAATGCATCTTAGCATGCCACATTGTCAATCCATGCCATACCATTGATTTCTACTAATATATAACCTCTGAGCTCATACGTCTCAAAGAAGGGTGTTAAGCAAGAGAATAAATTCTCCGCCACCAAACAGGTATATATTAGAAGAGATCAACGAATACCGCGTAAAAGGAATACAACGTCAGAAATACCATCCATTTACAAGTCCGTTCTGGATTTGAACGAAACCGGAGGCACCTTATTCCTCGTCCCATATGTCCAATACGGGCGAGAGGCCCTCGCATATCCGAACAATCAACAAGTACATCCGGACGGCCACCACTGTAGCCCCTTTAAGGTAGCTACTCCAATCACGGGCATCAATAGCAACTCATCCATTCGATGTGAAGATCATCGGTCTTACACCGTCTTCAATCTCTTCGACTGTAATTCATTATTCAGAGTGGGTTAACCCGGTCTTTCTGAATAACTCGCGTAATTTATAATCAGGTGTTATAAAAACACATCCAACGCCTCATTCCAATTTAGAATATTCTTTTAATAAAATATTCATAATTTTAGGGAAAGGTTCCCATAAATTTTATCAAAGATAAATTCTTTTGAATATATTCTTTTTAATCTCAAAAATCATTACTTAATGATTATTTGAATTTGAGAAACAAATCTTATCTTTAACTGGGTTAAAGAACTAATGTCTTTTAAAAACATGGTTCACAATAAACCGAAATCTTCTTCCATTAAAGTGGAACCTACATGGAAATCATAACGGTATATAATCGATATAAATTCCCGTGTCAGACTAATAATATAAATGGAATAGCGGCAATGCCTTTTAAATTCCATATATAGTATCGGCCTTCACTCACAGGAGCTTATCTCGATTATTACCAAATTGAATTCCATTCAATTCCAATTTAATATATTAAGTTGGAAAACTTTATTTTGGAAAATTTCCATTTAAATCTTAATAAAATATTTATAAAATCCAAATTATTTCTTCACGGTTAATTGGGTTAAAGAACAAATGTTATTTAAAACACCGTTTACGATAAACCCAAAAACCTAATTTCAATTCAATTCCAATCAAATGTTAATTAATCGGTAAAATTTCCTAAATCTTAATTAAAAGATTTATTCTATTCTAAATTGGGTTTAAGAACAGTGTTATTAAAGATACCATTCACGACAAACCCGAAATCCAATTTGACATTAAATATAAGGTTCTGAATAGAAATTATATCGGCTTATATTCAATATCAAATTCTGAAACCAACAAATATTGTATTGGGAATAACGATATATACATATCTTCCAAATTCCACACAATATTCGTATAATAACGGAATCCAATATCGAAAATATTCCGATGATAATTTCCATTCAAATGCATTCCAATTTATATATTGGAAAAATCTGGTTATTTTAAAACTGTTTTCAAATCCAATTTATTTATTTCTAAAAATAATTAAATTATTATTCTAGTTAATAACTAGTTCATCAAACAGTTCATTTCGATAAAAATATATTTTTATCTTTATAAAGTTGGAATTTTTCATCAAAAATCTTTTCAAATCAATTATTATGATTTTACATAATTTTTTCATATTTTTAATAATTTTATTATCGCCCGTACAGTCGGTTTCCAATAACGGCTACCGAACTGCATCCATAGCGACCTTTTCTGAAATTTATTTGGACATATCTCCAAATTTTACCGTTAGATTCCAAATCTCTTATATTCATTGGAAAGCTCTTTTCGATTCGAACCCAACGGTTCCGGTTTTAGGAGAATTCGACGGTCGGATCTCCCGTAAAGTTAATTTGAAGTTAATGGTCAAAATTTGCGAATAGTCAATGCGCGACGTGTTCTATTCAGGCCATTAAATATATATAATATATATTTCGTTGATTTACATTTAAATCGTATTTATAAATTATTTATAAATTCATTTTAAAATGTTTTCAACTTGTTTTTCAAATTTATATCAAAATTGAATATTTTTATCCAAACAATGAATATTTTGATAAATCATACAAACATTAAAAATGAAAATTTTGATGTTACAACATTTCTATTCAAACAACGAATATTTTAATGAATCGTACTTACGTAAAAATTTAACCTTTTAATATTGAAATATTTTTATTCAAACGAATCTTTTCACCATTTCTTATATACAATGAAAATGTAAATTTTTATTTCAATCAATGAATATTTTTCATTATTTCTATATTCAATAAAAATGTGAATTTTTGTTGTTTCACTCTTCTATTACAATCAATGAATATTTTTTACTTTACTATCATGTAAATGATTTACATTTTTAATTTAGTAAAATCTCTTTAATAAATCAAACATACAATAAAAATATAATTTTTATTGTCTAATCTTTTTATTTAGCTTAATTCTTTTTAATGATTTTATAATACAAACAAAATGTAATTTTCATTATTTAAATTTTTTATTTTAACATGGCTCTTTTTAATGATTTTATAATACAAATAAAATGTAATTTCCATTATGTAAACATTTTATTTTAAAATATTGAATATTTTCAATCATTCTTACATACACAATAAAAATGTATATTTTTATTGTTAACATATTCTATTTCAAATCATGAGTATTTTGTTTATCCATACATACAATGTGATTTTTATTGTATAAAACATTTTCCTTTCAAAACAATGAATATTTTATTGGTTCATACATTCAATAAAAACGATATTTTTACTGTTTAAATATTTTCATTTCAGCACATGAATATTCTATTCAATGCATAAATATTTTATATCCTTTACGGAATATTATTTTAAAATATTCTTTATTTTTTTCCAAATTGGAATGAGGCCCAATCAATTATCATATAATGTTATTTATATGGATTTCATACATCGCATGTATACAACAATAGTGATAAACAATCATTAAAAATTCATACGACATCCAGAGTGCAATTTACAACTGTGTGAGCATTAAAACAAATAAATAACGCTCATCATAGACTGTCAATCCATCGATTAACATACAACTAAATATTGGGATCAGTGTATGTCAAATATCATCCCAATACCCGTGTGGGGTTTTCATACAACAACAATTTATTATTTGTGCAGTTGGGCGATGTGTGAAATTTATCGTCCCAATCATATCAGATAAATGGGTGTACATAAACAAATCATCCAATTTGTAAATGAATTTTTTTATTTCTTTTCAAGATGGTTTTATGTCGTTCATATATATACGTTAAAAATAATATTATTAACGATAAAATATTTTATTGTACATATGAACAATTTATTTAGTTCATTTATACAATACAAATGATATTTTTATTATTCACACATTTTATTCAACAATCACATCACAATACAGTCCAAACAAACAATCATAGTTTCAATCAAAGGTGTCGGGTGCTACTAAGCACTGTCTGAATCCTAATATATATTTAACTGTAAATAAATTGAGTGAGGAGTACTCACCTCTGGGATCCACTCCACCAGTTTAATTTCTGAATTTCTGAACAGTTTGGATTTTCCCAAAATTCTGACGCAATCTTCTTCACGCTGTTTATATTTAAAAATCACATTTTCACAGTAAAAATCACATGTTTAATATGATGTTTATATATTTAAAAATCGCATTTTTTATCTAAGCTATACATGATTAAAAATCACATTTTATACCGCTACAATATAGATATATAAAAACCACATTTTTATACCACTAATGTGTATATATATATATATCACATTTTTATTTCACAATGTCATGTATACATTAAAAATCGTATTTTTTTTCCAATGATATTATATATAAAAAATTGTATTTTTATGTTCGCTACATATATAAAAATCATATTTTTTTCTAATCATAAAGACCATATTTTTCTATACAGTGAAAAATCATATTTTTCTATACGATGGAAAATCATATTTTTCTATACAGTGGAAAATCATATTTTGCTATACAGTGCAAAATCATGTTTTGCTATACAATGAAAAATCATGTTTTGCTATACAATGAAAAATCCTTTTTTGCTATACAACGAAAAATCGTATTTTGCTATACAATAAGTATATTTTCTTTAAATAAAAATCTAAACCTTCTTTGATTAAAAATCTTAACTTTCTATGATTAAAAATCTTAACTTCATAATTAAAAATCATAGAACTTCATAAATAAAAATCATAGAACTTCATAAATAAATATCCTTTTTCTTAATTGATCTAAAAATATTTCAAACATATTTTTAAACAATGAAGAATCATAATTTGAAACAATGAAAAATCATATCTTGAAACAATGAAAAATCATTTCTTAATCAATGAAAAATAATATTCTTAACCATTGAAAAATCATATTGTTAATCAATGAAAGATCTCCTTTTTTTTATCAATGAAAGATCTCATTTTTAATCAATGAAAGATCTCCTTTTTTTATCAATGAAAGATCTCATTTTTAATCAATGAAAGATCTCATTTTTAATCAATGAAAGATCTCATTTTTTATCAATGAAAAATCCTATTTTTTCATTAACAAAGAAATCAATTTATCAATCAAAGAAATCAATTTTTTTCCTTAAAGAACTCAGTTTTTTTCTTTATCAAAGAATTCTATCAAAGAAAAAAAATCAGGTTTTCAAAGCATATGACGTTAAATTTAATTAACAAAGTAATATAAAAAAAATCACCTTCTTCTATCTACATCGGATCTCGCGTTGGGTGGAGGAGCTCGCTGGGTCTCGAGTTGGTTGCGCGCAGGGGGAGGGTTTCTTGCTAGCGTCGGTCTCTCGAAGTGGGAGTGGGATTCGGAGGTTGCAGATTTTGATCGGAGGGTGGCGGTTCTGTGATTGAGGGGAGACGGAGGGGTTGAAGCGGCGGTCTGGGGGAAGGGAGAGGAGAGAGGATGGGCGGTAGCTCTGAGGAGACGGCGGCGGAGGAGTTGGAGGTCGGCGGTGGTCTGGACTAAGGCGCGATGTTTCTCTTCTTCTTTTTTCTTTCGTTCGTTTATTAAAGAAAGGGGAGGCGAATGATGATAGGTTGACCACGTGAAAGAAAAGATAAGGGTTTGACCATTAGTTTGACCGTATAAAGATATTTATATTTTTAATTATTTTATTTTCAAAAATACATGATTATTGATACGAACTCCAAATCGAACCTAACGACTATCGCCTCTAGCTAAATACTCCCATTCCGAACACAATGGGAAATGTTTCGTAAGCCAATTCGATTGTTTCGATCAGTTTTTATCAAAATTAAAATATAAATTAATATAAAGTCCAAATTTGGTTTTAACGTACATTTTAATTTACCGGGGCCACATACTAACTCCAAAAATTCCAAAAAAATAAATCTGGCAATGTTTTGACGATACGGTCCTAACAAAACTAATTTCATCGAATTTGAAGGCCGTTTGAAAAATGACCATTTTCCAGTCGATCCAATTTGACTGAAATTGACAAAACACGTTTTCTTTTGCCACACTCACATATTAATTCCAAAAATTATGAAAATTGGAATCTAGCAATAAGTTGACATTCCGGATCCAACAAAAGTGGTTTCATCGAAAATGGAGGTCGTTTGCAAAATGGCTATTTTTAAGGGCTATATATTATATTAAAATTCCGTAGCGGCTATTCGAAATTTTAAACTGGACGTAACTTTTTATTCCCGCTATGAAATTTGGATTTTCCAGATTCATTGGAAAGATATTATTAAACAGATTTAAATATTTCTTGTTCCACTAAAATCCGATTTATTTTGAATCATGTACATTCATTTTAAATTTAAAATCGAATTTTCAAACTACCGCGTCATTTCTAACTCCTTTTATAATTAAATTAGAAATTTTCGTTCTAACTTCGATTTAAATAAATTTTTAATCGTTATTATTTAAAATAACTTATTTTTTATATTCAAAATCCATTAAAATTGCTAAAATAAAATTTTTAAATTTGTTCTGAAAATCCGAGTTGTTACAACTTGGGAGGAGGATCTTCCGTTGGTTGATTTTGCCTACAACAACAGTTATTAGGCCAGTATAGGTATGGCACTGTTCGAGGAATTGTAAGGATGACCTTGTTGATCACTGACTTGTTGTTGGAATCTACAGATAGGCTTCTACTTGGACCTGAGATGATTAGAGAAACTTCAAAAAAGATTGATCTTATCCGCAGATGCATGAAGACAGCTCAGGACAGGCAGAACCCCTACGCAGATAAGAGAAGGACTGATATCGAGTTTAATGTGGGAGACATGGTTTTCATCAAAGAATCACCTCTAAGGAATGTGGTTCGCTTTGGATCTGTAGGGAAATTGGCGCTAAGGTTGGTAGGGCCATTTCCCATAGTGGAAAGGATAGGTCAAATAGCCTATAGGGTGAGACTACCAGAGAAGTTGGCGGGTATTCATGAAGTTTTCCACTTTCTAATTTGCGGAAATGTCTGCACGATACATCAGAAGTTATTGAACCGAGCATGCTTGAGGAAGTAGAGGTAGAAAGGGAGGCGACAATTAGACGAATTCCTGCCCATATACTTGGATCAGGGATTAAGAAGCTACACAACCGAGAGGTCAAGTTAATGGAAGTACAATGGGAGAAGACAACGAGGATGCAAATTGGGAGACTGAGGAAAAGATTCGCGCTTCTTACCTTTTTCTTTTCAAGGGTATGTTCTCAACTCCTTTTTCCAAGCTTTTATTCATACTTTCTTCTGTCATTTGAGTATATCCTATCGATTGAATCTTTAACCTTTAGGTAGGAAACTAATGGACGTAAACATGCGTTTGAGACATGTTATGTTTGATGGATGCAAGTGTTTGCTAGTGGTTTCTCATGGATGCATATACACACACTAGACACTAGATCGGCTCAAAGCACTCTCATACTACATATGGATGTGGTGCATTCTTCTTTTAAATGATGAAATTCGGTGTATCATCATATGTATGTTGCATTTAGACGAATGATTGTGCACACCTATAGAGTTTACATAGTATACAAGGACAATATGCATACATTTTGGATTCATGGCACAGACTATATTGCATTAAGGAGGTCGACAGAATCAGTAGACCGCCAGATTTTCGCACTAGCATAGGGACATATACACACACTTTTGCATATATTCATATAAGCATTAGAAATCTCTTAAGACGAATGGATGCCTATGATTGATGGATGAGTAGATGGTTGATGGATGTTAGGATAAACATTCTTCTTAACTTGGAGATTTCAGGGACGAAATCCTTTAAGTAGGGGAGAATGTAACACCCCATAAATTTTAAGGACATTGTAATGATAAACTAAAGGGTACTTAATTAAATATTGGGAACTAAGTGAAACAGACTATACCATTGCGTTCATCTCAGAATTCTGCTTAAGATAGACTCTGAGTTTGCGTAAAAGGACATCGTTTGAGAAAGATACGAAGATTAGAAGTTTGTATACATATAAGAGCTTTATGTATAAACAAAACTAATCAGAATTTTCAAAATAAATCAAATAGCAAAGCGAGAAATCAAGGAGGGAAATTGATTCATTGGGGGTCGACCTATGCCTGGCTGGGTTGACCTATGGGTCGACCGAAGAGCAGGTGGGTCGATCCATGGGTCGACCTAGGTAGGAGTGGGTCGACTCACAGTGGATCTGGCCGAATTCGTTTCTCTGAACTTGGACTTATTGTTGATTGGGTTCGTTGAGGATAAACTATAAATAAAACAAATTTCTATTGTTTTTCTACACCTAAAACAATGGAGACAATGAAATGTTGCCTCTGCTTGGATTGAATCAAACTATCTTCTTCAACACCAGCCTATACATATACAAAAATTTCTTCTGCAACATCAGCATATTATTCTCTGTTATTTAGATCCAATCTCTATGAGTTCATGTTACTTTTAGATATAAAAATTTAACAGTAACCTTGACATGTTTATAAATTTGGATCTGAACCTATGCATGTTAAGAATCTGATTCATACCTAGATATTTCTGCTATTACATGTATTCTTCTGTACACCTGATCTGCTGTTCAGTTGTTATATGTCTGTTTCTAATATGCCTTTTTCTGTTATCATATTCCTATCTCTGTTATTACATGCCTATTTCTGTTATTATATGCCTATTTTTATTCTTCTCTCTCATTCCCTTTTTATTTTATAGCCTAGGCTACCTTCGAGCCTAGGCCAATATTGCTGAAATATGCGTACGAACGAAATTGGGAAGAATCGGGAATGATTAAGAATGACAATTTGGGAGAATATCTTGTACTATGAATCATGACTGAAATTTGGGGTCATAACTTATACTGGAAATATGACTAAAATTTGGGAGCACGTCTTATACTGTGAATTATGACTGGGATTTGGGGGCAAATAAATTGTAGGCTTACCTTAAAGATTAAACGGAACATGTTAATGAAACTGTAAGTAACCTGTGAAACCTGTTTTTTCTGTTGGGTTACGTAAACCTGTTGGGGTTAAGTAAACTTGTTTAATCTGTAGGGATTTAGTTAACCTTTTTAATCATTTGGGGTTAAATAAACCTACTAACCTGTGAAACTTAACCAGTTAATCTGTCGGGTTAGGCGAACTTGTTAATCTGTAGGCTTAACCTATTAAAATTCATAGTTAATTGGGAGACATAAGTTTAAGGTTTTGACATGTGTCATCTGCTGTGTGGGACCCATATCAGTCAGTTACCCATTCTAGTATTAAACGGGGACCCCGCACTAGGTAGAGGGTCAGGGCACGCATACTAATCCGATTATAAGAGGTACATATGAAAAGGGGGTGTATACGGGAGCGTTCCAATGGAGTCATGTACGTGCACGAGTCCGGTCTATAGGGAAAATAAGTCAATGTAGCACCAGTAAATGGGTCTATTTCCCTCTTAGGTTGCAACTTTAGGAAGTAATACACCCTACTGTGGGGACGACACAGGGTATCTACAAGATAGTGAGTCGATCGCTTGGGAGTAGTAATTAAGGTACATCTAGTCCTGTCTATTTTCGTTGAGGTACCTGTTGTTTCTGTCTGGGGTAGCACCCGCTATTTCTGTTGCGGTGCCTATTATTTCTGCTTATGTATAATCCGTTACTAGAGTACACATAGAACTACCATTATGTTTCTGTTAGGATCATTCTTTTTCTTTTAAGTAATTAGGGGTTACCTAATCGTGTCATAATATGATATACTAGTATTAGTGTAGAGAAAGTAACTAAGAAGCATAGTTCACTCTGTTTATTCTGCTTATCCTGCTTAGTCTGTCAATACTCTGTTTATATGCCTATCATGATACTTTTACTGTTTTATATGCTAAAAGTCATTAGACTCGCTTAGACTTTATGTCTAACCCGTTTTGTTTCCTTTTATCTCTCTTCCTTTCCCCCCAGTGTAACGACCCGCATTCTACGTATGAAGGATCGTAGAATATTTATTTATTTTTTATGTGAGGTTGTATGGTCGTGTAACATTGGGGAACGACTATTGATGTCATTTCCCATGTTCACGATTTTTGCCAATTTTTAAATGGCCATTTTGCCCTGGCGAATCTTGTTTCGCCTATAACTTTTGATTGAAAAGGATTTTTGACCTGAAACCACTTCCATTGGATCCGAATGATGGTTGCGTAGAGTGGTCACACTTGTCAAACGGACTTACCGTTTGAGAGATATGGCTGAATTAAGATTTAGAAGGTGAAAAACAGCTTAATTAGGCTTAAGCGTGTGATTAGAAGCTAGGCTCATTGGGGGATTTCAGGATTAGAGCTATATGAGGGATGATTAGGGTTAGAGAAACCTTTTCGTTGTCATTTTCCAACCGCCGCTTACCTCTCTTCAATCCTAACAATGGCCTCCACTTTCTAAATTCATCCCAAATCGCCGTTTAATCGCATATTAGCTTAATCTACACCAAATCAAGGAAGTCTAGTGGCAAATCAGAGTTGGGGCTGCTGCTAACCATTGGAATTCAACCTATAACAGTAGCAAAATTCAGATCTAAGATAAATTTATGGCCAAGGGGAGTGATTTGCATTATTTTTCACTAATTACGGTTAATTAAGGGTGATTAGTGTTAATTAGCGAAATTATAACTCAGAAAAATTTGGAAAAATATTTAGAAATTCCAAAATATTATTTTATACCTCTGTTAGAAATTTGGGTTAATTTGGATATGTTTTGCTAGTCCTACCATTAGTTATGGTTAAACATGATTAAGGGGAAAATACGGGTTTTGGGTAGGTTTGATCCATTTTAACTTGTAAAATCGTTGTTTTGATGTTTATGGTCGCTTCTACATGTTGCTACGACTATTTGGTATGTTTTGTGATTGTCTAGAATTGTTAGATTGGTCGAAAACGCCATCGTATGGCGTAAATTGCTTGTTGGAAAAGTTGCAGGAAAATGGTCATACCCCGTTCGTGAAGCACATGTCACGAACCGACCCCACTCGTGGTACACACCCCCTTCACGAACCGAAATGACGAACTGGAGCCAAAGGTCAGACCACGAACCAGAATGAGGTGCCACGAGTCGCCCTTATTCCCATGACCAGGAGATCACGAGCCGAACCAAGGAGGATGCCATGAGCCGATGTTGGACGACGAGTCACGAGCTGGGTCCACATGGGTGTAACGAGCCAACACCATGAGCCGGATTGGACCATCACAAGTCGGTGCAAAGAGAGTCACGAGCTGTACTTGGAGGAGTCATGAACCGATAGGGAAGATCTCGAATGGAAACCAAATCATGAGTAGAGGAGGGGACCAAAACCCGAGATGCAAAGGTAGTCCAAATAGGAAGTAGAACTCAGGATTCAGTTGGGAACCAATGAGTTAACTTCATGATTTGGGCTTTGCTGTGATACATATGCCAATGGGCTATCAACGTCCATAACTTTGATTCACCACCAAAACGGATGTTAGGCTATGGATCAGTGCAGTGGGGTAGTTATTACTCCATGGGGCAGAGTGATCGTAGCAGGGCTATAAGCCAGCGCAGTGGAGTCGTCATGACTTCATAGGGAAGATTAGAAATAGCAAGGGATTAGTGGCTATGGATTAGTGCAGTAGAGCCATCATGACTCCATGGGGCAGAGTGATCATAGCAAAAGATTTGGGTGGTCAAAGCAGTGGATATTGTATGCTTTACGCACTGAGTGAGAGATGTGAGGATGGTTGCTATGCTTGGTTGTTTACCATCACTATGACATGCGCACCCCCTCCCCCCATTATCTTGACACCTTATGTTAGTGTTACCTTAGAGTAGTGTACATCTTGTTATGCTAACTCTTTGGTTGCAGGTCCAGGTTCAGGTATGGTTATGTATACCTATTATCGTTATGTTTTGCTGCTTATCGCTCATACTAGACTTTTGTCTGACCCAAAGTTTTATGTCTCTTCTTATTACTCTGGGTTCTCATAAATGGGAAGACTAGAGACATGTCAGGTGATTATACACGAGTAGCTGTACCGGAGACGAGCAGGAGGCTTCCACGTATGATATATATATATAATCTCCCTGTGTTATTGCTGGTCACTACTTTGGGCATTAGTAGTGTACCTCTTTCTTTTGCTTTGGAGACAGTATTTCAAAGTTGTAATAATGTTGGTTTGGATGATAAGCTGTATTTTGGGGATTTCCGCTGCTATGATGGTTTAGTTTTCAGCTTATGCACTGTCTCACCTTTTTTATGTCAAAGTTATGTTATTATTATACTTTATTCCATGCGCTGTGAGACATTCTACAGGTTCCTTGTTAGTTCAAATTCCTTTTCTTTCTTTTCTTTGGCGACCGTCCCATGCTAGTCGGGCATTGGAACAGCGCACTTTCATTGGAAATGTCGGCTAGTGCGAGGCGGGCCGTTACACTTGGTATCAAAGCTCTAGGTTGCGTAGTTAACCTAAGGGAAGACACCAAGGAGAGATAGTACGTATATAAGAGCGTGTATTTGTGATATTTTGGTTTTCAAAAGCTATATATATACTATTAGTATATTTAGGGATGAAGTCGCATTGCACTGGCACCACTAAAGGGATGGTCGTTTTCTCCTTACAAATTGAACGATGAGCCGATATACGAGGAATACTGGTAGATGAGGCAATAATGGGAATGCTCCTGATATGAGGACGATGTTCACTGACTTCATTTGAGAGATGCTTAGGGATGTTCACATGGCAGCTCCTAATGCTGCAAATGGTGGTGGTGCAGCGGTGCAGGCGCCTAGGGCCGATTTCGCCAAGCTCTGTAAGGACTACACTAGTCTTAGTGGGAAGTCATTCCATGGAACAGAATCGGCTATGGATGTTCAGGATTGGCTTGATAGTTGTGAGCGTATCTTCGAGGATCTGGGAATTGAAGACGCGATGAAGAGAAAGCTAGCATCCCATCAGCTGCAAGGACGGGCTATGAATTGGTGGAATGCTATTAAGGCAGCTACCCCTGAGGATCAAATTACTTGGGATCAGTTCAAGACCTGATTCAGTGATAAGTTTATCCCAGCTGCTCAGAAATCAGAATTGGTTAGGAAGTTCTTGGAGCTTAAGCAAAATGGTAGGGCAGTCTCGGAGTATATTGCTGAATTTGACACTTTATCGAAGTATGGATTGTCCCTCATCGACACTCCCGAGAAGAAGAATGAGAAGTTTATAACAGGCTTAGATCAGTATTTGGGGGAAAGGCTTATAAACTATATTGATGAGACTTTTGAATTTATTGTTGGAAAAGCACTGAGATCAGATAACCTTTATCCTAAGCCCAAGAGTGAAGTCACTGTTGCATCTGCAGAGGGGCCAAAGCGGCATGCAAGCGGTGGAGGTAAGAATAATTCTCAGAACAAAAGGAAATAGAATCAGACTAAGGATGGTCAGAAGAAGAGTAAGAAAGATGCTGGGTGCTTTAGCTATAGCAAGAAGGGCCATTATGCTAAAGAATGTTGAGCAAAGCCAGCGGACAGGAAGTGCTTCAACTGTGGCCAAGTGGGACAAGGATAAATGTCCACAACCCCCTCAAGAGAAGAAGATTGTGAAAGCATATGCTATTAATGTTGTTCCTTCTTCATTGAATGCCCCAACTGCGGCAGAGAAAGGAAAGAATGTCGTCATTCAAGGTATGCTTTCTATTCATGATGTTCCTATTCGAGTATTGTTTGATACTAGGGCTTCCCGTTCCTTCATATCTAGTGACCTGGTAGATAGGTTGGGATTGGAACCCGAGATATTTGATAGACCTTTAGCAGTGACGAACCCGATTTGTGGTTCGACTAGCCTTAGTATGATTTGTCGAAATTTGGACTTATCGAGTCATGGATGTATGTTTGCTTGTGATTGCTTTGTTTTGGGCTTTACTGGGTTTGGTATTATTTTGGGAGTCGATCGGCTCCAAAGATACGTGTTGGTGGTAGACTGTGTGGGATTTTCGGTGACTATTAGGGTGGATGATGGGCCGAGGGTAGTGTTTGGTGGCCTACCTAGTGATGAGGTGATGGCTAGTTTTTTAAATTTCCTCGACATCCCGCAGGACGAGTTAGCAGGAATTCCCGTTGTTGGCCAGTATCCAGATATCTTTGAGTAAGTGACCGAACTTCCACCACACCGAGAGATTGAGTTCCGTATTGATTTAGTGAAAGATGTCAGACCTATAGTAATTCCACTTCGTTGTATGGCACCAAGGGAGCGGAGAGAGCTCGGGGTGCAAGTAAGCGATCTTTTGAAGAAGGGATTTATCAGAAGAAGTGTCTCCGAGTGGGGAGCACCAGTCGTATTTGGCACTAAGGCAGATGGTTCCCTTCGTTTATGTGTGGACTATAGTGAGTTGAATAAAGTGACTAGGAAGAATAAGTATCCTCTTCCATGGATAGATGATTTGTTTGATCAACTGGAGGGAGCAAGGGTGTTCTCCCAATTGGACCTCGCGACAGCATTTCATCAGCTCCGAGTAGCAGCTGAGAGTATTCCTAAAACGGCATTTCGGATGATGTCTGGATTCTATTAGTGGTTGGTCATGCCATTCGGGTTGACCAATGCACCAGCATATTTTATGGATCTTATGAATTGGGTATTCACAGACCAATGGAATAAGTTTGTTCTTGTATTCGTGGACGATATACTTGTTTATTCGAGGACAGAGGAAGAACAAAGAACATTTGAGAGTAGTGATGGAGGTGTTGAGAAAACACCAATTGAAAGCGAAGTTTTCTAAGTGTCACTTCTGGAGGAGGGAAGTGAGATTCTTGGGCCATGTTGTTTCAGAGAATGGTATTGCCGTGAATCATGCGAAGGTGGCTACGGTACAAGATTGGTCTACGCCCAAGAATGCAACAGACGTAAGAAGTTTCTTGGGATTAGCTGGATATTATCGTAATTTTATCCAAGATTTCTCCAAGATAGCGGCACCGTTAACTCAGTTGACCAAGAAGAATCAAGCTTTCTTCTGGGACGGAAATTGTGAAAATGCATTTAAGAGTCTAAAGGGAAAGTTGACGCATGCGCCAGTGTTATTCATTCCTAAAGGTAATGAAGAGATGACTGTATACACAGATGCCTGTGGTCCTGGACTAGGTGCTGTATTGATGCAAGGGGGTAGGGTAGTAGCTTATGCAAGTCGGCAACTAAAACCGCATGAGAAGAGATATCCTACCCATGATTTGGAATTGGCAGCGATCGTGTTCACGTTGAAGATGTGGAGACATTATCTCTTGGGAGAAAGATTCGAGTTGTTTACCGATAATAAATCGTTAAAGTATCTCTTCTCTCAGAAGGATCTAAATCTCCGACATTAGAGATGGTTAGAATTCTTGCCTTCCTATGATTTCAATATCGCATATACACCAGGAAAGGGCAATGCGGTAGCTGATGCATTGAGTAGAAGACATGCCAGTTTAGGAGCTATGTTTCTTGAATGGAAGCAAATGGAGTATATCGCAGGGTATGATTTCAAACCAAAGTGAGAATTGGATCCAGAAATGTTAGCAAGTTTGACGATCAGACCCACTTTGATTGAGCGGATTGGTTCCAGTCAGAAGGGCGATCCTTACTTATTGGAAATCATCTCCAAGTTAGAGATGGGAATCGATGAAGAGATGAACAAGTATGGGCTTGATCGAGATGGATGGCTTAGAAAGAATGGGAGACTCGTTGTACCCAATTTCAATGGATTGAGAGATGAAGTACTGAGAGAGTGTCATCACTCGAAAAAGACTATACATCCGGGTGGTAATAAGATGTATCAAGACATGAACCAGACCTACTACTGGGAAGGGATGAAAAGAGACGTTGGGAAGTTTATATCCAAATGCATGAACTGCCAGCTAGTTAAACCTAAGCAAAAGAAACCTAGTGGTTTGTTGCAACCATTAGAAATTCCAGAATGGAAATGGGAACAAGTCTCAATGGATTTCATTGATGGGTTACCAAAGACTAGAGCGGGCCATGATAGCATTTGGGCGATTGTGGACCGATTGACCAAGAGTGCAAGGTTTATACCCGTCAAGTCGAATAGAACAGCAGCCAAGTTAGCAGAACTGTATATGAAGTGGGTCGTGAGATTTCATGGAGTACCCAAAGGCATTGTAAGTGACCGAGATTCGTTGTTCACTAGTGTATTTTGGAAGATCTTACAAGAGGCTTTAGGATCAGAATTACATCTAGTATCACGTACCATCCTCAAACCGACGGTCAAACAGAGAGGGTGAATCGTATATTAGAAGATATTTTAAGAGCTTGCATATTAGATTTTGAAGGGTCATGGGATGACCATTTACATCTGGTTGAATTCTCATATAATAATAGTTATCAGTCCAGTATTGGTATGGCTCCATTTGACGCCTTATACGGAAGACCGTGCAACTCACCATCATGTTGGTTGGAAACCGGTGAGAAATTTGTGCTTGGGCCAGATGTGATAAAAGAAACCTCAGATAAGATCAAGGTTATCCAACATCGAATGAAGGCTGCTCAAGATAGGCAAAAGAGTTATGCTGATAAGAGGAGAAGAGATATAAAATTCTCCACTAGCGACTTGGTGTTTGTCAAGATTTCTTCGTTAAAGAGCGTAATTCGATTTGGCAGGAGAGGCAAGCTAACACCAAGATTTGTTGGTCCATTCCCAGTTCTTGAACAAGTTGGGAATTTAGCATATAAAGTTGAATTACCTGACAAGATGGCAAGAGTTCACAACGTATTTCATGTTTGCCAGTTAAGGAAGTTCGTGCACGATCCCGATATGACTATTTCACTAGATCAGTTGGATGACATCGAAGTAGAACCCGAGGCGGTTGGGAACCGCAAGCCGATCTGTATTGTCGAGAGTGATATGAAGCAACTTCGAAGGAAGGCGGCGAAACTGGTCAAGGTTCAGGTGTGCGAGAATGAAATGATTGTACTTGGGAAACAGAGGAGAGCATAAGGAAGTCGTATCTAAAACTCTTTGCCTGGTAAGATTTTAAATTGCGATTTAGTTATTCCGCATGCTAGGATAGACTTGATGTGCTAGTTATGTATGTTTGATTGTTTGTGAATGACTTATAGGCATGCAGAACACCTTTGTATGTTTTGGTTAAGGAATTTCGAGGGCGAAATTTCTTAAGGGGGGAGAGTGTAACGACCCACATTCTACGTATCGAAGGATCGTAGAATATTTCTTTTTCATATGAGGTCATATGGTCGTGTAAATTTGGCCAACGACTATTGGTGTCATTTCCCATGTTCACTATTTTTGCCGATTTTTAAATGACCATTTTGCCCCTGGCGAATCTTGTTTCGCCTATAACTTTTGATTGATAAGGAGTTTTGACCTGAAACCACTTCCTTTAGATTTGGATGATGATTTACCTTTTCGTAGAGTGGTCATACTTGTCAAACGGACTTACCGTTTGGAAGATATGGCTGAATTAAGATTTAGAAGGTGAAAAACAACTTAATTGGGCTTAACCGGGTGATTAACAGCTAGGCCCATTAAGGGATTTCGGGATTAGAGCTATATGAGGGCTGATTAGGGTTAGAGTAACCTTATCTTTGTCATTTTCCAGCCGCCACTTACCTCTCTTCAATCCTAACAATGGCCTCCACTTTCTAAATTCATCCCAAATCACCGTTTAATCGCGTATTAGCTTAATCTACACCAAATCAAGGAAGTCTAGTGGCAAATTAGAGTTGGGGTTGCTGCTAAGCATTGGAATTCGACCTATAACAGTAGCAAAGTTCAGATCTAAGATTAATTTGTGGCCAAGGTGGGTGACTTGCATTGTTTTTCACTAATTACGGTTAATTAGGGGTAATTAGTGTTAATTAGCGAAATTATAACTCAGAAAAATTTGGAAAATATTTAGAAATTCCAAAATATTATTTTATACCTCTGTTAGAAATTTGGATTAATTTGGATATGTTTTGCTAGTCCTATCATTAGTTATGGTTAAGCATAATTGAGGGGAAAATATGGGTTTTGGGTAGGTTTGATCCATTTTAACTTGCAAAATCGTTGCTTTGATGTTTATGGTCACTTCTACATGTTGCTATGACTGTTTGGTATGTTTTATGATTGTCTAGAATTGTTAGATTGGTCGAAAACGCCGTCATATGGCGTAAATTACTTGTTGGAAAAGTTGCAGGAAAATGGTCATACCCCGTTCGTGAAGCACATGTCACGACCCGACCCCACTCGTGGTACACACCGCCTTCACAAACCGAAATGGCGAACTGGAGCCTGAGGTCAGACCACGAATCAGAATAAGGTGCCACGAGTCGCCCTTGTTCCCACGACCAGGAGATCACAAGCCGAACCAAGGAGGATGCCACGAGCCGATGTTGGAGGACGAGTCACGAGCCGGGTCCGCATGGATGTCACGAGCCAACACCACGAGCCGGATTGGACCATCACGAGTCGGTGCAAAGAGAGTCATGAGCTGTACTTGGAGGAGTCATGAACCGATGGGGAAGATCTCGAATGGAAACCAAATCACGAGCAGAGGAGGAAACTAAAACCCGAGATGCAAAGGTAGTCCAAATAGGAAGTAGAACTCAGGATCCAGTTGGGAACCAATGAGTTAACTTCATGATTTGGGCTTTGTTGCAGGACGTGTGCTAAGGGGCTATTGATGTCCATAACTTTGATTCACCATCAAAACGGATGTTAGGCTGCGGATCAGTGCAGCAGGGTAGTTATTACTCCATGGGGCAGAATAATTGTAGCAGGGCTATGAGCCAGTGCAGTGGAGTCGTCATGACTTCATGAGGCAGAGTGGACATTGCAAGGGATTAGTGGCTATGGATTAGTGCAGTGGAGCCATCATGACTCCATGGGGCAGAGTGATCACATCAAAGGATTTGGGTGGCCAAACCAGTGGATATCGTATGCTTTACGCACTGAGTGAGAGATGTGAGGATGGTTGCTATGCTTGGTTGTTTACCATCACTATGACATGCACACCCCCTCCCCTCATTATCTTGACACCTTATGTTAGTGTTACCTTAGAGTAGTGTACATCTTGTTGTGCTAACTCTTTGGTTGCAGGTCCAGGTTCGGGTATTGTTATGTATACCAGTTATTGTTCTGTTTTGCAGACTTTTTTCTGACCCAGAGTTTTATGTCTCTTCTTATTACTATGGGTGCTCTTAAATGGGCAGACTAGAGACAAGTCAGGTGATTATACTCAAGTAGCTGTACCGGAGACGAGCAGGAGGCTTCCACGTATGATATATATAAAATCTCCCTGTGTTATTGCTGGTAACTACTTTGGGCATTAATAGTGTACCTCTTTCTTTTGCTTTAGAGACAATATTTCAAAGTTGTAATAATGTTGGTTTAGATGATAAGCTGTATTTTGGGGATTTCCGCTGCTATAACGGTTTAGTTTTCAGCTTATGTGCTGTCTCAGCTGTTTTATGTCAAAGTTATGTTATTATTATAGTGTATTCCATGCGCTGTGAGATATTCTACAGGTTCCTTGTTAGTTCAAATTCCTTTTCTTTCTTTTCTTTGGCGACCGTCCCGTGCTAGTTGGGCATTGGCACAACTCTTTTTCATTGGAAAAGTCGGCTGGTGCGGGGCGGGCCGTCATACCCAGGTTCTCAGGGTGGGAATGCTTAGGCTTAATTAGGATTCTCTCTTCTGTTTCTGATTGGATTTGGATATGCTTAGATGTATCACTTCGACTACTTATCTACTTTATTATGGCTATTATTGGGGATTCTGATTTTACATTTCTGTACTTTGATGGTTTTTAGCGCAAGACAGATGTTTTGTTTTGATTTAATCGGTTTCAGTGTTTTATGCCTGATGTTGTAACTGGTTTTGAGACTACGATGTTTTTCTGCAAAATAATGAAGTTTTAAATTTCTGCTCCTATTTTATATCTATCTTGTGTTATTCTGTTTCTGTTTACCTATATCGCTTTACAGAACACAATGCATTCTGATAAAGAGTGACATTAACGGACGTGGGGTGTCACATTTGGTATCCGAGCTAAAGGTTACAAGGTTGGATAAAAGGTTTTGGAAATTGTTTTCAAAAAGGATATATTTTCAATGGAAAGTTTGTTTTTGAAAAACATATTCCCAATGCCATATAAAATATCTTTTGATTCTTGGTTTGAATCCCCTTTCCTTTTCTTTTCAGCATGTCTAGGAAACCGAATCTTCCTGAGGCCGTTCAGATACCAGCTTGGTTCCATAGATATCTTGAGGCTACGGCTCCTGCTAGAGCCAAGGAGATGCCCCTCCCCCAGTTGCAGCCGCTGTTCCTCCTCCTTCTTCCGCGAGCGGATAATTTCTTTAGGATATGCAAAGACTTCTGTGCTATGGAAGGAAAGCCAATCCGCGAATGGAGAACTTTGTGGAAGCACAAAATTAGCTAAAAGGACAGAGAATTTGTTTGGGCTTTTCCAGGTTGATGACTGCAGAAAGATACAGTTGGCTGTATGGCAGCTTAAGGACAAGGCCTCGTTCTGGTGGGAAGTGACGCAAGTTGGGCATCCATTTGATACTTGAGATGATTTCCGACAGAGATTTGAAATGAAGTTTATTTCTCAGAAAGAAGAGAGTATGCAAATGGAGAGGTTTCTGGCACTTTAGCAAGGAAGCATGTCTGTTAAAGAGTATGTCAATAAGTTCAATCAGTTGGCAAGGTTTGGTATGGAGCTGGTGAATACCTCGCACAAGAAAGCTTTAAGGTTTGCAAGAGGATTAAATCAACCTCTTCAGGCATTGGCATTATCTCACATTTTGATGGGGACTACTTTTGAGAGACTGGTTGATATGGAATTGATGCACGAAGATGGTATGGAAGAGAAAAAGAAGGCTAAGACTGATGAGAAGCAAAACAAGAAAGTGTGGCCCAAGAAAGAACAACAAAAGAAGGGAGGGAAGAATGACAAAGATCAAGGCAAGAAGAAATGTCATGGTTGTGGGAGCTTGGGTCATTTGGTCAAAGATTGCAGAAAAAGGAAGAATGTTTGCTTCAATTATGGTGAGGTTGGAAACTATACTAAGGAGTGCCCGAAGAAGCAAGGATAGGGCCAAAGGGCATGATCTTCTAGAGAGAAGGTGAATGCTCTCGAGGCTAGTGTACCAGACAGAGGTGGGAAAGTTTCTGTTGAAGGTTTGATTTCTCTTTCCGATCATCCAGTTAGGACCCTTTTTGATTCTTGCGCTTCTCACTCTTTTATATCTAATTCTATGGTCGAGTCTCTTCACCTTAGTACTAGTGTTGTTTCTGATCATTATGGTCTCAAACCCCATTGGGGTCACGGATCAACTGTCTATGATATGTCGAGATTTGAGGATATCTTTGTTGAGCATCAAGTTTGAGTGTGACGCATATGTGCTTGGTTTTATGGGTTGTGGTATGATTCTAGGGATGGATTGGCTAGCCATGTATGGTGCCATTCTAGACTACGAGAGGAGGGTCGTTAGACTTTCGACTTGCCGAGGAAGGACTCTCGAGATTTCCTGTGACCCAAAGGGGTCTGTCATGCTTAGCTTCCTAGAATCACTTGATGCTTTTGTCGATGATTTGCGATCTGTACCTGTAGTCTGTGAGTATCTGGATGTTTTTGAGGAGGTTAGGGGTTTACCTCTAAGGCATGAGATTGATTTCCGGATATACTTGATGGATAATGCAAATCCATTCGCATTGCCTGTACACCACATGGTTCCTAGGTAAAGAAGGGAGCTTAGCAAACAAGTAGGGGAGCTACTTGAGAAGGGGTTTATTAGGCGAAGTATATCTGAATTGGGTGCTCCAGTCGTCTTCGCTACCATGGTAGACGGTTCGCTTCGTCTATGTGTAGATTATAGGGAATTGAATAAGCTCACCAAGAAAAATAGGCACCCACTTCCGAGGATTGATGATCTTTTTGACCCGCTTGTTGGCGCATCTGTTTTCTCTCAGTTAGACTTGGCCACGGGATTTCATCATTTGGGGGTGGTCGAGGACAGTATAGACAAGACCACTTTCAGAACTCCTGATGGTTTCTTTGAGTGGCTAGTCATGCCTTTTGGGTTGACGAATGCACCCGCATATTTTGTGGATCGGATGAGTAGGGTGTTCCAGGAGTTTTTGAATAAGTTTGTTGTGGTTTTTGTGGATGACATTGTGATCTTCTCGAAGATCGAGGAAGAGCATGCCCTATATTTAAGGGAGGTTTTGAGGACTCTCCAAGCACACCAGCTTTAGAAGAAATTCTCCAAATGTCACTTTTGGAGAGAGGAAGTACGATTTCTAAGGCATGTGGTCTCCAAGAATGGAATAGCGGTGGATCTCACAAATGTGGTTGCAGTTCAAGATTGGAAGATTCAAAAGAATGCAACGGAGGTGAGAAGTTTTCTCAGTTTAGCGGGCTATTATAGTAAGTTTATCAAAGACTTCGCAAAGATATCAACCCCACTCACCAGACTAACGAAGAAGAATATGGCTATTTATTAGACCATTGACTGTGAGATTGCTTTTAAGCAATTGAAGATGGCTATGACAAAAGCCCCAGTTTTGACTTTGCCTTATGGGAACGAAGTGCTTTCAATGTACACTAAAGCATGTACTGCAGGGCTTGGTGTTGTCTTGATGCAAGAGGGAAAGGTAGTATGTTGCAGTGGTAGATAATTGAGAGTTCATGAGAGGAACTACCCTACCCATGATTTGGAGTTGGATGCTATAGTGTTTGTGCTTAAGACTTGGTGACATTATCTACTTGGAGAGAGGTTCGAGTTGTACACGAATCATAAATCTCTCAGGTATCTGTTCTCGCAGAGGGATCTCGACTTGAGACAACAGAAATGGATGGAGTTCCTAGCGTCGTATGATTTTGAGATTGCTTATACCCCTGGTAAGGGTAATGTAGTGGTAGACGGGTTGAGTAGGCAGAGGATGACTTTAAGTCCTCTATTCGTAGAGAGGCGGAGTTTGGAGTATATATCGACCTTCAATTTTAGGCCATCTACGGATCTTACACCGGTTTTGTTGGCATCCTTAGAGGTGTGACCTACTCTTATGGATCAGATAGGATCTTTGCAGCGAGAGGACCCACAGATAGCAGACATCTTGGATAGGATCGATAGAAGGGAGACTTCTAGTCAACTCAGTAGATATTCCACGGATGATAGAGGGTGGCTACGAAGGGATGAGAGGCTTTGTGTTCCCCGAGTTGGAAGTCTGTTGAAGACAGTCCTTGAGGAAGCCCATCATTCTAGGATGACTATCCATCAGGGGGGTGATAAGATGTATAGAGATATGAAGAGGGTTTTCTTTTGGGCTGGGATGAAGAAATATTTAGCGGAGTTTGTCTCTCGATGCTTAGTTTGCCAGCAAATTAAAGCTGAACAAAGTAAGCCATGCGATTTGCTTCATCCTTTGGAGGTTCTACAGTGGAAGTGGGAGAGCGTCTCTACAGATTTCATCGATCGTTTGCCTAGATCAAGGAAAAGGCAACACTAGTATTTGGGTTATAGTTGATAGGCTTACTAAGAGTGCTCATTTCATTCCTGTTAAGCGTAAGAGAACGGCAGCAAGGTTGGCACTAGTTTATCTTCGTGACATAGTCCTCCAACATGGTGTACCTTCTAGCATATTGAGTGATCGTAACCCCATCTTCACTAGTGAGTTCTGGAAGAGCCTGCAAGAGGCATTAGGCACACAGTTATGTTTGAGCACCGCATATCGCCCTCAGACCGATGAGCAGACTAAGAGGGTGAATAGAGTTCTTGAGGATCTTTTGAGGCTGTGTATCCTAGACTTCAGAAGGACTTGGGATGACCATCTTCCGTTGGTTGATTTCGCCTACAAAAACAGTGATCAGGCTAGTATAGATATGGCACCCTTCGAAGTATTGTATGGATGATCTTGAAGATCACCGACTTGTTGGTAGGAATCTACAGATAGGCTTCTACTTGGACCAGAGATGATTAGAGAAACTTCAGAAAAGATTGATCTTATCCGTAGAAGCATGAAGACAGCTCAGGACAGGCAGAAGTCCTACGCAGATAAGAGAAGGATTGATATCGAGTTTAAGGTGGGATACATGGTTTTCATCAAAGTATCACCTCTAAGGAACGTGGTTCGTTTTGGATCTGTAGGGAAATTGGCGCCAAAGTTTGTAGGGTCATTTCCCATAGTGGAAAGGACAGGTCAGATGGCCTATAGGATGAGACTACCAGAGAGGTTGGCGGGTTTTCATGACGTTTTCCAATTTTCCCATTTGCGTAAATGTCTGCACGATACAACCGAAGTTGTTGAGCCGAGCATGCTTAAGGAAGTAGAGGCAGAAAGGGAGGCGACGGTTAGATGTGTTCATACCCGTATACTTGGATCAGAGGTTAAGAAGCTACGCAACAGAGTGGTCAAGTTGATGAAAGTGCAAAGGGGAGAAGACAACGAGGATGCAACTTGGGAGACTGAGGACAAGGTTCGTGCTTCTTACCCTTTTCTTTTCAAGGATACGTTCTCAACTTCTTTTTCCAAGCTTTTATTCATACTTTCTTCTGTCATTTGAGTATATCCTATCGATTGAATCTTCGACCTTCAGGTAGAAACCAATGGATGTAAACATGTGTTTGAGACATGTTATGTTTGATGGATGCAAGTGTTTGCTAGTGGTTGCTCGTGGATGCATACACACACACACAAGGCACTAGATCGGCTCAAAGCACTCTCATATCGCATATGGATGCGTGTGCATTTTTCTTTTAATGCATGAAATTGGGTGTATCATTATATGGATGTTGCATTTAGACGAATGATTGTGTACACATATAAAGTTTACATGATATACAAGTACTATTTGCATACATTTTGGATTCACGGCACAAACATATATTGCATTAAAGAGGTCGACTGAATCAGTAGACCGACGAATTTTCACATTAGCATAAGGATATATACATACACTTTTGCATGTATTCATATAAGCATTAGAAATCTCTTTAGGACAATGGATGCCTCTGATTGATGGATGTTAGGATAAACATTCTTCTTAACTTAAAGATTTCAGGGACGAAATCCTTTAAGTATGGGAGAATGTGACACCCCGTAATTTTTAAGGACATTATAATGATAAACTAAATGGTACTTAATTAAATATTGGGAACTAAGTAAAACAGACTATACCATTACGTTCATTTCAGAATTATGATTAAGATAGACTCCGAGTTTGTGTAAAACGGACATTGTATGTGACGACCGCCCACAGCCCCCGCACTAAACAAGAGGAATAATACGATGAAAGGTATGCCAGACGGCTATGGACGATCATCAGGGTATGATACATAAGCGCAACATGTCGTAAACTCATAGCGCAAGGATAAAACCTGATTAAACATATACAACAGGTAGTGATAGTGAAGCTGAAAAAACACTAAACTTTCATGACAACTAGAAAGTATTTCCCATACACGTGGTTAACAGCTATAGTGTTTGTACAATTTGCCTCGCTGCAACACTTAGAGAAATAACAAACAATGGAAATCCAATTATTAGATAGTAGTAAAACTGATACGAGAGCCTCCTGCTCGCCATCGATCAGCATCATCGTCCCCATTAAAGCATCACCTGTCACTTGCAACTCAATCTTCCCATCCACAACCGGATGAACAACCCAAGGTAATAAGAGGAAACATAAAACCTTGAGTCAGACAATAGTCTTAGTGAGCGATAAAACAATTAATAAACTTTATCAATAAAGTATATGAGAATGGATAAATAAACGAACTAATCTACCCAGCTCCAGAGAAGAACTTACACCTGCCTTCCCCACACCTGACAGTGATATCCTTTACGATCCATACATCCAAAGGAATAACAATCCAGCCATGATAATTTAAGCATCCATTCATATATGGCAAAGCAATTCAATCATGATCAAAACATGCATTCAAACGTCCATGACTAACTCTGGCTATCACCGCCAACCTTACTTTGGAACCCTCGTTATCATATGACTGGCTAACAACTTGCCGTCAATTGTCAAGGACCATACACGATGCTCCGGTTCTAGCAAAACCCCACATGTTATACACAACACGTGTCTGGGCCATACACGACGCCCAGGGTATTCGACCTACCATTGGTCTTCAATTGTAATACTGCTTTGAGTCCGCTAGAACCTACAACAATGAAAATTCCTCGGCCTTCGTATCTTTAGTCGTTATCAACTACGACTATTAATCAGCTCTAAACAATTTAGAGCGATTACTTCACACGAACTCAATACATCCTTGAGTCGTTCCACATTCGTCACATCCGACAAACAAACCACCTCACTTCATCATTCGCCCTGGAATTCACTTCGAAGTTATCACCATTTTCGAACCAAAAAAAACATTAATCATAAGGTTTGAAACAATTCATAACATCACATCAACTTGCTATCGAAAACAAACCACAACACTTAAAAATGTTGTTACAACTCTGGATATGCGACCGACCAAACGCCCATGCACGACAGACCAGCACCTCTCCTCCATGATCGACCCAACTGCCTGAGTGCGACCGACCCTGATCATGCTCGACCCAAACTTTGCATGACCTCCTTGGTGAACGACCGACTCTAAACAAGGACTGACCAACCGCCGCTCGACCCAACAGTGCACGAGCCATACCACCTGACCCGGCCTACTCCGCTCGCTCGCTCGAACGACCCATTTGGCTTGCACCTCCAAAGCCAACTCAACCCTCCGTGCTCGAGCCTTGGCTAACTCGACCGACCCACATCACAACCGACCCAACCCATTTCTTTTACTCCAAGAAAACCTCCCCATAGTTCGACCGACCCACCATGACCGACCAGGCCTTGCTCAACCCAAAACTTGCACCTCTCCATTTCAACTCTGAATTCAATCAAAACTTCGCCAATCAATACAATCGACGAAACTAACTCATCCAATTTATTCAATACAACCGCAAGCATGTTATGAAACCAACAATAACACCAATATGACGATACCATCAATAATTATGTAAAATTCACCAAAATCACCATAAATGTGCATATGAACAAATATATGGATCTAACTTGCACATTCACATGAAATATCATAGAAATTACCAATCTAAACTTGCTAAATCAGATCATATGGTGATTCATATGAAAATGGACTTACCAATGCATAGATCTATGAGAAAACACTTGAAATTAATGAAAAACATGATCAATTACTCATACACTTCATTGAATCCATGTGAGAGATATAAACCACTCACCGATTCTCCCAAATGAGCTAAAATTGATGAAATATGAATTCGGACAGCAAACACCTTGATCCGATGAATCTTTGCCTCAATTGATGTAGATCAAGCCTCCAATAGTGTAGACCTATGATTTCCCTCCTTGGATTTTGATTTTTAATGGTGGAAAGGTGTTAGAGGAAGAAGGAGCACAAGGCACCAAATGAGAGAATGGAAAACTAAAACCACTTCCCATATCCCTTACCCTCTATTTATAGTTTCCACCAGCCCCCTACTTGGGCCTTCTCAAATCAGCCCATTATGGCCCAAAATCCTGAACAGCCAACTGAAAAACCTAAAAATAACAATTCCTCCCAAACCGTTGAGCCAAATCTTTAATATAACCACTCTACGGAAAGGCAATCATAAATTCCTTTCCAATGGCACAGGTCTCACCCTCAGATTTGACCTGAGTCAAAAGTTATGCCTTGTACAAGACTGACAGGAGCAAAATGGTCACAAACAAAATCGATAATAATTATGGACATGTCTCACATCCCCATAAACAACATATTAAAATATGAGAATGATCCAACCCTTAGGGAATAAAATAAAAATATTTTACAATCCTTCGATACGTAAAATGCGGCCTGTTACATTCTCCTCCCCCCCAGTAAGAATTTCGCCCTCGAAATCCAAGCAAGCACAACAATTCCGCATGCCTATCATCCATAAGAAGCCAATTCTATCATCCAAACTAGCAACCATCAAGCCATGCATCCATAGCCTTATCCCGCGGAATTCTATCAAACAACAAGTTACAATGATATAACGATGATACGATATAAAAGGATCCTATCGATGAAGAGTTCTGGATGAGTCATCTTCATGCCTTCTTCCGTCTCCCATGTACAATCGTCACCATCTTCACTCCATTTACTTTGACCAGCTTAACCGTCTTCCTCCTAAGTTGTCTCGTGTCTTTCCCCACAACATGAAGTGGCTTACGAGGTTTCGCAACTATGGTCTCAACTTCCAAGTCTTCATACTGCTCTGCTGATACCACCACATTCGAGTCGTGCACAAACTTCCATAGAAATTACACATGGAAAACATTACGCACACTCGACATCTTCTTGGGTAACTTTAATCTATATGCGAGCTTTCTAATTCACTCGACTATCGGAAATGGTCCAACAAACCTTGGAGCTAATTTCCCTTTATTTCCAAATCGAACCACATGCTTCAATGGTGAAATCTTCACTAAAACCGTATCGCCAACGTCAAATTCCAAATCCTTACGATGTTTATCGGTATAACTCTTTTGACGATCTTGGGCTGCCTTCATTCGTTGCCGAACAATCTCGATACAATCCGAGGTCTCTCTAATCATCTCTTATCCAAGTACCAACTTATCTCTAGTTTCTAACCAACATGCCGGAGAATTACACGGTCTCCCATACAACGCCTCGTATGGTGCCATCCCAATGGGTAGCTATTATTATATGCAAACTCAACTAGATGCAGATGGTCCTCCCATGATCCTCCGAAGTCTAACACACAAGCCCTCAGGAGATCTTCCAAAACTCGATTGACCCTCTTGGTTTGACCATCAATTTGGGGATGGTAAGCTGTACTTAAACACAACTCTGTTCCCAAAGCTTCTTACAAACCCTTCCTAAATCCACTTGTAAATAATGGATCTCGGTCACTCACTATGCTCTTCGGGATACCATGGAATCGAGCTATCCATTTCACATAAAGTTCAGCCAATTTTGATGTTGTCCTAGTCGACTTGACAGGATTGAACCGTGCACTTTTGGATAAATGATCCACGATGACCCAAATCCCTTCGTTTCCTGCCCTAGTCCTAGGGAGTCCATCGATATCTGCTCTCACTTCCATGTAGGAACTTCCAATGGCTGAAGAAAACCACTCGGCTTCTTCTGTTCAGCTTTCACCAATACCTTCCCAGTAGTAGACTCGCTTCATGTCCTGATACATCTTATTGCCACCAGGATGAATCGTCAACTTCGAGTGATGACATTCTCTTAGAACCTCACCTCTCAATCCGTCGATATCAGGAGCAACTAATCGCCCTTGTTTTCGAAGCCAACCTTCTCGATCGACCTCGAACTCTTTATCTTCTGGTTCCAGTTTCTGGATAAACTCAACAAGCTTAGCATCTCGCTTTTGGCTTTTGCCGATCCTTTAGATGAGTGTAGGCCTTATCGATAAGCTTGCCAACATTCCAGGTTCCAACTCGCACCTTGGCCTGAAATCAAACCTTGCCAAATACTCGAGGCTCTTCCATTCTGAAAACATCGCTCCCAAACTTGCGTGTTTTCGACTCAACGCATCTGCCACTGCATTGCCCTTACCAAGAGTATAGGCTATACCAAAATCATATGATGCCAGAAACTCTAACATCTTTACTGCCGAAGATTCAAATCCTTTTGGGAGAAAAGATACTTTAACGACTTGTGATCCGTAAACCACTCAAATCAAACTCCCAACAGGTAATGTCTCCACATCCTCAGAGAAAACATAATCGCCGCCAACTCTAAATCATGAGTTGGGTAATTCCTCTCATGTGGCTTTAGCTGTCAACTCACATAGGCCACAACCTTATCCTTTTGCATTAGCAATGCTCTAAGTCCAGTACCACATGCATCGGTATATACCACCATCTCTTCATTCCCACTTGGAATGGTTAACACAAGTGCACTCGTCAATTTCTCTTTTAGGATTGCGAACACTTGTTCACACTTTGTATCCCATGTAAACGCTTGGTTCTTCTTCATCAATCCTATTAACGATGCTGCTATCTTGGAGAAATCCTTGATAAACCGTCGGTAATAACCATCCAACCCAAGGAAACTCCAAATATCCATCGCATTCTTAGGTCGATCTCAGTCCTGGATTGCTGCCACTTTTTCAAGGTCAACCGCTAGACCATTTCCAGAGACAACATGGCCTAAGAACCTCACTTCATCCTTCCAGAAGTGACACTTTGAAAACTTAGCTCTCAGCTGATGCTTTCTCATGATTTCCAACACAACTCTCAAGTGCGTCTTGTGCTCTTCCTCATTCCAAGAATAAACCATAATATCATCCACGAACACAAGCACGAACTTGTTCAACTAATCTCTAAAAACTATATTAATAAGATCCACAAAATACACTGGCGTGTTAGTTAACCCGAATGGCATTACCAACCACTCGAAGAAACCGGATGGTGTCCTAAAAACAGTCTTTGGCACACTATCCTTAGACACCCTCAACTGGTGAAATCTCGTTGCCAAATCCATCTGAGAAAACACTTTGGCTTCGTGAAGCTGATCAAGCAAGTCTTCTATCCTTGTTAACAAATACTTGTTCTTGTTAGTCACCTTATTCAGCTCACGATAGTCCACACACAATATTAACGAGACATCAGCCTTGGTTGCAAACACGACTGGTGCACACCATTCGGATACACTCCTCCAAATGGATCCTTTTCCTAAGAGGTCACGAACTTGCACCTCTAACTCTCGTTGTTCCTTAGGCGTCATCCGCCTAAGAGGCATAACGATTGGTCTAGCATCCTCGACCAAATCGATCCTGAACTTGATCTCACGATGCGGCGACAACCCTTTGATCTCGTCAAAGACATCTACATATTCATTAACGATCAACACCGATGACAGGTCTTCTCATGGAATCCCAAGCGAATATAAATAACTCACGAAGACCCCGTCTTCACGCTTACATCTAATCAACACCATTTTCCCTTCCACATCCCCGACCCTTACCTCTAGCTTCTCGCAATTCACTTTTGCAGCATACCTCTTGAGCCAATCCATGCCCAAGATTATCCCAAACCCACCGAAGTTAAGAACAAAGCAATCACACATAAAAGAGCAACCATGACTCGACAACACTAGACCACGACAAATCATGCAAAGATTGGACGAACCCCCAACTGGATTAGTCACGATCAATGGTCCATCACAAATCTCGGGTTCCAAACCCAAGTGGCACACAAGCTCATTGCAAATGAATGAATGCGATGCTCCAGTATCAAAAAGCACACGAACTGCATGACACCCTTTCCCTTCTCCTCTGCAGTCGGAGCTCTTGAAGAAGTTGGCATGGCTTCCAAAGCATATGCCTTCACAACCGGCTTGCCCTTAGCTGATTCTGGGTAGTCTTTCTTCTCATGCCTAGGCTTTCCATACTTAAAGCACTTCTTCGCAGCATTGGGGTTCTTGCATTCACTAGCAAAATGGCCTTTTTGCTGATAGTTAAAGAAAACCACCTCACTCCTAGGCTTCTTTTGGCCATTCTTCCCTTTCTGTTGTCTCTGCTTCCTCTTCTTATTATTACCACCTTGATGTGGCTTCTGTTCTTCCTTAGGTGCATTAACAGAGTTCTTCTTAGGAAACAAAATTTCATGCCTCAAATACTTCTTGATGATCTTCTCAAAGCTATCGTTGAGGTGATCCACAAGCTGATTCCCAAGATATTTATCCAACCCTAAGACAAACTTCTCATTCTTTTGATAAGGATTATCCACATATGAACGAGCATACTTCGACAAAGCCTCGAAGTCAGAAATATAGTCAAGAACTGGGTGACTGCTCTGTTTAAGCTCCATGAACTTCTTAAACAGAATTGACTTCTGTACGGTGGAGATAAATTTTGCTTCAAACTATTCCCATGAAATATCCTCTTCAGGGGTCTCAAGTGTGACAGAGTTCCACCAGTCCATCGCTCTGCCCACTAACTACCTTGATGCAAGTTTCCTCTTTTATGCATCATCAATCCCCGAGTCCTTGAAGATTCGAACATAAGTATCCAACCACCTTTGAACCTCTTCAACTGGTTCAGTGCCCTTGAACTGTTTCCCTCCCAACGAGGTAAAGTCTTTGCATAGCTTTGCTAATTCTATAGCTTTAGGCATTTGGACTCCAACATCAACCGTAACTGCCACTAGAGCGGGCACCCTTCGCATAAATACCTCCATCATGGTTTCAAACATGGTGGGGTAGTCTGGTTCACCGCCATTTCCCCCTCCGGTATTAGCTCCTATAGCAGTGTGTCTTGTTGTTCGTCTACTCATTCTAAATATGCAATTTAGAATAATTAGCCACTTCCAAGAAAAAATGTTGAAGGAATCCAACCGCTACTACTATATATGCTAATATATATAGTGAGCATCCAACTGAAATCTACAAGTACGTCTCTCATACATAATTACATCCTTGAACTTTGGCTAAAATCGTTAACTAGAGCTTTGACACCAAATGCGATGACCGCCCACAGCCCCCGCACTAAGCAAGGGAATAATGCGCTGAAAGGTGTACCAGGCGGCTATGGACGATCATCAGGGTATGATACATAAGCGGAACCTGTCGTAAACTCATAGCGCAAGAATAAAATATAATAGAACATATACAACAGGTAGTGATAGTGAAGCTGAAAAACTAAACTTTCATGACAACTAGAAAGTATTTCCCATACACGTGGATTACAGCAATAGTGTTTGTACAATTTGCCTCACTACAACACTCAGAGAAATAGCAAACTATAGAAATCCAATTATTAGATAGTAGTAAAACTGATAGGTGAGCCTCCGACTCGTCGTCGATCAACATCATCATCCTCATCCTCACTAAAGCATCATTTGTCACCTGCTACTCAATCTTCACATCCACAACCGGATGAACAGCCCAAGGTAATAAGAGGAAACATAAAACCTTGATTCAAACAATAGTCTAAGTGAACAATAAAATAACTAACAAACTTCATCAATAAAGTATATGAGAATGGGTAAATAAACGAACTAATCTACCCAGCTCCAAAAAAGAACTTACACCTGCCTTCCCCAAACCTGACAGTGATAGCCTTTACGATCCATACATTCAGAGGAATAACAATTCAGCCATGGTAATTTAAGAATCCATTCATATATTGTAACACCCTGAATTTTCTGTGTCTATTAAAAGTAAAGAAGTAAAGAACACTTATTTTTTAAAGTGAGAATTAAGGGAAACGGGTTATGCCATTGCGTTCGTCTCGAAATTCTACTTGGAATAGAGTCAAACTTTTCGTAAACCGGACAACGTATGAAGGAGTTATGACCTTCAGAAGATTCAAGAATTTAAATAAATTAATACAGTTCAAATTAAAATTCAGAATTCGAATTCAAACCCCGAAGCAGGCTGGGCGGGAAATTTCCCATCCAGAGGCCAGGTCGACCATGGGGTCGACCTGGTCACATAGGTCGACCAAGGGGTCGAGCTGGGGGTCGACTTACCCCCTTCGCCCAGATCCAAAAATGAGACGATGCTGACTAGTTGCTGAGCCTTTTCTGACCTTTGCTGAGTTACTATGGCATAGGTGGAAATTTTGGATAACTCTATCTAGTTTGGACGGTTGTGATTGCTCCTAGAACGATCTAACGACTCACATAAGATTAAACTTCTATAAAAGCAACCCTAATCCTCAAACCCTAAATCACACAAATTCATTCCAAGGAGCCACCATGCTGCCCATGATCGTTCTAGCCTAGCCACCATTTCTTCTTCAATTAGAAAACAAGTTAAAGCTACGAATCAAAGCTAACTTAGAGAATTGATAGTCTTCTTCAAGGGATTTCTTTTTTCAGAAAACAGATCCTAGAAAACAAGACTTTCTTTTCTTTGTAAGTCCTGTTATTGTTTAGATGTGAACAATTAAAAGTTATGATTTGTAATAAAATGAAAACTAGCGTTAGTCGTAGTTGTAAGATAATGATGATGTTGATTCATGCCTATTCTGGTAACGATTCTATTGTATATGCTTATGAGATTATTGTGGTTATTATGTTGGTGTTAAACCAATCATGTATTATGTAAAGTTTGGTGATTTATTCATGTTATGTTACATACAAGTTGTTAGGCTATGTGGTTATTATGTTGATGTAAACCAATCATGTAAGATTGGTGATTTATTCATGTTATGTTACATGCAAGTTGTTAGGCTATGTGGTTATTATGTTGATGTAAACCAATCATGTAAAATTGGTGATCCATTCATGTTATGTTACATGCAAATTATTAGGCCAACACATGTATTATGTGTAGATTTACATTTAGATCTACTAAAATTGGATCCAAGATTAAAGTACATATTTACATGCCTTGTTAAACTTGTGTAAAACCATATGCTTAAGATTCATGTTTGTTGGATCCAAAATAAAAGTTCATATTTACATGCCTTGTTAAACTTGTGTAATTCCATATGTTTAAGATTCATGATTATTGGATCCAAATTAAAAGTTTACATTCACATGTCTAGTCGAACTTGTGTAATTCTATAAGGTTTATGTTCATTGGACCCAAAACAAAAATTTACATTTACATGCCTAGTTGGATTTGGGTGATTTCATATGCTTAAAGACTCACGTTAGTTGGATCCAAAAATGCAAGTTCATTATTTTATGCCACATTTACATGACACATGTTTAGTTAGTTCCTTATTATTTTATGTTGTGTGAATGGTACATGCTTCCTTCTCTCCCCTTTTTTGTATATAAGTTAGGCTAAGTAGCGAGCCTAACATCCTATGTGAATTTTGCGAACGTATGATGGGGGTAACGTTGGGCAAACCTTAAAAATTATTATTATTGGCATAATTTGGCTCATAAATAAATGAATGGTTAGTGGCATAAAAATGGTACAAATTTATATACCAAAAATTGAAAATATGATTTAGAGGGTAAATGGGGCATGACTTGAATGGCAAATAATTTACATATAAATTTGAAAAGATAAATATGTAAATTAAGAAAAAGACGAATATGCCTAACCCGAGGTTAGATTGAGTTACGGTGTAAGACTGTACGGAACCGCTCGGCACATCCAGCAACCGTAACAATATATATCTAATGTGAGAGGTTAGTGCATCAAGCCCAAAGTAACCCGAGGTTAGATTCAGTTGCGGTGTAAGACTGCCCAGAACGGACCGGCACATCCAGCAACCGCAACAATACATATCTAATGTGAGTGGTTGGTGCTTTAATGAATGAATTAAAGCTAAGACAAGAATGGTAGTATTAAGTTAATTAAGGCGACACTTAACCAATTCAACATGTTAACTAAACTGATGGGTGGGGTTAGGTTAATTTAAACACTTAACCATTTTAACATGTTGATTAGGAAACCCTAGTAACGGGGACCCATTTCAGCAGTAACCCACATAGATGTATCATGGTACCCTTAACTAGGCAGGGTAGGGCATGATTACTGGGCTGATTATAAGCGCTCAAAACAACGGCGAGTGGTGCGTCAGTGTAGGTTCCGACGGAGTGCAGTTATGCACGTACTCTGGAGTGGAAGAAGCAGGCACTAGGTATCAGTAGTTATACTCTGTGTAGCTTGAATTGTGTCGGGTTGCCACCATAGGATTTGATACACCGCATGGTGGGACCAGCACAGGTATCTACAATCATGCGGTGCCGAATGACACAAGTGGTAAACGTATGCAAGTAGGAGCCGATTTATAAAAAGGGGATCATTTATCTTGAACACATGAAGCTAGTTGAAACACTTGTAAGGGGGTGTAGAGAAGTAAAATGGGTGCGATAGCACATTCAGCCTTATTATCTTATTTCTAGGGTGATGTCCTAGATTCAGTTCATTCATGTCATAACCCTTTTCTTGTTTGCATGCTAAATAGTCACTAGACTTACCAGACTCATGTCTGACCCATTTTCTTTCGTCTTCTTTTCTTCCCTCCCCAAAGGTCCACAGGGTGGGAATACTTCAGCTTAGATCGGATCATTTCCGTCTTGAAGAAAGTAGATGTATTGCTTGGAATCTTTTTCCTTGGGCTATGGCTTTGGATACTCTCTTATTGGGGATTTATGCTACCTTACTATTGTTTTAATGCTTCTTTATGTTTCAATTCAAGACAGAGATTTTGTTGTAATAATTCGGAAGTTGGTTTGAGATAGTTGTTGTAATGTTTTAACTAAACCATGTATTTATGAAATAAATTTAGTTTTTCCGCTATTTATATGTCTGTCTTGTTAATTATCTATATCTTTTACCTATAATGCTCCACGGAGTTAAGGCATTACCTTTGTGAGTGATCTTAACGAAGGCAGGGTGTTTCATATATGGCAAAGCAACTCAATCATGATCACAACATGCATTAAAACCTCTTTGACTGACTCTGGCTATCACCGCCAACCTTGCTTTGAAATCCTCGTTATCGTATGACTGGCTAACAACTTGCCGTCAATTGTCAAGGACCATACATGACGCCCTAGTTCTAGCAAAACCCCACATGGTATACACAACACGTGTCTAGGCCATAAACGATACCCAGGGTACTCGACCTGGCATTGGTCTTCAATTGTAACCCTGCTTTGAGTCTGCAAGAACCTACGACAACGACAATTCCTTGACCTTCATATCTTCAGTCGTTATCAACTACGACTATTAATCAGCTCAGAACAATTTAGAGGGAGTACTTCACACGAACTCAATACATACTTGAGTTGTTCCGTATTCGTCACATCCGACAAACAAACCACCTCACTTTGTCATTCCTTCTAGAATTCACTTCGAAGTTATCACCATTTTCAAACCAAAGAAAACCTCAATCATAAGGTCTGAAACAATCAATAACATCACATCAACTTGCTATTGAAAACAAACCACAGCACTTAAAAACGCTATTACAACTTTGGATACGCGACTGACCGAACACCCCTGCACGACCGACCAACACCTCTCTTTTATGATCGACCCAACTGCCTGAGAGAGACCGACCCTGATCATGCTCAACCCAAACCTCGCATGACCTCCTTGGTGAACGACCGACCCTAAACAAGGACCAACCAACCACCGCTCGACCCAACAGTGCACGAGCCATACCACTGACTCGGCTGACTCTGCTCGCTCGCTCGACCGACCCATTTGGCTTGCACCTCCCAAGCCAACTCTACCCTCCGTGGTCAAGCCTTGGCTCGCTCGACCGACGCACATCACAACCGACCCAACCCATTTCTTTTCCTCTAAGAAAACCTCCCCAATGTTTGACCGACCCACCATGACCGACCAGGCCTTGCTCGACCCAAAACCTGCACCTCTCCATTTTAACTCCGAATTCAACCAAAACTTCGCCAATCAATACAATTGACGAAACTAACTCATCTAATTTATTCAATACAACCACAAGCATGTTATAAAACCAAAAATAACACTAATATGGCGATACCATCAAAAATAATGTAAAATTCACTGGAATACCATAAATGTGTATATAAACAAATCTATGGATCTAACTTGCACATTCACATGAAATATCATAGAAATTACCTATCTAAACTTGCTAAATCAGATCACAGGGTGATTCATATGAAAATGGACTTACCAATGCATAGATCTATGAGAAAACACTTGAATTTAATGAAAAAGTGATCAACTACTCATACACTTCATTGAATCCATGTGAGAGATGTAAACCACTCACCGATTCTCAAAAATGAGCTAAAATTGATGAAATATGAATCCGGACAGCAAGCACCTCATACCAAACACCTTGATCCGATGAATCCTTGCCTCAACTGATGTAGATCTATCCTCCAGTGGCGTAGATCTATGATTTCCCTCCTTGGATTTTAATTTTTAATGGCGGAAAGGTGTTAGAGGAAGAAGGAGCACAAGGCACCAAATGAGAGAATGGAAAACTAAAACCATTTCCCATATCACTTAACCTCTATTTATAGTTTCCACCATACCCTACTTGGGCCTTCTCAAATTAGCCCACTGTGGCTGAAAATCATGAATAGCCAATAGAAAACCCTAAAAACATCGATTTCTCCCAAACCGCTGAGCCAAATCTTTAATGTAATCACTCTATGGAAAAGCAATCATCAACTCATTTCCAATGGCATTGGTCTCACCCTTTGATTCAACCTGATTCAAAAGTTATTCCCTGTACGAGACTGATGGAGAAAAACGGTCACAAACAAAATCGGTAAAAGTTATGGACATGTCTCACATCCCCATAAACAACATATTAAAATATGAGAATGATCCAACCCTCAGGGAATAAAATAAAAATATTTTGCAATCCACCGATACATAAAATGCGGGCTATTACATCATATGAGAAAGATACGAAGGTTAGAAGTTTGTATACATATAAGAGCTTTATGTATAAACAAAACTAATCAGAATTTTCAAAATAAATCAAATAGCAAAGCGGGAAACCCGGGAGGGAAATTGACCCATTGGGGGTCTATCCATGACTGGTCGGGTCGACCTATGGGTTGACCCAAGGGCAGGTGGGTCAACCCATGGGTCGACCTAGGTTGGAGTGGGTCGACCCACAGTGGATCTGGCCGAATTCGTTTCTCTGAACCTGGACTTGTTGGTGGCTGGGTTTGTTCAGGATAGACTATAAATGGCACAACATGTCTATTGTTTTTCTACACCTAAAACAATGGAGACAATGAAATTCTGCCTCTGCTTGGATTAAATCAGACTATCTTCTTCAGCACCAATCTATACATATACAAGAATCTCTTCTGCAACATCAGCATATTATTCTCTATTCTTTAGATCCAATCTCTGTGAGTTCATGTTACTTTTAGATATAAAAATTTAACAGTAACCCTGACATGTTTTTAAATCTGGATCTGAACCTATGCCTGTTAAGAATCCGATTCATACCTAGAAAGTTCTGCTATTACATGTATTCTTCTATACACCTGATCTGTAGTTCAGTTCTTATATGCCTATTTCTTATATGCTTGTTTCTTTTATCATATGCCTATCTCTGTTATTATATGCCTATTTCTATTATTATATGTCTGTTTCTATTCTTCTCTCGCATTCCCTTTTTATTTTATAGCCTAGGCTACCTTCGAGCCTAGGCCAATATCGCTGAAATATACGTACGAACGAAATTAGGAATGATTGAGATTGATAATTTGGGGGCATATCTTGCACTATGAATCATGACTGGAATTTGGGGAGATAACCTATACTGTGAAATATGACTAAAATTTAGGGCATATCTTATACTGTGAATTATGACTGGGATTTGGGGGAATTTAAATCTGCAGGCTTAACTTAAAGATTAAGCGGAATAGGTTAATGAAACTGCAAGTAACCGGTGAAACCTGTTTAATCTGTTGGGGTTATGTAAATCTGTTTAACCTGTTGGGGTTAAGTAAACTTGCTTAATCTGTAGGGGTTTCCTTTTTAATCTGTTGGGGTTAAATAAACCTGTTAACCTGTGAAACTTAACCTGTTAATCTGTAGTGGTTAGGCGAACATGTTAATCTGTAGTCTTAACCTATTAAAAATCCTAGTTAATTGGGAGACACAAGTTTAGGGGTTTGACTTGTGTTATTTGCTGTGTGGGACCCGTATCAGTCAGTAACCCATTCTGGTGTTAAACGGGGACCCCACACTAGGTAGGGGTCAGGGCACACATGCTAAACTGATTATAAGAGGTTCATCTAAAAAGGGGGTGTATACGGGCGCGTTCCAATGGAGTCATGTGTGTGCACGAGTCCGGTCTGTAGGGAAAATAAGGCGTTGTAGCACTAGTAAATGGGTCTGTGTCCTTCTGCAGTTTGCCACTTTAGGAAGTAATACACCCTACCGTGGGGCCGACACAGGGTATTTACAAGTTAGGGAGCCGATCACTTTGGGGTAGTAATTCAGGTGCATCTAGTCCGGTCTGTTTCTTTTGAGGTACTTGTTATTTCTGTCTAGGGTAACACCTGCTATTCTTATTGAGGTGCCTGTTATTTCAGCTTAGGTAAAACTCGTTACTAGAGTACACCTAGAATTACCATTATGTTTCTGTTGGGATCATTCTGTTTCTGTTCAGTCTATTAACACATGTTTTATTCATCTCTCATCCAGTTTATATGCCTGTCATGATACTTTTACTTCTTTATATGCTAAAAGTCATTGGAAATGCCAGACTTTATGTGTGACCTGTTTTGATTCCTTTTCTCTCTCTCTTCCTTTCCCCAAGGTTCTCAGGTGGGAACGCTCAGGCTTGATTAGGATTCTCTCTTCTTTTTCTGCTTGGATTTGGATTTGCTTTGATGTATCCCTTCGACTACTTGTCTACTTTATTATGGCTATTACTGGGGATTATGAATTTACATTTCTGTACTTTAATGGTTTTTAGTGCAAGAAAGATGTTTTGTTTTGATGTAATCAGTTTCAATATTTTATGCCTGAAGTTGTAATTGGTTTTGAGACTATGATGTTTTTATGCGAAATAATGAAGTTTTAAATTTCCGCTACTATTTTATATTCGACTTATGATATTTTGTTTATGTTTACCTATAACGCTTCATAGAACTCAATGCATTCTGATAAAGAGTAACATTAACGGACGTGGCATGTCACAGTCTTCATCAAGCGGACCTTCTCTCCCTTACTCTGCTCGTTTACTCTGGAAAGGCTTTCATTCGCGGACTACACTCTCAGACGATAGCTGGGCAGATTCATAGGTTTGGCATCCCTAGGGGTTGTCCCCTTATCTCTTCCTTATCTTTCGCTAATGACATCATAATTTTTACTAATGGTAGTTGTCGTTCTATTCTTAGCCTAATGTTTCTTATACAGCAGTATGAAAGATGCTTGGGGAAACTCGTTAACTCTTCTAAAAGCTGCTTTGTGTCCATGAAAGACCTGTATCTGTTAGATCGACTTGGATCGAGACATATACCGGTTTCAAGGCAACCTCACTTTCGCTTCCTTACCTCGGTATTGTTTTATATCACGGGAGGAAGCTCAATGCCATATTCGATCCCCTAACAGACAAAGTTAGGGGCAAGATCATCTGTTGGAATTCAACCCTCCTCTCTTAGGCTTGCAGAGTGGTTCTCATTAAGTCTGTCATTGACTCTATGGGATCTTGTATCTTTGCTGCTATGACTCCCACTGCTTCCTTCTTTTGCTCTTACCGTTCATTGGCTTCATCCTTTTTCTGGGGAGCCAAGGACAACGCTTCTCGCCACCACTGGATATCTTGGAATACAATTTGTTATCCTAAAAGTGAGGGAGTCCTGGGTGTCCGTAACCCTAAGGACATCTGCTCGGGTTTTGCTTGCAAGCTATTGGCAAGGTTTGGAGCGAACGACTCCCTTTGGGCGACGTTCCTTCATGCTAAGTACCACAGACTATCTGGAAAGAGTTACACCTGTATCCCGTCTTACGCTAGTGAGACGTGGAGAAGGATGCAATCCGTGTGAAGGCCTTACGGATGCTCATGGCAATGGGACCGTTTGGGATGGGAGTCCCTTCTTTCTTAAGACGACGTGGAATTCGGTGAGGACACTGGGTCCACGTCTCCATCTTATCTCTTCCATTTGGAATGTACGAATCCCTCTAAAGGTCTCTGTACGTATGTGGAAAACGTTACACGATGGGTTACCGATAGATGAGAACCTCCAGAGAATCGACATCCCTTTCGTGCCCTGTTGCAAGTGTTGCAGTACAAGATGCTCGGAATCCTCCTTTCACTTGTTGTTCTCTGGGTCTTATGCCAAGTCTGTCTGGAATTATTTCGGGAATCTGATGGGTTGCTGAGGTAAAGCAACCTCGCTTGAAGGTTTACTGAGATTCTGATGGTCGGCATCTCAGGTAAATCTTTTCGCTCGATCTTGTTTCGTCTAATTCCTTGTTTTATCTGCTAGCACATTTGGTGCCCACAGAATAATGCAGTATTTTACGAAGTGGCTATGCATCCTCCTATCATTACCCAAAGAGTAAGGAACGATGTTTTCCTTTCCTTTAGAGGAAGGCCTTTCGGGAGGGGGGGGGTCTTTGGTTGCCGATCTAGGAAATTGGTTGTTACCTTTGGTGTTTCCTCGGTAACGTCCACTCCCAGGGAAGGTATTGGTTGATTGTTGTTTATTTGTGTACTGCGACTGCTGTCACTTTATCTCACTTCCCCTCAATCAATCTTATGTCGTTCGCTAGTTATGCAGGACCTGGATTATAGGTTGTTGGATTTGGTCTGGCTGGTGCTGTCGGTGCCTTTCCCTAGCGGGGTTGTTGGAGCAGGACCTGGATATAGGTCATTCGGGATCGACTAAGCTGTTGGAGCATGAGCTTTTGCTTGACCAAGCTGGCTAGGACTGCTGTCTTCTCAGGAAAAGGTGATACTCAACTTTCAGGGTCCCTATGTTTTGAGGGGTCTTGCCTTCTTTTTCTGTTCTGCACTAGACTGTTTGTTGTCCTACCGATTATGTCGGTTTTCTTTTTTGAGTCATAGACTTGGCTCGCTTTCCAACACCCTCCAGCAGCTATTTCCGAGAGCTTGTTTTCCTCTTCTTTTTCTTCAAATTTGTATTATTCGATTTATGGAACAAATTTAGTATTTGTCTATAAACTACAAATCTATTTTTGTACACCATTAGAGGAAGGCTATTTCCCCCCTTTTGGTATATAGTTTCCTCTTTTAGTAAAAAAATGTATATAGCAACGTACTTTTCTGTTTTATTTGCGCTATTATATAAAAAAAATCAAAAAATTTATAAATATTCATGATAGTATTATACAAAAAAAATATGTTGAAATATTAGTAATTTTGGTGAATAATTTCTGCTATTTCAGTAATTATTCGCTTAGAATTTAGTTGAAAGGCGGATGAATAATTTTTAATATAACAACAATTATTCACATATAGTTGCTGACTTGCTGATATATCAGCAACTTTTTTACAGTAGATGCAAATAAATGAAAAAAATGCTGAAATATCAGCAATTTTAGTGAATTATTGCTGATATTTCTGTAATTGTTCACATAATATATAGTTGAAAGGCGGATGAATAATTATTGGAATATCAACAAATATTGCAAATAGTTGCAACATTTGCAGCAATTTACCGGAGATGAATTATTTGAATTAAGCAAAATTTGCATGAAATTCAATAGCTTTTTGAATTAATTATTGCAACGTCAGCAATTATACGGAAATTTGCATAAAAATCTGTAGCGTGCATTTTTTTGTAGTTTTAATGCATGAATACGTTGGTGATTATGCATTGAAATAAATTTTGAAGTTTGGTAAATTTTACATTGTTTTTTTGTTGATTTTCGAAAAACAGAGACCTAAATTTTAAAGTTTTTAGACAGAGAGGTTTTTGGATTTTGAAACCCAATAGGGACCTGGGCCAAATTAACCCATTAGGTTACTTCATTTCTTACCTCTATTTCTTCCTTTTACACTCACTTGTTTAAAAATAACCATCGCATCTCACTAATTTCCTTTCACATCCCAGATTATTCTAAAAATACCCTTGTATTCTTAAACCACGCACAATTATAAAGTTGCTTTTTATGAATCTCACTCGATTTGAACTAGGTTGTTGCGCAAACCTTACTCAATTCAAACCAGGTTGTTGCATAAATATCCTTCAATTTGAACTAGATTGTGGTACAAACCTCGCTTGGATTGAGCGAGGTTTTTACAAAAATATCATTCCGTTGAAGCTCATGTACGTGATTTTGTTTTTTTAATCATGATCTGTTTTGATTTGAAGATAGAACAACTTTGGAAAAGCTGAAAATATAAAAAGTGACGAGGTGAGAAAGGAGGAAAGTGGGATTTAAATAGTTAATTTTTATGTATTCGACTTAGATTAATAGCAGAACCACCACAGTAGAATATGTTTTCTTGTGTTTGATGACTTCAATAAGATATACATTTTATCTACGAAATTTTATTTCATTCCAAACAATTTTGATGCAAAAAAGACAAGCAAGACTACTATGATACACAAGGAGCGGTGTGTATACAAAATCGAAAAACGATTTCCCAAAGCATGCTGAAGATTAGCAAACGTTTGCGTAACTAGTATAAACCTTTGTTTCAAAATAGGTAAACTTGGCACAACCCAACTAAGTTTGAATTAAATACAGACTAAAATTTATAACTCATGACATATCGATGAGTGTTATGGCACGTGCTTCGCGCGTGATCATTGCACATGTTTTGTGCGTGAATTATATTTTTAGAAAACGTGTATGTTTAACACATTTAAGAGAAAATAATTTGCAATAGTATTTAGTTATATTTTCCATTGAAATTATGTGTAATTAATTTGAATATTTATTTATATGTTGTAAATCTAATTTCTTTTTATTAACTTTAACTTTTGTTTCCGTTGTTAGTTAACAAATAGCGGCGTTATAGAATATCTATTTGTTAGATCCTATTTTTGAATAATATTAAAATTTGTTAATATTTATAGAGATTAGAGAGTGTGAAATTGTAAAAATGTTTAACTGTTATATTATATTTGTAAATGGTATATAAGGATAAAGACATATAAGAGTATTTTTAGAACTTTGTGATTAAATCAAAGTTTACGCTTTCAAGCAACATATTAATAAAGATGAGTTCAATGTCACACACTTTGGGCATGCAACAAATTTATCAGTATGAAAAATATGGTGTGGAGACTCTTTCCCAAAAAGATTGCTATATACCTCTTAACTCCAAACATGGAATTAAACCTAAACGATTGTGAAAGTACCATTGTTAAAGGCAATTCAGATAACTAGCAACATAGATCTCATAGAAATAGCAAGTAAAATGCAGAGTAGAAGAGATACAAGAATTTTATGGCAGTTCGGCTATCTCCAACCAATGTCCACTTTAATCCTCTTAGTTAAATCCCTTTGAATCTTAATTAGTTTTCCTTAGATCAAAATTACAATTGATTAGAAATGTTTGGAGGAGACAAGAAGTGAATAATAATTGGTGATCCAGTATAGAGATTCTCTTTCCTTTCAAGATCTGATCCAGCAAAGTCTTGACATGGTCAGTAGCATCCTCCTTTTTCTAGTTGAAGGTAATATGGTATTTATAGGAGTTTGGAGTTGAGTTAGGGAAATATATCGCATCAGTGGATCTACCTAAGGCGTAAAATGGCACATTAAAGAGATCACTGGCCCCAATTCATGTAAGTTTGATGGATCAGTACTTATCTATAGCCTACAAATGAATACATATCCATAGATTTAGTGTATTTTTAGCCATCGTCTATTATTTTGGTCTTCATATGTCCTTTTGATCCCTCTGTCATGTTTTATAGGATATAGACTTTGTTTGTACATACTTGGGAGTTGAGCCATGTTGAATGGTTCTCAAAATGTATAGTCCATTAATTACCTTGAGTTTGGGACATCAGATTGCTACAAAACTTGTTAGTATACTAATTTGGTGATAAGGATCGAGATGGTACGGCTCATGATGGGTTGTGCATGTTGGTTATTGATTGATATCGATCCATAGGGGATGGATCGATATCTATCTAACTACTTAGCTTATTTTTGGCTTGTTCGAAATTAAAGTGGAAGGTTCATCCATATCTTCTTTAATTATTAATCAAATAACATGAAACTTCATACATATAATGTAGATGGGTAGGAAGACCTCCAATATGAGTTTCAAACCATTTAGATCACTCCTCATGGGTCAGATACTATCCATCAAACTGGAAAAATTCGGCTATGATCCATTCATAACTCACTCAAAACTTATTGAATTGACACGAAACTTTAGGGATACACTCTATATGATGTGAGGGACCTACTATATGAATCACAAGTGGTGGGATCCACCGTAATGGGGTTGCATCTGATCTATAGGGTATGGACCCATACCAACCTATAATATCAAGTCCAAATGACTCCATTTTTTGTGCGCCTTCTTTTATATCTTTTAAGTATTCCTTCTTCAAGTCAAACTAAGTTCGTACGAGATCCATATGTTCACTTTAAGTTAATAAAGTCAAGAAGCGGGTAAACAGTTGCCTCCTGAAGCATATCTTTAGGATAAAAGATGTGCTTTGAATAAGAACAAGTCCAAATAACTTGAGTCTAATGAATGAGCGTCCTAGTTGCTTCCCATTCCAAGTCTTTAATTAAATTTCAATAGTTTTATTCTTTGGCAAGTTCAAGATAGTGTAAAGTCCTTCGATCAATCTGAACAAAGTTTTTTGGCTTATCATGGTAAGATTTTCCGTCTTTCGAATCCAAATCCATTCTATATCCAATAAGCATGCAACCTTCAAAACTTTTTGGCTAAGCTAACCAAATTCACTCATGACGAAATTGACTGAATCTACTCAAGGCAATGTTATAAAATAAGGCCAATCAAATCTGGTTAAGGAAAAGCTAAACAAATTTGCTTAAGGAAATGGCGTTAGGCTAAGCCGGCCGAATTCGCTCAAGGAAAAGCCGCAAGGCTAAGTCGACTGAACTCGCTCAAGGCCAAGCTATCCAAGTTAAACTGATCCAGACTCATTCTCGCTCAAGGCGAACTGAGTAGGACCCTGTATGATCGAGAGAAACCGACAGAGCATTAAACTTACTTAAGGAAAAGATAACTAGTTGAGCCGACCACCACTCAATCCCACTCAAGTTGAACTAAACTAGGATCAACCTTACTCAATGTAAGCCTACCTAGAATCAGTTTCGCTTAAAGTAAGTCGTTAAAGAATAAATCCCTAGTCTCACTCAAAGTAAAGCTTTCTGATTTGCCTAACCAAGATTGAATACTGCCCAAGATTCCCAGCCAAACTGGCCAAGAATTGGTTCAACTCAAGATGATGCATTTAGCTAAACTGACTATGACCATCCAATATTCATTGTTCGACTTTGAGTCATCTGATTCTAAGGTGCTCTAATCCATCCAAGTGTATTATATCGAATCCAAGGCACAACCTCACTACGTTGTACTGTCTCTAATCTGAGTTGCAGTCTAGACTATTAAGTGTGAGCCATGATGCAATTTAATAACCTTTTTGGGTTGTTTTAGAATTCAATTTGTAATCGAGCAATCTCTCTGGATTTATAGGCTTTAGTTTAAGTAAGCTCACAAACTTTCTAGGCCGAAGAGTTCGTTTGTAGTTCAAACAAATCGATTTGTAACCTCTTCGGGGTTGATTCATGGTCTATCTCTGGACCCATTCTCCACATGGCCTCCATAGGCCAATCATGTCCTATCTTCAATCCCTTAATTGCTAGATCCAATCCATTCGCTCTCCATAAAAGGCACTTCACAATGACAAATTCGATGCAATCACTCTCCAATGAAGTGTTTTACCCCTTACTCTCCTGTAACAACCCTGACTTTTGTGTGATTACATGTGAAATAATTAATTGGTGGTTAATTAGAACTAAATTTGATTTGGGGAGGTTGACTAGAAAAAAATCTTTAGAATGGTGTAAATTAAGGATTTTTGGGAGTTATACTGTAAAATATATTGGATTGTGATTAAATTGCATTAAGCCACAATATAATTCAATATCAATTGGATAATCAAAAGAAGTAACTACAAATTTGAGTAATTAATCATTAGTTGTTTGTAACTTAAAACATGTAAAAAGCTGAGAAAAGAGGACTATAGTCCGCTAATTACTACAATTAGGAGTAATTTAGTGTTAATGGTCTAATCAAGCCTCTAATCACTCTTATTCTCTAATTATCCAACTAAGAAAGATTTGTAGAGGATAAGTATAACAACGTACTAATTTTTACAGTAAAACGAAAGAAGAAACTATCTTCTTCTCCTCAAATTGACAGTAAAGGGAAATTCAATTCCCATTCCAAAGCCTAAGCTAAAAATTCTTACAAACATAATCAAATGAAAAAAAATTGTTAGTTTACAAACCTACATGTAATCTCTACAAGATTCACAGAGTTATTTTATTAAATACCATATTAGCATTGATTGTTCTTAACTTTGCATTTGCATGTTACAACAAACTAGTTTACATGTGATTACAAAGCTTCTTGAGTGAAAAAGTTGATATCTTCTTCGAATTCTTTGCTATAAATTGTTTAATATGAATCTAAGGTGAGTATCCACACTCATTCTAGCTGAAATGTGAATTATATGTTGAAATATTGTGGTTTGAACTGAATCTCATTACTGTAAAACTCACTTTTCACCTCTGTTAAGCTTTACAGTCCAAAACTGATCTCTGTCCTACTTTGAGAGTGTATTGATCTCTCAATTTGTATCTAATTGTTTTGATTTCTTTTTCAGTTGTTTGTTTGAATATTGAACTTCAAATCTGCAAAATTTCGTAGCTTAATTCGGTCGGTAGTTTGGCCAAAAGTTGATCAGAAAGTGGGATTAGAGCAGGTAGACACCACTTGGAATTAGCGTCCCGGTAGGTTGACCCACTCCTCCGTTTTGTCGACTCAAGGGTTGACCCAAGCTATGTAGGGGTCAACCCAATGCGCGTGATCCTGGGGTGTTGTCATGTGGTAATTCTTACATTTTCCTATGGTTTTTGCTATATGATGAAGCACTATTTTAACTCATTTTCTACCTGATTTGCCTTACAGTGTGTAGCTTAATGAATGATCTTTTTAGAGATTGTTCAATAGCCGATGCTATAGCCAATCAATAATTCATATTTAATGGATTTCATGTATATATGTATGTATGTATGTATGTATGTATGTATGTATGTGTTGATTGTTCATTTTTCATGTTGTTTTTCACACTGTGCATGCTTTATGAAATGATTTTGAAAGGAATTATATATATATATATATATATATATATATATATATATCGCTTTGAGACAAAAAAAATTCTATGATTTGTTTACAAAAATAAAATCATCGCAAGGAAATATTATATATAATAATTTTCAAAATATAGATATTTTTAAAGAAATAAATCAAATGATTTCAAAATCATTTTATAAACTAATTTTCTCAAGTCATGTTATTTCTACATATATAAAACTATGCATTTTTGCACTCTTCGATAAAGAAGAACATGATTTAACTCATACAGTAAATCACGTAGTATGGAACACATAGATTAATAATATAGATCAATTCCTGACTTGTCAATTGTAGTTATTATTGTTTTTCAACGTACAATAAAGTAACTTGTAGTGAATCGATTAGTAAAACATATGGTATATGATGTATTGTTTTCACTTTCCAAGTGACTATTTGGAAGTCTATGACCTATTCTTTTGTTGTTTCCAGTACTTGGACAGTTAGGCCCTATATTCATATATAAAGTTGTTCAGCTAATTATGGACTTTTGAGTCCTATTAGAGACCGTTGGGTCTCCTATGTACAATACTTGGCAGGCTGTGGGACATTTATTGGACTGTTGGGTCCTATTTACATAACTATTGTGCTAATATTCAGATTGTTGGGACCTATGATTCACATTGTTGTTTTCTAGATTACATTATACTGATTTATAGAATTTAGATGATTTTGAATGTTTTTAACATTGTTAATAATCTATATTTCTTTATATAGCTTGAGTGCTATTATGTTATTTATATTATGGTGATTTCATTCATGTTGGTTTGAATTCTTGAACGGGTTCTGAACATGGTGTAGCGATGATTTCTCACTTGTTATGTGCCATAAAACTATACAACTTTATCCTAGCCTGAGAGCTTGGTAACTCATGATTGTAAGTTCTCCCTTTTGAAATATTATGCCTTTATAGGATATTACCTTACACCATTAAGTCCTATTTATAATATTTCAACTAGACTAACCCGTGTATTTATTATTCGTGTCAGACCAAGTCTCAGCAAGTAGCACTTGATGTAGATGTTTCATAGCCAGCTTCTGCTTTTGGATACTTATCTCTTTTTGATCACTTTGGCGAGCTTTGGACTAGTCACCTAATATTCTGTAGCGCCCTTTAACTATTTTACATACTTTTTTATGGGGATGGATGTTATGTATATTGTGGATTGTAAATCAGTTACGTATATTACTTTGTGTCGTACTTGATGTATGTATATATCTATTACTATGTTTGTTGTTATGTGAATTGTGGAATTTACTCTTGTTAAGTTTTTTTCGGATCGATCTTGTAGCCACCGTGGTATAGTATTATCCAAGAATTAATTATGTCGATCCACTTTTAAAAAAAAGGGAAGTTTATCGATGTACTTTATACTTGTTTAATCTAAGATTATGGATGGTCGCACCTAACTAGCCTTATTCTCCGTATTAACAAACAACATCACTGGTTAATGCTCTTTGTTAATATAGGTCTGGGTTGGGGCATCAAGACTTGGTATCAGAGCAGAATTCAGAACAAAATGTGATAAAACACATAACGATATACATGATACAATACATTGAAGTACAATATGAATATAACATCTTCCCTATTCGACGTCATCCTTAGTCATATCTTTTAAAAAATTGTGTCCTTTGGGGTAGATATAAGGGGGGAATATGGCTGGGAATGCACTTTAAGTTCCGTTATATTCCATAAGTTGAATTTTATTAATCATATCTTAACTTTGTGAATAATATCAATCTTATATTATTCTTCCAGCTTATAGATCACAAAGGAGATGATGGTAATCCTAGCGTTGGGCGCAACCCACACTCAAATAGAGTTAGCATGCCTACTGAACAAATCATGGAGCTGATTTGTAACAACCCGGTTTTTTAAGCATTAAATTTCGAATATTTAAATTAGTTTTAAATGTTGAATTGGTAATATAAATGAATTTTTATATAGAATTTATTTATTAAACAAAGTTTAAATGTATAAATTTATATTAATTACAAACGAGCTCGTAGCGGCGTGGTAGTTTTATGTTTTGAACTTCAGATGAATGTACATGATCTAATATAAGTCGGATTTCTTTGAAAGAAGAGACGTTTAGATCTATTGAACTATAGTTTTCTAATAAAAGTGAAAAATCAAGATTTCATATTGTAGATTGTGAGTTATATCCAAATCAATTTTTTAAAAAGTCACTATGGAATCGTTTATAAACCATAATGATTTATTTTATAAAATAAAATGGATTTTTTAAATAAATGAATACTGTTTATGTTAACTAGCATTTTCGTCCGGTTCCCAAAAGTATATAAGACCAACCCGACTTTATGCGTCGCGCGCCACCAAAGCTCGAAGTGTCGCCACGACATTAACGCGTATAGCAGGAGAGAAAGTATGAGTTGCTTATGGAACATTTTGTTGTAGAAAAAAATTAAATCATTGTTTATATACCAGATGATCAGTGTATGTTGTTGTTATAGGATTAGTTGGATGAGAGAACATTTGTAATAGTTTCATGAATGAGGTTACATGAGAGTCATTGGTACCACTGAGTCCACAACTTCCATATAGATCGTACAAAAAATAAGAAGTACATATAATATGCAGATATAAAAATTGTACATATTATATACAAATAATTATAACTTCTAAAATTCAAACAATAACAATCTTTCCATGCTTCACTTGCAGAAGACCTATAAAAATATAGGGCAACGTAATTTGTTACCTGCATATAATACTTTGTTGAAGAATGCACCATTTCCTTTAGCTCCATGTCCTTTGCTAAATGATGTGAAATAAGCAACGATATTTGAATAACAGTTAAATTTTCAAAAATCTAACAAACAAGAACTATAAATTACATTGCGTATATGGTTGTGAGGTTATATCTAATGTCCTTAAAATATTTTCCTCTTTAAGTAGTAGCACCATCATCAAATTTTGAAGGAACATGCTCGGCTTTTCTAGGTCTTCTTATTCTTAAAGCTATTTCTAAAGCATTTTCGAACAATTCGAACTAGCAAAAATATTTTCCTTTAGTTTAATTTGATTCCTTTCACTTTATGCTTAATCTCATCAGTAAATATAGTATCTAATTTATCATTATCAGCTTATCAAGCTTTAAACTGGATTATGCCACTATTTTTTTAATGAATCATCTACTTCTTCTAGAATTTTGTTAAGTCCAGAAAGAGCAATTTCATATGAGTCTTCCAGTTTTGCTGCTCTTGTTGCAAGTTGTGTATACAGTCAACACAACTCTTGTTAGGATTGCATCGCATGTCCTTAAGGAAGGAATGATAGTTAGAATAAATAGTCCCACGTCGTGAAATAAATTGAAGGAGTGGAGTATAAATATAAGTTGATAGACACGTAACATTAGGGGATTCCTTTTGTGGACGTGTGTGCCAACTCAGATGCATGCCCCCTATAAAGGAGGAGAAAGGCATATGTTTCGACCGTCATTACATAGCAGTGGTATCGAAACGATGATTACGGACTGGGCCATGCAGACATGGCAGTGCACTCAAAAAATACTCCTAGGATACGAATCAAGGAGGAGACTGTTAGGATTGCCTCGCTTGTCCTTAAGTAAGGAATGGCAGTTTGAATAAATAGCCCCACATCATAGAATAAATTGAAGGAGTGGAGTACAAATATGAGTTGGTAAGAACGTAACATCAGATTCCTTTTGTTTCAAGGATCTATGTGCCAATTCATATGTGTGCACCCTATGAAGGAGGAGGGGGGATTTTGTTCTGGCCGTCGTTGCATAACAACTCTTTATAGCGCCATGTGATTTCTACTTTCGGATCATTATTACTTGATTTTTTATAATCAATTTTGCAAATTTGGCCTTTACATTTTTTGCCTATCTCCTTAGGATGTATTGAGTATGAATACTCATAACTTTTTTGTAGATAGAACCTTTAAAGCATATGCACATAGGATCTTCGCAAACTCAAAATTTTTGCAACTACATAAAATAGCACAATTACTTGTGTTATATGTTAGTATTTGCTTGAAATTTTTTCCATGAGGAGCAATTTCATATTTATTCATCGTCTCCAACTATTCCAATAAAGTCATCGTATAATCATGAGCTTTACATAACTCATTTTGCAACATTTTTAAGACTGGAGGTGTGTAAATTATTGTTGTATGCTATCAAATTTTAACTGGAAAGGATAATGAAGGGGAACTATGATTTACTTTAAAATTTGCCCTTTATTCTTCATAATACTGATTGTCCACTAACCTTCGAAAATTCTCAAAAAATCGCATGACATACCTTTTCACTGCATGGTTTATGCTTTCACTATGTTGTGTGCTCACAATATCATCACAAAATAATTGACATCCATAAACTAATGCTTGTTTCTCTTTCAGATCAAATAATTGACTTAACGAATCATTCTTTTGAAGATTATTTTTTCAAGCATCGTCTTCTATGCATTTAAAAGTCGACTTCATCCTCATAATCATATATACAACGACTAAAGTATTTAGCAAAACTAAAGAATTTATCAAACAAATGACTAAGATGCTTAGATGTATTTTAATATATATGCCAAATGCATTGTAAAGACCCGTAACTTCCCCGGTAAGGAAAGCCCGGATACTTCAAGAACAACACACAAAAGAACATAGACAGAAGAACATTTCATTGCTTATTACAACAATTCCATCAGAATACAAGAATATACAGAGTTTAAACAAATATTATACAACAGAAAATATCAGAGATTACAATAAATTACATAGCAGCGGAAAATAATACAAAACACAACTGAAGGAGATATACGGATACAGAGCTTTCCGGATATCATTCCAACTGTAAATCAGGATCCTGTGAATATAAATCTGCAAAACCAAAACTACTAGCTGCCCGTGCCAAAATAAGGGCACCCAGAGTTTAGGTTAAAACAATAAACTCCAGGTCAGTCATGTGACTGGTGTGAGAACTAAAACAGTTATTAATCTTTATTTTAAAGTTAGGTAAATCAAGGGACCACGCCGTATAACACGGAACGGGTTTCCTCCCAAGGATACCAGTGCATAAAACAACAACGCAATGCTAAATAAAGAACAATGAAGCTATTATAAGACCCAGGTCCCATCACACAATGCAACGCAAGCCGGAGGATAGCGTTTTACCTTATAATAGCCAAAGAATGCTTGATACGCTAAATTTCATCTTTTATTATTACTATAAGTGTATAGTGTATTAAACAATTTCAAATCATAAGTATCAATCATAGACGGCAAGGGTACCATATATCATGTCGTCAATACTTGGCTCTACAATCAAAACCGCAAAGTCACGTATTTAGAAGTTGGATTTCCATCTGTGAACCGAGGCAAAAGATAGTCCTCTACCGAATTCGAGACTGTCTAGCCCGAGTCTCAGGCAAGTACTCAGTCAAGCCTTTGGATCGTCAGGGCCAGTCCATCGATGTGGATTAAAATGCCTGAACACTGCGTTTCCCCGCCCTTTGGGGGCGTAAATGAGCCCAATGGCTTCATCGGCTCCACATAGTCACCGATATATCCGAGGTGTCTCGCAACAACAACAACCACACAAGTGAAAATAATATAAATGTCAGGGCTGGTAGATCACTGACACCACCCTAGCTAGAAGGAAATGCATGCCCTCTCTGAGGTCCTCTCCCATTTCTGGTTCACAACCGGGGTGTGAGGCTTGCGAATCAACGCTACACAAAGCTATGCCACACAGGCCGTGCTTTGATCATCAACCACAAGACTATGCTTTTCAACAGAACCCTTGATCATATTGCCACTTAGGCATGCCACACAGGCAAATCCATCAATATATAACCTCTGAGCTCGTACGTCTCAGAGAAGGGCGTTAAGCAAGAGAATAAATTCTCCGCCGCCAAACCGATATATTTAATAGAAATCAATCACACAGAATAAAATCCAATGTCAGACACTCAGTCCATTTACAAGTTCGTTCTGGGTCTGAACGAAACCGGAGGCACCTTGTACCTCGTATATCCATCGATCTCCAAGTACGTCTGGACGATCACCAACTGATTCCCTCCTCTTAGGTGTACAGCCCAATCAAGATCATCAGTAATCACCCAAACGATGTGAAGACCTCCGGTCTTCAACCACCGTCTTCATCCTCAACACCATGTCGAATCAGCTATTCAGAATGGGATAAACCTGGTCTTTCTGAATAACTTGCGTATATAATAAACAAGTGTTACACAAACACAACATACGCCTCTTTCCAATTCAGAATATTCTTATACTTTGGGAAAGGTTCCCATTAATTTTATCAAAGATAAATTCATTAAATTTATTCTTTAATCTTCCTTTGAATATCAATTCAAATTAGTCGGGATTAACGAACCACACCCCAATAATCATTTATTTTATTTCCTAATCCTAACCTATTGATCCCATGAAGTAAAACTGGTCATACTTCATATCTAACACCACAGTGTTATCGATAAATTCAATTACCATTTCACGTTCAAATCTAATTAAAGATTTAACTATCGCTTGGAGCAAAACTGGTGATACTCCATTCTCGGTCACTTTAATCTAATTAAATATTCATTAAAACTCCACTTAGTTTTAATCTTCCCAAAAAAAATATCCTGTCTTTAAATGGGTTAAAGAACCAATGTCATTTAAAACATGGTTCACGATAAACCCAAAATCAATTCAAATTCAATTCCAATTAAATCCCATTTAATTGGTACACTTCATTAAATCTAAATAAAAAGATTTAATCTTTTTTTCAACTGGGTTTAAGAGCAGTGTTAATGAAGACACCATTCACGACAAACACAAATCCCATTTGATATTAAATACAAGGCTCTGAATAGAAAATATATCGGCTTATATTCAATATCAAATTCTACGACCAACAAATATCGTATTGGAAATAACGATATAAATATATCTTTCAAATTTCCATAACAATATCTGTATAATCACGAAATCCAACATTGAAATATTCCAAAGATAATTTCGATTCAAATCCATTCCAGTTCAATTATTAGAAATTCTGGCTATTTTCAAAACCATTTCAAATCCACTTTATTTACTTCACAAATAAATGGATTATAATTCTGGTTCAAAACTAGTTCATTTCGATAAAAATCTATTTTTATCTTTTCAAATATGGAATTTTTCATACCAATTCTTCACAAATCATTTCTTATGATTTTACACAAATTATTACTATTTTTAATAATTTTATCAAGGTCCGTACAGTCGATTTCCATCAACGACCATCGAACTGCACTTACAGCGACCTTTTCCAAATTTGATTTGGACATAATTCCAAATCCATCCGTTATATTTCTTATTTCTAATATTCGTTAGAAATCTCTTGTCGATACGAACCCAACGGTTTTGGTTTTAGGAGAATCCGACGGTCGGATCTCCCGTAATATCCATTCGAAGTCAATGGTCGAAATTCGCGAATTGACGCGGCGCGGCGCGTTCTATTCAGGCCATTATATATATATATATATATATATATATATATATATATATATATATATATATATATATATATATATTTCGTCGATTTCCTTTCAAAACGTATTTTATAAATCGTTTTAAATTCGTTTTCGAAACGATTTCAACTTCATATTCAATTTCAAACCAAAATTGAATATTCCACATCATCGATATACAAATGATAATATTTTCAAAACGTTATATTTTGAAATCACTTTCTTTTCTATATTCATTATAAAAATGAATAAAATCGATATAAATATCGTTCACGTCAAAATGGCGTCAATCTAGTCAACACGGCTTTTATTCAATACATGAATGTTTATTCTATTCAACACATGAATATTTATTCTATTCAACACATGAATATATTTTCTATTCAACACATGAATATATTTCTATCCAACACATGAATTTATTTCTATTCAACACATGAATATATATTTTATTTCAACACATGAATATATATTTTATTTCAACACAATATATATTTTATTTCAACGCATGAATATATATTTTTATTTCAACACATGAATATATGTTTAATTTCAACACATGAATATATATTTTATTTCAACACAGGAATATATATTTTATAGTATTCCTTATTTTCCAAATTGGAATGAGGCCCAATCAATTACCACATAATGTTAATTATATGGATTCTATACAACACACGTGTATAATAGCAACGGTAAATAATCAACCATCATCCAGAGTGCACCACACAACTGCATAAGCATTAAATATAAATAATTAACGCTTACACAGTCTGTCAACCCATCAATTGACATACAACTAAAAAATCAGGATTAGTGTACATCAAATGTCATCCCAATACCCGTGTGGGGTTTCAAATCAACAAACACAGATTTTATTTGTGCAGTTGGGCGATGTGTAAAATTTATCGTCCCAATCAATATCAGTCAAATCGGTGTACATAAACAAATCGTTCGATTTGTAAATGAATATTTATTTTATTTCAACACATGAATATATATTTTATTTCAACACATGAATATATATTTTATTTCAACACATGAATATATATTTTATACATCACAATCAACAGTCAAATTTCACAACACAGCAATCAAACAAACAAGTCATCCATGGTCTATGGACGACGGGTGTCGGGTGCTGCTAAGCACCGTCTGCATCCTAGTATATATTTTAACTAGAAATTAAAATAAAAGTGAGGAGTTCTCACCTAGAGCTAAACCAAACACCATGACTCTTCATATGTAGAAAATCTTCGTCGTGCCCGCCTTTTGTCAATTTCATTGTCCGTAGTCACTACATATATATAAATCGCATTTTTATATTCTCTATTATATAAAAATCATATTTTTAAAACGCTACTATATATATGAAGATTATATTTTTAGTTCAATTCCACCTTGATAAAAATCATATTTTTATCATTTCTTCACACGGATAAAATTCGTATTTTTATTTCATTAGCTATATAAAAATTATATTTTTGATTCACTACTTATATAAAAATCAAATTTTTATTATCTACATTATATAAAATTATATTTTTATTATCTCTATAATAAGTAAAAATCATATTTTTCTTCATTTTCATATATATAAAAATATAGGCTTTACCTAAAAAAAAAAATTAACCTAAAAACTAATTTCACTTTTAATAAATAAAATAAAGAAAAGGGGAGGGAAAACTTACTGTGTTGGGCTAAAAAAAGGGGGAAATTGCTTTTGGTTCGCGGATCGAAGAGGGGGGCGTTCTTGCAGCTCGCGGTGGTGGCATTGGCACGATGTAGGCGGTGCTTGAGTCTGGTGAGGGCGGAGGCATCACAGTAGGTGGCGGTGGGATGGATTTGGGTGCGAGGCCTTCTGTGCTGTCGCGTTCGATTTAGAGCCACGGGTTCGAGCTCCAGAACTCGCGTGAGAAGGAGAGAGCAAGGGGGCGGAGGCGATCGGGGAAGGAGGCGCGACGAGGCTAAGGCCTGGCGGCGGCGGTGGCTGATCGAAGAGGGAGGGAGGGCCAACGGGTTTGAAGGGATCAGGATTTTCAGAGAGAAAGGGGGCGGCTGTGATTTTGTTTAGGTGTAGGGTTTTAAAATATATTTATATATAACTACATTATTTTATTTAATTCTCTTTAGAGTTGACTTTCAATTTGAACCCCAAACTGAACCCACCGACTGTCGTCCCTAGCTAATTACCCCCATTCTGAACACAATAGGATATGCATCGTAGGCTGATTCGACTATTTCGATCAGTTTTCGTCAAAATCAAATTATAACTCTATATATTGAATTTGAACGCGTATTTCAATTTACCGGGGTCACATACGGACTTTAAAAATCCCCAAAAAATATTTTCTAGCTTCGTATTGATGATACGGTCGTAACAAAACTAATTTCGTCAAATTCTGAGATCGTTTGAAAAATGGTCATTTTCAGGTTGATTGAAATTAACTAAAACTGTAGAAACACGTTTTACTTCACCATGCTTACATATTGAATCGAAATATTACGAATTTTGGAATCTAACAATAATTTGACATCACGGATCCAACAAAAGTGGTTTCGTCGAAAATTGAGGTCGTTTGCAAAATTTCCATTTTAAGGGCTAGAATTCCATAACGACTATTCTGAATTTTCAACTGGGCATAACTTTTTATCCTCGCTATGAATTTTCAATTTTTCAGATTCGTTGGAAAGATATTCTCAATTAGATTCTATTATTTTTGGTTTCGCTAAAATCCGATTTATTTTGAATCCTGTACATTCATTTGAACTTTGAAATCAAAATTTCAAACTACTGCGCCATTTTCAATTCCTTTTATAATTAAAATAAAATATTTATATTCTAACGACGATTTATATAAATATATACATTCGAATTCTATCCAAAAAAAATTTCTCTTCGTTATTATTTAAAATAATTCAATTTAAATAATCAAAATTCGCTAAAATTGCCAAAATAATTTTTTTAAAATTGGCTCGGATTTCCTGGTTATTACATGCATAATCAATGACATATCCTTTGCCACTGAGAATTAGTCGCCTTAGCTATGGCAGCATCCTAGTTTGCAAATTTACTCTTAGGTCTTTTTCCAGAAATCACTTTCTCAAATGTATCAAACAATCATGTGGAAGTTTGAGTGGTCTCATTATATAACAATACGACCCTAAATATTGCAGTCAACTTATAATTATTTTGTAACAACCCAGATTTTTGTTGATTAATTTTAAACATTTAATATTTGTTTTAAATGTTGAATTGATAATATAAATGGATATTTATATTGAGTTATCAATTTAATAATCGATATACGATTTAATTTCAAGTAAATTGAATTTTCTTAATACGAAGATAAAAATTGAATTGACTTGAATTCGAAGATAAAAATAAATTGAAACAATTCAGATGATCAATATAAATTCTATTTGAATTAGAACGACAATATAATTTAGTATAAATAAATTTGTTTATTTGAAATCAATTATATTATATCAATTGAATATGGAACTTTAGAATAGCCAATTTACAAACAACCTCGGAATCCGACGAAACAAGTTCCATCGTATTTGAAATATTAAGTTATTCTAGGATAACAATTTTCATCGTTATTGGAGGTCATATGAGATCATTTAAAAGAGAAAATTCAGTGAGAATAATAAATTAATAAATCATTTAGCTTCTAAGACACACTACCTCACTTATCTTCCTGGAGACACCTTCTCCGATTATAAATTAACGCAACCGTTCTCCTCTTTTTCTTATCTTCATTCTTCTTTTTATTTTTTGAATCAAAAATAAAAGTCGTTCTATCCCCTTCAAAAATCATAAAACCATTCGAATAAAATAAATTACACATAACCCTCTTATATTCCTTCTACAAACTAAAAAATCAAAATTTATTTCTTTTCCTTCTTTCCAATTCATTGTCGTGTGATTGAAAAAGAATTGAATCGAATTTATTTTGAGCCTAAATCTCGATTTATGGCCAGCGACTTAGGGTTTATGTGAGTTGTGGCTAGTACAGTATTTGTGGGTTTGTTTGACTTTGGTATTGAGCTTCGAGGTAGAGACGAGCATGTAGGTGAGGTTGCGATGACCTACAGGAGTTTTCAATTTTGTAATGGTGCGAACTTGGTGTTGAGGGGTGCTACAATCTGAAGGAAGGGCCGATGTTGTTTTGGGCGAATTTGTAGTAGGGGAAAATCACGCAAAACAATTGCGTGCTACAGGGGAGTTCGGGTCTGTGATGGGGGTTGTCAGGTGATGTTGTAGGCGGTGTGAAGCCTAGAAGTTTGGTTGCTATCATATTGGGATGTTAGGATCTACAGTACGGAGATGGATGCGTGTAGCTGGTTATTGATGATAATATTGATGATAAGATGCAATGTTGGTGGTTGAATTGAGAGTTCAAGTGACTAGAAATATGGTGGAGAGAGTCGTTGTATTATTCAAAGAAGAAGATTAAAAAAACACAGTGGATTAAAGTATGAATTTAATGACTAATTAAGTTAATTCATTAATATTTATATAATCAAAAATCATATAATGCAATGTATTTAATTTATGCAAGGTGGTAAAATCGTAAAATAGAATTCATAATTGCAGATCTTATTATGGAATTCATTTGGAGTCGATCAGCGTTGACTGGAATTTTATTGAATGGTATTTGATTTAACTTAAATTGGGATGTTCGACAAATAAAATAATGGTGAGTAAATCTCACTTAGAATTTATTATTTAGAATATTGTTAATTGTTAAAAACAGTTGTTGGGTGTTTGGATGCGTTTAAATATTTTTGTGGCTATTATAAATATATTAGTTATTATGGCTTGGTGCAGTGGCTATTATATATATATATATATTTATGATTGGATATTTCCCATAGTACCATTACCGGATGCCCACAACATCATTAGAGGATGACACTATACGCCCCACAATATATTTTAGTGCATGACCTTCTATACCGCAATATCCTACCCTGAAGCAGGATGGGTATTATTTATGTTGGCTAACATCTGTGGATGCAGGAGAACAGGTTGGAGGGATCCAACTGGATTCCTCAAAAAAAATTTTTTTTTATCATATATATTATCATATATGATGTGTTAAAAGAACCTGTGATTGATAATTGGGTGTTTTGAATGTTTGAATATCACTGGCCCAAAATGTTGGTTTATAAAAGTATAGTGAAAAGGGATTTTGAGATTTAAAAGTGAAAATATATATTTTTTTAAGTAGAATTTGAATTACGAATGGGCTAAGAAATATTAACTTGTTTTGAATAATAAAAACAGGTAGTGAAACTATAAACGATGTTTATAAATAAAATGGAATAATTTTCATTGTATAATGCGAGGAATTAAATTAAATTTATAAACGGTGTTTATAAATGAAGGGGAATAAATTATCATGGGATAATATGAATATTTAAATTCAAATGTGAGTTTAAAATGAGAATTGGGAATCGTTTTAAATAATAAGCAATGGAATTTATTCCGATCTTTGGAATATAAATAAAATTAGAATAAATCCATATGGATTTATGATTAGAACTCGACAATGTCGATTTATATATAAAAAATTATTTCTAGAAAGGATATTGGAATTGTATTACATAGAAACTAATATAAAATATGTAAATAAATTATATGTTGTATAATAAAATATTCCAAAAATTAGAATTGGGTTTCAAATGGGTATTTGAAGGGAAAGCTTGTTTTAATTTATAAAATAAGGGAAATAAATTATAAACGATGTTTATAAATCTTTTGAAATTAATTATCATTTGATAATTTAGTTTAAATCCAAGTATTAATTTAAAAGTGAATTGGAAAATGTTTTGAAATAGAACAATTAATTATATTCCGAAATTCGGATTATGAACTGAATAGAGAAAAATCCAACGGATTTATAATTGGAATCGATTATATCATTTTTTTATAAAATAATTTATTTCAAAGGTAATTGGAATTCATTATAGAAAATTGAGTTATAGATAAATTTATAACGGAGTTATGAAATAATCAATGATTATGGATAATCGAAAATATTTAGTTAGATTTGGAAAACTAGATTAATTTACATTTGAAATATTTAAGAATGGAATTGGTATTTAAATTAAACGTTTAAACATTTATATTTAAATATAATTAAAACGAACTCGTTGCAGCACAGTAGTTCGTAAATTGACATTTCGAACTTCAATTGAGTATATAGAACTCAATTTAAGTCAGAATTCTTTGAAACAAGAATCATCTGGACCGGTTGAATAATAGTTTTCTAATGGAAGAAAAAAAAATATGGATTTTGTCTTATAGCCTTTGAGTTATGTCAAAATCAAATTTCAGAAAAAACAGTGCCATAATCTTTTAAAAACCATAACGGTTTATTTAAAATTAATATAAGGATTTTAAGTAAATAAAATCCGAATTTCCATTAGAAAAATCCAGATTTGAGTTATAAAATAAATATGAACTCAAGCGGAGTAAATGAATTGATTTTTGAAACAAAAAATTTGATTTTTAAATTATTGAATAAAGTTAACTATTTAGAAAAATAATTAGTTAATGGAGTTGGATCGAATTTAATTTTGGTTAAGTAAATTGGTTTGGCAAATAAAAAATTGGGAATTGGATATGGAAACTTGAATTAAATTTGGAATCGAATATGAAAAGTGAATTCGACTTGTTTATCAGTCAATAACATGTGTTTAAACATGGTTGATTCCAATTTAAAACGAAATAGGCAAAAGAGCGAATTAAAGAATAATTAGCAAATTGAGTTAAAAATGATTGGATTGAGTTGGAATAAGTTTGGAATAGACGTATATATGTTAAATAGGTATGAAATGAAGAGAATGAAGACTATAATTCGAATGCCCAACAAAAAGGTACATGTTTAAATCCCAAAAGAGTTTTTATGCGCCGAATCAACAAGCCGCTTAGCTTTTTGATTTTCTTTTTGAATGGAAAGGGCCTATAGAGGTGAGTTCAGTTTTGAGCTATTAACCAGTACAAAGGAGCTGCTGGCGAAATTTTCTGGAAATTTAAGGAGTTAGAATATTTTTAAGAAAATTTGATAACTAGAAATAAATATATCAATATATATAGAATTATATAATGAAACAAACTTAAAAGTAAAACATTAAAAACAAAAAGGAAATTAATAAATTTATATCTAGTAAGAATAGCAAAAGAAAACGTATACGCGTTTAATAAAATAGATAATTGATTTTATATGATGATGATTATTCAAGATTTTTCCCGTTTTGAAGTTAAGAATGTTATTCAGTCAAGGTCTGAGAGGTAGTTATACCCCAACTTGAATGATTTCATTATTAACCGATAGATAACAAGACTCGGTCCGGAAGATCAATGTTTGAATAAGATTTAGTTGAATGCAATATTTTGGGTTGTTGTAACGATGTTTTGCACAAAATTCATTTTAACTAAAATAAGTGGCATTTTGGAAATATAAAAATAAATATTTCCTAAGTATAGAAATAAATGAGTTCGGGAAAGAGATAAGTAATTGGAATGTTTTCCAATTTTAAATAGAAGATATTTTCTAAGTATAGAAAATAAAAGAAGGTGATATTTGGAAATGTTTTCCCAATAGCGTAAGAGGCCGAGAGGATTGTTAAGAATATTAATAAGGAAATGGAGAAGGGATTTAATTTATGAAATATTAATTAAGGGGCCCAGTGTTTGTTCGATGCTTTGGATGAATGTTTGTTTTTCTTCGATAGGTAAATAACCAACTATCGAAGTATTGGCCAATGGCCAATATCGTTGTCAATATGGAGAGACCAGTTGGATTATTATCTGAGAACCACTCTGTATTGGCAGTGGTGTTGTGAATCAGATTATATAAAGATGGAGTAAAGTGCAAGGTTTTTTTCTTTTAATCCTAGGTAGAAATTGGCTAAGATGGATCGATAGAAATTGTGCCTTTCAGTCCTAGAACGAACGTGTATGGACGAATATCTGACATGGTATTTCCAATGATCACATATGTTGGTTTGTACAAATATTCATCTGGTGGCGGAGAATTTATTCTATTTGCGTAATATCCAGAATATCTTTGGGCTAATCAATTAGTGATTAATGGATCTGATGCCGCATTCAAAGTGATTGTGTTATTAATGAAAGGCAAGTAATCGTAACTTCAAGCCTCGCAACCGGGAAATGTTATAAAATCAGGTAAGTCGCATGACTAAGTGGGTCGCACCCAAGTAGGGTGTATTGTCATGTGATCTAGAGAAATTACATTTGCTTCTTTAATCTTTCGATGCTGTCCCTTTCGGGAAATGGTTGCTGATCCCAATCGTTGGTGATAATACATTCGGTACTCTCAAGCGAAGTGAGGGACCGGTCATGTTTAGCCTAGGCTGCAAGAGGTTCTTGTTGAACCCAGTGTATTCCTCTCTAGAGATAGTGTTATAAGGTGGTCCCGTACCTTGCCAGTTGGAAATCCATTATCCAATAAGTTCCCATGGTTTTGATTGTATACTATGTATGTAGAGCGTGAGATGCAAGTAATCTGCTATTTTGTTATTGACTTGTTTTAGACACTAGTATAATATCAAAAAAGTATTGATTATAAAGAAAGTTTTGGGTTATCTTAAGGTAAAAACCATCTGTTTTTATGTGTGGATCGGTATTACGATTATCTTTTCTTTCGAAAAGGATTTTTAAATGTTAAACCAACGATTGGAGTTTACTCACACCAGTCCGACGACTGATCCATAGTTTATTTTATTTTGTTTTACCCTAAGACTCTTCAGTGCCCAAATTTGTATGGGTAGTCAAGTAGTTCAGGTGTTTACAAATATACTTGGAGGAGCTTGGAGTAGGAGGCTTCAGCGTTGGATATTTACTATTTATTTTCCTTTATGTTGTATTGTACTCTAATAATGATATGTATATGTATATACGTTAAAAAAATTGTATCCCAAAAGTTGTTATATATATATATTATATTTTATTCCGCTGCGATGTGAGATTCTGTGTTGTTTCTGTTCTTCTTCTATATTTTTTTCTTTCATAACAATTCGTATTAGTGTGCAATTTGTGTTGGACGTGTGATGTATTTAGTCAACTCAGATAGTATAGAAATTCAGGCCATTACAATGGTATCAGAGCTTAGGTTAAGTGAATACCTAGGCTTTAGTGGGGTTTACTCATTAGAGATAGGGTCAGTAGTACCCTATAATGAGTTGAGTGTATATATGAGAGCACATATTTGTTAATTGGTATAAAAAATATTTTATATTGTGTTGGCAAGTCTGTTGAGTGACTTATGAATTATAGTCGAATTGTGGGATGCCACAACGTCGATAAGAGTTTATAAACATTTGAACAGAAGGTTGGACATAATATTGTTTTAAGGTGGGTAAATGAAATAATTTTGCCCAAAATTCTATTTTTATATAGAAGTAATAATTTTCTGAAATTATTATATTATATGGATGTGTTGGTTGTTGTTATTATAATTAAATGAGATTATAAGAATAGGAATGGTTATATATAACCAAATAGGATTTGTATAAGAACAATATATACATGTACGATGAATTAAAATTGAATTCAAACCTGAATTTGGAATTTAAAGCCCGGGAAGTTGGAAAATATTTTTTTGGAAGTATATTAACATAATATAGCTTTGTTTTGAAAGATTTTTGAATGAAAAATCATTTTGATGAATTTTGAAAGGGATAAAGCACTGAACTCACTTCAGTTGCTGTAAAATAATTTTGATCATGACTGCAGCATCATCAATGTTCATTTTTGAGTTTCTAAGTGATGGATTACTACCTTAGAAAAGATTTTGATGGAAATTGGTTTCAAAGAAAACAAGTTATTTGAAAATTCAAATGTATTGTATTTGAGATGGCAATAAATATATGTATATATATTTATATGATTTCAGAAGGATTTGAAATAAAAACCCAGGAATTTGAATTTTGAAATTTAAATTTAACTTAAGCAAGTTAAATGGATTGAAGTGAATAAATTGATTAAAATCAATTTGAATGAACTTAAATGCATATGAATGGAATATGAATAGAATGTACATATATTAATTATAAATCATTCAAATTAAACAGAAGTGAGTATATATGGTGTGAAATATGAATGACAACCAAAAGTTTGGTAGAATTAAAAGTTGTAGAAATGAGACGACCCAAACTTTCCCTTACGGGAAATCCCGGATTGAATTGAGAACACGACGCATCAGACACAAACAATAGAATATTTCATTTCTTATTTTAACAAATTACATCAGACTACAAGAATATTTTAGAGTGTGAATAAATTTTACATAAAAAAATATCATAGATTTAAAATACAGAGCAGCGGAGATAAAATGTATAAATACAATGTGCAGCGGAAGTACATCAACTAGCACAACTGAATGAAATACACAGATACAAAGCTTTTCGAATATAGCTTCACCTGTAATCTAGGATTTTAGGAAAAGAAGTATCCCTGAAAACCAAAACTACTAGCTACCCATATGGAAAATATGGGCACCCGGAGTTTAGGTAGAAACAATAAACTCTGAGTCGGTTGTAGGACAGGTGTGAGAACTAAAACAGTTACTAACTTGATTTTAAATTTAGGTAAAACAAGGGACCACGCCGTATAACACGGAACGGATTTACCCTCAAGAATACCAATGCATAAAACAAACATCGCAATGCTAAATAAAGAACAATGAAGCTATTATAAGACTCAGGTCCCATCACACAATGCAACGCAAGCCGGAGGATAGAGTTTTACCTTATAATAGCCAAATATGCTTGGTACGCGAAATTTATAATTTATTATTACTATAAGTGAAGAAATTAACTTCAAATATAAATGTATCAATCATAGACGACATGAATGTCCCATACCACTATGCCGCCAATAGTATACAACTAAAACTGTAAAATGTCATATTGGAAGTTTGGATTTCCATCATGAGGGTTACTGATCCAAAAGATCGATCACGTAGTGCAATACTCAATGGCTTACGTCCCGTGCATGAGAAAACGTCGTAATGCACATCTGCACTATATCCAGGATATCGAGTATCTCAACGGCTTACGTCTCGTGCATGAGAAAACGCCGTATACTCTATCTTTTTGGGAATCAGGGGGTGTGTCCTATCCTTATCGGGTGTGTAGCGACCACACCCAGCCTATTTCGGTCGACCAAATCCATCCGCATATCGAAAGTATACTGATCTAACCATCAGTTGACCATCATACCGATGTGTGAGGCTCGCGTATTAACGCTACACAAATATATGCTAATTAAAGCTATGCTTTGATCATCATCCACCAAACTTTGCTTTTCAACAAAAGTTTGGATCACTGCATCTCAACATGCCACACTATCAATCCATGTCATACCATTGATTTCTACCAATATATAACCTCCAAGCTCGTACGTCTCAGAGAAGGGTGTTAAGCAAGAGAATAAATTCTCCGCCACTAAATAGATATATATTTAGTAGAGATCAACGAATACAATGGAATACAATGTCAGAAACACCATCTATTTGCAAGTCCGTTTTGGCGAAGGCACGTTATTCCTCGTCCCATATGTCCAATACATGAGAGAGGCCCTCACATATCTGAACAATCAAAAAATACGTTCGGACGGCTACCACAGTAGCCCCTTCAAGGTAGCTACTCCAATCACGGGCATCAGTAGCAATGCATCCATTCGATATGAAGATCGTCGGTCTTGCACCGTCTTCAATCTCTTCGACTGTTAGTCGTCGTATCAATTATTCAGAATGGGTTAAAACCGGTCTTTCTGAATAACTTGCGTATCTTACAATCAAGTGCTATAACAACACATCATATGCCTCATTCCAACCTAGAATATTCTTTTATTCATATTTCTTTATTCAGGAATAGTTCTCATTAATCTTATCAAAGATTATCACTTTTAAACACATTTTTTAATCCATTTCTTTGGAAATCATTTCAAAAGATTTTATAGTATCTTTTCACAGTTTAAACCAAATTAAGGTTTATCAAACTAGTCGGGATTAACGCCTTACCGAAGTAATCATTCATTTTATTATCCCATCCCAACCTATTCATCCCATGGAGCAAAACTGGTAGTACTCCATATCTAACACCACTATGTTATCAGTGAATTCAATTACCATTTCATGTTCAAATCTAATTAAAGATTTAACTATCACATGAAGTAAAACTGGTGATACTCCATTCTCGAACACTTCTCAAATTTGGCAAATTTAATTACCACATTGACATTTCAATCTAATTAAAGATTCATTAAAACTCCACTTAGTTTTAACCCCCAACAATATTTAATGATTATTCAAATTTAGGTAATAAATCCTATCTTTACCGGGTTAAAGAACGAGTGTCATTTAAAACATCGTTCACGATAAAACCAAAATCATCTTTCATCAAAATGGAATCTTCACGGAAATCATAATAGTATAGAGTCGATATAAATTCCCGTATCAGACTAATAATATAAATGGAATAACAACAAAGCCTTTTAAATTCCGTATATAGTAGCAGTCTTCCTTTACAGAAGCTTATCTCGATTATTACCAAATCGAATTCCATTCAATTCCAATTTGATATATTGAATTGGAAATCTTTACTTTGGAAAATTCCATTAATCTTATTTAAAAGATTATAACTTCCAAATCATATTCTTCACTATTAATTGGGTTAAATAACAAATGTTATTCAAAACACCATTCACGATAAACCCAAAAACCAAATTCTTTTATTCAATTCCAATTAAATATTAATTAATTGGAAAAATTCACTAAATCTTAATTTAAAGATTTATTCTTTTCTCAACTGGGTTTAAGAACAGTGTTATTTAAGACACCGTTCACGACAAACCCAAAATCCAATTTGATATTAAATACAAGGCTCTGAATAAAAATTATATCGGCTTATATTCAATATCAAATTCTGAAACCAACAAATATCGTATTGGTAATAACGATACATATATATCTTCCAAATTCCTCAACAATATCCGTGTAATCACGGAATCCAATATCGAAATATTCCGAAGATTATTTCCATTCCAAATCCATTCCAATTTACTCGTGGGAAAATTCTGGTTATTTTAAAATCACTTTCAAATTCAGTTTATTTATTTCTAAAAATAATTGGATCATTATTCTAGTTATTAACTAGTTCATTTCGATAAAAAACTATTTTTATCTTTACAATACTGGAATTTTTCATCCAAAATCTTTCCAAATCATTTATTATGATTTTACACAATTTTTCTATATTTTAATAATTTTATTAAGGCCTTTACAGTCAGTTTCCAATAAAGGCCACCGAACTGCATTCATAACGAGCTTTTCTAAAATTTAATTGAACATAATTCCAAATTTGACTGTTCAAATTTAAATCTCTTATATTCATTGGAAATCTCTTTTTGATACGAACCCAACAGTTCCGGTTTTAGGAGAATCCGACGGTCGGATCTCCCATTACATCCATTTGAAGTTAATGGTCGAAATTCACGAATGGTCGCTGCACGGCGCGTTCTATTCAAGCCATTAAATAAATATATAAATATAATATATATCGTTGATTTCCGTTCAAAACGTATTTTATAAATTCGTTTTAAAATGATTCTCACATTTATTTCAATTTTAAATTAAAATCGAATATTATATATCATTATAATATTAAAATGACAATATTTTCAAAATATCAGCTTTTGAAATCACTTTTCGATATTCATAATAAAATGAATAAAATCGACAGAAAATCCCGTTCGTGTTAAAATGGCATTTAACTACTTAACACGACTTCACATTTCAATATTTCCGTGCCCAACCAAAATTGGACATCAAAATCACATTTTGATTATTCAATGAATATTATTTTAAAATATTCGTTATTTTAAAATATTCTTTATTTTAAAGTACTCTTTATTTCTGAATCGGAATGCGACTCAATCAATTACCATATAATTTTAGTTATATGGATTTCATACATCGCATGTATACAACAATAATGACAAACAATTATTAAAAATTCATACAACATCCAAATGCATTTTACAACTGTATAAGCATTAAAATAAATAAATAACGCTTATACACTCTTTCAACCCATAGATTGACATACAGCTAAAAAATTGGGATTTGTGTATGTCAAATATCATCCCAATACCCATATGGGGTTTCAACCAACAAATACTGTTTATTATTTGTGCAGTTGGGCGATGTGTAAAATTTATCATCCCAATCAATATCAGTTAAATAGGTATACATAAACAAACCGTCCGATTTGTAAATGAATATTTATTTTATTTTCTTTTCATGATAATTTTTATATACTTTTTATATAAATAATTTTATATACAACAATATCAATCAATCACAATCCCAATCACAATCCAAACAAACAATCAACCATGGTTTGTACAAAAAAATAGTGTCAGGAGCTACTAAGCCTCATCTGCAACCTATGATATAATAACTGTAAAATAATTTGAGCGAGAGAGAGTTCTCACTGTCGGTTTCCACTCCGTCAGTCTTTATTTGATGATTTGATTTCTGTTCTGATTCAAATTTGCCTCAAATTCCAACGTGCTCCTTTTTGGTTCAAGTCTATTGCATCGCGAAGCTCACATTTTTCTGATTCCAATGCAACTGAATTTGCGAAATTCTAATACCGTATTGAAAAGATATTAAAATCTGAACATTAATAACATAATTAAAATAATTAATTATTTATTGAATTCCTTTTACATCAATTATTTCTTCTTCCCATTCAATTACCCAAGCCGGTATTTTTGAACACCCGCTCCTACCTAGGGCGTCGATTTTCGCGTGCCAGGGATCTCCGGAGCTCAATCGGCAGTAATCAAGATGCATACCTTCCTCTCCCCTTCCGGCGCCGGCCATGGGGCTGAACTCGGTGCCCCGATGTGCTCCAGAAAACCCATGCAAGTCGGCGACTTTGAGACAAAATTTTGAGCAAAATACAAACTGAAATGCGATCTTGACTATTTATATTAATGATCCAAACATTCTCTTCAATTTTGTTTTGGAAGTCTCGAATTTCATAGAATGGATCATGAGATAAATCGAGATAGAAATAAGAGAAAATCGGCCATGGAAAGTTTAGAAGGCGGCAACTTACAGATGTATGGAGAATAGGGTTTCGGGTTTTCCACTTATACCCTTTTCTTTTTCCTTTTTTATTTAATTTCCAAATTATTTGTTTATTGCCTCTAACTCCAAATCAAACCAAACGGGTGCCGCCCCCAGTTGAATACCCCGATTCTGAACACAATGGGATATGTTTCATAAGCCAATTCGACTGTTTCGATCAGTTTTTATCAAAATTAAAATATAAATCTGTATATATTCAATTTGAACATACATTTTAATTTACCGGGGCCGCATACTGACTCCAAAAATTATGGAAAAATAAATGTAGCTATGTTTTGATGATACAATCCTAACAAAACTAATTTCGTCGAATTTAGAGACCGTTTGAAAAATGGCCCTTTTCTGGTCGATCCAATTCAAATTGAAACTATCAAAACACATTTAAATTCACTGCGCTCACATATTAATTCCAAAAATTATGAAATTTGAAACATAACACTAATTTGACATTCCGGTTCAAACAAAAGTTGTTTCGTCGAAAACAGAGGTTGTTTGCAAAATGGAAATTTTTAAGAGCTATATATTATATTAATATATATAAATTCCATACCGACTATTTTAAATTTTGAACTAGACATAACTTTCAATTTATATTATGAAATTTGGATTTTTCACATTCATTAGAAAGATATAATTAAACTGATTCAAATGTTTCTGGTTTTACTGAAATTCGATTTATTTTGAATTGAGTACATTCATTTGAAATTTAAAATCGAATTTTCAAACTACTGCGTCGTTTCAAACTCTATTTATAATTAAAATAAATTTATACATTATAACTTCGATTCAAATAAATTTTTAGTCATTAATACTTAAATAAATCATTTTAAATATTCATAATCCATTAAAATATCTAAAATAAACATTTTAAATTGGTTTAGAAATTCTGGTTTGTTACAATAAATTTGAAGAGTTGAGTTCAACACGAGTGAGTTTCTGAAAGTTAATGGGATTGTAGCATTTTTTTCTCTACCTAAGTAATTTCGAGGACAAAATTCTTTTAAGGAGGGAAGAATGTCACGACCCAGATTATTGTCAATTAATTTTAAACATTTAATATTTGTTTTAAATGTTGAGTTGATAATATAAATGGATATTTATATTGAGATATCGATTTAATAATCGATATACAATTTAATTTCAAGTATATTGAATTATCGTAATACAAAGACGGAAATTGAATTGAATTGAATTCGAAGATAAAACTAAATCGAAACGATTTAGATAATAAATATAAATTATACTGGAATTAGAATGACAATATAATTTAGTATAAATAAATTTGTTTATTTGGAATCAATTATATTATATCGACTGAATATGGAACTTAAGAATAGTCAATTTATAAATGACCTCGGAATCCGACGAAACTAGTTCCATCGTATCCAAAGTATTAATTTATTCTAGGATTACAATTTTCATCGTGATTGGATGTCATATGAGATCATTTAAAAGAGAAACTTCAAGCGTAAGTTTTGCGAGAATAATAAATTAATAAATCGTTTAGCTTCTAAGACACAGTACCTCATTTATCTTCCTGGAAACACCGTCTCCTATTATATATTAACGCAGTCATTCTCCTCATTTTCTTATCTTCATTCGTCTTTTTATTTTCTGAATCAAAAATAAAAGTCATTCTCTCCCCTTCAAAAATCATAAAACCATTTGAATCAAATACATTACGCATACCCCTCTTGTATACCTTTTGCAAACTAAAAAAATCAAATTCCCTTTTTTTCCCTCTTTCCAATTCATTGCCGTGCGATTGAAAAAGAATCGAATCAAATTCGATTTTGAGCCTGAAGCTCGATTTTAGGCCAATGACTTAGGGTTTACGCGAGTTGAGGCTAGTACAATATTTGTGGGTTTGTTAAACTTTAGTATTGAGCTTCGAGGTAGAGACGAGCGTGTAGGTGAGGTTGTGACGACCTACAGGAGTTTTCAATTTCGGAATGGTGCAAACTAGTTATTGTGGGGTACTGCAGTCTGACGGAAGGGCCGATGTTGTTTTGGGAGAATTTGCAGTGGAGGAAAATCATGCAAAACAATTGCGTGCTACAAGGGAGTTCGGGTCTGTGATGGGGATTGTCGGGTGATGCTGTAGGTGATGTGAAGCCTGGAAGTTTGCGGTGCTATCACAGTGGGATGTTGGGATCTATAGTATGGAGATGGATGCATGTAGCAGGTTATTCGTGATGATATTGATGATAAGATGCATTGTTGGTGGTTGACCTGGGAGTTTAGGCGACTAGAATATGGTGGAGAGAGTCACTGTTTTATTCAGAGAAGAAGATATAAAAAAAACACAGTGGATTAAGGTATGAATTTAATAAATATTTTAGTTAATTCGTTAATTTTTGTATAATCAAAAATCATATAATGCAATGTATTTAATTCATACAAGGTGGTAAAATCGTAAAATAGAATTCATAATTGTAGATCTTAATATTGAATTCATTTGGAGTCGGTCAGCGTTAACTGGAATTTTATCGAATGGTATTTGATTTAATTTAAATTGGGATGTTCAACAAATAAAATCACGGCGAGTAAATCTCACTCAGAATTTATTATTTAGAATTTTTTTAATTGTTAAAAATAATTTTTGGTTGTTTGGATGCATTTAAATATTTTAGTGGCTATTATAAATATATTAGTTATTTAGGCTTGGTGTTGTGGCTATTATATACATATTGGTAGTTGGATATTTCCCGCAGTACGATTAGCGGATGCCCACAGTATCATTATCGGCTGACACTATGCGCCCACAATATATTGTAGTGGATGACCTTCTATACCGCGATATAAGCAACACTACAACAAAATGACCCTATTACAACGGTGGAAAACCATTGTAATATACATTTTACAACGGTGGACTAATCGTCGTGTATTAAGAAGTTTTAATAGACCAAAATCTTTTACAACTCTTTTGCACCGTTGCAACACCGTTGTAATATGTATATTTTACAACTTTTTTCTACCGTTGTAATAAGCTTTATTACAACAGTTATACACCGTTGTTGTAATTTTTACAACTATTTACAACTGTTGTGATATATTTAATTACAACTTTTATTTTACTGTTGTACTATATCCATAAATTATATGCATAAGAATATATATATATATATATATGTGCAATAATAAATAGATAAATAACATACGAAATAGATGTAAGTTTGAAGGCATTATAATCCATTCATTAATAAAAATCACAATTTTATATCTAGAATACAAATTATAAATCATACACCTCATCAAAACATATAAAATTACAACCATGTCCTCCTCATTTGTCGCATCTTATATTGGATACATCACAATGAAACGCAATGAGAGGATAGCATCACACTGGCAAAGCAATAACGAACATGAAGATCTCTTCTTTCTTTTCTTCTCATCTTCAAATTTCTGACTTGCATGCTTAACATTATGGCCAAAATGCAGACAAGAACACCTTCAAAATCAATAAATAGTTGGCCTCTGTCCTTTCTGACTTCAATTTGTATAAAAAATGTGAAGTTCTATTTTTAAAAAATGCCAACAGCTTCAGGATCTAACATTAGGACACGAACAATGCAACCTTGTAAAATTCATATTGTTTATATGTCCATAATACTGCATATTGTAAGAGGGGAAAAGAAACCTTTGTCAGTTGCCCTTTGCAAAATAATTCAGGTCTTTGTAGCAGGAGCATCACCAATTCCACCATGACATTATCTAAAGCTCCCATGTCATCAAAGGTAACTCTAATTTCATCTGATGGAATTACGTCATTTAGATGCGCTTTTCTAAAAAGCAAATCCAACAATTTTATCAACACCTGAATGACAAGTAAAAATTAAATGAACTGCAAAAAGGAACAATAGCAAGTAATTATATTGTAAGGGTTTGACCTTAAATGGAAATTGCTTCCTGATCCTTGCACTCCAATCCGGAGCGGCTTAAGAACTGTACAAAAATAGCTAATGAGCAATCTAAATAAATCTGCGAACAAGTGTTTTATCATTTTCAGTTTGAAAACTGACGTGACCCTCGGTAAAAATGTTATAATAGGACATCAAATAAAAACCATAAACTGACAACACTGAAGCAATAAAAAACTGATAGCATCAAAGTCATGGATAGTGTATCTGTGTTCGTTCTCTGGAAGACTAGCCACAAAATCTTCATAGGTCACATTGGGTTCACCAATCTTCTCAACGACCGCCTGTTTAAGTTTTTCATTGACCTTATAAACATTGAATCAATGAGTTCACTTTGGCATTAGTTATAAAATTTTATGCTTACAATCAATGAGGATAACTAACAGGTCGATGCAAACAAACATGAGAATGAAGGTGCATTTGAAAACTCTGTACACACTCAATATGACTAACATACAGTTCATTTTTTCCCTTAAACATTGCATTACTGCTTCACAATATTAATAAACACTGAATATAAATATATGAAAAGGTGTAGGACTTCAATTGACAAATTTAAGCAATATATGACGAACCAGAAACAAAAAGAACTTTAAACACATTTGAAACAAAAACTATAAAGCCTACAGTTGTTTTTCACTCGTCCTATTAGTATATAAGCCACCATGTTTTCAAAAAAGTAAACAAGAAAATACCTTGTAACCATCCAGTGCCACGCTGATATTAATACTGCGGAAACCAGTATTTTTCTAGAAACATTGTTTCACCACTGTATTGCACAAAACCATAAACATTAATATTCAAATATGTATATGTTTAACGTTCATAACATCTTAAATATCCGACAATATATTATCAACATATATAAAGCGGCATATTTCTGGACAACGATATTTTTATAGGTGTGTGAATGTCAGGAGAAAAAAAAGCAACTTCACTAACAATTTGACTTTTTCATTTATGTATATCACTCAAAGATAATTTGTCCAAATAAGTAATCACGTTATTTCCATTTCAAAAAAAAATAGATATTTGAAGTGGTTGGTATCTGATTTATCTAATGCATTTGCCCCTGTTTTTCTGAGGTGTTAGCCTCCTGAATTCTTATGCATTCGCCTTTAATATTGATTAATAATGACCAATGAAGTAACACATTCTAAAATCATATGTGGTGGTCTGGATAGATACTACCTTTGAGTTCGGAAAGCAAAATATTTGCCTACTTATTCACTGTTAAATTGACACATGATAGATACATCAGATAATGTGTGCCTCATGCTATCAAGTTGGCAGACTATATGTGATTCTAAAATTTCCAACCAAGCACATGTAAGCTTTAATTGTAAGATAATTTGTAAAAAAAAAAGTGTTACCGTAGCCTTTCATCTATATAGTCAAAAATGTACTAGCTTAAGTACAATGCGACCATGTGAACGGTCCACTAGAATCAAAGTGACGGCCAAAACACATGTTCACTTAGTAATCTTAGCGGGCGGAAGAGGAAAAGCATACCTGGTCGCAGCTAAAAGTGGAGCCTTTGTGTGGAGCAAATGCCAACAAGTGGCTACAAGATCCCAACTTTAGATGTTAGAATCACAATGGAGTAGACCAAATCTGCAATACATAGAATGGTAATTTAGAGGGATTTCTATTTCAACTTGATGTTTTTGAAAGGAAAAATGAAATAAAATCAATGACATAACCAAGGAGGTACTGGTATAATTTAACTCAGTTTTACATCAAGTTAGCCGTGAGAACTTCTTTAAGTATACAACATTTTTCCACACATAGAAGAGATACAGAGAACAACTCAGATAAAAGACATATACTTCACCTCAAAAGCAATTTTTACATTATGTCTGTCTGTGAAAGAGCTTGCTCAATCAATTTGAAGTTTATGACAGGGAAAATAGAAACATTGTAAGTAAATTTTAGTGTTACTTGAAAATTAACTTGAAAACAACAAAAATGATAAGCTCTAACGAACCACCAAAAAAATTAACCTGAATTGAGTAGATCGGCGTCGCAAGAAATAATGGCTAGACGATGTCGTCCAGCAAAGAAGAGGCGGCCGAACAATTGCTCCAAGAAGCTGAACATGATCAGGGCTGCAATTTCGTATCGCTTGCGTCCATATTATGAGTACCACAAAGAATGGCAATGCAACCATCACCTGCAGTACGCAATGTAATCATATATCATCATTAAAGAATTCAACAGTTCCACTGAAAATAGCTTAAATCAGTAAGTAATTTTTTAATGTATACTTTATCATACATTGAATCAAATACCATTGACCATAAGAAGGGCTGTCAAATTACAAAAGCCTTAAAAGCCAAAATTCTTGTTAGAACTTAAAGCAGAACTTAAGTTCAGTAAGAAACCTAAGTTAGTGAAACTTAGTTACTGACCATTAGGCCATGGATCGTTACAAACTAGCTTTTTCTTGCTATGCTGGGTTGGCGTCTGAGTTGAAGGAGTTAAGCCAGTTTCTGGATGAGGATTATTCTGGCTGCAGTGTTTTGGAAGATGAGTGGTGACTATTGCTTCGATTGGTTGGAAACTTGCAAGTGAAGACTGGCCGACGAAAACGGCTGTTGGCGCCAACAACTAGAGGATTGCACTTGGGATCCCAATCAAATTCGAAAACGAATCTCGGCTCTGGTTCACTTCTCACCGTGAGATGAAATTTTCGTTCGTCCTTCTTCCTATCCCCAATCTAAACCCATCCGTTCACGAATACATTGCATTTCCCCCCGGATTTGACCAGATCCGAGATCAGTGCCTACATATTTCCTAACGTCGTGCCTGGAACTGATGCCGCACATCGCGCCTCTTCTACCTGAGTAGATTGATAACTTCACCTTTGGCGGTGACTTCTTCTTCAAAAATAGAAACTCAAGGGTCAACTTTTTTGATGTGGAAAGTGGCAGCGAGATTTTGATTGACTTTTTCATAGCAAGATTTGAGATTAGGGCTGGATTGAAATGATTTTTTTTGGCTAAAGAAGATAGATGGGAGTAAAGTTACGGCTTTGCTAATAAGCCACTGACAAAAGGGTTGTAGCGAAATTTCTATGATTTCAGCAGATATTTGTTTTGGAGCCAAACCTTGAAACGTTTGGAGCCAAAAAAACGTTTGGAGCGAAAAAAATGTTTGGAGCCAAAACTTAAAGACGTTTGGAGCCAAAATGATTTAAAAGTAATACACAAATTTATATAATGTCTAGATTTAAAAGTTTGAAGCCAAAACTTAAAGTTTGAAGCAAAAAGAGTTTATATAATATATAGATTTCAATGCGTTTGACAATGTAGCTACTAAAAGTATATTTGAAATTTGATTTCTTTTATGAAATTTTTGAAGTATTGAATATTTATAAGACTGTATGTTTGTCCAATTTTTGCGAGAATATAAGAAATTCATTTCTAAATTTTATTAACATTTTCAAACTAATTTTACAATGTTTCAAAATTTTACATTTTGAATATTAAACATTGAGTGATGTTAATAATTATATTATTAGTAAATATTTCTTATTGATTAATTTAGGATATTTTATAAATTTTCAATATTTTTTATTTTAAATATAGATATTATAAACATGAAGTTTGGAATAGGCATCTATTACAACTGACAAAATGAAAAGTTGTAAAAATACGTTTATACAACTTTAGGGAATCGGCTATTGTAAAAAAAACATTTATTACAACTGTGCATTTTCCACAGTTGTAAAATTAAATTTGTAATATGGTGTTTTTGTTGTAGTGCAGGATGAGTATTATTTATGCTGGCTAAAACCTGTGGATATAGGAGAACGAGTTGGATGGATCTAACTGGATTCCTCAAAATTTGTCATTTGTTTGTTTTCATATATAGAATCATATATGATGTATTAAAAGTACTTGTGATTGATAATTGGGGGTTTTGAATGTTTGAATATCACTGGCCCTAAATTCTGGTTTATAAAAATATCGTGAAAAGGGATTTTGAGATTTAAAATGGAAAATCTATTTTTTTTCTAATAGAATTTGAATTGCAAATGGGATAAGAAATATTAACTTGTTTTGAATAATAAAAACAAGTAGTAAATTTATAAAATGGAATAATTTTCGTTGGATAATGCAGTGAATTGAAATGAATTTATAAAAGGTGTTTATAAATGAAGAGAAATAAATTATCACTGGATAATTTGAATATTTAAATCCAAATGTGAATTTAAAATAAGAATTGGGAATCATTTTAAATAATAAACAATGAAATATATTCTGATGTTCGGAATATAAATAGAATTGGAAAAAATCCATATAGATTTATGATTCAAACTCGACAATGTCGATTTATATAAAAGTTAATTTTTTTCTTGAAAGGATATTGGAATTGTATTGGATATAAACTAAAATAAAATAAGTAAATAAATTTTATTTTATATAATAAAATATTCCGAAAATTAGAATTGGGTTTCAAATGGGCATTTGAAGGGAAAGCTTATTTTAATTTATAAAACAAGGGAAATAAATAATAAACAATGTTTATAAAACTGGTGAAATAAATTATCATTAGATAATTTAGTTTAAATTCAAGTATGAATTTAAAAATGAATTGGAAAATGTTTTGAAATAGAATGATTGTTGATTATACTTCGGAATTCGGATTATAAACTAAATCGAGAAAATTCCAACGGATTTATAATTGGAATTTGATTATATCGAATTTTTATAAAATAATTTATTTCAAAGGGAATTGGAATTCATTATAGAATATTGAATTATAGATAAATTTATAACGGAGTTATAAAATAATCAACAATTATGGATAATCGAAAATATTTAGTTGGATTTGGAAATCTGGATTAGTTTATATTTAAAATATACAAGAATGGAGTTGGAATTTAAATTAAATGAAGTTTAAACGTTTACATTTAAATATAATTAAAACGAACTAGCCACAGTAGTTCGTAAATTGACATTTCGAACTTTAATTGAGTATATAGAACTCAATTTAAGTCGAAATTCTTTGAAACAAGAATCATCAGGACCTACTAAATAATAGTTTTCTGATGGAAGAAAAAAATATGGATTTTGTCTTATAAATTTGAAGTTATGTCAAAATCAAATTTCTAGAAAAAACAGTGCCATAATCATTTAAAATCCGTAAAGGTTTATTTAAAATTAATATAAGGTTGTTAAGTAAATAAAATTCGAATTTCCATTAGAAAAATCCAGATTTGACTTATAAAATAAATATGAACTCAAGTGGAGTAAATGAATTGATTTTTGAAAATCACAATTTTAAATTATTGAATAAAGTTAACTAATTAGAAAAATAATTTGTTGATGGAGTTGGGTCAAATTTAATTTTGGTTAAGTAAATTGGTATGGTAAATAAAAAAATGGGAATTGGATATGGAAACTTGAATTATATTTGGAATCGAATATGGAAAGTGAATTTAACTTGTTTATCAATCAACAACAATGTGTTTAAACACAATTGGTTCCAATTAAAACGAAATGGCCAAAAGAGACAATTAAAGAATAAATTAGCAAATTGAGTTAAAAATGATTAGATTGAGTTGGAATGAGTTTGGAATGGATGTATATAAGTTAAATAGGCATGAAATGAAGTAATCGAAGACTATAATTCGAATGCCCGACAAAAAGGTACATGTTTAAATTCCATATGAGTTTTTATGCGCTGAATCGCCAAGCCGCTTGATATTTTGATTTTATTTTTGAATGGAAAGGACCTAGAGAGGCGAAATGAGATTTGACCTACTGACCAGTACAAAGGAGGTGCTGGCGAAATTTTCCAAAAATTTAAGGAGTTAGAATATTTTTAAGAAAATTTGATAACTAGACATCAATATATCAATATATATAGAATTAGACAATGAAACGAACTTAAAAATAGAACATTATAAAAAAAAGGAAATTAATAAATTTAAATCTGGTAAGAATAGCAAGAGAAACGTATACACATTTAATAAAATAGATAATTGGTTTTATATGATGATGATTATTCAAGATAAGTAGTCTTGCCCGTTTTGAAGTTAAGAATGTTATTTAGTCAAGGTCTGAGAGGTAGTTATACTCAACCTGATTGATTTCATTATTAATCGATAGATAGCAAGACTCAGTCTCGAAGATCAATGTTTGAATAAGATTTAGTTGAATGCAGTATTTTGGGTTGTTGTAACGATGTTCTACACAACATCCGTTTTAACCCAAGTGGAATTTTGGAAATATAAAAATAAATATTTCCTAAGTATAGAAATAAATGAGTCCGGGAAAGAGATTAGTGATTGGAATGTTTTCCAATTTTAAATAGAAGATATTTTTTAAGTATAGAAAATAAAAGAAGGTGATATATTAAAATGTTTCCCAAATAGCGTAAGAGGCCAAGAGGATTGTTAAAAATATTAGGTTAACAAATATTGATAAGGAAATGGAGAAGTGATTTAAATCATGAAATATTAATTAAGGGGCCCAGTGTTTGTTTGATGCTTTGGATGAATGTTTGTTTTTCTTCGATAGTTAAATAACCAACTATCGAAGTATTAGCCAATATCGTTGTCAATATGGAGAGATCGGTTGGATTATTATCCGAGAACCACTCTGTATTAGCAGCAGCGTTGCGAATCAGATTATATGAAGTCAAATCGAAGACGGAGTAAAGTGCAAGTGCTTTTTTTGTTAATCTTAGGTAGAAATTGCCTAAGATGGATTGATGGAAATTGCGCCTTCGGTTTCGTTCAGTTCCAGAACGAACGTGTATGGACGAATGTCTGACACAGTATTTCCAATGATCGCATATGTTGGTCCGTACAAATATACATCTCGTGGAAGAGAATTTGTTCTCTTAGCATAATATTTGGAATATCTTTGTGCAAATAAACTAATGATTAACAGATATGACAATGTGGCATTCAAAGTGATTGTGCTATCAATGAAAGTAAGGAATCGTAACCTCAAGCCTCGCAATTGGGAAATGGTATAAAATCGGGTAGGTCGCATGGCTAAGTGGGTCGCACCCAAGTAGGGTGTATTGTCACGTGATCTAGAGAAATTCCATTTGCTTCTTTAATCTTTCGATGTTGTCCCTTTCGGAAAACGGTTGTTGATCCCAACCGTTGGTGATAATACATTCAGTACTCTTAAGTGAAGTGAGGGTCGGTCATGTTTAGCCTGGGCTGCAAGATGCCCTTGTTGAACCTGGTGTATTCCTCTTTAGAGATACACTATCGTAAGGTGGTCCCGTACCTTGCCAGTTGGAAATCCATTATCCGATAAGTGCCTACGGTTTTGATTGCATACTATGTATGTAGAGCGTGAGATGCAAGCATTCTGCTATATTGTTATTTACTTGTTTTAGACACTATTATAATATCAAAAAAGTATTGATTTTAAAGAATGTTTTGGTTTATTATAAGGTAAAATCCATTTGTTTTTATGTGTGGATCAGTCTTACGATTATCTTTTCTTTCGAAAAGGATTTTTAAAAGTTAAACCAATGATTGGAGTTTACTCACACCAGTCCCACGACTATCTCAGAGTTTATTTTGTTTTGTTTTTACCCTAAAACTCTTGGATGCTCAAATTTGTACAGGCAGTCAAGTAGTTCAGGTGTTTACAGATATACTTGGAGGAGCTTGGAGCAGGGGGCTTTAGCGTTATATATTTACTATTTATTTTCTGATGTGTTGTATTATACTCTGATAATGGTATTTATATGTAAATACAGTAAAAATTTTGTATCCCAAAAGTTGTTATATATATTATATTTTATTCCGCTACGATGTGAGAGTCTGTGTTGTTTCTGTTCTTCTTCTATCTTTTTTTATGATGATTCATATTTCTTTGCAATTTGGGTTGGACGTGTGATGTATTTAGTCAACTCAGATAGTACGAAAATTCGGGCCATTGCATATTTACACTAATAAAAACTGCAAAAGTTTTTTTTTCTATAAGTGGTGCCAAAGCATACAATGTCACCAAAACAATCGTAGTGTGTCATCATTTTTGCATTTGCCCAAGGAGTATTAGTTGTCAAATCATTTTCATCTATCTGTATGACATAAAAAAAAGTTAGTATCTGTAATGACTCATCATTTTTTCATCTTGAATCAGCAATTAAACTGACTCCAGACGGTCAAAATGCAGAACCGTTATTAACTTACCGGGTTTAAACTAAAATTAACACGTAGAATCACAAACACAGAAAAATTGCAGTGGAATAAGTTTTTATATAAATAATATCATAGTTGTACAAAATATTTATACAGCGGAATATTTATAAGTACAGTACATGAATTTTCAAATGAATAAAAGCTTTATGGTTTTTGTCGAGCGTGCGCCATATGCGTCCTTATGTGCCACTCCACTTCGTTGCGAGCTGAAATTTTCTAGGCCTGAAACACTTAGGACCTGACCCGAGCATTCCATGAAAAATACACAAAACACCCAAGTAAGGATTAAACTTATTTTAAGCTAGCAAACTTCGGTAAACACGGTAATATAAGTAGTTTAGTCCCAGCAAATATTGAATAATTCGAGTATAACATTCCATGCACATTGCCGAAATATATATATATATATATCATATGGTTGAGATGCTTTCACATATCAATCATAGAAAGAGGTGGCAGCAAAGGGAAGTTTGAAGCAAAGAAATAGTAATTGTTTTTTTTTCTCATGCATGCCATTTATAAACACTCACCGTAACGTTGCACACATACACACTCGCACACAACACACATACGCATATGGACCCACATATATATATGCACGCCACACGTATACTCATGCCACAACATGCATGCATGTGAAACTACTTGCCACCCAAGTTCATGGGGAGATCATGGGGAGAAAGAATAGTCGGCCCAGGCGTATGCAAATTTCCAATCATGCAACTTTGACAAAGAAAGAAGTATCTCTTAACTTGCTATCATATTGTGCATTAGATACTAACATAAACCATGCTACACACTCAAATAATGTATGGACAAGCACAATGTACCCCTTCTATCCAATCAAACAAAACTCAACGTAGATTTGCAATCTGAAGAGAAGTACAAGCTTTAAATAACCACTAAGAAAGAGTCATTTTGTTAGTTTGTTTCAGCAAAAAGAACCTTTGGTCTGATTAATATTTTTTTCCATAACAAGAAATAAGGAATTTTTTTTTCCAGATCATTTTATAAATCTAGGAAGATGAATACTCATTTCAATAAATAAAATATAGACAACGATAAACCTCACTGAGTTATACTTCTACCGTGAATTCAACACAATTTAGGATTATAGAACCTAAGAATCATGCAATGAGTTATCAATACAATATTCATATATCATCTACCTATATTAGCCATTATATTCATGCTAATCATGCGAATGATTTATTTCAGGAATTGTACATGTCAAATTTCACATGACATCATTTGATGTGACTACATGAACTAGCATACCGATGAAAACAAAATATACATCGTCATATAGCCCATATACAGTTTAAGAACTAATATTATGTATAGGATCTTTAGTTTTATATATGAGAGTGGTTTGGTAGCCATAATTCCAATCAAGCAGCTAGTAAATAGGTGGCATGAAACATCATATAAGAATACCCAATCCTAGACGCGAGTGTCAATGAATATGATACATACAATATGGTATGTATAGGCACTCAACTTTTGCAAATCATGCGCTGCTAGCATTCATGAAAATAAGGAAAATCAGCCCATGTAAAACAGTGGCAAATACATGAAAACAAGCAATAATGATGATAACTGAAACCAAACTAAGACAATCATTGGAATGATGGAAATACGGTTGTCGGCAGCCTAAACAATTCTAGTTCATGCGAGTGCAAAGTATCTACTTAAAATAAATTTAATCATAAGCTATGCTTACCTTTCGTCAACAACGGTTGCATGCGAACAGAGCGGTAAAGGCGATGCCTTTCCAAGAAGCTGAACGGTGGCATGTCACTCTACTGGGCGATGACTTTGAGATGGCGGAGAGAAGCAAAGGGGAAGGCTGGCTGGTGCGTGGTCTTCAGTGGTCACAGAGAAAGATGCGATGGTCAGCGGTTGGATTTGATGGAACGATCGATTCGAGCGAAGGCTGGAGGTTCGACTTCAATGGAGGGTGGAGGGAAACAGATGGATGAGACGAACATGCGGTGGCCATTCATGGCAGAGCGATGGGCGGAGGAGCGATTGAGGATGACTTCGATTTTGATTTTAACGAAGTCGAGCGGCCATGATTTTCGGAATTGGGGGAAAATATAAAGGAATAAGCGTCTGCTAGAAGACTCAAAGGAGAAAATGAAATGGTTTATGGTGAACGGTGAAAAAGTAAAAGTGGACACGTGCAATAACATTGTTTTAAAAGTTGAACACGTATAAAGATTTTTTTTCCCTTTATTAACCCATTCATTATCTCATAAGTGTACCTATACCCTTATTTTATACAAACAATACTAGTAGTGTATCCAATATTTCCAACCACAAACTTAAATATGTTTCAAAACAAAAATTCAAAACTAAGTAAAATAAATTAAATTCTCAAGTTAAATCGAAAAAAAATTACTTAATAATTTCAAATACATATAAATTTCTATTTCTAAAACGCATTTCAAATTAAATTAAATTATGAGTATAACCTCGAGTTAAATACAAAAATCAAAATCTTTAATTTCTCAAAACAATATAATTTAATTAGCTTAAAATATTACTAACATAAAACTTAAAACATCCATTCAAGTTCAATTATAGAATCAAAATTTTAAATTTCACTTACAAAATATGCTTAAACCAAAATAACTAGATTTGATATCCATTTATAAACAAAATTAATTTTTTAAATTCCAAATCCAAATTAATTTCAAAAATTTTAAAACATTTAAAAAAATCGGGTTCATTACAATCTTCCCTCCTTAAAGCTTTTCGTCCTCGAAAAGGAGAGATTGTATAATGAAATCAAAATATGAAATAATTTCTCTGACTTAACCTCCCGGTTTTATTTTCAAATCATTCGAAATACTTCATTGTTTTTTCATATCGAACTATTTTTTCTTCGGGATTTTTAAAACCAAAATCATTTCGAAAATTTTAAATATTCACGATAATCGACATAAAACATTTATCTCCCAACTTGAGAGGTTTCTCCCAGTGACAAGGCCACGAGGCACGGCCTACGCATGTATCGAATTCGAATAATGATGTCTCTCTAGACCCCAGAGCGGACCATCATCAATCAAGGGCTTACACTCACGTTGTACCTTTCTTTAGTCACGGGTTACTCGAATCTTAGTACGAATCATTTCATATCTTGAAGTTAAAAACATTTCAAAATCATAACTTATAAATACTTTCAAATCATATTACTGTCGTTTTCTAAACATTTCAAAATATCGGGATTTCAAGTCGTCGAAATTTCTATGTTTATAAACCAATTTATAAACTATTTCAATTTTCAAGTCATATCGAGTATCGATAAATAAATCTCAAATCATTTCAACATATCCTAGAAATAAAATTTCAACGATTTTACATACGATAAATTTTTCCAAGAGGTTCACATCATTTTCCTTTTTCAAATTTCATTGCACAACATATAGGATTCTATTAACCTCGATTTCAAATATTTAAATCTCATTTGGAAGGGTCACATTATTCAATTTTAAATTCCCTACCCAATCCTATTTCTCATTTGTTTACTCGATTCATAACTTTATCAACAAGTTTAATTTATTTATTTTTCATTACATTTGGATCAATTTTCATTTCACTTGCAGAGTTATCACTCTTTATCTTATCAGTCGCTTTATTTCATTTGGACTGATCTCATTAAATTTCATATATGAAATCATACTTTTCAATATACATATATCGGTTAAACAAATAGCAGTTTCAAAGCTTGAAAATTTTATTCAATTCATCATATTATATATATTTATATTGCTTTACAAAATTTTGATTTATAAAACCTGGATTTAACCCTAAATCCTCATGTTGGCAATTTAGAAAAAAATAAGATATTTATTATATTTCAAGGCTGTGAACTTGTAAAACCTTTTAAAACCCTCTTTCTTAATTATTCGTTTAGATTATATAAGCTTTTAATTTCATGATATTGATTTGTTATTTAAGGTTCGAAAATACTTGATAACTCGAAGTTTAAAAAGTTTATTTTTGTTCTTGCGAAAATTTAGGCATACGCGGATCCAACGCATGATTAAAAATCTCCAAGTACTAAATATATACTTGTTTCAGCTTCCAGTGAAAATGCTTAAAATCTTTTAGAAATAGATATGGAAAGCACTTCACTTCTCCCATGGATCGCAGACACGCGGTGGTTACGCTACTTTCCCAGTAGAATCGCTTGTGCCCGCGGGTATCACTCCCCTCGAATTTCGCCATGGTTGTTGCCATAGATCGTAGTTACGTGGCGGTTACGCCACTATCCCAGTGGAATCGCTCGTAACTGTAGGAATCCCGCCCCTCGAATTTTGCCATGTCGTCTAAATCGCAGTTACGCTGTAGTTGCGCCACTTTCCCAGTGGAATCGCTTGTAACTGTAGGCATCTCGCCCCTAGAATTACGCTAGAAAATAAATCATAATATATAATACATGTCCCCATCGTATGGGAACTCCCACGGAGCTTCCAGCGCCTTTGCAACTTTCAAATGGACACTCCCGAGGAGTTCCAGTGCATTAGCAACTTTCGATGGAAGGTATTCCTCATATCTAGTTTTGAAAACATACGCTACTATATATATAGCATTTCATTTCATTTTCGAATATATCGCACTTATATACACATCAATCTATGCAAGATTTTCCTTTTTCGAATCAAGTTCTCGAACATATCGTTTTTATATAAGTTCCATTATATAAGATTTCATACAAATCAATTACCATCCAAATCGATAGTTTTTGAATCCCATATTTATATAATTCATATATAAGTTTTAAATTTCATATCAAAATTTTGTATATTGATAATCTTCAAAATTTCCATTTCAAGAGAAAATTACATTGCTTTCCAAACGATTCGAGTATTCAATATCATTTCGAACTTTTAAATTCGCATTTACAACTCGATTTGAGTATCAACATTCATGCTCAATTTGGGTTTCACATAACGATTATCGATATTCAATTGAGTTTTTACATTCAATCATTTTGGACCTTAATTTGTTCAGATTGGATATATACTTTTATCAAAATAACTAAGTTTCATAAAATAACCTTGGAAAAACACAATAGCTTAATGAAAAATTAACTTAAATAAATAAATAGATTTTTGAAAATGGGTTTGAAATAAATAATATACTTGATATAAAATAGATTTCAATAAGTAGATAGTTTTGGAAAATAAGTTAAATGGGTATATTGGTTTTGCAAATGGTTTGAAATAATTAAATAGATAAGTTTTGGAAAAGTAAGTTTGAAAACAAAGATAATTAGGCTTGTAACCAATTAATTTAAATAATATAAATATTCTAATACCATAATTTCGAATGAAATATTTTTATAATGAATACTGCTCTTAAAAATAATCCAATCTGAATCAGTTATCCAAAATTTCAATTTTCTTAACCATTGTCAGTTCAAATTTAGAGATTAAACTCAGTTTAACCTCAAAATTCTATTCATTTACATTTCGAGGCAGGCCCAAAGTTCAAGTTAGCCCCTTGCTCGAGCTTCCATTTTCATTTTTGATTTCAATCAAGTTCAAACCAAAATCTCAATTTCAATTATACTCCAAATTGAATTAATTATTCAAATTTTCATTCAAATTCTTTTGAGCTTATAACTCAAAATTCAAATCTCGCTTAAAATATTCAAATTTATTTAACAAGCCGAAATAAAATCGAACTTCTACTCAATTCATTTGAGATTTAGATTTGGTAGTTTCTTCGAGATATTCATTCAAGGTATACATATTATATTATTCTAACACAATAGGATGTATATCGTTCAACTCATATTGAGATTCAATTTTGGGTTTTTCTTTCGATTATTCAAAAATGTATACATTTACATATCACATTATGTTTTGTCAAATCAAGCTTTGTTTGAAAAAAACTACCAAAGTGATCTCCCCACTTTGAGACTCGAAAATAAATTCCAATGACGAAAAGGTATCATTGAAATTGTTTCCAAATGACAAAATGGGTTCTGCATTCGTATTTTCCTTTTTGAAAATATTTCAGAAGTTGTTTCAATCATTTTGAAAATACTAGTATATACCACTAGTTTTTTCCAAAACCTTAGAAATCAATATCAAAATTTTCTGGAATCAACTTCTCAAGTTTAGTCACACGATCTTCTTTGTTATGACTTTGTAACACCCCACATCCGTTAGTGTCACTCACAAAGGGAATGCACTAAGTTCTGTGGAGCATTTAGGGTAAAAGATGCAGATAAATTACAAGACAGACAGAAATTAAACAGCGGAAAATAAAACTTTGCTTTATTGATAAAATAGTTTGTACAATGGTTTCTTTACAATATCAGAGTATCATCTGTCTTACAAAATAAAGAAGCATAAAAACAACATTTATATTCCCCGATTTTAGCAAGAGCCAGCCACAACATCTGGAAAGAGAATCCAAGCAAAACTTCGACAAATCTTCAAGCTGGGAAAGGGTGACCTTCCATCTTAACCTGAGCTATACTATTCCCTCCTCTACTACCTGGGGGGAAACGGAAGAAAAGAAGACGAAAGAAAAACAGAGTCAGACATAAAGCCTGAGTAAGTTCAGTAACTTCTAGCATGTGAACATGAAAAAAAAAACGACATGAATTAACTGAATACAAGATTACACCATGATGGTAGGGTCAACAAGATTAGACAAGGCAATCACAAGATATGCTAAGATAAGACTAACTGGAAAATGCTTTAGTGCTTCCGCCGCTTCGCTATTTCCTTGTTATACTATATCCCTGCACCGCCTATCTAGTGTCCCAACTAGTAACGATAACGTGATCCCAATCCCCGTATTTTCCATTGCCTTCCGGCATACATTCATTATTTATTACCTAGATCAAATCTAGGGTTTTCTATCAAGTGCTTTCTAGATTTAACTAGAGTTTTATGCTATCTGCTGAACGCTTTTCGAGTTCAGGGTTTATGCCACCTAGTCCAACTAGGGATTACGCTACCTGTCGAACGATGCCCCCAAGTCTAGGACACACTACCTAGAGTGGTATATGTTCCTATACTTCCCCACGCATGTATCGCGAATCGTTATCGCTTGTCTAGATGCACATGTCCTGTAATGTGCGGTCCGAGTCCTGTGACAGGGCAAATCAAGGAATACAGAACTCGGTCGGGAGCTTTCAGATATCTGCCGATGCAGATGCTAAGGTCTGTTTTTATTCCATTGGCTATGGTCCCACTTGACCCCTCCCTCAACTAATGAAAGACACACCTTGTAAAATGAGAACTATACGCCGGCCCCCGGTGCCCCACTATCCTATGGCCATCCACAACCATAACTAGATAGCAAGTATATGGTCTTTTGGAGTTCTCCGCCTTTCCGCTTCACGTATCTCGATTGACTCAAGATGGATGGTAGACGACGAGTTGCTATCACAGGGCTACCGTTTGCTCGCCGAATCACGCCGGTCCATCCTAGTCTTTAGGTTGCCATGTATTGCAACCAAGGCATACCCCTGGTTCTTCTACGCAGACCTTAACCTCTGTGGGCCCAGGCGGATCATCTGCACCCTCACAGAGGGATACCAAGAGTACCCTCACGTCCCCTCGAAGCCTCGGGCTTCGTAACCCAATTCGTTGGAGCCTTCTCTCTATTCAGACGGACATTCGCTCCTTCCTGTGTTATACTAAGAATTACTACTTAGTTCGCTTTCCCGTCAATTTGGATTGGTTAAGTGTCATTAGTCAATTCAAGCCAACTTAACCCTCTTCATTCATCCTGTTATACTGGTTAAGTGTTATCAGTAATTCATGTTGACTTAACCCACCACAAACCAAGTTATATTGGTTGAGTATTTCTTATTACTTAACCTTACCCATCCACCCTGTATTGATTCAGTGTTCCTTTTTAACTTAACCTTGCCCGTCTGTTTCAACTAACCTGTTATTAACGGTTAAGTATTATCCCTTCATGTTTTAGACTTAACCCTATTCCTTTATCAAAATCTGATGGTTAAGTGTTCAAGTTTACTTAACCCTACGGTCTAGCCCAGCTAACATATCAATTTGGCTAAGTGTATTAAATCTTACTTAACCCCAACCTCTAGTCCAGTTAACATGTTAATTTGGATAAGTGTATTAACTTTACTTAACCCCACCTTCTAGTCTAGTTAACATGTTAATTTGGATAAGTGTTTTCTTAGTTACTTATCCCCTACAAATCTTGTCTTGTTACGATGTTAAGTTTGGTTAAGTGTCCCTATGGACTTAGCCCTCCCATTCTAGCTTAACTGTATGAACCTAACCCCACCTACCAGTCTTGTTATCATGTTGAGTTGGTTAAGTGTCTTAGTTAACTTAACCATAACATTCTTGTCCTAGCTTTAACTAAATAAATTAAAGCCATGACCACTCACATTAGACAGATATTGTTGCGATTACTGGATGTGCCGGTTGGTTCCGGGCAGGTTTACATCGCAACTCAGTCTAACCTCGGGTTAGGCCTATTCGTGTTTTCTAGTTCAAAGGGTTTTGATTAATTTTCAAATCAGGTTTTGAAAGTAACCATCCCGTCCGTCGGATCAGTTAGGGATAGCCAGGGAGAGCAGGAAACTTGTATTTTCCAAACTCAAGCCTAGACACTATCCTCTCTGTCACCCTAGAACTTTCTGGTGTTTCATTAAAAGAGATGTCGTTAATAAATCTTTAATTTGTCTAGATCAATATTTCCTCATTTAGTGCAAATTCTATAAGTAAATTAATCCTAATTTACTTATTTCCCAATTTTTATTTTAATGTAAATTGTCAACATTTATTCTTATGACCCATTTTCCCCTCTATATCATGTTTATGCTTTTTGGTATGTAAACCATACCAAATGAAGTGTCACTAACCATGATTCTGCTAATCCTGACAATTACCCCCAATTATGGCCAATTTCAAGTTTATGCCAATATACTTATCGAGCCAAATTAGCTAATCCAATTCAGATTTACATTCTGATTCACGTCAAACTAGACTTATTACTCTAGTTCACTATTCATGTAAATGCTAGATTTACACGTCAATACAAGATTCAAATTACACATCTTATAATTCATGTCAAATTTATTCAATTTGCATTTCTATGAACATGCCATAATACATGTTCCCAATTTATGCCAATTTCCAAGTTAAACTACGTTTTAGTAAATTTCATATTTTGCCCCAAATCGCATTCCCACCGTTCGTAAAATCGTGTTTCAATCCAGATTATAGATAAATCTAGATTCGTAGCAAATAGGGAATGAACCAAAGATTGCTAGGAAAAGGATAGATATAACAACTGGCATAAAATGGTTTTGAACAACGACGTAGGTTCAAGAACATGGGTAGACCTAACTTAATAGGTAAATTCCCAAGGTCTAAAACCAAGAATAGACAGAGTAGGTTCAAGAACATGGGTAGACCTAACTTAATAGGTAAATTCCCATAGTCTAAAACCAAAGAAAACCAAGGACAAGCAGAATAAATAATCGGGTTTAGCCCCAATCTCAAAATCACAGAACTTAAGCAACACTTTCCTAGTCATGAATCATGGAGGTTTAATCACAGATGTCCTTGTTATGTCATAGGCAATAGTTTATGTTAATCAAAGGCATAGGTTTTGTCAAGGAAGTAATCCTCATAGTCATAGTCACAATCATAGGCAATGTTCATAGTCATAGGCAGTGTCCATAGTCATAGGCAATGTCCATAGTCATAGGCAAATGCTCATAGTCATAGGCATATGGTTTTTAGGTCCATAGTTTCATAGTCACGGTCTTATTTGTCTTTGAATCATGACAGTTCTTAATTAGGTCCAAAGAGATAGGCACATATTCGAATAGAAAGAAAGAGAATTGGCATATTCTTTTATCCCTTTAATTTCATGTCATGAACAAAGAAAAATGTTCAAATCTAGAAATAACTGACTTACAGAGATTTAGATTAGAAAAGAAAGATGGCGTTGCTATGATTCGTAGAAAATCATTCGTTGAAGTCGTTTGAACCTCCTTTTGAATCCTAGCTTGAATCTCTTCTTCTTGAAAGTCTTTTGAGCAGCATCTCCTCGTCTTGTTTTATTTTATATATATTATTTATTTATTTATATATTTTAGAGGAGGAGAAGAAGCCATGTTCACTCAGAATCTTTGCAGCATAAGGGTAGAGAAGAATTGTGAATAGAGAAGACGACCAGGGCTGTTTATATAGTTGCTCAAGACCTTATCGTACACGCAGCGCTGAGTCAGCATTGAACCTAGTTAAGAAAATAGTCCAGGTTCGCAGATGAATCTAGCCAAATCTTATCGTACATGCAGTGCTAAGTCAACATTGGGTCCCACAAGCTGTTTTGGCGCAGAAATTTGAATTTCGAACTTTTGAATTCCTGGAATTTATTTAACTGTTTTATTCACATGAAATATTCTTATATGTATACAATTCCTTTAACGACCATTTTACACGTATATATATATACGCACAACTTTCATTTTCTTTTCAAAATTCAAACGATGTTGCACCGTTATTTAATTCTTGCCATATTTCATTTACTATAGCCTTATCTTAAATTTTATCTTTCGTATACATATATTTCTGCATATATATATATATTCTCATTTATATACATATATTTTCTTTATTTCCTTATATGTACTTTCTTATCCTTTCAAATTTTGAATTTGTATATGTACATATATTTTCATGTTTAGTTGGCCCTCTTTAAAATAGAGATAAAAATTATGCTGCTGCCGGGGTTCGAACCCCCGACCTCCATGTTACAAATCCAATGCCTTAACCAACTGAGCTACAAAGTCTTTTGTTAATAAGTCTTAGAACAATGATAATTATTGTTCTTTCCTTACTTCTCTTTTTCATGTTAGTTACAATACTTAAATTAAACCAATGCATGAATCTTTTTCTTTTAATGTTAATGCATTATGTTTGCAAATCAGTGCATGCAACATATTTACATCGCATGCAACCAATCTTTTTTTTTCATATATTAATTAATTTTCATTATACATCACCATATTAATCCTATATGTGGATATATATACATTTTTAATTACATTAAAAATACGGGGTGTTACATTCTCCCCCACTTAAAAGGATTTCGTCTCCGAAATCTTCTAGTTAGGAAGAATGTGTCCTACCATCCAATCACCCATCTACTCAACCATCCAATCACAGGCATCCATTGTCCTTAAAAGATTTCTAATGCTTTCATGTTCATATGCATAGTGTGTGTATATGTCTTTATCTACTGTAAAATCAGGCGGTCTACTGATTCAGTCGACCTCCTTAATGCGAATCATGTCGGTGCCATGCGTCCAATCATGTATGCAAGCATCCCTAGTTACGTAAATACTACATGCGTGCACGGCCATTCATCCATATGCAACATCCATATGATAACATATCAGGCTCAACTTAAATACATATCTGTAAATGCAATATGAAAACGTCCAAACTGATCTAGTGTCTAATACGTATGCATATGCATTCACAAGCAACCATTAGCAACCACTTGCAACCATCAACCATAACATGTTTCAAATACATGTTTACATCCATTGGCTTCTACCTAAGGATCGAAGATACGACCTAGGTGATATACTTTGGAAAGAGAGAAACAATTATGCGCAAAGCTCCTAAATAAAGAAATCAAGGATACACCCTTAAGAAAAAGGGTATGACGCTAGTATCTTGCCTTCTTGAGCTTTACTCCACTGTATCTTAACTAATTTAACTTCACGATTGTGAAGTTTCCGACCTCCAATTCCAAAATAAACAGATGTCAATCACGGTACCAAGTATACGTACTAAGATGATTAGAGGTTTCCCTCTTATCCGTCATGCCATAACTATAAGAGTCGAAAGGTCACTACGTGCTCTTTGGAGTGCCTACCACAACTATTCATCTCTCCCGCAAACCATCCAAACCGAACTCGACATTCCTCAAGTACAAGCCCCAAAGGCCTAAACCAATATCAGACAAGCACCCAAGGAATATCTCCCCCGAATTTAGACGATCTACGTGAGATGATATAAGCAAACTCGATAGCTATTCTCAAATCCCTACTAACAAAAAAATAAACTGGTCGGACCACCAATTGGATTTGAGACTCTAGTGGGATCTTTCTACTATACAAGTACTATGGTGCAGAGACCCAACTATGGAAGTGGATATGAACAAATGAGAAGCGCTAGAACCTAAGGAAATAGTACGAACAGAAAACCAGACTCTTCCAACCGGACTACCTTCCTCCTAGGTACGCTTGGTGGCGAAAGCATGTATTTGTCCTTCTGAAAATCTCGTCCTCGTTCTTGCCCTTGTCCTTAAGTATATGCCCTATCATACCCTAGTAAAGATACTTCCTCTTGTCTTAGGTTTTATAATTTCTTCCTCCTTCGTGTGCTAAGTTTACATCCATGAATTCCTCATCCTAGGGTTATGCTCCTTAGCCAAACTCCTCATCCCCTTCCGTGTGTAGTCATGTTGACAAATCTCTCGAAAACTGCCTCCATCGTCCGGAAAACCCTATAAGCTTCGAAAGAAAACTGCCCGTAGATGAAACAACTACGGCTATGGATGGAAGTCGGGCACTACTTTGCCCTTCGATGAGGTTACCTCCCAGAAAGCCAAGAGCCCCAGAGACTCAAGAAAGAAGGAGATAAGAATTTAAACAGAGGAAGAGAAGATGGTGCGTATGGATTTGGGGAATATGTCTTTAAAACAAATCTTTTCTCTTGAAAAATGCTTCTTTAAAAACCGTTTTGAAAATAATTTTTCAAATCCTTTATCTGATCTGGTAACCTTCAGCTCTGATACCACGTGTAACACCCCACATCCGTTAGTGTCACTCACAAAGGGAATGCACTAAGTTCTATGGAGCATTTAGGGTAAAAGATGCAGATAAATTACAAGACAGACAGAAATTAAACAGCGGAAAATAAAACTTTGCTTTATTGATAAAATAGTTTGTACAATGGTTTCTTTACAATATCAGAGTATCATCTGTCTTACAAAATAAAGAAGCATAAAAACAACATTTATATTCCCCGATTTTAGCAAGAGCCAGCCATAGCATCTGGAAAGAGAATCCAAGCAAAACTTCGACAAATCTTCAAGCTGGGAAAGGGTGACCTTCCATCTTAACCTGAGCTATACTATTCCCTCCTCTACTACCTGGGGGGGGGGGAACGGAAGAAAAGAAGACGAAAGAAAAATAGAGTCAGACATAAAGCCTGAGTAAGTTCAGTAACTTCTAGCATGTGAACATGAAAAAAAAACGACATGAATTAACTGAATACAAGATTACACCATGATGGTAGGGTCAACAAGATTAGACAAGGCAATCACAAGATATGCTAAGATAAGACTAACTGGAAAATGCTTTAGTGCTTCCGCCGCTTCGCTATTTCCTTGTTATACTATATCCCTGCACCGCCTATCTAGTGTCCCAACTAGTAACGATAACGTGATCCCAATCCCCGTATTTTCCATTGCCTTCCGGCATACATTCATTATTTATTACCTAGATCAAATCTAGGGTTTTCTATCAAGTGCTTTCTAGATTTAACTAGAGTTTTATGCTATCTGCTGAACGCTTTTCGAGTTCAGGGTTTATGCCACCTAGTCCAACTAGGGATTACGCTACCTGTCGAACGATGCCCCCAAGTCTAGGACACACTACCTAGAGTGGTATATGTTCCTATACTTCCCCACGCATGTATCGCGAATCGTTATCGCTTGTCTAGATGCACATGTCCTGTAATGTGCGGTCCGAGTCCTGTGACAGGGCAAATCAAGGAATACAGAACTCGGTCGGGAGCTTTCAGATATCTGCCGATGCAGATGCTAAGGTCTGTTTTTATTCCAGTGGCTATGGTCCCACTTGACCCCTCCCTCAACTAATGAAAGGCACACCTTGTAAAATGAGAACTATACGCCGGCCCCCGGTGCCCCACTATCCTATGGCCATCCACAACCATAACTAGATAGCAAGTATATGGTCTTTTGGAGTTCTCCGCCTTTCCGCTTCACGTATCTCGATTGACTCAAGATGGATGGTAGACGACGAGTTGCTATCACAGGGCTACCGTTTGCTCGCCGAATCACGCCGGTCCATCCTAGTCTTTAGGTTGCCATGTATTGCAACCAAGGCATACCCCTGGTTCTTCTACGCAGACCTTAACCTCTGTGGGCCCAGGCGGAACATCTGCACCCTCACAGAGGGATACCAAGAGTACCCTCACGTCCCCTCGAAGCCTCGGGCTTCGTAACCCAATTCGTTGGAGCCTTCTCTCTATTCAGATGGACATTCGCTCCTTCCCGTGTTATACTAAGAATTACTACTTAGTTCGATTTCCCGTCAATTTGGATTGGTTAAGTGTCATTAGTCAATTCAAGCCAACTTAACCCTCTTCATTCATCTTGTTATACTGGTTAAGTGTTATTAGTAATTCATGTTGACTTAACCCACCACAAACCAAGTTATATTGGTTAAGTATTTCTTATTACTTAACCTTACCCATCCACCCTGTATTGATTCAGTGTTCCTTTTTAACTTAACCTTGCCCGTCTGTTTCAACTAACCTGTTATTAACGGTTAAGTATTATCCCTTCATGTTTTAGACTTAACCCTATTCCTTTATCAAAATCTGATGGTTAAGTGTTCAAGTTTACTTAACCCTACGGTCTAGCCCAGCTAACATATCAATTTGGCTAAGTGTATTAAATCTTACTTAACCCCAACCTCTAGTCCAGTTAACATGTTAATTTGGATAAGTGTATTAACTTTACTTAACCCCACCTTCTAGTCTAGTTAACATGTTAATTTGGATAAGTGTTTTCTTAGTTACTTATCCCCTACAAATCTTGTCTTGTTACGATGTTAAGTTTGGTTAAGTGTCCCTATGGACTTAGCCCTCCCATTCTAGCTTAACTGTATGGACCTAACCCCACCTACCAGTCTTGTTATCATGTTGAGTTGGTTAAGTGTCTTAGTTAACTTAACCATAGCATTCTTGTCCTAGCTTTAACTAAATAAATTAAAGCCATGACCACTCACATTAGATAGATATTGTTGCGATTACTGGATGTGTCGGTTGGTTCCAAGCAGGTTTACATCGCAACTCAGTCTAACCTCGGGTTAGGCCTATTCGTGTTTTCTAGTTCAAAGGGTTTTGATTAATTTTCAAATCAGGTTTTGAAAGTAACCATCCCGTCCGTCGGATCAGTTAGGGATAGCCAGGGAGAGCAGGAAACTTGTATTTTCCAAACTCAAGCCTAGACACTATCCTCTCTGTCACCCTAGAACTTTCTGGTGTTTCATTAAAAGAGATGTCGTTAATAAATCTTTAATTTGTCTAGATCAATATTTCCTCATTTAGGGCAAATTCTATAAGTAAATTAATCCTAATTTACTTATTTCCCAATTTTTCTTTTAATGTAAATTGTCAACATTTATTCTTATGACCCATTTTCCCCTCTATATCATGTTTATGCTTTTTGGTATGTAAACCATACCAAATGAAGTGTCACTAACCATGATTCTGCTAATCCTGACAATTACCCCCAATTATGGCCAATTTCAAGTTTATGCCAATATACTTATCGAGCCAAATTAGCTAATCCAATTCTGATTTACATTCCGATTCACGTCAAACTAGACTTATTACTCTAGTTCACTATTCATGTAAATGCTAGATTTACACGTCAATACAAGATTCAAATTACACATCTTATAATTCATGTCAAATTTATCCAATTTGCATTTCTATGAACATGCCATAATACATGTTCCCAATTTATGCCAATTTCCAAGTTAAACTACGTTTTAGTAAATTTCATATTTTGCCCCAAATCGCATTCCCACCGTTCGTAAAATCGTGTTTCAATCTAGATTATAGATAAATCTAGATTCGTAGCAAATAGGGAATGAACCAAAGATTGCTAGGAAAAGGATAGATATAACAACTGGCATAAAATGGTTTTGAACAACGACGTAGGTTCAAGAACATGGGTAGACCTAACTTAATAGGTAAATTCCCAAGGTCTAAAACCAAGAATAGACAGAGTAGGTTCAAGAACATGGGTAGACCTAACTTAATAGGTAAATTCCCATAGTCTAAAACCAAAGAAAACCAAGGACAAGCAGAATAAATAATCGGGTTTAGCCCCAATCTCAAAATCACAGAACTTAAGCAACACTTTCCTAGTCATGAATCATGGAGGTTTAATCACAGATGTCTTTGTTATGTCATAGGCAATAGTTTATGTTAATCAAAGGCATAGGTTTTGTCAAGGAAGTAATCCTCATAGTCATAGTCACAATCATAGGCAATGTTCATAGTCATAGGCAGTGTCCATAGTCATAGGCAATGTCCATAGTCATAGGCAAATGTTCATAGTCATAGGCATATGGTTTTTGGGTCCATAGTTTCATAGTCACAGTCTTATTTGTCTTTGAATCATGACAGTTCTTAATTAGGTCCAAAGAGATAGGCACAGATTCGAATAGAAAGAAAGAGAATTGGCATATTCTTTTATCCCTTTAATTTCATGTCATGAACAAAGAAAAACGTTCAAATCTAGAAATAACTGACTTACAGAGATTTAGATTAGAAAAGAAAGATGGCGTTGCTATGATTCGTAGAAAATCATTCGTTGAAGTCGTTTGAACCTCCTTTTGAATCCTAGCTTGAATCTCTTCTTCTTGAAAGTCTTTTGAGCAGCATCTCCTCGTCTTGTTTTATTTTATATATATTATTTATTTATTTATATATTTTAGAGGAGGAGAAGAAGCCATGTTCACTCAGAATCTTTGCAGCATAAGGGTAGAGAAGAATTGTGAATAGAGAAGAAGACCAGGGCTGTTTATATAGTTGCTCAAGACCTTATCGTACACGCAGCGCTGAGTCAGCATTGAACCTAGTTAAGAAAATAGTCCAGGTTCGCAGATGAATCTAGCCAAATCTTATCGTACATGCAGTGCTAAGTCAGCATTGGGTCCCACAAGCTGTTTTGGCGCAGAAATTTAAATTTCGAACTTTTGAATTCCTGGAATTTATTTAACTGTTTTATTCACATGAAATATTCTTATATGTATACAATTCCTTTAACGACCATTTTACGCGTATATATATATATATATATATATATATATATACGCACAACTTTCATTTTATTTTCAAAATTCAAACGATGTTGCACCGTTATTTAATTTTTGCCATATTTCATTTACTTTTGCCTTATCTTAAATTTTATCTTTCGTATACATATATTTCTGCATATATATATATATATTCTCATGTATATACATATATTTTATTTATTTCCTTATATGTACGTTCTTATCCTTTCAAATTTTGAATTTGTATATGTACATATATTTTCATGTTTAGTTGGCCCTCTTTAAAACAGAGATAAAAATTATGCTGCTGCCGGGGTTCGAACCCCCGACCTCCATGTTACAAATCCAATGCCTTAACCAACTGAGCTACAAAGTCTTTTGTTAATAAGTCTTAGAACAATGATAATTATTGTTCTTTCCTTACTTCTCTTTTTCATGTTAGTTACAATACTTAAATTAAACCAATGCATGAATCTTTTTCTTTTAATGTTAATGCATTATGTTTGCAAATCAGTGCATGCAACATATTTACATCGCATGCAACCAATCTTTTTTTTTTCATATATTAATTAATTTTCATTATACATCACCATATTAATCCTATCTGTGGATATATATACATTTTTAATTACATTAAAAATACGGGGTGTTACAGACTTCCTCCATCTTATTCCACAATTTATCTTAATTTGGAATATGCTTCTTATTTTTATTTTAATGGTTCCACATTGAACAAATTTTCCAAACTCCTATTCATCAAACATCTTAACTAAATTTCAACAACTATTTATTCCTACAACAAGTATTTTCAAAACACTCGATTCAAATTCCATTAGTAAATAATTAATTTATTCGCTTAGATTATATTTATATTTCTGACAACCATGATAACTCGACAATAGATTTCGACAAAGGATTCAACGATAAGAATTTGACAGTTTCAAAATTTCAAGCACGAACAGTTCGAATTCAATAAGAGAAAGATGACGTCATATCGAGGGAAAACAAGCACAACAAGCAAAGCGACAAACTTATATTTCAAACACCCATTTCTTGTTCCAATTTTATTCCAAAATTTTCCCCAATTTCAAATTCATTTGCGAATTCAATTTTTTTTTCATTCTGCAATTTTCGTTTATATTCTACAACAATCGCTTAATTCAAATTTCGCTTATCTACTTAACTTCAAATTACCATATCGAAACATTTATTAGTATTATTTATCCAACAATTTCAATCATTTATCTAACAATTTCAAACATTTTCGAAATTTAAATCGGAACCATATAGTCATCCCACTTTCGAAACTCGAAAATAAATATCTGATGATGTCGCGATCATCCCTGAATTATTTTCAAGCGACTAGAATGTGATTCTATATCTGTCTAGTACATATTGGATTTCATATATACGTTGGCTAGGCGTAAATTCAAAGTCCGTACATACGCGACAGTCCAACTTCGACGTAAATAAATACTCAAAACTCATATTGTAAATTATATTTCAAAATATTTATGATTTCAAAACAATTTGTTAAATTTCAAAATAATTTTTATTTTTCAAAATACGCTCTCTCAACGGTGATTATTGTGTCAATTCCACTCATTCTAGAGTATTGCTACTCTATCTCTAATGAATTTTTAAACCCGATAAGCTATGCTTTGTCAAACCAAAACTCTGATACCAACTGTAACGACTCACCATTTTTTCCATCTTGAATCAGTAATTAAACTGACTCCAGACGGTCAAAATGGCGAACCGTTATTAATTTACCGGGTTTAAACTAAAATTAACACGTAGAATCACAGACACAGAAAAATTGCAGTGGAATAAGTTTTTATATAAATAATTTCAGAGTTGTACAAAATATTTATACAGCGGAAGATTTATAAGTACAGTACATGAATTTTCAAATAAATAAAAGCTTTACGGTTTTTGTCGAGCGTGCGCCATATGCGTCTTTACGTGCCACTCCACTTCGTTGTGAGATGAAATTTTCTAAGCCTGGAACACTTAGGACCTGACCCGAGCGTTCCATCCAAAATACACAAAACACCCGAGTCAGGATTAAACTTATTTTAAGTTAGCAAACTTCAGTAAACACGCTAATATAATTAGTTTAGTCCTAGAAAATGTTTAATAATCCGAGTATAACATTCCATGCACATTGCCGAAATATATATATATCAAATGCTTGAGATGCTTTCACATATCAATCATAGAAAGAGGTGGCAGCAAAGGGAAGTTTGATGCAAAGAAATAGTAATTGTTTTTTTTCTCACGCATGCCATTTATAAACAGTCACCGTAATGTTGCGCACATACACACTCGCACACAACACACATATGCATATGGACCCACATATATATAGGCACGCCACACGTATACTCACACCACATCATGATGCATGTGAAACCACTTGCCACCCAAGTTCATGGGGAGAAAGAATAGGTGGCCCTGGTGTATGCAAATTTCCAATCATGCTACTTTGACAAAGAAAGAAGTATCTCTTAACTTGCTATCATATTGTGCATTAGATACTAACATAAACCATGCTACACACTCAAATAATGTACGGCCAAGCACAATGTACCCCTTCAATCCCATTAACCAAAACTCAACGTAAATTTGCAATCTGAAGAGAAGTACAAGCTTTAAATAACCACTAAGAAAGAGTCACTTTGTTAGTTTGTTTCTTTAAAAGGAACCTTTGGTCTGATTAATATTTTTTTCCATAACAAGAAATAAGGAAAATAATTTTTTTTCCAGATCATTTTATAAATCTAGGAATATGAATACTCATTTCATTAAATAAAATATAGACAACGGTAAACCTCACTGGGTTATACTTCTACCGTAAATTCAACACAATCTGGGATTAGAGAACCTAAGAATCATGCAATGAGTTATCAATACAATATTCAAATATCATCTACCTATATTAGCCAACATATTCATGCTAATCATGCGAATGATGTATTTCAGGAATTGTACTTGTCAAGTTTCACATGACATTTACATGAACTAGCATACCGATGAAAACAAAATATACATCGTCATATGGCCCATATACAGTTTAAGAACTAATATTATGTGTAGCATATATATGAGAGTGGTTTAGTAGCCATAATTCCAATCAAGCAGCTAGCAAATAGGTGGCATGAAACAACATATAAGAATACCCAATCCTAGACGCGAGTGTCAATGAATATGATACATACAATATGGTATGTACAGGCACTCAACTTTTGCAAAGCAAGGAAAATTCATGCGCAGCTAGAATTCATGAAAATAAGGAAAATCAGCCCATGTAAAACAGTGGCAAATACATGAAAACAAGCAACAATGACGATAGCTGAAATCAAACTAAGACAATCATTGGAATGAAGGAAATGCGGTTGTCGACAGCCTAAATATTTCTAGTTCATGCGAGTGCGAAGTGTCTACTTAAAATAAATTTAATCATAAGCTATGCTCAACAACGGTTGCATGCGAACGGAGCGGTAAAGGCGACGCCTTTCTGAGAAGCTGAACGGTGGCATGTCACTCCATTGGCCAGTGACTTTGAGATGGCGGAGAGAAGCAAAGGTTGAAGGCTGACTGGTATGTGGTCTTCGGTGGTCACAGAGAAAGATGCGATGGTCAGCGGCTGGATTTGATGGAGCGATCGATTCGAGCGAAGGCTGGAGGTTCGACTTCAGTGGAGGGTGGAGGGAAACAGATGGATGAGACGAACATGCGGTGGCCATTCATGGCAGAGCGACGGGCGGAGGAGCGATTGAGGAAGACTTCGATTTTGATTTTGATGAAGTCGAGTGGCCATGATTTTCGGAATTGGGGAAAAATATATAGGAATAAGCATCTGCTAAAAGACTCAAAGGAGAAAATGAAATGGTTTATGGTGAACGGTGAAAAAGTAAAAGAGGACACGTGCAATAACATTGTTTTAAAAGTTGAACACGTATAAAGATTTTTTTCCTTTATTAACGCACTCATTATCGCATAAGTGTACCTTTACCCTTATTTGATACAAACAATACTAGTAGTGTATCCAATATTTCGAACCACAAACTTAAGTAAGTTTCAAAACCAAAATTCAAAGCTAAGTAAAATAAATTAAATTCTCAAGTTAAATCGAAAAACAAATATACTTAATAATTTCAAATATATATAAATTTCTATTTCTAAAACCCATTTCAAATTAAATTAAATTATGAGTATAACCTCAAGTTATATACAAAAATCAAAATCTTTAATTTCTCAAAACAATATAATTTAATTAGCTTAAAATATTACTAACATAAAATTTAAAACAACCGTTCAAGTTTAATTTTAGAATCAAAATTTTAAATTTCACTTACAAAATATGCTTAAACCAAAATAACTAGATTAGATATCCATTTATAAACAAAATTAATTTTTTAAATAACAAATCCAAATTAGTTTCAAAAATTTTAAAACGTTGAAAAAATCTGGTCCGTTACAGTATCCTTCAGCTGCATTTGTTATAAATATTCCAACACTCCATCTGTATCTCTTATTGTCATTTTCCTTGTTCGTTTCGAACGTAAATAATTCCTATAATCTTTCGGAATATAACCAAGATTTTCTCAACCTTCAGATTGTTTACTAGAAACACCAAAGCTTCTTTTAGTGCAATACCCGAGTTGTCCTCCATATCAGCTTGAGCTATTTATGGTTGGACATTTTTCTATCCGATCTAAACAAATAGATCTTATAAGGACTTGACACCATATGTGTATGTTGTGGAGCAAATTCGACAGTGTTATATTTTTCACTGTCTCAACAATAAACATTTTCATCCTTTCAAGACAGTCAAATCTTGTTTCGACTTGATGCGATTTAACATAAACATCATGTTTGCCTTTTCCGTGCCAACCTTCAATGGAGCAAACAAAAATTCCATATTTTACCCAGCTATGACTCGGTAAGATATGAGCCCTACCTTTTCTAGATCTAAAACCGAAACAATAGTCGTATTGATAGTAATATCTAAATGCGTCGAATTCGGTTTCAAATGTCATATCTATTGTTGGAATTAGCTCTTTTCATATTTTTGAATGAATATATTCCACAATGGACATCGAATCAATTGAATTTTTCGTTCCACCATTAGCTTCTTGTGTTGATTTGTTTTGCTCATCTCACTTTGAAAATATAGCTTGTGACATGCTTTACAGTCACCTTCCATGGAGATACGTTTCGCATTCAAACTCTATTTCCAAATTTAATGAGGAAGGAGTGAATACAATACCACTCAAGTTAAAATAGTGAATAACTATTTAGATTTGAATGAGAATTAAATTTCTCTTTTGTGAAGACATGGTTGTAGAAAAGGAACAGACGTGAGCTATCATGTGAAGAAAAGATTAGATGAAAATTATTAATGCTTTAATTGGTTAACTGTGACGACCGCCCACAACCCCTGCACTATACAAGAGGAATAATGTGTTGAAAGGTATGCCAGGTAGCTATGGATGATCATCAAGTAGGTAAACACAAGTGAAACCTGTCGTAAAACTCACAGCGCAAGGATAAAATATAATAGAACATATACAACAGGTAGTAGTAATGAAACATCATATACCAAACTTTTCAATCTTTCACCACATCCTGAAAGGTTATCCAACAAATACCAAAGTTTGTACATAAGGCCTCACTACAACCCTCATAGAGCACTCAAACAACGGAAACAGAAATACTGGATAGTAATAAAACTGGTACGCCAGCCTCTTCCTCACCTCCGCACAACAACATCATCCTCACTAATCACCTGTAACCTGCTTCTTAGTCTGCCCATCCACAACCGGATGAACAACCCAGGGTAATAAGAGGAGACATAAAACCTTGAGTCAGACAACAGTCTTAGTGAGCGATAAAACAGCTAACAAACTTCAACAATAAAGTATGTGAGAATAGATATATAAACATACTAATCTACCCACAACACCAGAGAAGAACTCAACCCTATCTTCTCCACATCGGATAGTGATAGCCTTTACGATAAAAAAATTCAACCATTCATCCATGGAAACCAGAACACCCATTCAATCATGGTAAAGCACTCATAACATCTAGATTATTTGTATCTCGTGTAAACTATCCTAATCGAATTCAACATCCTCAAGTACAAGCCCCAAAGATCTAAACCAATATCAGACAAGCACCCAAGGAACATCCCCTTCGACGTTGGACAACCTACATGAGACGATACAAATAGAACAACCAATCATCCATGACTAACTCTGGCTGTCACTGCCAATTCTGCTTTGAAACCATCGTTAATCGTATGATGGCCAACCTTGCCATATGTCAAGGGCTAATGGTAAACCCAGTTCTAGCATAAACTCCATACGCCTTTCAATGATACGTATGCATGTCCAACCTTGACAACTAGGCCTTTCAACGATACCCAGGGTACTCGACCTACAACCGGTCTTTTAGGTGCCCCTATCATACCCCTGCTTTGAGCCTGCTATAACTTACGACAACGATGATCTCTCGGCCTCCGCATCTCTAGTTATCCGACCCGACGACTTTTCATAACTCAAGCAACCATTATCCACCAAAGCACAACCTTTGAGTTGCCACCTCATTCGCTATTCTACACCGATCAACGAACACATTTCAATACTTCGAACCTTCCTACTTAAATTTACTTCGAAGTCACACTATCACCGAGCCAAATTACATCACTGCGCTACAGCTAGGGTTCAGGGGGCTGCCCCCGAAAAAATATATTTTTAGGCTCTTTTCTTCAAATACTGAATCGTACCCGAAAATATTATTTTTCCGAAGTAACCCTGGGCAACCGACCCATCTTCATCATAGGACCGACCCATTCATCACAAGGCCGACCGACACATTCATCAAAGGACCGACCGACCTATCTTTCTGGAATATGACCGACCCGCCTCCTTCCTGACCGACCCGACCAGAAGATGACCGACCCGATCCAACCTTCACACTTCAACTTCCGGACCGACCAAATCATGACCGACCCACTTTAGGACCGACCCGACCCAGTTTCTGATTAGTTCTGCAAGCCATATTACGGCCGACCGACCTATTTCAGACCTACCGACCCACTTCAGACCGACCCAAAACCTGGATAGATCCAATTCACCCCCGAATTCAACCAAAACTTCGCCAAAACGATTCGTCTGCCGAAACCAACTCATCCAATCATGCAGTATGACCACAAAGGTGATATGAAGTCAACAATAACTCCAATATGGCAATTCCATCAATAATCATGTAGAATTCACCAAAATCACCATAAATGTACATATGAACAAAATCATGGACTTAACTTGCACGTTCACACGAAATATCATAGAAATCTCTTATCTAAACTTTCTAAATCAGATCATAAGGTGATTTACATGAAAATGGACTTATAATGCATAGATCTATGGAAAAAAACTTGAATTTGATGAAAAATATAAACAAACACTCATATACTTTATTGAAACCATGTGAGAGATGCATATCACCCACCGATTTTCCAAAACAAGGTAAAATGATAGAAATATAAATCCAGGCAGTAAGCACCTCACACCAAACACCTTGATCCGATGAATCCTTGTCTCAATTGATGTAGATCTAGTCTCCAATGGTGTAGATCTATGATTTCCCTCCTTGGGTTTTGATTTTTAATGGTGGAAAAGTGTTAGAGGAGGGAGTACAAGGCACCAAATGAGAGAATGAAAAACTAAAACCATTTCCCATATCCCTTACCCCCTTTTTATACCCTTTCATCAGCCCACTAATGAGCTTCCCCCAAATCAGCCCATTAGGCTCCCAAAACCTGGACAACCAACTGAAAAACCTTAAAACAGCGATTTCTCTCAAACTGCTGTGCTAAATCTTTTAATGTAACCACTCTACGGAAAGACAAACATCAATTCCTTTCCAATGACACAGGTTTCACCCTTTGATTCGACTTGAGTCAAAGGTTATTCTCTAAACAAGACTGACAGGGGCAAAATGGTCATAAATAAAATCGATAAAAATTATGGACATGCCTCACATCCCCATAAGCAACATACTAAAAGATGAGAATGATCCAAGACTCAGGGAATAAAATAAAAATATTTTACAATCTTTTGATATGTAAAATACGGGCCGTTACATTAACTAACAGAGTGAAAAAAAGCTCTATTGGTTTTCTTATTAATTACGTAACACATGGCATGATTATATTGGCAGAGATATGACATAAATCTATCCTTATATATTGCTTGATTTAATTTATTCCCTTGTCTATTCTATCGTGCATCTTGACCATAAAAAAAATTGTTTTATTTTAGATGTGATACTTTTTTTTTCTTATTTTTTACATTTTTTTCCTTAACGTCGTGTGGATTTAAGAATTTTGCTGTAATACATTTAGTAAAATATAATTAATGGTTCTGCTGCTTTTAAATTGAGTTGAAATATAATTTCTCGTTTTCAGATTTCAAAATGAATAAAATAAATAAATATGTATTACGACTTTGATTTTGTTGATCTCATCTCTTTGCATTGTATTGTTAAAGTCCAATTATCATTCATAGGAACATGAAATAAAAGGTAATTTCGGTATATTTTAAAATAGAAAAAGCTTAAAAATGGAATGAGATACTTTCTGCAGTAGAGTGGGAAATGCAAAATGGAGGTGTGAACAGATCTGATCAATTAAAGAACGACGTTAGAAGGTCTTGTAAAACAATATTAAGGAAGTCAGAAACAGGAAAATGGTAATAAGGAAATCAAAGAACTGTTTTTGTACGTATATTATCTTTCCTATTTAACTTCAGGACTTTCCCAACTCAACCTCCACGCTGATATTTCTTGAATTTTCTTTTGTAGCCCGTAGTTGGCAGATATTTCTTGGGCTGGGCCGGTAGAAATCCAACCCAACTCAACCTCCACGCAGCCCAAAAGAGTAGAAGGTGAGCAGGAACAGCGTATCAAAGCCGTCCCTTTTCGAAAATCGCATCTTAATTTATAATCCAAATCATAACAACTAGCCAAGTAGTCTATGATTTGGCACATGCGTTTGTTAAAGTAGTAAAATAATAATGCATGTCTTCCGAATAATGAAGGGATTCATGAGCATGTGACCCGAGATTTTGGGCATTATTAGTCCTAACAGCATCAAAAGAAAAGGGATGGAGACATGCAACTCCAGACTTCATAAGTAGCACTCATCTTTTTGTTCGTGCTTTACGAAGAATGACAGAAAGAAAGAATAATCAATACAGATCATTTTTGCTAATAAAGCCAACACTATGTATTCTTTTAACAGCAGCAAGCTATCCGGTCGTTTGAGCTTTTTCATTATTTCTAGAGATCATTGCAAGTTCTATAATGAAAAGCCCCCAAGTATTCTAAAAAAATTTAAAAACTGGTGTTTGATTTATTTTGTATTTTATGTTTTGAGTTTTCAATGCTACCAGTAGAAAACAGGAAGATTTTTTATACGTATTACTTTTTACATATCCCCCGTCTGTGTTTCACAAAATAGAAAAAAAAACAAATTTATTTTACGGCTGGTTTTACGGTTGGTTTTAAAAGGAAGGGGTAGACGAGCAACGAAATAATGAATTATGTCTCGGTCTTCTGTACTTCACAAAATACGAAAAATAAATTTCTTTTTTGTCTTGTGTGTCAATTTTATTTCCTAAAATGACCGCTTTTAACGATATATGTGCACCGTTCACATTTTTATATGGACAAAGATCTAAAACTAAAAACGGTAAACCAAACATAACCTAATCATTTTGTTGAATTATTCCGGTTAGCATTTATTAATTAATCACATCAGTTGGTTTAACTAAATGTTTTATGTCTTGAAGTATCATTTATACAAACAATTGATATTACAACATAGCATAATGAAATAAAAACGTGTATTGAACTATACATACACATACATATAGATATTATGGTACCGTTTGCAGTTAAAATTTGAGTTCGACCGCTGCGTTGGTGTTACCCAGCCTCTTGGCCTGGCTGTCGAAAGCAACCTAGACTCGCTTTGACTCGGACTAAGCGTCAGGATCAGCGAATAGTTCGAGGGTCAGAAGTCGACTCAATTCGGATCGATCACCTCCGAACGTCATCCGAACATTCAGAAATGGCTTGATCGACTCACAAAATCACTTAGAGTACTTGAATCGACCGTTTCCAGAAATGGATCAATTGCTTCAAAAACTGTGTGATCGGCATAGTCCAATCAGTCAAAAATACGTGACCGACACGGTCTGATCATCAAAAGGCCATGAAGCCACTACTCCCTGATCACCATCATTAGAGATTGGTAGAATACCCTAGCCTCAACATTTCCATGCTACGCAATTCAAGACAACTCCCAGCAAACTTCAGAGATTGGTACAACTCCCACACTGAAATCAGTACAACTTTGCAACTTCATTGCTTCCAACTTCGATGGCACATACTCCCACTTCTACAAGACCGATCCCAACCAGATTTCACCCGAAAGCTAAGGAAAGTGGGATGAAGGAGCCTAGGGGGACCGATCGCTCAAAATAGCTAAGTATGAGATCTGTACCGATCCTAGATCGATACCAATCCGCCTACTTGTTTGTTTTGGTCCTGGGCTTTGTATACTCCCTACATTTTTGGACCCTGATTTCCAGCATGAACTTCAACTATAAATAACCCTATTTTCGACAAAAATGGCTCTTTTGGCATTCTAACTACTTTGTACTATCTTACTCAAGAGTTTTATTGATCTGTGCATTGTACTTAATGAATGTCAACAATAAAGTAATTGAACTTGAAAAGTATATGTAGATCGACTTACGTCGATCCACTATAAGTCATTGTACTTCATTTCTATTGTTTCTACCTCATTTTCCATTACCTAGTTTAACGTTTATTGAAAATTTTGAGTGTTGTGCCAAAATTCGAGGTCAACATTCCAATGCTTTCACTGAGAAATAGACAAAACTCATATTTTTTCTTTTCTTCCAAACCATTGGGGTTTCGGAACTTCCTAAGGCTTCCCCATAGTCTACATACGAAGCTTCACGTCATGGTGAAGAAAACCTAATCCCAAGCCGTTGGACATTCTCATGCTGATCATCAAGAGGCATCGCCCCTCAGGCGAACTTATGATAATCATGATACTAATCTCCTTGCCTCAACCGACGTGTCAGCCTCGTCTAACCTCAATGCTCCAGTCAGTCAAACTCAAGTGTTCGAGATGATGAAGAAGTTGAAGAGCACACAAAGGGATCTCAATCAGCAGATCACCAAAAACCTGGAATTTATGGAGGCGCTGCAACAATCTACCTGAAGGGACATTACTCGCTTGGACGGAGATAGGAGCGTTCATTCTCCTAATATCAACTGCATCTCCGAAAGCGCTTCATTAGGATCCTATCAAAACAACCGAAGCCATTAGAGAAGGACTTATTACAAGGGCACAAGAGGAAACATCAGAGAGAGAATGAGATAGCCTGCTCGTTCCCAGCTTGGTCCCACCCCTAACCGAGGAACTAGAAATATGGCCCATAACACTCAAGTTAGCACCACTACTACTCAGAATCTGGTTCTTGGACTTCCTATCGTCAACCAGAACCAAAACATGCCTACCCTACCTCCTTGGAACTAGGCTACTACCGTGGTCCAACTTGACAATGATAACGAACGTTCTCCGAGGAGAAAACATAAACACTATAGTGGAAGACAGCGACCGTCGGGATCCGAGGGAGACCTCACCCCCATATATCACTTCTTTGATTCGAAGGATTGTACGTGAAACCCAAGGAGGCGCCAACGATGTCTGGGAAGCTAGTACGAGACGCAACCCTTTCACTGATGCCATTCTAAACGTTGAATGGCCATGAAGATTCAGTATGCCACAACTTGCTGGTTGCTTAGGGAAGAGCGGTCCTCGGGAATTTCTCAACAAATATGAGGGGTACATGGACTCTTCTTATGCTAATGAAATGGTGAAATGCAAATGTTTTCCCATGGCATGAGCAAGGCAAGCTCTTTTATTCTGGTTCATGGTTTATCTTAGCTATATGGTTCATCTAGGAGGGGATCGACCTTCAAGAAATAGTGAATGGTCTTATCAATACACAATGTATAACTTCCCAGGAATTTCAGTTGGACTTATGTCCATCATTGTATGATTTAGGTTCAAGCTTTCCCCAATCCCTTTTCATCAATGGACTCCTGACATATACGAAAGAGTGTGGTTCGAACAACAAATTTTTACCTTTATATCTACCACTGAGATGTTTGGATTTTAAAAACCTCCATAGACATACAGAAAAAAAGTGTTATCCCCACTCAGACCAAAGCATAACTTATGGTTCTCTTGACTAACGCTGAGAACAATATCTTCTTTTAACCAGCTTGCTAGGGAGCTGGTAAAGCAATTCAGCATACATACTATGATGCTAAAGGACATCCTGACTATCTGAAATATATTCCAAGAGACGATGAGTCTTTGAAGAGATACTTGAAAAGATTCCATAACGCTCCGGCAGAAGTTAAGGATTCGCAAATTAATGTTGTGCAACTACAACTAATCAAGGGAGTACATTTAGATACGGAGTTTGAAATATGGGATAGACCAAAAACCTCCAAGGACATTGGAGGTGTTTTACGAGAATTAGCTATGGGATATTTGCGCCAGGAAGAAGAACATACTAATAAGGCGTTACACGAACATCCCCATAATCCACATCGGGGAGTTATGCAAAGCAACGTTGTAAGTAAACTAGCCAGAGAGCCATTCAGAAGGGATGAAGGGAATGCTCCTAATAATTCCAAGAAAATGGAAACAGTAGAAAGAACTCTGATAGCCCTGACAAGAAGAAGGAATTGATTCCCTACCTACAATGCATATACTCCACTGAATTATCAGTTGGAGACCATCTACTTGGAGACTTGCAACACAATCTAGTATAAGAAACCCAAATCGCAGGAATCCACGGAAAGGGAGAAGCAGTTGGGCAAGTACTGGAGGTACTGCAGGTTCCACGAGATGTATGACCATAACACTAATGGTTGTCGTCATCTCTGAGACGTTATAAAGAAACTCACACACGAAAGGTATCTTGAGCAATAAAAGCAAGTTGAATCTCCATAGAACGGAGAACCGAGTCTTTAAGCACCCGTACAACCACAGATGATGCTAGGGCTATCCAATCCTAGACCTCCTCAACGTGGTCTTGTCATCAATACTATTTATGATGAGCCTCGCCCCACAAAGGAAAGCTTTAGATATATGAAGGAATACATGTAACAACCCGAATTCCGACAGACCGATTTTTTTTCGAAATTCTATTCTATTGAAACTCGTGCTAGTTTGTTTAGTATCCTGCAGAAAAGACAGAGATATAAAATATATCATAGCTCAGAAAACATCCCACAGCGGAATGGATAAAATATAATATAATCAAAATATAGCCTTACCCTGATAATAATACTGCCTAACCAGTATCCAAAGCTATCATATCTCTGCCACAAATCTAACATTCGATTATGTTATGAGGAGGGGGTAAGAACAGAAGTTCTGGTGACTGCATTTAAACTACACATATTAGATAACCCTACATATACCGTTCAATTACATTTTCTTATTTATTAGGTTACTTGGGTTAACAACACTCAAGGCTTACACTCATGTCGTACCCATCTACTTCCCAGTGGATTAGCCTATTACAATATATATGTAGCTACCCCAACATTAAGGTACAACCCATGGTGTAACACCCCACGTCCATTAATGTCACTCACAAAGGGAATGCATTAACTTCCATGGAGGTTTTAAGTGAATATAGAACAGAAAAATTACAACAAGATAGATAATAAGTAGTACTTGGAAATCTAAAACTTCATTTTATTGCAGCGGAAATTAAACATGTTTGTTACATCATAAAACCATAAATCAGAGTCAAGTACAATATCCATCTTCATAAAAACAAAATACATAACCCCATTACACAAATAGCCATTAAAGAAGATAACAAGTTGGACTTTACTTCAACGGTCCAAGCTCTCCAAAGAGAGATAAAGCGATCCAATCAAACTCCACTAGAGCTGGGCCCAACCTGAGGACCAGGAGGGGGAAAAAGGATAGAGATGGAGGGGGTCAGACATAAAGTCTGGCGTGTATGATAATTCTAACAATACTATTATCAAAATAACTAGACTAAGGCATAAGTTGGAAGACAAGTAAATGTCTATGAACTATTAGGTATGGAAGAGCAGATAAAGATAACGTTAAAGATAACGTTAAAGGCACACCTAATTACTAACGAACAATTGCTACACTGCACCGCACCAGTCACCCTTAAGGTTGATCCCACTTGCTTCACACAGAAACTATATAAATAGCCTTGCATACCCCTAGCTGACTACATAGGTGCCGTCTGCCCCTATCTCCACTAGGTGTACCCCCACTACCCACTTTCGATCGGCTCCCTACTTGTAGATACCCGTGCTGGCCCCACAGTGTGGTGTATCACTCCCCTAAAGTGGCAACCCGATACAACTTGAGAATGCATGACTTATACCTACACGATGCAACAACGTCTTACCTACCAGCCCGGGTCCACACACGCATATGAAACCCGTTGGACTTGCGTTGCCACCGCTCCCCGTTTTGGCCTCTTATAGTCAAACCCAGTATGCGTGTCCCGTCCTCGACTTGGATCGAGCCCACAAAGATACGTTTGGGATACTGGTTGAAATGGGCCCCCACAAGCTACCCACCTAAGCTTGTCCACTAGTACATCCCACTTAACCCACTTAGTCATGTTCATTTACATGTGTGTTTGGTTAAGTCTTACTAATCGTATTTTGCATGCCACTAAGGGCACCCACTAGATTCCTCATGCCACCCAAGGCACTTACTTAACCCCCATGTCCCACCTTACATGTTTATCTGGTTAAGTATTTCTTAATTCATTTAGGCCATAACCTCATAAAGACCTCTCACATTAGACTGACATTTATGGCAGCTGGATTTGCCGGGCGGGTCCGGGCAGTCTTACACCATAAAAGAGTCTAACATCGTGTCTTTACAACTGTTATGCTTTAGTTTAGGCCTAGGACCTCTCACATTGGGCTGACATTTGTGACCACTGGATTTTCCGGGCGGGTCCGGGTAGGTTTACGTCACAAACGAGTCCAACATCGTGTCCTAAGCATTGATTATCACTTATAATCTTTTACCCCAGTTTTAATAATTCCCTATTCAAATTATTAATTAACTCCAATTTAATGATGCCCATAATTGACTCAATTATGGTCATCCACTCATGGCAGGCAAAATCATATCAATTGCACCCCAACTTTTAATATTAAATCCTTAATATTACCCCTACCCCACGTTTATACGTTCGCTTATTCAACGTAGAATATACGTTAGACTCGAATAGTCTAACTCATAGCACAAAGATAAATTATCACAACATATAGACAAATAAAATAATCCAATCATAATAGGGGTGAAACTTGCATAAACTACACATGTTAAGGATCTAAAGGTGTCAACTTGTTAAATGTCACAATTTACATGATATGATCATAACCCAAATTTATGTATAAACTTGCATATGGGGTTTTAGGCAACATAATGATGGTGTGAACTAGCATAGAATTTCACATATGTCATAGCATAATCCTAGATGTCATAATAGATGTCATGGCATATGTTCATAACTTTTACTAATCAACCTAGACTTGCATATGTGACTTGTCATATAGATCAACATAGCCCAAATAGTATCAACATCATGATTTGATTAACATGAACCAATTAGCATAGATAGTAACATTATGGCTTTTTAACATGTATGATTCATCACAACTTAGCATAGAAACTCTCAACATACATAACATCATCATAGCATGATTTACAACATATAGGATATCATCACCACATAGCATAGGATTTATAACATACATGATAGTATAAGGTTTACAACAACATATATGACAATTCACATCATCTACTCATAATCCATTCATGACCTATTCTAATTAATTTAACAATAATCTTGTTAAGATCATCATACTCACAATTAGAGAAGAAAAGAGAGTCTTGATTTGCTTTAGAGTTGAGTAGAATTAGAATTTGATTAGCTTTTCTTCCTTCTTAGTTGGCGGCGGCTCCACTGAGTTCCATGGAGGCGGTATGACGGTAGCTATTCTATTTTTCATATGAATTAGGGTGAGAGACTACCTAGGTATTTATAGAGTTTAGGGTTTATTTAGACCGTCAGATCAACTCAGAACTAACCTGAACCGTTTAATTTGCCAACTCTGCCCTAAAGACACATCAGCAGCTCAAGATTGGGCTCAGTCAAAACCCTAGCCGCCTGACCAGGTCGACACTATAGTTGACCTGGGGGGGGGGAGGTCGACACTAGTGTCGACTCCCCAGTCGACCTGCTTGGGCGGGAATTTTTCCCGCCCAGCCTGGTTCTGCACTTTCAGTTTGAATTTTAAATTTCCTGCGAGCTGTTTTGAATTTTCTGAAACTTCTGATGGCCATAACTTCTTCATACGAAGTCCAATTCACGCAAACTCGGACTCTATTTCAACCAGAATTCCGAGACGAACACAATGGCGCAACCCGTTTCCCACAATTCTCACGTCTGAGATTATTTATTCTTTAATTTGTGAATATTAATATTAATAGAATTACGGGGTGTTACATTCTCCCCTCCTTAAAGGATTTCGACCCCGAAATTTTCAAGTTAAGAAGAATGTATATCCTAACATCCAATCATCTATCTGCTCAACCATCAAACACAGGCATCCATTGTCCTTATAGACTTCTAATGCTTTCATGTTTTAAATGCATAGTGTGTGTATATGTCCCTTATTTAATGCAAAATCCAGCGGTCCACTGATTCAGTTGACCTCCTTAATGCAAATCATGATAGTGCCATGCGTCCATTATGTATGCAAAAGTTCCCTAATGCTATATATTATCTCTATATGCGTGCACAATCATCATCCGAATGCAGTATCCATATGATAATACAATCGTCATACATCCATTTTACTAAATACATCCATATATATATGCAATATGCTGTATGAAGTGACTGAGCCGATCTAGTGCCTAATAGTGTGTGTATATGCGTCCACGAGCAACCACTAGCAAACACTTGCATCCACTTTGTATCCATCATACATAACATGTCTCAAACACATGTTTCAACCATAGGATTATCTTAACTAAAGGTCATGGATACTAGCGAGAGGATACTCTAAAGGTAAGATAAGTACAAGATAAGCGACAAAGGAGAAATTAAAGGACATACCCTCAAAAAGAAAAGGGTATCGTGAACGCATATTCTCTTCCGTCTCCCAAGTAGCGTTGCTATCATCATCTCCCCATTGTACTTTGACTAGTCTGAACTCTCGATTTCTCAGCTTCTTAATCTATGACCGAAGAATGCGCGTAGGAGCTCGTCGAATCGTCGCATCACGCTCAATCTCCACCTCTCTAAGAAAGTTCGGCTCTACCACTTCTGCGGTCTCGTGCAAGCACTTCCTCAAATGTGACACATGGAATACGTCGTGTACACCACTAAGTCTCTCGGGCAGCTCCACTCTATACGCCATCTGCCCAATCCTTTCCTTAATAGGAAACGACCCTACGAACCTTGGTGCTAACTTCCCAACGGACCCAAAGCGAACAACGTTCCGTAATGGAGACACTTTGATAAAGACCATGTCACCAACTTCAAACTCAAGATCTGTCCTCCTCTTATCCGCATAAGATTTCTGCCTATCTTGCGCTGCTTTCATCCTCCTTCGAATCAAGTCGATCTTCTTCGATGTCTCCCTAATCATATCGGGCCCAAGCAAGATCTTATCCGTAGATTCCTACCAACATGTAGGTGAACGATAAGGTCGTCCATAAAGAGCTTCGAAAGGTGCCATGCCAATGCTGGACTGAAAGCTGTTATTATATGTGAACTCCACCAGTGGAAGATGCTCTTCCCATGTACCCCCAAAGTCTAGGATACATAGCCTCAAAAGATCCTCTAGAATGCGATTCACCCTCTCGGTCTGGCCGTCCGTCTGAGGATGATATGCGGTGCTCAAACATAACTGAGTCCCTACCGCCTCTTGTAAGCTTCTCCAAAATTCGCTAGTGAAAATAGGATCGCGGTCGCTCACTATACTAGAAGGAACACCGTGCAAACGAACTATCTCTCGGACGTATACAGAAGCTAACCATGGAGCAGTCCTCTTACTCTTCACGGGAATGAAATGGGCGCTCTTAGTAAGTCTATCTACTATAACCCAAATCCCCGTATTACCCTTCCTCGATCGCGGTAATCCATCCACAAAATCCATCGAGACACTCTCCCACTTCCATAGTGGAACCTCTAATAGGTGAAGCAATCCACCGGGTTTCTTTTGCTCCGCCTTTACTTGTTGGCATACCAAGCATCTAGCGACATACTCGGCCACGTCCCTCTTCATACCAGCCCAAAAGAAAACTCGCTTCATGTCCATGTACATCTTGTCCCCGCCGGGATGAATAGTCATCTTCGAACGATGTGCATCATCAAGAATGGTCTTCCTTAGGTCATCGTCTTTTGGTACATAAAGTCTACCGTCCCTACGTAACCAACCCTTATCATCTAGGGTATACCTACGGAGATGGCTTGATGACTCCTCTCCTTTGAGCTTTTCTACTAACTCAACCAACTGTGGGTCGTCTCGCTGTGCCTCGCCAATCCGTCCCAAAAGCGTAGGTCTGACCTCCAAGGATGCTAGAAAACCGGGTACAAAGTCAACGGAAGGTCTAAAGTCAAACATAGAGATGAACTCTAAACTTCGCCGCTCAACAAACAAAGGACTTAAGGATAATTTTTTCTACTTAAGGCATCTGCCACCACGTTACCCTTGCCAGGGCTATATGCTATCTCGAAGTCGTAGGATGCTAAGAACTCCATCCACCTTTGCTGCCTTAAGTTCAAGTCCTTTTGAGAGAATAAGTATTTTAGCGATTTGTGGTCAGTGAATAATTCGAATCTCTCGCCAAGAAGATAATGACGCCAAGACTTAAGCGCAAAAACAATAGCGGCCAACTCTAGGTCATGTGTGGGGTAATTCTTCTCATGCGCTCTCAACTGCCTTCCACCATAGGCTATTACCCTACCCTCTTGCATTAAGACTGCACCTAGTCCTGTCCCACAAGCGTCAGTATAAACGGTAAATGGCTTACTCCCGTCTGGCAGCACTAAGACTGGGGATGAGGTCAAAGCTCTCTTCAAACGTTGGAACACATCATCACAATCTACGTCCCATGTGAAAACTAGGTTCCTCTTCGTCAAGCATGTCAATGGAGCTGATATCTTTGCGAAGTCTTTGATAAACTTCCTATAGTAGCCAGCCAACCCCAAGAAACTTCTTACTTCGGTAGCATTTTTAGGGACCTTCCAATCTTGGATGGCCACCACCTTCGCGGGATCCACAGCTATCCCTTCTTTGGAAACCACGTGCCCTAAGAATCGTACTTCCTTCCCCCAGAAGTGACACTTAGAAAATTTAGCTTTAAGGTTATGCGCTCGTAGGGTCTCCAACACTTCCCTAAGATGTAGGGCATGCTCTTCTTCATCCTTAGAAAAGATCAGGATGTCGTCTACAAAGACTACCACGAATTTGTTAAGGTACTCCCTAAACACCCTACTCATCAAATCAACAAAGTATGCGGGGGCGTTTGTCAAACCGAAGGGCATCACTAGCCATTCATAGAAACCGTCCGGAGTCCTAAAGGCAGTCTTGTCAATGCTATCCACATCCACTCTCAACTGATGGAAACCAGTGGCTAAGTCCAACTACGAAAACACTGAGGCGCCAACTAACTGATCGAAGAGATCGTCAATCCTCGGCAGTGGGTGTCTGTTCTTCTTAATAAGCTTATTAAGTTCTCTATAGTCCACACAAAGTCTAAGGGACCCATCCGCCTTCGTGGCAAATACTACTGGAGCACCCCACTCCGATATACTACGTCTTATGAACCCCTTCTCAAGCAACTCCTTCACTTGCTTATCGAGTTCCCTCCTTTTACGTGGAGCCATGTGGCGTACTGGCAAAGATACTGGTTTCGCATTATCCACAAGATATATTCGAAAATCTATCTCCCGCTTCGGAGGCAAGCCCTTCACCTACTCAAACACATCTGAGTATTCTCGGACCACTCTAACAGATTGTAGATTTTCCTCAGACGCGTCAAGCGATTCTAAATAACTTAGCATAACGGAATTTATGGGATTACAAAAGATTTTGAGAGTGTTGCCAAGGCGAGTCACGAGCCTTACTTCTCTCCTTTCACAATCAAGTACGACCCCATTTCTGGATAACCAATCCATTCCTAGAATTAGCCCATAGCCCGTGAAGCCCAACACATAAGCATCACATCTAAACACAACGCTAAGTATAGAAATTTTCAAATCCAAACACATCATGGACAAATAAGCTGAGCCCCCAATTGGATTCGAAACAACTAAGGGATCCTCTACTAAACTGGTGTTTAAGTGCAGTGATTCAACTAATGATGTAGAGATAAACGAATGCGATGCGCCCGAATCGAATAAGGTACGGACAGGATGATCAAACAGAAAAACTAAGCTTTCAACAGAAATGGTTCTACCTCGTTCTTACAGCGGTGGGACCGCGAGAGCCTGAACTTGTCCCCTTGCCTGCCCTGGTGCCATAAGACCCTGCACCTGTCCTCCCGAGGTAGCTCCTGCCCTCTGCCCCTTCTTTGGGCAGTCCTTCACTAGATGTCCCGCTTCGCCAAAGTGGAAACAACCAGTCTTCTTTTTCTTTCGGCAATCCTTGCTGAGATGGCCTGGTGTCCCATAGTTAAAGCATTTCTTCTTTCCCTTGCCATTATTGTCTTTACCACCCTTCTTGTTTTGCTGTTGTGGTTTCTTCTGATCCCCTTTCTTCTCGGGTGCCTTATCAGCTTTAGCGCCTTTCTCCTCGTGCATAAGTGCCATGTCTACAAGCTTCTCAAAGGTGGCCCCCATAGGGATGTGGGTCATAGCCAACCCTTGCAACGGTTCATTTAATCCATTAACGAACCTCAGTGCCTTCTTCTCCGGAGTGTTCACTAAGTCTAAGCCAAACCTTGCTAACTGATTAAATTTGTTGACATATTCTTTCACTGATGAGCTTCCTTGCTTTAATGTCAAGAACCTTTCCATATATAGATTCTCTTCTGCCCTTGAGAGAAACTTCGCCTCAAACCTACGTCTGAAATCTGCCCAAGAATCAACATGACGCTCCCCATTAGTGACCTCCCACCATAACGAGGCCTCTCCCTTCATTAACCAAGCTGCTAATTTGACTTTCCTCCCTTCTTCTACTTCAAAGATCTCTAGCAATTCTTCCACCTCCCTAAGCCAATCTCTAGCTTCCACAAACGTTTCTGACCCTTGAAAAGGTTTTCCACCCATAGCCTTAAATTCCTTGCACGTCTTTGCAAAAGTATCTACGCTAGGAGGAGGAGGAGGAACGGGTGCAACTGGTGGTGGAGGAACATTGGCTGGACCTACGGCGGCCCTAGCCTCTAATAACCTCCTATACCATCCTGGTATCGTTACACCATCCGGAAGGTTAAGATCTTCAGCCATGCTGAAACGAAAAAGGAAAGATTCAAAATGGAGAATACGAAAGATAAAGATAGGCTATTGGGGATTATGTTTTTCTTAAAAACTTTTCTCTTTAAATTACTCATTAAAACATGTTTTTGAAAGCACTTCTTCCAAAAATACTTTAGAAAAATAGTTTTTCTATGAACTATTAGGTATGGAAGAGCAGATAAAGATAACGTTAAAGATAACGTTAAAGGCACACCTAATTACTAACGAACAATTGCTACACTGCACCAGTCACCTTTAAGGTTGATCCCACTTGCTTCACACAGAAACTATATAAATACCCTTGCGTACCCCTAGCTGACTACATAGGTGCCGTCTGCCCCTATCTCCACTAGGTGTACACCACTACCCACTTTCGATCGGCTCCCTACTCGTAGATACCCGTGCTAGCCCCACAGTGGGGTGTATCACTCCCCTAAAGTGGCAACCCGATACAACTTGAGAATGCACGGCTTATACCTACACGATGCAACAACGTCTTACCTACCAGCCCGGGTCCACACACGCATATGAAACCCGTTGGACTTGCGTTGCCACCGCTCCCCGTTTTGGCCTCTTATAGTCAAACCCAGTATGCGTGTCCCGTCCTCGACTTGGGTCGAGTCCACAAAAATACGTTTGGGATACTGGTTGAAATGGGCCCCCACAAGCTACCCACCTAAGCTTGTCCACTAGTACATCCCACTTAAGCCTCTTAGTCATGTTCATTTACATGTGTGTTTGGTTAAGTCTTACTAATTGTATTTCGCATGCCACTAAGGGAACCCACTAGATTCCTCATGCCACCCAAGGCACTTACTTAACCCCCATGTCCCACCTTACATGTTTATCTGGTTAAGTATTTCTTAATTCATTCAGGCCATAACCTCATAAAGACCTCTCACATTAGACTGGCATTTATGGCAGCTGGATTTGCCGGGCGGGTCCGGGCAGTCTTACACCATAAAAGAGTCTAACCTCGTGTCTTTACAACTGTTATGCTTTAGTTTAGGCCTAGGACCTCTCACATTGGGCTGACATTTGTGACCACTGGATTTGCCGGGCGGGTCCGGGCAGGTTTACATCACAAACGAGTCCAATATCGTGTCCTAAGCATTGATTATCACTTATAATCTTTTACCCCAGTTTTAATAATTCCCTATTCAAATTATTAATTAACTCCAATTTAATGATGCCCATAATTGACTCAATTATGGTCATCCACTCATGGCAGGCAAAATCATGTCAATTGCACCCCAACTTCTTATTATTAAATCCTTAATATTACCCCTACCCCACGTTTATACGTTCGCTTATTCAACATAGAATATATGTTAGACTCGAATAGTCTAACTCATAGCACAAAGATAAATTATCACAACATATAGACAAATAAAATAATCCAATCATAATAGGGGTGAAACTTGCATAAATTACACATGTTAAGGATCTAAAGGTGTCAACTTGTTAAATGTCACAATTTACACGATATGATCATAACCCAAATTTATGTATAAACTTGCATATGGGGTTTTAGGCAACATAATGATGGTGTGAACTAGCATAAAATTTCACATATGTCATAGCATCATCCTAGATATCATAATATATGTCATGGCATATGTTCATAACTTTTACTAATCAACCTAGACTTGCATATGTGACTTGTCATACAGATCAACATAGCCCAAATAGTATCAACATCATGATTTGATTAACATGAACCAATTAGCATAGATAGTAACATCATGGCTTTTTAACATGTATGATTCATCACAACTTAGCATAGAAACTCTCAACATACATAACATCATCATAGCATGATTTACAACATATAGGATATCATCACCACATAGCATAGGATTTATAACATACATGATAGTATAAGGTTTACAACAACATATATGACAATTCACATCATTTACTCATAACCCATTCATGACCTATTCTAATTAATTTAACAATAATCTTGTTAAGATCATCATACTCACAATTAGAGAAGAAAAGAGAGTCTTGATTTGCTTTAGAGTTGAGTAGAATTAGAATTTGATTAGCTTTTCTTCCTTCTTAGTTGGCGGCGGCTCCACTGAGTTCCATGGCGGCGGTATGACGGTAGCTATTCTATTTTTCATATGAATTAGGGTGAGAGACTACCTAGGTATTTATAGAGTTTAGGGTTTATTTAGACCGTCAGATCAACTCAGAACTAACCTGAACCGTTTAATTTGCCAACTCAGCCCTAAAGACACATCAGTAGCTCAAGATTGGGCTCAGTCAAAACCCTAGCCGCCTGACCAGGTCGACACTATAGTCGACCTGGGGGGGGGGGGGGGAGGTCGACACTAGTGTCGACTCCCCAGTCGACCTGCCTGGGCGGGAATTTTTCCCGCCCAGCCCGCTTCTGCACTTTCAGTTTGAATTTTAAATTTCCTGCGAGCTATTTTGAATTTTCTGAAACTTCCGATGGCCATAACTTCTTCATACGAAGTCCAACTCACGCAAACTCGGACTCTATTTCAACCAGAATTCCGAGACGAACACAATGGCGCAACCCGTTTCCCACAATTCTCACGTCTGAGATTAGTTATTCTTTAATTTGTGAATATTAATGTTAATAGAATTACGGGGTGTTACACATGGTACCCCACTCGCAAAGTCTCCGCCATAACACTGCATAAATATACGCAATCCCTCATCCTACGCTGGAACGACGTACGGATCTGTGTATAACAACGCTACGTTCCACATAGAACCGCCATCGCCATGCTACGTAAGCGTGCAGACTGCCACCTTTGATCGAATTAGATTCCATCACAGAGTAATGCCCTAGAGTCTACGATAAACCACCCAGAGCAAACATGCATGTATCTAAACTTTCTTACATACGTATTGTTAATCGTACTCGATGCCTCATCCTTGTTGATACACCATCCAGAAAAGGTATGCATGTATCTGCACGTATTATCTACTATGCACAGAGTTCCGTAACATGGCTGTACGAGAAACACGAAACTCGATCGGGAGCTTTTCAGATATCTGTATACATATATGCCATGGTCTGCATTTTCACGGTGGCTATGGTCTCATCTCGAACCCTCCCTCAACTAATAAAGACTACAAGAGCTAAGTGACGTGGCCCTAACAAACAATCTAAACATCCAGTTGGCGTGCCCCTCAACCACCGTGCCTTGATAGTGAATGGTTGATGGCGTCTTTGTTTTAGCACTAGTCTTTCCGCATCCCACTGACTACCACATGGATATTTCTTGAATATTCTTTCCCTTAACTAGGAGATATTTCTTGGGCTGGGCCGGTGGAAATCCAACCCAACTCAATCTCCACGCAGCCTAAAAGATTAAATAGTAAGCAAGAATATCATATCAAAGATGTACCTTTTCAAATTCATCATCTTAATTTGTATTCCTAAATCACACCACCAGTCAAATAGCGTAATTGGCACATGCATCTGTTAAAGTAGTAAAATAATAATGCATTTCATCCGAATAATGAAGGGATTCATGAGCATGTGACCTGAGATTTTGGACATTATTAGTCCTAATAGCATCAAAAGAAAAGGGATGGAGATATGACACTCCAGACTTCATAAGTAGCACTCATTTTTTTTTCATACTTTACGAAGAATGACAGAAAAAAAGAATAATCGATACAAATCATTTATGCTAATAAAGCCAACACTATGTATTCTTTTAACAACAACAGGCTATCTGGTCGTTTGAGCTTTTTCATTATTTCTGCAGATAATTGCAAATTTTACAATAAAAAGGCCCCAACTATTAAAAAAAAATTAAATACTAAGGTGGTGTTTAATTTACTTTGTATTTTATGTTTTGAGTTTTCAACAAACAACGGAGTGAACGGGATGTAGATGGAGAGAATAAAGGAGAGGATGGACGGGCAACAGAAGAATGAATAATGTCTTGTTCTTTCGTACTTCAAAAATAAAAAAAATAAAAAAAATATTTTTTTGTTTTGTGCATTATTTTTTTTCTAGAACGACCGCTTTTAACGATATATATGCGTTGTTCACATTTTTGTATGGACTAAGATGCAAAACTAAAAATAGAAAATCAAATGAAACATAATCGTTTTGTTGAATTTTCCCAATCAGTATTTATTAATTAATCACATCAATTGATTTAACTAAATATTTATTTTTGAAGTATCGTTTATACAGTTAACTGATATTACAACATAGCATAATGAAAGAAAAACATGTATTGAACTATACATACACATACATTAAGATATTATGGTATCGTTTGCAGTCAGAATTTGAGTTCAACCATTGCGTTAGTGTTACCCAGCCTCTTGGCCTAGTCATCAAAAGCAATATAGACTCGCTCAGACTAAGCGTCAGGATCAACGAATAGTTCAAGGGTCAGAAGTCGACTCAATTCAGATCGATCACCTTCGAACGTCATCCGATCATTTCGAAATGGCTTGATTGACTCATAAAATCACTTGGAGTACTTGAATCGATCATTTCCAGAATGGATCGATCACTTCAAAAACCATGTGATCGGCATGTCCAATCAGTCAAAAATACGTGAACGACACAAGATGATCATCAAAAGGCCATGAAGCCACTACTCCCTGACCACCATCATTAGGAATCGGTATAAATACCCTAGCCTTAACATTTCCATGCTACACAATTCAACACAACTCCCAGGAAACTTCAGAGATTGGTACAACTCCCACACTGAAATCAGTGCAACTCCGCAACTTCAACAACTTCATTACTTCCAACATCAATGGCTCGTACTCCCACTTCTACAAGACCAATCCCAACCAGATTTCACCCGAAAGCTAAGGAAAGTCGAAAAAAGGAGCCTGGGGGGACTGACCGCTCAAAATAGCTAAGTATGGGATCTTTACCGATCCCGGATCGATACCAATCCACCTACTTGATTTTTTTGGGCTTGGCCTCTGTATATTCCCTATATTTTTGGATCCTGATTTCCAGCATGAACATCTACTATAAATAGCTGTGTTTTCGACAAAAATGGCTCTTTTGCCGTTCTAACTACTTTGTACTATCTTACTCGAGAGTTTTACTGATTCGTGCAATGTAATTGGTAAATTTTAGCAATAAAGTGATTGAACTTAAAAAGTAGATGTAGATCGACTAACGTCGATCTACTATAAGTCATTGTCTTCTTCTTTTACTTCATATATATTGTTTCTACCTCATTTTCCATTACTTAGTTTAATGTTTATTGAAACTTTTGAGTGTTATGCCAAAATTTGGGGTCAGCATTCCAATGCTTTCACCGAGAAATAGACAAAACTAGTTTGTTCTTTTTCTTCCAAACCATTCGGGTTTGGAACTTCCTAAGACGTCCCCACAATCTACATACGAAGCTTGATGTCATGGTGAAGAAAACCTAATCCCAAGCCGTTGGACATTCTCATGTTGATCATCAAGAGGCATCGCCCCTCATGCAAACTTATGATAATCATGATCCTAATCTCCTTGTCACAAGCGATGTGGGAACCTCGTCCAACCCAAATTCTCCGGTCACTCAAACTCAAGTGTTTGAGATGATGAAGAAGTTGGTGAGCACACAAAGGGATCTCACTCAGCAGATCACCAAAAACCTGGAACTTATGGAGGCACTGCAACAATCGAACTGAAGGGATATTACTCGCTTGGACGAAGATAGGAGCATTCACTCTCCTAAAATCAACTACATCTCTGAGAGCGCTTCATCAGGATCCTATCAAAGCAATCAAATCCATTAGAGAAGGACTTCTCATATGGGCATAAGAGGAAACATCAGAGAGAGACCGAGACAGCCTGCTCGTTCCTGGCTTGCTCTATCCCCTAACCAAGCAAGAATTTGAAATTTGCCCCATAACACTCAAGCTTGTACCATTACTGCTCATAATTTGGCTCTTGGACTTCCTATCGTCAACCAAAACTAGAATATGCGTGCCTTGCCTCCTCGAAACTAGGCCACTAACGTGGTCCAACTTGACGACGATATTATATGTCCTTCGAGGAGAAAACACAGATAATACACTCTAGAGGAAGACAACAACCGTCGGGATCCAGGGGAGACCTCACCTCCAGATATCACTGCCATGGTTCAAAGGATTGTACATGAAACCCAAGGAGGTGCCATTGACATCTGGGAAGCCTGTACGAGTTGCAACCTTTTTACTGATGTCATTCTAAATGTTGAATAGCCATAAAGATTCAGTATGCCACAACTTCCTAGTTACTTAGGGAAGAGTGATCCTCGGGAATTTCTCAACAAATATGAGTAGTACATGGTCTCTTCTTGCACTAATGACACGGTTAAATGCAGATGTTTTCCCTTGTTTCTTGAAAGCATGGGCGAGGCAAGCTCTTTTACCCTTGTTCATGGTTTCTCTTGGCTATATGGTTCATCTAAGGGGAGACCGAGCTTTAAGAAATGTTGAATGGCTTATCGATACACAATGTACAACATCCCAGAAATATCAATTGGACTTATATCCATCACTGTAGGATTTGGGTTTAAGCTTTCCCCAACCCCTTTTCATCAATGGACACTCAACTTATACGAAAGAGTGTGGTTTTCTCAACAAATTTATACCCCTATATCTATCTCTAAGATGTTTGGATTGTAAAATACTCCATAAACATGTAGAAGAGAAATGCTATCCCCACTCGGACCAAGGCATGACTTATGGTTCTCTCGATTAACGCTGAGAATAATATCTTCTATTAACCAACTTTCTAGGGAGTTGGTAAAGCAATTCAGCATACACACTATAATGCCGAAGACATCCTGACTATCTCAAATATATTTCAAGCGATAATGTGTAACAACGTAGAATTTTGATAATAGATTAGTTATCTAATTAGATTCTTAAAAATAGTCATTTTTGCAAATGACGAAATTTGACCATGAAACTTTAATCATTGCGTTCATCTCGAAATTATGAACAACTTTCAAGTTTGGAGTTTCGCGAACGGAGTTCATATGAAAAAGTTATGGACAAAATACTGAAAATGGACGGAAATAAATAAACATAATAAATATAATATATATATTCCCATTTATAACCAGCCCTCACTGGGCGAATTGGACAAAGGGCGGTCGATTGCCTAACATAGGGGTGTCGACCGCTTTGGGCCCGAAAGCCCAGTGATGGCTAGGTTTTTAAGGGTATTTTCGTATATAATATTATATAAATGGACAAATGTTGTTCTAATCAAATCTAATGGTTCATGGCCAATTCCACTCCTAAAAATAAAGAGGCAAGGTCTAATTCTTTTCCACACAAATCTATAGGCAACAACGAAGCTCTTCCATTTCCCTTTCTCTTCAAAATAATTTCTTAATCAAAAATGTATTCATATACAATCAATCAAACATAAATCACTCAGATTGGAAAGGGATAATCAGATTCAAGTGGAAAAGGGTATGAATTGATGGCTAAGCAACTCTTCATCGAATTCTCCCCTCTTTTCCTATTTTCTTGAAAACCTACAGATCTGAAAGTACCCCCTTTTCAAATTAATTGTAGATCTATAAGAATTTGGGGATTGTAGGCCTAAAAGAATATTCAGATTTCAAATTTGGATGCTTTTAGGTGAGTGGGAAATTTATATACAAAGTTACAATGGCTTAATTATCTCGTTTGTGTTAGACCTTAAAATATATGTCTAACATTTATCAGATCTATTTATAATATTTTAAAATCTGGAATGATACCTATCAGATCTGCTTATGAATGTTTTCAAAAACCTGAAAATAAGGATTTGTGGTTTGAATAATATTATTTGTAGGTTTACGAAATTGTTCATACGTATTGCCTACAATTGTGTTCAAAAATGTATTGGGATTATTGTAAAAACACCGTAGATCTAGAAATCAGTCCCATAAAACACTGTTAAGATGTAGTTTTATTCCAGATCTCTAGTTTTAGTGTTAAACAGTGAATTAGGTAATTTTGATTAAAAAGACACAAGCCTATTTATGTTCGATTTTGTTGGGGTTTAACCTAGTTATTGTAAATTGTGCCTTTTTGCTCTATTTAAATAAAAATACATCATTTGAAACCAGTAAGAAATATGTCACATATTGAAAATGGGAAAACTTGTATAAATTCACATATAAATATAAATAGATATATTTGTGCATAGTTTACATCAACTATTTCAAAACGTACATAATATACATTTCTTGTGGTTTGAATTATGTTTATTTCAATATTCAGTGATAATTTACAATAACTGTAGTTGACAACCTTTTGTAAGATTTATAACCTTATTGCAAGATTGAATTCAAAAAGGAATGTTTGGTCGTGAGTTGAACCAAATTATTGAACCTAACGATAGTAGAAATGAAAGAAAATAACTACAATAACCACACGAAAATATAAATATATATACATTATCCGTCCGAATCTATGTAAACAACGAAAAATATATAATAATGGATGTTCAAATGTTTGAATGGTATTCATTTTATGGAATTATACATGTACATATAATCCGTATTAAATGAATATATTTATGGTGACCAATGTAGCAATTAGTGTAGTTGATTGCTATAAATAGGGCCATAAATAAATAGCTATTGTAACCGACGTTGATAGGGGAAACAAATTTAATCAGGTAGTTAAACCTAGTGGTTACAATTTCTAAGTTGGTTAGGATTAATATTGCAAACCTCGGTTAGGGAATTAAATAATAACCGCACTAAGACACGAGGTTAAGTTTAACTTTTGGTAGAAGTCTGCCCGGAACCTCCCGGCAAATCCAACATCCACAAGTGGTCAGCTTAATCTAAGGGGTCTGGTGCATATATATATATATATATATATATAACAAGCAATTAATAAATAAAATTAAGTAATGTCCGTTGGGGTACAAAAAATAGATATTTCGAGACTGATAAAATAAGGATATTTCATTGTTAATTAATGTCTTAGGAAATTATGACTGTCAAGCTCATAAATGACATTTGTTGTAATAAACGAAAATATACCCATGCCTTAGGGAAATATGACGTTATGGTCCTAAATGGCAATAATCTTATGAAATGGAAACAAATGAAATAAAAGGGGATGAATGGGTATAGATTGTCGTTTTATCTACTAAGCCCAGTAAGGAAGCTAACTAAATAAATATCCTACGATAAGGAGAATATAACTTTCCTTATTTATATAACTTAATATAGAAAAATAAATAACGAACTTAGTAGGTAGGTAATGGTAAAATATTATTTACCTTGACGACAAACACTTGGCGTACATATAGTATTCCCGTAAAGTGAAACTAAACCGTAATAACTTAATAACGTAGCCCTCTTTACTCCCATAAGGAGACGCATTAAAGGCTAATTGGGTACGAACTTGAAAATATTCGCGTATAGCCCGCTTCCTTGGGTCTTAAGAGGCTTGGGTCGAGAAGTCCACCTGGGAGTAGGTCTTCTAGTCTAGGGGTCTTAAATGGTGTGTGCAAGGCCTACCCAAACCTGGAATTTTAAAAATGTCCTGTATGGTTATTCCATACGACTACCTATCCTACGGGAAGTATTAAGCGACTAAGGGGATTATCCAATAAGGTTAGTTATATGGTAAAGCGAAACATCATCTCTCACCTTACACGAGGTATGGGTTTATATGCGTGAATGACAGAAGCCTTAATTAGTAGGGCCCTGTAGTTAGTACCCTCTAGTTTATATTAACACTGAATACATCATCGAGAGGTATTGAGAGACTAACAAGTCCTCCTTGGGCTTAAACGATCAGGAGAATCCACTCTATCTATCGTTCTATAGTGAGGTGTTAAGTGGCTAAGGATGTGCATATGAATAATTAAACTTCGTAATTAGGTGTTCACCCTCGATTTAATAATCAGCTAAGTTCTGGTTTAAAGGCTTCATTAATATATGTGTAATGTTCTATTTCGGCATCGATATCAATGGAAATACTACCTTGGGAAGGGTAGTTAGAGTCGTGCGTAAATGTATACAAGGTTAGGTTAGAATTACTAGCCTGGGTAGGCATATATCTTTGGTTGAACCAAACGGGATACATCTATGTATTGTAATATGTGTTGTACTTTTCTTGTTCACCAAAACTTGTTGTTCTGACCCCCCTCCTCATTACAACCTCCCAGGTTGTCTAGAGAAGGTCGGGTTCTCACAGGTGTTTAGGTTTGGCTTTCGTTCTTCTCGTTCTCTCTCATGCTCGATATTGGCAAAGTGACTTACTTTTAAAAAAGGTAATTACTTGAGTTAGTATTAGTTTCTCTAAATTTTTTTCCACTGTGAGTTATTTTATCACACTCTGATTATGCTCACACTCATTTGTTGCAGGTACCTTATTTACATGCCCCATCCTTAGATGTGTTCGAGTTTCGATTTATATTCAAATTTGGGATCAGAAAAGTGTACGGTGTTACATTTGGTTTTAAAACATAGGTTAGACGATCAAAGGAATTATTTAAATTAGGACTCGTGAGAGAACATAATTTGATTTTCTTTGTCTTTCTTACTCGACTTTAATTATTTATTTCGACAATGAGTTTGTCATGGGCCTAATTATTTAGAGTGGGCCTTAAGCGACCAAGAGTTGAAATATGCTGAGTTCGCATTTCTAGCCAATTCTATCTTACCCCCAATACATTGGCGATTTTGTTGTGAAGATCATGAGGACGTTATATAGTGGATTTCTTTGATACGAGCTTTGAGATTGAACACAAAATCTAGCTACAACCGAGATAGTCGCAATTTCTGGTTTTTGGTTTCATTTGGTAGTTCCAGTCAAAGATCTTTACGTGGTCTTGAAACACAAAATCCATATTAATATGTCTTATCCATTCAGAAATATAATTACAAGGTATACCTATTTGTCACTTCATTCAATTTCTGGATATTCCTTTATTGAAAATGTTCATTTGAGTTCTTGGCCTTGTATCTGAGGGAATTTTATTTTTAAAACTGTTTGGAAAAATAAAATGGATTTCGAAAGCTTTGAAATTTTGATTTTGGAAAATGGTTTATAATGATATGCTTTACAGAGATATGATTTTAAAATTTCAATATATTCTTGTTTCAGAATTCTCTGGCTTTGTGTGATTTTAATACATATAATCCAATTGGTAGGAAGAAGGGAATTGGAGATGACAAGGAATTTTCCACTAAAACTTGAAAATAATTAATACCCATTCCTTGTGATTTTTAGTATCTTTCTTTTTATAGATATTGGATGATTTATTGAAATTGTCCCAATTAAGACTTGACAATTTAAAGTTCCGACATTTTTAAACGCGATTTTTTTCTCCAGTTTGTAATATAAACTAGAATATAAATAATAGTAGTAGTTGTAGTAATAATGAATTGGATATATAAATACGAAACCATTAGTTTACAATAAATTCCACTTTTGAAAGGTTTTAACTTTTTCTTTGAAAAGGCTAAGGAAAATCATTCGTTTGATTTTTGGGGTATTAGATTTTGAATCGTTTAATTTTATGCCAGCTAGGTAAAGGGAAAATCCATTTTTATTTTTATTTTTATTTTAGACTTCTAGCTGATTTTCTACTATAAAATTCATTCGTTCGTTGTGTGGTCATAGCATCGTTGTTGTGACTACTTTAAATCCTTGGAGTTGGTTTGGAGTTTTGATTGCGCTCTATGGTACCACCGTGATGAGGTAACTGTTTTTCAGGTCGCGTCAAATCTTAAAGATGACGCAGGAAAATTAATATTTTAATTCGGCCTAATAAGGTTAAGGTTCAACATTTTCCTAAAGCCCATTTGACATTTAACCGTTTAGCGTTATACCTAGAGTGGTCAACTTGTTGTTGAGTTTTGGTACAACATGGACCTAGGACTCAACCATAAAAGTTGCGTCCAAATCGCCTCCTTAACTTCTTTCTTTTGTTCATCCTTCCTCATCTAGCCGAACCATGTTCTTATTTTTCTTCTTCTTCTTTGTTGTCGCCTCGTCTCCTCATTTTCCTGCGCTTGTTTGTGCATTAGATCTCGCCCCATTAGTACTCCAAGATCTAATCCAATTTCTTCTCACCGACCATTTCTTAGTCCATAACACTTAGTTGTGCTATCCTATCTTTCTCGTTCCATTTAAGTTTCATCCATAGGGAGAGATCAATTGGGTGGATCAGAATGAGGAAAAAGGTCTCACCGCTTTAGGGCTAAGAAAATTAATCGTGGCAATTGTACTTGCACCAGTCCTTTTCTTCGAGATCTTATAATAGGTTGTTGTTTGTGCTGCATCCGCCTTTGTTATGTCTTGTTAGGATCGATTCTAGTGAAGGCGATCGTCATTTTAGAGATAAAGATTTAGCTATCTTTGGATGTTTTTCATGAGGAGAATCTTGATGAGATTTTAGAGGCATCCGTTTTGTACGAGAACTTAAATAGTCTTTTGTTTGACCGCTTTGAAGATTTTGCAGCAATTCTCTTTTTCTTAATGTCGGTTCTTGAGTTCGGTAATCTATATTCGAACTTTCCATGTAAATATGTGACCCGTTTAGCACATCATTTTAAAGATGGGAATTATGACTAGATTTATCTCATGCTGCGAAAATTGACCTTCTGCTTGATCGATGGCGTAACCGTCATTTAGTGCCGCATCGTAATTGATTTAGCTTGTTGTTCTTGTATATTGTCTCATGGAGTTACTTTCTATAATTTCACCTATCCATTTTGTCTTTAGACAGTATTAGGTGGATTTCCATGAGATGCAGCTTTGTGGTGGGTTTCTTTTCTCATTGCAATTTCTTTCTTAGAAGAGATGGTGATGTGGGAACCTCCAACAACACCAATAGTATTTGTAACACGATATTTAGTATCTTTCTACCATGAAATGATTAATCAAAGGTCATAAAAATGGTTTGAGCTCCAGTCGCGGAGCAAGACATATCGTTGTTCATAGGCATTCTTTTGGGAGTTTTGGTGTTGTTGTTTTGTTGCCTTTTTTGTTGTTTTCCCTTTTCAGTATTTATTTCTTGACTTTGTGGTAATTCATGCTTGTAACTGTTAGTGTTGTTTAAATCGCACGACTTATATTAATGCGATTTCTATGTTTGAAAATATTTGTGTCATTTGCGCATATCCATTTGAATGAAATCTCATTTCTCTTATCTAACTAACAGTTGTCCTAGAGCTGGAAAGAATAGGATTCTTCGTTGGATAAATTTTAGCAAAGGACCGTTTTTGCGTAGCTTTTCGTCACGGGTGTAAGTCAATCAATGTTCCTTGTTAAGCTAAAATTTATTGTGCCTTTTATATGTGATATCAGTTTTTGCATTTTTTGCGTGAGTGACTTCCTTTCTCGCTAACATGTGACTTGAATCGTTTAAGTTTCCACAAAATACATCTTTGAAACTTTTGGGAAAACATTATTTGAAAAAAAAAACTTTTATCATTCTCAAAATTTTCTGTGATAAAAATTTAAAGTTTAAATTGATACGAAAAGAAGACAACAACGGCTTCCAACGCAATCCCTGATTCTAATTCATCTCCATTTGAGCAGTTTCGTCCACCTGAGATTGTTCATCTTGAATAGAAGACAACATCTGAAGAATACTACAAAGAGAAGGCAATGTTTCAATTCATCAATCCCAACAAGAAGTAAAAACGTCCTAATCTTGAATCTGCAGAGGAATTCCTAGGGCTAATTTCAACTAATTAGAAATTGTAGGTAATAACAAACTATTCTAAAGCTTAGAATGAGATTATTAAGGAAAATCAATGTCACAACAATTCCATCTAGTTAGAATATTACGAACCAATGACAAAGGACAAAATCAGGTATGCATGCATAAATGAAAAACTTATTAATAATGCTGGAGAGATGTGGTGCAACTCTATAGTCTTTTATGTGTACGGAAACATACCATATTACAAATTTCTGAAATTATATATAGATCAGTCCTGGCCAATTAAAGGAAGTTACCTACTTTATACAAGAGAGAATGGTTTTTATATAGTTAAATTAACCAATACGAAAGACTGTAAGAGTATGTTATTATCTATCGGTCCTTATTATTACAATAACCGATTGATATTTATGAAGAAGTGGGCTCCTGGTATGAAGCCCTCACATGAATTCTTGCATTCGATTCCTATATGGATCAGACACTCAAATTTGGATTTAGACTTCTAGTCAGTCGAGGCAATTAGCAGAATTGCTTCTGTTTTAGGTCAACCTATGAAACTGGATAGTATGACTGAGGAGATAATGAGAACATCTTATTACAAGAATATTAGTGGAAATATATATTAATTTTAATTTCCCTATTGAAACCCCAATACAATGTTTTGATTGGAGTGTGTTCTGGCACAAGGTATCTTGTGAATGGCAACCTACTAAGTGCATAATTTGTAAATTCTTTGGAGATAATGTGAATACTTGCACATTGTTGTGAGGATTAACACGAGTCAATACGTATTTTGTTATTTATCTTTTAGTATTGGGTTTATTGGGCTAGCAAGTCCATTAAGGTGTTCGGCTTATTATGTTATGAAGGCCACATCTATTTAAATCTCCTTTTCCCCTCTTTGTAAAACCTAGTAACGAGATAATAAAAGTAAATTCAATAGCGTCTGATAATTACATAATTCTATTTCATTGATTACATGGTATCAGAGCACCGATCGATTGGAGAATTCTCAAGATAAGCCTGTGCAATCTCATCTTCTTCTGTATCTTCAAATTAGCAAATCATGTCTGAATTTAAGGGTGTCGAGGTAATGGCGATGATGCCTAAAATTACTGATCAAAAGTTAAGTAGCACGAATTACAATGAATGGAGTAAAACGATTTGGCTGCACATGAGAAGTATTGATATAATCGATCATCTGACTAGTGAACCACCATAACCAGAGTCAAATGCCAAAGCATACCTAGATTGGTTACGTGTCGATGCTCGCTTGTTTCTACAGATCAGAAATTCGATTGAAGACGAGGTGATTGGATTAGTGAACCATTGAGAAACAGTGAAGGACTTAATGGAGTATTTGGAATTTCTATATTCAGGTAAAGGCAACTTGACTAGGATGTATGATGTATGTCAATCCTTCTATAGAGCAGAGAAGAAAGGCATGAGTCTCATGAGTTACTTTATGGCATTTAAACGAACATATTAAGAGCTTAATCTCATGTTGCCAATGAGTTAAGATATCAAAGTGCAGCATAAACAATGTGAAGAAATGGCAGTAATGAGCTTCTTAGTTGGTTTACCATTTGAATTTGAAGGGATTAAATCCCAGATTCTTTCAAGTACTGAGATCACTACACTTTGTGATGTGTATAGCAGAGTAACGAGATCTGAAACAGGAACAAATAGTAATAACTCAAGTGGAAATATTATGGATAGTGCTTTTGTTGCTGGCAATGCAAATGCAGTATCTTACAATCAAGTCGAGACAAATAGAGGAGGTGCACAACAACATGTACATGGTTGGAGGCCGCAAATACTACCTAACTCTCAAGCATGGAGATCATCTAACACCCAAACATGGAGACCACCCCGTGCACCTGGAAGAGGACAAAGATCACATTGGAGACCTATAATGACCCGCATTTTCAGCGGTATAATAATTAATTTATTTAATTATTTAAAAGGTGATTAAGAGTATGTAATGGTCATTGAATTAAATAAACTTTGAATATTTAATTAAAATAATAATTAAATAATATATTTAATTCTGAAATAATCAGATTGGGCCGAAATGGCGATATGGTGTGAATTGGGAAATTCAAAATATATAATTCAGTTCAAAATTTGAATTAGAATAACGAATATATTATATAAACGACAGTTTGAAGGTAGAGTTATAATATAATTAAAATCGAGCGCGAAATGGCGCTGTAGTTCGTAAATTGGCGATTCGAACTTCAACTGAATGTACAGGATTCGTTTTAAGCCGGATTTCTGTGAAACAAGAAATGTGTTGAGCTGGTGGAGTATATCTTTCTAGTGGAAGAGAAAAATCGGGATTTCGTCGTGTAGATTTTGATTTACGTACAAATCAAATTTTGGAAAAGTCGTTGTGGAATTCCTTTATAATTTATAAAGGAATTATTTATATTTTAAAAAAGGAATTTCATTTTAAATCGAATATCGATTTAATCGGGATTTGAAATATCGAGTTATAAACCCCAGTAGAGTTGTATGGTATTCCACTGTGATTATATACGATAATATAAATTTATTTATATTTAATTTAATTATATTTAAATGGGTTATTTAGGACTTTAAAAATAGCCACTTTTGCAAACGAAGTCGGTTTTCGACGAAACCAATTTTGTTGGATCCGCAATATTAAATTATTGTTAGATTCCACGTTCCGTGATTTTTAGAGTCACTGTGTGGCCGTACGGATTTTTAGAGTGAAAAAGTCGATAAATTAACCTTTAAAAAATACGCTGTGTAAGCGAACGGAGTCAGAATTCGACGAAACCAGTTTCGTTGGGACCATAATGTCGAACTGAAGGTGTATGTCCATTTTCATGATTTTTGGGTATCGTATGTGGTCATAGGAATTTTTAGAGTGTAGAAACGAATATAAAAGGATAAAACTAAAATATCTAAAAATATCTAAACCTCCTATAAATACACCATCCTATCCTAAACCTAATTCACTTCATCCCAAAGTCAAAAACAAGCCGCTAGTTTTTTTCCATTTCCTCAAAAACAAACGTGTGGTGTGAAAATCAAAACAAATTCAAAGGGAAAATTTATAAAATCCAACACTAGTATATTTGAACTCACATAACGGTAAGAAGCAAGATCGTGTGGTTTTTGTAAGGATCGGTCACCATTTTTGGATCGCTGGGTTCATACGACGTCGACTAGGGTTCAAGCAAATGGATGATGTATGCTTCTATTCTCCATTTGGGTATGTTAATTGAGTTTATAGAGGAGAAACAAGGGTGTTGTGAATTTTTGGTGGAATACTGAGACAAAATGGTTCGGTGTTTTTGCTGTGTGCGTGAGAAATTGGTTTTGACGCAGGAAGAAAAGGGGGTGCGAGCTCGGGCAAATGGGGTTCAGGCGATGAAGCTCGGGAAGAGATGACCAGTGGTGGCGACGGCTTGACGAACGGTTGTGTGTGATGGAGGAATGGGGTGGTTGAAGTTCGGCTATGGTAAACATGGAGGAGCAGGAGCCGTATTTTTACTGAGTGGAGGAGAAGGGAGGATCAATACGAGTTGGTATTATATGGTAGTGGGCCGGAATTGAAAAGTAAGCCCAAATTGGAAATTAATCCAGTTTATTTAAATTTAACTAATGTATAAGTTTGTTAATTCGATAACTTTGTCATACGTAGTCAGAATTGAACAAAACAAGATCCCTTGGGATCGTATGGACGGACACTACCCAACGGAACTGACTGGGAGCGGATTGGTGCTCGTTTGAATTTACGGAAAAATAAGTTGTTTGATTCAAATCAAACAACAGTTTATCGTTCTTTAACGATGAACTGCAAATGTGAGTAAATCTCACTAACTCTGAACAGTTTATAATTTCATGTTGTATTTTTAGAACTGTTAAATATTGGCTGATTGACTGTGTGTTGACTATTTGATTGAACTGCTAGTCAGTTAGTTGAATTCTATATTGATTCTGTTTATCAGAATATATCATATGGAACTGAAAGTGATGTTGATTTTATTGTGTAACATCTGTGGATGCAGGGAAACAGATTGGAGGAATCCGACTGGATTCCTCAACAACTATTTTATTATTTTCCATATATTTTGATATGTGATGTAGTTTATAATATGTGGTTGATTATATGTGTATGGACGATATTTGACATCATGACTTGATATGTTGAACACCATAACATACTAGAACATGAAAAAGGGGAATTTTCAAATGGTATTTGAAAATAAAATATTTATAAAATCAAAAAGGTTTTTTTTAAATGAAATGTTTATAAATGAAATATTTATAAATGAAATGTTTATAAATGAAATATTTATAAATGAAATATTTATAAATGAAATGTTTATAAATGAAATTTTATAAATGAAATTTTTATAAATGAAATGTTTATAAATGAAATATTTATAAATAGAAATCTTTATAGGTGAAATTATATAGAAAGGGGAAATCTTTATAAATGAAATATTTTATAAAGAAAAGGGAATATTTATAAAATCATAAGATTTTATAAATAAGATATTTATTGGATAAATAAATAGGAGATGTTAAACGAGATACTTATTTGTTAAGTAAATAAGTTATAAAAGAGATATTGACTTAGGAAACAGAATAAGTTATTAAAAGGGTTTTTATTTGTTGAATGAATAGAATAAGATAAAAGGAATATTCGTTTAGAAAACCAATAAGATATTATATAAGAAATATTTGCAACACATTTGCAAATAAAGTTGAAAAGGGAATATTTGCAAACCATTTGCAAATAGAATTTAAAAGGGTAATATTTGTAAACCATTTACAAATAAAGATTTAAAAAGGAAATATAGGTAAAGGCATTTAGAAAACAAATAGATTATAACGGAAATATTTATCTTTGATAAATAGATATATATAAGTCTGAACTTATATATGAAGAAGTAAACAGATAAAAGGAGCAGATTGATTTATAAATGATATTTATAAATTAAGTTAAATATTTATCATTTGGATAAATAGAATATATAAGTCAGCACTTATATCAAGAAGTAAGAATCGATTTCAACATCGATGTTTGAAACTGAATAAGGACAAAGAGTTAACCAGTTAGAGTTAATCAGTTAGAGTTAACCAGTTAGAATTAATCAGTTAGAGTTAACCAGGTAGGTTAAACCGTAGAGTTAAACCAGTTAGAGTAATCGATAGAGTTAAATCGAACTAGAGTTATTGAATAGAGTTAAATCGAACTAGAGATATTCAAAGTGAGATAATCGAATCGGAAATATTCGAAGTGAGATAATTGAATAGTAGATATTCGAAGTGAGATAATCGAATAGTAGATATTCGAAGAGAGATAATCGAATAGTAGATATTCAAAGTGAGATAATCGAATAGTAGATATTCGAAGTGAGATAATCGAATATAAGTATTTGAAAGTAAGAAAATCAAATATAAGTTATTCGAATAAGTTATTCGAATAAGAATTAATCCAGTAAGAGTTATTAGGTTGGAGTTATTCAAATAAGAGTTATAGATTAGAGTTAACCGAATAGGAGTAAATAAATTAGTTGTCGTTATATTATTCGAGTTAGAAAATTAAAGTCATATTAAAGATAATATATTTCGGATGCAGGAGATTATAACACCATTGTTATAATCACGTAAACTTGTAAAAGAAGGGGGTTCGTAAATAGAATCCGAGGGTTCGTAAGGAAGTGTTAAAGGGTTAAAAGATGAACTTACCCTATTTCGAGATTTCAAATGTTGTATAGTTAAGGTCTGAGAGGTAGTTATCCCCCACTTGATTGACTTCATTTTAAATTTAGAAATGGTTAAGGTTCAAGAGTGAAAGTGGTTAAGTGAATTTAGTAAATAAGTATAGTGGTTTGAGTTGTCGTCGCGATGATGATTTAAACATCTGTTAAGTCCAAGTAAAGAAGATTTGGAAATGTTTTCCAAATAGAATCAGAAACGAAATCAAATATTGAAATTTGAAATATGAATTAGAAAAGGAAATGTTCATGTATAAGGAGTTAAGAAATGGAGTTAAGCTAAATCAGAAATTGACTGGAGACTGGTTAAGTTGAATGGTTTCCTAAGTGTCTATCTGATGTTGGTTTCGACCTTCGGGATTGGTACTTAGGGAACTGTTCTTATACTAGTTTACAATCAGAGACTGATAGTTGTAGAAGAATAGTGATACGTAAATAAGTTATGGAAATGTTTTCTAGCGTTAACGTATATTTTCTAAACATAGAAAATAAGGAAAATATGAATATATATATATATATATGATTGATGATTGATTGATAAAATTTCCATCTGGAAATAATATCGTTGTTTGCACACCAGTTTTTCTTTGATGGTTAAATCACAGACTATCGAAGTTTTGACCATTTTAACGTTGTTAATATGGAGAGACCGGTTGGATTATTATCCGAAGAACCACTCTGTATTGGCATAAGCGTTGCGAACCATATATGCCAAAGATAATTAAAGACGGAGTAAAGTGCAAGGGCTATTGTATAAGTCTTAGATAACAATGCCTAAGATGGATGTACTGAATAGTGCCTTCGGTTCATCCTGTTCCTGGATGACTTGTATGGATGAATGTCTGACAGAGTATTTCTAGAAAGGTCACGTACACTGATTTCTTAAACCGTACCAAGAGTGGAAGCGGAGAAGGAAACTTCTTTAGCTAAAACGTAATGTACTGTTGTAGACGTCAATTAGTGATTTTCGATGGATCTGACAATGTGGCATTCGAAGTGAATCTGATGTGATGATAAATCGTAACCTCAAGCCTCATCAACCGGTAAATGACAGAAATCGGGCAGGCAACAAGGCTATGTAGGTCGCACCTATTAGGGTGTATAATCACCTAATCTAGAGTTTCATTTACTTCTAAAAATCTATTGTTGATGCGGTCCCATTCGGGAAACGGTTGCTGATCCCAACCGTTAGTTATATACATTCGATACACTCAAGCGAAATGAGTGGTCGGTCATGTGTGGCCGGGTTGCAAGATGTTCTTGTTGAACCTAGTGTATTCCTCTCTAGAGGTACACTAGCGAAAGGTGGTTCCATACCTTGTCATAGTTGGAAATCCATTACCCAATACGTGCTTGCGGTTTTGATTTTATACCATATATGTAGAACGTGAGATGAAAGAGTTTCTGCTAGATGATTATTATATTGTGGTTGATAAACATTATTATAATATCAAAAGGTTTTTGATATAAAGATAATTTGGATTCTCATAAGGGAAAAACCCGTTCCGTTATACGGTGTGGTCTTATGAGATATCATTTAATGGCTCGAACTGTTTTAAACTGTTTTACTCATACCAGTCCCATGACTGACCCGAAGTTTATTTTGTTTTGTTTTCCCTAAACTCTTGGGTGCCCAATTTTGTACGGGCAGTCAAGTAGTCAGGAATTTACAAATATACTGGAAGAGCTTGGAGCAGGAGGCTTCAGGATTATATAGCTATAGTTACTTCCGCTGTGTTGTAAGTGTTGTACTCTGATAATGCTATTGTATAAATATACTGGTTTTATTTCAAGGATATGTTATCTATTATATGTTGTTCGTTCCACTGTGAGATTCGTGTTACTCTGATGTTGTAGGTTCTTCTTCTATTCTAAGTTTCTATCTTATCTATTCTCACCCTCTAATTTCTTTCATTAACTTTTTGGTATTTTTCGATGTTTGGTTAGTCATCATTGAGTTTATGGCGATAACCAAAGTCGACAAAATTCGGGTCGTTACTAGACCATCAGTGAACCAAAACAAAATGTGCAATTACTGCAAGCATATTAACCATGTGATTTCGGAATGTAGAAGCCTTCAGTGGAACAGAGACATACAAATCCTTATAATATTAAGACAGTTCTAATGACCGCTGATGAATATGATAAGTATGCCAAACTACAAAGTTAATTGCATAGTTCTCCAACTAGTTCATCCAATACTTCAGCTACGACTTCTGTTGTTAATGTTAGTAGTGGCTCGACTACATCAAATTGGATAATTGACTCAGGGGCCACCGATCATATGACAAGTAATCCATATTTATTTACAAGTTAACAGGAATCTAATGTATCACACAAGGTTACATTTGCTGATAGATCTCACTCATTAGTAAATGGAATGGGTAGTGTAACACCTAACTCAACTATATCCATGAATTATGTTCTATATCTACCAACATTGTCATTCAACCTATTGTCCGTAAGTCAAATTACAAGAAGTCTCAACTGTAGTATTACCTTCTATCATGATCATTGCATATTTCAGGATCGTGTGACGAAGCAGATTATTGGTAGAGGGAGTGAGTCTAGTGGTTTATACTCGCTCAGTACTCTTTCTGAACCAGTAACATGCACATTTATGGATTCAACTCTTAAATTGCACTGTCAGCTTGGTCATCCCTCTCTCACTCTATTCAAGAAATTATGTCCTCAATTTAGTAATGTTTCTGTGCTAAACTGTGAAGCTTGTCAATATGCTAAACACCATAGAACTAGTTTACACCCTAGAATAAATAAACGTGTTGATTTTCCATTTGCATTAGTACATTCAGACATTTGGGGTCCTCCACCAATTGTATCTAAACCTGGGTATAAGTACTTTATAATCTTTTGTTGATGATTTTACTCGTTTTACTTGGTTATATTTGATGAAATCTCGAAGTGAGTTATTTCATATATTCTGCAAGTTTCATGCTGAGATACAAACTCAATTTAATACTACTATAAAGACTCTTCGCAGTGATAATGCCAAAGAATACACATCGGCTGAATTTGAAAATTATCTAACTCAACATGGCATTGTACACGAGACTTCCTGTGTAGATACACCCTTTCAAAATGGGGTTGCTGAAAGGAAAAACCGCCATTTATTAGAAACAACCAGAACTCAATTATTTCATATGAATGTACCTAAAGTTTTCTAGGCTGATGCTATGTCAACTGCCTGTTTTCTGATTAATCGAATGCCATCTTCAGTCCTTAACAATGATATTCCATATCGAGTATTACAACCAAAGAAGGATATGTACCCAATTAAACCATGCATGTTTGGCTGTACTTTCTTTGTAAGGGATGTTAATCAGCACTTGGGTAAACTTGATCACAAAGCTTTGAAATGTATTTTTGGAGGATATGCAAGGCTTCAAAAGGGATATAGGTGTTATTGTCCGAGTTTGCAGAAATACATTGTTTCTATTGATGTGTCATTTATGGAGGATATACCATTTTACCAGAAGAATACTCTACAAATACCAAGCAATGACGAAGAGTTTCTAGTGTACACAACCATATCAAGTAAGACAACCGTTGGGAATGCCAATGATGATTGTGATTCGAGTGAAATACACAGTGAAGATACTAATCAACCTGGTGGTGATCCCAATTTGGAACTGCCTATCGCTTTAAGGAAGGAAAAGAGGAAATGCACATATCCTATTGTGTCATATGTATCCTACGATAAGGTACCTCATATATCACATGTTTTTATTTCAAATTTAGACTCTATACCATTACCCAAAAATGTTGGCGAGGCTATTGCTTCATCTATATGGCATCCAGCAATGATAGAAGAAATGGAAGCTTTAGAGTCAAATAAAACGTGGACTTTAGTAAAACCACCACCATACAAGAAGGTCATAGGATGTAAATGGGTTTTCTCAGTGAAGATGAATGTTGATGGTACAATTGCGAGACTCAAAGCTCGTTTGGTCGCCAAAGGATATGCTCAAACGTATGGCATCGATTACTCAGAGACCTTCTCACCAGTAGCAAAAATGACATCCATACGCTTATTCATATCTATGGCTGTACGACACAAGTGGAAATTACATCAACTTGATATCAAAAATGCATTCCTACATGGTGAGCTTTCGGAGGAGGTTTATATGGAGCAACCCCCTGGATTTGTTGCTCAAGGGGAGTCAGGTTTGGTATAAGCTTAATAAGTCACTATATGGACTTAAACAAAGTCCACGCGCTTGGTTTGGGAAATTCAGTGTTGCAATGGAAAAGTTTGGGATCGAAAGAAGCAAAGTAGATCATTCTGTCTTCTATAAGTGTTTTGATAGAGGTACGATATTGGTGATTGTTTATGTAGATGGTATTGTTATTACAGTAGGTGATGAATCTGGTATACATGCACTTAAACCACTCATTCATACTCAGTTTAAAACTAAGGATCTTGGAGAACTTAGTTATTTTTTAGGTATGGAGATCGTAAGGAGCAATGGAGGTATACATTTGTCTCAAAGAAAGTACACTCTTGACTTGTTAGCTGAAAAGGGAAAATTGGCAGTGAAGCCCAATGGTACTCCAATAATGACGAACTCTAATGTGGTCGAAGAAGATGAGTCAATTGAAAATCCAGAAGGGTACAGGAGGTTAGTAGGCAATTTGAATTATCTATGTGTTACTCGACCTGATATAGCCTATCCAGTTAGTATAATTAGTCAATTTATGGCGAAGCCTAGTCATTATCACTGGGTATTGTTGAATAAAATATTGGGGTACCTTAAAGGCACTGTGGGTAAAGGAATTGTGTACACTGATAATGGCCATCTGAGAATCGATAGTTTCAGCGACGCGGATTGGGCTAGATCAAAGACTGATAGACGATCCACCTCTGGTTTTTGTGTATTTGTTGGGGGTAACCTAATATCTTGTAAAAGTAAGAAGCAAAGTGTAGTGTCTCGGTCGAGTACAGAATCAGAATATCGTGCAATGGAAAATGCTGTGTGTGAGATCATTTGGATAATACATTTGGTGCAGAAGTTCAACTGCAAGTAGAACGACCAGTGAAGTTGTGGTGTGATAATCAGGCATCAATGCACATTGCTGCAAATCCAGTATTTCATGTGAGGACAAAGCATATAGAAGTTGACTGTCACTTTGTCAGAGAAAAGCTTAAAGATGGAATCATTGAGACTAAGTACGTTCGAACTGGAGAGCAAATTACAGACATATTTACCAGAGCTTTGAATGGATCACGAATTGAATACTTATGCAATAATTTGGGAATGACAAGTTTGTATTCTCCAACTTGAGGGGGAGTGTTGTGAGGATTAACATGAGTCAATATGTATTTTGTTATTTATCTTTTAGTATTGGGTTTATTGGGCTTGCAAGTCCATTAAGGTGTTCGGCCTATTATGTTATGAAGGCCACATCTATTTAAATCTCCTTTTTCCCTCTTTGTAAAACCTAGTAACGAGATAATAAAAGTAAATTCAATTGCGTCTGATAATTACATAATTCTATTTCATTGATTACACACATAAAAGAAGATCTGGGTTCAGAAGGATTTAATTAACATGGATATGGGTATGGACATGGATTGCATGGCAGCGGAGAAGGCCCATGTGGTCAAAGAAGTGTTTAAAACTGGTGATGGTTATCCTAAGAATGGTCATAATTAAGGATCTAATAGTACTAATTTAGAAGAAGTTTCGGTAACGTGGATAAATGTATCTAACATAAAGAAAATGGAAAAGTACATGCTTTATCTTCTCATTACAATGACCATAATCAAAATGTGTTAAATTCTAACATGTTTGAGGTTCTGAATTCTATGGAAGATGATATAAATAATAACAATGAGAATACCATGTCTGATACTCCTAATGTTCAATACAACAATTTTAACAAAGTTGAAAATATTTATGAGGCTAAAAACAGTTCTTTGAATGATTTGGAGTGTTCAAACAACGGTATGTTATTTAAAGAAGGGTATAATGATGCGGGAATATCTAGTTTGGATGATTTCAATATGGAAGATTCTAATCATTCTTAGGTAAGTATAAGAAAAAGGAGACATAAGGTTAATCTAAGAAAGTTAGAAAGCGAAGAAGCATTGGTAAATGGTGAAAATTTGGTCGAATCAAATCCTTGATGGAATGAAATAATAGTTTAAGCTAAAACAAGATCAAGAATTAAAAAAATCAAGGGAAGAAGGAAGCCTACCTGGTTGTGTGAAAACTAGTGGAATTTCTAAAAGAAAATAAGACATTATTATAGGTTTACTAGTCTGGAATGTAAGAGGTCTTAATTCAGTGACTGGACCGAAAGATTTAAGTGATCTTATTAGAAGAAAGGAGATTAACTTAATGGCTATTATGGAACACAAGCTTTCAAATTTATCTATTGCTAATTTTTCTCATAAATTTAAAAATTAGGAGTTTATCAATAATAATTCTACTGACTGCAAGGGTAGGATTTTTATGGGATATGACTGAAAGTACTGAAAGCATCATATACTAAAAATAGACCAACAATGCATTACCTATAGAATGATCAATTCTTGTGGTTTAAATCTTGTGATTTCTGCTGTTTATGGTTTCAATTCTCAAACACAGAGGGCTCTTTTTTGGAGGCATCTAGTGGAAATAATTAATGTTATTGATAGTGCATGGTTGATTGCAGGAGATTTTAATGATACAATATATAAGAATGACAGAATCAGCTTGCATAAAAATCATTTATCCTTAAATAATGATTTTTTCCAGTGTATATCTATGCTTAATGTTGCTAAACCAAATTTTAAAGGTAATTTTTTTCACTTGGAGGGGTGGATTAAATATCAGTTTTCATTATAGAATTGAAAGGGTCTTCATCAATCAAATTTGTGCAGAAATTATTCCTAATCTTATAGTTGATTATTTAAACCATGCTATGATTGATCATACTCCTATCTGTATTAATTTAGGTTGTAAAAAACCTATGAAGTGAATATCAAAAAGCCTTAATTTAAGTATTTGAATAGCTAGTGTCATCTGGAAGGTTATCATGCTCTGGTGTCCTCTGTATTGAAAAACAAAATTTCTGGAAATAAGTTATGTCAGTTCATGCATAAATTGAAGATTATTAAATCTCCTCTAAAAAACTGGAGCAAGAATCATTTGAATACATCAAAGCAGATTGATCTCTTGAGGGAAGAAAATAACAGAATTTACAATTTGTTGTTATCTTGGCCTGGTAACAAGCATATCCTGCAATTATATCAAATGAATGTTAGAAAATCGGAAGAATTGATATATGCTAGAAGTATAGAATTTAAGCAAAAAGCCAAAATCAGGGGGCTAGCTGAAGATGACATCCCTTTAGAAAATTTCTACTCTAAAATGTCTGTCAAGGTGAATCTCTGATTGATAATAATATTTTCATTGTCTAGGCCATTGAATATTTCCATAATTTATACAACTCTGCAGGTATTAATACCACTTTTCCTAGTATCCATCTAAAGAAGATTATTTCTCCACATGGAAGATTAATTCTGAATAAACCCATATCCATGGAAGAAATCCATAAAGCAATTTTCAGCATTCACGATGAAAGTACAACAGGGCCAGATGGATTTGGTGCTAAAATTTTCAAATTACATTGGGAAGATATTAAGGGAGATTTATTAACTACTGTGAATGACGCTTTTTTACAGGGAAAATTTATAAAGGAACTAAATCGCACCTTTATTTGTTTAATTCCAAAGAAGCCCAATGTTAATGATCTAGGGGATTTCAGGCCTATTTCTCTATGTAACGTGTTATATAAAATCATTAGCAATATATTTTGTAGCATGTTAAAATTAGTAATGCCTAGATTAATTTCTGAAAATCAGAATGCCTTTATTGCAGGAAGATACATGTTTGAAAATAATCTCTAGCTTATGAGATGGTAAGAACTTTTAATCGAAAGCGTGTAGATAAAATTTGCCTTAAATTTGATCTTCAAAAATCATATGATTCAATTAGAAGAGAATTCATTATTTTCAAGATGGAAAAAATGAATTTTCCTCCTATATTTTGCATGTTTGTTTATAAATGTATTTCTACGCCTACTTTTTCAAATCTTATTTATGGAATTCCCCAGGGCTTCATCAAAAGCAATAAAGGTCTACGTCAAGGTGATCGTCTTTCACCCTATTTATTTGCTATTGCTATGGAATATTGCTAATTTTATTTGATTTAGAATATTTTAAAGGGAACTTAAAACCTATGTATATAAATTCTCCTGTTATTTCTCATCTCATATATGCTGATGACCTTCTAATATTTTCTAAGTGTAATGATGAGAGTGTTCTTGCCATCAAAAGAGTATTAGCAGATTTATTTGGAATGGGTCTAAAAGTGAATGAGTTGATTTCTCAAGTCTATTTAAGCAAGAATAATAAGAAAAAAGTTTTATTGCTCAACATTTTAACTTTCAGATTTCAAATCTCCCAGTTAAATAATTGGGTCTTCCCTTATCCAATAAAAAGATTATTGCCATAGATACCTCTCACTTAATAGATCCAATTAAAAACAAGCTCAACTGCTGGAGTAATAATTTTCTATCAACTAGTAGTAGGACAGAATTAATAAATTCTTTTATATATCCTATTATATATTTTTGGGTGCAAACATGTCAGATCCCTATCCAACTGATAAATAGAATTGAATCTTTATGTGCAAATTTTATTTGGAGGAATAAATATCATTTTATCTCTTGGGAGCAAATATGTAAGACAAAAAATTGTGGTGGGGTTGGTCTGAAGGATGTAAAGTCTTTGCAAAGGGTTATGGCACTTAAACCAATATGGATATTCTTACAAAATAAATCGTTGTGGGCTAGATGGACGAATGGTAGATACGCTAATAACAGTAATTTCTGGATTATGAGTGTTGACAACAATACATCACATAACTGGAAAATGATGTTAAAGGTTCCGGACCTTTATAAACAATATTTTAATAAGAATATTGCGAATGGTCAGAGTACTTATCTCTGGTTTGACACTTGGAATCAAGGTAGAAATCTGATTTACTTATCTAAATATGGTGAACCTGATTCCAAGGTTGCTGATATCATTCACGAAGGCAGATGGAAATTAGATGGTCTTCATCTTCCAATTAACACTGTAGAAATGATAAATCAAGTTAGTATATCATCAGATAAAAATGAAGATTTCTGGACCTGGAGAGGTAATATTAATGGTAATTTTTCTACAAATTCTACTTATAAAATTTTATATCCTCATAATTCACAGCTAGATTAGGCTACTTTTATTTAGGCAAAGATAGTTGTTCAAAAATACGCATATATTACTTATTTGGATTGCCTTAACAGACTGCCAACAAAAGACATAATTCATAGTTGGTTTCATAATATGGATAACGTTTTAACCTCTGTAACACTCAGTTTGTAATGACCCGCATTTTTAGCTGTCGAATAATTAATTAATTTAATTATTAAATATCGAGTTGACGATATCGATAACTGGATTTAAATAATAATTATATTTAATTAATATAAATAATAGGATAATAAATATATTTAATTCAGAAATAATAAAAAATAGTGGAATTCACAATATAGTGTGAGTTGGATTATTTAAAATATATAATTCAGTTTAGAGTTGAATTATATTGACAAATATATTTAAATAACGACAGCAGAACGTATAGTTTATAATATAATTATAAACGAGCGCGTAACGGCGCGGCAGTTCGCTATTTGGCGATTTGAACTTCAACTGGATATACATGGTCCGTTTTAAATCGGATTTCTGTGAAACAAGAAACGTTAGGGGCTGGTGAAATATATTTTTCTAGTGGAAGAGAAAAATCAGGATTTCGTCGTGTAGATTGTGAGTTATGTCCAAATCAAATTTTAAAATAGTCGCCATAGAATCGTTTATCGACCATAACGGTTTATTCGATATAACTAGATACTGGTTTCGAATTTGGATAACATTCTTTTGAGACGTAGTGATGATTTAATTTTTAGAATTTTACTGTAATTTTTAATTAATTAAACACGCAACTTTTTATTTAGAGTATTTTGCACCCTATATCAACATATCGGGGTTTCACAGAATAAGTTAACGGACCTATATTATTATACTTTTGGGACTCTGGCACACTGCTCGTCACAACGGTATTTTTATTTTTGTCGTAGTGGTTCATAACAAACGATATTTTAAACAATCAAGTAACCTAAATAAATGAACCAGCCACTAAAACTATTCAAGCTTATGGAGCGCTAGACCTAAAGTTGTAGACTAACTTTCATCAGGTTGTACACCATGCAGGGGGAAATAATTATATAGAACCATACACATATGCTTCACTATTAAGAAATGTTCTCTATATAAACCTAGGTGGACACATTTTGTACCACCTCTTTGTATCTTTGGTGGACACATTTTCTACCACCTCTTTGTATCTTTGCTGGACACATTTTCTACCACCTCTTTGTATCTTTGGTGGACACATTTTCTACCGCCTCTTTGTATCTTTGCTGGACATATTTTCTACCACCTCTTTGTATCTCCTTCGTGTCTTCAAAGAACAAGATGAATTCACCATATATAGATACAAACACACTGTGAAGCCTCTTTTCCTTTTTTGGTTGCTTCTCTCATGAATCAAAACAAACGCAAGTTCTCTTTTTAAAATAATCTCAAACACCATCTTGCCGAAACTCCCAGAAGACGCAGACTGTTTTAGTAAACATGGTAGAGCAGATTTGTTTGGAAAAGGAATGAACAGCTTGTTGAGAATACAGGAGGGCGGTTTCTCTTTTATGAAGCTGGAGTGGATGATCATGAAGGGGGCGTTACTGCATGGGAAGGGTAGATATGTTGTGTTGTGTTGTGTGTGTGGTTAAAGAAGACAAACGGGAAAAGAAGGGAAATACTGGGGTGCGGATTTCTTTTTGAAAGGAAGGAGTGAGTTTCGAATAGGCAAGAACAATTAGTGTTGTTTTTTTAAAAGGAGGGGACTGAGGTAGAAGTAATTGGTTATGGGGAGGCAGGCACCACGAAATGACATGCTGTTGTTTGAGGAGCATGCATCAAGGTGAAGTTAGGAGCGAACTGTATATTTCGTTGGATTTTTGCATGATCCGAAGTGGAAAACGTGAGGAGTTGGTTATGTTTCACATGGTGAAAATTTGTTTGTATGAGAGGATGTACAACATGGAAGTGTGGGACGGTTTCGAGTTCAAGCTGAAGGGGAAAAGGGGGCGTGGAGGTTTGAATGCAGGTTATGGTCATTTTTACTGTGTACTGAGAAACAGGCATGGTCTTGAAGTACAGGGAGGATGAGTATGTTAAGAGAAAAGCGTTGGTTCATTTTAGTTAAATTTCAATGGAGAATTTGGAGTGGAATGGTGGTGATCTAGGACGATTTCGTGGATTGGTGATGGAGTATGAGTGTCGTGAGGTAGTTGTAATGTCTGTGTAGATGGAGGAGCAAGAATCCGAGCTTTTCATTTGGGAAGACAAGTTATACGCAGGGGTCAAATGGGTTTTTGGGCCGGGTTAAAGCGGTAAAGCCCAAATTCAATTTAAATTTAGTTATTCTATTTTTAATTACCCGTATAACTTGTAAAATGTATAACTTCGTCATACGTTATCGAAATTCAGCGAAACAAGATCCGTTGGGATCTTATGGGAGAGGGCTACACTCTGGAACCGACTGGGAGTGAATTGAAACTCGTTACAATTTATTGCAAAATAAATTGTCCATCTAAATCAAAGACAGTTAATCGTTTTTAACGATAACAATCCAATGTGAATAAAACTCACCAACTCTGAACAGTTCTATTTTTACAGCGTATTCTTAGAACTGATAGTTATCTGTTGATTTGCTGTGTGTTAACTGTTTGGTTGAATTGCTTATGTATTGATTGAAATTATAGATAATGATATATATATATATATCGTTAATCAAATATCGATTCTGTTTAACAGAATATTTCATATTGAAATGAAATCGATGTTAATTATATTGTTTAACATCTATGTATGCAGGAAAACAGGTCGGAGGAATCCAACTGGATTCCTTAACATTTATTTTACTGTTTTTCATATATTTTCATATATGATGTGATATATAATCTATTATGGATTATGTGTGTTAGAATGATGTTGATCATTGTTATTCGATATTTTTAATATCATAAGAAACGCTGGGATGTAAAAAGAAATATTTCAATGTATATTGAAATAAAGGAATTTTATAAAATCAACCGATATTATAAAAGGAAATATTTTTGAAAATAAAGTATTTATAAAATCATAGGATTTTATAAAGAGGAATATTTATTTAGAAAATAAATAGAATTAATAAAGGAATATTTATTTAGGAAAAAAATAGAATAAAGGGATATTTATTTAGAAAATAAGTAGAATTATAAAAGGAATATTTATTGGGAAAATAAACAGGATTTATAAAAAAGGGAAGTTGACGAGATATAAAAGAGTTAATCGAATTTAGTTATTCGAAGTCGAGTTAATCGAATATGGTTAGTCGAATAGAGTTAGTCAAACATAGTTATTCGGGAAAAGTTGCCATTTTGCACGACTGCTAGCGTAATTCACAGGGCTGTAGATAGCCTACGGCGGTCAGATGTTTCTGAGGGAATCAGGCGTAACCATTGTGATCGCTGCGATCTAGAGTTAAGCGAATGGAGTTAAATCGAATATTAGTTATTCGAATAAGAGTTAAGTAACTGGAGTTAAATCGAATATTAGTTATTCGAATAAGAGTTAAGTAACTAGAGTAAATCGAATATTAGCTAATCGAATAAGAGTTAAGAAAATAGAGTTATTCAATTAGAGTTAATCGAAATAGAGTTAAACAAGATTAGAAACTGACTGGAGATTAGTTAAGTTGAATAGTTTTCTGAGTATCGATCTGATGTTGGTTTCGGCCTTCGGGGTTTATACTTAGAGAATTGTTCTCCTACTAGTTTACGGTTATGGACTAATAGTTGTGGAATGATAGTGATGCGTGAATAAGCTATGGAAATGTTTCCAATGTTAATAACATATATTTTCTAAATGTAGAAAATAAGGAAATATGAATATATAATTGTTTTATGATTGGATCGATAATTCAATTTGGAAATAAGATCGTTGTGTATACACAGACATTTTCCATTTGATAGTTAAATCACCGACTATCAAAGTTTTGACCATTTTAACGTTGTTAATATGGATAGACCGGTTGGATTATTATCCGAAGAACCACTCTGTATTGGCATAAGCATTGCGAATCATATATGCCAAAGAAAATTGAAGACGGAGTAAAATGCAAGGGCTGTTGTATAAATCTTAGATAACAATTGCCCAAGATGGATGTACTGAATAGTGCTTTCGGTTTGTCCAGTCCCAGGACAACTTGTATGGAAGAAGGTCTGACAGAGTATATCTAATAAATCGCGTAAGTTGATCTCTTCAAATGTATTCACGTTTGGTGGCGGAGGAATTCGTTTCTCTTAGCTGTATACCCGTGTTATTTTTGGATAAATCAATTTGTGATTTGGCGGGTATGACGATGTGACATTCTAAGTGAATGAAGATGTGGCATGTAAAAAATAAGCGTAGCTTCTAGCCTCACAACCAGGAAATGACAAAAATTGGGCAGGCAGCATGGCTATGTAGGTCACACCTATTAGGGTGTATAATCACCTGATCTAGAGTTTCATTTATTTCTAAAAATCTATTGTTGATGTTGTCCCATTCCGGAAACGGTTGCTGATCCCAACCGTTGGTGATATACATTCGATACACTCAAGCGAAATGAGTGGTCGGTCATGTGTGGCCGGGTTGCAAGATATTCTTGTTGAACCCAGTGTATTCCTCTCTAGAGGTACACGAGCGAAAGTTGGTTCCATACCTTGTCATAGTTGGAAGTGTTCATTTTCGATGACAGCTGCATAATCAGTGTTCATTTTCGAGTTGCTAAGTGACGGATTACTACCAAAGATTTTGTTCTTGAATTGTTATGTGAAAAACAAGTTGTTTAAACCCTGAAAGGGAAAGTGTGGTTTTGAGAAAAGAAAAGCTGTTTAAAACTACCAGGAAAAGATTGTTTGAATTAAAACAAAATTTAAATAGAAAATTGTGAAAGCAAATTTGAAATTGAAATAAAGCCAGTCCAGTGGTAATTGAATTGAATTGGTAGGTTAAGAGTTTGGAATCGAGGATGGAACTCGAGTTTGAAATATTATTGTGGTTTGGAGATAAGCGAATAATTGGTTGAGTTGACATTGGTATATGTTGGATTGAATACAGGTAAAAGGGATAAAGTTGATATGCCCGACAAAAAGGTACAAGTTTATATTTGATATAAGCATGAGATTTATGAGCCGAATCGGCAAGCCGCTGGGCTGTTTGATTTTATTTTGGGTTGGAGATGGCCCAGAGAGGCGAGTTGGAGTTTGACCTATTGACCAGTACAAAGGAGGTGCTGGCGAAATTTTTCGAAAAGTTAAGGTGTTAGAAAATTTTCAGGATGTTTGAAAATTTTCGTTGATAAGAATTAATTAATATTTTAATCAAATTTAAATGGGTTCAGTTGAAAACTGAAGTTAAGAAGTGAACAAATAAGTCTGGCCAGTCGATAGGGTTTGTTTTCTACCTTAGCAATTTCGAGGACGAAATTATTTTAAGGGGGAAAGATTGTAATGACCCGCATTTTTAGCTGTCGAATAATTAATTAATTTAATTATTAAATACCGAGTTGACGCTATCGATAACTGGATTTAAATAAAAATTATATTTAATTAATATAAATAATAGGATAATAAATATATTTAATTCAGAAATAATAAAAAATAGTGGAATTCACAATATAGTGTGAATTGGATTATTTAAAATATATAATTTAGTTTAGAGTTGAATTATATTGACAAATATATTTAAATAATGACAGTTGAACGTATAGTTTATAATATAATTATAAACGAGTGCGTAACGGCGCGGCAGTTTGCTATTTGGCGATTTGAACTTCAACTAGATATACAGGGTCCTTTTTAAATCAGAATTCTGTGAAACAAGAAACATTAGGGGCTGGTGAAGTATATTTTTCTAGTGGAAGAGAAAAATCAGGATTTCGTCGTGTAGATTGTGAGTTATGTCCAAATCAAATTTTAAAATAGTCGCTATAGAATCGTTTATCGACCATAACGGTTTATTCGATATAACTAGATACGGGTTTCGAATTTGGACAACATTCTTTTGAGATGAAGTGATGATTTAATTTTAGAATTTTACTGTAATTTTTAATTAATTAAATACGCAACTTTTTATTTGGAGTATTTTCACCCTATATCAACATATCGGGGTTTCACAGAATAAGTTAACGGACCTATATTATTATACTTTTGGGACTCTGGCACACTGATCGTCACAACGGTATTTTTATTTTTGTCGTAGCGGTTCATAACAAATGATATTTTAAACAATCAGGTACCCTAAATAAATGAACCGGCCACTAAAACTATTTAAGCTTATGGAGCGCTAGACCTAAAGTTGTAGACTAACTTTCATCAGGTTGTACACCACGCAGGGGGAAATAATTATATAGAACCATACGCATATACTTCACTATTAAGAAATGTTCTCTATATAAACCTGGGTGGACACATTTTCTACCACCTCTTTGTATCTTTGGTGGACACATTTTCTACCACCTCTTTGCATCTTTGCTGGACACATTTTCTACCACCTCTTTGTATCTTTGGTGGACACATTTTCTACCACCTCTTTGTATCTTTGCTGGACACATTTTCTACCACTTCTTTGTATCTCCTTCGTGCCTTCAAAGAACAAGAAGACTTCACCATATATATATATATATATACGAACACACTGTGATGCCTCTTTCCCTTCTTTGGTTGCTTCCCTCATAAATAAAAACAAACGCAAGTTCTCTTTTTAAAATAATCTCAAACACCATCTTGCCAAAACTCCCAGAAGACGCGGACTGTTTTAGTATACATGGTAGAGCAGATTTGTTTGGAAAAGGAATGAACAGCTTGTTGAAAATATAGGAGGGCGGTTTCTCTTTTATGAAGCTGGAGTGGATGATCATGAAGGGGGCGTTACTGCATGGGAAGGGTAGATATGCGGTGCTGTGTGTGTGGTTAAAGAAGACAAACGGGAAAAGAAGGGAAATACTGGGGTGCAGATTTCTTTTTGAAAGGAAGGAGTGAGTTTCGAATAGGCAAGAACAAGTAGTGTTGTTTTTTTAAAAGGAGGGGACTTAGGTAGAAGTAATCGGTTATGGGGAGGCAGGCACCACGAAATGACAAGCTGTTGTTTGAGGAGCATGCATCAAGGTGAAGATAGGAGCGAACTTTATATTCCGTTGGATTTTTGCATGATCCGAAGTGGCAAACATGAGGAGTTGGTTATGTTTCACATGGTGAAAATTTGTTTGTATGAGAGGAGGTACATCATGGAAGTGTGGGACGGTTTCAAGTTCAAGCTGAAGGGGAAAAGGGGGCGTGAAGGTTTGAATGCAGGTTATGGTCATTTTTACTATGTACTGTGAAACAGGCATGGTCTTGAAGTACAGGGAGGATGAAGATGTTAAGAGAAAAGCGTTGATTATTTTTAGTTAAATTTCAATGGAGAATTTGGAGTGAAACGGTGGTGAGCTAGGACGATTTCGTGGATTGGTGATGGAGTATGAGTGTCGTGAGGTAGTTGTAATGTCTGTGTAGATGGAGGAGCAAGAATTCGAGCTTTTCATTTGGGAAGACAAGTTATACGCAGGGGTCAAATGGGTTTTTGGGCCGGGTTAAAGTGGTAAAGCCCAAATTCAATTTAAATTAAGTTATTCTATTTTTAATTACCCGTATAACTTGTACAATGTATAACTTCGTCATACGTGATCGAAATTCTGCGAAACAAGATCCGTTGGGATCGTATGGGAGAGGGCTACACTCTGGAACTGACTGGGAGTGAATCGAAGCTCGTTACAATTTATTGAAAAATAAATTTTCCGTTTGAATCAAAGACAGTTAATCGTTTTTAACGATAACAGACCAATGTGAGTAAAACTCACCCACTCTGAACAGTTCTATTTTTACAGCGTATTTTTAGAACTGATAGTTATCTGTTGATTTGCTGTGTGTTAACTGTTTGGTTGAATTGCTTTTGTATTGATTGAAATTATAGATAACGATATTTATATATATCGTTAATCAAATATCGATTCTGTTTAACAGAATATTTCATATTGAAATGAAATCATTGTTAATGATATTGTTTAACATCTGTGGATGTAGGGAAATAGGTCGGAGGAATCCAACTGGATTCCTCAACATTTATTTTACTGTTTTTCATATATTTTGATATATGATGTGATATATAATTAGTTATGGATTATGTGTGTTAGAATGATGTTGATCATTGTTATTCGATATTTTAAATATCATAAGAAACCCTGGGATGTAAAAAGAAATATTTCAATGTATATTGAAATAAAGGAATTTTATAAAATCAACCGATTTTATAAAAGGAAATATTTTTGAAAATAAAGTATTTGTAAAATCATAGGATTTTATAAAGAGGAATATTTATTTAGAAAATACATAGAATTAATAAAGGAATATTTATTTAGGAAATAAATAGAATAAAGGGATATTTATTTAGAAAGTAAGTAGAATTATAAAAGGAATATTTATTGGGAAAATAAACAGGATTTATAAAAAAGGGAAGTTGACGAGATATAAAAGAGTTAATCAAATTTAATTATTCGAAGTCGAGTTAATCGAATATGGTTAGTCGAATAGAGTTAGTCAAACATAGTTATTCAGGATAAGTTGCCATTTTGCATGACTGCTAGCGTAATTCGCAGGGCTGTAGATAGCCTACGGTGGTCGGATGTTTTGAAACACCCCACCCTCCATTAAGGTCACTCACAAGGAACTGCCTTAACTTTGGTGAAGGTTTGTCAGTAAAAGTCACAGATAAAACACAAGAAAGATATAAACACATATATAAGCAGCGGAAAACAACAGACTTTTATTTCATAAAATACTTGTTCATACAAACCATTTCCATAATTGTCTCATAACAACTTCCAAAAAATTACAACATCATTTCTGTCTTGGTTATTAAATAAAGAAGCATAAAACATGATTAAAACTGCATAAATCCCCATGATTGTGTCCAACCGCCACAACCAAGGAGAGAGTCCAAACCGTACATCTATTATCTTGAAGCTTGCAAAGAGTCTGACTAAGCGGATGTAACGACCCAGAAAATCTGAACCAATTTAAAAAATTTAAATTGGATAAGATAATGGATTTCAAATATTTAACATAAATATTTTAAATAATGGCAATGGAAAGTGAGTTTGAATCGACAATTGAAAACGAATATAATTAATTATAATTATAAACAAGGCCTGAAATGGCGCTGCAGTTTCAAAAAATTGAATTCAAACTTTGTCGGACCGTACCGAGTGCAAAACAAAACGGATTTTAGTGAAACCAAAAATATTTAAATCTGTTAGTGAATACCTTTCTAACAAATCAGAAAAATCGAATTTTCATAGCGGAAAGCATAAGTTATGGCCGAATGAATATTCAGAAAGGTCGCTATGGAATTTATATAGCCCGCGAAAATGGCCATTTTGCATACGACCTCGGAATTTGACGAAACCACTTTTGTTGGATCTGGGATGTGAAGTTAATGCTAGGTTTCAAATTTCATAATATTTGAAGCTAATATGTGAGCGTGGCAAAAGGAAATGTGTTTTGGTCAATTAAAGTTAAATTGGATCGACCAGAAATGGGCCTTTTTGCAAACGGTCTCAGAATTCGACGAAACTAGTTTTGTTGGGACTGTATCGTCAAAACATAGCAAGATTTAATTTTCTGGAATTTTTCGAATTAGTTTGTGGCCCTGGCAAATTGAAATGCACGTTCAAATCAAATATTGAATGTTTTATATTTTAATTTGAAGGAAAACTGACTGAAACAGTCGAATGGGCCTACGAAACATATCCCATTTTGTTCGGAATGGGGGTAAAACGCTAGGGACGATAGTCGTTGGGCTTGGATTGGTGTTCGTGTGTGACGAGGGGTATTTTCGGATTTTTAAAAACTTTATAAATAAAAAAAATATAATTGGTCCACGTCAGAACGCACCCCCCCCGCTTTTCTCTCTCCCCGACTCGAACGAACGACGGAAATTGGCCGCTGCCTTCTCTCCTCTTTTTCTTTTGATCCGCTCAATGAAATCCAACGCCACAGTTAAGGTTTTTGTAGTACTTCTCATGATCTTCAAATCCATATAAGTATTGGATTTTTTCGTGGCCTGTAGGGGGAGAACCACCCTCGAGAAGTTCGGCCGTTCGCACCCAGATTCCGCCGCCTGGGGACCACCTAGTTCGACCCCCTCCCAGGCGCACGTGCGCCTCTCCTAGCCCGACAAGGTGGCGCTGGCCGATCGAAGCAACAATCAACGGATTTGAAGAAAATTCAAAACCTAGTTTTGAAGAATTCAGAGAGGTATCGGCTTGTTTTATTTCCAACTGTTTTAACACTTTTAAACCGTTGCAAACTTTGAAAAATCGTATCTTTTTCGTTCGTTAACGAAATTCGATGAAACAGGAAACATCGTGACCGTGTGGACGTCTTCTGCATTTTAGAAGAGACCGCATATTTTTCTGAACCTTCTGCTATTTTTGGTGGAGTGGAACCCAATGTGAGATTTCTAATTTATAAACGATATGGATAAACGACGATGTATAAATTATATAGTCGATGTATGAGTTATATAAGCGTTGTACACCTCATGTATAAGCGTTGTATAAGTTGTACGTTCGATGTATAAGTTATATATGCGCTGTAAAAATTATATATGTGTTGAAATAGAAGTGAATAGCTATATATAAATATATATATATACGCCCCTCGTCCACAAACCATGGACGATATTTATTGATTGTGATTGGTGTGAAAATTGATTGATAGCGAATGGTTGTTTGGGATTGTATGTGGTTGATATTGATTGATTGTGGTTGAAAAATACCCGTTTGTGGTTGAGAAATATTTGGTTGAAACCACATAGGATTAGTTTGTGGAAATGAAATAAATATATACATGCCGCTTGCATGCGAACTAGATGCATGATCCCCATTGTCAAAAACCGCGAGGTTTTAAGGTAGAGCGAGGAGCCGTACTAGGGACGGTCCCGGTTTTAACTACCCTGCCGTTATGCTGCCAAAATTTTGAATAATATTCATGTGTTTGAATTATTTTCATTTGCTGAAACTATATTTATTCGTTGAATAGAAAACCTTCATGTGTTGAATCGATATTCATTCGTTGAATTAAAATTCATGTGTTGAATGGTATTCGTGTTTTAAATATAAAAATCACATTTTTATCTATATATATAAACTATAGAAAACCTTCATGTGTTGAATCGATATTCATTCGTTGAATTAAAATTCATGTGTTGAATGGTATTCATGTTTTAAATATAAAAATCACATTTTTATCTATATATAGAAACTATAGAAAACCTTCATGTGTTGAATCGATATTCATTCTTTGAATTAAAATTCATGTGTTGAATGGTATTCATATTTTGAAATAAATTGTTTTATAATAAAAATCCCAATTTTAACATCAATATAAAATGTATAAAATAATCCTGTTTTACAATAAAAATCCTATTTTTATCACCTATATAAACTATATAAAATAATAGTGTTTTGAAATAATTTGTTTTACAATAAAAATCACATTTTTATTATATACATGAATTGTTGAAATGTGAAGTGTTAAAAATAGCAACTCGTTCAAATAAATATGCATGAGTTGAAATATTCATTAATTAGCTAATGATATGATTTTTGCCTATGCATGCAACATTAGAATGAATGGTGTTTTTAAACCAAATGGAATCAAATATGAAGTTGAATGGAAAATGATAAGTGATAAGAACTGTATATATGTACATGCATATTTATTGAACAGGTTATAGCGAAGGGGCTAGAGAAGAGGAATAAAATTTTGTGCCCGACAAATAAGTACACATTTACTGTTTTGTTTAGGTGATGATTTTATGAGCCTGTTGGCTAGTCGCTTGGCTTTTCCTTTTTCTTTTTGACATGAGACGCCCGTGTGGCTATTTGGGAATTTTCCCAGCCCCTCCCGTACAAAGGAGGTTATGGCGAAATTTTCCAAAATTTAAAGGCGTTAGTGAAATATTAGAAGTGGAAACAATATAGGAATTTTTGAATGAACTATATTTATATAATTATATAAATATAAATAAAATTAAAACGAAACGTGGCCGTGCAGTTCGCATTTTGAAACCGTGATTTCAAACGATTATACCGGGAGATCCGACCATCGGATTTTCCTGAAATCGCAACCGTTGGGTTCGCTTTGGAAAAATCTTTCCAACGGCACCAACTTTGTAAAAATCCAACGGTTGGATTGTCTGGAATGTTTAATTCAAATCAGAAGAAAAACAGCGCCAGAAACGATTATAGTTATATATATATATAAATATAATTATATTTAATCGAATAACGACGCTGCAGTTCGTATTTTGGAATCGAAACTTCAAACGATTGTACCGGGAGATCCGACCGTCGGATTTTCCCGAAACTGGAACCGTTGGATTCGTTTTGAAAAGACCTTTCTAATGATGTAAATTTTGTGAAGATCCTACGGTTAGATTTTCAGATATGTGTAAATCACATCTGAAGAAAAATAGTGCCATGGCCGCGTTATGGCCCGAAGCGTCGTTTTGAATAAATTGGCTATTTTAAAATAAATAAAAATAGCGATAAATCGTTATAAAATATCATAAACGATATGGAATGGAAATATATTGAATTTGCTCGATTTATGTGGTATTTGATGGTTGAATGTGTTTAGTGTGAAAATTACATTAAAGAACAAAATTGGTGTTGTCGAATGATTTAACCATTGAAATAAATTGATTTGAAATTCTAAATATACGTGAATTATTTGAAAAGGCCGAGTTAATTCTCATTTCAAATAATTGACCGACGATTGAAATTCGAAGATGAAGACGGTGGTCGAAGACCGGAGATCTTCACCTCGTTTGGATGGTAACCGAGGTCCTGATTGGGAGGCATCCCGAAATATGGATAATGAGTGGTGATCGTCCAGACGTACGTGGTGATCGATGGGTTTGCGAGGTATTTAGTGCCTCCGGTTTTGTTCAGACCCAGAACGGACTTGTAAATGGACTGTGTGTCTGACATTGGAATTTATTCTGTGTTGATTGATCTCTATTAAATATACATCTGTTTGGCGGCGGAGAATTTATTCTTTTGCTTAACGCCCTTCTCTGAAACGCACGAGCTTAGAGGTTGTATATCGATGGACATCAGTCGCATGGCATGAATTGCTAGTGTGGCATGCCTAAGTGGCAAATGATCAGGACTTCTGTTGAAAAGCAAAGTCTTGTGGTGATGATCAAAGCACCGCCTGTGTGGCGTAGCTTTGTGTATAATGTGAAATCGCGAGCCTCACACCCCGGTATGAACCAGAAACGGGAGAAGCACCTCAGGGAGGGCATGCGTTTGTTCCTAGCTAGGGTGGTGTCAGTGACCTACCAGCCCTGACATTTATATACTTTTCACCTGTGTGGTTGTTGCTGTTGCGAGGCGCCTCGGTCTGATCGGACGATCCGGGTCCGATGGAGTCATTCATTGGCTCGTTTACGCCCCAAAGGGCGGGGAAACGTATTGTTCAGGAATTTTAATCCACATCGGTGGACCGGCCCTGACGATCCAAGGATCACTCGAGCTCTGATCCTGAGACTCGGGCTAGGCAGTCTCGAATTCGGTAAGGACTATCTTTTGCCTTGGTTCATGATGGAAATCCAATTTCCAAATACGACATCGTGCGGTTTTGATTGTATATATATATGGCAACATGATATATGGTACCCATGCCGTCTATGATTGATAGTTATGATTCGAAGTTGTTTTGAAACATGTAAACACTAGTAATAATATCAAATTCTTTTGCTTTATTCGTATCAATCATATTTTGGCCATTATAAGGTAAAACTCTATCCTCCGGTTTGCGTTGCATTGTGTGATGGGAACTGAGTCTTATAATGGCTTCTTCTTTTTTAAAAAAGCATTGCGATGTTTGAAAGAAAGATTTGTTTTAAAAGTACTGGCAATCCGATGGAGTAAACCCGTTCCACGAAAGTGGCGTGGTCTTGTGATTGGCCATATATTAAATGTGTTGGATATATTTCTCATACCAGTCCCATGACTGACTCGTAGTTTGTTTCACTTTCAAACTCGGGTTCCCCTTTTTCTACACGGGCAGCCTTGTATTCAGGTTTAGCTGGTTCTTTCTGGATAGCTAGAGCTGAAGATGGATTCTATTATTTATCTCTTTTTATGCTGTTCAGCTCCTATTGTACATATTTTGTTTGTTTCCGCTGTAGACATTTATGTATAGCTGAACTGTATTTGTACTAAGTATGATCTGTATACTGTGTAACTCTGATGATTACTTTTATCCAGTATATTCTATTGTTCATTATCTGGTGTATTTAATTATTCTGTTCTGCTATTATCTGTTTCTGTGTTATATTCCAAAGATAACCCTTTTCTCCGTCAGTACGGGATTTCGGGTCGTCGCAACGTGGTATCAGAGCTTTGGTTAAGCTTAGTTCTGGAATATAACATTTGAACGAACTCGTCAGAAATAGAACCAGTAGTGTTCTAGGACGGGTAACTCAATACGGATAGGAACTCTCGCTTATAGGGTTAAATTGCCAGATTGGCTACCTGGAGTTCATGATGTATTTCACATATCTCAACTTCGGAAACACGTTCATGATCCAGACTTGATCGTCGAAGAAGTAGCTCAGCAGGATATTGAAATTACTCCAGAATTAGCTGTGAGAAGAGAGCCGCTAAAGATTATCGGCAAAGAAACCAAAGAGCTGAAGAACAAGAAGGTTCACTTAGTCAAAGTGCAATGGAGTGGAGATCCGCGAGATTGTACTTGGGAAACTGAGGAGGGCATTCAGAAAGCTTATCCTAGATGCCGAGTGGATATCTCTGATTGACTCTGGTGCAAGGTACATTTACCCTACTTTGCATTACCATTTAATTCTCTACTCTGTTGTTATTTTCTTTCCATGGATGTGCACTTTTAAATTCTATAGTCTAAATGATTTTAAAAAGAGTATAGAAATTGATTAGTATATTTTTGAAAGGTTGAAAACAATTGGATTGGTTGTTGTGTTGTGTGATTGTAGATTTATCAAACCACTTTCGACTTTGTTCCTTTTCGTGGACGAAAAGTTTTAAGTGGGGGAGATTGTAACGACCCAGAAAATCTGAACCAATTTAAATTTTTTAAATTGGATAAAATAATGGATTTCAAATATTTAAAATAAATATTTTAAATAATGGCAATGGAAAGTGAGTTTGAATCGACAATTGAAAAAGAATATAATTAATTATAATTATAAACAAGGCCTGAAATGGCGCTGCAGTTTCAAAAAATTGAATTCAAACTTTGTCGGACCGTACCGGGTGCAAAACAAAACGGATTTTAGTGAAACCAAAAATATTTAAATCTGTTAGTTAATACCTTTCTAACGAATCTGAAAAATCGAATTTTCATAACAGAAAGCAAAAGTTATGGCCGAATGAATTTTCAGAAAGGTCGCTATGGAATTTATATAGCCCGCGAAAATGGCCATTTTGCATACGACCTCGGAATTCGACGAAACCACTTTTGTTGGATCCGGGATGTGAAGTTATTACTAGATTTCAAATTTCATAATTTTTGAAGCTAATATGTGAGCGTGGCAAAGGAAAATGTGTTTTGGTCAATTACAGTTAAATTGGATCGACCAGAAATGGGCCTTTTTGCAAACGGTCTCAGAATTCGACGAAACTAGTTTTGTTGGGACCGTATCGTCGAAACATAGCTAGATTTAATTTTCTGGAATTTTTCGAATTAGTTTGTGGCCCTGGCAAATTGAAATGCACGTTCAAATCAAATATTGAATGTTTTATATTTTAATTTGAAGGAAAACTGACTGAAACAGTCGAATGGGCCTACGAAACATATCCCATTGTGTTCAAAATGGGGGTAAAACGCTGGGGACGACAGTCGTTGGGCTTGGATTGGTGTTCGTGTGTGACGAGGGGTATTTTCGGATTTTAAAAAACTTTATAAAAAAATAATAATAATTGGTCCACGTCAGAACGCACCCCCCCGCTTTTCTCTCTCCCCGACTCGAACGAACGACGGAAATTGGCCGCTGCCTTCTCTCCTCTTTTTCTTTTGATCCGCTCAATGAAATCCAACGCCACAGTTAAGGTTTTTGTAGTACTTCTCATGATCTTCAAATCCATATAAGTATTGGATTTTTTCGTGGCCTGTAGGGGGAGTACCACCCTCGAGAAGTTCGGCCGTTCGCACCCAGATTCCGCCACCTAGGGACCACCGAGTTCGACCCCCTCCCTGGCGCACGTGCGCCTCTCCTAGCCCGACAAGGTGGCGCTGGCCGATCGAAGCAACAATCAACGGATTTGAAGAAAAATCAAAACCTAGTTTTGAAGAATTCAGAGAGGTATCGGCTTGTTTTATTTTCAACTGTTTTAACACTTTTAAACCGTTGCAAACTTTGAAAAATCATATCTTTTTCGTTCGTTAACGAAATTCGATGAAACAGGAAACATCGTGACCGTGTGGACGTCTTCTGCATTTTAGAAGAGACCGCATATTTTTCTGAGCCTTCTGCTATTTTTGGTGGAGTGGAACCCAATGTGAGATTTCTAATTTATAAACGATATGGATAAACGACGATGTATAAATTATATAGTCAATGTATGAGTTATATAAGCGTTGTACACCTCATGTATAAGCGTTGTATAAGTTGTACGTTCGATGTATAAGTTATATATGCGTTGTAAAAATTATATATGTGTTGAAATAGAAGTGAATAGCTATATATAAATATATATATACGCCCCTCGTCCACAAACCATGGACGATATTTATTGATTGTGATTGGTGTGAAAATTGATTGATAGCGAATGGTTGTTTGGGATTGTTTGTGGTTGATATTGATTGATTGTGGTTGAAAAATACCCGTTTGTGGTTGAGAAATATTTGGTTGAAACCACATAAGATTAGTTTGTGGAAATGAAGTAAATATATACATGTCGCCTACGTGCGAACTAGATGCATGATCCCCATTGTCAAAAACCGCGAGGTTTTAAGGTAGAGCGAGGAGCCGTACTAGGGACGGTCCCGGTTTTAACTACCCTACCGTTATGCTGCCGAAATTTTGAATAATATTCATGTGTTTGAATTATTTTCATTTTCTGAAACTATATTTATTCGTTGAATAGAAAACCTTCATGTGTTGAATCGATATTCATTCGTTGAATTAAAATTCATGTGTTGAATGGTATTCGTGTTTTAAATATAAAAATCACATTTTTATCTATATATATAAACTATAGAAAACCTTCATGTGTTGAATCGATATTCATTCGTTGAATTAAAATTCATGTGTTGAATGGTATTCGTGTTTTAAATATAAAAATCACATTTTTATCTATATATAGAAACTATAGAAAACCTTCATGTGTTGAATCGATATTCATTCGTTGAATTAAAATTCATGTGTTGAATGGTATTCATATTTTGAAATAAATTGTTTTATAATAAAAATCCCAATTTTAACATCAATATAAAATGTATAAAATAATCCTGTTTTACAATAAAAATCCTATTTTTATCACCTATATAAACTATATAAAATAATAGTGTTTTGAAATAATTTGTTTTACAATAAAAATCACATTTTTATTATATACATGAATTGTTGAAATGTGAAGTGTTAAAAATAGCAACTCGTTCAAATAAATATGCATGAGTTGAAATATTCATTAATTAGCTAATGATATGATTTTTGCCTATGCATGCAACATTAGAATGAATGGTGTTTTTAAACCAAATGGAATCAAATATGAAGTTGAATGGAAAATGATAAGTGATAAGAACTGTATATATGTACATGCATATTTATTGAACAGGTTATAGCGAAGGGGCTAGAGAAGAGGAATAAAATTTTGTGCCCGACAAATAGGTACACATTTACTGTTTTGTTTGGGTGATGATTTTATGAGCCTGTTGGCTAGCCGCTTGGCTTTTCCTTTTTCTTTTTGACATGAGACGCCCGTGTGGCTATTTGGGAATTTTCCCAGCCCCTCCCGTACAAAGGAGGTTATGGCGAAATTTTCCAAAATTTAAAGGCGTTAGTGAAATATTAGAAGTGGAAACAATATAGGAATTTTTGAATGAACTATATTTATATAATTATATAAATATAAATAAAATTAAAACGAAACGTGACCGTGCCGTTCGCATTTTGAAACCGTGATTTAAACGATTATACCGGGAGATCCAACCATCGGATTTTCCTGAAATCGCAACTGTTGGGTTCGCTTTGGAAAAATCTTTCCAACGGCACCAACTTTGTAAAAATCCAACGGTTGGATTGTCTGGAATGTTTAATTCAAATCAGAAGAAAAACAGCGCCATAAACGATTATAGTTATATATATAAATATACTTATATTTAATCGAATAACGACGCTGCAGTTCGTATTTTGGAATCGAAACTTCAAACGATTGTACCGGGAGATCCGACCGTCGGATTTTCCCGAAACTGGAACCGTTGGATTCGTTTTGAAAAGACCTTTCTAATGATGTAAATTTTGTGAAGATCCTAATGTTAGATTTTCAGATATGTGTAAATCACATCTGAAGAAAAACAGCGCCACGGCCGCGTTATGGCCCGAAGCGTCGTTTTGAATAAATTGGCTATTTTAAAATAAATAAAAATAGCGATAAATCGTTATAAAATATCATAAACGATATGGAATGGAAATAAACTGAATTTACTCGATTTATGTGGTATTTGATGGTTGAATGTATTTAGAGTGAAAATTACATTAAAGAATAAAATTGGTGTTGTCGAATGATTTAACCATTGAAATAAATTGATTTGAAATTCTAAATATACGTGAATTATTTGAAAAGGCCGAGTTAATTCTCATTTCAAATAATTGACCGATGATTGAAATTCGAAGATGAAGACGGTGGTCGAAGACCGGAGATCTTCACCTCGTTTGGATGGTAACCGAGGTCCTGATTGGGAGGCATCTCGAAATATGGATAATGAGTGGTGATCGTCCAGACGTACGTGGTGATCGATGGGTTTGCGAGGTATTTAGTGCCTCCGGTTTTGTTCAGACCCAGAACGGACTTGTAAATGGACTTGTGTCTGACATTGGAATTTATTCTGTGTTGATTGATCTCTATTAAATATACATCTGTTTGGCGGCGGAGAATTTATTCCTTTGCTTAACGCCCTTCTCTGAAACGCACGAGCTCAGAGGTTGTATATCGATGGACATCAGTCGCATGGCATGAATTGCTAGTGTGGCATGCCTAAGTGGCAAATGATCAGGACTTCTGTTGAAAAGCAAAGTCTTGTGGTGATGATCAAAGCACCGCTTGTGTGGCGTAGCTTTGTGTATAACGTGAAATCGCGAGGCTCACACCCCGGTATGAACCAGAAACGGGAGAATGACCTCAGGGAGGGCATGCGTTTCTTCCTAGCTAGGGTGGTGTCAGTGACCTACCAGCCCTGACATTTATATACTTTTCACCTGTGTGGTTGTTGCTGTTGCGAGGCGCCTCGGTCTGATCGGACGATCCGAGTCCGATGGAGTCATTCGTTGGCTCGTTTACGCCCCAAAGGGCGGGGAAACGTATTGTTCAGGAATTTTAATCCACATCGGTGGACCGGCCCTGACGATCCAAGGATCACTCGAGCTCTGATCCTGAGACTCGGGCTAGGCAGTCTCGAATTCAGTAAGGACTATCTTTTGCCTTGGTTCATGATGGAAATTCAATTTCCAAATACGACATCGTGCGGTTTTGATTGTATATATATATGGCGACATGATATATGGTACCCATGTCGTCTATGATTGATAGTTATGATTCGAAGTTGTTTTGAAACATGTAAACACTAGTAATAATATCAAATGCTTTTGCTTTATTCGTATCAATCATATTTTGGCCATTATAAGGTAAAACTCTATCCTCCGGTTTGCGTTGCATTGTGTGATGGGAACTGAGTCTTATAATGGCTTTTTTTTTAAAAGCATTGCGATGTTTGAAAGAAAGATTTGTTTTTAAAGCACTGGCAATCCGATGGAGTAAACCCGTTCCATGAAAGTGGCGTGGTCCTGTGATTGGCCATATATTAAATGTGTTGGATAGATTTCTCATACCAGTCCCATGACTAACTCGTAGTTTGTTTCACTTTCAAACTCGGGTGCCCCTTTTTCTACACGGGCAGCCTTGTATTCAGGTTTAGCTGGTTCTTTCTGGATAGCTGGAGCTGAAGGTGGATTCTATTATTTATCTCTTTTTATGCTGTTCAGCTCCTATTGTACATATTTTGTTTGTTTCCGCTGTAGACATTTATGTATAGCTGAACTGTATTTGTACTAAGTATGATCCTGTATACTGTGTAACTCTGATGATTACTTTTATCCAGTATATTCTATTGTTCATTATCTGGTGTATTTAATTATTCTGTTCTGCTATTATCTGTTTCTGTGTTATATTCCAAAGATAACCCTTGTCTCCGTCAGTACGGGATTTCGGGTCGTCGCAGCTGAGTTATTCCCTCCCTGTGGACCGGGGGGGGGGGGACAGAAGAAAAGAAGATGAAAGAAAATAGGGTCAGACATAAAGCCTGTAAGTCTAGTGACTCTTCAGTATGAGAATAAGAATAAGGGCGTGATAAGTATAAACTGGAAATAGGAGAGTGTCATAAACTAAGACAAAGCAGTTTGAATCGAATATACTACCGCACCCCACACTATGTCTCTGCACCTACTTGTATTGTCTTAACTGGCACCCCATGCTGGAGGTAAAGTGATCCCCTTTTTCTAAAGATCGGCTCCTATCCGCATAATCATCTGTGTCTTATGGCCCGCAAAGATTGTAGATACCTATGGTGGCCCCACCATGGGGTGTATCAAGTCCCATGGTGGCGACCCGACACAAAACTAGAAATGCATAGGTTATACTACTGGTGCCCCCAGTGCCCTGTTTGTCTGCTCCAAAGTGTGTGTACGCCCGCACTCCGTTAGAACTCACACTGTTGCACCCACCGCCGTCGCTTTTGACCGCTTACAATCAACCCAGTAATCGTACCCCACCCTGCCTAGTTTCAGGGTACCATGATACCTAATTGGGTTACTGCTGAAATGGGTCCCCGTTACTAGGGTTTTCTAGTCAAACATGTTAAGTGGTTAAGTGTCTGTATTTACCTAACCCCACCCATCAATTTAATTAACATGTTGAATTGGTTAAGTGTTTTAGTTAACTCAACCCTACCATCCTGACAGTCTGTCCTTAGCTTTTTAAAGCACCGACCACTCACATTAGACAGGTATTACGGTTACTGGATGTGCCGGTCGGTTCCGGGCAGATTTACACCGTAACTCAGTCTAATCTCGGGTCCTTATTGGGCTTCATGCTTAACCACCCACATTGGATAGGTATTGTTGTGACTACTGGACAGCCGGGCGGGTCCGGGCAGGTTTACATCACAACTCAATCCAACCTCGTGTTAAGCATATTCGTATTTTCTAAATTTACATATTTGTCTTTATTACTTAATATATGTAAATTTATCAACAATTAAATGTTGTGGCCCACTTTCCAAGTTTAACATTTTTGGTATAAGAATTTATACCGTTTAAATGCCACTAATTTTGGCATGTGACAAACACACAAATTTCATATATTTTTATGTCAAGTTTTACTAATATTCCCAACGTTACCCCCGTTTAAATATTAGGCTAACAGTCTTAGCCTAATTTTCGTTCGCATAGTTTTTAACATATAATATTAGGCTAAAAACTTAGCCTAATTTAGCGCATACAAATTGGCATAAGGGAATTCATAAACATAAACATGACATAGGTGTAAACTTGGCATTTTTGGCATAGTCAATATGAACATCATAGGTGTGAACTTGCAAAATAGTCAACATGAATGTGAACTTGCAACATAGCCTAAATCAACGTATATGTGAACTTGCATTGAAATAGGTTTTTAACCAAATAGGTGTCACATAATTTAGCATATGATTTAGATAACATAAGCCTAAACTTGTTTTTGGGTCTAGGATATGAACATCATAGGTGTGAACTTGCAAAATAGTCAACATCGAGCATAACTAGCATATGACAAGGATATGATAATTTCATAATTTTATGACAAGGGTGCGAACTAGATCCATTCATATGTCTAATTACAACATGAAACACATATTAAAGTGGATCTTGACATGGATCCAATTAACTTGCAACTTTCTTACAAACATACTAGCATGTATGTGAACATAATCGTTTAAGCATAAAGGTTCTAGCAAATATATATACATGAGATCTTAATCACATACAACCTATATAATCACATAAACATATAGGTGTCGATTACAATATGAACTATACAACTTGCATGTGATTCTACATGTACAATAGGATTAACATAAACTCAATTATACCACAAACATCACAATACCACAATCATTACATCGCATATGGTTAGTCGAATAGAGTTAGTCAAACATAGTTATTCAGGATAAGTTGCCATTTTGCACGACTGCTAGCGTAATTCGCAGCGCTGCAGATAGCCTATGGTGGTCGGATGTTTCTTGAGGGAATCAAGCGTAACCATTGTGATCGCTGCGATCTAGAGTTAAGCGAATGGAGTTAAATCGAATATTAGTTATTCGAATAAGAGTTAAGTAACTGGAGTTAAATCGAATATTAGTTATTCGAATAAGAGTTAAGTAGCTAGAGTAAATGGATTATTAGTTAATCGAATAAGATTTAAGCAAATAGAGTTATTCAATTAGAGTTAATCGAAATAGAGTTAAACAAGATTAGAAACTGACTAGAGATTAGTTAAGTTGAATAGTTTTCTGAGTATCGATATGATGTTGGTTTCGGCCTTCGGGGTTTATACTTAGAGAATTGTTCTCCTACTAGTTTACGGTTAGGGACTAATAGTTGTGGAATGGTAGTGATGCGTGAATAAGCTATGGAAATGTTTCCAATGTTAATAACGTATATTTTCTAAATGTAGAAAATAAGGAAATATGAATATATAATTGCTTGTTGATTGGATTGATAATTCCATTTGGAAATAAGATCGTTGTGTGTACGCAGACATTTTCCATTTGATAGTTAAATCACCGACTATCAAAGTTTTGACCATTTTAATGTTGTAAATATGGATAAACCGGTTGGATTATTATCCGAAGAACCACTTTGTATTGGCATAAGCGTTGCGAATCGTATATGCTAAAGAAAATTGAAGACGGAGTAAAATGCAAGGGCTGTTGTATAAATCTTAGATAACAATTGCCTAAGATGGATGTACTGAATAGTGCCTTCGGTTTGTCCAGTCCCAGGACAACTTGTATGGAAGAAGGTCTGATAGAGTATATCTAATAAATCGCGTAAGTTGATCTCTACAAACATATTCACATTTGGTGGCGGAGGAATTCGTTTCTCTTAGCTGTATACCCGTGTTATTTTTGGATAAATCAATTTGTGATTTGGCGGGTATGACGATGTGACATTCTAAGTGAATGAAGATGTGACATGTAAAAGATAAGTGCAGCTTCTAGCCTCACAACCGGGAATGACAAAAATCGGGCAGGCAGCATGGCTATGTAGGTCCTGTAACACCCCACGTCCATTAATGTCACTCATAAAGGGAATGCATTAACTTCCATGGAGGTTTTAAGTGAATATAGAACAGAAAAATTACAACAAGACAGATAATAAGTAGTACTTGGAAATCTAAAACTTCATTTTATTGCAGCGGAAATTAAACATGTTTGTTACATCATCATCTCCCCATTCTACTTTGACTAGTCTGTCCTCTTGATTTATCAGCTTCTTGATCTTCGACCCAAGAATGCGCGTAGGAGCTCGTCGAATCGTCGCATCACGCTCGATCTCCACCTCTCTAAGCAAGCTCGGGTCTACCACTTCCGCGGTCTCGTGCAAGCACTTCCTCAAATGTGACACATGGAATACGTCGTGTACACCACTAAGTCTCTCAGGCAGCTCCACTCAATACGCCATCTGCCCAATCCTTTCCTTAATAGGAAACGGCCCTATGAACCTTGGTGCTAATTTCCCAACGGACCCAAAGCGAACAATGTTCCGTAATGGAGACACTTTGATAAAGACCATGTCCCCAACTTCAAACTCAAGATCTGTTCTCCTCTTATCCGCATAAGATTTTTGCCTATCTTGCGCTGCTTTCATCCTCCTTCGAATCAAGTCGATCTTCTCCGAAGTCTCCCTAATCATATCGGGCCCAAGTAAGATCTTATCCGTAGATTCCCACCAACATGTAGGTGAACGACAAGGTCGTCCATAAAGAGCTTCGAAAGGTGCCATGCCAATGCTAGACTGAAAGCTATTATTATATGCGAACTCCACCAATGGAAGATGCTCTTCCCATGTACCCCCAAAGTCTAGGATACATAGCCTCAAAAGATCCTCTAGAATGCGATTCACCCTCTCGGTCTGGCCGTCCATCTGAGGATGATATGTGGTGCTCAAACATAACTGAGTCCCTACCGCCTCTTGTAAGCTTGTCCAAAATTCGCTAGTGAAGATAGGATCACGGTCGCTCACTATGCTAGAAGGAACACCGTGCAAACGAACTATCTCTCGGACGTACACAGAAGCTAACCATGGAGCAGTCCTCTTACTCTTCACGGGAATGAAATGGGCGCTCTTAGTAAGTCTATCTACTATAACCCAAATCCCCATATTACCCTTCCTTGATCATGGTAATCCATCCACAAAGTCCATCGAGACACTCTCCCACTTCCGTAGTGGAACCTCTAATGGGTGAAGCAACCCACCGGGTTTCTTTTGCTCCGCTTTTACTTGTTGGCACACCAAGCATCTAGTGACATACTCGGCCACGTCCCTCTTCATACCGGCCCAAAAGTAAACTCGCTTCATGTCTTTGTACATCTTGTCCCCGCCGGGATGAATGGTCATCTTCGAATGATGTGCTTCGTCAAGAATGGTCTTCCTTAGGTCATCGTCTTTTGGTACACAAAGTCTACCGTCCCTACGTAACCAACCCTTATCATCTAGGGTATACCTACGGAGATGGCTTGATGACTCCCTTCCTTTGAGCTTTTCTACTAACTCAATCAACTGCGGGTCATCTCGCTGTGCCTCCCCAATCCGTCCCAAAAGCGTAGGTCTGACCTCCAAGGATGCTAGCAAACCGGGTACAAAGTCAACGGAAGGTCTAAAGTCAAACATAGAGATGAACCCTAAACTTCGCCTCTCAACAAACAAAGGACTCAAGGATAATCTTTTCTCTTTAAATTACTCATCAAGACATGTTTTTCAAAACAATTCTTCCAAAAATACTTTAGAAAAATAGTTTTTCTAAAAAATTTATCTGTTCTGGTAACCTTAAGCTCTGATACCACGTGTAACACCCCACGTCCATTAATGTCACTCACAAAGGGAATGCATTAACTTCCATGGAGGTTCTAAGTGAAAATAGAACAGAAAAATTACAACAAGACAGATAATAAGTAGTACTTGGAAATCTAAAACTTCATTTTATTGCAGCGGAAATTATACATGTTTGTTACATCATAAAACCATAATCAGAGTCAAGTACAATATCCATCTTGATAAAACAAAATACATAACCCCATTACATAAATAGCCATTAAAGAAGATAACAAGCTGGACTTTACTTCAACGGTCCATGCTTTCCAAAGAGAGATGAAGCAATCCAATCAAACTCCACTAGAGCTGGGTCCAACCTGAGGACCTGGAGGGGGAAAAAGGATAGAAATGGACGGGGTCAGACAAAAAGTCTGGCGAGTATGATAATTCTAACAATACCATTACCAAAATAACTAGACTAAGGCATAAGCTGGAAAACAAGGAAATGTCTATGAACTATTGGGTATGGAAAAGCAGATAAAGATAACGTTAAAGATAATGTTAAAGGCACACCTAATTACTAACGAATAATTACTACACTGCACCGCACCAGTCACCCTAAAGGTTGATCCCACTTGCTCCACACAGAAACTATATAAATAGCCTTGCGTACCCCTAGCTGACTACATAGGTGCCGTCTGCCCCTATCTCCACTAGGTGTACCCCACTATCCACTTACGATTGGATCCCTACTCGTAGATACCCGTGCTGGCCCCACAGTGGGGTGTATCACTCCCCTAAAGTGCCAACCCGATACGACTTGAGAATGCACGACTTATACCTACACGATGCAACAACGTCTTACCTACCAGCCCGGGTCCACACACGCATATGAAACCCGTTGGACTTGCGTTGCCACCGCTCCCCGTTTTGGCCTCTTATAATCAAACCCAGCATGCGTGTCCCGTCCTCGACTTGGGTCGAGCCCACAAAGATACATTTGGGATACTGGTTGAAATGGGCCCCCACAAGCTACCCACCTAAGCTTGTCCACTAGTACATCCCACTTAACCCTCTTAGTCATGTTTATTTACATGTGTGTTTGGTTAAGTCTTACTAATCGTATTTCACATGCCACTAAGGGCACCCACTAGATTCCTCATGCCACCCAAGGCACCTACTTAACCCCCATGTCCCACCTTACATGTTTATCTGGTTAAGTATTTCTTAATTCATTCAGGCCATAACCTCATAAAGACCTCTCACATTAGACTGGCATTTATGGCAGCTGGATTTGCCGGGCGGGTCCGGGCAGTCTTACACCATAAAAGAGTCTAACCTCGTGTCTTTACAACTGTTATGCTTTAGTTTAGGCCTAGGACCTCTCACATTGGGCTGACATTTGTGACCACTGGATTTGCCAGGCGGGTCCGGGCAGGTTTACGTCACAAACGAGTCCAACCTCGTGTCCTAAGCATTGATTATCACTTATAATCTTTTACCCCAGTTTTAATAATTCCCTATTCAAATTATTAATTAAGTCCACTTTTAATGATGTCCATAATTGACTCAATTATGGCCATCCATTCATGGCATGCAAAATCATATCAATTGCATCCCAACTTCTTAATATTAAATCCTTAATATTACCCCTACCCCACGTTATACGTTCGCTTATTCAATGCAGAACATACGTTAGACTCGAATAGTCTAACTCATAGCACAAGGATAAATTATCACAACATATAGACAAATAAAATAATCCAATCATAATAGGGATGAAACTTGCATAAACTACACATGTTAAGGATCTAAAGGTGTCAACTTGTTAAATGTCACAATTTACATGATATGATCATAACCCAAATTTATGTATAAACTTGCATATGGGGTTTTATGCAACATAATGGCGGTGTGAACTAGCATCTAATACATAGAATTCACATATGTCATAGCATAATTCTAAATCTAAATAGATGTCATGGCATATGTCTATAATCTTTACTAAATCAATCTAAACTTGCATATGTGATTTGTCATATAGATCAACATAGCCCAAATAATATCAATATTATGATTTGATTAACATGAACTAATTAGCATAGATAGTAACATCATGGCTTTTTAACATGTATGATTCATCACAACTTAGCATAGAAACTCTCAACATACATAACATCATCATAGCATAATTTACAACATATAGGATATCATCACCACATAGCATATGATTTATAACATACATGATAGGATAAGGTTTACAACAACCTATATGACAATTCACATCATCTACTCATAATCCATTCATAACTTAATCTAATTAATTTAATAATAATCTTGTTAAGATCATCATACTCACAATTAGAGAAGAAAAGAGAGTCTTGGTTTGCTTTAGACTTGAGTAGAATTAGGGTTTTGATTAGCTTCTTCCTTCTTAGTTGGCGGCGGCTAGACTGAGTTCCATGGCGGCGGTATGACGGTGGCTATTTTATTTTTTTATGTGAATTAGAGTGAGAGACTACCTAGGTATTTATAGAGTTTAGGATTTATTTAGACTGTCTGATCAACTCAGAACTAAACTGAACCGTTTAATTTGCCAACGCAGCCCTAAAGACACATCAACAGCTCAAGATTGGGCTCAGTCAAAACCCTAGCCGACTGACCAGGTCGACTGCCCAGTCGACCTGGGCAGGGGTCGACTCCCCAGTCGACCTGCGGTGCTGGGCGGGAATTTTCCCGCCTAGCCTGTTTGACTCCAAATTTTGAATTTTAATTTTCTGAAATCTGTTTTGAATTTTCTGAAACTTCCGATGGCCATAACTTCTTCATACGAAGTCCAATTCACGCAAACTCGGACTCTATTTCAACCAGAATTCCGAGACGAACACAATGGCGCAACCCATTTCCCACAATTCTCACGTCTGATATTAGTTATTCTTTAATTTGTGAATATTCATATTAACAGAATTACGGGGTGTTACATGTCACACCTATTAGGGTGTATAATCACCTGATCTAGAGTTTCATTTATTTCTAAAAATCTATTGTTAATGCTGTCCCATTCGGGAAACGGTTGCTGATCCCAACCGTTGGTGATATACATTCGATACACTCAAGCGAAATGAGTGGTCGGTCATGTGTGGCCGGGTTGCAAGATGTTCTTGTTGAACACATTGTATTCCTCTCTAGAGGCACACGAGCGAAAGGTGGTTCCATACCTTGTCATAGTTGGAAATCCATTACCCAATACGTGCTTGCGGTTTTGATTGTATACTATATATATAGAACGTGAGATGAAAGCGTTTCTGCTAGATGATTATTATATTGTGCTTGATAGACATTATTATAATATCAAAAGGTTTTTGATATAAAGATATTTTGGATTCACATAAGGGAAAAACCCGTTTCGTTATACGGCGTGGTCTTATGAGATATCATTTACTTGGTCAAGTTGTTTTAAACTGTTTTACTCACACCAGTCCCATGACTGACCCAGAGTTTATTTCGTTTTGTTTCCCTAAACTCTTGGGTGCCCAATTTTATACGAGCAGTCAAGTAGTCAGGATTTTACATATATACTTGGAGAGCTTGGAGCAGGAGGCTTCAGGATTATATAGCTATAGTTATTTCCGCTGTGTTGTAAGTGTTGTACTCTTAAAATGTTACTGTATACATATACTGATTTTATTTCAAGGATATGTTATCTATTATATGTTGTTTGTTCCGCTGTGAGATTCGTGTTACTATGATGTTGTATCTTCTTCATCTTCTTCTATTCTAAGTTTCTATCTTATCTATTCTCACCCTCTAATTTCTTTCATTAACGATCCGGTATTTTCGACTCTTGATGTTCGATATGTGCTGTATATCGGATAATCAAAATCGCTAATTTTTGGGTCGTTACACAATTTTAGAATATAAATAATTTATTTTTTCAATGCCCGTATTCAAAAATTTTCTGGAAAGTTGTTAAAGAGAAGTTCAACATCCATTCATCCGATACATATGACTAACTCAAGGAAATTTATGGGATTCATGGTCTCCAAAATGGAAGTCGAAATGGTCTTAATGTTTCAAGAATTGTGTTTACCACAACTGTTCATCATATTTGGAAAGAAAGATGCGGAAGAATCTTCAATAAAAGTTCTATTTCTCAACAAATAAAGACAGATCTTATAGCAACTGAAATTGAGGCTATAGTTTAAGTGTTTAACTTTAAAAGAAATAAGAAGATGATATATACCAGAAAAAGTACGCTTTCTGACTGGAATTGTGAAGTAAAGGACCCAAGATTGACATATTGTCTACCGCCATGAATTTGGTTCTAATTTTTGCTGGAAATTATCGAAGAAGAAATGGTGGCATTGGGAAAAGAGATTGCTTTTGGTAACATAGGACAATACTTTAATTTAATTTTTGAAGCATGTGTTTTGGCTTTTAGTCTTCTTGTGCTCTTCTAGGCCAACGCAACTGATATTTTAGGCTTTTAAAATTAATGTGTTGTAGCTTTTCTTATTGTAGTTGTTTGGATTTGTTGTGGTTTTTGTGTGGCTTAGGATGAGTTGGCTTTTTATTTGTTTATACAATATTCGGTTTTTTGTGTCTGTGTTGTATTTTGTTGCCAAATCTTCCTCTCTTTGTAACTTGCTTCTTGTTATAAAAGTAACCTTTCATGTCAAAAAAAATCACTGATTTACTTTCTTTTATTTCAGTTTGCGTGATAATGCAAAATTTTAGTATGTTAGTTTGCGCATGTTTAAAATGCATGTTTTACATTAAAATAGACGATTTGAAAGGCGCAAAGCGCACGCTACTGAAATTTTGATTTTCATATGAATCTCATATGGAAAGTGAAACGGTATTGTAAGAAATTTTTTAAAATAAAAATAACAAGTTTTAATGCAAAAATTTATTTTTATGAAAAATTTCAATTTTTGTTCGCATGAACAACATAAGGAAGATTTTTGGATGATTTGTGTACATGTTTTAGCGGTGTAATAGGACCGACAATGCGATGAAAGCGCTAATGGCAACAAGAAAAAGACAGTTTTAGCCTTGGAAATGTTGTTTCCGAACTTTGTTAACGATAAGCACGAGTTGTTAGTTAACTCATTTTACATTTTAGAGCTTGTTTTAAGCCTCCTTTGCAGTCTATAGATGGAAATTTTTGGAGTATTTTGGATAACTTGGGTGAAATTTCAACTGTAAGTCGGGAAATGGAATATCTATAAGTGAAGGGAATGTTAAATTCTTCACTTTGATGTCCTTTTTCCGGTTTAAGAGAAATAAAAAAGGAAGCGATTATATGGGTTGACGTTTTGGATGGTAGGATTTGGATGCAAAATTTGTTTGCTGCACACTTTTAATCATAAATGTGTGAGGGTTATGGATGAAAAAGAATTTTTGAAATTTACATTCATATATAACTGCCAGTAAATTTAGGATGTTTTGCATCATATTTTCAAAATTGTTTTAAAAATTTAATGCATACATATAGGAGGATCAGATTAAGGATCATTTTGCATACTTGTTTTGTGGTTGAAATGCATTATGTACATTATGCACATGCGCACATGGTTGTAAAGTGGATCTACACAAATTGGTTGTGTAGAATAGGATAAGTAGGTATCAGAATTTCTGAACGAAATTCCTTTTAAGGGGTAGAATGTAACAACTCAGAATTTTGACAATAAATTAGTTATTTAATTATATTCTCAAAAATAGGAATTTATGCAAACAATGGAATTTGACCATGAAACTTTAATCGTTTCGTTCGTCTCGAAATTCTGGTCAACTATCATGTTTGGAGTTTCGCTAACGGAGTCCGTATGAAAAAGTTATAGACAAAATATGAAAAACGAACGGAAATAAATAAACATAATAAATATAGTATATCTTCCCATTTATAACCAGCCTTCACTTGGCGAATTGGCCGAAGGGCGGTCGACCGCCTAACATAGGGGTGTCGACCGCTTCGGGCCTGGAACACCCAGTGATGGCTAGATTTTAAAGGGAATTTTTGTATATAATATTATATAAACGGAAGGATTGTTTCTAATCAAATCTAACGGTTCATAGCCAATTCCACTCCTAAAAATAAGGATGTAAGGCCTCATTCTTTTCCACACAAATCTATAGGCATCAACGAAGCTCTACTATTTCCCATTCTCTTTGTATCAATTTCTTAATCGAAAATATATTCATATACAATCAATCAAACATAATCACATAGATTGGAAAGGGATAATCAGGTTCAAGTGGAAAATGGTATCAATTGATGGCTAAGAAATTCTTCATCAGATTCTCCCATCTTTTCCTATTTTCTTACAAATCTACAAAACTGAAAGTGCCACCTTTTCAAATTAATTGTAGATTTGTAAGAATTTGGGGATTGTATGCCTAAAAGTTTATTCAGATTTCAGAATTAGATGCTTTCAAATGAGTTGGAAATTTATATACAATGTTACAATGGATTAATTATCTCGTTTGTGTTAGATCTAAAAATATATGCCTAACATTTATCAGATCTATTTATAATATTGTAAAATCTTGAATTATACCTATCAGATCTGCTTATGAATGTTGTCAAAAACCTGAAAATAAGGATTTGTGGTTGTAATAATATTATTTGTAGGTTTACGAAATTGTTTATACATATTGTTTACAATTTTGTTTAAAAATGTATTGGGATCATTGTAAAAACACTATAGATTTATGAATCGGTCCCATAAAACATTGTTAAGATGTAGATTTATTCCATATCTCTAATTTCAGTGTTAAATGGTGAATTATGTAATTTTGATTAAAGACATAAGCCAATTTATGTTCAATTTTGTTGGATTTAACTTAGGTATTTTAAATTGTGCCTTTTGCTCTTTTTAAATAAAAATTCATCATTTGAAACCAATAAGATATATGTCGCATATTGAAAATGGGAAAATTGTGTAAATTCACATATAAATATAAATAAATATATTTGTGCGTAGTTTACATCAACTATTCCAAAACATACATAATATATATTTCTTGTGGTTTGAATTGTGTTTATTTCAATATTCAGGCATAGTTTACAACAACCTTAGTTGACAACCTTTTATAAGATTTAGAACCTTATTGCAAGATTGAGTACAAAAAGGAATGTTTGATCGTTAGTTAAACCGAATTATTGAACTTAACGATAATAGAAATGAAAGAAAATAGCTACACTAACTACACGAAAATATAAATATATATATATATATATACACACATTAACTCTCTGAGTCTATGTAAACAACGAAAAATATATAATAATGCATGTTTGAATGTTTGTCTCGTATTCAATTTATCGGATTATACATGTAAATGTAATCCATATTAAATGAATATATATGTGGTGACCATTCTAGTAATTAGTGTAGTTGATTGCTATAAATAGGACTATAAATAAATAAATAACTATTGTAACCCACGTTGATTGGGGAAATAAATTTAATCAGTTAGTTAAACCTAATGGTTACAATTTCTAAGTTGGTTAGGATTAATGTTGCAAACCCTAATTAGGGAATTAAATAATAATTGCACTAAGACACGAGGTTAAGTTCAACTTGTGGTAGAAGTATGCCCGGAACCGCCCGACAAATCCAACATCCACAAGTGTTCAGCTTAATCTGAGGGATCTGGTGCATAATATATATATATATATATAACATAAAATAAATAAATAAATAAAATTTATTAATGTCTGTTGAGGTACAAAAAATAGATATTTCGAGACTGGTAAAATAAGGATAGTTCATTGTTAATTAATTTCTTAGGAAATTATGACAGTCAGGCTCATAAATGACATTTGTTATAATAAATGGAAATAAACCAATGCCTTAAGGAATATGACAGTTATGGTCATAGGCTGTAATCTTATGAAATGGAAACAAATGAAATAAAAATGGATGAGTGGTTATCGATTGTCATTTTAACTACTAAGTCCAGTAAGGAAGCTAACTAAATAAATATCCCAGGATAAGGAGAATATAACTTTCCTTATTTATACAACTTAGTATAGAAAAATAAATAACGAACTTAGTAGGTAGGTAATGGTAAAATATTATTTACCATATGAACCCGTGACGACAAACGCTTGGCGTATGTATAGTATTCCCGTAAAGTGAAATTAAATGGTAATAACTCAATAACATTGCTCGCTTTACTCCCATTAGGAGACGCATTAAAGGCTAGTTGGGTATGAACTTGATAATATTCGCGTATAGTCCACTTCCTTGGGTCTTAAGTGGCTTGGGTCGAGAAGTCCACATGGGAGTAAGTCTTCTAGTCAAGGGGTCTTAAATGGTGTGTGCGAGGCTTACCCAATCCTGGAATTTTAAAAATGTCCGGTATGGTTTATTCCATAGGACAACCTATCCTACGAGAAGTATTAAGCGACTAAGGGGATTATCCAATAAGGTTAGCTAGATGGTAAAGCAAAACACCGTCTCTCACCTTACATGGGGTATAGGTTTATATGCGTGAATGGCGGAAGCCTTGACTAGTAGGGCCCCGTAGCTAGTGCCCTCTAATTTATATTAACATTGAATAAATCATTGAGAGGTATTGAGTGACCAACATGTCCACCAAGGGTCTTAAGCGATCGAGAGAATCCATCCTATCTATCGTTCGATAGTGAGGCATTAAGTGGCTAAAGATGTGTGTGTGAATAATTAAATTCCGTATTTAGGAGTTCACCCTCGATTTAATAATCGGCTAAGTTCTGGTTTAAAAGCTTTATAAATTTATGCGTAATGTTCTATTTCGATATCAATATAATTGGGAATACTACCTTGGGAAGGGTAGTTAGAGTTGTACGTAAATGTTTACAAGGTTAGGTTAGAATTACTAGCCTTAGTAGGCATATATCTTTAGTTGAACCAAATGGGATACATTTGTGTATTGTAATATGTGTTGTACTTTTCTTGTTCACCAAAACTTGTTGTTCTAACCCCCTCCTCATTACAACCTCCTATGTTATCTAGAGAAATTCGTTTTGTCACAGGTGTTTAGGTTTGGCTTTCGTTTCTTGTTCTCTCTCATGCTCGGTATTGGGAAAGTGACTTACCTTTAAAAAAGGTAGTTACTTGAGTTAATACTAGTCTATCTATTTTTTTTACTGTGAGTTATTCTTATCGTACTCTGATTATGCTCATGCTCATTTATTTGCAAGTACCAGATTTACACGTTCCATGCTTGGATGTGTTTGAGTTTCGATTTTGGTCGAAATTTAGGCTAAGAAAGGTGTGGAGTGTTACACGACGAGTCTTTGAAGAGCTACTAGAAAAGATTCCATAACTCTCTTGTAGAAGTTGGAGATCCAGAAATCAATGTTGTGCAGCCACAACTAATCAAGGGCAAACATCTAGATATAGAGTTCGGAATACAGGATAGACCAAAAACCTCAAAGGACATTGTAGGTGGTTTACGAGAATCAGCTAGGGGATATATATGCCACGAAGAAGCACATAGTAATACGGCGTTACATGAACATCCCTATAATCCACATCGAGGAGTTATGCAAAGCAACGTCGCAAGTAAACCAGCTAGAGAGCCATTTGGAAGGAATGAGGGGAATGATCCTAATAATTCCAAGAAAACTGGAAACAGCAGAAAGTACTTTGATAGCCCTGACAAGAAGAAGGAATTGATTCCCTCCTACAATGCCCATACTGCACTGAATTATCAACTGGAGACCATCTACTTGGAGACTTGCAACACTATCTAGTATAAGAAACCAAATCACGGGAATCCACGGAAAGAGAGAAGCATTGGGAAAGTACTGCAGATTCCACGAGATGTACGGCCATAACACTAATGATTGTCATCATCTTCGAGATATTATAGAGAAGCTCACAAATGAAAGGCATCTTGAGCAATATAAGCAAGTTGAAGCCCCACAAAATGGAGCACCAATTCCTTAAGCACTTGTACAACCACAGACGATGCCAGGGCCATCCAATCCTAGACCTCCTCAACTTGGTCTTCTCATCAATACTATTTATGATGAACCTCACCCCACAAAGTAAAGATTTAGACATATGGAGGAATACATCAACTGAATCAAGCGCACCAAATATAAAGAGTACTTAGCAACGGATGAAGGTGTGCCAACCAATATCCAATAGACAATGAATGACGACATTGTCTTCGCGAAAGGGAGTCCATAGGAGTGTAAGCTCCAACCATCGACCCCTTTGTTATCTTGATCTATATAGGTCATGACTTTTTACGTAAGATCCTCATGAACTTTGGGAGTTTCTTCAACATTTTTTCAAGAAGGCCTACGATCAAATGAAGTTAGAGGCTACTGACTTGAAACCGTGTAAATCCCAGATCCATATTTTTGACGGTTCTGCTAATAAACCGGTTGGAATCTTCGACCTTTTGATACAAATAAACAAAGGGGAACACAACCGAGTCAGAATTCTTTCCTTCGTTGTTATCGGTCTTTACTCTCCCGACATTGCCTTTCTGCGGAATCCAGCTCTTTCGGACTTTTTAATTTGCATGGCAGTGTGGTTCCTACTCATGAAGTTCCCCATAGAAAACGGAGTTGGAATTCTCAGTGGGGATCAACGGGAAGAGCATGATATCCCATGGAATGGGAAAACACCTTCAACCATGAGAAAGGAAAAGATGTAGAAACTGCCTTTTGCACCAAGAAAGCTGATGCTTAGCATTTAGCATCTGAGAACTAGCTCATATAACACAGTTGTATTTATCATGAACTAGATCCCAAAAGATATGATGATACAAACTATGAGAGAACAACTCCAATTGAGTCCACCGTCAATGTTCCAGTCTGCCTCGAGGATCCTACTCGAGTCTTAAAGATTGGATCATAGCTCAACTCAGTTATGAGGGAGGAACTTTCCAAATTTTTACGAGCCAACCTTGATGTATTCGCTTGGACTCATTCTAATATGTGTGGCATAGTGCTAGAATTTGCAAGCCACATCCTTGAGAATGGCCCAAGGTTCCTTCCATTCAAACAGAAACGTCGAGTCTTAAGTTCAGAAAGATCGGTAGCACTCAAAGAGGAGGTGGATAAGCTACTTAACAATGGCTTTATCTGTGATACCCTCTACCTTGGATGGATCTCCAATCTCATCCTTTTGAAGAAATCGATTGAAAAACGACAGACACACGTTAATTATTCTGATTTGAATAAAGCATTCCCAAAATACAGTTTCCCATTATTAAAGATTGACTAACTTGTTGATTCAACTGCAGGCCATCAACTCCTGTCATTCATCTATGCATACTTGGGCTATAATAAAATCCCGAGGTACGTTCTTGACCAAGAACATAACAGTTTCATCACATGCTTAATGTTGTATTATTACATCATCATGCCCTTCGGATTGAAGAGCGCAGGCGCAACCTACCAACGACTTATCAATCAGATGTTCAAGGACCAGACTGGAAGTACTATGGAAGTCTATGTAAGCGACATACTCGTGAATTCATGACAGTTGAACGACCACATCAAGAATCTTTCATAAATGTTCGATATTCTCTACAAGTATAGCATGAAACTCAATCCCTTAAAATACTCTTTTGCTGTTGCATCAAGAAAATTCTTGGTTTTCATTGTTACTCGCAAAGGATTGAACCAGTCTCGATAAAATTGAAGTAATCTAGAATATTGAAGTTCCAAAGAATATTAGAGACGGTCAGAGTCTCAACGGGAAGGCCACTTCAAAAAGTAGATTCATTTCCAAAGCTACCAACAAGTGTATTCCTTTCTTTTACCTGGTCAAGGAAGGGAAGCACAATTTTGCTTGGACCCCGGAATGTGTCGTTGCAATCCAAGACCTACAGAATTCACTCAGAAAGACTTCCCAACCTTTTTAAGCCTGTGGATCACGACAATGTATTCGCCTATTTAGTTGTTTTTGGGCATGACATTGGTTTTGCACTTGTGCGCGAGGAGAATCATATCTAGAGGCTTGTGTGACACACCACTTCCATTAATGTCACTCATTAAGAGAATGCATAAAGTTTCGTGAAGCATTATAGGTAAACAGACAAAGAACATTACAAGATATTTATAAAAGATAGCAACGGAATTTAAAATTTCAGTTAAAACATAATTCATAACATTGTGGTCCAAAATATCACAAGTCTGGAACTACATAAAAACCATTACAATAATATAAAGCTTCTATCTTGTACCATCAGAGTACAAAATACATAAAAAAAGCATAATTCCCCAAAAGAGACAAAGCCATAGTAGTAAACACGAGAACTTGAGCAATACTTCAAAAGCAGCTCCTAGCAAGATGATATCCGAGTCCTGATTAAGCCTGAGTATTCCCACCCTGAGAACCTAGAGGGGGGGGGGGGGGGGAGAGGGGGGAACGGAAGAAAGCGGAGGAAACAAAAAGGGCCAGATATAAAGTCTGGCGAGTCTAGTTACTTTTAGCGATTAAATAAATAAAAGTATCATGACGGGCATATAAGGTGGATAAGAAAGATAACATCATAAAAGGTAAGTATGACAAGGTAAACATGATAGAGTGTATACGCTTCCCTCATGATTACTCTGCAACAATACTAGTATAACTATAATGAGATGATCCCATCAACTATAAGATGGTAGATTTAGGCGTACATCTGGTGAGAGATTTTAACGCCATACAATCCACAGGCAGCCCAATCCTAACAGGCTCCTAAACTTTACCAGAGTCTAGATGTACCCTAATCGATTGGCTCCCTAGTCCGTATATACCCTGTTTCGGCCCCACAATAGGAGGTATCACTTCCTAAAGTGGCAACCCTTCGTTGATGTGCACAACCATATCTACTGGTGTCACGGTTGTCTTATCCCCCTCTACCTGACCCATGCACGCACATTTCCCCGGTCGGTTTTCGCCGCCAACACCGTCGTCCACGTTTGGATCTCTTACAATCAGCCTAATAAGCGTGGCCCACTCCGACCTAGGGCGGGGTACTCGTTCCACACCGTTGTATGGGTTACTGACTGAAACAGGTCCTACCCACAAGATGATACAAGCTCTCCCCCTTGTCTTGTATCCCCACTAGGATTTCCATAAGCTATGTATACCTATTGGTGTCTTTAATTACATAACCCCCTCAAGTTAAATTTGTGGGCCAACATATATAAATATTACCCACCCCCTCAGATTTACTTAACCCACCCATTGTTAAAACAAATTTACTAAACCCCTATTCAAGTTTATTTTCGTACAATCCCTATGGATTCAACTAGGTTAAGAATTCCAATTCATTACCATGTCAATTATGTTTGTAATGAATTATATGCCCAAATCCATGTTCATAGACATTATTCCAGTTATGCCAATTTTTCCCTTTTCAAGTTATGTCCAATTTTAACGTTTTTCCCTCGTTCCCAAACTAACGCATTCACATAATTTTAGCTGCATGCCTAGGCTCGAAATTGGCCTGGCTATATAAAATAAAAGGGAAAGGGCGAAGGGAAGATGACAGAAATGGTTATTCTAACAAAATTGACATAAATATATAATGGCATGATGATAAGATGGTCATATAAGAATAAATCGGTGAACTGGTGATAATAAAACTGGTTCTAACATAGTAGGGATGTCAAAGTAGGCATGATTAGATCTAAACAAGGATTTAGTTGTCTAACTAATGACAGATCCAAATTAACCATAACATGATAGGTACAAGATTATCTAAATAGTAAATTAGATCTATAATCAAAAGTAGATATGACATGATAAAGTTTGAGATCCAAGTCATAGTTATGTCAGAATATCATAGATTCACAAATTTCAATATATCTGATATGATTCATTCACAGACATAGATCTAAATTACAGTCATATCGTGTTTTACTTTTAATCATTTAAATCTAAAGGTAACTTAAACTCACAGTGTTCAAATCTATAAAAATAGAAGGAGAAAAGCGGAGGTTGAATCACAGATCTATACTTGAATCTCTAAACTTTGATTGCAAAAGAAGAAAAAGATTTGATTCAGTCCAGGCACCGATAGCATTTAGACCTCCATTGATTTCAGTGTGAGAAAACAAGAGAAATGAGGCCGAATATATAGCTGCCAGCCCCCAGAACCGACCTGCCACGTCAACCCTAGGGGGTGACCCCCCCTTACGAGGTTGACCTATAGGTCGACACCCCCTTGAGGGGTAGACCCAGGGGTCGACTCCCCTGGGCGGGATTTTTGCCGCTCACCCAGATTTTCGTGGTTTGAACGATTTTGAATTTTCTGAACCGCGTTTTGAATTTTTGGACCCTATATGTATATATAATTTTCTCTTGTGCGTGTACAAAGTTCAAACTTTATTCTTCATATGGTTTCCGTTTTACGCAAACCAAATGTCTGGCTTGACCAGAATTTTGAGATGAACGCAATGGTGCAGTCCGTTTCCCTTAATTCCGAATATTAAATTAATTATTATTTAATTTATCCTCTTTTAATGTTGTTAAAATTGCGTGGTGTTACATTCTCCCCTTCTCAAAGGATTTCATCCCTGAAATCTCTGAGTTAAGAAGAATGTATATCCTACCATCCATAACCCATCTACTCATCCATCAATCATAGGCATCCATTGTCCTTAAAGACTTCTAATGCTTAAATGAACATATGTAAAGGTGTGTGTATATGTCCCAATACTAATGCGAAGATCAGGAGGTCTACTAATTCAGTTGACCTCCTCAATGCAATGTATGTTAGTGTCATGAATCCAACCTGTATGCAACAATTCTATTATAACATGTAAATGCTATATGGGTGCACAATCATCCATCCAAATGCAACATCCATATGATGATACATCCATTTCCATCCATTAAAAGAATAAAAATGCACACAAATCCATATGCAATATGAGAGTGATTAAGCCGATCTAGTGCCTAATGTGTGTGTATATGCTTCCACGAGAAACTACTAGTAAACACTTGCATCCACTTGCATCCACTTGCATCCATCAAACGTAACATGTTTCAAACACATGTTTACAATCATGGGACTCCTACCTAAAGGTCGAAGATTCTATCGATAGAACATACTTAAATGATAGAAACAAGCATAGATAAAAGCTTTGTAAAAGGAGTTAAGAACATACCCTCGAAAAGTAAAGGGTACGAAGCACGAAGCTTGTCTTTGGTCTCCCAATTTGCATACTCCGGGTTATCTCCCCACTAAACCTTCATCAACTTGATTTCTTTGCTGCGTAGGTTCTTAACTTTTGATCCAAGAATGCGGGTGGGAACTCGTCCAACTGTTGCCTCCCGTTCCACTTCCACTTCCTCTAATATACTTGGCTCAACAACTTCTGCGGTATCATGAAAGCACTTCCGCAAATTGGGAAACGTGGAAAACATTGTGAATGCCGGATAATCTCTTGGGTAGCCTTACTCTATAGGCCATTTGACCAATCCTTTCTGTCATGGGAAATGGCCCTACAAATCTTGGTGCCAGTTTCCCTACGGATCCAAACCGAACCACATTTCTCAATAGAGATACCTTTATGAAAACCATATCTTCTACTTTAAATTCAATGTCAGTCCTTCTCCTGTCTACATAGGACTTCTGCCTATTCTGAGCAGTCTTCATTCACCGTCTAATAAGATCAATCTTCTCGGACATTTCTCTAACCATATCTGGTCCAAGTAATAGTCTTTCTGTTGATTCCCACCAATAGTTGGTGATCTACAGGGTCGTCCGTATAAGGCTTCAAAATGTGCCATGCCAATGCTTGCTTGAAAACTATTGTTGTAGGCGAATTCTACTAAAGGAAGATGTTCTTCCCAAGTACTCCCGAAGTCCAGAATACATAGCCTCAAAAGATCCTCTAGAACTCTGTTCACCCTTTCTGTTTATCCATTGGTCTGAGGATGATAAGCGTTGCTTAAACGTTACTATGTACCTAATGCTTCTTGCAAGCTCCTCCAAAATTCACTAGTGAAAATGGAGTCACGGTCGCTTACGATACTGGAAGGTACTCCATGAAGACAGATTATCTCTCGGACATAAACTGCTGCCAACCATATTGTCATCCTCTTGCTCTTAACCGGAATGAAATGAGCGCTCTTTGTATGTCTATCCACTACAACCCAAATACCGGTGTTGCCTTTCTTTGATTTAGGCAAACCATCTATGAAATCCATAGAGACGCTCTACCACTTCCACTGTGGAATCTCCAAAGGATGAAGTAAACCACCGGGCTTCTTTTGCTCAGCTTTAACTTGCTGGCAAACCAACATTGAGAAACAAACTCCGCCACATCTCTCTTCATCCCAGCCCAAAAGAAAACCTTCTTCATATCCCTATACATCTTATCGCCACCTGGATGAATTGTCAACTTAGAATGATGGGCTTCTTCTAGGACTGTGTTTATCAAGCTCCCAATTCGGGGAACACAGAGCATTCCATCTCATGGAAACCACCCTTTATCGTCTGTGGAGTATCTATTGAGGTGACTAGAAGTCTCCCCCTGATTGAGCCTATCCAAGATATCTAAAATCTGTGGATCTTCTCGCTGTGAAGCCCCTATTTGATCCATAAGAGTAGGTTGCACTTCTAGTGATGCGAATAAGCCAGGTAACATCTCGGTGGAGGGCTATGAAGTTAAAGCCCTGCTAAACCCTGCAATATCTCCGTTATAGCCCATAGCGCTCTTCAACCGCTCTGCGATTTCAATTTAGCACTGATGAACGGTAGATCCGCTTCTAGCCCCACTTTTTTCTGCTACATCCACTAAATGAATGCTTTTTAGCATTCGCTTCAGCAATATTAATATATAGAACTTGATTTGACTAGTTCTCTTTTCGAAAAATTCAGTAAAGTTGGCGTAAAGAGTTAAATTTAAGGCATAAGTGCCTAATATATGATAACAACCAATTACACTCATTAAATTTAGCATGCATAACTATTATATCCCATGATTTTGTTACATAAGATTAATTAATATTAGTTTCTTGTGCACATATAATGCGAGAAAGATGATTAATTAATTTTAAAATATTTGGTTTTACATCTAATGAAACTTTTTGCGCCTCCGCTATATCCCCGCTTTAACCCCGCTGCACCTTTTTGTACCTCCACTGCTATAGAACTGCTAAGCGCTTTAACTGCTCAGGTAGAGGGTCTAAAGTCAAAAGCCGATATAAACTCAAAGCTTTTCCTTTCTACAAACAAAGGACTTAAGACCATCCTCTATTTACTCAGTGCGTCTGCCACTACATTACCCTTGCCAGGGGTATAAGCAATCTCGAAGTCATAAGATGCTAAGAACTTCATCCACCTTAGCTGCCTTAGATTAAGAACCTTTTGCAAAAACAAGTGCTTGAGAGATTTATGATCACTGTACAACTTGAACTTCTCTCCAAGAAAATAATGGCGCCACGTCTTAAGTGCAAGTACTATGGCAGCTATCTCTAAGTCGTGGGTAGGGTAGTTCTTCTCATGTACCCTTAGCTATCTTCCTCCATAACATACTACCCTCCCCTCTTGCATTAGAACCGCACCAAGATCTGTACCACATGCGTCAGTGTGCACTGTAAACACTTTGTTCCCATCGGGCAAGGTCAAGATTGGGGCTGTTGTCAGAGCCCACTTCAGTCGTTGGAAAGCAACATCACATTCTATATCCCATGAAAATGCCAAGTTCTTCTTCATCAGCCTGGTGAGTGGGGTTGATATCTTTGAGAAGTACTTAATGAACTTCATATAATAGCCTGTAACCCCAGAAAGCTTCGCACCTCCGTTGCATTCTTTGGGATCTGCCAATCTTGAAATGCAACAACCTTTGCGGGATCTACGACTATTCCATCTTTAGAAACCACGTGCCTTAAGAATCTCACCTCTTTTCTCCAAAAATGGCATTTAGAAAACTTGCCTTAAGCTCATGTCCGTGCAAAGTTTTCAAAACCTCCCTTATGTGTGAGGCATGCTCTTCCTCGCTCTTCGAGAAGATCAAGATATCATCAACAAAGTCCATGAATAATTTATTTAGAAACTCCCCAAACACCCTACTCATCAGATCAACAAAATAGGCGGGTGAATTCGTCAACCCAAAAGGCATTACAAGCCATTCAAAGAAACCATCTGGAGTCCTAAAAGCGGTCTTATCTACACTGTCCTCGGCCATCCTCGACTGGTGGAACCCCGTGGCCAAGTCTAGCTGAGAGAATACTGATGCCCCAACAAGCTGATCAAATAGATCGTCTATCCTTAGGAGTGGGTTCCTGTTCTTCTTAGTGAGTTTGTTCAACTCTCTATAGTCCACACATAAGCAAAGCGAACCATCCGCTTTAGTTGCGAATACCACTGGAGCAACCCATTCAGATATGCTTCGCTTAAATGCCTAATAAACCCTTTTTCAAGTAGCTCCCCTACTTGTTTTCTAAGCTCCCTCCTTTCTCTTGAAGCCATATGGTGCACAGGTAATGCAACTAGCTTTGCATTGTCTACCAAATATATCCGAAAATCTATCTCGCGCCTTAAGGGTAAACCCCGAACCTCATCAAAGACATCAGAATATTCAGTGACAACTAGTACCGATCGTAAATCATCGATAGATGCATCTAGAGACCCTTGGAAACAAAGCATGACAGACCCTAGCATGTCACAAGAAATCTCGAGGGCCTTCCCATGACAAGTCAGAAGCCTAATGACCCTCCTTTCACAATCCAGAATGGCACCATACATGATTAGCCAGTCCATCCCTAGAATCAACCGATAGCCCATAAAACCGAGCATATACGCGTCGCACTCAAACTCGACGCCTAACACTGATATTCTCAAACCCTGACAATCATGGATAAATGAGCCGAACCACCAATGGGGTTGAGACAACAACGGGATCCACTACCGTACTAGTATTTAAGTGCAGAGATTCAACCATAAAAATAGATATAAATGAATGTGAAGTGCTAGGATAAAAAGAGTTCTAATAGGGTGACTGGAAAGAGAAATAAAACCTTCCACGGAAACTTTCCTACCTCTATCCAGAGCGCTGGTCGCGAGAGCATGCACCTGCCTCCAGAAGCTCCTGCCTCCAGAAGCTCCTGCCCTTTGACCTTCTCCCTGTTTCTTCGGGCACTCCCTAGCAAAGTGTTCGACCTCTCCACAACTAAAGCAAGTATTCTTCCTTCTTTTACAGTCTTTGACCAAGTGACCCTCACGTCCACAACTGTGACACTTCCTCTTATCCTTAGCCTTATCATTCTTTCCGCCTTTCTTTTTTTGTTGTTGTTGTCCTTGCTTAGGCCATACTTTCTTGTTTTGCGTTGTTTCCTCAACTTTAACTTCCTTCTTTTCTCCTTTGTCTTCCTCATGCATCAAGGCCATATCAACAAGCCTTTTAAAAGTTGCTCCCTTGGAATATGGGACATAGCTAACTCATGAAGGGGTATATTCAGCCCTTTAGCAAACCGTAATGCATTCTTATGCAGAGTATCCACCAGTTCCAATCCAAACCTTGCTATTTGGTTGAATTTGTTCACATATTCTTCAACAATCATGTTTCCTTGTTTGAGCGCCAAGAACCTCTCCATTTGCATGCTTTTATCAGCTTGAGAAAGAAACTTCATTTCAAACCTCATTCTAAAATCATCCCATTTCTCCATCGGACGTCCAACTTGGGTAACTTCCTAGTAGAACGAAGCTTCATCTTTCAGTAGCCAGGCAACTAACTGAAACTTCCTTCGATCTTCCACTTCAAAGATTACAAACAAGTCCTCGGTCTCCATGAGCCAATTCCTTGCCTCTATGAATGTTTCAGTTCCACGGAATGGCTTCCCTCCCATGGTACAGAAATCTTTGCAGATCTTAGCGAAATTATCTGCTTTTGGAGGAGGAGGATGAATGACGAGTGCAGCTGGGTGAGGAACGTCAACTTGACCTCCGGCAGGCGCCGTGGCCTCTAGATACCAATGGAACCAGCCTGATATCGTAATGCCCGCAGGGATATTAGGTTCCCCAGACAAAAGAAACGGAAAGAGATTTAGACAAAGGATCGAATTATATTACATATGGATTTGGGAAATATGTTTTTCAAAATAGAATTTTCTTTTTGAAAAATGCTTTCATAAAACCTTTTTGAAAATAATTTTCAAAAAGTTTTATCTAATCTGGTAACCTGGCTATGATACCAAGTGTGACACCCCACGTCCGTTAATGTCACTCATTAAGAGAATGCATTAAGTTTCGTGAAGTGTTATAGGTAAACATACACAAAACATTACAAGACAGATATAAAAGATAGCAGCGGAATTTAAAATTTTATTTAAAACATAATTCATAACATCGTAGTACAAAATATTACAAGTTTGGAACTACATAATAACCATTACAATAATATAAAGCTTCTGTCTTGTACCATCAAAGTACAAAAATACATAAAAAAGCATAATTCCCCAACAGAGATGTAAAGACCCGCAACTTCCCCGTAAAGGAAAGCGTCGGATAGTTCGAGAACAAACCACAACAAAACGCATATAAAAGAACATTTCACTGTATATTACAACAATGCATCAGATTACAAGAATATACAGAGTACAAATGAATATATATTACACAGAAATATCAGAGATTTAAATTACATATGAATACATAGCAGCGGAAAATAATACAATACACAACTAGAAGAGATATACGGATACAAAGCCTTCCGGATATCGTTCCAGCTGTAAACCAGGATCCTGTGAATATAAATCTGCAAAACCAAAACTACTAGCTGCCCGTGTCAAAATAGGGGCACCCAGAGTTTAGGTTAAAACAATAAACTCCAGGTCAGTCATGGGACTGGTGTGAGAACTAAAACAGTTAATCTTTATTTTAAATCATTAGGTAAATCAAGGGACCACGCCGTATAACACGGAACGGGTTTCCTCCCAAGAATACCAGTGCATAAAACAAACAGCGCAATGCTAAATGAAGAAAAATGAAGCTGTTATAAGACCCAGGTCCTATCACACAATGCAGCGCAGTCGAGGATAGGGTTTTCCCTTATAACAGCCAAAGAATGCTTGATACGTTCAAAACAAATCATTTGATACTATTATAAGTGCATAGTGTATAAAACAACTTCAAATCATAAGTATCAATCATAGGCGGCATGAATGCCCCATACCACTATGTCGCCATATATAGGTTATACAATCACAATCGCAAAGTCACGTATTTGGAAGTTGGATTTCCATCTATGAACCGAGGCAAAAGATAGTCCTCAACCGATTCGAGACGCTCTAGCCCGTGTCTCAGGAACAGAACGCATCGTCCCTTGGAGCGACAGGGCCGGTCCACCGATGTGGATTAAAATGCCTGAACACTACGTTTCCCCACCCTATGGGGTGTAAGTCTGGTCCGTCAGCCGACCAGAATGCATCGGCCGAAACCGATATAACCGAGGCGCCTCGCAACAGCAACAACCACATAAGTCAAACTCGTCAGGGCGTGTAAAACCACTGACGCCACTTCTAGCTAGAAAGAAACGCAAGTCCTCCCTGAGGTCCGTCTCCCGTTTTTGGTTCATACCGGGTGTGAAACACGCGAGGTAAACGTTACACAAAGCTACGCCACAAAGGCCGTGCTTTGATCATCACCACAAGACTTTGCTTTTCAACAGAAGCCTTGATCATTTGCATCTTAGCATGCCACACAGGCAAACCATCCTATGCAACCGATATCAGTCACACAGAATGAAATCCGATGTCAGACACACAGTCCATTTACAAGTCCGTCCTGGGTCTGAACGAAACCGGAGGCACCTAGTACCCCGCATATCCTTCGATCTCCAAGTACGTCTGTACGATCACTAACTGTTTCCATCTTCTTGGGTGTACAGCCCAATCAAGATCATCAGTAATTACCCAAACGACGTGAAGACCTCCGGTCTTCGACCATCGTCTTCATCTTCGACTTATCGTCGTATCAGTTATTCAGAATGGGATAAACCCGGTCTTTCCGAATAACTCGCGTATATATTATAAAAGTGTTACACAAACACAACATACGCCTCATTCCAATTCATTAGTCACTAACCGTAAATTAATCAAGAGAATAATTCCCCAAATACTAACCCCGAAGGCCGAAACCAACATCAGATCAATATCCAGAAAACCATTCTGCTTAGCTAAACGACAGTTAGTTTCTAAATTTCACATTCATAGGGAAAGGTTCCCATTAATTTTATCCAAGATAAATTCCCGAATTTATTCTTTAATCTGATCTTTAGAATATCAATTCAAAACTAGTCGGAATTAGCGAACCTTACCGAAGTAATCATTGGTTTTAATTTCCCAATCCCAACCTATTCATCCCATGAAGTAAAAACTGGTAATACTTCATATCTAACACCACGGTGTTATCGGTAAATTCAATTACCATTTCACGTTCAAATCTAATTAAAGATTTAACTAACGCCTGGAGCAAAACTGGTGCTACTCCATTCTCGGTCATTTCAATCTAATTAAAGATTCATTAAAACTCCACTTAGTTTTAATCTTTGACTGGGTTAAAGAATCAGTGTCATTTAAAACACGGTTCACGATAAACCCAAAGTCACATTCATTAATTATCGGGTTAAAGAACGAGTGTTATTTAAAACACTGTTCACGATAAACCCAAAAATCAATATCAATTCAATTCCAATTAAATGTTATTTAATTGGTACACTTCATTAAATCTAAATAAAAAGATCTAATCATTTCTCAACTGGGTTCAAGAACAGTGTTAATGAAGACACCATTCACGACAAACCCAAATCACATTCATTAATTATCGGGTTAAAGAACAAGTGTTATTTAAAACACTGTTCACGATAAACCCAAAAATCAATATCAATTCAATTCCAATTAAATATTATTTAATTGGTACACTTCATTAAATCTAAATAAAAAGATTTAATCTTTTCTCAACTGGGTTCAAGAACGGTGTTAGTGAAGACACCATTCACGATAAACCCAAATCACATTTGATATTAAATACAAGGCTTTGAATAGAAAATATCCCGGCTTATATTCAATATCAAATTCTACGATTAACAAATGTCGTATTGGAAATAACGATATAAATATATATCTTTCAAATTTCCATAACAACATCTGTATAATCACGAATTCCAACATCGAAATATTCCGAAGACAATTTCGATTCAAATCCACTCCAATGCAATCATTGGAAATTTTGGTTATTTTTAAAACCCTTTTCGAATTCAATTTATTTATTTAAAAATAAATAGAATTATAATTCTAGTTCAAAACTAGTTCATTTCGATAAAAATCTATTTTTATCTTTTAAAATATGGAGTTTTTCATCCCAAATCTTCACAAATCATTTCTTATGATTTTACACAAATTATTACTATTTTTAATAATTTTATCAAGGCCCGTACAGTCGATTTCCATCAACGGCCATCGAACTGCACTTACAGCGACCTTTTTCGAATTTGATTTGGACATAATTCCAAATCCAACCGTTAGATTTCGAATTTCTAAAATTCATTAGAAAGCTCTTTTCGACACGAACCCAACGGTTCTGGTTTTAGGAGAATCCGACGGTCGGATCTCCCGTAATGTCCGTTTGAAATAAATGATCGAAATTCACGAACTGCCGCGGCGCGGCGCGTTCTATTCAGGCCATTATATTATATATATAATATATATATCGTTGATTTCTATTTAAAACGAATTATATAAATAGTTTTGAATTCGTTTCAAAAACATTTCTATTCAATTCAAATTTCAATTCAATTTGAATTCATTTCAATTCACTTCATTTCGAAATCGTTTTCAATTCAATTCATTTCGAAATCGTTTTCAATTCAATTCATTTCGAAATCGTTTTCAATTCAATTCATTTCGAAATCGTTTTCAATTCAATTCATTTCGAAATCGTTTTAAAATCGATATAAATATCGTTCACGTCAAAATGGCGTCAATCTAATCAACACGGCTTCATATATTCCTTTATTTTCAAATATTCTATTTCAAATATTTCTTTTTCAAATATTTCTTTTTCAAATATTTCTTTTACAAAACTGGAATGAGGCCCAATCAATTACCATATAAAATTAATTATATGGATTTTCATACAACACATGTATATAATAGCATTGAAAATAATCAACCATCAACCAAAGTGCACTACACTGTATAAGCATCAAATATAGATATCTAACGCTTATAACAGCCTGTCAATCAATCGATCGACATATTCAATCAATCAGGATGAGTGAACTTCAAATTTCATCCCAACACCCGTGTGGGGTTTCAAACAATCAAACACATATTTTATTTGTGCTGTTGGGCGATGTGTAAAATTTATCGTCCCAATCAATATCCTTCAAATAGGTGTACATAAACAAACCGTCCGGTTTGTAAATGAATATTTATTTTATTCACATTCACGTTAAAACTATATTTTTAACGATAAAATATTTATTCCAACACATGAATTTTCTTTTCAGTTCATTTATTCAATAAATGACATTTTTATTTTTCTAACATATTTTAGAAAATTTCGGCGGCATAACGGCACGATACTAGAAACGGGACAAGGCCTAGCCTTATCCCCGGTCTAGTGAAGGCCCACGCCATTCACACATCAATCAAATCAATTTCATCTCACCAAACAATTCAATTCAAACAAATAGTCCAACTAATCTATGCAACCAAACAAACAAGTCCATGGTCTGTGGACGATTGTGTCGGGTGCTACTAAGCACCGTCTGCATCCTATTATATATATATATAACTAGAAAAATTAAATTGAAAGGTGAGAAATTCTCACTTATAGCTATCCTAGCTCCACGGCTCTTCTTTGGTAGAAATCTTCATCGCTATCCCATCTTCGTCATCTTCGTTGCCCGCTTTCACTACCTATGTAAAAATCGAATTTTTACTTCACTATTCAATATATAAAAATCGAATTTTTAGTTCGCTATTCAATATATAAAAATCGAATTTTTATTTCAAAGTTCAATATATAAAAATCGAATTTTTAGTTCGCTATTCAATATATAAAAATCGAATTTTTATTTCAAAGTTCAATATATAAAAATCGAATTTTTATTTCAAAGTTCAATATATAAAAATCGAATTTTTAGTTCGCTATTCAATATATAAAAATCGAATTTTTATTTCAAAGTTCAATATATAAAAATCATGTTTTTTTTATATAAATAAAAAATCTCATCTCTAGATAAATAAAAAAATCCAATCTTTATTAAATTAAAAATATAACTTCATATCTTCATTAAACATCTAATAAAAAATTTCTTCATTAAAAATATGAACTTTTCCTCTACACAAGTATGATCCCTTTGTCTACACACATATGGTATTTTCTTTACTAGAATCCTAATCTTTTTACTATAAAAATTCTAATCATTTTACTAACATAAAAATCTGTTTTTTTTTCTCTAACTTAAAAATCAGTTTTTACTAACTTAAAAATCAGTTTTTACTAACTTAAAAATATCGTTCAAAAATCAAGCTAATTTCATTTCAAAAAGAATGTTAATTTTATTTCAAAAAGAATGTTAAATTAGTAAATTAACTAAACTAATTACATTAAATAACAAAGACAAATAAATTAATTAATTATTTAAAATTACCTTTTTTTTCTCTTCCACTGTTTATCACGTCGGGGGGGGGGGGGGGGGTCTTCGCTGCTGCGCCAGAGGACGGTGGGGGAAAGGAGGCGCATCAGGAGGGGGCGACTGGCGTAGGAAGGTGGGGGTTTCGGTGGTGGTTGCGGAGGGTGACTCGCGGTGTCCTGATTTCTGAAATGGGGAGGGCTAGCGTGTCGTTTTGGAGATGGGAGGGGGAAAAGGTGCGGATCGAGGAACGGAGGAGGGGTGGCGGACCTCTGGCAGGCGACGGTGGCGCTGTCGCCATGGGGAGCGACGAGCGGGTTTTTTTTTTTTTTTTCCCCAAATCTGAACGTTGACCTAAATGAGGGAGAAGGGGGTTTTTATAAAATATATTTATTTATTTTTAATTCTTCCATAAAATGCAACTTTTATTTTTGACTTCAAAACGAGGCCCACCGTCTGTCGCCCATAGCGTTTCACCCCCATTCCGAACACAATGGGATATGTATCGCAGGCTGATTCGGCTGTTACAATCAGCTTCCGTTAAATTTACATTTTAAATCACTATATTGAATTTCAAACGTACATGTCAAATTACCGGGGTCACATACTAACTAGAAAAATTCCCGAAAAATATTTTCTACCTTCGTATTGACGATACGGTCCTAACAAAACTAGTTTCGACGAATTCTGAGACCGTTTGAAAAATGGCCAATTTCCAGTCGATTAAAATCAACTGAAACTGGTCAAACACGTTTTCCTTTGCCACTCTCACATATTGATTCGAAAAATTATGAAATTTGGAATCTAGCAATAACTTAACATCCCGGACCCAACAAAACTGGTTTCGTCGAAATCCGAGGTCGTTTGCAAAATGTCCATTTTTAAGGGCCTGAATTCCATAGCGACTATTCAGAATTTTCAACTGGATATATCTTTTGATTCCCGTTAGGAAATTTCGATTATTCGGATTCGTTGGAAAGATATTATCAATTAGATCCCATTATTTTTGGTTTCATTAAAATCCAGATTGTTTTGCACCCGGTACATTCAATTGAAGTTTGAAATCGAATTATCGAACTACCGCGCCATTTTCAATTCCTTTTATAATTATATATAATTATTTATATTCTAACGACGAACTATATAAATATATTCGTTCGAATTCTATTCAAAATAAATTTTTCGACGATATTATTTAAAATAATTCATTTTAAATAATCAAAACCCGCTAAAATTGCCGAAATAAAAATTTTAAACTGGCCCAGATTTTCCGGGTTGTTACAAGAGACAAAGCCATAGTAGTAAAGATGAGAACTTGAGCAATACTTCAAAAGCAGCTCCTAGCAAGATGATAACCGAGTCCTGATTAAGCCTGAGTATTCCCACCCTGAGAACCTAGAGGAGGGGGGGAGGGGGGAACGGAAGAAAGCGAAGGAAACAAAAAGGGCCAGACATAAAGTCTGGCGAGTCTAGTTACTTTTAGCAATTAAATAAATAAAAGTATCATGACGGGCATATAAGGTGGATAAGAAAGATAACATCATAAAAGGTAAGTATGACAAGGTAAACATGATAGAGTGTATATGCTTCCCTAATGATTACTCTGCACCAATACTAGTATAACTATAATGAGATGATCCCTACAACTATAAGATGGTAGATTTAGGCGTACTTCTGGTGAGAGGTTTTAACCCCATACAATCCACAGGAAGCCCAATCTTAATAAGCTCCTAAAATTTACTAGAGTCTAGATGCACCCAAACCACTACCTAATTGATCGGCTCCCTACTCTGTAGATACCCTGTGCCGACCCCACAATAGAAGGTATCACTTCCTAAAGTGGCAACCCTTCGTTGATGTGCACAACCATATCTACTGGTGTCACGGTTGTCTTATCCCCCTCTACCCGGCCCATGCACGCACATGTTCCTGGTCGGTTTGCGCCGCCCACACCGTCCTCCACGTTTGGATCTCTTACAATCAACCCAGTAAGCGTGCCCCACTCTGACTTAAGGTGGAGTACTCTTTTGATACCGTTATATGGGTTACTGACTGAAACGAGTCCCACACACAAGATGATACAAGCTCTCCCCCTTGTCTTGTATCCCCACTAGGATTTCCACAGGCTATGTATACCTGTTGGTGTCTTTAATTACATAACCTTCTCAGTTTAAGTTTGTAGGCCTATTTATATAAATATTACCCACCCCCTCAGATTTACTTAACCCACCCACTGTTCAAACAAATTTACTTAACCCCTATTCAAGTTCATGTTCATACAATCCCTATGGATTCAACTAGGTTAAGTATTCCTATTCATTACCATGTCCATTTATGGTTATAATGTGCTAGACCTCGCACATTAAGCCTACAATTTGTGGATGCTGGATATGCCGGGCGGGTCCGAGCAGACTTATTCCACAAATCGGGCTTAACCTCGTGTCTTAGCATGTCTCGTGTTTGTGCACTTAGACCCTTCACATTAAATTCACCACTTGTGGTCGCTGGATATGCCGGGCGGTTTCGGGCAGACTTCCACCGTAAGTGTAATCTAACCTCGTGTCTAGGCGCAATTACAGTTTCTAATTACTGTAATCCTAGGAATTTCATTATTAGCCAGTTTTACCTATGTCGTTATAGGTTTTCATGGCCCTTTTTCCCAATTATGTTCATAATGAATTATATGCCCAAATTCATGTTCATAGACATTATTCAAGTTATGCCAAATTTTCCCTTTTCAAGTTATGTCCAATTTTAACGTTTTTCCCTCGTTTCCAAACTAACACATTCACATAATTTTAGCTGCATGCCTAGGCTTGAAAGTAGCCTGGCTATATAAAATAAAAGGGAAAGGGTGAAGGGAAGATGACACAAATGGTTATTCTAACAAAATTGACATAAACATATAATGGCATGATGATAAGATGGTCATATAAGAACAGATCGGTGAATTAGTGATATAAAACTGGTTCTAACATAATAGGGATGTCATAGTAGGCATGATTAGATCTAAACAAGGATTTAGATGTACAACTAATGATAGATCCAAATTAACTACAACATGGTATGTACAAGATGATCTATATAGTAAATTAGATTTATAATCAAAAGTAGATCTGACATGATAAAGGTTGATATCCAAGTTGTTGACGGCAAAAAATGTCATAAACACCAAAGATTCCAATTACTAAGAATAATTAATTCGGTTGCATAGACAAGGTCGCAAAGCGGTAAATAACACAGGAGATTTATAGTGGTTCGGCCTCATGAGGGGCCTACATCCACTTTGAAGCGTTGTTGGAATATTATTGATCACAAAAGATTACAAGGTTGAGCACATCACATGACATCTCATTGCACTTACTTGTAGGCAATGTGATGTCATCATTATCATAAATGATGTCGTAATTGGCATATATTGTAGAATATAGGAAAAAGACACTTTTGCCCTTCTTCTTCCTCAAAGTGGAGATGCCATTAATGAAACTCTCATGAAGTCTCTAGGTCACAAAATCCAACCCCTTTGAAGTGTGAGGCTATGGGGTATTTATAGGACAAGGATTAGGTAGGAGTTGTAACAACCCGTTATTTTTTTTATGATTTAAATTCCGATTTAAATTGATATTTTATTTTGAAAATATTTTATCATTTTCCATAACGGGAATTTGTAATTTGAAATACGTACAGTGAGATATAGCCGCTGTGAAAATTTTGTCGGAAAATTTGAATGTTTGTCGATCGCGCATTTTTCAGGGCAAAGCTGCGCATATCAGTTCAAATTTTAGCGATTTTAAAATCTCTCTGAAACCAGTTCGGACAAACATGAAAAATATTCTGTTTGTTGTCACGAATTTAACGGCAAAATCCATTTCGCGAAAATCGGACATTTTGACCTCCGTTTAATTGTTTTCCTATCCGTAATTTACATTTAAGGGGGTCCGTAACGCGTTTTTGAACGGAGCATCCTGACACTGCAAACTATATACCGTTGTGTCCGTCTCGTCGTGCTGATTACCGCAATAAATTCATTTGTCAATTTCCGTGCTCGGTTTGCGACAAAATTGTGAAAAGGCGTGCAAAGTTCATTTTTGAAACAAAGTCATTTGAGTTTGACGTGTCCCTTTTTGGATCTCGTATATTTTTCTAGCCATTTTGGGTCTGCAAACCCAGCTCGAAAAGTCGCTAATGCCAATCAACAAATTTTTTTCCCAAGACCAAGCATTACATGTTTCACTTTGCATGCATGCATGCATTAGTTCATGCATCATTTTGGCATACACGCACATTATTCCCAAGATCTATGCATGCGTGTTTTTTTTTAATTCTTCCAAACCAATGTCCTTTTGTCCTCCCAACCATTTGTACCTTGCGTTCTATTGCCATTCAGAGTTTGTAGCAGCTCTTTAATTTTTCATTTACAAAAACATTTTTGCCTATTCAAATTTCGTTTTCATTTAGCGCGTCCATTCTCCTTTTTAAAAATAAATAAATCAAAGAGATGTTGAATCAGTCAAATGTTGATATCTTTAATTTTAAAAGGTCGGCGGACGTATTCAAACGAGGAAAGGTGTATCTGAAAAGTAGGACGGTAGACATGTTCAAATGGATAGCGTGTGAGCTTCTTTCTTTTGCTGTACAAGTACTCACTCTCCCTATTTATATTTTCACCTTCCACTACGCCCATTTTCTTTCCCCATTCTCTTCTTTTTAGATCTGGACTATTGTTCACTTTGCCATCCCTCTTTTCCCAACCTATGCTTCTTTCTTCTTCATTTGAAACCGAAAAAAAGAAATGGAAAACCAACTAACTTCATGAAGGCGCCAAATACTTTATCCCCTAATGCTAGCGTGCCATTTCCTCAGCCTCATGCGCATTACTTCTGACCCGAAACCCCTGCTGCCTCAAAGTCCGAACCCAGTAGCCCTACCGCAACCGAAACGTGCCAAGCAACACTTGTTGGCCACACCCAAACCCGCAACAACCAATCTGAACCCCGCTACCGAACCTTCAACCATTGCCGAACTCCGCTTGAAGACACCCTGATTGTTTATTTTCTTCTGGCGTGAATGGTATGAATTTGTGTGAGTATTTTTCATTTAGTGGTGTATCCCAGTGTGTGTTAGTTTCCTTGTGTGTATGCAGGTGTGTGTGTATGTCGTTGCTACATGGGGTATAGTTTTGTGAGGGTATATTTTTTTTGTTTTTGTTTTTGTATGAGTTGCGGATTAAGTTGTTTATTCAAAAGGCATTTTACATTCAATGAAAAGTTACAAATACTGCATGAAACATATAACATCGTCAAATATTACTGAAGTATTCTCATGAACTTTTTCCATTCCATAACAAACGATTTGTTTAGATGAGAACCGATGACTATATGTTTTGAGACATTTTTCATTAATAAAATTGTTTGCGGATTTAAATGACCTTACGGGCTACTGTTTTACTTTTACACCCTCCTTGCTAAGGGTATACAGAATATTTGGTGATCAACAGATTTTATGCTTCCTTTGTCTCCGGTTTAACATAAAATGGTATATAGATTTCAAACCAACATTTCAGATTTTTTAAACTGGTTTCAAGACGTCATGTTTAATGATTTCAGCTGAATAAGTCCTTGGGCATACATGTTAGCATGTAGACTGTACAAAAATGCTTTTGAAGTTTTTTTTTTTCATTTTAAGTCGTTGAAGGGCAACGTTTCAAAAATTTTCCGCCAAAACTTAGAGTGCCTAGGGCAATCCATGTTCATGAGCCTACCCTGACTGTTTATATATGGGTTAGTGAATACTTGGTGTGTGTTTTATATATATATATATATATATATATGTGTGTGTTCTGATTTTTCCCATATATATATATAATATAAATATACTCATATTTTGGAAAATTGGGTGTTGTGTCTACTTTGCTGAGTCGGGTTTGGTGTTGAGTTCAGAGACCGTCCCAAACCCAATAGCCGTTCCAATCCCATGAAAGCCTTAACATCCCTTACAAAAAATAAAAATATATAATGGGTGATTATCAAGTTGAATCTATTCTGGATCGTGACTTGAAGTCGTTGTTTCAATTCGGTGTCAAGTCGTCTGCTGTCTTCAATCTGTGACACGATAAGTGAGTTTATCTAACACATGACTTGCATTTTTCATGGATGTTAGATCAATAATGAACTGTTTTATGAAATGTATAGAATTGATGATAGAAATTGTTTGATTTAATATATATGCACATTTCATATGTGACACGATACATGCATATGACACGTAGTTGCACTGATGATATACATGCTGTGATCGTTGCTATGTTATCGTTGTTTGATACCTCTAGTTTAGGAGAAATCACTTAGGGTTGAAATGATACATATCTGAACGGACATTAGAATAGGGAAAAATCGTTATGGGTTGAAATGATAGACCTGAACGATTTTTGCTGAATTTGGGATCGCGGGTTGAAATGATAGACCCGTAGGAATTTTATAAATCGTGGATTGAAATGATAAATATCCGTATCACTTGACCATAGGGTAGAAAACTATATACGGACACCGTTGATCGTGTTTTCAAAGTAAATTAACTTGGAAATTTGAGTTTAAATAATAATTTAAATTTTTATATTTATGTTTTAAGAATTTTTAACTTTTATATATTAATATTTTCTTTAAACCTATTTTATATTATTTTAAGTTATATATGTTTATAATCTATTTCCTAATTATTATTAGAATTTTATAAACTTATATATTTATATCTATTTATTTCCAAAGGTTAATTTCTTATATATATATATTCAAAATTTAAGTTATCTTTTATTTGTATTTTTCAAACTTTAAACACAAAGTTGGTTTAGGTAAAGATTTTGCGACTTAATTTCGACGTTTGAATTTGTAATAACGATATTTGATTTTAATAATGAACCCATATGAGATATGAACTTGAATTCAAATTGAATTGAACTTAAAGCGACTTAATGTGATTTAGGATATATGATTTTTATATATGGAATTGATTTTTATAATCGTTTAGTTGAATTATGAAATTTGTGAAATCGAATTTATAAGATGGTTTTAAACATACGATTTGAATTTTTCAATATGGAATTGTACGACTTGGGTAAATAAGATATGATTTGTCAAATTTGAAATATAAGAGTTGAGTTGAATTTTAAGTAGCAAATTTGAATTGTATGACTTGAGTTATAAGATATGATACGATTTGGTTTAAACTAAAATATAAGTTTTCGTTTTGGATTTTTAATTGAAAATCTTTATGCGAATACTTTCGGAAATTATAATAGAGGTTAAATGTTATGGTATTGATTTATGCTATATTTGAGATTTTATGATTTTTATAAATCGTTTGATTAAAGCGATATAAGTGTGTTGTTTTCAAAATTTAATATATTCAAAGTAGATATTTAAATTTTGATTTTGAATTTGAACTCGAGATTTCGTATAAACTATTTTATAAAGTGATTTATAAAATAATGACAACGGTGTGAAAAATGTAAACGATGGGTTGTTAAAGAGACCGGGATCGGCTATTGTCATACTCTCTGCCAATACCGAAAACCACTTTAACAACTGTGTACGCGGTGGAGTTCCAGAATGAAGGGGATGATTTGGCGAAGGACTCCATTTTATTTTATTTCATATTAATTACGAGACCCTGACTACCTTGAGTCAGCTTGATGTGGCTAAAACAGGAGCTATGCACGGACCAAGTGAGGTCATACCTCTTATCGAGCACACTTCTTCGATGTTATTCTATTACTGTTGAGATTCGATTTGGGCCCTTTTGATTATGGGAGTGTGTATCGAGGTGGGCGGTAGTAGCTACTATGCGTTACCACCAGTCCGGCTCTGCAAACGGTGAATCCACCCTGGCATTCCTTGTGTGCCTTGTCACATGCCTTATATGAGCCCACTACGATTTTGTTTTGTACTGTTTTATATGGAGTGCCCTCTGATCAACCTCTAGTTTACGGAGGAATTATGGTACTGTATATACTATGGGAATATATAAATGGTGTAAGGGTAATCATGGTAATCCCGCTTACGCTAGTTTGATATTTTACTTTACCAATAGACACTATTGTATATAGCGTATTATATTATATAGTATTAGTTTGACGGATCCTTAGAGGATGGTGATCCCAAACATCCTTTAAGTTACTGATTGCATTTCATCGAACATTTCATTTGAGTTGATTTACTTCCATGAGAATGTCAGTCCTGATCCGAGTAGTTTTGTTTTGCATTATTGCTCGGGTTAGATCGAGTATTCCAGTTTCGAGATTTATCTTTGGAGTTTGGAGCTTATATTGGATTTTGGCTAACCTATATCTACCTGTTGATCAGTTTTTTCTGTCGTTCAGTTATTCTGTCATTCTGTTTCAGACTATTATCATTTATTTAGTGTATTAGACTTCCGCTGTATTATTTATGTAAACTCTATTGTAAAATTTTATTTAGTTGCTTCATGAACTACTATTGTATTTTGTATTTTCCGCTGTGAGATATTTCATTGCTCTGTATCTGTGTCTGTGATATGTGATTCTATGATTTATTCTGTTTACCCCAGAAGCTAATAACAATCTATCGTTTTGGGCGGTTCGAGTTGACATGTTTAGTTGATTCGGCACGGTCAAAACGCTGGATCGTTACAAGTGGTAACAGAGCTTTGGTTTTTCAAAGCTTTAGCCTATGGGGTAAAAACTCATTAGAGATAGGGTAGCGATACTCTAGAATGAGCGGAATCAGTCGCAGAATCCTTCTTGAGAGAGCGTATTTTGAAAGTATAAATAGTTTTAAATGGTTTTAAAATGTTATTTAAACAAATATTTCGTATATAAAAAGTATTTAAATCTTCTTTTGAATTTCCTTTCCATTTGAATCTATCTTCCTTCGTAGATCCTCTTAGATTAGGTTCTTTCGTTCATTTAGTTTTTACTCAAATTCTATAACTTACCCTTAACAAGGTAAGAAGTAGAAAAAGAGCATAAATCTTCTAGCGAGTCTATCCCTATCTGAATATTGGTTTGAAATTGAAGTTATTATAATATAAGATTTTCTTGATGCTATTTTGATATATATATTTGTAAATGACATTAAGTTTGGTAATATCTATATTTTGAATATATTTTATAGACTATATACTTTAAATAAGATTTAAAGATGAAAATTTGTAAGAATTTGATCTTATCTAGATTGAATAACATTTTGTAAAGATTTTATGTTTATATTTTCAGATTTTATATTTTATATAAGTTTAAAGATGTAGTTTTGTAAGAAAATGATTTTTTAGTAGTTGAAATCTATAAATGTATTCATGTATGTATATATATAGGATTTTATAAAATTAATTAGGTTTATAAAGGTTTTAATTTCTGTTGTATATATATATGTTAAAACTTATGGAATTTATCCAGTTTTATAAGTTTAAATATAGATAATTCGGATTTGAAAATATTTAGGTATAATACAGAATAATATTCTTATATATTTGATTTAATAATATTATTGCTTATTTATTAAGGATTGAATTTAAATTTTAATAAATAAATGAGTGGGGAGAGATATAATTTTCCCTACTTTAAATTTTAATGATTTATAATATATGATTTGAAAATCTAGTATATATTTTGTTTAAATATAGAAAATGTTTTGCGTACTTGTTTGACGTAAAGTTGGCCTATCAAATACTTAGTGATTTGGGTATACGTCTGATCAACGTATATGTTAAATCCTATATGTACTTGATAGATATAGAGTCACACTCTAGTCGCTTGAAAATGATTCCGGTGATGACTACAACATCATCGATATCTATTTTCGGGTTTCGAAAGTGGGATAGATATATATAGACAATCGAGAGGTCGAGTGAATACTTGAAAATATTTTGAAATATGTTTGAAATATTTTGACTTTTGATTTGTGTATATATATATATCAAATTATATATACGTATGATTATAGATATGAACCATTGGTTTAAATAAATTTAGTTATTTAATTACTATTTTCCTACCTCGTTCCTTTTTGGGGACGAAAAGTTTTGAGTGGGGAAGATTGTAACAACCCGTTATTTTTTTTACGATTTAAATTCCGATTTAAATTGATATTTTATTTTGAAAATATTTTATCGTTTTCCATAACGGGAATTTGTAATTTGAAATACGTACAGTGAGATATAACCGCTGTGAAAATTTTGTCGGAAAATTTGAATGTTTGTCGATCGCGCATTTTTCAGGGCAAAGCTGCGCATATCAGTTCAAATTTTAGCGATTTTAAAATCTCTCTGAAACCAGTTCGGACAAACATGAAAAATATTCTGTTTGTTGTCACTAATTTAACGGCAAAATCCGTTTCGCGAAAATCAGACATTTTGACCTCCGTTTAATTGTTCTCCTATCCGTAATTTACATTTAAGGGGGTCCGTAACGCTTTTTTGAACGGAGCATCCTGACACTGCAAACTATATACCGTTGTGTCCGCCTCGTCGTGCTGATTACCGCAATAAATTCATTTGTCAATTTCCGTGCTCGGTTTGCGACAAAATTGCGAAAAGGCGTGCACAGTTCATTTTTGAAACAAAGTCATTTGAGTTCGACGTGTCCCTTTTTGGATCCCGTATATTTTTCTAGCCATTTTGTGTCTGCAAACCCAGCTCGAAAAGTCGCTAATGCCAATCAACAAATTTTTTTTCCCAAGACCAAGCATTACATGTTTCACTTTGCATGCATGCATGCATTAGTTCACGCATCATTTTGGCATACACGCACATTATTCCCAAGATTCTATGCATGCGAGTTTTTTTTTTAATTCTTCCAAACCAATGTCCTTTTGTCCTCCCAACCATTTGTACCTTGCGTTCTATTGCCATTCATAGTTTGTAGCAGCTCTTTAATTTTTCACTTACAAAAACATTTTTGCCTATTCAAATTTCGTTTTCATTTAGCGCGTCCATTCTCCTTTTCAAAAATAAATAAATCAAAGAGATGTTGAATCAGCCAAATGTTGATATCTTTAAGTTTAAAAGGTCGGCGGACGTATTCAAATGAGGAAAGGTGTATCTGAAAAGTAGGACGGTAGACATGTTCAAATGGATAGCGTGTGAGCTTCTTTCTTTTGCTGTACAAGTACTCTCTCTCCCTATTTATATTTTCACCTTCCACTACGACCATTTTCTTTCCCCAATCTCTTCTTTTTAGATCTGGACTATTGTTCACTTTGCCATCCCTCTTTTCCCAACCAATGCTTCTTTCTTCTTCATTTGAAACCGAAAAAAAGAAATGGAAAACCAACTAACTTCATAAAGGCGCCAAATACTTTATCCCCTACTGCTAGCGTGCCATTTCCTCAGCCTCATGCACATTACTTCTAACCTGAAACCCTTGCTGCCTCAAAGCCCGAACCCAGTAGCCCTACCGCAACCGAAACGTGCCGAGCACCACTTGTTGGCCACACCCAAACCCACAACAACCAATCTGAACCCCGCTACCGAACCTTCAACCATTGCCGAACTACGCTTGAAGACACCCTGATTGTTTATTTTCTTCTGGCATGAATGGTATGAATTTGTGTGAGTATTTTTCATTTAGTGGTGTATCCCAGTGTGTGTGAGTTTCCTTGTGTGTATGCAGGTGTGTGTGTATGTCGTTGCTACATGGGGTATAGTTTTGTGAGGGTATATTTTTTTGTTTTTGTTTTTGTATGAGTTGCGGATTAAGTTGTTTATTCAAAAGGCATTTTACATTCAATGAAAAGTTACAAATACGGCATGAAACATATAACATCTTCAAATATTACTGAAGTATTCTCATGAACTTTTTTCATTCCATAACAAACGATTTGTTTAGATGAGAACCGATGACTATATGTTTTGAGACATTTTTCATTAATAAAATTGTTTGCGGATTTAAATGACCTTACGGGCTACTGTTTTACTTTTACACCCTCCTTGCTAAGGGTATACAGAATATTTGGTGATCAACAAATTTTATGCTTCCTTTGTCTCCGGTTTAACATAAAATGGCATATAGATTTAGAACCAACATTTCAGATTTTTTAAATTGGTTTTAAGACGTCATGTTTAATGATTTCAGCTGAATAAGTCCTTGGGCATACATGTTAGCATGTAAACTGTACAAAAATGCTTTTGAAGTTTTTTTTCATTTTAAGTCGTTGAAGGGCAACGTTTCAAAAATTTTCCCCCAAAACTTAGAGTGCCTAGGGCAATCCATGTTCATGAGCCAACCCTGACTGTTTATATATGGGTTAGTGAATACTTGGTGTGTGTTTTATATATATATATATATATATATATGTGTGTGTGTGTGTGTGTGTGTGTTCTGATTTTTCCCATATATATATAATATATAAATATACTCATATTTTGGAAAATTGGGTGTTGTGTCTACTTTGCTGAGTCGGGTTTGGTATTGAGTTCAGAAACCGTCCCAAACCCAATAGCCGTACCAATCCCATGAAAGCCTTAACCTTCCCTTATAAAAAATTAAAATATATAATGGGTGATTATCGAGTTGAATCTATTCTGGATCGTGCCTTGAAGTCGTTGTTTCAATTCGGTGTCAAGTCGTCCGCTGTCTTCAATCTGTGCCACGAAAGGTGAGTTTATCTAACACCTGACTTACATTTTTCATGGATGTTAGATCAATAATGAACTGTTATATGAAATGTATAGAATTGCTGATAGAAATTGTTTGATTTAATATATATGCACATTTCATATGTGACACGATACATGCATATGATACGTAGTTGCACTGATGATATACATGCTGTGATCGTTGCTATGTGATCGTTGTTTGATACCTCTAGTTTAGGAGAAATCAGTAAGGGTTGAAATGATACATACCCGAACGAACATTAGAATAGGGAAAAATCGTTATGGGTTGAAATCATAGACCTGAACGATTTTTACTGAATTTGGGATCGCGGGTTGAAATGATAGACCCGTAGGAATTTTATAAATCGCGGATTGAAATGATAAATATCCGTATCACTTGACCATAGGGTAGAAAACTATATACGGACACCATTAATCGTGTTTTCGAAGTAAATTAACTTGGAAATTTGAGTTTAAATAATAATTTAAATTTTTAAATTTTTAAATTTATGTTTTAAGAATTTTTAACTTTTATATATTAATATTTTCTTTAAACCTATTTTATATTATTTTAAGTTATATATGTTTATTATCTATTTCCTAATTATTATTAGAATTTTATAAACTTATATATTTATATCTATTTATTTCCAAAGGTTAATTTCTTATATATATATATTCAAAATTTAAGTTATCTTTTATTTGTATTTTTCAAACTTTAAACACAAAGTTGGTTTAGGTAAAGATTTTGCGACTTAATTTCGACGTTTGAATTTGTAATAACGATATTTGATTTTAATAATGAACTCATATAAGATATGAACTTGAATTCAAATTGAATTGAACTTACAGCGACTTAATGTGATTTAGAATATATGATTTTTATATATGGAATTGATTTTTATAATCGTTTAGTTGAATTATGAAATTTGTGAAATCGAATTTATAAGATGGTTTTAAACATATGATTTGAATTTTTCAATATGGAATTGTACGACTTGGGTAAATAAGATATGATTTGTCGAATTTGAAATATAAGAGTTGAGTTGAATTTTAAGTAGCGAATTTGAATTGTATGACTTGAGTTATAAGATATGATACGATTTGGTTTAAACTGAAATATAAGTTTTCGTTTTGGATTTTTAATTGAAAATCTTTATGCGAATACTTTCGGAAATTATAATAGAGCTTAAATGTTATGGTATTGATTTATGCTATATTTGAGATTTTATGATTTTTATAAATCGTTTGATTAAAGCGATATAAATGTGTTGTTTTCAAAATTTAATATATTCGAAGTAGATATTTAAATTTCGATTTCGAATTTGAACTCGAGATTTCGTATAAACTATTCTATAAAGTGATTTATAAAATAATGACCACGGTGTGAAAAATGTAAACGATGGGTTGTTAAAGAGACCGGGATCGGCTATTGTCATACTCTCTGCCAATACCGAAAACCACTTTAACAACTGTGTACGCGGTGGAGTTCCAGAATGAAGGGGATGATTTGGCGAAGGACTCCATTTTATTTTATTTCATATTAATTACGAGACCCTGACTACCTTGAGTCAGCTTGATGTGGCTAAAACAAGAGCTATGCACGGACCAAGTGAGGTCATACCTCTTATCGAGCACACTTCTTCGATGTTATTCTATTACTGTTGAGATTCGATTTGGGCCCTTTTGATTATGGGAGTGTGTATCGAGGTGGGCGATAGTAGCTACTATGCGTTACCACCAGTCCGGCTCTGCAAACGGTGAATCCACCCTGGCATTCCTTGTGTGCCTTGTCACATGCCTTATATGAGCCCACTACGATTTTGTTTTGTACTGTTTTATATGGAGTGCCCTCTGATCAACCTCCAGTTTATGGAGGAATTATGGTACTGTATATACTATGGGAATATATAAACGGTGTAAGGGTAATCATGGTAATCCCGCTTACGCTATTTTGATATTTACTTTACTAATAGACACTATTGTATATAGCGTATTATGTTATATAGTATTAGTTTGACGGATCCTTAGAGGATGGTGATCCCAAACATCCTTTAAGTTACTGATTGCATTTCATCGAACATTTCATTTGAGTTGATTTACTTCCATGAGAATGTCAGTCCTGATCCGAGTTGTTTTGTTTTGCATTATTGCTCGGGTTAGATCGAGTATTCCAGTTTCGAGATTTATCGTTGGAGTTTGGAGCTTATATTGGATTTTGGCTAACCTATATCTACCTGTTGAACAGTTGTTTCAGTCGTTCATTTATTCTGTCATTCTGTTTCAGACTATTATCATTTATTTAGTGTATTAGACTTCCGCTGTATTATTTATGTAAACTCTGTTGTAAAATTTTATTTAGTTGCTTCATGAACTACTATTGTATTTTGTATTTTCCGCTATGAGATATTTCATTGCTCTGTATTTGTGTCTGTGATATGTGATTCTATGATTTATTTTGTTTACCTCAGAAGCTAATAACAATCTATCGTTTTGGACGGTTCGAGTTGACATGTTTAGTTGATTCGGCACGGTCAAAACGGTGGATCGTTACAAGTGGTATCAGAGCTTTGGTTTTTCAAAGCTTTAGCCTGTGGGGTAAAATCTCATTAGAGATAGGGTAGCGATACCCTAGAATGAGCGGAATCAGTCGCAGAATCCTTCTTGAGAGAGCGTATTTTGAAAGTATAAATAGTTTTAAATGGTTTTAAAATGTTATTAAAACAAATATTTGGTATATAAAAAGTATTTAAATCTTCTTTTGAATTTCCTTTCCATTTGAATCTATGTTCCTTCGTACATCCTCTTTGATTAGGTTCTTTCGTTCATTTAGTGTTTGCTCAAATTCTATAACTTACCCTTAACAAGGTAAGAAGTAGAAAAAGAGCATAAATCTTCTAGCGAGTCAATCCCTATCTGAATATTGGTTTGAAATTGAAGTTATTATAATATAAGATTTTCTTGATGCTATTTTGATATATATATTTGGAAATGACATTGAGTTTGGTAATATCTATATTTTGAATATATTTTATAGACTATATACTTTAAATAAGATTTAAAGATGAAAATTTGTAAGAATTTGATCTTATCTATATTGAATAACATTTTGTAAAGATTTTATGTTTATATTTTTAGATTTTATATTTTATATAAGTTTAAAGATGTAGTTTTGTAAGAAAATGATTTTTTAGTAGTTGAAATCTATAAATGTATTCATGTATGTATATATATAGGAATTTATAAAATTAATTAGGTTTATAAAGGTTTTAATTTCTGTTGTATATATATGTTAAAACTTATGGAATTTATCCAGTTTTATAAGTTTAAATATAGATAATTCGGATTTGAAAATATTTAGGTATAGTACAGAATAATATTGTTATATATTTGATTTAATAATATTATTGCATATTTATTTAGGATTGAATTTAAATTTTAATAAATAAATGAGTGGGGAGAGATATAATTTTCCCTACTTTAAATTTTAATGATTTATAATATATGATTTGAAAATCTAGTATATATTTTGTTTAAATATAGAAAATGTTTTGCGTACTTGTTCGACGTAAAGTTGGCCTATCAAATACTTAGTGATTTGGGTATACGTCTGATCAACGTATATGTTAAATCCTATATGTACTTGATAGATATAGAGTCACACTCTAGTCGCTTGAAAATGATTCTGGTTATGACTGCAGCATCATCGATATCTATTTTCGGGTTTCGAAAGTGGGATAGATATATATAGACAATCGAGAGGTCGAGTGAATACTTGAAATTATTTTGAAATATGTTTGAAATATTTTAAGTTTTGATTTGTGTATATATATATATCAAATTATATATATGTATGATTATAGATATGAACCATTGGTTTAAATAAATTTAGTTATTTAATTACTATTTTCCTACCTCGTTCCTTTTCGGGGACGAAAAGTTTTGAGTGGGGAAGATTGTAACAACCCGTTATTTTTTTTATGATTTAAATTCCGATTTAAATTGATATTTTATTTTGAAAATATTTTATCGTTTTCCATAACGGGAATTTGTAATTTGAAACACGTACAGTGAGATATAGCCGCTGTGAAAATTTTGTCGGAAAATTTGAATGTTTGTCGATCGCGCATTTTTCAGGGCAAAGCTGCGCATATCAGTTCAAATTTTAGCGATTTTAAAATCTCTCTGAAACCAGTTCGGACAAACATGAAAAATATTCTGTTTGTTATCACAAATTTAACGGCAAAATTCGTTTCGCGAAAATCAGACATTTTGACCTCCATTTAATTGTTTTCCTATCCGTAATTTACGTTTAAGGGGGTCCGTAACGCGTTTTTGAACGGAGCATCCTGACACTGCAAACTATATACCGTTGTGTCCGTCTCGTCGTGCTGATTACCGCAATAAATTCATTTGTCAATTTCCGTGCTCGGTTGGCGATAAAATTGCGAAAAGGCGTGCACAGTTCATTTTTGAAACAAAGTCATTTGAGTTCGACGTGTCCCTTTTTGGATCCCGTATATTTTTCTAGCCATTTTGTGTCTGCAAACCCAGCTCGAAAAGTCGCTAATGCCAATCAACAATTTTTTTTTTCCCAAGACCAAGCATTAAATGTTTCACTTTGCATGCATGCATGCATTAGTTCATGCATCATTTTGGCATACACGCACTTTATTCCCAAGATTCTATGCATGCGTGTTTTTTTTTAAATCTTCCAAACCAATGTCCTTTTGTCCTCCCAACCATTTGTACCTTGCGTTCTATTGCCATTCAGAGTTTGTAGCAGCTCTTTAATTTTTCACTTACAAAAACATTTTTGCCTATTCAAATTTCGTTTTCATTTAGCGCGTCCATTCTCCTTTTTAAAAATAAATTAATCAAAGAGATGTTGAATCAGTCAAATGTTGATATCTTTAATTTTAAAAGGTCGGCGGACGTATTCAAACGAGGAAAGGTGTATCTGAAAAGTAGGACGGTAGACATGTTCAAATGGATAGCGTGTGAGCTTCTTTCTTTTGCTGTACAAGTACTCTCTCTCCCTATTTGTATTTTCACCTTCCACTACGCCCATTTTCTTTCCCCATTCTCCTCTTTTTAGATCTGGACTATTGTTCACTTTGCCATCCCTCTTTTCCCAACCTATGCTTCTTTCTTCTTCATTTGAAACCGAAAAAAAGAAATGGAAAACCAACTAACTTCATGAAGGCGCCAAATACTTTATCCCCTACTGCTAGCGTGCCATTTCCTCAGCCTCATGCGCATTACTTCTGACCCGAAACCCCTGCTGCCTCAAAGACTGAACCCAGTAGCCCTACCGCAACCGAAACGTGCCAAGCACCACTCGTTGGCCACACCCAAACCCGCAACAACCAATCTGAACCCCGCTACCGAACCTTCAACCATTGCCGAACTACGCTTGGAGACACCCTGATTGTTTATTTTCTTCTGGCGTGAATGGTATGAATTTGTGTGAGTATTTTTCATTTAGTGGTGTATCCCAGTGTGTGTGAGTTTCCTTGTGTGTATGCAGGTGTGTGTGTATGTCGTTGCTACATGGGGTATAGTTTTGTGAGGGTATATTTTTTTGTTTTTGTTTTTGTTTTTGTATGAGTTGCGGATTAAGTTGTTTATTCAAAAGGCATTTTACATTCAATGAAAAGTTACAAATACTGCATGAAACATATAACATCTTCAAATATTACTGAAGTATTCTCATGAACTTTTTTCATTCCATAACAAACGATTTGTTTAGATGAGAACCGATGACAATATGTTTTGAGACATTTTTCATTAATAAAATTGTTTGCGGATTTAAATGACCTTACGGGCTACTGTTTTACTTTTACACCCTCCTTGCTAAGGGTATACAGAATATTTGGTGATCAACAGATTTTATGCTTCCTTTGTCTCCGGTTTAACATAAAATGGTATATAGATTTCAAACCAACATTTCAGATTTTTTAAACTGGTTTTAAGACGTCATGTTTAATGATTTCAGCTGAATAAGTCCTTGGGCATACATGTTAGCATGTAAACTGTACAAAAATGCTTTTGAAGTTTTTTTTTCATTTTAAGTCGTTGAAGGGCAACATTTCAAAAAATTTCCGCCAAAACTTAGAGTGCCTAGGGCAATCCATGTTCATGAGACAACCCTGACTGTTTATATATGGGTTAGTGAATACTTGGTGTGTGTTTTAAATATATATATATATATATATATATGTGTGTGTGTGTGTTCTGATTTTTCCCATATATATATATAATATATAAATATACTCATATTTTGGAAAATTGGGTGTTGTGTCTACTTTGCTGAGTCGGGTTTGGTGTTGAGTTCAGAAACCGTCCCAAACCCAATAGCCGTACCAATCCCATGAAAGCCTTAACCTTCCCTTATAAAAAATTGAAATATATAATGAGTGATTATCGAGTTGAATCTATTCTGGATCGTGCCTTGAAGTCGTTGTTTCAATTCGGTGTCAAGTCGTCTGCTGTCTTCAATCTGTGCCACGAAAGGTGAGTTTATCTAACACCTGACTTACATTTTTCATGGATGTTAGATCAATAATGAATTGTTATATGAAATGTATAGAATTGCTGATAGAAATTGTTTGATTTAATATATATGCACATTTCATATGTGACACGATACATGCATATGACACGTAGTTGCACTGATGTTATACATGCTGTGATCGTTGCTATGTGATCGTTGTTTGATACCTCTAGTTTAGGAAAAATCACTAAGGGTTGAAATGATACATACCCGAACGGACATTAGAATAGGGAAAAATCGTTATGGGTTGAAATGATAGATCTGAACGATTTTTACTGAATTTGGGATCGCGGGTTGAAATGATAGACCTATAGGAATTTTATAAATCGCGGATTGAAATGATAAATATCCGTATCACTTGACCATAGGGTAGAAAACTATATACGGACACCGTTGATCGTGTTTTCGAAGTAAATTAACTTGGAAATTTGAGTTTAAATAATAATTTAAATTTTTATATTTTTATATTTATGTTTTAAGAATTTTTAACTTTTATATATTAATATTTTCTTTAAACCTATTTTATATTATTTTAAGTTATATATGTTTATAATCTATTTCCTAATTATTATTAGAATTTTATAAACTTGTATATTTATATCTATTTATTTCCAAAGGTTAATTTCTTATATATATATATATTCAAAATTTAAGTTATCTTTTATTTGTATTTTTCAAACTTTAGACACAAAGTTGGTTTAGGTAAAGATTTTGCGACTTAATTTCGATGTTTGAATTTGTAATAACGATATTTGATTTTAATAATGAACTCATATGAGATATGAACTTGAATTCAAATTGAATTGAACTTAAAGCGACTTAATGTGATTTAGAATTTATGATTTTTATATATGGAATTGATTTTTATAATCGTTTAGTTGAATTATGAAATTTGTGAAATCGAATTTATAAGATGGTTTTAAACACATGATTTGAATTTTTCAATATGGAATTGTACAACTTGGGTAAATAAGATATGATTTGTCAAATTTGAAATATATGAGTTGAGTTGAATTTTAAGTAGCGAATTTGAATTGTATGACTTGAGTTATAAGATATGATACAATTTGGTTTAAACTGAAATATAAGTTTTCGTTTTGGATTTTTAATTGAAAATCTTTATGCGAATACTTTCGGAAATTATAATAGAGGTTAAATGTTATGGTATTGATTTATGCTATATTTGAAATTTTATGATTTTTATAAATCGTTTGATTAAAGCGATATAAGTGTGTTGTTTTCAAAATTTAATATATTCGAAGTAGATATTTAAATTTTGATTTCGAATTTGAACTCAAGATTTCGTATAAACTATTTTATAAAGTGATTTATAAAATAATGACCACGGTGTGAAAAATGTAAACGATGGGTTGTTAAAGAGACCGGGATCGGCTATTGTCATACTCTCTGCCAATACCGAAAACCACTTTAACAACTGTGTACGCGGTGGAGTTCCAGAATGAAGGGGATGATTTGGTGAAGGACTCCGTTTTATTTTATTTCATATTAATTAAGAGACCCTGACTACCTTGAGTCAGCTTGATGTGGCTAAAACAGGAGCTATGCACGGACCAAGTGAGGTCATACCTCTTATCGAGCACACTTCTTCGATGTTATTCTATCACTGTTAAGATTCGATTTGGGCCCTTTGGATTATGGTAGTGTGTATCGAGGTGGGCGGTAGTAGCTACTATGCGTTACCACCAGTCCGGCTCTGCAAACGGTGAATCCACCCTGGCATTTCTTATGGGCCTTGCCACATGCCTTATATGAGCCCACTACGATTTTGTTTTGTACTGTTTTATATGGAGTGCCCTCTGATCAACCTCCAGTTTACGGAGGAATTATGGTACTGTATGTACTATGAGAATATATAAACGGTGCAAGGGTAATCATGGTAATCCCGCTTACGCTATTTTGATACTTTACTTTACTAATAGACACTATTGTATATAGCGTATTATATTATATAGTATTAGTTTGACAGATCCTTAGAGGATGGTGATCCCAACATCCTTTAAGTTACTGATTGCATTTCATTTGAGTTGATTTACTTCCATGAGAATGTCAGTCCTGATCCGAGTTGTTTTGTTTTGCATTATTGCTCGGGTTAGATCGAGTATTCCAGTTTCGAGATTTATCTTTGGAGTTTGGAGCTTATATTGGATTTTGGCTAACCTATATCTACCTGTTGATCAGTTGTTTCAGTCGTTCAGTTATTCTGTCATTCTGTTTCAGACTATTATCATTTATTTAGTGTATTAGACTTCCGCTGTATTATTTATGTAAACTCTGTTGTAAAATTTTATTTAGTTGCTTCATGAACTACTATTGTATTTTGTATTTTCCGCTGTGAGATATTTCATTGCTCTGTATCTGTGTCTGTGATATGTGATTCTATGATTTATTCTGTTTACCCCAGAAGCTAATAACAATCTATCGTTTTGGACGGTTCGAGTTGACATGTTTAGTTGATTCGGCACGGTCAAAACGCTGGATCGTTACAAGTGGTATCAGAGCTTTGGTTTTTCAAAGCTTTAGCCTATGGGGTAAAAACTCATTAGAGATAGGGTAGCGATACCCTAGAATGAGCGGAATCAGTCGCAGAATCCTTCTTGAGAGAGCATATTTTGAAAGTATAAATAGTTATAAATGGTTTTAAAATGTTGTTAAAACAAATATTTGGTATATAAAAAGTATTTAAATCTTCTTTTGAATTTCCTTTCCATTTGAATCTATCTTCCTTCGTAGATCCTCTTTGATTAGGTTCTTTCATTCATTTAGTTTTTACTCAAATTCTATAACTTACCCTTAACAAGGTAAGAAGTAGAAAAAGAGCATAAATCTTCTAGCGAGTCTATCCCTATCTGAATATTGGTTTGAAATTGAAGTTATTATAATATAAGATTTTCTTGATGCTATTTTGATATATATATTTGTAAATGACATTAAGTTTGGTAATATCTATATTTTGAATATATTTTATAGACTATATACTTTAAATAAGATTTATAGATGAAAATTTGTAAGAATTTGATCTTATCTAGATTGAATAACATTTTGTAAAGATTTTATGTTTATATTTTCAGATTTTATATTTTATATAAGTTTAAAGATGTAGTTTTGTAAGAAAATGATTTTTTAGTAGTTGAAATCTATAAATGTATTCATGTATGTATATATATAGGAATTTATAAAATTAATTAGGTTTATAAAGGTTTTAATTTCTGTTGTATATATATGTTAAAACTTATGGAATTTATCCAGTTTTATAAGTTTAAATATAGATAATTCGGATTTGAAAATATTTAGGTATAGTACAGAATAATATTCTTATATATTTGATTTAATAATATTATTGCATATTTATTAAGGATTGAATTTTAATTTTAATAAATAAATGAGTGGGGAGAGATATAATTTTCCCTACTTTAAATTTTAATGATTTATAATATATGATTTGAAAATCTAGTATATATTTTGTTTAAATATAGAAAATGTTTTGCGTACTTGTTCGACGTAAAGTTGGCCTATCAAATACTTAGTGATTTGGGTATACATCTGATCAACGTATATGTTAAATCCTATATGTACTTGATAGATATAGAGTCACACTGTAGTCGCTTGAAAATGATTCTGGTGATGACTGCAGCATCATCGATATTTATTTTCGGGGTTCGAAAGTGTGATAGATATATATAGACAATCGAGAGGTCGAGTGAATACTTGAAATTATTTTGAAATATGTTTGAAATATTTTAAGTTTTGATTTGTGTATATATATATATATCAAATTATATATACGTATGATTATAGATATGAACCATTGGTTTAAATAAATTTAGTTATTTAATTACTATTTTCCTACCTCGTTCCTTTTCGGGGACGAAAAGTTTTGAGTGGGGAAGATTGTAACAACCCGTTATTTTTTTTACGATTTAAATTCTGATTTAAATTGATATTTTATTTTGAAAATATTTTATCATTTTCCATAACGAGAATTTGTAATTTGAAATACGTACAGTGAGATATAGCCGTTGTGAAAATTTTGTTGGAAAATTTGAATGTTTGTCGATCGCGCATTTTTCAGGGCAAAGCTGCGCATATCAGTTCAAATTTTAGCGATTTTAAAATCTCTTTGAAACCAGTTCGGACAAACATGAAAAATATTCTGTTTGTTGTCACGAATTTAACGGAAAATCCGTTTCGCGAAAATCAGACATTTTGACTTCCGTTTAATTGTTTTCCTATCCGTAATTTACGTTTAAGGGGGTCCGTAACGCGTTTTTGAACGGAGCATCCTGACACTGCAAACTATATACCGTTGTGTCCGTCTCGTCGTGTTGATTACCGCAATAAATTCATTTGTCAATTTCCGTGCTCGGTTTGCGACAAAATTGCGAAAAGGCATGCACAGTTCATTTTTGAAACAAAGTCATTTGAGTTCGACGTGTCCCTTTTTGGATCCCGTATATTTTTCTAGCCATTTCGGGTCTGCAAACCCAGCTCGAAAAGTCGCTAATGCCAATCAACAAATTTTTTTTCCCAAGACCAAGCACTACATGTTTCACTTTGCATGCATGCATGCATTAGTTCATGCATCATTTTGGCGTACACGCACATTATTCCCAAGATTCTATGCATGCGTGTTTTTTTTATTCTTCCAAACCAATGTCCTTTTGTCCTCCCAACCATTTGTACCTTGCGTTCTATTGCCATTCAGAGTTTGTAGCAGCTCTTTAATTTTTCACTTACAAAAACATTTTTGCCTATTCAAATTTCGTTTTCATTTAGCGCGTCCATTCTCCTTTTTTTTTAAAAATAAATCAAAGAGATGTTGAATCAGTCAAATGTTGATATCTTTAATTTTAAAAGGTCGGCGGACGTATTCAAACGAGGAAAGGTGTATCTGAAAAGTAGGATGGTAGACATGTTCAAATGGATAGCGTGTGAGCTTCTTTCTTTTGCTGTACAAGTACTCTCTCTCCCTATTTATATTTTCACCTTCCCTACGCCCATTTTCTTTCCCCATTCTCTTCTTTTTAGATCTGGACTATTGTTCACTTTACCGTCCCTCTTTTCCCATCCTATGCTTCTTTCTTCTTCATTTGAAACCGAAAAAAAGAAATGGAAAACCAACTAACTTCATGAAGGCGCCAAATACTTTATCCTCTACTGCTAGCGTGCCATTTCCTCAGCCTCATGCGCATTACTTATGACCCGAAACCCCTGCTGCCTCAAAGTCCGAACCCAGTAGCCCTAACGCAACCGAAAAGTGCCGAGCACCACTTGTTGGCAACGCCCAAACCCGCAACAACCAATCTGAACCCCGCTACCGAACCTTCAACCATTGCCGAACTCCGCTTGAAGACACCCTGATTGTTTATTTTCTTCTGGCGTGAATGGTATGAATTTGTGTGAGTATTTTTCATTTAGTGGTGTACCCCAGTGTGTGTGAGTTTCCTTGTGTGTATGCAGGTGTGTGTGTATGTCGTTGCTACATGGGGTATAGTTTTGTGAGGGTATATTTTTTTGTTTTTGTTTTTGTATGAGTTATGGATTAAGTTGTTTATTCAAAAGGCATTTTACATTCAATGAAAAGTTACAAATACTGCATGAAACATATAACATCTTCAAATATTACTGATGTATTCTCATGAACATTTTTCAATCCATAACAAATGATTTGTTTAGATGAGAACTGATGACTATATGTTTTGAGACATTTTTCCTGAATAAAATTGTTTGCGGATTTAAATGACCTTACCGGCTACTGTTTTACTTTTACACCCTCCTTGCTAAGAGTATATAGAATATTTGGTGATCAACAGATTTTAGGCTTCCTTTGTCTCCGGTTTAACACAAAATGTAATATAGATTTCAAACCAGCATTTCAGATTTTTTAAACTAGTTTTAAGACGTCATGTTTAATGATTTCAGTTGAATAAGTCCTTGGGCATACATGTTAGCATGTAAACTGTACAACAATGCTTTTGAAGTTTTTTTTTCATTTTAAGTCGTTGAAGGGCAACGTTTCAAAAATTTTCCGCCAAAACTTAGAGTGCCTAGGGCAATCCATGTTCATGAGCCAACCCTGACTGTTTATATATGGGTTAGTGAATACTTGGTGTGTGTTTTAAATATATATATATATATATATATATATATATATATGTGAGTGTGTGTGTGTTCTGATTTTTCCCATATATATATATATAATATATAAATATACTCAAATTTTGGAAAATTGGGTGTTGTGTCTACTTTGCTGTGTCGGGTTTGGTGTTGAGTTCAGAAACCGTCCCAAACCCAATAGCCGTACCAATCCCATGAAAGCCCTAACCTTCCCTTATAAAAAATTAAAATATATAATGAGTGATTATCGAGTTGAATCTATTCTGGATCGTGCCTTGAAGTCGTTGTTTCAATTCGGTGTCAAGTCGTATGCTGTCTTTAATCTGTGCCACGAAAGGTGAGTTTATCTCACACCTGACTTACATTTTTCATGGATGTTAGATCAATATGGATGTTAGATAAATAATGAACTGTTATATGAAATGTATAGAATTGCTGATAGAAATTGTTTGATTTAATATATATATGCACATTTCATATGTGACACGATACATGCATATGACACGTAGTTGCACTGATGATATACATGCTGTGATCGTTGCTATGTGATCGTTGTTTGATACCTCTAGTTTAGGAGAAATCACTAAGGGTTGAAATGATTCATACCCGAACGGACATTAGAATAGGGAAAAATCGTTATGGGTTGAAATGATAGACCTGAACGATTTTTACTGAATTTGGGATCGCGGGTTGAAATGATAGACCCGTAGGAATTTTATAAATCGCGGATTGAAATGATAAATATCCGTATCACTTGACCATAGGGTAGAAAACTATATACGGACACCGTTGATCGTGTTTTCGAAGTAAATTAACTTGGAAATTTGAGTTTAAATAATAATTTAAATTTTTATATTTTTATATTTATGTTTTAAGAATTTTTAACTTTTATATATTAATATTTTCTTTAAACCTATTTTATATTATTTTAAGTTATATATGTTTATAATCTATTTCCTAATTATTATTAGAATTTTATAAACTTATATATTTATATCTATTTATTTCCAAAGGTTAATTTCTTATATATATATTCAAAATTTAAGTTATCTTTTATTTGTATTTTTCAAACTTTAAACACAAAGTTGGTTTAGGTAAAGATTTTGCGACTTAATTTCGACGTTTGAATTTGTAATAACGATATTTGATTTTAATAATGAACTCGTATGAGATATGAACTTGAATTCAAATTGAATTGAACTTAAAGCGACTTAATGTGATTTAGAATATATGATTTTTATATATGGAATTGATTTTTATAATCATTTAGTTGAATTATGAAATTTGTGAAATCAAATTTATAAGATGGTTTTAAACATATGATTTGAATTTTTCAATATGGAATTGTACGACTTGGGTAAATAAGATATGATTTGTCGAATTTGAAATATAAGAGTTGAGTTGAATTTTAAGTAGCGAATTTGAATTGTATGACTTGAGTTATAAGATATGATACGATTTGGTTTAAACTGAAATATAAGTTTTCGTTTTGGATTTTTAATTGAAAATCTTTATGCGAATACTTTCGGAAATTATAATAGAAGTTAAATGTTATGGTACTGATTTATGCTATATTTGAGATTTTATGATTTTTATAAATCGTTTGATTAAAGCGATATAAGTGTGTTGTTTTCAAAATTTAATATATTCGAAGTAGATATTTAAATTTTGATTTCGAATTTGAACTCGAGATTTCGTATAAACTATTTTATAAAGTGATTTATAAAATAATGACCACGGTGTGAAAAATGTAAACGATGGGTTGTTAAAGAGACCGGGATCGGCTATTGTCATACTCTCTGCCAATACCGAAAACCACTTTAACAACTTTGTACGCGGTGGAGTTCCCGAATGAAGGGGATGATTTGGCGAAGGACTCCATTTTATTTTATTTCATATTAATTACGAGACCCTGACTACCTTGAGTCATCTTGATGTGGCTAAAATAGGAGCTATGCACGGACCAAGTGAGGTCATACCTCTTATCGAGCACACTTCTTCGATGTTATTCTATTACTGTTGAGATTCGATTTGGGCCCTTTTGATTATGGGAGTGTGTATCGAGGTGGGTGGTAGTAGCTACTATGCGTTACCACCAGTCCGGCTCTGCAAACGGTGAATCCACCCTGGCATTCCTTGTGTGCCTTGTCACATGCCTTATATGAGCCCACTACGATTTTGTTTTGTACTGTTTTATATGGAGTGCCCTCTGATCAACCTCCAGTTTACGGAGGAATTATGGTACTGTATATACTATGGGAATATATAAACAGTGTAAGGGTAATCATGGTAATCCAGCTTACACTATTTTGATATTTTACTTTACTAATAGACACTATTGTATATAGCGTATTATATTATATAGTATTAGTTTGACGGATCCTTAGAGGATGGTGATCCCAAACATCCTTTAAGTTACTGATTGCATTTCATCGAACATTTCATTTGAGTTGATTTACTTCCATGAGAATGCCAGTCCTGATCCGAGTTGTTTTGTTTTGCATTATTGCTCGGGTCAGATCGAGTATTCTAGTTTCGAGATTTATCTTTGGAATTTGGAGCTTATATTGGATTTTGGCTAACATATATCTACCTATTGATCAGTTGTTTCAGTCGTTCAGTTATTCTGTCATTCTGTTTCAGACTGTTATCATTTATTTAGTGTATTAGACTTCCGCTGTATCATTTATGTAAACTCTGTTGTAAAATTTTATTTAGTTGCTTCATGAACTACTATTGTATTTTGTATTTTCCGCTGTGAGATATTTCATTGCTTTGTATCTGTGTCTTTGATATGTGTTTCTGTGATTTATTCTGTTTACCCCAGAAGCTAATAACAATATATCGTTTTGGACAGTTCGAGTTGACATGTTTTGTTGATTCGGCACGGTCAAGACGGTGGATCGTTACAAGTGGTATCAGAGCTTTGGTTTTTCAAAGCTTTAGCCTATGGGGTAAAAACTCATTAGAGATAGGGTAGCGATACCCTAGAATGAGCGGAATCAGTCGCAGAATCCTTCTTGAGAGAGCGTATTTTGAAAGTATAAATAGTTTTAAATGGTTTTAAAATGTTATTAAAACAAATATTTGGTATATAAAAAGTATTTAAATCTTCTTTTGAATTTCCTTTCCAATTGAATCCATCTTCCATCGTAGATCCTCTTTGACTAGGTTCTTTCGTTCATTTAGTTTTTTCTCAAATTCTATAACTTACCCTTAATAAGGTAAGAAGTAGAAAAAGTGCATAAATCTTCTAGTGAGTCTATCCCTATCTGAATATTGGTTTGAAATTGAAGTTATTATAATATAAGATTTTCTTGATGCTATTTTGATATATATATTTGTAAATGACATTAGGTTTGGTAATATCTATATTTTGAATATATTTTATAGACTATATACTTTAAATAAGATTTAAAGATGAAAATTTGTAAGAATTTGATCTTATCTAGATTGAATAACATTTTGTAAAGATTTTATGTTTATATTTTCAGATTTTATATTTTATATAAGATTTAAAGATGTAGTTTTGTAAGAAAATGAATTTTTAGTAGTTGAAATCTATAAATTTATTCATGTATGCATTTATGTAGGAATTCATAAAATTAATTAGGTTTATAAAGGTTTTAATTTCTGTTGTATATATATGTTAAAACTGATGGAATTTATCTAGTTTTAAAAGTTTAAATATAGATAATTCGGATTTGAAAATATTTAGGTACAGTACAGAATAATATTCTTATATATTTGATTTAATAATATTATTGCATATTTATTAAGGATTGAATTTTAATTTTAATAAATAAATGAGTGCGGAGAGATATAATTTTCCCTACTTTAAATTTTAATGATTTATAATATATGATTTGAAAATCTAGTATATATTTTGTTTAAATATAGAAAATGTTTTGCGTACTTGTTCGACGTCAAATTTGGCCTATCAAATACTTAGTGATTTGGGTATACGTCTGATCAACGTATATGTTAAATCCTATATGTACTTGATAGATATAGAGTCACACTCTAGTCGCTTGAAAATGATTCTGGTGATGACTGCAGCATCATCGATATCTATTTTCGGGTTTCGAAAGTGGGATAGATATATATAGCCAATCGAGAGGTCGAGTGAATACTTGAAATTATTTTGAAATATGTTTGAAATATTTTAACTTTTGATTTGTGTATATATATATATCAAATTATATATACGTATGATTATAGATATGAACCATTGGTTTAAATAAATTTAGTTATTTAATTACTATTTTCCTACCTCGTTCCTTTTCGGGGACGAAATTTTTTGAGTGGGGAAGATTGTAACAACCCGTTATTTTTTTTTACGATTTAAATTCCGATTAAAATTGATATTTTATTTTGAAAATATTTTATCGTTTTCCATAACGGGAATTTGTAATTTGAAATACGTACAGTGAGATATAGCCGCTGTGAAAATTTTGTTGGAAAATTTGAATGTTTGTCGATCGCGCATTTTTCAGGGCAAAGCTGCGCATATCAGTTCAAATTTTAGCGATTTTAAAATCTCTCTGAAACCAGTTCGGACAAACATGAAAAATATTCTGTTTGTTGTCACGAATTTAACGGCAAAATCCGTTTCGCGAAAATCGGACATTTTGACCTCCGTTTAATTGTTTTCCTATCCGTAATTTACGTTTAAGGGGGTCCTTAACGCGTTTTTGAACGGAGCATCCTGACACTGCAAACTATATACCGTTGTGTCCGTCTCGTCGTGTAGATTACCGCAATAAATTCATTTGTCAATTTCCGTGCTCGGTTTGCGACAAAATTGCGAAAAGGCGTGCACAGTTCATTTTTGAAACAAAGTCATTTGAGTTCGACGGGTCCCTTTTTGGATCCCGTATATTTTTCTAGCCATTTTGGGTCTGCAAACCCAGCTCGAAAAGTCGCTAATGCCAATCAACAAGTTTTTTCCCAAGACTAAGCATTACATGTTTCACTTTGCATGCATGCATGCATTATTAGTTCATGCATCATTTTGGCATACACGCACATTATTCCCAAGATTCTATGCATGCGTGTTTTTTTTATTCTTCCAAACCAATGTCCTTTTGTCCTCCCATCGATTTGTACCTTGCGTTCTATTGCCATTCAGAGTTTGTAGCAGCTCTTTAATTTTTCACTTACAAAAACATTTTTGCCTATTCAAATTTTGTTTTCACTTAGCGCGTCCATTCTCCTTTTAAAAAAATAATCAAAGAGATGTTGAATCAGTCAAATGTTGATATCTTGAATTTTAAAAGGTCGGCGGACGTATTCAAACGAGGAAAGGTGTATCTGAAAAGTAGGACGGTAGACATGTTCAAATGGATAGCGTGTGAGCTTCTTTCTTTTGCTGTACAAGTACTCTCTCTCCCTATTTATATTTTCACCTTCCACTACGCCCATTTTCTTTCCCCATTCTCTTCTTTTTAGATCTGGACTATTGTTCACTTTGTTGTCCCTCTTTTCCCAACCCATGCTTCTTTCTTCTTCATTTGAAACCGAAAAAAAGAAATGGAAAACCAACTAACTTCATGAAGGCGCCAAATACTTTATCCCCTACTGCTAGCGTGCCATTTCCTTAGCCTCATGCGCATTACTTCTAACCCAAAACCCATGCTGCCTCAAAGTCCGAACCCAGTAGCCCTACCGCAACCGAAACGAGCCGAGCACCACTTGTTGGCAACGCCCAAACCCGCAACAACCAATCTGAACCCCGCTACCGAACCTTCAACCATTGCCGAACTCCGCTTGAAGACACCCTGATTGTTTATTTTCTTCTGGCGTGAATGGTATGAATTTGTGTGAGTATTTTTCATTTAGTGGTGTATCCCAGTGTGTGTGAGTTTCCTTGTGTGTATGCAGGTGTGTCTATATGTTGTTGCTACATGGGGTATAGTTTTGTGAGGGTATATTTTTTTGTTTTTGTTTTTGTATGAGTTACGGATTAAGTTGTTTATTCAAAAGGCATTTTACATTCAATGAAAAGTTACAAATACTGCATGAAACATATAACATCTTCAAATATTACTGAAGTATTCTCATGAACATTTTTCATTCCATAACAAACGATTTGTTTAGATGAGAACCGATGACTATATATTTTGAGACATTTTTCCAGAATAAAATTGTTTGTGGATTTAAATGACCTTACGGGCTACTGTTTTACTTTTACACCCTCCTTGCTAAGGGTATACAGAATATTTGGTGATCAACAGATTTTAGGCTTCCTTTGTCTCCGGTTTAACATAAAATGTTATATAGATTTCAAACCAACATTTCAGATTTTTTAACTGGTTTTAAGACGTCATGTTTAATGATTTCAGCTGAAAAAGTCCTTAGGCATACATGTTAGCATGTAAACTGTACAACAATGCTTTTGAAGTTTTTTTTTCATTTTAAGTCGTTGAAGGGCAACGTTTCAAAAATTTTCCGCCAAAACTAAGAGTGCCTAGGGCAATCCATGTTCATGAGCCAACCCTGACTCTTTATATATGGGTTAGTGAATACTTGGTGTGTGTTTTAAATATATATATATATATATGTATATATATATATATATATATGTGTGTGTGTGTGTGTGTGTTCTGATTTTTCCCATATATATATATAATATAAATATACTCATATTTTGGAAAATTGGGTGTTGTGTCTACTTTGCTGAGTCGGGTTTGGTGTTGAGTTCAGAAACCGTCCCAAAACCAATAGCCGTACCAATCCCATGAAAGCCCTAACCTTCCGTTATAAAAAATTAAAATATATAATGAGTGATTATCGAGTTGAATCTATTCTGGATCGTGCCTTGAAGTCATTGTTTCAATTCGGTGTCAAGTCGTCTGCTGTCTTCAATCTATGCCACGAAAGATGAGTTTATCTCACACCTGACTTACATTTTTCATGGATGTTAGATCAATAATGTACTGTTATATGAAATGTATAGAATCGCTAATAGAAATTGTTTGATTTAATATATATGCACATTTCATACGTGACACGATACATGCATATGACACGTAGCTGCACTGATGATATACATGCTGTGATCGTTGCTATGTGATCGTTGTTTGATACCTCTAGTTTAGGAGAAATCACAAAGGGTTGAAATGACACATACCCGAACGGACATTAGAATAGGGAAAAAGTGTTATTGGTTTAAATGATAGACCTAAACGATTTTTAATGAATTTGGGATCGCGGGTTGAAATGATAGACCCGTAGGAATTTTATAAATCGCGGATTGAAATGATAAATATCCGTATCACTTGACCATAGGGTAGAAAACTATATACGGACACCGTTGATCGTGTTTTCGAAGTGAATTAACTTGGAAATTTGAGTTTAAATAATAATTTATATTTTTATATTTTTATATTTATGTTTTAAGAATATTTAACTTTTATATATTAATATTTTCTTTAAACCTGTTTTATATTATTTTAAGTTATATATGTTTATAATCTATTTCCTAATTATTATTAGAATTTTATAAACTTATATATTTATATCTATTTATTTCCAAAGGTTAATTATATATATATATATATTCAAAATTTAAGTTATCTTTTATTTGTATTTTTCAAACTTTAAACACAAAGTTGGTTTAGGTAAAGATTTTGCAACTTAATTTCGACGTTTGAATTTGTAATAACGATATTTGATTTTAATAATGAACTCATATGAGATATGAACTTGAATTCAAATTTATTTGAACTTAAAGAGACTTAATGTGATTTAGAATATATGATTTTTATATGTGGAATTGATTTTTATAATCATTTAGTTGAATTATGAAATTTGTGAAATCGAATTTATAAGATGGTTTTAAACATATGATTTGAATTTTTCAATATGGAATTGTACGACTTGGGTAAATAAGATATGATTTGTCGAATTTGAAATATAAGAGTTGAGTTGAATTTTAAGTAGCGAATTTGAATTGTATGACTTGAGTTATAAGATATGATACGATTTGGTTTAAACTAAAATATAAGTTTTCGTTTTGGATTTTTAATTGAAAATCTTTATGTGAATACTTTCGGAAATTATAACAGAAGTTAAATGTTATGGTATTGATTTATGCTATATTTGAGATTTTATGATTTTTATAAATCGTTTGATTAAAGCGGTATAAGTGTGTTGTTTTCAAAATTTAATATATTCGAAGTAGATATTTAAATTTTGATTTCGAATTTGAACTCGAGATTTCGTATAAACTATTTTATAAAGAGATTTATAAAATAATGACCACGGTGTGAAAAATGTAAACGATGGGTTGTTAAAGAGACCGGGATCGACTATTGTCATACTCTCTGCCAATACCGAAAACCACTTTAACAACTGTGTACGCGGTGGAGTTCCAGAATGAAGGGGATGATTTGGCGAAGGACTCCATTTTATTTTATTTCATATTAATTACGAGACCCTGACTACCTTGAGTCAGCTTGATGTGGCTAAAACAAGAGCTATGCACGGACCAAGTGAGGTCATACCTCTTATCGAGCGCACTTCTTCGATGTTATTCTATTACTGTTGAGATTCGATTTGGGCCCTTTTGATTATGGGAGTGTGTAACGACCCGTGTTCTACACATCATAGGATTGTAGAATATTTATTTCTTTCCCGTGTGAAGTTGTATGGTCGTGTAATTTTGGGAAAACATTTATTAGAGTCATTTCCCCTGTTCATGATTTTTGTCGATTTTTAAATGACCATTTTGCCCCTAGTCAGTACTGTTTTGGCCATAACTTTTGATAGGGAAGGAATTTTGACCTGAAACCACTTCCATTAGATTCGTTTGATGGTTTCTCTTTCCGTAGAGTGGTCATAATAGCCAAACGGACTTACCGTTTGGGAGATATGGCTGAAACAAGGTTTGGAGGGTGAAAAACTGCATAATTGGGCTAAACCGGATAGTTAGCAATTGGGCCCATAAGGGGATTTCGGGATTGGGGCTGTATAAGGGTTGATTAGGGTGAGAAAACATCCTTTTAGTCATTTTTTCCAGCCACCACTTCATTTCATAGAACCCTATTAATGGCCTCCAACCTCTAAATCACTCCAAACCACTCCAAACTTGAAGAAAAGAGATTAGCAACGACAAATCAAGGCAAATCAACACCAAATCGGGATTAGGGCTGCTACAACACCTTGTTATCTTCACCAAATCAGAGATTTATTTCGGATCTTGTTTTATTTGTGGCTAAGGTGAGTGATTAGCTTGCTTTTTGCACTAATTATGGTTATTCGGGGTGATTAGTGCTAATTAGCGTTTTTAAACGAAAATAAATTCTGGAAAAATGTTTATAAATTCATAAATAATGTTTTAGACCTCTGATATGAGTTTGGGTTAATTTGGTTAAGTTTTGCTAATCATGTCATTAGTTATGCTCACATATGCTTAAGGGAAAATATGGGGTTTTGGGCATGTTTGATCCATTTTACCATGTCATATTGTTGTTTTGGTGTTTGAGGTCACTTGTATGCGTTGCTATGACCCTTTGGTATGCTTTGTGATTGGTTTCAATAGTTAAAATGGTCGAAAACGCCGTCGAGAGGCGTATAAACACTTGCTGGAAAGTTGCAGGAATTAGTGCAGGAAATCGGATCGGATCGCCCCTACCGAACCGAACCGCCCATTTCTCTTCACCACGAACCGAACCGGATCGCTATAGCGAAGCAAGCTGCGCCACGAGCTGAAGGATCCGAACCGATCCAGTGTGTAATGAAGGATTCCGATCCGAACCGTCACAAGAGAGAGACAGGGATCCGACCCGAACCGATGGTGCACTCCGATCCGACTCGAGGTAACAGTCACGAAACGAGACGATGAAGACCACGATCCCAATGATGACGAAAGGGATCCGAACCATGGCATGAAGGAGGCTCCGACCCGATCCGAGGACTGATGCTTGGTGGTTGAGGGCGGCACGAACCACGACACGATGGAGGGTGCGAACCGAACTGAGATGGTGGACCCGAACCGATCCGATGGGTGGTCACGAACCCGACCCGACCCGAATTGGTGAAGGAAATGATGATCCGAACCGATCCGAAGGAGGAAGATCCATAACCCGAAATGCAAAGGTAGTTCAAGTGGAAGTTCGAGCTCAGGATCCAGACGGGAACCAATGAGTTCACTTCGTGATTGGGCTTTGCTGCGGGACGTGTTCTAAGGAGTTGTCGATGTCTATGACTTTGGATCACTAGGTGTTGGAGGTAGAGAGACAAACTCGGGCTTTGGATATGGTGCGACTAGGGAGCTACCTACCAATGGAGTGGGGTCATGGAAACGTTGGGCGTGATCCCATAGGTATGGCGTTGGTGGTAGTAGGAATGTACATAGTCGTACAAAGTCGAGTTCTGTCGTTTGAGTAAAGTGCTCTAGTGATCGAAGAAGTGGATGTCGTATGCTTTACGCACTGAGCAAGAGATGCGAGGATGGTTGTTATGCTTGATTGTTTGACACACACATCCCCACCCCCGTATACTTATATTATGTGTTTGTGACATCATAGAGTGTTGTACCGTGTAGTACTAACTCTTTGGTTGCAGGTCCAGGTTCAGGTATGACTTAGTATACCTGTTATTATTCTGTTTATGCTTGCTACCACTCATACCAGACTGATGTCTGACCCAGAGTTTTATGTTTCTTCTTATTACTCTGGGTGCTCACACGAGCAGACTAGAGACAGGGATAGCTGGTAGTGCGCTTGGTAGATGGACTGAAGACGAGCAGGAGGCTCCACGTATGATATATAGTTATTCTCCCTGTGTCGTGATCGGTATCTACTTTGGGCATTAGTAGCATACCTATTTTGCTTATCTTAGAGACAGTATTTTGAAGTTGTAATAAGCTGTATTTGGTATTTCCGCTACTCTGATGATGTTAGTTCAAGTTTTCAGCTTATGCACTGTCTCATCTGTTTTATGTCAAGTATATGTTGGCTATTATATTTTATTCCATGCGCTGTGAGACATATTACAGGTTCTTTATTTGGTTCCTCTTCTTTCTTTCTCTTCTTTGGCGACCGTCCCATGCCAATTGGACATGTGTACAGCGCACAATTGGAGTAAAACGTCGGTTGGTGCGGGGCGGGCCGTCACACTTCGTATCAGAGCTCTAGGTTGCGTAATTTACCTAGGGAAAGACACTAGGGAGAGATAGTACGTATATGAGAGCGCGTATTTGTGATTATTTTGGTTTTCAAAAGCTATATCTATATATAGTATTAGTATGTTTAAGAGTGAAGTCGCATTGCACTGCACTGGCACCACTATGGAGATGGTTAATCGTTTTCTCTTTAACAGATTTGACGATGAGCCGAGGAAGAGGTGCTGGTAGAGGGGCCAATAATGGGAATCCCCCTGACATGAGGGCTATGTTTACCAACCTCATGAGAGAGATGCTTGTGGATATTCAGAGGGAGGCTCCTAATGTTGCCAATGCTGGAGGTGTAGCGGTGCAAGCGCCTAGGGTCGATTTCGCCAAGCTGAGTGAGGATTACACTAATCTTGGTGGAAAGCCGTTTCACGGAACAGAGTCGGCCACGGATGTTCAAGATTGGTTGGATAGCTGTGATCGGATCTTCGATGACTTGGGTATCGAGGATGCGATGAAGAGAAGGCTAGCGTCTCGTCAGCTGCAAGGACGAGCGATGAATTGGTGGAATGCTATTAGGGCAGCCACACCAGAAGATCAAGTTACTTGGGATCAGTTTAAAGCTCGCTTTAGCGACAAGTATATCCCAGCTGCCCAGAAGTCGGAATTGTTTAGGAAGTTCTTGGAGCTTAAGCAGAATGGGAGGGCAGTATCGGATTATGTTGCTGAGTTCGACACTTTGTCAAAGTATGGGTTATCTCTAATTGATACTCCCGAAAAGAAAAATGAGAGGTTCATCACTGGTTTGGATGAATACTTAGGGGAGAGGCTGATTAATCACATCGATGAGACGTTTGAGTCGATTGTGGGAAAAGCTTTGAGGTCAGAAAGTCTTTACCCTAAGCCGAAGACTGGGGTTGTTGCTGCATCTGCTGAAGAGCCAAAGCCGCAAGCAAGCGGTGGAGGCAAGAATAACTCTCAGAATAAGAGGAAGCAGAATCAAGCTAAGGATGGCCAGAAGAAAAGCAGGAAAGAAGTCGAGTGCTTCAAATGTGGAAAGAAGGGCCATTATGCAAGGGAATGTAGGGCCAAGACAGTGGGAAAGAAGTGCTTTAACTGTGGTCAGGAGGGACATTTTAAGGATAAGTGCCCGCAACCTCTGAAGGAGAATCAGCTTGTGAAAGCATATGCCATCGATGCTGTTCCTTCTTCGTCGAATGCCCCAACTGCGGCGGAGAATGGAAAGGGAGTCGTCATTCAAGGTATGCTTTCCATTTATGATCTTCCTGTTAGAGTTTTGTTTGATATCGGGGCTTCCCATTCCTTCATATCTAGTGACCTAGTAGATAGGTTGGGATTGGAACCCGAGTTAGTCGATAGACCATTAGCTGTGACGAACCCGATTGGTGGTTCAACAAACCTCAGTATGATCTGTCGTAATGTGGTCTTATCGAGTCATGGATGTATGTTTGTTTGTGATTGCTTTGTTTTGGGCTTTACTGGGTATGGCATTATTTTGGGAGTCGATTGGCTCCAAAGATACGGGGTGGTGGTAGACTGTGAGGGCTTTTTGGTGACAGTTAGGGCGGATGATGGGCGGAGGGTAGTGTTTGGTAATCTACCCTGTGATGGGGTAATGGCTAGTTTTGTAAATTCCCTCGACATTCCGCATGATGAGTTATCAGGTTTGCCCGTGGTTGGTCAGTACCCGGACATCTTCGAGGAAGTGACCGGACTTCCACCACACCGAGAGATTGAGTTTCGTATTGATTTAGTGAAAGATGCCAGACCTATAGTGATGCCACTTCGTCGTATGGCACCACGAGAACAGCGAGAGCTCGAGGTGCAAGTTAGCGATCTTATGAAGAAGGGATTTATTAGAAGAAGTGCTTCCGAGTGGGGAGCACCAGTTGTGTTTGCTACTAAGGCAGATGGTTCCCTTCGATTGTGTGTGGACTATCGCGAGTTAAATAAGGTGACGAGGAAGAATAAGTATCCTCTACCACGGATAGATGATTTGTTTGATCAACTGGAAGGAGCGAGAGTGTTCTCCCAGTTGGACCTCGCGACAGGATTTCATCAGCTCCGTGTAGCAGCTGATAGTATAGCTAAAACGGCATTTAGGACGCCGTCTGGGTTCTATGAGTGGTTGGTCATGCCATTCGGGTTGACCAATGCACCAGCATACTTCGTGGATCTTATGAATAGAGTATTCAGAGACCAACTGAATAAGTTTGTTCTTGTGTTCGTAGACGATATCCTTGTTTACTCGAGGACAGAAGAGGAACACAAGGAACATTTGAGAATTGTGTTGGAGGTGTTGAGAAGACACCAACTTAAAGCTAAATTTTCTAAGTGTCACTTCTGGAGGAGGGAAGTGAGGTTCTTGGGCCATGTTGTTTCAGAGAATGGTATTGCCGTGGACCCTGCAAAGGTGGCTACGGTACAAGATTGGTCTGCGCCCAAGAATGCAAAGGATGTAAGAAGTTTCTTGGGGTTAGCTGGATATTATCGTAAGTTTATCAAAGACTTCTCCAAGACAGCGGCACCGTTGACTCGGTTGACTAAGAAGAATCAAGCTTTCGTTTGGGACGAAGGGTGTGAAAATGCATTCAAGAGTCTAAAGGAAAAGTTGACGCGTGCGCCAGTGTTGGTCATTCCTAAGGGAAATGAAGAGATGACGGTATACACGGATGCTTGTGGTACCGGACTGGGTGCGGTATTGATGCAAGGAGGTAGGGTTGTAGCTTATGCTAGTCGACAGCTAAAGCCACATGAAAAGAAGTATCCTACCCATGATTTGGAATTAGCAGCGATTGTATTTGCGATGAAGATGTGGAGACATTACCTCTTGGGAGAAAGATTTGAGCTGTTTACCGATCATAAATCGTTAAAGTATCTCTTCTCTCAGAAAGATCTGAATCTCCGTCAGCAGAGATGGTTAGAGTTCTTGGCTTCGTATGATTTTGATATCGCGTATACACCTGGGAAGGGTAATGCGGTAGCCAATGCCTTGAGTAGGAGACATGCCAGCTTAGGGGCAATGTTTCTTGAATGGAAGCAGCTGGAGTATATCGCGGGATTTGATTTCAGACCAAGGTGCGAATTGGATCCAGTTATGCTAGCTAGTTTGACGATCAGACCCACTTTGATTGAGAGGATTGGTTCCAGTCAAAGGAACGACCCTAATTTATTGGAAGTCATCTCCAAGTTGGAAATGAATGTCGATGGGGAAATGGACAAGTATGGGCTTGATCGAGATGGATGGCTTCGGAAGAATGGAAAGCTTGTTGTACCCAACGTGAATGGTTTGAGAGATGAAGTGCTTAGAGAATGTCATCACTCAAAGCTAACTATACATCCCGGTGGTAATAAGATGTATCGAGACATGAGACAGACTTACTACTGAGAAGGGATGAAAAGAGACGTTGGGAAGTTTATATCCAAATGCATGAATTGCCAGCTAGTTAAAGCCGAGCAAAAGAAGCCTAGTGGGTTGTTGCAACCATTAGAAATTCCCAAATGGAAATGGGAACAAGTTTCGATGGATTTTATCGATGGTTTACCGAGGACTAAATCGGGATATGATAGCATTTGGGTAATTGTGGATCGATTGACTAAGAGCGCAAGATTTATACCAGTCAAATCGACCAGGACGGCAGCCAAGTTGGCAGAATTGTATATGAAGTGGGTAGTGAGATTTCATGGAGTACCCAAAGGCATTGTGAGTGACCGAGATCCGTTGTTTACTAGTGGATTTTGGAAGAGCTTACAAGAAGCTTTAGGATCAGAATTACATCTCAGTACCGCATATCATCCTCAAACCGATGGTCAGACGGAGAGGGTGAATCGGATATTGGAAGATCTCTTGAGAGCTTGTATATTGGATTTCGGTGGAGCATGGGATGACCATTTGCATCTAGTGGAGTTTGCATACAATAATGGCTACCAATCCAGTATCGGTATGGCTCCATATGAAGCTTTGTACGGAAGACCGTGCAACTCACCATCATGTTGGATAGAGACTGGCGAGAAGTTTGTGCTTGGACCAGATGTGGTGAGAGAAACTTCCGATAAGATCAAGATCATTCAGCAACGAATGAAAGCTGCTCAGGATAGGCAGAAAAGCTATGCTGATAAGAGGAGAAGAGACTTGAAATTCTCCGTTGGTGACTTGGTGTTTGTCAAGATCTCTCCGTTGAAAAGCGTGATACGATTTGGCAGGAGAGGCAAGTTGGCACCAAGATTTGTGGGTCCTTTCCAAGTTCTCGAGGAAGTTGGGAATTTGGCGTATAGAGTTGGCTTACCAGAGAAAATGGCAGGAGTTCACAATGTGTTTCATGTTTCCCAACTAAGGAAGTTCGTTCACGACTCAAATGTGACTATTTCACCTGATCAGTTAGAGAACTTCGAAGTAGAACCTGAGGCGGTTGAGAACCGCAAGCCGATTCGTATTGTGGGGCATGATACGAAACAACTTCGAAGAAAGTCGGTGAAGCTAGTCAAAGTTCAGTGGGGCGAGGACGAAAATGATTGTGCTTGGGAGACAGAGGAGAGCATTAGAAAGGCTTATCCAGAACTCTTTGCCTGGTAAGATTTACTTTGCGATTTAGTTATTCCGCATGCTAGGATAGACTTGTTTTCCTTGTTTTGCATGTTTGATGGTTGTTTTATGATTGATAGGCATGCGGGACCCTTGTGTGTGTTTGATTAGGGAATTTCGGGGGCGAAATTTCTTAAGGGGGGAAGAGTGTAACGACCCGTGTTCTACACATCATAGGATTGTAGAATATTTATTTCTTTCCCGTGTGAAGTTGTATGGTCGTGTAATTTTGGGAAAACATTTATTAGAGTCATTTCCCCTGTTCATGATTTTTGTCGATTTTTAAATGACCATTTTGCCCCTAGTCAGTACTGTTTTGGCCATAACTTTTGATAGGGAAGGAATTTTGACCTGAAACCACTTCCATTAGATTCGTTTGATGGTTTCTCTTTCCGTAGAGTGGTCATAATAGCCAAACGGACTTACCGTTTGGGAGATATGGCTGAAACAAGGTTTGGAGGGTGAAAAACTGCATAATTGGGCTAAACCGGATAGTTAGCAATTGGGCCCATAAGGGGATTTCGGGATTGGGGCTGTATAAGGGTTGATTAGGGTGAGAAAACATCCTTTTAGTCATTTTTTCCAGCCACCACTTCATTTCATAGAACCCTATTAATGGCCTCCAACCTCTAAATCACTCCAAACCACTCCAAACTTGAAGAAAAGAGATTAGCAACGACAAATCAAGGCAAATCAACACCAAATCGGGATTAGGGCTGCTACAACACCTTGTTATCTTCACCAAATCAGAGATTTATTTCGGATCTTGTTTTATTTGTGGCTAAGGTGAGTGATTAGCTTGCTTTTTGCACTAATTATGGTTATTCGGGGTGATTAGTGCTAATTAGCGTTTTTAAACGAAAATAAATTCTGGAAAAATGTTTATAAATTCATAAATAATGTTTTAGACCTCTGATATGAGTTTGGGTTAATTTGGTTAAGTTTTGCTAATCATGTCATTAGTTATGCTCACATATGCTTAAGGGAAAATATGGGGTTTTGGGCATGTTTGATCCATTTTACCATGTCATATTGTTGTTTTGGTGTTTGAGGTCACTTGTATGCATTGCTATGACCCTTTGGTATGCTTTGTGATTGGTTTCAATAGTTAAAATGGTCGAAAACGCCGTCGAGAGGCGTATAAACACTTGCTGGAAAGTTGCAGGAATTAGTGCAGGAAATCGGATCGGATCGCCCCTACCGAACCGAACCGCCCATTTCTCTTCACCACGAACCGAACCGGATCGCTATAGCGAAGCAAGCTGCGCCACGAGCTGAAGGATCCGAACCGATCCAGTGTGCAATGAAGGACTCCGATCCGAACCGTCACAAGAGAGAGACAGGGATCCGACCCGAACCGATGGTGCACTCCGATCCGACCCGAGGTAACAGTCACGAAACGAGACGATGAAGACCACGATCCCAATGATGACGAAAGGGATCCGAACCATGGCATGAAGGAGGCTCCGACCCGATCCGAGGACTGATGCTTGGTGGTTGAGGGCGGCACGAACCACGACACGATGGAGGGTGCGAACCGAACTGAGATGGTGGACCCGAACCGATCCGATGGGTGGTCACGAACCCGACCCGACCCGAATTGGTGAAGGAAATGATGATCCGAACCGATCCGAAGGAGGAAGATCCATAACCCGAAATGCAAAGGTAGTTCAAGTGGAAGTTCGAGCTCAGGATCCAGACGGGAACCAATGAGTTCACTTCGTGATTGGGCTTTGCTGCGGGACGTGTGCTAAGGAGTTGTCGATGTCTATGACTTTGGATCACTAGGTGTTGGAGGTAGAGAGACAAACTCGGGCTTTGGATATGGTGCGACTAGGGAGCTAACTACCAATGGAGTGGGGTCATGGAAACGTTGGGCGTGATCCCATAGGTATGGCGTTGGTGGTAGTAGGAATGTACATAGTCGTACAAAGTCGAGTTCTGTCGTTTGAGTAAAGTGCTCTAGTGATCGAAGAAGTGGATGTCGTATGCTTTACGCACTGAGCAAGAGATGCGAGGATGGTTGTTATGCTTGATTGTTTGACACACACATCCCCACCCCCGTATACTTATATTATGTGTTTGTGACATCATAGAGTGTTGTACCGTGTAGTACTAACTCTTTGGTTGCAGGTCCAGGTTCAGGTATGACTTAGTATACCTGTTATTATTCTGTTTATGCTTGCTACCACTCATACCAGACTGATGTATGACCCAGAGTTTTATGTTTCTTCTTATTACTCTGGGTGCTCACACGAGCAGACTAGAGACAGGGATAGCTGGTAGTGCGCTTGGTAGATGGACTGAAGACGAGCAGGAGGCTCCACGTATGATATATAGTTATTCTCCCTGTGTCGTGATCGGTATCTACTTTGGGCATTAGTAGCATACCTATTTTGCTTATCTTAGAGACAGTATTTTGAAGTTGTAATAAGCTGTATTTGGTATTTCCGCTACTCTGATGATGTTAGTTCAAGTTTTCAGCTTATGCACTGTCTCATCTGTTTTATGTCAAGTATATGTTGGCTATTATATTTTATTCCATGCGCTGTGAGACATATTACAGGTTCTTTATTTGGTTCCTCTTCTTTCTTTCTCTTCTTTGGCGACCGTCCCATGCCAATTGGACATGTGTACAGCGCACAATTGGAGTAAAACGTCGGTTAGTGCGGGGCGGGCCGTCACAGAGTGTGTATCGAGGTGGGCGGTAGTAGCTACTATGCGTTACCACCAGTCCGGCTCTGCAAACGGTGAATCCACCCTGGCATTCCTTGTGTGCCTTGTCACATGCCTTATATGAGCCCACTACGATTTTGTTTTGTACTGTTTTATATGGAGTGCCCTCTGATCAACCTCCAGTTTACGGAGGAATTATGGTACTGTATATACTTTGGGAATATATAAACAGTGTAAGGGTAATCATGGTAATCCCGCTTACGCTATTTTGATATTTTACATTACTAATAGACACTATTGTATATAGCGTATTATATTATATAGTATTAGTTTGACAGATCCTTAGAGGATGGTGATCCCAAACATCCTTTAAGTTACTGATTGCATTTCATCGAACATTTCATTTGAGTTGATTTACTTCCATGAGAATGTCAGTCCTGATCCGAGTTGTTTTGTTTTGCATTATTGCTCGGGTCAGATCGAGTATTCCAGTTTCAAGATTTATCTTTGGAGTTTGGAGTTTGGAGCTTGTATTGGATTTTGGCTAACCTATATCTACCTGTTGATCAGTTGTTTCAGTCATTCAGTTATTCTGTCATTCTGTTTCAGACTGTTATAATTTATTTAGTGTATTAGACTTCCGCTGTATTATTTATGTAAACTCTGTTGTAAAATTTTATTTAGTTGCTTCATGAACTACTATTGTATTTTGTATTTTCCGCTGTGAGATATTTCATTGCTCTGTATCTGTGTCTGTGATATGTGATTCTGTGATTTATTCTTTTTACCCCAGAAGCTAATAACAATCTATCGTTTTGGACGGTTCGAGTTGACATGTTTTATTGATTCGGCACGGTCAAAACGGTGGATCGTTACAGGAGTAGGTGGGAGTAGGTAGGAGTAGGTGAAAATGGACCCCCACACCCAGAAATTCGCACCTGGCTGGGTGCGAAAGTCTGGCCTACTCGGGTATGAAATTGGCACCCGGCTGGGTGTGAATTTTACACCTGGCTGGGTGCGAATTCCGCACCCTGCTGGGTGCGAATTTCGCACCTGGCGGGGTGCGTATTTTGCCCTCGGCAGGGTGCAAATTTCACACCCCTCTGGTGTGCGAAACTTGCACCCCGAAGGGTACAAAGGTCGCTTTATGGTGGGTATGAAGGCCCTGGGCATAGGCGCTCTGGTGGCTCGCGGTTTGGGTTCACGACTCGGACTGCGAGGTCGTTTGTTAGCGCGATCCCTCCTCAACCTGTTTCCTTTGCTCCTAGACATCCTCCTGGCCTTGACTCCATGCGATGGGCTGAGTTGAGCATGTCCTGTGCATTTTTGTGTACCGGACCAAAAGGCTGGTTAACATTTGTGTGACGGCCCGCCCCGAACCAGCCGACATTTCCTTGAAATGCGTTGTGCCGATGTCCAACTAGCACGGGACGGTCGTTAAAGGAAAAGGGGTTTGAAATGATGAATCATCGAGGACCTATAGTATATCTGGCATCGCATGGAACAAGATATAATAATAACATAACTTGATATAAAACAAGCGAGACAGTGCATAAGCTGAAAACAAAACCATCATAGCAGCGGAAAAATTTAAAATACAGCTTATAATCCAGACCATCATTATTACAACTTTAAAAACTGTCTCTAAATCTAAATAGGAAGGTACACTACTAATGCCCAAAGTAGTGACCAACAACAACACAGGGAGAATATATGGGAATAATATGTGTAAGCCTCTTGCTCGTCTCCGAACAACTACTCGTGCATAACTAACTAACATATCTCTAGTCTATTCATTTAGGAGCACCCAGAGTAATAAGAAGAGACATAAAACTCCGGGTCAGACAAAAGTATGGTATGAGCGATAAGCAGCAAAAACAGAACAATAACAGGTATACATAACCATACCTGAACCTGGACCTACAACCAAAGAGTTAGCACAACAGGATGTACGATACTCTAAGGTGACACTAGCACCTGGTGTGAAAATAACGGGGAGGGGGTGTGCATGCCATGGTTATAGAAAACATCAAACATAGCAATCATCCTCACATCTCTCACTCAGTGCGTAAAGCATACGATATCTACCACTTTGATCACCCAATTCTTTGCTACGACCACTCTGCCCTATGGAGTCATGACGGCTCCACTGCACTGATCCATAGCCACTAATCTTTGCTATTTCCACTCTGTCCCATGGAGTTATAACAATTCCACTGCACTGGATCATAGCCCTGCTACGATCACTTTGCCCCATGGAGTCATGACAACTCCACTGATCCATAACCGTTAATCCATCTCTCAGTGGTGAGTCAAAGCTATAGACATCGATAACCCCTTTGCACACGTCCTACAGAAAATTCCAACTCATGAAGTTAACTCGTTAGTTCCCATCTGGATCCTGAGTTCTAACTCCCTATTTGGACTACCATTGCATCTCGGCTTTTGTTCATCACCCCGGTTCGATTCGTAGCTCCAAGCTTCCATTCGGTTCAGCTCATGCCCTTCATCATATCTCGGTTCGATACTCAGGTCCTCAGCTCGGCTCGCGATTCATGGATGGTCTGATTCCCGACTCATGGTCGGCTCGTGGACAACATTTGGGTCGTGGGACCCACTCGTGATCCTTGTCCGGGTCGTGGTCTTCTGGTTCGGTCCCTAAAGGCAGCTCGTGAATGGGACTTCCCTGACGGCTCATGATGCTTCGTCCAGGTCCTCGGCTCGTGGTTCTTCATGGTCCTCCGGTTCATGAAAGTGGAGCATAGCGGCTCGTGGCCCTCAAAATGGAGTGCCTCGTGAGTTCGAGTCGTGGTCATGGGGTTCTTCACGACCGAGGTCGGCTTGTGAGGATGCCTCATTGTAACACCCCACACCCGCTAAGGTCACTCACTAAGGGAATGCCTTAACTTCGGTGAAGCATTTTAAGTGAGTATAGAACAGAAAAATTACAACAAGACAGATATAAATACTTGAAAATCTAAAACAACATTTCATAGCAGCAGAAGGTAAACATGTTTAGTTACAACACCATAAAGAGTCAAGTACTAAATATCCATCCTGATAAAAACATAAGTACATAATCCCACTACATAAACAATAGCCATAAAAGAAAAGATAAGCTGGGCTTTACATCACGGTCCAAGCTCCAGAAGATAGATAAAGAAATCTGATCAAAGACATCTAGTGCTAGGCACAACATGAGGACCTGAGGGGGAAAAAGATAAAAACAACGGGGTCAGACATAAGTCTGAGTGAGCACTATAACTTTAACAACACAATCATTAAAGTAATTAGGGTATGATATAAACTTGGCACGGGATGACTGGGGATAAATGACTACACTAAGTAGCCAACTAGACATAAGGTGAACTAGGATAACGGTAAAGAAGCATCTACCCACCCAAGGATAATTACTAACTGCACCACACCAGTCATTCCTACTTAAAGGTTGATCCCACCCAAGGACTTAGAAAATTTACCCAGTAGTTTCGTGTACCCCTAGCTGACTACATAGGTGCCGTCTACCCCTATCTCCACTAGGTGTACCCACTACTCCCAAGCGATCGGCTCCCTACCGTAGATACCCGTGCTGGCCCCACAATAGGGTGTATCACTCCCCAAAGTGGCAACCCGATACAACAAATGGTGCACGGCTTATATCTACACGATGCAACAACGTCTTACCTACCAGCCCGGGTCCACACACGCGTATGAAACCCGTTGGACTCGCGTTGCCACTGCACCCCGTTTTGGCCTCTTATAATCAAGCCCAGTACGCGTGTCCCGTCCTCGACATGGGTCGAGCCCAATAAGATACATAAGGGTTACTGGTTGAAACGGTCCCCCACAAGCTACCACCTAAGCTTGTCAATTTATCTAGTGCATCCCACTTAACCCTTTAATCATGTTTAATTACATGTTTCCACTTGGTTCAGTCATCTAATCGTATTTTCTATTGCCACCCAAGGCAACCCACTAGATTTCCTCATGCCACCCAAGGCACTTACTTGATTTCCACATGCCACCCAAGGCACCCACTTAACCCCTCATGCCCACTACATGCTTATCTGGTTAAGTGTTTCTTAATTGATTAAAAACGTAACTGTTGTAAAGACCTCTCACATTAGACTATCTTTTATGGCAGCTGGATTTGCCGGTTGGGTCCGGGAAGCCTTACGCCATAACCGAGTCTAACCTCGTGTCTATACACTTGTCACGTATTTAGTTTGTGCCTAAGACCTCTCACATTGGGCCAATCATTTGTAGCCGCTGGATTTGCCGGTCGGTTCCGAGCAGTCTTATGCTACAAAAGGGTCCAACCTCGTGTCTTAGTCGATTAATTACACCTAATTAATCACCCCCGAATTAATTTTCCCTAATTAATTCCAATTTTAACGATGTACATAATTGACTCAATTATGTCCATCCACTTTATGGTATGCATAATCATACCAACTTCACACCATTTCATTAACATGTATATTAACCCCATCGTTCCCCACGTAATTCGCTAACATAACATAAAAGGGAAGATTCATCACAAATACAATGGGTTCAACTTGCATAACATTAGCATCAACATGGGTTTAAAGGTGTCAACATGCATATAGCATCAAACCCAACTAGCATAAATAATCAACCCAAACTTGCATGAATCACATATGTCATAAAGAGGTTAACTTGCATAAGTTATTCATGTCATACAAAGGGGTAAACTTGCATATGTATGTATGACATACAAAGGGGTTAACTTGCATATGTATGCATATCATACTAAGGTGTAAACTTGCACATGTTACTTGCATAAAATCAAACACCCAACTTGCATAACATGTCATATATGGACTTGCATATAATCATACACCAAACTTGCATAACATATCATATATGAACTTGCATATAATCATACACCAAACTTGCATAATCATGGTGTCATAGTGGATCAATGTTTATCATAGCAACTAGCATCATGAACACTTGCATAACTTGCATAACATCATGATCATATAGCATATAGCTTGCATAACTTGCATAACATCATGAACATGTAACATATGACTTGCATAACTTGCATAACATCATGAACACGTAGCATATGACTTGCATAACTTGCATAACATCATGAACATGTAGCATATGGCTTGCATAACTTGCATAACATCACAAACACATAGCATATAACTTGCATAACATGCATAATATCATTAACACATAGCATATAACTTGCATAACATCATTAACACATAGCATATAACTTGCATAACTTGCATTGATCCACATTCATAGCCATAACCTCATTATATCCTATCATAATCATTTTAATAATTGGTCATTAAGGCTACAGAAAACTCACAACTTGTTGATTAGCACTCCTAAGAAGAAGATTAAGTTGCTAGAGTTGATTAGAGATTGATTTGAGATGCTATCTTCTTCCTCAAATTGATGGAGGCTCCTTCAAGTTGCATTTTGACGGCATGACGGCATTGTTTCTATTTTTAGTATGAATTAGGGTAGTCTTAGGGTGTATTAATAGAGTAGTTAGGTGTTTTAGGCCATTAGATTAACCCTAAATCAGATTAGAGCCATCAGATCTCGTCCTAGCCACCAAAACACAGCCCAAAAGCCAAACTGATGCACCCAGGTCACCTGGGCTCGACCAGGGAGGTCGACCCCCAGGTCGACACTAGGGTCGACTCCCCAGTCGACCTGGTGGGCAGGTCGACCCCCTGGGTCTGGCGGGAATTTTCCCGCCACTTCTGAAATTTGAAATTTCTGTTTTTAAATCTGTTTTTAAATTTTCTGAAACTTCTTCGGGCCATATCTGGGTCATACGGACTCCGATTTTCGAAAACTCGGACTCTATTTCGCGTATTTTTCCGAGTCGAAAGCATTGGCATAGCCCGTTTCCCCTGGTTCAGATTTTAAAATTTGATTCTGCCCTGTTTTATATTATAGCAAGTTATTCAACATACGGGGTGTTACATTCTCCCCTACTTAAGGGATTTCGTCCCCGAAATCTCTAAGTCAAGAAGAACGTATCCTACCAACCAAACAACCATCTACTCAAACCAATCAAACACTGGCATCCATTTTCCTTAGAGTTTCTAATGCTGTATGAACATATGCAAGGAGTGTGTGTATATGTTCCCTGTCTAATGCAAAATCAGGCGGTCCACTGATTCAGTTGACCTCCTTAATGCAAACCATGATAGTGCCATGCATCCAATATGTATGCGAAAGAACCCTATCGACACATACAATTTCTACATGAGTGCACAATCATTCACCAAAATGCATTATCCATATGATAGCACAACCATTATACATCCATTAATATAGCTACCTACACACAATTTTATGCAATATGCAATATGAAGTGATTGAGCCGATCTAGTGCCTAGAGTGTGTGTATATGCATCCACGAGCAACCACTTGCATCCACACGCATCCATCAAACATAACATGTCTCAAACACATGTTTCAACCATAGGTTTTACCCTATCTAAAGGTTAAAGGTACTAATGAGAGGACATACTAAAGATAAGATAAGTACTAGACAAACGGTAAAGGAGAAGTTAAAAGGCATACCCTCAAAAAGGAATGGGTACAATGAACGCATCTTCACTTCTGTCTCCCAAGTAGCATTGCTCTCATCCTCTCCCCATTGCACTTTGACTAGTCGCACCTCTCTGTTCCTCAACTTCCTAATCTCTGATCCAAGGATGCGGGTAGGAGCTCGTCGAATAGTCGCATCACGCTCTACCTCCACTTCTCTAAGTAAGCTCGGCTCTACCACCTCTACGGTCTCATGTAGGCATTTCCTCAAATGTGACACATGGAATACGTCATGTACCCCACTAAGTCTCTCGGGTAAATCCACTCTATATGCCATCCGTCCAATCCTTTCCTTAATAGGAAATGGTCCTACAAATCTTGGAGCTAACTTCCCAATGGACCCAAAGCGAACTACATTACGTAATGGAGATACTTTGACAAAGACCATGTCCCCAACATCAAATTCCAGATCCGTCCTCCTCTTATCCGCGTAAGATTTCTGCCTGTCTTGCGCTGCTTTCATCCTTCTTCGAATTAAATCAATCTTTTCCGAAGTCTCTCTAACCATATCGGGCCCAAGCAAGATCTTATCCGTAGATTCCCACCAACATGTAGGTGATCGACAAGGCCTTCCATAAAGAGCTTCGAAAGGAGCCATACCAATACTGGACTGAAAGTTGTTATTATACGCGAACTCCACCAATGGAAGATGCTCTTCCCAAGTACCTCCAAAATCCAAGATACAAAGCCTCAAAAGGTCTTCTAGAACACGATTCACCCTCTCGGCATGGCCGTCCGTCTGAGGATGATATGCGGTGCTCAGACACAACTGAGTCCCCACTGCTTCTTGCAAACTTTTCCAAAACTCTCTAGTGAAGATAGGATCTCGATCACTCACTATGCTAGAGTGTACCCCATGCAATCGAACTATCTCTCGAAGATACACTGAAGCTAGCCATGGAGCAGTCCTCTTGCTCTTCACGGGTATGAAATGGGCGCTCTTAGTAAGCCTGTCTACCACAACCCAAATTCCCGTATTACCCTTCCTCGATCTGGGTAACCCATCAATAAAATCCATCGAGACGCTATCCCACTTCCATTGCGGAACTTCCAATGGGTGAAGCAATCCACCTGGTTTCTTTTGCTCCGCTTTCACTTGCTGGCACACCAAGCATCTAGCGACATACTCGGCCACATCTTTCTTCATACTGGCCCAAAAGAAAACTCGCTTCATGTCTTGGTACATCTTGTCCCCACCGGGATGAATAGTCATCCTAGAACGGTGTGCATCATCAAGAATAGCCTTCCTCAAACCCTCATCTTGTGGTACACAAAGTCTACCGTCTCTACGCAAGCACCCCCTATCGTCTAGGGTGTACCTACTCAAATGGCTGGACGACTCCCCCCTTATGAGCCTCTCTACCAACTCAACCAACTGTGGGTCGTCCCGCTGTGCCTCGCCAATCCGTCCCAAAAGAGTAGGTCTGACCTCCAAGGATGCTAGCAAACCGGGTACATAATCAACGGAAGGTCTGAAATCAAACATCGAGATAAATTCCAAGCTTCGTCGTTCCACGAACAATGGACTCAAGGACAACCTTTTTCTACTCAAGGCGTCCGCCACCACGTTACCCTTGCCAGGGGTATACGCTATCTCGAAATCATAGGATGCTAAGAACACCATCCACCTTTGCTGTCTCAAGTTCAAATCCTTCTGAGAAAACAAGTACTTCAATGATTTGTGGTCAGTGAACAATTCGAATCTCTCTCCCAGAAGATAATGGCACCAAATCTTAAGCGCAAAAACAATAGCGTCCAACTCTAAATCATGGGTAGGGTAATTCTTCTCATGCTTTCTCAACTGCCTTCCACCATAGGCTATTACCCTTCCCTCTTGCATTAAGACTGCGCCCAGTCCAGTCCCACAAGCATCGGTATAGACAACAAATGGCTTACTCCCATCTGGCAACACTAAGACTGGAGCTGTGGTTAAAGCTCTCTTTAACCGTCGGAACGCATCATCACAATCTACGTCCCATGCGAAGACTAGATTCTTCTTCATCAAGCGAGTTAATGGGGCTGATATCTTCGCGAAGTCCTTGATAAACTTCCTATAATAGCCAGCCAACCCCAAGAAACTCCTCACCTCGGTAGCATTCTTCGGAACCTTCCAATCTTGGATGGATACTACCTTCACGGGATCCACAGCTATCCCTTCCTTGGAGACCACATGCCCCAAGAACCGCACTTCCTTCCTCCAGAAGTGACATTTAGAAAATTTAGCCTTAAGGCTATGCGCTCGAAGAGTCTCCAACACTTCCCTAAGATGTAGGGCATGCTCTTCTTCACTCTTAGAAAAGACTAAGATGTCATCCACAAAGACCACCACGAACTTATTAAGGAACTCCCTGAACACCCTACTCATCAAATCAACAAAGTATGCAGGGGCGTTCGTCAACCCAAATGGCATCACCAGCCACTCATAAAAACCATCCGGAGTCCTGAAGGCAGTCTTGTCTATGCTATCCTCAGCCACCCTCAACTGATGAAACCCCGTGGCTAAGTCCAACTGAGAAAATACTGAAGCGCCAACCAACTGATCAAAAAGATCATCAATCCTCGGCAATGGGTGTCTATTCTTCTTTGTGAGCTTGTTGAGTTCTCTATAGTCTACACAAAGTCTGAGGGACCCATCCGCCTTCGTAGCAAAAACTACTGGAGCACCCCACTCCGATATACTTCGTCTTATGAACCCCTTCTCAAGCAACTCCCCTACTTGCTTATGGAGTACCCTCCTCTCACGAGGAGCCATGTGGCGCACGGGTAAAGATACTGGTTTAGCATTATCCACCAGATATATTCGGAAGTCAATCTCCCGCTTCGGAGGTAAGCCCTTCACCTCGTCAAACACATCCGGGTATTCCCGGACCACTCTAACAGATTGCAAACTCTCGACCGAAGCGTCAAGCGATTCAAGATAACTTAGCATAACAGAATCCCTGGGATTACAAGAGATCTCGAGAGTGTTCCCCAAGCGGGTCATAAGCCTAACAACTCTCCTTTCACAATCAAGAACGGCACCATTACTGGATAACCAGTCCATGCCCAAAATCAACCCATAGCCCGTGAAGCCCAAAACAAAAGCATCACATCTAAACTCAATGCTAAGTATAGAAATCTTCAAACCCAAACATATCATGGACAAATAAGTGGAGCCCCCAATTGGGTTTGAAACAACCAAGGGATCATCTACTAGACTGGTGTCTAAGTGCAGTGACTCAACTAATGATGATGAGATAAACGAATGCGATGCGCCAGAGTCAAACAATGAACGGACAGGATGATCAAATAGAAAAACTAGAATTTCAACGGAAATAGTTCTACCTCTTTCCTGAGTTGGTTGAACCGCGAGAGCCTGAACTTGCCCCCTTGCCTGACCCGGTGCCATAAGAGCTTTCACCTGTCCTCCTGAGGTAGATCCCGTCCTTTGCCCCTTCTTAGGGCAATCCTTCACCAGATTCCCTTCTTCGCCACAGTGATAGCAGCCAGTCTTCTTCTTCTTCCGACAATCTTTGCTTAGGTGGCCTGGTATCCCGCAAGTGAAGCAATTCTTCTTTCCCTTGCCACCATTGCCTTTTCCACCCTTGTTTTGCTGTTGCTGTTGAGGTCTCTTTTGATCTCCCTTCTTCTCGGGTGCCTTATTAGCATTGGGACCCTTCTCTTCCTCATGCATGAGTGCCATGTCAACTAGCTTCTCAAAGGTGGCCCCCATAGGGATGTGAGTCATAGCCAATCCATGCATCGGTTCATTCAAGCCTTTAACGAACCTCAAAGCCTTCTTCTCTGGTGTATTCACCATGTCTATGCCAAATCTTGCCAATTGATTAAACTTTTTGACATATTCCTTCACCGAGAGATTTCCTTGCTTTAGAGTCAAGAACCTTTCCATATACAAGTTTTCCTCCGCCCTTGAGAGAAACTTTGCCACAAATCTTTGCCTGAAATCCGCCCAAGAGTCAACGGGGCGTTCTCCATTAGTGACCTCCCACCAGAATGAGGCCTCTCCCTTCATTAACCAAGCAGCTAACTTGACTTTCTTTCCTTCTTCCATCTCAAAGATATCTATCAACTCTTCCACCTCCTTAAGCCAATCTCTAGCCTCCACAAAAGTTTCTGATCCTTGAAAAGATTTCCCTCCCATAGCTTTAAATTCCTTGCAGGTCTTAGCAAAAGTATCCGTACGAGGAGGAGGAGGAGGAAGATCGGGTGCTACGGTTGGTGGAGGAACATTTGCTGGACCCGCAGTGGCGGCCCTAGCCTCCATCAATCTCCTATACCATACTGGTATCGTCACACCCTCCGGAAAGTTAAGATCCTCGGCCATGCTGAAACGAAAAAGGAAAGATTCAAAACGGAGAATTCGAAAGATAAAGATATGGCTATTGGGGATTATGCTTTTCTTTCAAAAACTTTTCTCTTTAAAGACATGTTTTTGAAAATACTTCTTCCAAAAATGTTTTTAGAAAAATAGTTTTCTAAAATTTTTTTCTGTTCCGGTAACCTTCGCTCTGATACCACGTGTAACACCCCACACCCGCTAAGGTCACTCACTAAGGGAATGCCTTAACTTCGGTGGAGCATTTTAAGTGAGTATAGAACAGAAAAATTACAATAAGACAGATATAAATACTTGAAAATCTAAAACATCATTTCATAGCAGCAGAAGGTAAACATGTTTAGTTACAACACCATAAAGAGTCAAGTACTAAATATCCATCCTGATAAAAACATAAGTACATAATCCCACTACATAAACAATAGCCATAAAAGAAAAGATAAGCTGGGCTTTACATCACGGTCCAAGCTCCAGAAGATAGATAAAGAAATCTGATCAAAGCCCACTAGTGCTAGGCCCAACCTGAGGACCTGAGGGGGAAAAAGATAAAAACAACGGGGTCAGACATAAGTCTGAGTGAACCCTATAACTTTAACAACACAAACATTAAAGTAATTAGGGTATGATATAAACTTGGCACGAGATGACTGGGGATAAATGACTACACTAAGTAGCCAACTAGACATAAGGTGAACTAGGATAACGGTAAAGACGCATCTACCCACCCAAGGATAATTACTAACTGCACCACACCAGTCATTCCTACTTAAAGGTTGATCCCACCCAAGGACTTAGAAAATTTACCCAGTAGTTTCGTGTACCCCTAGCTGACTACATAGGTGCCGTCTGCCCCTATCTCCACTAGGTGTACCCACTACTCCCAAGCGATCGGCTCCCTACCGTAGATACCCGTGCTGGCCCCACAATGGGGTGTATCACTCCCCAAAGTGGCTACCCGATACAACAAATGGTGCACGGCTTATATCTACACGATGCAACAACGTCTTACCTACCAGCCCGGGTCCACACACGCATATGAAACACCGTTGGACTCGCGTTGTCACCGCTACCCCGTTTTGGCCTCTTATAATCAAGCCCAGTACGCGTGTCCCGTCCTCGACATGGGTCGAGCCCAATAAGATACATATGGGTTACTGGTTGAAACGGGCCCCCACAAGCTACCACCTAAGCTTGTCAATTTATCTAGTGCATCCCACTTAACCCTTTAATCATGTTTAATTACATGTTTCCACTTGGTTAAGTCATCTAATCGTATTTTCTATTGCCACCCAAGGCAACCCACTAGATTTCCTCATGCTACCCAAGGCACTTACTTGATTTCCACATGCCACCCAAGGCACCCACTTAAACCCTCATGCCCACTACATGCTTATCTGGTTAAGTGTTTCTTAATTGATTAAAAACGTAACCGTTGTAAAGACCTCTCACATTAGACTATCTTTTATGGCAGCTGGATTTGCCGGTTGGGTCCGGGCAGCCTTACGCCGTAACCGAGTCTAACCTCGTGTCTATACACTTGTCACGTATTTAGTTTGTGCCTAAGACCTCTCACATTGGGCCAATCATTTGTAGCCGCTGGATTTGCCGGTCGGTTCCGGGCAGTCTTATGCTACAAAAGGGTCCAACCTCGTGTCTTAGTCGATTAATTACACCTAATTAATCACCCCCGAATTAATTTTCCCTAATTAATTCCAATTTTAACGATGTACATAATTGACTCAATTATGTCCATCCACGTTATGGTATGCATAATCATACCAACTTCACACCATTTCATTAACATGTATATTAACCCCATCGTTCCCCACGTAATTCGCTAACATGACATAAAAGGGAAGATTCATCACAAATACAATGGGTTCAACTTGCATAACATTAGCATCAACATGGGTTTAAAGGTGTCAACATGCATATAGCATCAAACCCAACTAGCATAAATAATCAACCCAAACTTGCATGAATCACATATGTCATAAAGAGGTTAACTTGCATAAGTTATTCATGTCATACAAAGGGGTAAACTTGCATATGTATGTATGACATACAAAGGGGTTAACTTGCATATGTATGCATATCATACTAAGGTGTAAACTTGCACATGTTACTTGCATAAAATCAAACACCCAACTTGCATAACATGTCATATATGGACTTGCATATAATCATACACCAAACTTGCATAACATATCATATATGAACTTGCATATAATCATACACCAAACTTGCATAATCATGGTGTCATAGTGGATCAATGTTTATCATAGCAACTAGCATCATGAACACTTGCATAACTTGCATAACATCATGATCATATAGCATATAGCTTGCATAACTTGCATAACATCATGAACATGTAACATATGACTTGCATAACTTGCATAACATCATGAACATGTAGCATATGACTTGCATAACTTGCATAACATCATGAACATGTAGCATATGGCTTGCATAACTTGCATAACATCACAAACACATAGAATATAACTTGCATAACATGCATAACATCATTAACACATAGCATATAACTTGCATAACATGCATAACATCATCAACACATAGCATATAACTTGCATTGATCCACATTCATAGCCATAACCTCATTATATCCTATCATAATCATTTCAATAATTGGTCATTAAGGCTATAGAAAACTCACAACTTGTTGATTAGCACTCCTAAGAAGAAGATTAAGTTGCTAGAGTTGATTAGAGATTGATTTGAGATGCTATCTTCTTCTACAAATTGATGGAGGCTCATTCAAGTTGAATTTTGACGGCATGACGGCATTGTTTCTATTTTTAGTATGAATTAGGGTAGTCTTAGGGTGTATTTATAGAGTAGTTAGGTGTTTTAGGCCATTAGATTAACCCTAAATCAGATTAGAGCCGTCAGATCTCGTCCTAGCCACCAAAACACAGCCCAAAAGCCAAACTGATGCACCCAGGTCACCTGGGCTCGACCAGGGAGGTCGACCCCCAGGTCGACACTAGGGTCGACTCCCCAGTCGACCTGGTGGGCAGGTCGACTCCCCAGTCGACCCCCTGGGTCTGGCGGGAATTTTCCCGCCACTTCTGAAATTTGAAATTTCTGTTTTTAAATCTGTTTTTAAATTTTCTGAAACTTCTTCGGGCCATATCTGGGTCATACGGACTCCGATTTTCGAAAACTCGGACTCTATTTCGCGTATTTTTCCGATGCGAACGCAATGGTATAGCCCGTTTCCCCTGGTTCAGATTTTAAAATTTGATTCTGCCCTGTTTTATATTATAGCAAGTTATTCAACATACGGGGTGTTACACTCATGGTCGGGGTCTGACCATTTCCTGCGAGCTATTTACACCGTACGACGGCGTTTTCGACCATTCTAACTTGACTATACAATCACAAATCGTACCAAGCAATAATAGCAACATGTAAAATCAACCATAAACACCAAAAAAACAATTTAACATGCCAATATGGATCAAACATACCCATATTTAGTCATAGGATTAGCAAAACATGTCCAAATTAACCCAAATTTTTACCAGAGCCCTAAAATCATATTAATTTTTTTTTACATACTTTTACATAATTTTAACAAGTATAACTTCGCTAATTAACACTAATCACCCCTAATTAGCCGTAATTAGTGAAAAACAATGCAAATCACTCACCTTAGCTACAAATGAATTATAGACCTGAACTTTACTATTGTTTTGAGTCGAATTACTATGCAACACAGTAGCTCCAACTATGATTTGGTGTTGATTTGCCTTGATTTGATGTAGCTTAGCTTAATCCTCGATTAGAAAGCGATTAGGAGTTGTTTAGAAGAGATTTAGATGGTGGTAGCCATTGTTAGGGTGGAAAAGAAAGTTTGTCGCGGCTAGAAAATGACAAAGGAGAATTTCTCTAGCCCCTTTCAGCCCTTATGCAACCATAATCCCAAAATACCTAATGGGCCTAGCTGCTAATCACCCTAATTAGGCCCGGTTAAGTTGTTTTTCACATTTTAAACCTTGTTTCAGCCATATCCCCCAAACGGTAAGTCTGTTTGATCAATATGACCGCTCTACGGAAAGGTAAACCATTATCCCGATTCCCCCAAACGGTAAGTCTGTTTGATCAATGTGACCACTCTACGGAAAGGTAAACCATTATCCCGATCCAATGGAAGTGGTTTTAGATCAAAACTCATTACCAATCAAAAGTTATAGACAAAACAAGATTTTCCAGGGGCAAAACGGTCATTTAAAAACCGCCAAAAATGATGAACATGTGAAATGACCCCAATAGTCATTCCCCAAAGTTACATGACCATACGACCTCACAAAAAAATGAAATAAATATTCTAGGATCCTCCGATGCGTAGAATGCGGGTCATTACATTCTCCCCCCTTAAGAAATTTCGTCCCCGAAATTCCTTAATCAAAGCATATAATGGGTCCCGCATGCCTACCAGCCATTTACAAACAATCAAACACACATAATAACACAACACGTCTAACCTAGCACGCGGAATAGCTAAATTGCAATTAAAATAATATTTGGCAAATAGTTTTGGATACGACTCCCTTATGCTCTCCTCTGTTTCCCAAGTACAGTCATGATTGTTATCACCCTACTGAACCTTGACCATTTTCACCGCCTTCCTTCGAAGTTGCTTCGTATCGTACTCGACAATATGGATCAGCCTGCAGTTCCCAACTGCCTTGGGTTCTACGTCGATATCATCTAACTGATCAGGTGAAATAGTCATATCTGGGTCGTGCACGAACTTCCTTAACTGGGAAACATGAAATACGTTGTGAACTCCCACCATCTTGTCAGGTAATCCAACCTTATATGCTAAATTCCCAATTTGCTCGAGAACTGGAAATGGACCAACAAATCTTGGTGCTAACTTGCCTATCCTACCAAATCGAATAAATTTCCTTAATGGAGAGATCTTGACAAATACCAAGTCGCCGACGAAGAAATTCAGGTCTCTTCGTCTTTTATCATCATAACTCTTCTTCCTATCTTGGGCAGCCTTCATTTGCTGTTGGATAAACTTGACCTTATTTGAGTTTTCTTTTATCACATTCGTTTCAAGCACAAATTTCTCACTGGTTTCTAACCAACATGATGGTGAGTTGCACGGTCTTCCATATAAAGCTTCAAATGGAGCCATACCAATACTGGACTAATAACTATTATTATATGCGAATTCAACCAGATGCAAATGGTCATCCCATGACCGTCCAAAATCTAATATGCAAGCTCTCAAAAGATCTTTTAATACACGATTCACCCTCTCTTTTTGACCGTTAGTTTGAGGATGATATGCGGTACTGAGATATAATTCTGACCCTAAAGCCTCTTGTAAGCTCTTCCAAAACCCACTAGTAAATAACGGATCTCGGCCACTCACAATACTTTTAGGTACTCCATGAAATCTCACTACCCACTTCATATACAGTTCTGCTAACTTAGTTGTTGTTCTATTTGACTTGATTGGTATAAACCTTGCACTTTTAGTCAATCGATCCACAACCACCCAAATACTATCATAACCCGATCTAGTCCTTGGTAAACCATCAATGAAATCCATTGAGACCTGTTCCCATTTCCACTCGGGAATTTCCAGTGGTTGTAACAAACCACTAGGCTTCTTTTGCTCGGCTTTAACAAGTTGGCAACTCATGCATTTGGATATAAACTTCCCAACGTCTCTTTTCATCCCTTCCCAATAGTAGGTCTGCTTCATGTCTTGATACATGTTGTTACCACTGGGATGTATGGTCATTTTTCAGTGATGACATTCTCTAAGCACTTCATCTCTTAATCCATTGACATTAGGCTCAACTAGCCTCGTATTCTTTCTAAGCCATCCACCTCGATCAAGCCCATGCTTGTTCATCTCCTCGTCGATTCCCATTCCTAACTTGGAGATGATTTCTAATAGATTAGGATCGTCCCTCTGACTGGAACCAATCTGCTCAATCAAAGTGGGTTTGATCGTCAAACGTGCTAATATCTCAGGATCCAATTCGCAATTTGGTTTGAAATCATCCCCAGCGATATACTCCAGTTGCTTCCATTCCAGAAACATAGCCCCTAAACTGGCATGTCTCATACTCAATGCATCAGCTACCGCATTGCCCTTTCCTGGTGTATATGCAATATCGAAATCATAGGAAGCCAAGAATTCTAACCATCTTTGCTGTCGGAGATTTAGATCCTTCAGAGAGAAGAGATACTTTAATGACATATGATCGGTAAACAACTCGAATCTTTCTCCCAAGAGATGGTGTCTCCACATCTTCAATGCGAACACGATCGCTGCCAACTCCAAATCATGGGTAGGATATCTTTTCTCATGAGGTTTCAGTTACTGACAACATAAGCTACAACCCTACCTCCTTGCATCAGTACAACACCTAGTCTGGTACCACATGCATCCGTGTTTACTATCATCTCTTCATTCCCTTAAGGAATGACCAACACTGGCGCACGCGTCAACTTTTCCTTTAGACTCTTGAGTGCATTTTCACACCTTTCGTCCTAGATGTAAAATTGAGTCTTCTTAGTCAACTGAGTTAACGGTGCCGCTATCTTAGGGACGTCTTGGATAAACTTACGGTAATATCCAACCAACCCTAAGAAACTTCTTATGTCTGTTGCATTCTTGGGCATAGACCAATCTTGTACCGTAGCCACCTTTGCAGGATCCATGACAATACCATTCTTTGAAATAACATGGCCCAAGAATCTCACTTCCCTCCTCCAGAAGTGACACTTATAAAATTTTGCTTTCAATTGATGTTTTCTCAACACCTCCCACACTGTCCTCAAATGTTCCTTGTGTTCTTCCTCTGTCCTTGAGTAAACAAGGATATCGTCCACGAACACAAGAACAAACTTGTTCAATTGATCCCTGAATACCCTATTCATAAGATCTACAAAATATGCTGGTGCATTGGTTAACCCGAATGGCATGACCAACCACTCGTAGAGTCCAGACGCCGTCCAAAATGTCATTTTAGGGATACTCTCAGCTGCTACTTAGAGCTGATGAAATCCTGTCGCGAGGTCCAACTGGGAGAACACTCCAGTTGGTCAAACAAATCATCTATTGGTGGAAGAGGATACTTATTCTTCCTAGTCATTTTATTCAACTTGCGATAGTCCACACATAAACGAAGGGAACCATCTGTCTTAATGGCAAACACAACTGGTGCTCCCCACTTGGAAACACTTCTTCTGATAAATCCCTTCTTGAAAAAATCGCCTACTTGCACTTTGAGCTATTGCTACTCCCTTGGTGCCATACGACAAAGTGGCGTTACTATAGGTCTGGCAACTTTCACTAAATCAATATAGAACTCAATCTCTCGGTGTTGTGGAAGTCCGGTCACTTCCTCGAAGATATCTGGATACTGGCCAGCAAAGGGAACCCCTGATAACTCATCCTGCGGAATGTCGAGGGAATTTAGAAAACTAGCCAGCACCTCATCACTAGGTAGGCCACCAAACACTACCCTCCGCCCATCATCCGCCCTAATAGTCACTGAAAATCCCTCACAGTCTACCACCACTCCTTACCTTTGCAGCCAATCGACAACCAAAATAATGCCAAACCCAGTAAAGCCCAAAACAATGCAATCACAAGCAAAAATACATCCATGACTCAATAAGTCCAAATTTCGACAAATCATGCTAAGGCTAGTCGAACCACCAATCGGGTTCGTCAGCACTAAAGGTTTGTCGACTATCTCGGGTTCCAATCCCAACCTATCTACCAGGTCACTAGATATGAAGGAACGGGAAGCCCTGGTATCAAACAATACTCGAACAGGAACATCTTAAATAGAAAGCATACCTTGAATGACGACATTCTTTCCTTTCTCCACCGTAGTTGGGGCATTTGACGAAGAAGGAACAACATTAATAGCATATGCTTTCACAATCTGCTTCTCTTTAGGAGGTTGTGGACATTTATCCTTGTGATGTCCCACTTGTCCGCAGTTGAAGCACTTCCTGTATGCTGGCTTTGCTCGACATTCTTTAGCATAATGGCCCTACTTGCCATAGCTAAAGAACTCAACATCTTTCTTATTCTTTTTCTGACCATCCTTAGCTTGGTTCTGCTTCCTCTTATTCTAGGAATTATTCTTACCTCCACCGCTTGCTTGCGGCTTTGGCTCCCCTGCAGATGTAATAGTGACCTTGGTCTTCGACTTGGGGTAAAGGCTCTCAGATCTCAATGCCTTTCCCACTATAGACTCGAATGTCTCATCTATATAATTTATCAGTCTTTCCCCCAAGTAATCATCTAAGTTAGTTATGAACTTCTTGTTTTTCTTCTCGACAGTATCGATAAGAGATAACCCATATTTTGATGAGGTATCGAATTCAATGATATATTCCGAGACTGCCCAACTATTGTGCTTAAGTTCCAAAAATTTCCTGAACAATTTGGATTTCTGAGCAGTTAGATAAACTTGTCACTGAAGCGAGTCTTAAACCGATTTCAAGTAACTTGATCGTTAGGAGTAGAGCTTTAATAGCATTCCACCAATTCATAGCCCGTCCTTGCAGTTGACGCGATGCTAGCTTTCTCTTCATTGCATCATCGATCCCTAAGTCCTCGAAGATGCACTCACAAATATCGAGCCAATCTTGAACACTCGTAGTCAATTCTGTTCCATGGAACCACTTTCCACCAAGATTAGTATAATCCTTGCAGAGCTTGGAGAAATTGGCTCTAGGCGCCTACACTGCTGCACCACCACCATTAGCAGCATTAAGAACTACTCCCTGAACATCCATGAGCATCTCTCTCATAAAAGTAGTTAACATCGTCCTCACATTAGGAGCATTCCTATTATTGGTCCTTGAACCCGTACCCCTTGTATATTGGCTCATCGTTCAATCTGTAAAGAGAAAATGATTAACCATCTTCTTAGTGGTGCCAGTGCAGTGCGACCTCATCCTTACATATACTAATAGTATATATATATAGTTTCTGAAAACCAAAATATCACAAATACGCGCTCTCATATACGTATACTATCTCTCCCTGGTGTCTTTCCCTAGGTTAACTATGCAACCTAGAGCTCTAATACCAAATGTGACGGCCCACCTCGAACCAGCCGACATTTCCCTGAAATGCGCTGTGCCGATGTCCAACCAGCACGGGACGGTCGTCAAAGAAAAAGGGGTTTGAAATGATGAATCATCGAGGACTTGTAGTATATCTCACAGCGCATGGAATAAAATATAATACTAACATAACTTGACATAAAACAAGCAAGACAGTGCATAAGGTGAAAACTAAACCATCATAGCAGCGGAAAAATTCAAAATACAGCTAATGATCCAGACCATCATTATTACAACCTTTAAAACTATCTCTAAAGCTAAATAGGAAGGTACACTACTAATGCCCAAAGCAGTTACCAGCAACAACACAAGGAGAATATATGGGATTAATACGTGAAAGCCTCCTGCTCGTCTCCGGACAGCTACTCGTGCATAACCAACTAACTTGTCTCTAGTCTGCTTGTTTAGGAGCACCCAGAGTAATAAGAAGAGACATAAAACTATGGGTTAGACAAAAGTCTGGTATGAGCGATAAGCAATAAAAACAGAACAATAACAGGTGTACATAACCATACCTGAACCTGGACTTGCAACCAAAGAGTTAGCCCAACAGGATGTATGATACTCTAAGGTGAAACTAGCACCCGGTGTGAAAATAATGGGGAGGGGGTGTGCATGTCATGGTGATAGCAAACATCAAACATAGCAATCATCCTCACATCTCTCACTCAGTGCGTAAAGCATACGATATCTACAACTTTGATCACCCAATCATTTGCTATGTCCACTCTACCCCATGGAGTTATAACAACTCCACTGCATTGGTTCATAGCCCTGCTATGATCACTTTGCCCCATGGAGTCATGACAACTCCACTGCACTGATCCATAGCCGCTAATCCGTCTCTCAGTGGTGAGTCAAAGCTATAGACATTGATAACCCCTTTGCATACATCCCGCAGCAAAGTCCAACTCATGAAGTTAACTCATTGGTTCCCATCTGGATCCTGAGTTCTAACTCCCTATTTGAACTACCTTTGCATCTCGGCTTTTGGTCATCACCCTGGTTCGGTTCGTAGCTCCAAGCTTCCATTCAGTCTAGCTCTTGCCCTTCGTCATATCTCGGTTCGATACTCAAGTCCTCAGCTTGGCTCGCGGTTCGTGGATGCTTCGGTTCATGACTCATGATCGGCTCGTGGACCACATTCGAGTCATGGGATCCACACGTGATCCCTCTCCTGGTCGTGGTTTTCTGGTTCGGTCCGTGAAGGCAGCTCGTGAATGGCACTTCCATGACGGCTCGTGATGCTTCGTCCAGGTTCTCGGCTCGTCGTACTTCATGGTCCTCCGGTTCGTGAAAGTGGAGCATAGCGGCTCATGGTCCTCAAAGTCGAGTGCCTCACGAGTTCAGGTCGTGGTCATGGGGTGCTTCACGATCGGGGTCGGCTTGTGAGGATGCCTCACGGTCAAGGTCTGACCATTTCCTGCAACTTTTCCTGCGAGCTATTTACACTGTACGACGACGGTTTCGACCATTCTATCTTGACTATACAATCAAAAATCATTTCAAGCAATAATATCAACATGTAAAATCAACCATAAACACCAAAACAACAATTTAACACGCCAATATAGATCAAACATACTCAAAACCCATGGTTTTCCCCTTAATCATGTTTAGTCATAGGATTAGCAAAACATGTCCAAACTAACCCAAATTTTTATCAGAGCCCTAAAATAATATTTAGGAATTTTTACATATTTTTCCAGAATTTTAACATGCATAATTTCCCTAATTAACACTAATCACACCTAATTAGCTGTAATTAGTGAAAAACAATGCAAATCACTCACCTTAGCCACAAATTAATTATAGATCTGAACTTTACTACTATTTTGGGTCAAATTCCTATGTAACACAGCAGTTCCAACTTTGATTTGGTGTTGATTTGCCTTGATTTGATGTAGCTTAGCTTAATCCTCGATTAGAAAGCGATTAGGAGTTGTTTAAAAGAGATTTAGAAGGTGGAAGCCATTGTTAAGGTTAAAGAGAAAGTTTGTGGTGGTTGGAAAATGACAAAAAGGGCTTCTCTAGCCCCTTTCAGCCCTTATGCAACCCTAATCCCGATATACCTAATGGGCCTAGCTGCTAATCACCCTAATTAGGTCCGATTAAGCTATTTTTCAACCTTCTAAACCTTGTTTCAACCATATCTCCTACAGTAAGTCTGTTTGATCAATGTGATTACTCTATGGAAAGGTAAACCATCATCCAGATCCAATGGAAGTGGTTTCAGATCAAAATTCCTTACCAATCAAAAGTTAAAGATGAAACAAGATTTGCTAGGGAAAAACGGTCATCTAAAAATTGGTAAAAATCGTGAACATGGGAAATGACCCCAACAGTCGTTCCCCAAAGTTACATGACCATACGACCTCACACGAAAATGAAATAAATATTCTAGGTTCCTCCGATGCGTAGAATGCGGGTCGTTACAATTTGCCCCCCAAAGTATGTCTTGTCTTGACATGATGTTCTTTGAATTGGTTAGGAGAGTAGTCGGGTTGTCGACTTGTCCTGTTAAAGAAGAACAAATGTTAATTGTTAGGCTCGTTCGCTGTGGACTTGTGAGCGAGCTGGTGTTGGTGTGGCGACGTGCCCATGTTATTAAGTATTTGTAATGTGTCGCCACCGCGCGTTTGTGGCAGTCGGTATATGCATGGAATACGTGTACGTGAGCGCATGGTATGGCACTTTTAGCCTAGAGATACGAGAAAAATTTGTCTCTTCCCTTTTCTTTTTCTCCTCCTTTTTTTGATTCGAACCCTTGAACCATAGAGGTTCGGAATCTAGAACCCTGGGGGTTCGAAATTTCGAACCCTGTAGGCTCGAGATTTCGAACACTATAGGCTCGAAATTCCGAACCCTAGGGGTTCGAAATTTCGAACCCCAAAGGGTTCGAAATTTCACGACCCGTGGGTTTGGAATTTTGAACACGCGGGTTCGAGATTTGGGGAAGACCAAGGGACTTTTCCCTTTTAATTATAAATAGCCCCCTCCTCATTTCCTTCCTTCCATTATTTCCTTCCTTGGTCGCCATTGTTGTGAAAGCTTTAGAACTCAACACTTTTAACCGAACCTAGGTAATGAATGGGTTGAAGGAGTGCAGGAGGATGGAGGTTAAAGGGACGAGTTCTGGAGGAGCCTCGAAAAATCGACCCCCTAAGAGGATCGAATTTTCGAACCCTCGGGAGGTTCGAATTTTCGAACCTAGGGGTTTGAATCCTCGAACCCTAAAGGGGTTAGAATATATGAACCATGGGGTTCAAATTTTCGAACCCTGATAGGGTTCGAATGTCCGAAACTCTGGGTTTGGATTTCCGAACCTGGAGGGGATTCGAGCTTTCGAACCCCATGGAAGTTCATATATTCAAACCTCTGGGGTTCGAATTTCCGAACCCTGGGAGGTTCAAACTTTCGAACCCCGAGGGAGGTTCGAGTTTTTGAGCCCCGAGGTGGGCTTGATTCTTTTGCTAGATCTGCCTGGCACAGTTTCTTCATGCTGCCCCTTGGCAGGGTGTTGCTTCTCTTTTGCAGAACTTTGATCTCCTGACTCCCTGCCCTTAGTTTTGTATACCGCTTATTTGCTTGCATGACTGCGCCTAGCGCATACACAGTTAACCTTGCGGACAGAGAGTTTGACGTTTCACATAGGATAACGCATATACTCAAACTGTGACCAAACTGTTAGCATGTTTAAATTTTCTCTGTTCGTCTTGACTTTGCATAACACCACACGCACTTGTTAGTTTTCACCGACACGAGAGGTACAGGTTATTCTCTTGCGATGTCTAATACTAGTGTATTAAAGTATAACTAGTGATGCAAACAAGATCAAAGACTGGGAAGACCTTAAAGGCCAAGGCTTCCCCTTCCGTCATCACATGCATCTGACTCTACCAACAATGGTAGCTCGAGTGGCAGCGAGCTTGAGACTACCGAAGGATTCGTTCCTTCTCAATCAGCCAGTTCACCCGAAGTATCTAATCATGGGGAAAAAAATTGAGAGGTTATACTCTCCGGTCATACGTGAAGAGATTAAGAATGTGGATATTATGGGTGGAGATGTACCGACAGCTCCGGTAGCTCCGGATATGTTGCCTGACACTGTTATCTTGGAAAATCCGATGATCTCGATACCGTCGCGCCTGGACGCTATAGCAGTCACGAAAATGGCGCAGCAATTCAATATTCCAGCGGGCGATGCTCACGCACGGTGATAGAGCTCACACACCGCCCGAGGGTTTGACTGCTTGGAATATACAAGCCTGTTTTGCAGGATGCGTGCCCCCATCCAATGACTTTATATCCAGGACATGATTTCCTACTTCCGCTCTGCACCTTCGCAACTGCATCCAAATGCTTATTCCTCGCTCCTAAGCACGTACGTTCTATACCGAGAGTATTTGCATATGGAACCAACCGGAGAGGACATCCGGTAGTTTTTCAGCTGAGGAGAACGTCTAGTGGATCACCCTCTCAATGGTTTTGGGAAGCGTCAGCCGACACCAAATTCTTTATCTAGAAGTGGCCCAGGCCGTCAGTGATTAAGTATGATTGGCTCTTCGTGCGTTGTCCTCCTGGATTCACAAGGAGATAGATAGGAGGGAGTAAGTATCCTCGAACTCCGTTCCCTGCTATAAAACTATTGGATCTTTTGTCTCATTATTTTTCGATTGCATTAGGAAATCCAGAGGCACATATTGGTGAGAAATACCAGCAACGTCTTAATGCTCTACGAGCGATCCCCGAAAAGTTTCGCAAAACTGATACCATGACAAGCGAAGAGCGCCTTCGCCGCGCTGGGATGCTCCCGGATGATTGGGCTATAATTAAGCCCACAGTGGCGAGCAGTGTGCCAAAAAAGATCTTGGCGAAAGGCCCTGCGACTCCTAGTCAGAAGAGGAAGTTACCCGCTGCGGGGGCCAAGCCAAAAAAGGTTATAAAGTTCCGGCGAGATGTCAGTGAAGGTGGGGCTCGCAGTGAGGAGGCCGTGTCTGGGGACAAGGGCTCGATGAATGTTCTCGTCCTGCCTCTGGCAGAGGGCAGGGGTGTAGATCAGGCCATTGTCTCTAGTGACCTCTTCTGGAGCCTCGACCCCACTTGAAGATGAGCAACAGTTTGATGGCTTAAATAAACTTGACCTGGACATATCCCTATGGCTGACTCCGGCTGGCATGGAAGACTTAGCTCTTGCCATGAGGGAGTTAACTCCTTCGAGTGGAACACAATCTGGTTTGTTGAGAGAACACCTAGGGCATACACTCATAATCACTGCATAGCGTAGTGATTCTTCTGAATGCGTAACTTGACCGGTCTTATTTCTTTCTCTTAACAGGTGATATCACTAGAGGACATGGAGGACAAAGTCACAAACCTGGAGACCAGCGACGACGTCAGAGTGCTTTTCTTGGTGCCATTAGGAGAGGGGCTAGCTTGTACGGTGAGGCCCACCTTCACCGAACCGTGGCAGCAAGAGTCGTCAACCCAATAGACCCCAATTGCCTTCGTCTCCTCCTCCCCCTCCTCCAATCCGAGTGTCTGTCAGATATTCCCAACTTGACTTAGGGGGATCGAGGCGCGTGTCATCGTCAACTCCTTCTTGTACCGCTCCTGAGGCTCCTATTCAGCCCACTAAGGGGAAGGAGCTATCGCTTGCTCGACCAAGGTCGGATGAGGCGACTGTGATAGAGATAGAAGATCTGAAAGAGGCTTAGGTTTTATCATTTCCTATAGAGGAGCGGAGAGCTTTCTTGAAACATTACTTCCATCGTCATTACTTTGATGAGCTTAAGTTTCTCCCAGATCTCCGCCCCGCACCATCTAGGGAGTCCGGGGAAATATGGATGCACGTGAAGGCTGCGTATCACCAAACCAACGATCTTACCAAGTATTCTTTTCATTTATCAGAGCTGATCAAGAAGAAGAACCTGGAGTTTATTAATCAGGAATTGACTATTTATTATGAGAATACCACCATTGGTACTTTAGAAAAGGAGATAGGTAATCTATCCGTTGTATTGGAAAATTTCCTTTACTTGTTCCTGTATATTTGAACGCTAATTCGCGGATCTCGTTGTTTTCAGCTGAGATAAGGCGAGGGTATGAGGCGCTCAAGAGGGAGACCGATCACTCCCGCTCTGTTTTCATGGAAACTATAACTGACCTAACTACCCAGAACACGGCCTTAAAGAGGGACAAGGCCGAGCTGGATAAAGTATGCACCGATCTGGAAAGGGAAACCGCGTGAGTCTTTGATCTCCAAACTGACAATGATGCTATGAGGGCGGAGAATAACAGCCTGAAAAGACATCTTGAGGAGATAAGAAAGGCCCAGGAGGACACGGAGGCCAGTAATCGGGATGTGTTGGACATAATGGATATTTTGAGAGAGGCACATCTGAGAGAGGTAGAATAATTGAGAGAGGAGCCGGAGAATACATAGTTTTGAGTGCAATCGTGTGTGGAGGAGGATATTTGAAACATGTATGTTATGGTCCTGAGATTCCATGGACACTCGTGGGTTGACGATTATCCTCGGGAACTAGCTCGAACTTGGGAGAGGTTGGTTCCGTATGAAACCTATCTGCGCCAAGTGGCTGTGGGAACTTTAGATGAATGCCAGCTCATGATTGATCTTTTGACACTCGAAGAGTGGGAGAAGCTAAAGGAAGGTAGGGGACTGTTGCTCGAGGATGCCAGGAGAGAGAGGCTGGAGAAGCTCACTGTTGATAAAGGGAAGTACATTGTGACCGAGAGTGTTGTGGTTACACAGACATTTGCAGAAGCAAGCTCTTATCGACCACTAGTCCCTGAATCATGTATAGTGAGTGATCCCGCAGCTTTAATTCGGGCTTCGACTGAGTATGAACCTGATCACCCGGGGCTAGAAGAGACCGGATTCACATTGCCTACGGCACCGAGTGCCACTTCTAATCCTCCCACGCCATCCTTGACCGGAGGTAAATTCCCTTTATGATGCATCCCAGAGGATGACGCGATTACCGAATTCACAGACTAAATGGTTGTGTTTTTACCATGCATCCCTTCTAACACTGACATGACATCGGGCCTTGCCCCGTGGTCCGACAAGTGACTGAGTCTAGGCGAGAGCCCGCGGAAGCGAAGTTCGGAGAAGGCGGTGATTAGCTCTACACCTTCTCGGATAAACGGATAACAACCAATCTTTATGAGGGTCTGATGGATGAAGGGGGGACGGTTGATGGACAGAGTTTTCATGCCAGAGGTCGGGTGGAGCCGACGCGACTTCGATGGTGGGTATGGTGGAAGCTAAATAATCCAAGATGGTGGCTAAAAGCGAAGAAGTGGAGGAGAAGCGAAAGAATGACGAGGCTGCCTGGTAGGAGGTCCTAATGAAGACCAAGCAGGATGCTGAGGCGAGAGCCGGCGACACAGTTGCTAAGAGGAAGGCCGATGAGGAGGACGAGAAGAAGAAGGCTATTGAGGAGGCCCATAAGAAAAGGGAGGATGATGAAGCATAGCAAAGGAATACTGAGTCCCTCGAGAAAACCAAGGCTGGTGATGTCACGCCGCATAGGTCCTAGAAGCTGGCTGCATTGCGAGCTGCCAAAGAGGCCAAGGAGAAAGCTGAGCAAGAAGGCAAGGTGGTCCCGGAGACAAGCGATGTTGTGGTCGGCCTTGCTGCTAGGAGTGCCCCCAAGCCTACGCCGCATGCCACCCTGATTGATATTACCGAGGTCTCTCGTGGCGATGGGACGGGCGAGAGACGTCTCTTGGCTTCTCATGAATCGACCACCTATGGGAAGTGCCGAGATGGAAGGAGCGGGTATGGCAAGAAGAGGCCTGGTACAAAGGATGAACCGTCGAGCGCTGAATCTGCAAAAAAGAACAAGCACAAGCACAAGAGGAAGAAACATGATTAGTGTTAGCAACCTAAGTGGGAGTTACCATTTATTTTGGTAGTGTAGGCCGATAGTTTACGCGAGTACAACCCTCGCTTTTGGTTTTTCAAGACATGGTGTGGTTCTCATGTACACCCTGTCATTAGAAAGAAAGATGTTAGTCATGTAGTTTGTTTTAATGTGTGCATGTTAAAATGGAATATGAATTAGTAAAAATCGCAATTTGTGTCGAGTGTTCGGATGTTCTTCTTATGTTTTCAGGCGTCCCGTACTTGCATAAGCATACTTATCGTTATATTTAACAAAAAAGCGATTTTGTACCACGTTCTGGGTGAATTATTCCAGAGGGGTGTGATTGTGTACAGCGCTCCGGGTCAATTATTTCAGAGGGGTGTGATAAAGCGTAAGCTTCTAGTAAGTTTCCCTCAGCTCAGGAAACCCGTAGTTTGCGAAGCCAGGCTGAGAGTTTGCTGTGTTTAGGTTTCCTGGGGTTAATCCCAAGTGTTGCGAAGGCGTATAACGTCGTGTTGTGCGGTCTGTCCGGTGTGTGGCTCTCCCGTCGTTCATCGGGTTGAGGAGAGCTGCAGGTATCATTCATTCACCTGAGAAGAGAAGACCGGATCATCATCCCATAGGGTCTGATCATGGCTATGGGCTACCCCTTAGCCTTGAGAGCTTTGGGGAAGAAACGATTTAAGGGTCGGTCTTGGTGTTGCGCCAAGATTAGACCAGTACCCGTAGCCGAGGGAGGGATTTACATCACTCCCGCCTGGCTGTTGGATGGCCCCAAGTCGCTTGGGACTTGAACGCGGAAGGATTTATCCTCGGTCTCAGCACGCAGCCGAGATTCAAGTTCGTGGTTATTTAACTCGGTCGCGCCGCGGGCCGGCGACTCGAGTAGCGTTGCCGGCTCCCGTGCTTGGGGTGCAGGTCGTAGCCATTGTGTTTTGGCCTCGAGTTTGGCTCGAGACTCGGGCAGTGGTACCGACTCCATGCTCAAAGGCCGATACGACAACCAACTGTTTGAACGTAAGCTAGTTGTTAGGATTAGTCAAACGTGTCATGTGCGGAGTAAACATAAACTATAAGGGATAGGAAGTTTAACATTATTCCCACTGCTAACTTTGGCAGTAATAGCCTTTACAATGCATTGAATTGTTAGAAAAAACATTGTTGGAAAGCATAGATAACTGTGTACTAAATTATGTGAAGTAGCGGCGGAGCTGTTCACTGTTCCATGCCCTTGGAAGTTCAGCTCCATCCATCGTTGCGAGTTTGAAAGATCCATTGCTGAGCTTTCGTTGTATGGAGTATGGACCTTCCCAATGAGGAGTGAGTCATGTTGGTGGAAGGAAAACCCGTTTTAAGACGAGGTCGCCGACGTTGAGGTCCTTATGGCGGACCCTAGAATTGAAGTATCGTGCGACTCGTTGTCGTTGGGTAGCGGTTTGGAGATCAGCTTCGTTCCTTTTCTCTTCCAACAAGTCAAGTGATCCTAAAAGTAAATCTTGGTTTGTGCTTAGATCGAAATAGGTGACTCGATGAGATAGAAGCTTGAGTTCAATAGGAATGACGACTTCTGATCCGTAGGCCAGAGTGAAGGGGGTATGTCCGGTTGTAGTCTTGTGTGTGGCTCGGCGTGCGCACAGGGCTAGAGGGAGTTCGTACTCCCACATGCCCCCAGCCTTTTCCAGGAGCTTCTTGATGACGGGCTTAATGACTTTGTTGACCGCTTCGACCTGCCAATTGTCTTGAGGATGATCCACTGCCGAGAATCTCTTTTCGATGCTGTGCCGCTGGCAGAAGGCTTTGAATTCGGCTCTCTCGAATTGAGTGCCGTTGTAAAAAATGATGGCTTGAGGGACCCCATATCGACTAATGATGTTGCGTACAACAAAGTTGATCATCTTCTTGGTCGTAATCGTGGTGAGAGCTTCGGCCTCTTCCCATTTGGTAAAATAATCAACTGCGACGACGACGTATCGTGCCCCACCTCTGGCCATTGGAAGACTTCCAATGATGTCGATTCCCCACATGGAGAATGGCCATGGGCTGACCGTTTGTGTTAGCTCTGTAGGCGGGCCTCTCGGGATCTTGGAAAAGCACTGGCACTTGTCGCACTTGAGAGCATAGTCTGTGGCATCTTGATCGAGCGTGTGCCAGTAATAACCATGTCTAAGTATTTTTCTGGCCAGGGTTTTTCCTCCAGTATGGTCGCCGCACTCCCCTTCATGTACATTGGTTAAGACTTTGATGGCGTCATGATGGGCTACACATCTGAGTAGTGCGACGGAGAAACCTCTACGATAGAGAACCCCATCCATAAGAAGATAGCGAGCCAATTGGCGGTTGAGCACTCGTCTTTCCTTGTAGCTCCCCGGAAGGGTCCCGTGTTGTAGGTAATTCCTGATTGGTGTCATACAAGATTCAGGTTCGGGTTAGTAGTTTATGTACGCCTCAGTTTGAATTTGTTTGATACTAGGGGAGTTGAGCACTTCGACGGGGGCGAACCCCAAAAGTTGCGGATCCTCGGAGCTCGCTAGTTTGGATAGCGAATCAGCTTATTCATTCTGTTCATTGGGTATGTGAGTGATGATGAAGTGGTCGAGGTGAGTGAGTAATTCTTGAACATTGGTTAAGTAGAGGGCGAGTCGTTCCCCCTTAGCTTGATATTCCGCTTGTACTTGACGTACAATGAGTTGTGAGTTGGCAAAGATTTGGATTCTCTTTAGTTTAAGCTCGATCGCGATTCTAAGTCCATCTTTCAAGGCCTCATATTCCGCGTCGTTGTTGGTAGCAGAGAAATTTAGTTTTAGCGCGTAGCATATTGGGCGTTCCTCGGTGGTCATGAACACGACTTCGGCCCCGGAGCATTTGCTGTTAGAGGACTCTGCCACAAACAATTTCCATTGAATACCGGGAGCTTCCGTGTTCTCTGCCGGGGTCTCCTCGGGGGTAGTGAACTCTACTATGAAGTCAGCGAGAGCTTGGTCGAGGATAGATCGGCAGGGAATGAATGTTATCTCAAACTGGCTCAGCTCCATACTCCATTTTAGTAGCCTTCCCGACACTTCGGGTCCCTGCAGGACCGGTCGTAGTGGCTGATCGGTGAAAACCTTTATAGGATGAGACTGGAAGTATGGTTGAAATTTCCGAGAGGAAATGAGCAAGAAGAATGCTAGCTTTTCCAGCTTCGGGTAATTCTTCTCTGCCCCTATTAATCGTTTTCTTATGTAGTAGACGGGCCGTTGGATGCGGTCCTCGAGGCGGATTAGCGTCGAGCTGATTGCCTGCGTAGAAACAACCAAGTAAATGTAAAAGTCCTCATGATCTATGGGCTTAGATAGGATAGGTGGTCGCTCTAAGTGGTTCAGAAGTTCTTTGAATGCGGAGATGCATTCTGGGGTCAACTCAAAATTGCATTTCCCCTTTTGATGTAAATCGAAGAAAGGAATGCACTTGTCGGTGGCCTTGGATATGAACCGACTTAAAGCAGTGACCTTGCCATTTAAACTTTGGATATCCTTGATGTTCTTGGGGATTTGGATGTCCCGAATAGCTTGGATTTTTTATGGATTAGCTTTGATTTCCCGGGAGTTGACGATGAAACCCAAGAATTTTCCTGAAGCAACTCCGAAGGAGAATTTCAAGGGGTTGAGGTTCATGTTGTACCGACGGAGGATATCGAACATTTTAGAGAGGTCGTGGACGTGACCGTTTGATACTTTAGATTTTACCAACATATTATCCACGTACACCTCCATGGACTTTCCGATTTGAGTTTTAAAGAATCGATTAACCATTTGTTGATAAGTAGAGCAAGTATTCTTGAGGCCGAAGGGAATGACGCGATAGTAGTAAAGTCTGAGGTCTATTATGAAAGAGGTGTGATCCTGGTCACGAAGATTCATCGGAATTTAATTGTAGCCTGAGCAGGCATCCATGAAAGATAACACCTGGTGTCCGGCGGTTGAGTCAACAAGTCGGTCGATTTTTGGGAGTGAGAAGCTATCCTTAGGACATGCTATGTTTAAATCAGAGAAGTCGACGCATGTTCGCCATTTACCGTTGGCCTTCTTGACCAGAACTGGGTTGGAGACCCACTCGAGATAATCGGCTTCACGAATGAAATTGTTGTTGAGTATATGGTCTACCTCTTCCTCGAGTGCTTTGGACCTCCCGGGTCCCAAGAAGCGGCGCTTCTGCTTGACTGGAATTATCGTAGGATCGATGCTTAGACAATGGCAAGTGATCGTAGGGTCGATGCCTTTCATATTGGATTGAGTCCATGCTAACACGTCTAGGTTTGCCTTCAAGAAATCCACAGGATCTTCTTTGATTGCGGATGGAGTTACGATCCTATCTTCAGCACCCTTGATGGATCATTGGGATTAACAGGAATATCTACTGTAGATTCGACCGTGGTAGCCCTCTCGTACTCGGGTTCTTCGTCCTTCCGCAGGTCGAGGTCTTCGGAAAGACAGCAGTGGCGCCTGAGCCAAGGCCCAGGCGCCGTTGATTACTATGTTGAAGTAATCTTGGCGCAAGAGGTCTTGGGCACTGCTTTTCCCTTGTCCTTATTGTGCGCGTTCTTCCATTCTATTGCATAACACTCTTTGGCGCTTACTTGGTCGCCTCTGACTGTTCCAATCCAGTTTTCTGTCGGGAATTTCATTAGGAGAGACCATGGCAACATGTAGGCTCGAAACTCGGTGAAAAAAGGGCATCCGAGGAAAGCGTTGTAGGGGGAGTCAATGTCCATGACCACGAAAGTGAGGATTCACACTCGGCTCTGATCCCCCTCACCTAGCTCCACAGGTAGATCGATCATTCCCATTGGGGAACTAGAAGCCCCATTGAAGCCATGGATCGTGGCGCGACATGGCTTTAAGTCATTTGTTTATAAATCATCTGGTCTTAAGTAGCTTTGAAAATGATGTTGACTGAGCTTCCGGAGTCGACTAACACCTTTCGGACGGAAGCAGCACCGATCTGAGCTGTGATAACTAGTGGATCGATGGTTGGGATTTCCACCCCAGTGGAATCTCTCTCGCAGAAAATAATGTCGTCCCACATGGTCTTTTGGAGCTTGGCGGGGACAAATTCGTTAGGTGGGGAGCAAGTTTCATAAGTAGCATGATTTATTGAACTAACATACTCTTCCATTTTTCGGAAGCTGTCATGTGCGGGATATGGTCCGCCACATATGGTATTGATTACGATCTCACGCCTTAGGTTAGATGGACCTGGAGCTGCCTTGGTGGCTACCTGAGGCGCTAGTGCCTGAGGCTTTGGATTTGCTTCGGGAGGAAGAGGCTCTTGGACGTATTGCTCAAGTCGCTTTTCATGGATAAGCTTCTAAATTGCATCCCTGAGCTGGCGACATTCATTAGTATTATGGCCGTACACTTCATGGTATCCGTAGTATCTCCCATTATTTTTCTCAAGGTCGGTTGATTCCCTAGTGTGTTGCTTCTTATATGGAAATGTGTTGCATGTCTCCAAGTAATTTGTTTCCAGATCCTCGTTTAGCGGGGTGTGTGTCTCGAAGGCTCGGTAAGGGTCGGGCTTTTTCGGCTCAGTCGGGGACTGATTGTTGTTCCGTCCACCTTGCCTACAATCATTTGGTTTTGCCTGTTCGGATTTGCTCATGTGTTCTGATCAAAGGGCTCCACTACTTGTTTTCTTCTGAGGTTGTTATTTGCAGTGCCTGCTTGAGGGTCGTTGGGGCGACTGGTGACTGAGAGTCGATTGCGTCTTGCCTCTTCTTGGCAAGTACTGATCTGCCTTCTCATAGAAGGCGTCGAGACATTTGGTCTGCTTCCGATCAATCCATGCCCCAAATTTGGAAATAGGAAGGACACCTTTTGCTAGTTGAAAGAGTCCGGTGCAAGGATCCAGATCCTTGACCTCAGCGAGGACAATGTTGAACCTGGAGAGGTAGCTTTTGAGTGACTCAACGGGCCCTTGGTATAAGTTGGAAAGGGTAAGGGTGTTCTTCAGAGTTGGTATGTGTCTCCTAAATAGCTTGATCAACTGTATCGCTAACTGGCCAAAGTTGTAAATGGAATCGAGTGAGAGGCGAGAGAACCCTAAAGTAGCGGTACATAATAAGAAGACGGGGAAACACTTGCATTTGACTGGATCATTGCCCCGACTCGAGCCCATTTTCTATTTATATCGATTGAGAAAGGCATAGGGGTCAATCGATTGAGAAAGGCATAGGGGTCAGTAGTGCCGTCGTAGAGCAGCATTTGCGGCATGCTGAAGCGTCGCGGCCATTCGGCTTCGTTCACCCTTCTTGTGAAGGGGTTACGCCTAATGTGCGCTTCTCATGAATCATGCACATTTCCTCGCATCTCCCTTATTATCCTTCGGACCATGTCAGGAAGGTAAGTTGGATGGTGGTCCGCCATTGGGATCCATGGGCTTTGGCAAGGTTCCGGAGTTCTGTTGCGAGGGCGTCTTCTATGATGACGTCTAGATCGTCCTCCTCCATGTCCTCGACATCTATGATTAGGTCTTGGTGTGGATGGTGAGGTGGAGCAGGGTAATGCGGATCCTGTTCTGTAGGAGCGCGAGCCGTTGGAATAGCGGGCCCATCGTCCTGATTAGCAACCATTGGGTTATGTCGAGTAAGTGGTTGGATTGTAGGACCTGGTCCGTCATTGATGATTAAGCGAGAACAGTCTCGGTATAATGCCCCCTCGCTATATGTGACTGTAGCTCGGTCGCCGTTGTCGTTCCCATTGCCATTAGCTTATCCATTGCCATTACCGTTGTCGAGGGCATTGGTGCGGGCGGCGACATTGTTGATGAGGCTAAATCTCCTCCTTTGATGTGGCCCCCTTGACTCGAAAGAGGAAGTTTTTGATATAGTTGGTCGGGGTCGAGCATTGTTCCGAATTAATTGAAGCCGAGTGATGATGCGCTGGCTTTCTTGAAGTTGCCACATAAGGTCAATGTTATTCCTTAATGCTTGATTATGCTCGAACGCTGTGTTCTCATATTTTCATTAAGTGCGCAGATTTGAGCTTGTGTTGCAGGCGCTGCAGGGTCCACTATAGGAAGGACGATTTCATTAGTGGCCGGGATGTCCGCTGGTTGAGGTTGTTAGGATGTATCGGCATCAGCTGTGGCTGAAGGGCCTACCATTGCGTTCTTCGGTCCCTTTGACATCGTGAGCGGACTCGATGATAGGTTTAGCAAGGAACATCAAGCTCATCGGGGGCCGAGATGACAACGTGAGATAAAGGCGCAAAATCCGAGTTTTCTCAGTGAAAGCACCAAATGTTGACGACAAAAAATGTTGTAAACACCAAAAATTCTAATTACTAGGAATAATTAATTCGGTCGCATGGACAAGGGCAGAAAGCGGTAAATAACAGAAGAGATTTATAGTGGTTCGGCCTCGTGAGGGGCCTACATCCACTTTGCAGTGTTATTGGAATATTATTGATCACAAAAGATTACAAGGTTGAGCCCATCACATGACATCTCATTACACTTACTTGTAGGCTAGGTGATGTCATCATTATCATAAATGATGTCATAATTGGCATATATTGCGGAATATAGGAAAAAGACACTTTTTCCCTTCCTCTTCCTCAAAGTGGAGATTCCATTAATGGAGCTCTCATGAAGTCTCAAGGTCACAAAATCCAACCCCTTTGAAGTGTGAGGCTATGAGGTATTTATAGGACAAGTATTAGGTAGGAGTAGGTGGGAGTAGGAAGAGTAGGTAGAAGTAGGTGAAAATGGACCCCCACACCTAGAAATTCGCACCTGGCTCATACGCATGCCAGGTTTTCGATCCCCACCCCGGGGGTGCGAATTTAGCACCTCGTGGGGTGCGAAATTCGCAACCCATGGGGGGTGCGGAAGTCTGTCCTGCAGAGGTGTGATATTTGCACCCCAGGGTTCGAATTTCGTACCCATACGGGGTGCAAATTTCGCACCCGGCTGGGTGTGAATTTCGCTCCTGTTTGGGTGCGAATTCCGCATCCTGTTGGATGTGAATTGCGCACCCTGCTGGGTGCGAATTTCGCACCTGGCGGGTGCGTATTTTTCACCCAGCAGGGTACGAATTTCGCACCACTCAAGGGTGCGAAATTCGCACCCCGAAGGGTACAAAAGTTGCCTTATGGGGGGTGTGAAGGCCCTGGGCTTAGGCGCTCTAGTGGCTCGCAGTTCGGGTTCTCGGCTCGGACTGCGAGGTCGTTTGTTGGCGCAATCCCTCTTCAACCTGTTTCCTTTGCTCCTAGGCATCCTTCTGGCCTTGAATCCATGCGATGGGATGAATTGAGCATGTCCTGTGTACTTTCGGGAACCGGACCAAAAGGCCGGTTAACACAAGTCATATTTATGTCAGAATATCGTAGATTCACAAATTTCAACAGACCTGATATGATTCATTCACATGCATAGATCAAAATTACAGTCATATCATGTTTTACTTTTTAATCATTTAGATCTAAAGGTAACTTAAACTCACAGTGTTCAGATTTAGAAAAATAGAAGGAGAAAAGCGGAGGTTGAATCACAGATCTACACTTGAATCTCTAAACTTTGATTGCAGAAGAAGAAAAAGATTTGATTCAGTCCAGGCACTGACAGCATTTAGGCGTCCATTGATTTTAGTGTGAGAAAAAAAGAAAAATAAGGCCGTAAATATAGTTGTCATCCCCCAGAACCGACCTGCCACGTCAGCCCTAGGGGTTTAACCCCCCTTACGGGGTCGACCCATGGGTCGACACCCCCCTTGAGGGGTCGAACCCAGGGTCGACACCCCCTTAAGGGGTCGACTCCCTTGGGCCGGATTTTTCCCGCACACTCAGATTTTTGTGATTTGAACCATTTTGAATTTTCTGAACTGCATTTTGAATTTCTGGACCCTATATGTATATATATAATTCTCTTGCCCGTATACAAACTTCAAACCTTCATAACTTTTTCATACGGTATCCGTTTTACACAAACCAAATGTCTATCTTGACTAGAATTTCGAGACGGACGCAATGGCGCATCCCATTTCCATTAATTTTGAATATTAAATTAATTATTATTTAATTTATCCTCTTTTAGTGTTGTTAAAATTACGGTGTGTTACAACTTGTCTGTTATATCAATAAGAGATTAACATGAGACGAAAGAAATTATTCAAAACTTGAGAAGCTCTCATACTACTTGTTAATAACTTCTCGGATACCCCATCCATATTCCCAATGTAATTCGATCAAAGTCTATACCGACCAACCAATATGACATGTTCTTCAACGACTTGAGGCATCTGGTAGACTCTTGAAAAGGAATATCGAACCCAGTCAGGTCGATCTCATGTTTTTTCCTTAGAGGGCCATCCTAGGACAAGTTTTGGTGGACTTCATTGCAAAATTCTCTACCCCCGATGATCCATAGGAAAGCAGTTTACCACCTAACATATAATGGAAATTATATGTGGATGGATCCTTTAGTAGTTGGTGTTCTAGTGCTGGAGTTATGCTTGTAGCTCGAGGAACACTAGATTTTCTATGCCCTGAAACTCGACTTTCTCGCAACTAATAATGATGCAGAATATGAAGCCTTATTGCGGGACTTAAAATTGCAAAAGAGTTGAATCATCAAGTCTATTCAAATCTTCTCAGATTATCCACTCATCGTGTTCCAAGTGAAGGAGAGTTTCAAGCTAAAGAAGTACACCTAGCTCCTTATCACTTTCGGTTAAAGGATTTTTTTAGAAGTTTCGATCATAATACTATTATTCACATTCCTCGGGACCAGAATAAAAAAGAAAATTCACTAGCAAAGCTTACAACTTCTAAAGATACAAAATTCATGGGTCTCATCACAGTCGAAGTACTTGAATCTTTGAGTTTCGAACACATAGAGACTGATTGGATATTAAAGGCGAAACCTATACCCGGGACGGAGTCATAGATGACTCCTATCGAAGATTTCATACAAAGGGGAATCCTACCCGAGAACCTACACCAAAAAATTTATCATATTTTAATTCAATCAACCAGAGAAAGTAGGATAAATTAAGAGGACATATTCATACTTTTCTACATATTATTATCTTTGTACTTGACTCTAAGGATCACATTTTTAGAGTAATATAGCTCCATTCTGAAGGAACGAGAAAAGAAACTATGGGTTGGATAAATATCATAGTTTAAGATTCTCATTCCGAGATCAAATTACCCCATGGAGCACATGAGGAGATAGTTTAGAAAAGCACGAGTATGACAAATGATAGAATCTAGGAGACTGGAGGGTGTTTAATTTAATGGTTGAGATGTAACCATCTTTTGATTTTGGTAATGATTTTAATTTGAAGATACATATTTATTCCAGATTGGCAGGAAATTAGAATTTGTATGCCGCAAGTGTCTAGAGGTAAGTTCTTGCAATAGTGCATTCATTGATCACCTTTTTAATGGAATGTTATAAATCCCTTAGTATGAACCCATAAGAGAAATTTTAGTACTTCTGAAATTAAGAAAAAAGGATTTTCAAAGGATTTTACATGTAGATATTTATTTGAGATCATTTTTGTTTTAAAAGATTTTGAAACTTTGATATATATATATATATGTGTGTGTAATAAAGATAAAAGTTTGCTTTTTTTAGTGTTTTAGTAGTAAATAGTTTCTATTATTTGGGAATGAGTTTAAAAGAGAACATACTTAGCTCGACAAATTTTCAATTCATAAAGAAAAATTAATGTTTCTGAAATTTCTTTCAACAGAAGTGTTGTTGTATCTGCCAGAAATTATAAGGAATATTTCCTAATGGACTAGTAGTTAAAATATCTTTGGATTTTTTTAAGTGTTAATGGGTGTAGGCGTATTACTTGAAACTACTGCAATCTTGTTTAGAAAGTGTTCGTAAGGTTGATTGTAAGCTTAAGTGCCATCGCGAAGCGGCAATAAATTTCTATATATTGTCGAGTTGGATAATGAACTACAATAAAGTAATTATATTCTTTTAACCTGGCCAAAATTGGGTCCAGTATCAAACTATGCACATGGTTTGTAGTTGACCACTCGACATAGGGAAGTCGACCATTAGGTGAATTTAGGCTTGACTCGACCATTTACGTGAGTATAAAGTCGCATCCAAAACCCCCTAATCGCGACTTCCACCATCCTTCCTCTCTCTCCTTATAGTTGTACCCACAATTTCTTCCCAACTCCTCCTCCAATCAGCAAGCTCTTTCCTTCATTCCACTACCAATCAATAACAAAAGTTTTGCATGTTAGATCTCATTTCGCCACTCTAGATCTAAACTGTTTCACCCGACTCCGACCACATTTCCCCATGGCACCACCCTTTATTAACAGGATTTGCTCGCGCCATATTGATCACACTCATCAAAAATTCGCTTGGTTGGGACAAAATGAGCGAATGATCATCACTTACCATAAGTCAGAGAACTTCACATTTCATAAAGGGAGACCAATCAAGTTTGGAGATTCACCACTTTTGGTTGGAATAGTTATCGTCGTGGTAGGAATTGCATTGATCCTCCGATTCGAGACCTTTAATTTGAAGTGCTACTGATGCTACATTTGTTTTTTGATACTCAAATGGTGCAAAATTTTGATGAGGGAAATAGCTTGATTTTGTAGATGGTGAAGGCAGTTCGAATTAAGCTTAACCATGATGATCTTGCAAAGATTTTGGAGATTTCTACGGAGGGCACCAACTTGGATGATATTGATATAATGGGTCTCTAAATTTTGCAATGGATCTTTTAAAAGGATGCGGGTGTTTGGTGGACTAATAAATTAAGTCTAATAGCTCATCTTGTCATTTGACACAACACTATTCCTAAGACGAGAAATCTTAATTAGATCTACACCTAGTTGTAATGGGCAACTTATGTAATTATTGGCGGGGTAACTATCAATTAGGACCATACCTTAATTATCCACCTTATCGATTAGGGTGTTCATATGCCAAGACTCACTTTCTACACTGCCATATGCTCACTTGTGTTTTTAGGCAACATGGAGTGAATAACATAGAGGAAGCGTTTCGAAGAAATCCCCTTCCTCCATCGACAGGTTCACTCCCAAGAAGATGGGTATTCCTTTACCACCAACCATGCCACCAACACCAGCGGTAGAGTTGCATCCATAGTAAAAGGACATTCTAAGATAGGATCCCAAAGGATATTAGAGCCCGAGGATATCTAGCTTCAAATGATGTAGATATTCGAATCTCTTATGTAGATCTAGAATTTTAATGGTGGAAAGTGTATTTGATTGAGCAAGGAGGATCACGAGCTCAACCAAATGAGATAATGAAGAAAGTAAACTATTCTCCATCCCTCCAACCCCCTATTTATAGCCTCCCACCAGCCCACTAATGGGTCACTCCAAATCATCCCATTATGGCTAGCCAAACATGAACAAAAATTGTAAATTACTAAAAAAAACTATTTCTCTCAAACCACTAAACCGAATATTGGAAACACCATTTCCTTTCCAATGAGACTGATCGCACCACCTGATTCAATCCCAGTCAAAAGTTATGCCATGTACAAGATTGACAAGGGGGAAATGGTCACAAATATAATTGGTAAAAATTATGGACAAGTCTCACACCGCTATAACCAACACATCAAAATATGATAATGATCCAACCCTCAAGGAATAAAATAAAAATAATTTACGATCCTCCGATATGTAAAATGCAGGTTGTTACATTCTTCCTCCCTAAGGAATTTCGCCCCCGAAATCCCAAGCAAACATAAATAACCCAACAATTCTGCATGCCTATCATCCATGAGCAGCCAATCTATCATCTAAACTAGCAACCATCCAACTACATATCCATAGCCTTATCCTAGCACGCGGAATTCTAACCACAACAATTACAATAATATAAGTTACAATGATGTAATAATGATATGACATCAATGGGTCATACCAACGAAGAGCTCTAGATGGGTTGTCTACATATTCTCTTCCATATCCCACGTACAATCGTCATCATTATCACTTCGTTGTACCTTGACTAGCCTAACTGTCTTCCTCCTAAGCTGTTTCGTGCCATTCCCCACTACAGAAAGCGGCTTACAAGGTTTCACAATTACAATCTCGACTTCTAGGTCTTCATACTGCTCTGGAGGTACTATCACATTTGAATAATTCACGCACTTCTGTAGGAACGACACATGGAGAACACTATGCACACTTGACATCTTCTCGGGTAACTCCAATCTATATGCGAGCTTTCCAATTCGCTCGACTATCGAAATGGTCCAACAAACCTAGGAGCCAACTTTTCTTTCCTTCTAAATCTAACCACATGCTTTAACGACGAAAACCATGTTTCCAACATCGAATTCCAAATCCTTCCGACGCTTATCAGCATAACTCTTTTAACAGTCTTGGACCGCCTTCATTCGTTGTCGAACGATCTCGATACAATCTGAAGTTTCTCTAATCATCTCTGGCCCAAGTATCAACATATCTCCAGTTTCTAATCAACATGCTGGAGAATTACATGGTCTACCATACAACGCCTCATATGGTGCCATCCCAATGCTCGATTGGTAGCTGTTATTATATGCAAACTCAACTAGATGTGGATGTTCCTCCCATGATCCCCCAAAATCCAATACAAGAGCCCTCAGAAGATCTTCCAAAACTCGATTAACCCTCTTGGTTTGACCATCGGTTTGGGGATGATAAGTCGTACTCATACACAACTCGGTTCCCAAAGTCTCTTGCAAATTTTTCCAAAATCCACTCGTGAACAATTGATCTCGATCACTCATTGTGCTCTTCGGATACCATGGAATCAAACTATCTGTTTTATATAAATCTCAACCAACTTTGGCACTGTTATAATCGATCTGACAGGAACAAACCTTGCAATTTTGGTCAAGCGATCCACAGTGACCCAAATTCCTTCGTTTCCTGCACTAGTTCTAGGTAGTCCATTGATAAAATTCATCGATATTTGCTTCTACATCCACGTAGGAACTTTCAATGGCTGAAGCAATCCACTCTGCTTCTTTTTTTCATCTTTCACCAACTGACAGTTCATGCACTTGGAAATGAACTTTCCAATATCCCTTTCATCCTTCCCAGTAGTAGACTCGCTTCATGTCCTAGTACATCTTATTACCACCAGGATGAATTGTCAACTTTGAGTGATGACATTCCCTCAAAACCTCTTCTCTCAGTCCATCAATATAAGGAACAACCAGTCATCCTTGCTTTCGAAACCAACCCCCCCGATCGACCTCGAACTCTTTATTCTCTGGCTCTTACTTTTGGATAACCTCGAAAATCTTTGCATCACGCTTTTGGCTCTCACCAATCATTTCGATGAGAGTAGGTACTATCTATAAGCTTGCCAACATTTCAAGTTCCAACTCACACCGTGGCTTAAAATCAAATCCTGCCAAGTACTCGAGGCGCTTCCACTCCGAAATCATCGCTCCAAACTAGCGTGTCTTCGACTCAAAGCATCCATCACTTCATTACCTTTACCATGAGTATAGGCTATACCAAGATCATATGACGCCAGAAACTCTAACCACCGTTGTTGTTGAAGATTCAAATCCTTTTAGGAGAAAAGATACTTTAACGACTTGTGATCTGTAAACAACTCGAATCGAACTCCCAACAGGTAATGTCTTCACATCTTCAAAGCAAACACGATCGCCGCCAACTCCAAATCATGAGTTAGATAATTCCTCTCATGTGGCTTCAGATGTCGACTTGCGTAAGCCACAACTTTATCCTTCTGCATCAACACTGCTCCAAGCCCAGTACTGCATGCATCGATGTATGCCACCATCTCTTCATTCCCACTCAGAATGGTCAAAACAGGAGCACTCGTCAGTCTCTCTTTCAGTATTCCAAAATCTTGCTCATACTTTGCATCCCACATGAACACTTAGTTCTTCTTCATCGATCATGTTATGGTGCAGCTATCTTGTAGAAATCCTTTATAAAACGGTGATAATATCCCGCTAACCCAACGAAACTTCTTACGTCCGTCGCATTCTTTAATCTATCCTAGTCTTGGATTGCTGCCACCTCAGCAGGGTCGACCGCTATTCCGTTTCCAGAAACAACATGGCCTAAGAACCTCACTTCACTCTTCCAGAAGTGACACTTCGAAAACTTATCCCTCAGCTGGTGCTTTCACAAGATTTCTAAAACAACTCGCAAGTGCGTCATATGTTCTTCCTCGTTCCGGGAGTAAACCATAATATCATCCACGAACACAAGAACAAAATTGTTCAACTGGTCTCTGAACACCCTATTCATAAAGTCCACAAAATACGCTGGCTCGTTAGTCAACCCAAATGGCATCACCAACCATTCAAAGAAACAGGATGGTTTCCTAAAAGCAGTCTTCGGTATACACTATCCTTTGCCACCCTCAACTGGTGAAATCCCGTTGCCAAATCCATCTGAGATAACTCTTTGGCTTCGATTAGGCTGATCAAGCAAGTCGTCTATCCTTGGCAACAAATACTTGTTCTTCTTGGTCATCTTGTTCAACTCACGATAATCCACACATAATCTAAACGAGCTATCCGCCTTGGTTGCAAACACAACTGGTGCACACCATTTGGATACACTTCTCCGAATGAATCTGTTCCTAAAAGGTCACGAACGTGCACCTATAACTCTTGCTGTTACTTAGGCGCCATTCTCCTAAGAGGCACAACGACAGGTCTAGTACCCTCGACCAAATCGATTCTAAACTCAATCTCGCGATGCAGCGACAAACCTTTGACTTCTTCAAAGACATCTTCAAACTCGTTATCGATCAGCATAAATGACAAATCTTCATGTGGAATCACAAGCGAATATAAATAGCTCACAAAGACCCCAGCTTTAGTGTTACATTGAATCAAAACCTTTCGCCCGTCCACATCCCCGACTCTCACATCAAGCTTCTCGCAATTTACTCTTGCCGCATACCTCTTGAGCCAATCCATTACCAAGATAATCCCAAACCCAGCGAAGTTAAAAATAAAGCAATCACACACAAAGGAGCAACCATGACTCGATAACACAAGACCACGACAAAGCATACAAAGAATGGACGAACTCCCAATTAGATTAGTCACAATTAAAGGTCTATCAAAAATCTCGGGTTCTAAACCCAAGCGACACACAAGCTCATTACAAATGAATGAATGCGATGCTCAAGTATCAAACAACACTCGAATTGAAACACCTCAAACAAAAAGGGTACCTTGGACGATGACAGCTTTCCTTTCTTTTCTGCAGTAGGAGCTCTTGAAGAAGATGGCATGACTTCCAGAGCATATGCCATCACAATATGCTTCCCTTTCTCTAGTTTCGTACAATCCTTCTTGTCATGCCCAGGCTTTTCACACTTAAAGCACTTTTTTCAGCTTTTGGATTCTTTCAATCCTTGGAATAATGACCTTTCTGCCAGCAGTTGTAGCAAGTCACTTCGCCTTTCTGCCTCTTCTGGCCATCTTCTCCTTTTTGTTGTTGCTGCTTCCTCTTCTTGTTTTTATTGCCACCCTACTGTGGTTTTGGGGCTTCTTTGGCTGCAACAACAACAACTTCTTCTTTAGGAAACAAGCTTTCATGTCTCACAGCTTTTTCCATAATCTTCTCATATGGATCGTCAAGATGATCCACCAATGGCTTCCTAATATAGGCATCCAAACCCATTACAAACTTCTCGTTCTTCTGGTAAGGAGAGTCAATATACCAATGATCATACTTAGACAAGGCCTCAAAATCAGAAACATAATCAAGCACTGATCGACCATTTTGTTTTTGCTCCACAAACTTTTTAAACAGAAATGATTTCTGAGCAGCAATGGTAAACGTCGTCTCGAACTTGACTTGGAACTGTACCTAAGTTATATCCTCTTCTGGAGTCTCAAGCGTAACAAAATTCCACCAATCCATGTCTCTACCTTGCAATTGTCTCGATGCAAGCTTTCTCTTTGTTGCATCGTCAATGCCTAAGTATCCAAAAATACAAATACAAGCATATAAGAAACATCTCCTTCGACGTCAGATAATCTACGAGAGATGGCACAACCAAAACAACCAACATTCATGACTGACTTTGGCAATCACCGCCAATCATACTTTGAAACCATCGTTAATCGTATGACCAGCTTAACACTTTACCATCAAATGTTAAGGGATAACGGTAAAACCCGGTTCTAGGAAAACTCCATACGCCATACAACGATAACTAGGCTCGTCGAGCTGCCAGGATACTTGACCATACAATCGGTCTTTTAGGTATTCCTATTATACCCCTGCTTTGAATCCGTTAGAACCTACGACAACGAAAATTCCTCGGCCTTCAGTATCTCTAGTTGTTATCACCGCCAACCATCCAACCATTACCATGAACTCAAAACACCCTTGAGGCGTCTTCACATTCATTGCATTACAACGATCAACGAATACATCACAACACTTCAAACATTATTTCCTGAATCCACTTCAAAGCAACAACCACCATTGAGCCAAAAACATACATCATCAGGTCACCCAACGACCCGACTTTTGGGTCACCTAACGGCCTAACTTTTGGGTCACCTGACAACCTAACTTTTGGGTCACCAAATGTGACGACCCGACTCTGTTTCTTGGAGGACAAAAAAATGACCTGACATAAGAAAAACGACCTGACTCCAGATCTGATTAAATTAACTCCAAACTTGACCAAATCTTCGCCAAACGACAACATTGATGAAATTGACTCATCCAATTCAACCATAAACACTTCATGAAATCAACAACAACATCATCATCATCAAAATGACAATTATCATCAATGTTCATATAAAAATTACTAAATCATGATAAATCAATGAATAAACTAAAATGATGGATCTAACTTGCATAAACATATGAATTAACATAGAAATTTCTGGTTTATGTTGCTAGATTAGATCCCATGGTGATTCATATGAAAATGTACCAACCGTACCATGATGTAGATCTAAGTGAAAACGACTTAAATTGATGAAAATAAGATCAAACAACCCATATACTTAATCGAATCCGCATGAGAGATGTTTATCACTCAGGAATTCTTCAAACAAGCTTAAAAACGATGAATCTCGAATCCGAACAGCGAAGAACACTCTTCAAACCTTCCAATTTGATGAGATCTCTCTTCTCTTGACGTAGATCTAGCTTCAAGCGATGCAAATCTTCGATTCTCTTATGTAGATCTAGTATTTTAGTGGTGGAAAGTGTATATGATTTATCAAGGAGGATCATGAGCTCAACCAAATGAGAGAATGAAGAAAGTAAACTATTCTCCATGTCTCTAACCCCCTATTTATTGCCTTCCACCAGCCCACTAATGGGCCACTCCAAATCAGCCTATTTTGGCTAGCCAAACCTGATCAGAAATTGTAAAACGCTAAAACAGCGATTTCTCCCAAATTGCTGAACCAAATCTTTAACGTGACCACTCTACGGAATTGGCAACACCATTTCCTTTTCAATGAGCAGATCTCAACACCTGATTGGGTCCTGTCAAAAGTTATTTCCTGTACAAAACTGACATGGGCAAAATAGTCACAAATAGAATTGGTAAAAATTATGGACATATCTAACACCTCCATAACCAACATATCATAACATGAGAATTATCCAACCCTCAGGGAATAAAATAAAATTATTTTACGATCCTTTGATACGTAAAATGTGGGCTATTACATAAATCACATAAAGATACTTAAATAACAATGATTGCAATATATGACTAGAAATTTAAATAGATGGTAAATTTTAACAAGGAAAGGCATATTAATTTTTTTTGAAATGAAACGTCATTATTCTTGTTCCTTAAAATCTATTTTTTTGAATTATAGAGATGTTAATGGTTTTGTAAAAAATTATGGGTTAAGATTAGTTATGGAATTTTAGAATTAATTTTTGCATTTAGTGCATAACCGAACTACACTAAAATGTTGCTTGCATTATCAAAAAATTAAGAAGGAAAATCTATTTTTTAAAGATTCCTTTGACTTTGAAAGTTTCACTTTGTTAACAAATTTGATTTTAACCCTTTTTTTGCTCTTTATTAAATTTTGGAATTTTTATCCAAAACTAATTTCAAGGGAAAAATTGCATCTAAATATTTTGGAAAGTTATTTTTCAAATGATGTACAAAATTGAAAGCCTCACGTTAGGTGTATAAAAGGTGTACAGGCTAGAATATGTTAATCTAGCGGTGTCTTTGGACTGAGGATAAGATTAAAAGCAAATGGTAACAAGGAAAAAAAATTACTATAACCTCAGAATTTCTATTTCCATATCTTGTTGACAAATGAGTGAGTCTATTTTTATACGAAATTCAATTTTAAGGCTTGGATATAGCCTCCTTATGCATTTTATATGTGGAAAGTTTGAAGTAAATATAGGGCACCAAGGAAATTTCCACTATGCAGCGGGAATGGGTAGCTTACATAGTGTTAAGAATTTAAAATTCTCCATTTAAACTCTTTTTTTCGACATAGCAGTAACGTTTAAGGAGCGATATTTTTACGTGTAAGATTTGTAGATGTTAGAAATTTGTAATAACCCACCCGGAATGGGCCGAAATTCTGACCTAGAAAAGGCCCTTTGGAACTTACAGCCATTCTAAACGGATCATTGGTTCCTATAAGGAAATACTATAAAAATATCACAAAGTAGTCTAAACGAAATCAGATTCCCACACAACGGAATGGAAAATAACTTAAAATAGACATACCTTTAATTAAAACCATAATAAATGTTGGTCACAACGTGTCTCAAGCAATTATAAGAGGAATGTGACAATCCCAATTCAGAAAGACCGATTTTTTTTTCAAAATTCCAATCCATCGAAACTCGAATTGGTTTACTCTGGTATCCTGCAGAAAAGACAGAGATATAAAATATGTCAGAGCTCAGAAAATATCTCACTGCGGAATGGATAAACATAGTTAATCAAAACATAGCCTTACGGTATTATTAATACTGCCTAAACAGTATCCCAAGCTATCATGTCTTTGCCACAAATCTAACCTGCGAGAATGTTATGATGAGGGGGTCAGAACACAAGTTCTGGTGACTGGATTTAAACTATACACTTTGGATAATCCTACATATACCGTTCAATCATATTCCCTTATTTATTAGGTTTCTTGGGTTAACAGCACTCAAGGCTTAAACACACGTCGTGCCTATTTACTTCCTAGTGGATTAACCTAATACAGTATATATGTAGCTAACCCCGAATATCGAGGTACACCCTATGGTACCCCACTCGAACGGTCTCCACGGTAATGCCACCGAAATGCCCGTAGTCCCTTATCCTATGCCGGAGTGACGTACGGGTTTTTATATAACAATGTTACGATCAGCATGTATCTGCCATCACTACGCTACGTAAGCGAACAAACTACCACCCTCGATCGAATCAGATCTCATACCGGAGTAATGCCCTCAGGTCTACAATACACCACCCAAAGAAGATATGCATATATCTAGACTGTACCTTGTATGTTCTGAAATTGTAGCTCGATGCCTCAATCGCACGTCCTTTAATGTGCACCGAGTTCCATGATAAGGAAATACAAGAAACACAGAACTTGGTCGGAAGCTTTTCCATATCTGTACAGGTCCGTCTTTAAAGAGTCTCTATATATTGATATACCTAGGGTCTATTTTCACTGTGGATATGGCCCCACCTCGGCCCCTCCCTCAACTAGTAAAGACTGCAAGAGCTAAGCGACTGCCCCTACGCAAACAATCTAAACATCCATGTGGCGTCTCCCCTCAACCCCTTACCCCGATAGTGAAATGTAAAATGGTATCTTGGGTTTAGCACTAGTCTTTTTGCATCCCACTGGCTGCCACTGACGGGTGTCCAACTGTAATGACCTGCATTTTCAACGATATAATAATTAATTTATTTAATTATTTAAAAGGTGATTAAAAGGATTTAATGGTCGTGGAATTAAATAATGGTGAATATTTAATTAAAATAATAAATTAAATAATATATTTAATTCTGAAATAAACAGAATTGGCTGAAATGGCGATATGGTGTGAACTGGATCATCTATGATATTTAATTCAGTTTAGAATTGAATTAGAATAACAAATATATTATTTGAACGACAGTTTGAACATATAATTATATTATAATTAAAATCGAGCTTATAATGGCACGGTAGTTCGTTATTTGGTGATTTGAACTTCAACTGGATGTACAAGGTTCGTTTTAAATCGGATTTCTGTGAAACAAGAAACGTTAGGAGCTGGTGGAGTATATCTTTCTAATGGAAGAGAAAAATCGGGATTTCGTCGTGTAGATTTTATGTCCAAATCAAATTTTAGAAAAGTCGCTGTGGAATTCCTTTATAATTTATAAAGGAATTATTTATACTTTAAAATGGAATTTCAATATAAATCGAATATCGGGTTGACCCAGATTTGAAATACCGAGTTAGAAATCCATATAAGATTTTTCTGAAGCTGTATGGTATTCCACTGTGAATATATACGATAATATTAAATTATAAATATTTAATTTAATTTAATTATATTTAAATATATTTATATATTTAAATAGGTTATTTAGAGCTTTAAAAATAGCCACTTTTGCAAATGAAGTCGGAATTCGATGAAACTAATTTTGTTGGATCCGCAATACTAAATTATTGCTAGATTTCAGTTTTCGTGATTTTTAGAGTCAATGTGCGGTCATACCGATTTTTAATGTGAAATACAGTCTATAATTTGACCTTTAAAAATACGTTGTGTGAGCATACGGAGTCGGAATTCGACGAAACCAGTTTCGTTGGGACCGTAATGTCAAGCAGTAGCTGCATGTCAATTTCCATGATTTTTGGGTATCATGTGTGATCGTTGGGATTGAAAACATTCATCGGAAATTTATATTAATATAAATTTCAAAATATCTAGATATTTTGTAACACTATAAATACCCCTTAAATCTCTTAACCTAAAATTATTTCCTCTTTGGTCAACGAAGTTCAAGCCGTCGGCTTCTCTTCTCACAACGTGAGGAAAGAGTTTTCAGAAAATTCTATAAATTCAAATCGAATGCTATAAATCCTCTCATATATATATATTTGAGTTCACATCAGCATGCTTTTCAATCCTGTGTGGTTACTATTGAGTTCAGCGTCGATTTTTCTGAGTTGCGAAAATAACAGTAGCGCCTAGGATTGCGGAAATCTGGGTTCGGGATCATCATTTTGAATTTCTGATCTCGGATTTGGATATAGCATGTGCCATTACACTTGAGTGGAGATTTGTGGTGAATCCTGTGCAAATAAGTGTCGCTCGTGTACTGGCGGGTGGAGCTGTGCCTGAGGGTCACGATGCACTTGAGGGGGAGGAGGTGAATGCGCTGGTGATGGATAGGAGGAGATGACGAGAAGCAGTTTAGTGATTCCAGAATTCTGAATAAGGAAGTGAGGAGCGAACGGTAGGAGGATGGAAAATGGTAATGGCCATTTGTGTTTGGGCGTGGTCACGGGATTTACTGGAAGGGAAGAAGGTCCAAGCGGGTCTGGCTTTATGGTGTGGCATTGGGCCGATTTGAAAAGATAAGGCCCGTTTGAAAAATAAAATTTCAAGTTTTATTTTAAATTTTGTGTATTAACTTGTTAATTCAATAACTTGATCATATGAAATTAGAATCACGAACCGTAAGTTGCGTTGGGACCGTACGAACGAGAGCTTCACAATGAAGCTGACTGGATGTGGATTGGGGCTCGTATGAATTTATGGAGAAATAAACTGTTTGATTCAAATCAAACAACAGTTTATCGTTCTTTAACGATGAACTGCCAATTCAAGTAGTCGGGATTTACGTATATACTGGAAGAGCTTGGAGCAGGAGGCTTCAGGATTATATAGCTATAGTTATTTCCGCTGTGTTGTAAGTGTTGTACTCTGACAATGTTATTGTATACATATACTGATTTTATTTCAAGGATATGTTATCTATTATATGTTGTTCGTTCCGCTGTGAGATTCGTGTTACTCTGATGTTGTGTTCTTCTTCTTCTTCTATTCTAAGCTTCTATCTTATCTACTCTCACCCTCTAATTTCTTTCATTAACCATTCGGTTATTTTCGATCCTTGGATGTTCGATATGTGTTGTATATCGGATAATCAAGGTCGCTAATTTCCGGGTCGTTACAGTTGGTATCAGAGCTTAAGGTTTAGTGAATTACCTTGGCTCTGTGGCGTGACTCGGTAGATGTGGGGTTAGTAATACCCTAGATTGAGTTTGAGTGTATATATATACGAGAGCGTATTTTTTATTCAATATAAGACTGTTTTATATTGTGGGGATTTATTGGTTGAGTTGTTTATACGTTCTGGTCGATCAGTTTGGTCCACTGTATCGGTAGGAGTTTATGAACACTCGAATACGATGAACCGTCATGGAATGTTTTGGAAAGAGGGTAAACGAAATAATTTTACCCAAATTATATTTTGATATAAAGGATTTATATTGAAATGATTATAATATATTGGATATATTGGTTCTTATTATAATCGAGTAAGATTATAAAAGTAAAATGGTTATATATATAACCAAGTAGAATTCGTATAAGTGTTACGAAGCGAATTAAATCTGAAATTTAAACCAGAAATTGAATTAAAATTTTGGAAAATTGGATAAGTGTTTGTAAATGAATTTGGATTAAAAATATATGTAAATTTTAAGATCCTGGGAGATTTTAAATTGTTTTACAGGCATGGTGAATGGTATTTTGAAAAGATTTCAAAATAGAAATGATTTAGAAATGGTTTTGAAAAGTGATATAGTACTGAACGCACTTCTGTAGCTGGAAAATAATTCTGATAATGACTGCAGCATAATCAGTGTTCATTTTCGAGTTGTAAGTGACGGATTACTACCAAAGAGATTGTTTTTGAATTTATTTTGGGAAAAACAAGTTGTGTTGAAATTCAAAAAGGAAAAGTTGATTTTTGAAAGAGGTAAACTGTTTAAAAACTCCCAGGAAGAAAATTGTTTGAATTAAAAACAAATTTAAATAAAAAATTTGTGAAAACAAATTGAGATTAAAACAAAGCCAGTTAAGTGGTAATAGAAATTGAATTGAAATGGAACGATATCGAGTAAAATGGATTTTGAATATACTTGGACTTAGGTGTGTAAATGGATTGATTTTTGAAATGAAAATCAAAATCTGAGTTATGAGATAAAAGTAACTAGCGAGAGAAATTAACCAGTTAATGAAAAATGTGGATGGAACTTAACTTGGTTAAGTATACTGGATTGGTAAGTTAATAGGTCGGAATCAAGAATGGATTTGAGTTTGAAATGGTATTTGGCTTGTTTATGCGAATAGCTGTGTGAGGATAAATTGATCAGAATTTGATTGGGATAACATTGGTATATGCTGAGTTGATAGCATATGGAAGTGATAGAGTTGATATGCCCGACAAAACGGTACAAGTTTATTTTATATGGGTATGAGATTTTATGAGCCGAATTGGCAAGCCGCGTGGCTGTTTGATTTTCTTTTAGGTTGGAGAAGGCCCAGAGAGGCGAGTTGGAGTTTGACCTATTGACCAGTCCAAAGGAGCGAAATTTTCCGAAAAGTTAAGGCGTTACAAAATTTTCAGGATTTTTGAAAATTTTTGTTGATAAGAATTAATTAATATCTTAATTAAATTTAAATTGGTTCAGTTGAAAACTGAAATTAAGAAGTGAACAACTAAGTTCTAACCGGTCGATAGGGGTTGTTTTCTACCTTAGCAATTTCGAGGACGAAATTATTTTAAGTGGGGAAGAATGTAATGACCCACATTTTCAGCGATATAATAATTAATTAATTTAATTATTTAAAAGGTGATTAAAAGGATTAATGGTCGTTGAATTAAATAATGGTGAATATTTAATTAAAATAATAAATTAAATAATATATTTAATTCTGAAATAATCAGAATTGGCTGAAATGGGGATATGGTGTGAACCGGATCATCTGTGATATTTAATTCAGTTTAGAATTGAATTAGAATAACGAATATATTATTTGAACAACAGTTTGAACATATAATTATATTATAATTAAAATCGAGCTTGAAATGGCGCGGCAGTTCGTTATTTGGCGATTTGAACTTCAACTGGATGTACAAGGTTCGTTTTAAATCGGATTTATGTGAAACAAGAAACGTTAGGAGCTGGTGGAGTATATTTTTCTAGTGGAAGAGAAAATTCGGGATTTCGTCGTGTAGATTTTATGTCCAAATCAAATTTTAGAAAAGTTGTTGTGGAATTCCTTTATAATTTATAAAGGAATTATTTATACTTTAAAAAGGAATTTCAATATATATCGAATATCGGGTTGACCCAGATTTGAAATATCGAGTTAGAAATCCATATAAGATTTTTCTGAAGCTGTATGGTGTTCCACTGTGAATATATACGATAATATTAAATTATAAATATTTAATTTAATTATATTTAAATATATTTAAATATTTATATATTTAAATAGGTTATTTAGAGCTTTAAAAATAGCCACTTTTGCAAATGAAGTCAGAATTCAACGAAACTAATTTTGTTGGATCCGCAATATTAAACTATTGCTAGATTTCAGTTTTCGTGATTTTTAGAGTCAGTGTTCGGCCGTACCGATTTTTAATGTGAAATACAGTCGATAATTTGACCTTTAAAAATACGTTGTGTGAGCATACGGAGTCGGAATTCGACGAAACCAGTTTCGTTGGGACCGTAATGTCAAGCAGTAGCTGCATGTCAATTTCCATGATTTTTGGGTATCATGTGTGATCGTTGGGATTGAAAACATTCATCGGAAATTTATATTAATATAAATTTCAAAATATCTAGATATTTTGTAACACTATAAATACCCCTTAAATCTCTTAACCTAAAATTATTTCCTCTTTGGTCAACGAAGTTCAAGCCGTCGGCTTCTCTTCTCACAACGTGAGGAAAGAGTTTTCAGAAAATTCTATAAATTCAAATCGAATGCTATAAATCCTCTCATATATATATTTGAGTTCACATCTACTTGCTTTTCAATCCTGTGTGGTTATTATTAAGTTCGGCGTTGATTTCTCTAAGTTGCGAAAATAACAGTAGCGCCTAGGGTTGCGGAAATCTGGGTTTGGGATCATCATTTTGAATTTCTGACCTCGGATTTGGATATAGCGTGTGCTATTACACTTGAGTGGAGATTTGTGGTGAATCCGGTGCAAATAAGTGTCGCTTGTGCACTGGCGGGTGGAGCTATGCCTGAGGGTCGCGTTGCACTTGAGGGGGAGGAGGTGAATTGAAACACCCCACCTCCGTTAGGGTCACTCTCAAAGGGAATGCCCTAATTTTAGTGGAGGCTTATAAGTATAAGTGACAAATACACAAGACAGATATAAGAACACATATTTTTGAACAGCGGAAAACAACAGCAACTTTTATTTCATTAAAATACGTGTTACACAAACCATGCCATAATTGTCTTACAATACTTCCAAAAGCATTACATCTTCATAACTGTCTTGATTTCATTATTCAAAGAAGCATAAAAAAACATAAGTAAACTGCATAAGTCCCATAATTGTTGTCCAAAGCCATAGTCCAAAACGAAAAAAGATCCAAGCAATACATTCTTTCTCTTCAAGCTGGATGTGAAAACTGGTCAAGTTGCGGTATTCCCTCCCTGTGGACCAGGGGGGGGGACGAAAGAAAAGAAGACGAAAGAAAAGTAGAGTCAGACATAAAGCCTGAGTAAGTCTAGGACTATTCAGTTTATGAATAAAGAACTGGGCATGATAAGTATAAACTGGAAATGGGAAAGCACCATAAACTAAGTTAAGTTGTCCAGAGTCGAATATACTATCGTACCCCATATTAATCTCTGCATCCATATAAACTAGTTCCCAATAGGCACCCCATAATCAGGGTGAAGTGAACCATTTCTAATGATCGACTCCTACTCGCATAGTTACATGTGTCTTACGGCCCCCGTTGTTGTAGTTACCTATGCTGGTCCCACCATGGGGTGTATCAAGTCCCATGGTGGCGGCCCGACACAATTCTAGAATGCACAGGTATACTACTGGTGCCCAGTGCCTTATTTTTCTGTGCCGGAGTGTGTGCACGCCCGCACCCCGTTAGAACCTACACTGCTGCACCACTGCCGTCGATTTGACCTCTTACAGTCAGCCCAGTAATCGTGCCCCACCCTGCCTAGTTCAGGGTATCCTGATACACCTTGTAAGGTTACTGCTGAAAAGGGTCCCCCGCTACTAGGTTTTCTATTTCTAGCCAACATGCTAAGTTGGTTAAGTGTTTTGTAAACCTAACCCCCATTAGTCTGTATAGTTTAGCAGGTTCCATTTTGATTAATTATTAATTCAATTTACTTAATCCTATCAATCCTGACTCAGCCTTAATTGTCTTATTAAAGCCTCGACCTCTCACATTAGACATATATTGTTGTGGCTTCCCGTTGTCGGTTGGGTCCGAGCAGTCTTACGCCACAACTCAGTCTAACCTCGGGTCTTTATTGGGCTCCGTGTTTAACCACCCACATTGGATAGGTATTGTTGTGACTACTGGACAGCCGGGCGATTCCGGGCAGGTTTACATCACAACTCAATCCAACCTCGGGTTAAACACATCATATTTTATAAATTTACATATTTTGTCTCTTTCCTTTTTATATGTAAATATTTGCGGCCCATTATTCAAATTCATCTTTATTGGGTAAAATTAATTTATACCACTTAATTGTTTTTCAAGGTCGTTGGCATGGGTCAAACATGCCAATACATATGTTTTATATTTTTAACCCAAACGTCATTACCCCCGTTTTATACGTTCGCTAAAATATAACATATGTTGGGTTTAACATTTAAACCCAACTTAGCCGCATGAAAAAGGGGAGGCTTAGAACATGGTGTTTATATCTTCTAAGTAACATAAAAAGGGGAGTGTGAACGCATGAACTTGCAACATAGCGAACTAATTAACACAAATTAGGCACTTGTGAACTTGCATTGTAATAAAATATAATCATGGCATAAACATACCTAAACATGAATCATGGTTTTTTATCTATTCACAGAATCATGGCATAAACATACCTAAACATGAATCATGGTTTTTAATCTATTCATGTAAACTTGCAAGTGGAATGTAAATCTAACTTAATTATGTGTCACATATATTATCATATGATTTTGATAACAACATAGGCCTAAAACATGTTTCCAATTAGGCATAACACCAAACATAGTTTAGTCATGTTTATAGAATTAATACAAGTTCACAAATATGCTTGATTTTGTCACTAATACAGAAGTATGGTTTTTACATTTGAACCATGATGCTAATTCCAACATAAATTCATATAAACCATAATACTTAATTGAATCCAACTACACACTAAAAGTGATCATAAAAAAAACGTACATCATGTTGGCATAATAGTGAATCATATACTTGCATGAATCTCAAATAAACTACCACAAACATATGGTCATTAACATGAATCATATACTAGCAATTATCCAATAGTTGTTGAAATAAACTACCACAAACATATAGTTGTTAACTTTCAACATGAATCACATACTTGCAAATATCCAATCGTTATACCACAACATCCCAAATCGATTAGACCCATAGCAACATACAATTATGAATTATCATCACCACAAATTAAGTACAATTCTATTTCTCATTTTAAACAAATCAAAACACAATTATTTATTCACATCGGAATAGCACTCTACTTACAACATATGACGAATCTTCAATTCAGGTTTCTGAATTCTGAAATTGGAGATGCTATCCTTTGTTGTAGGCGTTGTTTTGATTTAGTTGTCGTTGCTTTAAGCTTTTGAATTGTCTCCTAATCGTCTCTCAATTTTGACGGCTACTCCTTGTCTTTCCTCAGCAGCATGACGGTCTCATTCTCATTTTTTTATTTGTATGAATTAGGTGGAGTCTTAGATCCTTTTTATAGAGTTTGTGAACTGATTAGGACCGTCGATGGAGCTTGGATTAATATTAGTCGTTCGTTTGAAGGAGAGACCAATTAGGAGCTGACACCTAGCCCTAGTGACAAGGCAAGGCTCAGAAATTCGGCCAAGCATAGACCAGGCCAGCCAGGGGGGGCTGGGTTCGACCTGGCTCAGGGGCCAAGTCGACTACCCAGTCGACCTGGGTGCCTTGGGCGGGAAAATTCCCGCCCTGGCCAAATCCGGCCCAATTTTTGAAATTTGAATTTGTTTTCTGAGCTGTTTTTGTCTGTTTGAATTTTAAACTGAATTCTGAAACTTCCGGAGGCCATATCTCCCTCATACGGAGTCCGTTTTACGCAAACTCGGACTGTATCTCAAGCAAAATTCCGAGACGAACGCAATGGCGTATCCCGTTTCCCTTAATTCTTTGATTTGAAATTAGTTATACTTTATTTTGTGAATTTCACTGTTATAGAATACATGGGGTGTTACATTCTCCCCCACTTAAAAGGATTTCGCCCTGAAATCTCCAAGTTCAGGAAGAATGTACGTCCTAACATCCAAACATCCATCTACTCATCCATCAAACACGAGCATCCATTGTCCTTAAAAGACTTCTAATGCTTCATGATCATATGTGAGGTGTGTGTACATGTACTTATCTAATGCAAAATCAGTCGGTCTACTGATTCAGTTGACCTCCTTAATGCAAATTATGTAAGTGTCATGAATCCATTATGTATGCAAATTTTCCCATTCATTATTCTACATGAGTGCACAATCATCCATATAAATGCAACATCCATATGACAACACATTAAACTTCAACCATATACGAATATAAATACATATATGCATATGCAATATGAAGTGACTGAGCCGATCTAAAACCTAGATTGTGTGTGTATATGCAACCACGAGCAACCACTAGCAATCACTTGCAACCACTTGCAACCATCATCCATAACATGTTTCAATTACATGTTTTCATCCAAAGAGTTCCTACCTAAAAGATAAGGTCGAGGAGATATATCTAAAAAGATAAATAAAAGCGCAACTTAAGGAAAAAGAAAGATCAAAGATGTACCCTCGAAAAGAAAAGGGTAGGCTGTGCATATTCTAGCTTCAGTTTCCCAAGTTGCGTCTCCCTCGGCGTCGCTCCACTGAACTTTGACGAGCTTGACTTCGCGGTTGCGTAGCTTTTTCACTTCCGTTCCTAATATGCGGGTTGGAACTTTCCTCACGGTTGCTTCGCGTTCCACTTCAGCTTCTTCTAGGATATTTGGCTCGACCACTTCAGCAGATTCATGTAGACATTTTCGGAGGTGCGAAACGTGAAAGACGTTGTGAACTCTGGCCAGCTTTTCGGGTAGCTCTAATCTATAGGCCATTTTCCCAATTTTCTCGATAATAGGAAACGGTCCTACAAACCTTGGTGCTAGCTTTCCTGTGGTTCCAAAACGAACAACGTTCCTTAGCAGAGATACATTAAGAAAAACTCTGTCCCCAACCTCAAATTCAAGGTCGGTCCTCCTCTTGTCGGTGTAGGATTTTTGTCTGTCTTAAGCTGTCTTCATTCTTCTCCGTATTAAGTCTACTTTTTCTGAAGTCTCTCGGATCATATCTGGTCCAAGTATGAGCTTGTCAGTAGACTCCCACTAACAAGTGGGCGATCGGCACGGTCTTCCATATAAAGCTTCGAAGGGCGCCATTCCGATGGTGGCTTGGTAGCTGTTGTTGTAGACAAATTCCACCAAAGGAAGATGGTCTTCCCATGTCCCTCCGAAGTCAAGGACGCACAGTCTTAAAAGGTCCTCCAAAACTATGTTCACTCTTTCTGTCTGGCCGTCGGTTTGGGGATGATAGACTGTGCTCAAGCATAACTGTGTGCCTACCACTTCTTGCAGACTCCGCCAAAACTCACTTGTGAAGATAGGGTCTCGGTCACTAACAATGCTGGATGGTATTCCATGGAGTCGAACAATTTCCTTGAGGTAAAGAGATGCTAGGGATGAGGCAGTTCTTTTACTTTTGACAGGTAAAAAGTGGGCGCTTTTAGTAAGCCTATCCACTATTACCCAAATGCTAGTGTTGCCTCTTCTAGACCTAGGCAGCCCATCAATGAAGTCCATTGAGATGCTATCCCACTTCCACTGCGGGATCTCTAGAGGATGGAGCAGACCGCCAGGCTTTTTCTGTTCCGCCTTAACCTGTTGGCACACCGTACACTTAGAAACGAAATCTGCCATGTCCTTCTTCATGCCGTTCCAAAAGAAAGTTCTCTTTATGTCCTTGTACATTTTATCCCCGCCTGGGTGTATCGTCATCTTGGGGTGATGTGCTTCCTCGAGAACCTTCTTTACTAAATCCCTTGTCTGGGACGCATAGTCTTCCGTCTTGCCTTAGCCAACCCTTATTGTTGATGGAGTATCTACTGAGGTGACTTGAAGTCTCACCCCTAATTAGCCTATCAATCGTCTCCACAGGCTGAGGGTCTTCGTGTTGTGCTGTCCCTATTGAGTCCACTAAAGTCGGGCGTACTTCGAGAGATGCCAGCAAGCCCGGTACAAATTCGGAGGAGGGCCTAAAGTCAAAACTGGCTATAAACTCTAGGCTTTGTCTTTCAACAAACAGCGGGCTTAGGGTCAGTTTCTTTCGGCTCAACGCGTCTGCCACTACGTTGCCTTTGCCCGGAGTGTAGGAGATCTCGAAATCGTACGAGGCAAGAAACTCCATCCACCTCTGTTGCCTCAAGTTAAGATCTTTCTGCGAGAAAAGATATTTCAACGATTTATGGTCAGTGTAAAGTTCAAACTTCTCACCTAGGAGATAGTGTCGCCAAGACTTGAGTGCAAAGACGATGGCGGCTAACTCAAGATCGTGGGTCGGGTAGTTCTTTTCATGAACTTTCAATTGCCTTCCACCATAAGCTACTACCCTCCCTTCTTGCATCAAGACAGCGCCTAGCCCTATCCTACATGCATCTGTATAAACTGTGAACATCTTGCTTCCATCTGGCAACGTCAAAACTGGGGCTGTTGTAAGAGCCCTTTTCAGTCGTTTGAAAGCAAATTCGCAATCCAAGTCCCAATTGAACACTAGATTCTTCTTTGTCAGCCTTGTGAGCAGAGCTGATATTTTCGCAAAATCCCTTATGAATTTTCGATAGAAACCTGCTAGCCCTAGAAAACTTCAGACCTCAGTTGCGTTTCTTGGTGTCTTCCAATCCTGCACCGCTACTACTTTAGCAGGGTCCACAGCTAACCCATTTTTGGATACTATATGCCCAAGAAATCTTACTTCCTCTCTCCAAAAGTGGCATTTGGAGAATTTGGCTTTTAGTTGATGGACTCGCAGAGTTTCCATGATTGCCCTTAGGTGTTGAGCATGCTCTTCTGCACTCTTTGAGAAGATCAAGATACCGTCTATGAAAACCACTACGAACTTGTTGAGGAATTCTCTGAACACCCTACTCATCAGGTCCACGAAGTAAGTGGGTGCGTTTGTCAAGCCAAAAGGCATGACAAACCATTCAAAGAAGCCGTCTGGGGTTATGAATGCTGTTTTATCGATGCTATCTTCAGCCACCCTTAGCTGATGAAAACCGGTCGCCAAATCGAGTTGGGAGAAAACAGACGCTCCTACAAGCTGATCAAACAGATCGTCAATTCTGGGGAGGGGGTGCCTATTCTTTTTCGTTAGCTTGTTGAGCTCCCTATAGTCAACACACAGACGGAGTGAACCATCCGCCTTTGTAGTGAACACCACTGGAGCGCCCCATTCTGAAATGCTCCTTCTAATGAACCCCTTTTCTAGAAGCTCTTTAATCTGTTTACTGAGCTCTTTCCTTTCCCGTGGAGCCATGTGTCTAACGGGCAACGCAACAGGCTTTGCATTATCTACAAGATATATGCGTAAGTCTATCTCCCGCTTCGGAGGTAAGCCCTTCACCTCTTCGAAGACATCCGGATATTCCCAGACCACTCTAACCGATTGCAAACATTCAACAGAAGCATCTAGCGATTCCAGATAATTAAGCATAACCGCATACGAGGGATTACAAGTAATTTCCAAAGTGTTACCGAGTTAGGTCAGAAGCCTAACCACCCTTTTCTCACAATCCAGGATGGCACCATTACTGGATAGCCAATCCATGCCCAAAATCAAACCATATCCCGAAAAGCCCAAAACAAAGGCACTACATTTAAATTCTATGCTTAGAATAGAAATTTTCAATCCCACACAGATCATAGATAAATGAGCTGGGCCCCCAATTGGATTTGAAACAATTAAGGGGTCCTCTACCATACTAGTTTCCAGGTGCAGAGATACTACTAAAGCAGATGAGATAAAGGAGTGTGATGCGCCAGAATCAAATAAAGTGTGAACTGGGTGATCATAAAGATAAACTACACTTTCTACAGAAGTATTTATACCTCGTTGTTGCAGAGGTGGCGCTTCTAGCGCATGAACTTGTGCCCCTGAGGTGGATCCAGCCCTCTGCCCCTGCCCTTGCTTCTTTGGGCAATCGTTAGCCAGGTGGCCTGTCTCACCGCAAGAAAAGCACCCACCATTCATCTTGGCCTTCTTTTTCCGGCAATCTTTCACTAAGAGCCCCACTTTGCCACAGAAATTACACTTCCTCTTCTCTTTGTTGTCTTTCCCGCCCTTCTTAAAGTCTGTCTTCTTTGGCTGTAAACCCTCTTTCTTCCCTTGAGAGCTTTCTGCCTTTATCTCCTTCTTGCCCTTATCCTCTTCGTTCAGCAATGCCATCTGCACCAACCTTTCATACGTAGCTCCCATGGGTATATGGGTCATGGCCAAACTGTGTAATGGCTCATTCAGCCCCTTGACAAAGCGGAAAGCCTTCTTGTGCGGGGTGTTGACTAGGCGCAGTCCGAACCTAGCCAGCTGATCGAACTGATTAACATACTCTTTGACTGTCATATTCCCTTGCTTAAGAAATAAGAATTTTTCCAACTGAAGACTCCTTTCAGCTTCTGAGAGAAATTTAGCCTCAAACCTTGCCCTAAAGTCCTCCCATGTTTCCACTGGTTTTTCTGCATTGGTGACTTCCCACCAGTAGGAAGCCTCACCTTTAAGTAGCCATACTGCCAGTTGTACCTTCTGCCAGTCTTCTACCTCAAAGATGACGAATAAGTCCTCGGTTTCCTTCAGCCAATTCCTGGCTGCCACGAAGGACTCGGTTCCATGAAAGTCCTTTCCTCCCATAGCTTTAAAATCTTTACATATCTTAGCAAAAGTATTTCCCCGCGGAGGAGGTGGAGGAAGAGGTGCTTCTGCAGCTGGATGATTTCCTGCATCTGGGGGAGGAGGAACGGTAGGACCTGGCTGAGTGGCCCTTGCTTCTAAGAATCGTCTAAACCAACCAGGAATTGGTATACCCTCTGGCAAATTAAGTTCTTCGTACATGCTGAAACAAAAAGAATAGATTCAAAACGAAGGATAAAAGATAGTACCTATGGCTTTGGGGGACTATGCCTTTTTAAAATAAAATAATATTTTATCTTTAAAAATGCTTCTTTAAATTTTCTTTTGAAAATAAATTTTCAAAACTTTTTATTTTATCTGGTAAACCTTCAGCTCTGATACCAAGTGAAACACCCCACCTCCGTTAGGGTCACTCTCAAAGGGAATGCCCTAATTTTGGTGGAGGCTTATAAGTATAAGTCACAGATACACAAGACAGATATAAGAACACATATTTTTGAACAGCGGAAAACAACAGCAACTTTTATTTCATTAAAATACGTGTTACAAAAACCATGCCATAATTGTCTTACAATACATCCAAAAGCATTACATCTTCATAACTGTCTTGATTTCATTATTCAAAGAAGCATAAAAAAAACATAAGTAAACTGCATTAGTCCCATAATTGTTGTCCAAAGCCATAGTCCAAAATGAAAAAAGATCCAAGCAATACATTCTTTCTCTTCAAGCTGGATGTGAAAACTGGTCAAGCTGCGGTATTCGCTCCCTGTGGACCTAGGGGGGAGGGGAAACGAGAGAAAAGAAGACGAAAGAAAAGTAGAGTCAGACATAAAGCCTGAGTAAGTCTAGGACTATTCAGTCTATGAATAAAGAACTGGGCATGATAAGTATAAACTGGAAATGGGAAAGCACCATAAACTAAGTTAAGTTGTCTAGAGTCGAATATACTATCGTACCCCATATTAATCTCTACATCCATATAAACTAGTTCCCAATAGGCACCCCATAATAAGGGTGAAGTGATCCATTTCTAATGATCGAATCCTACTCGCATAGTTACATGTGTCTTACGGCCCCCGTTGTTGTAGTTACCTATGCTGGTCCCACCATGGGGTGTATCAAGTCCCATGGTGGCGGCCCGACACAATTCTAGAATGCACAGGTATACTACTGGTGCCCCGTGCCTTATTTTTCTGCGCCGGAGTGTGTGCACGCCCGCACCCCGTTAGAACCTACACTGCTGCACCACCGCCATCGATTTGACCTCTTACAGTCAGCCCAGTATCGTGCCCCACCCTGCCTAGTTCAGGGTATCCTGATACACCTTGTGGGGTTACTGCTGAAAAGGGTCCCCCGCTACTAGGTTTTCTATTTCTAGCCAACATGCTAAGTTGGTTAAGTGTTTTGTAAACCTAACCCCCAATCAGTCTGTATAGTTTAGCAGGTTCCATTTTGATTAAGTATTAATTCAATTTACCTAGTCCTATCAATCCTGACTCAGCCTTAATTGTCTTATTAAAGCCTCGACCTCTCACATTAGACAGATATTTTTGTGGCTGCCTGTTGCCGGTTGGGTCCGGGCAGTCTTACGCCACAACTCAGTCTAACCTCGGGTCTTTATTGGGTTTCGTGTTTAACAACCCACATTGGATAGGTATTGTTGTGACTACTGGACAGCCGGGCGGTTCCGGGCAGGTTTACATCACAACTCAATCCAACCTCGGGTTAAACACATCGTATTTTCTAAATTTACATATTTTGTCTCTTTCCTTTTTATATGTAAATATTTGCGGCCCATTATTCAAATTCATCTTTATTGGGTAAAATTAATTTATACCACTTAATTGTTTTTCAAGGTCGTTGGCATGCGTCAAACATGCCAACACATATGTTTTATATTTTTAACCCAAACGTCATTACCCCCGTTTTATACGTTCGCTAAAATATAACATATGTTGGGTTTAACATTTAAACCCAACTTAGCCACATGAAAAAGGGGAGGCTTAGAACATGGTGTTTATATATTCTAAGTAACATAAAAAGGGGAGTGTGAACGCATGAACTTGCAACATAGCGAACTAATTAACACAAATTAGGCACTTGTGAACTTGCATTGTAATAGCATATAACCGTGGCATAAACATACCTAAACATGAATCATGGTTTTTAATCTATTCATAGAATCATGGCATAAACATACCTGAACATGAATCATGGTTTTTAATCTATTCATGTAAACTTGCAAGTGGAATGTAAATCTAACTTAATTATGTGTCACATATATTATCATATGATTTTGATAACAACATAGGCCTAAAACATGTTTTCAATTAGGCATAACACCAAACATAGTTTAGTCATGTTTATAGAATTAATACAAGTTCACAAAGATGCTTGATTTTGTCACTAATACAAAAGTATGGTTTTTACATTTGAACCATGATGCTAATTCCATCATAAATTCATATAAACCATAATACTTAATTGAATCCAACTACACACTAAAAGTGATCATAAAAAAAAACGTACATCATGTTGACATAATAGTGAATCATATACTTGCATGAATCTCAAATAAACTACCACAAACATATGGTCGTTAACATGAATCATATACTTGCAATTATCCAATAGGTGTTGAAATAAACTACCACAAACATATAGTTGTTAACTTTCAACATGAATCACATACTTGCAAATATCCAATCGTTATACCACAACATCCCAAATCGATTAGACCCATAGCAACATACAATTATGAATTATCATCACCACAAATTAAGTACAATTCTATTTCTCATTTTACACAAATCAAAACACAATTATTTATTGTGACGGCAAGGAATTTCGCTCGGTCCGAACCAGTCGCTAAACCGACCCAGACCGTTCGAAACGCCCTATCGTTGAGAACACGACAAAATAGAACGCAAACAGAAGAACATTTCATTGTATATTACAACCATGCATCAGATTACAAGAATATACAGAGTATAAATGAATATTACACAGAAATATCAGAGATTTAAATTACATTTAAATACATAGCAGCGGAAAATAATACAATACACAACTAGAAGAGATATACGGATACAAAGCTTTCCGGATATCATTCCAGCTGTAAACCAGGATCCTGTGAATATAAATCTGCAAAACCAAAACTACTAGCTGCCCGTGTCAAAATAAGGGCACCCAGAGTTTAGGTTAAAACAATAAACTCCAGGTCAGTCATGTGACTGGTGTGAGAACTAAAACAGTTGTAAATCTTTATTTTTAAAGTTAGGTAAATCAAGGGACCACGCCGTACAACACGGAACGTGTAACAACCCGTATTTTCAATAACCTGTTATAACATAAATCGAGGCAGAATTTAATTCTAAAATCTGAATCAGGGGAAACGGGCTATGCCATTGCGTTCGTCTCGGAAAAATACGCGAAATAGAGTCCGAGTTTTCGAAAATCGGAGTCCGTATGACCCTGTTAAGGCCCGTTGAAGTTTTTCAGAAACTTCCATGTTAAAAACAGATTTAAATTTTAAATTAAAAACAAGGATTAAGGCTAACTGGCGCAGGCGGGAAAATTCCCGCCAGGACCCGCATGTCGACAGGCCTGTCGACAGGGTCCCCAGGGTGTCGACAGCCCTGTCGACAGGGGGTGACCGGGCAGTTTTGCCTGTGCACCATTTCTGATTTGGGTCTGGTCTTGTGGCTTGGTTCTAGAGAATTCCGAAATCTGACGGACCTAAACTAACCTAGGATTAATCCTAGGGCTAAAAACACTCTAATCTTCTATAAATAAGACCCTAATCCTACCCTAAAACCTCATTATTCAATCTAGCAACCAAACTATGTCAAATTGATTTCTCAAATGGCCTCCACCTAAAAACCCTAGCCTCCAATCTCTTCATTAATCATTCTTATGAAGATTATAATGTTCATACAAGCATTTCTAAGTTGTATGAATGATCATTAGCTTGCATACATCATCAAGTTGCAAGTTTTATTTGCTAAGCTAGAGTTTTTGGGATTTTTGTTAATTGGAGCTTTGTTTTGGGTTTTTATATGCTTGCATAAAGGGCTTCTCAATCTTTATTAGTGGATTTGTGTCTTCATAATATTTGTAAGCCCTCTTACCTTCATTTTAGAAACTCTAAAGTTAATATGTGATGAAAGTTGGGATTTATGCAAGTTTGATAAGTTATGCATGCTTATGCAAATTCACTATGCTATGTTATGCATGTTTAATAAGTTATGCATGTTTTTGCAAGTTCACTATGCTATGATTTGCAAGTTTAACAAGTTATGCATGTTTATGCAAGTTCACCATGCTATGATTTGCAAGTTTAACAAGTTATGCATGTTTATGCAAGTTCACTATGCCATGATTTGCAAGTTTGACAAGTTATGCATGTGTATGCAAGTTCACTATGCTAAGTTATGCAAGTCCAACATGTTATGCATGTTTATTATGATATGTAAGATTCATCATGTATGTGTGCCAAGATCCCTCTTCCTATCCTTTATGCGTTATGACGAATATGTAAGCGATGGAATGACGTTGGGGGGTTTGGGTAAAACTTAAAATACATGAAAATATAAGATTGGGAATTTACCAATTAAGTTAGGTCTACCCCTTGGGAATTTACCTATTAAGTTAGGTCTACCCAAGTATTTGTTAAACTTGTAATGATGTTTTGAAATTAAAGTGGACATGACACTTAGAAAACATAAGTGTGGCCAACTCGAGGTTGGGTTGAGTTTGTAGCATAAGTCTACCCGGAACCGACCGGCTTAACTAGTGGCTACAAGCAATAGGACCCAATGTGAGTAGTTGGTCATGTTGCACGTGAGACCCGAGGTTAGACTAAGTTGTGGTGTAAACCTACCCGGACCCGCCCGGCCTAACTAGTAACCACAACAAGGTCTAATGTGAGAGGTTGGGTGCATTAAATTAATTAATGCCTCATGATTAAGGTTAAGTCATGGCCCACTAATACTTAACCAATTTTGGGGAATACAAGGGATTGAATGGGGTTAAGTGGTGAACTGTTGGTTACACTTAACAAATTTAATCCATGATTAGTGAGGGGTTAAACCACACTTAACCCTCTTAGAAAACCCTAGCAACGTGGTCTGTTCCAGCAGTAATCCCAGTTGGGTATCATTCACAACCCTAGAGGACTAGGCTAGGGCGGGGGCACGATTACTGGACGGATGTAAGCGACCAAAGCGACGGATGAGTGGTACAGCGGTGCGGGTCCAGGCGGGCTACGGACGTGCACGTAGTCCGGTATTGGACAAACTCGAGGCACGGGTACCAGTAGGTTTAGACTGTGCATTATTGCTTAAGTGTCTGGGGTTGACACCCGAGGGCTTGATACACCTGAAGGTGGACCCAGCACAGTCTGACTACAACCATATGTGGGCCGTATGGGCACCAACACTTAACGTGTTAGGTTTGTAGGGAGCCGATCGACTAGACCGTTGGGCTGGACCTTGTATTAAGGTCACTTCATGTTATTGGGCCAAAGTTTTGGGCTAAGGGATCAATACCTGTTATGTTAGTTTGCTAGTACACTGTGGTGCAAAGCTTAATCTTCTTTATGTGATGACACCTTTATCTATTGCCAGTATGTTCATCTCAGTTTCCATCATGATGTTAGCTTTATTAGTTTATAGACTGATCGTAGTAGGGCTTACCAGTCTTTTTGACTGACCTGTTTTCTTTCGCTTCTTTTCTTCCGTTTCCCCCCCCCCCCAGGTTCTCAGGGAGGGAATAGTGGTGCTTAGCTTGGATCGCTTGCTTGTTTGCTGGATAGCTCATGTATGCCTGGACATTGAGTTCGCTATGGTTTATCATTTTTATTTTGGGGGATAGCACTATGTATTTCAGTATTTCTGTTTATGATGTACTAGACATGTTTATTTTGGCAGTTGACTTTATGATGTACTAAACTTGTTTTGAGATGGTTTGAGATATTCCGCTGTTTACTCTGTTTTACATATGTATTTATGTTCTTGTTCTGCCTTGATATATCATTATGCATGCTTACCCAGTTCTAACGCCCCCCAGAAGCTGGTGCCCCCGAAAGAGTGACCCTAGCGGAGGTGGGGTGTTACAAATTTGGTATCAGAGCATATGGTTTACAAGAAAGAACAAAAAGTTTTTAAAAGACTTTTGAAAAACTATTTTCAAAACAAGTATAAAGTATTTTCCAAAGAAAAGTCTAGTATTTTAAAAGGCTATTCCCCAAAAAGCCATTAGCGTTATCCTTCGTTCCCTTGACCTAATCTTATCTTATCTTTCGTTTCAGTATGGCTGAGAATCTTGCCATCCCAGATGGAGTAAACGTACCACTCTGGTATAGGAGACTTCTAGAAGCTAGGGCGGTAGCCGGCCCCGCAAACCCTACTCCCACTCCTCCTCCTGTAGTTGAGAATCCTCACCCTAATGTCCCTCCTCCGGTGGTTCCTGTTCCTCCCCCTCCAGTTGTTGAGGCTCATCTTCCTCCTCCTCCCCCTCAGCATCCTCAGGTTGAGTTCACGAAGGTTTGTAAAGACTTCAAGGCGATGGGAGGCAAGAATTTCTTAGGCACAAAATCTTTTGTTGAAGCTAGGAATTGGCTGAAAGATACTGAGGACTTGTTTGCTATTTTTTGAATTGATGACGAGAGGAAGATCTTATTGACAGTGTGGCTTCTGAAGGACGAAGCAGCCTATTGGTGGGAGGTCACCAATGGGACAAGGCCCGTCGAGACTTGGGCCGATTTGAGGACTAGATTTGTGGCCAAGTTCCTATCTGCTGCTGAGGCGAATTTACAGATGGAGAAGTTCATTGCATTAAAGCAAGGTGATATGACGGTCAAGGAGTATGTGAACAGGTTTAATCAGCTGGCCCGTTTTGGTTTAGATATGGTAAACACTCCTGAGAAGAAGTCTCTTCGATTCGCTAGAGGGTTGAATGAGCCGCTGCAGGGCTTGGCGATGTCACATATTCCGCATGGAGCTACTTTCGAGAGTTTGGTCGATATGGCTCTACTTCAGGGTGATGGAAAGAAAGAGGTTAAGTCGAGTGATACTCAAGCAAAGAAGACTGATTCTCAGGGTAAAGGCAATCAAGGTGGTCAAAGCAGTCAGGGGAATCAGAGCAAGAACAAGAAGGGGAACAACAACAAAGGCAAGGGAAAGTGCAATTACTGTGGTGCGCCTGGACACTTTGCCAAAGATTGTAGGAAGAAGAAAAGGAAGCTTAGTGGTGGATGTTTTTCCTGTGGCGAGACTGGACACTTCAGCAAGGAATGTCCGAAGAAGAAAGGGCAGGCTGGACCTTCAGGAGGGCAAGTTCATGCTCTCAATACCGCTCCAGTTCCCGATCGAGGTAGTGTTTCTGTTGAGAACCTTGTTTATATTTCCGATCTTCCAGTTCGTACCTTGTTTGATTCTGGTGCATCACATAGCTTTATTTCATCTGATCTTGTCGATAGTTTGCACCTTAGTACTAGCTTAGTGGATGATCCCGTTTGTGTTTCGAACCCCATTGGGGGTTCTGCTCATCTATCTATGATATGTGAGGATCTAAAGATCTCTATACTCAGTGTAGAGTTCTTGTGTAGTGCGTATGTTCTTGGTTTCAGGGGATACGGATTGATATTGGGCATGGATTGGCTGTCCAGATATGGAGCCATTCTTGATTGTGAGCATAGGGTTGTGAGGCTTGTGACTCGCCTTGGCAACACCCTAGAGATTTCATGCAATCCGAAGGATCCCGTCATGTTGTGCTATCTTGAATCTCTCGACTCGTCAGAGGAAGCCCTTCAGTCTATAAGGGTGGTCCGAGATTATCCAGATGTTTTTGAAGAAGTTAAGGGGTTGCCCCCTAAACGAGAGATTGATTTTCGCATTTATCTGGTGGATAATGCTAAGCCTGTTTCTTTGCCCGTTCGGCACATGGCTCCGCGTGAGAGACGGGAGCTCAGCAAGCAAGTAAAGGAGTTGCTTGAGAAGAACTTCATCAGACGAAGTATATCCGAATGGGGAGCGCCTGTGGTGTTTGCTACTAAGGCAGATGGTTCTCTTCGACTTTGTGTGGACTATAGAGAGTTGAATAAGCTGACTAAGAAGAACAGACACCCGTTACCGAGGATCGATGATCTCTTTGACCAGCTTGTCGGTGCTTCTGTTTTCTCTCAGCTTGATCTTGCTACTGGATTTCATCAGCTCAGAGTGGCTGAAGATAGTATAGACAAGACTGCATTCAGAACTCCAGATGGATTCTTTGAATGGCTTGTTATGCCGTTCGGTTTGACGAATGCACCCGCGTATTTCGTGGACTTGATGAGTAGGGTGTTTCGAGAGTTCTTGAACAAGTTTGTCGTAGTCTTTGTGGATGATATTCTGATCTTCTCTAAGGATGAAGAAGAGCACGCGAGGCATCTTGTAGAGGTGATGGATACGCTTAGAGCACATCAGTTAAAGGCCAAGTTCTCCAAGTGTCACTTTTGGAGAAGGGAAGTTAGATTCCTTGGGCATATAGTATCTAAGCAAGGCTTAGCAGTGGACCCCGCTAAGGTGGTTGCAGTTCAGGATTGGAAGACTCCAAGGAATGCAACCGAAGTGAGAAGTTTTCTAGGTCTTGCAGGGTTTTACCGGAAGTTCATCAAGGACTTCGCGAAGATATCCGCTCCTCTTACTAAGTTGACAAAGAAGAACTTAGTTTTTGCTTGGGATATGGATTGTGAGCTTGCTTTTCAGAGACTCAAGAAAGCCCTTACCTCAGCACCAGTTCTAGCTTTACCCGATGGTGGTAAGATGTTTACCGTGTACACTGATGCTTGTGGCACGGGATTGGGCGCCGTTCTGATGCAAGAAGGCAGAGCTATATGTTTTGGTGGTAGGCAACTTAAGGTGCATGAGAAGAATTACCCCACTCATGATCTAGAGCTGGCAGCGATAGTATATGCACTCAAGGCTTGGCGTCATTATCTTCTGGGAGAGAGATTTGAGCTATATACTGATCATAAGTCTTTGAAGTATCTCTTTTCGCAGAAGGATCTGAACTTGAGGCAGCAAAGGTGGATGGAATTCTTGGCGTCCTACGATTTTGATATAGCCTATACCCCTGGCAAGGGGAATGTTGTAGCGGATGCGTTGAGTAGAAAAAGGTTGACACTAAGTCCTCTATTTGTTGAGATGAAGAATTTAGAGTTCTTGGCAACCTTTGATTTCTCTTTGGCAGTTGAGTCGATGACTGGTTCTTTAGCATCTCTTGAGCTCAGGCCTACCCTTCTGGATCAAGTTAGGGCTTCGCAGAAGGAAGACCCTCAGATAGTTGAGATTATGGATAAGCTGATTCGAGGAGAGACGTCTAGTCATCTCGCTCGATATTCTATTGATGACAAGGGTTGGCTAAGGAGAGATGGAAGGTTATGTGTCCCCATGATAGAAGATTTAGTAAGAAAAGTTCTAGAGGAAGCGCATCGCTCTATGTTGACTATACATCCAGGCAGGTATAAGATGTACCAAGATATGAGGCGTATTTTCTTTTGGCCTGGGATGAAGAAGGATGTGGCGGAGTTTGTCTCTAGATGTATCATTTGCCAGCAAGTTAAGGCCGAGTCAAAGAAGCCAGGTGGGCTATTGCATCCTCTGGACGTTCCACTTTGGAAATGGGAGAGTATCTCCATGGACTTTATTGATGGGCTTCCAAGGTCAAGAAAAGGGAATACGAGCATTTGGGTTATTGTGGATAGACTTACGAAGAGTGCTCATTTTATTCCGGTGAAGAGCAAGAGGACAGCGTCTTGGCTAGCGGCTGTATATCTTCGTGAGATTGTAAGACTTCATGGAGTCCCTTCTAGTATTGTCAGTGACCGCGACCCAATCTTTACAAGTCAGTTCTGGAATAGCTTGCAGGAGGCCTTGGGCACGAGGTTGAATCTGAGTACTGCTTATCACCCACAGACGGACGGTCAAACCGAAAGGGTGAATAGAGTACTCGAGGATCTGTTGAGGCTTTGCATTTTGGACTTTGGTGGTACTTGGGAAGACCATCTTCCACTTGTTGAGTTTGCATATAATAACAGTTATCAGGCAAGCATAGGGATGGCACCATTTGAAGCTCTATATGGGAGGCCGTGCAAGTCACCTACATGTTGGTGGGAGACCACAGATAAGCTCATACTTGGGCCTGATATGATCAGGGATACATCCGAGAAGGTCGAGTTGATTAGAAGACGGATGAAGGCGGCCCAAGACCGACAGAAATCCTATGCTGATAAGCGAAGATCCGATTTGGAGTTTGATGTAGGGGATATGGTTTTCGTGAAGGTTTCTCCTTTGCGGAATGTGGTCCGATTTGGAGCCGTTGGGAAGTTAGCCCCGAGATTTGTTGGACCATTCCCCATTGTTGAAAGGATCGGGCAGATGGCTTATAGAGTGAAGTTGCCCGAGAAGCTTGCCGGAGTACACGATGTTTTTCATGTCTCGCACCTCCGGAAGTGTTTGCATAAATCAGCAGAGATTGTGGAGCCAAGTGTTTTGGAAGATGTGGAAGTGGAGAAAGAAGCTACCTTGAGGAGAGCTCCGATTCGTATCTTGGGGACGGAGACCAAGAAGCTAAGGAATCGAGAGGTCAAGTTGGTGAAGGTTCAATGGGGTGAAGCCGAAGAAGACGCAACCTGGGAAACCGAGGAGAAGATGCGTGGGCTTTATCCATTCCTTTTTGAGGGTACACTCTCAATCTCTTTCCTTTTGTTAGCATATCTTTCTCTTTGCTACCCATATTTATCTAGTTTAGCGTGTTAATCTTGTCATGAGAACCTTAGGTAGAAACCCTTTGGATGAAACATGTGTTTGAGACATGTTATGTTTGATGGTTGCAAGTGTTTGCAAGTGGTTACTCGTGGATGCATGATACACATTAGGCACTAGATCGGCTCGCACACTCCTCATATTGCATATGCATGAGTGTTTATGCTTACTCATGGATGAAAATTGTGTGTTATCACATGGATGTTGCATATGGGTGTATGTTATGTGCACACATGTAGATATTATACATTATGTTAGGAATTGCATACATGTGGATACATTTCACTAACATATTTTGCATTGATCTTTGCATTAGATAAGTACATATACACACACCTTTGCATATGTTCATACAGCATTTAGAATCTTGTAAGGACAATGATTGCTCGTGGATGATGCTTTGAGTAGATGGATGATTGGATGGTAGGATACGTTCTTCCTAACTTGAAGATTTCGGGGACGAAATCCTTTAAGGAGGGGAGAATGTAACAACCCGTATTTTCAATAACCTGTTATAACATAAATCGAGGCAGAATTTAATTCTAAAATCTGAATCAGGGGAAACGGGCTATGCCATTGCGTTCGTCTCGGAAAAATACGCGAAATAGAGTCCGAGTTTTCGAAAATCGGAGTCCGTATGACCCAGTTAAGGCCTGTTGAAGTTTTCAGAAACTTCCATGTTAAAAACAGATTTAAATTTTAAATTAAAAACAAGGATTAAGGCTAACTGGCACAGGCGGGAAAATTCCCGCCAGGACCCGCATGTCGACAGGCCTGTCGACAGGGTCCCCAGGGTGTCGACAGCCCTGTCGACAGCCCTGTCGACAGCCCTGTCGACAGCCCTGTCGACAGGGGGTGACCGGGCAGTTTTGCCTGTGCACCATTTCTGATTTGGGTCTGGTCTTGTGGCTTGGTTCTAGAGAATTCCGAAATCTGACGGACCTAAACTAACCTAGGGTTAATCCTAGGGCTAAAAACACTCTAATCTTCTATAAATAAGACCCTAATCCTACCCTAAAACCTCATTATTCAATCTAGCAACCAAACTATGTCAAATTGATTTCTCAAATGGCCTCCACCTAAAAACCCTAGCCTCCAATCTCTTCATTAATCATTCTTATGAAGATTATAATGTTCATACAAGCATTTCTAAGTTGTATGAATGATCATTAGCTTGCATACATCATCAAGTTGCAAGTTTTATTTGCTAAGCTAGAGTTTTTGGGATTTTTGTTAATTGGAGCTTTGTTTTGGGTTTTTATATGCTTGCATAAAGGGCTTCTCAATCTTTATTAGTGGATTTGTGTCTTCATAATATTTGTAAGCCCTCTTACCTTCATTTTAGAAACTCTAAAGTTAATATGTGATGAAAGTTGGGATTTATGCAAGTTTGATAAGTTATGCATGCTTATGCAAATTCACTATGCTATGTTATGCATGTTTAATAAGTTATGCATGTTTTTGCAAGTTCACTATGCTATGATTTGCAAGTTTAACAAGTTATGCATGTTTATGCAAGTTCACCATGCTATGATTTGCAAGTTTAACAAGTTATGCATGTTTATGCAAGTTCACTATGCCATGATTTGCAAGTTTGACAAGTTATGCATGTGTATGCAAGTTCACTATGCTAAGTTATGCAAGTCCAACATGTTATGCATGTTTATTATGATATGTAAGATTCATCATGTATGTGTGCCAAGATCCCTCTTCCTATCCTTTATGCGTTATGACGAATATGTAAGCGATGGAATGACGTTGGGGGGTTTGGGTAAAACTTAAAATACATGAAAATATAAGATTGGGAATTTACCTATTAAGTTAGGTCTACCCCTTGGGAATTTACCTATTAAGTTAGGTCTACCCAAGTATTTGTTAAACTTGTAATGATGTTTTGAAAATAAAGTGGACATGACACTTAGAAAACATAAGTGTGGCCAACTCGAGGTTGGGTTGAGTTTGTAGCATAAGTCTACCCGGAACCGACCGGCTTAACTAGTGGCTACAAGCAATAGGACCCAATGTGAGTAGTTGGTCATGTTGCACGTGAGACCCGAGGTTAGACTAAGTTGTGGTGTAAACCTACCCGGACCCGCCCGGCCTAACTAGTAACCACAACAAGGTCTAATGTGAGAGGTTGGGTGCATTAAATTAATTAATGCCTCATGATTAAGGTTAAGTCATGGCCCACTAATACTTAACCAATTTTGGGGAATACAAGGGATTGAATGGGGTTAAGTGGTGAACTGTTGGTTACACTTAACAAATTTAATCCATGATTAGTGAGGGGTTAAACCACACTTAACCCTCTTAGAAAACCCTAGCAACGTGGTCTGTTCCAGCAGTAATCCCATTTGGGTATCATTCACAACCCTAGAGGACTAGGCTAGGGCGGGGGCACGATTACTGGACGGATGTAAGCGACCAAAGCGACGGATGAGTGGTACAGCGGTGCGGGTCCAGGCGGGCTACGGACGTGCACGTAGTCCGGTATTGGACAAACTCGAGGCACGGGTACCAGTAGGTTTAGACTGTGCATTATTGCTTAAGTGTCTGGGGTTGACACCCGAGGGCTTGATACACCCTAAGGTGGACCCAGCACAGTCTGACTACAACCATATGTGGGCCGTATGGGCACCAACACTTAACGTGTTAGGTTTGTAGGGAGCCGATCGACTAGACCGTTGGGCTGGACCTTGTATTAAGGTCACTTCATGTTATTGGGCCAAAGTTTTGGGCTAAGGGATCAATACCTGTTATGTTAGTTTGCTAGTACACTGTGGTGCAAAGCTTAATCTTCTTTATGTGATGACACCTTTATCTATTGCCAGTATGTTCATCTCAGTTTCCATCATGATGTTAGCTTTATTAGTTTATAGACTGATCGTAGTAGGGCTTACCAGTCTTTTTGACTGACCTGTTTTCTTTCGCTTCTTTTCTTCCGTTTCCCCCCCCCCCCAGGTTCTCAGGGAGGGAATAGTGGTGCTTAGCTTGGATCGCTTGCTTGTTTGCTGGATAGCTCATGTATGCCTGGACATTGAGTTCGCTATGGTTTATCATTTTTATTTTGGGGGATAGCACTATGTATTTCAGTATTTCTGTTTATGATGTACTAGACATGTTTATTTTGGCAGTTGACTTTATGATGTACTAAACTTGTTTTGAGATGGTTTGAGATATTCCGCTGTTTACTCTGTTTTACATATGTATTTATGTTCTTGTTCTGCCTTGATATATCATTATGCATGCTTACCCAGTTCTAACGCCCCCCAGAAGCTGGTGCCCCCGAAAGAGTGACCCTAGCGGAGGTGGGGTGTTACAAATTTGGTATCAGAGCATATGGTTTACAAGAAAGAACAAAAAGTTTTTAAAAGACTTTTGAAAAACTATTTTCAAAACAAGTATAAAGTATTTTCCAAAGAAAAGTCTAGTATTTTAAAAGGCTATTCCCCAAAAAGCCATTAGCGTTATCCTTCGTTCCCTTGACCTAATCTTATCTTATCTTTCGTTTCAGTATGGCTGAGAATCTTGCCATCCCAGATGGAGTAAACGTACCACTCTGGTATAGGAGACTTCTAGAAGCTAGGGCGGTAGCCGGCCCCGCAAACCCTACTCCCACTCCTCCTCCTGTAGTTGAGAATCCTCACCCTAATGTCCCTCCTCCGGTGGTTCCTGTTCCTCCCCCTCCAGTTGCTGAGGCTCCTCTTCCTCCTCCTCCCCCTCAGCATCCTCAGGTTGAGTTCACGAAGGTTTGTAAAGACTTCAAGGCGATGGGAGGCAAGAATTTCTTAGGCACAGAATCTTTTGTTGAAGCTAGGAATTGGCTGAAAGATACTGAGGACTTGTTTGCTATTTTTGGAATTGATGACGAGAGGAATTGTCCACGATAAACCCAAAAACCAATATCAATTCAATTCCAGTTAAATATTATTTAATTGGTACACTTCATTAAATCTAAATAAAAAGATTTAATCTTTTCTCAACTGGGTTCAAGAACAGTGTTAGTGAAGACACCATTCACAACAAACCCAAATCACATTTGATATTCAATATAAGGCTCTGAATAGAAAATATATCGGCTTATATTCAATATCAAATTCTACGATTAACAAATGTCGTATTGGAAATAACGATATAAATATATATCTTTCAAATTTCCATAACAACATCTGTATAATCACGAATTCCAACATCGAAATATTCCGAAGACCATTTCGATTCAAATCCACCCCAATGCAATCATTGGAAATTCTGGTTATTTTTAAAACCCTTTTCAAATTCAATTTATTTATTTAAAAATAAATAGAATTATATTTCTAGTTCAAAACTAGTTCATTTCGATAAAAAATCTATTTTTATCTTTTCAAATATGGAGTTTTTCATCCCAAATCTTCACAAATCATTTCTTATGATTTTACACAAATTATTACTATTTTTAATAATTTTATCAAGGCCCATACAGTCGATTTCCATCAATGGCCATCGAACTGCACTTACAGCGACCTTTTTCAAATTTGATTTGGACGTAACTCCAAATCCAACCGTTAGATTTGAATTTCTAATATTCGATAGAAAGCTCTTTTCGATACGAACCCAACGGTTCTGGTTTTAGGAGAATCCGACGGTCGGATCTCCCGTAATGTCCTTTTGAAATAAATGGTCGAAATTCACGAACTGCCGCGGCGCGGCGCGTTCTATTCAGGCCATTATATTATATATATAATATATATAATATATATTTCGTCGATTTCTATTTAAAACGAATTATATAAATAGTTTTAAATTCGTTTCAAAAGCAATTTCAACTTCCATTTCAATTCAAATCAAAATTGAATTCTTCTTTATAAATTCGTTTTAAAATTCATTTCTATTCAATTCAAATTTCAATTCAATTTGAATTCATTTCAATTCGTTTCAATTCAATTCGAATTCATTTTCAATTCATTTCGAAATCGTTTTCAATTCAATTCATTTCGAAATCGTTTTCAATTCAATTTATTTCGAAATCCTTTTCAATTCAATTCATTTCGAAATCGTTTTCAATTCAATTTATTTCGAAATCGTTTTCAATTCAATTCATTTCGAAATCGTTTTTCAATTCAATTCATTTCGAAATCGTTTTCAATTCAATTTTTTTCGAAATCGTTTTTAATTCAATTCATTTCAAAATGAATAAAATCGATATAAATATCGTTCACGTCAAAATGGCGTCAATCTAATCAACACGGCTTCATAAATTTCTATTTTCAAATATTCTATTTCAAATATTTCTTTTTCAAAATAGTTGTTATTATCAAAATATTTCGTTCAACACATGACCAATCTCAATGGATGAGTACTGTCAACACATGAACCTTTATTTTATATTGATAAAGATATAAATTTTGTTACTAAAATATTTCGTTCAACACATGACCAATCTCAATGGATGAGTACTGTCAACACATGAACCTTTATTTTATATTGATAAAGATATAAATTTTATTACTAAAATATTTCGTTCAACACATGACCAATCTCAATGGATGAGTACTGTCAACACATGAACTTTTATTTTATATTATTCTTTATTTTCTAAATTGGAATGAGGCCCAATCAATCACCATATAAAATTAATTATATGGATTTTCATACAACACATGTATATTATAGCATTGAAAAATAATCAACCATCAACCAAAGTGCACTACACTGTATAAGCATCAAATATAGATATCTAACGCTTATAACAGCCTGTCAATCAATCGACCGACATATTTAATCAATCAGGATGAGTGAACTTCAAATTTCATCCCAATACCCGTGTGGGGTTTCAAACAATCAAACGCATATTTTATTTTGTGCAGTTGGGCGATGTGTAAAATTTATCGACCCAATCAATGTCCTTCAAATAGGTGTACATAAACAAACCGTCTGGTTTGTAAATGAATATTTATTTATTCACATTCACGTTAAGAAATTATATTTTTAACGATAAAACATTTTATTCCAACATATGAATTTCTATTCAGTTCATTCTTTAAATAAAATGATATTTTTATTTTTCTAACTTATTTTAGAAAATTTCGGCGGCATAACGGCACGATACTAGAAACGGGACGAGGCCTAGCCTTATCCCCGGTCTAGTGAAGGCCCACGCCATTCACACATCAATCAAATTCACCAAACAACCAATTCAAATCAAGTCATCAAATTAATTTATGCAACCAAACAAACAAGTCCATGGTCTGTGGACGATTGTGTCGGGTGCTACTAAGCACCGTCTTCATCCTAGTATATATATATAACTAGAAAAGAAATTGAGAGGTGAGAAATTCTCACAAATAGCTATCCTAGCTCCACGGCACTTCATTGATAGAAATCTTCATTGTTCTCGCATCTTTGTTGCTGTAGCCACTACATATGTAAAAATCGAATTTTTACTTCGTTATTCAATATATAAAAATCGAATTTTTATTATACTATTCAATATATAAAAATCAAATTTTCGCTTCGCTATTTTAAAAATATAGTCTTCGCCTTTTCAAATATGAAGTTTTCGGCTTTTCAATTATAAAGTATTCGCCTTTTCAATTATAAAGTTTTCACCTTTTCAATTATATCATTATAAAAATCACATTTTTATTTTTCTACCTAAATAAAGATGATATTTTTAATATTCTCCATTATATTTTCAAAAGTGAAGTCTTTATATTTTCAAAGCATATGTTTTCAATATTTTCTAAACATCGCTACTTATATTTTCCCAAATCTCATTTTAATATTTTTCAAACAATGGATATTTATGTATTTTGAATTATGCTAATCTTTCTAAACAAAGTATGTTTATATTTTCCCTACCTCAAAAACAAAGTTTATTTTTGTATTTCAAAAACAAAGTTTATTTTACTTATAAAAACAATGCTAACTTTATATTGATTAAAACAAATGTTATTTATTTTCAAAAAAAAAAAAACTGATTAAACTAAACTAAATATTTAAATTCAATTAAAACAAACAGGAAAAAAACTTACAGTGCATCGCTGGGGGGGGGGGGGTCTGGTGGGTCTTGGGGTGCTGGCGACGTCAGCGGTCGTCGAACGAAGGAGGGGGGGTTTCTTCTCGCGATCGATCGAACTGGGGGGGGGTCTGGCTTCGTCGCGCGGTCTTGGAGTGAGGGAGGGCGGCCACGCCTGTGGCGCGATGGCGCAGCGTGAGGGGGAGGCGGCGGTGGCCCACCCCCAGGCGGCGCGGCGCGTTAGTTAGGGCACGAAGCCCCTTTCTTTTTTTTCCTTTTGAAAAGTGAACTGAAATTATCGGGGGGGGGGGGCCTGGTAGTTAAGGGGAGAAAGGGTTTTCTTTTTTTTTATTTAATTATTTAATTTGGCCAAAAAGTTGACTTTTACATACGACCTCGAAACGAGGCCCACTGCCTGTCGTCCATTGCGTTTCACCCCCATTCCGAACACAATGGGATATGTTTCGTATGTTGATTCGATCGTTTGAATCAGTTTCCGTTAAACTTACATTTAAATCACTATATTGAATTTTAAACGTACATTTCAAATTACCGGGGTCACATACGAACTCTATAAATTGCAGAAAAATATTTTCTAGCTTCGTATTGACGATATGGTCCTAACAAAACTAGTTTCGTCGAATTCTGAGACCGTTAGAAAAATGGCCAATTTCTAGTCGATTAAAATCAACTAAAACTGGTCAAATGCGTTTTCCTTTGCCACGCTCACATATTGATTCGAAAAATTATGAACTTTGGAATCTAGCAATACTTTGACATCACGGACCCAACAAAACTGGTTTCGTCGAAATCCGAGGTCATTTGCAAAATGTCCATTTTTAAGGGCCTGAATTCCATAGCGACTATTCAGAATTTTCAACTGGACATATCTTTTGATTCCCGCTATGAAATTTCGATTATTCGGATTCGTTGGAAAGATATCATCAATTAGATCCTAATGTTTTTGGTTTCACTAAAATCCGGATTGTTTTGCACCCGGAACGTTCAATTGAAGTTTGAAATCGAATTATCGAACTACCACGCCATTTTCCATTCTATTTATAATTATATATAAATATTTATATTCTAACGACGACGTATATAATATATACGTTCGAATTATATTCAAAACAAATTTCTCGTCGATATTATTTAAAATAATTCATTTTAAATAATCAAAATTCGCTAAAATTGCAAAAATAAAAAATTTAAACTGGCCCAGATTTTCGGGTTGTTACAATTATTCACATCGGAATAGCACTCTACTTACAACGTATGACGAATCTTCAATTCAGGTTTCTGAATTCTGAATTTGGAGATGCTATCCTTTGTTGTAGGCGTTGTTTTGATTTAGTTGTCGTTGCTTTAAGCTTTTGAATTGTCTCCTAATCGTCTCTCAATTTTGACAGCTACTCCTTGTCATTCCTCAGCAGCATGACAGTCTCATTCTCATTTTTTTATTTGTATGAATTAGGTGGAGTCTTAGGTCCTTTTTATAGAGTTTGTGAATTGATTAGGACCGTCGATGGAGCTTGGATTAATATTAGCCGTTCGTTTGAAGGAGAGACCAATCAGGAGCTGACACCTAGCCCTAGTGACAAGGCAAGGCTCAGAAATTCGGCCAAGCACAGACCAGCCGGGGGGGCTGGGTTCGACCTGGCTCAGGGGCCAGGTCGACTACCCAGTCGACCTGGGTAGCCCAGGTCGACTACCCAGTCGACCTGGGTGCCTTGGGCGGGAAAATTCCCGCCCTGGCCAAATCCAGCCCAATTTTTGAAATTTGAATTTGTTTTCTGAGCTGTTTTTATCTGTTTGAATTTTAAACTGAATTCTGAAACTTCTGGAGGCCATATCTCCCTCATACGAAGTCCGTTTTACGCAAACTCGGACTCTATCTCAAGCAGAATTCCGAGACGAACGCAATGGCATATCCCGTTTCCCTTAATTCTTTGATTTGAAATTAGTTATACTTTATTTTGTGAATTTCACTGTTATAGAATACACGGGGTGTTACATGAATGCACTCGTGATGGATAGAAGGAGGAGATGACGAGAAGCAGTTTAGTGATTCTAGAATTCCGAATAAGGAAGTGAGGAGCAAGCAGTAGGAGGATGGAAAATGGTAATGGCCATTTGTGTTTGGGCGTGGCCACGGGATTTGCTGGAAGGGAAGAAGGTCCAAGCGGGTCTGGCTTTATGGTGTGGCATTGGGCCGATTTGAAAAGATAAGGTCCGTTTGAAAAATAAAATTTCAAGTTTTATTTTAAATTTTGTGTATTAACTTGTCAATTCAATAACTTGATCATATGAAATTAGAATCACGAACCTTAAGTTGCATTGGGACCGTATGGACGAGAGCTTCACAATGAAGCTGACTGGATGTGGATTGGGGCTCGTATGAATTTATGGCGAAATAAACTGTTTGATTCAAATCAAACAACGGTTTATCGTTCTTTAACAATGAACTGCCAATTCAAGTAGTCAGGATTTATAGATATATTGGAAGAGCATGGAGCAGGAGGCATCAGGATTATATAGCTATAGTTATTTTCGCTGTGTTGTAAGTGTTGTACTCTGACAATGTTATTGTATACATATACTGATTTTATTTCAAGGATATGCTATCTATTATATGTTGTTCGTTCCACCGTGAGATTCGTGTTACTCTGATGTTGTGTTCTTCTTCTTCTTCTATTCTAAGTTTCAATCTTATCTATTCTCACCCTCTAATTTCTTTCATTAACCATTCGGTTATTTTCGATCCTTGGATGTTCGATATGTGTTGTATATCGGATAATCAAGGTCGCTAATTTCTGGGTCGTTACACCAACGGTCTACTATCCTGGTTGGCCATGACCCTCTGCCTCCTCGTGAGGCAACCACCGAACCACCATGGTGTCACTGTGTCACAACATTCTGACTACATAGCTACATCTGTAGTCAAGGACCACCCACCTAGTAGTTAAGCGTAGACCCAACCTCTGTGAGCATATCCTAAGACATCTATCACCGCACATAGGACTACTAGGAGCATCTTACGTACCTCAGGAAGCCGTGTGCCTCCCCTTCCTATCCTTTGGAGCTGTTAGGACAATCAGACGAATGTGCGCTCCCCTCATTCCTTATAACACCTCGATGATCTACCCTGTTTTGTTATTCATCCTCAGCCGTACGGGCTGGTCTAAGCGCCTCAATTTAATATGTTGTTAGACCCTATATCTAAACATTCTTTTACGCGCTTGTCTCACCTCACCAGGTTTCCAGTTAACTTGGTTATTCCAATTCATATTCAATTCTTATTCAAATTACCAAGTTTCTCCTGTTTATTAATTTTAGTTATACAACTTAATCCATTTAAGTTTATTAATAAGCCCACAACATGTTATTCTCTAGATTGTGGCCCAAGGTCTGTAATCCATAACCCCTTCTTATCTTCTTATTGATTTCATTATTACAATAACATGTTTTACTTAATATGTAATTAAGTATATCCACATGTTTTCTAATTAACATGTCACTTACAATTTATGATTGAAATAACTTATTTCATTTCATAAGTTTTCCTCATCCTTTCTTGTTTAATCATAATTCCAATTTACATTGTCAATACAACTTATCGCTTTTTACTTATTAACTTAGTTCTATTAGCTAAGGCCCATTAATAAGTTTTCTACCTATTTATTATAACCTAAGTTATAATTTCCTCTTGTCCCTAGGACCAGCCTAACCATTCTTATCAATGGGCTTCAGACTTCCAAGCTCACAGGTTACTTAATTTATAATTAAGTACAACTTCCTATATTTCATATATTTTCCCCCTTTTCTCAACTGGTTACCAGTTTTCCCCATTTACTACTTACTTAATTTACAATTAAGTGTCCCTTAACTCATTTCACCAGTTATCTAATTTCCTTGTTAGTTTATTATAACCGAAGTTATAATCCCTACTTGTCCCTATGACAAGTCTACCTATTATACAACATTTTCATTAATGTTATTTATTTATAATAGGTGATTATTATTTCTATAATTTATGCTTACCCTAGAAGGTGTCTTTAATTACATAACTTTATTATTTCTACCGGTAATGTATACCACTAGGTGTCTTTAGTTACATAACCTTATTGAACTAAGTTTGCGGGCCTATATGTAAATATTACCCACCCTCTTAGATTTTCTTAGCCCACCCACGGTCTAACAAATTTTACTTAACCCTGACTTTAGTTCATATTCATACGATCCCTATGGATTAGGTTAGGTTAAGTAGTCCAATTCATTACCATGTCCATCTATGGTTTATAATGGGCTAGACCTCCCACATTAGGCCTACAACTTGTGGATGTTGGATATGTCGGTCAGGTCCGGGCAAACTTCTTCCACAAGTTGGGCCTAACCTCGTGTCATAGCCTGTCTCGTATTTGCGCACTTAGACCTCTCACATTAGGTTCAACATTAGTGGCTATTGGATATGCCGGCCGGGTCCGGGCAGACTTCCACCACTAATGCAACCTAACCTCGTGTCATAAGTGCAATTACAGTTTCTAATTGTAATCCTAGGCATTCATTATTAATCACTTATTTAAACCTATGCTTTTATAGGTGTTAATGCCCATTTACCCAATTATATTCATGATGGATTATATGTCTAAATTCATATTATTCAAATAATGCCAATTCATATTTTACATATGATCCCATTTGCGCCCAAATCATTTTTCTATACTTATGATCCAATTTAAGATCATTAAACATAATTTGGTCAATGCCCCCAAACCCATATTTATTTATTCAATTCTATGTTAACACGAATTCATATAATCATATACTTGCTCCAATTATTCCCTGTATATAATTAGGACAAATTTGCATGTAAACTTTTTAGCACTCCAACAAATCCAATATATGAATTTTTCCCACATTTTCAAATCAATAATATAACATGTAAACATTCCAACATTTCAACTAGTTCAATATATGAGTAATTCATATTAACAATTTTATGTTATATCATGCTAATCATTCCCACAATTTAATAGATTCAACATACGAATTTCCTGATCCATTAATATAAACGTCTCACTTGTTATAACAGCAATTTATAATTAAAATGGAAATTTCACAATTTTTTAAAAAGGGGAATGATAAACGATAGTCATAACATTATCTAAAGGCTATAGTTTAAAAACACTCACCTTTCATGCTTTCCCAAATTTTGGATCTGATCCCGTTTTAGCATCCATCGTTTTTCCCTTAATCGGATTTACAACCTATTGATCATGGATTTGTTATTTTCATTAAAAGAGAGAAGGGAAAGAAAGAACAAGAATTAGAATGGATTAGATCTAGAATTTTACCTTGCTTTCATGATTCAGTAATCTGTTATTAACGTTGATTATCTCTTCCAGATCTAAATTCATAATTTTCCTAGGCTAATATTTTAAATTTTGGAATAGATTTGAGAAGAGAGAGAGGGAGAGTAATGGTAGAGCTCCTGCATAGTCACCGAATTATGAGACTTACGGTTAGGTCTAGGTTCTTATTTATAGGAGTATGGAGCAACGGGGACCTCAGATTTGCCCAAAAGCCATCCGAATCATCAAAATATCAGAAAACACTAATCTGCCAAAATCTACAGCAAGTGGGTAGACCCACCCTTGAGGGGGTCGACCCTGGTGTCGACCGACCCTTGAGGGTGTCGACCCACCTGGGCGGGAATTCCAACACCTTCTGAAATTTTAAATTTTGAATTGATTTTCGAATTTCTGGACCCATTTTTGAATTTCTGAACCTAATATATATATATATATATATATATAAATATTCTTCTTAAGCGTATACAAACTTCAAACCTTAATAACTTCTTCATACGGTGTCTGATTTACGCAAACCAGGTGCCGATTTTGACCAGAATTTCGAGTTGGATGCAATGGCGCAGTACATTTTACTTAATTACGAATATTTAATTAAGTTATTCTTACACTAAAAATAAGGGGTGTTACATTCTCCCACCCTTAGGAAATTTCGTCCCCTAAATTTGATAAGGGTAAAATCAATTAACCCCTCGCATAATATACATCCATCATGTATGCATCCAATTTTTGCAAACATTGTGTACTTGTGCAAAGTGAAGTACAACATAATAATGCATGCATACCTAAGTGGTACCTCCTATGTGTATGCAAGTTTTTCAAAAATCCTTTTTAAATATGATGCTCACATCCTAAATATACTGGTAGTTCTATATGAATGCAATATTTTGAAAAATCAAAATGCTTTTTCATCCAAATTTTTCCCACACTCTTATTGAGTAAGAGCGTAGTTCATCCAATTGTTGCATCCATATTCCTATCAACCAACTTTATTTTTCAAAATTTAGAAAAATCTACTTTTCTAAATTCGATTCCTTATGTTACAAAAAGGTGGAAAACGGAAAACTCTGCATCTTCCGTTTTTCTTTTTCAACCTTTTTCTAACCGTACTTGGATTCTGATGTAACTATTTATAAAGATTCCCTATTTTCCTATTCAAGCACAACCCATAAGAAAATTTTCTTTGTTACCGATTTTCTTTTTCATCTTATCTTGGAAATTTTTATTCTTATTCATCTTTTCTCATAATTTTCCATTTTTGTTGCTTTACTGAATTTTCTGTTTCCTTTTTAGATGTACTATTTTTGTTTTCTTAGCTTATTTAATCATCTGATCTTAGTTTAAATTTAAATAAGCCTCTAGTCTTTCTACTAAAACAGGAGAACAAATACCCTACACAGCTACTACTAAGGGCCAAGAATCTCTGGACTAGTCCCCCTCTATCAGAAAAGTCCAAACCACGGGATCCACGATAAGTTCAGGCATTACCCTATCTTCCCAACAAGGGCAATATAATGGAACGATCCCAACCGAAATGTAGTAACGGGTTTTTCCCTTAACCTAAAAAATAGTAACAGGGTCTAAACACTTACCTGCCCATTTTCTATCTAGTAGTCGCCACTAGTCCTAGCTGTGTACCAACAATTATGTCAAGCAACATCCTAGGCTTTCCAATGCTTACACATTCTATGGGAACTCACTATTATTCTAAGATAATTCTCGCTATTTACTTTATAGCCTCAAAACTTTTCCCGTCTTCCCTAGGTACTAATCCTTACCTACTCCATACTTTTAATACACGGTCTGGCCTTTCTTTTTCATTTAAATTTTCTTCCAAAAATTCAAAAGTGTCAAAATCTTATTTTCCTCAAGAAAACTTTCTTTTGCCAAACCATAAAAATATATCATCTTAAAAATCATTTTTTTTCAAATCACAAAACTAGAGTAGATACGGACAACTATTTTTTCCATCGGGTTTATGACTTGATCTTACCTATAAGGTCAGTTTAGTCTATTACTACAAGGTGCAAACACGCACTCAATTATTAATTTCTACACTTATTTTGTCCACCCAAAAAAAATTACCTTATCAAAATAATTTATCTAAAAAGGATTGTCATAAGAATAGAGACTTAAAATCTTTCTTTATCAAAGATTCTTGTATGAAATATAACAAGAAAACTAGCGAGCTATACATGCTCGATAATAACCTTTTATTGAGGGAATTTTACTTTAAAACTCAAAATGTACTTCTTTACATATTTTAAAACTATAATTTTTAAGATTAAAACTTGAAAACACCATAAACCTTTTTCCTAAAACTTTTATAATCTCAAGTTCTTAAAAGTTAACAATGGGGTTAGAGTCAAAGCGGGTTTCCAATTTTCTTCTAGGCTTTCCTAGACATTCCCAATATCAATTCTCTCCACTATATATATTCCTAATCCGTTTTTCGCTTTCTAACCATTTCCAATCTATAAGTTTTCACTGCCAAACCCACTAACCCAAAATACTAATCATATGGGATTCATCTTCCTTCCATACAAAATACAATGTACACTCTCTACCCAATTTACCTAAGGGTCTCGAATTTCCATATTCATTCCTTTAGTGTACAAAATAACATCCCATTTCTTATCATATTATGCTCTTTCAATTTAGTGGGTTTCTCTATGGATCTAGGTATATATAATATATTTATATTTTAAAAATACAAATACATTCACTCAGTATTTATATAGGAATCCTAAACCTAAGCTCTGATACCAGATGCGACAACCCCAATTTCGACAAACCAATTTTTTTTTCAAAATTCCAACCAATCGAAACTCGGATTGGTTTGTTCTGGTATCCTATAGAAAAGAAATTGACATAAAATATGTCAGAGCTTAGAAAATATCTCACAGCGGAATGGATAAATATAGTATAATCAAAACATAGCCTTACCAATTATTAATACCGTCTAACTAGTATCCCAAGCTATCATGTCTATGCCACAAATCTAACCTGCGAGTATGTTATAAGGAGGGGGCCAGAACACAAGTTCTGGTGACTGGATTTAAACTATACACTTTGGATAATCCTACATGTACCGTTCAATCATATTTCCTTATTTATTAGGTTACTTGGGTTAACAACACCCAAGGCTTACACACACGTCGTACCCATTTACTTCCCAGTGGATTAACCTAATACAATATATATGTAGCTAACTCCCAATATCGGGGAAGACCCCATGGTACCCCACTCGCATGGTCTCCACCGTAATGCCACCGAAATGCCCGCAGTACTTCATCCTACGCCAGAGTGACGTACGAATTTGTATATAACAATGTCACAATCAACATATATCTACCATCACTACGCTACGTAAGCGTACGGACTGCCACCCTCGATCGAACCAGATCTCGTACCAGAGTAATGCCCTCCAGTCCACGATACACCACCCAGAGTAGATATGCATGTATCTAGACTGTCCCTCGTATGTACTGTTAATTATAGCTCGATGCCTTAATCGCACGTCCTCTAATGTGAACCGAGTTCCATGACATGGCGATACAAGAAACACAGAACTTGGTCAGGAGCTTTTCCATATCTGTACAGGCCTGTCTTTAAAAAGTCTCTATATGCAAATATACCCAGGGTCTGTTTTCACGGTGGCTATGGCCCCACCTCGGCCCCTCCCTCAACTAGTAAAGACTACAAGAGCTAAGCGACTGCCTCTACCCAAATAATCTAAACATCCATCTGGCGTCACCCCTCAATCCATTACCTCGATAGTGAAGGGTGAAATGGTATCTTGGGTTTAGCTCTAGTCTTTTTGCATCCCACTGGCTGCCGATGACGGGTGTCCGACGGTCTACTATCCTTGTTGGTCATGACCCTCTGCCTCCTCGTGAGGCAACCACCGAACCACCCTGGTGTCACCACGTCACAACATTCTGACTGCATAGCTACATCTATAGTCAAGGCCCACCCACCGAGTACTTACACGCAGACCCAACCTCTGCGAGCACAACCTAAGACATCTATCACCGCACAGAGGACTACTAGGAGCACCTTACGTACCTCAGGAAGCCGCGTTCTTCCCCATCCAGTTCTTTGGAGCCGTAAGAACAATCAGACGAATGTGTGCTTCCGTCGTGCCTTATAACACCTCGATGATCTACCCCTTTGCGTTGTTCACCCTCAACCGTACGGACTGCTCTAAGCGCCTCAATTTGTTATGTTGTTGGACCCTATGTCTAAACATTCTTTTACGCGCTTGTCTCACCTCACCAGGTTTCCAGTTAACTTGGTTATTCCAATTCATATTGAATTCTTATTCAAATTACCAAGTTTCTCTTGCTTATTAATTTCAGTCATACAACTTAATCCATTTAAGTTTATTAATACGCCCACAACATGTTATTCTCTAGATTGTGGCTCAAGATCTGTAATCCATAACTCCTTTTTATCTTCTTGTTGATTTCATTATTACAATAACATGTTTTACTTAATATGTAATTAAGTGTATCCAATTCATTTGTTTTCTAATTAAAATGTCACTTATCATTTATGATTAAATATAAATTATTTCATTTCATAAGTTTTCCTCATCTTTTCTCATTTAATCATAATTCCATTTTACATTGTCAATACAACTTATCGTTGTTTACTTATTAACTTATTTCTATTAACTAAGGCCCATTTATAAGTTTCTCTACCCGTTTATCATAACCTATGTTATAATTTCCTCTTGTACCTAGGACAAGCCTAACCATTATTATCAATGGGTTTCAGACTTTCAAGCTTACATGTTACTTAATTTATAATTAAGTACAACTTCTTATATTTCATATATTTTCCCCTTTTCTCAACTGGTTTCCGGTTTTCCTCATTTACTACTTACTTATTTTACAATTAAGTGTCCTTTAACTCATTTCACCAGTTATCCAATTTCCCTGTTAGTTTATTATAACCGAAGTTGTAATCCCCACTTGTCCCTAGGACAAAATCTACCTATTATACAACATTTTCATTAATGTTATTTATTTATAATAGGTGATTATTATTTCTACAAGTTATGATTACCCTAGAAGGTGTCTTTAATTACATAACTTTATTATTTCTACCGGTAATGTATACCACTAGGTGTCTTCAATTACATAACCTTATCAACCTAAGTTTGCGGGCCTACATATAAATATTACTCACCCCCTTAGATTTGCTTAGACCACCCACTGTCCAACCAATTTTACTTAACCTTAACTTCAGTTTATATTCATACAATCCCTATGGATTAGATAGGTTAAGTAGTCCAATTCATTACCATGTCCATTTATGGTTTATAATGGGCTAGGCCTCCCATATTAGGCCTAAAACTTGTGGATGTTGGATATGCCGGTCGGGTCCGGGCAGACTTCTTCCACAAGTTGGGCCTAAACTCGTGTTATAGCCCATCTCGTATTTGCGCACTTAGACCTCTCGCATTAGTTTCAACATTAGTGGCTGCTGGATATGCCGGTTGGGTTCGGGCAGACTTCCACCACTAATGCAACCTAACCTTGTGTCATCAGTGCAATTACAATTTCTAATTGTAATCCTAGGCATTCATTATTAATAAATTATTTAAACCTATGCTTTTATAGGTGTTAATGCCCATTTACCTAATTATATTCATGATGGATTATATGTCTAAATTCATATTATTCAAATTATGCCAATTCATATTTTACATATGATCCCATTTGCGCCCAAATCATTTTTCTATACTTATGATCCAACTTAGGATCTTTAAACGTAATTTGGTCGATGCCCCAAACCCATATTTATTTATTCAATTCTATGTTAACATGAATTCATATAATCATATACTTACTCCGATTATTCCCAGTATATAATTAGGACAAATTTACATGTAAACTTTTTAGCACTTCAACAAATCCGATGTATGAATTTTTCCCACATGTACAAATCAATATTATAACATGTAAACATTCCAACATTTAAACTAATTCAATATATGAATTATTCATATTAACAACTTGACGTTATATCATGCTAATCATTCCCACAATTTAATAGATTCAACATATGAATTTCCTGATCTATTCATATTAACGTCTCACTTGTTATAACAACAATTTATAATTAAACTGATAAAAAGGGGAATGCTAAACGATAGTCATAAAATTATCTAAAGTGTAATATCCCGATTTTTAGACGGCTATGTTTAGTAATAAAACATCGATTATTATGAGTTAATTACATTAGAATACCATAATAACAAACTTAAACAAATTTAATTATATATATATATGTGTGTGTGTGTGTGTGTGTGTGTGTGTGCGTGTGTGTGTGGATGAACAAATGTATGTATATAATTAAGGTTATGTTCTAACATGAACACAAGATAAAACTTTGCAGCCAAACATAAGCTTGCAACAAAAACAATAACATGCATATTCATCTTGAGATTAATTGCTTTGAAAATATAACAAAATGGATGTGTTGCATTTGTATATAGTTACGCTTTAACATGAATATAAAGTAAAAACCATTCACATACAAATTGTAAACAAACGGGCATTCTATTGTTTTTGAAATGGAAGGGACTTGAAACAAATATGGACAACAAAAGAGTAAAACATGTGCAGGAATAAACAAATGCAGGATACAATCGGCCAAAACAATTATAGCACATGACATGTTTGATAAAATAACTCTAAGTATATGATTTAACCTCGAATGTGATTTAACCTTGAATAGTGATACACCATTCCCCTAAAAACAAGGATGTGTCAACTTGCATATATAAAACCATTGCTTGCAAAATATCAAGCATTTAAAACCCATTTTATACTATCATGAAATCTGAAAATATATGTGACCAATCGGGCATTTAATGGAGTATGGCTTTAGAAAGATTTTGCTTCTAGAAGATCGAATATAGGACAAAATGATTGGTCAAAATATAATTAAACAATTCTTTTCTTCATCCATAAGCAAGTCGTTTAGCATGTAGAAGCTATAGCAAAAGAGCTAAGCCTAAATATCTGCTTTCTGTAACATTAAATTTAGAGAGATTGAAATTCCTTAAATTAAGGAGAAGAGATCAATTGTTTATGGAGAAAACTGGCTATATATACCACTTGAACCATGCATTTCTTTCACACCACCAAAAACGCTGAAGTTTAAGCTAACAAGAAAGGGAAAGCTTTGAAGGTGAGTAAACCTACCCTTCTTCTATTTTTTCTAGTAATACTGATATATATATATACACACACATGCTAGAATACTGTAAACTCTTGATTGAAAATGCAAGTATATGGGCGCCATTACAATGTTTATTTGATTATTTGAAACATACTAGAAAATCTAAAATGGAAAAACCTGGAAATATAAACCAGTTTAAGACGCAATGAACAAAAAGGATAGTGTATACATATTATAGTGAGTAAACTTTTACATTAGTTATTGATTATAATATGATATAGATCTATGTATGTATGCATGTTATGGATGGGTGGTATTAGATAACAAAATCTATATGTCAAATCTGAAATTAAGACAGTAAAATCTCGAACAAGAACAGAGTAGAAAACTTGAGACAGAGGACATAAACTGTGAGTAAACTTACTTTCTATCCTCTGTAAAAACTTTGCTTTGATTTATATTGAATGATCATAGGTTTTTTAGTTGCATCTATGTTTGCATATATGGTATATATATCTAAAACAAACACTGGTATGTTGATAGAATAAACCCCTGTAGAGGAACATGCAACAGTCTTTGTATTTATACATAAACAACAACCTAGTTACCCTCTGTGATTTTATAAAACCATAGATTAAATTCAAATAAGTTTTAGCATTTAATTTCTACATGAAAGTTATTCATATGTGCTCCTAGTGATAGTAAAAATAGCTTCAGATAATATAGTTGTGTATATCTTTATATGTACACACTTGCCTAGAACCAAACCTAAACACATGAATTTTCGACCATCATCAAATCAGGTTTCAGGCACATAAATGTAATCGTAGGAGGAAAACATGAATTTTAGGGTAAGATTCATGATATTTAGGTTAGTGGTTGTTGTGATATCATGAGATGGACGGAAATTGCTTTTGGATCATTTTCTGGCGATCCCAGTGACCAGGTTTGATGGCAAGAAGATTGTAGAGGCGTAAGGGTCCAGTGATTGAAGGAAAAACATAAAATCAATTTTCTAATGGATGAATTTTGAAAACGAGATAAAAATAGGGTTTTTAGTGTTACATTTTTGACCTGAGTTCACCAAAAAACCACGTCGTCGAGATGGCAAGGGAGCGCACCAGGGGGAATGGAGGCGACGGTCGGCACCAAGAGAAGAACGGAGTTGGATGTACTCTGGTGGTCAGAGGAGGTGGCCGACGGAATTTTATTGGACCCATCTTGTTTTGAGAAGCTCGGTTGGAAGGTTCTTTTACTGTAGCGGTGGAGATGATCAGATATGGAGGTGGAATTGGGATCAGTAAGTCGAAGGGGGTTTGCTGGAGGTGGTCCGGTGGTCGTCCGATGGCCGGAGCAGGTGTGCTCGTGCACAACTGTGCATTCAGTGGAGAAGAAGGAATGATTGTGCCAAGTACCAGGGCAGGATGATCACATGTTTTCCTTGCAAAAAACTTGAGGTGGCACGAGATTTTGAGACGTAGTACTTGGTACTTTGGTGCTGGAAAAGCGGAACTGGGCTTGGCATAGAATTTCGTGCTGAACGGACGTGTGCGGCCTGGAGTTTTGGGTATGGAGATCAGGAGCTGGCAAAAGTGGTACTGGGAAAAATGAGAAATGGGTACTAGGCCAGCACATGGGGATTTGAAGAGGATGGGTGAGCGCAACATGAAGGTTTTGAAGTGGAAACATGGTATTTTGGCACTTGCGAATGTGGTACGTTGGCATTTTCAAAATATGGTACTTTGGCACTTTCAAAATGTGATACTTTGGTAAGCAAACAAGAAAAGGATTTTGGTCGGGTTTAATCAAATCATGTTTTGAAATAAAAATAGGAAATCAAATAAAATTAAAAAAGGAAAGAAATAAGTAAAAAGAGATTTTTATTTAGCATAACCAAAATGGGTACAGAATATAGTAGACAGGTGGAAGGAAAGACAATGGCAAGAAGATCAACATAATAGCTTGGCTTTCGAAGTTCAAACACAAATAGAAAAAAAATATAAAGTAGAAATTAAATTATTTATGATTAAATAAGGATATAATTTACAAAGTAGGACAAAGGTATAAAATGTCATTTAAACCAAGCAGACAAAACGAAGAGAAATACCGTGTGCGACGCATACGCTTTTATTGTTAATTTATAAAGGATAGTCAAAACTGAATAAATTACCGTGTGCGACACGCACACTTTAGCTGTTCATTTATAAAAGATAATCAAAATGTCTGGATTTAAACAATACAGACATATACCATTCTGTTTGGTTGAAGCTTGTAAAATAAAGAGTATATAACTGAATTATATTTAATCCAGTTCATTTTAAGCTGATAACTAATTCTTTAAATAAATGTTGAGATCAAGTGAATATTGAAATTAGTTCTTAAATATTAACTGATAGTAAAATACATTACGCTAATCATTTCAAAGAGTCCGGAATTAATATTCCACTTCGACTTGATTTATACGTCGGGTGTCAGAGATTATTGAAGAAAATTGAAGATGGAGATATGCAAGGGCTATTTTGTTTGATAGAATAGTGCCTTCGGTTTGTCCAGTCCCAGGACAACTTGTATGGTCGGGTGCCTGACAACGTATATCTACCAGATCTTACACGTCAACTTTTCAAAAGTATATTATGTTGGTTGCAGAGGAATTCGTTTCTCTTAGCTTTATGCCCGTAATGTATTTAGGAAAATAAATTGTGTATTCTAACAGATATGACGGTGTGACATCCAAAGATTGAAGAAGTGATCTGTCAAAAGAACGGAAATAACCTCAGGCCTCACAACCAGGAAATGATAGAAATCGTGCAAGCAGCATGGCTAGGTGGGTCATTCCCAAGAAGGGTGTATTGTCACCAATCTAGAGAAAATCCTTATTTGTTCTTCTTTCGATATTGTATCTCTCGGGAATTATGATGGTCGCGACAAAAAGCCATAAGGGTGACAATATATTCGATACACTCAAGTTAAATGAGTGGTCAGTCATGTATGGCCGGGTTGCAAGACATTCTTGTTGAACCCCAGTGTAATCCCTCTATAGTACACTGATCGACAGATGGTCTCATACCTTGTCTATTGGAATTCAATCTCCAATAAGAGCCCACGGTTTTCGATTTTATATTATATGGCGGGTGAGATGCAAGCGTTCTGCTAGGTAGTTATTTATTTTATACAAACTATTATAATATCAAATGATTTTGATATCAAAGATATTTTGGGTTATAGTAAGGTAAAAACCGTCCATGTTTATGTATGTGCTGGTCTTACTATTATCTTTTCTTTTAAAATGTTTTTGAAAAGTTAAAACAATTGTTCTACATCTCATTACGGAAAACCCATTCCGTTTTTACGGCATGGTCTTACGAGATATATTGTACTAATCAAGCTGTATTTTTAAAATCGTTTACTCACACCAGTCCCCCCCTCCCCCGACTGACCCAGAGTATATTTTCTGTGTTTTCCTAAACTCTTGGGTATTCATAACACTTGTTATGGGTAGACATGTGATCCAGGTGACTGATGGGATCTTGAAGTATTGTGGAGTACAAGATCAAGAACCCATCTAGTAGCTATATCTATCTTTAAGTATCTAGTTTGAGTATCTGTATTAAACTAGTAATCATGTATGATGATGTATTATGATGATGATGTACTATGATGTTGTACTATGATGTATCAAACCCTGTTGTATAATAAATGATGTATTTTGTGAAATTCCGCTGTGAGATTCTGATGTTCGTGTTAGTTCTTCTTATTCTTCTATTTTGTTAGTTCTATCTTTCCTATCTCATCCTCTAACTTCTATTTCTTAAATAATGACACGACTTCCGAGGTCATCGAAAGTCACGTCGTTACATAAAGGCTATAGTTTAAACCCACTCACCTTTCATGCTTTCCCAAATTTTGGATCTGATCCCGTTTCAGCATCCATCATTTTTTCCTTAATCAGATTTATAACCTATCGATCATGGATTTATTATTTTCATTAAAAGAGAGAAGGGAAAGAAAGAAGAAGAATTAGAATGGATTAGATCAAGAATTTTACCTTGATTTCATGATTCAATAATCTTTTATTAACGTTGATTCCCTCTTCTGGATCTAAATTCATAATTTTCCTAAGCTAATATTTTAATTTTCAGAATAGATTTGAGAAGAGAGAGAGGGACAGTGTAACAACCCGTATTTTGGTAACGTGTTATAACCATAAATCTAGGCAGAATTAAATTTTAAAATAAGAATCAAGGAAAACGGGTTGCGCCATTGCGTTCGTCTCAGAATTCTACATGAAATAGAGTCCAAGTTTTCGAAAATCGGAGTCCGTATGATCAAGATATGGCCAAAACAAGATTCAGCAGACTTTCAGGCAGACTGACCCCAGGTCGACTGTAGTGTCGACTGCATAGTCAACCTTCCCCCCCCCAGGTCGACTGTAGTGTCGACCTCCCCCTGTACATGTCGACCTGGTGTGGCCCAGAACCCATTTTTGAGGCCCGGGATGAGTTTTGATGGTCCGGATTGATTCTAGGGTTAATCCTATGGCCTAAACTAGTTGTTACAACTATAAAAACACCCTAAGACCTAGCCTAATTCACAACTAAATATTCTTACACCATTATGCTGCTAAGTCTCCTTTTGAACCATGGCCGCGACCTCCAACTTGAAGCTTAAACATTCAAACTAGATCCAAATCGAAGACCAACGTTCCTACATCAATTCAAGGGAACAGATCAACGTCTCAACAACGATCCTACGACAATTTTTGTTCTTAGTTCTCAAAAACCACGATCTGTAAGCCCCAATTACTCTTAGATCTAAACTCTAAACTTAATATGGACATGTGTAAATTGAATTTGAACATAAACCTGATAACTACTTGAGACCTATTCTTGTATATCTTTGATTTATGACTATTCTTTTTGATCTATTATTTTAGATCTACTCTTGTTCACCCTAGATCTATTCACCTTGAACCTTGTACCATTCATATTGAACCTTGATTGTGGAATTCTGATAAGAACTTGATTTAGGGGCCTGTTCATGTCATAACCTAAACCCTATCATGTCCATTATTTTAACATGCCTGTGGTGTTGTGATGTTGAAACTATTGCTAGTCACAAGTTTAGGATTATCATCTTATGTCATCTATTGCTATGTTTATCACCCTATTTCATATGCCAGTGATGTTATGATCATATCTCAAGTTACACCATGCTTGCCTTGAAATCACCTTTGCCACTTTATACCCATCCTTGTTATGTTATTGCCTAGTTACATCTATTGCCTTGATTCGAATTCACGAGCGTTGGGGATGCGATTTGGGTAATTTAGGAAAACCTGAATTTAGTATGAACTTGAAAACATGAATATTGTTATAACTTGAGCTTGGATATGAACATGAACTTGACATGAAATTATACTTAAAAATGTGAATTTGGGACATGACACTTAGATAACTTGAACATGGCCAACTCGAGGTTGGGTTGAGTTTGCAGTATAAATCTGCCCAGAACTGCCTGGCGAATCCAGTAACTGCAAACAATAGGACCCAATGTGAGTAGTTGGTCATATCGCACTCGAAACCCGAGGTTAGACTAGGTTATGGTGTAAAACTGCCCGGACCTGCCCGGCACATCCAGTAACCATAACCAACTCTAATGTGAGAGGTTAGGGGTGCATTAAGTAAATTAATGCCACTGGATAGGGTTAAGTCATGGACCACTTGAATATACTTAACCAATTTGACACGTTGATTTGATAGGGTTAAGTCATGAACCACTTGAACACACTTATCCAACTTGACACATGATTCGTAGGGCTAAGTCTTGAACTAGAACGACACACTTAGTCAATTTGACATGACACGTAGATGTGGTTAAGTCTCGATTTTAAATGACAACTTAACCTGCTGGACGAAACCCTAGTCACGCGGTCCTTTTCAGCAGTAACCCACTAGATGTATCACGGTACCCTGGGACTAGGCAAGGTGGGGAACGATTGCTGGGCTGATTGTAAGCGACCAAAACGACGACTGAGTTGGTGCGCCATTGTAGGTTCAGGTGGACTAGGATCATGCACTTAGTCCGGAGTTGAAAAAGCAGGCATTTGGCATCAGTAGGATTATCTGTGCATTCTTGATTCGTGTCGGTGGTTGGCACCCTAGGGCTTGATACACCCTATGGTGGACCTAGCATAGGTGACTATATTCGTGATAGGGCCGTATGACACAGACACATGACGAGCTAGACTTGTAGGGAGCCGATCGATTAGATCGTACCATTGGACCCCGAATTGGGTCACTTCACGATATTGGGCCAAGGGATTATTTCTTGATTTATAGTTGACACGGGATTAGTATACCAGTATAGTTGGTACGGCGAATCTTGAACACGCAATGTTAGACTTGAGTTATCTTGTTAACTTAGTTATCATGCCAGACTTATCATCATTCCTATGTTTAATTCCAGTGTATTCTTGCCTTGTTAACTTTACTAGTTTCTATGCTGATAGTCACTAGGGCTTACCAGTCTTTTTGACTGACCCGTTTTCTTTCGCCTCTTTGTCTTTCGTTCCCCCCCAGGTTCTCAGGGAGTAAACTCTAGCACTTAGCTTGGATTTCTCTTGCTTCCTGTTCAGCTCATGTACTGTTTGGTCTTGAGCTATGCTATGGCTGCACTTCTGCTATTTTGGGGAATAATTTACTTTTGTTATTTTAAGTTTCTGCTTCTTTATTTAGAACTTGATGTAATGACAATTGGCATTTTGGTGTAAGAGGTTTTGACTCTATTTTTGAAATAATGAAATTTGGTTTTTGTTCTTCCGCTATTTTATTTATGTTCTGTCTTGTGATGTTTCTGTGCCTGTTTACTAGATAATACCCCTCTAAAACTAGGGCATTCCCTTTGTGAGTGACCCTAGCGGGGGTGGGGTGTTACATTTGGTATCAGAGCAGAAGGTTACCAAACTGGGCAAAAGCTTTTAAAAACCTTCTGAAACTATTTTCAAAACCGTTTATAAAGAAGCATTTTTCAAGAAAAGATTAGTTTGAAAAGGCTATTCCCCAAAAACCATTAGCACTATCCTTTGTTTCCTTGTTTGAGTCTCTTTTCCTTTCTTTTCTCCATCTATAGTCGCAGTAGTCTTACCTTCGGCTAATCTTCTTTCTAGCTTCGTAGAGGGTTTTCCGTACAATGGAGATAGTTTTTGTGAGGCTTGTTAACATATTACATAGGAAAGGTATGAGTGATAAGAAAGAAGTTAAGGTGGATGAGTCTCAGAACGAGAAGAAAGACTTCCAGAAAGGAGGAAAGAACAGCAACAACAAGAATGACAAGTCACGTGAGAAAAGAAAATGCAACTTCTGTGGTATTGACGGGCATATAGTCCAGGACTGTAGGAAGAAGAAGATGAAGATAGGAGCATGTTTTCAATGCGGTGAAACAGGACACATCAGCAAGAACTGCCCTAAGAAGCAAGGGCAAGCCCCGCAAGAAGGACCTTCTAGGGGTACATCTTTAACTTCTTTTCCCTAGATACTCTGTTTTATCTTGTATATCCTTTCGATCCTGTCTTGAGAACCTTAGGTAGAATCCTACGAATGTAAACATGTATTTGAAACATGTTATGCTTGATGTTTACGAATGGTTGCAAGTGGTTGCAAGTGATTGCTCGTGGTTACATAACACACATTAGGCACTAGATCGGCTCAGACACATTTTCATATTGCATATACATGAGTGTTTATACTTATTTATGGATGAAATTGAATGTGTTATCATATGAATGTTGCATATGGATGAATGTTTGTGCACACATATAGTGCTTATGTGACAAGGATTATTTGCATACATGTTGGATTCATGACACTAAACATATTTTGCATTAGAAAGATCAATCAGGCCTGATCATTTGCATTAGATAAGGAACATATACACACACTTTCTGCATATGTTCATACAACATTAGAAATCTCTTAAGGACAATGTTTGCTTGTGGATGATGTTTTGAGTAGACGGATAATGGATGGTAGGATACGTTCTTCCTAACTTAGATATTTCGGGGACAAAATCCTTTAAGGAGGGGAGAATGTAACAACCCGTATTTTGGTAACGTGTTATAACCATAAATCTAGGCAGAATTAAATTTTAAAATAAGAATCAGGGAAAAAGGGTTGCGCCATTGCGTTCGTCTCGGAATTCTACATGAAATAGAGTCCAAGTTTTCGAAAATCGGAGTCCGTATGACCAAGATATGGCCAAAACAAGATTCAGCAGACTTTCAGGCAGACTGACCCCAGGTCGACTGTAGTGTCGACTTCATAGTCGACCTGCCCCCCCCCCCCCCCAGGTCGACTGTAGTGTCGACCTCCCCCCTGTACAGGTCGACCTGGTGTGGCCCAGAACCCATTTTTGAGGCCCAGGATGAGTTTTGATGGTCCGGATTGATTCTAGGGTTAATCCTATGGCCTAAACTAGTTGTTACAACTATAAAAACACCCTAAGACCTAGCCTAATTCACAACTAAATATTCTTACACCATTCTGCTGCTAAGTCTCCTCTTGAACCATGGCCGCCGCCTCCAACTTGAAGCTTAAACATTCAAACTAGATCCAAATCGAAGACCAACGTTCCTACATCAATTCAAGGGAACAGATCAACATCTCAACAACGATCCTACGACAATTTCTGTTCTTAGTTCTCAAAAACCACGATCTGTAAGCCCCAGTTACTCTTAGATCTAAACTCTAAACTTAATATGGACATGTGTAAATTGAATTTGAACATAAACCTGATAACTACTTGAGACCTATTCTTGTATATCTTTGATCTATGATTATTCTTTTTGATCTATTATTTTAGATCTACTCTTGTTCACCCTAGATCTATTCACCTTGAACCTAGTACCGTTCATATTGAACCTTGATTGTGGAATTCTGATAAGAACTTGATTTAGGGGCCTGTTCATGTCATAACCTAAACCCTATCATGTCCATTATTTTAACATGCCTGTGGTGTTGTGATGTTGAAACTATTGCTAGTCATAAGTTTAGGATTATCATCTTATGTCATCTATTGCTATGTTTATCACCCTATTTCATATGCCAGTGATGTTATGATCATATCTCAAGTTACACCATGCTTGCCTTGAAATCACCTTTGCCACTTTATACCCATCCTTGTTATGTTATTCCCTAGTTACATCTATTGCCTTGATTCGAATTCACGAGCGTTGGGGATGCGATTTGGGTAATTTAGGAAAACCTGAATTTAGTATGAACTTAAAAACATGAATATTGTTATAACTTGAGCTTGGATATGAACATGAACTTGACATGAAATTATACTTAAAAATATGAATTTGGGACAAGACACTTAGATAACTTGAACGTGGCCAACTCGAGGTTGGGTTGAGTTTGCAGTATAAATCTGCCCGGAACCGCCCGGCGAATCCAGTAACTACAAACAATAGGACCCAATGTGAGTAGTTGGTCATATCGCACTCGAAACCCGAGGTTAGACTAGGTTATGGTGTAAAACTGCACGGACCCGCCCGACACATCCAGTAACCACAACCAAGTCTAATGTGAGAGGTTAGGGGTGCATTAAGTAAATTAATGCCACTGGATAGGGTTAAGTCATGGACCACTTGAATATACTTAACCAATTTGACACGTTGATTTGATAGGGTTAAGTCATGAACCGCTTGAACACACTTAACCAACTTGACACATGGTTCGTAGGGCTAAGTCTGGAACTAGAACGACACACTTAGTCAATTTGACATGACACGTAGATGGGGTTAAGTCTCGATTTTAAATGACAACTTAACCTGCTGGACGAAACCCTAGTCACGCGGTCCTTTTCAGCAGTAACCCACTAGATGTATCACGGTACCCTGGGACTAGGCAGGGTGGGGCACGATTGCTGGGCTGATTGTAAGTGACCAAAATGACGGCTGAGTTGGTGCGCCATTGTAGGTTCAGGCGGACTAGGGTCGTGCACTTAGTCCTGAGTTGAAAAAGCAGGCATTGGGCATCAGTAGGATTATCTGTGCATTCTTGATTCGTGTCGGTGGTTGGCACCCTAGGGCTTGATACACCCTATGGTGGACCTAGCACAGGTGACTACATTCGTGATAGGGCCGTATGACACAGACACACGACGAGCTAGACTTGTAGGGAGCCGATCGATTAGATCATACCGTTGGACCCCGAATTGGGTCACTTCACGATATTGGGCCAAGGGATTATTTCTTGATTTATAGTTGACATGGGATTAGTATACCAGTATAGTTGGTACGGCGAATCTTGAACACGCAATGTTAGACTTGAGTTATCTTGTTAGCTTAGTTATCATGCCAGACTTATCATCATTCCTATGTTTAATTCTAGTTTATTCATGTCTTGTTAACTTTACTAGTTTGTATGCTGATAGTCACTAGGGCTTACCAGTCTTTTTGACTGACCCGTTTTCTTTCGCCTCTTTGTCTTTCGTTCCCCTCCCCAAGGTTCTCAGGGAGGAAACTCTAGCACTTAGCTTGGATTTCTCCTGTGTAAGAACACGTTACTTCCCCGTGAAGGAAAGAGCGGATACTTTGAGAACAACACACAAATGAACGCAGACGGTAGAACATTTCATTGTTATTACAACAATTCCATCAGAATACAAGAATATACAGAGTATGAATAAATGAATAAATTACATTCGATAAATATCAGAGATTACAATAAATTATATAGCAGCGGAAAATAATACAAAACACAACTGAAAGTAATACACGGATACAGAGCTTTCCGAGCATCGTTCCAGCTGTAAATCAGGATCCTGTGAATATAAATCTGCAAAACCAAAACTACTAGCTGCCCGTGTCAAAAATAAGGGCACCCAGAGTTTAGGTTAAAACAATAAACTCCAGTTCAGTCATGTGACTGGTGTGAGAACTAAAACAGTTGTTAATATTGGTTTTTAAAGTTCGGTAAATCAAGGGACCACGCCGTATAACACGGAACGAGTTTCCTCCCAAGAATACCAGTGCTTAGAATAAACAACGAAATGCTTTTTCGAAAAATGAAGCTATTATAAGACCCAGGTCCCATCACACAATGCAACGCAAGTCGGAGGATAGGGTTTTCCCTTATAATAGCCTAACATGCTTGGTACGTTTAAAACAAATCATTTGATACTATAATAAGTGTATAGTGTCAAAACAATTTCAATCATAAATATCAATCCTAGGCGGCATGGGTACCATCTATCATGTCGCCATACTAGGCTCTACAAATAAAACCGAGATACACGTATTGGAAATTGGATTTCCGTCATGAGTCGAGGCAAGGGGCAAGCTCCTCTCCGCTTCGAGACACTCTAGCAAATGCCTCGGGACTACACACTCTGAGTAACCCCTGGATGCTTTAAGGCCGGTCCTCTCTTACGTTTGAGGATTAGTTATTCCTGAACACACGTTTCCCGGTCCTTACAGACCTAAAATCGAGGCGCCTCATCCAACAACCATGTAGGTGAAACTATATAAATGTCAGGGCTGGTAAGTCACTGACACCACCAAAGCTAGAAAGAAACGTCGTGCTCTCCCTGCAGTCCTTATCCCGTTTTTAACTCATACCGAGGTGTGAGGCTCACGAATTCACGTTATACACAAAGCTACGCCACAAAGGTCGTGCTTTGATCATCAACCACAAGACTTTGCTTTTCAACAGAAGCCTTGATCCATGCAACTCAGGCGTGCCACACAGGCAATTCATGCCATGCGATTGATATCTATCGATATATAACCTCTAAGCTCGTACGTCTCAGAGAAGGGCGTTAAGCAAGAGAATAAATTCTCCACCGCCAAACAGATATATATTTAACAGAAATCAATCAACACAGAATAAAATCCAATGTCAGACATACAATCCATTTACAAGTTCGTTCTGGGTCTGAACGAAACCGGAGGCACTTTCCTCGCATATCCATCGATCTCCAAGTACGTCTGGACGACCACCGACTATTTCCATCCTCTTGGGTGTACTGCCCAATCAGGATCATCAGTAATTATCCAAACGATGTGAAGACTTCCAGTCTTCGACCACCGTCATCATCTTCGACTTATCGTCGAATCGGTTATTCAGAATGGGTATAAACCCGGCCTTTCCGAACAACCTGCGTATATTAAAAACAAATGTTACGCAAACACAATTACGCCTCATTCCTATTCATTAGTCACTAACCGTAAATCGGTAAGAGAGCAATTACCCAAATATTAACCCCGAAGGCCGAAACCAACATCAGAACAACACCCAGGAAACCATTCTTCTTAGCAAACCTACAGCTAGTTTCTAAATTTCATATTCTTAGGGAAAGGTTCCCATTAATTCTATCTAAGATAAATTCTTTAAAATTTATTCTTTAATCTTCCATTGGATGTCATATCAAACCAAATTATGGTTTTCCAAACTAGTCGGGATTAACGAACCACACCGAAGTAATTATTTATTTTATTTCCCAATCCCAACCTATTCATCTCATGAAGCAAAACTGGTAATACTCTATATCTAACACCACAGTGTTATCGGTAAAATTAATTACCATTCCATGTTCAAATCTAATTAAAGATTTAACTATCGCTTTGGAGCAAAATTGGTGATACTCCATTCTCGCTCATTTTCCAAATTTGATAATTTAAATTATCAATTCACATTTCAATTTAATTGCAGATTCATTAAAACTCCTTTTACTAGGTTAAAGAACTAATGTCATTTAAAACACAGTTCACGATAAACCCAAATCACATTCTATTTATTATCGGGTTAAAGAACAAGTGTTATTTAAAACACCCTTCACGATAAACCCACAAATCAATTCTATTTACAACCCATTTCAAATCCAATTTATTTATTTAAAAATAAATGGGTTTTAATTTTAGTTCAAAACTAGTTCATTTCGATAAAAATATATTTTTATCTTTCCAAATATGGAGTTTTTCATCATAATTTTTTCCAAATCATTTCTTATGATTTTACACAAATTATTACTATTTTTAATAATTTTAGCAAGGCCCGTACAGTCGATTTCCATCAACGGCCATCGAACTGCACTTACAGCGACCTTTTCCAAATTTGATTTGGACGTATCTCCAAATCCAACCGTTAGATTTCAAATTTCTAATATTCATTAGAAAGCTCTTTTCGATACGAACCCAACGTTTCCGGTTTTAGGAGTATCCGACGGTCGGATCTCCCGTAATGTCCGTTCGAAGTCAATGGTCGAAATTTACGAACTGCCGCGGCGCGGCGCGTTCTATTCCGGCCATTATATTATATATATAATATATATTTAGTCGATTTCTATTTAAAACGAATTTTATAAATAGTTTTAAATTCGTTTCAAAAACATTTCAACTTCCATTTCCAATTCAATTCAAATCCCGATTCATTCTATATTCAATTCAATTCGAATTTGGTTTATATTCAATTCTATTCGAAATTGGTTTATATTCAATTCAATTCGAAATTGGTTTATATTCAATTCAATTCGAATTTATTTTCTATTCAATTCAAATCAAATTCGTTTTCTATATATTCGATTTTTAAATCTCTTTTCAATATTCATTATAAAACGAATATAATCGATATAAATATCGTTCGCGTCAAAATAGCGCATCTCTAATCAACACGGCTTTATATATTTCAGTAATCCCGTTATTCTATTCAACAAATGAATATTTATTCTATTCAATATGTGAATTTATATTTTTGTCAGCACATGACTAATCTCAACGGATGAGTACTGTCCACGTGTGACTATTTTTGTTATTCAATATATTTTATAAAATTATGATATCTATCGTTTGATTTCAAATCAGACTCCAACCGTAAATTAGTAAGAGAACGATTCCCTGAATATTAACCCCGAAGGCCGAAACCAACATCAGATCAATATCCAGGAGACCACTCATCTTATCTATTTTCCAGTTAGTTTCTAATTTTATATACGATAAAGATGTAAATTTTATTGCTAAAATATTTCGTTCAACACATGACTAATCTCAACGGATGAGTACGGTCAACACATGAACCTTTATTTTATAATGATAAAGATGTAAATTTTATTGTTAAAATATTTCGTTCAATACATGACTAATCTCAACGGATGAGTACGGTCAACACATGAACCTTTATTTTATAATGTTCTTTATTTTCTAAATTGGAATGAGGCCCAATCAATTACCATATAGCGTTAACTATATGGATTCCATACCACACATGTATATAATAGCAATGATAAATAATCAACCATCATCCAAAGTGCACTACACTGTATAAGCATCAAATATAGATATCTAACGCTTATAACAGCCTGTCGATCCATCGATCGACATACAACTAATTATTGGGATTAGTGTATGCCGTATTTTATCCCAATACCCGTGTGGGGTTTCAAACAATCAAACACAAATTTTATTTATGCAGTTGGGCGATGTGTAAAATTTATCGTCCCAATCAATGTCCTTCAAATAGGTGTACATAAACAAACCGTCCGGTTTGTAAATGAATATTTATTTATTCACATTCACGTTAAAAATTATATTTTTAATGACCAAATTATTTTATTCAACCTATGAATATTCTATTCGGTTCATTTATTAAATAAAATGATATCTTTATTTTTCTAATTTATTTTAGAAAATTTCGGCGGCATAACGGCACGATACTAGAAATGGAACAAGGCCTAGCCTTATCCCCGGTCTAATAATGGCCCACGCCATACACATATCAATCAAATCCATTCCATTTCACCAAACAATCAAATTCCAATCAAATAATCTAACCAACTACACAACCAAACAAACAAGTCCATGGTCTGTGGACGATGGTGTCGGGTGCTACTAAACACCGTCTGCATCCTAGTATATATATATATAACTAGAAAAAGAGATTGAAGAGTGAGAAATTCTCACCGAGGGTTCCACTCCACCGTGCTTTGCTTTTGAATTGCTGAACCGTTCTGCTTGACATTCCAATATAGTTCTCTTCACGCTGTTCAAATAAAAATTATATTTTTATTGCTTCATTCTAATAAATAAAATTCATATTTTTATTTCTACTTCATATATTTTTACCACGCTTATTTCAATATAAAAATTATATTTTTATTTTTCTACCTCTCATATAAAGATTGAATTTTTATTATCTATATAAAAATCGTATTTTTATAATCTCTACTGTATAAAGATAATATTTTTATATTCTCCATTATATAAAAATCATATTTTTATTACTTCTACATTATAAAAATTATATTTTTATATCTCACATCTGATAAAAAATCATATTTTTATTATTTTTATAATATAAAAATCATATCTTTAATACTTCTACTATATAAAAATTATATTTTTAACCTTTCTATATTATAAAAATATCGCCTTTGTTATAAATAAAAATCCCATCTTTCATATCTAAAAATCTCACCCTTTACATATTAGAAATATCTTCTTTTACATAATAAAAATCTTATTTTTACATCGCCACTATATATAAAAAAACAAAAAACAAAAATATATTTTTCTAATAAAAAAAACCACTTCTTTTTATATTGATATATATACTAAAAATCTGTTCTTTTATATTTGCAATGGAATTTAAAGAAAAATGAAAAGGGAAGAAAGAAACACTCACGATGATCGAAGGAAGAGGGAGTGCTGAGGCAAGGGGGTGCTCGCAGATCGGTGCTCATGCGGCTGGTGAACGGAGGTAGGGTCAGGTGCAGGGGGTCACGGCGTGGGTGGCGCGTCGGATTTTGAAAAGAGGGGAAGGATGCGGGTTCTCGTTTGGGTAAGAGGAGAGGGAAGCAAGGAGGGGGTCGTGATCGGGGAAGGGGCGCGTTGATGATGGCGGAGGGAAGGAGGGCGGCGACGAGGCTGTGGGGAAGGTGGGGAGAGGATCGAGCTCGAATAGGAGAGGAGGGGGTTCCTGGTGGAGGGGAGGGGAAGCTGGAGGAGGAAGAGAAGGGGAAGGCGAAGCGCGAGGGGGGGGGGGGGGGGGAGGTCGGCGGTGGCCGATTCCGTCGCTGGTGGAGCGATTTGAATTTTTTTTTTCCTTTTTTTTCTTTCTTTTAAAATGAACGAGGGGGGGGGGGGTCTGAGGAGAGATAAGGGGAGAGAGAGAAGAGAGGGGTTTACTTATTTTAATATATTAAATTTCTAAAATGTTGACTTTTTATTTCGACTTCGAAACGAGACCCACCGCCTGTCATACCTAGTGTTTTACCCCCATTCCGAAAACAATGGGATACGTATCGTAAGCTGATTCGACTGTTTCGATCAGTTTTCGTTGAAATACACATATAACTCTATATGTTGAATTTGAACCCGTATTTCAATTTACTGGGGTCACATACTAACTCGAAAAATTCCAGAAAAATATTTTCTGGCTTCGTATTGACGATACGGTCCTAACAAAACTAGTTTCGCCGAATTCTGAGACCGTTTGAAAAATGGCCATTTTCCAGTCGATTAAAATCAACTGAAACTGGTCAAATGCGTTTTCCTTTGCCACGCTCACATATTGATTCAAAAAATTATGAAATTTGGAATCTAGCAATAATTTGACATCACGGATCCAACAAAAGTGGTTTCGTCGAAATCCGAGGTCGGTTGCAAAATTTCCATTTTTAAGGGCCTGAATTCCATAGCGACTATTCAGAATTTTCAACTGGACATATCTTTTGATTACCGCTATTAAATTTCGATTTTTCGGATTCGTTAGAAAGATATTCTCAAATAGATTCTAATATTTTTGGTTTCACTAAAATCCAGTTTGTTTTGCACCCGGTACATTCAATTGAAGTTTGAAATTGAATTATCGAACTACCGCACCATTTTCAATTCTATTTATAATTATATATAATTATTTATATTCTAACGACGGCGTATATAAATATATACATTCTAATTCTATTTCAAATAAATTTTTCGTCGTTGTTATTTAAAATAATCTATTTTAAATGTTCAAAATTCGCTAAAATTGCCAAAATAAAAATTTTAAACTGGCTCACATTTCCTGGTTATTACATCTTGCTTCCTGTTCAGCTCAGGTACGGTTTGGTCTTGAGCTATGTTATGGCTGCACTTCTGCTATTTTGGGGAATAATTTACTTTTGTTATTTTAAGTTTATGCTTCTTTATTTAGAACTTGATGTAATGACAATTGGCATTTTGATGTAAGAGGTTTTGACTCTATTTTTGAAATAATGAAATTTGGTTTTTGTTCTTCCGCTATTTTATTTATGTTCTTTCTTATGATGTTTCTGTGCCTGTTTACTAGATAATACCCCTCCAAAACTAGGGCATTCCCTTTGTGAGTGACCCTAGCGGAGGTGGGGTGTTACAGAGAGTAATGGTAGAGCTCCAGCATAGACACCGAATTATGAGACTTAGGGTTAGGTCCAGGGTCTTATTTATAGGAGTATGGAGCAACCAGGACCCTTAGATTTGCCAAAACCCATCTGAATCGTCAAAATATCAGAAAACCCTAATCTGCCAAAATCTGCCGCAGGTGGGTAGATCCACCCTTGAGGGGGTCGACCCCGGTGTCGACCCACTTTTGTGGGGGTCGACCCTGGTGTCGACCAACCTTTGAGGGTGTCGAATCACCTGGGCGGGAAATCTGCCGCCTTCTGAAATTTTGAATTTTTAACCGATGTTCAAATTTCTAGACCCATTTTTGAATTTCTGAACCCAATATATATATATACACATATTTATATATTCTTCTTGCGTGTATACAAACTTCGAACCTTAATAACTTCTTCATACGGTGTCCGATTTACGCAAACCAAGTGTCGATTTTGACAGAATTTCGAGATGAACGCAATGGCGCAGTCCGTTTTACTTAATTCTAAATATTTAATTAAGTTATTCTTACACTAAAAATACAGGGTGTTACAAGGTACATCAATAATAATTATCCCAATAATATTATAATGCTGCCATAATTGACAAAAAGCCTCCAATGTTGGACTCCATCACTAAAGCATCACTAATCGTCACTGATCCCAAGCGTCCTCACCTACTAACCTATTTATATTATTAGGAGGGAGGTCAGAACATAAAGTTTTGGTGAATGAAAAACATATAAGTTTAGGAGTGACTATTTTCTATATTTGGTAGTGTAAATTCTTCATGTTTGGTCTATGAAACAAACATACACACAAATAAACATATGAGGAAGACATGCTAACAGTAACTTAGGGACTATATTAAATCTAAGGGTGTGCATCCTAACAGTCACTTAATACCCCCACAAAGTAATCTAAGGGTGGACATCCTTATGGTCACTTAATACACCACGAGGTGGGTCATACCTAGTCACTTATGGACATTTCCTTATTTACTAAGGGTGGACATCCCTACAGTCACTTAAGACCCTACGACGACCCCTACCCACTTAAGACTCATCCCTAACGCCAACGTCATATATATAAACTTTCCTTGTAGGTCTAGAAATAGTAACAACCACTTAACACCAGGTTTAGGCTGGAACATAGTTACATTTAAGATCCTCCTAGCGGACTATCTTAGTGCTATCTAGCTATCCTTACGGGTGAAATTCTAGTCACTTAATACTTCCTTTAGGCGGTGGTTCCTTTAGTCCATTTATATAAACCGTCCCATGGTCAACCCTAACTAAGCCCCTAGGTAAGAGGCGGACATTACTTGGAGAACTACCCTACTCATACGATATTGTCTACTAGGACCATTTAATACCTTATTAGAGAAAGGAAGACCCAATGGCCATTTAAGACCATTGTAAGGGCGAGTCCCATTACTTAGGTCCTACACCACGGAGTGAACCTTAGAAATGGACCTAGTCCTAACTACTTAGTACCCAAATCAAGGTAGGTCATCCACTCAATACCGTCCTCAAGGTAAGCTTACTTCACACACAAATATTTACACTTGACATCTCACATTAATTCGTCCACTTGTAGATGCTGGATTTGCCAGGCGGTTATGGGTAGGCTTCCATTACAAGCTGGGCTTAACCTCGTGAGACGGCAAGGAATTTCGCTCGGTCCGAACCAGTCGCTAAACCGATCCAGGCCGTTCGAAACGCCCTATCGTTTGAGAACACGACAAAACAGAACGCATATAGAAGAACATTTCACTGTATATTACAACAATGCATCAGATTACAAGAATATACAGAGTATAAATGAATATTACACAGAAATATCAGAGATTTAAATTACATTAAAATACATCGCAGCGGAAAATAATACAATACACAACTAGAAGGAGATATACGGATACAAAGCTTTCCGGATATCGTTCCAGCTGTAAACCAGGATCCTGTGAATATAAATCTGCAAAACCAAAACTACTAGCTGCCCGTGTCAAAATAGGGGCACCCAGAGTTTAGGTTAAAACAATAAACTCCAGGTCAGTCATGTGACTGGTGTGAGAACTAAAACAGTTAATCTTTATTTTAAAATTCGGTAAATCAAGGGACCACGCCGTATAACACGGAACGGGTTTCCTCCCAAGAATACCAGTGCATGAAACAACAGCGCAATGCTAAATAAAGAAAAATGAAGCTGTTATAAGACCCAGTTCCCATCACACAATGCAATCGCAAGCCGGAGGATAGGGTTTTTACCTTATAATAGCCAAGAATGCTTGATATGTTTAAAGACAAATCATTTGATACTATTATAAGTGCATAGTGTATAAAACAACTTCAAATCATAAGTATCAATCATAGGCGGCATGAGCGCCCCATCCCACTATGTCGCCATACTAGGCTCTACAAATAAAACCGCAAATGTCACGTATTTGGAAATTGGATTTCCATCTATGAACCGAGGCAAAAGATAGTCCTCAACCGATTCGAGACAATCTAGCCCATGTCTCAGGTCCCAGACTCAGGTGGGCCTTGGATCGTCAGGGCCGGTCCACCGATGTGGATTATTATGCCTGAACACTACGTCTCTCCGCCCTATGGGGCGTAAATGAGCCAACAAATGACTCCATCGGACCCGGATCGTCCGATCAAACCGAGGCGCCTCGCAACAGCAACAACCACATAAGTCAAACTCGTTAGGGCGTGTAAAACCACTGACGCCACTTCTAGCTAGAAAGAAACGCAAGTCCTCCCTGATGTCCTCTCCCGTTTTTGGTTCATACCGGGTGTGAAACTCGCGAATTCACGTTACACAAAGCTGTGCCACACAGGCTGTGCTTTGATCATCACCACAAGACTTTGCTTTTCAACAGAAGCCTCGATCTATTGCCACTTAGGCATGCCACACAGGCAATTCACTCTATGTGTTTGATATCCATCAGTATATAACCCCTGAGCTCGTATGTCTCAGAGAAGGGCGTTAAGCAAAAGAATAAATTCTCCGCCGCCAAACAGATATATATTTAATAGAAATCAATCACACAGACTAAAATCCAATGTCAGACACACAGTCCATTTACAAGTCCGTTCTGGGTCTGAACGAAACCGGAGGCACCTAGTACCCCGCATATCCATCGATCTCCAAGTACGTATGGACGATCACTAACTGTTTCCATCTTCTTGGGTGTACAGCCCAATCAAGATCATCAGTAATCACCCAAACGACGTGAAGACTTCTGGTCTTCGACCACCGTCTTCATCTTCGACACCACGTCGAATCAGTTATTCAGAATGGGATAAACCCGGTCTTTCTGAATAACTCGCGTATATATTATAAAAGTGTTACACAAACACAACATACGCCTCATTCCAATTCAGAATATTCTTTTATTCAAAATTTCCTATACTCTGGGAAAAGTTCCCATTAATTTTATCCAAGATAAATTCTTTAAATTTATTCTTTAATCTCCTTTGAATATCAATTCAAACTAGTCGGGATTAGCGAACCACACCGAAGTAATCATTTATTTTATTTCCCAATCCCAACCTATTCATCCCATGAAGTAAAACTGGTAATACTTCATATCTAACACCACAGTGTTATCGGTAAATTCAATTACCATTTCACGTTCAAATCTAATTAAAGATTTAACCATCGCCTGGAGCAAAACTGGTGATACTCCATTTTCGATCATTTCAATCTAATTAAAGATTCACTAAAACTCCACTTAGTTTTAATCTTTAACTGGGTTAAAGAATCTGTGTCATTTAAAACACGGTTCACGATAAACCCAAAGTCACATTCATTAATTATCGGGTTAAAGAACGAGTGTTATTTAAAACACTGTTCACGATAAACCCAAAAATCAATACCAATTCAATTCCAATTAAATATCGTTTAATTGGTACACTTCGTTAAATCTAAACAAAAAGATTTAATCTTTTCTCAACTGGGTTCAAGAACAGTGTTAGTGAAGACACCATTCACGACAAACCCAAATCACATTTGATATTCAATACAAGGCTCTGAATAGAAAATATATCGGCTTATATTCAATATCAAATTCTACGACTAACAAATGTCGTATTGGAAATAACGATATAAATATATATCTTTCAAATTTCCATAACAACACCTGTATAATCACGAATTCCAACATCGAAATATTCCGAAGACAATTCCGATTCAAATCCCCTCCAATGCAATCATTGGATATTCTGGTTATTTTCAAAACCCTTTCAAATTCAATTTATTTATTTAAAAATAAATAGAATTATAATTCTAGTTCAAAACTAGTTTATTTCGATAAAAATCTATTTTTATCTTTTCAAATATGGAGTTTTTCATCCCAAACTTTCACAAATCATTTCTTATGATTTTACACAAATTATTACTATTTTTAATAATTTTATCAAGGCCCGTACAGTCGATTTCCTTCAACGGCCATCGAACTGCACTTACAGCGACCTTTTTCGAATTTGATTTGGACGTATCTCCAAATCCAACCGTTAGATTTCGAATTTCTAACATTCATTAGAAAGCTCTTTTCGATACGAACCCAACGGTTCCGGTTTTAGGAGAATCCGACGGTCGGATCTCCCGTAATGTCCGTTTGAAATAAATGGTCGAAATTCACGAACTGCCGCGGCGCGGCGCGTTCTATTCAGGCCATTATATTATATATATAATATATATAATATATATTTCATCGATTTCTATTTAAAACGAATTATATAGATAGTTTTAAATTCGTTTCAAAAGCAATTTCAACTTCCTTTTCAATTCAAATCAAAATTGAATTCTTCTTTATAAATTCGTTTTAAAATTCATTTCTATTCAATTCAAATTTCAATTCAATTTGAATTCATTTCAATTCACTTTCAATTCAATTCGAATTTCGAATTCGTTTTCAATTCAATTCATTTCGAAATCGTTTTCAATTCAATTCATTTCGAAATCGTTTTCAATTCAATTCATTTCGAAATCGTTTTCAATTCAAATCGATATAAATATCGTTCACGTCAAAATGGCGTCAATCTAATCATCACGGCTTCACATATTTCTATTTTCAAATATTCTATTTCAAATATTTCCTATTATCAATATATTTGTTATTATCAAAATATTCTTTATTTTCACGATTGGAATGAGGCCCAATCAATCACCATATAAAGTTAATTATATGGATTCCATACATCACATGTATATAATATCATTGAAAAATAATCAACCATCAACCAAAGTGCACTACACTGTATGAGCATCAAATATAGATATCTAACGCTTATAACAGCCTGTCAATCGATCGATCGACATATTTAATCAATCAGGATGAGTGAACTTCAAATTTCATCCCAACACCCGTGTGGGGTTTCAAACAATCAAACACATAATTTATTTGTGCTGTTGGGCGATGTGTAAAATTTATCGTCCCAATCAATGTCATTCAAATAGGTGTACATAAACAAACCGTCCGGTTTATAAATGAATATTTTATTTTATTCACTCCACGTTAAAATTATATTTTTAACGATAAAACATTTTATTTCAACCTATGAATTTCTATTCAATTCATTTACACAATAAAATGATATTTTTATTTCCTAACATATTTTAGAAAATTTCGGCGGCATAACGGCACGATACTAGAAACAGGACAAGGCCTAGCCTTATCCCCGGTCTAGTGAAGGCCCACGCCATTCACACATCAATCAAATCAATTCATTTCACCACACAATTCAATTTCAATCAAATAATCCAACTAATCTACGCAACCAAACAAACAAGTCCATGGTCTGTGGACGATTGTGTCGGGTGCTACTAAGCACCGTCTGCATCCTAGTATATATATATAACTAGAAAAAGAAATTGAAAGGTGAGAAATTCTCACTTTTAGCTATCCTAGCTCCACGGCACTTCATGGATAGAAATCTTCGCCATTCTCGCCCATTGTCATCTTCGTTGCCCGTATTCTCTACATATGTAAAAATCGAATTTGTACTTCGCTATTCAATATATAAAAATCGAATTTTTATTTTGCTATTCAATATATAAAAATCGAATTCTTACTTCGCTATTCAATATATAAAAATCGAATTTCTACTTAGCTATTCAATATATAAAAATCGATTTTTTACTTCTCTATTCAATATATAAAAATCGAATTTTTACTTAGCTATTCAATATATAAAAATCGAATTTTTACTTAGCTATTCAATATATAAAAATCGAATTTTTACTTAGCTATTCAATATATAAAAATCGAATTTTTACTTAGCTATTCAATATATAAAAATCGAATTTTTACTTCGCTATTCAATATATAAAAATCGAATTTTTACTTAGCTATTCAATATATAAAAATCGAATTTTTATTTAGCTATTCAATATATAAAAATCGAATTTTTATTTTGCTATTCAATATATAAAAATCATATTTGTGTAGTTAGAAATCAAATCTTTTCTACGTTTTTAAAGAAAAAAACATATCTTTACAACTCTCTTGATATAATGACATTCATATTATATTTCACTAAAAATCTCATCTTTAAATCAGATCTATTCTTTGTTTATAGAAAATAAATAAACAAAAACAGAGTTTATATAAATTAAAATAAATAACACTCACAAAGTCCTAGGGTTTGGTCGCCGGAGGCTTGCTGATTGGCGCCGGGGTGCAGCAGGCCGCGTCAGAGGAGGAGCGAAGGTGCTGAGTTGGTCTCGGCAGGTGGAGCTCGCGTGGGGGTGGCTCAGGCCAGAGCGGCGGCTAGGGTTTGGCACTGCGGTGGGCTTCCGAGGGTTTGGGGGGGGGGGTTTCAGATGAAGTCGCGCGATGCGGAGGGGAAGAAGAACGATGGGGGGGGGGGGGCGCGATGAGGCGGCGCGGCCTGGTGGGGTTCGGTCGGAGGAGGGGGCGCGATCGACGAGGCTTCGACGAAGTTTTTTTTTTCTTTTTCCCTTTTTCTTTTTTTTTTCTGTTCGAAATGATAACTAAGAGAGGGGGGGTGTATATGAAAAATATATATATATTTAATTATTTAATTACTTTCAAAAAGCAACTTTTATTTTCGACCTCAAAACGAGATCCACCGCCTGTCGTCCATAGCGTTTTACCCCCCTTCCGAACACAGTGGGATATGTATCGCAAGCTGATTCGGCTGTTACAATCAGTTCCCGTTAAATTTACATTTAAATCACTATATTGAATTTTAAACGTACATTTCAAATTACCGGGGTCACATACTGTCTCTAAAAATTCCAGAAAAATATTTTCTAGCTTCGTATTGACGATACGGTCCTAATAAAACTAGTTTCGTCAAATTCTGAGACCGTTTGAAAAATGGCCAATTTCCAGTCGATTAAAATCAACTGAAACTGGTCAAACGTGTTTTCCTTTGCCACGCTCACATATTGATTCGAAAAATTATGAAATTTGAAACCTAGCAATAACTTTACATCACGGATCCAACAAAACTGGTTTCGTCGAAATCCGAGGTCGTTTGCAAAATGTCCATTTTTAAGGGCCTGAATTCCATAGCGACTATTCAGAATTTTCAACTGGACATATCTTTTGATTCCCGCTATGAAATTTTGATTTTCCGGATTCGTTGGAAAGATATCACCAATTAGATCCTAATGTTTTTGGTTTCACTAAAATCCGGATTGTTTTGCACCCGGTACATTCAATTGAAGTTTGAAATCGAATTATCGAACTACCGCGCCATTTTCAATTCTATTTATAATTATATATAAATATTTATATTATAACGACGACGCGTATAATATATACGTTCGAATTATATTCAAAATAAATTTCTCGTCGATTTTATTTAAAATAATCTATTTTAAATAATCAAAATTCGCTAAAATTGCCAAAATAAAAATTTTAAACTGGCCCAGATTTTCGGGTTGTTACACCTCGCATCTAACTGTACTAATTACAATGGACCATGACACCTAGACATCTCACATTAACCAATCTTACTTGTAGATGTTGGAAATGCCGGTCGGTTCCGGACATGCTTCTACTCCAAATAATGGTCAACTTCATGTCTGTGTGTCAATAATTATAATTAAAGCCATTAACTCACATACATACATTCAAATTCCTATGGGGACATTCTAACTCAAATTCCTTATTTAAACGTATTTAGTACGTGTTAATATTATTTTATTGTGTTATAAATATATATAAAAATATAAGTACAGGTGTGAATTAATTAAATGAGATTAATGTCCTTACTATGTTTGAAATGTCAATCCTAACAATCACTATTTCGGTATACAATTTAATCTCTCTGCTACTTCACACGGTTTAACATGCATATTGACAAATAAATAATAAAAAGGGAAATAACAACATCAACATACAAGTTGTAACCAAGGCTTGAATGATTATTTCAATAACAGAATAGAGACAAGGTATAATATTCCTAAATACATAAGTAAAATCCTTAATTTGGTACTAATTCACTTTTATGTAATTTTTATGTACAAACCTTAATACTTTAATAATTTGCAAATAACATGTTTAAACAATTCATTTCAGAAATAAATGTTTAAACCTATTCAAATTGCAATATTCAAGTCCTTGAGCTTTTGCAACCAAAATATATATGTATATGAATTGGGGGCCATTGTGATGGCTAGTGCCAAGCGAGATATTTCCACTGGAGATCAGATCAACATGATAGTGCATTACAGTGGTCTTGAATGTGCTTTTCACATTCTTCATTGCTCAGTCTGTTCTGCCTTTGCATTACCTCCTTAGGTATGAACTCTATTTTATGTTTGTCGCTTTTGTGGCAGTCATGACTATTTTTATTTACTTTTTCATGCTAAGAAAATTAACCATATTCAAATTCATACCAACATCCAAAAGCCTTTTCTCCCATTACATCAATAACTAAACCCAACTATAATTGATTGACCATTTCTACGTAAAAACATAAATAATAGAAGATTTTGGGGATTTGGTATCGTTTTCTTTTTGTATAAACCTAAATCTTTCTAGGCGTAATAATTCAAATTTACACCATCAAATCAAAGAAAATAGTAAACTTAAATGATTTCCATTCATAGTGCTTTGGGGATGGACAACAATAGATTTGAATAGAATAAAATTTGAATCTAGCCTTCGCAAATGAGCTCCAATCTTTCTATTAATATATATATATATATATATATATATATATATATATATATATATAAGAATCAATGGAATCAAAATCTTATATGTATAAAAAAAAATTCCAGAATTCTCAAACCTATATAAATCTTATAATAGAGAGGATAGGATTGAGGTTAAAGAAGGAGAAGAGAAATATAACCTTATATTCTGAATTTAGCAATGGAAGAAAGATAGTGGAGGCACAAGAATGAAATGAAGAATAGGGTTTGGGAGAGGCTAGGATGATGGTTTATGTAGTTGCAAGGGTTAATAAAGACCGTAGGATCTATTAGATTAAATCCAGACAGTCTGTGTGTGCAATACATACATACATACATACATACATACATATATATATATATATATATATATCTGTGTGTGTGTGTGTATATATATAAAACCTTACATACATGTCTTCCTCACCAAAAATACCCGGGGCGGTCGACCCCATTATAGGAGCAGTCGACTGCTTGGGTCGTGACTTGTCCAAGAAACTTAATTTCCTGGTTTTTCGCCTAACTTATTAAATATTTATTTATTACTTCTTCCCTTTGTTTTCTTATCCTTGTCCATTATTGTATATAAATATATACACAAAAATTTGATCAATTTGAATATTCTTTTCTATGCTAATCTTAATTAATATATTCAAGATATTTATTTATTTATTTGAAACTCAAACCTTATTTGCTAATATTTACGCACAAATTGTTTTATTAATATATTTTGCATACGGACTCCGTTTTCAGTAAATAAAACATGAAAACGAACCAGAGTCTCATCATGGATGAAACTACAATACTTCCTTAGCCCAATTCCCAATTATTCAAAATTCTAGTTTTCAGCCCATTTACTTATTATCGATTATTATTATTTATTTTAAATTAAATTACCATATGTCTACTTTAGGTTTATTTTACGGGGTGTTACTATAACACCCTGTGATTTTGTCAACATTAAAAAGGATAAATTAAATAATAATTAATTCAATAATCAGAATTAAAGGAAACATACTATCCCATTGCGTCCGTCTTGAAATTATGGTCAAAATAGACATTTGGTTTGCGTAAAACGGATATCGTATGAAGAAGTTATAAAGGTTTGAAATTTTTATATGCGTAGAAGAATTATATACATATATATATAGGCTCTAGGAAATCAAAATTCAGTTCAAATTTTAAAAACTACGTTGGTGGCAAAATTCCCGCCCCAGGGGGGTCGACCCCTAAGCAAGGGTGTCGACCCCTTAAGGGGGGGTTCGACCCCATAAAGGAGGGGTCGACCCCCCTAAGGCTGAGGTGACAGTCGGTTTAGATAGGGCTGGCAGCTATATATAGAGGTCCCTTTTCACTGTTTTCTTCATTAACAATCCATGGGGGCCAAACTTTGCAGGTGTCTGAACTGAATCGGATCCATTATTCTCCTACAATTATTAACGTAAGCAAATCAGTTAGAGATTCAAGATCCATTCATTCCCTATTTTCTAATCCAAACTCTGTGAGTTCCTAGTTGCTTTTAGATTTAAATATATAAAAGTAAACGTGATATGACAATAGTTTGGATTTGTTCATGTGCCATATTATACTAGATCCATTGTAAAGTGCGAACATATGACATTTTAAATTGAGTATAAATTGGATCTAAACCTCTATCTTGTTGGATCTATTGTAACTTTTGTGGCATTCTATGATGTGGATCTTGAGCTTATTTGTGTTACATCTATTTTTGGACTATTGATCTAAATCTCTATCTTGTTGGATCTATTGTAACTTTTATGACATTCTATGATGTGGATCTTGACCTTGTTTGTGTTAGATCTAGTTTTAACTATTGGATCTGAATTATGTGGACATCTAAATTGCTAATCAGATCTAGTTTATCACCTTGTCCTATCAAATTAGATCTAAACCAGTTGGACATCTGAATAGTTAATTTAGATCTAATTATGACATCATAGTTATGTTAGAATCAATTAACTGCCACAAGGTCATCAGATTTATGCTTATATGTCCACCTTATCACCATGCTAGTTATGTTTATGCCAAAACAATCACCTTTGTCATATTCCCATCACTTTTCCTTTTATTGTTTATGACTAGGCTACTTTCTCGCCTAGACGCCGCCAAATATATGCGAATGCGCTAGTTAGGGAACGGGAGAAAAAAGATTAGTATTGGCATAATTTGAATAATGCCTATAAACATGAATTGGGCATATAATTCAATAATTGGGTAAATTATCATTAACACCTATAAAGGTATAGGTCTAAGTAATTGATTAATAATGAATGCCTAAGGTTACAATTAGGAATTGTAAATGCACTTTTGACACGAGGTTAGGTTGCATTAGTGGTGGAAGTCTGCCCGGACCCGACCGGCATATCCAGCAACCACTAATGTTGAACCTAATGTGAGGGGTCTAAGTGCGCAAATACGAATCGGGCTAAGACCCGAGGTTAGGCCCAACTTGTGGAAGAAGTCTGCCCGGACCCGACCGGCATATCCAGCATCTGCAAGTTGTAGGCCTAATGTGGGAGGTCTAGCCCATTATAAACCATAATGGACATGGTAATGAATTAGACTACTTAACCTAATCTAATCCATAAGGATTGTATGATTATGAACTAAAGCTAGGGTTAAGTAAAATTGGTTGGATAGTAGGTGGACTAAGGAAATTTGAGGGGGTGGGTAATATTTAAATATAGGCCTGCAAACATAGCCCGATAAGGTTATGTAATTAAAGACACCAATAGTGGTAAGCATAACCGGTTGAAAGATTTGGGGTTATATAATTAAAGACACCTTTAGGGTAAATATAACCTGTGGGAAATCTAGTGGTGGATACAAGACAAAGGGGAGAGCTTGTATCATATTGTGTGGGACTCGTTCCAGTCAGTAACCCAATGTTGGTATCAAGTAGAGTACTCAGAGCTAGGTTAGAGAAGGGGCACACTAACTGAACTGATTGTAAGAGATCCAAATGTGGAGTTCGGTGTGGGCGGTGCAAACCGATCGGGCCATGTGCGAGCATGAGTCGGGCAGTAGGGTATAAGACGACCGTGACACCAGTAGATATGGGGCTGTGCATATCAGGGGAGGGTTGCCACTTTAGGACGTGATACATCCTACGGTGGGGCCGATACAGAGTATCTACGCGGATTAGGTAGCCGATCGATTAAGGGTAGTATTTAGGATGCTTTTGGACGTATGCCTAAGTCTACCACCGTATAGTGGAAGAGATTATCTCATTCTGGATATACTAGTAATAGTGCAGAGTAATCATTAGAAGCATATACACCCTATCTTGTTTACCTTGTCACACCTGCCTTTTTGTGTAGTTATCTTTTCCTTATCCACTTTATATGCCTGTCATGCTACTTTTTATTTATTTACTTGCTAAAAGTAACTAGACTCGCCAGACTTTATGTCTGACCCTTTTTGGTTCCACTTCTTTCTTTCGTTTCCCCCCAGATTCTCAGGCGCGGGTATAATCAGGCTTAATCAGGACTCAGTTATCATCTTGCTAGGAGCTGCTTTAGAAGTATGGCTCAAGTTCTTATCTCTACTATGGCTTAGCTCTTTTTCTTGGGGAATTATGTTATGCTTTTTATATTTATGTACTCTGATGGTACAAGACAGAAGTTATATTGTTGTAATAGTTTTTGTGACTTATGGTATCTTGGACCACGAAGTATGATTTATGTTTGAAATAAAAATTTGAATTTCCACTGCTATCTTATTCATATCTGTCTTGTAATTATTCTGTGTCTGTTTACCTATAAAGCTTCACGGAACTTAATGCATTCCCTTAGTAAGTGACATTAACGGACGTGGGGTGTCACACTTGGTATCAGAGCTAAAGGTTACCAGATTAGATAAAAAAATTTGGAAACTATTTTCAAAAAGGTTTTAAAAGAAAGTATTTCCAAAATAAAGGTCTGTTTTGGAAAGCATCTTTCCCCAAAGTCATATGTAGTATCCTTCGGTCCTTTATCTAAATCTCCTTCCTTTTCTTTTCAGCATGTCTAGGGAGCCTAACATTCCTAATACCACAGAGGGCGCCACGATACCCAGATGGTTCCATAAGTATTTGGAGGCCACGACGCCTGCCAAATGCCAAGAAAACATTCCTTCCCCAGCTGCACCAGTCATTCCTATTCCTCTCCCTCCAAGAGCAGATAATTTCATGGAGGAGGTTAAAGCCATGTTTGAAAGACTGGTTAATATGGCATTGATGTATGAGGAAGAGAAAGGGGAAAAGAAGGAGGTTAAAGCTGAAGAAACAATGCAAAGTAAGAAGATATGGCCCAAGAAAGGACAACAACAACAACAGAAGAAGAAAGGAGGAAAGAATGACAAGGGTAAGGAGAAGAAGAAGTGTCATAGTTGTGGGCATGAGGGTCATTTGGCAAAAGAATGCAAAAGAAGGAAGAATTCTTGCTTCAAATGCGGAGAGGTCCGACACTTTGCTAGGGAATGCCCAAAGAAACAGGACAAGGTCAGAGGGCAGGAACTTCTGGAGGGCAGGTGCATGCTCTCGCTATTAGTGCTCCTGATAGAAGTAGAAAATTTTTTGTGGAAGTTTTAATTTCTCTTTCAAATCATCCTATTAGAACACTTTTGGATTCTAGCGCTACACATTCATTTATATCTAATTCTAGTTGAATATCTGCACTTATTTACTAGTACGATAGTGGATCCCGTAGTTGTCTCAAACCCCATTCGTGGTTCAGCTCATTTATCTATGATTTGTAGGGGTTTGAGAATATCCGTGTCAGGCGTCGAATTTGAATGCAGCGCATATGTGCTTGGGTTCATGGGCTATGGGTTGATTCTAGGGAAAGATTCGCTAACCACGTATGGTGCCATTCTAGATTGTGAAAGGAGGGTCGTTCGGCTTCTGACTTGCCACGGGAGGACCCATGAGATTTCTTGCGACCCCCAAGGGTCTGTTATGCTTAGCTTCCTAGAGTCTCTTAATGCATCCATAGATGACTTGCAATTTATTCCGATGTTCCGAGATTATTCTGATATTTTTGAGGATGTCCGAGGCTTACCTCCGAGGCGCAAGATCAATTTTCGCATATATCTGGTGGACAATGCAAAGCCAGTTGCATTACCAGTGCGCCATATGACTCCGAGAGAAAGGAAAGAGTTGAGTAAGCAAGTAGGGAAGTTGCTTGAGAAAGGGTTTATCAGACGAAGCATATCTGAATGGGGTGCTCCAGTTGTATTCGCAACTAAGGCAGATGGATCGCTTCGTTTGTGCGTGGACTATAGAGAATTGAACAAACTCACGAAGAAGAATAGGCACCCACTTCCGGGGATAGACGACTTGTTTGACCAGCTTGTCGGTGCCTCGGTATTCTCTCACTTGGACTTGGCCACGGGGTTTCATCAGTTGAGGGTTGCTGGGGACAATATAGACAAGACTGCTTTTAGGACTCTGGATGGTTTCATTGTATGGCTAGTTATGCCTTTTGGGCTGACAAATGCACCTGCCTATTTTGTCGATCTAATGAGTAGGGTGTTCCGAATTCCTAAATAAATTTGTCGTAGTCTTTGTCGATGATATTTTGATCTTCTCCAAAAGCGAAGAAGAACATTCCCAACATTTGAGAGAAATTTTGAAAACTCTCTGTGACCATCAGCTTAAGGCAAAGTTCTCCAAATGCTATTTTTGGAGAAAAGAGGTGAGATTCTTAGGGCATGTAGTTTCCAAAGAAGGGATAGCTGTGGATCCCACAAAGGTAGTTGCAGCACAGGACTGGCACATTCCGAAAAATGCAACAGAGGTGAGAAGCTTTCTAGGATTGGCAGGTTATTATAGGAAGTTCATTAAGAACTTCACAAAGATATCAGCCCTTCTCACCAGGATGGCGAAGAAGAACTTGTCATTTTCATGGGATATAAATTATGATGTTGCTTTTCAATGTTTAAAGTGGGCTCTGACAACAACCCCAATTTTGACTTTGCCGATGGAAACAAAGTGTTTACGGTTTACACCGATGCATGTGGTACAGGGATTGGTGCGGTTCTGATGCAAGAAGGAAAGGTAGTGTGTTATGAGGGTAGACAGTTGAGGGTTCATGAGAAGAACTACCCCACCCATGATTTAGAGCTAGCTGCCGTAGTTTTCGCGCTAAAGACATGGCGTCATTTTTTACTTGGAGAGAGGTTCGAGTTATACACCGATCATAAATCTATCAACTACTTGTTCTCGCAAAAGGATTTTAATTTAAGGCAACAACGGTGGATGCAGTTCCTAGTTTCTTATGATTTTGAGATTTCTTATACCCTGGCAAGGGTAATGTGGTGGCTGACGCACTAAGTAGGTAGAGGATGGCCTTGAGTCCTCTGTTTGTGGAAAGGAAGAGCTTGGAGTTCCTATCAATCTTTGACTTTAGGCCCTCCATCGAGATTTTGCCTGATTTGTTTGCGTCATTAGATATACGACCGACTCTCATGGATCAGATAGGAGCTTCGCAGTAAGGTGACCCACATATTTTAGACATCATGGATAAGCTCAGAAAAGGGGAGACTTCTAGTCACCTCAGTAGATATACCATAGATGAAAAGGGGTTGCTGCAACGAGATGGAAGGCTTTGTGTCCCTCAAACAGGAAGCTTGATAAAGGCAATCCTAGAAGAAGCCCACCATTCTAAGATGACCATTCATCCAGGCGGCGATAAGATGTACAGGGACATGAAGAGGGTTTTCGTTTAGGCTGGGATGAAGAAAGATGTAGCCGAATTTGTTTCTTAATGTTTTGTTTGCTAGCAAGTTAATGCTGAGCAAAAGAAGCCCCGTGGTTTACTTCATCCTTTGGAGATTCCACAGTGGAAGTGGGAGAGCGTCTCCATGGACTTCATTGATGGTTTGCCTAGACCAAAGAAAGGCAACACCAGTATTTGGGTAGTAGTGGACAAGTTGACTAAGAGCGCTCATTTCATTCCAGTGAAGAGTAAGCAGACGACATCACGGTTGGTAGCGATTTATGTTCGTGATATAGTTCGTCTTCATAAAGTACCTTCCAACAACGTAAGCGATTGTGACCCCATCTTTACCAGTGAATTTTGGAGGAACTCGCAAGAAGCATTAGGCACACAATTGTGTTTGAGCACCGCTTATCATCCTCAGACTGATGGGCAGATGGAGAGGGTGAACAGAATCCTTGAGGATCGTCTAAGGCTGTGTATTCTAGACTTCGGAGAGACATGGGAAGAGCACCTTCCCTTAGTAGAGTTTGCCTATAACAACAGTTATCAAGCCAACATCGGCATGACACCCTTCAAAGCATTGTACGGATGACCCTGTAGATCACCAACTTGTTGGTGGGAATCTACAGAAAGATTATTAATTGGACCAGGTATGGTTAGAGAAACATCTGAAAAGATTGACCTTATTCGACGGCAGATGAAGACGGCACAAGATAGGCAGAAGTCCTATGCAGACATGAGAAGTACTGACATCGAATTTGAAGTGGGAGACTTGGTTTTTATTAAAGTATCGCCTCTGAGGAATGTTGTTCGCTTCATAATGGTAGGGAAGTTGGCACCTATGTTTGTGGGACCCTTTCCCATAACCGAGAGGATTGGCTAAATGGCATATATAGTAAAGCTCCCAGAAAATCTATCTGGTGTTCATGCTGTTTTTCACGTTTCTCATCTGCGGAAGTGTTTGCATGACACCGCGAAAGTTGTTGAGCCAAGCATATTGGAAGAGGTAGAAGTGGAATGGGAGGAGACAGTCAGGCGAGTCCTGTGACGGCAAGGAATTTCGCTCGGTCCGAACCAGTCGCTAAACCGACCCAGACCGTTCGAAACGCCCTATCGTTTGAGAACAGGACAAAATAGAACGCATACAGAAGAACATTTCATTGTATATTACAACAATGCATCAGAATACAAGAATATACAGAGTATAAATGAAAATTACACAGAAATATCAGAGATTTAAATTACATTTAAATACATAGCAGCGGAAAATAATACAATACACAACTAGAAGTAGATATACGGATACAAAGCTTTCCGGATATCGTTCCAGCTGTAAACCAGGATCCTGTGAATATAAATCTGCAAAACCAAAACTACTAGCTGCCCGTGTCAAAAATAGGGGCACCCAGAGTTTAGGTTAAAACAATAAACTCCAGGTCAGTCATGTGACTGGTGTGAGAACTAAAACAGTTTTTAATCTTTATTTTCAAAGGTAAATCAAGGGACCACGCCGTATAACACGGAACGGGTTTCCTCCCAAGAATACCAGTGCATAAAACAAACAGCGCAATGCTAAATAAAGAAAAATGAAGCTGTTATAAGACCCAGGTCCCATCACACAATGTAACGCAGTCGAGGATAGGGTTTTCCCTTATAACAGCCAAAGAATGCTTGATACGTTTTAAAACAAATCATTTGATACTATTATAAGTGTATAAAACAACTTCAAATCATAAGTATCAATCATAGGCGGCATGAGCGCCCCATCCCACTATGTCGCCATATATAGGTTTACAAATAAAACCGCAAATGTCACGTATTTGGAAATTGGATTTCCGTCTATGAACCGAGGCAAAAGATAGTCCTCAACCGTTTTCGTGACTCTCTAGCCCGAGCCACAGGGTCAGAGCGCATCGACCCTTTAGATCGTCAGGGCCGGTCCACCGATGTGGATTAAAATGCCTGAACACTACGTCTCCCCACCCTATGGGGTGTAAGTCTGGTCCGTCAGCCGACCAGAATGCATTCGGCCGAAACCGATATAACCGAGGCGCCTCGCAACAGCAACAACCACATAAGTCAAACTCGTCAGGGCGTGTAAAACCACTGACGCCACTTCTAGCTAGAAAGAAACGCAAGTCCTCCCTGAGGTCCGTCTCCCGTTTTTGGTTCATACCTGGTGTGAAACACGCGAGGTAAACGTTACACAAAGCTACGCCACAAAGGCCGTGCTTTGATCATCACCACAAGACTTTGCTTTTCAACAGAAGCCTTGATCATTTGCATCTTAGCATGCCACACAGGCAAACCATCCTATGCAACCGATATCAGTCACACAGAATGAAATCCGATGTCAGACACACAGTCCATTTACAAGTCCGTTCTGGGTCTGAACGAAACCGGAGGCACCTAGTACCCCGCATATCCATCGATCTCCAAGTACGTCTGGACGATCACTAACTGTTTCCATCTTCTTGGGTGTACAGCCCAATCAAGATCATCAGTTATCACCCAAACGACGTGAAGACCTCCGGTCTTCGACCATCGTCTTCATCTTCGACTTATCGTCGTATCAGTTATTCAGAATGGGATAAACCCGGTCTTTCCGAATAACTCGCGTATATATTATAAAAGTGTTACACAAACACAACATACGCCTCATTCCAACTCATTAGTCACTAACCGTAAATTAATCAAGAGAATAATTCCCCAAATATTAACCCCGAAGGCCGAAACCAACATCAGATCAATATCCAGAAAACCATTCTACTTAGCTAACCGACAGTTAGTTTCTAAATTTCTCGTTCAAATCTAATTAAAGATTTAACTATCGCCTGGAGCAAAACTGGTGATACTCCATTCTCGATCTTTTCAATCTAATTAAAGATTCATTAAAACTCCACTTAGTTTTAATCTGTGACTGGGTTAAAGAATCAGTGTCATTTAAAACACGGTTCACGATAAACCCAAAGTCACATCCCATTAATTATCGGGTTAAAGAACAAGTGTTATTTAAAACACTGTTCACGATAAACCCAAAAATCAATATCCATTCTATTCCAATTAAATATTATTTAATTGGTACACTTCATTAAATCTAAATAAAAAGATTTAATCTTTTCTCAACTGGGTTCAAGAACAGTGTTAGTGAAGACACCATTCACGACAAACCCAAATCACATTCATTAATTATCGGGTTAAAGAACAAGTGTTATTTAAAACACTGTTCACGATAAACCCAAAAATCAATATCAATTCAATTCCAATTAAATATCATTTAATTGGTACACTTCATTAAATCTAAATAAAAAGATTTAATCTTTTCTCAACTGGGTTCAAGAACAGTGTTAGTGAAGACACCATTCACGACAAACCTAATTCACATTCATTAATTATCGGGTTAAAGAACAAGTGTTATTTAAAACACTGTTCACGATAAACCCAAAAATCAATATCAATTCAATTCCAATTAAATATTATTTAATTGGTACACTTCATTAAATCTAAATAAAAAGATTTAATCTTTTCTCAACTGGGTTCAAGAACAGTGTTAGTGAAGACACCATTCACGACAAACCTAATTCACATTCATTAATTATCGGGTTAAAGAACAAGTGTTATTTAAAACACTGTTCACGATAAACCCAAAAATCAATATCAATTCAATTCCAATTAAATATTATTTAATTGGTACACTTCATTAAATCTAAATAAAAAGATTTAATAATTTCTCAACTGGGTTCAAGAACAGTGTTAGTGAAGACACCGTTCACGACAAACCCAAATCCCATTTGATATTCAATATAAGGCTCTGAATAGAAAATATATCGGCTTATATTCAATATCAAATTCTACGATTAACAAATGTCGTATTGGAAATAACGATATAAATATATATCTTTCAAATTTCCGTAACAACATCCGTATAATCACAAATTCCAACATCGAAATATTCCGAAGACAATTTCGATTCAAATCCACTCCAATGCAATCATTGGAAATTTTGGTTATTTTCAAAACCCTTTTCGAATTCAATTTATTTATTTAAAAATAAATAGAATTATAATTCTAGTTCAAAACTAGTTCATTTCGATAAAAATCTATTTTTATCTTTTCAAATAGGGAGTTTTTCATCCCAATTCTTTCTAAATCATTTCTTATGATTTTACACAAATTATTACTATTTTTAATAATTTTATCAAGGCCCGTACAGTCGATTTCCATCAATGGCCATCGAACTGCACTTACAGCGACCTTTTTCGAATTTGATTTGGACATAATTCCAAATCCAACCGTTAGATTTCAAATTTCTAATTTTCATTAGAAAGCTCTTTTCGATACGAACCCAACGGTTCCGGTTTTAGGAGAATCCGACGGTCGGATCTCCCGCAATGTCCGTTTGAAATAAATGGTCGAAATTCGCGAACTACCGCGGCGCGGCGCGTTCTATTCAGGCCATTATATTATATATATAATATATATAATATATATTTCGTCGATTCCTATTTAAAACGGATTATATAAATAGTTTTAAATTCGTTTCAAATTCTATTTCAACTTCTATTTCAATTCAAAGCCAAAATTGAATTCTTCTTTATAAATTCGTTTTAAAATTCATTTCTATTCAATTCGAATTTCAATTCAATTTGAATTCATTTCAATTCGCTTTCAATTCCATTTGAATTCGTTTTCAATTCAATTCATTTCGAAATCGTTTTCAATTCAATTTATTTCGAAATCGTTTTCAATTCATTTTGAATTCGTTTTCAATTCAATTCATTTCGAAATCGTTTTCAATTCAATTCATTTCGGAATCGTTTTCAATTCAATTCATTTCGAAATCGTTTTCAATTCATTTTGAATTCGTTTTCAATTCAATTCATTTCGAAATCGTTTTCAATTCATTTTGAATTCGTTTTCAATTCAATTCATTTCGAAATCGTTTTCAATTCAATTCATTTCGAAATCGTTTTCAATTCATTTTGAATTCGTTTTCAATTCAATTCATTTCGAAATCGTTTTCAATTCATTTTGAATTCGTTTTCAATTCAATTCATTTCGAAATCGTTTTCAATTCATTTTGAATTCGTTTTCAATTCAATTCATTTCGAAATCGTTTTCAAAATCGATATAAATATCGTTCACGTCAAAATGGCGTCAATCTAATCAACACGGCTTCATATATTCCTTTATTTTCAAATATTCTATTTCAAATATTTCTTTTTCAAAACTGGAATGAGGCCCAATCAATTACCATATAATGTTAATTATATGGATTTTCTACAACACATGTATATATCAACAACGATGAATAATCAATCATCAACCAAAGTGCACTACACTGTATAAGCATCAAATATAGACATTTAACGCTTATAGCAGCTTGTCAATCAATCGATCGACATATTTAATCAATCAGGATGAGTGAACTTCAAATTTCATCCTAACACCCGTGTGGGGTTTCAAACAATCAAACACATATTTTATTTGTGCAGTTAGGCGATGTGTAAAATTTATCGACCCAATCAACGTCATTCAAATAGGTGTACATAAACAAACCGTCTGGTTTGTAAATGAATATTTATTTGTTCACATTCACGTTAAAAATTATATTTTTAACGATAACACATTTTATTTCAACATATGAATTTCAATTCAGTTCATTCTTTAAATAAAAATGATAATTTTATTTTTCTAACATATTTTAGAAAATTTCGGCGGCATAACGGCACGATACTAGAAACGGGACAAGGCCTAGCCTTATCCCCGGTCTAGTGAAGGCCCACGCCATTCACACATCAATCATATCAATTTTATTATGCAAACCACAAAATTTGGAGTAAGAGTCTAACCTAGCCTTACTCCTTCGCCTTATAACGGCGCACGTCTAATCCTAACCAATTTATCGATTCGATTTTTCACACCACAAACCACATTCAAACCAATATCACAATCAATAACCAAACAGCCAAACAAACAAGTCCATGGTCTGTGGACGATTGTGTCGGGTGCTACTAAGCACCGTCTGCATCCTAGTATATATATATAACTAGAAATAAAATTGAAAGGTGAGAAATTCTCACCTTTAGCTATCCTAGCTCCACGGCTCTTCTAATGCAGGAAACCTTCGCCAACTCGCCTTTTGTCGCTTTCGTTGTCCGCTTTCACTACATATGTAAAAATCGAATTTTACTTCGCTATTCCATATATAAAAATCGAATTTTTTTAGTTCAAAGTTCAATAGATAAAAATCGAATTTTTATTTCAAAGTTCAATAGATAAAAATCAAATTTTTATTTCAAAGTTCAATAGATAAAAATCGAATTTTTATTTCAAAGTTCAATAGATAAAAATCGAATTTTTATTTCAAAGTTCAATAGATAAAAATCGAATTTTTATTTCAAAGTTCAATAGATAAAAATCGAATTTTTATTTCAAAGTTCAATAGATAAAAATCGAATTTTTATTTCAAAGTTCAATAGATAAAAATCGAATTTTTATTTCAAAGTTCTACATATAAAAATCATATTTTTCTATGAATAAAATTCTCGTCTTTATATAAATAAAAATCGTAACTTTTTATAAACTAAAACCATATTTTTATAATGCGATAAAATCCTTTTTCGAACAATCAGTTTTAACCTTTCTAAAGAAAATCAGTTTTTACTCATTTACAAAATTCAGTTTTTACTTATTATAAAAAATCAGTTTTTACTTATTTTAAAGAAACAGTTTTTAAATCCATTTCAAATCAGTTTTAATATTAAAGTAAAAATCAGTTTTAAAAATAAAGTAAAAATCAGTTTTAAAAATAAAGTAAAAATCAGTTTTATATCTTTAATAAAATCAGTTTTTAATATTTTTTTTTTTTTTAAAATCAGTTTTCTATCTTTAATAAAATCAGTTTTAATATTTTTTTTAAAATCAGTTTTAATCTTTAATAAAATCAGTTTTTCTAACCTAAAAAAAAAATAGTTTTTATTTCTGATAAAATCAGTTTTAAAAGAAAATAAAAAAAACAGTTTTTAAAGAAAATAAAAAAAAAAGTTTTAAAGAAAAAAAATAAATAAAAAACGAGATCAGGGAACTTACAGGGAGAGGGGGGCTGTCGAGTGGTCGGCGCCGCGATTGGGGGGGGCTCTCGAGCAGGCGGAGGGGGCGGTCAACGAGGGACTAGGGTTTGCTGGGCGGTGGCGATTTGGGGTTCGGGTCCAGGGGTCGCGAGGCTCGAGCGGGGTTCATCAGAGGATGGGCGCGAGGGGGAGGTCGGCCTCCTGGTGGCGGCGCCAGAACCATTGGCGACGGGGCGAACGGTCCTCCGTCGAGCCCTCCTTTTTTTTTTTTTTTTTTTTTTATTTGATCGAAATGAAACGAACAAAAAAGGGGGCCTGGAGTATAAAGAGGGAAAAGGAGATTTTTTTTTTTTTTTAATTAATTTAATTTTCCACCCAAAAAAGCAACTTTTATTTTCGACCTCTAAACGGGGCCCACCGCCTGTCGTCCATAGCGTTTTACCCCCATTCCGAACACAATGGGATATGTATCGTAAGCTTATTCGACTGTTTGAATCAGTTTCCGCTAAATTTACATTTAAATCACTATATTGAATTTTAAACGTACATTTCAAATTACCGGGGTCACATACTAACTCTAAAAATTCCATAAAAATATTTTCTAGCTTCGTATTGACGATACGGTCCTAACAAAACTAGTTTCGCCGAATTCTGAGACCGTTAGAAAAATGGCCAATTTCCAGTCGATTAAAATCAACTGAAATGGTCAAAACACGTTTTCCTTTTCCGCGCTCACATATTGATTCGAAAAATTATGAAATTTGAAACCTAGCGATAACTTAACAACACGGACCTAACAAAACTGGTTTCGTCGAAATCCGAGGTCGTTTGCAAAATGTCCATTTTTAAGGGCCTTATATATATAAAAATATATATAAATTCCACAGCGACTATTTCTAATTTTAAACTGGACATATCTTATCATTTCTAAAATGAAATCTCAGTTTGTTAACTTCGTTACAAAGATATAGTTATACAGATTCAAATATTTCTTGTTTCGTTCAATTCTGACTTATATTGAATTCTGTATATTCATTTGAAATTAGAAATCGAATTTTCGAACTACCGCGCCATTTTCAATTCCATTTATAATTATATATAAATATTTATATTCTAACGACGACGCGTATAAATATATACGTTCGAATTATATTCAAAATAAATTTCTCGTCGATATTATTTAAAATAATCTATTTTAAATAATCAAAATTCGCTAAAATTGCCAAAATAAAATTTTCAAACTGGCCCAGATTTTCGGGTTGTTACAATCTCCCCCACTTAAAACTTTTCGTCCCCGAAAAGGAACAAAGTCGAAAGTGGTTTGATTAATTCAACTCTACGATCGATCAGGCTTCCATTCTCCAACTCTTTAGTTTCTGAGAATTTTCAAAATTTCAAAAATTTGGCTAACACCCTAAATTTTCGAAAAATTTCGCCATAACCTCCCCTGCACCGGGAGCATCGGGGAATTTCAAAGAGCTTCCCCGGTCCTTCAGATCTCAAAAAGAAAAAGAAAAAGCCAAGCGGCTAGCCAATAGGCTCACAAAATCATCATCACCCAAACAAAACAGGAAATTATGTAGTAAACATGTACCTATTTGTCGGGCAAACAAATTTTATTCTCTGGCTCTAGCCTCCTTGCTATGACCTGTTCAAGGTAAGTACATATATATGTAAGCAAACGCAACCAAATTTCAATAAAACTCAATATTTGGTTCAATTAGGCATAATAGTTCAAAATTAGCAAACAAATAAACAATCAACACAAACATCAATCAATTAGTGAATTAGAGTCTCAAATTCATAATTTTGATACATATACAAAAATCAGATTTTTGATGCCAAATCCCAACAATAAGCCCTATCTAATTTTGGTTCTCACACCAATCAATAGGAAATATATAAATATCACATCTTTAAAACACGAACATAGATTCTGATGATGATCGATCAATCATCAGAACCATCTCCGGGTGTCTAGAATGTGATTCTATATCTATCCAGTATATTAAAATTTCAAATACACGTTTGCAAGACGTATATGCAAAATCTTTATATACTGGACTGTCCAACTCAATATAAATAGATAATCAAATACGAATAATTGATTTAAATTTTCAAAACAAAAATTTGTTTTCACTTAAAAAAAAAATTTACTCTTCACACTCGTTCTAGGATACTACTGATCCCATCTCTAACGAGTCATTCCCATTGGATTTTACTAACCCAATATCTGATGAATTCTTTCATATGGTTCTAATGTGCCTCGTTCTCTGCTTTGTAAACCAAAGCTCTGATACCAACTGTCACGGCAAGGAATTTCGCTCGGTCCGAACCAGTCGCTAAACCGACCCAGACCGTTCGAAACGCCCTATCGTTTGAGAACAGGACAAAATAGAACGCATACAGAAGAACATTTCATTGTATATTACAACAATGCATCAGAATACAAGAATATACAGAGTATAAATGAAAATTACACAGAAATATCAGAGATTTAAATTACATTTAAATACATAGCAGCGGAAAATAATACAATACACAACTAGAAGTAGATATACGGATACAAAGCTTTCCGGATATCGTTCCAGCTGTAAACCAGGATCCTGTGAATATAAATCTGCAAAACCAAAACTACTAGCTGCCCGTGTCAAAAATAGGGGCACCCAGAGTTTAGGTTAAAACAATAAACTCCAGGTCAGTCATGTGACTGGTGTGAGAACTAAAACAGTTTTTAATCTTTATTTTCAAAGGTAAATCAAGGGACCACGCCGTATAACACGGAACGGGTTTCCTCCCAAGAATACCAGTGCATAAAACAAACAGCGCAATGCTAAATAAAGAAAAATGAAGCTGTTATAAGACCCAGGTCCCATCACACAATGTAACGCAGTCGAGGATAGGGTTTTCCCTTATAACAGCCAAAGAATGCTTGATACGTTTTAAAACAAATCATTTGATACTATTATAAGTGTATAAAACAACTTCAAATCATAAGTATCAATCATAGGCGGCATGAGCGCCCCATCCCACTATGTCGCCATATATAGGTTTACAAATAAAACCGCAAATGTCACGTATTTGGAAATTGGATTTCCGTCTATGAACCGAGGCAAAAGATAGTCCTCAACCGTTTTCGTGACTCTCTAGCCCGAGCCACAGGGTCAGAGCGCATCGACCCTTTAGATCGTCAGGGCCGGTCCACCGATGTGGATTAAAATGCCTGAACACTACGTCTCCCCACCCTATGGGGTGTAAGTCTGGTCCGTCAGCCGACCAGAATGCATTCGGCCGAAACCGATATAACCGAGGCGCCTCGCAACAGCAACAACCACATAAGTCAAACTCGTCAGGGCGTGTAAAACCACTGACGCCACTTCTAGCTAGAAAGAAACGCAAGTCCTCCCTGAGGTCCGTCTCCCGTTTTTGGTTCATACCTGGTGTGAAACACGCGAGGTAAACGTTACACAAAGCTACGCCACAAAGGCCGTGCTTTGATCATCACCACAAGACTTTGCTTTTCAACAGAAGCCTTGATCATTTGCATCTTAGCATGCCACACAGGCAAACCATCCTATGCAACCGATATCAGTCACACAGAATGAAATCCGATGTCAGACACACAGTCCATTTACAAGTCCGTTCTGGGTCTGAACGAAACCGGAGGCACCTAGTACCCCGCATATCCATCGATCTCCAAGTACGTCTGGACGATCACTAACTGTTTCCATCTTCTTGGGTGTACAGCCCAATCAAGATCATCAGTTATCACCCAAACGACGTGAAGACCTCCGGTCTTCGACCATCGTCTTCATCTTCGACTTATCGTCGTATCAGTTATTCAGAATGGGATAAACCCGGTCTTTCCGAATAACTCGCGTATATATTATAAAAGTGTTACACAAACACAACATACGCCTCATTCCAACTCATTAGTCACTAACCGTAAATTAATCAAGAGAATAATTCCCCAAATATTAACCCCGAAGGCCGAAACCAACATCAGATCAATATCCAGAAAACCGTTCTACTTAGCTAACCGACAGTTAGTTTCTAAATTTCTCGTTCAAATCTAATTAAAGATTTAACTATCGCCTGGAGCAAAACTGGTGATACTCCATTCTCGATCTTTTCAATCTAATTAAAGATTCATTAAAACTCCACTTAGTTTTAATCTGTGACTGGGTTAAAGAATCAGTGTCATTTAAAACACGGTTCACGATAAACCCAAAGTCACATCCCATTAATTATCGGGTTAAAGAACAAGTGTTATTTAAAACACTGTTCACGATAAACCCAAAAATCAATATCCATTCTATTCCAATTAAATATTATTTAATTGGTACACTTCATTAAATCTAAATAAAAAGATTTAATCTTTTCTCAACTGGGTTCAAGAACAGTGTTAGTGAAGACACCATTCACGACAAACCCAAATCACATTCATTAATTATCGGGTTAAAGAACAAGTGTTATTTAAAACACTGTTCACGATAAACCCAAAAATCAATATCAATTCAATTCCAATTAAATATCATTTAATTGGTACACTTCATTAAATCTAAATAAAAAGATTTAATCTTTTCTCAACTGGGTTCAAGAACAGTGTTAGTGAAGACACCATTCACGACAAACCTAATTCACATTCATTAATTATCGGGTTAAAGAACAAGTGTTATTTAAAACACTGTTCACGATAAACCCAAAAATCAATATCAATTCAATTCCAATTAAATATTATTTAATTGGTACACTTCATTAAATCTAAATAAAAAGATTTAATCTTTTCTCAACTGGGTTCAAGAACAGTGTTAGTGAAGACACCATTCACGACAAACCTAATTCACATTCATTAATTATCGGGTTAAAGAACAAGTGTTATTTAAAACACTGTTCACGATAAACCCAAAAATCAATATCAATTCAATTCCAATTAAATATTATTTAATTGGTACACTTCATTAAATCTAAATAAAAAGATTTAATAATTTCTCAACTGGGTTCAAGAACAGTGTTAGTGAAGACACCGTTCACGACAAACCCAAATCCCATTTGATATTCAATATAAGGCTCTGAATAGAAAATATATCGGCTTATATTCAATATCAAATTCTACGATTAACAAATGTCGTATTGGAAATAACGATATAAATATATATCTTTCAAATTTCCGTAACAACATCCGTATAATCACAAATTCCAACATCGAAATATTCCGAAGACAATTTCGATTCAAATCCACTCCAATGCAATCATTGGAAATTTTGGTTATTTTCAAAACCCTTTTCGAATTCAATTTATTTATTTAAAAATAAATAGAATTATAATTCTAGTTCAAAACTAGTTCATTTCGATAAAAATCTATTTTTATCTTTTCAAATAGGGAGTTTTTCATCCCAATTCTTTCTAAATCATTTCTTATGATTTTACACAAATTATTACTATTTTTAATAATTTTATCAAGGCCCGTACAGTCGATTTCCATCAATGGCCATCGAACTGCACTTACAGCGACCTTTTTCGAATTTGATTTGGACATAATTCCAAATCCAACCGTTAGATTTCAAATTTCTAATTTTCATTAGAAAGCTCTTTTCGATACGAACCCAACGGTTCCGGTTTTAGGAGAATCCGACGGTCGGATCTCCCGCAATGTCCGTTTGAAATAAATGGTCGAAATTCGCGAACTACCGCGGCGCGGCGCGTTCTATTCAGGCCATTATATTATATATATAATATATATAATATATATTTCGTCGATTCCTATTTAAAACGGATTATATAAATAGTTTTAAATTCGTTTCAAATTCTATTTCAACTTCTATTTCAATTCAAAGCCAAAATTGAATTCTTCTTTATAAATTCGTTTTAAAATTCATTTCTATTCAATTCGAATTTCAATTCAATTTGAATTCATTTCAATTCGCTTTCAATTCCATTTGAATTCGTTTTCAATTCAATTCATTTCGAAATCGTTTTCAATTCAATTTATTTCGAAATCGTTTTCAATTCATTTTGAATTCGTTTTCAATTCAATTCATTTCGAAATCGTTTTCAATTCAATTCATTTCGGAATCGTTTTCAATTCAATTCATTTCGAAATCGTTTTCAATTCATTTTGAATTCGTTTTCAATTCAATTCATTTCGAAATCGTTTTCAATTCATTTTGAATTCGTTTTCAATTCAATTCATTTCGAAATCGTTTTCAATTCAATTCATTTCGAAATCGTTTTCAATTCATTTTGAATTCGTTTTCAATTCAATTCATTTCGAAATCGTTTTCAATTCATTTTGAATTCGTTTTCAATTCAATTCATTTCGAAATCGTTTTCAATTCATTTTGAATTCGTTTTCAATTCAATTCATTTCGAAATCGTTTTCAAAATCGATATAAATATCGTTCACGTCAAAATGGCGTCAATCTAATCAACACGGCTTCATATATTCCTTTATTTTCAAATATTCTATTTCAAATATTTCTTTTTCAAAACTGGAATGAGGCCCAATCAATTACCATATAATGTTAATTATATGGATTTTCTACAACACATGTATATATCAACAACGATGAATAATCAATCATCAACCAAAGTGCACTACACTGTATAAGCATCAAATATAGACATTTAACGCTTATAGCAGCTTGTCAATCAATCGATCGACATATTTAATCAATCAGGATGAGTGAACTTCAAATTTCATCCTAACACCCGTGTGGGGTTTCAAACAATCAAACACATATTTTATTTGTGCAGTTAGGCGATGTGTAAAATTTATCGACCCAATCAACGTCATTCAAATAGGTGTACATAAACAAACCGTCTGGTTTGTAAATGAATATTTATTTGTTCACATTCACGTTAAAAATTATATTTTTAACGATAACACATTTTATTTCAACATATGAATTTCAATTCAGTTCATTCTTTAAATAAAAATGATAATTTTATTTTTCTAACATATTTTAGAAAATTTCGGCGGCATAACGGCACGATACTAGAAACGGGACAAGGCCTAGCCTTATCCCCGGTCTAGTGAAGGCCCACGCCATTCACACATCAATCATATCAATTTTATTATGCAAACCACAAAATTTGGAGTAAGAGTCTAACCTAGCCTTACTCCTTCGCCTTATAACGGCGCACGTCTAATCCTAACCAATTTATCGATTCGATTTTTCACACCACAAACCACATTCAAACCAATATCACAATCAATAACCAAACAGCCAAACAAACAAGTCCATGGTCTGTGGACGATTGTGTCGGGTGCTACTAAGCACCGTCTGCATCCTAGTATATATATATAACTAGAAATAAAATTGAAAGGTGAGAAATTCTCACCTTTAGCTATCCTAGCTCCACGGCTCTTCTAATGCAGGAAACCTTCGCCAACTCGCCTTTTGTCGCTTTCGTTGTCCGCTTTCACTACATATGTAAAAATCGAATTTTACTTCGCTATTCCATATATAAAAATCGAATTTTTTTAGTTCAAAGTTCAATAGATAAAAATCGAATTTTTATTTCAAAGTTCAATAGATAAAAATCGAATTTTTATTTCAAAGTTCAATAGATAAAAATCGAATTTTTATTTCAAAGTTCAATAGATAAAAATCGAATTTTTATTTCAAAGTTCAATAGATAAAAATCGAATTTTTATTTCAAAGTTCAATAGATAAAAATCGAATTTTTATTTCAAAGTTCAATAGATAAAAATCGAATTTTTATTTCAAAGTTCTACATATAAAAATCATATTTTTCTATGAATAAAATTCTCGTCTTTATATAAATAAAAATCGTAACTTTTTATAAACTAAAACCATATTTTTATAATGCGATAAAATCCTTTTTCGAACAATCAGTTTTAACCTTTCTAAAGAAAATCAGTTTTTACTCATTTACAAAATTCAGTTTTTACTTATTATAAAAAATCAGTTTTTACTTATTTTAAAGAAACAGTTTTTAAATCCATTTCAAATCAGTTTTAATATTAAAGTAAAAATCAGTTTTAAAAATAAAGTAAAAATCAGTTTTAAAAATAAAGTAAAAATCAGTTTTATATCTTTAATAAAATCAGTTTTTAATATTTTTTTTTTTTTTAAAATCAGTTTTCTATCTTTAATAAAATCAGTTTTAATATTTTTTTTAAAATCAGTTTTAATCTTTAATAAAATCAGTTTTTCTAACCTAAAAAAAAAATAGTTTTTATTTCTGATAAAATCAGTTTTAAAAGAAAATAAAAAAAACAGTTTTTAAAGAAAATAAAAAAAAAAGTTTTAAAGAAAAAAATAAAATAAAAAACGAGATCAGGGAACTTACAGGGAGAGGGGGGCTGTCGAGTGGTCGGCGCCGCGATTGGGGGGGGCTCTCGAGCAGGCGGAGGGGGCGGTCAACGAGGGACTAGGGTTTGCTGGGCGGTGGCGATTTGGGGTTCGGGTCCAGGGGTCGCGAGGCTCGAGCGGGGTTCATCAGAGGATGGGCGCGAGGGGGAGGTCGGCCTCCTGGTGGCGGCGCCAGAACCATTGGCGACGGGGCGAACGGTCCTCCGTCGAGCCCTCCTTTTTTTTTTTTTTTTTATTTGATCGAAATGAAACGAACAAAAAAGGGGGCCTGGAGTATAAAGAGGGAAAAGGAGATTTTTTTTTTTTTAATTAATTTAATTTTCCACCCAAAAAAGCAACTTTTATTTTCGACCTCTAAACGGGGCCCACCGCCTGTCGTCCATAGCGTTTTACCCCCATTCCGAACACAATGGGATATGTATCGTAAGCTTATTCGACTGTTTGAATCAGTTTCCGCTAAATTTACATTTAAATCACTATATTGAATTTTAAACGTACATTTCAAATTACCGGGGTCACATACTAACTCTAAAAATTCCATAAAAATATTTTCTAGCTTCGTATTGACGATACGGTCCTAACAAAACTAGTTTCGCCGAATTCTGAGACCGTTAGAAAAATGGCCAATTTCCAGTCGATTAAAATCAACTGAAATGGTCAAAACACGTTTTCCTTTTCCGCGCTCACATATTGATTCGAAAAATTATGAAATTTGAAACCTAGCGATAACTTAACAACACGGACCTAACAAAACTGGTTTCGTCGAAATCCGAGGTCGTTTGCAAAATGTCCATTTTTAAGGGCCTTATATATATAAAAATATATATAAATTCCACAGCGACTATTTCTAATTTTAAACTGGACATATCTTATCATTTCTAAAATGAAATCTCAGTTTGTTAACTTCGTTACAAAGATATAGTTATACAGATTCAAATATTTCTTGTTTCGTTCAATTCTGACTTATATTGAATTCTGTATATTCATTTGAAATTAGAAATCGAATTTTCGAACTACCGCGCCATTTTCAATTCCATTTATAATTATATATAAATATTTATATTCTAACGACGACGCGTATAAATATATACGTTCGAATTATATTCAAAATAAATTTCTCGTCGATATTATTTAAAATAATCTATTTTAAATAATCAAAATTCGCTAAAATTGCCAAAATAAAATTTTCAAACTGGCCCAGATTTTCGGGTTGTTACAAGTCCCTACCTGTTTTATTGGATCAGAAGTTAAGAAGCTACACAATAAAGAAATCAAGTTGATAAAGTTTCAATGGGGAGATAACCCAGAGGATGCAACTTGGGAAACCGATGACAAGATTTGTGCTTCGTACCCTTTCCTTTTCGAGGGTATGTTCTTAACCCCTTTTCGAAAGTTTATCTATACTTGTTTCCATTATTTGAGTATGTCCTATCAATAGTATTCTCTACTTTTAGATAGGAATCCTATGGATGTAAACATGCGTTTGAGACATGTTATGTTTGATGGATGCAAGTGTTTGCTAGTGGTTTCCTATGGATACATATACACACACATTAGGCACTAGATTGGCTCAATCACTCCCATACTGCATATGGATGTGTGTGCATTTTTCTTTTCTTTTAATGGGTGAAAATGGATGTATTATCAAATGGATGTTGCATTTGGACGAATGAGTGTGCACATATATAGAACTTACATGTTATATAGGATTATTTGCATACATATTGGATTCATGGCACTAACATACATTGCATTAAGGAGATCGACTGAATCAGTAGACAGCATGATCTTTGCATTAGAATAGGGACATATACACACACCTTTGCATATGTTCATATAAACATTAGGAATCTGTAAGGATAATGGATGCCTGTGATTAATGGATGAGTAGATGGGTGATGGATGGTAAGATATACATTCTTCTCAACTTAGAGATTTCGGGGACGAAATCCTTTAAGTGGGGGGAATGTAACACCTCGTAATTTTGTCAACATTAAAGAGGAGAAATTAAATAATAATTAATTCAATAATCAAAATTAAGGGAAATGGACTGTGCCATTGCGTCCGTCTCGAAATTCTAGTCAAGATAGACATTTGGTTTGCGTAAAAGGGACACCGTATGAAGAAGTTATGAAGTCTTGAAATTTGTATACACGTAAAAGAATTATATATATATATATATACAGGGTCCATAAAATCAAAATTCAGTTCAAATTTCAAAAATTACGTTGGCGGCAAAATTCTCGCCCTAGGGTTGTTGACCGCTAAGCAGGGGTGTCGACCCCTTAAGGGGGGGTCGACCCCCTAGGGCTGAGGTGGCAGTCGATTTAGAGAGGGCTGACAGCTATATATAGAGGTCCCTTTTTCTCTGTTTTCTTCATTAAGAATCTATGGGGGGCAAACTTTGCCGGTGTTTGAACTGAATTGGATTCATTATTCTCCTACAACTATCAACCTAAGCAAATTAGTTAGAGATTCAAGATCCATTCTTTCTCTATTTTCTAATCCAAACTCTGTGAGTTCCTAGTTGCTTTTAGATTTAAATATATAAAAGTAAACGTGATGTGACAATAGTTTGGATTTGTTCATGTTCCATATTATATTGGATCCATTGTAAATTGCAAACATATGACATTCTTAATTGAGTATAACTTGGATCTAAATCTCTATCTTTTTGGATCTATTGTAACATTTGTGGCATTTTATGATGTGGATCTTGACCTTATTTGTGTTAGATCTGTTTTTGGACTATTGATCTAAATCTCTATCTTGTTGGATTTATTATAACTTCTATGACATTCTATGATGTGGATCTTTACCTTTTTTGTGCTAGATTTAGTTTTAACTATTGGATCTGAATTATGTGGACATCTAAATTGCTAATCATATCTAGTTTTCACCTTGTGCCTATCATATTAGATCTAAACCAGTTGGATATCTAAATTGTTAATTTAGACCTTATTATGCTCATTATAACATCATAGTTATGTTAGAATCAATTAACTGCCATAAGTTCATTATATTTATGCTTATATGTCCACCTTATCACCATGCTAGTTATGTTTATGCCAAAACAATCATCTATGTCATATTCCCATCACTTTTCCTTTTATTGTTTATGACTATCTACTTTCTAGCCTAGATGCCGCCAAATATATGTGAATGCGCTAGTTAGGGAACGGAGGAAAAAAGATTAGTATTGGCATAATTTGAATAATGCCTATAAACATGAATTGGGCATATAATTCAATAATTGGGAAATGGGAATTAATACCTATAAAGGTATAGGTCTGAATAATTGATTAATAATGAATTCTTAGGTTTACAATTAGGAATTGTAATTGCAATTATGACACGAGGTTAGGTTGCATTAGTGGTGGAAGTCTGCCCGGACCCGACCGGCATATCCAGCAACCACTAATGTTGAACCTAATGTGAGAGGTCTAAGTGCACAAATACGAATCGGGCTAAGACACAAGGTTAGGCCCAACTTGTGGAATAAGTCTGCCCGGACCCGACTGGCATATCCAGCATCCACAAGTTGTAGGCCTAATGTGGGAGGTCTAGCCCATTATAAACCATAAAGGACATGGTAATGAATTGGACTACTTAACCTAATCTAATCCATAGGGATTGTATGATTATGAACTAAAGTTACGGTTAAGTAAAATTGGTTGGATAGTGGGTGGACTAAGCAAATCTGAGGGGGTGGGTAATATTTACATGTAGGCCCGCAAACTTAGACCGATAAGGTTATGTGATTAAAGATACCTAGTGGTAAGCATAACCGATAGAAAGATTTAGGGTTATATAATTAAAGACACCTTTAGGGTAAATATAACCTGTGGAAAACCTAGTGGGGGATACAAGACAAAGGGGAGAGCTGGTATCATATTGTGTGGGACCCGTTTCAGTCAGTAACCTGGTGTAGGTATCAAGTAGAGTACTCAGAGCTAGGTTAGAGAAGGGGCACACTAACTGAACTGATTATAAGAGATCCAAATGTGGAGTTCGGTGTGGGCGGTGCAAACCGATCGGGCCATGTGCGTGCATGAGCCGGGCAGTAGGGTATAGAACGACCGTGACACCAGTAGATATGGGGCTGTGCATATCAGGGGAGGGTTGCCACTTTATGACGTGATACATCCTACGGTGGGGCCAATACAGAGTATCTACGCGGATTAGGTAGCCGATCGATTAAGGGTAGTATTTAGGATGCTTTTGGATGTATGCCTAAGTCTACCACCGTATAGTGGAAGAGATTATCTCATTCTGGATATACTAGTAATAGTGCAGAGTAATCATTAGAAGCATATACACCCTATCTTGTTTACCTTGTCACACCTGCCTTTTTTGTGTAGTTATCTTTCCCTTATCCACTTTATATGCCTATCATGCTACTTTTATTTATTTACTTGCTAAAAGTAACTAGACTCGCCAGACTTTATGTCTGACCCTTTTTTTTCCTCTTCTTTCTTCCGTCCCCCCCTAGGTTCTCAGGGCGGAATACTCGGGCTTAGTCAGGACTCGATTATCATCTTGCTAGGAGATTCTTTCGAAGTATGGCTCAAGTTCTTATCTCTACTATGGCTTAGCTCTTTTTCTTTGGGAATTATGTTATGCTTTTTATATTTATGTACTCTGATGGTGTAAGACAGAAGTTATATTGTTGTAATGGTTTTTGTGACTTATGGTATTTTGAACCACGAAGTATGATTTATGTTTGAAATAAAAAGTTGAATTTCTTCTGCTATCTTATTCATATCTCTCTTGCAATTATTCTGTGCCTATTTACCTATAACACTTTACAGAACTTAATGCATTCCCTTAGTGGGTGACATTAATGGACGTGGGGTGTCACTGTTACATTCTCCCCTTATAAGAGATTTCATCTCGAAATATGTTGAAGTGGTGAAGAACACAACTTGCTATAAACAACCATATTGTAAATCCATGTTATTTAATAAACATCCATAACTCATAGTGATTATGCGCTACAGACTTGCTAGAAAGAGCTCAATTCTAATGTGTAAGTGTAACATGTGATGGTGTATGTATGCAAAACTTTCCTAACATGCATAAAATTTCTATGTGAGTGCACGGTTCATTTGTATTGAAAATATCTCCTACCATCCAATATAGTAACCATAATGCAACCATAGAATCTAAAATTTTCGAGAAAGGCCACAAAATTTAAAATTTTCATTCCTTCCTTCTAATTCTCCGCCTAATGTACTCGAATCATTCTCGCTAATTAATGCAGAGTCTTGAAATCCTATGCTCAAAAATATTTATGGTGCCACAAGACTCCTAAGGTTTCGTCTTTGTCCTCGTTTCTTGATTAGGCCCTACCAAAATTTGTTGTACTTTGAAGGTATATTATCAAACCTAAAACTATTATAGGCTCCTATCATCAATATCATCATATATCTCCCTAACTTTGGCAAAGACCAAAATATAATATCGACTCTCTATCCTTCACAAGTTGCCTAATCAAATTAGAGTTTTCCCAAAGTCTAACCACAATTTGGTTCGAGTAGAAAATTTTCAATGGTTATCCCATCAATTTTAGATGGCCTCCGTAAAATTCTTCGAAAGTGCCCACTAATTACCAAAAGATAATTATGCTACTCCTAAAAAGATGAATATTTTTCCTATTGTCTAAGAGATCCAAGATATAACTCTTTTTCTTATTCCCTAATCTCTAGTTGTCTTCAATTTGTTCTTCAATCTTCGAATGAGATGTAACTCAAAAACTAAAAATTTCTTAAACCAAATTAATGTTCTAGCCTATACTAATAACTAGAATATCTTTCCTATGCTCCAGTTTGCTGGAACTTAAATTCCAATAAAAGGTCTTTTACTGTAATTTCCATAAATTGTCCCAAACAACGATATTTACATATTTAAAATTATAAAGAATGGGTATTGTCTTATTTTGAATGGATAGTATAATCTACATGTTAATATGTAAAATTACACATTACACCTTTTTCTTTTTCATGTATATTCCTTATAATTCCAAATATATACTTTTGTGAAAAACAACAAAAAGGCTAATTTATAATAATTAATCAAATACCCTTAAGAATACCAAAACACAGTCATATTCAAACTATAATAGCTAATACAAATCCAATGTTTAAGCCTATTCCTTATTCTCACGTTTCAAGTTCTTATTCTTGAGGATGACGTTCTCTAAGGCTAAATTTCTTCTTCACTAAATATTCCAAAAATCACCAAACCACACAATTCCTCCTTGTAGGCTACAGATCTAATTCCGTCCTTAACTTCGAAATCCCATAAATGGTAGATCATAAGCTAAGTATCCCTATAAAAATCTCTCTTACTCATTTATTTCAAAATTTAAATAAGGTTTAAAATCCCAACATCATAGGCATAAATAGGGATTCATTACTTACATCACTTTATACCCTTATCCAACCAATCGAGTGACCATTACTGATCATTATCCTTAAAATATTCTTTTGGAAGTTCTATCATACAATTACGTGGTTTAAATGGTACTGAGGTCTTAATACTTTTATTCCAATTCTTAAAATGCCAATCCATTCCTTTAAAAATTCCACCTTTGTCTTTCTCACAATTATTGTCCATCCCATTCTCCAAACCGGACCATTCCTTGAATACTTGCTTAACTTTATCAAGCTCCTTTAAGTTTGAAAATATATTCATTTTCTCCAAATTAATTCATTTTTCTAAATTAGTGTAACACCCCGTAATTTTAAAGAATATTAGAACGATAAATTAAGGAATACTTAAATAAATATTGGGAATTAAGTAAAACGGACTACGTCGTTGCGTTCGTCTCAGAATTCTGCTTAAGATAGACTTTGAGTTTAAGTGAAACGTGTAACGTATGAAGGAGTTATGGATTGTAGAAGTTTGACGAAGAAAGCAGGAGCAGGCCAGGATAACTGGCGCACTTGGCAAGTGCGCTAAGTATTTTTTGCACTGGCGCACTTGTGAAGTGCGCCCATGTTAATTTTTGGCATCCAGACCCTCAGGGGTTGACCCCTTCAAGGGAGTGTCGACGCATGGGTCGACCCCATAAAGGGGGTATCGACCCAGGGGTCGACCCCCTCAGATATGGAAAGAATTCAGATTTCTAACGTGGACTAATTTGTGGCTTAGTTCGTTGGCTTTAGGCTATAAATAAGACCCCATTTCTATTGTTTTTACACACGTAAAACAATGGAGAACTAGATGTTGCCTCTGCCTAGATTAAAATAGCCTATTCTTCTTCAGCAACAAGAGTTAGACAAATTTAGAGATCTATGCTTCAGTCACCTCCCTGTTCTTTAGATCCAATCACGGTGATTCCACGTTATTTTTATATATAATGTAACGACCCGGGGGATTTGCGACCTTTGGCAATCGACATAAACTCAATGTCGACTATCCAAGCATTAGAAATACCGGATAGTTAATAGAAAGAAGTTAGAGGGTAAGAATAGATAAGATAGAAAATTAGAATAGGAGAAGAAGAACACAACTACAATAACATCAGAGTAACACGAATCTCACAGCGAAACGAATAAAATATATTATATAACATAAATTTGGAATAAAACAGTATTGGTATACAATACTATTATCAGAGTACAACACTTATTACACAACGGAAATAACAATAGATATATAATCCTGAAGCCTCCTGCTCCATCTCTCCAAGTATCTGTAAAATCACGACTACTTGACTGCCCGTACAAAATTGGGAACCCAAGAGTTTAGGAAAAACAAACAAAATAAACTCTGGGTCAGTCATGTGACTGGTGTAAATAAACTCCAACCATTTGTTTAACTTTTAACATCCTTTTAAAGGAAATAATAATCATAAGACCAATCCACATATAAACACGGATGGTTTTTATCTTACGATAACCCAAAACATTCTTTTAAAATCCATACTCTTCTGATATTATAATAACGTCTAAATCAAATAAATAGCAATCTAGTGGAACGCTTTCATCTCACATTCCACATATATAATATACAATCAAAAACCGAGAACTCTTATTAGGTAATGGATTTCCAACTATGACAAGGTATGGAACCACCTTCCGATCAATGTACTCTAGAAGCGATACACTGGAGTTCAACAAGAACATATTGTAACTCGGCCACACATGACTGGCCATTCATAACTGTTCGCGGGAGATACAGAATTGAAAGAAGTAATAAATATGAACATTCTCTAGATGGTGACAATATACCCTAATTGGGTGCGACCCACTTAGCCATGCTGCCTACCCGATTTCTGTCATTTCCTAGTTGATGAGGCTTGAGGTCATAACGTATCTTTTAACAGATCACTACATGGTTTACTTTGAATGCCGCATCGTCATACCCGTCAAATCACAAATTGATTTCCCCAAAAATACCATGGGCATAAGTTAAGAGAAATGGATTTCTTTGCCACTAACGTAAATATGTTTGAAACGATCAACTTACGTGATCTACCAGATATACTCTGTCAAACATTCGTCCAATAGAGTTGTCCTAGGACTGTACAACCTGAAGGCACTATTCTGTAAATCCATCTTAGGAAATTTCTACCTAGTATTTACTAAACAGCCCTTGCATAACTCCGTCTTCAATTATTTTCATCATATTTGATTCGCAACGCTAATACCATACGGAGTGGTTTTCAGATGATATATCTGATCCCGGTCTCTCCGTATTGACAAGGGAAATGGTCAAAATCTTTGATAGTCAGTGATTTAACTATCAAAGGAAAACATGTGTACAAACAACGGTCGTATTTCCAAATGGAAGTCTTATCGATCAATCATCATTTCATTTCCCAATTTTCCATTTAACGTTTCCATATATTCATAAATTTTTTATTATCTAAAATAAGAAAATATATGTTATTAACTTTGGAAAACACTGCCATTTCTGATTCACGCATCAATATCTTCCCACCTCTATCACTCTCTAACTGTAAACTAGTAAGAGAACAACTTCCCAAGCATAAACCCCGAAGGCCGAAACCAACATCTATATTCAGTAATTCCATTTAAATTCCTAATCCAAACCCCAAATTCCTTTATAATATTTTATTTGCAGAATATTTACTTTAAATCGATATCATGTTACACCCATGTGCGAAGCACAGGTCTAAACCTTCCTAATGTAAAATTCCCTTTTTATAAAACTCTATTCATTTTCCAAATATTTCCCTTTTATAATTCTATTTACTTTCTAAATAAGTATTCCTTTTATAATTCTATTTATTTTATAAATATTTCCTTTTATAAAAATTCTATTTATTTTCTAAATAAATATTCCTTAATAATATTCCTTTTATAAAATTATATTTATTCTATATAAATCATTATATATAATTCTATTCATTTTATATAAATCCTTTTATATAATTCTATTCATTTTATAAATATCCTTTTATATAATTCTATTCATTTCCCAAATATTTCCTTGATATTTTCCAATATTTGTTTTCCAAATATTAACTTTTATAATATCCTATTTATTTGATATATAAATATTTCATTTTCAATATTCACTTTGAAAATTTCCTTTTTACATTCCAGTATTTCATATGGTATTTAAAATACCAAATAACATGTCCAGTGTCATCATAATCATTCACAGATTATATATCACATCATAAATCACAATATATGAAAAAAAACAGTATTATAAATATTGAGGAATCCAGTTGGATACCTCCAACCTGTTTCCCTACATCACAGATGTTAAACAATATAAATAACATTGATTTCATTTCAATATGAAATATTCTAATAAACAAAAGCAATATTTAATTAACGATTTATATATATCGTTATCTATAATTTCAACCAATAAATCAGCAATTCAACCAAACAACAATACACAGCAATCAACCATCATTTATCAATTCTAAAAATACGTTATAAAAATATAACTAGGTAGAGTTAGTGAGATTTACTCACTTTGGACAGTTATTATTAAATAATGATTAACTTTCTTTGATTCAGACAGACGTTTTATTTGGCGATAAATTGTAACGAGCTCCAATTCACTTCCAGTCAGTTCCATTGTGTAGCCACCGTCCATACGATCCCAACGGATCTTGTTTTGCATAATTCTGTAATCATATGATAAAGTTATACATTATCTAAGTTTATAAATATTTAAACGCCATTAACCACTAAATTAGTTAACAAATTAATTAACCCTCTCATTATCCTAATTGAGCCACATCACTTATACCTTTCTTCTACTTTCGGATTTCCAATTGCACAGAACCGCTCCTCCTTCCATTTCCCATTCGTTCACACCCATTTTGCTCCATCGATATCCCATGAAAACCAAAAGTAAGAATGTCGATCAACTTCTCATCAACATCTCTCCCACCTCATACGCATAAAGCTCGACTCGAACCTGCCATCACAGTAGCAATCTCCTCCAACAAAACCCCTCAAAACGCTTCCTTTGACCACTGATTTCTCCTTTTCCAAGCCTAAGAAACATACGAGACAACCAGCGTTACTTTCCCCTCCGAAACCTACAACTCCTCCACCCTCCCAATCAAAGTTCGATCCCTCCACACTGATGCGACTTACAGCTACCAGGCTGACACAGTGATGAGTATCGAACTCGATTCTCACCAAAAATCACTAAGATTTCACAACAACATCCTCTTGATGCCTCAAACACCATTACAAACCCCAAATCAAACATCGATACTCAAAAGATCCCAAAAATCACAACCTTAAATCTCGATGATTACGAGACATCGGACAGAGTTCGATCGAACCCCTCCAATTGCATATCAAGCTAAAGAGCATCTCTCGTTGATTCAATATATATATATATGTATGTATTAGGATTTTTATATGTTTCAATGAATTTATCTAAATTTTTGGAGGCCATAAAATGTTTGCAGAAGAAAAAATTGGTGGCGGCACCTCATTTTGACCGTGAAGAAATTTTTAGTTAGGGTTAGAAATAGTTTGGGCTATTTATAGGATAGGAAATTATTAATTTAATCGATTATTATACCCATTTATAACCGATCGTTATCTCTGTTTATTGTTTAAAAATTCCTATGGTCATATACAATATCCAAATTCGATAAGAATGTACATGCAACTACAATTTGACATTACGGACCCAATGAAACTTGTTTCGTTGAATTCCGACTACGTTTGCTCACACAGCATGTTTTAAAGTCAAATTATTGACTGTTTTTACATTAAAATCCCGTACGACCACATACTAACTCCAAAAATCACGAAAATTGAAATCTAAAATTAATTTAATATTCCAGATCCAACAAAATTAGTTTCGTCGAAAACGGAGGTCGTTTGCAAAACAGCCTATTTTTAAAGCTCTAAATAAACCCATTTAAATATTAATATATTTAAAAATAATTAAATTAAATATAAATAAATAATATTATCGTATATATTCACATAGAATATAATCCGGCTTCAAAATAAACATATCAGAAATATAACTCGATATTTCAAAATTTCAGATTAAATCGATATTCAATTTATATTAAAATCCTTTTATAATATAAATAAATCGATATAAATTATAAAGGAATTTCATAACGACTTTTCGAAAATTTGATTTGATCATAAATCAATATCTACACGATGAAATCCCGATTTTTCTCTTCCATTAGAAAAATATACTTCACCAGCTTCGAACTTTTCTTGTTTCACAGAAATCCTGTTTATAACGGATTCTGTATATTCGTTTAAAGTTCGAATCGCCAAATTACGAACTGCCGCACCATTTCAAGCTCGATTTTAATAATAATATAATTATATGTTCAACTGTCATTTATATAATATATTCGTTAATATAATTCAACTCTAAACTGAATTATATATTATATATTATATATGATCCAATTCACACAATATTGTGAATTCCGGTATTTCTGACTATTTCGGAAATTAAATATATTATTCTATTATTTATATTAATTAAATATTCAATATTATTTAATTAAACAACCATTTTAAATTACCAAACCATTATTTAAATAATCAAATAAATTATTTATAATACCGTAAAAATACGGGTCGTTACATTCTTCCCCTCTTAAAATAATTTCGCCCTCGAAATTGTTAAGGTAGAAAACAAACCCTATTAACAGGGTTAAAAATTATTTGTTTGCTTCTTAACTATGGTTTCAACTGAACAAATAAATTTCAATTAAAACATTAATTTATTTCTATTAACGATTATTTTCAAAAATCCTGAAAATTTTCTAACACCTTAAATTTTCGAAAAAAATCCGCCAACACCTCCCTTCTACCGGTCAATCGGTACAACTACAACTCGCCTCTCTAGGCTTTCTCCAACCAATAGAAAATCATATAGCCAAGCAGCTTGCCCAATAGGCTCATAAATAACAAACTCATATAAAAATAAACTTGTACCTTTTTGTCAGGCATATCATTATATCATTTCCTTCTCTTAAGTCAGCATATACCTATGCCTTTCCAACTGGTCTCTGATCAATTTATCTTCATCACAACCATTCGCTTAAATAAGCCAAATTCCATTCTCAATCTCAAATACCATCCTTGGTTTTTTAATTCTTAACTTACAAATCCAATATACTTAACAAAGTTAAGTTCCATCCACATATCATTAACTAATTAATTCCTCAAATCAGTTATCTTTATCTCATAACTCAAATCTGATTTTTATTTCCAAAAATCAATCCATTAAAATTTAAATAATCCTTTCCTTGGAGTTTTAACCAACTAAGCTTTTCAAAAATCAAATATTCCTTTTCGAAATTCAAACAACTTGTTTTCCCAAAATAATTCAAAAACAAAATCTTTGGTAGTAATCTGTCACTTAAAAACTCGAAAATGAACAACGATGATGTCTGGATCATCATCGGAATTATTTTCCAGCGACCCAAGTGAGTTCAATACTATATCATTTCAAAACTCAATCTTAAACATTTCCATTTTGAAATCTATTTCAAAATACCATTCACAATGCTTGTAAACAATTTAGAATCTCCCAGGATCTTAAATTTTCCTTATTTTTAATCCAAATCCATTTACAAACACTTATTCAATTTTATTAATTTCAATTCTGATTTAATCCATTTCGTAATACTTATACGAATTTTGATTGGTTATTTACATAACCATTTCAATTACAATCTCATATGATTATAATCACAACCAACACATCAAATATACTATAATAATTCTAATATAAATGCTATCTTTATATAAAAATAAACTTTGGGGTAAAATTATTTCATTTGCCCTTTTATCAAAACATACCATGTCAGTTCATCGTATTCAAATGTTTAGAAACTCCCACCGATACAGTGGATCAAATTGATCGACCAGAACTTATAAACAACTCAACCAATAAATCTCCACAATATAAAACATAATTTTTTTATAAAGTCTACAAATACGCCCTTGTATATGTACACTCAAACTCAATCTAGGGCATTACTAATGCTATCTCTATTGAGTCACGCCACAGAGCCAAGGTAATTACTTAACCTTCAGCTCTGATACCACTGTAACGACCCAGGGGATTTGCGACACTTGGCAATCGACATAAACTGAATGTCGACTATCCAAGCATCGGAAATACTAGATAGTTAATAGAAAGAAGTTAGAGGGTGATAATAGATAAGATAGAAAAATTAGAATAGAAGAAAAAGAACAAAACTACAACAACATCAGAGTAACACGAATCTCATAGCAGAAAAGTAAAATATATTGTATAACATAACTTTGGAATAAAACAGTATCGATATACAATACTATTATCAGAGTACAACACAACGGAAATAAAAATAGCTATATAATCCTGAGGCTTCCTACTCTAGCTCTCCAAGTATTTGTAAAGTCCCGACTACTTGATTGCCCGTAAAAAATTGGTCACCCAAGAGTTTAGGGAAAACAAAACAAAATAAACTCTAGGTCAGTCTTGTGACTGGTGTGAGTAAACTCCAACCATTTGTTTAACTTTTAAAATCCTTTTAAAAGAAAGAATAATCATAAGACCAATCCACACATAAACATGGATGATTTTTATCTTACGATAACCCAAAACATTCTTTTAAAATCCATAGACTTCTGATATTATAATAATGTCTAAATCAAATAAATAGCAATCTAGTGGAATGCTTTCATCTCACATTCCACATATATAATATACAATAAAAAACTGCGGACTCTTATTGGGTAATGGATTTCCAACTATGACAAGGTATGGAACCACCTTCCGATCAGTGTACTCTAGAAGTGATACACTGGAGTTCAATAAGAACATCTTGTAACTCGGCCACATATGACCTGCCATTCATTTTGCTTGAATGTTTCGAATATATTGTCACCTTGTGGTTGGTATACTAAAATAACCATTCCGGGGAGATACAAAATTGAAAGAAGTAACAAATATGAATATTATCTAGAAGGTGACAATATACCCAAATTGGGCGTGACCCACTTAGCCATGTGGCCTGCCCAATTTCTATCATTTCCTAGTTGATGAGGCTTGAGGTCATAACGTATCTTTTAACAGATCACTCCTTCATTTACTATAAATGCCACATCGTCATACCCGTCAAATCACAAATTGATGTCCCCAAAAATACCATGGGCATAAGCCAAGAGAAACGAATTCCTCTACCACCAACGTAAATACGTTTGAAATGATCAACATACGCGATCTACCAGATATACTCTATTAAACATTCGTCCATTCAAGTTGTCCTGGGACTAGATAACCTGAAGGCACTATTCTGTAAATCCATCTTAGGAAATTTCTACTTAGTATTTACTTCCTTGCATAACTCCGTCTTCAATTATCTTCATCATATTTGATTCGCAACGGTAATACCATACAGAGTGGTTTTCAGATAATATATCTGATCCCGGTCTCTTCGTATTGACAACGGAAATGGTCAAAATCTTTGATAGTCGGTGATTTAACTATCAAAGGAAAACATGTATACAAACAACGGTCGTGTTTCCAATGGAAATCTTACCGATCAATCATCATTTCATTTCCCAATTTTTCATTTATCATTTCCATATATTCATAAATTCCTTATTCTCTAAAATTAGAAAAATATACGTTATTAACTTTGGAAAACATTTCCATTTCTGACTCAAGCATCAGTATCTTCCCACCTCTATCAGTCTCTAACTGTAAACTAGTAAGAGAACAACTTCCCAAGCATAAACCCCGAAGGCCGAAACCAACATCAGATCGATACACATAAAGCCATTCAACTCAACTAATTTCCAATGAGTTTCTAATTTCAGCAATTCCATTTGAATTTTTATTTGAACCCTAAATTCCTTTATAATATTTTATTTACATAATATTTACTTTAAATCAATATCATGTTACACCCGTGTGCGAAGCACGGGTCTAAACCTTCCAAATGTAAAATTCTCTTTTTATAAAACTATAATCATTTTCCAAATATTTCCCTTTTATAATTCTATTTACTTTCTAAATCAATATTCCTTTTATAATTGTATTTATTTTATAAATATTTCCTTTTATAAGAATTCTATTTATATTCTAAATAAATATTCCTTAATTATATTCCTTTTATAAAATTCTATTTATTCTATATAAATCCTTTTATATAATTCTATTCATTTAATATAAATCCTTTTAATACAAATCCTTTTACATAATTCTATTCATTTTATAAATATCCTTTTATATAATTCTATTCATTTCCCAAATATTTCCTTAATTATATTTTCCAATATTTGTTTTCCAAATATTACCTTTTATAATATCTTATTTATTTCATATATAAATATTTCATTTTCAATATTCACTTTGAGAATTTCCTTTTTACATTCCAGTATTTCATATGGTATTTAAAATACCAAATAACATGACCAGTGTCATCATAATCAATCACAGATTATATATCACATCATATATCACAGTATATGAAAACAAACAGTATTATAAATATTGAGGAATCCAGTTGGATCCCTCCAACCTGTTTCCCTGCATCACAGATGTTAAAAAATATAAATAACATCGATTTTATTTCAATATGAAATATTCTGATAAACAGAATCAATATTTGATTAACGATTTATATATATCGTTATCTATAATTTCAACCAATAAATCAGCAATTCAACCAAACAACAATACACAGCAATCAACCATCATTTATCAATTCTAAAAATACGTTATAAAAATATAACTAGGTAGAGTTAGTGAGATTTACTCACTTTGGACAGTTATCGTTAAATAACGATTAACTATCTTTGATTCAGACGGACGTTTTATTTGGCGATAAATTGTAACGAGCTCCAATTCACTTCCAGTCAGTTCCATTGTGTAGCCCCCGTCCATACGATCCCAACGGATCTTGTTTTGGGTAATTCTGTAATCGTATGATAATGTTATACATTATCTAAGTTTATAAATATTTAAACACCATTAACCACTAAACTAATTAATAAATTAATTAATCCTCTCATTATCCTAATTGCCACGTCACTTATACCTTTCTTTTACTTTCGGATTTCCAATTGCAAAGAACCGCTCCTCCTTCCATTTCCCATTCATTCCACCCATTTTTCTCCATCGATATCCCGTGAAAACCAAAAGTAAAAATGTCGATCAACTTCTCATCCACATCTCTCCCACCTCTTATGCATAAAGCTCGACTCGAACCTACCATCAAAGTAGTGATCTTCTCCAATAAAACCCCTCAAAACGCCTTCTTTAACCACCGATTTCTCCTTTTCCAAGCCATAGAAACGTACGAGACAACCAGCGTGACTTTCCCCTTCGAAAGCTACAACTCCTCCATCCTCCCAATCAAAGTTTGATCCCTCCCCACTGATGCAACTTATAGCTTCCCGACTGACACAGTGACGAGTATCGAACTCGATTCTCACCAAAAGTCACCAAGATTTCACAACAGCATCCTCTTGATGCCTCAAACACCATTACAAACCCCAAATCAAACATCGATACTCAAAAGATCCCAAAAATCAGAACCCTAAATCTCGACGGTTACGAGACAACGGACAGAATTCGATTGAACCCCTCTAATTGCACATCAAACTAAAGAGCATCTCTTGTTGATTCAATATATATATATATATATATATATATATATATATATGTGTGTGTGTGTGTGTGTGTGTGTTAGGATTTGTATATTTTTCAATGAATTTATCTATATTTTTGGAGGCCACGAAATGTTTGTAGAAGAAAAAATTGGTGGCGGCACTTCATTTTGACCATGAAGAAATTTTTAGTTAGGGTCAGAAATAGTTTGGGCTATTTATAGGATAGGAAATTATTAATTTAATTGATTATTATACCCATTAATAACCAATCATTATCTCCGTTTATTGTTTATAATTCCTATGGTCACATACAATATCCAAATTCGATAAGAATGGACATGCAGCTATAGTTCGACATTACGGACCCAACGAAACTTGTTTCGTCGAATTCCGACTCCGTTTGCTCACAAAGCATATTTTTAAAGTCAAATTATTAACTATTTTTCACAATTAAATCCCGTACGGCCACATATTGACTCCAAAAATCATGAAAACTGAAATCTAAAAATAATTTAATATTCGGATCCAACAAAATTAGTTTCATTGAAAACGGAGGTCGTTTACAAAACTGGATATTTTTAAAGCTCTAAATAAACCCATTTAAATATTAATATATTTAAAAATAATTAAATTAAATATAAATAAATAATATTATCGTATACATTCACATAGAATATAATCCGGCTTCAAAATAAACATATCGGGATTTACAACTCGATATTTCAAAATTTCAAATTATATCGATATTCAATTTATTTTAAAATCCTTTTATAATATAAATAAATCGTTATAAATTATAAAGGAATTCCATAGGGACTTTTCAAAATTTTGATTTGATCATAAATCAAAATCTACACGACGAAATCCCGATTTTTCTCTTCCATTTGAAAAATATACTTCACTAGCTCCGAACGTTTCTTGTTTCACAAAAATCCAGTTTATAAAGGATTCTGTATATTCGTTTAAAGTTCAAATTGCCAAATTACGACCTGCCGTGCCATTTCGAGCTCGATTTTAATTATAATATAATTATACATTCAACTGTCGTTTATATAATATATTCGTTAATATAATTCAACTTTAAACTGAATTATATATTATATATGATCAAATTCACACAATATTGTGAATTCCACTATTTTCGACTATTTCGGAAATTAAATATATTATTCTATTATTTGTATTAATTAAATATTCAATATTATTTAATTAAACAACCATTTTAAATTACCAAACCATTATTCAAATAATCAAAAAATTATTCATAATACTATAAAAATATGGGTCGTTACATAAAAAAACTTAAAAGTTATTTTGAAATGTCTATGAATTGGATCTAAGCCTGTGACTAACTGAATCATATCAGATCTGTCATAACCTATGTATCTAAGTTATTTTGACATGACTATGAACTGGATCTAAGCCTATGCCTATTTATCTTGTCAGATCTTCCACCATTTTTATATCTAATTCACTAATTAGATCTCATCATGCCTGTTTATGATCATGACACAATGCCTAATCAGTTCTATTATCACATGTTCATCAGATTTGTTCTTATATGCCTATTTCTGCTATCGTATGCCCATTTCTGTTACTCTTGGTTTTATGCCTATTCTATTCTTCTCACTCCCTCATTCCCTTTTTATTTTTATAGCCAGGCTACCTTTGAGCCTAGGCCGATATCGCTGAAATATGCATACGAACGAAATTGGGTTAAATTGGGAATGATCGGAAATGGTAATTTATGGGCATATCTTGTACTTTGAATCACGATTGGAATCTGAGGGAATAAACTATATTGTGAAATTGGACTAAAATTTGGGGCATGATTTATACGGTAAATTATGACTTATGATACGGGACATATAAATCTGTAGGCTTAATTTAAGATTAAGCGGAATATGTTAATGGAACTATAAAGAATCTGTGAAGTATGTTTGATCCATTAAAATTGGGGAATAACTTGTATTTGGAAATTTGGGGCATAACTTGAATTGAAAACATGAATACGGATTTGGGGCATAAACCAAACTGTGATTAAAGATCTTAATTTGGGGCATACAATACATGATGAATATTACTTGGGAAAGGGGCATGAAAACCTATAATGAAATAGGGATAATGGTTAAAAGAATGGAAATGCCTAGAATTACAATAATTAGAAACTATAACTGCGCTTAGACACGAGGTTAGATTACACTTGTGGTAGATATCTGCCCGGACCGAACCGACATATCCAGCGTCCACAAGAGGTAAATCTAATGTGAGGGGTCTAAGTGCATAAACACGTGTCCGACTTGTGGAAGAAGTCTGGCCGGACCTAACAGGCATATCCAGCATCCACAAGTGGTGGACTTAATGTGGGAGGTCTAGCGCATTATAACCATAATTGAATGTATGGTAATGAACTTGTAATACTTAACCTATTTGAATCCATAAGGATTGTATGAGCCTATTAAATCTGTGGGGTTAATTAACCTATTAAGTATGTGGGGTTAAATAAGCCAGTTAAATTGGTGGGATTAAGTAAACTTGTTAAATCTATGGGGGTTACACGAACCTCTTAATCTAGAAAACTTAACCTGCTAAATCTATAGGGGTCATATGGACCCGTTAACTTGTAAGGTTTAACCCGTAAATCTGTAGGGGTTGTACAAATCTGTCAAATCTGTTAGGCTTAACCTGTAAAAATCCTAGTTAATTAGGGACACAAGATCTATATGGGTTGGCTTGTGTCATCTATTGTATGGGACCCATATTAGTCAGTAACCCTTTTTGGTATTAAAAGGGGACACCGCACTAGGTAGGGGTCAGGGCATGTCTACTGAACTTGTGACGGCCAGCCCCGAACCAGCCGACATTTCGCCAAAATGCGCTGTGCCAATGCCCGACAGAACGGGACGGTCGTCAAAGGAAATGGATTTGAAGCTATGGATCACCAAAAGAACCTGTAGTATATCTCACAGCGCATGGACTAAAATATAATAATAACATAACTTGACATAAAACAGGCGAGACAGTGCATAAGATGAAAAATAAACCATGTCCATCAGAGTAGCGAAATTCAAAATACAGCTTATGATCCAAACCATTATTACAACTTCAAAATATTGTCTCTAAAGCAAAATAAAAAAGGTACACTACTAATGCCCAAAGTAGTGACCAGCAACAACACAGGGAGAATATATGTAAATAGTACGTGGAAGCCTCCTGCTCGTCTCCAGACAGCTACTCGCGTATAACCACCTAACCAGTCTCTAGTATGCTCGTTTAGGAGCACCCAGAGTAATAAGAAGAGACATAAAACTCTAGGTCATACGAAAGTCTGGTATTAGCGATAGCAACAAAATAAAACAATAACAGGTATAAGTAACCATACCTCAACCTGGACCTACAACCAAAGAGTTAGCAAACCAGATGTACAGTACTCTAAGGTGACACTAACATAAAGTGTAAATAGGAGTGTGCATGTCATGGCGATAGCAAACATCAAATATAGCAATCATCCTCACATCTCTCACTCGGTGCATAAAGCATACGATATCCACCGCTTTGATCACCAGAACCATTTGGGGCCATGACGGAGCCCGGCTCCATCCAAACCTTACTATGACCACTTTGCCCTTAGAGGTCCCGAGGAGTTCAACTCCATACAACTTTGACCCCACCGCATTGGTCTATAGTCAATGCCCTTCCCATCAATAGTGAATCAAAGTTATAGATATCATAACCCCTTTGCACCTGTCCCGCAAAATATCCCAACTCCAAAAGTTAATATGTTGGTTCCTATCTAAATCCTGAGTATAACTTCCCGTTTGGACTTCCTTTGCGTCTCGGGTTTTGGTCGAATTTGAGTTGGTCTTTAAAAGAGTCGTCACGTAGAAGTAGAAGCACACATCTGGTTCGGTTCGGCTCCCTCCCCTCGGTTTGATTCAGTTATGTTATTTCCATTCGGTTTGGTTCTTGTACCTTGTTCGGTTCCTTTATCTCAGTTCTGTTCGGGTCTAGCATTTCGGTTCGGTTCGGGTCTGCATTTCAGTTCGATTCGGGTCCCTGCGTGCTTCGTCCTCATTTCCAGATGCCGATTCGGTTCTCCTCTCTATTTCCAATCTGATACCCTACTCCAATTCGATACGGTGGGCCTTCCTTATTGCCCTTGCCTTTTCACGCTGCTGAAGATGCCACCACTCCAGTCCGGTTCGGTCCATCCGATCCGATAACCCTTCTCCGATCTGATCTGGAATCCTGGCGCTTTTCTAGCAAGCTTGTTACATCTAATCTCTCCATACGATGGCGTTTTCAACTATTCTAACTTTCCTAGTCAATCATAAAACAACACAAACAACATTAACAACATACAGGTTCAATCAAAAACATTAAAACATCAAGCATATAGGTCATTTAGATCAAACATAAAACATGATTATCCCCTTAATCCTCTTAACCATGTTTAACTTTGGGATTAGCAAACTTAATCCAAATTAACCCAAATTTTTATCAAAGACATAAAATAGTGTTTTATAATTTATGCATATTTTTTTCATATTTTTCTGAGTCATAATTTCGCTAATTGTCACTAATCACATCTAATTAGCCATAATTAGTGTAAATACATGCTAATCACTCACCTTACCACAAATAAATCCTTAGATCTGAAACTCCACTGATTTGGATCGAATTCCTATGTATAGAAGCAGCCCTATCCCTGATTTGATGCTAATCTGCCTTGATTTGGGGTAGATTTGGCTAACATATGACTAGAAAGTGATTAGGAGGTAGTTTAGAAGGTGGAGGCCATTACTAGGTTTGAAGAAATGAAAGTGGTGGCTAAGAAAATGAAATGAGATGGTTTCCTAACTCATTTCAGCCTCCCTATAACCCTAATCCCGAAATGGGTTATGGGCCCATCCACTAATTACCCTATTAAGCCCGCTTAAGGAGTTTTTCACCTTTCAAACCTTGTTTCAGCCATATCTCCCAAATGGTAAGTCCCTTTGACTAATGCGACCACTCTACGGAAAGGTAAACCATCATCCGAATCCAATGGAAGTGGTTTCAGGTCAAAACTCCCTATCAATCAAAAGTTATAAGCAAAACGATCATTTAAAATTCGGTAAAAATCATGAATATGGGAAAAGACCCAATAGTACTGTCCCAAAGTTACATGACCATACGACTTCGTATGTGAATGAAATAAATATTCTACGATCCTCCGATGCGTAGAATGCGGGTCATTACACTCTCCCCCTCTTAAGAACTTTTGCCCTCGAAATTGCTTAACCAAAACACACAATGGTAGCCCGCATGCCTATCAACCATTTACAAACATTCAAACATACATAATAACATCACGAGCCTATCCTAGCATACGGTTTACTAACAAGGGAACAATTATAACGTCATTTAAAACCTTACCAGGCAAAGAGTTATGGATATGGCCTTAATCGGTTCGCGGCTTTCAACTGCCTCGGGTTCTATCTCGATATCATCCATCTGATCTGGCGAAATAATCATGTGAGAATCGTGCACGAACTTCCTTAACTGGGAAACATGAAATATGTCGTGAACTCCTGCTATCTTGTCAGGCAATCCAACTTTATACGCCAGATTCCCATCTTGTTCGAGAACAGGAAATGGACCAACATACCTTGGTGCTAATTTACCTTTCCTACCAAAACGAATCACACTTTTTAACGGAGAAATCTTGACAAATATCAAGTCGCCAATGAAGAATTTCAAATCTCTTCGTCTTTTATTAGCATAACTCTTCTGTCTATCCTAGGTAGCCTTTATTTTCTGTTGAATAACCTTGATCTTATCTGATATTTCTCTTATTACGTCTGGTCCAAGCATAAATTTCTCACTGGTTTCCAACCAACATGATGGTGACTTGCACGGTCTTCCATACAAAGCTTCAAATGGAGCCATACCAATAATGGATTGATAACTATTATTATATGCGAACTCAACCAAATGCAAATGGTCATCCCATGATCCTCCAAAGTCCAATATACAAGCCCTCAAGAGATCCTCTAATACACGATTCACCCTCTCTGTTTGACCATCGGTTTGAGGATGGTATGTGTACTGAGATGTAATTCTGACCCTAAAGCCTCTTGTAAGCTCTTCCTAAACCCACTAGTAAATAACGGATCTCGATCACTCACAATGCCTTTAGGTACTCCATGAAATCTCACTACCCACTTCATATACAGTTCTGCTAACTTAGCTGCCGTTCTATTCGACTTGACTAGTATAAATCTTGCACTTTTGGTAAATCGATCCATAATCACCCAAATACTATCATGAGCCGGTCTAATTCTTGATAAACCATCAATGAAATCCATTGAGACTTGTTCCGTTTTCCATTCAGGAATTTCCAATGGTTGTAACAACCCACTAGGTTTCTTTTGCTCGGCTTTAACTAGCTGGCAGTTCGTGCACTTTTATATAAACTCCCTAACGTCTCTCTTCCCTTCCCAGTAGTAGGTCTGCTTTAAGTCTCCCCCATTTTGTTACCACCAGGATGTATAGTCAGTTTCGAGTGATGACATTCTCTAAGAACTTCATCTCTCAATCCATTAACATAAGGTACAACTAGTCTCCCATTCTTTCGAAGACATCCCTCTCGATCAAGTCCATACATGTTCATTTCCTCACCATCGATACCCATCTCCACCTTGGAGATGATTTCCAGTAGGTTAGGATCGTCCCTCTGACTGAAACCAATCCGCTTAATAAAAGTGGGTCTGATCGTCAAACTTGCTAACATTTCTGGATCTAATTCGCACTTAGGCCCAAAATCATATTCCGTAATTTACCCAAGTTGCTTCCATTCTAGAAACATAGCCCCGAAACTGGCATGTCTCCTACTCAATTCGTCAGCTACCGCATTTCCCTTCCCGGGTGTGTACGCGATACTGAAATCATATGAAGCCAAGAATTCTAACCATCTCTACTGATGGAGATTTAGATACTTCTAAGAGAAAAGATACTTTAACGACTTATGATTGGTAAACAACTCAAATATTTCTCCCAAGAGATAATGTCTCCATATCTTTAACGCGAACACAATCGCTGCCAATTCCAAATCATGGGTAGGTTACCTTTTCTCATGCGGTTTCAGTTTCCAACTTGCATAAGCTACAACACTACCTTCTTGCATCAGTAAAGCACCTAGTCTGTTACCACAAGCATCCGTGTATACCGTCATCTCTTCGTTCCCTTTAGGAATAACCAACATTGGTGCACATGTCAACTTTTCCTTTAGACTCTTAAATGCATTTTCACACATTTCATCCCAAGAAAAAGCTTGATCCTTCTTGGTCAACTGGGTTAACAGTGTCGCTACCTTGGAGAAGTCTTGGATAAACTTACGATAGTATCCAGCTAAACCCAAGAAAAATCTTACGTCCGTTGCATTCTTGGGCGTAGACCAATCTTGTACCATAGCCACCTTCGCAGGATCCATGGCAAGATCATTCTATGAAACAACATAGCCCAAGAATTTCACTTCCCTCCTCCAAAAGTGACAGTTAGAAAATATCGCTTTCAATTGGTGTTTCCTCAGCACCTCCATCACTGTCCTCAAATGTTCTTTGTGTTCTTCCTCTGTCCTTGAGTATATCGAGGTGTCGTCTATGAACACAAGAACAAACTTATTTAACTGATCCCTAAAAGCTCTATTCATAAGATCAACGAAATATGCTGGTGCATTGGTCAATCCGAATGGTATGACCAACCACTCATGTAATCCAAACGGCGTCCGAAATGTTGTTTTAGGTATACTCTCAACTGCTACTTGGAGCTGATGAAATCCTGTCGCGAGATCTAACTAGGAGAACACTCTCGCCCACATTCAACTGATCAAACAAATCGTTTATCCGTGGAAGAGGATACTTATTCTTCCTTGTCACCTTGTTCAACTTGCTGTAGTCTACACATAAACGAAGGGAACCATCTGCGTTAGTAGCAAATACAACTGGTGCTCCCCACACGGAAACACTTCTTTGGATAAATCCCTTCTTCAAAAGATCGTTTACTTGCACCTCGAGCTCTCGTTGCTCTCTTGGTGCCATACGACGAAGTGGCATCGCTATAAGCCTGACATATTTCACTAAAGCAATCCGAAACTTGATCTCTCGGTGTAGTGGAAGTCCGGTCACTTCCCTAAAGATGTCCGGGTACTCGCCAGCAATAGGCACATCTGACAACTCATCATGCGGGATGTCGAGGGAATTTAAGAAACTAGCCATCACCCCATCACTAAGTAGGTAACCAAACAGTACCCTCCGCCCATTATCCGCTCTAATGGTCACCAAATACCCCCTACAGTCTACCACCACCCTATATCTTTGGAGCCAATCGACTCGCAAAATAATGCCAAACCCAGTAAAGCCCAAAACAAAGCAATCACAAGCAAACATACATCCATGACTCAATAAGGCCAAATTACGACAAATCATGCAAAGGCTAGTCGTACCACCGATCGGATTCGTCACAACTAAAGGTTTATTGACAATCTCGGGTTCCAATCACAACCTATCTACTAGGTCACTAGATATGAAGGAATGGGAAGCCCTGGTATCAAACAGTACTCGAACAGGAACATCGTAAATGGAAATCATACTTTGGATAACGACACCCTTTCCTTTCTCCATCGCAGTTGGGGCATTTAACGAAGAAGGAACAACGTTAATAGCATATACTTTCACAATCTGCTTCTCTTTAGGTGTTGGGGACATTTATCCTTGTGATATCCCACTTGGTTGCAACTAAAGCACTTCATGTCCGCTGGCTTAACTCGACAATCTTTGGCATAATGTCCCTTCTTGCCACGAATATAGCACTCTACATCTTTCTTATCCCTCTTTTTCTAACCATCCCTGGTTTGGTTCTGTTTTCTCTTATTCTTGCCACCACCGCTTGCCTGCATTTTTGGCTCTCCTGCAAATGCAATAGCAACCTCGGTCTTTGACTTAAGGTAAAGGCTCTCAGATCTCAATGCCTTTTCCACTATAGATTTGAAGGTCTCATCAATGTGGTTTATAATTCTTTCCCCCAAGTACTCATCTAAGCCGGTTATGAACTTTTCATTCTTCTTCTCGACAGTATCAAAAAGGGATAATCCATACTTCGATAAGGTATCGAATTCAACAATATATTCTGAGACTGCCCTACCATTCTGCTTAAGCTCCAGACATTTCCTAAACAATTCTGATTTCTGAACAGATAGGATAAACTTGTCACTAAATAGAGTCTTAAAGTGATTCCAAGCAACTTCATCCTCAGGAATAGCTGCTTAATATCATTCCACCAATTCATAGCCTGTCCTTGAAGTTGACGCAATGCTAGCTTTCTCTTCATTGCATCATCGACCCCTAAATCCTCGAAGATGCACTCACAACTATCCAGCTAATCTTGAACTTCGTAGCCGATTCCGTTCCGTGGAATGGCTTTCCACCAAGTTTAGTATAATCCTTGCTGAGCTTGGCGAAATCGGCCCTAGGCGCCTACACTACTGCACCACCACCATCAGCAGCATTAGGAACTGCTCCTTAACCATCCCTAAGCATCTCTCTCATGAAGGTAGTGAACATCGTCCTCATATCAGGGAGATTCCTATTTTTGGCCCCTGAACCTGTACTCCTCGTATATCGGCTCATCGTTCAATCTGTAAAGAGAATACGATTAACCAGTGCTAGTGCAGTGCGACTACATCCTTAGATATACTAATAGCATATATATAGCTTTTGAATATCAAAATATCACAAATACACGCTCTCATCTACGTATACTATCACTCCCTGATGTCTTCCCCTAGGTTAACTAAGCAACCTAGACTCTAATACCAAGTGTGACGGCGCGCACCGAACCAACCGACATTTCCCCAAAATGCGCGGTGCTAATGCCCCACTAGCACGGGACGATCGTCAAAGGAAAAGGATTTGAATATATGGATCACCAAAAGAACCTGTAGTATATCTCACACGCATGGACTAAAATATAATAATAACATTACCTCACATAAAATAGGCGAGACAGTGCATAAGCTGAAAAATAAACCATGTCCATCAGAGTAGCAGAATTCAAAATACAGCTTATGATCCAAACCATTATTACAACTTCAAAATACCCTCTCTAAAGAAAAATAAAAAAGGTACACTACTAATGCCCAAAGTACTGACCAGCAACAACACAGGGAGAATATATGTAAATAGTATGTGGAAGCCTCCTGCTCGTCTCCGGACAGCTACTCGCGCATAACCACCTAACTTGTCTCTAGTTTGCTCGTTTAGGAGCACCCAGTGTAATAAGAAGAGATATGAAACTCTGGGTCAGACAAAAGTCTGGTATGAGCGATAGCAGCAAAATAAAACAATAACAGATATAAGTAACCATACCTAGACCTGCAGCCAAAGAGTTAGCACAATAGGATGTACAGTACTCTAAGGTCACACTAACATAAAGTGTAAATGGGAGTGTGCGTGTCATGGTGATAGCAAACGTCAAACATAGCAATCATCCCCACATCTATCACTCGGTGCGTAAAGCATAAGATATCCACCGCTTTGATCACCATAACCATTTGGGGCCATGACGGAGCGCGGCTCCATCCAAACCTTACTACGACCACTTTTCCCTTGGGGGTCCTGATGGAGTTCAACTCCATACAACTTTGACCCCACCGCACTAGTCCATAGTCAATGCCCCTCCCATCAATAGTGAATCAAAGTTATAGATATCGATAACCCCTTTGCACACGTCCCATTGCAAAATCCAACTCCAGAAGTTAATACGTTGGTTCCCATCTAGTTCCTGAGTATAACTTCCCATTTGGACTTCCTTTGCATCTCGGGTTTTGGTCGAATGGGAGTTGGTCTTTAGAAGAGTCGTCACGTAGAAGTAGAAGCACACATCTGGTTCGGTTTGGTTCGGTTACATTGTTTCCATTCGGTTCAGTTCTCATATCCTATTCGGTTCCTCCATCTCAGTTCGGTTTGGGTCTAGCATTTTGGTTTGGTTCGGGTCTAGCATTTCGGTTCGGGTCCCCTTGTGCTTCCTCCACATTTCCTGATGCTGATTCGATTCTCCTCTCTATTTCCGATCCGATCCCCTGCTCCAATTCGATCTAGTGGGCCTTCCTTATTGCCCTTGCCTTTGTACGTTGCTGAAAATGCCACCACTCCTGTCCGGTTTGATCCATCCGATCCGATCACCCTTCTCCAATCTGATCTGGAATCCTGGCACTTTTCTAGCAAGCTTGTTACATCTACTCTCGCCATACGACGGCGTTTTCAACCATTCTAACTTTTCTAATCTATCATAAAACATCATAAATAACAAAAACAACATATAGTTTCAATCAAAAACATTAAAACATCAAGCATATAGGTCATTTTAGATCAAACGTACCCCAAAAGCATGATTATCCCCTTAATCCCCTTAACCATGTTTAACTATAGGATTAGCAAACTTAATCCAAACTAATCCAAATTTTTATCAGAGACATAAAATAATATTTTAGAATTTATGCATATTTTTCCATATTTTTCTGAGTCATAATTTCGCTAATTGTCACTAATCACCCCTAATTAGCCGTAATTAGTGTAAAAACATGCTAATCACTCACCTTAGCCACAAATAAATTCTTAGATCTGAAACTCCACTAATTTGGGTCGAAATCCTATGTAAAGCATCAACCCTATCTCTGATTTAATGCTAATCCGCCTTGATTTGGGGTAGATTTATCTAATATATGATTAGAAAGTGATTAGGAGGTAGTTTAGAAGGTGGAGGCCATTACTAGGTTTGAAGAAATGAAAGTGGCAGCTAAGAAAATGAAATGAGATGGTTTCCTAACTCATTTCAGCCTCCCCATAACCCTAATCATGAAATGGGTTATGGGCCCATCCACCCTATTAAGCCCGTTTAAGCAGTTTTTCACCTTCCAAACCTTGTTTCAGCCATATCTCCCAAACGGTAAGTCCGTTTGACTAATGTGAGCACTACGGAAAGGTAAACCATCATACGAATCCCAAGGAAGTGGCTTCAGGTCAAAACTCTCCACCAATCAAAAGTTATAGGAAAAACAAGTTTTGCTAGGGGAAAAATGGTCATTTAAAATTCTGCAAAAATCGTGAACATCGGAAATGACCCCAATAGTCGTTCCCCAAAGTTACACGACCATATGACTTCGTATGTGAATGAAATAAATATTCTATGATTCTCTGATGCATAGAATGCGGGTCGTTACAGGACTGGTTGTAAGAGGTTCATCTGGGAAGAGGTGTGTACTAACGCATTCCAACGGTCTCATATGCGTACACGAGTACGACCTGCTCTGGGAAAATAAGCCGCTGTAGCATAGTAAATAAGTCTATGTCCTTCTGCAGGTTTCCACTTTAGGAATTAATACACCTTACTGTCGGGTTGACACAGGGTACTTACGGTATAGGGAGCCGAACGATTGGGGAGTAGTAATTAGGGTACATCGAGTCCTATCCGTTTCTGTGGGGTACCTGTATTTCTGTTTGGGTTAACACCCGTTATTTCTGTTTAGGTACCAGTTAATTTTGTTTGGGGGTAAAACACGCTACTGAAGTACACCTAAACCTACCATTATATTTTTGATGGGATCACCATGTTTCTGTTATACTAGTATTGGTGCAGAGAAAAGTACTTGAGAAGCACAATATATTCCGTCATGTTTATTCTGTTTATCTGTTATACCTGTCATATGATACTGTTATCACTCTCATCCAGTTTATATGTCTGTCATGGTGCTTTTACTTATATGTTAAAAATGACTAGACTCGCCAGACTTTATGTCTGACCCGTTTTGTTTCCTCTTCTTTCTCTTTCATTCCCCCCAGGTTCTCAGGGTAGGAATACTCAATCTTGATTTGGATTCTCTTTTTCATTCTGCTTGGAGATGCTTAGATGTTCTGCTTGATTTCATATCTTCTCCACTATGGCTATATTTTGGGGATTATGCTTCTTTATTTATTGTACTTAGATTATTATAGTACAAGACAGAAGTTTTAAGTTGATATACAGGGTTTTATGTATTTCAGACTCACGATGTAACTATGTTTTGAGCCACGATGTTTTCTGCATAATAAAGTTTTAAATTCCGCTGTTATTTTATATCTATCTTGTAATATTTCTGTTTCTGTTTACTTATAACTCTTCACGAAACTTAATGCATTCTCTTAAAGAGTGACATTAACGGACATGGGGTGTCACATTTGGTATCAGAGCTGAAGGTTACCAGATCTGATAAAAGATTTTGAAAATTGTTTTAAAAAAGGTATTTTTTAAAAGAAAGCATTTTCAAAAGAAAAGTCTATTTTGAAAAACATATTCCCCAAAGCCATATGTAATATCATTCGATTCTCTATTTGAATACATTTTTCCTTTTCTTTTTAGCATGTCTGGGGAACCTAATATTCCTAAGTGCATACAAATACCTGTTTGGTTTCGTAGGTATCTAGAGCTACGACACCTGCCAAAGGCCAAGCAGACGCCCCTCCCCTAGCTGCAGCTGTCGTTCCACCTCCTCCGTAGGCAGATAATTTCTCTATGATCTACAAGGACTTCTGTGCTATGGGCGGAAAGCCATTCCGAGGAACTGAGACTTTCGTAGAAGCAAGGAATTGGCTTAAAGAGACGGAGGATTTGTTTGGAATTTTCGAAGTTGACGATCTTAAGAAGATTCAGTTAGTCGTCTGGCAGCTGAAAGATGGGGCTTCGTTCTGGTGGGAGGTGACACAAGTGGAACGTCCAGTTGAGACATGGGATGATTTTTGTCAGAGGTTTGAAATGAAGTTTCTTTCTCAAGCCGAGCAAAGTTTGCAAATGGAAAGGTTTTTTCGCTTAAGCAAGGAAGCATGTCTCTGAAAGAATATGTTAATAAATTTGATCAATTGGCAAAGTTTGGTATGGAGCTAGTGAATACCCCGCACAAGAAAGCTTTGAGATTTGCTAGAGGATTGAATCAACTCTTCCATAGGTTGCCTATGTCTCATATTCCGATGGGAGCAACTTTTGAGGAACTCGTTGATATGGCATTGATGCATCAATAAGACAAAGGTGAAAAGAAAGGGCTAGGGTTGAGGAAACACAAAACAAGAAAGTGTAGCCCAAGAAAGAACAACAACAAGAGGGAGGAAAGCATGAAAAAGCTCAAAGCAAAAATGAAATGTCATGGTTGTGGGAACGAGGGTCATTTGGTTAAAGACTGAAGAAAAAGGAAGAATGCTTGCTTCAACTGTGGTAAAGTCAGACACTATACTAGGGAGTGCCCGAACAAGCAAGGACAGGGCCAAAGGGCAAGACCTTCTGGAGGGAAGGTGCATGCTCTCGAGGCCAGTGTGCCGGACAGAGGTATGAAAGTTTCTGTTGAAAGTTTGATTTCTCTTTCCGATCATCTAGTTAGGACTCATTTTGATTTTGGTGCTTCTCACTCTTTTATATCTGATTCTGTGGTTGAGTCTCTGCCACTTAATACTAGTTTTGTTTCTGATCACATTATTATCTCAAACCCCATTGGGGGCACGGCTCATCTATCCATGAATTGTTGGGGTTTAAGGATATCTATATTGGGGCGTCGAGTTTGAGCATGACGCATATGTACTTGGTTTTATTGGATACTGTCTGATTCTAGGGATGGAATGGCTAGCCATGTATGGTGCCATTCTGGATTGTTAGAGGAGGGTCGTTAGACTTCTAACTTGCCGTGGGAGGACTCTTGAGTTTCTAGTGGCCCAAAGGGATATGTCATGCTTAGTTTCCTAGAATCACTTGATGCTTCTGTCGATGATTTGTGATCTGTACTTATAGTTTGTGAGTATCCAAATGTTTTCGAGGAAGTTAGGGACTTACCTCTGAGGAGCGAGATTGATTTCTGGATATACTTGGTAGTAATGCGAAGACAGTCGCATTACCTATGCGCCACATGACTACAAGGGAAAGGAGGGAGCTTAGCAAGCAAGTAAGGGAGCTACTTAATTGAAAAGGTGTTTGTTAGGCGAAGCATATTAGAATGGGGTGCACCGGTCGTCTTTGCAACTAAGGCGTATAGCTGGCTTTGCTTATGTGTGGATATTCATGATGTTTTTCCACATTTTTTATTATGGAAGTGTCTGCGCGATAAAGCAGAGGTAGTTGAGCTGAGCATTCTTAGGGAAGTAAAGGTAGAACGGGAGGCGACAATTAGACGAGTTCCTACCCGTATACATGGATCATAGTTTAAGATAATGCGCAACAGGGAGGTTAACTTAATAAAAGTGCAATGGGGAGAAGACAGTGAGGATGCGACTTGGGAGACTGAAGACAAGAATCGCACTTCATACCCTCACCTTTTCGGGAATATGTTCTTAACTTTTTTTCCAAGCTTTTATACGTAGTTGCTTCTGTCATTCGTGTGTATCCTATCGATCACATCTTCAACCTTTAGGTAGAAATCCCAAGGATGTAAACATGTGTTTGAGATATGTTATGTTTGATGGATGCAAGTGATTGCTCGTGGATGCATATATGCACATTAGGCACTAGATCGGATCAATCACTCTCATACTGCATATGAATGCGTGTGCATTTTTTCTTGTCTTTTTGTGGATGTGAATCGTCATATGGATGTCGCATTTGGATGGATGATTGTGCACGCATATAACATTTACATGATATGTTAAGATTATTTGCATACATGTTGGACTCATGGCATGAATATGAATTGCATTAAGGAGGTCGACTGAATCAGTAGACCACCTGATCTTTCGCATTAGTATAGGGACATATACGCACACCTTTTTGCATATGTTCATATAAACATTAGAAATATTTCAAGGATAATGGATGCCTGTGATTGGTGGATAGTAGATGGATGATGAATGTTAGGATACACATTCTTCTTAACTTAGAGATTTCGAGGACTAAATCCTTTAAGTAGGGGAGAATGTAACACCCCATAATTTTAAGAACATTAGAATGATAAATTAAGGAATATTTAATTAAAAATTGGGAATTAAGTAAAACGGACTATTTCGTTGCATTCGTCTCGGAATTCTGCTTAAGATAGACTCCGAGTTTATGGAAGACTGATAATGTATGAAGGAGTTATGGACTGTAGAAGTTTGACGAAGAAAGCAGGATGCATGCCAGGATAACCGGCGCACTTGGCAAGTGTGCTAAGGCATTTTTGCACTACCGCACTTGTGAGTGCGCCCATGTTAATTTTTGGCATCCAGAACCTCAGGGGTCGACCCCTTCAAGGGGGTGTCGACCCATGGGTCAACCCCATTAAGGGGGTGTCGACCCCGGGGTCGACCCTCTTCGGATCTAGGTAGAATTCAGATTTCGAACATGGACTTGATTATGGCTTAGTTCGTTGGCTTTAGACTATAAATAGGACCCCATTTCTATTGTTTTTACACACCTAAAACAATGGAGAACTAGATGCTGCCTCTGCCAAGATTAAAATAGCCTATTCTTCTTTAGTAACAAAAGTTAGACAAATTTAGAGATCCGTGCTTCATTCAAATCCCTGTTCTTTAGATCTAATCACAACGAGTCTACATTATTTTTAGATATAAACATTTAAAAGTTATTTTGATATGTCTATGAATTGGATCTAAGCCTGTGATTAATTGAATCATATCAGATCTGCCATAACCTGTGTATCTAAATTATTTTGACATGACTATGTATTGGATCTAAGCATATGCCTATTTATCATGTCATATCTGCCATTATTTGTATATCTAATTCACTGATTAGATCTCATCATGCCTGTTTATGATCATGACACAATGTCGAATCAGTTCTATTATCACATGTTCATCAGATCTGTTCTTATATGCCTATTTCTGCTATCATATGCCCATTTCTGTTACTTTTTGTTTTATGCCTATTCCATTATTCTCTCTCTCATTCCCTTTTTATGTTTATAGTCAGGCTACCTTCGAGCCTAGGAAGATATCACTAAAATATGCGTATGAACGAAATCGGGTTAAATTGGGAATGATTGGAAATGGTATTTAGGGGCATACCTTGTACTTTGAATCACGATTGGAATCTGGGGGAATAAACTATATTGTGAAATTATACTAAACTTTGGGGCATGATTTATATGATAAATTATGACTTGTGGTTTGGGACATATAAATATGTAGGCTTAATTTAAGATTAAGCAAATCATGCTAATGGAACTATAAAGAATCATTGAAGCCTTTTTAATCCGATAAAATTGGGGCATAACTTGTATTGGGAAATTTGGGGCATAACTTGAATTGAGAACATGAATATGGATTTGGGGCATAAACCAAACTATGATTAAAGATCTTAATTTGGGGCATATAATACATGATGAATATGACTTGGGAAAGGGGAATGAAAACCAATAGTGAAATAGGGATAATTGTTAAAAGAATGGAAATGCCTAGAATTACAGTAATTAGAAACTATAACCGCGCTTAGACACAAGGTTTGATTACACTTGTGGTAGAAGTCTGCCCGGACCCAATCGACATATCCAGCATCCACAAGTGGTAAATCTAATATGAGGGGTCTAAGTGCATAAACAAATGATGGTGCTAAGACATGAGGTTAAGTCTGACTTGTGGAAGAAGTCTGACCGGACCCAACCGGCATATCCAACATCCACAAGTGGTAGACTTAATGCGGGAGGTCTAGCGCATTGTAACCATAAATGAATGTATGGTAACGAACTTGTAATACTTAACCTATTTGAATCCATAAGGATTGTATGAGCCTGTTAAATCTGTGGGGTTAAATAAACCTATTAAGTATGTGGGTTTAAGTAAGCATGTTAAATTGGTGGGGTTAAGTAAACCTGTTAAATATGTGGGGGTTATACGAACTTGTTAATCTAGAAAACTTGACCTGTTAAATCTGTAGGGGTCATATTGTAACACCCCATATTTTTAATAGCATTCAAAGAAGATAAATTAAATAATAATTAATTTAATATTCAGAACTAAGGAAAACAGACTGTGCCATTGCGTCCATCTTGAAATTCTGGTCAAGATAGACATTTGGTTTGCGTAAAACGGACACCGTATGAAGAAGTTATGAGGGTTTTAAGTTTGTATACGCGTAGAAGAAATATGTATACGCATATGATACACATATGAGTCAGATATGAATCAGCACTTATGTAGAAAGGGTCCAAAATTCGAAAATTCGCATGGCGGCAAATTTCCCACTCTAGGTTTTCGACCCCCCTAGAGGGGTGTCGACATCGGGGTTGACCCCCCTAGAGGGGTGTCCAAACCGGGGTCGACCCAAGGGGTGTCAACACCAGGGTCGACACCCCTAGGGATGATGTGGAAGTCGGTTTCATAGGGGCTGGCAACGATAAATACATGTCATTTATCTTGTTTTCTTCATTGAGAATCCACGGGGGCCAAACTCTACCGGTGTCTGAACTGAACTAGATCTGTTAATCTCCTACAACTATCAACTTAAGCAATTCATTTAGAGATTCAAGATCCATTCTTCTTCTATTTTCCAATCCAAACACTGTGAGTTCGTAGTTGCTTTTAGATTTAAATATTTTAAAAGTAAACGTGACATGACGATAGTTTGGATTTGTTTGTAACGACCCGCATTCTACGCATTGGAGGATCGTAGAATATTTTTTTCATTTTCATATGAGGTCGTATGGTTGTGTAACTTTGGGGAATGACATCTGAGGTCATTTCCCATGTTCACGATTTTTTCCGATTTTTGAATGACCGTTTTACCCCTGGTGAATCTTGTTTTACCCGTAACTTTTGTTTGATAAGGTGTTTTGACCTAAAACCACTTCCATTAGATTCGGATGATGGTTTACCTTTCCGTAGAGTGGTCACATTGATCAAATGGACTTGCCGTTTGGGAGATATGTCTGAAACAAGATTTGGAAGGTGAAAAACAGCTTTACCGGGCCTAATTAGGGTGATAAGCAGCTAGGCCCATAACCATTTTCGAGATTAGGGTTATGGGATGGCTGGTAGGGTTAGGGAAAACATTTCATTTCAGTTTTTTAGCCGCCATTTTCATCCTTGAAACCCTAACAATGGCCTCTACCTTCTAAATCATTCCCAAATCACTTTCTAATCACTTATTAGCCAAATCTACGTCAAATCAAGGAAGATTAACATCAAGTCAAAGTTGGAGCTGTTGTTTTGCATTGGAAACCGTGCCAAAATAGTAGAATTTCATATCTAAGGTTTTATTAGTGGCTAAGGTGAGTGATTTGCACATTTTTACACTAATTACGGTTAATAGGGGTGATTAGTGTTAATTAGCAAAATTATGCATGTTAAAAATCCTGAAAAATATGTAGAAATTCTTAATTAATATTTTATGCCTCTATTAGAAATTTGGGTTAATTTGGACATGCTTTGCTAATCCTACGGTTAAACATGATTAAGGGGGATTGAAGGGAAAAACATAGGTTTTGAGTATGTTTGATCCATATTAACATGATAGATTGATGTTTTGGTGTTTATGGTTGATTCTCTTTATTGCTATTACTGTTTGGAATGTTCTGTGGCTGCTTAATTAATTTAGATTGGTCGAAAACACCGTCGTATGGCGTAAATAGCTTACTGGAAATGGCGTAGGAATCCGGATCAGATCGACGGAAGAGGACCGGGTTAGGTCGTGTAGCCCACCCACGAGCCGCCTCATGTAACTAAATCGAAGCTTGCACCACGAAGCATCCTCTCCAAACCCACAAGCCGATGTGCCACCGAGCCGCCTGGATGAAGCTGCCATGAAACTCCCCCTCCGATCCGATGCTTGGAGGAGCCTTGAACTGGTGGAAGAATGCAACCCGATTCGAACCGGATCGGTGACCACGAACCGAACCGGTGCCGCGAGCTGACCTGAACCCAGTGAGGAACCACGACCCGAATAGCTTGGTGGCCACGAACCGGAGCTACTCATGAACCGATGGAGGACCTGAGCCTATATGATGATCACGAACCGAATGGAGATCGAACCGTGATGATGATGACCAAATCCCGAAATGCAAATGTAGTCTGTAACACCCCACCTCCACTAGGATCACTCCTTAGAATGTACTAGCTTTGGAGGGGCGTTATTGTGACGGTAAACTTGCACAGAGAAATCACAAGACAGAATATATAAAAATAAGTATAAGTAAAGCAGCGGTAGCAGATAAAACCCATCATCATCATCTCAGAAAACCAACATAGTCAAGTACATACTATCAAAATGTCATGATCCAAAATACAACATAAGTCTAGATACGTGATAACAAAATACATGGTAAAACATCAGTACTAATCCCCAGAAATAAAAGATAAGCCACAGCTAGCCCAGATCCATACATGAGCTATCCAACAAGCAAGTCAAAGATCCACTAAGCAGATGTAGCCCCTCCCTGAGAACCTGTGGGGGGGGGGAACGGAAGAAAAGAAGCGAAAGAAAACAGGTCAGTCAAAAAGACTGGTAAGCCCTACTACGATCAATCTATAAACTAATAAAGTTAACAGTATGATGGAAACTGAGATGAACATACTGGTACTAGATAAAGGTGACATCACATAGATGAGATTAAACTTTGCACCGCAATGTACTAGCAAACCCACAAAACAGATCTTGATCCCTTAGCCCAAACTTTGGCCCAATAACATGAAGTGACCTTAGTATAAGGCCCAGCCCAACGGTCTAGTCGATCGGCTCCCTATAAACCTAACACGTCAAGTGTTGGTGTCCTTACGGCCCACATGGATGTAGTCAGACTGTGCTGGGTCCACCTTTGGGTGTATCAAGCCCTCGGGTGTCAACCCCAGACACCTAAGCAATAATGCACAGTCTAAGCCTACTGGTACCCGTGCCTCGAGTTTGTCCAACATCGGACTACGTGCACGTCCGTAGCCCGCCGGACCCGCACCGCTGTACCACTCGGCCGTCGCTTTGGTCGCTTACATCAGTCCAGTAATCGTGCCCCGCCATAACCTAGCTATAGGGTTGTGGTGATACCAAACTGGGATTACTGCTGGAACAGACCACGTTGCTAGGGTTTCTAAGAGGGTTAAGTGTGGTTTTAACCCCTCACTAATCATGGATTAAATTAGTTAAGTGTAACCACTTAACCCCATCTAATCCTCGCATCCCCATTATTGGTTAAGTATTAGTGGGCCATGACTTAACCCTAATCATGAGGCATTAATTACTTAGCGCACCCAACCTCTCACATTAGACATCCGTGGTTACCTGGGAAGATTTACACCACGTCTAGGTCTAACCTCGGGTCTTATGGTGCAACATGACCAACTACCCACATTAGACCCTACGTTGTGGTTACCTAGGAAGATTTACACCACAACTAGGTCTAACCTCGAGTTGGCCATATCATGTTATCTAATGTCATGTCCACTCTAACATACATTTACAAGTTAACATATACTTGGGTAGACCTAACTTAATAGGTAAATTCCCAAGGGGTAGACCTAACTTAATAGGTAAATTCCCAATCTTTTAGTTTCATGTATTTTTAAGTTTACCCAAACCCTCCCAACGTCATTATCTCGCTTACATATTCGTCATAACGCTTAAGGGTATAAAAGGTAGCTTGGCATAACATACATGATGAACTTCACATATTTTGATAAACATGCATACATGTTAAACTTGCAAATCATGTCATAGTAAACTCGCATAAACATACATAGCTTATTAAATATGCATAACATGGTAAGGTGAACATGCATAATCCATTTAAACTTGCATAACATGGTAAGATGATCTTGCATAAGCATGCATAATCCATTAAACTTGCATAACATGGTAAGGTGATCTTGCATAAACATGCATAACCCATGAAACATGTAGAACATGACATAATAAGCTCGCATAAGCATGCATAACTTGTGAAACATGTAAAACATGGCATAGAAATCTCGCATATGCATGCATAACTTATGAAACATATAAAACATGGTATAATGAGTTCGCATAAGCATGCATAACTTATGAATCATATAAAACATGACATAGTGAGTTCGCATAAGCATGCATAATCAACCAAACTCACATAAATCTCAACTTTCACCAAACATTAACTTTAGAGTTTGTAAAGTGAAGGTAAGAGGGCTTACAAATATAAACAAGCCACAAATCCACCAAATAAGATGAAGAAGCCCTTTTAAAAAAAATCAAAACAAAGCCTCAAATAATAAAACCCTTTTGCAAGATCCCAAAAACACAAACTTAGCAAATCAAACTTGCTACTTAATGAAGTATGCAAGTTATTAAGCACTCATACAACATAGAAAAAGTTGTATGATCATCATATCTTCATAGGATTTAACTTTGAGGAAGGTGGAGGCTAGGGATTTTAGGTGGAGGCCATTTGAGGATTCAATTTGGCATAGTTTAGTTGCTAGATTGATTAATGAGGCTTTAGGGTAGGATTAGGGGTATATTTATAGAGAATTAGAATGTTTTTAGCCCTAGGATTAACCCTAGATTAGGTTTGGCCCGTCAGATCTCAGAATTTTCCAGAACCAAGCCACATGACCCAACCCAAATCAGAGATGGTGCACCAGGCTGAACTGCCTGGGCACCCCCTGTCGACAGGGCTGTCGACAGGGCAGTCGACACCCTGGGTGCCCTGTCGACATGCCTGTCGACATGGGCCCCCTGGCGGGAATTTCCCCGCCTAACCCTGATTAGCCCTAATCCTTGATTTTAATTTGAAATTTAAATTTGTCTTTAGCATAGAAATTTCTGAAAACTTCAATGGGCCTTAACTGGGTCATACGGACTCCGATTTTCGAAAACTCGGACTCTATTTCGCGTATTTTTCCGAGACGAACGCAATGGCATAGCCCGTTTCCCCTGATTCTGATTTTTGAATTAAATTCTGCCTCGATTTATGTTATAACAGTTTATTGAAAATACGGGTTGTTATATTCTCCCCTCCTTAAAGGATTTCGTCCCCGAAATCTTCAAGTTAGGAAGAACATATCCTGCCATCCAACATCCATCTACTCAAAACATCATCCACGAGCAGCCATTGTCCTTAAAAAATATTCTAAATGCTGTATGAACATATGCAAAAGTGTGTGTATATGTACTTATCTAATGCAATGATCAATGCAAAATATGTTAGTGAAATGTATCCATATGTATGCAAATCCCTAACATAATGTATAATATCTATATGCGTGCTCAATCATACATCCATATGCAACATCCATGTGATTGCATACAAATCTCATCCAAGAATAAGCATAAACACTCATGCACATGCAATATGAGGAGTGTGTGAGCCGATCTAGTGCCTAATGTGTATCATGCATCCACGAGTAACCACTTGCAAACACTTGCAACCACTTGCAGTCATCAAACATAACATGTTTCAAGCACATGTTTCATCCAAAGGGTTTCTACCTAAGGTTCTCATGACAAGCTTAGCACGATAACTAGATAAATATGGATTAGCAAAGAGAAAGATATACTAACAAAGGGAAGAGATTGAGAGTGTACCCTCAAACAGGAATGGATAAAGCCCACACATCTTCTCCTCGGTTTCCCAAGTTGCGTCCTCTTCGGCTTCACCCCATTGAACTTTCACTAACCTGACCTCGCGATTCCTTAGCTTCTTGGTCTCTGTCCCCAAGATACGAATCGGAGTTTTCCTTAAAGTTGCTTCTTTCTCTAGTTCCACGTCTTCAAGCATGCTAGGTTCAACCACCTCAGCGGACTAATGCAGGCACTTTCGGAGATGCGAGACATGAAAGACATTATGCACTCCGGACAACTTCTCGGGCAATTGCACTCTATAAGCCATCTTCCCTATTCTCTCTATGATAGGGAAGGGTCCAACAAATCTTGGTGCTAGCTTCCCAACAGCTCCAAAACGGACCACATTCCGCAAAGGAGAAACCTTTACGAAAACTTTGTCCCCAACCTCAAACTCCAAATCAGACCTCCGCTTATCAGCATAAGATTTTTGTCTGTCTTGGGCTGCCTTCATTCGTCTTCTGATCAACTCGACCTTCTCGGACGTATCTCTAATCATGTCCGGTCCAAGTATAAGTTTGTCTGTAGTCTCCCACCAACATGTAGGTGACTTGCATGGTCTCCCATATAAAGCCTCAAACGGTGCCATACCAATGCTCGCCTGATAACTGTTATTATAAGCAAATTCTACAAGAGGAAGGTGGTCTTCCCAAGTACCACCAAAATCCAAGATGCAAAGTCTCAACAAGTCCTTAAGCACTCGATTCACCCTTTCGGTCTGGCCATCCGTTTGTGGGTGATAAGCTGTACTCAGATTCAACCTTGTGCCCATAGCTTCCTGCAAACTGTTCCAGAACTGACTAGTAAAGATGGGGTCTCGGTCACTGACTATGCTGGAAGGGACTCCATGTAGTCGCACTATCTCTCGAAGATATACTGATGCTAGTCCAGATGCGGTCCTTTTGCTCTTTACTGGGATAAAATGAGCACTCTTCGTAAGCCTATCTACAATGACCCATATGCTCGTATTCCCTCTCCTTGACCTTGGAAGCCCATCAATAAAGTCCATAGAAATGCTCTCCCACTTCCATAGCGGGACCTCTAGCGGATGTAATAGCCCACCGGGCTTCTTCGACTCAGCTTTTACTCTCTGACAAATAACACATCTCGAGACAAACTCTGCCACATCCTTCTTCATTCCAGGCCAGAAGAAAACGCGCTTCATGTCCTTATACATCTTATCACCACCTGGATGTATGGTCATCTTGGAGCGATGTGCTTCCTCAAGAACTTTCCTCACCAAGTCTTCTACCATCGGAACACAAAGCCTTCCATCTCTCCTCACCCAACCCTTATCGTCTATAGAATATCGAGCAAGGTGACTAGATGTCTCCCCTCGAGCCAGCTTATCCATGATCTCCACTACCTGAGGGTCTTCCTTTTGCGAAGCCCCAACTTGATCTAGAAGGGTAGGCCTGAGCTCTAAAGATGCCAAGGAACCGGTCACCGACTCCATTGCCAAAGAGAAATCAAAGGTCGCTAAGAACTCTAAATTCTTCATCTCAACAAATAGAGGACTTAGTGTCAACCTTTTCCTACTCAACGCATCCGCTACAACATTCCCCTTGCCAGGGGTATAGGATATCTCAAAATCATAGGAAGCCAAAAATTCCATCCATCTCTGCTGTCTTAAGTTCAGATCTTTCTGCGAAAAGAGATACTTCAAAGACTTATGATCAGTATATAGCTCAAATCTCTCTCCCAGAAGATAATGACGCCATGCTTTGAGCGCATATACAATTGCTGCCAGCTCTAGATCATGAGTGGGATAATTCCTCTCATGCACCTTAAGTTGCCTCCCACCAAAACATATAACTCTGCCCTCTTGCATCAGAACGGCACCCAATCCCGTGCCACAAGCATCAGTGTACACGGTAAATATCTTACCACCATCGGGTAAGGCTAGAACTGGTGCGGAGGTAAGGGCTCTTTTGAGTCTCTGAAAAGCAAGCTCACAATCCATATCCCAAGCAAAGACTAAGATCTTCTTCGTCAACTTAGTAAGAGGAGCGGATATCTTTGCGAAGTCTTTAATGAACTTCCGATAGAAACCTGCAAGACCCAAAAAGCTTCTCACCTCGGTTGCATTCCTTGGAGTCTTCCAATCCTGAACTGCAACCACCTTAGCGGGATCCACCGCCAAGCCTTGCTTGGATACGATATGCCCAAGAAATCTGACTTCCCTTCTCCAAAAGTGGCACTTGGAGAACTTGGCTTTTAACTGGTGTGCTCTGAGTGTGTCCATCACCTCTACTAGGTGCCTCGCATGCTCTTCCTCATCCTTGGAGAAGACTAGAATATCATCAACAAAGACCACGACAAACTTATTCAAGAACTCCCGAAACACCCTACTCATCAAATCCACAAAATACGCGGGTGCATTCGTCAAACCGAACGGCATAACAAGCCATTCAAAGAATCCATCTGGAGTTCTGAATGCAGTCTTGTCTATACTGTCTTCAGCCACTCTGAGCTGATGGAAACCCGTAGCAAGGTCAAGCTGAGAGAAAATAGAAGCACCAACAAGTTGATCAAAGAGATCATCGATCCTTGGTAACGGGTGTCGGTTCTTCTTAGTCAGCTTATTCAATTCTCTATAATCCACACAGAGTCGAAGAGAGCCATCTGCCTTAGTTGCAAACACCACAGGCGCTCCCCATTCGGATATACTCCTTCTGATGAAGCCCTTCTCAAGCAATTCTTTCACTTGCTTGCTCAGCTCCCGTCTCTCACGCGGAGCCATATGCCGAACGGGCAAAGAAACAGGCTTAGCATTGTCTACAAGATAGATGCGAAAGTCAATCTCTCGTTTAGGGGGCAACCCCTTAACTTCTTCAAACACATCTGGATAATCTCGGACCACCCTTACTGACTGAAGGGCCTCCTCTGATGAGTCGAGAGATTCTAGATAGCATAACATGACGGGATTCTTCGGATTGCATGAAATCTCTAAGGTGTTGCCCAGGCGAGTCACAAGCCTTACAACCCTATGCTCACAATCCAGAATGGCTCCATATCTAGACAGCCAATCCATGCCCAAGATCAATCCGTATCCCCTGAAACCTAGAACATACGCACTACACAAGAACTCAACGCTGAGTATAGAGATCCTTAGATCCTCACATATCATAGATAGATGAGCAGAACCCCCAATGGGATTCGAAACACAAACGGGATCATCCACTAAGCTAGTACTGAGGTGCAAACTATCAACAAGATCAGATGAAATAAAGCTATGTGATGCACCGGAATCAAACAAGGTACGTACTGGAAGATCAGAGATATAAACAAGGTTCTCAACAGAAACACTACCTCTCTCGGGAACTGAAGCGGCATTGAGAGCATGAACTTGCCCTCCTGAAGATCCAGCCTGTCCTTTCTTCTTTGGGCATTCTTTGCTGAAGTGCCCAGTCTCTCCACAAGAAAAGCATCCACCACTAAGCTTCCTTTTCTTCTTCCTGCAATCCTTAGCAAAATGCCCAGCTATGCCACAGTAATTGCACTTTCCCTTGCCTTTGTTGTTGTTGTTCCCCTTCTTGTTCTTATTCTGATTTCCTTGACGGTTTTGACCTTGGTTGCCTTTGCTTTGAGAATCAGCCTTCTTTGCTTGAGTATCGCCCGACTTGACTTCCTTCTTTCCCTCTCCCTGAAGCAGAGCCATATTGACCAAACTCTCAAAAGTAGCTCCATGCGGAATATGTGACATCGCCAAGCCCTGTAGCGGCTCATTCAACCCCCTAGCAAATCGAAGAGCCTTCTTCTCCGGGGTGTTCACCATATCCAAACCAAAGCGGGCCAGCTGATTAAACTTGTTCACATACTCCTTGACAGACATATCCCCTTGCTTTAACGCAATGAACTTCTCCATTTGTAAATTCGCCTCCGCTGAAGATAGAAACTTGGTCACAAATCTAGCCCTCAAATCGGCCCAAGTCTCAACGGGCCTCGTCCCATTGGTGACCTCCCACCAATAGGCCGCCTCATCCTTCAGAAGCCATACTGTCAATAGGATTTTCCTCTCGTCATCAATCCCAAAGATAGCAAACAAGTCCTCCGTATCCTTCAGCCAATTCCTAGCTTCTACGAAAGATTCCGTGCCTAGGAAATTCTTGCCTCCCATTGCCTTGAAGTCTTTACAAACCATTGTAAACTCAATCTGAGGATGCTGAGGGGGAGGAGGAGGAAGAGGAGCCTCAGCAACGGGAGGAGGAGGAACATTAGCAACGGGAGGGGGAATATTAACTGCTGGAGGAGGGGGAGCAGGGACCACCGGAGGAGGGATATTAGGGATAGGATTCTCAACTACAGGAGGAGGAGTGGGAGTAGGGTTGGCGGGACCAGCTGCCGCCCTAGCTTCTAGGAGTCTCCTATACCAGAGTGGTACGTTCACTCCATCTGGGATGTCAAGATTCTCAGCCATACTGAAACAAAAGGTAAGATAAGATTAGGTCAAGGGAACGAAGGATAACGCTGATGGCTTTTGGGGATTAGCCTTAAAATAATCTAGACTTTATTTTGGAAAATACTTAGTAGGTTTTTGAAAATAGTTTTTCAAAAAGGGGTTTTTTTTTTCAAAAGTTTTGTTCAATCTTGTTAACCTTGTGCTCTGATACCAAATGTAACACCCCACCTCCACTAGGATCACTCCTTAGAATGTACTAGCTTTGGAGGGGCGTTATTGTGACGGTAAACTTGCACAGAGATATCACAAGACAGAATATATAAAAATAAGTATAAGTAAAGCAGCGGTAGCAGATAAAACCCATCATCATCATCTCAGAAAACCAACATAGTCAAGTACATACTATCAAAATGTCATGATCCAAAATACAACATAAGTCTAGATACGTGATAACAAAATACATGGTAAAACATCAGTACTAATCCCCAGAAATAAAAGATAAGCCACAGCTAGCCCAGATCCATACATGAGCTATCCAACAAGCAAGTCAAAGATCCACTAAGCAGATGTAGCCCCTCCCTGAGAACCTGTGGGGGGGGAACGGAAGAAAAGAAGCGAAAGAAAACAGGTCAGTCAAAAAGACTGGTAAGCCCTACTACGATCAATCTATAAACTAATAAAGTTAACAGTATGATGGAAACTGAGATGAACATACTGGTACTAGATAAAGGTGACATCACATAGATGAGATTAAACTTTGCACCGCAATGTACTAGCAAACCCACAAAACAGATCTTGATCCCTTAGCCCAAACTTTGGCCCAATAACATGAAGTGACCTTAGTATAAGGCCCAGCCCAACGGTCTAGTCGATCGGCTCCCTATAAACCTAACACGTCAAGTGTTGGTGTCCTTACGGCCCACATGGATGTAGTCAGACTGTGCTGGGTCCACCTTTGGGTGTATCAAGCCCTCGGGTGTCAACCCCAGACACCTAAGCAATAATGCACAGTCTAAGCCTACTGGTACCCGTGCCTCGAGTTTGTCCAACATCGGACTACGTGCACGTCCGTAGCCCGCCAGACCCGCACCGCTGTACCACTCGGCCGTCGCTTTGGTCGCTTACATCAGTCCAGTAATCGTGCCCCGCCCTAACCTAGCTATAGGGTTATGGTGATACCAAACTGGGATTACTGCTGGAACAGACCACGTTGCTAGGGTTTCTAAGAGGGTTAAGTGTGGTTTTAACCCCTCACTAATCATGGATTAAATTAGTTAAGTGTAACCACTTAACCCCATCTAATCCTCGCATCCCCATTATTGGTTAAGTATTAGTGGGCCATGACTTAACCCTAATCATGAGGCATTAATTACTTAGCGCACCCAACCTCTCACATTAGACATCCGTGGTTACCTGGGAAGATTTACACCACGTCTAGGTCTAACCTCGGGTCTTATGGTGCAACATGACCAACTACCCACATTAGACCCTACGTTGTGGTTACCTAGGAAGATTTACACCACAACTAGGTCTAACCTCGAGTTGGCCATATCATGTTATCTAATGTCATGTCCACTCTAACATACATTTACAAGTTAACATATACTTGGGTAGACCTAACTTAATAGGTAAATTCCCAAGGGGTAGACCTAACTTAATAGGTAAATTCCCAATCTTTTAGTTTCATGTATTTTTAAGTTTACCCAAACCCTCCCAACGTCATTATCTCGCTTACATATTCGTCATAACGCTTAAGGGTATAAAAGGTAGCTTGGCATAACATACATGATGAACTTCACATATTTTGATAAACATGCATACATGTTAAACTTGCAAATCATGTCATAGTAAACTCGCATAAACATACATAGATTATTAAATATGCATAACATGGTAAGGTGAACATGCATAATCCATTTAAACTTGCATAACATGGTAAGATGATCTTGCATAAGCATGCATAATCCATTAAACTTGCATAACATGGTAAGGTTATCTTGCATAAACATGCATAACCCATGAAACATGTAGAACATGACATAATAAGCTCGCATAAGCATGCATAACTTGTGAAACATGTAAAACATGGCATAGAAATCTCGCATATGCATGCATAACTTATGAAACATATAAAACATGGTATAATGAGTTCGCATAAGCATGCATAACTTATGAATCATATAAAACATGACATAGTGAGTTCGCATAAGCATGCATAATCAACCAAACTCACATAAATCTCAACTTTCACCAAACATTAACTTTAGAGTTTGTAAAGTGAAGGTAAGAGGGCTTACAAATATAAACAAGCCACAAATCCACCAAATAAGATGAAGAAGCCCTTTTAAAAAAAACCAAAACAAAGCCTCAAATAATAAAACCCTTTTGCAAGATCCCAAAAACACAAACTTAGCAAATCAAACTTGCTACTTAATGAAGTATGCAAGTTATTAAGCACTCATACAACATAGAAAAAGTTGTATGATCATCATATCTTCATAGGATTTAACTTTGAGGAAGGTGGAGGCTAGGGATTTTAGGTGGAGGCCATTTGAGGATTCAATTTGGCATAGTTTAGTTGCTAGATTGATTAATGAGGCTTTAGGGTAGGATTAGGGGTATATTTATAGAGAATTAGAGTGTTTTTAGCCCTAGGATTAACCCTAGATTAGGTTTGGCCCGTCAGATCTCAGAATTTTCCAGAACCAAGCCACATGACCCAACCCAAATCAGAGATGGTGCACCAGGCTGAACTGCCTGGGCACCCCCTGTCGACAGGGCTGTCGACAGGGCAGTCGACACCCTGGGTGCCCTGTCGACATGCCTGTCGACATGGGTCCCCTGGCGGGAATTTTCCCGCCTAACCCTGATTAGCCCTAATCCTTGATTTTAATTTGAAATTTAAATCTGTCTTTAGCATAGAAATTTCTGAAAACTTCAATGGGCCTTAACTGGGTCATACGGACTCCGATTTTCGAAAACTCGGACTCTATTTCGCGTATTTTTCCGAGACGAACGCAATGGCATAGCCCATTTCCCCTGATTCTGATTTTTGAATTAAATTCTGCCTCGATTTATGTTATAACAGTTTATTGAAAATACGGGTTGTTATATAGTCCAAATTGGAAGTAGAACTCAGGATCCAGATGGGAACCACGGGTTAACTTCATGAGTTGGACTTTGCTACGGGACATGTGCTAAGGGGTTATCGATGTCTATATCTTTGACTCACCACTGAGGGACGAATTATTGGCTATGGATCAGTGCAGTGAAGTTATCATGACTTCATGGGGGCGGAGTGATCATAGCAAGGCTATGAGCCATTGCAATGGAGTTGTCATGACTCCATGGGGCAGAGTGGACATAGCAACGGATTAGTGGCTATGGATCAGTGCAGTGGAGTCATCGTGACTCTATGGGGCAGTGTGACACCCCGTATTTTCTATAAACGTTAATGTAACAAATCAAAGTATACTTAATTTTTAAGTGAAGAATTAAGGGAAACGGGTTATGCCATTGCGTTTGTCTCGAAATTCTGCTTGTAATAGAGTCCAAGTTTGCGTAAATCGGACTCCGTATGAAGAAGATACGGCCTTCAGAAGTTTCATCTCGAAATTCAAAATAGACAGGACCCAGGTCGACACTAGGGTCGACCTAGGGGTCGACCTACCTACACAGGTCGACACTAAGGTCGACCTGGGGGTCGACCTGTGTATACAGGGCGACACTAGGGTTGACCCTAGGGTCGACCTCTCCTCTGTTTTCCAGATCTGGAGACAGATCCATTTTTCTGCACCTGGACGCCTTTCTGACCAGATTCGTGACCCCTATGCTATTTAAACACCCCCAAACCTAGCTTTCTCTCCATGCAATTTCATTCTACCTATACTCTGCCTCAATTCTAATTAATAATAAAAAAATGGCGTCGCTACTCTGCTGGAATCAAAACTAGGGTTAATCCATCTTCTTCCAAACTGAATAAAATTAAAAGAGAATCAAGTTAAAGCTTCAAGTTGGACCGTAGGCATTCTGCTTCAAGCAACGTCACGCGAATCATAGCAAATTGCCACAACGCTATCTTATTATCCTCTTCTAAACCGATCATTGTAAGTTCGGTTATTCCTTAGATTTGAACGTGTAATTGGAATTGTGAATGTAATGAATCAAAATATAGAACTATACCACTTTGCAAGTTTATCTTTGATTCGTGCTTATGTCAAATCTAACGTTATCTATGCCTTTGGATCTGATTCTCGATTGTGGCCTAGAACTTATTGTGGCTAATTGCCAATGACTATGATTCTGGGACTTTTGCCTAAGACTATGACTATGAAACTGTTGCCCATGAAACTATCGCCTATGACTATGATCCATGATAAAGAGACTATTACATATGACTATGACTACAAGACTGTTGCCTATGACTATGATTCATAATTTTGAGACTATTTCATATGATTCATGACAATGAGACTATTACCAAGATTTATGACTATAAGACTATTGTTTATGACATTGATTAAGAAACTATTGTGATTAGTCGCCCATGACTATTGTGGTTAATTGCCTATAACTATTGTAGTCAGTGATGTATGCCTATTCCCATTAACCTATTAGGTTGTACTTACAACTGGCATTATGTTGGACCAAATCACCTATGCCTATTCCCTTAATTATGTTGGATCCCATTTTTTTTGGGGTGTAACTTGTCTAGTTTATTCCTATTCACTGTTATGTACATCAAACCCATTGGAACCATAATTTTTGTATTTGGTTCATTCTTGCATGGCTATTCTTTTATGTCAATTCTCCTTCTTATCCCCTATTCCTTGCTTTGATACTATTAGTATCATTTCATGAGTACTTAGAAACTTCTGAAGTCATGTTATACGTACGATTATGATGCGGGGATTGGGCGTAGCTTAATCAAGTTAGTTTGGCATAATAAATATGTTGGCATAATTTGGCTATAATAGTGAATGATTTATATGCATATTAGACTTGGGCATAAGTTGTTGGCCGCAAAGGGTGTAATCAGCGTGTAAACCAAGTTTTGGACATAAATGGTAAACTAGAATATTAAATCTAGTTTAGACATGAACCGTAAATTGGAATATTAATCTAGATTGGGCATGAATTGTAAAAGGGGAATATTAAATCTAAAATTGGTATAAACTGCAAGTTGGGCTGATTGATAGGTAAATCAAGTTTTGGGCATAGAATATAAATATGCAAATTTGCATGCCAAATAAATATGATCTAGGCTAAATTGATTTACGGAAAATTTACATAAATAGTAAATATGTAAATTTAGTAAAAAGACGAATATGCCTAACCCGAGGTTAGACTGAGTTGTGGTGTAAAACTGCCCGGAACCAACCGGCACATCCAGTGACCATAACAATACCTGTTTAATGTGGGTGGTTAGTGCATCAAGCCCAGAAAGACCCGAGGTTAGACTGAGTTGTGGTGTAAACCTGCCTGCCCGGAACCGACCGGCACATCCAGTAACCACAACAATATCTGTCTAATGTGAGTGGTTGGTGCTTTAATTAATTAATTAATTAAGGCTCATTAATAAATCAAGCTAGAAATGGTGAGGTTAAGTAATTAGGGAAACATTTAACCGTAATAACATGTTAACTAGGCAAGTGGGTGAGGTTAAGTAAAATTAGAACACTTTACTGTTACAACATGTTAATTAGACAAGTAGGTGAGGTTAAGTAAATTTAGAACACTTAACCGTTGTAACATGTTAATTAAGCAGATGATAGGGTTAAGTTAACTAAAGTAACACTTAACCAAAATATATAATGACATGTGGTGGGGTTAAGTAATACAAGAGGAAAGCACTTAACCAATATAACACGAATTGAGGTAGGGTCAAGTCAACACCAGATGGAAACACTTAACCAACATGACATGACGGGTGGATGGGTTAAGTTAACCTGAATTGATTAATGGCACTTGACCAGTATAACTTGATGAGCTAATGGGGTTAAGTTAAATGGGGAATACTTAACCAATATAACCTGATGACTGAACAGGGTTAAGTTAATAGATCACACTTAACCAATCCAACAAGATAAGCGATAAAGGTTAAGTTAATAAGAACCACTTAACCAACACGACTTGACGAGTAGGAGGTTTAGTACATATCGGGTTGGTGGGTAATATTAGTAAATATAGGCCCACAGAACTTAACCATTAAATAAACATGCTTGAATCGGCGGGAAGGTTAAGTACACATCGGGTTGGTAGGTAATATTAGTAAATATAGGCCCATAAACTTAACCAGAAGGAAACCCTAGTAACGTGGACCCATTTCAGCAGTAACCCACATAGATGTATCATGGTACCCTGAAACTAGGCAGGGCGGGGCATGATTACTGGGATGATTATAAGCGGTCAAAGATAACGGCACGGGGTACGCCAGTGTGGGTTCCGACGATTTACGACCGTGCACGTATTCCGGAGTGGGAAAAAGCAGGCACTGGGTACCAGTAGTTATACACTATGCATCTTGAATCGTGTCGGGTCGCTATCATAAGGCTTGATACACCTTATGGTGGGGCCAGCACAGAGTATTTACACGTAAGAGAGGGCCGACTGACACATGGAAAATTAATACACATAGGTAGCATAATCCCTAGTTGGACCTAGGTCGCGTAAACCCTGAATCCGAGAAGCGTTCAATAAGTAGCATAAATCCTAGTGGCCCTGGGTTAAACCCTGGTTGAATATAGTAAGCACTCGATAGTGAACCCTAGATTAGATCTAGGTAATAAACGGAATCCCCATAATTGAAGCAGACCTGAAGGCAACCACAAATTCGGGGATTGGGATCACGTTATCATATGATCATATATTACTAGTTTGGACACCAGTTAGGTAGTGCAGAGATATAGAAATCAGTATAAACAGGGTAGTTGCGAAGCAGAGGAGTAGAATCGCATTCAGTTTATCGGTACATTCAGTTTATCTTGCCATATCCCATGCTTACCCCATATTATCTTGTTGCTATGGTTTAGTCTTATATTTAGTTTATTCATGTCATGACCCTTTTCCTCGTTTAAATACTAAGAATCACTGGACTTACCAGACTTTATGTCTGACCTAGTTTGCTTTTGCCTCTTTTCTTTCGTTTTCCCCAGGTAATCAAGGAGGGAATAGCTCAGTTTTGTTTGGACCGTTACTCTTTCTAAGCTTGAAGACTCTTTGACGTGTTGCCTTGGACTCTCTCTTCTACTACTATGGATGGCTCATGCTTTATTTGGGGAAATCATTTTATACTTCTTTATTTTTGTAAACAAGACGGAATACTTTGGTATTGTAAAACAATCTTTGTACAAGCTGTTTATCAATGAAATAAAGTTTTATTTATTTGCCGCTGCTTTAATTGTCTGTCATGTAATTTATCTGCATCTTTTACCTATAACGCTCCACCGAAATTAAGGCATTCCCTTTGAGAGTGACCTTAACGGAGGTGGGGTTTTCAGGCAGAGTCATGGTAGCAAAGGATTGGGTGATCAAAGTGGTAGATATTGTATGCTTTATGCACTGAGTGAGAGATATGAGGATGATTGCTATGTTTGGTGTTTGCTATCACCATGATATGCACACACCTCCCCGTTACTTTCACACCATGTGTTAGTGTCACCTTAGAGTATTGTACATCCTGTTGTGCTAACTCTTTGGTTGCGGGTCCAGGTTCAGGTATGGTTAAGTATACCTGTTATTGTTCTGTTTTTGCTGCTTATCGCTCATACCAGACTTTTGTCTAACCCAGAGTTTTATGTCTCTTCTTATTACTCTGGGTGCTCCTAAACGAGAAGGCTAGAGACAAGTTAGCTGCTTATGCACGAGTAGCTGTCCTGAGACGAGCAGGAGGCTTACACGTATCATTCCCATATATTCTCCTTGTGTTGTTGCTCATCACTACATTGGGCATTAGTAGTGTACCTTCCTATTTTGCTTTAGAGACAGTTTTAAAAGTTTTAATAATGATGGTTTGGATCATAAGCTGTATTTTGAATTTTCCGTTGCTATGATGGTTTAGTTTTCAGCTTATGCACTGTCTTGCCTATTTTATATCAAGTTATGTTATTATTATATTTTGTTCCATGCGCTGTGAGATATACTACCGGTTCTTTGATGATACATAGTTTCGAACCCTTTGTCTTCGACGATCGTCCTGTGCTGGTTGGACATCGGCACAACGCATTTTAGGGAAATGTCGACTGGTGCGGGATGAGCCGTCACATTTGGTATCAGAGCTCTAGGTTGCATAGTTAACCTAGGGAAAGACACCAAGGAGAGATAGTGTACGAATACGAGAGCGCATATTTGTGATATTTTGGTTCTCAAAATATATATATATACTATTATTATTTTTAAGGAGGAAGTTGCATTGCACTGGCACCACTACAGAGAAGGTTAATCGTTTTCTCTTTACAGATTGGACGATGAACCGATATACGAGGGGTTCGGGTTCAGGGGACAATAATAGGAATGCTCCTGACATGAGGACAATGTTTACTACCTTCATGAGGGAGATGCTCAAGGATGTTCAGGGAGCAGTTCCTAATGCTGCTAACGGTGGTGGTGCAGCGGTGCAGGCGCCTATAGCCGATTTCGCCAAGCTCTGCAAGGATTATACTAGTCTTGGTGGAAAGCCGTTCCTTGGAACGGAATCGGCTACGGATGTTCAAGATTGGCTCGATAGTTGTGAGTGCATCTTCGAGGACTTAGGGAATGATGATGCAATGATGAGAAAGATAGCATCCCGACAGTTGCAAGGACGGGCAATGCATTGGTGGAATGCTATTAAAGCAGCTACTCCTGAGGATCAAGTTACTTGGAATCAGTTTAAGACCTTCTTTAGTGGTAAGTTTATTCCAGCTGCTCAGATTTTAGAATTGTTTAGGAAATTTCTAGAGCTTAAGCAGAATGGTAGGGCAGTCTCGGAGTATATTGCTGAGTTCGATACTTTATCGAAGTATGGATTATCCCTTATTGATACTGACGAGAAGAAGAACGAGAAGTTCATAACTGGCTTAGATGGGTACCATGGGGAAAGGCTTATAAACCACATCGATGAGACATTTGAATCCATTGTGGGAAAGACATTGAGATCGGAGAGTCTTTACCTTAAGCCGAAGATCGAGGTCGCTATTACATCTGCAGGGGAGCCAAAGCCGCAAGCAAGCGGTGGAGGCAAGAATAATTCCCAGAATAAGAGGAAGCAGAACCAAGCTAAGGATGGTCAAAAAAATAATAAGAAAGATGCTGAGTGCTATAGCTATGGCAAGAAGGGCCATTATGCTAAAGAATGTCAAGCAAAGCCAGCGGATGGGAAGTGCTTCAACTGCGGCCAAGTCAGACGTGACAAGGATAAATGTCCACAACCTTCTAAAGTGAAGCAGATTGTGAAAGCATATGCTATTAATGTTGTTCCTTCTACGTCGAATGCCCTAACTACGGCGGAGAAAGGAAAGAATGTCATCATTCAGGGTATGCCTTCTATTTATGATGTTCCTATTAGAGTATTGTTTGATACCGGGGATTCCCATTCCTTCATATCTAGTGACCTGGTAGATTGGTTGGGATTGGAACCAGAGATAGTTGATGAACCTTTAGTTGTGACGAACCCGGTCAGTGGTTCGACTAGCCTTAACATGATTTGTCGAAATTTGGTATCATCGATTCATGGATGTATGTTTTCTTGAGATTGCTTTGTTTTGGGATTTACTGGGTTTGGCATAATTTTGGGAGTCGGTTGGCTCCAAAGGTACGGAGTGGTGGTAGACTGTGAGGGATTTTCGGTGACTACTAGGGCGGAGGGTAGTGTTTGGTGGCCTACCTAGTGATGAGGTGGTGGCTAGTTTTATAAATTCCCTCAACATTCCGTAGGATGTGTTATCAGGGGTTCCCATTGCTGGCCAGTATCCGGATATCTTCGAGGAAGTGACCAGACTTCCACCACGCCAAGAGATTGAGTTCCGTACTGATTTAGTGAAAGATGCCACACCTATAGTGATGCCACTTCGTCGTATGGCACCAAGGGAGTAGCGAGAGCTCGGGGTGCAAATAAGCGATCTTTTGAAGAAGGGATTTATCAGAAGAAGTGTTTCCGAGTGGGGAGCACCAATTGTGTTTGCCACTAAGGCAGAAGGTTCCCTTTGTTTATGTTCTTTTGCGAGTTGAAAAAGTGACTAGGAAGAATAAGTTTCCTCTTCCACGGATTGATGAATTGTTTGATTAACTGGAAGGACCAAGAGTGTTCTCCCAGTTGGACCTCGCGACAGGATTTCATCAGCTCCGAATGGCAGCTGAGAGTATTCCTAAAACAGCATTTTGAACGCCGTCTGGATTCTATGAATGGTTGGTCATGCCATTCGGATTAACCAATGCACCAACATATTTTGTGGATCTTATGAATAGGGTATTCAAGGATCAGTTGAATAAGTTTGTTCTTGTGTTCGTGGACGATATCCTTGTTTATTCAAGGATAGATGAAGAACACAAAGAAAATTTGAGGATAGTAATGAAGGTGTAGAGAAAACACCAATTAAAAGCGAAATTTTCTAAGTGTCACTTCTGGAGGAGGGAAGCGAGATTCTTGGGCCATGTTGTTTCAGAGAATGGGATTGCCGTGGACCCTGCGAAGGTGGCTGTTGTACAAGATTAGTCTACGCCCAAGAATGCAACAGACGTGGGGAGTTTCATGGGATTGGCTAGATATTATCGTAAGTTTATCCAGGACTTCTCCAAGATATCAGCACCGTTAACTCAGTTGATCAAGAAGAATCAAGCTTTCGTCTGGGACGGAAAGTGTGAAAATGCGTTTAAGAGCCTAAAGGAAAAAGCTAATGTGTGCATTAGTGTTATTTATTCCTAAAGGGAATGAAGAGATGACGGTGTACACAGATGCCTGTGGTACCGGACTAGGTGCTGTACTGATGCAAGGAGATAGGGTTGTAGCTTATGCTAGTCGACAATTGAAACCACATGGGAAAAGATATCATATCCATGATTTGGAATTGGCAGCGATCGTGTTCACGTTGAAGATGTGGAGACATTATCTCTTGGGAGAAAGATTCGAGCTGTTTACCGATTATAAATCGTTAAAGTATCTTTTCTCTCAGAAGGATCTAAATCTCCGTCAGCAAAGATGGTTAGAATTCCTAGCTACATATGATATCAATATTGCATACACATCCGGGAAGGGAAATGCGGTAGCTGATGCATCGAGTAGGAGACATGCCAGTTTAGGGGCTATGTTTCTTGAATGGAAGCAACTAGAGTATATCGCAGGGTACAATTTCAGACCAAACTGCGAATTGGATCCAGAGATGTTTGCAAGTTTGACGATCATACCCACTTTGATTGAGCGGATTGGTTCCAGTCAGAGGGACGATCCTAACCTATTGGAAATCATCTCCAAACCAGAGATGGGTATCAATAGTGAGGAAATAAACAAGTATGGGCTTGATTAGGAAGGATGACTTAGAAAGAATGGGAGACTAGTTGTACCCAATGTCAATGGGTTGGAGATGAAGTGCTTGTAGAATGTCATCACTCAAAACTAACTATACATCCTGGTGGTAACAAAATGTATCGAGACATGAAGCAGACCTACTTGGGAAGGAAGGAAAATAGACGCTGGAAAGTTTATATCCAAATGCATGAACTGTCTGCTAGTTAAAGCTTAGCAAAAGAAGCCTAGTGGTTTGTTGCAGCGACTAGAAATTCCCAAATGAAAATGGGAACAAGTCTCAATGGATTTCATTGATGGTTTACCTAGGACTAGATCGGGCCATGATAGCATTTGGGTGATTGTGGATCGATTGACCAAAAGTGCAAGGTTTATACTGGTCAAGTCGATCAGAATGGCAACTAAGTTAGCAGAACTATATATGAAGTGGATAGTGAGATTTAATGGAGTACCCAAAAGCATTGTGGGTGACAGAGATCCGTTGTTTATTGGTGGGTTTTGGAAGAGCTTACAGGAGGCTTTAGGGTCAGATTTACATCTCAGTACCGCGTACCATCTTCAAATCAATGGTCAGACAGAGAGGGTGAATCGTATATTGGAAAATCTTTTGAGGGCTTGTATATTGGATTTTGGTGGGTCATGGGATGACCATTTGCATCTGGTTGAGTTTGCATATAATAATAGTTATCAATCCAATATCGGTATAGCTCCATTTGAAGCTTTGTATGAAAGACCATGCAACTCACCATCATGTTAGTTAGAAATCGGTGAGAAGTTTGTGCTTGAGCCAGATGTAATAACAGAAACTTCAGGCAAGATCAAGGTTATCCAACAACAAATGAAGGCTGCCCAAGATAGGCAGAAGAGTTATGCTGATAAGAGGCGAAGAGATTTAAAATTCTCCGTTGGCGACTTGGTGTTTGTCAAGATTTCTCCGTTAAAGAGCGTGATTCGATTTAGAAGGAGAGGAAAGTTGGCACCAAGGTTTGTTGGTCGATTCCCAATTCTCGAACAAGTTGGGAATTTAGCATATAAAGTTGAATTGCTTGACAAGTTCGTGCACGGCCCTGATATGGCTATTTCATCGGATCAGTTAGATGATATCGAAGTAGAACCCAAGGCGGTTGGGAACCACAGGAAAACCGTATTGTCTAGTACGATACGAAACAACTTCGAGGGAAGGCGGTGAAACTGGTCAAGGTTCAGTGGGGCGAGAATGAGAATGTCTGTGCATGGGAAACAGAGTAAAGTATAAGGAAGTCGCATCCAAAACTCTTTGCCTGGTAAGATTTTAATAGCGATAGTTATTCCCTTGTTAGTAAACCGCATGCTAGGATAGACTTGTTGTGTTATTATGTGTGTTTGATTGTTTGTAAATGGTTGATAGGCATGGGGACCCATTGCATGTTTTGATTAAGAAATTCCGGGGGAGAAATTTATTGGGGGGGGGGGGGTGGGGGAGAGAGAGAGAATGTAACGGTCCGCATTCTATGCATCAGAGGATAATAGAATATTTATTTTATTTTCATATGAGGTCGTATGGTCGTGTAACTTTGGGGAATGTCTATTGGGGTCATTTCCCATGTTCACGATTTTTGCCGATTTTTAAATGACCGTTTTGCCTCTGATGAATCTTGATTTGCCCATAACTTTTGTTTGGTAAAGAGTTTTGACTTAAAACCACTTACATTGGATTCAGATGACGGTTTACCTTTTCGTAGAGCGATCACATTGATCAAACGGACTTTCCATTTGGGAGATATGGTTGAAACAAGATTTGGAAGGTGAAAACAACTTAATTAGGGTGATTAGCAGCTTGGCCCATAACCAATTTTGGGATTAGGGTTATGGGCGGGCTGATAAGGGTAAGGAAAACATTTCATTTCAGTTTTCTAGCCATCATTTACACCCTTGAAACCCTAGCAATGGCATCCACCTTCTAAATCACTCCCAAATCACTTTCTAATCACTTATTAGCCAAATCTACGTAAAATCAAGGAAGATTAATATCAAATAAGAGTTCGAGCTGTTGTGTTGCATTATAACTGCGCCAAAACGGTATAATTTCATATCTAAGGTTTTATTTATGGCTAAGGTGAGTGATTTGCACATTTTTACACTAATTACGGTTATTAGTGGTGATTAGTGTTAATTAGCGAAATTATGAATGTTAAAAATCCGGAAAAATATGTAGAAATTCTTAAATAATAATTAATACCTCTATTAGAAATTTGGGTTAATTTGGGCATGTTTTTCTAATCCTATGATTAAACATGATTAAGGTGGATTAAAGGGGAAAACATGGGTTTTGGGTATGTTTGATCCATATTAACATGTTAGATTGATGTTTCGGTGTTTATTGTTGATTCTCTTTATTGCTATTACTGTTTGGAATGTTTTGTGGTTGCTTAGTGAAGTTAGATTGGTTGAAAACGATGTCGTATGGTGTAAATAGCTTGCTGGAAATGGCAGAGTAATCCGGATCGGATCGGTGGAAGAGGACCGGGTCCGATCGTATAGCCCACCCATGAGACGCCTCATGTAACCGAACCGAAGCTTTCACAACGAAGCATCCTCTCCAAACCCACGAGCCGATGTGCCACCGAGCCGCCTGGATGAAGCTGCCATGAAACGCCCCCTCCGATCTGATGCTTGGAGGAGCCACGAACTGGTGAAAGAATGCAACCCGATCCGAACCGGATCGGTGACTACGAACCGAACCGGTGCCACGAGCCGACCCGAATCCAGTGAGGAACAACGACCCGAACCGTATGGTGGCCACAAACCGGAGCTACTCACGAACCGATGGAGGACCCGAGCCTATATGATGATCACGGACCGAATGGAGATCGAACCGGGATGATGATGACCAAATCCAGAGAAGCAAAGGTAGTCCAAATAGGAAGTAGAACTTAGGATCCAGATGGGAACCAATGGGTTAACTTCATGAGTTAGGCTTTGCTGCGGGATGTGTGCTAAGGGGTTATCGATGTCTATATCTTTGACTCACCACTGAGTGCAGTGGAGTTGTCATGGCTCCATGGGGCATAGTGGACATAGAAAAGAATTAGTGGCTATGGATCAGTGCAGTGGAGTCATCGTGACTCCATGGAGCAGAGTGATCGTAGCAAAGGATTGGGTGATCAAAGTGGCAGACATTGTATGCTTTACACATTGAGAAAGAGATGTGATGATGACTGCTATGTTTGATGTTTTCTATTACCATGACATGCACACCCCCTCCCCATTATTTTCACACTATGGGTTAGTGTCACCTTAGACCATTGTACATCCTGTTGTGCTAACTCTTTGGTTGTAGGTCCAGGTTCAGGTATGGTTATGTATACCATTTATTTTTCTATTTTTGATTCTTATTGCTCATACTATACTTTTGTCTGACCCATAGTTTTATGTCTCTTCTTATTACTCTGGATGCTCCTGAACGTGTATACTAGAGACATGTTAGTTGCTATGCACGAGTAGCTGTCCGGAGACGAGCAGGAAGCTTACACGTATCATTCCTATATATTCTCCATGTGTTGTTGCTGGTCAGTACTTTGGGCATTAGTAGTGTACCTTCCTATTTTGCTTTAGAGACAGATTTAAAAGTTGTAATAATGATGGTTTGAATCATAAGCTGTATTTTGAATTTTCCGCTACTATGATGGTTTAGTTTTCAGCTTATGCATTGTCTCGCCTGTTTTATATCAAGTTATGTTATTATTATATTTTGTTCCATGCACTATGAGATATACTACAGGTTCTTTGATGATACATAGTTTCGAACCCTTTTCCTTTGATGACCGTCCCGTGCTGGTTGGACATAGGCACAACGCATTTCAGGGAAATGTCGGCCGGTGTAGGGCGGGCCATCACATTGTTCATATGACTAAATTATATTAGATCCATTGTAAATTATGAACATATGACATTCTGAATTGGTTAGTATTTGGATCTAAATCTTTATGTTATCAGATCTATTGTAACTTCTATGACATGCTATGATGTGGATCTAAATCTTATTTGTGTTAGATCCACTTTTAACTATTGGATTTGAATTATGTAGACATTTAAATTGTTAATTAGATCTAGTTTATCATCTTGTGCCTATTATGTTAGATCTGAAATAGTTGGACATCTAAATTGTTAATTTGGATCCTATTATGCTTCCTATGACATCATAGTTATGTTAGAACTAGTAATTGCTACAAGTTCATCAGATTTATGCTCATATGTCCACCTTATTACCATGCTAGTTTATGTTTATGCCAAGTTATGTTAAAATAATCACCTTTTTCATATTCCCATCACTTTTCCTTTTCATTATGACTAGGCTATTATCTAGCCTTGGCATGCCGCAAATTACGTGAAAACGCTAGTTAAGGAACGGGAGAAAAAGGTTAGAATTGGCATAATTTAAATGATGTTTATATGAATTGGACATATAATTCAATAATTGGGTAAATGGGCATTAATACCTATAAAAGCATAGGTTTAAATAATTGATTAATAATGAATGCCTAGGATTATAATTAGAAAATTTTAATTGCACTTATGACACGAGGTTAGGTTGCATTAGTGGTGGAAGTCGGCCCGGACCCGACCGGCATACGCAGCAGCCACTAATGTTGAACCTAATGTGAGAGGTCTAAGTGCGCAAATACGAATCGGGCTATGACACGAGGTTAGGCCAAACTTGTGGAAGAAGTCTTCCCGGACCCAACCAGCATATCCAGCATCCACAAGTTGTCGTCCTAATGTGGGAAGTATAGCCCATTATAAACAATAAATGGACATGGTAATTAATTTGACCACTTAACCTAATCTAATCCATAGGGATTGTATGAGTATGGAATAAAATTAGGGTTAAGTAAAATTGGTTGGACAATGGGTGGTTTAAGTAAATCTGAGGAGAAGGGTAATATTTACTTATAGACCCACAAACATAGCCCGATAAGGTTATGTAATTAAATACTGTTGGATCTAGATTAACCTTAGAGGGTGGTGAATAGGGTTTATCACAGTTTTTTAGCTGAATTAAAAATCTAACGGGATATATAATAATAAACAGATCACAGAATATAGCAGAAACAGAAATGCAGAAAATAAATCACACACAGATATACCCAGCTTCGGCAAAAACCTACATACTGCTGCATTCCTAAGGTTTCTACTAGGTGATAGAACAGATCCCGCATACAAGACCATGTATACTCGCAAACCCGGCTCCTATTCTAACCCTACGCTCAAAACCTAAGACTGACCGATATCCCCTCGATCAGATTTCCCCTGATTACAACCTCGTAACCAGTAACCCAGATTTTACAAACTCTATCAACTGTTAGTTAGTACCCTAACTGATACCCCCTATATTTTACAGACTCTAGAAATGATAAGATGAATTATAAAACAAAAAGAGTACAATACAAAATTAAATCAAAACAAAAATAAACTAAAACCCTAGTTTATAAAGAGAAAAACAAATCCCCTTTAGAACAGTTGAATATGGTCGGCCCTTTTAGACGTGGCGTACCCATGTTTTCATCTTCCCGATCGTTTCTCTTTTCTTTTGAGAAAAACAAATGGCGGTAGCAAAAGAGAACTAGGGTTTCTTTGGAAATCTCAAATCCAGTCGCGATTGCGAAGTTATGCTCTAGAAATTCTCTAAAGACTCGACCGTGTTGATGCTCCTATTCTTCGATTGATCCGGATTTGGTGTTTGATCGAAACCCAAAGGAAAAAGTGAGTTTTCTAAATTAAATCTTTGCTTGAAAGTTTTGATGCTTGGTTTCAATTATTCGATTGCCTGTGATGAAGAGGTGTGAATAATATAGGGTATAGAAAACCCTAGCCTCTGATTTCGTTATGTGACTTGCTGACTTGTTGCGTTGGTTTCCTATTTTGATTCTCGAATGAAAACCTCGAAATAAAATTGTTGTCTTTAATTCCCATGTGTGATTTTGGAGAGAAAAAAAAATGAGATTTCCTGCCCAAAACAGTTTGTCACAATTCCTGGAAACAAAATGTGGTATTGTGCCATTTTAGGAAAGATTGGAGCTGAGATTGAATTGTTATTTGCCAAATTTAATGTCACTGCAGATTCTAAATAAAATGATTTCATTCTTGCCAAAAATTTGATTTGTCCAAACATAGGAAATAAATTATTTTCCCTTTTACTTGACACATTCTGGAAACATTTTGAAAACTTGCCATAAACTATTGAATAAAAATCCTTGTGCATTTCTGGACAGACTTGATTGATTCCTGGAAATAATTCAAAGCACTTACCAAATATTATTCTTGCTGATTTTCTGCACTTCTATGACCATGATTGTCAAGTTGAATACTTTGTCAAAAACTGGAAATCCAGTTTCTTTTCTGGAAATAGATTAAATGATTTGTTGTCCCTTGATTGATACTAGCTCTTGTGTTGCTTGCTCCTTTGTGAGCTGCACCTGTGTTGCACCATTCTTGAACTATTCTGTGTCCATATATACATGCTGAAACTGAAAAATTCTCTGATTCACATTAGCTTGTGTAGTTCATTCACTTGAATCTTTAGCTTGTGTAGTTCATTCACTTGATCTTGCTGTGTGTATGTAGACTTGAATCTTGAGCTTGTGTAGGTCATTCACTTGCAAACATATTTGCATGCATCATCACATACATGTACACTGTGTATGCTGTTGTATCAACCATGCTTCACTGTTGCTATGTATAAACAATTGTATTTTGCAGTTTTAAAAAAAAAAAACTGATTTGCCATCAAAGATCACATGTTATGGAGTGATCTGCCAACATTTTTTTTTTGGCTGATCTGAACCATATGCTTTGATGATTTCTTTGTTTCTCCATGGCTTGTATACATGTTTTGCCTTGTTTGTTATTACTTTAAATCTGACTTGAGCTGCACCATACATTTGAGTGTGCACATGCTATGCTTCACTTGAATCACACTGTTTCACCTGTGCTTGTTTGCTCTGCCATGATGTGTTGTGGAGCCTAGCATGTACACTTGTGTTTGTACATGAATGTTCTGTTTTGCACCACTTTTTTGAACTATGCTACCTTGATCATGCACTTGCACTTCAGACTTATGCATGTCTGCCGTTGTGACCATGAAGTTTGTTGTCGCCGAATTACCCAGATTTGCACATTTCCATTCAACCCTGTATCAGTTGCACTTGTGACCATTCCCATGTATTTTCTGTCATGCATGAATTCTGACTTGATTTACTTTTCCATGTTTGCTTGATCATGTTGCACCATGAATTTGCGCTTGATTCATTTTGCTGAGCTTGATCATTATTCATTGCTCGAACATGTTTGTTGATAGTGTGTTGCCTCAACCATTTGTGTTGAGTTACTTTGTACATGATCGACACCTTGGTTGTTGTGTTCTCTTGTCCATTTCACTATGTCGAGCTTGGTCCATATGACTGCTCCACAGCTGCGCGCTAGTACATTCTGATTGGCGAGGCAGTGCACACATGTATATTTATACACGTATGTACATGCAGCCATCACACAAGATTTCCTGTCCCTGTACTGACTAGACACAAATGAATCAGATCAAGTCATGAAAAATGATGAGAAACACACCTGAAAACTGAGGCAAACAAAAAATTAAAATTAAAAATTATATTTGCTAGAATTTAGAAATTATTTCTGTTCTAGATGTTATGTGTGTGTTTCAATATATGACAGGTAAGAAGATGATGACTGGACTGACAGTGAGCAGTGAAGACAGAAGACTGAAGTCAGAAGACAGTGACTGAACTGATAGTGAAGCATTTAGAAAACACAAGACAAGAAAAAATGACAGTGAATGAGTGTAAAATGAAATTGTACAGAGTGAATGTAAATGACTTGTAAATGAATATACAAAGAGTGTAGAGTGACATGTATATGAGTCAGATAGTGAAAATGTATGTGTATATGAATTGTACTGTTATTTGTAATAAACAAATTCGTTTGAAATAAAATACTATTTTTTGTTGTCAAACAAACTTGTCTATTTTAATCAGTCAATTTACAAGTACAAATATTCTGTGAATGTATTTAAATAATGGTGTATTAAATAGCTGTACTGTTTGAATGTTGAAATAGAATATTCAATTTAAATAAAATATTGTATGAATATATGAATGTCTGTACAGTCGAATTCTATTAAGTATAAATATTATATTCATGCCTTTGACGTATATATAGAACAGTACAGTAACAAACACATTTCAAATAATAAATATTTGGTTGTTATCATCAAACAAAAAACCATTTAATTGTGTATACAACACCGTTATATAAAACAATCTCCCCCTTTTGATGATGACAAACAAATAAAAGATTTTGAGCACCATAAATGTGTTTGACAGTGAATATTGAACTCCCCCTATTTATCAGCTTCCCCTTCAACCGACAACTCCCCCTATAACTGTGCATGAGTGAAAAGAATGATAAGAATTATAATAAATCTTCAAAATTAATATTATTTATAAAATATTCACTCATAAATCAAAATCTAAACCCACTCTCCCCCTTTTGTTATCATCAAAAGGATACAAAATTTAAAATATAGATGAAAATGACTAAAAAATATAATTTTAGTATAAGAGGAATAACAATCATCATAAATCTGAATCAATCAAACAAAAATCATAATATTCTGAGAACAGGTGGCATATTTCACATATTAGAGAATGACGAATTTACGATAAATTTCATACATAATGGAGAAAGTTTTAAAAACAAATCATTTCCAATTATTTTCAAAAGATTTTTTATAAAAGAAAAGCACAAAAACAGTGATGGATTTGGAATATAATTAATAATTCAATTTAAGTGACAAAATCGAATAATCTTAAATCTCAATATCTATCAATCAACAAATCATAATATGTCATAAAATTTCAACACATTTCACAAATTAGAAAGATGGATTGATATGCTGGTTTTTAAACACCAAGGAGAATTTCTTATTAATTTTAATTTATAGTACATTATTTCCTTTTTCCTTTTATTTTATTTGAGAGCACACTGACCGTGCATAACCAGGGTTTGGATTTTTAAATGAGGTCAGTCGCAGCTTAAATTATAAGTTGTCTCATAACCATGCATAACCAGAGCTTGGATTTTTAAATGAGATTAGAGACACACTTATGTATTAAATATATATTTTATTATTTTCATCTTTAAATAGAAAATATCCTTGGTATATACAACCAATATGAATGATAGAAATGTGGTAGGTACAGAAATGAAGTGTGAACTAAATTTCTAAATTAATTATATTATGAAATATGATCAACTGTACCGAGATCATTGAAAAAATTCAATTGTCACTAATTTTGAATAATAAAATAACCATAATTCCATCACAAATATTTTCACTGTTTATTCAAGATGATTTTTTTTTTAAAATTAACTCTCCACATTTATATAAATTTATCATGGATGGCAGAATGATGGTAGATAAAGGAGATGATCATGAAATAATTGCCAATTCAAACATATTATAATAAATGTTCAACCATCATGAAAATATAAATAAAATCTCCTCTTGTTGGGAAATATACTATAGTCATAATTCATCACAATTTCAAAATCTAATAATAATTTTGATGAATTATAAATACAGTTCTATTTGGATATTGATTTCAATTTCTGAATGAATAATCAATAAATAATTTTAAAATTGAAAATCGATTACAAGAGGAATTTAAAATGATTTATACATGACAAAAATAGTGTGTGAAATCTATACAGGATGAAGATTCAGAAAGATAGATGAACAAAAATATATGGCACTTCTGATACCAAATGATGTCTCTATTTTCGATGATTTTAACACGACACTGGAGATGAACAAGGACATTACAGACAATAGAATTTTAATCGGAAAGCCCAAGCAGACACTGTTAACAAATCAAGCAAATTAATTTCATCTATCAGAGCATGGTATAAATTTGATACCAAAACAAGCAGTCACCAAAAAATATTTTCATGAACAATATGTGAGCAGCACAAAAATCAGATTCAAATCAGACTTGTCAAGATAACGGTCACATAAGATGATCCATGATTTAACGAATAAAAATACCGTTTATTTCAAATCATTTGAGAAATATGAAATTCTCAAGATTCAGTGAATCACTCACACCAGAATGTAAATTTCAGATTCAAGATATGTGTATGATTCAATAAATCAATAATTTCAAATGATTTTAAACAAACAAATATTTAAATCAAATAACCATGAAATAGTAGAGAGATTTAAGACCATTTCTTCGAAGAATTTTCAAAATTATCTCTGATAAGTATAAGAGAAATTTCAGATCATTTACATCAAGTCTAAAAGGTATTCATGATCCATAAAAACATTAAAAATAATTTATTTGAAATCACTTGAAATAATGTCAACTTTGAGATATAATGAATTATTCACACGCGTTTGATAGTTTGAAATTTAAGTAGTGTGTGATATTCAAAATATCAAGAATTTTAGATGATTTCAAATAAACAAATTTCAACCATACTGATCGTGAATACAAAATGAATTTCAATATGTATTACTGAGCTTCAAGACAGATCTAAAAAAATCCAAGCCAATCTGAAAAACAATGACATTATCACGATTGAGAAATAATAGTGTGCTGTAATGTGTATAAATTTTTAAGTCTTTCTAAAATGAATTAGAAGAACCTCAGAACAACAGAGATGTGTGAAATTTCAATTGTTTTTCAGATCTTTAAAGAATTTAGAATTCATATTAACAATGTTCAAGATATAACAAGAATACATCAACACTGTTAGGAATTCAGAGAAACAAAAAGCAAACTTCAAAACAATTGCAGGGATTTACAGGATTAAGTTCAAGATCTGGAAAAGATTAAAAAAACATTAGAGTTTTATTCAAGAGAAGCAAATTTCCAAAAAAAATGACTTGTGCAATTGAAAGTTAATGAAGTCCATAAAGAAAAAATATGACAGTGATAAATCAAATAATAATAAAAATGAAGAAAAATAGAAGGGGTAGAGGAAGGAATAAACACAGAAAATAAAAAAACAAAGAGAATATACAAAGGTGAGTTTAGAGATCATACCAGAGGCCAATGTAAAATAGAATCTCTAACTCAATAAATCTTGGCCAAGGAACTGTAAAGAATATAGAAATATAGAAAAGCTTGAAATCAATCTCTTTTCAGCATAGCAGTTCCTTAACCTCCACTGTCACCTAGCAGTTGAGAGAATCAAGTGGTCTAACAAAATTTGTAAAACCACTTTGAAATATGTTTACCACTTTTGGTACCCAAACCTGTTTGTATAACAAACCATCAGAATTAACCGTTGTACCCTTAGGATCCCAAATCTGTTTAAACTTAACGAAGCCCGTTTCATTTCCTTTTAGGGTCCAAGAATGTTTAAATGGTTTATTACAAAACAAATTCACATTTCGCTTTTGATTCAAAAATCCTTTGGACAAAGTTCAAATTATAAAAACAATTATTTCCAAAGCAGTTTGAGGGACTTTTCAAGTCATTTGAATTTCATTTTTCAAAAACATTATTTTTTCCAAAGTCAAGTCCACTTTTATTTCCAGATGAAAATTGATTTTCAATAACATATTGAGAGATTTTTCACCATTAGAAAATTTAGCCAAAGTTGATTCAAGTTGTTGAATTTTAGTTTTAAGATCACTGTTTTATTTCGTTAAATCTGAACAATGTTTTTTAGTGATCTTACATCTTTCAAAATCAGATTTTAAAACCAAGTTTTCATCTTTAAGAGTTTTAATTCTGACTTGGGATTCCATGATTTCAGATTCAAATCGTTTTTGCTTTTCAGACTCAAATTTCTTGGATTTTTCAATCTCATTTTCAAGTTCTTCTAAAATCAAATTTGATTTCAACAAGTTCTCCTTTTCAGCAATTTCAAATTTGGAATTTATATCTATTTTAAAGTTTTCAAATTCCTTTTGCAGAAGGTTATTCAAATTTGATAACTCGGTCTTGTACTCATTTAAGAACAAAATTTCATCTTCAAACTTTTGGATACTATTATTAAGATGAACAAGATTGGTTTTCAACTTCAAACAATTTTTGCAAACTGAATTTGAAGAATTTTTAACATATTCAAGTTGTGATTCCAAATCATCAATTTTGCTGGTCAACTCAAAATTCTTAGATTTCAGAGACTTATTTTTCAGTTGGAGTTTATCAACAGATTTAGTTAAATTAAGACACATGTAAACCAGATCCTCATATGAGAAATTCTCTGTTTCAGCATTTGTTGATTCTCCATCATCTGATCCATCTGAAGTTTCATCTACATGACTTGTTAAGCATAGATATGAATCTAAGTTGTCATCCTGGGGTTTTGAACAGCTGTTGTCAATTGGTCCATACTTTGCATTAAGAGTTCTCCAGATTTCCTGTGCAGATAAACAATGATAGATAAGATTAAATTGTTCAGTGCTAAGATAATCAAATATAATTTTCATAGCACGAGCATTGAAAGTAATATCTACACTATCAAACCCATTGATAACAACATCCCAACATTAAATATTAATAGATATTAAATAAAATTCCATTTTGGATTTCCAGTTTAAAAAATCTGTTCCATCGAAAATAGTTGGATATGAACTGGAGTAACTCTCTATCGGTTGACAACTAGGATGACCCATGACTCTAGAGTTAATGAAATAACCTGCTCTGATACCACTTGTTGGATCTAGATTAACCCTAGAGATGGGGGGGTAATAGGGTTTATCACAGTTTTTTAGATGAATTAAAAATCTAACGGGATATATAATAATAAACAGATCACAGAATATAGCAGAAACAGAAATACAGAAAATAAATCACACACAGATATACCCAGCTTCGGCAAAAACCTGCCTACTACTGCATTCCTAAGGTTTCTATTAGGTGATAGAACAGATCCCGCATACAGGACCATGTACACTCGCAAACCCTGCTCCTATTCTAACCCTACACTGAAAACCCAAGACTGACCGATATCCCCTCAATCAGATTTCCCCTGATTACGACCCCGTAACCAGTAACCCAGATTTTACAGAATCTGTCAACTGTCAGTCAGTACCTTGACTGATACTCCCTAGATTTTACAGATCTAGAACTGATCAGATGAATTATAAAACAAAAAGAGTACAATAAAAATTAAATAAAAAAAATAATCTAAAACCCTAGTTGATAAAGAGAAAAACAAATCCCCTTTAGAACACTTGAATATGGCCGACCCTTTTAGACGTGGTGCACCCATGTTTTCATCTTCCCAATCATTTCTCTTTTCTTTTGGGAAAAACAAATGGCGGCAGCAAAAGAGAACTAGGGTTTCTCTGGAAATCTCAAATCCAGTCGCGATTGTGAAGTTGTGCTCTAGAAATTCTCTATAGACTCGACCGTGTTGATGCTCCTATTCTTTGATTGATCTGGATTTGGTGTTTGATCAAAACCCAAAGGAAAAGTATGTTTTCTAAATTAAATATTTGCTTGAAAGTTTTGATGCTTGGTTTCAATTATTCGATTGCCTGTGATGAAGAGGTGTGAATAATATAGTGTATAGGAAACCCTAGCCTCTGATTTCGTTATGTGACTTGCTGACTTCTTGCGTTGGTTTCCTATTTTGATTCTCGAATGAAAATCTCAAAATAAAATTGTTGCCTTTAATTCCCATGTGTGATTTTGGAGGAAAAAAAAATGAGATTTCCTGCCCAAAACAGTTTGTCACAATTCCTGGAAACAAAAATGTGGTATTGTGCCATTTCTGGAATGATTGAAGCCGAGATTGAATTGTTATTTGACAAATTTAATGTCCGTGTAGATTCTGAAAAAAAAAATGATTTCATTCTTGCCAAAAATTTGATTTGTCCAAACACAGGAAAAATAAATTATTTTCCCTTTTACTTGATACATTCTGGAAACATTTTGAAAACATGCCATAAAATGTTGAATAAAAATCCTTCTGCATTTCTGGACAGACTTGATTGATTCCTGGAAATAATTCAAAGCACTTACCAAATATTATTCTTGCTGATTTTTTGGACTTCTATGACCATGATTGTCAAGTTGAATACTTTGTCAAAAACTGGAAAGCCATTTTCTTTTCTGGAAACAGATTAAATGATTTGTTGTCCCTTGATTGATACATGCTCTTGTGTTGCTTGCTCCTTTGTGAGCTGCACCCGTGTTGCACCATTCTTGAACTATTCTGTGTCCATATATACATGCTGAAACTGAAAACTTCTCTGATTCACATTGCTCCACTGAAAATCCAGAAATGTTGTTGTACTATATATATGCACACATATGCTGTTTTCTTCATTCACTTGATCTTGCTATGTGTATATACACTTGAATCTTTAGCTTGTGTAGCTCATTCACTTGCAAACATATTTGCATGCATCATCACATACATGTACACTGTGTATGCTGTTTGTATCAACCAAGCTTCACTGCTGCCATGTATAAACACTTGTATTTTGTAGTTTTTTTTTATAAAAAACTGATTTTCCATCAAAGATCACATGTTATGGAGCGATCTACAAACATTTTTTTTTGCCTGATCTGAACCATATGCTTTGCTGATTTCTTTGTTTCTCCATGGCTTGTGTATACATGATTTGCCTTGTTTGTTATTACTTTAAGTCTGCCTTGAGTTGCAACATGCATTTGAGTGTGCACATGCTATGCTTCCCTTGAATCACACTGTTTCACCCGTGCTTGTTTGCTCTGCCATGATGTGTTATGGAGCCCAACATGTACACTTGTGTTTGTACATGAATGTTCTGTTTTGCACCACTATTTTGAACTATGCTACCTTGATCATGCACTTGCACTTCAGACTTGTGCATGTCTGCCATTGTGACCATGAATTTTGTTGTTGCCGAGTTACCCAGATTTGCACATTGCCATTCAACCCTGTATGAGTTGCACTTGTGACCACTCCCATGTATTTTCTATCATGCATGAATTCTGACTTGATTTACATTTCCATGTTTGCTTGATCATATTGCACCATGAACTTGTGCATAATTCATTTTGCTGAGCTTGATCATTATTCTTTGCTCGACCATGTTTGTTGATAGTGTGTTGCCTTAGCCATTTGTGTTGATTTACTTTGTACATGATCGACACCTTGGTTGTTGTGTTCACTTGTCCATTTCACTGTGTCGAGCTTGGTCCATGTGACTGCTCCACAGCTGCTCGCTAGTACATTCTGATTGGCGAGGCAGTGCACATGTGTATATCTATACACGTGTGTACACGCAGCCATCAGACAAGGTTTCCTGTCCTTGTACTGACTAGACACAGATGAATCAGATCAAGTCATGAAAAATGATGAGAAAAATACCTGAAAACTAAGGCAAATAAAAAAATAAAAATAAAAATTATACCTGCTAGAATTTAGAAATTATTTCTGTTCTAGATATTGTGTGTGTGTTTCAATATATGACAGGTAAGAAGATGATGACTGGACTGACAGTGAGCAGTGAAGACAGAAGACTGAAGTCAGAAGACAGTGACTAAACTGATAGTGAAGCATTCAGAAAACACAAGACAAGAAAAAATGACAGTGAATGAGTGTAAAATGAAATTGTACAGAGTGAATGTAAATGACTTGTAAATGAATGTACAAAGAGTGTAGAGTGAACTGTATACGAGTCAGATAGTAAAAATGTATGTATATATGAATTGTATTGTTATTTGTAATAAACAAATTCATTTGAAATAAAATATTATTTTATTGTTGTCAAACAAACTTGTCTATTTTATTCGGTCAATTTACAAGTACAAATATTCTGTGAATGTATTTAAATAATGGAGTATTAAATAGCTGTACTGTTTGAATGTTGAAATAGAATATTCAATTTAAATAAAATACTGTATGAATATATGAATGTTTGTACAGTCGAATTCTATTTAAATATAAATATTATATTCCTGTCTTTGATGTATATATAGAACAATATAGTAACAAACACATTTCAAATAATAAATATTTGGTTGTTATCATCAAACAAAAAATGATATAATTGTGTATACAACACCGTTATATATAACAAAGACACCTAGTGGTAGGCATAACCGGTAGAGAGACTGGGTTATATAAAATTAAAGACACCTTTAGGGTAAATATAACCTTTGGAAAACCTAGTGGGGGATACAAGACAAAGGGGAGGGCTTGTATCATATTGTGTGGAACCCGTTCAGTCAATAACCCAGAGTATGTATCGAGTAGAGAAATTCGAACTAGGTCAGAAAAGGGGCACAATTACTGACTAATTGTAAGAGATCCAAACGTGGAGGCGGTGCTGGCGGCGCAAACCGGCTGGGCCATGTGCATGCATGAGCCAGGCCGAAGGGGATAAGACGACCATGACACCTGTAGATATGGGGCTATGCATATCAGTGAGGGGTTGCCACTTTAGGACGTGATACATCCTACTGTGGGGCCGGCACAAAGTATCTACGGAGTAGGGAGCCGATCGATTAGGTTAGTAGTAGGGTACATTTGGACGTATGCCTAAGTCTACAACCTTAAAGTGTAAGGGATCACCTCATTCTAGTTATACTAGTAATAGTGCAGAGTAATCATTAGAGAAGCGTATACACCTTATCCTGTCTACCTTGTCACACCTGCCTTATATGTAGTAATCTCTCTTATCCACTTTGTACGCCTTTCATGCTACTATTTTTTATTTACTTGCTAAAACTAACTAGACTCACCATAATTTACATCTGACCCTTTTTGTTTCCTCTTCTTTCTTTTGTTTCCCCCTAGGTTCTCATGGTGGGAAGACTCAGGCTTAGTCAGGACTCCGTTATCATCTTGCTAGGAGCTACTTTTGAAGTATGGCTGAAGTTCTTATCTCTACTATGGCTTAGCTCTTTTTCTTAGGGAATTATGTTTATGCTTTTTTTTATATTTATGTACTCTAATGGTACAAGACAGAAGTTATGTTGTTGTAATGATTATTGTGACTTATGGTATTTTGGACCACGAAGTATGATTTATGTTTGAAATAAAAATTTGAATTTCCGCTAATATCTTATTTGTACCTGTCTTGTAATATTCTATGTCTGTTTACCTATAACGATTCACGAAACTTAATGCATTCCCTTATGGAGTGATATAACGGACGTGGGGTGTCACACTTGGTATTAGAGCTGAAGATTACCAGATTGGATAATGTTTTTGAGAATTATTTTCAAAATGGGTTTTAAAAGAAAGCATTTTCAAAAAAGAAAAGTCTGTTTTGAAAAACGTATTTCCCCAAAGCCATATGTAATATCCTTCGGTCCTTTGTCTAATTCTCTTCCTTTTTCATTTCAGCATGTATGGGGAACCAAACATTCCTAATATCCTAGAGGGCGTTACGATACCCAGATGGTTCCTAAGGTATCTGGAGGCTATGGCGCCTGCCGGTGGCTAAGAAAATGTTCCTCTCCCAACTGCGCCAGTCATTCCTCCTCCTACCCCTCCAAAAGCAGATAATTTCACCAAGATCCGCAAAGACTTCCATGCTATAGGAGGGAAGTCATTCCATGGGAACGAGACATTCGTAAAAGCGCGGATTTGGCTCAAGAAGACTGAGGAATTGTTTGTAATCTTTTGAAGTAGAGGATAGAAGGAAGGTTCAGTTAGCCACCTAGCTACTAAATGACGAAGCCTCATTTTGGTGGGAAGTTACCCAAGTTGGACGTCCGGTGGAAACTTGGGATGATTTTAGACAAAGATTTGAAATAAAGTTTCTTTCCTAAGTTGAGAAAAGCATGCAGATGGAGAGTTTCTAGGCACTCAAACAAGGGAACTTGACGGTGAAAGAGCATGTGAACAAATTCAACCAGCTAGCATGGTTCGGCTTTGAACTGGTGGATACTCCGCATAAGTAGGCGTTGCGGTTTGCTAAAGGGCTAAATGAACCCCTTCATGGGTTAGCCATGTCCCATATTCCAATGGGAGCCACTTTTGAAAAACTTGTTGATATGGCCCTAATGCATGAGGAAGACAAGGGAGAAAAGAAGGAAGTAAAGGCTGAGGAAACATCATAAAATAAGAAGCTGTGGCACAAGAAGGGACAGCAGCAACAACAACCACAAAAGAAAGGTGGGAAGAATGACAAGGGCTAGGATAAGAGGAAATATCACAATTGTGGGAAAGAGGGTCACTTGGTCAAAGACTGTAAGAGAAGAAAGAACTCTTGCTACAATTGTGGAGAGGTCGGACACTTTGCAAGGGAGTGCCCGAAGAAATAGGGATCGTAGGGACATAGTCAAAGGGCAGGAACTTCTGGAGGATAGGCGCATGGTCTCGCGATCCGTGCTCCTGATAGAGGTGGAAAAAATTCTGTGGAAGGTTTAATTTCTCTTTCAAACCATCCTATTAGGACACTTTTTGATTCTGGAACTTCACATTCATTTATATCTAGTTCTGTGGTTGAATCTCTGCACTTAATTACTAGTATGGCAGTGGATCCCGTAGTTTTCTCCAACCCCATTGGTGGTTCAGCTCATTTATCTATGATTTGTCGGGGTTTGAGGATATCTGTGTTAGGCATCGAGTTTAAGTGCGATGCATATGTGCTCAAGTTTATGGGCTATGGGTTGATTCTACGAATGGATTGGCTTACCACGTATGGTGCCATTCTGGATTGTGAGAAGAGGGTTGTTAGGCTTCTGACTTGTCATGGGAGGACCCTCGAGATTTTTTGTGACCCATAAGGGTTGGCTATGCTTAGTTTCCTAGAGTCTCTTGATGCATCTATCGATGATTTACAATCTATTGCAGTAGTCCGGGATTATTCTGATGTTTTTTATGAGGGACGGGGCTTACCTTCAAGGCGCGAGATCGATTTTCATATATATCTAGTGGATAATGCAAAGCCAGTTGAATTGCCAGTGCGCCATATGACTCCGAGGGAAAGGAGAGAGCTGAGTAAGCAAGAAGGGGGGCAACATGAGAAAGGATTTATCAGACGAAGCATATCTGAATGGGGTGCTCCGGTTGTATTCGCAACTAAGGCGGATGGTTCGCTTCGTTTATGTGTTGACTATAAAGACTTGAATAAACTCACCAAGAAGAATAGGCACCCGTTCCTAAGGATTGATGATTTATTTGATCAGCTTGTTGGTGCATCGTTATTTTCTCGGTTAGACTTGGCCACGGGATATCATCAATTGAGGGTCGCTAAGGACAGCATAGATAAGACCGCTTTTAGAACTCCTGATGGTTTCGTTGAATGGCTAGTTATGCCTTTTGGGTTGACGAATGCACCCGCCTACTTTGTTGAACTGATGAGTAGGGTGTTTCGGGGGTTTCTAGAAAAAATTTGTCGTGGTCTTTATGGACGATATTTTGATCTTCTCCAAAAGCGAAGAAGAGCATGCCCAACATTTGAGAGAAGTCTTGAAAACTCTCGGTGCGCATCAACTTAAGGCGAAGTTCTCCAAATGCCATTTTTGGAGAAAAGAGGTGAGATTCTTAGGGCATGTGATCTCCAAAGAAGGGATAGCTTTATCCCACGAAGGTGGTTGTAGTGCAAGATTGGCAGAATCATAAAAATGCAACCGAGGTGAGAAGCTTTCTTGGATTGGCAGGTTATTATAGGAAGTTCATTAAGGACTTCGCAAAGATATCAGCCCCACTCACCTGGCTGACAAAGAAGAATTTGTAGATCTTAAGCAGAACGGTAGGGCAGTCTCGTAGTATATTGCTGAGTTCGATACTTTATCGAAGTATGGATTATCCCTTATTGACACTACCAAGAAGAAGAATGAGAAGTTCATAACAGGATTAGGTCAGTACTTGGGGGAAAGGCTTATAAACCATATTGATGAGACTTTTGAATCAATTGTTGGGAAAGCATTGATGTAAGAGAGCCTTTATCCTAAGCCCAAGATTGAAATCGCTGTTACATCTACAGAGGGGCCAAAGCTGTAGGAAAACGGCCGAGGCAAGAATAATTCTCAGAATAAGAGGAAGTAGAACCAGACCAAGGATGGTCAGAAAAAGAAAGACAGGAAAGACGTAGAATGCTATAGCTATGGCAAGAATGGCCACTATGCTAAAGATTGTAAAGCTAAGCCAGCAGATAGGTAGTGCTTCAACTGTGGCCAAGTGGGACATCTTAAGGATAAATGTCCACAACCTCCTAAAGAGAAGCAGATTGTGAAAGCGTATGCTATCAATGCTATTCCTTCTTCGTCGAATGCCCCAACTGCGGCGGAGAAAGGGAAGAATGTCGTTATTCAAGGTATGCTTTCTGTTTATGATGTTCCCGTTCAAGTATTGTTTGATACCGGAGCTTCCCTTTCCTTCATATCTAGTGACCTGGTAGATTGGTTGGGATTGGAACCCGAGATAGTCAATAGAACTTTAGTAGTGACGAACCCGATTGGTGGTTCGACTAGCCTTAGCATGATTTATCGTAATTTGGTCTTGTCGAGTCATGGATGTATGTTTGCTTGTGATTGCTTTGTTTTGGGTGGGTTTGGCATTATTTTGGGAGTCGATTGGCTCCAAAGGTACGGAGTGGTGGTAGACTATGAGGGATATTCAGTGACTGTTAGGGCATATGATGGGCGGAGGGTACTGTTCGGTGGCCTGCCTAGTGACGCGGTGATGGCTATTTTCTAAATTCCCTCATATTGCTGGCGAGTATCCGGACATCTTCAGGAAGTGACCAGACTTCCACCACCCCGAGAGATCGAGTTTCATATTGATTTAGTGTAGGGTGCCAGACCTATAGTGATGCCACTTCATCGTATGGCACTAAGCGAGCAGCGAGGGCTTGGGGTACAAGTAAGCGTTCTTCTGAAGAAGGGATTTATCCGAAGGAGTGTTTCCGAGTGGGGAGCACCAGTTGTGTTTGCTACTAAAACAGATGGTTCTCTTCGTTTATGTGTGGACTATCGCGAGTTGAATAAGGTGACTAGGAAGAATAAGTATCCTCTTCAACGGATAGATGATTTATTTGATCAATTGGAAGGAGCAGGAGTGTTCTCCAAGTTGGACCTCGCGACGGGATTTCATCAACTCCGAGTAGCATCTGAGAGTATTCCTAAAACGGAATTTTGGACGTCGTCTGGATTCTATGAGTGGTTGGTCATGCCATTCGGGTTGACCAATGCACCAGCATATTTTGTGGATCTTATAAATAGGGTATTCAGGGATCAATTGAATAAATTTGTTCTTGTGTTCGTGGACGATATCCTAGTTTATTAAAGGACGGAGGAAGAACACAAGGAACATTTGAGGACAGTAATGGAGTTGTTGAGGAGACACCAATTGAAAGCGAAATATTCTAAGTGTCACTTCTGGAGGAGGGAAGTGAGATTCTTGGGCCATGTTGTTTTAGAGAATGGGATTGCCGTGGACCCTGCGAAGGTGGCTGCGGTACAAGAGTGGTCTACGCCAGGAATGCAATAGACAAAAGTTTCTTGGGGTTACCTGAGTAATGGAGGTGTTGAGGAGACACCATTTGAAAGCGAAATTTTCTAAGTGTCACTTCTAGAGGAGGGAATTGAGATTCTTGGGCCATGTTGTTTCAGAGAATGGGATTGTCGTGGACCCTGCGAAGGTGGCTGCGGTACAAGATTGGTCTATGCCAGGAATGCAACAGACATAAAAGTTTCTTGGGGTTAGCTGGGTATTATCATAAGTTCATCCAAGACTTCTCCAAGATAGCGGCTCTGTTAACTCAGTTGACCAAGAAGAATCAAGCTTTCATCTGGGACGAAAGGTGTGAAAATGCATTCAAGGGTCTAAAGGGGAAGTTGAGGGAACGAAGAGATGACGGTATACATGGATGCCTGTGGTACCGGAGTAGGTGTTGTACTGATGCAAGGAGGTAGGGTTGTAGCTTATGCTAGTCGGCAATTGAAACCGCATGAGAGAAGATATCCTACCTATGATCTGGAATTGGCAGCGATCATGTTCACATTGAAAATGTGGAGAAATTATCTCTTGGGAGAAAGATTCGAGTTGTTTACTGATCATAAGTCGTTAAAGTATCTTTTCTCTGAGAAGGATATAAACCTCCGTCAGCAGAGATGGTTAGAATTTCCAACTTCCTATGATTTCGATATTGCATATACACCAGGAAAGGGCAATGCGGTAGCTGATGCACTGAGTAGGAGACATGCCAGTTTAGGGGCTATGTTTCTTGAATATGAGTAATTGGAGTATATCGCAGGGTACGATTTCAGACCAAAGAGCGAATTGGATCCAGGGATGTTAGCAAGTTTGACGATCAGACCCACTTTGATTGAGCAGATTGGTTCCAGTCAGAGGGACGATCCTAACCTATTGGAAATCATCTCCAAGTTAGAGATGGGTATCGACAGTGAGGAGATGAACAAGTACGGGCTTAATCGAGAAGGATAGCTTAGAAAGAATGGGAGACTAGTTGTGCCCAATGTCAAGGGATTGAGAGATGAAGTTCGTGGAGAATGTCATCACTCAAAACTTACTATACATCGTGGTGGTAATAAAATGTATCGAGACATGAAGCAGACCTACTACTAGGAAGGAATGAATAGAGACGTTGGGAAGTTTATATCGAAGTGCATGAATTGCCAGCTAGTTAAAGCCGAGCAGAAGAAGCCTAGTGGTTTTTTACAACCATTGTAAATTCCCGAATGGAAACGGGAACAAGTCCCGATGGATTTCCTTGATGGTTTACCAAGAACTAGATCAGGTTGTGACAGTATTTGGGTGATTGTGGATTGATTGACCAAAAGTGCGAGGTTTTACCAGTCAAGTCGAATAGAACGGCAACTAATTTAGCAGAACTGTATATGAAGTCGGTAGTTAGATTTCAAGGAGTACCTAAAAGTATTATGAGTGACCGAGATCCGTTATTTACTAGTGGGTTTTGGAAGAGCTTACAAGAGGCCTTAGGGTTAGAATTATATCTCAGTACCGCATATCATCCTCAAACCGACGGTCAAACAGAAAGGGTGAATCGTGTATTAGAAGATCTTTTGAGAGCTTGTATATTGGATTTTGGAGGATCATGGGATGGCCATTTGCATCTGGTTGAGTTCACATATAATAATAGCTACCAGTACAGTATTGGTATGGCTCCTATTGAAGCTTTGTACGGAAGATCGTGCAACTCACCATCATGTTGGTTGGAAACAGGTGAGAAGTTTGTGCTTGGACCGGATGTAATAAGAGAAACTTCAGAAAGATTAAGGTCATCCGACAAAGAATAAAGGCTGCCCAAGATAGGCAAAAGAGTTATGCTGATAAGAGCCGAAGGGAATTGAAATTCTCTGTTGGCGACTTGGTGTTTGTCAAGATTTCTCCGTTAAAGAGCGTGATTCAATTTGGTAGGAGAGGCAAGTTAGCACTAAGATTTGTTGGTCCATTCCCAATTCTCGAGCAAGTTGGGAATTTGGCATATAAAGTTGAGTTACCGGACAAGATGGCAGGAGTTCACAACGTATTTCATGTCTCCCATTTAAGGAAGTTCGTGCACGACCCAGGTATGACTACTCACCTAATCAGTCAGATGATATCGACGTAGAACCCGAGGCGGTTGGGAACCGCAGGCCAATTCATATTGTCAAGTACGATACGAAGCAACTTCGAAGGAAGAGGGTGAAATTGGTCAAACTCCGGTGGTGTGATAACGAGAATGACTGTACTTGGGAAACAGAAGAGGGCATAAGGAAGTCGCATCCAGAACTCTTTGCTTGGTAAGATTTTGATTGCAATTTAGCTATTCCACCTGCTAGGATAGACTTGTTGCGTTATTGTGTGTTTGATTGTTTGTAAATGGCTGATAGGCATGCGGGACCCATTATATGTTTTGATTAGGGAATTTTGGGTACGAAATTTCTTAAGGGGAGAGAATGTAACGACCCACATTCTACGCATCGGAGGATCGTAGAATATTTATTTCAATTTCATATGAGGTCGTATAGTCGTGTAACTTTGGGGAACGACTATTGAGGTCATTTTCCATGTTCACGATTTTTGCCGATTTTCAAATCACTATTTTACCCTAGGTGAATCTTGTTTCGTCTATAACTTTTGATTGGAAAGAAGTTTTGACTTGAAACCACTTCATTCGGTTGATGGTCTACCTTTCCGTAGATAGGCCACAATAGCCAAAATGACTTATTGTTTGGGAGATATGGCTGAAACAAGATTTGGAAGGTGAAAAACAGCTTAACCGGGCCTAATTAGGGTGATTAACAGCTAGGCCCATTAGGTATTTCGGGATTAGGGTTTCATAAGGGCTGATAGGGACTAGAGAAACCCTCTATTGTCATTTTCCAACCACCACAAACTTTTTCTTCAACCCTAACAATGGCTTCCACCTTCTAATTCTCTTCTAAGCAACTCCTAATCGCTTTCTAATCGAAGATTAAGCTAAGCAACGTCAAATCAAGGCAAATCAACACCAAATCAGAGTTGGAGCTGTTGTGTGCATAGGAATTCAACCCAAAACAGGAGTAAAGTTCAGACCTATAATTTATTTGTGGCTAAGGTGAGTGATTTGCATTGTTTTTCACTAATTAGGGGTGATTAGTGTTAATTAGCGAAATTATGCATGTTAAAAATATGGAAAAATATGTAGAAATTCTTAAATATTATTTTATGGCTCCGACAGAAATTTGGGTGAAATTGGATATGTTTTGGTAATCCTATCATTAGTTATGATTAAACATGATTAAGGGGAAAACCATGGTTTTTGGGTATGTTTGATCAATATACACATGTTATTTCATTGTTTGGATGTTTATGGTTGATTCTATATGTTACTATGACTGTACGGAATGTTAGTTAATCTTGTAGGAAAGTTAGAATGGTTGAAAACGCCGTCGTATGGCGAATATGGATGATATTTGCTTGTAGGAAATTGTGCAGGGTTTCGGATCGGATCGGGTATGGGGGTTCAGGTCGGATGAGGATTGGTCGAACCGAACCGACATGGGAGATGAGGAATGCCGAACCGAATATATGTGACGTGGAGGATCCCATATATTTAACCGAACTGGAGCCTAGGCAGAAGAAAGTTAGCATGGTAGAAAAGGAAGGCTGCTAGTTTGGAGTTGGAGTTGAGGTGGGCACTTAACCGAACCAAGATCCACGAGCACCGAACCAAACAGGGGATGATGGACTAAAGTAGAGTACAGGAGCCGACCCATGAACACCGAACCGGACTGCACTATGAGCACCGAACCGGACCGAGACCAGGAATGCCGAGCCGAACCGATGTGATGTGGAGGACCTCATTTATTGAACCGAACCGGATGGCCGAGCCGGGCCGATGACCAAACCGAATCGAGTGTATGCTCCTACTCTTATGCGACGACTCTTCTGAAGACCAATTCCAATTCGACCAAAACCCGAGAAGCAAAGGAAGTCCAAATGGGAGGTTATTACTCAGGATCCAAGTGGGGATCAACAAGTCAACTTCATGAGTTGGGCTTTGCTGCGGGACGTGTGCAAACGGGTTATCGATGTCTATAGCTTTGAGTCACCACTGGGAGACGGATCGTTGGCTATGGATCAGTGCAGTGGAGTTGTCATGACTCCATCAGGCAAAGTGATTGTAGCAAGGCTATGAGCCAGTGCAGTGGAGTTATCATGACTCCATGGAGGCATAGTGGACATTGCAAAGGTTTAGTGACTATGGATTAGTGCAGTGGAGCTGTCATGACTCCATGAGGGCAGAATGATCGTAGCAAAGAATTGGGTGATCAAAGTAATAGATATCGTATGCTTTACACACTGAGTGAGAGACGTGAGGATGATTACTGTGTTTGATGTTTGTTATCACCATGACATGCATACCCCTCCCCATTATTTGACATTATATATTAGTGTTACCTTAGAGTATTGTACATCTAGTTGTGCTGACTCTTTGGCTGTAGGTCCAGGTTCAGGTATGGTTATGTATACCTATTGTTGTTTTGTTTTATTGCTATCGCTCATACCAGAATTTTGTCTGACCCAGAGTTTTATGTCTCTTCTTATTACTCTAGGTGCTCCTAAACGAGCAGACTAGAGAGACTTTAGCTGGTTATGCAAGAGTAGCTTTTCGGAGACGAGCATGAGGCTTACACGTATTATTCCCATTTATTCTCCCTGTGTTGTTACTGGTCACTACTTTGGGCATTAGTAGTGTACCTTCCCATTTTGCTTTAGAGACAGTTTTAAAAGTTGTAAAAACGATGGTTCCGATCATAAGCTGTATTTTGAATTTTCCATTGCTACGATGGTTTAGTTTTCAGCTTATGCACTACTCCGTCTATTTTATATCAAGTTATTTTATTATTATATATTGTTCCATGCGCTGTGATATATACTACAGGTTCTTTGATGATTCATCGCTTCAAAATCCTTTTTGTTTGACGACAGTCCCGTGCTGGTTGGATATCGGCAAAGTGCATTTCAGGGGAATGTCGGCTGGCATGGGGAGGGCCGTCACCAAAAGCCCCACCTGAAACCGCTCAATTCCAGCTCCAGTCTGCCACCGGTATAAAGCAGCTCGTCGACCCTCTCCGATCAACCGCCCCAACAGTAGTTCGTCCTTCCGACCAAACCCGTCCATTGCGAACTAAGTTTCGCCTAGCTCGCCTCTCAGTCCCCTCGTGTGCCCTCATCTCCCTTCATTGAACCAACGTTTCCACCATGCTGACACAACTCGAGCCCTCTTCTCATTTCACTTGGAGCCAAGGTTCGCCACCCTCTAGCCTGATGCTGACCCCTGTAGTTCACCCAATCCGAACCCAAAAGACCTCCTGTGTGTTTGTATGTGTGAGTATGGGATAGAGTGTGTGTATTTTTTTCTTCTTCTTGCATATGATATCATATATTTTATATGTTTCTACAGAACCATTTCATTTGCCTAGATCATTTTTAAATTTATTTCGTTCATTCATTTGTAAATTTGCTGCACTTTTCTTTTTTTATATATTCGGGTATATATTTGATCTGACATTGGTTAGAGTTGTGTGTGTAGGGAGTGTATGCACGTGAGTTGTTGCATGGTGTATTTTATATATTTATATATATATATATATATATATATATATATTATAACGTTTTGGTGTGGTGTTGAGTGTGTACATAGAGTTGTGTATTTTGTGTGTTATGTTTGTGCATGTGTAGTTAAATGTGTGAGTATTACATATTTATATATGTGTTGGCTTTTATATATATATATATGTGTGTGTGTGTGTGTGTGTGTATAAGGGCGAGTTTCAAAAACTAATTGATTTTAAAGAAAAATGTATATATATATATATATTATAATTTTACCATGTATATATATACATATATAAATATATTTATATTATAAAAAAATAAAGCATTGTGTTTATTTTTGAATTGAATTTGGTGTTGAGTTAGGAAACCATCCAAAAACCAAATAGCCTAACCGATCCATTGAAAAATTTCTCGTAGCCTCCTCTTATGAAAATAATAAAATATTGAGTGGTTACCGTGAGTGAAATCCATTCTGAATCGTTCCTAAAAGTCGTTGTTTTATTCTACATCAATCCATTCACCATATGCAATATGTGCCACGAAAGGTGAGTTTATCTCACACTTGACTCACATCTTCGGTACTATTCTATTATTTTATAGATTCGATTGGGCCCTTTTAATTATCGGAGTGTGTATTGAGCTTGTAACGACCAAGGTTTTTAGTCTGTTAATTTTAAATATTTATTAAGGATTTTAAATATTTAATACGGATTTTAAATATTTAGTTGATAATATAAATTAATTTTTATATTGAGTTATCGATTTAATAATCAAATATAATTTAAATTAGAATATATCAAATTACTGTAATTCGAAATATATTGAAATCGAGGTTAAAAACTTAATCGAAATGATTCATATGGTCAGTGTTGGTTCTGTTTGAATATAAAAGCGATAATAATAATAATAATTTATTTTCAAAGAATTTGTGGTTTTCGAAATTAAATTAAATTATATTAATTTAATATGGTATATACGTTCAAATTAAATTCAGAATATTTATTGTTGAGTACAGAATAATGTAAATACGTAGAATTGGCGGTCGGTAGGTTAAAATAGCGGTTCGTGATTTAAATTAATGGACCCCGAGATATTTATAATGGATAAGATCGAAATCAAATCAAAAATCAAATCGATATCTATTTAAAAAGAAATAAAAATCTCTTTAAATCTAATCGAATTAAAAACAAATCAAATTGTATTAAGTAGTGGTCAAATCAAAATAAATAAAACTGTATTTAATCTACACATCTTTCCTTAACACTGAAGTACTCATCACTATAAATCACGACACCCTCCCTCTTTCTTTGGTTATTTCTCCTCCAGGAATCAAGTCGAAGCCATTTCCTGTAAATCGAAAGCTTCATTAAATTTTAAATGGCCATTTCTTTATTCTTTTTGAGAGCCGCGATACCTTTCCCTTTAATTATCTGCAAAACTGGAAATACTTTATCAACAATCGAAGCCTTCTTTGCACCAGAAATTAAATATAAAAGGGGGATTCAACAGTGATGATGAAATTCTCTCTTCTTAACTGACGCGGGCTCTTCTGGTTTCGAAGATCAAGTCTCAATCAACTACTAAGAGTTTGCGGTGGGCTTCCAGTAGCAGAAATTGTCCACGACGCGAGTAAGGGGAGTCGATGCTGACTATAGCCGGACTTCGGCAATTTCTGGTGGGCTATGGGAGGTCGCGATTCGAAGGAGAGGTTTGGAAGATGTCGCGATTTTCCCTGTTCGGCAAGGGGGGTCAGTGGTGATTACAGTTATGGTTTCTGGTCGAGACGGAGTTCGATCTTTCAGAGAACAGACTGGAAGTTGAACGATGAAGCCAGGAGGATAATCTCGAGAGGGAAAGTCGTAGTGTGTTGATCGGGGTGCCTGCAGAGGATTTGAAAATGGTGAGAAAAGGGGTATGTTAGTGTTGAATGGGAGATGTTGATGAAATCCCGAAGAGAAATGGTGTTGAGCTATGGGAAGTGAGGCTGGAGTTGCGAGTAGGTTATGATTTGGAAATCAAACAAATAAAAGGTGAATCCTTATTGAATTTGTTTTATTTTATTTAGTACATTAGTAAAAACTAGAATTTTGTATAGGGTTTAAAAGAAATGTTATTAACTATTAATCTAGGATTTTGAAACCGACAAGATAAATTTATTAGTAAAATACATAGGCTAATTTACTTATTTATTTTAGTTGTTAATTTAAATAAATAAATATTTAATCGTTAGATGAAATTAATATTCGCAGGTGCGAATTTCATTCTAGATGATTCATGGGCAACGATATGAAAAGTTATAGGATATTCGACGAATTAATAAATCCCGGTGAGTAAATCTCACTCACGTTTTATTTAAAAATTATTTTTATCAGTTAAAAATAATTGTTTGTTGCTTGTTTGAATGCTTTCTGGTTGTTTTAAAATATATTAGTTATTTAGGCTTGGTGGTTGCTATTATATATATATATATATATATATTGGTGGTTAAATTTCCCGCAGTATCATTAGCGGATGCCCGCAGTATCATTAGCGGATGACAATACGCCCACGTATATAAGTGGATCCCCTTTTATACCGCGATATCCTGCCACGAAGCAAGATGGGTATACTATGTTGACTAACGTCTATGGATGCAGGAAAACAGGTTGGAGGAATCCAACTGGATTCCTCAAAAATATATTATCTGTTTGTTTGTCTGCTTGATTTCATATATTCATATATGACGTGTTAAAAATAAAATGATTGAAAATTGGATGATTTGTTTGTTTTAAATATCACTGGGCTAAGTGTTAATTTATTTAAAATATCGTGGAAAGGATATTTGAGATTAAAAGGGAAAATTCTATTTTTAAATAGAATTTGAAATTTGAATGGAATAAAAATATAAACTTGTTTTGAAAAATAAAACAAGTAGTTCCTTTATAAACGATGTTTATAAATAGTTCTTTTATAACGAAGTTATAAATGAAGTGAAAAGAATTATCATTTAATAATTCAGAAATAAAAATACAATTGTGAAATTGAAAAGGGAAATCTATTTTCAAAAAAATAGAAATATAGATTTCAAATGGAATTGAAATCGAGACTCGTTTAAAAAAATGAATAAAGAAAATTCAAATAGAAATTGAATATAAAAATTCAAATAGAAATTGAACATAGAAAATATAAAGGAATTCAAATATAGAATTCAAACGGATTGAAACGAGAATTTGAATATAGAATTCAAATAGAAACAGACTTTGAGTATAGAATTTAAAGAGTTAAAATGGAATTTGAAAATAAGATTCAAATCAAGTTAAAATGGAATTTGAAAATAAAATTCAAAAGGAATTTGTATATAGAAAATTTAAATAGAATTTGTATATTGAATGTAACACCCCACGCCCGCTATGGTCACTCTCTAAGGGAATGCCATAGCATCGGTGGAGTATTTTAGTGAATATAGAACAGAAAAATTACAACAAGACAGATATAAATAGTACTTGAAATTTAAAACATCATCTCATAACAGCGGAAATAAACATGTCTGGTAACATCATAAAACCACAATAAAAGTCAAGTACAATATCCATCAAAATAAAGAGGTACATAATCCCACTCTCTCATACAATAGCCAGGACAAAAGAAAAGATAACTGGGTAACTGGAGCTTTACATCTATCCAAGCTCCTAAAGACTGGAACAGCAATCCGATCAAGCTCCACTACTGCTAGGATCCACCGTAGGACCTGAGGGTTGGGAAAAAAAGATAAAAACAACGGGGTCAGACATAAGTCTGAGCGAGTCCTATAACTTTAACAATACAATCATTAAAGTAACCAGAGAAGACATAAACTTGACCTACGGTAATGTCTGGGGATGAATGGCTACACTAAGCAGCTTGGTAGACTTAGGATAAACTAAGATAACTGTAAAGACGTATCTACCCACCCAAGGATAATTACTAACTGCACCACACGAGTCATTCCTACTCAAAGATTGATCCCACCCAAGGACTTAAAAGAAAGATATAACTAGTAGTTTCATGTACCCCTAGCTGACAACATAGGTGCCGTCTGCCCCTATCTCCACTAGGTGTACCCCACTACTCCCCATTGATCGGCTCCCTACCGTAGATACCCGTGCCGGTCCCACAGTGGGGTGTATCACCCCCCTAAAGTGGCAACCCAATACTAACGGTGCACGGCTTATATCTACACGATGCAACAACGTCTTACCTACCAGCCCGGGTCCACACACGCATATGAAACCCGTTGGACTTGCGTTGCCACCGCTAACCCGTTTTGGCCTCTTATAGTCAAGCCCAGTACGCGTGTCCCGTCCTCGACATGGGTCGAGCCCAATAAGATACATATGGGTTACTGGTTGAAATGGGCCCCCACAAGCTACCCACCTAAGCTTGTCCCTTTTTCTAGTGCATCCCACTTAACCCTTTAATCATGTTTAATTACATGTTTCTACTTTGGTTAAGTATTCTAATCGTATTTTCTATTGCCACCCAAGGCAACCACTAGATTTCCACATGCCACCCAAGGCACCCACTTAACCCCTCATGTCCCACTACATGCTAATATGGTTAAGTGTTTCTTAATTAATTAATTAAGATCATGACCTCATAAAGACCTCCCACATTAGACCGTCTTTTATGACTGCTGGATATGCCGGTTGGTTCCGGGCAGACTTCTGTCATCAAAAGGGTCTAACCTCGTGTCTTTACTTTAATCACGTATTTAATTTATGACTAAGACCTCTCACATTGGGCCAATCATTTGTAGCCGCTGGATGGCCGGTCGGTTCCGGGCAGACTTCCGCTACAAAAGGGTCCAACCTCGTGTCTTAGTTGATTAATTACACCTAATTAATCACCCCCATAATTAATTATCCCTAATTAATTACACATTTTTCATAACATGGGTAGACCTAACTCAATAGGTAAATTCCCATGGGGTAGACCTAACTCAATAGGTAAATTCCCACTTATGTTAATTTATTTTTATGGTATGCTTAATCATACCCAATCATACTTTTATTAACATATTAATTAACCCCATCGTTCCCCACGTAAATCGTTCTCATTTCATGACATAATAAAGTGAAGATCCATCACAAATATCATGGGTTTAACCACATCTTAGCATATAACTTTATCATGGGTTAAGAGGATGTCAACTTGCATATATGAGCATATATTAACCCAACTACATTTAACCCAAACTTGCATGTAAGCATACACATAACTTGCATAAGCATTCACATACTTGCATAAGCATCCACATACTTGCATAAGCATGCATAACTTGCATATCATGTTAAACTTGCATTTAAGCATACACATAACTTGCATAAGCATTCACATACTTGCATAAGCATGCATAACTTGCATATCATGTTAAACTTGCATTTAAGCATACACATAACTTGCATAAGCATTCGCATACTTGCATAAGCATGCATAACTTGCATATCATGTTAAACTTGCATTTAAGCATACACATAACTTGCATAAGCATTCACATACTTGCATAACTCACTTGTTAAACATGCATAAACCCACTTATTAAACATGCATAAACCCCCTTATTAAATATGCATAAACATAGGAAAACATAGAGTAGCATATCATTACAAATGATTCAAACTCACTAATCCGCATTTAAGACCATAAGTCTCATTACACCCAATCTACTTACTTTAGAAATTGATGTTAAAGTGATAGAAACTCACCAAACCCAAGATTAACAAACTTATGAAGTGGAATTAGTTGCTAAATATGAAGATGGTGATGATTAGAGATTGATTAGCTTGCAACTTCCTTCATAAACTAGTGGAGGCTCTCTCAAGTTTGATTTTGGCGGCATGAGGCCATCATTACTATTTTTAGTATGGATTAGGGTAGGTTTAGGGTGTATTTATAGATTAGGTGAGTGTTTTAGGCCCTTAGATTAACCCTAGGTTAGATTAGGTCCGTTAGATTTAGGAAATCTCTAGAACCCAGCCCTCCAAGCCAGCCTAAAACCCAACCTGGTGCACCCAGGTTCTCTGGACGCCGCGCCCAGGTCGACAGGCAAGTCGACAGGCAAGTCGACTCCCTAGTCGACAGGCCTGTCGACAGCCCTGTCGACTTGGGTAGGGCGGGAAATTTCCCGCCTGGCCCCCTGCTGGCTCCAATTTCGAAATCTAGTTTTGCATTTCTAAATCTGTTTTTAACTTGATTTTTCTGCCAACTTCATTGGGCCATAACTGGGCCATACGGACTCCGATTTACAAAATTTCGGACTCTATTCTGCGTATTTTTCCGAGACGAACGCAATGACGCAGCCCGTTTCCCCCAATTCTCACATTTGAGATTATTTATTCTGCAATTAGTGAATTTTAGTATTAACTAAAATTCGGGGTGTTACATTCTCCCCTCCTTAAAGGATTTCATCCCCGAAATCTCTAAGCTAAGGAGAATGCATATCCTACCATCCAAACAACCATCTACTCAATCCATCAAACACGGGCATCCATTGTCCTTAAAACAATTTCTAATGATGTATGAGCATATGCAAAGAGTGTGTGTATATGTTCCCTATCTAATGTATGAACATATGCAAACCATGATAGTGCCATGCATCCATTATGTATGCGAGAGAACCCTATCGACACATACAATATCTACATGAGTGCACAATCATTCACCAAAATGCATCATCCATATGATAACACAATCATTATACATCCATAAATATAGCTTCCTACACACAATTTTATGCAATATGCAATATGAAGTGATTGAGCCGATCTAGTGCCTAGAGTGTGTATATATGCATCCACGAGCAACCACTAGCAACCACTTGCATCCACTTGCATCCATCAATCATAACATGTCTCAAACACATGTTTCAACCATATGTTTACCCTATCTAAAGGTCAATCAGTACTAACGAGAGGATATACTAAAGATAAGATAAGTACTAAACAACGATAGAGGAGAAAGTAAAGACATACCCTCAAAAAGAAATGGGTACAATGAACGCATCTTCGCTTCCGTCTCCCAAGTTGCGTTGCTCTCATCTTCTCCCCATTGCACTTTGACTAGCTGAACCTCTCTGTTCCTCAACTTCCTAGTTTCTGACCCAAGGATGCGAGTAGGAGCTCGTCGAACAGTCGCATCATGCTCTACTTCCACTTCTTTAAGCAAGCTCGGCTCTACCACCTCTGCCGTCTCATGTAAGCACTTCCTCAAATGGGACACATGGAATACATCATGTACACCACTAAGTCTGTCGGGCAACTCCACTCTATATGCCATCCGTCCGATCCTTTCCTTAATAGGAAACAGCCCTACGAACCTTGGTGCTAACTTCCCAACAGATCCAAAGCGAACCACATTTCGTAATGGAGACACTTTGACAAAGACCATGTCCCCAACTTCAAACTCAAGATCCGTCCTTCTCTTGTCCGCATAAGATTTTTTCCTATCCTGCGCTGCTTTCATCCTTCTTCGAATCAAGTCAATCTTCTCAGAAGTCTCCCTAATCATATCTGGCCCAAGCAAGATCTTATCCGTAGATTCCCACCAACATGTAGGTGATCGACAAGGCCTTCCATAGAGAGCTTCGAAAGGAGCCATACCAATACTGGACTGAAAGCTGTTATTATATGCGAACTCCACCAATGGAAGATGCTCTTCCCATGTACCCCCAAAATCTAAGATACAAAGCCTCAAAAGGTCTTCTAGAACACGATTCACCCTCTCAGTCTGGCCGTCCGTCTGAGGATGATATGCGGTGCTCAGACACAATTGAGTCCCCACTGCTTCTTGCAAACTTCTCCAGAACTCGCTAGTGAAGATAGGATCTCGATCACTCACTATGCTAGAGGGTACCCCATGTAATCGAACTATCTCTCGAAGATATACTGAAGCTAGCCATGGAGCAGTCCTCTTGCTCTTTACAGGTATGAAATGGGCGCTTTTAGTAAGTCTGTCTACCACAACCCAAATTCCCGTATTACCCTTTCTTGATCTGGGTAACCCGTCAATAAAATCCATCGAGACGCTATCCCACTTCCATTGCGGAACTTCCAATGGGTGAAGCAACCCACCTGGTTTCCTTTGCTCCGCCTTCACTTGCTGGCACACCAAGCATCGAGCGACAAACTCGGCCACATCTTTCTTCATACCGGTCCAGAAAAAAACCCTCTTCATGTCTTGGTACATCTTGTCCCCACCGGGATGAATGGTCATCCTAGAACGGTGTGCATCATCAAGAATAACCTTCCTCAAACCCTCGTCTTGCGGTACACAAAGTCTACCGTCTCTACGCAAGCACCCCCTATCGTCTAGGGTGTACCTACTCAAATGGCTGGACGACTCCCCCCTTATGAGCTTCTCCACCAACTCAACCAACTGTGGGTAGTCCCTCTGTGCTTCTCCAATCCGCCCCAGAAGAGTAGGTCTAACCTCCAAGGAAGCTAGCAAACCGGGTACATAATCAATGGAAGGTCTGAAATCAAACATCGAGATAAATTCCAAGCTTCGTTGTTCCACGAACAATGGACTCAAGGACAACCTTTTTCTGCTCAAGGCGTCCGCCACCACGTTACCCTTGCCAGGGGTATACACTATCTCGAAATCATAGGATGCTAAGAACTCCATCCACCTTTGCTGTCTCAAATTCAAATCCTTCTGAGAAAACAAGTACTTCAATGACTTGTGGTCAGTGAACAATTCGAATCTCTCACCAAGAAGATAATGGCGCCAAATCTTAAGCGCAAAAACGATAGCGGCCAACTCTAAATCATGGGTAGGGTAATTTTTCTCATGCACTCTCAACTGCCTTCCACCATAGGCTATTACCCTTCCCTCTTGCATTAAGACTGCGCCTAGTCCTGTCCCACAAGCATCGGTATAAACAACAAATGGCTTGCTCCCATCTGGCAACACTAAAACTGGAGCAGTGGTTAAAGCTCTCTTTAACCGCCGGAACGCATCATCACAATCTACGTCCCATGTGAAAACAAGATTCTTCTTCGTTAAGCGGGTTAATGGGGCTGATATCTTCGCGAAGTCTTTGATAAACTTCCTATAGTACCCCGCCAACCCCAAGAAACTTCTTACTTCGGTAGCATTCTTCGGAACCTTCCAATCCTGAATTGATACTACCTTCGCGGGATCCACAGCTATCCCTTCCTTGGAGACCACGTGCCCCAAGAAACGCACCTCCTTCCTCCAGAAGTGACATTTAGAGAATTTAGCCTTAAGGCTATGTGCTCGAAGAGTCTTCAATACCTCCCCAAGATGTAGGGCATGCTCTTCTTCACTCTTAGAAAATACTAAGATATCATCCACAAAGACCACCACGAATTTATTAAGGAACTCCCTGAACACCCTACTCATCAAATCAACAAAGTATGCAGGGGCGTTCGTCAACCCAAATGGCATCACCAGCCACTCATAGAAACCATCCGGAGTCCTAAAGGCAGTCTTATCTATGCTATCCTCAGCCACCCTCAACTGATGAAACCCCGTGGCTAAGTCCAACTGAGAAAATACTGAAGCGCCAACCAACTGATCGAAAAGATCATCAATCCTCGGCAATGGGTGTCTGTTCTTCTTTGTGAGCTTGTTGAGTTCTCTATAGTCTACACAAAGTCTGAGGGACCCATCCGCCTTCGTAGCAAAAACTACTGGAGCACCCCACTCCGATATACTTCGTCTTATGAACCCCTTCTCAAGCAACTCCCCTAGTTGCTTATGGAGTTCCCTCCTCTCACGAGGAGCCATGTGGCGCACTGGTAAAGATACAGGTTTAGCATTATCCACCAGATATATTTGGAAGTCAATCTCCCGCTTCGGAGGTAAGCCCTTCACCTCCTCAAACACATCCGAGTATTCCCGGACTACTCTAACAGATTGCAAACTCTCGACCGAAGCGTCAAGCGATTCAAGATAACTTAGCATGACAGAATCCATGGGATTACAAGAGATCTCGAGAGTGTTACCCAAGTGGGTCATGAGCCTAACAACTCTCCTTTCGCAATCAAGAACAGCACCATTACTGGATAACCAGTCCATGCCCAAAATCAACCCATAGCCCGTGAAGCCCAACACAAAAGCATCACATCTAAACTCAATGCTAAGTATAGAAATCTTTAAACCCAAACATATCATGGACAAATAAGTGGAGCCCCCAATTGGGTTTGAAACAACCAAGGGATCATCTACCAGACTGGTGTCTAAGTGCAGTGACTCAACTAATGATGATGAGATAAAAGAATGCGATGCGCCTGAATCAAACAATGTACGGACAGGATGATCAAATAGAAAAACCAGACTTTCCACGGAAATAGTTCTACCTCTCTCCTGAATCGGTGGAACCGCGAGAGCCTGTACTTGCCCCCTAGCCTGACCCGGTGCCATAAGAGCTTGCACCTGTCCTCCTGAGGTAGACCCCGTCCTTTGCCCTTTCTTAGGACAGTCTTTCACTAGATGCCCTGCTTCGCCACAGTGGAAGCAGCCAGTCTTCTTCTTCTTGCGACAATCCTTGCTTAGGTGGCCAGGTGTCCCACAATTGAAACACTTCTTCTTCTTGCCCTTGCCACCGTTGCCTTTCCCACCTTTGTTTTGCTGTTGTTGCTGAGGTCTCTTTTGATCTCCCTTCTTCTCGGGCGCCTGACTAGCATTGGGACCCTTCTCTTCTTCATGCATGAGTGCCATGTCAACTAGCTTCTCGAAGGTGGCCCCCATAGGGATATGAGTCATAGCCAACCCATGCATTGGTTCATTCAAGCCTTTGACGAACCTCAAAGCCTTCTTCTCCGGTGTATTCACCATGTCTAGGCCAAACCTTGCCAATTGATTAAACTTGTTGACATATTCCTTCACCGAGAGATTTCCTTGCTTTAGAGTCAAGAATCTTTCCATATACAAGTTTTCCTCCGCCCTTGAGAGAAACTTTGCCATAAATCTTTGCCTAAAATCCGCCCAAGAGTCAACGGGGCATTCTCCATTAGTAACCTCCCACCAGAATGAGGCCTCTCCCTTCATTAACCAAGCAGCTAACTTGACTTTCTTTCCTTCTTCCATCTCAAAGATATCTATCAATTCTTCCACCTCTTTAAGCCAATCTCTAGCCTCCACAAAAGTTTCAGATCCTTGAAAAGGTTTTCCTCCCATAGCTTTAAATTCCTTACAAGTCTTAGCAAAAGTATCTGTGCGAGGAGGAGGGAGAGGAGGAAGATCGGGTGCTACGGTTGGTGGAGGAACATTTGCTGGACCCGCAGTGGTGGCCCTAGCCTCCATCAATCTCCTATACCATACTGGTACCGTCACACCCTCCGGAAAGTTAAGATCCTCAGCCATGCTGAAACGAAAAAGGAAAGATTCAAAACGGAGAATTCGAAGGATATAGATATGGCTATTGGGGATTATGCTTTTCTTTCAAAAACTTTTCTCTTAAAAGACATGTCTTTGAAAATATTTCTTCCAAAAATGTTTTAGAAAAATAGTTTTCTAAAAATTTTATCTGTTCCGGTAACCTTTGCTCTGATACCACGTGTAACACCCCACGCCCGCTATGGTCACTCTCTAAGGGAATGCCATAACATCGGTGGAGTATTTTAGTGAATATAGAACAGAAAAATTACAACAAGACAGATATAAATAGTACTTGAAATTTAAAACATCATCTCATAACAGCGGAAATAAACATGTCTGGTTACATCATAAAACCACAATAAAAGTCAAGTACAATATCCATCAAAATAAAGAGGTACATAATCCCACTCTCTCATACAATAGCCAGGACAAAAGAAAAGATAACTGGGTAACTGGAGCTTTACATCTATCCAAGCTCCTAAAGACTGGAACAGCAATACGATCAAGCTCCACTACTGCTAGGATCCACCGTAGGACCTGAGGGTTGGGAAAAAAAGATAAAAACAACGGGGTCAGACATAAGTCTGAGCGAGTCCTATAACTTTAACAATACAATCATTAAAGTAACCAGAGAAGACATAAACTTGACCTACGGTAATGTCTGGGGATGAATGGCTACACTAAGCAGCTTGGTAGACTTAGGATAAACTAAGATAACTGTAAAGACGTATCTACCCACCCAAGGATAATTACTAACTGCACCACACCAGTCATTCCTACTCAAAGATTGATCCCACCCAAGGACTTAAAAGAAAGATATAACTAGTAGTTTCATGTACCCCTAGCTGACCACATAGGTGCCGTCTGCTCCTATCTCCACTAGGTGTACCCCACTACTCCCCATTGATCGGCTCCCTACCGTAGATACCCGTGCCGGTCCCACAGTGGGGTGTATCACCCCCCTAAAGTGGCAACCCAATACTAACGGTGCACGGCTTATATCTACACGATGCAACAACGTCTTACCTACCAGCCCGGGTCCACACACGCATATGAAACCCGTTGGACTTGCGTTGCCACCGCTAACCCGTTTTGGCCTCTTATAGTCAAGCCCAGTACGCGTGTCCCATCCTCGACATGGGTCGATCCCAATAAGATACATATGGGTTACTTGTTGAAATGGGCCCCCACAAGCTACCCACCTAAGCTTGTCCCTTTTTCTAGTGCATCCCACTTAACCCTTTAATCATGTTTAATTACATGTTTCTACTTTGGTTAAGTATTCTAATCGTATTTTCTATTGCCACCCAAGGCAACCACTAGATTTCCACATGCCACCCAAGGCACCCACTTAACCCCTCATGTCCCACTACATGCTAATATGGTTAAGTGTTTCTTAATTAATTAATTAAGATCATGACCTCATAAAGACCTCCCACATTAGACCGTCTTTTATGACTGCTGGATATGCCGGTTGGTTCCGGGCAGACTTCTGTCATCAAAAGGGTCTAACCTCGTGTCTTTACTTTAATCACGTATTTAATTTATGACTAAGACCTCTCACATTGGGCCAATCATTTGTAGCCGCTGGATGGCCGGTCGGTTCCGGGCAGACTTCCGCTACAAAAGGGTCCAACCTCGTGTCTTAGTTGATTAATTACACCTAATTAATCACCCCCATAATTAATTATCCCTAATTAATTACACATTTTTCATAACATGGGTAGACCTAACTCAATAGGTAAATTCCCATGGGGTAGACCTAACTCAATAGGTAAATTCCCACTTATGTTAATTTATTTTTATGGTATGCTTAATCATACCCAATCATACTTTTATTAACATATTAATTAACCCCATCGTTCCCCACGTAAATCGTTCTCATTTCATGACATAATAAAGTGAAGATCCATCACAAATATCATGGGTTTAACCACATCTTAGCATATAACTTTATCATGGGTTAAGAGGATGTCAACTTGCATATATGAGCATATATTAACCCAACTACATTTAACCCAAACTTGCATGTAAGCATACACATAACTTGCATAAGCATTCACATACTTGCATAAGCATCCACATACTTGCATAAGCATGCATAACTTGCATATCATGTTAAACTTGCATTTAAGCATACACATAACTTGCATAAGCATTCACATACTTGCATAAGCATGCATAACTTGCATATCATGTTAAACTTGCATTTAAGCATACACATAACTTGCATAAGCATTCACATACTTGCATAACTCACTTGTTAAACATGCATAAACCCACTTATTAAACATGCATAAACCCCCTTATTAAATATGCATAAACATAGGAAAACATAGAGTAGCATATCATTACAAATGATTCAAACTCACTAATCCGCATTTAAGACCATAAGTCTCATTACACCCAATCTACTTACTTTAGAAATTGATGTTAAAGTGATAGAAACTCACCAAACCCAAGATTAGCAAACTTATGAAGTGGAATTAGTTGCTAAATATGAAGATGGTGATGATTAGAGATTGATTAGAGAGTGATTAGCTTGCAACTTCCTTCATAAACTAGTGGAGGCTCTCTCAAGTTTGATTTTGGCGGCATGAGGCCATCATTACTATTTTTAGTATGAATTAGGGTAGGTTTAGGGTGTATTTATAGATTAGGTGAGTGTTTTAGGCCCTTAGATTAACCCTAGGTTAGATTAGGTCCGTTAGATTTAGGAAATCTCTAGAACCCAGCCCTCCAAGCCAGCCTAAAACCCAACCTGGTGCACCCAGGTTCTCTGGACGCCGCGCCCAGGTCGACAGGCAAGTCGACAGGCAAGTCGACTCCCCAGTCGACAGGCCTGTCGACAGCCCTGTCGACTTGGGTAGGGCGGGAAATTTCCCGCCTGGCCCCCTGCTGGCTCCAATTTCGAAATCTAGTTTTGCATTTCTAAATCTGTTTTTAACTTGATTTTTCTGCCAACTTCATTGGGCCATAACTGGGCCATACGGACTCCGATTTACAAAATTTCGGACTCTATTCTGCGTATTTTTCCGAGACGAACGCAATGAAGCAGCCCGTTTCCCCCAATTCTCACATTTGAGATTATTTATTCTGCAATTAGTGAATTTTAGTATTAACTAAAATTCGGGGTGTTACATTGAATTTGAATAGAATTTGAATATATTGAATTTGAATAGAATTTGAATATACAGAAATTTGAATTCAAAGGAATTCAAATAGAACTTGAATTCAAAGGAATTCAAATGGATTTGAAGAAAGGGAGCTCAAACGAAATTCAAATATTGAGAATTGAAAATAATGGAATTTAAACTATGGAATTTGAATAGAGAATTCAAATGGAATTTAAACTATGGAATTTGAATAGAGAATTCAAATGGAATTTAAACTATGGAATTTGAATAGAGAATTCAAATGGAATTTAAAATATGGAATTTGAATATAGGATTCAAATAGAAAATTCAAGGGGAATTTGAATATATAAATTCAAATGGAGTTTGAATATATGAAATTCAAAGGAAATTCAAATATAGAATTTGAACGTAGAAATTCAACTGGGATTTGAATAAAGGAAATTCGATCATAGAAATTCAAATAGAATTTGAAAAATAGAAGCAAATCGAAATTTGAATATAGAATTTCAAATAGAAGTAAAATAGATCGGAAATACTATGTTGAATTGGAAAAAAATTGATTTGATATATATTAAAAATATATCAGAATGAAGTGGAATTAATTATAGACGAAGTTTAAACGTTTATATTTATAAATATAATTAAAACGAACTCGCCGCAGCGCTGCAGTTCGTAAATTGGCGATTCGAACTTCAATTGAATATACAGAACTCAATTGAAGTCGGAATTCTTTGAAATAAGAAACGTCAGGACCGATTTGACAATAGTTTTCTAATGGTGGAGAAAAATCTGGATTTCGTCAAATAGATTTTGAGTTATATCAAAATCAAATTTTCAGAAAAACAGCGCCATAACCATGTAAAAACCATAACGGTTTATTTAATTTTATAAAAGGATTTTAAGCGAATAAAATCCGAATTTCTATTTAGAAAATTTCAGATTTGAGTTGTAAATTATATGTGAACTCAAGTAGAGTAATAAATTGATTTTTGAAACAGAAGTCAAATTTTTGATTATTGAATAGAATTAACTAATTCGAATAGTAATTAGTTAATGAGATTTTGAATTGATATTGGGCTTTGGATAAGTAAATTTGATTCGAAAATTTATATTCGAAATCGAAAAGGAAAGTTGAATTGAAATTAAAATTCAATTTGGTTATGAGCAAGTTAAATATTTTGTTTGAACATGTTATGCTCAAACAAAGAAATGAAATAGGCAAAATAGCTAATTAAAGAATAAATGAGCGAACTGAATTCAAATGAATGGATTGAGTTGAATTGAATTGAAAACATGTGAGCATGTGTTGGACAGGTATGGGATGGAGTATATGAAGATTTTAATTTATGTGCCCGACAAAAAGGTACATGTTTAAATTCATATATGAGGTTTTATGCGCCGTATCGGCAAGCCGCTTGGCTTTTTCTTTTGGATTGGTGAGGGCCATGGGAGGCTATTTGAAATATCCCGATGCTCCCGGTACAAAGGAGGTTATGGCGAATTTTTCCGAGAATTTAAGGAGTTAGAATATTTTTAAGATAATTTGATAGTTAGAAATCGATGTATCAATATATATAAAATTCGATAAGGAAACGAAATAAAAAAATAGAATATTGTGAACAAAAAGGGAAATCTATAAATTAGAAATAGAAAGCAAACCATATACATGTTCTAAAAATGAATAATTGGGTTTTATAGTGTGTTTATTCGAGGTAAGTGGTTTTGCCGTTTTGAAGTTGAGGATGTTTTCAGTCAAGGTCTGAGAGGTAATTTTACCCCAACTTGATTGATTTCATTTTTAATTGATAAATAGCAGGATACAGTCTCGATGAAGAGTGTTTGAAAAAGAGTTAGTTGAATAAAATATTTTGGGTTGTTGTAACGATGTTTACACAGCATTCGTTTCAACCCAAGTGATGAAATATTGCAAATATAAAAGTTAAATATTTCCTGAGTATAATTAAAGTAGTCGGGAAAGAGATAAGTGATTGAAATTTGTTTTCAATTGCAAATATAGATATTTTCTAAATATAGAAAATAAAAGAAGTTGATATCTGGAAACGTTTTCCAAATGGCGTAAGAGGCCAAGATGATTATTGAAAATATTGGTTAACAAATATTGATAGGGAAATGGAGAAGAGATTTAATTAATGAAATATTAATTAAAGACCCAGTGATTGTTTGATGTTTTGAATGGATGTTTGTTTATTTTTCTTCGATAGTTAAATAACTGACTATCGAAGTATTTGCCAATATCGTTGTGAATATAGAGAGACCGGTTGGATTATTATCCGTGAACCACTCTGTATTGGCAGTAGCGTTGCGGATCAGATTATATAAAGATAATCGAAGACGGTGTAAAGTGCAAGGGCTTTTTCTATTAATAGAAATTGTGCCTTCGGTTTCGTTCAATCCCAGAACGAACGTAAATGGACGAATGTCTGACAAAGTATTTCCAATGATCTAATGAGTTGGTATGTATAAATATATATGGTTGCAACGGATTTATTCCCTTAGCATAACATCCAGAATATTTGTGCAAATCAATTAGTGATTAACGGATCAGACAATGTGGCATTCAAAGTGATTGTGCTATCAATGAATGGAATATAATCGTAGCCTCAGACCTCAACAACCAGGTAATGACAAAAATCGGGCAGGCAGCATGGCTATGTTGGTTGCTCCCATTAGGATGTATAATCACCTATCTAGAGATTCATTTAATTCCTTATTCTATTTGATGCTGTGCCATTCGGGAAACGGTTGTTGATCCCAACCGTTGGTGATATACATTCGATACACTCAAGCAAAATTAGTGGTCGGTCATGTGTGGGCTGGGTTGCAAGATGTTCTTGTTGAACCCAGTGTATGCCTCTCTAGAGATACACTATCGGAAGGTGGTTCCATACCTTGTCACGTTGGAAATCCAATCTCCAAAAAGCGCCATGCGGTTTTTGATTTTATACTATGTATGTGGAGCGTGAGATGCAAGCGTTCCGCTAGATTCTATTTATTTGATTTAGACATTTGCGTAATATCACTGGATTTGATATCAAAGATAGTTTGGGTTATCGTAAGGTAAAAACCATCCGTGTTTATGTGTGGATCGGTCTTACGAATATCATTTCTTTCGAAAGGATTTTTAAAGTTAAACAATTGTTTGGAGTTTACTCACACCAATCCCATGACTGACCCAGAGTTTATTTTGTTTTGTTTTTCCCTAAACTCTTGGGTGCCCAAATTTGTATGCGCAGTCAAGTAGTTGGGATTTTTCAGATTCACATGGAAGAGCTGGAAGCATGAAGCTTCACCAGTTAGCTATAAACTCATATATTCCGCTGTGTACTTTGTGATACCTGGAAACAGGTGTTTATAACTATTCCAGGAATAACTGTTGTGCTCTTATGATGGTATGTATATAAAGTTACTGATTTGTATTTCAAAGTTAGGTTATATAATATATTTTATTTGTTCCACTGTGAGATTTGTCTTTTTTTTCTTCTGTTCTAATATTTCTTTCTTTCTATTTCTCATCCTCTAGCTTCTTTCTAATAATGATTCGTATTTCTGTGCAGTTTGGGTTGGACGTGTGGTATTATTAGTCGACTCAAATAGTACGGATTTGCGGGTCGCTACAGAGCTGGGCGGTAGTAGCTGCTGTACGTTACCACTAGCCCAACGCTGCAAACGGTGAATCCATCCTGGCATTCCTTGCGTGCCTTGTCACATGCCTTATATGAGCCCACTACGATTTTGTTTTGTACTATTTTATGTGGAGTGCCCTCTGATAAACCTCCAGTTTACGGAGGAATTACGGTACTATATATACTATGGGAATATATAAACGATGTAAGGGTAATCATGGTAATCCCGCTTACGCTATTTTGATATTTTACTTTACTGATAGACACTATTGTATATAGCGTATTATACTATATAGTATTAGTTTGATGGATCCTTAGAGGATAGTGATCCCAAACATCCTCTAAGTTACTAATTGCATTTCATCGAACCTTTCATTTGAGTTGATTTACTTCCATGAGAATGTTAGTCCTAATCCGAGTTGTTTTTTTTTCTTGCATTATTGCTCGGGTCAGATTGAGTAGTCCAGTTTCGAGATTTATCCTTAGAGTTGGAGCTTATATTGGGTTTGCTCACCTGTATCTACTCTTTGATCAGTTGTTCCAATGTCAGCTATTATCATTGTTTTGTTTCATACTGTTATCATTTACTTATGTATCAAAATTTATTATAAAAACTTCCGCTGTATTGATTTATGTAAACTCTGATGTAAAATTTTATCTAGTTGCTTCATGAACAACTATTGTAATATTTATTTCCGTTGCGAGATGTTATATTGCTCTGTATATGTGTCTGTGATCTGTAATTCTATTATTTATTATATTTACCCTAGAAGCTAATAACAATCTGTCGTTTTGGACGGTTCGAGTTGACTTGTTTTTTTGATTCGGCACGGTCAAAATGGCAGGTCGTTACATCTGGTATCAAAGCCAGGTTTATCAAAGCTTTAGCCTATGGGGTAAAAGTTCATTAGTGATAGGGTAGTAATACCCTAGAATGAGTGGATCTAGTCGCAGAATCCTTCTTGTGAGAGTGTATTTTGAAAGTATAATTGTTTTTTTAAAAAACGGTTTTATAATGTTTTAACAAATATTTTTGGATATAACTTTTGTTTATTATTTAAATCTTTTATGAAATTTCCTTTCTAATTGAGTCCATTTTCCTTCATAGATCCTTGCTGATTAGGCTCTTTCGTTCGTTCAGCTTTTAACTCGAATTTTGCAACTTATCCTTGTTCATTACAAGTTAAGAAGTAGAAGGACAGTATAAGACTTCTAGCGAGTCCATTCTTGAGACGACCCGAACTTCCCCGTGAAGGAAAGCACGGATAGAATTGAGTACAAGACAAAATAGAACGCAGACGGAAGAACATTTCATTGTTATTACAACAATTCCATCAGATACAAGAATGTACAGAGTATAAGTGAATAATATACATTCGATAAATATCAGAGATTACAATAAATAACATATAATTACATCGCAGCGGAAAATAATACAAAAGCACAACTAGAAGTAATGCACGGATACAGAGCTTTCCGAGCATCGTTCCAGCTGTAAATCAGGACCCTGTGGATATAAATCTGCAAAACCAAAACTACTAGCTGCCCGTGCGGAAAATAGGGGCACCCAGAGTTTAGGTTAAAACAATAAACTCCAGGTCAGTCATGTGACTGGTGTGAGAACTAAAACAGTTATTAATCTTTATTTTTAAAGTTAGGAAAATCAAGGGACCACGCCGTATAACACGGAACGGGTTTCCTCCCAAGAATACCAGTACATAAAACAAATAGCGCATTGCTAAATAAAGAAAAATGAAGCTGTTATAAGACCCAGGTCCCATCACACAATGCAACGCAAGCCGGAGGATAGGGTTTTTACCTTATAACAGCCAAAGCATGCTTGATACGTTTAAAAACACATTATTTGATACTATTATAGGTGTATAGTGTCAAAACAATTCAAATCATAAGTATCAATCATAGGCGGCATAGCTACCATCTACTATGTCGCCATACTAGTTCTACAATTAAAACCGCAATATCACGTATTGGAAATTGGATTTCCGTCATGAGCCGAGGCAAGGGGCAAGCTCCTCTCCGCGTTCGAGACACTCTAGCAATGCCTCAGGACCCCACTCTGATCCTTTGGAACCTCCAAGGCCGGTCCTCTCTTACTTTTGAGGATTAGTTATTCCTGAACACACGTTTCCCGGTCCTTACAGACCTATATCCGAGGCGCCTCGTATCCAACAACCACACAGGTGAAAAGTATATAAATGTCAGGGCTGGTAGGTCACTGACACCACCCTAGCTAGAAAGAAACGTCGTGCACTCCTTGGGTCCGTATCCCGTTTTTGACTCATACCGAGGTGTGAGGCTCGCGAATTCACGTTATACACAAAGCTATGCCACACAGGCCGTGCTTTGATCATCAACCACAAGACTTTGCTTTTCAACAGAAGCCCTGATCAATTGCCACTTACGCATGCCACACTGGCAATTCATTCCATGCGACTGATGTCCATCGATATACAACCTTTGAGCTCGTACGTCTCAGAGAAGGGCGTTAAGCAAGAGAATAAATTCTCTGCCGCCAAACAGATGTATATTTAATAGAGATCAATCAACACAGAATAAAATCCAATGTCAGACACACAATCTATTTACAAGTTCGTTCTGGGTCTGAACGAAACCGGAGGCAATTTCCTCGCATATCCATCCATCTCCAGGTACGTCTGGACGATCACCAACTGATTCCCTCATCCTGGGTGTACAGCCCAATCAAGATCATCAGTAATCACCCAAACGATGTGAAGACTTCCGGTCTTCAACCACCGTCTTCATCTTCGACATCTCGTCGAATCGGTTATTCAGAATGGGTATGAACCCGGCCTTTCTGAATATCCCACGTATACAATAAACAAATGTAACACAAACACAACGAACGCCTCATTCCAATTCAGAATATTCTTTTATTCACAAAATCACATTCTGAGAGAAAGGTTCCCATTAATTTTATCCAAGATAAATTCTTCTAAATTTATTCTACAATCTTCCTTTGGATATCATTTCAAACCAAATTATGGTTTTACAAAATAGTCGGGATTAGCGAACCACACCGAAGTAATTATTTATTTTATTTCCCAATCCCAACCTATATATCCCATGGATCAAAACTGGTGATACTCCACTCCTAACACCACGGTGTTATCGGTAAAATTAATTACCATTTCACGTTCAAATCTAATTAAAGATTTAACTATCGCTTTGGAGCAAAACTGGTGATACTCCACTCTCGATCACTTTTCAGATTTGATAATTTAAATTATCAATTCACAATTTAATCTAATTAAAGATTCATTAAAACTCCACTTAGTTTTAATCTTTTCAAAAATCAACATCTTGCCTTTAACTGGGCTAAAGAACCAATGTCATATAAAACATTATTCATGATAAACCCAAATCACATTCGATATTAAATACAAGGCTCTGAATAGAAAATATACCGGCTTATATTCAATATCAAATTCTGAAACCAACAAATATCGTACTGGAAATAACGATATAAAATATATCTTTCAAATTCCCATAACAATATCTGTATAGTCACGAAACCCAACATCGAAATATTCCGAAGATAATTTCGATTCAACTCCAGTCCAATCCACGCATTGGGAATATTGATTATTTTTAAAATCACTTTCAAATTCAATTTATTTATTTCAAAAATAAATTGATTTTAATTCTAGTTCAAAACTAGTTTATTTCGATAAAAATCTATTTTTATCTTTTCAAATGTGGAATTCTCCAGCTCAATTCTTTCCAATCCATATATTATGATCTTACACAAATTATAGATATTTTTAATAATTTTATCAAGGCCCGTACAGTCGATTTCCATCAATGGCCATCGAACTGCACTTACAGCGACCTTTTTGGAATTTGATTCGAACATAATTCCAAATCAAACTATTAGATTTCAAATTTCTAATATTCATTGGAAAGCTCTTTTCGATACGAACCTAACGGTTCCGGTTTTAGGAGAATCCGACGGTCGGATCTCCCGTAATGTCAATTCGAAGTCAATGGTCGAAATTCACGAACTGCCGCGGCGCGGCGCGTTCTATTCAGGCCATTATATATATAATATATATATATATTATATATTTCGTCGATTTCCCTTTAAAACGTATTTTATAAATCGTTTTAACTTCGTTTTCAAAACCATTTCAACTCTATATTCAATTTCAAATCAAAATTGGATATTTTCATATCATTACTATATAAATGATAATATTTTCAAAATGTTATATTTTGAAATCACTTCTTTTCTATATTCATTATAAAAACGAATATAATCGATATAAATATCGTTCACGTTAAAATGGCGCAACTCTAATCAACACGGCTTTATATATTTCAATAAATCCGTTATTCTATTCAATAAATGAATATTTATTCTATTCAACACATGAATCTATATTTCTTCCAACACACGACTAATCTCAACACATAAGTACTGTCAACACATCACTATTTTTGCTATGTAAAATATTTTATAAAACTATGGTATCTATCGTTTGATTTTCAATTAGGCTTCAACCGTAAAGTAGTTCTAATTTTAAATATGATAAAGATGTTAAATTTCATTGTATAAAATATTTCACTCAACGCATGAACATCGTCAACACATGACTATTTTTATATTCAACACATGAATTTCTTTTATAATATTCCTTATTTTCCCGATTGGAATGAGGCCCAATCAATCACCATATAATGTTAATTATATGGATTCCATACAACACATGTATATAATAGCATTGAAAAATAATCAACCCTCAACCAAAGTGCACTACACTGTATAAGCATCAATATAGATATCTTACGCTTATAACAGCATGTCAATCAATCGATCGACATATTTAATCAATCAGGATGAGTGAACTTCCAAATTTCATCCCAACACCCATGTGGGGTTTCAAACAATCAAACACAGATTTTATTTGTGCAGTTGGGCGATGTGTAAAATTTATCGTCCCAATCAATATCCTTCAAATAGGTGTACATAAACAAACCATCCGGTTTGTAAATGAATATTTTATTTTATTCACTTCCACGTTAAAAATTATATTTTTAACGATAAAATATTCTATTTCAACACATGAATTTTTATTCAGTTCGTTTACACAATAAAAATGATATTTTTATTTTTCTAACATATTTTAGAAAATTTCGGCGGCATAACGGCACGATACTAGAAACGGGACAAGGCCTAGCCTTATCCCCGGTCTAGTGAAGGCCCACGTCATTCACACATCAATCAAATCCATTCAATTCACAAAACAATTCAATTCAAACCACATAAACTAACCAACTACACAACCAAACTATTTACCAAACAAGCCATCCATGGTCTGTGGATGACGGGTGTCGGGTGCTACTAAACACGTCTGCATCCTAGTATATATATAACTAGAAAAAGAAATTTAGAGTGAGAAGTTCTCACCAATAGCTATCCAACTCCACGACTCTTCATATGTGGAAATCATCGCCGTTCTCGCCTTTTGTCACTTTCGTTGCCCGTAGCCACTACATATATAAAAATCGAATTTTTACTTCGAGGTTCAATATATAAAAATCGAATTTTTACTTCGTTATTCAATATATAAAAATTCTATTTTTACATCGCTATTTTATAGATAAAAATTCTATTTTTACAACGATGTTCTATATATAAAAAATTCTATTTTTACAACGATGTTCTTATAATAAAGATTATATTTTTATCACGCTATTTCCCTATATAAAAATCGAATTTTTTACTTCATCGTTATAAAAATCACTTTTCCACTTCAATGTATATATAATAAAAATCAGATTTTTATTTCGCTACATATATAAAGATCAAATTTTTATCACCATACCTATATAAAAATTATATTTTTAACTTTTCTACATTATAAAAATTATATTTTTAACCTTTCTACATTATAAAAATTATATTTTTAACCTTTCTACATTATAAAATTTATATTTTTAACCTTTCTACATTATAAAAATTATATTTTTATTATTTCTACTTTGTAAAAATCATATTTTTAAAATGCTACAAATATGGGAAAGATTATATTTTCATATAATTAAAAATCACTTCTTTGTTTAGTTAAAAACCACTCCTTTTTAGTTTCAAAAAAATCAACCTAAACCAAATCAGATTTTTAACCCATGCTATTTATATTAAAACTGAAAAAAAGAAAATAAATAATAATAAAAATATATATACCTCACTGTTTTCCGTCATTGGGGGCTGGAGAAGAGGCGCTGCGGTCAGGGGGTGGAAGGGGGTGTCGCACGCGCGGTAGTGGGCCGAGGGAAGGCCGTCGGCGGCGGGTTTCCTGCCTAGGGTGTGGGTCCTCGCGGTTTGGGGATTCTAGAAGGAAGAGGAGAGAGGAGGGAGGGCTGGGCGACGCGGCTAGCACGGGGGAGGAGGGCGCCGTCGATCTCGACGGTGCTGGTGGGCTCCGGCGACGGAAATCGAGGGGAGCGATTTGGGAATCGAGGTTTTAAAGCGGCGTTTTTTTTTCTTTTAACTGAAAGGGAGAGATAATGTAAAGGGGGGGGCAAAGTATAAATATATATTTAATTTAATTTTAAATTCAAAAAGTTGACTTTTTAATTCGAACTCGAAACGAGGCCCACCGCCTATCGTCCATAGCTAATTACCCCCATTCCGGACACAACGGAATATGTATCGTAAGATGAATCGATCGTTTCGATCAGTTTTCGTCAAAATCAACATATAACTCTATATACTGAATTTGAACGCACATTCCAATTTACTGGGGCCACATACTAACTCTAAAAATTCCCGAAAAATATTTTCTAGCTTCGTATTGACGATACGGTCCTAACAAAACTAGATTCGTCGAATTCTGAGATCGTTAGAAAAATGGCCATTTTCCAGTCGATTAAAATCAATTGAAACTGGTCAAACGCGTTTTCCTTTGCCACGCTCACATATTGATTCGAAAAATTATGAAATTTGGAATCTAGCAATAATATGACATCACGGACCCAACAAAAGTGGTTTCGTCAAAATCCGAGGTCATTTGCAAAATTCCCATTTTTAAGGGCCTGAATTCCATAGCGACTATTCAGAATTTTCAACTGGACACATCTTTTGATTCCCGCTATGAAATTTTGATTTTTCGGATTCATTGGAAAGATACTACCAATTAGGTTCTAATGTTTTTGGTTTCACTAAAATCCGGATTGTTTTGCACCCGGTACATTCAATTGAAGTTTGAAATCGAATTGTCGAACTACCGCGCCATTTTCAATTCTAATTATAATTATATATAATTATTTATATTCTAACGACGACGTATATGATATATACGTTCTAATTATATTCAAAATAAATTTCTCGTCGATATTATTTAAAATAATTCATTTTAAATGTTCAAAATTCGCTAAAATTGCCAAAATAAAAATTTTAAACTGGCCCAGATTTTCGGGTTATTACAATCTCCCCCACTTAAAACTTTTCGTCCCCGAAAAGGAACAAAGTTGAAAGTGGTTTGATTAATCAACTCTACGTTCGATCTGGCTTCCATTCTCCAACTCTTTAGTTTCTGAGAATTTTCAAAATTTCAAAAATTTGGCTAACACCCTAAATTTTCGAAAAATTTCGCCATAACCTCCCCTGCACCGGGAGCATCGGGGAATTTCAAATAGCTTCCCCGGTCCTTCTAATCTCAAAAAAGAAAAAGAAAAAGCCAAGCGGCTAGCCAATAGGCTCATAAAATCATCATCACCCAAACAAAACAGTAAATTATGTAGTAAACATGTACCTATTTGTCGGGCAAACAAATTTTATTCTCTGGCTCTAGCCTCCTTGCTATGACCTGTTCAATGTAAGTATATGTATATGCAAGCAAATGCGACCAATTTTCAATACAATTCAATATTCGATACAATTAGGCATAATGGTTCAAAATTAGCAAACAAATAAACAAACAACTCAAACATCAATCAATTAGTGAATTAGAGTTTCAAATTCATAATTTTGATATATAGGCAAAAATCATGTTTTTGATGCCAATTCACAACAATGTATTCTATATATATTAGTTTTGGTTCTCACACCAGTCTAATGGAAATATATAGAAATCACACCTTCGAAACACGAACATAAATTTTGGTGATGGAGCTCCATCATCAAAATCATCTCCGAGCGGCTAGAGTGTAATTCTATATCTATCCAGTATATTAAAACTTCGAATATACGTTCATGACGCGTATATGCAAAACCTTTATATACTAGATTGTACAAATTCAAAATAAATAAATAATCAAATACGTATAAAGTGATTTAAATTTACAAAACAAAATTGTTTTCATTTGAAAAATATACTCTTCACACACGTTCTAGGATACTACTGATCCTATCTCTAACGAGTCAGTCTAATTGGATATTGCTAATCCAATATCTGATGAATTCTTTCGTATGGTTCTAATGTGTCTTGTTCTCGAGCTCTGTAAACCAAAGCTCTGATACCAAACTGAGACGACCCGAACTTCCCCGTGAAGGAAAGCACGGATAGAATTGAGTACAAGACAAAATAGAACGCAGACGGAAGAACATTTCATTGTTATTACAACAATTCCATCAGATACAAGAATGTACAGAGTATAAGTGAATAATATACATTCGATAAATATCAGAGATTACAATAAATAACATATAATTACATCACAGCGGAAAATAATACAAAAGCACAACTAGAAGTAATGCACGGATACAGAGCTTTCCGAGCATCGTTCCAGCTGTAAATCAGGACCCTGTGGATATAAATCTGCAAAACAAAAACTACTAGCTGCCCGTGCGGAAAATAGGGGCACCCAGAGTTTAGGTTAAAACAATAAACTCCAGGTCAGTCATGTGACTGGTGTGAGAACTAAAACAGTTATTAATCTTTATTTTTAAAGTTAGGTAAATCAAGGGACCACGCCGTATAACACGGAACGGGTTTCCTCCCAAGAATACCAGTGCATAAAACAAACAGCGCAATGCTAAATAAAGAAAAATGAAGCTGTTATAATACCCAGGTCCCATCACACAATGCAACGCAAGCCGGAGGATAGGGTTTTTACCTTATAACAGCCAAAGCATGCTTGATACGTTTAAAAACACATTATTTGATACTATTATATGTGTATAGTGTCAAAACAATTCAAATCATAAGTACCAATCATAGGCGGCATAGCTACCATCTACTATGTCGCCATACTAGTTCTACAATTAAAACCGCAATATCACGTATTGCAAATTGGATTTCCGTCATGAGCCGAGGCAAGGGGCAAGCTCCTCTCCGCGTTCGAGACACTCTAGCAATGCCTCAGGACCCCACTCTGATCCTTTGGAACCTCCAAGGCCGGTCCTCTCTTACTTTTGAGGATTAGTTATTCCTGAACACACGTTTCCCGGTCCTTACAGACCTATATCCGAGGCGCCTCGTATCCAACAACCACACAGGTGAAAAGTATATAAATGTCAGGGCTAGTAGGTCACTGACACCACCCTAGCTAGAAAGAAACGTCGTGCACTCCTTGGGTCCGTATCCCGTTTTTGACTCATACCGAGGTGTGAGGCTTGCGAATTCACGTTATACACAAAGCTATGCCACACAGGCCGTGCTTTGATCGTCAACCACAAGACTTTGCTTTTCAACAGAAGCCCTGATCAATTGCCACTTACGCATGCCACACTGGCAATTCATTCCATGCGACTGATGTCCATCGGTATACAACCTCTGAGCTCGTACGTCTCAGAGAAGGGCGTTAAGCAAGAGAATAAATTCTCTGCCGCCAAACAGATGTATATTTAATAGAGATCAATCAACACAGAATAAAATCCAATGTCAGACACACAATCTATTTACAAGTTCGTTCTGGGTCTGAACGAAACCGGAGGCACTTTCCTCGCATATCCATCCATCTCCAGGTACGTCTGGACGATCACCAACTGATTCCCTCATCATGGGTGTACAGCCCAATCAAGATCATCAGTAATCACCCAAACGATGTGAAGACTTCCGGTCTTCAACCACCGTCTTCATCTTCGACATCTCGTCGAATCGGTTATTCAGAATGGGTATGAACCCGGCCTTTCTGAATATCCCACGTATATAATAAACAAATGTTACACAAACACAACGAATGCCTCATTCCAATTCAGAATATTCTTTTATTCACAAAATCACATTCTTAGGGAAAGGTTCCCATTAATTTTATCCAAGATAAATTCTTCTAAATTTATTCTACAATCTTCCTTTGGATATCATTTCAAACCAAATTATGGTTTTACAAACTAGTCGGGATTAGCGAACCACACCGAAGTAATTATTTATTTTATTTCCCAATCCCAACCTATATATCCCATGGAGCAAAACTGGTGATACTCCACTCCTAACACCACGGTGTTATCGGTAAAATTAATTACCATTTCACGTTCAAATCTAATTAAAGATTTAACTATCGCTTTGGAGCAAAACTGGTGATACTCCACTCTCGATCACTTTTCAGATTTGATAATTTAAATTATCAATTCACAATTTAATCTAATTAAAGATTCATTAAAACTCCACTTAGTTTTAATCTTTTCAAAAATCAACATCTTGCCTTTAACTGGACTAAAGAACCAATTTCATATAAAACATTATTCATGATAAACCCAAATCACATTCGATATTAAATACAAGGCTCTGAATAGAAAATATACCGGCTTATATTCAATATCAAATTCTGAAACCAACAAATATCGTACTGGAAATAACGATATAAAATATATCTTTCAAATTCCCATAACAATATCTGTATAGTCACGAAATCCAACATCGAAATATTCCGAAGATAATTTCGATTCAACTCCAGTCCAATCCACGCATTGGGAATATTGATTATTTTTAAAATCACTTTCAAATTCAATTTATTTATTTCAAAAATAAATTGATTTTAATTCTAGTTCAAAACTAGTTTATTTCGATAAAAATCTATTTTTATCTTTTCAAATGTGGAATTCTCCAGCTCAATTCTTTCCAATCCATATATTATGATCTTACACAAATTATAGATATTTTTAATAATTTTATCAAGGCCCGTACAGTCGATTTCCATCAATGGCCATCGAACTGCACTTACAGCGACCTTTTTGGAATTTGATTCGGACATAATTCCAAATCAAACTATTAGATTTCAAATTTCTAATATTCATTGGAAAGCTCTTTTCGATACGAACCTAACGGTTCCGGTTTTAGGAGAATCCGACGGTCGGATCTCCCGTAATGTCAATTCGAAGTCAATGGTCGAAATTCACGAACTGCCGCGGCGCGGCGCGTTCTATTCAGGCCATTATATATATATAAAATATATATATATATATTATATATTTCGTCGATTTCCCTTTAAAACGTATTTTATAAATCGTTTTAACTTCGTTTTCAAAACCATTTCAACTCTATATTCAATTTCAAATCAAAATTGGATATTTTCATATCATTACTATATAAATGATAATATTTTCAAAATGTTATATTTTGAAATCACTTCTTTTCTATATTCATTATAAAAACGAATACAATCGATATAAATATTGTTCACGTTAAAATGGCACAACTCTAATCAACACAGCTTTATATATTTCAATAAATCCGTTATTCTATTCAATAAATGAATATTTATTCTATTCAACACATGAATCTATATTTCTTCCAACACACGACTAATCTCAACACATGAGTACTGTCAACACATCACTATTTTTGCTATGTAAAATATTTTATAAAACTATGGTATCTATCGTTTGATTTTCAATTAGGTTTCAACCGTAAAGTAGTTCTAATTTTAAATATGATAAAGATGTAAAATTTCATTGTATAAAATATTTCACTCAACGCATGAACATCGTCAACACATGACTATTTTTATATTCAACACATGAATTTCTTTTATAATATTCCTTATTTTCCCGATTGGAATGAGGCCCAATCAATCACCATATAATGTTAATTATATGGATTCCATACAACACATGTATATAATAGCATTGAAAAATAATCAACCCTCAACCAAAGTGCACTACACTGTATAAGCATCAATATAGATATCTTACGCTTATAACAGCCTGTCAATCAATCGATCGACATATTTAATCAATCAGGATGAGTGAACTTCCAAATTTCATCCCAACACCCGTGTGGGGTTTCAAACAATCAAACACAAATTTTATTTGTGCAGTTGGGCGATGTGTAAAATTTATCGTCCCAATCAATGTCCTTCAAATAAGTGTACATAAACAAACCGTCCGGTTTGTAAATGAATATTTTATTTTATTCACTTCCACGTTAAAAATTATATTTTTAACGATAAAATATTCTATTTCAACACATGAATTTTTATTCAGTTCATTTACATAATAAAAATGATATTTTTATTTTTCTAACATATTTTAGAAAATTTCGGCGGCATAACGGCACGATACTAGAAACGGGACAAGGCCTAGCCTTATCCCCGGTCTAGTGAAGGCCTACGTCATCCACACATCAATCAAATCCATTCAATTCACCAAACAATTCAATTCAAACCAAATAAACTAACCAACTACACAACCAAACTATTTACCAAACAAGCCATCCATGGTCTGTGGATGACGGGTGTCGAGTGCTACTAAACACCGTCTGCATCCTAGTATATATATATAACTAGAAAAAGAAATTTAGAGTGAGAAGTTCTCACCAATAGCTATCCAACTCCACGACTCTTCATATGTGGAAATCATCGCCGTTCTCGCCTTTTGTCACTTTCGTTGCCCGTAGCCACTACATATATAAAAATCGAATTTTTACTTCGAGGTTCAATATATAAAAATCGAATTTTTACTTCGTTATTCAATATATAAAAATTCTATTTTTACATCGCTATTTTATAGATAAAAATTCTATTTTTACAACGATGTTCTATAGATAAAAAATTCTATTTTTACAACGATGTTCTTATAATAAAGATTATATTTTTATCACGCTATTTCCCTATATAAAAATCGAATTTTTTACTTCATCGTTATAAAAATCACTTTTCCACTTCAATGTATATATAATAAAAATCAGATTTTTATTTCGCTACATATATAAAGATCAAATTTTTATCACCATACCTATATAAAAATTATATTTTTAACTTTTCTACATTATAAAAATTATATTTTTAACCTTTCTACATTATAAAAATTATATTTTTAACCTTTCTACATTATAAAAATTATATTTTTAACCTTTCTACATTATAAAAATTATATTTTTATTATTTCTACTTTGTAAAAATCATATTTTTAAAATGCTACAAATATGGGAAAGATTATATTTTCATATAATTAAAAATCACTTCTTTGTTTAGTTAAAAACCACTCCTTTTTAGTTTCAAAAAAATCAACCTAAACCAAATCAGATTTTTAACCCATGCTATTTATATTAAAACTGAAAAAAAGAAAATAAATAATAATAAAAATATATATACCTCACTGTTTTCCGTCATTGGGGGCTGGAGAAGAGGCGCTGCGGTCAGGGGGTGGAAGGGGGTGTCGCACGCGCGGTGGTGGGCCGAGGGAAGGCCGTCGGCGGCGGGTTTCCTGCCTAGGGCGTGGGTCCTCGCGGTTTGGGGATTCTAGAAGGAAGAGGAGAGAGGAGGGAGGGCTGGGCGACGCGGCTAGCACGGGGGAGGAGTGTGCCGTCGATCTCGACGGTGCTGGTGGGCTCCGGCGACGGAAATCGAGGGGAGCGATTTGGGAATCGAGGTTTTAAAGCGGCGGGTTTTTTTCTTTTAACTGAAAGGGAGAGATAATGTAAAGGGGGGGCAAAGTATAAATATATATTTAATTTAATTTTAAATTCGAAAAGTTGACTTTTTAATTCGAACTCGAAACGAGGCCCACCGCCTATCGTCCATAGCTAATTACCCCCATTCCGAACACAACGGAATATGTATCGTAAGCTGAATCGATCGTTTCGATCAGTTTTCGTCAAAATCAACATATAACTCTATATACTGAATTTGAACGCACATTCCAATTTACTGGGGCCACATACTAACTCTAAAAATTCCCGAAAAATATTTTCTAGCTTCGTATTGACGATACGGTCCTAACAAAACTAGTTTCGTCGAATTCTGAGATCGGTAGAAAAATGGCCATTTTCCAGTCGATTAAAATCAACTGAAACTGGTCAAACGCGTTTTCCTTTGCCACGCTCACATATTGATTCGAAAAATTATGAAATTTGGAATCTAGCAATAATATGACATCACGGACCCAACAAAAGAGGTTTCGTCAAAATCCAAGGTCATTTGCAAAATTCCCATTTTTAAGGGCCTGAATTCCATAGCGACTATTCAGAATTTTCAACTGGACACATCTTTTGATTCCCGCTATGAAATTTCGATTTTTCGGATTCATTGGAAAGATACTACCAATTAGGTTCTAATGTTTTTGGTTTCACTAAAATCCGGATTGTTTTGCACCCGGTACATTCAATTGAAGTTTGAAATCGAATTATCGAACTACCGCGCCATTTTCAATTCTAATTCTAATTATATATAATTATTTATATTCTAACGACGACGTATATAATATATACGTTCTAATTATATTCAAAATAAATTTCTCGTCGATATTATTTAAAATAATTCATTTTAAATGTTCAAAATTCGCTAAAATTGCCAAAATAAAAATTTTAAACTGGCCCAGATTTTACGGGTTATTACAATTCTTATGTAATATTGATTTGAAATTTGTATTTTGAAAGGTATTATAATATAAGTTTTATGGAGGCAATTTTTATATATATATTTTGTAAATAAAATTTTGTATTGGTAATACCAATATTTTGGAAATAACTAATGTTTGTACTTTAAGATTTTACAAACTATATATTTTGAGTAAGATTTAAAGATGTAGATTTTGTGAGAAATTGATTTTATCTTGAATATATAATATTTTTCTTTTATTTGATTTAATAAAAGTATCTTTTGTATATTTATCAAGGATTGAGGTTGAATTTTTTATAAATAAATAAGTGGAAGAGATATAACTTTTCCTTACTTAAATTTTTTATTTATGACTTAAAATATATTATTTATAATATATGATTGAAAAATTGGTATATATATTGTTTAATTATAGAAAGATGTTTTGAGTATTTGTTTGACGTTAAAATTGGCCTATCAAATACTTAGTGATTTGGGTATATGTCTGATCAACGTATATGTTAAATCTTATGTGTATTAGATTGATATAGAGTCACACTCTACTCGCCTGAAAATGATTCCGGTGATGACCGTGGCATCATCGATATATACTTTTAGGTTTCAAAAGTGGGATATATATTGCAAATAGAAACTTCGGGTGAATACTTAAAACTATTTTTGAAATGTTTGAAAATATTTTAATTTTTGATTTATATTTATATATATTTAAAATTATGTGTATGTATGAGAATAAATATGAACCATTGGTTTGTATATATTAATTATTTAATTACCATTTCCCTACATCATTTCTTTTCGGGGACGAAAAGGTTTGAGCAGGGGAGATTGTAACAACCCGAATTTTAAGTATATTTTGTTTAATGATTTAATTTAAATTTTGGTTATGTTTATTTTATTTCTTTGAATTTTATTGAAACAAAAATGTTGATTTATGATTTAAAACTTATATTGTTTCAGGATTTTATGAGATAACTATTTTGATTTTGAATTAAATTAATTTCTATTTTTATATAACAAATGAACTTAATTTCGATTTAAATATGATTCAATAATACAAATCAATATTTTCAATTTTAATCATATTTAGTGAATAAATTTAACGGAGTTTATTTATTTGAATTTGAATTTATTCTTATATTTTATTTAAATAGTAAAGTCGTATTATTTATTTTGTTTTCAATATTTATAAAAATTTATCTTTGATTTTATTTCAAAATATTTTTCTATTTGATTTATTTAAATTGTTCTTTTTATATTTCCGACATCGTTCATTATATATTTGTTTTTAAACTGTTCGCTTATTTTTATTTAACTATTACCGTTTGTTCAAATTTAATTTGTTCGTTTCTTTTGACAATGACTGTTTGCCATTTTCCGTCCACTCCCTTTCCAAAACCGTTCCATGTTCTGTTTCTCAAATCCATAATGTACCCCTTGTTTAACCTATAATCAGAGAACAAAACATGGTTTTACGCTTACTAAATTTGACATCGGTTCATTGATATTTAAATTTGAAATTCATTCACTCGTATACATATTCTCTCTCCCCTCCTTCCGTTTCCTCGTGACTTGTTCACACGTTCTCAGCTTCCACCTCTGATTTAAAGCACTTCGTAAATAAAGAACTGCCTTTTTCCTGATCCACTCCATTGCTCACGCCTCCACTTTCTTCTATTTGGATCTGCCAGACTTTTTCTTCCCAACGTGACTGCTTTTCCCTCCCCCGTTCTAGCACTTTGGCTCTTCTTTGCCTCAACTGACCCATTCCGCCATAACTGCAACCAAAAGCCCCACCTGAATCCGCTCAAGTCCAGCGCCAGTCCTCCACAGGTATAAAGTAGTTCGCCGGCACTCTCCGATCAACCGCCCTAATAGTAGTTCGTCCTTACTACCAAACCCATCCATTGCGAACCAAGTTTCGCCCAGATCGCCTCTTAGTCCCCTCGCGTGCCCTCATCTCCCTTCACTGAACCAACTCTTCCACCGTGTTGATACAATTCAAGCCTTCTTCCCATTTCACTTGGACCCAAGGTCCGACAGCCTCGAGCCTTATGCTGACTCCTGTAGTTCACCCAATCTGAACCCGAACGACCTCTTGTGTGCTTATGTGTGTGAGTATGGAATAGAGTGTGTGTATTTTATTTCTTCTTCTTGCATATGGTATCATATATTTTATATGTTTCTCCAGAACCATTTCATTTGTCTGGATCATTTTTAAATTTATTCTGTTTGTTCATTTGTAAATTTTCCGCACTTTTCTTTTTTAATATATTCGGGTATATATTTGATCTGACATTGGTCAGAGTTGTATGTGTAGGGAGTGTATGTACGTGAGTTGTTGTGTGGTGTATTTTATATATATTTATATATATATATATATATTCTAACGTTTTGGTGTGGTGTTGTGTGTGTGCATGGAGTTGTGTATTTTGTGTGTTATGTTTGTGCGTGTGTAGTTAAATGTGTGAGTATTACATACTTATATATGTGTTGGTTTATATATATATATATGGGTGAGTTTTGAAAACTAATTGATTTTAAAGAAAAATGTGTATATATATATATTATAATTTTACCATGTATACATATACATACATAAATATATTTATATTCTAAAAAAAATAGCGTGGTGTTTATTTTTGAATTGAATTTGGTGTTGAGTTAGGAAACCATCCAAAAACCAAATAGCCTAACCGATCCATTGAAAAATTTCCCATAGCCTCCTCTTATGAAAATAATAAAATATTGAGTGGTTACCGTGAGTGAAATCCATTTTGAATCGTGCCTAAAAGTCGTCGTTTTATTCTGCATCAATCCATTCACCGTATGCAACATGTGCCACGAAAGGTGAGTTTATCTCATACTTGACTCACATTATTTCATGGAAGTAAGATCAGCTATTTGAACTGTTATGAAATGTATATGACTGCTAATAAAAATTGTTTGTTTAATATGTACATTTTTATATATGACACGATATTTATATGACACGTAGGTGCACTGATTATATATATAAATTATGATGTGATTGATTCTATACAATGATTTAATATGCTATTGATTTCCCCAGTTTAGGAAAAAATTACTAAGGGTTGTAATGATACATACCCGTACAGACGTTAGAATAGGGGAAATCGTTATGGGTTGAAATGATAGACAAGAACGTTTTTTACTAAATTTAGGATCGCGAGTTGAAATGATAGACCTGTAGAAATTTTATAAATTGCGGGTTGAAATGATAATTATCTGTATCACTTGACCATAGGGTAGAAAACTATATACGAACACCGTTGATCGTGTTTTCGAAATAAAATGACTTGGAATTTGAATTTAAAATAAGATTTAATATTTTTATATATTTTTATTTTAAAGAGTTTAAAACTTAGATTTTATAAACTTTGAATTATATATTTAAAATGATTTTTATAAGTAAATACAGATTTTAAACACTTATTTAAGATTTTACTTACAATTTATTTAATTTAAACTACAAAATTTAATTGTATAAGTATTTTAAACTTTTATATTTTTGTAAGTAATTCTTTTAAACCTATTTCTATATTATTTTATCCTATATATTTTTATAATTTATATTCTGACTAATTTTAGAATTTTTATAAACATATATATGTATATATATGTTAAAGTTAAATTTATTTTATATATATATATATATTATAAACTTTAATAATAAATAAAGAGTTGGATAAGTTAAGATTCCATGATTTAAATTCGAGGTTTCAAGATTTGAATATATATAACGATATTGGTTTAACAAATCAACTCATATAAGATGAGAATTTGAATTTGAATTTAATTCGAACTTTAGAGATGAACTTGAATTGTGAACTTGTTTTGAAATTGAATTTCCTAATTAAGGAATGAATTTGATTTTTTATCAAATGAATGTGAATTTGAATTAATTTAAATTATGAATTTTATAAGAAATGAACGTAAATTTCGTAAATTAATTTTATTTGAATTTGTGTTTGATATGAAATGAATTCAATTTTAAGTAACTAAATATGAATTTGATATATATATATATATATTACTATATATTTGGAACTGATTTCATAAACAGTTTTGTTTGAATTAAAGAAATTTCTTAAATCGATTTATAAGGATGTTTTAATCGTTTAATTATATGAATTGAATATAAGGCTTTGATTTGATATCTTTAACTAATGAGTTTGAATTATACAACTTGACTTATGAAATATGATATGGTTTAATTGAATTGAATTATACAGATTTTGATGTGAATTTTATATATATTGAACTCGAACTTAAATAATAGAGATAATGAATCGACTTGAAATTTGTTTGGACTTGAGTTTTGACAAAAATAAATCAACTAAATATCCTCGAAGTTAACCATTTTAGTTTGACTTAAAATGGCACTGGCAATCTTTAACTTGTAATTCGAATATAAATCGTTTTTGAATTGAAAATCGTTATGCGAATATTTTTGGGAATTATTAACAATCGAAGTTAAATATTTAATTTTGAAATCAAATTTGAACCTAAGATTTGTATAAATGATTTAATAAATTGATTTATAAAATAATGGCCATGGTGTGAAAAATGTAAATGATGGGTTGTTAAAGAGGCCGGGATCGGCTATTGTCATACTCTCTACCAACAACGAAAACCACTTTTACAACTGTGTATGCGGTGGAGTTCTAGAATTAAGGGAATGATTTGGTGAATGAATCCATTTTTGTATTTCATATAAATTACGAGACCCTGACTACCTTTAGTCAGCTTGATGTGGCTAAAACAGGAGCTATGCCAAGACCAAGTGAGGTCATACCTCCTATCGAGCACACTTCTTCGATACTATTCTATTATTGTTGAGATTCGATTGGACCCTTTTGATTATCGGAGTGTGTATTGAGGTGGGCGGTAGTAGTGGCTATGCATTACCACCAATCCGGCTCTGCAAACTATGAATCCACCCAGGCATTCCTTGTGTGCCTTGTCACATGCCTTATACGATCCCACTACGATTTTGTTTTGTACTGTTTTATATGGAGTGTCATCTGATCAACTTCCAATTTACGGAGGAATTACAGTACTGTATATACTATGGGAACATATAAACGGTGTAAGGGTAATAATGGTAATCCCGCTTACGTTATTTTTATATTTTACTTTACTGATAGACACTATTGTGTATAGCGTATTATACTATATAGTTTTAGTTTGACGGATCCTTAGAGGATGGTGATCCCAAATATCCACTAAGTTACTGATTGCATTTCATCAAACATTTCATTTGAGTTAATTTACTTCCATGAGAATGTTAGTCCTGATTCGAGTTGTTTTGTTTTGCATTATTGCTAGGGTCAGATCGAGTATTCCAGTTTCGAGATTCATCCTTGGAGTTGGAGCTTACATTGGGTTTGCTCACCTGTATCTACTCTTTGATCAGTTGTTCCAGTGTCAACTATTATCATTGTTTTGTTTCATACTTTTATCAATTACTTATGTATCAAAATTTATTATATTAGACTTCCGATGTATTGATTTATGTAAACTCTGATGTAAAATTTTAATTAGTAGCTTCATGAACTACTATTGTATTATTTATTTCCATTGCGAGATTTTATATTGCTCTGTATTTGTGTCTGTGATATGTGATTCTAGGATTTATTCTATTTACCCCAGAAGCTAATAACAATCTGTCGTTTTGGATGGTTCGAGTTGACATGTTTTGTCGATTCAGCACGGTCAAAATGGTGGGTCGTTACAGATAGCATACATATAATAATAAAAGGGATAAACGAAGGCATTTGATTTCACCAGATCGGGTAATGATATACCCTTTTGATGGGTCTGACCCACATAGCATGCAACCTACCCGATTTTATACCATTTCCCGGCTGAAGAGGCTTGAGGTCAAAAATAATTAATTTATTAATTAATTTAGTAATTTACCTTGATTTTAAATTTTATGTTTTAGAACTTCTGATCACCATTCACTTTGAATGCCACATTGTCAAATCCGCCAGATATCACTAATTGATGCCCAAAAAAATATCCTGGCGTTAAGCTAAAGAAGGTGTCTTCTCTGCCAACAACAGTACGTTTGAAGAAATCAACTTACGTGACTCTTTTGGAAATACTCAGTCAGACACTTGTCCATATAATTTATCCTGGAACTGGACAAAATCGAAGGCACCCTCCTACCACATCCTTGAATTACCCTATGGATCAGTAGCGAGTAGTCCTTGCAATCCGAAAGATTCCAATCATGACAGAACCACTGTTGTAATACCTCTGAGAGCTAACCAGAAAGATTTGAAAAATAATCCTTTCACTTATGAAAATCCACGGCCTTCAATTGCTCCATCTTTAATCAGTATCTTCACGTATTTGTTAGTTCGGAATGGTTTTCAAATATAATTCGATCCCGGTCTTTCCATAGCAACAAACATAAGGTCTGATTTGATAGTCGGTTATTCAACTATCAAATAAATAATTGTGAGAATAAAATGAGTTCGCTGATTCAGTACTCGGCATTACTTGGCCTTAAAAACAATTAACGAATGTTAATTTAAAACTATTTAATCTTTCGATATTTTAAAATACAGTATTTACTTCTTATTTAAAGAGTTTGCAAAACCATCTTAAATACGTTAGAATTAAATCACATATATATTCAGAACTTTGGTTTTAACAAATTTCACGTAGACGTTATTACCTGAAAACAATATTCAACTACCATTCTTTTAGAATAAACTTATTTCAAAAACTTAACTTTTTATTTCCTTTTACTTTTGGAAATATCAATATATATATTCTCAAATCTTCTCATTTCCGTTACTTTGGAAATTTCATTATATATATCTCAAATCTGGCCATTTACGTTGCATTATTATTTCTCATATGGAAATAATAAATTATTCTTAACTTCCTTTCCATTACAACTAATATTGTTCTCAGATAATCCTGAATTCATTCAAGTTGGAAGTCATTCAAGTTGGGGTTTTTATTTACCTCTCAGACCTTGATCAACAACGTTCTTATCTTAAAATAGATATGAATTGTAATCCAAAAACCGTTATTTATTCTAATATCAAATCAGATGCCCATTTAACTATTTTACTTAAACCGTGATCTTTTTATCCATTTCTTATTTTGAAAACCCCTTTCAAATTCATTTTTTATTATTTAATTCGTTGATTAAGTAAATGCTTGTTAAATATCCCCTTTTACTTTTAATTTCCTTTAACCAATTGGTTTTATAACACGGGTTTTATTACAAAATCTTTTACTCCATACCATTTCAAAAATCTCTTGTCTAATCCATTTAAACATTTCCTTTGAAATCTCCTTTCAATATCGTTCATTTCACTTAATTTCATTATTAATTAACGCTAACTTAAAATTAATGATCTAACTCCACATCTCCTTTTATAAATCTTATTCATAAACTCAGGTTTAATATAAACCCTTTTTATCTTGATTTCCTTTACTTAATTCAAATATTAAGTAAAATTTAATTTATGCGGTCGTATGCGCTTTAAAATTCCTTTTATAACTTTGTTATAAAAATTCGAGTTTTAATATACTCGTACATAAGCTCCTTCCATAATTTAATTTAATTCCATTTCAACTTCAATTAATTTTTAATTGAATTTCAATTAAAAGGTAATCTCCTTAATTATTATTAATTAAACTAATAATTTATTTCTCCGTTAACTACTGTAAAATCAGTTGACTTCTTTATTTACTAAATAAATAATTCCTTTTTAAAATCTTATTAAGATGAGACACGTGCTTCGCACACGGATGATTTCCATTTTTATAAACTTCATTTAAATAATATTTAAAAATCTATATTCAATTATAAAATAAATTTCATAACTTCATTTTTATTGATTTACCCGACAGTAAAACCATATTTACTAAACGATTGATTTTTAGGCCAACTGCTGCCAATTGTTAGATCACAAGTTTTTGATTCATGATAGAAAGAAAGGAAGATCAAAGGAAAAGTGATATAGTTTATGATTATATATTTAATTGTGTCTTAGATGTGTTATATATTGTTAAAATATGTCCTCAAATATATAGCATACACAAATGCACTTACGAAAAGAAACTTCGCGAAAAGACACTTCGTGAAAAGACACCTCGCGAAAAGACACTTCGTGAAAACACACTTCGCGAAATGACACTTCGCGAAAAGACACTTCGCGAAAAGACATTTCACTAAAAGACACCACTTCACGAAAAGAAACTTCGAAAAGACAGTTCACGAAAAGTCACTTTGCTAAAAGACACTTCGCAAAAAGATACTTCGCGAAAAGGCACTTCATATTTCCAACGGTCATATTGTACAACTGTCATATTTTACAACGGTCATATTTTCCAACGGTCATAATTTCCAACGGTCATATTTCCAACAGTCATATTTTACAACAGCCATATCTTCTAAAAGGCATCATCTTTCATGAAGAGATTTTTCTTCATTTCTGAAAGGAAATGGGTGCGTCTCTTTGATAAAACTCTTCATGGAAGTTGACAACTCTTCAGTGATTATATATATACATCACAAATATGTTTTCCAAATCACTGAATCTTCTCATATTTTATGATCTTAAATTCTATACATTCTTGCATACTAAAAAGCTCTCCATTATTCAAATTACTTGTTGAATCATTGAAATTATTTCATATCTCTTGATTTAATAAGTAATATAAATCCTTCAATCTTCACATACACGTTATATACTTGAGGATAAGATTATAGTAAGGGTGTACTCAACTGTTGGCTATTCAGTGTTATTCAAGAACACAATCAGAAGTCAAACTCTTATTATTTGTTGAAGTCCTGTGTTGGTGCTCAGGCGGGAAGTCCTGTGTTGGTGCTCAGGCGAGATATCCGTGTTGGTGCTCGGGTGTATTGCAGACCCGTTCCTCCGGGTGAAGAGAGGGTGTTGTAGTGAATTCCAGAAGGAGTCTGGGACTGGACGTAGGACGTGAAATCCGAACCGGTATAAAATTCCTGGTGTTACTTTACTTACTTCATTTTTTTATTTATGATATATCATATCAGTTAATATTTATTTCCATAAATGTTGTATTAGACAAATTAGAATATCATATCACTTCCGCATAATCCATATAGAAAGATCCTATCCTTAAGTCATACATGACTTTTCATTTGGTATCATAGACCGGTGTTCTAGAGATCATAACAACATCCTAGAACAAATGACAATAAAGAAATCTAGTCAAGGAATTAGAAAGTGGAAGAGCAACAAAGCGGAATCAAGTGAGCAAGGAAACAAATGTCTCATGGCTAAAGACAGATCACAATCAGTATGTGTAGATTCATTACATAAAGTTCTTTTGTTAGACCATGAAAAATTGTTAAAAGATTTTAAAAGTTTAGGTAAACTTAATGCTATTATTTTAGCCAACTACAAAGATTGTGAGGACCCGTAACTTCCCCGTGAAGGAAAGAGCGGATACTTTGAGAACAACACACAAATGAACGCAGACGGAAGAACATTTCATTGCTATTACAACAATTCCATCAGATACAAGAATATACAGAGTATAATTGAATAAATTACATTCGATAAATATCAGAGATTACAATAAATTACATAGCAGCGGAAAAAAATACAAAACACAACTGAAAGTAATACACGGATACAGAGCTTTCCGAGCATCGTTCCAGCTGTAAATCAGGATCCTGTGAATATAAATCTGCAAAACCAAAACTACAAGCTGCCCGTGTGGAAAATAGGGGCACCCAGAGTTTAGGTTAAAACAATAAACTCCAGGTCAGTCATGTGACTGGTGTGAGAAATAAAACAGTTATTTAAAGCTTTACTTTAAAAGAGAGTAATTCAAGGGACCACGCCGTATAACACGGAATGGGTTTCCTCCCAAGAATACCAGTGCATAGAAAAAACAGCGCAATGCTTTTTCGAAAAATGAAGCTATTATAAGACCCAGGTCCCATCACACAATGCAACGCAAGCCGGAGGATAGGGTTTTCCCTTATAATAGCCAAACATGCTTGGTACGTTTTAAAAACAAATCATTTGATACTATAATAAGTGTATAGTGTCAAGACAATTTAAATCATAAATATAAATCATAGACGGCATGGGTACCATATATCATGTCGCCATACTAGGCTCTACAAATAAAACCGCAATATCACGTATTGGAAATTGGATTTCCGTCATGAGTCGAGGAAAGGGGCAAGCTCCTCTCCACTTCGAGACACTCTAGCAAATGCCTCGGGACTACACACTCTGGGTAACCCCTGGATGCTTCAGGGCCGGTCCTCTCTTACGTTTGAGGATTGGCAATTCCTGAACACACGTTTCCCAGTCCTTACAAACCTAAAATCGAGGCGCCTCATCCAACAACCACATAGGTGAAAAGTATATAAATGTCAGGGCTGGTAAGTCACTGACACCACCAAAGCTAGAAAGAAACGTCGTGCTCTCCCTGCAGTCCTTATCCCGTTTTTAACTCATACCGAGGTGTGAGGCTCGCGAATTCACGTTATACACAAAGCTGCCACGTAGGCCGTGCTTTGATCATCAACCACAAGACTTTGCTTTTCAATAGAAGCCTTGATCCATGCAACTCAGTGTGCCACACAGGCAATTCATGCCATGCGATTGATATCTATCGATATATAACCTCTAAGCTCGTACGTCTCAGAGAAGGGCGTTAAGCAAGAGAATAAATTCTCCGCCTCCAAACAGATATATATTTAACAGAATTCAATCAACACAGAATAAAATCCAATGTCAGACACACAATCCATTTACAAGTTCGTTCTGGGTCTGAACGAAACCGGAGGCACTTTCCTCGCATATCCATCGATCTCCAAGTACGTCTGGACGACCACCAACTGATTCCCTCATCTTGGGTGTACAGCCCAATCAAGATCATCAGTAATCACCCAAACGATGTGAAGACTTCCGGTCTTCAACCACCGTCTTCATCTTCGAATTATCGTCGAATCGGTTATTCAGAATGTGTATAAACCCGGACTTTCCGAATAACCCGCGTATATTAAAAACAAATGTTACACAAACACAACATACGCCTCATTCCAATTCATTAGTCACTAACCGTAAATCAACAAGAGAACAATTTCCCAAACATTAACCCCGAAGGCCGAAACCAACATCAGATCAATACCCAGGAAACCATTCTTCTTAGCTAACCTACAGCTAGCTTCTAAATTCCACATTCTTAGGGAAAGGTTCCCATTAATTTTATCCAAGATAAATTCTTTAAAATTTATCCTTTAATCTTCCTTTGGATGTCGTTTCAAACCAAATTATGGTTTTCCAAACTAGTCGAGATTAGCGAACCACACCGAAGTAATTATTTATTTTATTTCCCAATCCCAACCTATTCATCCCATGAAGCAAAACTGGTAATACTCCATATCTAACACCACAGTGTTGTCGGTAAAATTAATTACCATTTCACGTTCAAATCTAATTAAAGATTTAACTATCGCTTTGGAGCAAAACTGGTAATACTCCCTCGCTCATTTTCCATATTTGATAATTTAGATTATAAATTCACGTTTCAATCTAATTGCAGATTCATTAAAACTCCTTTTGCTGGGTTAAAGAACTAGTGTCATTTAAAACACAGTTCACGACAAACCCAAATCACATTTTATTTATTATCGGGTTAAAGAACAAGTGTTATTTAAAAACACCGTTCACGATAAACCCACAAATCAATTCTATTTAAAACCCGTTTCAAATCCAATTTATTTATTTAAAAATAAATGGGTTTTAATCTCAGTTCAAAACCAGTTCATTTGGATAAAAATCTATTCTTATCTTTTCAAATATGGAGTTTTTCATCCCAATTTTTCCCCAAATCATTTCTTATGATTTTACACAAATTATTACTATTTTTAATAATTTTATCAAGGCCCGTACAGTCGATTTCCATCAACGGCCATCGAACTGCACTTACAGCGACCTTTCCCAAATTTGATTTGGACGTATCTCCAAATCCAACCGTTAGGTTTCAAATTTCAAATATTCGTTAGAAAGCTCTTTTCGATACGAACCCAACGGTTCCGGTTTTAGGAGAATCCGACGGTCGGATCTCCCGTAATGTCCGTTCGAAGTTAATGGTCGAAATTCGCGAACTGCCGTGGCGCGGCGTGTTCTATTCAGGCCATTATATTATATATATAATATATATAATATATATTTCATCGATTTCTATTTAAAACGAATTTTATAAATCGTTTTAAATTCGTTTCAAAAACAATTTCAACTTCCATTTCAATTCAAATCAAAATTGAATTTTTTTTCTTATATATTCGTTTTAAAATTCATTTCTATTCAATTCAAATTTCAATTCAATTTGAATTCATTTCAATTCGTTTTCAATTCAATTTGAATTCGTTTTCAATTCAATTCGAATTCGTTTTATATTCAATTCATTTCGAATTGGTTTTCTATTCGATTCAATTCAAATTGGTTTTCTATTCGATTCAATTCAAATTGATTTTCTATTCGGTTCAATTCAAATTGGTTTTCTATTCGATTCAATTCAAATTGTAAAAACAAATATAATCGATATAAATATAGTTCGCGTCAAAATAGCGCATTTCTAATCAACACGGCTTTATATATTTCAATAATTCCGTTATTCTATTCAATAAATGAATATTTATCCTATTCAATACGTGAATCTATATTTTTGTCAACACACGACTAATCTCAATGAATGAGTACTGTCCACGTGTGACTCTTTTTGTTATAATGATAAGGATGTAAATTTTATTGTTAAAATATTTCGTTCAACACATGACTAATCTAACGGATGAGTACTGTCAACACTTGAACCTTTATTTTATAATATTAAAGATGTAAATTTTATCGTTAAAATATTTCGTTCAACACATGACTAATCTCAACGGATGAGTACAGTCAACACATGAACCTTTATTTTATAATATTAAAGATGTAAATTTTATCGTTAAAATATTTCGTTCAACACATGACTAATCTCAACGGATGAGTACAGTCAACACATGAACCTTTATTTTATAATAGTTTTTATCTTCTAAATTGGAATGAGTCCCAATCAATTACCACATAAAGTTAATTACATGGTTTCCATACGACAAATGTATATAATAGCAACAATAAATAATCAACCATCATCCAAAGTGCACTACACTGTATAAGCAACCAATAAGATATCTAACGCTGATAACAGTCTGTCAATCAATCGATCGACATACAACTAATTGTTGGGATTAGTGTATGCTGTATTTTATCCCAATACCCGTGTGGGGTTTCAAACAATCAAACACAGGTTTTATTTGTGCAGTTGGGCGATGTGTAAAATTTATCGACCCAATCAATATCAGTCAAATCAGTGTATATAAACAAATCGGCCGATTTGTTTATAAATATTTATTTATTCACTTTCACGTTAAAAATTATATTTTTAACGATAAAATATTTTTAACTATATAAATATTTTATTTCCTTTCAACACATTAATTTATATTATCGATTTCACATCAACAACACAAACAAATTTCACAACACATCAAACAAGCATACAAGCCATCCATGGTCTGTGGATGACGGGTGTCGGGTGCTACTAAATACCGTCTGCATCCTAGTATATATATATAACTAGAAAAAGAAATTTTGAAAGGTGTGAAGTTCTCACCGATAGCTATTCCAACTCCACAACACTTCGTTTATAGAAATCTTCATCGTTCTCTCCCTTTGTCACTTTCGTTGCCCGCATTCACTACATATATAAAAATCGAATTTTTACTTCGCTATTCAATATATAAAAATCGAATTTTTACTTCGCTATTCAATATATAAAAATCGATTTTTTACTTCGCTATTCTCTATACAAATATTTCTCCCTTTTCCTACTTTAAAAATGTCGTCTTTTTATATCCTACCATAAAAAGATCACATTTTTATCATCTATATAATATGAAAATTATATTTTCTACCTTTGCATACGATAAAAATTATATTTGAACTCTCTACAATATAAAAGATCATATTTTTATCCTCCTACAATATAAAAAATCAGATTTTTAATTGCTAAAATTAATTAAACAAAACAAAATAAAATAAATAGAGGGCTTACATTGCTTTAAGGAAGAGTAGGCGGGTCTTTGCGTTCGGTGGAGGGCTATCGGCGAGGCCAGCGGGGGTGGAGGAGGTCGGGGCAAAGCTCGGAAGGGGGGGGTGTGGCGGTTGCGCGCAGGGGGGGCTTCGACGGAGAAGATGGAGGGAGGGGGGAGTATCGGTTGCGGTGCCCGAAGGTGGGGGGGCTGTGTCGCGTCGATCGAAGAGGGGGGGTCTGCGAGGCCGAGGTGGAAGGGGGGATTCGGAGGTGGCGCCCCACCTCTGAGGCGGCGGCGATCGATCAGGGGGGCGGCGATGGGTCCCCCCGTCGTTCTCTCTTTCTCTTTTTTTTTTATTTCGTTTCTGAGTGAATGAATAAGGGGGGCCAGAGAGAGATAAAGGAGAGGAGAGAGGAAGAGTTTTTATTATTTTATTTAATTCAAAAAGTTGACTTTTACAAACGACCTCTAAGCGAGGCCCACCGCCTGTCGCCCATAGCTAATTACCCCCATTCCGAACACAATGGGATATGTACCATAAGCTGATTCGATCGTTTCGATCAGTTTCCGTTAAAATCAACATATATCTCTATATATTGAATTTGAACGCGCATTTCAATTTACCGGGGTCACATACTAACTCGAAAAATTCCAGAAAAATATTTTCTAGCTTCGTATTGACGATACGGTCCTAACAAAACTAGTTTCGTCGAATTCTGAGACCGTTTGAAAAATGGCCATTTTCCAGTCGATTAAAATCAACTAAAACTGGTCAAACGCGTTTTCCTTTGCCACGCTCACATATTGATTCGAAATTTTATGAAATTTAAAACCTAGCAATAATTTGACATCACGGACCCAACAAAAGTGGTTTCGTCGAAATCCGAGGTCGTTTGCAAAATTCCCATTTTTAAGGGCCTGAATTCCATAGCGACTATTCAGAATTTTCAACTGGACATATCTTTTGATTCCCGCTATGAAATTTCGATTTTTCGGATTCGTTGGAAAGATATTCCCATTAGATCCTATTATTTTTGGTTTCACTAAAATCCGGTTTGTTTTGCACCCGGTACATTCAATTGAAGTTTGAAATCGAATTATCGAACTACCGCGCCATTTTCAATTCCTTTTATAATTATAAATAATTATTTATATTCTAACGACGACGTATATAATATATACGTTCGAATTATATTCAAAATAAATTTCTCGTCGATATTATTTAAAATCATTCATTTTAAATGTTCAAAATTCGCTAAAATTGCCAAAATAAAAAATTTAAACTGGCTCAGATTTTCCGGGTTATTACAATCTCCCCCACTTAAAACTTTTCGTCCCCGAAAAGGAACAAAGTCGAAAGTGTTTTGATTAATCAACTCTACGTTCGATCTGACTTCCATTCTCCAACTTTTCAGTTTCTGAGAATTTTCAAATTTTCAAAAATTTGGCTAACACCCTAAATTTTCGAAAAATTTCGCCATAACCTCCCATGCACCGGGAGCCACGGGAAAATCCCGAAATTGCCATACAGGCCTTCTGATCTCAAAAAGAAAAAGAAAAAGCCAAGCGGCTAGCCAATAGGCTCATAAAATCATCATCACCCAAACAAAACAGTAAATTATAGTAAATATGTACCTATTTGTCGGACAAACAAATTTTATTCTCTGCTCTAGCCTCCTTGCTATGACCTGTTCAATGGATATACATGTATATGCAAGCAAATACGAGCAACTTTCAATACAATTCAATATTTGGTTCAATTAGGATAAATGGTTCAAAATTATCAAACAAATAAACAAACAACACAGCCCTCAATCAATTAGTGGATTAACGTTTCAAATTCATAAATTTGATATATATACAGAAAATCATGTTTCTGATGCCAATTCACAACAATGTATTCTAGCTATATTTTGGTTCTGACACCAGTCTAATGGAAATATATAGATATCACACCTTCGAAACACGAACATAAATACTGATGATGTCATGACAATTATCAGTACCATCTCTGAGCGACTAGAACGTGATTCTATATCTATCCAGTATATTAAAACTTCGAATATACGTTCTTGACGCATATATGCAAAATTTTATATATTGGATTGTCCAAATTCAAAATAAATAAATATTCAAATACGTATAAAACGATTTAAATTTTCAAAACAAAATTGTTTTCATTTGAAAAATATACTCTTCACACTCGTTCTAGGATACTACTGATCCTATCTCTAACGAGTCATTCTAATCGGATATTACTAATCCAATATCTGATGAATTCTTTCGTATGGTTCTAATGAGTCTTGTTCTCGAGCTCTGTAAACCAAAGCTCTGATACCAAATGTGAGGACCCGTAACTTCCCCGTGAAGGAAAGAGCGGATACTTTGAGAACAACACACAAATGAACGCAGACGGAAGAACATTTCATTGCTATTACAACAATTCCATCAGATACAAGAATATACAGAGTATAATTGAATAAATTACATTCGATAAATATCAGAGATTACAATAAATTACATAGCAGTGGAAAATAATACAAAACACAACTGAAAGTAATACACGGATACAGAGATTTCCGAGCATCGTTCCAGCTGTAAATCAGGATCCTGTGAATATAAATCTGCAAAACCAAAACTACAAGCTGTCCATGTGGAAAATAGGGGCACCCAGAGTTTAGGTTAAAACAATAAACTCCAGGTCAGTCATGTGACTGGTGTGAGAACTAAAACAGTTATTTAAAGCTTTACTTTAAAAGAGAGTAATTCAAGGGACCACGCCGTATAACACGGAACGGGTTTCCTCCAAAGAATACCAGTGCATAGAATAAACAGCGCAATGCTTTTTCGAAAAATGAAGCTATTATAAGACCCAGGTCCCATCACACAATGCAACGCAAGCCGGAGGATAGGGTTTTCCCTTATAATAGCCGAACATGCTTGGTACGTTTTAAAATCAAATCATTTGATACTATAATAAGTGTATAGTGTCAAGACAATTTCAATCATAAATATAAATCATAGACGGCATGGGTACCATATATCATGTCGCCATACTAGGCTCTACAAATAAAACCGCAATATCACGTATTGGAAATTGGATTTCCATCATGAGTCGAGGCAAGGGGCAAGCTCCTCTCCGCTTCGAGACACTCTAGCAAATGCCTCGGGACTACACACTCTGGGTAACCCCTGTATGCTTCAGGGCCGGTCCTCTCTTACGTTTGAGGATTGGCAATTCCTGAACACACGTTTCCCGGTCCTTACAGACCTAAAATCGAGGCGCCTCATCCAACAACCACATAGGTGAAAAGTATATAAATGTCAGCGCTGGTAAGTCACTGGCACCACCAAAGCTAGAAAGAAACGTCGTGCTCTCCCTGCAGTCCTTATCCCGTTTTTAACTCATACCGAGGTGTGAGGCTCGCGAATTCATGTTATACACAAAGCTGCCACATAGGCCGTGCTTTGATCATCAACCACAAGACTTTTCTTTTCAACAGAAGCCTTGATCCATGCAACTCAGTGTGCCACACAGACAATTCATGCCATGCGATTGATATCTATCGATATATAACCTCTAAGCTCGTACGTCTCAGAGAAGGGCGTTAAGCAAGAGAATAATTTCTCCGCCTCCAAACAGATATATATTTAACAGAAATCAATCAACACAGAATAAAATCCAATGTCAGACACACAATCCATTTACAAGTTCGTTCTGGGTCTGAACGAAACCGGAGGCACTTTCCTCGCATATCCATCGATCTCCAAGTACGTCTGGACGACCACCAACTGATTCCCTCATCTTGGGTGTACAACCCAATCAAGATCATCAGTAATCACCCAAACGATGTGAAGACTTCCGGTCTTCAACCACCATATTCATCTTCGACTTATTGTCGAATCAGTTATTCAGAATGGGTATAAACCCGGACTTTCCGAACAACCCGCGTATATTAAAAACAAATGTTACACAAACACAACATATGCCTCATTCCAATTCATTAGTCACTAACCGTAAATCAACAAGAGAACAATTTCCCAAACATTAACCCCGAAGGCCGAAACCAACATCAGATCAATACCTAGGAAACCATTCTTCTTAGCTAACCTACAGCTAGCTTCTAAATTCCACATTCTTAGGGAAAGGTTCCCATTAATTTTATCCAAGATAAATTCTTTAAAATTTATCCTTTAATCTTCCTTTGGATGTCGTTTCAAACCAAATTATGGTTTTCCAAACTAGTCGAGATTAGCGAACCACACCGAAGTAATTATTTATTTTATTTCCCAATCCCAACCTATTCATCCCATGAAGCAAAACTGGTAATACTCCATATCTAACACCACAGTGTTGTCGGTAAAATTAATTACCATTTCACGTTCAAATCTAATTAAAGATTTAACTATCGCTTTGGAGCAAAACTGGTAATACTCCATCCTCGCTCATTTTCCAAATTTGATAATTTAGATTATAAATTCACGTTTCAATCTAATTGCAGATTCATTAAAACTCCATTTACTGGGTTAAAGAACTAGTGTCATTTAAAACACAGTTCACGACAAACCCAAATCACATTTTATTTATTATCGGGTTAAAGAACAAGTGTTATTTAAAAACACCGTTCACGATAAACCCACAAATCAATTCTATTTAAAACCCATTTCAAATCCAATTTATTTATTTAAAAGTAAATTGGTTTTAATCTCAGTTCAAAATTAGTTCATTTCGATAAAAATCTATTCTTATCTTTTCAAATATGGAGTTTTTCATCCCAATTTTTCCCCAAATCATTTCTTATGATTTTACACAAATTATTACTATTTTTAATAATTTTATCAAGGCCCGTACAGTCGATTTCCATCAACGGCCATCGAACTGCACTTACAGCGACCTTTCCCAAATTTGATTTGGACGTATCTCCAAATCCAACCGTTAGGTTTCAAATTTCAAATATTCGTTAGAAAGCTCTTTTCGATACGAACCCAACGGTTCCGGTTTTAGGAGAATCCGACGGTCGGATCTCCCGTGATGTCCGTTCGAAGTTAATGGTCGAAATTCGCGAACTGACGCGGCGCGGCGCGTTCTATTCAAGACATTATATTATATATATAATAATATATAATATATATTTGGTCGATTTCTATTTAAAACGAATTTTATAAATCGTTTTAAATTCGTTTCAAAAACAATTTCAACTTCCATTTCAATTCAAATCCAAATTGAATTTTTTTTCTTATAAATTCGTTTTAAAATTCATTTCTATTCAATTCAAATTTCAATTCAATTTGAATTCATTTCAATTCGTTTTCAATTCAATTCGAATTCGTTTTCAATTCGAATTCGTTTTATATTCAATTCATTTCGAATTGGTTTTCTATTCGATTCAATTCAAATTGGTTTTCTATTCGATTCAATTCAAATTGATTTTCTATTCGGTTCAATTCAAATTGGTTTTCTATTCGATTCAATTCAAATTGTAAAAACGAATATAATCGATATAAATATCGTTCGCATCAAGATAGCGCATCTCTAATCAACACGGCTTTATATATTTCAATAATTCCGTTATTCTATTCAATAAATGAATATTTATCCTATTCAATACGTGAATCTATATTTTTGTCAACACACGACTAATCTCAACGAATGAGTACTGTCCACGTGTGACTCTTTTTGTTATAATGATAAGGATGTAAATTTTATTATTAAAATATTTCGTTCAACACATGACTAATCTCAACGGATGAGTACTGTCAACACATGAACCTTTATTTTATAATATTAAAGATGTAAATTTTATCGTTAAAATATTTCATTCAACACATGACTAATCTTAACGGATGAGTACAGTCAACACATGAACCTTTATTTTATAATATTAAAGATGTAAATTTTATCGTTAAAATATTTCGTTCAACACATGACTAATCTCAACGGATGAGTACAGTCAACACATGAACCTTTATTTTATAATAGTCTTTATCTTCTAAATTGGAATGAGTCCCAATCAATTACCATATAAAGTTAATTATATGGATTCCATACAACAAATGTATATAATAGCAACAATAAATAATCAACCATCATCCAAAGTGCACTACACTGTATAAGCATCCAATAAGATATCTAACGCTTATAATAGTCTGTCAATCAATCGATCGACATACAACTAATTGTTGGGATTAGTGTATGCTGTATTTTATCCCAATACCCGTGTGGGGTTTCAAAAAATCAAACACAGGTTTTATTTGTGCAGTTGGGCGATGTGTAAAATTTATCGACCCAATCAATATCAGTCAAATCAGTGTATATAAACAAATCGGCCGATTTGGTTATAAATATTTATTTATTCACTTTCACGTTAAAAATTATATTTTTAACGATAAAATATTTTTAACTATATAAATATTTTATTTCCTTTCAACACATTAATTTATATTATCGATTTCACATCAACAACACAAACAAATTTCACAACACATCAAACAAGCATACAAGCCATCCATGGTTTGTGGATGACGGGTGTCGGGTGCTACTAAACACCGTCTGCATCCTAGTATATATATATAACTAGAAAAAGAAATTTTGAAAGGTGAGAAGTTCTCACCGATAGCTATTCCAACTCCACGACACTTCGTTTATAGAAATCTTCATCGTTCTCTCCCTTTGTCACTTTCGTTGCCCGCATTCACTACATATATAAAAATCGAATTTTTACTTCGCTATTCAATATATAAAAATCGAATTTTTACTTCGCTATTCAATATATAAAAATCGAATTTTTACTTCGCTATTCAATATATAAAAATCGAATTTTTACTTCGCTATTCTCTAACAAATATTTCTCCCTTTTCCTACTTTAAAAATGTCGTCTTTTTATATCCTACCAAAAAAGGATCACATTTTTATCATCTATATAATATGAAAAATATATTTTCTACCTTTGCATACGATAAAAATTATATTTTGAACTCTCTACAATATAAAAGATCATATTTTTATCCTCCTACAATATAAAAGATCAGATTTTTAATTGCTAAAATTAATTAAACAAAACAAAATAAAATAAATAGAGGGCTTACATTGCTTTAAGGAAGAGGAGGGGGTCTTTGCGTTCGGTGGAGGGCTGTCAACGAGGCCAGCGGGGGTGGAGGAGGTCGGGGCAAGGCTCGGAGGGGGGGGGGTGTGGCGGTTGCGCGCAGGGGGGGCTTCGACGGAGAAGATGGAGGGAGGGGGGAGTATCGGTTATGGTGCCCGAAGGGGGGGCCGTGTCGCGTCGATCGAAGAGGGGGGTTCTGCGAGGCCGAGGTGGAAGGGGGTTTCGGAGGTGGTGCCCCACCTCTGAGGCGGCGGCGATCGATCAGGGGGGGGCGGCAACAGGTTCCCCCCCCCCGCCCCGTCGTTCTCTCTTTGTTTTTTTTATTTCGTTTCTGAGTGAATGAATAAGGGGGGCCAGAGAGAGATAAAGGAGAGGAGAGAGGAAGAGTTTTTATTATTTTATTTAATTCAAAAAGTTGACTTTTACAAACGAACTCTAAACGAGGCCCCCCGCCTGTCGCCCATAGCTAATTACCCCCATTCCGAACACAATGGGATATGTACCATAAGATGATTTGATCGTTTCGATCAGTTTCCGTTAAAATCAACATATATCTCTGTATATTGAATTTGAACGCGCATTTCAATTTATCGGGGTCACATACTAACTCGAAAAATTCCAGAAAAATATTTTCTAACTTCGTATTGACGATACGGTCCTAACAAAACTAGTTTCGTCGAATTCTAAGAACGTTTGAAAAATGGCCATTTTCCAGTCGATTAAAATCAACTAAAACTGGTCAAACGCGTTTTCCTTAGCCACGCTCACATATTGATTCGAAATATTATGAAATTTGAAACCTAGCAATAATTTGACATCTCGGACCCAACAAAAGTGGTTTCGTCGAAATCCGAGGTCGTTTACAAAATTCCCATTTTTAAGGGCCTGAATTCCATAGCGACTATTCAGAATTTTCAACTGGACATATCTTTTGATTCCCGCTATGAAATTTCGATTTTTCGGATTCGTTGGAAAGATATTCCCAATTAGATCCTATTATTTTTGGTTTCACTAAAATCCGGTTTGATTTGCACCCGGTACATTCAATTGAAGTTTGAAATCGAATTATCGAACTACCGCGCCATTTTCAATTCCTTTTATAATTATAAATAATTATTTATATTCTAACAACGACGTATATAATATATACGTTCGAATTATATTCAAAATAAATTTCTCGTCGATATTATTTAAAATAATTCATTTTAAATGTTCAAAATTCGCTAAAATTGCCAAAATAAATTTTTTTAAATTGGCTCAGATTTTCCGGGTTATTACAAAGATTATGTGCTAGAAAATTCCAAACTAAAAGAGGAAAACATTTTTTTAGTTAAATAAGCCAAATATTTGGAAAATTCCTTAGAAGAGCTTGTTTTTCAAAAAGATTTCCTTCAAAAAGAAAATGAGCGACTAGAAGATAAAAACAATGTTCTTTTAAAGGAAATCAATGGTTTACAAAATAAAAATACATCAATAGAGGTTTCTTTAAATAATTCCGCTTCTTTAATATTATCTCTTGAAAAAGAGAATGATGCTAACAAAAAAGACTTTATAATTATCTAAAGAATGTGAGACTTTAAAAGTTAATAATAATATTTTGCAAAAAGAAATTTTTGATTCAAAAGAAAATATTGAAAAATTACAGTCATCTATAGATAATTCAGAATATCAAATTAGTTGTCTCGAAAATGAGAATAGTTTTTAAAAAGAAGGAATTCTGAATTAAATAAGGGTATCAATAACATTGTTTCTTTTGAAATATCAATCGCGACTGTGGAATCAAATGTACAAATAAGTTCGTGAAATTTAATAAAGATCAAAATGATTTAAATGTGATATTATTTATATCTCGACTTTTACATGACAAAAGTGTTTTTGGATATAATAAAACCTGTGCACATCCAAGATCCAATCATTATAGAAATCTGAATACTTCTATGACTAGAGATCTTCATAATAAATCTAGAAGTACGAAAAGAAATATCAATAGAAATTATTTAAGTATTTAGGTTCCTGTAAATTGGAAAAACAGGGAAAAATATATCGATGATTATTTTGATTCGGTTGTTAATAATGAAAATTTTATCTTTAAAGGTTCCATTAAACCCTCTTGGGTATGGTTACCTTTCATCTAACCCCTGGACCCAAATGAAACAAGTGAGTACCAAAGTATATACATCATATTTTTGCAGGTACACCACAAAAAAGAGAAGGATATTTCGGTACATCTATGGATGTATAATAAATAGTCTCGTATGCTCTTTGAAAACTATCTATACTCGTTTTCTCTTATTTGTTCTCGATTACTGCTTTATCATGTTACGTATTCTTTTTAATCGATGACAAAGGAGGAGTAAAATTATGGAATATATATACAGTATACACTTACATTATGTTATAGGGTAACAAATGGTAAGTATTTTACGTATGCACTAACAAAATGTTGCAGAGAAGCTTTATATTCAAGGGAGATAAATATATGCAAGCATACATTCAGGGAAAGAAAATAAATAACTCTACAAGATTGCAAGAGGTTGTCATCAATCAAAAAAGTAGAAGAATGTTAGATAACAAGTTTTTGATTCATGACAAGGAAGAAGAGAAGATCAAAGGAAAAGTGATATAGGTTATGATTATCTAGTTAATTGTGTCTTAGATGCGTTATATATTGTTAAAATCTGTCCTCAAATATATAACATGAACAAATACACTTACGAAAAGACTTCGCGAAAAGACACTTCGCGAAAAGACACTTCGCGAAAAGACACTTCGTGAAAAGACACTTCGCGAAAAGACACTTTGCGAAAAGACACTTCACGAAAAGACACTTTATCACTTCACGAAAACAAACTTCGAAAAGACAGTTCGCGAAAAGACACTTCACGAAAAGACACTTCGTGAAAAGACACTTCATATTTCCAACAGTCATATTTTACAACTATCATATTTTACAACAGTCATATTTTCCAACAGTCATATTTCCAACGGTCATATTTTACAACAGCCATATTTTCTAAAAGGCATCATCTTTCATAAAGATATTTTTCTTCATTTCTGAAAGGAAATGGGTGCGTCTCTTTGATAAAACTCTTCATGGAAGTTGACAACTCTTCAATGTTTATATATACATCAAAAATATGTTTTTCAAATCACCGAATCTTCTCATATTTTATGATCTTAAACTCTATACATTCCTGCATACTAAAAAGCTCTCCATTATTCAAATTACTTGTTGAATCATTGAAATTATTTCATATCTCTTGATTCAATAAGTAATATACTTCCTTCAATCTTCACATACACGTTATATACTTGAGGATAAGATTATAGGAAGGGTGTACTCAACTGTTGGCTATTCAATGCTATGCAAGAACACAATCAGAAGTCAAACTCTTGTTATTTGTTGAAGTACTGTGTTGGTGCTCAGGCGGGAAGTCCTGTGTTGGTGCTCAGGCGGGATATCAGTGTTGGTGCTCGGGTGAAACACCCCACACCCGTTAGGGTCACTCACAAATGGAATGCCCTAATTTTGGTGGAGGTTTATAAGTATAAGTCACAGATACACAAGACAGATATAAATACACATATTTTTAAATAGCGGAAACAACAGCTATTTCATTAAAATACGTGTTACACAAACCACACCATAATTGTCTTACAATACTTCAAAAAAAACATTACATTTCCATAACTGTCTTGATTATCAAAGAAGCATAAAACCTAAAGTAAAGCAACAAAATCCCCATAATGATATCCAAAGCCATGATCAAATCCAAAGAGATCCAAACCGTACATCTACTGTCTTCAAGCTTGCAAAAGAGTCTGACAAGGCTGAGTTGTTTCCACCCTGTGGACCTGGGGGGGGGGAACGAAAGAAAAGAAGACGAAAAGAAAAAAACGGAGTCAGACATAAAGCCTGAGTAAATCTAGTGACTTTTCAGTATGTGAATAAGAAAAGGATATGATAGACATAAACTGAAAACAGGATAGTATCATAACTAAGGGAGTGTAGTCTAGAATTGAATATACTATCGAACCCACACTATATCTCTGCATTTACTAGTATTACTCTAACCGGCACCCCATGCTGAGGGTGAAGTGATCCTTTTTGTTTTCTAAAGATCGGCTCCTACTCGTACGTGTGTTTTACGGCTACCCCAAGAAGTGTAGATACCTATGCTGGTCCCACCATGGGGTGTATCAAGACCCATGGTGGCGGCCCCGACACAATTACTAGAAGGCATAGGATATACTACTGGTGCCCCCAGTGCCCTGCTTGTCTGCTCCGGAGTGCGTGCACGACCGCACATCGTTAGACCTATACTGTGCACCTAACATTGTCGTTATTTGACCGCTTACAATCAGCCCAGTAATCGTGCCACACCCTGCCTAGTTTCAGGGTACCGTTGATACCTAAATTGGTTTACTGCTGAAACGGGTCCCTACGTTACCAGGGTTTTCTAGTCAAACATGTTAAGTGGTTAAGTGTATGTATATACCTAAATACCTAACCCCCCCACCCATCAGTATTTGTTAACATGTTGAATCTTTGGTTAAGTGTTTTCAGTTGACTTAACCATACCACCTGTCCTTAGCCTTTTAGAGCACCGACCACTAACATTAGACAGATATCACTACGGTTACTGGATGTGCCGGTTGGTTCCGGGCAGGTTTACACCGTAGTTCAATCTAACCTCGGGTCTTTGTTGGACTCAATGTTTAACCACCCACATTGGATAGGTATTGTTGTGACTACTGGACAACCGGGCGGGTCCGGGCAGGTTTATGTCACAACTCAATCCAACCTCGGGTCAAACATGTTGTCTTTTCTAGATTTACATATTTCATTATTTATGTAAATGTCATGTCATCTTTTAATTTGGGTATAACAATTTATACCGCAAAAATGTCACATTCATTGGCACGCGCCAAACATGCCAACATATTTATTTATATCATGTTTTACACCCAACGCTATTACCCCCCGTTTATACGTACTAATGTTGGGCTCGACACAATTCAGCCCCACTTAATAAACGTGAGAAAAGGGGAAATTCAGAACATATAATATTTCTATGATACATAGAAGGTGTAGCGCATGAACTTGCAAATTGGCGTTAACATAAACATTGGAGCATGTGAACTTGCATTCAAAATTGGCATACAACTAAATGGGTGTCACATAGGATGGCATATGTAGACTTATACAAACTTGGGTTTTAACATATTAACTTGGCATAACGTCGAACACAAAACTAGCATGTTGTAAATTAACCCAAAATGTCCAAATCTAATATATAGTCTATTTCCACATGAACTTGCATAGTTTATGTAGCCCAAACTGCATTTAACACAGTTCTAATCATACTTGTAATGGATCTAAGATGTATACATAAGTTCTGAGTCATGTAGCATAAAGGATCTCAGATCTAGGATGTGTTTACATAAGTATATGGCCCATGATATCAACATAAACATAAAGGGGATATTAACATAAACATGAGAGGGATCTAATCATAGACTTTGCCACAAAACTTGCAATTACCATCACTTTCATATACAAATGTACAATAAACTTGCATCGATCCATTTATGCCACAAATCAATTCACCAAAAACAATCACGATAGAAACATTACAATACACAAGATCTACATCATTATAATGATACAATTCTATTCCCAATTACATCGTATCACATCATAATTTTATTCAAATTCTGAAAGACCACTATACTTACAACGTGTAAAGAAATCTTGTTTTCTGTTTTCTGAATTTGGAAGTGCTCTCCTTTGGGTAGCAATTTGTTGATTGATTTTATTAGACTTTAATTTGCTTCTTAGTTTGATTCTTGGCGGCTACGATCAACTCCTTCTTGACAGCATGACGACTCCTCTCTTATTTTCTTATGTGAATTAGTTGAGTCTTAGTGTGTATTTATAGAGTTTTCAAGTTAATTTGAGCTGTCAGATGCAAATAGGGAGGGAAATCAGACCGTACAGCACACCAGAGTCGAACCAGGGTCAGACCCACCTGGTCAGGCCGACCAGGCAAGTCGACCTGCAGGTCGACACCCAAGTCGACTGCGCAGTCGACTTGGGGGGGGGGGGCAGGTCGACTGCCCATTCGACACTAGTGTCGACCTGGTCACTGGGCGGGAATTTTCCCGCTCAGCCCAGTTTGAAATCGAATTCGAATTTTAAACCTGTTCTGAGCTGTTTTTGAATTTCAAATTTATTCTGAAACTTCCGGAGATCATAACTCCTTCATACGGAGTCCGTTTCACGCAAACTCGGACTCTATCTCAACCAGAATTCCGAGACGAACGCAATGGCATAAGCCATTTCCCTAAATTCTTTCATTAGAATTAATTATACTTTAATTTATGAATTTCACTGTTATAGAATATACGGGGTGTTACATTCTCGCCCACTTAAAACGATTTCGTCCCCGAAATCTTCAAGTTTAGGAAGAATGTATATCCTACCATCCAATCGTCCATCTACTCAACCAACAAACACAGGTGTCCATTGTCCTTAAAGACTTCTAATGCTTTATGATCATATGCATTGTGTGTGTAAATGTCCCTATCTAATGCAGAAATCAGGCGGTCGACTGATTCAGTTGACCTCCTAAATGCGAATCATGTAAGTGCCATGAATACATTATGTATGCAATTTTTTTTCTACTCATAATTCTACATGAGTGCACAACAATTCATACAAATGCGATAACCATATGATAACATATAAAATTTCAACCATATGTGAACAAGAATACATATATGCATATGCAGTATGAAGTGACTGAGCCGATCTAAATCCTAGGGTGTGTGTATATGCATCCACGAGCAACCACTAGCAATCACTTGCAACCACTTGCAGCCATAATCCATAACATGTTTTCAAATACGTGTTTGCATCCATTTGTTTTCTACCTAAGGAGTTAAGGAGAAAGGGCCGAGGAAATATGCCTAAAAGATAGATAAACATAACTTAAGGGAAAAAGAGAGATCAAAAGATGTACCCTCAAAAAGAAAAGGGTAGGCTGCACATATTCTAGCCTCAGTTTCCCAAGTCGCGTCTTACTCGGCATCGCTCCACTGAACTTTGACGAGCTTGAGTTCGCGGTTGCGTAGCTTTTTCACTTCAGTTCCCAAGATACATGTTGGAACTCTTCTCACGGTTGCTTCACGTTCCACTTCGGCTTCTTCTAGAATGTTAGGCTCTACTATTTCAGCAGACTCGTGTAAACACTTCCGGAGGTGAGAAACATGAAAGACGTTGTGAACTCCGGCCAGTTTTTCGGTTAGATCTAATCTATAGGCCATCTTCCCAACCTTCTCGATGATAGGAAATGGTCCTACAAATCTCGGTGCTAGCTTTCCAGTGGATCCAAAACCAACAACGTTCCTTAGAGGAGATACCTTAAGAAAAACTCTGTCCCTAACCTCAAACTCAAGGTCGGTCCTTCTCTTGTCGGCGTAGGATTTCTGTCTATCTTGGGCCGTCTTCATCCTTCTTCGAATCAAGTCCACTTTTTCTGAAGTTTCTCTGATCATGTCTGGACCAAGAATAACCTTATCTGTAGACTCCCACCAACAAGTTGGTGACTTGCACGGTCTTCCATACAATGCTTCGAAGGGTGCCATGCCTATGGTAGCTTGGAAGCTATTGTTGTAAGCAAACTCCACTAAGGGAAGGTGGTCCTCCCATGTCCCTCCAAAGTCAAGAACACAAAGTCTCAAAAGATCCTCTAAAACTATATTCACCCTTTCCGTCTGGCCATCGGTCTGAGGGTGATAGGCCGTGCTTAAACATAACTGAGTGCCTACAGCTTCTTGCAAACTTCGCCAGAACTCGCTTGTGAAGATAGGGTCTCGGTCACTAACAATGCTGGAGGGTATCCCATGGAGTCGAACTATCTCCTTGATGTAAAGAGACGCTAGGGATGAGGCAGTCCTTCTATTCTTGATAGGTAAAAAGTGGGCGCTCTTTGTAAGCCTATCCACTATTACCCAAATGCTAGTATTGCCCCTTCTCGACCTAGGCAGCCCATCAACGAAGTCCACTGAAATGCTATCCCACTTCCACTGTGGGACCTCTAGGGGATGAAGCAGTCCTCCAGGCTTTTTCTGTTCCGCTTTAACTTGTTGGCATACCATACACTTAGAAACGAAATCTGCCACGTCCTTCTTCATGCCGTTCCAAAAGAAAACTCTTTTCATGTCCTTGTACATTTTGTCTCCGCCTGGATGTATTGTCATCTTGGAACGATGTGCTTCCTCGAGAACCTTCTTTATCAACCCCCTTGCTTGTGGAACGCATAGTCTTCCGTCACGTCTCAGCCAGCCTTTATCACCAATAGAGTATCTACTGAGGTGACTAGAAGTCTCACCCCTAATTAGTTTATCAACCACTTTGACTAGCTGAGGGTCCTCACGTTGTGCAGTCCCTATTGTATCCAAAAGAGTAGGGCGCACCTCTAGAGATGCTAACAAACCCGGTACGAAATCAGAGGAGGGCCTAAAGTTAAAACTGGCTATATACTCTAGGCTTTGCCTTTCGACAAAGAGTGGGCTTAGGGTCAGTTTCTTTCTACTCAAGGCGTCTGCCACCACATTGCCCTTGCCCGGAGTATAGGAAATCTCGAAGTCATACGAGGCAAGAAACTCCATCCATCTCTGTTGTCTCAAGTTAAGATCTTTCTGCGAGAAAAGATATTTCAACGATTTATGGTCAGTGTAAAGTTCGAACTTCTCACCTAGGAGATAATGGCGCCAAGACTTAAGTGCAAAGACGATGGCGGCTAACTCAAGATCGTGGGTCGGGTAGTTCTTTTCATGAACTTTCAATTGCCTTCCACCATAAGCTACTACCCTCCCTTCTTGCATCAAGACAACGCCTAGCCCTGTCCCACATGCATCTGTATAAACTGTGAACATCTTACTTCCGTCTGGCAGAGTCAGGACTGGGGCTGTTGTAAGAGCCCTTTTTAGGCATTGGAAAGCCAACTCGCAATCCAAGTCCCAATTGAACACTAGATTCTTATTTGTCAGCCTTGTGAGTGGAGCTGAGATTTTCGCAAAATCCCTTATGAATTTTCGATAGAAGCCTGCTAGCCCTAGAAAACTTCGGACCTCAGTTGCATTCTTTGGTGCCTTCCAGTCTTGCACCGCAACTACCTTCGCGGGGTCAACGGCCAGCCCTTCTTTAGATACTACATGCCCAAGAAACATTACTTCTTCTCTCCAAAAGTGGCATTTTGAAAATTTTGCCTTTAGCTGATGTGCTCGGAGAGTATCCATGATTTCCTTCAGATGTTGAGCATGCTCTTCCTCACTTTTTGAAAAGATCAAGATATCGTCTACGAAGACAACCATAAACTTGTTGAGGAATTCTCTGAACACTCTGCTCGTTAGGTCCACGAAATAAGCAGGTGCATTTGTCAGGCCAAAAGGCATGACAAGCCACTCAAAGAAACCGTTTGGGGTTCTGAACACCGTTTTATCAATACTATCTTCAGCCAATCTTAGCTGATGAAACCCAGTTGCTAGATCAAGTTGGGACAAAACCGACGCGCTTACAAGCTGATCAAACAAATCGTCGATTCGGGGAAGAGGGTGCCTATTTTTCTTGGTCAACTTGTTTAACTCCCTATATTCAACACAGGCGAAGCGAACCGTCTGCTTTGGTTGCGAACACCACTGGAGCACCCCATTCTGAAATGCTCCTTCGAATGAACCCCTTCTCAAGAAGTTCTTTAACCTGCTTACTGAGCTCCTTTCTCTCTTTTGGAGCCATATGTCTGACAGGTAAAGCTACGGGCTTTGTGTTATCCACAAGATAGATTCGAAAGTCTATTTCCCGCTTCGGAGGTAAACCTTTCACCTCCTCGAAGACATCCGGATATTCCCGGACTACTCTAACCGACTGCAAATTCTCGTCAGAAGCATCAAGCGACTCTAGATAACTAAGCATAACAGCATTCAAAGGATTACAGGAAATTTCTAGAGTGTTACCAAGCCGAGTCAAGAGTCTAACTACTCTTTTCTCACAATCAAGAATGGCACCGTTACTGGATAACCAGTCCATGCCTAAGATCAAACCATATCCCGAGAAGCCTAGAAAAAAGGCATTACAACTAAACTCAACACTGAGAATAGAGATTTTCAAACCCAAACAAACCATTGACAAGTAAGCGGAGCCCCCAATTGGATTTGAAACTACTAAGGGATCCTCAACCATACTAGTGTCTAGATGCAGAGATTCTACTAAAGCAGATGAAATAAAGGAGTGTGATGCACCAGAGTCAAAAAGTGTGCGAACTGGATGATCATAAAGATAGACTACACTTTCTATAGAAATATTACTACCTCGCTCCTGTCCAGGTGTTGTCAGAGCATGAACTTGACCCCCTGAAGTAGATCCAGCTTTCTGTCCCTGTCCTTTCTTCTTTGGGCAGTCCTTAGCTTGGTGCCCAGTCTCCCCGCAATGGAAGCAACCACCCATCTTTGCCTTCTTCTTCCGGCAGTCTTTCTCTATATGCCCAACTATGCCACAGAAATGGCACTTTCTCTTCTCACGGGACTTCTTGTTCTTTCCTCCTTTTTTAAAGTCTGTCTTCTTAGCCTGTAAACCTTCTTTCTTTTCCTCAGCCTTAGTCTCCTTCTTGCCGTGGTCTTCCTCATGTAGCAACGCCATGTCCACCAAGCTTTCATAAGTCGCTCCCGTGGACACATGGGTCATGGCACGGCTGTGTATAGGCTCATTCGACCCATTGACGAAGTGAAGCGCCTTCTTGTGTTGGGTATTTACTAAGTCCAGCCCAAATCTGGCCAGCTGATTAAACTGATTGACGTACTCCCTGACCGTCATGCTTCCCTGTTTAAGATTCAAGAACTTCTCTATTTGCAGGCTCCTTTCAACTTGGGAGAGGAATTTCAGTTCGAACCTTGTCCTAAAATCATCCCAAGTTTCCACTGCCCTCTGAGCATTAGTGATCTCCCACCAATAGGAAGCTTCATTTTGAGCAACCACACTGCTAGCTGTATCTTTTGCCTATCATCAACTCCGAAGATGTCAAACAGATCCTCGGTCTCCTTTAGCCAATTTCTTGCTCCTACAAAGGGTTCAGTTCCATGGAAGTCTTTTTCACCCATAGACTTGAAGTCTCTACATGTTTTGGCAAAAGAATTTCCAAGGGGAGGAGCAGGAGGGGGAACTGGTGCTACTGGGGGAGGAAGGATATCTGCCGGGCCCGCGCCATTTGCGGCCCTAGCTTCTAAGAACCTTCTAAACCAACCGGGTATCGGTACTCCTTCAGGAATGTTAAGGTCTCCAGACATGCTGAAACAGAAAGGAAAGATTCAAAACGAAGGATAGAGAGAGATAGTACACATGGCTTTGGGGGATCATGCCTTTTAAAATTTAACACTTTTTCTAAAAAAAATGCTTCTTTAAACTTTCTTTTGAAAATAATATCAAAAACTTTATCTTATCTGGTAAACCTATACTCTGATACCAAGTGAAACACCCCACCTCCGTTAGGGTCACTGACAAAGGGAATGCCCTAATTTTGGTGGAGGTTTATAAGTATAAGTCACAGATACACAAGACAGATATAAATACACATATTTTTAAACAGCGGAAACAACAACAACTTTTATTTCATCAAAATACGTGTTACACAAACCACACCATAATTGTCTTACAATACTTCAAAAAAAACATTACATTTCCATAACTGCCTTGATTATCAAAGAAGCATAAAACCTAAAGTAAAGCAACAAAATCCCCATAATGATATCCAAAGCCATGATCCAAGCCAAAGAGATCTAAACCATACATCTACTGTCTTCAAGCTTGCAAAAGAGTCTGACTAGGCTGAGTTGTTTCCTCCCTATGGAACTGGGGGGGACAAAAGAAAAGAAGACGAAAAGAAAAAAACGGAGTCAGACATAAAGCCTGAGTAAATCTAGTGACTTTTCAGTATGTGAATAAGAAAAGGATATGATAGACATAAACTGAAAACATGATAGTATCATAACTAAGGGAGTGTAGTCTAGAATCGAATATACTATCGAACCCACACTATATCTCTGCATTTACTAGTATTACTCTAACCGACACCCCATGCTGAGGGTGAAGCGATCCTTTTTTTTTTAAAGATCGGCTCCTACTCGTACGTGTGTCTTACGGCTACCCCAAGAAGTGTAGATACCTATGCTGGTCCCACCATGGGGTGTATCAAGACCCATGGTGGCGGCCCCGACACAATTACTAGAAGGCATAGGATATACTACTGGTGCCCCCAGTGCCCTGCTTGTCTGCTCCGGAGTGCGTGCACAACCGCACACCGTTAGACATACACTGCGCAACTAACATTACCGTTATTTGACCGCTTACAATCAGCCCAGTAATCGTGCCCCACCCTGCCTAGTTTCAGGGTACCGTCGATACCTAAATTGGGTTACTGCTGAAACGGGTCCCTACGTTACCAGTGTTTTCTAGTCAAACATGTTAAGTGGTTAAGTGTATGTATATACCTAACCCCCCACCCATCAGTATTTGTTAACATGTTGAATCTTTGGTTAAGTGTTTTCAGTTGACTTAACCCTACCACCTGTCCTTAGCCTTTTAGAGCACCGACCACTCACATTAGACATATATCACTATGGTTACTGGATGTGCCAGTTGGTTCCGGGCAGGTTTACACCGTAGTTCAGTCTAACCTCGGGTCTTTATTGGGCTCAATGTTTAACCACCCACATTGGATATGTATTGTTGTGACTACTGGACAGCCGGGCGGGTCCGGGCAGGTTTATGTCACAACTCAATCCAACCTCGGGTCAAACATGTCGTCTTTTCTAGATTTACATATTTCATTATTTATGTAAATGTCATGTCGTCTTTTAATTTGCGTATAACAATTTATACCGCAAAAATGTCACATTCGTTGGCACGTGCCAAACATGCCAACATATTTATTTATATCATGTTTTACACCCAACGCTATTACCCCCGTTTGTACATACTAATGTTGGGCTCGACACAATTTAGCCCAACTTAATAAACGTGAGAAAAGGGGAAATTCAGAACATGTAATATTTCTATGATACATAGAAGGTGTAGCGCATGAACTTGCAAATTGGCGTTAACATAAACATTGGAGCATGTGAACTTGCATTCAAAATTGGCATACAACTAAATTGGTTTCACATAGGATGGCATATGTAGACTTATACAAACTTGGGTTTTAACATATTAACTTGGCATAACGTCGAACACAAAACTAGCATGTTGTAAATTAACCCAAAATGTCCAAATCTAATATATAGTCTATTTCCACATGAACTTGCATAGTTTATGTAGCCCAAACTGCATTTAACACAGTTCTAATCATACTTGTAATGGATCTAAGATGTATACATAAGTTCTGAGTCATGTAGCATAAAGGATCTCAGATCTAGGATGTGTTTACATAAGTATATGGCCCATGATATCAACATAAACATAAAGGGGATATTAACATAAACATGAGAGGGATCTAATCATAGACTTTGCCACAAAACTTGCAATTACCATCACTTTCATATACAAATGTACAATAAACTTGCATCGATCCATTTATGCCACAAATCAATTCACCAAAAACAATCACGATAGAAACATTACAATACACAAGATCTACATCAATATAATGATACAATTCTATTCCCAATTACATCGTATCACATCATAATTTTATTCAAATTCTGAAAGACCACTTTACTTACAACGTGTGACGAAATCTTGTTTTCTGATTTCTGTTTTCTGAATTTGGAGGTGCTCTCCTTTGGGTAGCAATTTGTTGATTGATTTGATTAGACTTTAATTTGCTTCTTAGTTTGATTCTTGGCGGCTACGATCAACTCCTTCCTGACACCATGACGACTCCTCTCTTATTTTCTTATGTGAATTAGTTGAGTCTTAGTGTGTATTTATAGAGTTTTCAAGTTAATTTGAGCTGTCAGATGCAAACAGGGAGGGAAATCAGACCGTACAGCACACCAGAGTCAAACCAGGGTCAGACCCATCTGGTCAGGCCGACCAGGCAAGTCGACCTGCAGGTCGACACCCAAGTCGACTGCACAGTCGACTTGGGGGGGGGGGGGCAGGTCGACTGCCTAGTCGACACTAGTGTCGACCTGGTCACTGGGCGGTAATTTTCCCGCTCATCCCAATTTGAACTCGAATTCGAATTTTAAACCTGTTCTGAGCTGTTTTTGAATTTCAAATTTATTCTGAAACTTCCGGAGATCATAACTCCTTCATACGGAGTCCATTTCACGCAAACTCGGACTCTATCTCAACCAGAATTCCGAGACGAACGCAATGGCGTAAGCCATTTCCCTTAAATCTTTCATTAGAATTAATTATACTTTAATTTATGAATTTCACTATTATAGAATATATGGGGTATTACATCGGGTGTATTGTAGACCTGTTCCTCCGGGTGAAGAGACGGTCTTGATAGTGAATTCCAGAAGGAGTCTGGGACTGGACGTAGGAAGGGAAGTCTGAACCAGTATAAAATTCCTGATGTCACTTTACTTACTTCATTTTCTTATTTGTGATATATCATATCAGTTAATATTTATTTCCATAACTACTGTATTAGACAAGTTAGAATATCATATTCACTTCCGCATAATCCATATAGAAAGATCTTATCCTTAAGTCATACACGACTTTTCACCAATTACTCAACCAATACTAACCATTGGTTAAAATAAAACAAATTTTAAATTTCAGGTCAATGGTGATCAATCAAATCATTCATCCAAACAAATGGGTTTAAATAATTCATATAATGATAATATGAAATAAATAACCTATAAATATATTTGAGGAATCCAGTTGGATCCCTCCAACCTGTTCTTCTCTGCATTCAAACAAGTTACTCAAATAGTACTTTTCAATCCAATTTTACTGATTATTTCTATAATAATAAAATAACAGATCATTCTATTTAACAATCAATCATGGCCATTCAAACTATTCATTAATTTAAAGCACGTTTATTTTAATAAACGTGACTAACAAGGTAAGTTACATCTATTAGGTCCAATCGTTAAAATAACGATTCGATTTCACTTAAATTTAACTAACATGCAATTCAACCAATTCATATAATATATATTTAAACATTCAGCACACAACAAACAATCAACAATTATAGCACACAAATTATAAAACCTAACTTATATAAAATATAAGTGGGAAAAACTGAGTAAGTAAACTCACCTTAATTCCTTTGTCGACAAAACGGTTTGTTTTTAATTAAATTGAACAGGTGTTTAACTTAATTAAAAATTATGGTAGCTGCCAACTCTGATCAAACCAACTTCATAATTTTGTGCTCGCCCATACGGTTTCTGTGTACCTCATTTGGTTTGGTTCTGATAATATATGAACTGGCTATTAATATTATAAGTTATATGTTTTTAATTAATAAAAAATACTTTAATTAACTATAAATTTCATTAACTTATTAATAAATTATTAATTAACAAATCAATTACCTGCTACGCCCGTTTCTTCACTATTATTTCCATAAGCCGAACTCCATTGTTATTCCTTATTTTCCCACCTGCTATGCAGATGAATTCGAACTCCCACCTTCCACTTAAACATTCAATTTCCACTACATGCCGCCATTTCTTCATCAATTCTTTTTATAAGGCCCGCAAGCCCATGTATCGAGCAGCCCACTTCCGAAACCCACATCAAATAGAACCGCACCCCAAACCGCAAACTCCTGTCTCCTTCTTCCCCATAATGTATACGTTGCCAACCCCTACTTCTACTGTTTTCATACCATCCTTCATGAAACCAAGGCCACCAAATATTACCCTAGGCCTGTCGTTCCTTCTTCTACATCTTCACATACAGGTCAACTTAGAACACAGCTTCGTCCCACATTTTATTTTCATTTCTTTTCTAGCGAGCGTGCTATTCATTTTCGAGCCTGCCTTCCCATTTCCCTTACCACCATGCAGTTCACCTCGCATTTATTCAAAGCTCCCTCACCGCGCCATACTCCAGCCCTCAGCAGTTCATTAGACGTTGGCAATAGAGGCGCCCCACCCTCAGCTTCCACCACCCTAAACCGTTTGTACCCTCGTCTCTCCATCAAAACACAGTACTTCCGACGTGGCACTAGCAGCCCTTTGAAACCCAACCAGACCTAGTGCATGCCACAGATTCCCAAGCTCACCTAGTCGCCATGTCCTCCGGCTCCGCACTTCCAGTTCACCACATTCGGATCACTCCGCTGCATTCACCAGAGAACATCCCATCCTTTGCTTAACCCCAGTATCTCAGATTGCCACTTTAGATCTTCCCGTTGGTTTCTCTTTTTTTTTTCTTCTGTTAGATTTTTGATTTTCTAGAAGCGTTGGAATTTATGTCTTCGGGTATCTTTCAAAGGAGAGAAGAACTGTTGTTCGTTTTTGTGAAGGAAGGATTGCAGTGATTATATATATATACTTTTTTTATTATTATTAAAACTTGTGGTTTTACGTTTTAATTGGAGGAACGCTTTGGTTCTACGGGAATAATGGAGGAAGAGTTTGATTTTTACACAGAGATGAGAAACGAAGAGAGCTGCATGTTATTTATAAAGGTACCAGATGAAGATAAGAACAACTTCGAAATCATGTGGGATAAGGGAGGGACGTGACTAGCTAGAAGAATAGAGTAGCAGCAAGTTTCGAAAATACAAGACATATAGCTAGCTGAATCATAGGGTGTATTCACATTCCTTTATCATGAAGCATTCTTTAATACACATATTTTTATTTTATTTGAATACCTACGCAAACGTGTATTCGTTCCTGATGTGTTACAGTTAGTTACAATTTGCCTCATGCACTTAGAACGTGCCATTACATTCATGTTACTGCTTCTTGTGTTATTGGGCTATTGTGTAAAGTTTATGGGGATGCCAGGGTCTCATATATTAAACAATCATACACAATAATATGAAATTATGAATAACAACATGTAAAACATACAATTCTTTCAGATCCTATAGCCATCAAAATTTGTGTACATTAACATGCAATTTATAAATTTGCATGTAATTTATACTTTTGCATGTTTCAGTATGTAAGCTAACATATAAATACATTGTCATTTTGTAGTGAATACCAATGCTCCGCTAATAATACTTTGATATAAGCTACAAATGGAAGTTGATCATCTTTATATAGATATTTGAATTAGACGATATGAATTTAGTAGCCTCGTTTAATTGTTAGAACGGTTACATAACGAAAATGAGCTGTATACAGGTTGATATCAAAAATTGTAATGAAAACAAAAGGGAAAAACGGTTATATGTAATGGGAAGTAAGCCGACCGAATAGTATAGAAGTGGTATAGTTAATTTTATGCGATCATTAAGTCCTACCGTTGTTTATTTTTAACGTTCCATGTTCGTACCTAAATAATATAAACCTCGCATGTAATAAAAATGGACGTCCCGCTACATTTTTACGTTCTGATCCCGATGAAACTGTAACACCCCACATTTTTAATGAAATTAAAAATGTGGTAATATGTATATATATTACATACATAGATATATTTAAGAGAAAAATTAAATAATGACAATAAATATTTCATGTAATAAGTCCATGTAGTGAAATGAAGGAAAAAATTAAGTGCAATACATGAAATGCGAAGAAACGCATGCGAACAATTAAATAGAAAAAAAGAAATAAAAAGAAAAATTTGAAGAGCTTCAGGAATTTGGTCAGGAAATTAGCGTCATTTCGTTCATGGCGATTTTCTAGTCAATTTAGACCTGTAGTATGCAGAAAACCGATTTGGGGTGAAAAAGATATCTTTAAATTAAATATTGTAACAACAATAAAAAGAGGAATGAGAAAAGAATAATGTTTAACATTGTTCTAAGGTTTGTGTAACGACCCGGATTTTTAGCGACTTTGGTTATCGGCATAAGCTCGATGTCGATAACCAAAGTCGCTAAAAATCCGGGTCGTTACAGTTGGTATCAGAGCTTAAGTTAAGAATTTACTTGGCTCTGTGGCGTGACTCGGTAGAGATAGGGTTAGTAATACCCTAGATTGAGTTTGAGTGTATATATATACGAGAGTGCGTATTTGTTATTTGATATAAAAACTGTTTTATATTGTGTTGACTAGTCTGTTGAGTGGATTATAAATTTTGGTCGAATCGTGGGACGCCACGATGTCGATAGGAGTTTATAAACACTTAAACAGAAGATTGGACACGATATTGTTTTTAAATATTTGAATTGATTGTTAAGATTATAATCGAATTAGATTATAAAAATGAAATAGTTATATATAACCAATGGAATTTGTATATGAAATCAAATATACAAATGTGATAAATTGAAATTTGAATTCCAACCAGAATTCAGAATTTAAAATCCTGGGAGTTTGGAAAATGTTTTTCTAAATGGATTTTGAAAGAAATATAGCACTGGACTCATTCAGTAGCTGGGAAATAATTCTGATGATGGTCGCAACATCGTCAGTGTTCGTTTCCGAGTTTCTAAGTGATGAATTGCTGCCTTAGAAAAGTTTTTGATGGAAATTTGTTTGAAAGAAAACAAGTTGTTTGAAAATTCAAATGTTTTGAATTTGGGATAGGTATAAATATATGTATATATTTATATTACTTCAAAGGAATTTTGAAATGGGAAATGGGAATATAGATTTCAAATAGAAGTGAAATAGAATTTGAATTCAAAGGAATTCAAATGAGTTTGAATAAAGAAAATTCAAATAGAAATTGTATAAGAAAGATTGAAATGGAATTTGAATTCAAGGGAAGTCAAATGGATTTAAATAAAGAAAAAATCAAATAGAGATTTGAATATTATTCAAATGGAATTTGGTTAAATAGAATTTCAAAGAAAATATAAAGTTTAAAATAGTATTTGAATTCAAAGGAGTTAAAATAGAATTTGAATTCAAAGGATTTAAAATAGAATTTAAATTGAACAAAGGATTTCAAATGGAATTTGAATAAGGGATTTGAAATGGGTTTTGAATTCAAAGGAGTTTAAATAGAATTTGAATTCAAAGGAATTTAAATAGAAATTGAATAGAAGGAAATTCAATATAGAGTTTGAATAAAGAAATTCAAACGGAATTTGAATATAGGATTTCAAATAAAAGTGAAATAGATCGGGAATATTATGAAATGGATTGGATATATATATAAAAATATATATCAGATTGGAGTTGAATTTATTATAAACGAAGTTAAAACGTTTATATTTATAAATATAATTAAAACAAGCTCGTCGTAGCGCGGCAGTTCGTAAATTGGCGACTCGAACTTCAATCGAGTATACAGGACTCAAATTAAGTCGGAATTCTTTGAAACAAGAATCGTCGGGACCGGTTGAACAATAATTTTCTAATGAAAGAGAAAAATCAGGATTTCGTCGTATAGATTTTGAGATAGGTCAAAATCAAATTTCAAAAAGGTGCAGCGCCAGAAACCATTTAAAAACCACAATGGTTTATATGTATAAGTAAAAGGATTTTTAAAGTAAATAAAATCCGAATGGCCATGAGAAAAATATAGACTTGAGTTATAAAATGAATGTGAACTCAAGTGAAGTAGATAAAATGATTTGGGGAAACAATAATCATATTTTAAATGGTTAAATAGAATTAACTAAATTGGAAAATAATTAGTTAAAGGAAATTTGAATCGAAATTGGGTTTTTGGATAAGTGAAAGAGATTGAGAATTTATATTCGAAATCGAATATATAACTCGAGTTGAAAATATAATTAGATTAGTTTATAATTTAGTTGACATACATTTGAACAAGTGATATTCGAATAAAAAGGGTGAACTAGGCAAAACGGTTAATTAGCAACTAGTTAATGGGAATTTGAATGATTGAAATAAAATTTAACTTAAGTTAAATGGATCGAAAGGAATAAATTGAGTAAAATCAATGTGAATATGAATTGGGAAATATAAAGGAAATATATTTGTAACACAAATACAAAGGAAGTTATGTGCAAACAAATAGAAGGAGAAATATTTGTAAAAACATTTCAAATAGAATTTAAAAGGAAATATTTGTATAACATTTACAAATAGATTAGATGGAAATATTTATTTATAGTAAATAAATAGAATGTTATAGATGAGATATTTATTTGTTAAATAAATAGAATTTAATCAATGGAATATTTATAAGATGAATAGACAATGGAAATCTGTTTTTTCAGATAAATAGAAAAGATTAATCTATAAATAACAGTTTATAAATTAAATTAAATATTTATCATTTGATAAATGGAATATATAAGTCTGCACTTATATAGAGAAGAGATATCGGTTTTTAACACCGATAGTTTTAAATAGATGGGGTACACAACACTTGTATAAGTGAAGTAACGTTATTAAAGAGAACATTTATAAAGTGAAGAACCGTTACTAAAAGTAAATCTTTATAAATGAATAAACGCTATCGAATAGGAGTTATTCGAATAGGAGAAGTCGACTGGAGTTAGAAATAATCGATTAGAGTTAGAATAAATCGATTAGAGAAAGAGTTAACCAGATAAAGTTATTGAACATAATTAATCGAATTAGAATTTAATTGAATGATAGTTATTCAATTAAAGTTGATCGAATATAGTACTGAGATAGAATTAGTCAAACATAGTTACTCAGGATAAGTTGCCATTTCGTACGACTACTAGCGTAATTCGCAGGGCTGCAGATAGCCTAGGGCGGTCGGATGTTTCCTGGGGGAATCAGGCGTAACCATTGTGATCGCTGCGATCTAGAGTCAAGCGAATGGAGTTTAATCGAATAGGAGTTATTCGAATAAAGTTAAAAGGAGTTATCGATTATTAGTTAATCAAAGGAATTATCGAATTTGGTTATTCGAAAGGAGTTATCAATTTTTAGTTAATAGAAGGAGTTATCGATTATTTGTTAATCGAAATGAGTTATCGATTATAGTTTAATCGAAAAGAGTTATCGATTAGTTTAATCGAAGTGAGTTATAGAATATTGGTTATTCGAAGGAGTTATCGAATATAGCTTGTTCGGAAGGATTTAAGTGAAAAGAGTTAAATCAAATAAGGTTAATTGATAAGAGTAATTCGAATATAGTTTATTCGAAGAAAGGTTTTCGAATCTAGTTATTCGATAGAGAGATTATCGAATATAGTTATTCGAAGGAAGGAGTTATCGAATAAGGATTTATTCGAAAGAGAGTTATGAATGGAATATGAAATGTTGAGTACAACATAAATATGTTTTGAAAGGTTAATGGGTTTGTAGCACTTTTTCTACCTTAGCAATTTCGAGGACGAAATTATTTTAAGTAGGGAAGATTGTAATGACCCGGATCCTTATGGGTTAATTTTTAAATTATTTAATATGGATTTAAATATTGAGTTAAGTAAATAAATCAATTTTTATAGGGAGTTATCGATTTAAAAATCAATTTCAATTTAATATTGAAAATATTAAATTATCAGAATAAGAAAATAGATTTAGTTGAATTCAAATTTTAATTTGAATTGAAAACAGTTCAAGTAATTAATATGAAATTTTAATGGTAATAATATTTGAATATTTTCAAGGAGAATAAATAGTTTGAAATTTAAATTATATCAATTTAAATTAATATCTTCATAGACGATCGAATCAGACTTCGTGACCTATCCCAGTGTGTCCGGAATACGGGTATTACCCTAGAATTGTCAGTTCTCGGGTTCAGAAAGGAGCTCGGAACCGTGGAGTGTTTTAATTTTAGGGTACCGAATAAAAGCTAAGTAAAAACAAAATCAAAATATATGGCCAAAATTTTAAACACTTGCCTTCTTTAACTCCACAACCTAATGGGCTCTCTGTCTCATTTAATACCGCACCCCTCTTCTATTTATTACCTCCCGTCCTCAGAAAATAAAATCAAAATCACAAATGAAAACCGAAATCGATTTCCGTCCTCCCACTTTAAAATCAAAGCCGTTTTCATTTCCTCAGAACCAAAAATCGATGTATCTATCAATTAGAAGAATCGCGATTTTTGAGGTCGAGCACGATAGGAGGAGCAACAGAAGGCGTCGCGATTTTGATTGGGGTTTCAAGCTTCAGTTCGATTTCATGGAGGTGGCGATTTCGAGTTTTGTTTTGGGATTCATGGCATTGAGTGGTAACAGGATCTCGAACCAGAAATCGTGGTGAGAAACAGGAACGGAAGTGGAGGACCAAGTGCTGGGAAGGGCTCGTAAGTAAAGCGACGTTGACTGTTGCGCCAGGAGCAGCTACTCGAGGATGGTGTTTGGGGGTTCGGCAGATGGAATACTGGAGGCCGACGTTGATCTTTGATTGGGGTTTGGACAGTACGGCGTAGTGGGGTTGGAAGTCTCTGTTCGACAGTGACTTTGAGGTATCGGCAGTTTCAAAAGGGGTTACAGGATGCTTGGAAGTCGAAATATTCATCTAGAAGAAAGGAGGAATTAGGAAGTTAACAAGGTAATTAATTATATAATTTGTTAGTAAATATTTTCTTATAAGAATTTAATTAGTATAGTGGTTAGAATTAAATTTGTATAATGGTTAGGATTTTTAATTAGTATATCAGTATATATTAGTTTAATTATTTGTTAAGATAAAATTAGTTTAGTAACAATTTCAAAAAGAAGAAAATATAAAGGAAAGTTATTTATTTATTTAAATAATTAATTTAAATAAATAAATGTTTAATTGGCAAATTTGAATAAAATCATCGCAGGTGTGAATTTATTCGAGGAAATACATATCCGAGATGAAATGGAAATTTACCAGTTGTTCGGCAATTTAAATTCTGGTGAGTAAACCTCACTCACCATTTAATTAGAATTATTTCTAGTTGTTAAAAATAATTGCTATGCTTGTTTGAATATTGTTTGGTTGATTTAAGATATATATTAGTTATTTAGGACTATTATATATATATATATATATATATTGGGTTGATGATTGGTTGGATTCCCGCAGTCTCATTGGCGGATGCCCGCGGTACCATAGCGGATGATTACCCTATACGCCCCACGCTATGATTAGTGGATGACCTTCTATACCGCGATATCCTGCCTCGAAGCAGGATAGGTATTATTATGTGCTAACATCTGTGGATGCAGGAAAACAGGTTGGAGGAATCCAACTGGATTCCTCAAAAATATATTATCTGTTTGTTGTTTGTTTGATTTCATATATATTCCTATATGATGTGTTAAAAATCAAATGATTGAAAATTGGTTGATTTGATTGTTTAAAATATCCCTGGGGCTTGAATATTGATTCATAATAATATCGAAAAGGGTATTTGAAATTTAAAAGGGGAATTCTATTTTTATAAATAGAATTTGAATTTTAAATGAACTATAGAAAACATTAACTTGTTTGAATATATATGAACGAATATGGAATTTATAAACTTTGTTTATAAATGTAAAGGTGGGTTTTGAATCGAATTTATAAACTTTGTTTATAAATGAAAATATGGGATGGGAATCGAATTTATAAACTTTGTTTATAAATGGAAATGTGGAATTTGAATTGAATTTATAAACTTTGTTTATAAATGAAAGGATGGAATTTGAATCGAATTTATAACGTTGTTTATAAATGAAAATATGGGATTTGAATTGAATTTATAAACATTGTTTATAAATGGAAAGGTGGGATTTGAATTGAAGTTATAAACGTTGTTTATAAATAATGCCGAGAATTCAAATGGACTTTAAACTATAGATTTGAATATAGAAATTCAAATGGACTTTAAACAATAGACTTTGAATATAAAATTTGAAAATAGAAATTCAAATGGACTTTAAACTATAGATTTGAATATAGAAATTCAAATGGACTTTAAACAATAGACTTTGAATATAAAATTTGAAAATAGAAATTCAAATAGACTTTGAATATAGAATTTGAACTATAGATTTGAATATAGAAATTCAAACGGACTTTTTATTTTAGGATTTGAATAAGAGAAGACAATAGAATTTGATATAGATATTGAATAAGAGAAGCGAATTGGAGTTTGAATATAGAATTCAAATATTAAAAGGAGAAATAGACTAAAGAAATAATTAACGAATTGAGTTAAAACGGTTTGGTATAGTTAAAATAGATTGGACAGGTATAGACATACAGGAGACATGTATGGAATAAAGTATAGAAGTGAAATAAATAGAATGCCCGACAAAAAAGGTGCGTATTTAATTTCCATATGAGATTTTATGCGCCGTATCGGCAAGCCGCTTGGCTTTTTCTTTTCTTTTTGAGATGAGAAGGACCGGGAAAGCTATTTGAAATTTCCCGATGCTCCCGGTACAAAGGAGGTTATGGCGAATTTTTCCGGGAATTTAAGGAGATAGAATATTTTTAAGATAATTTGATAGTTAGAAATTAACATATCAAAATATATAGAAGTCGATAAGGAAACGAACTTAGAAATAGAATAGTATAATCAAAAAGGGAAGTATAAGAATAAAATCTCGTAGGAATAGAAAAAAAGAAAATATATCTGTGTTTAAAGGTGAATAATCAGTTGTATGGTATTGATTATTCGAGTAAGTAGTCTTGTCTGTTTTGACGTTAAATGTTATTCAGTCAAGGTCTGAGAGGTAATTATACCCCAACTTGGTTGATTTCATGATATACCGATAAGTAGCAAGATTCAGGCTCGAAGATCAATGTGGAATAAGAATTAGTTAAATACTGTATTTGGGTTGTCGTAACGATGTTTTACACAACATCTGTTTTAACCCAAATATGTGCAAAGCTTGGAAATAGAATAATGAATATTTTCTAAAGTTTAGAAAATAAAAGAAGGCGATATATAGAAATGTTTTCCAAATAACGTATAAGGCCAATATGGTTATTGAAAATATTTGGTTGACAAATATTGATAAAGTAATAGAGGAGAGATTTAATTAATAGAATATTAATTAAAGGTCCAGTGACTGTTGGATGTTTGGATGAACACTTGTTTTATTCGATAGTTAAATCATCAACTATCGAAACACTTGTTTTTATTCGATAGTTAAATCACAGACTATCGAAGTTTTGACCATCGTTGTCAATATGGAGAGACCGGTTGGATTATTATCCGAAGAACCACTCCATATCGGCAGTAGCGTGCGAATCAGATTATATAAAGATAATCGAAGACGGAGTAGAGTGCAAGGACTTTTTCTATTAATAGAAATAGTGCCTTCAGTTCATCCTGTTCCTGGGTGACTTGTATGGATGAATGTCTGACAGAGTATTTCCAGACGATCACGTACATTGATTTCTTCAACCGTACCAAGAGTGAAAGCGGAGAAGGAAACTTCTTTTAGCTAACACGTAATGTACTGTTGAGGACGTCAATCGGTGATTTGATGGATTTGACGATGTGGCATTCGAAGTGAATCTGGTGTGATGATAAAGCGTAGCTTCTAGCCTCATCATCCGGTAAATGACAGAAATCGGGCAGGCAGCATGGCTAAGTCGGTCGCACCGAAGTAGGGTGTATAATCACCTGATCTAGAGTTTCATTTACTTCTAAAAATCTATTGTTGATGCTGTCCCATTCGGGAAACGGTTGCTGATCCCAACTGTTGGTGATATACATTCGATACACTCAAGCGAAATGAGTGGTCGGTCATGTGTGGCCGGGTTGCAAGATGTTCTTGTTGAACCCAGTGTATTCCTCTCTAGAGGTACATTAGCGAAAGGTGGTTCCATACCTTGTCATAGTTGGAAATCCATTACCCAATACGTGCTTGCGGTTTTGATTGTATACTATATATGTAGAACGTGAGATGGAAGCATTTCTGCTAGATGATTATATATATACTGTGGTTGATAGACATTATTATAATATCAAAAGGTTTTTGATATAAAAATATTTTGGATTCTCATAAGGGAAAACCCGTTCCGTTATGCGGCGTGGTCTTATGAGATATCGTTTACTTGTTCGAACTGTTTTTAAACTGTTTTACTCATACCAGTCCCATGACTGACCCGGAGTTTACTTTGTTGTTTTTCCCTAAACTCTTGGGTGCCTAAATTTGTACGGGCAGTCAAGTAGTCGGGATTTTACAGATACACTTGAAGAGCTTGGAGCAGGAGGCTTCAGGATCATATAGCTATAGTTATTTCCGCTGTGTTGTAAGTGTTGTACTTTGATAATGATATGTATATTCAAGTACAGATTTGTATTTCAAAGTTATGTTATGAAATATATTTATTCGTTCCGCTGTGAGATTCGTGTTACTCTGATGTTGTGTTCTTCTTCTTCTTCTATTCTAATTTTCTATCTTATCTTTCCTCACCCTCTAATTTCCTTCACTAATTACCAGGATTTTTCGATGTTTTGGTTATCGACATCGAGCTTATGCCGATAACCAAAGTCGCTAAAAATCCGGGTCGTTACAGTTTGTAACCAAAAGACTTAGTAGCTCATTTGGTTAGAACATGTGGCTTGCATACAAGAGGTACATAGTTCGATCCCTGCTAGCGCCATATTTTTGTTTTAGGGGAATGGCTAAAAATTGGCTTAGTGTGAACATAGTTCAAAAAGTGGTTTAGTGTTAAAATGGTTAATTATGTAGATAGATAAAATGAATATATATATATATATATATATATATATATATATATATATATATGTGACGTGTAGGTGTCAACACCCTGTTGCTGCGCATCATGTGGCACACGTGGCGCATTTTTATTGGTTATGTCTTTTTTTAACGTGGCTTTTTCTAGTTGGTTGGGTGACGATTTTTCTTGTATTAGGGCTGATGTGGCTTTATTTGATTGGTCTGGTGAGGTGTCTTTGTGTCATGATGATTTGGATGGCTTAGATGAATCATAAGTTGATCTAAAGGCCCATATTAATCCTAAACATCTATATATACATCTCTAAATCTAAACCCTAACCTCACAACTCTAAACTATGATGTCGTCATGTTGTTCATCTACAAAGTAACCTAGCCGCCACCATAACAAATCAAATTCTAGATTAAAGATAAAGAGATAAGAGATAAAGATTCAAAGCCTAGGAATTGTGAAAAGGAATTCTAGAACAACAACGAACGAATCAACGCCTACATCAACGGATTAGCTTAGCAACTTCAGAAATCAGATCCCAGAATTCAAGATCCGTTTTCTGTGAGTGCAGTTACTTTCACAAGATAATTGTTTAAACGTAATTGTGATGAGTTATGAATTGGAATGTATGAAAATGTTTGTAAATCATATATAGTTTATGTCTTTGCAAACTATGTTTTGATTTATGCTTGATTTGATTCATTATATGCAAGTTATGTTCTATGTTAATTCATATGCCTAATTACATATGCAAGTTATGTATGCAAGTTTGCTCGATCTATGCAAGTTATGAAAGATTATATGCAAGTCATGTTCATACATGTAAGATCATATTTTATATATTCATATGTTTAGATCACATGTTTATATAATTAGATCCATATCAGTCCATATGTTTAGAACTGTATGTTCATATGGTTAGATCTACATGTTTATATGATTAGATCCATATCAGTCCATATGTTTAGAACTATATGTTCATATGTTTAGATCTACATGTTTATATGATTAGATCCATATCAATCTTGTTTAGAACTATATGTTCATATGTTTAGATCTACATGTTTATATGATTAGATCCATATCAGTCCATATATTTATAACTATATGTTCATATGGTTAGATCTACATGTTTACATGATTAGATCCATATCAGTCCATATGTTTAGAACTATATGTTCATATGTTTAAATCCGTGCAAGTTTATGTTTAGATCCATGCTAGTTCGCACTCAATATGTTGATTAGATCTATTTTTATATGTTTACTAGATTTATGTTGTCTTAGATCTATAATGTATATGCCAGTTATGATGTCATGTGTTTCTTACCTTTTTCCTTTTTTATGAGTTGGGCTAATTGCGAGCCTAACGTATCACATGAACTATAGGTACGAACGACGTGGGATCATTGGAGAAAAGTTTGGCTAAAAGTTGAATATTATGTAATTGGCATAAAAAGGGGTTGTAATCATATAATTAATTTTGGACATAACTAGAAAATGTGGCATAACTTGAATTGACCACACTTATGGATAATTTACATATAAACTCGGAAATGAATGGTAAATATGTAAATTGGCTAAAAGATGAACGTGCCTAACCCGAAGTTAGATTAAGTTGCGGTGTAAGACTGCCCGGAACCGCCCGGCATATCCAGCGACTGCAACAACATAAATCTAATGTGAGAAGTTAGCGCATTAAGCCCAAAAACCCGAGGTTAAAATGAGTTTGTGTAACGACCCAGAAAATCTGAACCAATTTAACTTTTTTAAATTGGCAAAAATAATGGATTTTAAGTATTTAAAATAAATATTTTAAATAATGGCAATGAAAACTGAGTTTGAATCGACAATTGAAAACGAATATAATTAATTATAATTATAAACAGGGCTTGAAAAGGCGCTGCAGTTTCAAAAATTGAATTCAAATTTTGTCGGACTATACCGGGTGCAAAACAAAACGGATTTTAGTGAAACCAAAAATATTTTAAATCTGTTAGTGAATACCTTTCTAACGAATCTAAAAAATCGAATTTTCTTAACGGAAAGCAAAAGTTATGGCCGAATGAATTTTCAGAACTGTCGCTGTGGAATTTATATAGCCCGTGAAATTGGCCATTTTGCATACGACCTCGGAATTCGACGAAACCACTTTGTTGGATCCGGGATGAGAAGTTATTGCTAGGTTTCAAGTTTCATAATTTTTGAAGCTAATATGTGAGCGTGGCAAAAGGAAAAGTGTTTTGGCCAATTACAGTTAAATTGGATCGACCAAAAATGGGCCTTTTTGCAAACGGTCTCAGAATTCGACGAAACTAGTTTTGTTGAGACCGTATCGTCAAAACATAGCTAGATTTATTTTTCTGGAATTTTTCGAATCAGTTTGTGGCCCTGGCAAATTGAAATGTATGTTCAAATTAAATATTGAATGTTTTATATTTTGATTTGAATGGAAACTGACTGAAACAGTCGAATGGGCCTACGAAACATATCCCATTGTGTTCGGAATGGGGGTAAAACGCTAGGGATGACAGTCGTTGGGTTTGAATTGGGATTCATGAGTGAAAGGGGTATTTTCAAAATTTAAAAATATATAAATAAAAAAAAAATCATTGGTCGAAAGCTTTTCTCTCTCCCCGATTCCCTTCACCGACGAACGACGGAAATCAACCCAAACCTTCTCTCCTCGATCTTGCTCCAATCTCTCAACGAAACGCCATAGTTCTTTGGAAGATTTTGAAGAACATCAGGAGATCTTCAGATCCATGCTAACTGTGTAATTTATCGTTGAGCGTGCGTGAAGATCCAGCGCTCGAAAGTTGCCGATTCTCGACCGCCGCCGTGGGTTCCTGACGCCGTCGAACTGAAGATGGGTCCAGCGCCGGAAAGCCCTTTCCACCCCCTACGTCGTAGTGCAACCTGATCTGGACATCAAGCTACGGAATTAGCGAAAATCTAAAACCTAGATTTGAACAAAACCGAGGTATAACGTCAGTTTTTATTTTAAACTGATTTTAACAGTTTTAAAGTGTTGCAAACTTTGAAAAATCATATCTTTATCATTCGTTGACGAAATTCGATGAAACAGGAAACATCGTGATCGTGTGGACGTCTTCTACATTTTAGAAGAGACCGCATATTTTTCTGAGCCTTCTGCTATTTTTGGTGGAGTGGAACCCAATGTGAGATTTCTGATTTAAAAACAATATGGAAAACGACGATGTATAAATTATATAGTCGATGTATGAGTTATATAAGCGTTGTACACCTCTTGTATAAGCGTTGTATATGTTGTATGTTCGATGTATAAGTTATATATGCGTTGTAAAAATTATATATGTGTTGAAATAAAAAGTGAATTGCTATATAAATATATATATATATATATATATATATATATATATATATATATATATATACGCCCCTCGTCCACAAACCATGGACGATATTTATTGATTGTGATTGGTGTGAAAATTGATTGATAGCGAATGGTTGTTAGGGATTGTTTGTGGTTGATATTGATTGATTGTGATTGAAAAATACCCATTTGTGGTTGAGATATATTTGGTTGAAACCACATAGGATTAGTTTGTGGAAATGAAATAAATATATACATGCCGCCTGCGTGCGAACTAGATGCATGATCCCTATTGTCAAAAACCGTGAGGTTTTAAAGTAGAGCGAGGAGCCGTACTAGGGACGGTCCCGGTTTTAACTACCCTGCCGTTATGCTGCCGAAATTTTTTGAAATATACACGTGTTTGAATAATTTTCATTCGTTGAAATAAATTACATATGTTGAAAGAATATTCATGTGTTGAGTTGCAATTCATTCGTTGAGTTGAAATTCATGTGTTGAATATTATTTGAATTTAAAACAAATAGTTTTAGCGATAAAAATCACATTTTTATATATATACAAACTATAAAGAATATTCATGTGTTGAGTTGCAATTCATTCGTTGAGTTGAAATTCATGTGTTGAATATTATTTGAATTTAAAACAAATAGTTTTAGCGATAAAAATCACATTTTTATATATATACAAACTATAAAGAATATTCATGTGTTGAGTTGCAATTCATTCATTGAGTTGAAATTCATGTGTTGAATATTATTTGAATTTAAAACAAATAGTTTTAGCGATAAAAATTACATTTTTATATATATACAAACTATAGAGAATATTCATGTGTTGAGTTGCAATTCATTCGTTGGGTTGACATTCATGTGTTGAATATTATTTGAATTTAAAACAAATAGTTTTAGCGATAAAAATCACATTTTTATATATATACAAACTATAGAGAATATTCATGTGTTGAGTTGCAATTCATTCGTTGGGTTGACATTCATGTGTTGAATATTATTTGAATTTAAAACAAATAGTTTTAGCGATAAAAATCACATTTATATATATATACAAACTATAAAGAATATTCATGTGTTGAGTTGCAATTCATTCGTTGAGTTGAAATTCATGTGTTGAATATTATTTGAATTTAAAACAAATAGTTTTAGCGATAAAAATCACATTTATATATATATACAAACTATAGAGAATATTCATGTGTTGAATTGAAATTCGTTCGTCGAGTTGAAATTCATGTGTTGAATGTTATCGTATTTTAAAATAAAATGAATAGACAATAAAAACTACATTTTTATTGTGAATATGAAGTGTTAAAAACATTCACATGTTGAATAAATATTTTTGATGATAAAAATATTTCTTTTATCATGTATACGCTTTGATAAAAATACACACGGGTTGAAATAAATAATAGTTTGCTAGAAATATTATTATTGGCTTTGTTCTGCATATATATACATGTGTTGAACAGGAAAAATGGATTAGCTGTAGAGTAAAGAAATTATTTGCGTGCCCGACAAATAGGTAAGCCTTGATGAGTTGGCTGCGCAATTTTATTTTTATATCAACTCCTGTGAATGCCATTGGATGCGGAGTGCTGGTTATTCTGTGTGAAATAATAAATATCGCCATAGGATAGTAACAATTAAATTTGAACTACGCTACATGGCATACTTCTTGACGATAGGCATACTTCATCATATTCCACATAAGCAATTGGAGCTTGTGTGATGAGGTGGAAGATTTACCATACGAGCGAGAGGCTTGTATGGTGATGATTATATACTACAGGTTGAACTGATGACTGATATGGACTCTATAAAATATAACGATAAATTGCCAGATTAATAAAAACCCCACACGGGTCTGGAGTTGACAATAATCACGTCTCTCTAGTTATTAGATACGGCACATGGACTATTTATTTCCACATGGAAACGGGGTGACGAGAATTTATTCTCTGGAGTGATTATCTATACATGCTCCCCCGTAAACACCAGAATATATCACTATAAATATGTGAATGCTTTTTAGGATTTATTGGGTACCTAACACGGCCCAATAAATTTCCAAACCCCTCCCCGTACAAAGGAGGTTATGGCGAAATTTTTCGAAATATTAAGGCGTTAGTGAAATATTTGAAGTGAAAACGAAGTTGAAAATATAGAATGAACTATAGTTGAAATTATAGAATGAACTATATTTATATATATAAATATAAATATAATTAAAACGAATCGAAGCCGTGCAGTTCGTATTTTGAAACCGTGATTTCAAACAACTAGTGCGGGAAATCCGACCATTAGATTTTCCCGAAACCGCAACCGCTGAGTTCGCTTTGGAGAAATCTTTCCACCGGCACCAACTTTGTAAAAATCCAACGGTTGGATTGTCTGGAATGTTTAATTCAAATCTGAAGAAAAACAGCGCCAGAAATGATTATATTTATATATAAATATAAATATAATTATATTTAATCGAATAAAGACGCTGCAGTTCGTATTTTGAAATCGAAACTTCAAACGATTGTACCGGGAGATCCGACCGTCGGATTTTCCCGAAACTAAAACCGTTGGATTCGTTTTGAAAAGACCTTTCTAATGATGTAAATTTTATGAAGATCCAACGGTTAGATTTTCATATATGTGTAAATCAAATCTGAAGAAAAACAGCGCCACGGCCGCGTTATGGCCCGAAGCGTCGTTTTGAATAAATTGGCTATTTTAAAATAAATAAAAATAGTGATAAATCGTTATAAAATATTATAAACGATATGGAATGGAAGTAAACTGAATTTGCTCAATTTATGTGGCTTTTGATGGTTGAATGTGTTTGGTGTGAAAAAATTACATTAAAGAACAAAATTAGTGTTGTCGAATGATTTAACCATTGAAGTAAATTGATTTGAAATTCTAAAAATACGTGAATTATTTGAAAAGGCCGAGTTAATTCTCATTTCGAATAATTGACCGACGATTGAAATTCGAAGATGAAGATGGTGGTCGAAGACCGGAGATCTTCACCTCGTTTGGATGGTAACCGAGGTCCTGATTGGGAGGCATCCCGAAATATGGATAATGAGTGGTGGTCGTCCAGACGTACGTGGTGATCGATGGGTTTGCGAGGTATTTAGTGCCTCCGGTTTCGTTCAGACCCAGAACGGACTTGTAAATGGACTGTGTGTCTGACATTGGATTTTATTCTGTGTTGATTGATCTCTATTAAATATACATCTGTTTGGCGGCGGAGAATTTATTCTTTTGCTTAACGCCCTTCTCTGAAACGCACGAGCTCAGAGGTTGTATATCGATGGACATCAGTCGCATGGCATGAACTGCCTGTGTGGCATGCTAAGATGCATTGATCAGGGCTTCTGTTGAAAAGCAAAGTCTTGTGGTGATGATCAAAGCACCGCCTGTGTGGCGTAGCTTTGTGTATAACGTGAAATCGCGAGCCTCACACCCGGTAATGACCAGAAACGGGAGAGGACATCAGGGAGGGCCTGCGTTTCTCATACCAGTCCCATGACTGACTCGTAGTTTGTTTCACTTTCAAACTCGGGTGCCCCTTTTTCTACATGGGCAGCCTTGTATTCAGGTTTAGCAGGCTTTATCTGGGTAGCTGGAGCTGAAGATGGATTCTATCATTTATCTCTTTTTATGCTGTTCAGCTCCTATTGTACATATTTTGTTTGTTTTCCGCTGTAGACATTTATGTATAGCTGAACTGTATTTGTACTAAGTAAGATCCTGTATACTTTGTAACTCTGATGATTACTTTTATCCGGTATATTCTATTGTTCATTATCTGGTGTATTTATTTAATTTTGTTCTGCTATTATCTGTTTCTGTGTTATATTCCACGGATTACCTGTAACACCCCACACCCGCTACGGTCACTCACTATGGGAATGCCATAACATTGGTGGAGTATTTTAAGTGAATATAGAACAGAAAAATTACAACAAGACAGATATAAATAATACTTGAAAATTTAAATCATCATTTCATTGCAGCGGAAAGTAAAACATGTTTGGTTACATCACAAAACCATACAAGAGTCAAGTACAAAATATCCATCTTGATAAAAATAAGTACATAATCCCACCAAGTAAACAATAGCCATAAAAGGAAAGATGAACTGAGCTTCACTTCAACGGTCCAAGCTCCAAAGGATAGATACAGCAATTCGATCAAGGCCCACTAGCACTAGGCCCACTCTGATAACCTGGGGTTGGGGGAAAAAGATAAAAACAACGGGGTCAGACATAAGTCTGAGTGAGTCCTATAACTTTAACAATACAATCATTAAAGTAACCAGAGAAGACATAAGTTGATATACGGTAACGCCTGGGGATGAATGGCTACACTAAGCAGCTTGGCAAACTTAGGATAAACTAAGATAACCGTAAAGACGCATTTATCCACCCAAGGATAATTACTAGATTACACCGCCCCAGACTTATCCACCCAAGGGTAATTCCTACACTGCACCACACCAGTTCTACCCACCAAGAGTAATTCCTACTTAAAGGTTGATCCCTCCAAGGACTTAGAAAATTTCCCCAGTAGATCCGTGTACCCCTAGCCCACTACATAGGTGCCGTCTGCCCCTATCTCCACTAGGTGTACCTAGCAATTTTACCCAGTAGTTTCGTGTACCCCTACATAGGTGCCGTCTGCCCCTATCTTTATTAGGTGTACCCACTACTCCCCATCGATCGGCTCCCTACCGTAGATACCCGTGCTGGTCCCACAATTGGGGTGTATCATTCCCCAACGTGGCTACCTGATAATATCAACGGTGCACGGCTTTATATCTACGCGATGCAACAACGACTTACCAACCAGCCCAGGTCCACACACGCATATGAAACCCGTTGGTCCCGCGTTGCCACCGTTAACCCGGTTTGGCCGCTTATAGTCAAGCCCAATATGCGTGTCCCGTCACTCGACATGGGTCGAGCCCACAAAGATACGTTTGGGATATTGGTTGAAATGGGCCCCCACAAGCTACTACTTAAGCTTGCAATTTTATCTAGTGCATCCCACTTAACCCCTCTTTATAATCATGCCCACTTACATGTTAAGCTTTGGTTAAGTCATCTAATCATATTTCAATTGCCCCTTAAGGCACCCACTAGATTTCTACATGCCACCCATGGCACTTACTTAACCCTTTATTCATGTCTACTTACATGTCCTACTTTGGTTAAGTATTCTAATCGTATTTTACATGCCACCCATGGCACTTACTTAACCCTTTAATCATGTTTAATTACATGTTCCACTTTGGTTAAGTATTCTAATCGTATTTTTCTATTGCCACCCAAGGCAACCCACTAGATTCCACATGCCACCCAAGGCACCCACTTAACCCCTCATGTCCCACTACATGCTAATATGGTTAAGTGTTTCTTAATTAATTAAGACCGTGATCTCCCATAAAGACCTCCCACATTAGACTGACTGTTATGACCGCCTGGTTAAGCCGGTAGAGTCCGGGCAGTCTTACGTCATAACAGAGCCTAACCTCGTGTCTTTACTTTAATCACGAATTTAATTTATGGCTAAGACCTCTCACATTGGGCTGACATTTGTAGCAACTGGTTAAGCCGGTCGGGTCCGGGCAGTTTTACACTACAAATGAGTCCAACCTCGTGTCTTAGTCGATTAATTACACCTAATTAATCACCCCCATATTAATTATCCCTAATTAATATCAAGTTTCCCATAACATGGGTAGACCTAACTCAATAGGTAAATTCCCATGGGGTAGACCTAACTCAATAGGTAAATTCCCACTTATGGTAATTTATTTTTATGGTATGCTTAATCATACCCAATCATACATTTATTAACATATTTATTACCCCATCGTTCCCCACGTAAATCGTTCTCATTTCACGACATAATAAAGGGAAAGATCCATCACAAATATCATGGGTTAAACCAAATATTAGCATGTACTTTGTCATGGGTTAAGAGGATGTCAACTTGCATATATGAGCATATATTAACCCAACTACATTTAACCCCAAACTTGCATATTATCATACACATGACTTGCATAACATGTTGCATATGAACTTGCATATTATCATACACATATCTTGCATAACATGTTGAACTTGCATATAAGCATTCACATAACTTGCATAACATGTTAAACTTGCATTTAAGCATACACATAACTCGCATAAGCATACATAACTTGCATAACATGTTGAACTTGCATATAAGCATTCTCACAACTTGCATAACATGTTAAACATGCATTTAAGCATGCACATAACTTGCATAAGCATTCACATTCTTGCATAAGCATTCACATACTTGCATATTAACTCATAAACTTGCATAATGTGTCATCATGAACTTGCATATTAACAAACATGTAACTTGCATAGCATATCTTGCATATTAACATACATGTAACTTGCATAGCATATTGCATATTAACATACATGTAACTTGCATAGCATATTGCATATTAACATACATGTAACTTGCATAGCATATCATCATGGACTTGCATAACATGTATATGATCACATAGCCCACAACTTGCATATTTAGCATCATGTAAACATAACATACATCATACTAAACTTGCATAAACTTACATACTCAACATGCATAAACCCATTTGTTAAACATGCATAAACCAACTTATTAATCATGCATAAATCCACTTATCAAATATGCATAAACCAACTTATTAAATATGCATAAACCAACTTATTAAATATGCATAAACCAACTTATTCAATATGCATAAACCAACTTATTCAATATGCATAAACATAGAAAAACATAGAGTAACATATCATTACAAATGATTCAAACTCACTAATCCGCATTCAAGACCATAAGTCTCATTACACCTAATCTACTTGCTTTAACAATTGATGTTAAAGTGATAGAAACTCACAACTAGCAATTTGCACTCCAAATGAAGAAGATTAAGATGCTTAGAATGGATTAGAGGTTGATTAGAGAGGTTGATTAGCTTGCTTTCCTCTTCATTGATTTGTGGTGGCCATGATCAAGTTTCATTTTGCCATAGTTTAGTTACAAGATCTAATTATGAATGAATTAGGATAGGGTTAGGGTCTTATTTATAGGATTAGGTTGCATTTTAGACCCTTAGATTAACCCTAGATTGGATTAGGACCCTTAGATTTAGGAAATCTCTAGAACCAGCCCTCCAAGCCAGCCTAGAACCCAACCTGGTGCAACCTGGTGCACCCAGGTTCTCTGGACGCCGCACCCCTGTCGACAGGCAAGTCGACACCCCTGTCGACAGGCCTGTCGACAGCCCTGTCGACATGGGTAGGGCGGGAATCTTCCCGCCTGGCCCCGCCTGTTCCATTTCAAATATGAATTTTATATTTTTAAATCTGTTTTTAGTTTTGAATTTTCTGCAAACTTCATCGGGCCATAACTGGGCCATACGGACTCCGATTTTCGAAAACTCGGACTCTATTTTGCGTATTTTTCCGAGACGAACGCAATGACGCAGCCCGTTTCCCCCGATTCCCACATCTGAGATTATTTATTCTGTAATTAGTGAATTTTAGCATTAACCCAAAATACGGGGTGTTACATTCTCCCCTCCTTAAAGGATTTCGTCCCCGAAATCTCTAAGCTAAGGAGAATGCATATCCTACCATCCAAACAACCATCTACTCAATCCATCAAACACGGGCATCCATTGTCCTTAGAACAATTTCTAATGATGTATGAGCATATGCAAAGAGTGTGTGTATATGTTCCCTATCTAATGTATGAACATATGCAAACCATGATAGTGCCATGCATCCATTATGTATGCGAAAGAACCCTATCGACACATACAATATCTACATGAGTGCACAATCATTCACCAAAATGCATCATCCATATGATAACACAATCATTAAACATCCATAGATATAGCTTCCTACACACAATTTTATGCAATATGCAATATGAAGTGATTGAGCCGATCTAGTGCCTAGAGTGTGTATATATGCATCCACGAGCAACCACTAGCAAACACTTGCATCCACACGCATCCATCAATCATAACATGTCTCAAACACATGTTTCGACCATAGGTTTACCCTATCTAAAGGTCAAAGGTACTAACGAAAGGACATACTAAGGATAAGATAAGCACAAGATATGCGATGAAGGAGAAGCAAAAGGATATACCCTCCGAAAGAAAAAGGGTACCTCGAACGCATCTTCGCTTCCGTCTCCCAGGTAGCGTCGCTCTCTTCATCTCCCCTTCGTACTTTGACTAGTTGAACCTTTCAAATCTCTGACCCAAGGATGCAAGTAGGAGCTCGTCGAATCGTCGCATCACGCTCTACTTCCACTTCTTTAAGCAGGCTCGGCTCTACCGCCTCTGCGGTCTCATGTAGGAACTTCCTCAAATGTAACACATGGAATATATCATGTACACCACTAAACCTGTCGGGCAACTCCACTCTATATGTCATATGGCCCATCCTTTCCTTAATAGGAAACGGCCCAACAAACCTTGGTACTCACTTCCCAATAGATCCAAAGTGAACCACATTCCGTAACGGAGATATCTTGATAAAAAGCATGTCCTAATATCAAACTCAAGCTCTGTTCTCCTCTTGTCCGCATAAGATTTATGTTTATCTTGCGCCGCTTTCCTCCTTCTTCGAATCAAATCAATCTTTTCCCGAAGTCTTTCTAACCTTATCGGCCCAAGCAAGATCTCATCCGTAGATTCCCACCAACGTGTAGGTGATCGACAAGGCCTTCCATAAAGAGCTTCGAAAGGTGCCATACCAATACAGGACTGAAAGCTGTTATTATATGCGGACTCCACCAATGGAAGATGCTCTTCCTATGTACCTCCAAAATCTAAGATACAAAGCCTCAAAAGGTCTTCTAGGACATGATTCACCCTCTCGGTCTGGCCGTCCGTCTGAGGATGATATGCGGTACTCAAACACAACTGAGTCCCCACTGCTTCTTGCAAACTTCTCTGGAACTCGCTAGTGAAGATAGGATCTCGATTACTCACTATGCTAGAGGGTACCCCATGCAATCGACTATCTCTCGAAGATACACAGAAGCTAGCCATGGAGCGGTCCTCTTGCTCTTTATAGGTATAAAAATGGGCGCTCTTAGTAAGTCTGTCTACCACCACCCAAATTCCCGTATTACCCTTTCTTGATCTGGGTAACCTGTCAACAAAATCCATCGAGACGCTATCCCACTTCCATTGCGGAACTTCCAATGGGTGAAGCAACCCACCTGGTTTCTTTTGCTCCGCCTTCACTTGTTGGCACACCAAGCATCAGGCGACATATTCGGCCACATTTTTCTTCATACCGGCCCAGAAGAAAACCCTCTTCACGTCTTGGTACATCTTGTCCCCACCGGGATGAATGGTCATCTTAGAACGGTGTGCATCATCAAGAATAACCTTCCTCAAACCCTCGCCTTGCGGTACACAAAGTCTACCGTCTCTACGCAAGCACCCCCTATCGTCTAGGGTGTACGCTATCTCAGACTCATAGGATGCTAAGAATCCCATCCCAAAATCATCACAATTATCCATCTCTCACGCAGACCACCCTAGTCGAACTCGACATCCCCCAAATGCAAGCCCCAAAGTCCTAAACCAATATCAGACAAACACCCAAGGGATATCTCCTTCGAGTTCAGGCGACCTACATGAGATGATACTAGTAAAAATGGCTAAACAATTAAGCCTTTGACCAACTTTGGATGTCCTCGCCAGTCTCGCTCCAAAACCACCGTTTGTCCCATAACTGGCTTTGCTCACCCTATTGAGCACATACAAAAACTTATTTCGTTTCTAGAAAAGACCGAGATGTCATCCACAAAGACCATCACGAACTTATTTAGGTACTCCCTGAACACCCATCTCATCCAATCAACAAGGTATGCGGGGGCGTTCGTCAAACCAAATGGCATCACCAGCCACTCATAAAAAAAAATCATCCGGAGTCCTAAAGGCAGTCTTCTCTATACTATCCTCAGCCACTCTCAACTGATGAAATCCCGTGGCTAAGTCCTACTACAAAAAAATACTGAGGCGCCAGCCAACTGATCAAAGAGATCATCAATCCTCGGTAATGGGTGTCCATTCTTCTTTGTGAGTTTACTTAGTTCTCTTTAGCCTACACAAAGTCTGAGGGACCCATCCGCCTTCGTGACAAAAACTACTGGAGCACCCCACTCCGATATACTTCGTCTTATGAACCCCTTCTCAAGCAAATCGCCTACTTACTTATGGAGTTCCCTCCTCTCACGAGGAGCCATGTGGCACACTGGCCAAGATACTGGTTTAGCATTGTCTACCAGATATATTTGGAAGTCAATCTCCCGCTCCGGAGGTAAGCCCTTCACCTCCTCAAAACACATCCGAGTATTCCCGGACCACTCTAACAGATCGCAAACTCTAGACCGACGTGTCAAGCGATTCTAGATAACTTAGCCTACAGATTCTATGGGATTACAAGAGATCTCGAGAGTGTTACCCAAGCGGGTCATAAGCCTAACAACTCTCCCTTCAAAATCAAGAACGGCACCCCTACTGGATAACCAGTCCATGCCCAAAACTAGCCCATAGCCCGTGAAGCCCAACAAGCATCACACCTAAGCTCAACGCTAAGTATAGAAACTTTCAAACCCAAACACATCATGGAGCCCAATTGGGTTTGAAACAACTAAGGGATCATCTACCAACTGGTGTCTAAGTGCAGTGACTCAACTAACAATGATGAGATAAACGAACTCGATGCGTCAGTATCAAATAAAGTTCGAATCGGATAATGAAGAAATCCAAATTCCAACCTAAACGGTCCTATCCCCCTCAGGTACCCTAGTCGCGAGGGAATACAACTACCCTCCAGGAGATTCCATAGCTTGCCTATGCCCTTTTGGACAATCCTAATAAGATGTCCCATTCCTTCCCAAAAGGATAACTACTTGCCTTCTTCTTCCCATTCTCCACTCGTAACCTTCCACCAATGAGGTTTCATCCTTCATTAACCAAACAACTGTTTGAGCCTTCCTCCCCTCATCTATCCAATAGATACCTACCAGTCCTCCTCCTTCTTGAACCAACTTCCAATCCGACTAACGTCTAAGTCCCTTGAAGTGGTTTTCCACTCTTATCTATCTTAGAAAGGTCATCTATACGCGGAGGGGAAACTCATAATGAGAGAGAGGAAGGGATTCAAAACGGAGAATTCGAAAGATATAGATATGGCTATTGGGGATTATGCTTTTCTTTCAAAAACTTTTCTCTTAAAAGACATGTTTTTGAAAATACTCCTTCCAAACATATTCTTAGAAAATAGTTTTTCTAAAAATTGTATCTGTTCTGGTAACCTTAAGCTCTGATACCACGTGTAACACCCCACACCCGCTACGGTCACTCACTATGGGAATGCCATAACATTGGTGGAGTATTTTAAGTGAATATAGAACAGAAAAATTACAACAAGACAGATATAAATAATACTTGAAAATTTAAATCATCATTTCATTGCAGCGGAAAGTAAAACATGTTTGGTTACATCACAAAACCATACAAGAGTCAAGTACAAAATATCCATCTTGATAAAAATAAGTACATAATCCCACCAAGTAAACAATAGCCATAAAAGGAAAGATGAACTGAGCTTCACTTCAACGGTCCAAGCTCCAAAGGATAGATACAGCAATTCGATCAAGGCCCACTAGCACTAGGCCCACTCTGATAACCTGGGGTTGGGGGAAAAAGATAAAAACAACGGGGTCAGACATAAGTCTGAGTGAGTCCTATAACTTTAACAATACAATCATTAAAGTAACCAGAGAAGACATAAGTTGATATACGGTAACGCCTGGGGATGAATGGCTACACTAAGCAGCTTGGCAAACTTAGGATAAACTAAGATAACCGTAAAGACGCATTTATCCACCCAAGGATAATTACTAGATTACACCGCCCCAGACTTATCCACCCAAGGGTAATTCCTACACTGCACCACACCAGTTCTACCCACCAAGAGTAATTCCTACTTAAAGGTTGATCCCTCCAAGGACTTAGAAAATTTCCCCAGTAGATCCGTGTACCCCTAGCCCACTACATAGGTGCCGTCTGCCCCTATCTCCACTAGGTGTACCTAGCAATTTTACCCAGTAGTTCCGTGTACCCCTACATAGGTGCCGTCTGCCCCTATCTTTATTAGGTGTACCCACTACTCCCCATCGATCGGCTCCCTACCGTAGATACCCGTGCTGGTCCCACAATTGGGGTGTATCATTCCCCAACGTGGCTACCTGATAATATCAACGGTGCACGGCTTTATATCTACGCGATGCAACAACGACTTACCAACCAGCCCGAGTCCACACACGCATATGAAACCCGTTGGTCCCGCGTTGCCACCGTTAACCCGGTTTGGCCGCTTATAGTCAAGCCCAATATGCGTGTCCCGTCACTCGACATGGGTCGAGCCCACAAAGATACGTTTGGGATATTGGTTGAAATGGGCCCCCACAAGCTACTACTTAAGCTTGCAATTTTATCTAGTGCATCCCACTTAACCCCTCTTTATAATCATGCCCACTTACATGTTAAGCTTTGGTTAAGTCATCTAATCATATTTCAATTGCCCCTTAAGGCACCCACTAGATTTCTACATGCCACCCATGGCACTTACTTAACCCTTTAATCATGTCTACTTACATGTCCTACTTTGGTTAAGTATTCTAATCGTATTTTACATGCCACCCATGGCACTTACTTAACCCTTTAATCATGTTTAATTACATGTTCCACTTTGGTTAAGTATTCTAATCGTATTTTTCTATTGCCACCCAAGGCAACCCACTAGATTCCACATGCCACCCAAGGCACCCACTTAACCCCTCATGTCCCACTACATGCTAATATGGTTAAGTGTTTCTTAATTAATTAAGACCGTGATCTCCCATAAAGACCTCCCACATTAAACTGACTGTTATGACCGCCTGGTTAAGCCGGTAGAGTCCGGGCAGTCTTACGTCATAACAGAGCCTAACCTCGTGTCTTTACTTTAATCACGTATTTAATTTATGGCTAAGACCTCTCACATTGGGCTGACATTTGTAGCAACTGGTTAAGCCGGTCGGGTCCGGGCAGTTTTACACTACAAATGAGTCCAACCTCGTGTCTTAGTCGATTAATTACACCTAATTAATCACCCCCATATTAATTATCCCTAATTAATATCAAGTTTTCCATAACATGGGTAGACCTAACTCAATAGGTAAATTCCCATGGGGTAGACCTAACTCAATAGGTAAATTCCCACTTATGGTAATTTATTTTTATGGTACGCTTAATCATACCCAATCATACATTTATTAACATATTTATTACCCCATCGTTCCCCACGTAAATCGTTCTCATTTCACGACATAATAAAGGGAAAGATCCATCACAAATATCATGGGTTAAACCAAATATTAGCATGTACTTTGTCATGGGTTAAGAGGATGTCAACTTGCATATATGAGCATATATTAACCCAACTACATTTAACCCCAAACTTGCATATTATCATACACATGACTTGCATAACATGTTGCATATGAACTTGCATATTATCATACACATATCTTGCATAACATGTTGAACTTGCATATAAGCATTCACATAACTTGCATAACATGTTAAACTTGCATTTAAGCATACACATAACTTGCATAAGCATACATAACTTGCATAACATGTTGAACTTGCATATAAGCATTCTCACAACTTGCATAACATGTTAAACATGCATTTAAGCATGCACATAACTTGCATAAGCATTCACATTCTTGCATAAGCATTCACATACTTGCATATTAACTCATAAACTTGCATAATGTGTCATCATGAACTTGCATATTAACAAACATGTAACTTGCATAGCATATCTTGCATATTAACATACATGTAACTTGCATAGCATATTGCATATTAACATACATGTAACCTGCATAGCATATTGCATATTAACATACATGTAACTTGCATAGCATATCATCATGGACTTGCATAACATGTATATGATCACATAGCCCACAACTTGCATATTTAGCATCATGTAAACATAACATACATCATACTAAACTTGCATAAACTTACATACTCAACATGCATAAACCCATTTGTTAAACATGCATAAACCAACTTATTAATCATGCATAAATCCACTTATCAAATATGCATAAACCAACTTATTAAATATGCATAAACCAACTTATTAAATATGCATAAACCAACTTATTCAATATGCATAAACCAACTTATTCAATATGCATAAACATAGAAAAACATAGAGTAACATATCATTACAAATGATTCAAACTCACTAATCCGCATTCAAGACCATAAGTCTCATTACACCTAATCTACTTGCTTTAACAATTGATGTTAAAGTGATAGAAACTCACAACTAGCAATTTGCACTCCAAATGAAGAAGATTAAGATGCTTAGAATGGATTAGAGGTTGATTAGAGAGGTTGATTAGCTTGCTTTCCTCTTCATTGATTTGTGGTGGCCATGATCAAGTTTCATTTTGCCATAGTTTAGTTACAAGATCTAATTATGAATGAATTAGGATAGGGTTAGGGTCTTATTTATAGGATTAGGTTGCATTTTAGACCCTTAGATTAACCCTAGATTGGATTAGGACCCTTAGATTTAGGAAATCTCTAGAACCAGCCCTCCAAGCCAGCCTAGAACCCAACCTGGTGCAACCTGGTGCACCCAGGTTCTCTGGACGCCGCACCCCTGTCGACAGGCAAGTCGACAGGCAAGTCGACACCCCTGTCGACAGGCCTGTCGACAGCCCTGTCGACATGGGTAGGGCGGGAATCTTCCCGCCTGGCCCCGCCTGTTCCATTTCAAATCAGAATTTTATATTTTTAAATCTGTTTTTAGTTTTGAATTTTCTGCAAACTTCATCGGGCCATAACTGGGCCATACGGACTCCGATTTTCGAAAACTCGGACTCTATTTTGCGTAGTTTTCCGAGACGAACGCAATGACGCAGCCCGTTTCCCCCGATTCCCACATCTGAGATTATTTATTCTGTAATTAGTGAATTTTAGCATTAACCCAAAATACGGGGTGTTACATTACCCTTGTCTCCGTCTGCACGAGATTTGGGGTCATCTCATTTGGTATCAGAGCTTTGGTTAAGCTTAGCTCTGGAATATAACATTTGAACGAACTCGTCAGAAATAGAACCAGTAGTGTTCTAGGACGGGTAACTCAATACAGATAGGATCAGCAATATCCTAGTATGAGTAAAGCAGAATGAAATTACACCTCGATAGACACATTTACACTTGAAGTATATGTTTCTATGTTTGAAAATTTTCTTTTCTGTGACCTGACACTTGATCTGCCATTTGCAGAAGTACTAGAAAAATGAGTGCCAGAAACAGAAGGAATACAGAACCCGATCTAGAGGCTCTATTAAAGAGATATCGAAATCTGAATGGAGCACAGTTCTCGGGCAATGAATCTATAATTCAAACTCAAGCTTGGATGAGTTCTGTCGAAAGAATATTTGAGCGTATCCAGCTGAGGGATGACCAGAAACGGTTAGTAGCATCTTGGGCGCTCAAAGAAGAAGCTTTAATCTGGTGGGAAACAATCATCAAAGATAATCCAGAAGGTGATATCACCTAGGACAGATTCAAAGTGATTTTCCTAGAAAGATTTACTCCTCCAAAAGCGACTGAGCGATTATGCGACGAATTTTCTTATCTGATACAAGGTGACATGACCATCCCAGAATATCATAAGAAATTCAACGAGCTTGCTCACTTTGCTCCTCATCTGATTCAAGATCCAAAGAGGAAAAATCTGAGATTTATTCATGGCCTGCAAAGGAGATATCGGAATAGTGTGATGAGGAATGTGAAGCTTCCTTTTTCTGAAATGATATACATGGCTTATCAGTATGAAGATCTCCATAAGAAAGGAATGTTGCGCGACGAAGAAACTGTTCTAGTGACAAAGAAGAGTCGGAAACAGATATTCCTGAAGCCAGTACGAGGCCCGAGGTCAGTAAAGAGCCTAAAGTCAAGAGAAAAAGGGCTGAATCTGGGAAAGAACCAGTAACAACTGCTATTTGCTCTAACTGCAATAAGAAAGGACATTTGTCGATGAATTGTGGGCCCTTAAAGAAAAGGATCAAGACTGGATCTAAGGCCACTAAGAAACAAAAGAACCCCCATGGGGAAAGGAAATGCCATAAGTGTCACCAAGCGGGTCATATTGTACGGGAGTGCCAACTCTTAGAGAAATCTGAAATAGTGCATATAAATGAATTGGCAGAGACTTCCGAGCCCTCAGCTAGTCAAGAAAGGGCTGATGTTTTAGAAGGCACGCTCAATGTCAAGAACATTCCAGTTAAAGTACTGTTTGATACTGGCGCGTCACGAAGCTTTATAGCAAAGGGTGTAGTCAAGAAGTTGAATTTAAATGTGAAGAAGCTCAAAGAACCAATGACTGTCCAGAATCCGGTCGGGGGTTCCATCAATCTCAGTTGGATTTGTGCAGTACCTGTCTCCTTTTCTTGCTATAAATTCCCTATTATCTCTATCGTTATGAATTTTAATGAATTCGATCTTATTCTGGGATTGGATTGGCTAACCAAATATGAAGCAGAGGTTAGATGCACCGAAAGAGTTGTTAGGGCTAGGATTAAATCAGGAAATTATATAACCATACCGTGTGAAGGTCAGAAAGCTAATAGAAAAGACTTCTGGGCAGCTTTGAATATTTCCCCAGCCCAAATAGAAAATGTCCCTGAAACCACAGAGAATATTCTCGACCTAGTGAAAGATATTCCTGTCGTCAAAAATTATGCGGATGTGTTTGAAGAAGTTGTTCGCTTACCTCCGCAAAGAGAAATAGATTTCAAAATTGCTTTAATTCCGAATGCAAGGCCGGTAGTTCACGCTATTCGAAGAATGTCCTTGAAAGAGAAGGAGGAATTAGACAATCAAACACGACAGCTAGTATGGAAAGGTCTGATCAGGCCTAGTTTCTCTGATTGGGGAGCAGCAGTGGTGTTTGTCCCAAAATATGACGGTACTCTACGTCTATGTGTGGATTATCGTGATTTAAACAAGCAGACCATAAAGAATAAATTTCCATTGCCGCGGATTGATGATTTGTTAGATCGATTAAATGGAGCACAAGTATTTTCACGAATGGACCTAGCTACAGGTTTCCATCAACTTCGAATAGCTGAAGAGTGTGTTCCAATGACAGCGTTCAGAGGCCCCGACTTATTCTACGAGTGGTTAGTATGCCGTTCGGCTTATGTAACGCTCCAGCTTACTTCGTCGATCTGATGAACAGAGTATTCAGAGGAGTATTGAATAAATTTGTTCTGGTTTTTATTGACGATATTCTAATCTTCTCTAAATCAAAGGCCGAGCATGAAAAGCATCTGGAACAGGTTCTAGAAATTCTGAGACGGAATGTATTAAAAGCCAAGTTTTCCAAATGTATATTCTGGCAAGATGAAGTAAAATTTCTAGGCCACGTCGTATCGAAAGAAGGAATCGCTGTGGATCCAAGCAAAATCACAGCAATTCAGAATTGGAAACAGCCCTGTACCCCCACTGAAGTCCGCAGTTTTCTTGGATTGGCTAGCTATTACCGGAAGTTCGTTAAAGACTTTTCGAAGATATCTGGTCATTTAACGAAGCTTACAAAGAAGCACTCTAAATTCAAATGGACTCCAGAAAGTTAGGAGGCTTTCGAAGAGCTAAAGTTGAGATTAACAACTGCTCCAGTGTTAACCATCATCGATGGCAACCAGGATTTAAAAGTCTGGACCGATGCTTCTAGAGAAGGCCTTGGCGCAGTGTTAATGCAAAGATGCCAAGTAATTGCTTATGCTAGCCGTCAACTGAAGCCACATGAAAAGAACTACGTAACTCATGATCTTGAGTTATTAGCTATTGTGTTCGCTTTGAAAATCTGGAGGCACTATCTTCTGGGTGAGAGATTTGAACTGTTTACAGACCACCAGTCGTTAAAGTATCTGTTCACTCAAAAAGACCTGAATCTGAGGCAGCAACGTTGGCTGGAGTTTCTTGCAGCATATGACTTTGAAATTATATATACTCCAGGGAAAGCCAATGTCGTGGCCGATGCGCTGAGCCGAAAAAATGTAATGATCGCCCGCTTTATTATCACGACATCATTGCTAGATAAAATGTCTGCTCTTCAAGAGGATGATCACTTCATTCAGAAGATCAGAGAGATAATTCAACAAGGCGAACCCTCGAGTTTTCAAGTTGATAATGATGGGATCCTAAGGCTCAAAGGTCGAATATGTGTTCCTAACATTCCTGAGCTTCGAAAGGAAGTACTGGATGAATGCCATAAGTCAAAACTTAGTATCCATCCGGGAGTAAGCAAAATGTATAATGACATCAAACGCACTTTCTGGTGGAAATCGATGAAGAGGGACATTTCTTTATATGTTAGCCGATGCCCTACCTGCCAGCTAGTCAAAAGCGACCAACAGAAATTGGCTGGATTGTTGCAACCGCTAGAAGTTCCTGGTTGGAAGTGGGAACATATTTCTATGGATTTCATTGATGGTCTGCCCCGAACCAGAAAAGGGAATGACAGTATTTGGGTGATCGTAGATCGCTTCACGAAGACCGCCCATTTCATACCTGTCAGATCAAACAGAACTGCTCAGAGTCTGGCGCAGATATACTTCAGGGAAATAGTTAGACTACATGGCGTGCCACTCAGTATAGTCAGTGATAGAGATACAATATTCACTAGCAAATTCTGGGAAGCATTCCAAGTCGAGCTGGGGACGAAGTTAAACTTGAGCACCGCTTATCATCCTCAGACAGACGGTCAGACTGAGAGGGTGAATCGTATTTTAGAAGATCTATTGCGGGCTTGTGTTATAGATTTCGGCGGATCCTGGGAAGACAATCTGCATTTGGCTGAATTCTCTTATAACAACAACTACCAGGCGAGTCTGACAATGTCGCCATTCGAAGCATTGTATGGCAGACCGTGCCGATCTCCTGCTTGTTGGGTCGAACCAGGTAATAGACTTGTGTTGGGTCCAGATATGATCCGAGAAGCTGCCGACAAAGTCGATTTTATTAAGAAGCGATTACTCGCCGCTCAAAGCCGACAAAAGAGCTAGGCCGATATAAGAAGAAGAGATATATCCTTTGCGGTTGGCGACTATGTATATTTGAAAGTATCGCCGATGAGAGGAGTAATCCGTTTCGGTAAAACTGGAAAGTTGGCGCCCAAATTCATTGGTCCGTTTCCTATTCTGGAACGGATCGGAACTCTCGCTTATAGGGTTAAATTGCCGGACTAGTTGCCTGGAGTTCATGATGTATTTCATATATCTCAACTTCGAAAACACGTTCATGATCCAGACTTGATCGTGGAAGAAGCAGCTCAACAGGAAATTGAAATTACTCCAGAATTAGCTGTGAGAAGAGAGCCGCTAAAGATTATCGGCAAAGAAACCAAAGAGCTGAGGAACAAGAAGGTTCACTTAGTCAAAGTGCAATGGAGTGGAGATCCACGAGATTGTACTTGGGAAACTGAGGAGAGCATTCAGAAAGCTTATCCTAGATGTCAAGTAGATATCTCTGATTGACTCCGGTGCAAGGTACATTTACCATACTTTGCATTACCATTTAATTCTCTATTCAGTTGCTATTTTCTTCCTATGGATGTGCACTATTTATTCTATACTCTGAATGATTTTTAAGGGAATATAGGATTTGATTAGTATATTCTTGGAAGGTTAAAAACAAATTGGTTGTTATGTTGTGTGATTGTAGATTTATCAAACCACTTTCGACTTTGTTCCTTTTCGGGGACGAAAAGTTTTAAGTGGGGGAGATTGTAACGACCCAGAAAATCTGAACCAATTTAACTTTTTTAAATTGGCTAGAATAATGGATTTTAAATATTTAAAATAAATATTTTAAATAATGGCAATGAAAACTGAGTTTGAATCGACAATTGAAAACGAATATAATTAATTATAATTATAAACAGGGCTTGAAAAGGCGCTGCAGTTTCAAAAATTGAATTAAAACTTTGTCGGACTATACCGGGTGCAAAACAAAACGGATTTTAGTGAAACCAAAAATATTTTAAACCTGTTAGTGAATACCTTTCTAACAAGTCTAAAAAATCGAATTTTCTTAACGGAAAGCAAAAGTTATAGCCGAATGAATTTTCAGAACGGTCGCTATGGAATTTATATAGCCCGTGAAATTGGCCATTTTGCATACGACCTCGGAATTCGACGAAACCACTTTTGTTGGATCCGGGATGAGAAGTTATTGCTAGGTTTCAAGTTTCATAATTTTTGAAGCTAATATGTGAGCGTGGCAAAAGGAAAAGTGTTTTGGCCAATTACAGTTAAATTGGATCGACCAAAAATGGGCCTTTTTGCAAACGGTCTCAGAATTCGACGAAACTAGTTTTGTTGAGACCGTATCGTCAAAACATAGCTAGATTTATTTTTCTGGAATTTTTCGAATCAGTTTGTGGCCCTGGCAAATTGAAATGTACGTTCAAATTAAATATTGAATGTTTTATATTTTGATTTGAATGGAAACTGACTGAAACAGTCGAATGGGCCTACGAAACATATCCCATTGTGTTCGGAATGGGGGTAAAACGCTAGGGACGACAGTCGTTGGGTTTGAATTGGGATTCATGAGTGAAAGGGGTATTTTCGAAATTTAAAAATATATAAATAAAAAAAAATCATTGGTCGAAAGCTTTTCCCTCTCCCCGATTCCCTTCACCGACGAACGACGGAAATCACCCCAAACCTTCTCTCCTCGATCTTGCTCCAATCTCTCAATGAAACGCCATAGTTCTTTGGAAGATTTTGAAGAACATCAGGAGATCTTCAGATCCATGCTAACTGTGTAATTTATCGTTGAGCGTGCGTGAAGATCCAGCGCTCGAAAGTTGCCGATTCTCGACCGCCGCCGTGGGTTCCTGACGCCGTCGAACTGAAGATGGGTCCCAGCGCCGGAAAGCCCTTTCCACCCCCTACGTCGTAGTGCAACCTGATCTGGACATCGAGCTATGGAATTTGCGAAAATCTAAAACCTAGATTTGAACAAAACTGAGGTATAACGTCAGTTTTTATTTTAAACTGATTTTAACAGTTTTAAGGTGTTGCAAACTTTGAAAAATCATATCTTTATCATTCGTTGACGAAATTCGATGAAACAGGAAACATCGTGATCGTGTGGACGTCTTCTACATTTTAGAAGAGACCGCATATTTTTCTGAGCCTTCTGCTATTTTTGGTGGAGTGGAACCCAATGTGAGATTTCTGATTTAAAAACAATATGGAAAACGACGATGTATAAATTATATAGTCGATGTATGAGTTATATAAGCGTTGTACACCTCTTGTATAAGCGTTGTATAAGTTGTATGTTCCATGTATAAGTTATATATGCGTTGTAAAAATTATATATGTGTTGAAACAAAAAGTGAATTGCTATATATAAATATATATATATATACGCCCCTCGTTCACAAACCATGGACGATATTTATTGATTGTGATTGGTGTGAAAATTGATTGATAGCGAATGGTTGTTAGGGATTGTTTGTGGTTGATATTGATTGATTGTGATTGAAAAATACCCGTTTGTGGTTGAGATATATTTGGTTAAAACCACATAGGATTAGTTTGTGGAAATGAAATAAATATATACATGCTGTCTGCGTGCGAACTAGATGCATGATCCCCATTGTCAAAAACCGCGAGGTTTTAAGGTAGAGCGAGGAGCCGTACTAGGGACGGTCCCGGTTTTAACTACCCTGCCGTTATGCTGCCGAATTTTTTTGAAATATACATATGTTAGAATAATTTTCATTCGTTGAAATAAATTACATATGTTGAAAGAATATTCATGTGTTGAGTTGCAATTCATTCGTTGAGTTGAAATTCGTGTGTTGAATATTATTTGAATTTAAAACAAATAGTTTTAGCGATAAAAATCACATTTTTATATATATACAAACTATAAAGAATATTCATGTGTTGAGTTGCAATTCATTCGTTGAGTTGAAATTCATGTGTTGAATATTATTTGAATTTAAAACAAATAGTTTTAGCGATAAAAATCACATTTTATATATATACAAACAATAAAGAATATTCATGTGTTGAGTTGCAATTCATTCGTTGAGTTGAAATTCATGTGTTGAATATTATTTGAATTTAAAACAAATAGTTTTAGGGATAAAAATCACATTTTTATATATATACAAACTATAGAGAATATTCATGTGTTGAGTTGCAATTCATTCGTTGTGTTGACATTCATGTGTTGAATATTATTTGAATTTAAAACAAATAGTTTTAGCGATAAAAATCACATTTTTATATATATACAAACTATAGAGAATATTCATGTGTTGAGTTGCAATTCATTCGTTGGGTTGACATTCATGTGTTGAATATTATTTGAATTTAAAACAAATAGTTTTAGCAATAAAAATCACATTTTTATATATATACAAACTATAAAGAATATTCATGTGTTGAGTTGCAATTCATTCGTTGAGTTGAAATTCATGTGTTGAATATTATTTGAATTTAAAACAAATAGTTTTAGCGATAAAAATCACATTTTTATATATATACAAACTATAGAGAATATTCATGTGTTGAATTGAAATTCGTTCGTCGAGTTGAAATTCATGTGTTGAATGTTATCGTATTTTAAAATAAAATGAATAGACAATAAAAACTACATTTTTATTGTGAATATGAAGTGTTAAAAACATTCACGTGTTGAATAAATATTTTTGACGATAAAAATATTTCTTTTATCATGTATACGCTTTGATAAAAATACACACGGGTTGAAATAAATAATAGTTTGCTAGAAATATTATTATTGGCTTTGTTCTGCATATATATACATGTGTTGAACAGGAAAAATGGATTAGCTGTAGAGTAAAGAAATTATTTGCGTGCCCGACAAATAGGTAAGCCTTGATGAGTTAGCTGCGCAATTTTATTTTTATATCAACTCCTGTGAATGCCATTGGATGCGGAGTGCTGGTTATTCTGTGTGAAATAATAAATATCGCCATAGGATAGTAACAATTAAATTTGAACTACGCTACATGGCATACTTCTTGACGATAGGCATACTTCATCATATTCCACATAAGCAATTGGAGCTTATGTGACGAGGTGGAAGATTTACCATATGAGCGAGAGGCTTGTATGGCGATGATTATATACTACAGGTTGAACTGATGACTGATATGGACTCTATAAAATATAACGATAAATTGCCAGATTAATAAAAACCCCACACGGGTCTGGAGTTGACAATAATCACGTCTCTCTAGTTATTAGATAAGACACATGGACTATTTATTTCCACACGGAAACGGGGTGACGAGAATTTATTCTCTGGAGTGATTATCTATACATGCTCCCCCGTAAACACCAGAATATATCACTATAAATATGTGAATGCGTTTTAGGATTTATTAGGTACCTAACACGGCCCAATAAATTTCCAAACCCCTCCCCGTACAAAGGAGGTTATGGCGAAATTTTTCGAAATATTAAGGCGTTAGTGAAATATTTGAAGTGAAAACGAAGTTGAAAATATAGAATGAACTATAGTTGAAATTATAGAATGAACTATATTTATATATATAAATATAAATATAATTAAAAGGAATCGAAGCCGTGCAGTTCGTATTTTGAAACCGTGATTTCAAACAACTAGTGCGGGAAATCCGACCATTAGATTTTCCCGAAACCGCAACCGCTGAGTTCGCTTTGGAGAAATCTTTCCACCGGCACCAACTTTGTAAAAATCCAACGGTTGGATTGTTTGGAATGTTTAATTCAAATCTGAAGAAAAACAGCGCCAGAAATGATTATATTTATATATAAATATAAATATATTTAATCGAATAACGACATTGCAGTTCGTATTTTGAAATCAAAACTTCAAACGATTGTACTGGGATATCCGACCGTCGGATTTTCCCGAAACTGAAACCGTTGGATTCGTTTTGAAAAGACCTTTCTAATGACGTAAATTTTATGAAGATCCAATGGCTAGATTTTCATATATGTGTAAATCAAATCTGAAGAAAAACAGCGCCACGGCCGCGTTATGGCCCGAAGCGTCGTTTTGAATAAATTGGCTATTTTAAAATAAATAAAAATAGTGATAAATCGTTATAAAATATTATAAACGATATGGAATGGAAATAAACTGAATTTGCTCGATTTATGTGGCTTTTGATGGTTGAATGTGTTTGGTGTGAAAAAATTACATTAAAGAACAAAATTAGTGTTGTCGAATGATTTAACCATTGAAGTAAATTGATTTGAAATTCTAAAAATATGTGAATTATTTGAAAAGGACGAGTTAATTCTCATTTCGAATAATTGACCGACGATTGAAATTCGAAGATGAAGACGGTGGTCGAAGACCGGAGATCTTCACCTCGTTTGGATGGTAACCGAGGTCCTGATTGGGAGGCATCCCGAAATATGGATAATGAGTGGTGGTCGTCCAGACGTACGTGGTGATCGATGGGTTTGCGAGGTATTTAGTGCCTCCGGTTTCGTTCAGACCCAGAACGGACTTGTAAATCGACTGTGTGTCTGACATTGGATTTTATTCTGTGTTGATTGATCTCTATTAAATATACATATGTTTGGCGGCGGAAAATTTATTCTTTTGCTTAACGCCCTTCTCTGAAACGCACGAGCTCAGAGGTTGTATATCGATGGACATCAGTCGCATGGCATGAACTGTCTGTGTGGCATGCTAAGATGCATTGATCAGGGCTTCTGTTGAAAAGCAAAGTCTTGTGGTGATGATCAAAGCACCGCCTGTGTGGCGTAGCTTTGTGTATAACATGAAATCGTGAGCCTCACACCCCGGTAATGACCAGAAACGGGAGAGGACATCAGGGAGGGCCTGCGTTTCTTTCTAGCTAGGGTGGTGTCAGTGACCTACCAGCCCTGACATTTATATACTTTTCACCTATGTGGTTGTTGCTGTTGCGAGGCGCCTCGGTTTGATCGGACGATCCGGGTCCGATGGAGTCATTCGTTGGCTCATTTACACCCCAAAGGGTGGGGAAACGCAGTGTTCAGGCATTTTAATCCACATTGGTGGACCGGCCCTGACGATCCAAAGGCTTGACTGAGTACTTGCCTGGGACACGGGCTAGAGCGTCTCAAATTCGGTAAGGATTATCTTTTGCCTTGGTTCATGATGGAAATCTAATTTCCAAATACGACATCGTGCGGTTTTGATTGTATATATATATGGCGACATGATATATGGTACCCATGCCGTCTATGATTGATAGTTATGATTTGAAATTGTTTTCAAAACATATTAACACTGGCAATAATATCCAATGCCTTTGTTTTATTCGTATCAAGCATATTTTGACCGTTATAAGGTAAAAACTCTATCCTCCGGTTTGCGTTGCATTGTGTGATGGGAACTGAGTCTTATAACGGCTTCATTTTTATAAAAAGCATAGCGATGTTTAAAAGAAAGATTTGTTTTAAAGCACTGGCAATCCAATGGAGTAAACCCGTTCCACGAAAGTGGCGTGGTCCTGTGATTTGCCAAATTATATATGTGTTGAGTAGATTTCTCATACCAGTCCCATGACTGACTCGTAGTTTGTTTCACTTTCAAACTCGGGTGCCCCTTTTTCTACACGGGCAGCCTTGTATTCAGGTTTAGCAGGCTTTATCTGGGTAGCTGGAGCTGAAGATGGATTCTATCATTTATCTCTTTTTATGCTGTTCAGCTCCTATTGTACATATTTTGTTTGTTTTCCGCTGTAGACATTTATGTATAGCTGAACTGTATTTGTACTAAGTAAGTTCATGTATACTGTGTAACTCTGATGATTACTTTTATCTAGTATATTCTATTGTTCATTATCTGGTGTATTTATTTAATTTTGTTCTGCTATTATCTGTTTCTGTGTTATATTCCATGGATTACCCTTGTCTCCGTCTGCACGGGATTTGGGGTCGTCTCAGTTTGCGGTAGAAGTCTGCCCAGAACCGCCCGGCACATCCAACAACCACAAACAACAATTCTAATGTGAGAGGTTGGTGCTTTGATGAATAAATTAAAGCTAAGGAACAAACATGCTAAGAATGGAAAGGTTATGTAACACATGAAAAGGCGAAACTTAACCAATACAACATGTTAGGTGGGTGGGTTAAGTTAACATGGACAAGAAGACAACTTAACCAATATTACATGAACAAAGTGGATAGGGTTAAGGAAAGCTTAACCAATTATACATATGGACTTGATAAGGGGAAGGGTTAAGTAAATCTTGGGTAAGTGGGTAATATTAGTATATATTGGCCCACAAACTTAACCGTTAAATAAACATGCGTGAATCAGTGAGAAGGTTAAGTAACATTTGAATAGGCAACACTTAACCAGTACAACACGTTAATTAAGCAAATGGGTGGGGTTAAGTTAAATTGAGAACACTTAACCATTATAACGTGTTGATTAGGAAACCGCAGTAACGGGGACCCATTTCAGCAGTAACCCACATAGATGTATCATGGTACCCTGAGCTAGGCAGGGTAGGACACGATTACTGGGATGATTATAAGCAGTCAAAATAGCGGCAGGTGGTGCAGCAGTGTAGGTTCCGACAGAGTATGGGCGTGCACGTGCTCCGAAGTGGAAAAGTAGGCACTGGGCATCAGTAGTATACACTGGGCATCTTGAATCGTGTTGGGTTGCCATCATGGGAATTGATACACCCCATGATGGGGCCAACATAGGCATCTACATACAAGCGAGGCCGAATGACACAAGTAATGAATACATACAAGCGAGGTTGAATGACACAAGTAATGAATACATACAAGCGAGGTCGAATGACACAAGTAATAAATACATGCGAGTTTGGGAGCCGATCGAACGAGGAAGGTAGTGGGTATAACTCGTGGGGGTAGGAACAAAAAGGGGCACCTATGATAGCAACTAGGAGTACATGAAACTACCATTATCATGATTAGTAAGAAGGAACAACTTTTAGTATGGGACTAGTAAGGGTGCGGTGTAACTAGTAATGATATGGTGTTACCAGCATTGGTTTAGTGTTGTAATTATCCTATAGTGATTAGGAATGCAAATTAATGTTGTCTTATTCATCTTGCTTACCTTGTCATGCCTGTCTATTTCACAGCCATTTCTTATTTTCCAGTTTATGTCTTATCCTGTTACTTTAATGATTATATTGTTAAAGTTACTGGACTCGCCAGACTTTATGTCTGACTCTCTTTTTTTCGCCTCTTTTCTTCTGTCCTCCCCCCTCCCCCAGGTTCTCAAGGAGGAAATACTCAAGTTTGATTCGGATTTCACTCTGCTTGAAGTGATAGAAGTTCTTGAAGTATTGCTTGGCTTTGATTCTACCTATTTATGGCATTTCTATTGGGGATTATGGCTTTAAAATTATGTACTCTGAAGGCTTTTGTACAAGACTGATATTATGTACTTGATTTTGGTATTTGAAAATGTAACTAAACTTATTTTTGTTTCCGCTGCAATAAAGTTATAAAATTTTCAAGTACCACTTTATGTATCTATCTTGCAATATTATGTTCCGTTTACTCATAACGCTCCATGAAACTTAATGCATTCCCTTTGTGAGTGACATTAATGGACGTGGGGTGTTACACTTGGTATCAGAGCTGAAGGTTATCAGAACAGATAAAAAAAATTGAAAACCGTTTTCAAAAGTATTATGTTCAAAAACATGTTTCAAAGAAGGAGTTTACAAGAGAAAGATTTACTATGAAAAACATAATCCCCAAAAGCCATATATTTATCTTACTATTCTTTGTTCCGAATCTCTTCCTTTTTCCTTCTTAAGTCTCTTTCTCTGCGTTTAGATGCCTTTCCTGATATATGGAAGGACTTCGGCGCGATGGGCGGAAAACCTTTTCATGGGACTGAGACGTTTGTCGAGGCTATAAATTGGCTCAAGGGAGTGAAGGACTCGTTTGGTATCTTGGAGATAGACAATGGAAGGAAAGTTCAGCTAGCTGCTTGGTTGATGAGGAAGTTTAGGCCGAGGAACAAAACCCAAGGATGAGGAATTTGTTGATATGGCTTTAATCCACGAAGGAGGTAAAGGACAAAATGGAAAGAATAAATAACCCCCGTAACAAAAGAAGGTGTCTTTATTTTGGTATAACGGGCCATATAATTAAGGACTGTAGGATGAAGAAGCATGGTTGTTACCTTTCCCGTAATTTTAAATATTAAAATTAACAAATTTAAGAATACTTAATTGTTAAATTGAGAATTAAGGGAAACGGGTTACGCCATTGCGTTCGTCTCGAAATTCTGCTTGGGATAGAGTCCAAGTTTTCGAAAATCGGACTTCGTATGAAGAAGTTATGGCCCTCAGAAATTTTAGAAATTCATATAAAACAATTCAGAAAATTAAATACCAAGGCAGGTCGACCTGGGGGTCGACCTACCCCAGGCCAGGTCGACCAGGGGGTCGACCTCCCTATATACAAGTCGACCTGGGGGTCGACCTACCCCTCACCCCTCGGGCAGATCTGAAATGTGATGATGTTTTGACTCACTCCTGAGTCATTAGGGCTGAGGTGGTTATTCTATCTTGTCTGGATGGTCTTAATTGCTTCTAGGTTAATCTTACTGCTCTTAACTAATTAAAATTCTATATAAGCAACCTAACCCTCAACCTCAAATCACACTAATTCATACCAAGAGCCATCATGCTGCCAACGGTGAACCTAGAGTAGCTGCCGTTCTCTTTCAACTTAAAAGCATGATAGAAGCAAGAATCAAAATCAAATCTAATCTAAATTAGAATAACAGTTAGTCTAAATCAAAGGCGAGCAATTCAGTTTCAGAATACAGATCCTAGAAAAAAACAAGACTGTTCTTTTGTTTGTGAGTACTATTCTTTCACAATATAATTAATAAATTATTTATGATGGGTTGTAATTTGATTATAAGAACATGTCTGTTGAATCACATGATGTTGTTTAACTTTGTTATCTTATGTTGGTAGATATATTTCATATTTAACTTGATTCATTTTATATGTGAATTTTATGCAAGTTTGGGATGTTAAATCATATGTGAATTTTATGCAAGTTTGGGATGTTAAATCATATGTTAAATCATATGTGAATTTTGTGCAAGTTTGGGATGTTAAATCATATGTGAATTTTATGCAAGTTTTGGATGTTAAATCATATGTTAAATCATATGTGAATTTTATGCAAGTTTGGGATGTTAAATCATATGTTAATACATATGTGAACTTTATGCAAGTTTGGGATGTTAAATCATATGTTAATTTATATGTGAATCTTATACAAGTTTGGGATGTTAAATCATATGTAAATTTTATGCAAGTTTGGGATGTTAAATCATATGTGAATTTTATGCAAATTTGGGATGTTAAATCATATGTTAATTCATATGTTAATTCATATGTGAACTTTATGCATGTTTGGGATGTTAAATCATATGTTAATTTATATGTGAATCTTATACAAGTTTGGGATGTTAAATCATATGTTAATTCATATGTGAATCTTATGCACGTTTGGATGTTAAATCATATGCTAATTCGTATGTGAACTTTATGCAAGTTTGGGATGTTAAATTGTATGTTAGTTTGAATATGAATCTTATGCAAGTCTATATGTGAATTGCACACAAGTTTATATGTGAATCAAGTATATGAATATGCTAGTTTATATGCAAAAAACATGTGGTAAATTCATATGCAAGTTGTAGAAATCCATATGCATGTTTAGGTGAAAAACTATATTCACATTTTTGAGTGAAAATTATATTCACATATGCAAGTTAAGTGCGCCCCATAATTTATATATGCATGTTCACAATTTCATGTTTAGATCTATATTTAGATCTATGGTAGTTTATGCAAATATATGATTCTGTGGCCATTGTCTATGCAAATTATTGGCTATGCGAATTTATGTTATAATTCCTATTTGCAAGTTAGATCTATTTTTATGTGCTATGCAAGTTGTGATGTTTCTTTTCTTTTTATGAGTTAGACAATTTGTGGGTCTAACATATTTCAAATTAAACGTGCGAACGACGTTGGGGCAATGGGAAAATATTAAATATTAATATTGTGAATTGGTATAAAAATGGCTTAAAAGCATATAACAAATTTGGGACATTAATTGGCCTAATTTATATGCATAGAAATTATGGACATAATTTAGGTGACAATTATGGACAAAGATTAATTTGGAAGTTATTGACAATTTGAAATGGAGATATTAATTCAAATTGGGGTCGAATAATAATACGTAATAATAAATGCCTAAGACACGAGGTTAGACTCGTTTGTGGTGTAAGACTGCCCGGACCCGCCCGGTAAATCTAGCAACCCCAAACGGTAGTCTAATATGAGAGGTCAAAGGCATAAATTAAATGCGTAATAAATGCCCAAGACACAAGGTTAGACTCGTTTGTGGTTTAAGACTGCCCGGACCCGCCCGGCACATCCAGCAACCACTAACGGCAGTCTAATGTGAGAGGTCGTAGGCATAATTGAAAGATGCTTAGACACGAGGTTAAGTATGGCTTGTGGTGGAAGTTTGCCCGGAACCGCCCAGCATATCCAGCGGCCACAAGCACTCGACTTAATGTGGGAGGTCTATGCATTAATAATTAGTTAATTCTGATCAAAGACGAATATGAATGACAAACAGAAGTTTGGTTGAGTGGAGTAATTCTCTGAGTACCAATGTGATTTCGATTTCGGTCTTCAGGCTTGATACGTAGGGAGTTATTCTCTCAACCATTGTATCTGTGAACCAAGATGTGCTTAATCATAAATTAAGTAAAACATGATAAGAGGATAGGGTTAAGACCAGCTTAACCAATAATATATAAGTGGATAGGGTTAATACCAGCTTAACCAATAATATATAAGTGGATAGGGTTAAGACCAGCTTAACCAATAATTTGATAAGTGGGTAGAGTTAAGACAAACTTAACCAATAATATATATTGATCTGATAGGATTAAGACAAACTTAACCAATAATATATATTGATCTTATAAGTGGATAGGGTTAAGACCAGCTTAACCAATAATTTGATAACTTGGTAGGGTTAAGACAAACTTAACCAATAATATATATTGATCTGATAAGTGGATAGGGTTAAGACCAACTTAACTAATAAGATATAAGTGGATGGGGTTAAGACCAGCTTAACCAATAATATATTGATCTGATAAGCGGATAGGGTTGAGACAAGCTTAAGCAATAACACATGTTGATTTGTTAAGTGGTAACATGGGTGACATGTGGGATATAATTATAAACACTTAAAGTTGAAACATGTAAGAAGACATGAATAAGAAGGGGTTAAGTGGGGAATCTTAGTGGGGACCAAGCATAGGTGGAAAGCTTGTGTCAAACATGGGGACCCTTTTCAAACCACTAACCCATTAAGTATCTTTGTGAGCTCGATTTAGATCGAGGACGGGGCACGCTTACTAAGTTTGATTGTAAGAGGTCAAAAACGGGTTAGCGGTGGCAACGCAAGTCCAATGGGGTCATGTGCGTGCGTGGGCCCGGGCTAGTTGGTAAGACGTTGTTGAATCGTGTAGGTATAAGTCATGCATCTTTAGTGGTATCGGGTTGCCACTTTGGGGAGTGATACACCCCACTGTGGGACCAGCACGGGTATCTACGAGTTAGGGAGCCAATCGAATGGGGAAGGTAGTGGGTACAACTAGCGGAGATAGGAGCTGGCGGCACCTATGACAGCAGCTAGGAATACAAGGAACTACAATATTATAAATAAATGTTGTAATTAGGCTGAGGAGGGTAGTGGGTACAACTAGTGGAGGTAGGAGCAGGCGGCACCTACGATAGCAGCTAGGAGTACACGAAACTACCATTATTATATTTATCATTATTATAATTAGTAAGAGGGATCAACTTCAAGTATGGGACTAGTAATGGTGCGGTGTAATTAACATTGGTGCAGTATAGTAATTATCCTATATTGATTAGGAGCGAGATTAACACCAGAATATTCCTCTTATTTGTTTTTTCTTGCCCACTTGCTTCACAGTCATTCCTTGTTGTACCAGTTTATGCCTTATCCTAATTACCTTAATAATTACATCGTTAAAGTTGTGGTACTCGCCAGACTTTATATCTGACCCCCTTTGTTTTCGCCTCTTTTCTTCCTCCCCCCCCCCCCCAGGTTCTCAGGGTGGAACTAGTACTAGTGGTGCTTGATTTGGATCTCTTTCTCTCTCTTTTGGAAGTGCTTGGATTGCTGAAAGTAAAGTTTAGCTTATCTCTTTTATGGCTACTTATGTTGGGGTTATGCGTTTTACTTTATGTACTCTGAAAACAATTTGTCTAGATGGATATTAAGTGTACTTGGTTTATGAAGTTGTTGTAATCAAACTATTTCTCCACTGCAATAAAAGTTGTTTTAAAATTTTCAAGTACTAATATATGTATCTGTCTTGTTATATTCTGTTCTGTACACTAATAATACTTCATGAAAGTTAATGCATTCCCTTTGAGAGTGACATTAATGGATATGGGGTGTTACACGTGGTATCAGAGCGAGGTTAACAGAACAGATAATGGATTTTGAAAAACTATTTTTCAAAAGCGTTTTATAAAGAAATAATTTTAAAAGTATGTTTTAAGGAGAGTATTTTCAATAGAAAAGTTTATTTTAAAAAAACATGACCCCTAAGAGCCATATATCTTTCCTTCGATTCTCCGTTTTGAATTTCTTCCTCCTCGTATAGACGCTTTTTCTAAGATATGTAAGAACTTCCGTACGATGGGCGGAAAATCGCTTCATGGGACTGGGACGTTTGTCAAAGCTAGAAGGAAGCGGAGGACTTGTGGGTACCTTTAAGACAGATGATGGGAGGAAGGTCCAATTTGCCACTTGGTTAATGAAGGACGAGACCTCATTTTGGTAGGAGGTCATGAATGGAGAATGTGCAGGAGAGAAATGGATAGTACACACGATAAGAAAGTAGGTCCAAAGAAAGGCGGTAAGGGTAACAAGGGGCCAAGAGAAAAGGAAGGGCCACACTTGTGAAATACCTGACAACTTAAATAAAGACGTTAGAAAGAAGAAGAAGACTAGTTGTTATCGTTACGGAGAAACATGACATCTTATTAGGATCGTCCAAAAAAGCAAAAGGAAAAGGTAAGGGCAAAGTACAGGATCTTCTGGAGGGCAGACGCATTCCCTCATGGCTGGCATACATGATAGAGGTAGAAATATCTTGGTTGGAAGTTTGGTTTTTCTTTTTGATTATCCTGTTTGATCCTTGTTTGAATTCTGGCACTTCACACTCGTTTGTAACTGCTTTATCAGTTGAAAACACTGCACCAAAATATTATTCGAGTTACGGAACCCATAGTAGTCTCAAATCCTATTGGTGGTTCGTCTCATCTTTCGATGATTGTCGGGATTTGAGAGTGTCTATCTTGGGCGTTGTGTTTGAATGCAACGCCTTCGTTCTTGGCTTTTTGGGCTATGTCTTAACTCTAGGCATGGATTGGCTAGCCGGATACGGTGCCATCATAGACTATGAAAGAAGGGTAGTTAGATTGTTGACTCATTATGGAGAGACCCTTGATATTTCTTGTGACCCTAGAGGTCCGGTGATGCTTAGCTACCTAGAATCTCTTGACGTATCCAACGATGATTTGGAATTTGTTCTTGTGGTTCATGAATATGGTGACGTCTTCGATGAAGTTCGGGGTTTACCCCCGAGGCGCAAGATAGACTTTCGTATATACCTAATAGATAATGCAAAGTCAGTTGCATTACCAGTACGCCACATGGCTCCGAGAGAGAGAGGAGAACTCAGTAAGCAAGTGAGAGAGTTGCTTGAAGGGGTTCATAAGAAGGAGCATTTCAAAATGGGGATAGCTGTGGATCCCAAAAAAGGTGGTGGCAATCCAAGATTGGAAGATTCCCAAGAACGCAACAGAAGTAAAAAGCTTTTTAGAACTGCCGGACTATTATAGGAAGTTCATTAAGGACTTCGCGAAGATATCAGCCCCACTTACTCGGTTAACGAAGAAGATCATGACTTTTTCTTGGGATGTTGACTGTGACGAAGCTTTCCAACATTTGAAGAGGGTTTTGATGACAGCTCCAGTTTTAGTTTTGCCAGATGGAAGTAAGTTATTCACAGTGTATACCGGTACTTGCCGGACAGGGCTTGGAGCAGTTTTCGGTGCAAGAGGAAAAGGTGATATGCAAAAGGCGGCAAGTACGAGTATCGCTTATCATCCATAGATGGATGGACGGACAAAGAGGGGTGAATAGAATCCTTGAAGATCTTTTGAGGTTATGTATCCTAGATTTTGGAGGGACATGAGAAGAGGCAACGAGCTTAGTGATGTTCACGTTTCACATATCGCATTTGCGGAAGTGTTACAAGATACCGCGGAAGCAGTGGAGCCGAGCATGCTTAGAGAAGTGGAAGTAGAGTTAGATGCCACGATTAGACGAGCTCCTACATGTATCCTTGGGACGAAGGTATTAGAGCTACGCAACAGAGAGGTCAAGTTGGTCAAAGTGGAATGGGGAGATGATCAAAGGGATGCGACTTGAGAAACGGAAGACGAGATTTTTAACTTCTCCTTTTTCTACTGCTTTGTTGATACTTTTCCTATCATTTAGTATGTCTTTGCGATGATAACTTTGATCTTTAGTTAGGAAAAACCCCATGGTTGTAAACATGTGTTTGAGACATATTACGTTTGGTGGATGCAAATGGATGCAACTGGTTGCTAGTGGTTGCTCGTGGATGCATGTACACACACATTAGGCACTAGATCAGCTCAGTCACTTTCATATTTCGTATAAATATGTGTGCATATTTAATTAATGGATGTATAATGGTTGTGTTATCATATGGATGCTGCACTTCGATGAACGGTTGTGCACACATGTAGAAATAATATGTATCATTAGGATTCTTTCGCATACATAATGGACGCATGGCACTGTCAGAATTTGCATTAAGGAGGTCAACTGAATCAGTAGACCGCCTGATTTTGCATTGGATATGGAACATATACACACACATTTTGCATATATTCATACAACATTAGAAACATTGTAAGGACAATGGATGCCTGTGTATGATGGTTAAGTATATGGATGATTGGATGGTAGGATATACATTCTCCTTAACTTGGAGATTTCGGGGGCGAAATCCTTTAAGGAGGAGAGAATGTAACACCCCGTAATTTTAAATATTAAAATTAACAAATTTAAGAATAATTAATTGTTAAAGTGAGAATTAAGGGAAACGAGTTACGGCATTGCGTTCGTCTCGAAATTCTTCTTGGGATAGAGTCCAAGTTTTTGAAAATTGGACTTCGTATGAAGAAGTTATGGCCCTCAGAACTTTCAGAAATTCATATAAAACAATTCAAAAAATTAAATACCAAGGCAGGTCGACCTGGGGGTCGACCTACCCCACGCCAGGTCGACCAGGGGGTCGACCTCCCTATATACAAGTCGACCTGGGGGTCGACCTACCCCTCACCCCTCGGGCAGATCTGAAATGTGATGATGTTTTGACTCACTCCTGAGTCATTAGGGCTGAGGTGGTTATTCTATCTTGTCTGGATGATCTTGATTGCTTCTAGGTTAATCTTACTGCTCTTAATTAATTAAAATTCTATATAAGCAACCTAACCCTCAACCTCAAATCACACTAATTCATACCAAGAGCCATCATGCTGCCAACGGTGAACCTAGAGTAGCTGCCGTTCTCTTTCAACTTAAAAGCATGATAGAAGCAAGAATCAAAATCAAATCTAATCTAAATTAGAATAACAGTTAGTCTAAATCAAAGGCGAGCAATTCAGTTTCAGAATACAGATCCCAGAAAAAAACAAGACTGTTCTTTTGTTTGTGAGTACTATTCTTTCACAATATAATTAATAAATTATTTATGATGGGTTGTAATTTGATTATAAGAACATGTCTGTTGAATCACATGATGTTGTTTAACTTTGTTATCTTATGTTGGTAGATATATTTCATATTTAACTTGATTCATTTTATATGTGAATTTTATGCAAGTTTGGGATGTTAAATCATATGTGAATTTTATGCAAGTTTGGGATGTTAAATCATATGTTAAATCATATGTGAATTTTGTGCAAGTTTGGGATGTTAAATCATATGTGAATTTTATGCAAGTTTTGGATGTTAAATCATATGTTAAATCATATGTGAATTTTATGCAAGTTTGGGATGTTAAATCATATGTTAATACATATGTGAACTTTATGCAAGTTTGGGATGTTAAATCATATGTTAATTTATATGTGAATCTTATACAAGTTTGGGATGTTAAATCATATGTAAATTTTATGCAAGTTTGGGATGTTAAATCATATGTGAATTTTATGCAAATTTGGGATGTTAAATCATATGTTAATTCATATGTTAATTCATATGTGAACTTTATGCAAGTTTGGGATGTTAAATCATATGTTAATTTATATGTGAATCTTATACAAGTTTGGGATGTTAAATCATATGTTAATTCATATGTGAATCTTATGCACGTTTGGATGTTAAATCATATGCTAATTCGTATGTGAACTTTATGCAGGTTGACCTAAGGGTCGACCAACCCCTCCATTCCCCGGGCATATCTGAAATGTGACGATGTTTTGACTCACTCCTGAGTCATTAGGGCTGAGGTGGTTATTCTATCTTGTTTGGAGGGTCTTGATTGCTTCTAAGTTAATCTTACGGCTCTTAATTAATTAAAATTCTATATAAGCAACCTAACCCTCAAACTAAAATCACACTAATTCATACCAAGAGCCATCATGTTGTCAATGGTGAACCTAGAGTAGCCGCCATTCTCTTTCAACTCAAAAGCATGATAGAAGCAAGAATCAAAATCAAATCTAATCTAAATTAGAAGAACAATTAGTCTACATCAAAGGCGAGAAATTCAGTTTCGGAATACAGATCCCAGAAAAAAAACAAGACTGTTCTTTTGTTTGTGAGTACTATTTCTTTCACAATATAATTAATAAATTAATTATGATGGGTTGTAATTTGATTATGAGAACATGTCTGTTGAATCACATGATGTTGTTTAACTTTGTTATCTTATGTTGGTAGATCTATTTCATATTTAACTTGATCCATTTTATATGTGAATTTTATGCAAGTATGGGATGTTAAATCATATGTGAATTTTATGCAAGTTTGGGATGTTAAATCATATGTTAAATCATATGTGAATTTTATGAAAGTTTGGGATGTTAAATCATATGTGAATTTTATGCAAGTTTGGGATGTTAAATCATATGTTAATTCATTTGTGAACTTTATGCAAGTTTGGGATGTTAAATCATATGTGAATTTTATGCAAGTTTGGGATGTTAAATCATATGTTAATTCATATGTGAACTTTATGCAAGTTTGGGATGTTAAATCATATGTTAATTTATATGTGAATCTTATACAAGTTTGGGATGTTAAATCATATGTTAATTCATATGTGAATCTTATGCAAGTTTGGATGTTAAATCATATGCTAATTCGTATGTGAACTTTATGCAAGTTTGGGATGTTAAATTGTACGTTAGTTTGAATATGAATCTTATGCAAGTCTATATGTGAATTGTACACAAGTTTATATGTGAATCAAGTATATACATATGCTAGTTTATATGAAAAAACATGTGGTAAATTCATATGCAAGTTGTAGAAATCCATATGCAAGTTTAGGTGAAAAACTATATTCACATTTTTGGGTGAAAATTATATTCACATATGCAATTTAAGTGAGACCCATTATTTATATATGCAAGTTCACAATTTCATGTTTAGATCTATATTTAGATCCATGGTAGTTTATGCAAATATATGATTCTATATGACCATTGTCTATGCAAATTATTGGCTATGCGAATTTATGTTATAATTCCTATTTGCAAGTTAGATCTATTTTTATGTGCTATGCATGTTGTGATGTTTCTTTTCTTTTTATGAGTTAGACTATTTGCGGGTTTAACATATTTCATATTAAACGTGCGAACGACGTGGGGGCAATGGGAAAATATTAAATATTAATATTGTGAATTGGCATAAAAATGGCTTAAAACATATAATAAATTTGAGACATTAATTGGCCTAATTTATATGCATAGAAATTATGGACATAATTTAGGTGACAATTATGGACATAGATTAATTTGGAAGTTATCGACAATTTGAAATGGAGATATTAATTCAAATTGGGGTCGAATAATAATATGTAATAATAAATGCCTAAGACACGAGGTTAGACTCGTTTGTGGTGTAAGACTGCCTGGACCCGCCCGACAAATCCAGCAACCACAAACGGTAGTCTAATGTGAGAGGTCAAAGGCATAAATTAAATGTGTAATAAACGCCTAAGACACGAGGTTAGACTCGTTTGTGTATAAGACTACTTGGACCCGCTCGGCACATCGAGCAACCATAAACGGCAGTCTAATGTGAGAGGTCGTAGGCTAATTAAAAGATGCTTAGACACGAGGTTAAGTCTGGCATGTGGTGGAAGTCTGCCCGGAACCGCCCGGCATATCCAGCGGCCACAAGCAATCGACTTAATTTGGGAGGTCTGTGCATTAATAATTAATTAATGCTGATCAAAGACGAATATGAATGACAAACATAAGTTTGATTGAGTGGAGTAATTCTCTGAGTACCAATCTGATGTTGATTTCGGTCTTCAGGGTTGATACTTAGGGAGTTATTATCTTAACCAATGTATCTGTGAACCAAGATGTACTTAATCATAAATTAAGTAAAACATGATAAGAGGATAGGGTTAAGACCAGCTTAACCAATAATATATAAGTTGATAGGGTTAAGACCAACTTAACCAACAATATATAAGTGGGTAGGGTTGAGACCAGCTTAACCAATAATTTGATAAGTGGGTAGGGTTAAGACAAACTTAACCAATAATATATATTGATCTGATAGGGTTAAGACAAACTTAATCAATAATATATATTGATCTGATGGGGTTAAGACAAACTTAACCAACAATATATATTGATCTGATAAGTGGATAGGGTTAAAACCAGCTTAACCAATAATTTGATAAGTGGGTAGGGTTAAGAAAAACTTAACCAATAATATATATTGATATGATAAGTGGATAGGGTTAAGACCAACTTAACCAATAAGATATAAGTGGATGGGGTTAAGACCAGCTTAACCAATAATATATTGATCTGATAAGCGGATAGGGTTGAGACATGCTTAAGCAATAACACATGTTGATTTGTTAAGTGGTAACATGGATGACAAGTGGGATATAATTATAAAAACTTAACCAAGTTGAAACATGTAAGAAGACATGAATAAGAAGGGGTTAAGTGGGGAATCTTAGTGGGGACCAAGCATAGGTGGAAAGCTTGTGTCAAACATGAGGACCCTTTTTAAACCAGTAACCCATTAAGTATCTTTGTGAGCTCGAGTTAGATCGAGGACGGGGCACGCTTACTGAGTTTGATTGTAAGAGGTCAAAAATGGGTTAGCGGTGGCAACGCAAGTCCAACGGGGTCATGTGCGTGCATGGGTCCGGGCTGGTAGGTAAGACGTTGTTGCATCGTGTAGGTATAAGCCGTGCATCTTTAGTGGTATCGGGTTGCCACTTTGGGGAGTGATACACCCCAATGTGGGACCAACACGGGTATCTACGAGTTAGGGAACCGATCGAATGGGGAAGGTAGTGGGTACAACTAGCAGAGATAGGAGAAGGCGGCACCTATGACAGAAGCTAGTAGTACAAGGAACTACCATATTATGAATAAATTTTGTAATTAGGTTGAGGTGGGTAGTGGTACAACTATTGGAGGTAAGAGCAGGCGGCACCTATAGCAGCTAGGAGTACACAAAACTACCATTATTATAATTATCATTATTATGATTAGTAAGAGGGATCAACTTCCAGTATGGGACTAGTAATGGTGCGGTGTAATTAACATTGGTGCAGTATAGTAATTATCCTATAGTGATTAGGAGCGAGATTAACGCCAGAATATTCCTCTTGTTTGTTTTATTTCCTTTATTTTGGAAACTCGTTATCTATCCTCAAATCTTCCAAATAATGTTGCATTATATATTCTCAAAATAAACTCTTCTAACATCTTTACCATTACAACTAATATCATCCTTCGATAGTTCTAAAGTCGTTCAAGTTGGGGTATTTTAATTACCTCTCAGATCTTGATCAACAACATTCTTATCTTAAGATAAATACGAATTGTAATTCAAAAACCCATGTTCATTCTAGAATTACCATTTCACTATTTATTTACCATACGGTTTTACAAAATTTCTTACTTTTGAAATTCCCTTTTTATATATATCATTATTACTTAATTAATTGATTTGGTAAATGATTAATAAAATATAAACCTTTGAACTTTAACTTCTTTAAAGTATTTATTTAATTACTCATAACTTTATTATGAATTCTATTACTCGACTTTTTACCAAATTAAATTACAATAATTTTTTCTAAACTATTTTTCTTAATCATTTCCCTTAGGAAATCTTATTTCAAAAACTCGTCCATTCCACTTAATACCATCATTAAGTAACGTTAATTTAAAATTAACGCTTAAACTTTCCATCTCTTTATATAAACTCGTTTATACGATTCTGGTTTAATATAAACCCTTTAATTTTCGCCTCGATTTAACCTTCTTAATTCAAACAGTTATTTTAAGCCTATTGCAATTGCTTAAGATCTCTTTTATAACGTAATTGACCCTAACTCGGTTTAAATATAAACCCGTTCATAAATTCACTTTGAAATTCGATTTATATTCATTATTGACTTCGATTACTTACTTAAATGAACTTCATCTACGAAGTGATTCCTTTGAATTATTATAAATTTACCTTATCATTAGCTGGGATAAATATCCAAATTTTCTCTTAAATCTTATTAAGTTAACCAATTATTCGCTAAATTGTTTTAGATTAATCGGCACAAACTAATTTAATGATTAACTCATTGATCAACCCTAACTCGTCTTTTCATTTAAATTAATAAATAATATTATTAATTTAAATAATCCATTTCAAAATAACCTTATTATAATTGTTTCTTAATTAATCGCAGTTGTTGATCGTTTCACAGTTGCTTAACAATCTTATTAATACCAAGATTTGATTTATAAAAGATAAAGCACGTGCTTTACACACGGTAGATTTTTGTGCCAAAATGGTGATTGTTGGTTAAAATAATCCATATATATATGGTTGGTATTATTTTATTTTTAAAAATCATATTAAAAATAATATATTTAAAAATCTATATTCAGCTATAAAATAAATTTTATAACTTCATTTTTACCGATTCAACTGACGGTAAAATAGTTTGTATTTTGGCCATTTGCTATAAATTCCTCAACCAATATCACCCATTGGTTAATAACCAAACAAATGTTGAATTTGGGTTTAACAATCAATAACCAATTCAATAATCCAATCATATGGGGTTCAACAATTCATATAATGATCATATGCAGATAAATAATTAGTTCAATTGATAACAGTTAACTGATAATAATTCAAGCATCCAATCTACATACGTTTATATTGTTATAAACGTAACCAACAAGGCAAGTTACCCTGTTTGGTAATCATCGTTAAAAATAACGATGTCATTTCATTTAAATTAAATGACCGTTTAATTTAAATAACCAATATAACAATATTCAACAACATCCAAACAAGCAAATCAATCAACAATTAGCAAACATGGCGTACCAATAATAAACCCAACTTATAATAACTATAAGTGGGGGAACTGAGTGAGTTTAACTCACCTCGCTTTGATTCGTCGTTAGAACAGTTCGTTTTACTAAAATTAAACACGCTTTTAATTTTATCAAAAAAAATCCATTAACTTCCAGTGCTGATCAGACTAACTCTGTCATGTGCCATTTTCCGATACGATCACGATGCTCCTTAGTTTGTTTGAATCTTTTAATATTTGACCGAGTCATTAATATAAGGTTTGGATATAATTTAATATAATTAACATCATTAGTTAATATTTAATTAAACAAACCACGTTTGTTAACACAGGACCTTTTCAGATATACTAACAGGATCTATTAACATAGTAGAATATTGACAGTCTATATGGATTAACCCACTGCATATATCCTAACATCCTACACTAAGTATATTAACAATCTAATCATGCTTCTTCGCCGAACGTAAATTCAAACCTAAAGTAACATAAATATATAATATATATGTTAGCCGTATGCGTAAATACTCCTTTTCCGGTTGTATATGGTAACGAAAATATAAATATACCATACCCTTTCTTATTTTTGAAAAGAACCCAATTCCTGCTCCACATTTGCTTTTTCCCATGCTCACCAAACAATACCAGGAATCCTTCATTAATTCCCACGTGTTTCATACACAACTCCCCTTTTTCTTCTAATACCTCCTACTGCCATCACGTAAGCCTCCAAAATGTTACACTACAGACTCCACCTCCAATTTTTTTTCTTTCTCCTGAAACGTTTTCTGTACATCAAGACGTGGAAACCGGTCTCCCTTCTAAACTGTTACGCTCCCCTTCATTAATTTTTTATCTTTTTTTTCCTTTTTCGCTACTGTTTTACACGATAGCTCCCCCCTTCAGTCACATAACAACTCCCAGCTGCATCTTCTACACCTTCCCCTTAGCCTTCCTTTTCTAACGTCAAGCTTCCCCATACTGTAGTGCACGCCATGCATCCCATTCCATTTCATACTGCTACTCGCACTTTTTTCTTCCTTTTTCCTTACAGAAACTACATTTCTTCCCTGCATGCATGGGACCACGTTTCTCCTGGAACCACCCCCATTCGTTGACTTCCCCCATTCCCAACACCGCGCGTTGCTTGACACACTGCGCACTTCCAACCCCAGTCTCTCCATGCTTGAATACTCGCTTTGCAATCTCCTCTTATTACTCCATGCTGCACCCGACCTTTGGCCGCAGGTCGAGATTGTCAACTCCTTCGAGATCATCTGCATTAGATAGAGGGATGAAGGGAAAATACATAGACTTGATTTACTAGAGAGTTTATCAAAGTTTCACCTGTTATATATGGTTTGGATTATTTATTTATTTTTCTTCTGTTGAGAGCGAGAGATGTAATTGGCTGGAAAAAGGAATTGTACGATTTATATAGAGAGAAGGAACCGTGGTGGTGAAGTATACGTGGGGGGCACGGTAAGAAGATTTGGATGGTAAGAAAAGAATTCGTATTATTTAATTGTTGCTTTGTCTCTACACTTTATCCTAGATGTGAAAATTGGGTAGTAGATTAGATCATCACGTATTAACGGTTCGGTCTGCAAATAGTTTGAATAGGGTAGACCGTATTCTTTAGCATGTGCATGGACACCTGATTTTAGTTTTCCCACTAATTTATGTTACATGCAGATGATATTATAAAACACATAATTATCATTTGTTTATCATTAAGGTATGCACTCTCAATTTATTTATTACGGTTATTAATTTATACGGTCATTTAACGTCGGTTGTTAATTATACACACCATCACATACGAACTTCAAGCACAATGTAAATAGACATACTACTATGTCTTGACGTTCCAGATCTAATGAAATTAATTTGGATGAAAATGGACTTTGTTCGCACAAACAACATATTTTAATTTTAATTTATTTATCGGTTCGACTTTAAATATCATGTACCGACAAAACAACTCTATTTACTCCATACTGGAAATCTAGCAATAATCAGCTATGCGTATTCCAATAAAATTTGTTTTGTCGAAAAGGGAGTTCGTTTGAAAATGCAGCTATTTCTAATGCATATATTATCTCAAAAATAATATATATATACTACCAAACAATATATTAAATAATAATACATTATTATTATGATATATATGTCCAAATAAAATAATATACACTTCAAATATGGAATTATAACTCAATATTAGCATTTTCAAGTTAAACGATATTCGAATTATAAAGGAATCCTTTTATATCTACTCAATAAACATTATCGTTTATTAACGATTTCCATAGCGACTAATTTAAAATTTGATTTGGACATAACTTACACTATATAAGCCAAAATCTCGATTTCTCTCTTTCACTAGAAAATTATAATCAATATGATCCCAACGTTTCTTGTTTCGCAGAATTCCGACTTAAAACGAATTCTGTATATTCGGTTGAAGTTCAAAACCCAATATCGTGAACTACCGCGTCGTTACGAGCTCGTTTTATATTAAATATAAATGAATTAAATATTAAAATCCATTAATATTATAAATAGAATATTTAAAACCAAATTAAATATTCAAATTTAAACAGTTGAAAAATCTGGGTCGTTACATTCTTCCCCCTTAAAAGAATTTCGTCCCCGAAATTACCAAGTTAAGAAGAATGCTCCAAACCCATTTATTGTAAAATTATTATCACAAATGTTTCTAAGTTTAAAACTTTACGAAAAATTCGCCAGTATCTCCTCTGTACTATTTCATCCAAACAACTACAACTCGCCACTCCGGGCCTCACACCAATCAAAAGCAAACAAAGCCAAGCGGCTACCCACTCAGGGGTATAAAATCATTCACTAAATCAATAATATTAAGGTTTACCTATTTGTCGAGCAATCCTTTCTCTAATCATATGGCAAATCGACTAATAGCTCTTCCTCTATCCAACCTGTACTCAACTCAATATCCAATGCCAATAATAGATACAGGGTTAAATCATTTCATTCTTATTTCAACATTTTATTCCATTCGAATTCATTATACTAAAGTTTTTTTTCTTAGATTTCAATTCATTCAACTACCGATGAATTTTTTTTATTATCCAACTAATATATCTTCAAATAAACAACCAATTCATGCTCCAATAAACAACCAATCAACAAAACCAACTCATTCATATTAACTTATTTTTTTTGGTTAACTTCTATTTATTTAATCAAATATTTAAATTTATTCACAAATTCTATCTTTTACATTCTCTTCTAGTTTTATTAACTGTTCAAATTTATAATTCAATTTGAATATATTCAAATCAATCAAAAACACAAATATTCTCAATAATCTGATGAAATTATTTTCTTTCTATATGAAAATATAGTTTGGGCAAAATTATTTCATCTACCCACTTTACAAAACAATATTGTATTAATCTGTCAATTTAAGCTCGAACTGATCAAATAACACAATACAAAATCTTTTATATATATATATAAATTTACAAATACGCTTTCATGTATATATACACTCAATCTCGATCTAGGGTATTACAAACCCAACCACTATCGAGTTACGCCATAGAGCCACGGTTATTTCTAAACCATTGCTCTGATACCACAGTAATGAACAGGGATTTTCAACCCCGAAAATCAACATAAAAACATCATGTCGAACATTCAAGCATCGAAAACACCGTAACGTTATTAGAAATAAATTAGTGGGTGAGATAAGAAGGAAAGAAAGTTAGAATAGAAGAAGAAGAATAGCATCTAAACAACATCAAGGTCTCACATCGCAGCGAAATAAAATATAATACAAAAATAACTTTTAATGAGAGCTTGGAATAATACTTACAACATCAGAGTACCTCAATACATCGGAATAGTTATAATAGTCTGTCCTTATATATGTAACACACAGCAATATAATAATGGTATAATACCATACGTCTGAACTCCTTTAGCTCGTCTCTGGACTTCACAGCATCTGATAACCTGATCCTGTACAACCCGGTCTATCCCGAGAATTACAAATATCGGGTCAGTTTGGTGAACCAGAGTGAGATAAACTCGCTAAGTTTATAATATCATCCAACTTGATTTTAAAGTTAAAACCATTTCGAAAGAAAAGGATAATCGTAAGACCAAGTCCTTACATAAATACGGACGGTTTTTACCTTACGATAGCCCAAAAAATTTTGAAATCAATACATTATTCTAATATTATGATAGTGTCTAAATACAAATAAATAGAATATAGCAGAACGCTTGCATCTCACGCTTCACATATATAGTATACAAACAAAACTGCGGGCTCTTGTTGGGGGATTGGATTCTGACTATGACAAGGTATGGGACCACCTTCCGATAGTGTATCTCTAAAGGTAAATACACTGAGTTCAACAAGAACGTCTTGCAAACCGGCCCACACACGAGCGACCACTCATTTCGCTTGAGTGTATCGAATGTATATCACCAACGGTTGGGAGCTACCCACCGTTTCCCGAAAAGGGACAACGTCGATAGATTAAAGAAGCAAAAGGAATTTCTCTAGATAGGTGATTATACACCCTAATGGGTGCGACCCACATAGCCATGCTGCCTGCCCGATTTTTGTCATTTCTCGGTTGATGAGGCTTGAGGTTATAATTCTTCTTTTAGAACATTTGGCCACTATTCATTTTGAACGCCACATTGTCAGATCCGCCAAATCACTAATTGACTTCCACAAAAGTAATCTGCTCGTTAAGCTAAGAGAAGTGCCCTTCTCCGCCACTAACAGAAATACATTTGTAAAAATCAACGTACGTGATCCTTAAGAAATACTCTGTCAGACATTCGTCTATACAAGTCATTCAGGAATAGGATGAACCAAAGGCACCCTCCTACCACATCCTAGGAATCACCCTATAGATCAGTAGCGAGTAGTCCTTACAATTCATAGATTCCAATCACGACGGAATCATTGTTAGACTCTAGGGATCAACCAGAGATATTTAACAATAGTTCTTCCGCTCGTGAAGAAATACAGTCTTCAATTTGCTACATCTTCAATCAGCATCTTTCACATATTTGCTGGTTCGGAATGGTTTTCGAATATAAATTCGATCTCGGTCTACCTGTACCAATAGCGAATTGGCATGATTTTGATAGTCCGTTATATAACTATCAAAATAAACAATCATAGAAATAAATTAGATTCATTGGTTGAGTACACAGCATCACTTGGCCTTTAAAAATAATATATCAGTTGTACCAAAGATAACATATTAGTTTTCATATACTAATACACTCAAATCATTTTGTTTATATACACTTGGAAAAATATCTTAAATCCATATTCAAATTCTTGTTAACTACCACTTCAGAACATTTCTGCAACATTATTTATTATCAATAATTAGAAAATCAATTCAATTTATCATCATAAACAATTGTTACGAAATCCCCTTTTTGTTTCGTTATTTGCAAACACTAATCGTCACTTATCCTTTTTGAATAAACCCATTATAAAACTCATCATTTTTTTTCAAAAATATCGTTATATTTTCATAAATCTCCCTTTATTTTCTTTACTATGGAAATGTCATTTCATATACTCAAGCCCCTTTTACTCCCGCTACTTTGGAAAATATCCATATGCGTTTCTTCAAATTCTTTTATTTCCTTTATTTTGGAAACTCGTTACATATCCTCAAATCTTCCAAATAATGTTGCATATATATTCTCAAAATAAATCTCTTCTAACATCTTTACCATTACAACTAATATCATCCTTCGATAGTCCTAAAGTCGTTCAAGTTGGGGTATTTTAATTACCTCTCAGACCTTGATCAACAACATTCTTATCTTAAGATAAATATGAATTGTGATTCAAAAACCCATGTTCATTCTACAATTACCATTTCACTATTTATTTACCATACGGTTTTACAAAATTTCTTACTTTTGAAATTCCCTTTTTATATATATTATTATTACTTAATTAATTGATTTGGTAAATGATTAATAAAATATAAACCTTTGAACTTTAACTTCTTTAAAGTATTTATTTAATTACTCATAACTTTATTATGAATTCTATTACTCGACTTTTTACCAAATTAAATTACAATAACCTTTTTCTAAACTATTTTTCTTAATCATTTCCCTTAGGAAATCTTATTTCAAAAACTCGTCCATTCCACTTAATACCATCATTAAGTAACGTTAATTTAAAATTAACGCTTAAACTTTCCATCTCTTTATATAAACTCATTTATACGATTCTGGTTTAATATAAACCCTTTAATTTTCATCTCGATTTCCCCTTCTTAATTCAAAAAGTTATTTTAAGCCTATTGCAATTTCTTAAGATCTCTTTTATAACTTAATTGACCCTAACTCGTTTTAAATATAAACCCGTTCATAAATTCACTTTGAAATTCGATTTATATTCATTGCTGACTACGATTACTTATTTAAATGAACTTCATCTAAGAAGTGATACCTTTGATTTATTATAAATTTACCTTATCATTAGCTGGGATAAATATCTAAATTTTCCCTTAAATCTTATTAAGTTAACTAATTATTCGCTAAATTGTTTTAGATTAATCGGCACAAACTAATTTAATGATTAACTCATTGATCAACCCTAACTCGTTTTTTCATTTAAATTAATAAATAATATTATTAATCTAAATAATCTATTTCAAAATAATCTTATTATATTTGTTTCTTAATTAATCGCAGTTATTAATCGTTTCACAGTTGCTTAACAATCTTATTAATACCAGGATTTGATTTATAAAAGATAAAGCATGTGCTTCGCACACAGTAGATTTCACTTACAAAATGGTGATTGTTGGTTAAAATAATCCATATATATATATATATGGCTAGTATTATTTTCTTTTTAAAAATCTTATTAAAAATAATATATTTAAAAATATATATTCAGCTATAAATTAAATTTTATAACTTCATTTTTACCGATTCACCTGACAGTAAAACAGTTTGTATTTTGGCCATTTGCTATAAATTACCCAACCAATATCACCCATTGGTTAATGACTAAATGAATGTTGAGTTTGTGCTTAACAATCAATAACCAATTCAATAATCCAATCATATGGGTTTCAACAATTCATATAATGATCATATGCAGATAAATAATTAGTTCAATTGATGGCAGTTAACCGATAATAATTCAAGCATCCAATCCACATACATTTATATTATTATAAACATAACCAACAACGTAAGTTACCCTGTTTGGAAATCATCGTTAAAAATAACAATGTCATTTCATTTAAATTAAACGACCGTTTATGTAACATCCCATATTTTATGTATATTTAAATTTTCAATTTAAAATGAATGAATGGAATTAAATTGGAAAAAAAATCAATTTTTTGTTGATTAAACAATAATGACTGCTTGAATTGAGTATAAACAGAGGTAAAAAATTAGTTATGCTAGTAATGTTGAAATTGGAATTCAATATTTTTTTATAACAGGGTTTAAAGTTGAGTGGTATAAGTCAAGTTTGAATTTAAATTTAAATTGTGAATTATGAAATTCTGAGCTGTTTAAGTTATAACTAAAATTCAAATTTAAATCCGAAAATTTAACTCAGGAACTTAAAAATGTATGAAAATTTATGTATAAAATTTGTTTAAGTTATAATTTGATTTAAATTGGAAATTGCAAATATTTAATTCAAATTAAAACAGTTAATCGAATAATTGAATATTTTATTAATTAAATTAACTGTGGAATTTAACTGTTTTGGCGACTGTCTCGGAATTCGACGAAACTGGCGCCATCCGAACCGGAACGGTGAATTGTGATAGGATTTCAATTTGCGTTACAATCCGACTTACCGTTTGGTCGTATTGTAGAAAATGCGAATAGAATCAACGTAATATGATAAATGGGTTGTCTCTAACATTTGGGCCTCCTTTATATATATAAATAAACTCTTTTATCATCTAATCAGCCATTTTCCCTTTACGTATACTTTTTCTATTTCTTCCTTATCTCTAATGGCTGAAAATCAATGTTAAACCCTAGATCTAAGAAAATATAGCTCCAAAAATAAAATCTCTCAGAACCATAGCTTATTATATGTTAAAATGAAGATCTCGATGATACAAACCTATGGGTGCTCTCAGATTAGACATGCAGTGGCTGGAGTTGCCTGAAATCGCAGTCAAAGTTTGCTGTAACGGAAACCCTAGAATTGATTTTGGGTATTTTTGATTTACAAAGTAATCGAGAGAATTGGCAGCTGGGTTTTTTAGAGGATGTCATGGGGAGTCCTCGGGAGTTGTTCGTTCGATTTCTAAGCCTATGGTTTGCCGAAATTTCGTCTTGGAAGGGCTGGAGGTCGTTGCCTTGGTGCTCGTCGTCTGGGTCACCTGGGCCACCGGAGGTGACAACTCCAGCGGGAAAAGGTGCGGCTGACTCTTGGCTTTCGTTTGGGGGTGCTCGGAGGTCGCCTGGTGGTCGGAGCTCAGAGAAAAGGACGGTAAAAGTCGAGGGCGTAGTTGGGTTTCTCGTCGGGTTTACTGTAGCAGAGGGATAGATGAGCGGGAAGACATTAGAAGGGGGTGCTGACGTGGCGTATTTTAATTGGGTGAGATGTTATTTTATTAATTTATATATATTCAAAATTCAAATGGTTAAATGCTAATAACTTTCACATACGGATTCGGATTTGGACGCGGTTGGTTGCATTGGGATCGTGGCGGAATTGCGGTCTATCTGAGACTGGTTTGGCTGCGTTTAGAGACTGTGAAATTTTGGGCTTCGGTTGGACGTCCGATCCACTAAAGACCCAAAGGTGAGTGATTTTCTCACTTACGAAATACTGAGTTATTCCGATATTTATCGAATTAAATTGTGAAATAAGTTTGGTTGCATGGTTGTGTTGATTTGGTGAATGGTTGCTTAAACTTGACATGCAATGAAACTCGATAGTTAGTTATTTAAATTTGATTTAAATTTCAAGTTAAGAAAATTTCAACACTTTAAATTAGTGGAATGACTTAACATTTACCATGGAATAAAGTGTTGTGTGATATATGCCTTGGTTGATGTGATTACTGAATGATTATTGTTGAAATGTTACTTACTTCAATATATGGATGTTCGTGTGTTCATTTTTGACGATGAATCCCAAATTTTTCACCTTGATGTTACGGGCATCCAATAAACCCGGGATTTATCGATAAAATAAATTAAGAACGCAGAGTGAAATGATAAATCTCTGTGACCTTGATTTGGATTTAAATGATATATCCATCCCTGAAATATCAAGAATTAAATTTAAAATCACTTGGCCATAGGTTAGCAAATAATATATGGACATCGGTTGGTTAAATGGTTTTTTTAATTTGGAATTCTATTTTTATGGAAATTTCATTTAAAGGAAATGTATCGATTTTGATAAGCTTTATTCTTCCTTTGAAAATCTGAATCTTGAATTATTTTTTTAAAGATTTAAGAAATTTTTCCCAAGTGAATGTGAAGTGTTAAAGATTGGAAATTTATATTATTTCGGATTTTCAAGGATTGGGTAGACTCGAGTTTAATAAATTCTTATTGAATTTAATATGGGGATTAAGATAATCGAGAATACTCGGAGTTGTTTTAAAATTTATACAACTATGGGTTAAATCCTTGAATTTTGGAAAGATGGTGTTTGAAATGAATTTGAAACAAGTCCTTTGGGCCAGGCAACTCCATCGAGACTGGAGTTTAGATTCTAGTATTGAAGTTCGGAAGAAAGAATCAATTTTAGTTAAAGAATATATATATATATATATATATATTTACACTGTTTAATTTCAATAACTATCCTTCTTCAAAATTTATTTATTTAAATTTTATCTATAACTATTCTATTATAACTAAATTTCCCTTTTATTCTTTTATTTGAAACTATTCAGTAAACCTTTAAATTTATGTATATACATAGTGTTTTAAAACTTGTTTTATCCTATTTTAACTATTCTATTCTATATTTTTTTATATAAAGGTTTTCTTAGAAGCATCTTTCTTTCAAATATTTATTTTATAAGTATAAATTTCTTCCGAATGGAAATGCTGTATCTAAAATTGTTGTTCAAATGGAGTTGAGATAAGTTTATCCTCTTTGAATAAGAATCGATTTCCAAACCAATGACAATATGGGAATGAGAATTACATTCTACTTGAATATAAATTTATCTCCCAAGGAATTTGAATGAGTTACGAAAGTATATATATTCTACTTGAATATGAATGGTGTAATGACCCGGGTTTTTGTCGACCTTGGTTATCGCCATAAACTCAATGATGACTAACCAAACATCGAAAAATACCGGATGATTAATGAAAGAAAATAGAGGGTGAGGATAAATGAGATAGAAACTTAGAATAGAAGAAGAAGAAGAAGAACACAACATCAGAGTAACACGAACCTCACAGCGGAACGAATGACATATAATATATATAACATAATTTGAGATATACATCTGTACTTGAATATACATCATTATCAAAGTACAGCACTTACAACACAGCGGAAATAAACTATAGCTATATGATCCTGAAGCCTCCTGCTCCAGCTCTTCAGGTATATCTGTAAATCCCGACTACTTGACTGCCCGTACAAAATTGGGCACCCAAGAGTTTAGGGAAACAAAACAAAATAAACTCTGGGTCAGTCATGGGACTGGTATGAGTAAAACGGTTTAAAACGGTCCGAACAAGTAAACGATATCTCATAAGACCATGCCGTATAACGGAACGGGTTTTTCCCTTATGAGAATCCAAATTATCTTTATATCAAAAACCTTTTGATATTATAATAATGTCTATCAACCACAATATAATAATCATCTAGCAGAAACGCTTTCATCTCACGTTCTACATATATAGTATACAATCAAAACCGCAAGCACGTATTGGGTAATGGATTTCCAACTATGATAAGGTATGGAACCACCTTTCGCTAGAGTACCTCTAGAGTGGAATACACTGGGTTCAACAAGAACATCTTGCAACCCGGCCACACATGACCGACCACTCATTTTGCTTGAGTGTATCGAATGTATATCACCAACGGTTGGGATCAGCAACCGTTTCCCGAATGGGACAGCATCAACAATAGATTTTTAGAAGTAAATGAAACTCTAGATCAGGTGATTATACACCCTACTTCGGAGCGACCGACTTAGCCATGCTGCCTGCCCGATTTCTGTTATTTACAGGTTGATGAGGCTTGAGGTTACGCTTCATCATCACATCAGATTCACTTCGAATGCCACATTATCAGATCCATCGAAAATCACTAATTGACGTCTACAACAGTACATTACATGTTGGCTAAAGAAGTTTCCTTCTCCGCTTCTACTCTTGGTACGGTTGAAGAAATCAATGTACGTGACCTTTCTGGAAATACTCTGTCAGACATTCATCCATACAAGTCATCCAGGAACAGGATGAACCGAAGGTACTATTCAGTATATCCATCTTAGGCACTGTTATCTAAGATTTATACAACAGCCCTTGCACTTTACTCTGTCTTCAATTATCTTTAGCATATATGATTTGCAACGCTTATGCCAATACAGAGTGGTTCTTTGGATAATAATCCAACCGGTCACTCCATATTAACAACGTTAAAATGGTCAAAACTTCGATAGTCTGTGATTTAACCATCAAAGAAAACACGTGTGCAAACAATGATATTATTTTCAAATGGAAATTCTATCAATCAATCATCAATCATATATATATATATATTCATATTGCCTTATTTTCTATGTTTAGAAAATATACGTTATTAACACTGGAAAACATTTCCATTGTTATTTACATATCACTATCATTTCACAACTATCAGTCCCTGACTGTAAACTAGTAGGAGAACGATTCTCTAAGTATAAACCCCGAAGGCCGAAACCAACATCAGATCGACACTTAGAAAACCATTCAATTTACTAATCTCTAGTCAGTTTCTAATTTTGCTTAACTCTATTTGATTTACTCTGTTCGATTAGCTCGATTCGATTAACTCCTCTATTTATTTTCCAAATAAATAATCCTTTATTCTATTTATTTTGCTTAACATCTCTTTTACAACTTATTCAATTTCTAAGTCAATATCCCTTTATCATAACTTATTCATTTCCTAAATAAATAATCCGTTTAATATCCTATTTATTTATTCTAAATGTATACTTTAATAACCCTATTTATTTAACAAATAAATATGTCCTTTCCTTATTCTATTTATTTAACAAATAAATAAATCCATTATATTATTCTATTTATTTAACAAATAAATATCTCACTTATTATCTCCTATTTATTTTCTAAGTAAATAGTCCATTTCATAACATCTTATTTATTTATCCTAAATAAATAATTCACTTTATGATTATTCCAATTTATAAATATTTCTTATTCATAAATATTCCAATTTATACATATTCTGTTTTCAATATCACTTTGAAAATCTCCATTTCCCATTCCGATATTTTATGGTACTTAACACATCATATCACGATGACCAATATCGTCCAAACACATATAATCAACCACAGATTATAAACCACATCATATATCACAATATATGAAAAACAATAAATAACTGTTGAGGAATCCAGTCGGATTCCTCCTACCTGTTTCCCTACATCCACAGATGTTACACAATAAAATCAACATCACTTTCAGTTCCATATGATATATTCTGTTAAAACAGAATCAATATAGAAATTCAACTAACTGACTAGCAGTTTAATCAAATAGTCAACACACAGTCAATCAGCCTATATTTAACAGTTCTAAAAATACAACATGAAATTATAAGCTGTTCAGAGTTAGTGAGATTTACTCACTTTGGCAGTTCATCGTTAAAGAACGATAAACTGTTTGTTTGATTTGAATCAAACAATTTATTTCGTCGTGAATTCAAACGAGCTCAAATCCACTTCCAGTCAGCTTCATTGGGTAGCTCTCGTCCATACGGTCCTGTTAGATCTTGTTTCGCTGAATTCCGTTAACGTATGAACAAGTTACGACTTACACAAATTTGTACAATATTTAATTTTAAATAAAACTTATATAAATTCCCATTTGGGATTTACCCCTTAGTTCTGGCCCAATACCCTTAAAGAAACCCAAAACTTCAAAAGTCAAGACCCTCTTTCTTCCACGATGGCAACGCTGGAGCCACTGCTCCTTCTCATTTCCCATTATCGAAGCTTTGAAGCTCCACCCATCCTTCATTACTCCACCGAACATTCAACAAAACCAACCGAACAACTTCTCTTTGCAAATGCACCAACCTCATCACCAAAAAAATCAACTCGAGACACTCCTGCCATTTCCGTCGATACATCAGTTCGGTGCCATAGCAGAATTCGAGCGACCTCTTTATACTCCAAACACCACCAAAATCCCAACGCAAGAGCCATTCACTCCTCCGAACTCAAATACACCATCAGTTTCTCGAATCAAAAGCTCGAAATACCCAAACAAACAAACCCTAGTTCGCTGTTCCCAATACCAGTGTCGAGAAAATCATGATCGAACACTCCAACCTTCACTCAACATGTAGCGAAACACCTCGCGAGTTCAAATATGTATTCATTTGGATTTGTAGTATTTTATTTCGATTTCCATTGATTTTAGAAGGATCGAATAAGTTTACTGGAGAAACAAAAATGGAAGCGGCGCATTTTTACATAGTGTTGACTTCTGAGGAATTTTGTTTAGGGTTTAGTTTTAAGTTAGGTATTTATAGGATTTTTTTTATTAATTTTATATTGGTTTTTATTGGACCGTTAGTTCAATTCATCCTTTAAAAATTCCTATGACCACGCACGATACCCAAAAATCACGAAAACTGACATGCAGCTAGAGTTTGACATTTCGGTCCCAACGAAACTGGTTTCGTCGAATTCCGACTTCGTATGCTCATACAGCGTATTTTTAACTGTCAGAATATCGACTGTTTTCCACTTTAAAAATCCGTACGGCCACACACTGACTCTAAAAATCACCAAAATTGGAATCTAACAACTATTTGGCATTGCGGATCCAACAAAATTAGTTTCGTCGAATTCCAACTTCGTTTGCAAAAGTGGCTATTTTTAAAGCTTTGAATAACCCATTTAAATATATAAATATATTTAAATATAATTAAAATAAATTTATATTATCGTATATACTCACAGTGGAATACCATACAGCTCTAGAATATTCCTATATGAATTTCTAACTCGATATTCACTTCTGGGTCAACCCGATATTCGATTTATATTGAAATTCCTTTTTAAAATATAAATAATCCCTTTATAAATTATAAAGGTATTCCACAACGACTTTTCTAAAATTTGATTTGGACGTAAATCAAAATCTATACGATGAAATTCCGATTTTTCTCTTCCACTAGGAAGATATACTCCACCAGCTTCACACGTTTCTTGTTTCACAGAAATCCGATTTAAAACGAACCCTGTACATTCAGTTGAAGTTCGAATCGCCAATTTACGAACTACAGCGCCATTTCGAGCTAGATTTTAATTATATTATAAATTCTACGTTCAAACTTCGTTCAAATAATATACTGGTTATTCTAAATCCAAGTTCCAAACTGAATTATATATTACAGATGATCCAATTCACACCATATCGCCATTTCAGCCAAATTCTGATTATTTCAGAATTAAATATATTATTTAATTTATTATTTTAATTAAATATTCACAATTATTTAATTAAACCACCATATAATTCACTATATCACTATTTATATAATTAAATAAATTAATTATAATACCTCTGCAAATGCGAGTCATTACAAATGGATTTCAAACAGAAGTTGATTTGGAATAATTTGAAATCTTCGAAAGGAAATATATTCTATTTGAATATAAGTCGATTTTGAAATATTATATGATTATAATATAAGGATATGAAATATATTCTAATTTAGGATATAATCGGTTTGGTACGATTTATGATATTTTGAGATGGAATTATATTCTATTTGAATGTAAATTTGGTTCGAAACAAAATATGATTATTTTGATATGAAAGCGAACCTTTGAAATGTAAAAAAAACTGACCGATGTGAAAGATGTGAGTGTTGGTTGTTAAAGAGATCGGAGTCAACATAAGGCATACTCTCTGTCAGTGTCGATACCACTTTGACAACTGTGAACGTTTGACGTATCTGTGAACATTTTGACGTATCCAAAATGAAATATGATGACTTGGAGGCGATTATTGAATCGAAGGAGATGATCGATGACGAAATAGCCCTAACCTTCGGGTCAGAATTGAAATGACTAAAACAGGAGCTATACCGTGACTAATTGAGGTAGCACCTTTGATCGGACACACTTCTTCGATACTATTTCTATGACTATGATGATGATGATGATGATTTGGGCCCATTTATGATTTTTGGGAGTGTGATCTGAGGTGGGCGGTAGTGGCTGCTATGCGTTACCACCGGTCCGGGAGTGCAATTGGTAGAACCCTACCCTGGGCATTGCCTCGAGTGCCTTGTCATATTATCCTTATCGAGCCCATACGATTTTGATTTGTATCGTACCTATGGAGTACCCTCTGATGCCATCGTTTACGGTGGGTTTACGGTACTGTATAGACTACGGTATTATAAACGATGTATGGGTAAAAATGTAATCCCGCTTACGCTATTTTCAGTATTTATACTTTACTGAGTAGACACTATCATAATAGCATATTATACTATCTATGTATTAGTTTAACGGATCCTTGAGAGATGGAAAAATCCCGTAACATCTCTTGAGTTACTGTACCCATGACACTGATGTTATTTCATATTTTAATTTGACTAATATGAGAATGATTTAATGCTGATCCGAGTGTTTGTTGTGTTTTCTTTTTGTGCAATACGCTCGGGTCAGCAGATGTTGCAGTTAGCGAAGATTTTCAACAGCTCGGAGGACGAAGACGAGTATTTGATATATATATATATATATATATATATATATTACATGTATGTTCCGCAGCACTTTACTTCCGCTGCATTACTGTATGATTTATACAAGTATAACTCTGATGACTGAGAAAGTATAAGTCGAATGTATATGTTTTAAATGCTGTTGAACCATTATTTGTTATTATATGTTGTCCTTCCGCTGTGAGGTTTTGCGATTATTTTTTTTCTTTTTCTTTTTTCTCCTTTCTTCTTTTTCTTCTTTTCCCAATAACTGCCTGTATTTATTATTGGTTTGGGTCGACATGTGTGGTTTATTGTCGATTTGAACGGTAAAAAATATGGGTCTTTACATTTGGTATCAGAGCGAAGGTTAGTGATAACCTTGGCTCTGTTGGAAAATGACTCATTAGAGATGGGGTTAGAAACGCCCTAGAATGAGTTTGAGTGATATGAGAGAGCGTACTTGTATTTTGATATAAATTGGTTTATATTATGTTGGGTTGTTCTATTGAATATTTATGGATTCTGGTCGATATATGGGACGCCATAGAATCGATAGGGATTTCTAAATAATCGAACAGAATGATCGAGATAATAAGGTTTTCGATTATATTTTTATATATATATATTAAGTATATTATTATTGGTTTCAATGTTTATGCATTGATCCTTAGTAGGTAATAATATTAAGTTATTATCTATTATGGTTGATCAGATAATGAATTTAATAAGAGAAAATTTAATAGTTAGAAATATTTGAAATGGAATGTTACCTTTAAATCAAATTTGTTGCAAGACGATTTGCGATTAAAATGAAATTTAACTTGAAACTTAACTCTAGGAAGTTGTTTTTTGAAATAGGATAGAAATGGACTTGAAGACCTGATTTCGGTATTTTGAAAATGGATTTACCAGAAATTTTGGGAATATGGTATTTTAGTATGTGTTTCGGAAAGGGGATGGTTTTAGGATTTTAAAGAAACAAGTGTGTAATCCTTTCTTGGACCTCGGAAACGATGTCGGTAATGAGTGCACGCATTATCGACGTTTATTCTGAAGCGTTTAAGTGGGGGAGACCACCCGTACTTTCATAACTAGTTTGAAAAGATTTTTGGATTTAAATTCCTATAGTATAAGTTTGTATAATAGTATGAGTATATGATATTTAAAACCAAGTTAAGATTTAACAAGAATTGGAATTTCTATATTCTTTCTTAAATTAAAGTTTTGGGTTTAAAATTCATATGGTATGGTTTATAAATAATATAAGTATATATGTATATTATTATCTAAACTTAGTTATAACCCGAAATCAAGGCATTCAGGTTCATCTTAACTAATAATATTAATTTGAGAGCTTAGACAACTCGATTCATTTGAATTCTTGACTCTGAAACCAGGAAATGGACTTGAGTTTAAGAAAAGAGAAACTATCGTTGAATGCTTAACGTGAACGAAAATTTAATATAAATAAACTCCAAATCCGATTGATACAAGGCTTCGAGAAAATTGGAAACTGACCGCGGAATAGAAGTCAACTAAAATGAAATTGGAAGATTAGGTTAGGTAATAAAGCGGTAACCCATGACTTGGCTAATTCATAAGTTTATTAAGTTAGTCGAGAAGGAGTGGAAAGAAACTTATGTTGTTGAAAAATGGATTGCCGATAAATATAAATTGAAAGGAATGAAGTTGTTAAAAAAAACTACATTTGAGAAGGGAAATCGAGTTAAATAAAGTCGATTTAGAGAAAATTAATAATAATAATGGTTGAGAGTGATATATAAAACTTGAATTATGAACAGTTTTTAACTAAATTTAGGATTCGAGAAAATAATAAATAAATCGAGTTAATGGAATAACTTTAATTTAAAAGGGAAATGGGAACAAGTGAAGGAGAAAATGATTAAAGATATGAATCGAAGTGTCAGACAAATGTAATAAGATGCAAATGTAAATTGGTTTATTCGGAATAATATAACGATTAAATGAATTCTAAATTAGGAGTTTTAGATATTGAAGGGTGATATAAAATAAATAAGTTGATTCAGAATTCATATAGATAATTGAACTGAATAAGTACAATTTGATTCATACGAATAACTAAAGGTAAACCGTTGAGTAAGTGACAACCAAATCTAACGGTCAAGGTTTTGCTAAGATTGGAAACTCCAACTTAAGTAAATCGACACTTAAAGGAATTTGGTTGAATTGATTAAGGCATGAAAGTGAATTTAAAAATCTATCTTGGAAATATGGAATAAGGTATAAGAAAAGTTAGAAGATCAATTGAGAATTTGGTGCCTAGGAAAGAGATGGGTGATAAATTTTGACAATTTGATTCATGTAAATGAAGGATTTAATAAAATTTAGTAGTAGAGGTTAGAATAAATTCAAGTTTTAACTAGGATTAGTGCTTGAAACGGAACGAGAGAATGGATAGAAAATTTATCGGGATAGGGTAAGCAAATTGAATGTGAATCCATTTCTCGAGCAATGAAGTGATAACAAATTGAAGTGTTAAAGATTTACAAAATCATTGGATTCGAAAGGGTTTAAACTTCTAATAAAATAAATCGATGTTATGTGAACCTGAAATATTAGACAAGATGAAACTAAAATGACCATAACTTTTGAAGGGATAATCGGAATTCGATGATTCCGGACTTTTTCGAAACCTCAAAAACTGAACTAAAACTTTTGTTAATTGTGCCTTGCCTAGTTTTCAAGTCTATTAGGTTGAAAACCAAGAACTAGTCGTAGTTATATGCGTAGAAAATAAAAATCTGAAGCGTATACCAATGTTGTTTTGATCATATCTTCCTAACGGAGCATTGGATTTTAATGTACGAGTACAATTCGGAAAGCCCAGGATCTGAACTAAAACTTTTCCCTATTATGCTATGTTAAATTCTGAGATTTTAAGGGGTAAAAACTGGGTTGAACAACTCAGATCTGCATTTTTCAGTATATCGGCTAAAGCGTTCGCCTTCACTAGAATAATCATAATTTTTGAACGAATTATCCGAATTCGACGAATCCGGACAATTCGGAAATTCTGAAACGATTAGAACAACTTTTGCCAAGTGTGCTATGGTCAAATTCCATCATCTAAGGGGTGATAACCCTCAATTTGTTCGCTAGTCTATCGTTAACATTTTGGTTTTAAGTTGAAATGGTCAATATATTTTGTCTTAGTTGTATACAATTGCTATATATTGTATATATGTTTGATTCTCATGTATATTTGAGTATGTGGCAGGTGTAGGGAAGTCGCGCTGCACCTCGGAGCTTGCTTACGCTAAATGCTAAATGTTAAGGTAAATAAAAATGCAAATATACGCAAAGAAGGTACGTATGTGAGTTATATAGTTTTGTGGTTACATAGATATGGTGTCTTCCCCATTCTTGGGATGCCTCATCGAATGATGAGATGTATGTTTGAATTTTATATATGTATTATGATTTTTCCGGACCTCTCCGTACAAAGGAGATGCTGCCGAAATTTTCTGTAATTTCGGTAGTTAGAAAATTTTATGAGATTTTACAACTATATAACTTATTTTACAAATGCTATTTTATAATTATGGGTTTGAAAGTATAATTTGTTTAAATACCTTATTTCGTTCTCTTTTCGAGGACGAAAAGCTTTTAAGTGGGGGAGAATGTAACATCCCATATTTTCTGTATATTTGAATTTTCAATTTAAAATGAATGAATAGAATTAAATTGGAAAAAAATCAAATTTTTGTTGATTAAACAATAATGACTGCTTGAATTGAGTATAAACAGAGGTAAAAATTTAGTTATGCTAGTAATGTTGAAATTGGAATTCAATATATTTTTTTATAACAGGGTTTAAAGATTAGTGGTATAAGTCAAGTTTGAATTTAAATTTAAATTGTGAATTATGAAATTCTGAGCTGCTTAAGTTATAACTGAAATTCAAATTTAAATCCGAAAATTTAACTCAGGAACTTAAAAATGTATGAAAATTTATGTATAAAATTTGTTTAAGTTATAATTTGATTTAAATTGGAAATTGCAAATATTTAATTCAAATTAAAACGGTTAATCGAATAATTGAATATTTTATTAATTAAATTAACTGTGGAATTTAACTGTTTTGGCGACTGTCTTGGAATTCGACGAAACTGGCGCCATCGGAACTGGAACAGTGAATTGTGATAGGATTTCAATTTGCGTTACAATCCGACTTACCATTTGGTCGTATGGGAGAAAATGCGAATAGAATCAATGTAATACGATAAACGGGTTGTCTCTAACATTTGGGCCTCCTTTATATATATAAATAAACTCTTTTATCATCTAATCAGCCATTTTCCCTTTACGTATATTTTTCTATCTCTTCCTTATCTCTAATGGCTGAAAATCAATGTTAAACCCTAGATCTAAGAAAATATAGCTCCAAAAATAAAATCTCTAAAAACCATAGCTTATTATATGTTAAAACGAAGATCTCGACGAAACAAACCTACAGGTGCTCTCAGATTCGACATGCAGTGGGCGGAGTTGCCTGAAATCGCAGTCAAAGTTTCATGTAATGGAAACCCTAGAATTGATTTTGGGGATTTTTGATTTACAAAGTAGTCGAGAGAATTGGCAGCTGGGTTTTGTTGAGGATGTCATGGGGAGTTCACGGGTGGTGTTCGTTCGATTTCTAAGCCTACTGTTCGCCGGAATTTCGCCTTGGAAGGGCTGGAGGTCGCTGCCGTGGTGCTCGTCGTCCGGGTCACCTGGGCCACCGGAGGTGACAACTCCGGCGGGAAAAGGTGCGGCTGACCCTTGGCTTTCGTTTAGGGGTGCTCGGAGGTCGCCAGGTGGTCGAAGCTCAAAGAAAAGGACAGTCAAAGTCGAGGGCGCGGTTGGGTATCTCGTCGGGTTTACTCTAGCAGAGGGATAGATGAGCGGGAAGACGTTAGAAGGGGGTGCTAACGTGGCGTATTTTAATTGGGTGAGATGTTATTTTATTAATTTATATATATTCAAAATTCAAATGGTTAAATGCTAATAACTTTTACATACAGACTCGGATTTGGACGCGGTTGGTTGCGTTGGGGTCGTGGCGGAATTGCGGTCGATCTGATACTGGTTTGGCTGCGTTTAGAGACTATGAAATTTTGGGCTTCGGTTGGACGTCCAATCCACTAAAGACCCAAAGGTGAGTGATTTTCTCACTTACGAAATACTGAATTATTCCCATATTTATCGAATTAAATTGTGAAATAAGTTTGGTTGCATGGTTGTGTTGATTTGGTGAATGGTTGCTTAAACTTGACATGCAATGAAACTCGATAGTTAGTTATTTAAATTTAATTTAAATTTCTAGTTAAGAAAATCTCAACACTTTAAATTAGTGGAATGACTTAACATTTACCATGGAATAAAGTGTTTTGTGATATATGCCTTGGTCGATGTGATTACTAAATGATTATTGTTGAAATGTTACTTACTTCAGTATATGGATGTTCGTGTGTTCATGTTTGACGATGAATCCCAAATTTTTCACCTTGATGTTACGGGCATCCAATAAACTCGAGATTTATCGATAAAATAGAATAAGAACACAGAGTGAAATGATAAATCTCTGTGACCTTGATTTGGATTGAAATGATATATCCACCCCTGAAATATCAAGAATTAAATTTAAATTCACTTGGCCATAGGTTAGCAAATAATATATGGATATCGGTTGGTTAAATGGTTTTTTTTATTTGAAATTCTATTTTTATGGAAATTTCATTTAAAGGAAATGTATCGATTTTGATAAGCTTTATTCTTCCTTTGCAAATCTGAATCTTGAATTTTTTGTTTAAAGATTTAAGAAATTTTTCCTAAGTGAATGTGAAGTGTTAAAGATTTGAAATGTATATGATTTGGGATTTTCAAGGATTGGGTAGACTCGAGTTTAATAAATTCTTATTGAATTTAATATGGGGATAATCGAGAATACTCAGAGTTGTTTTAAAATTTATAGAACTATGGGTTAAATCTTTGAATTTTAGAAAGATGATGCTTGAAATGAATTTGAAACAAGTCCTTTGGGCCAGGCAACTCCATCGAGACTGGAGTTTAGATTCAAGTATTGAAGTTCAGAAGAAAGAATCGATTTTAGTTAAAGAATATATATATATTTACACTGTTTAATTTCAATAACTATCCTTCTTCAAAATTTATTTATTTAAATTTTATCTATAACTATTCTATTATAACTAAATTTCCCTTTTATTCTTTTATTTGAAACTATTTAGTAAACCTTTAAATTTGTGTATATACATAGTGTTTTAAAACTTGTTTTATCCTTTTTTAACTATTCTATTCTATACATAAATTGTTTTTTTTTATATAAAGGTTTTCTTAGAAGCATCTATCTTTCAAAATTTTATTTTATAAGTATAAATTTCTTCCGAATGGAAATGCTGTGTCTAAAATCGTTGTTCAAATGGAGTTGGACAAGTTTATCCTCTTTGAATAAGAATCGATTTCTAAACCAATGACAATATGGGAATGTGAATTACATTCTACTCGAATATAAATTTATCTCCCAAGGAATTTGAATGAGTTACGAAAGTATATATATTCTATATGAATATGAATGGATTTCAAATAGAAGTCGATTTGGACTAATTTGAAATCTTCGAAAGGAAATATATTCTATTTGAATATAAGTCGATTTTGAAATATTATATGATTATAATATAAGGATATGAAATATATTCTAATTTAGGATATAATCGGTTTGGTACGATTTATGATATTTTGAGATGGAATTATATTCTATTTGAATGTAAATTTTGTTCGAAACAAAATATGATATTTTTGATATGAAAGAGAACCTTTGAAATGTAAAAAAAACTGACCGATGTGAAAGATGTGAGCGTTGGTTGTTAAAGAGATCGGAGTCGACATAAGGCATACTCTCTATCAGTGTCGATACCACTTTGACAACTGCGAACGTTTGACGTATCTGTGAACGTTTTGACGTATCCAGTATGAAATATGATGACTTGGAGGCGATTATTGAATCGAAGGAGATGAACGATGACGAAATAGCCCTGACCTTCGGGTCAGAATTGAAATGACTAAAACAGGAGCTATACCATGACTAATTGAGGTAGCACCTTTGATCAGACACACTTCTTCGATAATATTTCTATGACTATGATGATGATGATGATTTGGGCCCATTTCTGATTTTTGGGAGTGTGATCCGAGGTGGGCGGTAGTGGCTGCTATGCGTTACCACCGGTCCGGGACTGCAATTGGTAGAATCCTGCCCTGGGCACTGCCTCGAGTGCCTTGTCATATTATCCTTATCAAGCCCATACGATTTTGATTTGTATCGTACCTATGGAGTGCCCTCTGATGCCATCGTTTACGGTGGGTTTACGGTACTGTATAGACTACGGTATTATAAACGGTGTAAGGGTAAAAATGTAATCCCGCTTACGCTATTTTCAGTATTTATACTTTACTGAGTAGACACTATCATAATAGCGTATTATACTATCTATGTATTAGTTTAACGGATCCTTGAGAGATGGAAAAATCCCGTAACATCTCTTGAGTTACTGCACCCATGACACTGATGTTATTTCGTATTTTAATTTGACTAATATGAGAAAGATTTAGTGCTGATCCGAGTGTTTGTTGTGTTTTCTTTTTGTGCAATACGCTCGGGTCAGCAGATGTTGTAGTTTGCGAAGATTTTCAATAGCTCGGAGGATGAAGACGAGTATTTGATATATATATATATATATATATATATATATATATATATATATATTACATGTATGTTCCACTGCACTTCACTTCCGCTGCATTACTGTATAATTTGTACAAGTATAACTCTGATGATTGAGAAAGTATAAGTCGAATGTATATGTTTTAAATGTTGTTGAACCATTATTTGTTATTATATGTTGTCCTTCCGCTGTGAGGTTTTGCGATTGTTTTTTCTCTTTTTCTTTTTTCTCCTTTCTTCTTTTTCTTCTTTTCCCAATAACTGCCTGTATTTATCATTGGTTTGGGTTGACATGTGTGGTTTATTGTCGATTTGAATGGTCAAAAATATGGGTCGTTACAGTTTAATTTAAATAATCGATATAACAATATTTAACAACATCCAAACAAGCAAATCAATCAACAATTAGCAAACATGGCATACCAATAATAAACCCAACTTATAATAACTATAAGCGGGGGAACTGAGTGAGTTTAACTCACCTCGCTTTGATTTGTTGTTAGAACGGTTCGTTTTAATAAACTTAAACATGAGTTTAATTTTATCAAAAAAAAAGTCCGCTAGCTTCCAGTGTTGATCAGACCAACCCCGTTATGTGCCATTTTCTGATACGATTACGACGCTCCTTAGTTTGTTTGAATCTGTTAATATTTGACCAAGTCATTAATATAAGGTTTGGATATAATTTAATATAATTAACATCATTGGTTATTATTTAATTAAACAAACCACGTTTGTTAACACAAGCCCTTTTCAGATATACTAACAGGATCTATTAACATAGTAGAATATTGACAGTCTATATGGATTAATCCACTGCATATATCCTAACAGCCTACACTAAGTATATTAACGATCTAATCATGCTTCTTCGCCAAACGTAAATCCAAACCTAAAGTAACATAAATATATAATATATATTTTAGCAGTATGCGTAAATGCTCCTTTTCCGGTTGTATATGGTAACGAAAATATAAATATACCATACCCTATCTTCTTTTTGAAAAGAACCCAACTCCTGCTCCATATTTGCTTTTGCCCATGCTCACCAAACAATACTAGGAAGCCTTCATTAGTTCCCACGTGTTTCATACACAACTCCCCTTTTTCTTCTAATACCTCCTATTGCCATCACGTAAGCCTCCAAACTGTTACACTACAGACTCCACCTCCAATTCTTTTTCTTTCTCCTAAACGTTTTCTGTATATCAAGACGCGGAAACCGGTCTCCCTTCTAAACTGTTACGCTACCCTTCATTATTTTTTTCTCTTTTTTTTCGTTTTCACTACTGTTTTACACGAGAGCTCCCCCCTTCAGTCACGTAACAACTCCCAGCTGCATCTTCTACACCTTCCCCTTAGCCTTCCTTTTCTAACGTCAAGCTTCCACATACTGTAGCGCATGCCATGCATCCCATTCCATTTCATACTGCTACTCGCACATTTTTTTCCTTTTTACTTACGGAAACTACATTTCTTTCCTGCATGCATGAGACCGCGTTCCCCATGGCACCACCCCCATTCGTTGACTTCCCCCATTCCCAACACCGCACGTTGCCTGACACGCTGCGCACTTCCGACACGAGTCTCTCCATGCTTGAATACTCGCTTTGCAGTCTCATCTTCTTATTCCATGCTACACACAACCTTTGTCTGTAGGTCGAGGTCGTCAACTCCTTCGAGATCATCTGCGTTAGACAGAGGGATGAAAGGAAAGTACACAGACTTGATTTACTAGAGAGTTTTTCAGAGTTTCTCCTTTTATATATGATTTGGATTATTTATTTATTTATTTATTTTTCTTCTGTTGAGAGCGAGAGATTTAATTGGCTGGAAAAAGGAATGGTACGATTTATATAGAGAGAAGGAACCGTGGTGAAGTATACATGGGGGGCACGGTAAGAAGGTTTGGCTGGCAAGAAAAGAATTCGTATTATTTAATTATTGATTTTTCTCCACACTTTATCCTAGCTGTGAAAGTAGGAGAGTAGATTAGATCATCACGTTTTAAAGGTTCGGTCTGCAAATAGTTTGAATAGGGTAGACCGTATTCTTTAGCATGTGCATGGACACCTGATTTTAGTTTTCCCACTAATTTATGTTACATACTGATGACATTATAAAACACATAATTATCATTTGTTTATCATTAAGGTAGGCACTCTCAATTTATTTATTATATTTATTAATTTATACAGTCATTTAACGTCGGATGTTAATTATACGCACCATCACATACGAACTTCAAACACAACGCAAATAGACATACTACTATGTCTTGATGTTCCGGATCTAATGAAATTAATTTGGATGAAAACGGACTTTGTTCGCACAAACAACATATTTTAATTTCAATTTATTTATCGGTTCGACTTTAAATATCACGTACTGACAAAATAACTCTGATTTACTCCATACTGGAAATCTAGCAATAATTAGCTATGTGTATTCCAATAAAATTCATTTCGTCTAAAAGGGAGTTCGTTTGAAAATGCAGCTATTTCGAACGCATATATTATCTCAAAAATAATATATATATATATATATATATATATATATATATATTACAAAACAATTATATTAAATAATAATACATTATTATTAGCATATATATGTCCAAATAAAATAATATACACTTCAGATATGGAATTATAACTTAATATTAGCATTTTCAAGTTAAACGATATTCGAATTATAAAGGAATCCTTTTATATCTACTCAATAAACATTATCGTTTATTAACGATTTCCATAGCGACTATTTTAAAATTTGATTTGGACATAACTTACACTATATAAGCCAAAATTCTGATTTCTCTCTTTCACTAGAAAATTATAATCAATATGATCCCAACTTTCTTGTTTCGCAGAGTTCCGACTTAAAACGAATTCTGTATATTCAGTTGAAATTCAAAACCCAATATCACGAACTACCGCGCCGTTACGAGCTTGTTTTATATTAAATATAAACTAATTAAATATTAAAATCCATTAATATTATAAATAGAATATTTAAAACCAAATTAAATATTCGAATTTACACAACTGAAAAATCTGGATCGTTACAATTCTCAAATATATATATATACACATACATATTTTTTCTTTATTTCCTTATATGTGCGTTCTTATCCTTACAAATTTTGAATTTGTACGCGTACACATATTTGTATGTTCAGTTGGCCTTCTCTAAAACAAAGATAAAAATTATGTCGTCGCCGAGGTTCGAACCCCCGACCTTTATGCTGCAAATCCAACGCCTTAACCAACTAAGTTATGATGTCTTTTGTCAATAAGTTTAGAAACATTGGTAGTCATTGTTCTCCTTTTTTTTTTTTTACCTTATTTTCATGTTTTGCTATAACACTTTATTTAAATGTATCTCTTTCATCTTAAATCAGTTTTGTACAATTCATAGGTCTAAATTGACCATAAAATTGCCATGAATGCAATGACACTAATCCCGTGGCCAAATTTTGGAAGCTATTCAATATTTTCTTTTTTTTAAATGTTTATGTCTATGCATATATATATATATATACACACATATATGCATTATTTAATTATTTAATTTTATAAAATGTGAGGTGTTACATTCTCCAACATTAGGAAATTTCATCTCCGAAATTTGATAAGGGTAAAAATTAGTTAACCCCTCATGTAATATACATTCATCATGTGTGCATCCAATTTTTGTAAACATTGTGCACTCGTGCAAAGTGAAATACAACATATCAATACACGTATGCTTAAGCGGTACCTCCTATATGTATGCAAATTTTTCAAAAATCCTTTCAAAACATGATGCTCACATCCTAAATATACTGGCAGTTCTACATGAATGCAATATTTTGAAAATCAGAATACATTTTCATCCAACTTTTCCCGCATTCTTGCAGAGCAAGACCACAGTTCATCCAATTGTTGCACCCAAAATCCTACCAAACAACTTTATTTTTCGAATTTCAGAAAAATCAAAATTTCTAAATTCGGTTTCTTATGCTACAAAAAGGTGGAAAACTTCACATCTTCCGTTTTTCGTTTTCAAGCTTTTTATAACCATACTTGGATTTTATGTAACTATTTATAAAGATTCCCCTATTTGCCTATCTAAGCACAGCACACATAAGAAAATTTTCTCTGTTGTAGCTTTTCTTTTTCGTCTTATCTTGGAAATTTTCACTCTTATTCAGCTTTCTCATAATTTGTCAAGTTTGTCGCTTTACTGAATTTGTTGTTTCCTTTTTAATTGTACCATTTCTCTTTTCTTAGCTTACTTAATCATTTGATTTAAGTTTAATTTTCAAATAAGCCTTCTAATCTTTCAACTAAAACAGGAAAACAGACGCTCTACACAGCTACTACTAATGGCCACGAATCTTGGGACTATGTCCCCCTCTAAAAAACTCAACCAACAAGATGTAAATACTTACTTGCCCTCTATTGTCTAGTAGTCACCACTATTCCTAGTTGTGCACCAACAATTATTTCAAAAAACACCTCAGACTTTTCAATGCTTACACGTTCTATGGGAACGTACTGTTATTCCAAGATAATTCTCGCTATTTACTTCATAGACTCAAAACTTTTGTCGTCTTCCCTAGGCACCAATCCTTACCTACTCCATACTTTTAAACACAGTTTGTGTAACGTCCCGTATTTTTATGGTATAATAATAATTTATTTAATTATTTAAATTGTGAATTAGAAATTTAAATGGTTGTTTGATTAAATAATAGTGAAAATTTAATTAATATAAATAATAGAATAATATATTTAATTTTCGAAATAGTCGGAAATAGTAGAATTCACAATATTATGTGAATCAAATTATTTAACTAAATTGATTCATTTTAGAATTGAAATATAATAACGAATTTATTACTTATACGTAGTTCGAACGTATAATTATAACATAATTTAAATCGAGCACAAAATGGCGCGGTAGTTCGTAATTTGGCGGTTCGAACTTTAAACGAATATACAGAATCCGTTTTAAGTCGGATTTTATGAAACAAGAAACGTTCGGAGCTGGTGAAGTATATTTTTCTAATGGAAGAGAAAATTCGAGATTTTGTCATGTAGATTTTAAGTCATAAACCATAAAATTTTCGAATAATCACTATGAAATCGTTTATAAACCATAACGATAATTTATTTATTTCGAATTTGGACAAGATATTTGAGGCATAGTTATAATTTAATTTTTAAATTTTACTGCAATTTTTATTTTGGAAAACAAGCAACTTTTTATTTGGAGTATTTTTCACCCTATATTAGCATTTCAGGATATCATAGAATAAGTTAACTTGTCTGTATTTTTACAGTTTTGGGATCGTGACACATCCCTCGACGCGAATGTATTTTTATTTATGTCTGTAGCCGTCCGTAAGTGAATAGATTTTTATGCGATGGGATACACTATTTCTTTCATATGAAGTAAAATTGAGTTTACATAAATATATCCATTCAGACATTAACGTCCTTCCTTGTTCATGTCACCTTAGCATCTAAGTAAACACTGCCAACGTATATATATATATATATATATATATATATATATATATATCACTTCACGCAATGTTAAAGTTGGAAAAACAAGCCTAAGTAATAACGTACAATCCTACCTCCTTTTGTTTCCATCGTGCAGAGCTATATGTATTGGTAAAACAACATTTAATGAAAGATGCAATGCTACTGGAACCTATAACCTTCTATTACTTCCACATAAAGGCTTGTAAACTGTATAAATATTATAGCATTCGCGAGTTCACCGGGTTCCATAAACATAAGCACGTTCATTTGTCTATCTTTCATTTATTACTACTCTCCCTCACGTCCTCTCGTATCTCCTCATTAATACAAAGTCATGCTTTCTGCAAACTTAGCTTCGAGGGTAAGTAAAATCGATATATATTATATTATTTTACATTTCTTACATACTAAGGAAGAGAAGCCTATATAAATAACCACCTGACCATCGTACCTCTGTTTTGTTTTCTCTCCACTAAAAGTTTTAAAATGAGATTTGTTAAGCTCCATTAATCATATGCTTCAACCTCATGTTTGATCTGTTGGTTTCGAGCGTTGTTTTTATGGCTGCAATGTCATACAGCGGACGAGTTTTGTACTTTGGTTGGATAGCTTGTGATATTGGAGTCGAGATTAGTATACACTACAACAAAAAACACTTTTCGCAACAGGCGATATCTGTTGCAGTAGACCTATTGCAACAGGCCTGCGCCTGTTGGTATAGCCGAAGTTGCAAAAAGTCTGCAACATTTTCTGCCTGTTGCAATAAAATGTTGCGGTATACTTTTTTGCAACAGGCTTTTGCTGTTGCAACAAATCATTTTGCAACATTATATGCCCGTTGCATTAGATTCATAAATCTGTAAAAAAAAATATTACAGCATATAAATATTACATATTAATTGTATTCCTTTTAGTAATAGTGTGTATCACAGAATGAAATAAACAAATAAAATTTTTATTTTAACAAAGTTTTAATAGTACAAACAATTACAACAAAATATCTACAATTTTCGTACACCATTCATGCATAACAATTTCTTCCTTCACACAACACATATTTTTTTTTCAAATATAGTATTTTCTAATCATATTTCTACTCTATCATACATATGCTATAACAAGAGAACAAATATCATTAGTTCACTAGATCAAATCTGCAGTTCATACTTTTTTGTCATCCATGCTTGCAAGCTGACCACAAAGTGCAATCCAGCACCTAAATAGAGAAAATATAGCCAAGTCATTTATTTACCCAAAAAAAAGACTACTGTCGATGTTTCAAAACCGACACGCACTTCAGATGTTTAGTCAACAGAATTTCAGTATATTAGAGGTAAATCCCAAATGCTTTAGGCATTAATGAAATATGCATGTAACTGGCCATCGAAATATTGCATTACAAACCACTTTGTATAGATATGAGTTTTATTTCTAGTTATATTAACTCTCTCACTCTCTTTCTCTCTCTCTCTCTACACTACTGTACTAAATTAAACAGAATTAACAATTGTTAAATATCATGTATACCTACCATTGGTGGCTGAACTAACATTAACTAAATTATAAGTTTTATAGAGGTCGGATTATAGCTTCATTCAAAGATATGATAATAGATAATACACAAGGGACAAAAAATTAACAATCGTTAAACAACATATACGCCTACTATTGATTCAATTTGAGTTTGCATTTGTTATTATATGTCAATTGGTATCAAATGTTAAATAATCATGTCCTTACATGATATTTTTCCATCAATTGTCACAAAAATTTATAGCTTGTTGTAGCTAACATGGCTGTTAACTGATATATTTATCAAGTAACTCATGGTAATTGTATTGGTTGATTGTTATTTTTCCTTTACATCATTGTACGCTATCAAAATCTTCATAAAAAACTAGAAAAAAGAGTCATCGTATTGGATCTTATGTTCAGTTGCACTGTATCAAGTTTTGCTAGTATTATTCAAAAATAGCATGCATTGTAGTGTTTTGTGTAACAACCCGAAAATCTGGGCCAGTTTAAAATTTTTTATTTTGGGAATTTTAGCGAATTTTGAATATTTAAAATAAATTATTTTAAATAAAAACGACGAGAAATTTATTTTGAATATAATTCGAGCGTATATATTATATATGTCGTCGTTAGAATATAAATATTTTATTTTAATTATAAAAGGAATTGAAAATGGCGCGGTAGTTCGATAATTCGATTTCAAACTCCAATTGAATGTACCGGGTGCGAAACAATCCGGATTTTAGTGAAACCAAAAACATTAGGATCCATTTGATGATATCTTTCCAACGAAACCGAAAAATCAAAATTTCATAGCGGGAATCAAAAGATATGTCCAGTTGAAAATTCTGAATAGTCGCTATGGAATTCAGGCCCTTAAAAATAGCAATTTTGCAAACGACCTTGGATTTCGACGAAACCACTTTTGTTGGATCCGGGATGTAAAATTATTGCTAGATTCCAAATTTCATAATTTTTCGAATCAATATGTGAGCGTGGCAAAGGAAAATGTGTTTGACCAGTTTCAGTTGATTTTAATCGACTGGAAAATGACCATTTTTCAAACGGTCTCAGAATTCAACAAAACTAGTTTTGTTAGGACCGTATCATCAATACGAAGCTAGAAAATATTTTTCTAGAATTTTTCGAGTTAGTATGTGACCCCGGTAAATTGAAATGCGCGTTCAAATTCAATATATAGAGTTATATGTTGATTTTGACGAAAACTGATCGAAACGATTGAATCAGCCTACGATACATATCCCATTGTGTTCGGAATGGGGGTAATTAGCTAGGGACGACAGTCATTGGGCTTGATTTCGAGTTAGAAATAAAAAGTTGCGTTTTGAATTTAAAATGAAATTAAATATAAATAAATATCCTCGGTCAAAGCCAAGGTCAAACCCTCAAAACACTTCCCCGCGGTCAAACTTTTTATTTCCGCCTCCTCAGCGATGGACGAACGAGATGTTCAGAGCTTCATCCCCTACAAACTCCTCCTCCGATTCGAATTACACCCCAAATCAAAATGAAATCGGAAGCACTTGTGGAGATCTTCCAATTGGTACCGCTGAGATCGTGTTCAGGGCATCGAAGGAGCTGGGTTTCCTTCTCGAGCTGCCGCCGTTCGCAGCAGGATTCAAGGCAGCTCGAGCCACCGAGCTGCACCATTTTCGAGCTGGAGGAAGGCGGCGCCAGGGCGCTGCGCGTGGGGAGGTCCGATTGGGCTCCGGCGATCGGATTTGACGGCGGTTTGCAACCCTATCTTTGAACGATGGGTTCGAATGGGTTTTCTGCTATGAAGAAGATACCGTGAGATTTTTTTTATTATTTATTTTTTTTTATATTTTTTTTATGATTATACGTTGTTGCTTATTGGAATTTTTTTTAATTAATATATGATTTTCTTTTACTTATAACTTTGTTTTGAACTTTGGTTCAAAAATATATATAAGCTGGGATTTGTATTAGAAAATATAAGATAGAATTTGTATTAGAAAATATAAGATAGAATTTGCATTAGAAAATATAAGCTAGAATTTGTTTTAGAAAATAGTAAGCTAGAATTTGATTTGAAAATATACAATACATTGTTTTTGGAATATATTATAGAAAGTATAAAAATATAATCTTTCATATTGTAGAAGGATAAAAATGTGATCTTTATAATGATATGTTTGAAAAGGCGAAATCTTTATATAGAGAATAGCGAGATAAAAATATAATTTTTATCTATATTGTAGCAATGTAAAAATAGAATTTATATCCATATAGCGTGATTATAAAAATGGGATTTTTTATATATTGAACAGCGAAGTAAAAATTCGATTTTTAAATATATGAAGTGATTATAAAAATATGATTTTTAAATTGAAAGTGAACAAATAAAAATGTGATTTTTACATATGTAGTGGCTACGGGCAACGAAGATGACAAAAAGGCGAGAACGTTGAAGATTGCTATCAAAGAAGAGTCAAGATGATTGGATAGCTATCTGTGAGAATTTCTCACCTTTCAATTTCTTTTTCTAGTAATATATATATATATACTAGGATGCAGACGGTGCTTAGTAGCACCCGACACAATCGTCCACAGACCATGGACTTGTTTGTTTGGTTGCATAGATTAGTTAGATGATTTGATTTGAATTTAGTTGTTTGGTGATTTTGATTGATGTGTGAATGGCGTGGGCCTTCAATAGACCGGGGATAAGGCTAGGCCTCGTCCCGTTTCTAGTATCGTGCCGTTATGCTGCCGAAATTTTCTAAAACATGTTAGAAAAATAAAAATATCATTTTTATTATGTAAACGAACTGAATAGAAATCCATGTGTTAAAATAAAATATTTTATCGTTAAAAATATAATTTTTAACGTGAAGTGAATAAAATAAAATATTCATTTACAAACCGGACGGTTTGTTTATGTACACCTATTTGAATGACATTGATTGGGACGATAAATTTTACACATCGCCCAACTGCACAAATAAAATCTGTGTTTGATTGTTTGAAACCCCACACGGGTGTTGGGATGAAATTTGAAGTTCACTCATCCTGATTGATTAAATATGTCGATCGATTGATTGACAGGCTGTTATAAGCGTTAAATATCTATATTTGATGCTTATACAGTGTAGCGCACTTTGGTTGATGGTTGATTATTTTTCAATGCTATTACATAAGTGTGATGTGTGAAAATCCATATAATTAACATTATATGGTGATTGATTGGGCTTCATTCCAATTTTGAAAATAAAGAATATTATAAAATAAAGGTTCATGTGTTGATTGTACTCATCCGTTGAGATTAGTCATGTGTTGAACGAAATATTTTAATAATAAAGTTTACATCTTTATCAATATAAAATAAAGGTTCATGTGTTGACTGTACTCATCCGTTGAGATTAGTCATGTGTTGAACGAAATATTTTAATAATATAGTTTACATCTTTATCAATATAAAGTAAAGGTTCATGTGTTGACAGTACTCATCCGTTGAGATTAGTCATGTGTTGAACGATATGAATTGAAAACGATTTCGAAATGAATTGAATATAAAACGATTTCGAAATGAAATGAATTGAAAATGATTTCGAAATGAAATGAATTGAAAACGATTTCGAAATGAATTGAATATAAAACACTTTCGAAATGAATTGAATATAAAACGATTTCGAAATGAATTGAATTGATTAGAAAACGAATTTGAATTGAATTGAATAGAAAACGAATTCGAATTGAATTGAGTAGAAAACGAATTTGAATTGAATTAAATTCAATTGAAACGAATTGAAATAGAATTGAAATCGATTTGAATTGAAATCAAATAGAAATGAAAGTAAAAAGGATTTAGAATAGAAAATTCAATTTTGATTTGAATTAGAAATAGAGGTTGAAATTGTTTTTGAAACGAACTCAAAACTATTTATAAAATTCATTTTAAATAGAAATCGACGAAATATATATTATAAATATATTATATATAATATAATGGCCTGAATAGAACGCGCCGCGCCGCGGCAGTTCGTGAATTTCGACCATTTATTTCAAACGGACATTACGGGAGATCCGACCGTCGGATTCTCCTAAAACCGGAACCGTTGGGTTCGTATCGAAAAGAGCTTTCTAACGAATGTTAGAAACTTGAAATCTAACGGTTGGATTTGGAGATACGTCCAAATCAAATTTGAAAAAGGTCGCTATAAGTGCAGTTCGATGGCCGTTGATGGAAATCGACTGTACGGGCCTTGATAAAATTATTAGAAATATCAATAATTTGTGTAAAATCATAAGAAATGATTTGGGGAAACTTGGGGTGAAAAACTCCATATTTGAAAAGATAAAAATGGATTTTTATCGAAATGAACTAGTTTGAACTAAATTTAAAACCCGATTTTTTTTGTTTTTAAATATTTAAATTAGATTTAAAAAGGGGTTTTAAATAATCAGAATTCCAAATATATTTGATTTGAGTTGAACTACAATTGATTTGTGGGTTTATCGTGAACGGTGTTTTAAACAACACTAGTTCTTTAACCCGATGATAAATATAATGTGATTTGGGTTTGTCGTGAACTGTGTTTTAAATAACACCTAGTTCTTTAACCCAGTAAAAGGAATTTTAACGAATCTGCAATCAGATTGAAATGTGAATCTATAATCTAAATTATCAAATTTATAAAGGAGCGAGAATGGAGTATCGCCAGTTTTGCTCCAAAGCGATAGTTAAATCTTTAATCAGGTTTGAACGCGAAATGGTAATTAATTTTACCGATAACACCATGATATTAGATATGGAGTACTACCTGTTTTGCTTCATGGGATGTATAGGTTGGGATTGGGAAATAAAATAAATAATTACTTCGGTGTGGTTCGCTAATCTCGACTAGTTTATAAAACCATAATTTGGTTTGAAATGACATCCAAAGGAAGATTAAAGGATAAATTTTAAAGAATTTATCTTGGATAAAATTAATGGGAACCTTTCCCTAAAAATGTGATTTTATGAATAAAAGAATATTCTGAATTGGAATGAGGCGTATGTTGTGTTTGTGTAACATTCGTTTTAATATACGCGGGTTGTTCGGAAAGGCCGGGTTTATACCCATTCTGAATAACCAATTCGACGATATGTCGAAAATGAAGACGGTGGTTGAAGACCGGAAGTCTTCACATCGCTCGGATAATTACTGACGATCCTGATTGGGCTGTACACCCAAGAGGATGGAAATAGTTGGTGGTCGTCCAGACGTACTTGGAGATGGATGGATATGCGAGGAAAGTGCCTCCGGTTTCGTTCAGACCCAGAACGGACTTGTAAATGGATGGTGTGTCTGACATTGTATTCCTTTATATTGTATTTGTTGATCTCTGCTAAATATATATCTGTTTGGCGGCGGAGAATTTATTCTTTTGCTTAACGCCCTTCTCTGAGACATATGAGCTCAGAGGTTATATATTGGCAGAAATCAGTAGTACGATATGGATTGATAGTGTGACATGCTGAGATGCAGTGATCCAGACTTTTGTTGAAAAGCAAAGTTTGGTGGTTGATGATCAAAGCGCAGCTGATATAACATGGCTTTGTGTATAGCGTTGATCCGCGAGCCCCACACCCCGGTATGGTGGTAAACTGATGGTTTGATCAGTATGCTTTTTCGTGGATGGGCACCTTAGTGGTGTCGTGGATTCGGTCGACCGAGATGAGCCTAGTGCTCAGGGATATATAGAGTAGGCGGTGTTTTCTCTCGCTGGGACGTAAGCCGCGGTGGTACTCTGGTCCCAAACGTGCGGATGTTGACGGTGTTCTCTTGTTGGGACGTAAGCCGTGGTGAATTGCATTACGCGATCGATCTTTCAAATCAGGAGCCACCATGATGGAAATCCAATTTCCAATACGTGTATTTCGGTTTTATTTGTAGAGCCTAGTATGGCGACATAGTGGGATGGGGCACTTATGCCGTCTATGATTGATACTTATGATTTGAAGATATTTTATACAATATGCACTTATAATAGTATCAAATGATTTATTTTAAACGTATCAAGCATTCTTGGCTATTATAAGCTAAAAACCCTATCCTCCGGCTTGCGTTGCATTGTGTGATGGGACCTGGGTCTTATAATAGCTTCATTTTTCTTTATTTAGCATTGCGCTGTTGTTTTATGCACTGGTGTTCTTGGGAGGAAACCCGTTCCGTGTTATACGGCGTGGTCCCTTGATTTATCTAACTTTAAAAATAAAGATTAAAAACTGTTTTAGTTCTCACACCAGTCACATGACTGACCTGGAGTTTATTGTTTTAACCTAAACTCTGGGTGCCCCTATTTTACACACGGGCAGCTAGTAGTTTTGGTTTTGCAGATTTATATTCACAGGATCCTGGTTTACAGCTGGAATGATATCCGGAAAGCTTTGTATCCGTATATCTCTTCTAGTTGTGTATTGTATTATTTTCCGGCTGCGATGTATTTAAAATGTAATTTAAATCTCTGATATTTCTGTGTAATATTTATTCATTTATACTCTGTATATTCTTGTAATCTGATGCATTGTTGTAATATACAATGAAATGTTCTTCTGTATGTGTTCTGTTGTGGCTTGTTCTCGAACTATCCGCGCTTTCCTCACCGGGGAAGTTACGGGTTTTCACAGTTGGTATCAGAGCTTTGGTTTACAGAGCTCGAGAACAAGACACATTAGAACCATACGAAAGAATTCATCAGATATTGGATTAGTAATATCCAATTAGAATGACTCGTTAGAGATAGGAACAGTAGTATCCAAGAACGAGTGTGAAGAGTATATTTTTCAAATGAAAACAATTTTGTTTTGAAAATTTAAATCACTTTATACGTATTTGATTATTTATTTATTTTGAATATGGACATTCCAATATATAAAGATTTTGCATATACGCGTCATGAACGTATATTCGAAGTTTTAATATACTGGATAGATATAGAATTACACTCTAGTCACCCGAAGATGATGTTGATAATGACCATGGCATCATCAATATTTGTGTTCGTGTTTCGAAGGTGTGATTTCTATATATTTCCATTAGACTGGTGTGAGAACCAAAACTTATATATAGTTAGAACACATTGTTGTGAATTGGCATCAAAAACAAGATTTTCAGTATATATATATCAAAAAATATGAATTTGAAACGTTAATCCACTAATTGATTGATGTTTGTTTAATTGTTGGATAATTTTGAACGGTTATGCCTAATTGAACCAAATATTGAACTATATTGAAAATTGGTCACATTTGCTTGCATATACATATACTTATATTGAACAGGTCATAGCAAGGAGGCTAGAGCCGGAGAATAAAATTTGTTTGCCCGACAAATAGGTACATGTTTATTACATAATTTACTGTTTTGTTTGGGTGATGATGATTTTATGAGCCTACTGGCTAGCCGCTTGGCTTTTTCTTTTTCTTTTTGAGATCTGAAGGCCTATATGGCAATTTCGGGATTTTCCCGTGGCTCCCGGTGCAGGGGAGGTTATGGCGAAATTTTTCGAAAATTTAGGGTGTTAGCCAAATTTTTGAAAATTTGAAAATTCTCAGAAACTGAAAAGTTGGAGAATGGAAGCCAAATCGAACGTAGAGTTGATTGATCAAACCACTTTCGACTTTGTTCCTTTTCGGGGATGAAAAGTTTTAAGTGGGGGAGATTGTAACAACCCGAAAATCTGGGCCAGTTTAAAATTTTTTATTTTGGCAATTTTAGCGAATTTTGAATATTTAAAATAAATTATTTTAAATAAAAACGACGAGAAATTTATTTTGAATATAATTCGAGCGTATATATTATATACGTCGTCGTTAGAATATAAATATTTTATTTTAATTATAAAAGGAATTGAAAATGGCGCGGTAGTTCGATAATTCGATTTCAAACTCCAATTGAATGTACCGGGTGCAAAACAATCCGGATTTTAGTGAAACCAAAAACATTAGGATCCATTTGATGATATCTTTCCAACGAATCCGAAAAATCGAAATTTCATAGCGGGAATCAAAAGATATGTCCAGTTGAAAATTCTGAATACTCGCTATGGAATTCAGGCCCTTAAAAATAGCAATTTTGCAAACGACCTCGGATTTCGACGAAACCACTTTTGTTGGATCCGGGATGTAAAATTATTGCTAGATTCCAAATTTCATAATTTTTCGAATCAATATGTGAGCGTGGCAAAGGAAAATGTGTTTGACCAGTTTCAGTTGATTTTAATCGACTGGAAAATGACCATTTTTCAAACGTTCTCAGAATTCAATGAAACTAGTTTTGTTAGGACCGTATCATTAATACGAAGCTAGAAAATATTTTTCTAGAATTTTTCGAGTTAGTATGTGACCCCGGTAAATTGAAATGCGCGTTCAAATTCAATATATAGAGTTTATGTTGATTTTGACGAAAACTGATCGAAACGATTGAATCAGCCTACGATACATATCCCATTGTGTTCGTAATGGGGGTAATTAGCTAGGGACGACAGTCATTGGGCTTGATTTCGAGTTAGAAATAAAAAGTTGCGTTTTGAATTTAAAATGAAATTAAATATAAATAAATATCCTCGGTCAAAGCCAAGGTCAAACCCTCAAAACACTTCCCCGCGGTCAAACTTTTTATTTTCGCCTCCTCAGCGATGGACGAACGAGATGTTCAGAACTTCATCCCCTACAAACTCCTCCTCCGATTCGAATTACACCCCAAATCAAAATGAAATCGGAAGCACTTGTGGAGATCTTCCAATTGGTACCGCTGAGATCGTGTTCAGGGCATCGAAGGAGCTGGGTTTCCTTCTCGAGCTGTCACCGTTCGCAGCAGGATTCAAGGCAGCTCGAGCCACCGAGCTGCACTATTTTCGAGCTGGAGGAAGGCGGCGCCAGGGCGCTGCGCGTGGGGAGGTCCGATTGGGCTCCGGCGATCGGATTTGGCGGCGGTTTGCAACCCTATCTTTGAACGATGGGTTCGAATGGGTTTTCTGCTATGAAGAAGATACCGTGAGATTTTTTTTATGATTATACGTTGTTGCTTATAGGATTTTTTTTAATTAATATATGATTTTCTTTTACTTATAACTTTGTTTTGAACTTTGGTTCAAAAATATATATAAGCTGGGATTTGTATTAGAAAATATAAGATAGAATTTGTATTAGAAAATATAAGATAGAATTTGCATTAGAAAATATAAGCTAGAATTTGTTTTAGAAAATAGTAAGCTAGAATTTGATTTGAAAATATACAATACATTGTTTTTGGAATATATTATAGAAAGTATAAAAATATAATCTTTCATATTGTAGAAGGATAAAAATGTGATCTTTATAATGATATGTTTGAAAAGGCGAAATCTTTATATAGAGAATAGCGAGATAAAAATATAATTTTTATCTATATTGTAGCAATGTAAAAATAGAATTTATATCCATATAGCGTGATTATAAAAATGGGATTTTTTATATATTGAATAGCGAAGTAAAAATTCGATTTTTAAATATACGAAGTGATTATAAAAATATGATTTTTAAATTGAAAGTGAACAAATAAAAATGTGATTTTTACATAAGTAGTGGCTACGGGCAACGAAGATGACAAAAAGGCGAGAACGTTGAAGATTGCTATCAAAGAAGAGTCAAGATGATTGGATAGCTATCTGTGAGAATTTCTCACCTTTCAATTTCTATTTCTAGTAATATATATATACTAGGATGCAGACGGTGCTTAGTAGCACCCGACACAATCGTCCACAGACCATGGACTTGTTTTTTTGGTTGCATAGATTAGTTAGATGATTTGATTTGAATTTAGTTGTTTGGTGATTTTGATTGATGTGTGAATGGCGTGGGCCTTCACTAGACCGGGGATAAGGCTAGGCCTCGTCCCGTTTCTAGTATCGTGTCGTTATGCCGCCGAAATTTTCTAAAACATGTTAGAAAAATAAAAATATCATTTTTATTATGTAAACGAACTGAATAGAAATCCATGTGTTAAAATAAAATATTTTATCGTTAAAAATATAATTTTTAACGTGAAATGAATAAAATAAAATATTCATTTACAAACCGGACGGTTTGTTTATGTACACCTATTTGAATGACATTGATTGGGACGATAAATTTTACACATCGCCCAACTGCACAAATAAAATCTGTGTTTGATTGTTTGAAACCCCACACGGGTGTTGGGATGAAATTTGAAGTTCACTCATCCTGATTGATTAAATATGTCGATCGATTGATTGACAGGCTGTTATAAGCGTTAAATATCTATATTTGATGTTTATACAGTGTAGTGCACTTTGGTTGATGGTTGATTATTTTTCAATGCTATTACATAAGTGTGATGTGTGAAAATCCATATAATTAACATTATATGGTGATTGATTGGGCTTCATTCCAATTTTGAAAATAAAGAATATTATAAAATAAAGGTTCATGTGTTGACTGTACTCATCCGTTGAGATTAGTCATGTGTTGAACGAAATATTTTAATAATAAAGTTTACATCTTTATCAATATAAAGTAAAGGTTCATGTGTTGACTGTACTCATCCGTTGAGATTAGTCATGTGTTGAACGAAATATTTTAATAATAAAGTTTACATCTTTATCAATATAAAGTAAAGGTTCATGTGTTGACAGTACTCATCCGTTGAGATTAGTCATGTGTTGAACGATATGAATTGAAAACGATTTCGAAATGAATTGAATATAAAACGATTTCGAAATGAAATGAATTGAAAACGATTTCGAAATGAAATGAATTGAAAACGATTTCGAAATGAATTGAATATAAAACGATTTCGAAATGAATTGAATATAAAACGATTTCGAAATGAATTGAATTGATTAGAAAACGAATTCGAATTGAATTGAATAGAAAACGAATTCAAATTGAATTGAGTAGAAAACGAATTTGAATTGAATTAAATTCAATTGAAATGAATTGAAATAGAATTGAAATCGATTTGAATTGAAATCAAATAGAAATGAAAGTAAAAAGGATTTAGAATAGAAAATTCAATTTTGATTTGAATTAGAAATGGAGGTTGAAATTGTTTTTGAAACGAACTCAAAACTATTTATAAAATTCGTTTTAAATAGAAATCGACGAAATATATATTATATATATATTATATATAATATAATGGCCTGAATAGAACGCGTCGCGCCGCGGCAGTTCGTGAATTTCGACCATTTATTTCAAACGGACATTACGGGAGATCCGACCGTCGGATTCTCCTAAAACCGGAACCGTTGGGTTCGTATCGAAAAGAGCTTTCTAACGAATGTTAGAAACTTGAAATCTAACGGTTGGATTTGGAGATATGTCCAAATCAAATTTGAAAAAGGTCGCTATAAGTGCAGTTCGATGGCCGTTGATGGAAATCGACTGTACGGGCCTTGATAAAATTATTAAAAATATCAATAATTTGTGTAAAATCATAAGAAATGATTTGGGGAAAATTGGGGTGAAAAACTCCATATTTGAAAAGATAAAAATGGATTTTTATCGAAATGAACTAGTTTGAACTAAATTTAAAACCCGATTTTTTTTGTTTTTAAATATTTAAATTAGATTTAAAAAGGGGTTTTAAATAATCAGAATTCCAAATATATTTGAGTTGAACTACAATTGATTTGTGGGTTTATCGTGAACGGTGTTTTAAACAACACTAGTTCTTTAACCCGATGATAAATATAATGTGATTTGGGTTTGTCGTGAACTGTGTTTTAAATAACACCTAGTTCTTTAACCCAGTAAAAGGAATTTTAACGAATCTGCAATCAGATTGAAATGTGAATCTATAATCTAAATTATCAAATTTAGAAAGGAGCGAGAATGGAGTATCGCCAATTTTGCTCCAAAGCGATAGTTAAATCTTTAATCAGGTTTGAACGCGAAATGGTAATTAATTTTACCGATAACACCATGATATTAGATATGGAGTACTACCAGTTTTGCTTCATGGGATGTATAGGTTGGGATTGGGAAATAAAATAAATAATTACTTCGGTGTGGTTCGCTAATCTCGACTAGTTTAGAAAACCATAATTTGGTTTGAAATGACATCCAAAGGAAGATTAAAGGATAAATTTTAAAGAATTTATCTTGGATAAAATTAATGGGAACCTTTCCCTAAAAATGTGATTTTATGAATAAAAGAATATTCTGAATTGGAATGAGGCGTATGTTGTGTTTGTGTAACATTCGTTTTAATATACGCGGGTTGTTCGGAAAGGCCGGGTTTATACCCATTCTGAATAACCAATTCGACGATACGTCGAAGATGAAGACGGTGGTTGAAGACCGGAAGTCTTCACATCGCTCGGATAATTACTGACGATCCTGATTGGGCTGTACACCCAAGTGGATGGAAATAGTTGGTGGTCGTCCAGACGTACTTGGAGACGGATGGATATGCGAGGAAAGTGCCTCCGGTTTCGTTCAGACCCAGAACGGACTTGTAAATGGATGGTTTGTCTGACATTGTATTCCTTTATATTGTATTTGTTGATCTCTGCTAAATATATATCTGTTTGGCGGCGGAGAATTTATTCTTTTGCTTAACGCCCTTCTCTGAGACATATGAGCTCAGAGGTTATATATTGGCAGAAATCAGTAGTACGATATGGATTGATAGTGTGACATGCTGAGATGCAGTGATCCAGACTTTTGTTGAAAAGCAAAGTTTGGTGGTTGATGATCAAAGCGCAACTGATATAGCATGTCTTTGTGTATAGCGTTGATCCGCGAGCCCCACACCCCGGTATGGTGGTAAACTGATGGTTGATCAGTATGCTTTTTCGTGGATGGGCACCTTAGTGGTGTCGTGGATTCGGTCGACCGAGATGAGCCTAGTGCTCAGGGATATATAGAGTAGGCGGTGTTTTCTCTCGCTGGGACGTAAGCCGCGGTGGTACTCTGGTCCCAAACGTGCGGATGTTGACGGTGTTCTCTTGTTGGGACGTAAGCCGTGGTGAATTGCATTACGCGATCGATCTTTCGAATCAGGAGCCACCATGATGGAAATCCAATTTCCAATACGTGTATTTCGGTTTTATTTGTAGAGCCTAGTATGGCAACATAGTGGGATGGGGCACTTATGCCGTTTATGATTGATACTTATGATTTGAAGATATTTTATACAATATGCACTTATAATAGTATCAAATGATTTATTTTAAACGTATCAAGCATTCTTGTCTATTATAAGGTAAAAACCCTATCCTCCGGCTTGCGTTGCATTGTGTGATGGGACCTGGGTCTTATAATAGCTTCATTTTTCTTTATTTAGCATTGCGCTGTTGTTTTATGCACTGGTGTTCTTGGGAGGAAACTCGTTCCGTGTTATACGGCGTGGTCCCTTGATTTACCTAACTTTAAAAATAAAGATTAATAACTGCTTTAGTTCTCACACCAGTCACATGACTGACCTGGAGTTTATTGTTTTAACCTAAACTCTGGGTGCCCCTATTTTACACACGGGCAGCTAGTAGTTTTGGTTTTGCAGATTTATATTCACAGGATCCTGGTTTACAGCTGGAATGATATCCGGAAAGCTTTGTATCCGTATATCTCTTCTAGTTGTGTATTGTATTATTTTCCGCTGCGATGTATTTAAAATGTAATTTAAATCTCTGATATTTCTGTGTAATATTTATTCATTTATACTCTGTATATTCTTGTAATCTGATGCATTGTTGTAATATACAATGAAATGTTCTTCTGTATGTGTTCTGTTGTGGCTTGTTCTCGAACTATCCGCGCTTTCCTCACCGGGGAAGTTACGGGTTTTCACATTTTGACTCAGTTTGGAGTATGCTTGCAGGCAATAAATGAACAGAAACTTATTTGAATTATATTTGTGTTGTACTAAAGTCTGACATGCAGTTTACTGAGAATCAGCATGCACATATCTACTTTCATTACAGTACATATGAAATCAAGATACAGGAATGTTAATCATAGAAAGACTTACCAGAGTAAAGTTCTAAGCAAAACAGTAACCCATGTTACATGCCCCAAATGAACAAGTGTAAACCTCCAAAAGGTCAAGAATCCGATCAAATGCCTATCCCAAATAATAATTTCAAATCCCTTTGAGCCCTTTTTTTGTTATAACTATGAACAAAAAGGTAAAGCAGATTTAATTCACATCATGATAACACAACACATATAAGTTTCTATTGGTTACTACTGCACCATATGCCTACTGTTCTACTTGTTAAGCTAAATAGAAATGCATGGACTAAAATTTGCAAGCCGAAAATGGAAGTAGGCATTGGCCTTAAAAGATTTGAAGAACTTAGATAACCTTTATGTTTAAAGATATTTTGGCAATTGCACTTTAGAAACAACATGTGGCCAAAATGCATGTACAGTACTGTACAAATAAAAAATTTGGCATTACAAACCACTTTGTACATATATGAGTTTTATTTCTAGTTATATTAACTCTCTCATTCTCTTTCTCTCTCTCTCTACACTACTGTACTAAATTAAACAGAATTGATTCACATTACAATTCTCACAGGTGATCTTCGTTTCGACCATTGTCGGTTTGATTAAATATCCTTTTAACCACTCAATCACAGCTTTACATTGCATGCATGCTTATGCACGTATTGTGTGTGTCATAAAACAAGTTATATATAATAACTAGATTCAAGTTCAAGTAATGGAAAGTACATTACCAGGTATGGCAAACTGAAAATATATTCTGATGTAGCTACCGCAGCTGCAGGTTGGGCATAGCTTTGCTGCAGATGGGTCTGTTTTCAGAAAACAATCAATTTATTATAGTAGTCAACTGTCAGCACACATCTAAATAATATAATAAGGTTAATTATGAAACACAGGTTACCCCAGCTACGTAAATTTGAAATTTAGTAGTTTTATTGTGTTTGATAGTCAAATAATTCTTAAAAAATTGGAACGTTGAGCAAACATATGTTATCTTTAGACAGCATTAGTGGTCAATCCAGTTTCCTATCAGGTTAACACTATAACACAACTCCGATTTTGTGAACCATTAAGATGTGAGACTTACAAATAGGATTATCGTTAATGCAGGGAACTCTATGATAAAGAAATCACCTGAGCAGGATAAGTTGCAAGATAAACACCAAAAGCTATGGTCTGAGGTGCAAAAGTTTGTACAACCGCCTGTGGTGCAACATAGTTTGGATATCCATAAGTACCATATGCAGCCTAGGCAAAGAACATATAAGAGTGGATCAGTCTATACAGCACGACAGAAACATATAATATAGTGTAGGAAGAAAAATCATTAAAACATGGTAGTCTACCTGAGCCGCATAGCAAGTGTTCCACTATTGCCTTTATGCTTGGGGATTCTACATATAAGCAGCAGCCCATGAGTTTGTGTATTTGGATATGATGGTGTATCAATTGAAGTATTTGAGACTTCAGTCTTATCTGAGGCCAATGAATCCTCTGCTTTTCTCTTTTTTGACAATTAACTGCTACTTTGACATAAGAAAATTCTAGAATGCCTCTTCTCTGCCTTTTTCTGATATCTAGAGTTCCAAACATATCCAAGAACTATGATAGCAGGTAATGTATAAAGCAGAATAAGTTGACATACGACAGATGAATAAATATTTCCCATAATTAACCATTCCATCTATACTAAAATATGGCAACTGATTAGAGCATTGTGATAACCCTAAAATAAGCTACAACCACTTTACCTGATTTTTACCAGCACACATGAACTTCATTAACTTATAATGGTTTCTACAAAGAAACCGTACATTTATATATTTGCATAAAGGTAACCAGATTAACAGTTTTAATTAAAAGAATATAAATTTAGGCTGAAATCCTAAAGACCACATGTAACAACCCACATTCTATGCATCGGAGATTCGTAGAATATTTATTTCTTTCTCATATGAGGTCGTATGGTCATGTAGAGTTGGGAAACGACTATTGAGGTCATTTCCCAAGTTCATGATTTTTGCCGATTTTTAAATGACCGTTTTGCCCCTAGATAATCTTGTTTCGTCCATAACTTTGATTAGTAAGGAATTTTGACCTGAAACCACTTCCATTGGCTTCAGATGATGGTTTACCTTTCCGTAGAGTGGTCACATGTGAGAAACGGACTTAACGTTTGGGAGATATGGCTGAAATAAAGTTTGGAAGGTGAAAAACTGCTTAACCGGGCCAAATAGGGTGATTAGTGAACGGGCCCATAACCCATTTCGGGATTAGGGTTATGAGGAGGTTGAAAAGAGTTAGGGTTTCATTCCATTTCAGTTTTCTAGCCTCCACTTACCTCTTACAAACCCTAATAATGGCCTCCAACCTCTAAAACACCTCCAAATCATTTTCTACTTGAAGATTGGGGTTAGCAACATCAAATCAAGGGAGATCTTCACCAAACCAAAATTAGAGTTGCTGTTTAGCATTGGTATTCTCACCATATCAGAGATTTATTTCAGATCTAAGGTTTATTTGTGGCTAAGGTGAGTGATTAGCATTGTTTTTCACTAATTACGGCTAATTCGGGGTGACTAGTGATAATTAGCGAATTTATGCACGTTAAAAATCTGGAAAAAATATTTATAAATTCTTAAATGATGTTTTAGACCTCTGTTAGAAATTTGGGTTAATTTGGTTAAGTTTTGCTAATCCTATCATTAATTATGCTTGAACATGCTTAAGGGAAAATATAGAGTTTTGGCTATGTTTGATCCATTTTTAACCTATCATATTGATGTTTTGGTGTTTGAGGTCGCTTATATTTGTTGTTAAGACTTTGTGGTATGCTTTGTGATTGATTAGAATATTTAGAATGGTCGAAAACGTCGTCGAGAGGCATATAAACTGTCGCTGGAAGTTAAAGGAAAATGCAAGAAACCGGACCGGATCGTATAGCTCGACCCGACCCGATCGTGGTTAGTCCCTCCGAACTGAACCTCCCATGGATGGTGACCACGAACAATTTGTGCTTGGCCAGGAGGAGTGTTCTCTCTGAACCGAACCACCTAGAGTTCTCCGATCCGATCCGAAGAAGCTTGGCACGAATCGATCCAGTGGGGGATACTGAAGGCCAAACCGAACTGATGGCTGTGAGGAGATCCGAACCGATCCGGTGATGACCAATAACCCGAGATGCAAAGGTAGTGCAAATGGAAGTTAGAGCTCAGGATCCAGTTGGGAACCAACGAGTTCACTTCATGATTGGGCTTTGCTGCGGGACGTGTGCTAAGGAGTTGTCGACATCCATAACTTCGATTCACCACTGAAAAGGAATGATGGGTTACGTATCATTGCAGTAGAGTCATCATGACTTGAGGGGCAAAGTGATCATAGCAGGACTACGTATCAGTGCAGTAGAGTCACCGTGACTCGAGGGGCAAAGTGATCGTAGTAAGACTATGAGCCAGTGCAGTGGAGCCATTGTGACTCCATGGGGCAGAGTGGACATAGTAAAGGATTAGTAAGGCTATGAGCCAGTGCAGTGGGGTCTGTACGACTCCATGGGAAAAGTGGACATAGCGAAGGATTAGTGGCTATGGATCAGTGCAGTGAAGCCGTTGTGACTTCATGGGGCAGAGTGATCATAGCAAAGTATTGGGTGGTCGAAGTGGTGGATATCGTATGTTTTACGCACTGAGTGAGAGATGTGAGGATGGTTGCTATGCTTGATTGTTTGTCATCACTATGACATGCACACCCCCACCCCCATATGCTTGTACACCATATGTTAGTGGCACCTTAGAGTGTTGTACAGTATGTAGTGCTAACTCTTTGGTTGCAGGTCCAGGTTCAGGTATGGTTTAGTATACCTGTTATTATTCTGTTTAGCTGCTTATCGCTCATACCAGACTTTTGTCTGACCCTGAGTTTTATGTCTCTTCTTATTACTCTGGGTGCTCTCACAAGCAGACTGGAGACAGGTTAGCTGGTGATGCACGAGTAGTTGATCCGGAGGCGGGCAGGAGGCTTCCACGTATGATATATATATATATATATTCTCCCTGTGTCGTTGGTGGTCACTACTTGGGAATTAGTAGTGCACCCTTCCTTTCTTTTGTTTAGAGACAGTAATTTGAAAAGTTGTAATAAGCTGTATTTAGACTTCCGCTACTCTGATGTTGATGTTGATGTTGGTTTTAATTATCAGCTTATGCACTGTCTCGCCTGTTTTATGTCAAGATTATGTTATTATTATATTTTATTCCATGCGCTGTGAGACATTCTACAGGTTCCTTGTTAGTTCACTCTCTTCTTTCCTTTCTTTGGCGACCGTTCCGTGCTAGTCGGGCATGTGTACAGCGCACCTTCGGAGGAAATGCAGACTGGTGCGGGGCGGGCCGTCACACCGCAACACCTTATTCTTCTTTCACATAAGTGGAAGATCTTCTCAACGGAAGCCAAGCCAAAAAATAAACCAAACCAGAAAACCCAACATCTCGAGAAAATTACGTACCAGAGACAAAACCCATACTTGAAAAAAAAGCAATTATCTGGCAAAATCATCTAGCATTGGCATCAATTCCATTAATTATCTGCACTTGAAAGTGTGAAAACCGATCACTGAAAAATTAGGGTTATATGGTGTAACACCCCACGTCCATTAACGTCACTCACAAAGGGAATGCATTAATTTCTATGGAGCGTTTTAAGTAAGTATAGAACAGAAACTTAACAACAAGACAGATATAAACAGTACTCAAAAATTTAAAACTTTATTTCATTGCAGCGGAAAACACATATGTTTGATTACATCGTCAAAAATCAGAGTCAAAGTACATAATATCCATCTTGACTACCAAAGTACATAAATTGAAAGACATAATCCCCAATACAAAATAGCCATAAATAAGAGAGGCTAAACTTTATTTCAGCGATCCAAGCAATCTTATAAAAGCAGAGAAACAGCAGTCCAAAATCAAGCTCCACTGGTGCTAGTTCCAACCTGAGCACCTGGGGGGGGGGCAGGCAGAAGAAAAGAGGAGGAAACAAAGGGGGTCAGACATAAAGTCTGGCGAGTGCGATAACTTTAACAATATAATTACCAAAGTAACTAGGCTAAGGCATAAGTTGGAAAATAAGGAAATGACCATGAACCATTGAGTATGACAGAGTCAACAAGGAAATAAGATTGAACAAGGATAACGTTAAAGTGCACCCTAACCACTATAAGATAATTACTATACTGCACCACCACTAGCCACTCTAAGGTTGATCCCGCCTACAGAACTTAAATATGATAATGGCAGTTTCGTGCACCACTAGTTGCCTTCATAAGTGTCGCCTGCCCCTATCTCCACCAGGTGTACCCACTACCCCCATGCGATCGGCTCCCTAACTCGTAGATACCCGTGCTGGCCCCACATTGTGGTGTATCACTCCCCAAAGTGGCAACCCTATACCACCAAGAATGCACGGCTTATACCTACACGATGCAACAACGTCTTGTTGGATCTAGATTAACCCTAGAGGGGGGGGGGTGAATAGGGTTTATCACAGTTTTTAACTGAAATGAAAAAAACTGACAGGATATTAAAATAATAAACAGATCACAGAGAATATCAAAAACTGAAATGCAGAAAATAAATCACCCACAGATATACCCAGCTTCGGCAAAACCCTGCCTACTGCTGCATTTCTAAGGTTTCTACTAGGTGATAGAACAGTTCCCGCATACAAGACCATGTACACTCGCAAACCCCTGCTCCTATTCTAACCCTACGCTCAAAACCGTAGACTGATCGATATCCCCTCGATCAGATTTGCCCTGATTACAACCCCGTAACCAGTAACCCAGAATTTTACAGACTCTGTGAACTGTCAGTCAACACCCTGACTGATCCCCCTAGTATTTTACAGAACTAGAAAACTGTTCAGATCGGTTTTATAACTCGAAATAAAAAACAACAACAAAAATTAAATCTAAAACCCTAGAGTTAAAAGGAGATAGAATGAATTTAAAAAGAAAGCCCTTCTCCCTTTAAACAAGTAGGCCGGCCATTATTCATTTTGGTGCACCCTCTTCATTTTATCTGGCCCGTTCCTTGCTTTAGCTCTGGGAAATAAAAATGGCGGCTAGGGTTTTCTGAAACTTCCCCAAATCGTGACGCAGTTGTTTGATTGTTGAAATTTGGCTCTGGAATTAATCTCTGGTGCTTGAGTTAGATGCTCCTTCGTCGTTCGATTTGGTCCCTCTATCTAGCGATCGAAAACTGTGAGTAAAAATTGATTTTGAATCTTTGTTGCTCTCGAAATTGTGGTTGATTTTCGATGCCGATGTTTGGTTGGTTTTTCCCCCTTTTTCGATGATGAAATGGTGTGTATAATATAGGGTAAAAAATAGAAAACCCTAAATCACTGATTTCATATATGACTTGACTGATTTTTTTTTCGATGATTGATTGCGGTTTCCCTTTTGAAAATTCTCGGCTTTGAATGAATTTTTCTTGAACCCTTGATTACCTCGGTTTAATCACCTTAAATGGATTGTCCCTTTTATTTCCTCGATTTAAATCTACCCTGAATGATTTTGCACGTGTGTTTCCTGAATTGATACATGTGATTCAATCAATGAATACATGATTTGTTGCCCCTTTTGACTCTCTCGATTGAATTTGAGATTTGTTGTGATGAATCTGGTTGGCTTTGAGCTTTGACAAACATAAATACAAAATGATTTTTGCCCATAATGAATTGGATGACATATCTGAACATACTTTGAAAACTTGCCAAGTATTTCTTGCATGTCTTAAAAACCATGAAATCATTTCTGGAGAGAAATTTTTTGTCTGTCTTACTGGAAATGAAATTGTGATTTCTGAAAAATGCCGAGAATGAATTTGATGCTGATTTCTTGCCCAGAATAAATTCCTTTTGCCTGACCATGCAATTTTCCCTTTATGACTGGAATATTTGAATTGATTTGTTTCTGAAAATGTTATTGCCAGATATGATTTCCTTGGTTTAATTGGTCCATGACTGTTGTGAATTCAAAACTTGAATGAACCTGAAAGTTATTTGCTGCCTTTTTATCCACCTTGAATTGATTTTGTCGAGATGCAAAATTGAAAACAAACATTGTTTTTCCCTGACTGATTTTTGATGAATCTTGATGTGTTCTTGTCCTTGATAACTTTGAGTGATTCTTTTTGCTAGCTTCCTAAACTAAATGAAATCACTTGCCAAATTTTCATTTCTGAAAAATACTTGAACGTTGCCAAAACTCAGTGAATCAATTCCTTGCCGAATATTGTGATGCTGTGCAATTATTTTGCAAAGAAAAAAAAAGGATTTTGCCCCTTTCATTGATTGTAAATAAAAGATTTTTTTTTATAATTCCTGTGAATTTCTTTGGCTTTGAATACTTTTTCAGGTCTTTTAAAAAACTGGTCACAGTTGTGTCTTTGCCCTTATTTCCTGATTCTTTGCTTGTCAAGTAAAAACTTGTTGATCAAAAGTAAATACTTGCCAAATGTTTTTGCCAACATTGTGCTTCACTTGTCTGCCCTTTGTAACATTGCTGTGCACATGTAAAACTGGCTCTTTTATTCTTGCATGCTCATCTTTACTTTTCTGCTGAACCAAGCTTGTATGTTCTTGAATCTGAAATCATGCTCTGTTCCGTTTACTAAGCCGCACCTTGTAGCCATTTGTTAATGCTGTTTCATGCTTTGGTTTGTAACTCCATGTTGCTCATGAATGTTTTGACATGCTTGCCTATATTGTATATGCTGCTTCTTCTATGCTGCTTTTGCTTTGTTGTTGAGCTCACTGTTTTGCTGTGTGAATTTCTCACCTTGGCCATGCTAAGTAACAGCCTTGGACATTCTTGCATTGGTCGAGCTGATTTCTGTTTCATGTTTGTATTGATGATGTTGCACCCTCACTTTGCACTTGCTGTTTTGGCTTGATCACTTTGTGTCCACTTTAAAAATATGGACTGAACCATGCTTTGATCATGACTGAGTTGCACTGTTCATTTACCACCACTTGTACATGCTCACATTCATGCAGATGCCATGTCCATGTTGATCAACATTTGCTTTGATTTGTCATTGTATTTGAGCTGAAATTTCTTGTGCACCAGTGTGTTCGACCACTTTGAGTTTGTTGTTGACTTTTCATTGAGTTGTTTTCATGTGCACTGAGTCGAGAAGGTCCACGTGGCTACTCCTCAGTTGCTCGCTGATTGGCGACGCAATACACATATGTATATTTATACATGTGTGTATATGCAGCCATCAGACATATTTTCCTGTCCCTGCATTGTATATACATACTGTCTACCTTGTGGTATTTACAGTGTATCACTGTGAATATCACAAGCTGTCTAGACACAGATTTATGGTTTATATAAATCAGATCAAGTCATGAAAAATGATGAGAAACACACCAGAAAACTGAGGCAAATAAAATTTTAAAAAATAAAATTTACATTCGCATTTATTCAGTCTAAATTCTATTGCAGTGTACTCTGTGTTTGTGTGTTTCATTGTGACAGGTAAGCAGATGATGACTGAACTAACAGTGAAGATGCTGTGAAGACAGAAGCTAGAAGATTGAAGACAGAAACAGAAACAGTGAATGTATGTACTAGAGAGAGTCTGTAAATGAGTCAATGTGAATGTATATAAAATCAAAGTGTCTGTATAGTTTGTAGTGATGTGTGAGGAGCTTTGTATAGAATGAAATTGATTGTACAGTAAAGAATATCAGTGAGATGTACAAATAGTGGAGTAAAAGAATTGTACTGTTTGATATTGAGATAAAATATTATATTTAAATAAAATACTGTGAATATTTAAATTTCTGTACAGTTGTATTTTATTTAAATATAAATATTATATTCCAGTCTGTGATTTACAATAACAGTACAATATCAAACACATTAAAATAATATTTATTTGGTTGTTATCATCAAACAAAAATCATATAATTGTGTATACAACACCGTTATATACAACACGTCTTAACTACCAGCCCGGGTCCACACACGCATATGAATCCGTTGGACTTGCGTTGCCACCGCTAACCCGGTTTGGCCTCTTACAGTCAAGCCCAGTATGTGTGTCCCGTCCTCGACTTGGGTCGAGCTCACAAAGATACGTATGGGTTACTGGTTGAAATGGGCCCCCATTACTTGACACAAGCTATCCACCTAAGCTTGGTCCCCTCTAGTACATCCCACTTAACCCACTTCTTATTCATGTTTCGATTACATGTTTCAATTTTGGTTAAGTGTTTCTAATCATATTTCAAATGCCACCCAAGGCACCCACAAGATTCCACATGCCACCCAAGGCACCCACTTAACCCCCTCATGCCCCACTACATGTTTATGTGGTTAAGTGTTTCTTAATTCATTAAGACCGTAACCTCATAAAGACCTCTCACATTAGACTGGCATTTGTGGCAGCTGGATTTGCCGGGCGGGTCCGGGAAGTCTTACACCACAAAAGAGCCTAACCTCGTGTCTTTACAATTGTTACGTATTTAATTTATGCCTAAGACCTCCCACACTAGACTGGCATTTGTGACAGCTGGATTTGCCGGGCGGGTCAGGGCAGTCTTACACCACAAAAGAGCCTAACCTCATGTCTTAGACGATTAATTACACCTAATTAATCATCCCCCAATTTGAATTACTTTCCCTATTCAAATTATTAATTAATTCCAAATTTAACTATGGCCATAATTGACTCAATTATGTCCATCTATTTATGGTATGTAAAATCATACCAATTTTCACCACAAATTTATTTTATGATATTTAAGGCATTTATGCCAATTAAATATTTTTAATATTATCCCCTTTACCCCACGTTGTACGTTCGTTCGTTGACGTAAAATATACGTTAGACTCGAATAGTCTAACTCATGGAATAAAAAGAAAACATCACAACGTACATATAGATAAAACTAGATCTAAACATAGGGGTGAACTTGCATGTGTGGATGATGTTCTACATCTATAACTTGCATAGGCCAAAGTTACAACTTGCATAAAACTACATATGTCATAGATCCAAATCTAAAAGTGTAAACTTGTTGAGATAATGGTCACAAACTTGCATAAATCATGTATGTCATAGATCTACATCCAAAGGTGTAAACTTGCATAGGCAATGAAACCCTAAACTTGCATAACATGATTCATATTCCAAACTCATATATTTATATAAACTTGCATATGTGGTTTATGCAACATAACAAGGGTCTAAACTTACATCTAAACATGTAAACTAGCATGTAGAATTTAACATATAACTCACACATGTCATAGCCTAACTTTTAGATCCAATTCACATAAAATAGGTGTCATGAAACATGTAAGGTTATACTAACTTGCATATGATTCATGTCTAAATCAATATCTAAACTTGCATACATACTTGTGATCTATCATATGAATCAACATAACCAAACTAGCATATGAACAACATGATGATTTGATTATACATAAGCCAATCATAGAATTACAACATAGGTAATAGCATCATAAGATCACAACATAAAATCATAGAATTTACAAAATGTATAATAACATCACAATTTTACAACATAATTATAACATGTAGTCAATAATTCACATCAAATCCAAATAATCCACATCATAACTTAATCCAATTAAATTGCTAATTATTTTATTAAAATTATCGAAATCATAACTCAAAGAAGGTCTTGAGTTCTGAATTCTGAGTTCTGAAGTTGTATTAGCTTTCCTTTGAAGAAGATTCGTTGTTAGGGTTGAATAGAACTGATTTGATTTGTTGTTCTTCCTCTCTAATTGGTGGCGGCTACTTTAGGTTACAAGATGACAGCATGACGACCATAGTTTCAGTTTTAATTCTGATTTAGGGTTTGAGTCTAACCATGTTTATATAGAATTTTAATTTAATTATAGCCGTCGGATGATCTTAGGGTTGATCAAAACCATTCAGTCGGGATAGGGTGACACCTCAGCCCTAATGACTCAGCAAGGAGTCACAACATGGGTCAGACTGAACCAGAAAGTTGTGCAGGCCTGCTGCCTCGGCCTGGGCGCACTTGGGAGGTGCGCCAATGCAAATTTGTACTGGCGCACTTCCCAAGTGCGCCAGTGCAATCTATTTTTTTCTTCTTTTGCCACCTAACTTCGTTAGTCCATAATTCCTTCATCCGGTATCCTTTTCCCGCAAACTCGGACTCTATCTCAACCAGAATTCCGAGATGAACACAATGGCGCAACCCCATTCCCTTAATTCTCACGTTTGAGATTAAATAATTCTTTAATTTAGTTAATTCGATTATTCAAAAATCCGGGGTGTTACATTCTCCCCTCCTTAAAGGATTTCGCCCCCGAAATCTCTAAGTTAAGGAGAATGCATATCCTAACATCCAAACAACCATCTACTCAACCATCAAACACGGACATCCATTGTCCTTATAAAATTTCTAATGCTGTACGAACATATGCAAGAAGTGTGTGTATATGTTTCTTATCTAATGCAAAATCAGGCGGTCTACTGATTCAGTTGATCTCCTTAATGCAAACCATGATAGTGCCATATGTCCATTGTGTATGCGAAAGAACCTTATCGATACATATTATTTCTTCATGTGTGCACAACCATTCACCAAAATGCAACATCCATATGATGGTACAATCACTATACATCCATTACTTAATTATGCACACACATTTATATGCAATATGCAATATGAAGTGACTAAGCCGATCTAGTGCCTAAAGTGTGTGTATATGCATCCACGAGCAACCACGAGCAAACACTTGCATCCACATGCATCCATCATACATAACATGTCTCAAACACATGTTTCAACCATGGGACTACCCTATCTAAAGGTCAAAGATACTAGCAAGAGGACATACTAAAGATAAGATAAGTACAAGGTAAGCGATAAAGGAGAAATTAAAAGACATACCCTCGAAAAGAAAAGGGTACAAATAACGCATCTTCGCTTTCGTCTCCCAAGTAGCGTTGCTCTCATCATCTCCCCATCGCACTTTGATTAGCTTGACCTCTCGATTACTCAACTTCTTAATCTCCGACCCAAGAATGCACGTAGGAGCTCGTCGAATCGTCGCATCACGCTCTATCTCCACCTCTCTAAGCAAGCTCGGCTCTCCCACTTCCGCGGTCCCGTGCAAGCACTTCCTCAAATGTGATACATGGAATACATCGTGTACAACACTAAGTCTTTCGGGCAACTCCACTCTATACGCCATCTGTCCAATTCTCTCCTTAATATGAAACGGCCCTACGAACCTTGGTACAAACTTCCCAACTGACCCAAAGCGAACGACGTTCCGTAATGGAGACACCTTAACAAAGACCATGTCCCCATTCTCAAACTCAAGATCTGACCTCCTCTTGGCCGCATAAGATTTCTGCCTATCTTGCACCGTCTTCATCCTCCTTCGAATCAAATCGATCTTTTCCGAAGTCTCTCTAATCATATCGGGTCCAAGCAAGATCTTGTCTGTAGATTCCCACCAACATGTAGGCGAACGACACGGCCGTCCATAAAGAGCCTCGAACAGTGCCATGCCAATGCTAGACTGAAAGTTGTTATTATATGTGAACTCCACCAATGGAAGATGTTCCTCCCATGTACCTCCGAAGTCTAAGACACACAACCTCAATAGGTCCTCTAGAATACGATTCACCCTCTCGGTCTGGTCATCCGTCTGAGGATGATATGCGGTGCTCAAACATAACTAAGTCCCTACTGCTTCTTGCAAGCTCTTCCAAAATTCGCTAGTAAAAATAGGATCGCGGTCACTCACTATGCTAGAAGGAACACCGTGCAAACGAACTATCTCTTGAATGTATACGGAGGCTAACCATGGAGCAGTCTTCTTACTCTTCACGGGAATGAAATGGGCGCTCTTAGTAAGTCTGTCTACCATGACCCAAATCCCCGTATTACCCTTCCTCGATCTCGGTAACCCGTCAATAAAGTCCATCGAGACACTTTCCCGCTTCCATTGTGGGACCTCCAATGGGTGAAGCAATCCACCGGGCTTCTTTTGCTCTGCTTTTACTTGTTGGCACACCAAGCATCTAGCGACAAACTCGGCCACGTCCTTCTTCATACCAGCCCAAAAGTAAACTCGTCTCATGTCCATGTACATCTTGTCCCCGCCTGGATGGATGATCATCTTTGAACGATGTGAATCATCAAGAATGGTCTTCCTCAAATCCTCGTCCGGTGGTACACAATGTCTACCGTCCCTACGTAACCAACCCTTATCATCTAGGGTATACCTATGGAGATGGCTCGATGACTCCCCTCTTTTGAGCTTTTCTACTAACTCAACCAACTGTGGGTCATCTCGCTGTGCCTCACCAATCCGTCCCAAAAGCGTAGGTCTGACCACTAAAGATGCTAACAAACCGGGTACAAAGTCAATGGAAGGTCTAAAGTCAAACGTGGAGATGAACTCTAAGCTTTGCCGCTCAACAAACAACGGACTCAAGGATAACCTCTTCCTACTTAAGGCTTCTGCCACCACGTTACCCTTGCCAGGGGTATATGCTATCTCGAAATCGTAGGATGCTAAGAATTCCATCCACCTTTGCTGCTTTAAGATCAAGTCCTTCTGAGAGAACAAGTATTTTAGCGATTTGTGGTTAGTGAACAATTCGAATTTCTCGCCAAGAAGATAATGGCGCCAAGACTTAAGCGCGAAAACAATAGCGGCCAACTCTAGGTCATGTGTAGGGTAATTTCTCTCATGCACTCTCAACTGCCTTCCACCATAGGCTATTACCCTTCCCTCTTGCATTAAGACTGCGCCTAGTCCTGTCCCATAAGCATCGGTATAAACGGTAAATGGCTTACTCCCATCTGGCAACACTAAAACTGGGGCTGTGGTCAAAGCTCTCTTTAAACGTTGGAACGCATCATCACAATCTACGTCCCATGTGAAAACTAGATTCTTCTTCGTCAAGCGTGTTAATGGGGCTGATATTTTTGCGAAGTCTTTGATAAACTTCCTATAGTAGCTAGCCAACCCTAAGAAACTCCTCGCCTCGGTAGCATTTTTAGGGACCTTCCAATCTTGGATGGCCATTACCTTCACGGGATCCACAGCTATCCCTTCTTTGGAAACCACGTGCCCTAAGAATCACACTTCTTTCCTCCAAAATTGACACTTAGAAAATTTAGCTTTAAGGCTATGCGCTCGAAGAGTCTCCAACACTTCCCTAAGATGTAGGGCATGCTCTTCCTCGCTCTTACAAAAGATCAAGATGTCGTCCACAAAGACTACCACGAATTTATTGAGGTACTCCCTAAACACCCTACTCATCAAATCAACAAAGTATGCGGGGGCGTTTGTCAAACCGAAGGGCATCACAAGCCACTCGAAGAAACTGTCTGGAGTCCTAAAGGCAGTCTTGTCTATGCTATCCTCAGCCACTCTCAACTGATGGAAACCCGTGGCTAAGTCCAACTGCGAAAACACTGAGGCGCCAACTAACTGATCGAAGAGATCGTCAATTCTCGGCAGTGGGTGTCTATTCTTCTTAGTAAGCTTATTGAGTTCTCTATAGTCCACACAAAGTCTGAGGGACCCATATGCCTTCGTGGCAAATACTACTGGAGCACCCCACTCCGATATACTACGTCTGATGAACCCCTTCTCAAGCAATTCCTTCACTTGCTTACCGAGTTCTCTTCTTTCTCTTGGGGCCATGTGGCGCACTGGCAATGCAACTGGCTTTGCATTATCTACAAGATATATTCGAAAGTCTATCTCACGTTTTGGGGGTAAACCCCTCACCTCATCGAAGACATCAACATATTCACGGACTATACGAACAGAATGTAAATCATCATCGGATGGGTCAAGGGATTCTAGGTAGCTAAGAATTACTGGACCTCTAGGGTCACAAGAAATATCTAGGGCCTTTCCACAACAAGTCAACAATCTAACTACCCTTATTTCACAATCTAGGATGGCCCCATATCTAATTAGCCAATCCATACCTAGAATCAAGCTGTAGCCCATGAAACCAAGAACAAAGGCGTTGCACTCAAACTCAACGCCCAAGATAAACACTCTCAATTCCCGAAAAATCATTGAAAGATGAGCCGAACCACCAATAGGATTTGAGACTACTAAGGGATCCGTAACTAGACTAGTATCTAGGTGCAGTGTTTCAACTAATGATGTAGAGATAAACGAATGTGATGCGCCAGAATCGAATAAAGTACGGATGGGATGATCTAACAGAAAAGCTAAACTTTCAACGGAAATTGCTCTACCTCGTTCTTGCAACGGTGGGACCACGAGAGCCTGAACTTGTCCCCTTGCCTGCCCTGGTGCCATGAGAGCCTGCACCTGTCCTCCCGAGGTAGACCCTACCCTCTGCCCTTTCTTTGGGCAGTCCTTAAGTAGATGTCCCGCTTCGCCACAGTGGAAACAACAAGTCTTCTTTTTCTTCCTACAATCTTTGCTTAGATGGTCAGGTGTCCCACAGTTAAAGCATCTTTTCTTTCCCTTAGTATTGTTGCCTTTGCCACCTTTCTTGTTCTGTTGTTGTTGTTGCGGTTTCTTTTGATCCCCTTTCTTCTTGGGTACCTTATTAGCATTGGCGCCTTTCTCCTCTTCATGCATAAGCACCATGTCAACTAGTCTTTCAAAGGTGGCCCCCATAGGGATGTGGGTCATAGCTTACCCATGAAGCGGCTCGTTCAAACCCTTAACAAATCTCAGTGCCTTTTTTCTGGTGTATTCACCAAGTCCAAGCCAAATCTCGCCAACTGATTGAACTTGTTGACGTATTCTTTCACCGATAGATTCCCTTGCTTCAACGCCAAAAACCTTTCCATGTATAGATTCTCTTCAGCCCGTGAGAGAAACTTCGCCTCAAATCTCCACCTAAAATCTGGCCATGTATCGACTGGACGTCCCCCATTAGTGACCTCCCACCAAAACGAGGCCTTAACTTTCATTAGCCAGGCAGCTAGCTGGACTTTTTTTCCATCGTCCACTTCAAAGATTCCAAACAATTCTTCCACCTCCTTTAGTCAATTACGAGCTTCAACAAATGTCTCCGTCCCGTGAAAAGGTTTTCCACCCATCGCCCGGAAGTACTTACATATCTTAGGAAAAGTATCAACACGAGGAGGAGGAGCATTTGCTGGACCTGCGGTGGCAGCCCTAGCCTCGAGATATTGACGAAACCAACCGGGTACATAAACACCCTCTGGTATATCAGATGCTTCAGACATGCTGAAACGAAAAAGGAAAGATTCAATATAAAAGAACCAAAGGAAAGATATATGGCTCTTGGGGTTATGCTTTCTAAAATAAGCTTTTCTTCTTGAAAATACTTTCCTTAAAACGTACTTTTGAAGGTACTTCTTTATAAAAGTTGGTTTGAAAAATAGTTTTTCAAAATTCATATCTGTTCTGGTAACCTTCGGCTCGGATACCACGTGTAACACACCACGTCCATTAATGTCACTCACAAAGGGAATGCATTAATTTCTATGGAGCGTTTTAAGTAAGTATAGAACAGAAACTTAACAACAAGACAGATATAAACAGTACTCAAAAATTTAAAACTTTATTTCATTGTAGTGGAAAACACATATGTTTGATTACATCATCAAAAACCAGAGTCAAAGTACATAATATCCATCTTGACTAACAAAGTACATAAACTGAAAGACATAATCCCCAATACAAAATAGCCATAAATAAGAGAGGCTGAACTTTACTTCAGCGATCAAAGCAATCTTCTAAAAGTAGAGAAACAACAGTCCAAAATCAAGCTCCACTGGTGCTAGTTCCAACCTGAGCACCTGAGGGGGGAAAAGAAGAAAAGAGGAGGAAACAAAGGGGGTCAGACATAAAGTCTGGCGAGTGCGATAACTTTAACAATATAATTACCAAAGTAACTAGGCTAAGGCATAAGTTGGAAAATAAGGAAATGGCCATGAACCATTGAGTATGGCAGAGTAAACAAGGAAATAAGATTGAACAAGGATAACGTTAAAGTGCACCCTAACCACTATAAGATAATTACTAGACTGCACCACCACTGGCCACCCTAAGGTTGATCCCGCCTACAGAACTTAAATATGATAATGGTAGTTTTGTGTACCCCTAGTTGCCTTCATAGGTGTCGCCTGCCCCTATCTCCCCTAGGTGTACCCACTACCCCCATGCGATCGGCTCCCTAACTCGTAGATACCCGTGCTGGCCCCACAGTAGGGTGTATCACTCCCCAAAGTGGCAACTTGATACCACCAAGAATGAATGGCTTATACCTACACGATGCAACAACGTCATACCTACCAGCCCGGGTCCACACACGCATATGAACCCGTTGGACTTGCGTTGCCACCGCTAACCCAGTTTGGCCTCTTACAGTCAAGCCCAGTATGCGTGTCCCGTCCTCGACTTGGGTCGAGATCACAAAGATACGTATGGGTTACTGGTTGAAATGGGCCCCCATTACTTGACACAAGCTATCAACCTAAGCTTGGTCCCCTCTAGTACATCCCAGTTAACCCACTTCTTATTCATGTTTCGATTACATGTTTCAATTTTGGTTAAGTGTTTCTAATCGTATTTCAAATGCCACCCAAGGCACCCACAAGATTCCACATGCCACCCAAGGCACCCACTTAACCCGCTCATGCCCTACTACATGTTTATGTGGTTAAGTGTTTCTTAATTCATTAAGACCGTAACCTCATAAAGACCTCTCACATTAGACTGGCATTTGTGGCAGCTGGATTTGTCGGGCGGGTCCGGGAAGTCTTACACCACAAAAGAGCCTAACCTCGTGTCTTTACAATTGTTACGTATTTAATTTATGCCTAAACCTCCCACACTAGACTGGCATTTGTGGCTGCTGGATTTGTCGGGCGGGTCCGGGCAGTCTTACACCACAAAAGAGCCTAACCTCGTGTCTTAGACGATTAATTACACCTAATTAATCATCCCCCAATTTGAATTACTTTCTCTATTCAAATTATTAATTAATTCCAAATTTAACTATGGCCATAATTGACTCAATTATATCCATCTATTTATGGTATGTAAAATCATACCAATTTTCACCACAAATTTATTTTATGCTATTTAAGGCATTTATGCCAATTAAATCTTTTTAATATTATCCCCTTTACCCCACGTTATACGTTCGTTCATTGACATAAAATATACGTTAGACTCGAATAGTCTAGCTCATGGAATAAAAAGAAAACATCACAATGTACATATAGATAAAACTAGATCTAAACATAGGGGTGAACTTGCATGTGTGGATGATGTTCTACATCTAAAACTTGCATAGGCCAAAGTTACAACTTGCATAAAACTACATATGTCATAGATCCAAATCTAAAGGTGTAAACTTGTTGAGATAATGGTCACAAACTTGCATAAATCATGTATGTCATAGATCTACATCCAAAGGTGTAAACTTGCATAGGCAATAACCCTAAACTTGCATAACATGATTCATATTCCAAACTCATATATTTATATAAACTTGCATATGTGGTTTATGCAACATAACAAGGGTCTAAACTTACATCTAAACATGTAAACTAGCATGTAGAATTTAACATATAACTCACACATGTCATAGCCTAACTTTTAGATCCAATTCACATAAAATAGGTGTCATGAAACATGTAAGGTTATACTAACTTGCATATGATTCATGTCTAAATCAATATCTAAACTTGCATACATACTTGTGATCTATCATATGAATCAACATAACCAAACTAGCATATGAACAACATGATGATTTGATTATACATAAGCCAATCACAGAATTACAACATAGGTGATAGCATCATAAGATCACAACATAACATCATTGAATTTACAACATGTATGATAACATCACAATTTTACAACATAATTATAACATGCGGTCAATAATTCACATCAAATCCAAATAATCCACATCATAACTTAATCCAATTAAATTGCTAATTATTTTATTAAAATTATCGAACTCACAACTCAAAGAAGGTCTTAAGTTCTGAATTCTGAGTTCTTAAGTTGTATTAGCTTTCCTTTGAAGAAGATTCGTTGTTAGGGTTGAATAGAACTGATTTGATTTGCTGTTCTTCCTCTCTAATTGTTGGCGGCTACTCTAGGTTACAAGATGACAGCATGACGGCCATAGTTTCAGTTTTAATTCTAATTTAGGGTTTGAGTCTACCCATGTTTATATAGAATTTTAATTTAATTATAGCCGTCGGATGATCTTAGGGTTGATCAAAACCATTTAGTCGGGATAGGGTGACTCCTTAGCCCTAATGACTCAGCAAGGAGTCACAACATGGGTCAGACTGAACCAGAAAGCTGTGCAGGCCTGCTGCCTCGGCTTGGGCGCACTTGGCAGGTGCGCCAATGCAAATTTGTACTGGTGCACTTCCCAAGTGCGCCAGTGCAATCTATTTTTTTCTTCTTTTGCCACCTAACTTCGTTCGTCCGTCCATAACTCCTTCATGCGGTATCTGTTTCCCGCAAACTCGGACTCTATCTCAACCAGAATTCCGAGACGAACACAATGGCGCAACCCCATTCCCTTAATTCTCAGGTCTGAGATTAATTATTCTTTAATTTAGTTAATTCGATTATTCAAAAATCCGGGGTGTTACATATGGCAATGGAGAAAAATGGCAAATGGTGAGCTAACGAATTAGAGTACGAGAACAAAAGGAAAAAAAAAGAGTGAAGAGAAAATGAAAGCAGAAGTTCATCACTGAAAGTGAGCAAACAACTTAGCGTTGAAGCCGAGGTGCTGGTGTCTGTGGCTTGAGATGAAATATGGGGTAGATCTGCGAGAGGAACAAAATAACTACTTAGGGAGAACCATAATTTGAATCCTTCAAGAAATCACCGAATGTTAGCATTGATAGCAGTTGAAATCAGAAAGGATCTGAAAGAACAAATTTGGGGTTTTAGGGTTTGAAAGAACAAATGGGAATGGGAATATTCTAGAAAAGAGGCGATAGAGAAAAATGAAAGCGGCAGAATTTACAAAGGTGGAGCCAAATTTTGAAGGGTGGAGCCAAATTTTAAATGGCGGAAATATTATTTGGATAAATATGTAAAACATAATATTTATATTTTATTATTTTGAAATTGTTTCAAGATTTTCGAACCTTATGAAATAATAAATATTTTATAAAATTTTAATTTTTACTTTTCACTTCCGAGTTCTATCAAAATTAAGTTTCTTACTTTAATTATATATTTTATGACAAATATAAATTTATTTTGTAAAATTTAAAAGATTTGTATTTTTTGGGAATATTAGCTGTTAAATATAATTAGTATTTATAATTATTAAATATTAATAATAAATGGCACTTCATAACTATTAAAAATTAAATATTAGTCATTAATTGTTAAAAGTAAATATTGATTGTTACTTCTTTACTATTTAATAGTGAGTACTAAGTCGTATTGCTAAATAAGGTATTTTTAATATTTAATCAATTATCGTTTATTTATTATGAATTTATTAATTATAAATTATTCATTTAATATTTAAACATACTCATAATTATTAATTATTATCCATTAGTTTTTATTATTAATTTATTATTATATAATAACTATTTATTTATTTTATTATTTTTTAAATGGTAATTATAATTATTTGTTAATTAGTAATTTTTATTATTTAACTATCAGTTATAAATATCACTTTATAATACTTAGATTTTATTATTAATTATTAAATATTAAATACTAATCTTAATTATTATATGATTACTAGTAGTTAATCATTTAATAGTAACTATTTAAAATTAATTAGTAAAAGTTAATCATTAAAAACTGATATTAATTTTTAATAGTATGTTTTTCGCAACTGGCTTTGCCAGTTGTAAAAAAATACAGTTATTACAAGTGGCAAAAATAGTTGCTAAAGATATTTATTCGCAACTGGCTTGGAAGCGCAGTTGCAAATAATATGTTTGTTGCAACTGTTATGGAAGCACAGTTGCTACAAGTATGTTTTTCAATAGGAAGGGAAAAGCAATTGCTAAAAATAAGCTTTTCACAACAGAAATAAAGGCCTGTTGCTAAATCTCATCTATTGCAACTGCTATAGTAGGTCTGTTGCTAAATATCATTTACTGCAACTGTCATTTGTCTCCTGTTGCAAATGTCTTGTTGCAATAGGGTATTTTTCTTGTAGTGATACTGGGCGTTATATTTGGGTTGGAATGGTGAAACAGGGTTTGCTGTCAATTTTCTGCGGTCTTCGGTGAACATGTGAGTCACGAGTCACGTGAGGAATGCCGTTGTCTGGCCTGAGTCGTCACGATCATTTGAAGGGTTTCATGTTGTTTATTTTTTCACCTTGTATGGTGCTTTTGCCGAAATTCTAGAAGTCGGGATCTTGGTGTCGTGCTCGAGTGTGGTGTGACTGGGCAGAGATTAATACGTTTTTGATATCGATAGGAATGGTGTGGTTTGCCGTGTTCAGTTTGGTGCGTTGTATGAGAAGTAGAAGGATCAACGTTGCAAAGAAAATGGTATGCAGTGGTGGTCCTGATAGTTGCGAGTTGAGGGGGGAAGCGGTAATCCTGGAAAGGAAATAAAGGTGGAGCTCTCATGGATTTGCACTGGCATGTACAGGAGTACAGACGTGATGAATGGATGGCTCAGCTAACCACCGAGGTGGGAGCGTGCATGCGTATGGAGTAATATTGTGCAGCGAGATTGGTGAGAGGGTGCTTGCGGTAAATATGAGGAAGCATGCATGATTTTGGCGAGCAAGAGGGTTGGGTGCTTGCGTGTAAATAAAGGGGTATTGGACTGGAGATGGCATCAAAAATGGCGTGAAGTAGGAATGGGTGGTATTTTCTTTCAGGGACGAGGAGTTAAGGGGAAGATGAAGCGCGTTGCCGGGTCTGTGGGGTGTTGGGCCGATTCTCAACGTAAGCCCAGTTATTTATATAAAAAGAGAAAGATTGGAAAAAAGAAAATTCATGTGAGAAGAGGTGCACTAAGGGATAACTTTCGAAAGGGTCTGGAGTTGGTGCATCAGCTAAAGGGGGACATGAAGCGTGCACGGTGTCAACGTTTGTAAGGGTAAGCAAAGTAACAACATAAAAGGAACGTAAAAACAAAGAAAAGTGAAAATGGTTACTGGGTTTAGAAGATGATTCGATAGGATAAGGATTGTTATTAGTACAGATTTCAAGCTGAACATGGGCCAAGAAAATAGAAACAAAATGGTAAAGCCCAGATATTTTAATTAATTAAGTTAAATTAAATTTATACTATATAATAACTTGTATAAGGTATATCTTTATCATACAATGTCAGAATCCGATGAAACAAGATCCATTGGAATCGTATGGACCGTGGATACACAATGGAACTAGTTCGGAGTGAATTGGAGCTCGTTACAATTTATAACAAAATAAATTGCCTGATTTGAATCAACAACGGTTATCGTTATTTAACGATAAACCGAACAATGTGAGTAAATCTCACTAACTCTGGACAGTTTATATTTTTATAACGTATTTTTAGAATTGATAAATGATGATTGATTGTTGTGTGTTGATTGTCTTAATGAATTGCTAATTAATTGGTTGAAAATATAAATATAGTTATATATATAAATCATTGATCAAATGTTTGTTCTGGTTACCAGAATATTTCATATTGAAATGAAATCGATGTTATTTATGTTGTTTAACATCTATGGATGCAGGGAAATAGGTTGGAGGGGTCCAACAGGATCTCTCAATATTTATAATACTGTTTGTTTTCATATATAGTGATATATGATGTGATATATAATCTGTGATTGATTGTGATGGCACTGGTCTTGTTATTTGGTATTTTAAATACCATAAGAAATACTAAAATGTAAAAAGGGAATTTTCAAAGTGTATATTGAAAATAATACATTTATAAAATCAAAGGATTTTATAAAAGAAATATTTATAAAATCAACAGAATTATAAAAGGAATATTTATTTAGAAAATAAATAAAATTATAAAAGGGATATTTATTTAGAAAATAAATGGAATATTTATTTAGAAAATAAATAGAATTATAAAAGGAAATATTTTGAAAACAAATAGAATTATAAAAGGAATTTATTTGGAAAATAAATAGAATTATAAAAGGAAATATTTGGAAAATGAAAAGAAAATGGAAATTTGTTTTTAACAGATAAACGGAAAAGATTTATTTAAAATAGATTTTAAATAGAATCTGTTTTAACAGATAAATTGATAAGATTAATTTATAAATAATGTTTTTATAAATTAAATAAAATATTTATCATGTGATAAATAGAATATATAAGTCTGAACTTATACAGAGAAGTAGAAATCGGTTATGACATCGATATTCTAAATAGAATGTGAACTCATCATTTATAAAGGGAATAATAAATGAGATTTAAGTGTTAGAAATAAAAAGGAGATTTCGTATGAATAATTATATAAGTAGAAGTATAAATATAATTTGGAACCGGGATATTATTTTAAAATACGAAATCAAACTTAATGGATTATATAAAAGAAATATTTATCACATTCGATGAGAATAATGGATTAAAATAAATATTTTGTAAATTAAAACATTTAGAAGGAAAATTAGGTTTTGAAATAGGAATTTGAATGAGATAGGGAATAGAGTTAAATCAAATATTAGTTATTCGAATAGAGTTAAATCAAATATTAGTTATTCGAATTGAGTTAAATGAATATAAGTTATTCAAACAGAGTTAATTGAATATTAGTTAATTGAACGGAGTTAATCGAATATTAGTAAATCGAACAAGAGTTAATCAAATATTAGTTATTCGAATAGAGTTAATCAAATATTAGTTAGTTTAACAAGATTTAATCGAATATAGTGAATCGAATAGAGTTAATCCAATTAGAGTTAGTCGAATATTAGTTATTCGAAGAAAGATTATCGAATATAGTCATTTGAAGAAAGATTATCGGATATAGTTATTTCGAAAGAGAGATTAATTAATATAGTTTATTCGAAGAAAGGAGTTATCGAATATAGTTTATTCGAAAGAAAGTTATGGAATAGAGATTATTTGAAAGAGAGTTATACTTTGAAATTCGATTATATCGAATTTAGGAATGTACTATTCACTTTCCGTTTTTAATCAAGATTTATTTTTTTATTAATAAATTAGTTGCCTGTTTATATATCCAAATTAATAAATAAAAGTTATATTTAAGTTATTATATTTCGAAAGCATGGGATTATAACACTATTTTATAATCAAATGATTTTTGTAAAAAAAGTGGATTCGTAAATAGAATCCGAGAGTTATGTAAGGAAGTTTGTTAAAGAGTTAAAAGGTTACTTTGTCTATTTCGAGGTTAGAAATGTTATTCAGTTAAGGTTTGAGAGATAGTTATACCCTAACTTGATTGACTTTGTTTTTAACTAAGGAATGGTTAAGGTTTGATAATAAAGGTTAGCTAAGTGAATTTAGTTAATGAGTGTAATGGTTTGAGTTGGCATAGTGATGTTTTATGTAAACATTTGTTTTAATCTAATGGAGGATTTTTGGAAATGTTTTGGAAATAAGAATCAGAAACATTTTCTAATATAGAAAATAAGAAATGAGAGTAAATATGGAAATGTTTTCCAATGATTAATAACATATATTTTCTAAATTTAGAAAATAAGAATTTATGAATATATGGAAACAGGAATAGGGAAATGAATATTTGAATGACAAGTTAAATTAACGGGGATTAGTGTTGATTGATGATTTGCTCGGTAAGATTTCCATTTGGAAATAAGACCGTTGTTTGTACAAATATTTTCCTTTGATAGTTAAATAACCGACTATCAAAGTTTTTGACCATTTCCGTTGTCAATACGGAGAGACCGAGATCAGATTTATTATCTGAAAACCACTCCTTATGGGCATTAGCGTTGCGAATCGAATATGATGAAGATAATTGAAGACGGAGTTGTGCAAGGGCTGTTCTGGCGATCCTAGGTAGAAATTGCCTAAGATGGATTTACAAAATAGTGCCTTCAGTTTGTCCAGTCCCAGGACAACCTGTATGGAACAATGTCTGATAGAGTATATTTAACAGATCGCGTAAGTTGATCTCTTCAAACGTATCTACATTTGGTGGCGAAGAAATTCATTTCTCTTAGCTATATAGCCGTGATACTTTTGGAGAAATCAATTTGTGATTTGTCGGGTATGATGATGTGGCATTCAAAGCGAATAAATGTGTGATATGTACGTTATGGCCTCTAGCCTCAACAACCGGAAAATGACAAAAATCGGGAAGGCAGCATGGCTAAGTGGGTAGCTCCCAATTAGGGTGTATCATCACCTATCTAGAGAAATTCATTTCATTCTTTAATCAATTCGATGCTGTCCCATTTGGGAAAATGGTTGCTGATCACAACCGTTGGTGATATACATTCGATACACTCAAGCGAAATGAGTGGTCGGTTATATATGGCCAGGTTACAAGATGTTTTTGTTGAACCCAGTGTATTCTCCTCTAGAGATACACTATCGGAAGGTGGTTCCATACCTTTTCATAGTTGGAAATTCATTACCTAATAAGTGCTCGCGGTTTTGATTATATATTATATATGTGGAACATGAGATGAGAGTGTTCACTAGATTGCTATTTAATTGATTTAGACATTATTATAATATCAGAGGAGATTTGATATAAAGAATATCTTGCTTTATCGTAAGGTAAAAACCATCCGCATTTATATGTGGATCGGTCTTACGATTATCCTCTTTTAAAAGGATTTTAAAAGTTAAACAAATGGTTAGAGTTTACTCACACCAGTCACATGACTGACCCAAAGTTTATTTTGTTTTATTTTCCCTAAACTCTTGGGTGCCCAATTTTGTATGGGCAGTCAACTAGTTGGGATTTTATAGATACTTGAAGAGGTAGAGCAGGAGGCTTCAGGATTATATAGCTATTATTATTTCCGCTGTGTTGTAAGTGTTATACTCCGATAATGGTATTGTATACAGATACTGGTTTTATTTCAAGTTATGTTGAATATTATATTTTATTCGTTCCGGTATGAGATTCGTGTTACTCTGATGTTGTATGTTTATGGTCTTCTTCTTCTATTCTAATTTTCTATCTTATCTATTCTCACCCTCTAACTTCTTTCTATTAATGATCCGGTATTTTTGATTCTTCAATAGTCAACATGGTGTTGTATGTCAATTACCAAAGTCGAAAATTTTCCGGGCTGTTACAGTTTGGCCTATTCATTTTAATTTTTTTCAAAAGTTAAAAAGTATCAAAACTTTATTTTCCTCATCAAAACTTACTTTTGCCAAACCATAAAACATGTCATTTTATAAAACAAATGTAAATCATTTTTTTTTCAAATCACAAAATCTGGAGTAGATAAGGACAACTATTTCTCAATCGGGTTTATAACTAGTTCTTACATATAAGGTCGGTTCAATTACTTCTTACAAGGTGCAAACATCTACTATATTTTTAATTTCTACAACTTATTTTGTCCACCCAACAAAATTTTCTCTTTTGAAACAAATTATCAAAAATGATTGTCAAAAGAATAGAGATTTCAAAACTTTCTTCATTGAGAATTTTAAAAAAATGCAATACTTTATAAGTTTTGCTTTTAAATCCTTTCATGCAATATAACAAAAAAACTAGCAAGCTATACATGCTCTATAATATGCACCTTTTACTGAGAGAATTTTACTTTGGACAAAGTTTTTCGCAAGAAATCACTATTTACAAAATATACCCCATTTTACTTTAAAACTCAATATGTATACTTTACATATTTAAAACTATAACTTTTAAGATTAAAATTTGAAAACGACATAAACAATTTTCCTAAAACTTTTACAATTTCAAGTTCTTAATAGTTAACAATGGGGTTAGACTCAAAACGGGATTCCAATTTTCTAGGATTTCCTAGACACTCCTCATGGTCAATTCTCTCAACTATATATATATATATATATATATTCCTAATCCATTTTTCTCTTTTTAACCTTTTCCAATTTATAAGGTTTTACTGCCAAACCGACTAACCCAAAATACTAATCATATGGAATTCACCTTCCTTCCATACAAAGTACATTGTACACTTTTCACCCAAATTACCTAAGGGTCTCAGATTTCCATATTCATTTTTTTAGTGCAAAAAACAAACATCCCATTTCTTACCATATTATACTCTTTCTATTTTGTGGGTTCCTCTATGGATCTAGGTATATATATATAATTTTTTTTAGATACAAATACATTTACTCACTATTTATACAAGAATCCTAAACCTAAGCTCTGATACTAGATGTAACAACCCGAATTCTGACAAACCGATTTTTTTTTTCAAAATTCTAATATATTGAAATTCATGTTGGTTTGCTCTGGTATCCTATAGAAAAGACAGAGACATAAAATATGTCAACGCTCAAAAAATATCTCACAGCGGAATGGATAAAATATAATATACTCGAAGTATAGCCTTACTGTATTAATCATACTGCCTACCTGTATCCAAAGCTATTATGTCTCTGCCACAAATCTAACCTGCTAGTATGTTATGAGGAAGCGGTCAGAACACAAGTTCTATTAACTGGATTTAAACTATACACTCTGGACAATTCTACATATACCGTTCGATCACATTTTTCTTATTTATTAGGTTACTTGGTTTACATCACTCAAGGCTTACACACACGTCGTACCCATTTACTTCCCAGTGGATTAACCTAATACAGTATATATTTAGCTACCCCCAATATTAAGGTACACCCCATGGTACTCCACTCGCACGGTCTCCACTATAATACCACTGAAATATACGCAGTCCCTCATCCTACGCCGGAGTGACGTACGGATCTTTCAATAACAATGTTACGTTTTGCATATATCTGTCAATTCTATGCTACGTAAGCATATAGACTGCCACCTTCGATCGAATCAGATTCCATACTAGAGTAATGCCCTCAAGTCTAAGATACACCACCCAGAGCATATATGCATGTATCTAGACTTTCCCATGTACGTATAGTCAATTGTAGCTCGATGCCTTAACCGCACATTCTCTAATTTGCACCGAGTTCTGTGGCAGGGTGATACAAGAAACACGAAACTAGGTCGGGAGCTTTTCCATGTCTGTACAGGCCCGCCTTTAAGAGCCTCAAAATACATATGTTCCTAGGGCTTGTTTATCATGGTGGCTGTGGACCTACCTCGACCCCTCCCTTAACTAGTAAAGACTACAAGAGCTAAGCGATATGCCCCTAATAACAAACAATCTAAACATCGAGTTGGCTCTCCCCTGAACCACCGTACCTCGATAGTGAAAGGTGAATGGTCTATTGGGTTTAGCTATAGTCTTTTCGCATCCCAATGGCTGCCAATGATGGGAATCTGACAATCTACTATCTATGTTGGTCGTGACCCTCTGCCTCCGCGTTGAGGCGACCGCCGAATCACCCTAGTGTCACCTCGTCACAGCATTCTGACTGCAAAGCTACTTTTGTAGTCAAGGCCCACCCACCTGGTAGTTACGCATAGACCCTACCTTTGAGAGCATAGCCTAAACATCTGGCACCACACATAGAACTACCAGGAGCACCTTACGTACCTCAGGAAGCCGTGTGCTTCCCCTTCTAGTACTCTGGAGCCGACAGAATAATCAGATGAACGCGCGCTCCCCTCGTGCCTTATGACACCACGATGATCTACCCCGTTGGGTTATTCACCCTCAAACGTGTGGACTGGTCTAATCACCTTACTTTAATATGTTACTAGACCCTATGTCTAAATATTCTTTTATGCGCTTGCTTTACCTCATCGAGTTTCCATTTAATTTGGTTATGATCTTAACTTTTTATTCAGGTTACCATGTTCTTTGTAGCCCCTTATATCTCTAAGAAATGGGGCCTCCTCGCTTATTAATTTCAATCATATAACTTGAAACAATTAAGTTTATTGATAAGCCTACAACATGTTATTCTCTAGATTGTGATCCAAGGTCTGTAATCCACAATCCCTTTATATTCTTATTTGATTCAAGGTTACAATAACGTGTTCTACTTAATACGTAATTAAGTATATCGCAATTTACATGTTTTCTGTCCAACATGTCAATTATCATTTATGATTAAATATAACTTATTTCATTTCATAAGTTTGCCTCACTCTTTCCTATTTAATCATAATTCCATCTTGCATTGTCAGTACAACTTATCGTTGTTTACTTATTAACTAAGTTCTCTTAACTAAGGTTCACTAATAAGTCTCCTTTCCATTTATTATAACCTATGTTATAATTTCCTCTTGCCCTAGGACAAGCCTTAACAGGTTATTCTTATCATCATATTTCAGACTTCCATTACTTAATTTATAATTAAGTACAACCTCTTACATTTCATAAACTTTCCCCTTTTTCTCTACTTATTACAAATAACTGGTTTCAGGCTTCCCCGTTTACTGATTACTTAATTAACAATTAAGTGCCACTTATTTCATTTCACCAGTTATCTCATTTCCTTGCTAGTTTATTATAACCTAAGTTATAATCTTCACTTGTCCCTAGGACAAGCATACCTATTATATAAAATTCTCATTAATGTAATTCATTTATAATAGGTAATTTTCATTTCCCGTTCATTCCTTTCTCTTTTACTTTTGTAATTATCTTTCGTTCAATTCCATTCACTCCCATTAATTACAATTAATGCCATTTATCAATCTTGCCATTTACATATATTTAAATATATGTTTATGCAATTAACCTCATGTCTTAGCACCGTTACATGTTTTATTTATGCACTTAGACCCCTCACATTAGATTTACCACTTGTGGATGCTGGATATGTTGGACTGTTCCGGGCAAACTTCTTCCACAAGTGTAATCTAACCTCATGTTTAAGCGCAGTTACAGTTTCTTATTTACTATAAATCTTTTATAAAATCTAGGCATATTTATTCTTTTAAATTTCCACTGTAATTTATATTTTACATGTCATCATATTATGCCTATTTTATGTCATACTTTCTTTCTAACATATAATCAATTGTATTCCGTCATGTAATCAATTAATCAAATAATTATTCAAATTTAATAATAACATGTGATTGCCCAATCGTGTAATTTTTCTCAATTTCTACCGTTAATGGTCTAGGTACATAAATGTCACAAGTTAACATGGAATTGAAACAACAGTAATCGCTATGCATATTTTGGCAAAATTTCCAACATATTAATATCTTAGCATATTAATATTCCAACATGTCATATTCGTCACTTTAATCCTTTTAACATATGTTTAAACATTTCAACATATCATATTTAAACATGTCATAATAACATTTCAATACTTTTAATTATTCTAGCCAATTCACATTGTATAATAACGAGGAATGCTAAATGGTAACTTATCATTATCTAAAATGATATAACTTAAATCCACTCACCTCATATGCTTTCCAAATCCTAGATTTTGTCCAGATATATCATTGCATGGTTTCCCCTTAATTGAATTCAGAACCTAACAACCATGGATCCACAATTTTTACTAAAAGAAAAAGGGAAGAAAGAGGAAGAAAATAGAGTAGACCAGATTTAGTAAATTAACTCACTTCGCATATGATTCTGAACACCTTTTTTCATTATTAACGTCAATTCTTTTCTTTAATATTCATTTATACAGCGCCCCAATATTATAATTAATAATTTTATTTAGAAATTATATGGAGGAAGAAGAAAAGAGTGAAGAACATCAAATGAGAATGGAGAGCTATATGGTCCTTTATATAAGAAGGTTAAATCAATGCTAACCGTCTATTTTCCCTGGTGAAATCTATTCTCCCCATGTCATATAACCAATAGGAAGTTGCCACATCAACAATAATTTTGAATTGGACCAATAGAATAAATCCAACAAGGCATGCATTGTCACTTCCTACCAATTAAATGTGCCAATTAGGCGAAAAGGTTTGAATTTCGAAAGTTTGAATTGTTTTGGCGCAGAAATTTGATTTTCGAACTTTTGAATTTCTGGAATTTATTTAACTGCTATATTCACATATATTCTTCTTATACGTATACAATTCTTCTAACGACCATTTTACGCGTATATATATATACGTACAACTTTTGTTTCGTTTTCAAAATTCAAACGGTATTGCACCGTTATTTGATTCTTGCCATATTACTATGATTTCAGCCTTATCTTGAATTTTATCTCTTGTATACATATACATTCTCATACATATATATACACACACACACATAAATACGTACATATTTTCGTTATTTCCTTATATGTGTGTAACACCCTATGTCCGTTAATGTCATTCACAAAGGGAATTCATTAACTTCCGTGAATCATTATAAGTAAACAGAGCAGAATATTACAAGACAGATACGTAAAGTAGTACTTGAAAAATTTGTAACTTTATTACAGCAGAAACAGAAATAAGTTTGGTTACATCCTTCAAAATCACAATACCAAAACCCAAGTACACAAGTATCAGTCTTATACCAAAATCCTTCATAATGCATAATTTTAAAACCATAATCCGCAACATAAACTACCATAGGAAGGTAGAGTCAAAGCCAAGCAATACTTCAAGCACTTCAAGCAGAGAGAATATGAATCAAGCTCCTATGTTTCCACCCAGAGTACCTAGGGGGGAAACGGAAAGAAAAAGAGGCAAAAACAAACGAGGTCAGACATAAAGTCTGGCGAGTCCAGTAACTTTCAGCATACAAACAGATAGTAGTATCATGACATGTAAATAAAGCTGAATGAGAGATTACAGCAACAGGAGTAGCAGGTATGCTTAAGTAAAACAGAAGAGCAGAATGATATAGACCAAGATATGCTTCTTACCTATATCTTACTTCTCTACACTAATACTTAGTATAACAGGATTAGGTGTTACCCTAATGTCTAAACTGAAGCAGAAACGGAAACAGAATAATCTCTATAGAAACAGAATGCTAGTAATGGGCCTTTACCACCCCCAACTGAGACAGAAGGTACAGAAACATAATGCTAATAATGGGCCTTTACCACCTCAACTAATGGGCCTTTATCACCCCAACATAGACAGAAGGTATACCAACAGAAACAGACAGAACTAGGGGCCCTAAATTCTACCCTAAGCGATCGGCTCCCTAATACATAAATACCCTGTGCCGGCCCTACAGAAGGGTGTATCATTCCCTAAAGTGGCAACCTATAGACACAGACTTATTTACAGATGTCACGGTGTTTTACATCCTCAAGGCAGACCAGATCCATGCATGCACATGACCCGGTTGGAATGCGCCATCAACACCCCTCGCCATTATCAGAGTGAACCTCTTACAATTAGTTCAGTAAGCGTGCCCGGACCCCTCCTAGTGTTGGGTCATAGTTTTGATACCAGAAAAGGGTTACTGACTAATATGGGTCCCACACAATAGATGACACAAGTAATTACCCCTCCTAACCTTGTGTCCCTAGACTAACAGATTTCAGATTAACCTGCTTAAAGATTTCATATGTACAAAGTTCAGATTAACTAGTTCTCAAATCAGACATACAGGTTAACAGGTTTTTAGACTAACGGATCAGATATACATATCAACAGACTTACAGATTGTTTCACCTTACCTTGGATTAGGCCTAAATATTTACGAAACAGGTTTATTAGATTCATCCGCCCAGTTGATTTAATTTTATCCACCTAACACGTTTTAGGCATCATATTTATCCTAGATTTGCATTAATTAATTACTAATGCATAGACCTCTCACGTTAGGTCGGTAGCTTGTGGCCGCTGGATGTGTCAGGCGGTTCCGGGCAAACTATTGCCTCAAGCTAGACCTGACCTCGTATCTAAGCATCTTTTAGGTATGCCTACGACCTCTCACATTAGACTGACAGTTTGCGGTTGCTGGTTAAGCCGTATGGGTCCGGGCAGGCTTGTACCGCAAACAGAGTCTAACCTCATGTCTCAGCATTCTTATTTCTAGCTAAATTATTCATTCACAGATTATTCCAATATCAGACTGATTATGCCAATTCAACAAATTAAACTTCTTTACAAGTTACAGCGGATTATTCAAAGTTCCGTTAACTTGTTTTGCTCAATTTTACATCGAGCCTACAGATTTTCATACCCCAAATTTACCGTATTCAATTTCAACAGATTCAGCAGATTAGGCAACTTAACAGAGTTAACCATAAAATTAAGCCTAATTTACATTCCCAAATTATGGTCATAATTCACAATATAACCTATGCCCCAAATTTTAGTTAAATTTACACAGTACAACATATTCTCTAAAAACCCCAAATCATGATATACAATACGAATTTTGTGAAATTATAGCCTACGATTTCAGCGTATGCCTAATATCCAAAATCCCCACTTGGGCGTATTCACATTTAATAGTTATCCTATTATAATATAGATCTTTGCGCCTAAGTCATATGCACAATAATTCTCCTTCTTCCAAATCACAGACTATCATATATAGTATGCCCAGATCCAGATCTTAAATTACAACATATGTTCTTTTCTCAAATCAGTCACAAATCAGTCATGTCTAATTATGCATCATTCACTATTTTTCCCAAATTTAGCGTTCGTGCGTCAATCTCTTATGAGATTTGGCTCAGGCTCGTGGTAGCCTGGCTATAGAACAGAAGGAAGGAAGAGATACAGAATAGTTACTATAATATTAATAAGATAGATCTACACAGAAAAACAGATCTGATAAAAAAGAATATGCATAATCTCGAATTCAGATTTATAACCATGTCAAGATTATAATTAAATTTCATATCTGAAAATAACTGTACTCACCTTGGTTGGATTCTAAACGAAAAAAGGTTGAAGTTGTTTTCTTTTAATCCTATTCAGATTGGAAGAAGAAGAAACACTAGTTCTAGCTTAGGTTTCAGCAGAGTAGAGACGCCATTGATTTATTTTAATTAGAATTGAGGCAGCATAGCGTTACAATGGTTTGGTGTGGAGAGAAAGTGGGGCTTGGGGGTGTTTAAATAGAATAGGGATCAACGAATCTGGTCAGAATGGGCGTCCAAAAGCAGAAAAACGAACCAGTCCTTGGATCTGGAAATAGGGGCGAGGTCGACTCCCTGGTCGACCTATGTGACCCAGGTCGACCCCCAGGTCGACCTGGGTCCTAGGCGGGAAATTTCCCTCCCAGTCTGGGTGTGTGATTTGAATTTCAAACTTAAATCTGAGTTGTTTTAATTTATTTAAATTCCTGAAGCTTTTGAGGGTCATAACTTCTTCATACGGAATCCGATTTACGCAAACTCGGACTCTATCTCAAGCAGAATTCCGAGACGAACGCAATGGCATAACCCGTTTCCCTTAATTCTTCTTTTAAAAATTAAGTATACTTTGTTTTTTTACTTTTAATATTCTTAGAAAATACGGGGTGTTACATTCTCCCATCCTTAAAGGATTTCGTCCCCGAAATCTCTAAGTTAAGAAGAATGCATATCCTAACATCCAACATCCATCTACTCAACCATTCAATCACAGGCATCCATTGTCCTTAAAAGATCTCTAATGCTTTCATGATCATATGCATAGTGTGTGTACCTGTCCTTATCTAATGCAAAATCAAGCGATCTAGTTATTCAGTTGACCTCCTCAATGCGAATTATGTTAGTGCCATGAGTCCAATTATGTATGCAAGAAATCCTATTTGATACACCCCAACTGAGACAAAAGGTACAGAAACAGAATGCTAATAATGGGCCTTTACCACCCCAACTAATGGGCCTTTACCACCCCAACTAATGGTCCTTTACCACCCCAACAGAGACAGAAGGTATACCAACAGAAACAGACAGAACTAGGTGTACCCTAAATTCTACCCCAAGCGATCAGCTCCCAAATACATAAATACCCTGTGCCGGCCCCATAGAAGGGTGTATCATTCCCTAAAGTGGCAACCTATAGACATAGACCTATTTACAGATGTCACGGTGTATTACATCCTCAGAGCAGACCGGATCCATGCACGCACATGACCCGGTTGGAATGCGCCATCAACACCCCTCGACATTATCAGAGTGAACCTCTTACAATTAGTTCGGTAAGCGTGCCCGGACCCCTCCTAGTGCTGGGTCATAGTTTTGACACCAGAAAAGGGTTCTGACTAATATGGGTCCCACACAATAGATGACACAAGTAATTACCCCTCCTAACCTTGTGTCCCCAAACTAAAAGATTTCAGATTAACTTGCTTACAGATTTCAGATGTACATAGTTCAGATTAACTAGTTCTCAGATCAGACATGCAGGTTAACAGGTTTTCAGACTAACGGATCAGATATACTGATTAACAGACTAACAGATTGTTTCACCTAACCTTGTATTGGGAATATAGATTTACGAAACGGGTTTATTAGATTCATCCGCCTAGTTGATTTAACTTTATCCACCCAACACGTTTTAGGCATCATGTTTATCCTAGATTTGCATTAATTAATTACTAATGCACAGACATCTCACATTAGGTCGGTAGCTTGTGGCCGTTGGATGTGCCGGGCGGTTCCGGGCAGACTTCTGCCTCAAGCCAGACCAGACCTCGTATCTAAGCATCTTTTAGGCATGCCTACGACCCCTCACATTAGACTGACAATTTGCGGTTGCTGGTTAAGTCATTTGGGTCCGGGCAGGCTTGTACCGCAAACAGAGTCTAACCTCGTGTCTCAGCATTCTTATTTCTAGCTAAAGTATTCATTCATAGATTATGCCAATATCAGACTAATTATGCCAATTCAACAAATTAAACTTCTTTACAAGTTACAGTAGACTATTCAAAGTTCTATTAACTTGTTTTGCTCAATTTTACATCGAGCCTACAGATTTTCATACCCCAAATTTACCGTATTCAGTTTCAACAGATTCAGCAGATTAGGCAACTTAACAGAGTTAATCATAAAATTAAGCCTAATTTTACATTCCCAAATTATGGTCATAATTCACAATATAACCTACGCCCCAAATTTTAGTTAAATTTACACAGTACAACATATTCTCTAAAAAACCCAAATCATGATATACAATAAGAATTATGCCAAATTATAGCCTTTGATTTCAATGTATGCCTAATATCCAAAATCCCCATTTAGGCTTATTCACATTTATTAGTAATCCTATTATAATATAGATCTTTGCGCCTAAGTCATATGCACAATAATTCTCCTTCTTCCAAATCACAGACCATAATATATAGTATGCCCAGATCCAGATCTTAAATTACAACATATGTTCTTTTCTCAAATCAGTCACAAATCAGTCATGTCTAATTATGCATCATTCACTATTTTTCCCAAATTTAGCATTCGTGCGTCAATCTCTTATGAGATTTGGCTCACGCTCGTGGTAGCCTGGCTATAGAACAGAAGGAAGGAAGAGATAAAGAATAGTTACTATAATATTAAAAAGATAGATCTACACAGAAAAATAGATTTGATAAACAAGAATATGCATAATCTCGATTTCAGATTTATAACCATGTTAAAATCATAATTAAATTTCATATCTGAAAATAACTATACTCACCTTGGTTGGTGTAACAACCCGGAAAATCTGGGCCAGTTTAAAATTTTTATTTTGGCAATTTTAGCGAATTTTGATTATTTAAAATAGATTATTTTAAATAATATCGACGAGAAATTTATTTTGAATATAATTCGACGTATATATTTATATACGTCGTCGTTAGAATATAAATAATTATATATAATTATAAATAGAATTGAAAATGGCGCGGTAGTTCGATAATTCGATTTCAAACTTCAATTGAATATACCGGGAGCAAAACAATCCGGATTTTAGTGAAACCAAAAATAATGGGATCTAATTGTGGATATCTTTCCAACGAATCCGAAAGATCAAAATTTCGTAGCGAGAATCAAAAGATATGTCCAGTTGAAAATTCTGAATAGTCGCTATGGAATTCAGGCCCTTAAAAATGGACATTTTGCAGATGACCTCGGATTTCGACGAAACCAGTTTTGTTGGGTCCGCAGTGTCAAATTATTGCTAGATTCCAAATTTCATAATTTTTCGAATCAATATGTGAGCGTGGCAAAGGAAAACACGTTTGATCAGTTTTAGTTGATTTTAATCGACTGGAAAATGACCACTTTTCAAACGGTCTCAGAATTCGACGAAATTAGTTTTGTTAGGACCGTATCGTCAATACGAAGCTAGAAAATATTTTTCTGGAATTTTTAGAGACTGTACGTGGCCCCAGTAAATTGAAATGTACATTTACAATTGAATATAATGATTTAAATATAAATTTAAATGCAAACTGATCGAAACCGTGGAATTACCCTATGACACATATCCCATTGTGTTCGGAATGGGGGTATTTAGCTAGGGACGACAGTCGTTGGGGTTGTTTTGCTGTTCGAATGTAAAACCAGTTATTTTAAATTAGAAAATAATATTAAATATTTATATAAATGGGCCAAAACCTCTAACCCTAACACACACAACTCAGGGCCGCCGTCCTTCTTCATCGAACGAATGAAATCGCCCCAATCCTTCTCCCATGAAATCGCATAATCCGTTCAATCGTTTTGAAAATTATAAAACCCAAATTGAAGCGTATGTTTGGATCTTCGATATCAGCGGTTAAGATGGGGTCTAGTTGCTCGAAGCAGGCGGATTTCCATCGCGAAGTCGTGACGTTCGCTGGGGTTTTTCTGGCGGGATGAGGGGCCGAGTTCGCCAACGATGGCACGCGCGTGGAGCAGGCGGGGCGAGCTTCGATGGGGACCCCTCCGATATGGGTCCGATCTGGTATTGGAGCGGCGGCAGGCGGAATTTCATCCTGGAGCTGAGGTTGGCATCGGTTTCTGATGGGAACGAGAAATGGGGTATTTCCAGAATAGCGACATTTTAAACCGTAAGCTCCTTTCCATCTTTATTTTGTTTATAAATTACTTAGGATTAAAATCTGAATTTTTCTAACATATTATAGTATTTTAAAAATCTGTTTTTCTTTTTTAAATTGAAGTAAAGTAAAATTTAAAAATATAAAAAGAGGTTGAAATTTAAAAATATAAAAAGAGGTTGAAATTTAAAAATATAAAAAGAAGTTGAATTTTAAAAGTATATCTCGCATTTGTTTTGGAAAATATACCGCATTTGTTTTGAAAACATATTTCACATTAGTGTTGAAAAATAACACCTCTTTGAAAATATATATAAATCTGTTTGATTTAAAAATATCCTTGAATTGAAAAGTATAAATCTCATTGATTTGAATATGAATATCTTAGAAGAAAGAAAATTTGATTTTTAAATATTGAACTTCGAAAGAAAATTTGATTTTTAAATATTGAACTTCGAAAGAAAATTTGATTTTTAAATATTGAACTTCGAAAGAAAATTTGATTTTTAAATATTGAACTTCGAAAGAAAATTTGATTTTTAAATATTGAACTTCGAAAGAAAATTTGATTTTTAAATATTGAACTTCGAAAGAAAATTTGATTTTTAAATATTGAACTTCGAAAGAAAATTTGATTTTTAAATATTGAACTTCGAATTAAAAATATGATTTTTATATATTGAACTTCGAATTAAAAATATGATTTTTATATAGTGAACTTCGAATTAAAAATATGATTTTTATATAGTGAACTTCGAATTAAAAATGTGATTTTTATATATTGAAAAGCGAAGTAAAAATCCGATTCTTACATATGTAGTGAAAGCGGATAACGAAGGTGACAAAAAGGCGAGAACGAAGAAGCTTTATATCAAAGAAGTGCCGTGGTGCTAGGATAGCTATCTGTGAGAATTTCTCACCTTTCAATTTCTTTTCTAATTATATATATATACTAGGATGCAGACGGTGCTTAGTAGCACCCGACACAATCGTCCACAGACCATGGACTTGTTTGTTTGGTTGCGTAGATTAGTTGGATTATTTGATTGAAATTGAATTGTGTGGTGAAATGAATTGATTTGATTGATATGTGAATGGCATGGGCCTTCACTAGACCGGGGATAAGGCTAGGCCTTGTCCCGTTTCTAGTATCGTGCTGTTATGCCGCCGAAATTTTCTAAAATGTGTTAGAAAAATAAAAATATCATTTTATTTAAAGAATGAATTGAATAGAAATTCATAGGTTGAAATAAAATGTTTTATCGTTAAAAATATAATTTTTAACGTGAATGTGAATAAATAAAATATTCATTTACAAACCAGACGGTTTGTTTATGTACACTGATTTGACTGATATTGATTGGGACGATAAATTTTACACATCGCCCAACAGCACAAATAAAATATGTGTTTGATTGTTTGAAACCCCACACGGGTGTTAGGATGAAATTTGAAGTTCACTCATCCTGATTGATTAAATATGTCGATCGATTGATTGACATGCTGTTGTAAGGGTTAGATATCTTTATTTGATGCTTATACAGTGTAGTGCACTTTAGTTGATGGTTGATTATTTTTCCATGCTATTATATACATGTGTTGTATGAAAATCCATATAATTAACTTTATATGGTAATTGATTGGGCCTCATTCCAGTTTTAAAATAGAAATATTTGAAATAGAAATATTCGAAATGGAATATTTGAAAATATCAATATATGAAGCCGTGTTGATTAGATTGACGCCATTTTGACGTGAACGATATTTATATCGATTTTAAAACGATTTCGAAATAAATTGAATTGAAAACGATTTCGAAATAAATTGAATTGAAAACGATTTCGAAATAAATTGAATTGAAAACGATTTCGAAATGAGTTGAATTGAAAACGATTTCGAAATGAACTGAATTGAAAACGATTTCGAAATGAATTGAATTGAAAACGATTTCGAATTGAATTGAAAGTGAATTGAAATGAATTCAAATTGAATTGAAATTTGAATTGAATAGAAATGAGTTTTGAAACGGATCTATAAAGAAGAATTCAATTTTGCTTTGAATTGAAATGGAAGTTGAAATAGATTTTTGAAACGAATTCAAAACTATTTATATAATTCGTTTTAAATAGAAATCGACGATATATATATATATATTATATTATATATATAATATAATGGCCTGAATAGAACGCGCCGCGGCAGTTCGTGAATTTCGACCATTTATTTCAAACGGACATTACGGGAGATCCGACCGTCGGATTCTCCTAAAACCGGAACCGTTGGGTTCGTATCGAAAAGAGCTTTCTAGCAAATGTTAGAAATTTGAAATCTAACGGTTGGATTTGGAATTATGTCCAAATCAAATTCGAAAAAGGTCGCTGTAAGTGCAGTTCGATGGCCATTGATGGAAATCGACTGTACGGGCCTTGATAAAATTATTAAAAATAGCAATAATTTGTGTAAAATCATAAGAAATGATTTAGAAAGATTTGGGATGAAAAACTCCATATTTGAATAGATAAAAATAGATTTTTATCGAAATGAACTAGTTTTGAACTAGAAATATAATTCTATTTATTTTTAAATAAATAAATTGAATTTAAAAAGGGTTTTGAAAATAACCAAAATTTCCAATGATTGCATTGGAGTGGATTTGAATCGAAATTGTCTTCGGAAGATTTCGATGTTGGAATTCGTGATTATACAGATGTTGTTATGGGAATTTGAAAGATATATATATTTATATCGTTATTTCCAATACGACATTTGTTAGTCGTAGAATTTGATATTGAATATAAGCCGATATATTTTCTATTCAGAGCCTTGTATTGAATATCAAATGTGATTTGGGGTTTGTCGTGAATGGTGTCTTCACTAACACTGTTCTTGAACCCAGTTGAGAAAAGATTAAATCTTTTTATTTAGATTTAATGAAGTGTACCAATTAAATAATATTTAATTGGAATTGAATTGATATTGATTTTTGGGTTTATCGTGAACAGTGTTTTAAATAACACTTGTTCTTTAACCCGATAATTAATGGAATGTGATTTGGGTTTGTCGTGAATGGTGTCTTCACTAACACTATTCTTGAACCCAGTTGAGAAAAGATTAAATCTTTTTATTTAGATTTAATGAAGTGTACCAATTAAATAACATTTAATTGGAATTGAATCGATATTGATTTTTGGGTTTATCGTGGACAGTGTTTTTAAATAACACTCGTTCTTTAACCCGATGATTAATGAATGTGATTTTGGGTTTATCGTGAACCGTGTTTTTAAATGACATGGATTCTTTAACCCAGTTAACGATTAAAACTAAGTGGAGTTTTAATGAATCTTTAATTAGATTGAAATGATCGAAAATGGAGTATCACCAGTTTTGCTCCAGGCGATAGTTAAATCTTTAATTAGATTTGAACGTGAAATGGTAATTGAATTTACCGATAACACTGTGGTGTTAGATATGAAGTATTACCAGTTTTACTTCATGGGATGAATAGGTTGGGATTGGGAAATTAAAACAAATGATTACTTCGGTAAGGTTCGCTAATCCCGACTAGTTTGAATTGATATTCAAAAATAGATTAAAGAATAAATTCAAGAATTTATCTTTGATAAAATTAATGGGAACCTTTCCCTATGAACGTGAAATTTAGAAACTAACTGTCGGTTAGCCAAGCAGAATGGTTTTCTGGATATTGATCTGATGTTGGTTTCGGCCTTCGGGGTTAATATTTGGGGAATTATTCTCTTGATTAATTTACGGTTAGTGACTAATGAATTGGAATGAGGCGTATGTTGTGTTTGTGTAACACTTTTATAAAATATACGCGAGTTATTCGGGAAGACCGGGTTTATCCCATTCTGAATAACTGATACGACGATAAGTCGAAGATGAAGACGATGGTCGAAGACCGGAAGTCTTCACGTCGTTTGGGTAATTACTGATGATCTTGATTGGGCTGTACACCCAAGAAGATGGAAACAGTTGGTGATCGTCCAGACGTACTTGGAGATCGATGGATATGCGGGGTACTAGGTGCTCCCGGCTTCGTTCAGACCCAGAACGGACTTGTAAATGGACTGTGTGTCTGACATCGGATTTCATTCTGTGTGACTGATATCGGTTGCATAGGATGGTTTGCCTGTGTGGCATGCTAAGATGCAAATGATCAAGGCTTCTGTTGAAAAGCAAAGTCTTGTGGTTGGTGATCAAAGCACGGCCTTTGTGGCGTAGCTTTGTGTAACGTTTACTTCGCGAGTTTCACACCCGGTATGAACCAAAAACGGGAGAGGACATCAGGGAGGACTTGCGTTTCTTTCTAGCTAGAAGTGGCGTCAGTGGTTTTACACGCCCTGACGAGTTTGACTTATGTGGTTGTTGCTGTTGCGAGGCGCCTCGGTTATATCGGTTTCGGCCGAATGCATTCTGGTCGGCTGACGGACCAGACTTACACCCCATAGGGTGGGGAGACGTAGTGTTCAGGCATAATAATCCACATCGGTGGACCGGCCCTGACGATCCAAGGCTTGCCTGCGCGCTTGCCTGAGACACGGGCTAGAGCGTCTCGAATCGGTTGAGGACTATCTTTTGCCTCGGTTCATAGATGGAAATCCAATTTCCAAATACGTGACTTTGCGGTTTTATTTGTAAACCTATATATGGCGACATAGTGGCATGGGACGCTCATGTCGCCTATGATTGATACTTATGATTTGAAGTTGTTTTATACACTATGCACTTATGATAGTATCAAATGATTTGTTTTAAAACGTATCAAGCATTCTTTGGCTGTTATAAGGGAAAAACCCTATCCCCCGGCTTGCGTTGCATTGTGTGATAGGACCTGGGTCTTATAACAGCTTCATTTTTCTTCAGTTAGCATTGCGCTGTTTGTTTTATGCACTGGTATTCTTGGGAGGAAACCCGTTCCGTGTTATACGGCGTGGTCCCTTGATTTACCTAACTTTGAAAATAAAGATAATAACTGTTTTAGTTCTCACACCAGTCACATGACTGACCTGGAGTTTATTGTTTTAACCTAAACTCTGGGTGCCCTTATTTTGACACGGGCAGCTAGTAGTTTCGGTTTTGCAGATTTTATTCACAGGATCCTGGTTCACAGCTGGAACGATATCCGGAAAGCTTTGTATCCGTATATCTCATTCTAAGTTGTGTATCGTATTATTTTCCGCTGCGATGTATTTAAATGTAATTTAAATCTCTGATATTTCTGTGTAATATTTATTTGTTTATACTCTGTATATTCTTGTAATCTGATGCATTGTTGTAATATACAATGAAATGTTCTTCTGTATGCGTTCTGTTTTGTCCTGTTCTCAAACGATAGGGCGTTTCGAACGGCCTGGGTCGGTTTAGCGACTGGTTCGGACCGAGCGAAATTCCTTGCCGTCACAGTTGGTATCAGAGCTTTGGTTTACAAAGCTTAGAGAACAAGGCACATTAGAACCATACGAAAGAATTCATCAGATATTGGGTTAGTAATATCCAACGAGAATGACTCGTTAGAGATGGGATCAGTAGTATCCTAGAACGAGTGTGAAGAGTATATTTTTGAAAATGAAAACAAATTTTTGGTTTGAAAATTTAAACCAATTATTCGTATTTGATTATCTATTTATATTGAGTTGGACAATCCAGTATATAAAGATGTTGCGTATACGTCTGATCCACGTGTATTTGAAATTTTAATATATTGGATAGATATAGCAACACACTCTAGTCGCCCGAAGATGATATTGATGATAGCGATCGCATCATCAACATTTATGTTCGAGTTTCGAAGGTGTGATTTTCTATATATTTCCATTAGACTGGTGTGAGAACCAAAACTAATATAGCTAGAATACATTGTTGTGATTTGGCATCAAAACATGATTTTTTGTATATATAGCAAATTATGAATTTGAAAATCTAATTCACTAATTGATTGATGTTCGCGTTGTTTGTTTATTTGTTTGATAATTTTGAACCATTTAGCCTAATTGAAACAAATATTGAATTGTATTGAAAATTAGTTGCATTCGCTTGCATATACAGATATATCATTGAACAGGTCATAGCAAGGAGGCTAGAGCCAGAGAATAAAATTTGTTTGCCCGACAAATAGGTACATGTTTACTACATAATTTCCTGTTTTGTTTGGGTGATGATGATTTTGTGAGCCTATTGGCTAGCCGCTTGGCTTTTTCTTTTTCTTTTTGAGATCTGAAGGACCGGGGAAGCTATTTGAAATTCCCCGATGCTCCCGGTGCAGGGGAGGTTATGGCGAAATTTTTCAAAAATTTAGGGTGTTAGCCAAATTTTTGAAATTTTGAAAATTCTCAGAAACTAAAGAGTTGGAGAATGGAAGCCTGATCGATCGTAGAGCTGATTAATCAAACCACTTTCGACTTTGTTCCTTTTCGGGGACGAAAAGTTTTAAGTGGGGGAGATTGTAACAACCCGGAAAATCTGGGCCAGTTTAAAATTTTTATTTTGGCAATTTTAGCGAATTTTGATTATTTAAAATAGATTATTTTAAATAATATCGACGAGAAATTTATTTTGAATATAATTCGACGTATATATTTATATACGTCGTCGTTAGAATATAAATAATTATATATAATTATAAATAGAATTGAAAATGGCGCGGTAGTTCGATAATTCGATTTCAAACTTCAATTGAATATACCGGGAGCAAAACAATCCGGATTTTAGTGAAACCAAAAATAATGGGATCTAATTGTGGATATCTTTCCAACGAATCCGAAAGATCAAAATTTCGTAGCGAGAATCAAAAGATATGTCCAGTTGAAAATTCTGAATAGTCGCTATGGAATTCAGGCCCTTAAAAATGGACATTTTGCAGATGACCTCGGATTTCGACGAAACCAGTTTTGTTGGGTCCGCAGTGTCAAATTATTGCTAGATTCCAAATTTCATAATTTTTCGAATCAATATGTGAGCGTGGCAAAGGAAAACGCGTTTGATCAGTTTCAGTTGATTTTAATCGACTGGAAAATGACCACTTTTCAAACGGTCTCAGAATTCGACGAAATTAGTTTTGTTAGGACCGTATCGTCAATACGAAGCTAGAAAATATTTTTCTGGAATTTTTAGAGACTGTACGTGGCCCCAGTAAATTGAAATGTACATTTACAATTGAATATAATGATTTAAATATAAATTTAAATGCAAACTGATCGAAACCGTGGAATTAGCCTATGACACATATCCCATTGTGTTCGGAATGGGGGTATTTAGCTAGGGACGACAGTCGTTGGGGTTGTTTTGCTGTTCGAATGTAAAACCAGTTATTTTAAATTAGAAAATAATATTAAATATTTATATAAATGGGCCAAAACCTCTAACCCTAACACACACAACTCAGGGCCGCCGTCCTTCTTCATCGAACGAATGAAATCGCCCCAATCCTTCTCCCATGAAATCGCATAATCCGTTCAATCGTTTTGAAAATTATAAAACCCAAATTGAAGCGTATGTTTGGATCTTCGATATCAGCGGTTAAGATGGGGTCTAGTTGCTCGAAGCAGGCGGATTTCCATCGCGAAGTCGTGACGTTCGCTGGGGTTTTTCTAGCGGGATGAGGGGCCGAGTTCGCCAACGATGGCACGCGCGTGGAGCAGGCGGGGCGAGCTTCGATGGGGACCCCTCCGATATGGGTCCGATCTGGTATTGGAGCGGCGGCAGGCGGAATTTCATCCTGGAGCTGAGGTTGGCATCGGTTTCTGATGGGAACGAGAAATGGGGTATTTCCAGAATAGCGACATTTTAAACCGTAAGCTCCTTTCCATCTTTATTTTGTTTATAAATTACTTAGGATTAAAATCTGAATTTTTCTAACATATTATAGTATTTTAAAAATCTGTTTTTCTTTTTTAAATTGAAGTAAAGTAAAATTTAAAAATATAAAAAGAGGTTGAAATTTAAAAATATAAAAAGAGGTTGAAATTTAAAAATATAAAAAGAAGTTGAATTTTAAAAGTATATCTCGCATTTGTTTTGGAAAATATACCGCATTTGTTTTGAAAACATATTTCACATTAGTGTTGAAAAATAACACCTCTTTGAAAATATATATAAATCTGTTTGATTTAAAAATATCCTTGAATTGAAAAGTATAAATCTCATTGATTTGAATATGAATATCTTAGAAGAAAGAAAATTTGATTTTTAAATATTGAACTTCGAAAGAAAATTTGATTTTTAAATATTAAACTTCGAAAGAAAATTTGATTTTTAAATATTGAACTTCGAAAGAAAATTTGATTTTTAAATATTGAACTTCGAAAGAAAATTTGATTTTTAAATATTGAACTTCGAAAGAAAATTTGATTTTTAAATATTGAACTTCGAAAGAAAATTTGATTTTTAAATATTGAACTTCGAAAGAAAATTTGATTTTTAAATATTGAACTTCGAATTAAAAATATGATTTTTATATATTGAACTTCGAATTAAAAATATGATTTTTATATAGTGAACTTCGAATTAAAAATATGATTTTTATATAGTGAACTTCGAATTAAAAATGTGATTTTTATATATTGAAAAGCGAAGTAAAAATCCGATTCTTACATATGTAGTGAAAGCGGATAACGAAGGTGACAAAAAGGCGAGAACGAAGAAGCTTTATATCAAAGAAGTGCCGTGGTGCTAGGATAGCTATCTGTGAGAATTTCTCACCTTTCAATTTCTTTTCTAATTATATATATATACTAGGATGCAGACGGTGCTTAGTAGCACCCGACACAATCGTCCACAGACCATGGACTTGTTTGTTTGGTTGCGTAGATTAGTTGGATTATTTGATTGAAATTGAATTGTGTGGTGAAATGAATTGATTTGATTGATATGTGAATGGCATGGGCCTTCACTAGACCGGGGATAAGGCTAGGCCTTGTCCCGTTTCTAGTATCGTGCTGTTATGCCGCCGAAATTTTCTAAAATGTGTTAGAAAAATAAAAATATCATTTTATTTAAAGAATGAATTGAATAGAAATTCATAGGTTGAAATAAAATGTTTTATCGTTAAAAATATAATTTTTAACGTGAATGTGAATAAATAAAATATTCATTTACAAACCAGACGGTTTGTTTATGTACACTGATTTGACTGATATTGATTGGGACGATAAATTTTACACATCGCCCAACAGCACAAATAAAATATGTGTTTGATTGTTTGAAACCCCACACGGGTGTTAGGATGAAATTTGAAGTTCACTCATCCTGATTGATTAAATATGTCGATCGATTGATTGACATGCTGTTGTAAGCGTTAGATATCTTTATTTGATGCTTATACAGTGTAGTGCACTTTAGTTGATGGTTGATTATTTTTCCATGCTATTATATACATGTGTTGTATGAAAATCCATATAATTAACTTTATATGGTAATTGATTGGGCCTCATTCCAGTTTTAAAATAGAAATATTTGAAATAGAAATATTCGAAATGGAATATTTGAAAATATCAATATATGAAGCCGTGTTGATTAGATTGACGCCATTTTGACGTGAACGATATTTATATCGATTTTAAAACGATTTCGAAATAAATTGAATTGAAAACGATTTCGAAATAAATTGAATTGAAAACGATTTCGAAATAAATTGAATTGAAAACGATTTCGAAATGAGTTGAATTGAAAACGATTTCGAAATGAACTGAATTGAAAACGATTTCGAAATGAATTGAATTGAAAACGATTTCGAATTGAATTGAAAGTGAATTGAAATGAATTCAAATTGAATTGAAATTTGAATTGAATAGAAATGAGTTTTGAAACGGATCTATAAAGAAGAATTCAATTTTGCTTTGAATTGAAATGGAAGTTGAAATAGATTTTTGAAACGAATTCAAAACTATTTATATAATTCGTTTTAAATAGAAATCGACGATATATATATATATTATATTATATATATAATATAATGGCCTGAATAGAACGCGCCGCGGCAGTTCGTGAATTTCGACCATTTATTTCAAACGGACATTACGGGAGATCCGACCGTCGGATTCTCCTAAAACCGGAACCGTTGGGTTCGTATCGAAAAGAGCTTTCTAGCGAATGTTAGAAATTTGAAATCTAACGGTTGGATTTGGAATTATGTCCAAATCAAATTCGAAAAAGGTCGCTGTAAGTGCAGTTCGATGGCCATTGATGGAAATCGACTGTACGGGCCTTGATAAAATTATTAAAAATAGCAATAATTTGTGTAAAATCATAAGAAATGATTTAGAAAGATTTGGGATGAAAAACTCCATATTTGAATAGATAAAAATAGATTTTTATCGAAATGAACTAGTTTTGAACTAGAAATATAATTCTATTTATTTTTAAATAAATAAATTGAAATTAAAAAGGGTTTTGAAAATAACCAAAATTTCCAATGATTGCATTGGAGTGGATTTGAATCGAAATTGTCTTCGGAAGATTTCGATGTTGGAATTCGTGATTATACAGATGTTGTTATGGGAATTTGAAAGATATATATATTTATATCGTTATTTCCAATACGACATTTGTTAGTCGTAGAATTTGATATTGAATATAAGCCGATATATTTTCTATTCAGAGCCTTGTATTGAATATCAAATGTGATTTGGGGTTTGTCGTGAATGGTGTCTTCACTAACACTGTTCTTGAACCCAGTTGAGAAAAGATTAAATCTTTTTATTTAGATTTAATGAAGCGTACCAATTAAATAATATTTAATTGGAATTGAATTGATATTGATTTTTGGGTTTATCGTGAACAGTGTTTTAAATAACACTTGTTCTTTAACCCGATAATTAATGGAATGTGATTTGGGTTTGTCGTGAATGGTGTCTTCACTAACACTATTCTTGAACCCAGTTGAGAAAAGATTAAATCTTTTTATTTAGATTTAATGAAGTGTACCAATTAAATAACATTTAATTGGAATTGAATCGATATTGATTTTTGGGTTTATCGTGGACAGTGTTTTTAAATAACACTCGTTCTTTAACCCGATGATTAATGAATGTGATTTTGGGTTTATCGTGAACCGTGTTTTTAAATGACATGGATTCTTTAACCCAGTTAACGATTAAAACTAAGTGGAGTTTTAATGAATCTTTAATTAGATTGAAATGATCGAAAATGGAGTATCACCAGTTTTGCTCCAGGCGATAGTTAAATCTTTAATTAGATTTGAACGTGAAATGGTAATTGAATTTACCGATAACACTGTGGTGTTAGATATGAAGTATTACCAGTTTTACTTCATGGGATGAATAGGTTGGGATTGGGAAATTAAAACAAATGATTACTTCGGTAAGGTTCGCTAATCCCGACTAGTTTGAATTGATATTCAAAAATAGATTAAAGAATAAATTCAAGAATTTATCTTTGATAAAATTAATGGGAACCTTTCCCTATGAACGTGAAATTTAGAAACTAACTGTCGGTTAGCCAAGCAGAATGGTTTTCTGGATATTGATCTGATGTTGGTTTCGGCCTTCGGGGTTAATATTTGGGGAATTATTCTCTTGATTAATTTACGGTTAGTGACTAATGAATTGGAATGAGGCGTATGTTGTGTTTGTGTAACACTTTTATAAAATATACGCGAGTTATTCGGGAAGACCGGGTTTATCCCATTCTGAATAACTGATACGACGATAAGTCGAAGATGAAGACGATGGTCGAAGACCGGAAGTCTTCACGTCGTTTGGGTAATTACTGATGATCTTGATTGGGCTGTACACCCAAGAAGATGGAAACAGTTGGTGATCGTCCAGACGTACTTGGAGATCGATGGATATGCGGGGTACTAGGTGCTCCCGGCTTCGTTCAGACCCAGAACGAACTTGTAAATGGACTGTGTGTCTGACATCGGATTTCATTCTGTGTGACTGATATCGGTTGCATAGGATGGTTTGCCTGTGTGGCATGCTAAGATGCAAATGATCAAGGCTTCTGTTGAAAAGCAAAGTCGTGTGGTTGGTGATCAAAGCACGGCCTTTGTGGCGTAGCTTTGTGTAACGTTTACTTCGCGAGTTTCACACCCGGTATGAACCAAAAACGGGAGAGGACATCAGGGAGGACTTGCGTTTCTTTCTAGCTAGAAGTGGCGTCAGTGGTTTTACACGCCCTGACGAGTTTGACTTATGTGGTTGTTGCTGTTGCGAGGCGCCTCGGTTATATCGGTTTCGGCCGAATGCATTCTGGTCGGCTGACGGACCAGACTTACACCCCATAGGGTGGGGAGACGTAGTGTTCAGGCATAATAATCCACATCGGTGGACCGGCCCTGACGATCCAAGGCTTGCCTGCGCGCTTGCCTGAGACACGGGCTAGAGCGTCTCGAATCGGTTGAGGACTATCTTTTGCCTCGGTTCATAGATGGAAATCCCATTTCCAAATACGTGACTTTGCGGTTTTATTTGTAAACCTATATATGGCGACATAGTGGCATGGGACGCTCATGTCGCCTATGATTGATACTTATGATTTGAAGTTGTTTTATACACTATGCACTTATGATAGTATCAAATGATTTGTTTTAAAACGTATCAAGCATTCTTTGGCTGTTATAAGGGAAAAACCCTATCCCCCGGCTTGCGTTGCATTGTGTGATAGGACCTGGGTCTTATAACAGCTTCATTTTTCTTCAGTTAGCATTGCGCTGTTTGTTTTATGCACTGGTATTCTTGGGAGGAAACCCGTTCCGTGTTATACGGCGTGGTCCCTTGATTTACCTAACTTTGAAAATAAAGATAATAACTGTTTTAGTTCTCACACCAGTCACATGACTGACCTGGAGTTTATTGTTTTAACCTAAACTCTGGGTGCCCTTATTTTGACACGGGCAGCTAGTAGTTTCGGTTTTGCAGATTTTATTCACAGGATCCTGGTTCACAGCTGGAACGATATCCGGAAAGCTTTGTATCCGTATATCTCATTCTAAGTTGTGTATCGTATTATTTTCCGCTGCGATGTATTTAAATGTAATTTAAATCTCTGATATTTCTGTGTAATATTTATTTGTTTATACTCTGTATATTCTTGTAATCTGATGCATTGTTGTAATATACAATGAAATGTTCTTCTGTATGCGTTCTGTTTTGTCCTGTTCTCAAACGATAGGGCGTTTCGAACGGCCTGGGTCGGTTTAGCGACTGGTTCGGACCGAGCGAAATTCCTTGCCGTCACAGTTGGATTCTAAAAGATAAAGGGTTGTAGTTGTTTTCTTTTAATCCTATTTAGATTGGAAGAAGAAGAAGCACTAGTTCTAGCTTAGGTTTCAGCAGAGTAGAGACGCCATTGATTTATTTTAATTATAATTGAGGCAGCATAGCGTAACAATGGTTTGGTGTGGAGAGAAAGTGGGGTTTGGTGGTGTTTAAATAGCATAGGGATCAACGAATCTGGTCAGAACGGGCGTTCAAATGCAGAATCGCGAACCAGTCCTCGAATCTAGAAATAGGGGGGAGGTCGACCCCCTGGTCGACTTGGGTCCTAGGCCGGAAATTTTCTGCCCAGCCCGGATGTGTGATTTGAATTTCAAACTTAAAACTGAGCTGTTTTAATTTATTTAAATTCCTGAAACTTCTGAGGCCCATAACTTCTTCATACGGAGTCCGATTTACGCAAACTCGGACTCTATCTCAAGCAGAATTCCGAGATGAATGCAATGGCATAACCCGTTTCCCTTAATTCTTATTTTAAAAATTAAGTATACTAATTTTTTTACTTTTAATATTCTCAAAAAATGCGGGGTGTTACAATGTGCGTTATTATCCTTACAAGTTTTGAATTTGTATGCGTACACATATTTGTATGTTTAGTTGGCCTTCTCTAAAACAAAGATAAAAGTTATGTCACTGTCGGGGTTCGAACCACAGACCTCTATGCTGCAAATCCAACACCTTAACCAACCGAGCTATGATATCTTTTGTTAATAAGATTAGAAACAATGGTAGTCATTGTTCTCCTTCTTTTACCCTATTTTCATATTTGGCTACAATACTTCATTTAAAGATATCTCTTTCATCTTAAACCAGTTTTCTGCAATCCATAGGTCTAAATTGACCAAAAACTCACCATGAACGCAATTAGGCTAAACCCGTGGCCAAATTCTGGAAGCTCTTCAAAATTTTCTTTTTCTTAAATGTTTATGTCTGTGCATATATATATATATACACACACACACATACATGCATTATTTAGTTATTTAATTATTATAAAATGCGGGGAGTTACAGTTAAGATCGTGTTAACTATATCTTCTAACAATGTAAGAAATTGAGATTTCACTTTATAAATTATAAGTTATATCCAAATTAAAATTTCAAATAGTCGCTATGGAATTTATATATATTTTAATATTATATATAGCCCTTAAAAATAGCCATTTTGCAAACGTCCTCCGTTTTTGATGAAACCACTTTTTTTGGGTCTGGAATATTAAATTATTGATAGATTCCAAATTTCTTAATTTTTGGAGTTAATATGTGGTCGTGCACAATAAATTGTGAATCGATTAGCCATTTAAGCCTGAAACAGAGCTTTTTGAGCAAACGGACTCAGAATTCGACAAAACCAGTTTCATTAGGACTGTATCGTCAAGATATACCAATATGACAATTTTCATCTCCAACGGAGTTTGTGTGTGCTCGGGGCATCGATAACTGTCAATTGGAAACAGCGTGAACTAAAGAAATAATAAAAAATATACTAAACCCTACTATATAAGATCTTTTTCTTCCTCCACAACCCTAATTCATTCTCTCCTTCCTCAAAATGGCAGCAGCCCTTTTCCTTTCTCCCGTCATTTTTCAAAAAAGACCCCGAACTTAAATTAATTTATATCTTCCAATCCTTCGACATTTAGCCAAAACACAATACACGAAAGTTGTAGCATATGATAATCTCCACCTACAACAAAAATTTCATGACCTATCGTTGCATGAATTCGCCGAAAGTTGAGTTTAAAATCAGAAAAACTGTTTCGGTTTTTGTGAAATTGTGGCTAAACTATCGAATATTAAATGATGGCACCAAAGAGAAAGTTGTAGACAAGGAAGAGGGCTACAATATTGCTTTAGATGGTTTGGCCTAAAAGTGGACAAGGCAGCATCAAAATGGAGTTCAATGTCAAGAACGAAATTGTGAAACTTGCAAATGAAGATCGCCAATTTCTGGCCAAGTTGGACGTCGTCAGGTGATGGTGACTAAAGGGGAAAGGTGCGCGGTCGCGAGGGGGATAACTCGGCGGTGGTGCGCGACCGCCGTTCATCGAGGTGGCGAAGAAATCACGATCGAACGTGATTTGGGGACGAAGTGGATTTTTGATCGACGGTGGCAATTGAGGGGCGGCGGTCATGGGTGTAGGCGCGCCAGGAAAGCAGGAAGATGATGGTCACGATGGTAGGTCGTCTGGGTGGCTGTGGTGGACGCGTGCAGGCCATGGGTAAGTGGAGCATGAGTTTGAACAATGGTGATGATAATGAATAATTTATTTATTTACTTATTTCATGTAATTAAACTTTGTATGTTAATATCTTCACGTACAAACTCAGAATCGAGCGAAACTGGATCCACTGGGATCATGGAGACGACAGTTTCACTGTAACACCCCGTACTTTCTATTAACGTTATAATAACGAATCCTAGAATACTTAATTTAAAATGTGAGAATTAAGAGAAATGGGTTACGCCATTATGTTCGTCTCGGAATTCTGGTTGAGATAGAGTCCGAGTTTGCGTAAATTGGACTTCGTATGAAGAAGTTATGGCTGTCAGAAGTTTCCAGAAAATTCAAATAAATTCAAACAGCTCGAAAAACAAGTTCAAATTCGAATCAAAAGTCAGAAGCGGGCTGGGCGGGAAAATTCCCGCCTAGGCAGGTCGACCAGTGGGTCAACCCTAGTGTCGACCTACCCCCCAGAGGTCGACCTGGGGATCGACCTTAGGGTCGACCTGGCTCCCGGCCAGATCTGAATTTTGAACGACTGATGACTTGCTGCTGAGTCACTAGGGTTTCTGGATGATCTGATCTGGTCTGAGTGGCTATGATTAACCCTAGGTTCATTAGACGGCTATAATTAAACTGGAATTCTATACAAACAACTCAATGCTCAACCTAAAAACACACAGAGAAATAATCCTAGAACTGAAATGCCGTCAGTAGAAAACTTGGAGTAGCCGTCACCGTTTTTAATTCAAATACGAGTTAAAAGCTTACATCTAAAATCAAATTAAAACTAGTCTATTTCAACGATCTTCATCAAAGGCGCGCATCTCCAATTTCAGAATTCAGATTTCAGAACGCAAGAATTCCTTTTAGTTTGTAAGTTGGTTATTACGTAGATTTAAACATTCTTTCGATTGAATCATGACACGTTGTAATTGGGATATAGAATGATGCTTATGTATAAGATTCGATTCTCGTATCATTGTAATTAATCATGTCTGTGTGCTTATGGCGATGAGCATGTTGTATATTTCATGTCTATATGCTTTCGGCGATGAACATGTTGTATATTTCATGTCTATATGCTTGTGGCGATGAACATGTTGTATATTAATCATGTCTATATGCTTGTGGTGATGAACATATTGTATGTTATTAAAATCTATTATGATTTAGGTAATGGATTTATTCTGCCAATTAAATGGTAAAACATAACATGCTATAAATTGGTGGTTATTTGCAAGTTTGTGATCTAAAACACATGCTTATATGTTAGACCAACACTCATGTATATTCATGTTAGGTTGAATCTAATTATGTTTTAAAAGTGGAATTATAGTCCTCTTATGTTTTTAACATCATGCTAAATTGTGATTAAAAATGATTATAATAGCTTTCTTATGTTTTGACATACATAAGATTATATGCTAAGTTGTGGGTTGAAACTGTGATTATATGTTAAACTTCCATGCTAGACCTTTGTCAAGTTTACATGACCATTAGACCCAACTTAGTCACAAGTTCACCTTTACCCATTTAATTAAAGTTAATGATACCTCTATGCCAAGTTACACATGACAAGTTGAAATGTATGTTATTTTATGTTTATTTCATGTCTCTTGTTTATTACCCCTTTTCTTGTTTATGGGTTAGGCTAACTTACTAGCCCCACATTTTATGTGATTCATGCATACGTTCCACGGGGGTAGCGATGGGAAATATGAAAATTCATGGCATAGATTTGTTTATTAAATGGTATATTTGATATACCATTTATGTTGAGCATAATAAAAGGATAATTATGGCGTGATTAAATTAAATTTAATCCACATAAAGAAATTTGACATATATAGAAAAATATGAATTTAGGAAAGACGAATATGCCTAACCCGAGGTTAGACTGAGTTGTGGTGTAAATCTGCCCGGAACCGACCGACATATCCAGTGACCACAACAAGACCTGTCTAATGTGGGTGGTTAGTGCATCAAGCCCAAAAAGAACCCGAGGTTAGACTGTGTTGTGGTGTAAATCTGCCCGGAACCGACCGACACATCCAGTAACCACAACAAGACCTGTCTAATGTGTGTGGTTGGTGCTTTAATAAATTAAAGCTAAGTCAGGATTAGTAGTGTTAAGTCAATTAGGGAAACACTTAACCGATTCAACATGTTAACTAAACGAGTGGGTGGGGTTAGGTAAATTTGGACACTTAACCAAATAAACATGTTGATTAGAAAACCCTAGTAACGGGGACCCATTTCAGCAGTAACCCACATAGATGTATCATGGTACCCTGAAACAAGGCAGGGTGGGGCACGATTACTAGGATGAATTATAAGCGGTCAAAACGTTGGCGGTTGGTGGGCCAGTGTAGGTTCCGAAGGAGTATGGGCGTGCACGTACTCCGAAGTGGAAAAATCAGGCACTTGGCATCAGTAGTGTACACTGTGCATCTTAAATCGTGTCGGGTTGCCACCAGAGGGACTGATACACCCCATGGTGGGACCAGCACAGGTAGCTACAGTCAAGTGGGGCCGAATGACATAGGACATGAATGCATGCGAGTAGGAGCCGATCATTAAGGGGATCGTTTGGTATAAACACGTGGGGATGGTTGAACCAACGGTTAAGTAGGTGCAGAGACTATAGTAATGGGTGCGATCACGTGTTCCTCTTATCTTATATTAGGGTATTGTCCTATGTTCTGTTATCACTATCATGATCCCTTTCCTTGTTTAAATACTAGTAATCGCTGAACTTACCAGACTTATTGTCTGACCCATTTTCTCTCGTCCTCTTTTCTTCCGTCCCCCCCCCCCACCCTCCGGTCCACAGGGAGGGAATACTGCAGCTTAGTCAGACTCTTTGCAAGCTTCAAGAAAGTAGATGTATGATTTGGACTCTCTCCTACCTTGGCTATGGCTCTTGGACATTATCCTTGAGGATTTATGCATTTTTACTTTTGATTTATGCTTCTTTATTGAATAATCAAGACAGAAATTATGGTGTAATGTTTTGAAGTTATTTTGAGACAATTTGATGTAATGCTTTTGTATTGAACTATGTATGCAATAAATATTTGAATTCCGCTGCTTAAATTTATCTGTCTTGTAAATTTTTTTGTGTCTTGTACCTATAACCCTCCACCAAAGTTAAGGCATTCCCTTTGTGAGTGACCTTAACGGAGGTGGGGTGTTTCACTTGGTATCAGAGCAAAGCATTACCTGATCAGATAAGAATTTTTGAAAACTATTTTTCAAAAAAGAAAGAAATATAAAGAAGCATTTTACAAGAAAAAGTGTTGTTTTAAATTTAAAAAGGCATAATCCCCAAAGCCATATGTACTATCTTTCTATCTTTCGTTTTGAATCTTTTCTTTTTCGTTTAAGCATGTCTGGGATTCTTAACCTTCCAGAGGGTGTACCAATACCTGGCTGGTTCAGGAGGTACTTAGAGGCTAGGGCCAATGACGCAGGACCATCAAATATTCCTCCTCCAGCTGCAGCAGTTCCTCCTCCCCCTCCTCCTCCTCGTACAAATACTTTCTCAAAGATTTGTAGAGACTTTAGGGCCATGGGTGGAAAGGATTTCAAGGGAACTGAATCATTCGTAGAAGCAAGGAACTGGCTCAAAGAAACTAAGGATCTGTTCGTTATCTTCGAGGTGGACGATAGGCAGAAGATACAGTTAGCTGTATGATTGCTCAAAGATGAAGCTACCTATTGGTGGGAAGTCAAAAATGCTGAAAGACCTGTTGACACGTAGATGGATTTTAGGATAAGGTTTGAGATGAAATTCCTCTCACAAGCTGAACGAAATTTAGAGCTGGAAAAGTTCTTATCTCTTAAGCAAGAAAGTATGACGGTCAAGGAGTACATCAATCAATTCAATCAGCTGGCCCGATTTGGACTGGACTTAGTAAATACTCCTCATAAGAAGGCTCTCCGTTTTGTCAAGGGATTGAATGAGCCACTTCCTAGCTTGGCTATGACCCATATACCTATGGAGGCTACTTACGAGAGATTAGTAGACATGGCATTCTTACATGAGGAAGACAACGGCAAGAATGGGGCAAAAGCGGAAGTGCCTCAAGATAAGAAGGGGGAAGGGTCGCTGAAACAAGAAGGCTGATTCAAAGAAAGGCGGGAAGAACATTAAACCCCGTGAAATGAGAAAGTTTAATTTTTGTGGCACTTCCGGGCATCTGAACAAAGACTACAAGAAGAAGAAAAGGAAGATGGGTGGCTATTTCCACTGTGGTAAGACATGACACATGGCTAGGGCCTGCCCAAGGAAGCAAGGGCAGGGAGTTGGACCTTCTTCTGGGGGACAAGTTCACGCTCTCACGGCACCTCCGCAAGAACAAGGTAGAAATATTTCTGTCGAAAGTTTATTCTATCTTTTTGATCATCCTGTTCGTACACTATTTGATTCTGGCGCATCGCACTCTTTTATATCTACTGCTTTAGTGGAATCTCTGCACCTAGACACCAGTATAGTAGAGGATCCCTTGGTTGTTTCAAATCCAATTGGGGGCTCGGCATATTTGTCAATGGTTTGTTTGGATTTGAAAATATCTATACTAAACGTTGGGTTTAGATGTAATGCCTTTGTTTTGGGCTTCACGGGCTATGGGTTGATTCTAGGCATGGACCGGCTATCCAGTAATGGTGTCGTCCTCGATTGTGAAAAGAGAGTGGTTAGACTTATGACTCGCCTTGGTAACACTCTCGAAATTTCTTGTAATCCCATGAACTCTGTTATGCTTAGTTATCTAGAATCTCTTGATGCGTCTGTTGAGAACTTGTAGTCTGTAAGGGTAGTCCGTGAATACTCGGATGTGTTTGAAGAGGTAAAGGGCTTATCTCTGAAGCGAGAGATAGACTTCCGCATATACCTCATTGATAATGCAAAGCCCGTTGCTTTACCCGTTAGGAACATGGCCCCAAGGGAGAGAAAGAAGCTCAGCAAGAAAACCAAAGAGCTGCTTGAAAAGCGGTTCATAAGACGGAGTATTTCTGAATGGGGTGCTCCGGTAGTGTTCGCGACCAAAGCTGATGGTTCGCTTCGCCTGTGCGTTGATTATAGGGAGCTAAACAAGCTGACTAAGAAGAATAGACACCCACTCCCAAGAATAGATGATTTGATCGATCGGCTTGTAGGTGCGTCGGTTTTCTCCCAATTAGATTTAGCTACCGGGTTTCATCAGCTAAGAGTGGTTTCAGACAGCATTGATAAGTCCGCATTCAGAACTCCCGATGGTTTCTTCGAGTGGCTTGTCATGCCTTTCGGCTTGACAAATGCACCCGCTTACTTCGTTGATTTAATGAGCAGGGTGTTCCAAGAGTTCCTCAATAAGTTTGTGGTGGTCTTCGTAGACGATATTTTGATCTTCTCATAGAATGAGGAAGAGCATGCTCAGCATCTGAAGTAAGTCATGGATACTCTCCGTGCACATCAGTTGAAAGTTAAATTCTCCAAATGCCATTTCTAGAGAGAAGAAGTCATGTTCCTTGGACACGTGGTGTCCAAAGAGGGGATAGCTTTGGACCCCGCAAAAGTGGTTGCTGTGCAAGATTGGAAGGTTCCTCGAAATGCAACCGAAGTCCGAAGCTTTCTCGGTCAAGCAGGCTTTTATAGAAAGTTCATCAAAGATTTTGCAAAAATCTCAGCTCCATTGACAAGAATGACAAAGAAGAATCTAGCTTTCAATTGAGATTTGGATTGCGATATTGCTTTCCAACGTTTGAAAAGGGCTCTAACAACATCCCTAGTTCTGACATTGCCTGATGGAAGCAAGTGTTTACAGTATACACAGATGCATGCGGAACGGGACTAGGCGCAGTTCTGATGCAAGAAGGGAAGGTAGTGTCTTATGGTGGAAGACAGTTGAAAGTACATGAGAAAAACTACCCAACCCATGACCTAGAGTTGGCAGCCATCGTTTTTGTGCTTAAGTCTTGGCGCCATTATCTCCTAGGTGAGAAATTTGAACTGTATACTTACCATAAATCGTTGAAATACTTATTCTTGTAGAAATATCTCAACTTGAGGCAACAAAGATGGATGGAGTTTCTTGCCTCGTATGATTTTGAGATTTCCTACACTCCTGGCAAGGGCAATATAGTAGCAGACGCCTTGAGCAGAAAGAAACTGACCTTAAGCCCTCTCTTTGTGGAAAGGCAAATCTTGGAGTTCATAGCAAGCTTTAACTTCAGACCCTCCACTGACTTTGTACCTGGCTTGCTAGCAACGTTAGAAGTGCGGCCAACTCTATTAGACTCTATCGGAGCCGCGCAAAGAGAAGACCCTCAGCTAGATGAAGTGATTGAAAAGTTAATTAGGGGTGAGAATTCTAGTCACCTCAATAGATACTCCATTGATGCCAAGGGCTTGTTGAGACGAGATGGAAAACTATGTGTCCCACAAGCAAGGGGCTTTGTAAAGGCGGTTCTAGAAGAGGCACACCATTCCAAACTGACCATACACCCAGGCGGAGACAAAATGTATAAAGACATCAAAATAGTTTTCTTTTGGAATGGCATGAAGCAAGACGTAGCTGAATTTGTTTCTAAGTGTTTAATATGCCAACAAGTCAAGGCGGAGCAGAAGAAGCCTGGTGGTCTGCTCCATCCTCTAGAGGTCCCACAATGGAAATGGGATAGCATCTCGATGGACTTTATAGATGGGTTGCCTAGGTCAAGAAGGGGCAATACTAGCATTTGGGTAATAGTGGACAGACTCACAAAAAGCGCCCACTTTATACCCGTCAAGAGTAGAAGGACTGCCTCATCTCTGTAACACCCCACCTCCGCTAGGGTCACTCACAAAGGGAATGCACTAGCTTTGGTGGAGCATTATCTAGGTAAACATACACAGAAATATTACAAGACAGAACATATAAAACAGCGGAAGAAGAACCAAATTTCATTGCTTTAAAATCTAGAAAGGTCTAAAGCCTTTTACATCAAAATGCTATTAAATCCATTACATCGAAATCTGTCTTGCAATAGTAAAGAAGCATAAAACCATAGTCATAAATCATTCCCCAAGTAAACAGCAAAGCAAGCCTTAGCCAAGAGAAATCCAAGCAGTACATGAAATAGCCTTGGAGCTTGGTAAGATCCGAACTAAGCTGTATTCCCACCCTGCGAACCTAGAGGGGGGGGGGGGGGGGACGAAAGAAACCGAGGCGAAACAAACTGGGTCAGTCAGAAAGACTGAGTAAGTCCTAGTGGCTTTCAGCATAAAAACAGGTGAAGATAATATGGCATGAATAAACTGAATGTAAACATAAGCATAATGACAAGGTAAGCTATAGGAACGATGAATCAAGTATAACATTGCAAGGTTTCTATTAAGTATAACATCGCAAGATTTCTAAGCTTCACCATTCCACTATTTTCTTTGATTTCCTATATTCTCTGCACCAACTGTACTAGTACCCCAACCCATATCATCCTTTCCATGTATATGTACAGTCCCTTGCCGTATATCGTACGAGTTTCATCACGTATTTCTATACTACTTCAACGTAGTGCCACCATTCTTGAAATCGTTTGGACCGCCACCCTTGTTCTGGCTAGGTTTCCTTATCATGAACTATCGCGTGTTCAACTAGGATTTATGCCACCTAGGACCACTAGGGATTATGCTACCTATTGAACGTTTTCTAGATTCGATTAGGGTTTATGCCACCTAGGACCACTAGGGATTATGCTACCTATTGAACGTTTTCTAGATTCGATTAGGGTTTATGCCACCTAGGACCACTAGGGATTATGCCACCTAACGAACAACACCCTTTTTCCACGTAACGATCTATTAATCGATCGGCTCCCGAAAAGTCCTAGCTCGTTCATGTGTCTGTGTCATACGGCCCAATCACGAAATGTAGTCGCCTGTGCTAGGTCCACCATAGGGTGTATCAAGCCCTAGGGTGCCAACCACCGACACGAATCAAGCACGCACAGTGTAAACCTACTAGTGCCCAATGCCTGCTTTTTCAACTCCGGACTACGTGCACGACCATAGTCGGCCTGAACCTACAATGGCGCACCAACTCAGCCATCGTTCTGGTCGCTTACAATCAGCCCAGTAATCGTGCCCCACCCTGCCTAGTTCCAGGGTACCGTGATACATCTAGTGGGTTACTGCTAAAAAGGACCGCACAACTAGGGTTTCCGTGCAGTAGGTTAAGTGTTGTCATTTAAATTCGAGACTTAACCCCATCAGTCTAGCATGTCAAGTTGGTTAAGTGTATTCATTCAAGTTCGTGACTTAACCCGCCTACGTGTCATGTCAAATTGGCTAAGTGTTGTCGTTCAAGTTCATGATTTAACCCTACGAATCATCTGTCAAGTTGGTTGAATATATTCAATCGGTTCATGACTTAACCCTATCAAATCATCGTGTCCAATTGGTTAAGTACATTCAAGCGGTTCATGACTTAACCCTATCAAATCATCGTATCCAATTGGTTAAGTATATTCAAGCGGTTCATGACTTAACCCTATCAAATCATCATGTCAAATTGGTTAAGTATATTCAAGTGGTTCATGACTTAACCATATCAAATCATCGTATCCAATTGGTTAAGTATATTCAAGCGGTTCATGACTTAACCCAATCAAATCATCGTATCCAATTGGTTAAGTATTATCAAGCGGTTCATGACTTAACCCTATCAAGTGGCATTAATTCATTAATGCATCCCAACCTCTCACATCAGACCTGTTGTTGTGGTCACTGGATATGCCGGGCGGTTCCGGGCAGATTTACACCACAACTCAGTCTGACCTCGGGTTTTAAGCGCGATATGACCAACTACCCACATTGGATACTATTGTTTGCAGTAACTGGATTTGCCGGGCGGTTCCGGGCAGATTTACACTACAAACTCAACCCAACCTCGAGTTGGCCATTTTCATGTTTATTCTAATGTCATGTCCATGTTCAAGTTTCATGCCAAGTTCGTGTCTAGTTTCATGGCGAGTTTCATGTTAAGTTTCATGTTTTCACTTATGCCTATTATCAAGTTAATGATTCATATTCATAACCAATTCATGTTTCAAGTTCATAAGCATGCTTACGTGCCTTCTAGGTGTCCAATACATACCAACTACCCAAAACCCAACTTAGGCGCGTTCATATTAAACTTTCTCCAAGTCATAAATTATGATATATGTTTCTACTCCAAATTTTACATAATTAATATATGCCCAAGTTCTAGGTTATGTGTCAGTTTTACATATGCCCAATTCATACCAAATTTACGTATGTTCAATTCATGCCGTTTTACATGTATGCCAATTTTTATGCCATTCTACCATATCAAGTTCTAGCCAAAATTACATGTATCAAGTTTTATACCCAATAAACCCAAATCATGATTCATGATGTAGTTATCCCAAACTATAATCTTTTTATTACAATACATGTCAGTTGCCCAAGTTCATAATACATATTTATGCCAATTATCAAATTTACAATTGCTTTCATGTTCAAATTCCCAATTCTACATATGCCTAATTAACATAAGCCCAATCTTTTGATTTAATTTACATAGGCCCGAACTCGTGGTTTAATTTACATGCCAAATTTCATACATGTTATATATATATACCAAATCTCATGTTACATTACATAGATCCTATTTGTGCCAAATTCCATGTATATAATATTTATGCAAATTTTTTTCATAACAAGATTATACCAAAATTTACAGATCAAGCCCAAACTTGCAAATACAATGATAATATCCAATTTCATGTTGCCAATTATTACATCATATTCATATAGGCAATAATCCCATAATTCCCCCGTATACATATCGTACGCAAATCGCGATTTTAGGCCAAGGTCCGAAATTGACCAAGGTTTATGAAAGAAAATAAATTGGGGGAGATAGAAATTGAATAAAAATGAGATCAAAGGAAAACATCATCATAGGCATAAATATTACAACTTGATGATAACATCATTACGAATCAAGAAAACTGCTGAATAAATCATAAACTTGTCATGAGCATAAAGATAGACAAGTCCCAAAACACAAGATTAAAGGAGAAACAGAAATAGATCAGAATCGATAAACATACTTAAAATCCAATTCCACTTTATTCCATGGCCACATTATAATTAAATGTTTAAATCTAAAAACAACTAGAACTTACAGAGCATGGCTAGTGAATTAGGAACTGAATTTGTTGTAAAAATGTTGCGGCGTTGTTAATTTATTGTCTTGAATCATTGTTGAAGCTTTGTTCTTCAAATTGATTTGAGTTTGAATGTTTGTACTTTAATTTGGGGACAGAGGCCATGGTTCAAGAGGGAGTTCAGCAGCATAATAGTGTAAGAATGATTTGATATGAATTAGGTTAGGTCTAAGGGTGTTTTTATAGGTGTAGCAACTAGTTTAGGCCCTCAGATTAACCCTAGAATCAATCCGGACCGTCAAGACACGTCTCAGGCTTCAAAAATGAGTTCTGGGTCAAAATAGGCCGACCAGGTCGACCTGTAAGGGGGGGGGGAGGTCGACACTATGGTCGACCTGGGGGGTAGGTCGACCCTATGGTCGACCCCCTGGTCCAGTCCTGCCTGAAAACTGCTGAAACTTGTACAGGCCATAACTTCTTCATCCGGACTCCGATTTTCGAAAACTCGGACTCTATTTCATGTAAAATTTCGAGACGAACGCAATGGCGTAACCCGTTTCCCCTGATTCTGACTTTAAAATTTAATTCTGCCTTGATTTCTTGTTTTTAACATGTTATAAAAATACGGGTTGTTACATTCTCCCCTCCTTAAAGGATTTCGTCCCCGAAATCTTCAAGTTAAGAAGAATGTGTCCTACCATCCAATCATCCATCTACTCAATCATCAATCACAGGCATCCATTGTCCTTAAGAGATTTCTAATGCTGTATGAACATATGCAGAAAGTGTGTGTATATGTTCCTTATCTAATGCAAATGATCAGGCCTGATTGATCTTTTTAATGCAAAATATGTTTAGTGCCATGAGTCCAACATGTATGCAAATAGCCCTAATCACATAAACACTATATGTGTGCTCAAACATCCATCCATATGCAACATTCACATGATAACACATTCAATTTCATCCATAAACAAGTATAAACACTCATGCATATGCAATATGAAAATGTGTCTGAGCCGATCTAGTGCCTAATGTGTGTTATGCAACCACGAGCAACCACTTGTGACCACTTGCAACCATCAATCATAACATGTCTCAAACACATGTTTCACCCAATTGTTCCTACCCTAAGATATAACCGAATGATAGAAGCAAGTAAAAACTTTGTGCCCATTAGGCAATGTCAAAGCTGGAAATCTACGTCACATATATACTGAATAGGAGAAGAACTCCCTAAGCACCAGCCCATATCCTATAAAACCCAAAAAGTTTAGTTAACCCAACGGACACCCTCCAGCCCCAACATGTATTACTAACAGATAAGTCATACTCCCTATGGGGTTTGCAACAGAAATGGGATTGAGAATAGGACCGAGAGGTTATACTTAAAAGAAATCATACTAGTAAGCTCTGCAGGAAAAGAGGGATCTAGGATATACTCTTAAAAAGAGATATGATGCGTGTATCTGGTCTTCAATCTTCTAAGTCGCATTTCCTTGAGCTTAACTCCATTGTGCTTTGTCCATCTTTAACTTCATAATTTCTTAATTCTTGTTTCCAAAATATGAGTTGGAACTCATTTCACTGTTGTCTCTCGTCCCATTTTCCCTTATCCTCCTTCTAGTATACTCAGCTCAAACATAACTGCGTACTCATGGTTTCATGCAAGCTCTCCAAAATTCACTAGTGAATCTTGGATCTCATTCTCTTACTAGAAGGTATTCCACAGAAATGAATTTTCTCTTGAAAATAAACAAATGCCAACCATGTTGCCAAGTGTACTTACTAAGGTGATTTTCTATAACTCATGCATAAGCGAAATGAACCATCCGCCTTAGTGGCGAACACTACTCGAGCGGATCGTTAAATGTATCAAGAGATTCTAGGTAACTAAACATGGCAGAACCCTAAGGGTTACACTAGACTTCGAGGGCATTACCAAGGCAAGTCAAGCGTCTAACTACCCTCTTTTCATACTCGAGAATGGTACCATTTCTGGACAACCACTCCATCCCTAGAATCAACCCATAGCCCAAAACATAAGCTTTACTTCTAAACTCAACACTTAGCATAGACATTCTCACATCCAAACAAGTCATGAATAAATGAGCTGATTCCCCAACAGGATTTGAGACAAAAATGGGATCCTCTACTACGCTAGTACTAAGGTGCAGAGACTCAAGTATCGAGGCAGAATTAAAAGGATGCGATGTATAAAAACAAAGTTCCCACGGTATGATAGAAAAGAGAAGCTAAACTTTTAACAGAAATGTTACCACCTCTCTTAGGTATGCTAGTAGTGAGAGCATACAATTGCCCTCTCGACGATCTTGTTCTTTGCCCTTGTCCTTGTCCTATGATACTTAGCTACATGTCCCTTTTTACCATACCAACGATGTTCTTTCTTGTCATGGGTTTTATTATTCTTTTACTTTGACCTCTCCCATTTCACCTTTTCCTCCTTCGTGGATTACGCTTTATCAACAAGTTTCTCATCCTTAGGCTTGTGTTCTTTATCCTCGTTCTTACTATCCTTGTATAGCTTGTTGACAAGTTTCTCGAAAGCTACCTCCATCGCACGGCAACCCTACAAAGCTTGAAATAAGATTAGTCGCAAGTAAAACTACTTCGGCTACAGATGGAGGTTGGACACTACTTTGCCCTACGACATGTGTCGCATGCCTACAATCTATGGTGAAAAAGAAAGAGAGAAGAGACTCAAGGAGAGAATCAAAAGATAGTGCATATGGCTTTGGGGAATATGCCTTTCGTAAAACAAAACTTTTCTTTAGAAAAATGCTTCTTTGTAAACGTTTTAAAAATAATTTCAGAAGGTTTTTAAAAGCTTTTGCCCAGTCTGGTAACCTTCTGCTCTGATACCAAATGTAACACCCCACCTCCGCTAGGGTCACTCATAAAGGGAATGCACTAGCTTTGGTGGAGCATTATCTAGGTAAACATACACAGAAATATTACAAGACAGAACATATAAAACAGCGGAAGAAGAACCAAATTTCATAGCTTTAAAATCTAGAAAAGTCTAAAGCCTTTTACATCAAAATGCTATTAAATCCATTACATCGAAATCTGTCTTGCAATAGTAAAGAAGCATAAAACCATAGTCATAAATCATTCCCCAAGTAAAACAGCAAAGCAAGCCATAGCCAAGAGAAATCCAAGCAGTACATGAAAGAGCCTTGGAGCTTGGTAAGATCAGAACTAAGCTGTATTCCCGCCCTGCGAACCTGGGGGGAAACGAAAGAAAAAGAGGCGAAACAAACTGGGTCAGTCATAAAGACTGAGTAAGTCCTAGTGGCTTTCAGCATAAAAACAGGTGAAGATAATATGGCATGAATAAACTGAAAGTAAACATAAGCATGATGACAAGGTAAGCTACAGGCACGATGAATCAAGTATAACATGGCAAGGTTTCTATTAAGTATAACATCGCAAGATTTCTAAGCTTCACCATTCCACTATTTTCTTTGATTTCCTATATTCTCTGCACCAACTGTACTAGTACCCCAACCTGTATCATCCTTTCCATGTATATGTACAGTCCCTTGTCGTATATCGTACGAGTTTCATCACGTATTTCTATACTACTTCAACTAGTGCCACCATTCTTGAAATCGTTTGGACCGCCACCCTTGTTCTGGCTAGGTTTCCTTATCATGAACTATCGCGTGTTCAACTAGGATTTATGCCACCTAGGACCACTAGGGATTATGCTACTTATTGAACGTTTTCTAGATTCGATTAGGGTTTATGCCACCTAGGACCACTAGGGATTATGCTACCTAACAAACAACACCCTTTTTCCACGTAATGATCTATTAATCGATCGGCTCCCTACAAGTCCTAGCTCGTTCATGTGTCTGTGTCATACGGCCCAATCACGAAATGTAGTCACCTGTTCTAGGTCCACCATATGGTGTATCAAGCCCTAGGGTGCCAACTACCGACACGAATCAAGCACGCATAGTGTAAACCTACTGGTGCCCAATGCCTGCTTTTTCAACTCCGCACTACGTGCACGACCATAGTCTGCCTGAACCTACAATGGCGCACCAACGCAGCCGTCGTTCTGGTCGCTTACAATCAGCCCAGTAATCGTGCCCTACCCTGCCTAGTTCCAGGGTACCGTGATACATCTAGTGGGTTACTGCTGAAAAGGACCGCGCAACTAGGATTTCCGTCCAGTAGGTTAAATGTTGTCATTTAAATTCGAGACTTAACCCCATCAATCTAGCATGTCAAGTTGGTTAAGTGTATTCATTCAAGTTCGTGACTTAACCCGCCTACGTGTCATGTCAAATTGGCTAAGTGTTGTCATTCGAGTTCATGATTAACCCTACGAATCGTCTATCAAGTTGGTTAAGTATATTCAATCGGTTCATGACTTAACCCTATCAAATCATCGTGTCCAATTGGTTAAGTATATTCAAGAGGTTCATGACTTAACCCTATCAAATCATCGTATCCAATTGGTTAAGTATATTCCAGCGGTTCATGACTTAACCCTATCAAATCATCATGTCAAATTGGTTAAGTATATTCAAGTGGTTCATGACTTAACCCTATCAAATCATCGTATCCAATTGGTTAAGTATATTCAAGCGGTTCATGACTTAACCCTATCTAATTATCGTATCCAAAAAAAATGGTTAAGTATATTCAAGCGGTTCATGACTTAACCCTATCAAGTGGCATTAATTCATGAATGCACCCCAACCTCTCACATCAGACCTGTTGTTGTGGTCACTGGATATGCCGGGCAGTTCCGGGCAGATTTACACCACAATTCAGTCTGACCTCGGATTTCAAGCGCGATATGACCAACTACCCACATTGGATCCTATTGTTTGCAGTAACTGGATTTGCCAGGCGGTTCTAGGCAGATTTACACTACAAACTCAACCCAACATAGAGTTGGCCATTTTCATGTTTATTCTAATGTCAAGTCCATGTTCAAGTTTCATGTCAAGTTCGTGTCTAGTTTCATGGCGAGTTTCATGTTAAGTTTCATGTTTTCACTTATGATTATTATCAAGTTAATGATTCATATTCATAACCAATTCATGTTTCAAGTTCATAAGCATGCTTACGTGCCATCTAGATGTCCAATACATACCAACTACCCAAAACCCAACTTAGGCATGTTCATATTAAACTTTCTCCAATTCATAAATTATCATATATGTTTCTACTCCAAATTTTACATAATTAACATATGCCCAAGTTCTAGGTTACATGTCAGTTTTACATATGCCCAATTCATACCAAATTTACATATGTTCAATTCATGCCGTTTTACATGTATGCCAATTTTTATGCCATTCTACCATATCAAGTTCTAGGCAAAATTACATGTATCAAGTTTTATACCCAATAAACCCAAATCATGATTCATGATGTAGTTATCCCAAACTATAATCTTTTTATTACAATACATGTCAGTTGCCCAAGTTCATAATACATGTTTATGCCAATTATCAAATTTACAATTACTTTCATGTTCAAATTCCGAATTCTACATATGGCTAATTAACATAAGCCCAATCTTTTGATTTAATTTACATAGGCCCGAACTCGTGGTTTAATTTACATGCCAAATTACATACATGTTATATATATATACCAAATCTCATGTTACGTTACATAGATCCTATTTGTGCCAAATTCCACGTATATAATATTTATGCAAAAAAAATTCATAACAAGATTATACCAAAATTTACAGATCAAGCCCAAACTTGCAAATACAATGATAATATCCAATTTCATGTTGCCAATTATTACATCATATTCATATAGGCAATAATCCCATAATTCCCCCGTATACATATCGTACGCAAATAGCGATTTTAGGCCAAGGTCCGAAATTGACCAAGGTTCATGAAAGAAAATAAATATGGGGAGATAGAAATTGAATAAAAATGAGATCAGAGGAAAACATCATCATAGGCATAAATATTACAACTTGATGATAACATCATTACGAATCAAGAAAACTGTTGAATAGATCATAAACTTGTCATGAGCATAAAGATAGACAAGTCCCAAAACACAAGATTAAAGGAGCAACAGAAATAGATCAGAATCGATAAACATACTTAAAATCCAATTCCACTTTATTCCATGGCCACATTATAATTAAATGTTTAAATCTAAAAACAACTAGAACTTATAGAGCATGGCTACTGAATTAGGAACTGAATTTGTTGTAAAAATGTTGCGGCGTTGTTAACTTATTGTCTTGAATCATTGTTGAAGCTTTGTTCTTCGAATTGATTTGAGTTTGAATGTTTGTACTTTAATTTGGGGTGGCGTCCATGGTTCAAGAGGGAGTTCAACAGCATAATAGTGTAAGAATGATTTGATATGAATTAGGTTATGTCTAAGGGTGTTTTTATAGGTGTAGCAACTAGTTTAGGCCCTTAGATTAACCCTAGAATCAATCCGGACCATCAACACACGTCTCAGGCTTCAAAAATGAGTTCTGTGTCAAAATAGGCCGACCAGGTCGACCTATAAGGGGGGAGGTCGACACTATGGTCGACCTGGGGGGTAGATCGACCTTATGGTCGACCCCCTGGTCCAGTCCTGCCTGAAAACTGCTGAAACTTGTACAGGCCATAACTTCTTCATTCGGACTCCGATTTTCAAAAACTAGGACTCTATTTCATGTAAAATTTCGAGACGAACGCAATGGCATAACCCGTTTCCCTGATTCTGACTTTAAAATTTAATTCTGCCTTGATTTCTTGTTTTTAACATGTTATAAAAATACGGGTTGTTACAATCTCTAGCATCCATATATCTTAAGGAGATAGTTCGACTCCATGGGATACCCTCCAGCATAGTGAGTGATCGAGACCCTATCTTCACGAGCGAGTTTTGGAAGAGTTTACAAGAGGCTGTAGGCACACAGTTATGCTTAAGCACGACCTATCACCCTCAAACCGATGGCCAGACGGAAAGAGTCAACAGAGTATTAGTAGACCTCTTGAGACTATGCATTCTTGACTTCGGAGGTACATGGGAGGATTATCTACCTTTGGTGGAATTTGCTTACAACAATAGCTACCAAGCTACCATAGGCATGGCACCTTTCGAAGCTTTATATGGAAAACCGTGCCGGTCACCAACTTGCTGGTGGTAGTCCAAAGACAAGCTCATACTTGGGCCAGACATGATCAGAGAAACTTCAGAGAAAGTAGACTTAATACGAAGAAGAATGAAGACTTCCCAAGACAGACAGAAGTCCTATGCAGACAAAAGAAGAACTGACCTTTAGTTCGAAGTTGTAGACAAGGTGTTCCTTAAAGTATCTCCTTTGAGGAACGTCGTTCGCTTTGGATCCACAGGAAAGTTAGCACCAAGGTTTGTAGGACCGTTCCCTATCATCGAGAAGATTGAGAAGATGGCTTATTTGGTACAGCTCCCCGAAAAGTTGGCCGGGATTCATAATGTCTTTCATGTCTCTCACCTGCGGATGTGCTTATACGAGTCTACGGAAGTGGTAGAACCAAGTATGCTAGAAGAAGTTGAAGTTGAACGAGAAGCAACTGCGAGGAGAGTTCCAACCCGTATCTTCGGAACAGAGGTCAAAAATCTACGCAACCGTGAAGTTAAGCTCGTCAAAGTTCAATGGAGCGTCACCGAGAAAGACGCGACTTGGGAAACCGAGGACAGAATACGTGCAGCCTACCCTTTTTTTTTAGGGTACATCTTTGATCTCTCTTTCCTTATGTTTATGCTCGTATCTATCTTTTTAGGTGTATCTCCTATCCTTCATTCTTAGATAGAAACCTTTTTAGATGTAAACATGTAATTGAATCATGTTATGGTTGATGGTTGCAAGTGGTTGCAAGTGGTTGCTAGTGGTTGATCGTGGATGCTTATACACACACATTATGTGTTAGATCGGCTCAGACACTTTCATATTGCATATGCATATATGTATTTGTATATGAATTGAAATTTGATGAGTTAGCATATGGACGTTGCATTTGTATGAATGATTGTGCACTCATGTAAGAAATTTTGAGTAGGAAAAATTGCATTCATAATGGACTCATGGCACCGACATAATTTGCATTAAGGAGGTCAACTGAATAAGTAGACCGCCTGATTTTGCATTAGATAAAGACATGTACACACACAATTCATGTGATCATGAAGCATTAGATATCTTTTAAGGACAATGGATGCCTGTGTTTGATGGTTGAGTAGATGGGTGATTGGATGGTAGGATATAAGTTCTTCTCGAATTGAAGATTTCGGGGACGAAATCCTAAAAGGAGGGGAGAATGTAACACCCCGTACTTTTTATTAACGTTATAATAACGAATCCTAGAATACTTAATTTAAAATGTGAGAGTTAAGGGAAACGGGTTACGCCATTGTGAGAGTTAAGGAATTCTGGTTGAGATAGAGTCCGAGTTTGCGTAAATTGGACTTCGTATGAAGAAGTTATGGCTGTCAGAAGTTTCCAGAAAATTCAAATAAATTCAAACAGCTCGAAAAACAAGTTCAAATTCGAATCAAAAGTCAGAAGCGGGCTGGGCGGGAAAATTCCCGCCCAGGCAGGTCGACCAGGGGGTCGACCTTAGTGTCGACCTCCCCCCCTAGAGGTCGACCTGGCCCCCGGCCAGATCTGAATTTTGAACGACTGATGACTTGTTGCTGAGTCACTAGGGTTTCTGGATGGTCCTGATCTGGTCTGAGTGGCTGTGATTAACCCTAGGTTCATCCGACGGCTATAATTAAACTGGAATTCTATATAAACAACTCAATACTCAACCTAAAAACACACAGAAAATAATCCTAGAACTGAAATGCCATCAGTAGAGAACTTGGAGTAGCCGTCACCATTTTCAATTCAAAGAAAAGTTAAAAGCTTACATCTAAAATTAAATTAAAACTAGTCTAATTCAACGATCTTCATCAAAGGCGCGCATCTCCAATTTCAGAATTCAGATTTCAGAACACAAGAATTCCTTTTAGTTTGTAAGTTTGTTATTACGTAGATTTAAACATTCTTTCGATTGAATCATGACACATTGTAATTGGGATATAGAATGATGCTTATGTATAAGATTTGATTCTCGTATCGTTGTAATTAACCATGTCTATATTCTTATGGCGATGATCATGTTGTATATTTCATGTCTATATGCTTACGGCGATAAACATGTTGTATATTTCATGTCTATATGCTTGTGGCGATGAACATGTTGTATATTAATCATGTCTATATGCTTGTGGTGATGAACATATTGTATGTTATTAAAATCTATTATGATTTGGGTAATGGATTTATTCTGCCAATTAAATGGTAAAACATGTCATGCTATAAATTGGTGGTTATTTGCAAGTTTGTGATCTAAAACACATGCTTATATGTTAGATCAATACTCATGTATATTCATGTTAGGTTGAATCTAATTATGTTGTAAAAGTGGAATTGTAGTCCTCTTATGTTTTTAACATCATGCTAAATTGTGATTAAAAATGATTATAATAGCTTTCTTATGTTTTGACATACATAAGATTATATGCTAAGTTGTGGGTTGAAACTGTTATTATATGTTAAACTTTCATGCTAGACCTTTGTCAAGTTTACATGACCATTAGACCCAACTTAGTCACAAGTTCATCTTTACCCATTTAATTAAAGTTAATGATACCTCTATGCCAAGTTACACATGACAATTTGAAATGCATGTTATTTTATGTTTATTTCATGTCTCTTGTTTATTACCCCTTTTCTTGTTTATGGGTTGAGCTAACTTACTAGCCCAACATTTTATGTGACTCATGTGTTCGTTCCACGGTGGTAGCAATAGGAAATATTTTTGAGGAAGACGAGTGTGTAGCGTGGCACTACACAGCCGGTTACGCATAGATATAATTAGCTAGATAAATATCTGGTTGGCAAGCCCAACCAGTTGCATAAAGTTCCACCAAGAAGGCCAAAGTATATAGTACCAGCTTACTACAACGCAAAATTATACATCAGATAGATCAGAGCATACCATAACTTATTAGATTACAAGCCAAAATAAAGTAAAGCAGGTAGCATAAGTGCACTGCACCGATCAGAGCGGGATCTGGGTGCTACTTTCTTGTGAACCAGGTGAACGAGGCATAGGCAGAGTTAGCCTGAAACGAGCAGGCCTGGTCGATCCTGTCCAAGAGTCGAAAAGATGCAAGATTTGATGACAAATAACCAACAGAAGTTTCTTTGGTCTGCCGAAGATATGAGCATTTCGTTCCAACCAGATACTCCAGGCAAAGAGAGCCACTAAATAAACCAATGTAGGGTCTGGGGGGTTGTGCTTCCAATATTCAAAAAATGAGTGAGTCGAGGGGATAAAACCAAGAAGGAAGGAGCTGATTGCAGCCCAAACCGCATAGGAAAAATTGCATTCAAAAAAGAGGCGAGTGAGAGATTCATTATGACTGTTATAGAGGACACAAATAGGATCGATATTGTTGTTGAAGCAAAAAATACGATCTTTGGTGTTGATGTGGTTATGAATGAGTAGCCATTGAAAGAAGATAACGCGAGGAGGAAGATAACAATTCCAGACACGAGCGAAAGTGAAGCACCTACCTGGGTGAATAAGGAATTTATAACAGGCCGCTATAGAGAAGTTGGGGCCCAAGGCCCAAATAAATCTATCAGGATCAGTGTTGAATTGGGTTGTGTTAAGGATATGATCAATGCACACAAGCTCATTAATCGTTTCTAGCCCAAAATAGGTGGAAGGTAAAAAGCCCAATGGGCCCAGAGAATGTGTTGAAACAACTGACAGGGGATTAAATTGGTTTAATAATGCCAAGTTTGGAAAAAGGGAGGAGAAGGGGATCTGTTCGTTCCAAATATCCATCCAAAATAAGCAAGAGTTTCCATTATTGACTATAACGTGATACAGAGATTTTAATCTAGGAATGGTGGATAATACTCCTTTCCAGAAAGGCGATGGATTAAAAGAAGGGCTGAAGTGAAGGATGAAGAAGGGGTTAGCTTGATACAGTCTGTGAAGTATCCAGTCTTTCCAAATAAATTGTCTTGGGGTAAGGCAGTGCCAAATCCATTTAGCTAGAAGCGCCATGTTGAACATAAAGAGGTTGTGAATTCCAAGTCCCCCATGGTTCAACGGATGGCAAACAGTTTGCCAATTGATTAGTTTTTTCAAATTACCCCCATTCCAGAGGAAAGAGCTTCGAATTGAATCGATTTTGTTGATTACCCAAACTGGGAGTTTGTGGAAGGACATCCAGTAGGTTGGAAGTGAAGTGAGAACATGCTTGACTAAGACAAGGCGGCCCGCTGATGATAACGAATTGGCTTTCCAACTTGCAAGTCTATTTTCAATTTTGGAAATGAGATGTAGCCGGTCAGATTTATGAAGTTTGGTAGGACGAAGTGGATTGCCTAAGTATGTGATTGGGAATGAATCCAGTTTGCAATTGAGACATTCAGCAATTCTAGGACCCAGGTGAGTGCAATTGCCCAACATTATAATAGAGCTTTTATTGAAGTTGATGGATAATCCTGAAATCATTTCAAAAGTGTAGAGGAGTATTTTGAGGCAATGGATGTTAAAGGGTGTTGGAGGGGTGAAGAGAATAGTATTGTCTGCAAATTGTAAGCATGATGTATGAACATTTGAGTTTGGGAGTGAGATGCCAGAGAATATGCTCTGAGATACTAATTGCTTAATCATTTGATTAAAAACATCTGCAATCAAAACAAAAATGAGGGGGGGGGAGGGTCCCCTTGTCTTAATCCTCTTCTAGATATAATTTTGCCACCGAAATCTCCATTAATGAATACTGTAGAGATACTAGTGTGAAGAATTGCATTGATCCAATTACACCATCTCAAGGGGAAACCTCTATGGGACATAAGAGAGATTATAAAGTCCTAGCTAATTGAGTCAAATGCTTTTGAAAAGTCAAGTTTGAGTAGAACACCCGGGGTATTTGAATTATGGCAAAAGGAAATTACTTCTTGGGTAGCGGCAACACAATCAAGAATGTTTCTACCTTTGATAAATGCAGATTGTTCAGGGTCAATCAGTGATTCGATGTGGTTTTGAAGTCTGATGGCTAAGATTTTAGTGATAATTTTGAATGTTGTATTGAGAAGATTAATGGGTCTAAAGGGAAGCAAAGTGTTGGCACCAGTGAATTTGGGGATGAGAATGATATTCGCATAATTTAATTTGGCAATATATGAGGGGTTAGCAAATAATTCAGAGCACATTTCAATGATATCTGTTTTTAGCGTGAGCCAAAAGTGTTTGAAGAAGACTGGGCCAAACCCATTAGGCCCAGAGGCTTTATCATTCACCATTTCTTTTAGGGCCTGCCAAATCTCCTCCTCAGAGAAAGGTTGATCAATAATTATCGGAGAAGGGTTAGGGTATAAATGATGCCAGTTTATATCAGGAGAAGATGGAGGAAGTGAACCAAGAATGTTTCTATAATAATTAGTGAAGAGATGGCAGATGTTCTTAGAATCAGTGAATGAGGTGTTGTCATGAACGATTTCTAAAATGAAAGAGGAGCGACGATGTCCATTGGCAATTCTATGAAAAAGTCAGTATTTTTATCTCCCTCCTTAATCCAGTTAGCTTTTGATCTTTGTTTCCAACCAAGTTCTTCTTGCTTGATTAATCTGTCTAACTCTAACTCATGTTCTTTCAGATTGGACCGTTCAGAGTCAGACAAGGGACGTTGTTCCTCAATGATATTTAAGTTGAGAATAACATCTTGAGTGTAAGAAATGCGAGTTTTTAAGGAATTCCATACATTTTTAGCCCATGGACGAATTAATTTCCTAAAGGAACGAAGCTTGCATACCATCCTAACAGAGGCAGATTGGTGGTTTGGTAATTTATTCCAGTTATGGATGATAAAGTTATCAAAGGAAGGATCAAGCAACCAGAGTCTTTCAAATCTGAATGGACGATTGATAGGGGGACTAGAGCATGTATCAAGGAGCACTGGGCAATGATCAGAAATGGTGGTGGATAGACCATTCACTAATGATAGAGGAAAAAGATCATCCCATATAATATTGAGGAAGAAACGATCAAGTTTAGCCACAGAGGGGGAATCTCGTCTGTTTGACCAGGTATATCGACGGTTGCTGATCGGTGGTTCAATGAAGGAGCAAGATTGGATAAAAGCATTGAATTGAGGAGAGTCTGAAGATGCATTGCCAGAGTTACGATCAATGACGAATCGAGTCGTGTTGAAATCACCACCAATAATCCAAGGGTCATTAATATGTTGAGACAAGTCATAACAATATTGCTATGTAATAGTTCTATCATGAGCATCGTTGGGTGCATAAATATTAGTGAAGTGGAAAACGTTATTAGAAGAATTGTGATGAAGGGACACATGTAAAACTGATGGAGAAGAAAATGAATGTTCAAAAGACCACACGTGCTCATTCCAAGCAGTGATCAAACCGCCACGAGTGTCTAAAGCATTAACATGTGTCCATCCAGATAAGAGGGGTCCACAAATTCTACGAATGAGAGAGACGGGTGGGTTGGAGAGTTTAGTTTCTTGTAAAAATAAGATATCGATATAAAGTGGGGAAATGATGAGATTGACAACATGGTTTTTTGTTGGGTCCCCCAAACCCCTGATATTCCACGTGACTATCTTCATTTAGAGAGGTTAGTACGCTGTTGTTCTGGGGTTTGCATGGCCATGTAGTTTTTGTCATGCAAAGTAACACCCATATATTTTGCCAATTTTTTATTTAAAACTTTATTAGCCGAAGAAAAAACAACAGGTTCAAGATAGCTACCCGAAGTTCCAGGAGGCAGTGAGAGAGCTCTGTTGATCCGAACACTCCTTCTGACCGACACTGACGAAAAGCGAGGAGAGGATGAATCTTGACCTTCTATTGACCATGCTGAGCTATAGGTTCTTGGACTTGTTGAGTTGGCAACTACTGGTTAAGGGGAGTAGAAAGATCCAGGTCAGCCAATGGGTCCCATCTAGGCATCGTCATTTCCACATTCTGTTGGTCAAGGAGAGCTAGAACATGCTTATGATCATCCAGAATTTTCGGCACCTGTCTCAAAGCTTCATCAAACATAACATCAAACCTATCTTCTTCCATATGCTCCAAAGGCTACGCCATAGGTTGAAAAATAAAACCATCATGCTCATAATCGATCCCCAAGAGGAGTGTCTCCGGACGTTGGCAGGGATGAGCGTGGGACAGCGATCAACCTTCAGTTTAACTGCACGGTTGTTTATTTGAGCAATAAAAGTATTGGGGGTCGTAATACCTTCATAGAATTGCATCTTGACATAAAGGAAGCGGTGATCGATGAAAGACCAATCGCACAAATCAGAGTGGATGTATCTCCCCATCGGCTTTAAAGCTTCTCGAATGGAATCCGTGTTACACTTAAGGAACTCAGGAAAGTCACTAATTTTTGCCTATGTTTCCGCTTCAAGAGTGGGTTCTGGAATTTCTTCATGAGTACTAGCTTGTTGAAGCGAGACAACACCTCCATCTTCATTGTTCAAGAATTTAAGCATTAAGGCTTGCTCTTTGATTTTTTCATTAGGAAAATGAATAAGGAAGGAGTTGTCAGAGATATGTCAGATTGGCCACAAATATTCATGTCCAAAGGTTGATGCTAGAACTTGTGAGAGCATTTCAATGGACCAGAGACCATCAATGATTGTTGCGGTTAAATATAGGTAAGCGTCTGCCATTTCTAAGAAAAGAGGAAATTTTTGAGGGGTAGAGAATGAATGCTCTGGAGAAGGGGGTGAATTTTCTTTTGAGGTGATGGAGGGATTAAATTTTGAATTAGTGGATTTAGGGTTATGATAACGGTTGGAAATATGATTAGACTGGTGGGACCTTCTGTTCAGATTTTGCAGGCGTGGTGGCAAATGACTGTTCAAGAATCGCGCTGCCTTAGGACATGTCAACGCTGCATTTTTGGCTCAAGAGGCTAATGTGTTTTTATCAGGACATTGCAAACATGCATGTCCAAAGAATGAGCAATAATACCATATTACCGCATTTCTACACATCTTTGCCACGTGTCCACGATCGGCACACTTGAGGCATCTTCTTTCTGATTTCAAAATTTTCAGAGTATCCTGGACTGTTTTGAATGGAGGAACAACTCTTTTACGTTCTACAGAAGGCTTAGGGAGGATGGGTGGAAGCCTAGCTCTCGATGCCGCAACTTGGGCGTAAGTAAGTGGTGGTTGGATATGAGATGGGGCAACAGTTTGAGAACTTGCTTGAACATAATTGCGATCACCAGGGAAGTGATGGATGGGTAGTGAATCAGTGCCAAGAGGAGAAGAATACGCCTTTGAAAATGAGGCTTGAGAAGTTCATGAAGATAGATGATAAGAGAAAGAGAGAGAAGGTTAATGGCAAGGGGGAGGTTCCGCCATTATCGAACTGGATTGTATATCGGGTTTTTCTTCGTCGAGGTAGCGATGGGAAATATGAAAATTCATGGCATAGATTTGTTCATTAAATGGTATATTTGATATACCATTTATGTTGAGCATAATCAAAGGATAATTATGGCCTGATTAAATTAAATTTAATCCACATAAAGAAATTTGACATATATAGAAAAATATGAATTTAGGAAAGACGAATATGCCTAACCCGAGGTTCGACTGAGTTGCGGTGTAAATCTGCCCGGAACCGACCTGCATATCCAGTGACCACAACAAGACTTGTCTATTGTGGGTGGTTAGTGCATCAAGCCCAAAAAGAACCCGAGGTTAGACTCAGTTGTGGTGTAAATCTGCCCGGAATCGACCGGCACATCCAGTAACAACAACAAGACCTGTCTAATGTGAGTGGTTGGTGCTTTAATAAATTAAAGCTAAGTCAGGATTAGTAGGGTTAAGTCAATTAGGGAAACACTTAACCGATTCAACATGTTAACTAAACGAATGGGTGGGGTTAGGTAAACTTGGACACTTAACCAAATAAACATGTTGATTAGAAAACCCTAGTAACGGGGACCCATTTCAGCAGTAACCCACATAGATGTATCATGGTACCCTGAAACTAGGCAGGGTGGGGCACGATTACTGGGCTGAATTATAAGCGGTCAAAACGTCGGTGGTTGGTGGGCCAGTGTAGGTTCCGACGGAGTATGGGCGTGCACGTACTCCGGAGTGGAAAAATCAGGCACTGGGCATCAGTAGTGTACACTGTGCATCTTGAATCGTGTCGGGTTGCCATCAGAGGGACTGATACACCTCATGGTGGGACCACCACAGGTAGCTACAGTCAAGCGGGGCCGAATGACACAGGACATGAATGCATGCGAGTAGGAGCCGATCATTAAGGGGATCGTTTGGTATAAACACGTGGGGCTGGTTGAACCAATGGTTAAGTAGGTGCAGAGACTATAGTAATGGGTGCGATCACATGTTCCTCTTATCTTATATTAGGGTATTGTCCTATGTTCTGTTATCACTGTCATGATCCCTTTCCTTGTTTAAATACTAGTAATCACTGAACTTACCAGACTTATTGTCTGACCCATTTTCTCTCGTCCTCTTTTCTTCCGTCCCCCCCCTTCCCCCGGGTCCACAGGGAGGGAATACTACAGCTTAGTCAGACTCTTTGCAAGCTTCAAGAAAGTAGATGTATGATTTCGACTCTCTCCTACCTTGGTTATTGCTCTTGGACATTATCCTTGGGGATTTATGCATTTTCACTTTTGTTTATGCTTCTTTATTGAATAATCAAGACATAAATTATGGTGTAATGTTTTGAAGTTATTTTGAGACAATTTGATGTAAAGCTTTTGTATTGAACTACGTATGCAATAAATATTTGAATTCCGCTGCTTAAATCTATCTGTCTTGTAAATTTTTCTGTGTCTTGTACCTATAACCCTCCACCAAAGTTAAGGCATTCCCTTTGTGAAATACCTTAACGAAGATGGGGTGTTTCATTCACAACATAACTAATTTGGTCAGATTTGGAGCAAGTTGTATTTTGAGCTAAATGAAACGTCCGTTTAATTTGGTTTAAAAATAAATTGTCAATTAAAGACTAATGGAGTGGAAATCAAAATGAGAACTCTCTCACTCAAATTATTTTTACAGTTATTTATTTTTATAACTGAATATATATGGATTTCCTGTGATTGCAATATTAGTTGGTGATTGATAGATGTATAAAGTTTTAATGTTATCATTGTTAAACTGTGATTATAAGTGTAGATAAATTCACATGGTTTGTGATGTAAACCCCACACGGGTGTTGGAACGATAATTTTACTCATCGCCCTAGTATACAAATAATAATAATTGTTTGATGGTTGAAAACCCCACACGGGTCTGGGGATGATAATTAATTTTCTCTACCTTGGATTTAATTGTATGTCAATCGATTGATTGACAGACTGTTATAAGCATTATTTAATTATTTAATGCTTATACAGTTGTAAATTGCACTCTGGATGTGAATTGAATGTTTAATAGTTGTTTATCACTATTTTTGGATACTTGTGATGTATGGAATCCATATAAATAAAATTATATGGTAATTTGAATCTGATTCCAATTATAAAATAACGAATATTTTAAAATAATATTTAGTGAAGAATCAAAATATGATTTTGATGTCCGATTTTAGACGGACACGAAAATATGGATATATGAAGCCAAGTTAAGTAGATAAACACCATTTTAACTTGAATGGATTTTTCTATCGATTTTATTCATTTTTATAATGAATATCGAAAAGTTTGATTTAAAAATATGATATTTGAAAATTTTATCATTTTAATATTATAATGATATGTAATATTTGGTTTTTATTTAAAATTGAAATGGAAGTTGGAATCGTTTTTCAAAATGAATTTATAAACATTTTATAAAATACGTTTTAAATAGAAATCGACAAAATATATTATATATATTATAATGGTTTGAATAGAATGTTTCGCGCAGCGACCATTCGCGAATTTCAACCATTGGCTTTGAATTGACGTAGCGGGAGATCCGACGGTCGGATTCTCCTGAAAATGGAACCGTTGCATTTGTATCGAAAAGAGCTTCCAAATGAATATATGAGATTTAAAATCTAACAATTGGATTATGAGATATGTTTAATTCAAATTTGAATAAAAACAGCACTAGTGTAGCTAAGTGAACTGAAACTTCATTTAACTGAAAGGGACTATTTTTAAATTATTAAAAATATGGAAAAATTATGTTAAATCATAACTAATGATTTGGAAAGATTTGGATGGAATATTCCATATTTGAAAAGATAAAAGATATTTTTATCTGAATGAACTAGTTACTAACTAGAGTAATAATCCAATGATTTTTAAAATAATAAATTGGATTTATGAACGGTTTTGTCATAACTAGAAGTTTCCAATGTATAAATTGGAATGGATTTGAATGGGAATTATCTTCGGATATTTTGATATTGGATTACGTGATTATACTGATATTGTTGTGGGAATTTGGAAGATACTAATATCATTATTCCAAAACGATATCTGTTAGTTTCAGAATTTGGTATTTAATGTAAGTCGACCTGATTTCCATTTAAGATCTTGTGTTTAATATTGAATTGGATTTTGGGGTTCGTTGTGGATGGTATCTTAAATGATACTATTCTTGAGACCACTTGTGAAAGTAATAAATCTTCTAATTAAGACTTAAGAAAGTTTTCCAGTTCTTTTAATTAATTGGAATTGAATGGAATTCGATTAATAATAATCGAGATGAACTTCCGTGGATGAAGGCGTTTACTATTTATGGAATTTAAAAGGCCCAGTCGTTATTCCACTTATAGTATTGGCCAGATACGGAAATTTATATCGGTTATAAATTGTTTAGACTTCCGTGAAGATTCCATATTAAATGGTAGATGAATTTGGGTTTATTGTGAACAGTGTTTTTACATGACATTTGTTCTTTAACCTAAGCAATGGAAAGATTAATTTCCAAAGGTTGAATAATCATTAAATAATGATTTTTGGGATTGAAATTAAGTTAGAATTTTAAAGGATCTTTAATTAGATTGAAATTAGAATGGGATGATTAAAATTATCAAATTCGAGAATTGTTCGGGATGGAGTACCGCTAGTTTTACTCCATGTGGTAGTTAAATCTTTAATTAGATTTGAACGTTAAGTGGTAATTAAATTTACCGATAACACAATGGGTGTTAGTTGTGGGGTGCTACCAGTTTATCTCCATGGGATCAATAAGTTGGGAATGGAATAATATAATAAATGGTTACTTCAGTAAGTCCCGATAATCCCGACTAGTTGATAAACCTTAATTGAGTTTAAGTTTTGAAAACATAAAATAAAATCTTTTGAAAGTGATATCCAAAGGAAGATTAAAGAATAAGTTTGAAAGTACTTATCTTTGATAAAATTAATGGGAACCTTTCCCCTAGGATGTGAATATTTGAATAAAAGAATATTCTGGAATGGAATGAGATGTGTGCTACCTTTGAGTATTTATCACGTGATTATAAAGATACAGTAGTTATTTGGAAAGACCAGGTTTAACCCATTCCTAATAACTGCTACGACAATTAAAAGTCGATGATGAAGACGGTGGTTGAAGACTGGAGATCTTCACATCGAATGGATGATTACTGATGTCTCGATTGGGCTTTATACCCAATACGAGGTAATAAGTGGTGATCGTCCAGACGTACTTGGAGATCGATCAGATATGCGAGGACCTCTGTGATAGCCCACGTCCGTTAAAGTTACTCGTTAAGAGAATGCGTTAATTTCGTGAAGCGTTATAGGTAAAAAAAAAAAAACAGTACAAAACAAATATAAAATGCTAGCGGAATTTAAATTTTTATTAAACAGAAATCATCGTGGTTCAAAACCTAGTTACATCATAAGTCTGAAATACTGAAAACCCATTACATCAGTTTAAAACTTCTGTCTTGTAATAAAATCAATAGAGTATAGTAATAAAAGAAGCATAATTCCCCATGAATATAGCCATATCCAAGAAGACAGGAAATAAAAGCGGTACATCTAAGCAGCTCCAATGAAAGAGAGAATCCCAATCAAGCCTGAGTATTCCCACCCTGAGAGCCTTGAGGGGAGGGGGAATGGAAGAGAGATAAGAGGAAACAAAATGGGTCAGACATAAAGTCTGGCGAGTCCAGTTACTTTTAGCATATAATAAGTAAAAGCATCATAACAGACATATAAATTGGTTGAAAGAGATAATAGTGTCATAAGGCAGGTATAACAGGAAAAACAGGATAAAATGAACAGAACAAGTACTGCGCTTCCCTACCCTTTCTCTTTCTCTACACCAATACTAGTATAACAGATCTGTAACATAATTACATACTTCCTAATTACTTAACAGAAACAAGATGATCCCAATAGAAATAAAATGGTAGTGTTAGGTGTAATCTAGTAGTGGGTTTTACCCCCAAACAGAATTAACCGGTACGTAAATAGAAATAACAGGTATAAACCCAAACAGAAATACATGTACCCCACAGAAACAGACAGGACTAGATGTACCCTAAATACTACCCACAATCGATCGGCTCCCTATCCCATAAAGACCCTGTGTCGGCCCTACAGTAGGGTGTATTACTGTAACAACCCGCATTCTACGCATCGGAGGATCGTAGAATATTTATTTCTTTCTTATACAAAGTCGTATGGTCATGTAACTTTGGTAAACGACTATTGGGGTCATTTCCCATGTTCATGATCTTTGCCGATTTTTAAATGACCGTTTTGCCCCTAGCTGATCTTGTTTCGGCCATAACGTTTGATTGGAAAGGAGTTTTGACCTGAAACCACTTCCATTGGCTTTGGATGATGGTTTACCTTTCCGTAGAGTTGTCACATGTGAGAAACGGACTTACTGTTTGGGAGATATGGTTGAAATAAGGTTTGGAAGGTGAAAAACTGCTTAACCGGGCCAAATAAGGTGATTAGTGAATGGGCTCATAACCCATTTCGGGATTAGGGTTATGGGGAGGCTGAAAAGAGTTAGGGTTTCATTCTATTTCAGTTTTCTAGCCTCCACTTACCTCTTAAAAACCCTAAAAATGGCCTCCAACCTCTAAATCACCTCCAAATCACTTTCTAATCAAGGATTAAGCTTAGCAACATCAAATCAAGGGAGACCTTCACCAAATCAAGATTAGAGATGTTGTTTAGCATTGGTATTCGCACCATATCAGAGATTTATTTCAGATCTAAGGTTTATTTGTGGCTAAGGTGAGTGATTTGCATAGTTCCTCACTAATTATGATTAATTAGGGGTGATTAGTGTTAATTAGCGGATTTAAACATGATAAAAATCTGGAAAAATACTTATAAATTCTCAAATGATGTTTTAGACCTCTGATATGAACTTGGGTTGATTTGGTTAAGTTTTGCTAATCCTATCGTTAATTATGCTTGAACATGTTTAAGAGAAAATATGGGGTTTTGGCTATGTTTGATCCATTTTAACTTATCATATTTATGTTTTGGTGTTTGAGGTCACTTCTACTTGTTGCTATGACTGTATGGTATGCTTTGTGATTGATTAGAATAGTTAGAATGGTCAAAAATGCCGTCGAATGGCGTAAAACACTCGCTAGAAAAGTTGCAGGAAGACGATGCAGGTTTTCAGATCGGATCGGATGGATGGGTCGGACCGGATAGTAGACTGGGCAAGGGATCACCGAACCGAACCGAGGCTTAGCATGAGATAAAGTATAGCAAAAAGGAAGGCCACTGTGGTTGAACTGGGATCGGATCGGAGCGGATGGGAACAGGGATGGGGATCGGATCGGACCAGAAGATCAAGCCAGGGACGGAAGGAAGAAAGGTAATAGACCGAACCAATGTGACATGGAGGACCCGATCCGAACCGATATGACATGGAGAACCCGAACCGAACCGATGACTAGTAACTGGAGCAATCCGGACCGAACTGTGGTGTATCTACCCGAACCGAACCGATGGCTAGGAGGAGATCCGAACTGATCCAGTGATGACCAAAAATCCGAGATGCAAAGGTAGTCCAAAAGGGAAGTTTGTACTCAGGATCCAGTTGTGAACCAACGAGTCGACTTCATGAGTTGGGCTTTGCTGCGGGACGTGTGCAAAGGGTTTGTCGGTATTCATAACTTTGGTTCACCACTGAGAGACTGATAGTGGGCTTATAGTGATAGTTGTACGGGATTGGATTCCGTCATGGCCCAAAGGATTAGGTGACCAAGGTGGTGGATATCGTATACTTTACGCACTGAGTGAGAGATGTGAGGATGGTTGCTATGCTTGATTGTTTGCCCTCATTATGACATGTAAACCCCCACCCCCGTATTCCTTACACCGTATGTAGTTGCACCTTGGAGTATTGTATAGTATGTAGTGCTAACTCTTTGGTTGCAGGTCCAGGTTCAGGTATGATTGGATTATACCTGTTATTGTTTTGTTTTGCTGCTTATCGCTCATACCAGACTTTTTGTCTGACCTAGAGTTTTATGTCTCTTCTTATTACTCTGGGTGCTCTCACGAGCAGACTAGAGACAGGTTAGCTGGGTATGCACGAGTAGCTGATTCAGAGGCGAGCAGGAGGCTTCCACGTATGATATATATATATATATATATATATATATATATATATATATATATATATATATTCTCCCTGTGTCGTTGCTGGTCACTACTTTGGGCATTAGTAGTGTACCTTTCTTGTTTAGCTTTTTGAGATAGTTTTTAAAGTTGTAATAATGTCGGCTTTGGATCATAAGCTGTACTTTGGATTTTCCACAGCTATGATAGTTTGTTTCAGCTTATACACTGTCTCACCTGTTTTATGTCAAGTATGTTGTTATTATATTTTGTTCCATGCGCTGTGAGACATTCTACAGGTTCTTTATTGATTCTTCGTCTTCTTCCTTTTCTTCTGACGACCGTCCCATGCTAACTGGACATGTGTACAACGCACTTTTGGAGTAAATGTCGGTTGGTGCGGGGCGGGCCGTCACATTTGGTATCAGAGCTCTAGGTTGCACAGTTAACCTAGGGAAAGACACCAGGGAGAGATAATCCGTATATAAGAGCGCGTATTTGTGATTATTTTGGTTTTTAAAAGCTATATATATTTACTATTAGTATAACTAAGGATGAAGTCGCACTGCACTAGCACCACTATGGAGATGGTTAATCGTTTTCTCTTTACAAATTGAACGATGAGCCGATACGCAAGAGGTGCTGGTAGAGGGACCAATAATGGGAATGCTCCTGACATGAGGACGATGTTCACTAACCTCATGAGTGGGATGCTTAGGGATGTTCAGGGAGCAGTTCCCAATCCCGGTAATGGTGGTGGTCCAGTAGTGCAGGCACCTAGGACCGATTTCGCCAAGCTGTGCAAGAATTACACTAACCTTGGTGGGAAGCCGTTCCATGGAACGGAGTCGGCCATGGATGTTAAGGATTGGTTGGATAGCTGTGATCGTATCTTCGATGACTTGGGTATCGAGGATGCGATGAAGAGAAGGCTAGCGTCTCGTCAGTTGCAAGGGCGAGCGATGAATTAGTGGAATGCTATTAGGATAGCCACTCCAGAGGATCAGGTTACTTGGGATTAGTTTAAGGCTCGCTTTAGCGACAAGTTCATCCTAGCTGCTCAGAAGTCGGAATTGTTTAGAAGTTCTTGGAGCTTAAGCAGAATGGTAGGGCAGTCTCGGACTATATTGTTGAGTTCGATACTTTGTCGAAGTATGGACTATCTCTTATCGATACTCCTGAGAAGAAGAACGAGAAGTTCATTACTGGTCTAGATGGATACTTGGGGGAAAGGCTTATTAACCACATCAATGAGACGTTTGAATCGATTGTGGGGAAAGCATTGAGGTCAGAGAGTCTTTACCCTAAGTCGAAGACTGAGGTTGCATCTGCAGAAGAGCCAAAGCCGCAAGCAAGCGGTGGAGGCAAGAATAACTCCCAGAATAAGAGGAAACAAGACCAAACCATGGACGGTCAGAATAAGAAGAATAAGAAAGATGGCGAGTGCTTTAGCTGTGGTAAGAAGGGCCACTATGCCAGAGATTGTCGGGAAAAGCCTGGGGAAAGGAAGTGCTTTAATTGTGGACAAGCGGGACATCACAAGAATGAATGTCCACAACCTCCCAGGGAGAAGCAGATCGTGAAAGCATATGCTATCAACGTTGTTCCTTCTTCGTCGAATGCCCCAACTGCGGCGCAGAAGGAAAAAGGTGTCGTTATTCGAGGTATGCTTTTTATTTAAGATGTTTTTGATCGAGTTTTGTTTGACAAACCTGAGTTAGTCGATAGACCTTTAGTAGTGACGAACCCGATTGGTGGTTCGACTAGCCTCAATATGATTTGTCGTAACGTGGTCTTATCGAATTGTGGATGTATGCTTGTTTGTAATTACTTTGTTTTGGGCTTTACTGGGTTTAGCATTACTTTGGGGAGTTAGTCTACTCTAAAGGAAGAGGGTGGTATTAGGTACCTACCTAGTGATGGTGATAATAACTGGAGTGCAGGAAGCTGAGAGGTTATCGTTGTAATAAGTTCTAGTTGTCTCTAGGAGGCAAATGAGTGCTCCAGTGCTTAGTTGTTTTGCTAGTATCACTTCACGTGGATTGTCCGAATTCGGAGGAGATGTTCCTTGGGTGCTTGTCTGATATTGGTTTAGGCCTTTGGGGCTTGTGCTTGGGGAATGTCGAGTTCGACTAGGATGGTTTGCGTGAGAGATAAGTAGTTGTTGTGATTTTCATTGGATAATATCTTGGTTTACTCGAGGAGTAATGGGCAGCTGTGACAGGATAAGACTATTCGGTGGTATGGACTGCCCCGAGTTAGACTCGATAGGGTTATGAGATGACTCGAGTCGGACTCGAGAAAGATGCAAAGTAATGGATTGTTTAGGACCTTATGTTGATGTTCTTTTTGGAGAAATAGGATGTATTCGTCGATCATGGAAGATGCAACGAAGATTAGGACGATTCAAGTTGGACTTGAACTCGTAAAAGAAAATGGGTGTTCGTTGATCTTGGAGATGCAACGAATAAGGAGACGACTCACGTTGGACTAGGGTATGTAGGTAATGGATACTCAAGACTGGGTCTGAGTTTATGGGTAATACATTGATTCGAGTTGGACTCGAGAAGGCTGCAAGGATTTGGATGGGCTCGAGTTGGACTCAAGAGGGCAACAAGATAATGGATAGACTTGGGTGGGACTCGAGTGTATCAGGCGGACTAAAAGCAGGGGTATCTGGGGACGCCCACTTACCTTGGATCCATTGGACGTGATCTAGTTATCCTTGGAGGATAAACGTACGTTGGACGTACGGTAGTCCGTTTGGAGACAGAGTTTCCATTAGTTATTGATGTTGGTTGGACCAGACATACAGGTATCGACGTATTCATGGCTTTAGCAGGTGATAGATAGGATTTGTTTGATGGATGCTATGGTTGTTGTGTTTGCTCCTACCTTTCTTCTCTTGAGTATCACCTGTAGGATCTTGTTGAATGGAAATAGTATAAGTTCGTTGATCATGGTGATATGACGGGTGTAAGATACTTTACGTTAGACTTGAAGTATGTTGGGCATTGTGGAGCGTCCGTTGACCTTGGAGATTCAGCGGATATAGGAGCTTCAAGTTGGGCTTGGACTCGAAGGTAGAGTACCTAGATTCATTGGATGAGTCTAGTTCACCTTTAGAAGGTGAATGTACGTTGGACGTGCAGTACTAGTATAAGTGGAGTACCTAGGTTCATTGGATGGGTCTAGTTTGCCTCTGGGAGGTGAATGTACATTGGACGTGTTGTACGAATGTAGGAAGGACTCAAGTTGGACTTGAAAGGACATTTGGAATGTAGTTGAAAATTTGGCGTATAGGGTTGGATTACCTAAGAAGATGACAGTAGACGAATGCCATAGTACCGGACTGGGTGCGATAGCTGATGCATTTGGGTTGGAGACATGCCAGTTTAGAGGCTATTTTCCTGGAATGGAAGCAACTAGAGTATATCACGGGATATGACTTCAGACCTAAGTGTGAATTTGATTCAAAAACGCTAGCAAGCTTGACGAATAGATCGATCTGGATTAAGTGGATCGGTTCCAGTCAGAGGGACGATCCCAACCTATTAGAAATTACCTCTAGCGTAGAGATGAGAATCGATGGCGAGAGAACGACTATACTTGAGAAGTAGAGAATGACATAAGAAAGCCGTATCCAAAGCTCCTTGCCTGGTAAGATTACAGCTTCGATTTAGTCTATCTACATGCTAGGATATGTTTATTTTGTTTGTTTTGCATGTTTGGTTGTTGTAAGTGATTGGTAGGCATGCGGGACCCTTTGTGTGTTTTGGTTAGGGAATTTCGGGGGCGAAATTTCTTAAGGGGGGAGAATGTAACAACCCGCATTCTACGCATCGGAGGATCATAGAATATTTCTTTCTTTCTTATACGAAGTAGTATGGTCATGTAACTTTTGGAAACGGCTATTGGGGTCATTTCCCATGTTCATGATTTTTGCCGATTTTTAAATGACCGTTTTGCCCCTATCTGATCTTGTTTCGGCCATAACTTTTGACTGGAAAGGAGTTTTGACCTGAAACTATTTCCATTGGCTTCGGATGATGGTTTACCTTTCCGTAGAATGGTCACATGTGAGAAACGGACTTACCGTTTGGGAGATATGGCTGAAATAAGGTTTGGAAGGTGAAAAACTGCTTAACCGGGCCAAATAAGGTGATTAGTGAATGGGCCCATAACCCATTTCGGGATTAGGGTTATGGGGAGGCTGAAAAGATTTAGGGTTTCATTCCATTTCAGTTTTCTAGCCTCCACTTACCTATTAGAAACCCTAAAAATGGCCTCCAACCTCTAAATCACCTCCAAATCACTTTCTAATCAAGGATTAAGCTTAGCAACATCAAATCAAGGGAGACCTTCACCAAATCAAGATTAGAGTTGCTGTTTAGCATTGGTATTCGCACCATATCAGAGATTTATTTCAGATCTAAGGTTTATTTGTGGCTAAGGTGAGTGATTTGCATAGTTCCTCACTAATTATGGTTAATTGGGGGTGATTAGTGTTAATTAGCGGATTTAAACATGATAAAAATCTGAAAAAATACTTATAAATTCTCAAATGATGTTTTAGACCTCTGATATGAACTTAGGTTAATTTGGTTAAGTTTGCTAATCCTATCGTTAATTATGCTTGAACATGTTTAAGAGAAAATATGGGTTTTTGGCTATGTTTGATCCATTTTAACTTATCATATTTATGTTTTGGTGTTTGAGGTCACTTCTACTTGTTGCTATGACTGTATGGTATGCTTTGTGATTGATTAGAATAGTTAGAATGGTCGAAAACGCCGTCGAATGGCGTAAAACACTCGTTGGAAAAGTTGTAGGAAGACGGTGCAGGTTTTCGGATCGGATCGGATGGATGGGCTCGGACCGGATAGTGGACTGGGCAAGGGATCACCGAACTGAACCGAGGCTTAGCACGAGATAAAGTATGGCAAAAAGGAAGGCCATTGTGGTTGAACTGGGATCGGATCGGAGCAGATGGGAGCAGGGATGGGGATCGGATCGGACCAGAAGATCAAGCCAGAGACGGAAGGAAGAAAGGTAATAGACCGAACCGATGTGACATGGAGGAGCCGATCCGAACCAATATGACATGGAGAACCCGAACCAAACTGATGACTAGTAACTGGAGCAATCCGGACCGAACTGTGGTGTATCTACCCGAACCGATGGCTAGGAGGAGATCCGAACCGATCCAGTGATGACCAAAAATCCGAGATGCAAAGGTTGCCCAAAAGGCAAGTTTGTACCCAGGATCCAGTTGGGAACCAACGAGTCGACTTCATGAGTTGGGATTTGCTGTGGGACGTGTGCAAATGGGTTGTTGGTATTCATAACTTTGGTTCACCACTGAGAGACGGATAGTGGGCTTGTAGTGATAGTTGTACGGGATTGGATTCCGTCATGGCCCAAAGGATTAGGTGACCAAGGTGGTGGATATCGTATACTTTACGCACTGAGTGAGAGATGTGAGGATGGTTGCTATGCTTGATTGTTTGCCATCATTATGAAATGTACAACCCTACCCCCGTATTCCTTACACCGTATGTAGTGGCACCTTGGTGTGTTGTACAGTATGTAGTGCTAACTCTTTGGTTGCAGGTCCAGGTTCAGGTATGATTGGATTATACCTATTATTGTTTTGTTTTGCTGCTTATCGCTCATACAGACTTTTTGTCTGACCCAGAGTTTTATGTCTCTTCTTATTACTCTGGGTGCTCTCACGAGCAGACTAGAGACAGGTTAGCTAGGTATGCACGGGTAGCTGATTTGGAGACGAGCAGGAGGCTTCCACGTATGATATATATAGATATTCTCCCTGTGTCGTTGTTGGTCACTACTTTGGGCATTAACAGTGTACCTTTCTTGTTTAGCTTTTTGAGACAGTTTTTAAAGTTGTAATAATATCGTCTTTGGATCATAAGCTGTACTTTGGATTTTCTGCTGCTATGATAGTTTGTTTCAGCTTATACACTGTCTCACCTGTTTATGTCAAGTATGTTGTTATTATATTTTGTTCCATGCGCTGTGAGACATTCTACAGGTTCTTTATTGATTCTTCGTCTTCTTCCTTTTCTTCTGACGATCGTCCCGTGCTAACTGGACATGTGTACAGCACACTTTTGGAGTAAATGTCGGTTGGTGCGGGGCGGGCCGTCACAATTACTTCCTAAAGTGGCAACCTATAGAAGGACACAGACCTATTTACTAGTGCTATCGCGGCTTATTTTCCCCGAGCAGGTCGTACTAATGCACGCACATGAGTTCATTGGAACGCGCCAGTACAAACCTCTTCCAAGATGAACCTCTTAAAATCAGCTAAATTAGCGTGCCCTGACCCCTACCTATTGCGGGGTCCCTTTTTGATTCCAGAATGGGTTACTGACTAATATGGTTCCCACACAACAGATGACACAAACCAACCCTAACAGACCTTGTGTCCCCAATTAACTAGGATTTTGACAGGTTATACCTAACAAATTTAACAGATTTGCATAACCCCCTATAGATTTACAGGCTAAACTTTACAGGTTAATGGGTCCATATAACCCCATCAGATGTAACAGGATAAGTCTTCTAGATTAACAAGTTCATATAACCCCCACAGATTTAACAGGTTTACTTAACCCCACAGATTTAGTAGGTTTACTTAACCCCACAGATTTAGCAAGTTTACTTAACCCCACAGATTTAGCAGGTTTACTTAACGCCACATATTTAATAGGTTTACTTAACCCTACAGATTTAACAGGTTTACTTAAACCCAACGATTTTACAGACTTACTTAACCCCACATACTTAACAGGCTTACTTAACCCTACATACTAACGAGTTTAATTAACCCCACAGGTTTAACAGACTCATATAATACTTATGGATTCAAACAGGTTAGATATTACATGTTCATTATTATACATTCATTTATGGTTATAATGTACTAGACCTGCTATATTAAGTCTACCACTTATGGATGCTGATATCTCGGTTGGGTACGGGAAGACATCTTCCATAAGCCGGACTTAATCTTGTGTCTTAGCATCGTCATGTGTTTATGCACTTAGACCCCTCACATTAGATTTACCACTTGTGGACGCTGGATATACCGGTCGGTTCCTGACAGACTTCCACTACAAGTGTAAACTAACCTCGTGTCTAAGCGCGGTTACTGTTTCTAATTACTTTAATTCTTGGCTTTTCCATTATTAACCAATTATTCCTATGTCATTATAGGTTTTTATGCCCCTTTTTCCTAAGTCATATTCATCATGTACCGTATGCCCCAAATTAAGATATAAATCACAATTTGATTTATGCCCAAATCCATAGTCATGTACTTTATTCAATTTATGCCTAAATTTCCCAATACATGATATGCCCCAATTTTAATGGATTAAACAGACTTCTCATATTCTTTATAGTTCCATTAACATGTTTCGCTTAATCTTAAATTAAGCCAACAGATTTATATGTCCCAAACCACAAGTCATAATTCACCGTATAAATCATGCCCCAATTTATTCCACTTTCACAATATAGTTTATGCCCCTAGATTCCATTCGTGATTCCAAGTACAAGTTATGCCCCTAAATTACCATTTTCAATCATTCCCAATTTAACCTAATTTCGTTCGTATGCATATTTAAGCGATATCAGCCTAGGCTCAAAAGTAGCCTGGCTATAAAAATAAAAGGGTAATGAGAGAGAGAAGGACAGAATAGGCATAAAACCAACAGTAAGAGAAATGGGCGTATAATAGAAGAAATAGGCATATAAGAACAGATCCGATGAACAGAAATTGGCATATAAGAATATGATTAATAGAAATATGCATATAAGAACATATCTGATGAACATGTAAAAACAAGACCGATTATGCATAGTGTCGTGATCATAAACAGGCATGATGAGATCTAATTAATGAATTAGATATAAAAATAATAGCAGATCTGATATGATTCCAATAGTCACAGGCTTAAATCTAATTCATAGGCATGTCAAGATTACATTTTAATTATTTTTATCCAAAAATAACGTGGAATCGCGGAGAATAGATCTAAGAGACAGAAGAATAGTTGTAGATGTTGAATCACATATCTCTAAACTTGAATGATTTGATTGTTGAAGAAGAAACGGCTCGATTTAATTTGGGCAGAGGCAGCATCTATTCCTCTATTGTTTTTTAGAATGAATAAAACAATGAGAATGGGGTCATATATATAGCCATCAGAAAACCCTAAAATCTGCCCAGATCTGTGAAGGGGTCGACCCCCTTGGTGTGTCGACCCAGGGGTCGACATCCCCTTATGGGATCGACCCATGGGTCGACAACCCCTTGATGGGGTCGACACCCATGGGCGGGAAATTTCCCGCTCCCCTTTTTCTGCTCGAATTTGAACAGTTTTGAATTTCTGGACTTATTTTATTCGTATATATTCTTCTTATGTGTATACAAACTTCAAACCTTAATAACTTCTTTACACGATGTTCGTTTTATGCAAACCAGATGTCTATTTTGACCAGAATTCCGAGAGGAACACAATAGCATAGTCCGTTTCACTTAATTCTAAATATTTAATCAAGTATTCTTTAATATATTGTCTTAATGTGTTATAAAATTACGGGGTGTTACATTCTCCCCTACTCAAAGGATTTCGTCCCTGAAATCTCTAAGTTAAGAAGAATGTATATCCTAACATCCATCATCCATGTACTCATCCACCAATCACAGGCATCCAATGTCCTTTAAAATTTCTAATGCTTATGAACATATGCAAAAGTGTGTGCATATGTCCTTATACTAATGCGAAAGATCAGGCGGTCTACTAATTCAGTTGACCTCCTTAATGCAATGTATGTTAGTACTATGAATCCAATATGTATGCAGGTAATCCTATCATAACATGTAAGTTCTATATGCGTGCGCAATCATTAGTCCAAATGCAACATCTATAGGATGATACACCCACTTTCATCCATTAAAAGAAGAAAAATGCACACACATCCATATGTAGTATGAGAGTGATTGAGCCGATCTAGTGCTTAATGTGTGTGTATATGCATCCACGAGAAATCACTAGCAAACACTTGCATCCACTTGCATCCATCAAACATAACATGTCTCAAACACATGTTTACATCCGTGGGATTTCTACCTAAAGGTCGAAGATTCGATCGATAGGATACACAAGAATGAGAGAAGCAGGTATGAATAAAAGCTTGGAAGAAGAAGTTAAGAACATAGTCCTAAAAATGAGAGGGTATGAAGTGCGATTCTTTTCTTTAGTCTCCCTAGTCGCATCCTCGTTATCTTCTGCCCATCGCACTTTTATTAACATAACCTACCTGTTGCATAGTTTCTTAACCTCTGATCCAAGTATATGGATAGGAACACGTCTTATTGTCGCCTCTCATTCCACCTCTACTTCCTCAAGCCTGTTCGGCTCAACTACATCTGCTGTATCATGCAGACACTTCCGTAAATAAGAAATGAGGAAAAACATCATGAATATCCACACATATGCGAAGCTAGCTATACGCCTTAGTTGCAAGGATGACCGTAGCACCCCATTCTAATATGCTTCGCCTAACAAACACCTTTTCAAGTAGCTCTCCTACTTGTTGAGCTTCCTCCTTTCCCTAGGAGTCATGTGGCGCAGAGGTAATGCGACTGGCTTCACATTATCTACCAAATATATCCAGAAACCAATCTTGTGCCTCGGAGGTAAGTCCCTAATCTCCATGAAAACATCTGGATATTCACAAAATACAGGTACAGATCGCAAATCATCAACGGAAGCATCAAGTGATTCTAGGAAACTAAGCATGACAGACCCCCTTGGGTTAATAGAAATCTCGAGAGTCCTCTCACAGCAAGTCGAAAGTCTAACGACCCTCCTCTAACAATTCAGAATGGCACCATACATGGCTAGCCATTCGATCCCTAGAATCAGACAGTATCCCATAAAACCAATTACATATGCATCGTGCTCAAACTCGATGCCCCAAAACAGATATCCTCGAACCTCGACAAATCATAAAAAGATAACCCATGCCCCTAACGGGGCTTAAGATAATAACAGGATCAGAAACAATACTAGAACCAAGGTGTAGAGACTCAACCACAGAATCATATATAAAAGAGTGAGAAGCGCCAGAATAAAAAAGAGACCTAACTAGAAGATCGGAAAGAGAATTCAAACCTTCAAAAGAAACTTTCATACCTTTGTCCGGTACACTGGCCTCGAGAGCATGCACCTGCCCTCCAGAAGGTCCTGCCCGTTGGCTCTGTCTTGCTTCTTCGGGCACTCCCTAGCATAGTGTCCGACTTCACCACAGTTAAAGCAAGCATTCTTCCTTTTTCTGCAGTCTTTGACCAAATGACCCACGTTCCCGAAACCATGACATTTCCTTTTGCCTTGAGCTTTGTCGTTCTTTCCGCCCTCTTGTTGTTGTTCTTTCTTGGGCCACACTTTCTTGTTTTGTGTTTCCTCAACCTTAGCCTCTTTCTTTTCAGTTTTATCTTCCTCATGCATCAATGCCATATCAACGAGCCTTTCAAAAGTTGCTCCCGTCGGAATATGAGACATAGCTAACCCATGGAGGGGTTCATTCATTCCTTTAGCAAACCGCAAAGCTTTCTTATGTGGGGTATCCACTAGCTCCAAACCAAACCTTGCTGAACTTGTTAACTTACTCTTTGAAAATCATGCCTCCTTGCTTGAGTGCCAAGAATCTTTCCATTTACATACTTTTCTCAGTTTGAGAAAAAAACTTCAATTCAAACCTCTACCGAAAATCACCCCAAGTCTCCACTGGACGTTCCGCTTGCATCACTTCCCATAATATTGAAGCCTCATGTTTCAGTAGCCAGGTGGCAAACTGAATCTTCCTACGATCGTCCACTTCAAAAATTCTAAAAAAATCCTCCATCTCTTTTAGCCAATTCCTTGCTTCTATGAAAGTCTCGGTTCCACGGAATGGCTTTCCACCCATAGCACATAAATCTTTGCAGATCTTAGAGAAATTATCTGTTTATGGAGGAGGAGGATGAGGAACAATGGGTGCAATTGGGGGAGGAGCGTCTGCTTGGCCACCGGCGAGCGCCGTGGCCTCTAGATACCTACGAACTAGCCGGGTATTGTAACGCCCTCAGGAGTATTAGGTTCCCCAAACATGCTGAAAAGAAAAGGAAAAGGGATCCAAATAAAGAATCGAAAGATATTACATATGGATTTGGGGAATATGTTTTTCAAAACAGAGTTTTCTTTTGAAAATGCTATCTTTTAAATCCTTTTTTAAAGCAATTTTCAAAATCTTTTACCCGATCTGGTAACCTTTAGCTCTGATACGAAGTGTGACACCCTACGTCCGTTAATGTCACTCATTAAGAGAATGCATTAAGTTTCATGAAGCGTTATAAGTAAACAGAAACAGAGACATTACAAGACAGATATAAAATAGCAATGGAATTTAAAATTTTATTAAACAAAAATCATCGTGGCTCAAAACCCAGTTACATCATAAGTCTGAAATACTGAAAACCCATTACATCAGTTTAAAACTTCTATATTGTACTCAAATCATCAGATACAATAATAAAAGAAGCATAATTCCCAATAAATATAGCAATATCTGAGTAGACAAGAAATCAAAGCGGTACATCTAAGCAGCTCCAATGAAAGAGAGAATCCCAATCAAGCTGAGTATTCTAACCCTGGGAATTTAGGGGGGAACGGAAGATGGAAAAGAGGAAACAAAATGGGTCAGACATAAAGTCCAGCGAGTCCAGTTACTTTTAGCACATAAATAAGTAAAAGCATCATGACAAGCATATATACTGGATGAAAAAGATAACAGTGTCATAAGGCAGCTGTAACAGGATAAACAGGTTAAAATGAACAGAAAATGTATTGCGCTTCTCTACACTTTCTCTTTCCCTGCACCAATTCTAGTATAACAGATATGTAACAGGATCACATACTTCCTAATTACTTAGCAGAATCAGGATGATCCCAACAGAAATATAATGGTAGTGTTAGGTGTACTCTACTAGCGAGTATTACCCCAATTAGAATTAACCGGTACCTAAACAGAAATAATGGGTGTAAACCAAAACAGAAATATAGGTACCCCACAGAAACAGATAGGACTAGACGTACCCTAAATACTACCCCCAATCGATCGGCTCTCTATCCCATAAATACCTTGTGTCCTATAGTAGGGTGTATTACTTCCTAAAGTGGAAAACTACAAAAGGAAACAGACCTATTTACTGGTGCTACAGTGTCTTATTTTCCTTGAGCAGGCCGTACTCATGCACACACATGAGGTCGTTGGAACGCGCCATTACATACCTCTTCCCAGATGAACCTCTTACAATCAGCTTAGTAAGCGTGCCCTGACCACTACCTAGTGTGGGGTCCCCTTATAATACTAGAATGGGGTAGTGACTAATATGGGTCCCACACAACAGATGACACAAGCCGACCCTTACATATCTTGTGTCCCCAATTAACTAGGATTTTGATAGGTTATGCCTACCAGATTTAACAGATTCGCATAACCCACTATAGATTTACAGGCTAAACTTTACAATTTAACGGGTCCGTATAACCCCATCAGATGTAATAGGTTAAGTCTTCTGGATTAACAAGTTTGCATAACCCCCACAGATTTAACAAGTTTACTGAACCCCACAGATTTAACAGGTTTACTTAAACCCACAGATTTAACAGGTTTACTTAACCCTACATACTTAACAGGTTTACTTAACCCCACATATTTAATCGGTTTGCTTAACCCCACCACTTTAACAAGCTTACTTAACTCCACATACTTAACAGGCTTACTTAACCCTACGTACTTAATGGGTTTACTTAACCCCACAGATTTAACACTCATACAATCCTTATGGATTCAAACAGTTTAAGTATTACAAGTTCATTACCATATATTCATTTATGGTTATAATGCACTAGACCTCCCACAATAAGTATACCACTTGTGGATGCTGGATATGCCGGTTGGGTCTGGGCAGACTTCTTCCACAAGTCGGACTTAACCTCTTGTCTTAGCATCGTCACGTGTTTATGCACTTAGACCCCTCACATTAGATTTAACACTTGTGGACGTTGGATATGTCGGTTGGTTCCGGGTAGGCTTCCACCAGAAGTGTAATCTAACCTCGTGTCTATGTGCGGTTACATTTTCTAATTAGCTTAATTCTAGGCATTTCCATTATTAACCAATTATTCCTATGTCATTATAGGTTTTCACGCCCTTTTTTGCCAAGTCATATTCATCATGTACCGTATGCCCCAAATTAAGATATAAATCACAATTTGATTTTTGCCCAAATCCATATTCATGTACTTTATTCAATTTATGCCCAAATTTCCTAATACATGTTATACCCCAATTTTAACGGATTAAAAAGGCTTCACAGATTCTTTACATTTCCATTAACATGTTTCACTTAATCTTAAATTAAGCCTATAGATTTATACGTCCTAAACCACAATTCATAATTCACCATATAAATCATGCCCCAATTTATAGTCCACTTTCACAATATAGTTTATGCCTGTAACGACCCGCATTCTACGCATCGGAGGATCGGAGGATCGTAGAATATTTATTTCTTTCTCATAAGGAGTCATATGGTCGTGTGACATTGGGGGACGACTATTGGATCATTTCCCATGTTCACGATTATTGCCAATTTTCAAATGACCGTTTTGCCCCTAGCTGATCTTGTTTTGGTCATAACTTTTGATTATTAAGGAATTTTGACTGAAACCACTCCCATTAGATCCGGATGATGGTTTACCTTTCCGTAGAGTGGTCATATGTGAAAAATGGACTTACCGTTTGGGAGATATGGCTGAAATAAGGTTTAGAAGGTGAAAAACTGCTTAACCGAGCCAAATAAGGTGATTATTTAATGGGCCTAGAACCCATTTCGGGAATAGGGTTATGGGGAGGCTGAAATGAGTTAGGTTTTCATTCTATTTTAGTTTTGTAGTTGTCATTTACCTCTTAGAAACCCTAACAATGGCCTCCACCTTCTAATTTCATCCCAAATCGCTCTCTAATCAAGTTTTAGCCTAATCTACGTCAAATCAAGGAGAAATAGCACCAAATCAGAGTTGGAGCTGCTGTGTTGCATAGAGATTCAACTCAAATCAGAGATAGTTTCAGATCTAAAGTTAATTTGTGGCTAAGGTAAGTGATTTGCATTGATTTACACTAATTATAGTTAATTAAGGGTAATTAGTGTTAATTAGCGAATTTAAACATGATTAAATTCTAGAAAAATATTTATAAATTTCAAAATATTGTGTTAGGCCTCTGTTAGAAATTTGGGTTAATTTGGTTAAGTTTTGCTAATCCTATCATTAGATTTACTTAAACATGCTTAAGGGAAAAACATAGGTTTTTGGGTTTGTTTGATCCACTTTGACATATCAAATTGTTATTTTGGTGTTTATGGTTGATTCTCTATGTTGCTATGATTGTATGGTATGCTTTGAGATTGATTAGAAAAGTTAGAATAGTCGAAAACGCCATACGTTCTCTATGTTGCTATGATTGTATGGTATGCTTTGAGATTGATTAGAAAAGTTAGAATAGTCGAAAACGCCATCGTATGGCGTAAAACAGTCGCTGGAAAAGTTGTAGGAAATGTGCAGGGTTTCGGATCGGACTATAGGGCTCGGACCGGATCGGTGGATCGGGCAAGGGGAATATGAACCGTATCGGAACTTGGCACTAGCGGAGCCTTGGCAACAAGGAAGGCCACTTGCAAAGAGTTGGAGTTGGGTGGGGATCAGATCGGAGCTGAGCATGGGATCGGATCGGAGGAGAGCAATTGGACCAACGGATGGAGATGACTAAACCGACCTGGAAGGAGTGCCACAACCGAACCGACCTGGAGGGTGTTGACCAAACCGACCCGGATGGAGTGCCACAACCGAACAGACCTGGGGGGTGTTGACCGAACCAAACCGAATGGATGACCAAAAGCTGAAGCATGTCGAACGGAACCAAGGGAAAGCCACCAAACTGAACCGGATGTACGCTACTACTTCTACGCGGTGACTCTTCTGAAGACCAACTCCAATTCGACTAAAACCCGAGATGCAAAGGAGGTCCAGATGGGAGGTTATTACTCAGGATCCAAATGGGATCAACGAGTTGACTTCATGATTGGACTTTGCTATGGGACGTGTGAAAAGGGGTTATCGACGTCTACAACTTTGATTCACCACCGAGACGGATGTTAGGCTGCATATCAGTGCAGTGGGGTAGTTATTACTCCATGGGGCTGAGTGATCGTAGCTTGGCTATGAGCCAGTGCAGTGGAGTCATCATGACTTCATGGGACAGAGTGGACATAGCAAGGATTAATGGCTATGGATCAGTGCAGTGGAGTTGTCATGACTCCATGGGGTAGAATGATCATAGCAAGGATTTAGGTGATCAAAGCGGTGGATATCGTATGCTTTACGCACTGAGTGAGAAAAGTAAGGATGGTTGTTATGCTTGATTATTTTCCATCATTATGACATGCACACCCCCTCCCCCGTATCTATACACCACATGTTAGTGTCACCTTAGAGTATTGTACATCCTGTTGAGCTAACTCTTTGGTTGTAGGTTCAGGTATGGTTTAGTATACCTGTTATTGTTCTATTTTGCTGCTTATTGCTCATACCAGACTATTGTCTGATCCAGAGTTTTATGTCTCTTCTTATTACTCTAGGTGCTCTTAAACGAGCAGACTAGAGACAAGTTAGGTGGTATGCACGAGTAGTTGTACCGGAGAGGAGCAGGAGGCTCCCACGTATGATATATATAGATATTCTCCCTGTGTCGCTGCTGGTCACTACTTTGGGCATTAGTAGTGTACCTTTCTCATTTTGTTTAGAGACAGTTTTTAAAAGTTGTAATATTGATGATGTGGAACATAAGCTGTATTTGGATTTTCCGCTGCTATGATGGTTTAGTTTTCAGCTTATGCACTGTCTCGCCTGTTTTATGTCAAGTATGTTATTATTATATTATTCCATGCGCTGTGAGACATTCTACAGGTACGTTGCTAGTTCAAATTCCCTTCTTTCCTTTCTTTGGAGACTGTCCCGTGTTGGTTGGACATTGGCACAACGCACTTTCATTGAAATGTCGGCTGGTGCGGGGCGGGCCGTCACATTTGGTATCAGAGCTCTAGGTTGCATAGTTAACCTAGGGAAGACACCAGAGAGAGATAGTACGTATATGAGAGCGCGTATTTGTGATATTTTGGTTTTCAAAAGCTATATATATATATATATACTATTAGTATATTTAAGGATGAAGTCGCATTGCACTGGCACCACTGAAGAGATAGTTATCGTTTTCTCCAAATAGATTGAACAATGAGCCGATACACTAGGGGTACTGGTAGAGGAGCAAATAATGGGAATGCTCCTGATATGCGAACGATGTTCACTGACTTCATGAGAGAGATTCTTAGAAATGTGAAAGGATCAGTTCCCAATGATGCAAATGGTGGTGATGCAGTGGTGCAGGTGCCTAGAGCCGATTTCGCCAAGCTATGCAAGGATTACACTAGTCTTGGTGGAAAGCCGTTCCACGAAATGGAATCGGCTACAGAAGTTCAGGATTGGTTGGATTGATTTGAGCGTATCTTCGAAGACTTGGGTATTGAGGATGCGATGAAGAGAAAGCTAGCATCTCGTCAACTACAAGGATGGGCGATGAATTGGTGGAATGCTATTAAGGTAGCTACTCCAGAGGATCAAGTTACTTGGGATCAGTTTAAGGCCCGATTCAGTGATAAGTTTAACCCAGCTGCTTAGAAATCAGAATTGTTTAGGAAATTTCTGGAGCTTAAGCAGAATGGAAGAGCAGTCTCGGAGTACATTGCTGAGTTCGATACTTTATCGAAGTATGGATTATCCCACATGGACACTCCCGAGAAGAAGAACGAGAAGTTCATAACTGGTTTAGATTAGTACTTGGGGGAAAGGCTTATAAACCATATTGATGAGACTTTTGAATCGATTGTTGGAAAGCATTGAGGTCACAGAGCCTTTATCCTAAACCCAAGACTGAAGTCGTTGTCGCATCTGCAGAGGGGCCAAAGCCGCAAGTAAGTGGTGGAGGCAAGAATAATTCTCTGAATAAAAGGAAGCAGAGTCAGAACCAAGCTAAGGATGGTCAGAAAAAGAGCAAGAAGGATGTTGAGTGCTTTAGCTGTGTCAAGAAGGGCCATTATGCTAAAGAATATCGAGCAAAGCCAGCGGACAGGAAGTGCTTCAACTGTGGCCAAGTGGGACATCACAAGGATAAGTGTCCGCAACCCCCTAAGGAGAAGAAGATTGTGAAAGCATATGCTCCTAATGTTGTTCCTTCTTCATCGAATGCCCCAACCGCGGAGGAGAAAGGAAAGAATGTCGTCATTCAAGGGATGCTTTCTATTTATAATGTTCCTATTCGAGTATTGTTTGATATCGGAGCTTCCCGTTCCTTCATATCTAGTGACCAGGTAGATAGGTTGGGATTGGAACCCAAGATAGTCGATAGACCTTTAGCGGTGACGAACCCGATCGGTGGTTCAACTAGCCTTAGCATGATTTGTCGTAATGTGGTCTTATCAAGTCATGGATGCATGTTTGTTTGTGATTGTTTTGTTTTGGGCTTTACTGGGTTTGGCATTATTTTGGGAGTCGATTGGCTCCAAAGATACGGGGTGGTGGTAGACTGTGAGGGCTTTTTGGTGATAGTTAGAGTGGATGATGGGCGGAGGGTAGTGTTTGGTGGTCTACCTAGTGATGGGGTAATGGCTAGTTTTCTAAATTCCCTCGACATCCCGCATGATGAGTTGTCAGATATGCCCGTGGCTGGCCAGTATCCGAACGTTTTCGAGGAAGTGACTGGACTTCCACTACACTGGGAGATTGAATTTCAGATTAATTTAGTGAAAGATGCCAGACCTATAGTGATGCCACTTCGTTGTATGGAACCAAGGGAGCAGTGAGAGTTCAGGGTGCAAGTAAGCGATCTGTTGAAGAAGGGATTGTCAGAAGAAGTGTTTTTGAGTGGGGAGCACCAGTTGTGTTTGCTACCAAGGCAGATGGTTCCCTTTGATTGTGTGTGGACTACCGCGAGTTGAATAACGCGACGAGGAAGAATAAGTATCCTCTACCGCGGATAGATGATTTGTTTGATCAGTTGAGTGACGCGAGAGTGTTCTCCCAGTTGGATCTCGCGACAGGTTTTCATCAACTTAGGGTGGAGGCTTAGAGTATAGCTGAAACGACCTTTTGGATGCCGTCTGGATTCTATGAGTGGTTGGTCATGCCATTCGGGTTGACTAATGCACCAGCATATTTTGTGGATCTTATGAATAGGGTATTCAGAGATCAGTTGAATAAGTTTGTTCTTGTGTTCGTTGACGATATCTTGGTTTATTCGAGGACAGAGGAAGAACACAAGGAACACTTGAGGATAGTGATGGAGGTGTTGAGAAAACACCAATTGAAAGCAAAATTTTATAAGTGTCACTTCTGGAGGACGGAAGTGAGATTCTTGAGCCATGTTGTTTTAGAGAATGGTATTGCTATGGATCCTACGAAGGTGGCTATGGTACAAGATTGGTCTACACCCAAGAATGCAACAGACGTAAGAAGTTTCTTGGGATTGGCTGGATATTATCGTAAGTTTATCCAAGACTTCTCCAAGAGAGCAGCACCGTTGACTCAGTTGACCAAGAATAATCAAGCTTTTGTTTGGGACGAAAAGTACGAGAATGCATTTAAGAGTCTAAAGGAAAAGTTGACAAGTGCACCAGTGTTAGTCATTCCTAAAGGGAATGAAGAGATAACGGTATACACAGATGCCTGTCGTACCGGACTAGGTGCTGTATTGATGCAAGGAGGTAGGGTTATAGCTTATGCTAGTCGGCAACTGAAACCGCATGAGAAAAGCTATCCTACCCATGATTTGGAATTGGCAGCGATCGTGTTCGCATTGAAGATGTGGAGACATTATCTCTTGGGAGAAAGATTTGAGATGTTTACCGATCATAAATCATTAAAGTATCCTTTCTCTCAGAAGGATCTAAATCTCCAACAGCAAAGATGGTTAGAATTCTTGGATTCCTACGATTTCGATATCGCATATACACCAGGAAAGGGCAATGCAGTAAATGATGCATTGAGTAGAAGACATGCCTGTTTAGGGGCTTTGATTCTAGAATCAAAGCAACTGGAGTACATCGCTAGGTATGATTTCAGACCAAAGTGCGAATTGGATCTAGAAGTATTAGTTAGTTTGACGATCAGACCCACTTTGATTGAGCGGATCGGTTCCAGTCAGAGAGACGATCCTAACCTATTGGAAATCATCTCCAAGTTAGAGATGGGTATCAACGAGGAGATGAACAAGTATGGTCTTGATCGAGATGGATGGCTTAGAAAGAATGGAAGACTAGTTGTGCCCAGTGTCAATGGATTGAGAGATGAAGTGCTTAGAGAATGTCATCACTCGAAACTGACCATACATCTCAGTGGTAACAAAATGTATCGAGATATGAGGCAGACCTACTACTGGGAAGGGATGAAAAGAGACGTTGGGAAGTTTATATCCAAATGCATGAATTTCCAACTAGTTAAAGTTGAGCAAAAGAAGCCTAGTGGTTTGTTGCAACAAATAGAAATTCCAGAATGGAAATGGGAACAAGTCTCAATGGATTTCATTGATGGGTTACCAAGGACTAGATCGGGCCATGATAGCATTTGGGTGATTGTGGACCGACCGACCAAGAGTGCAAGGTTTATACCCGTCAAGTCGAATAGAACAACAGCTAAGTTAGCGGAACTGTATATGAAGTGGGTAATGAGATTTCATGGAGTACCCAAAGGCATTATAAGTGACCGAGATCCATTGTTCACTAGTGGATTTTGGAAGAGATTACAAGAGGCATTAGGATCAGAATTACATCTCAGTACCGCGTATCATCCTTAAACCGACGGTCAGACGTCGAGGTTGAATCAAGTATTAGAAGATCTCTTGAGAGCTTGCATATTGGATTTTGGTGGATCATGGGATGACCATTTGCATCTAGTAGAGTTTGCATATAATAATAGTTATCAATCTAGTATTGGTATGGCTCCATTTGAAGCTTTGTATGGAAGACCGTGCAACTCACCGTCATGTTGGTTAGAAACTGGTGAGAAGTTTGTGCTTGGGCCAGATGTGATAAGATAAACCTCAGATAAGATCAAGGTTATTCAACAGCGAATGAAGGCTGCCCAAGATAGGCAGAAAAGTTATGCTGATAAGAGGAGAAGGGATCTGAAATTCTCTATTGGCGACTTGGTGTTTGTCAAGATTTCTCCATTAAGGAGCGTGATACGATTTGGTAGGAGAGGCAAGTTAACACCAAGATTTGTTGGTCCATTCCCAGTTCTTGAGCAAGTTGGGAATTTGGCATATAAAGTTGAATTACCAGAGAAGATGGAAAGAGTTCATAACGTATTTCATGTTTCCCAGTTAAGGAAATTCATGCACGACCCTAGTGTGACTATTTCACCTGATCAGTTGGACGATATCGAGGTTAAACCCGAGGCAGTTGGGAACCGCAGGCCTATGCGTATTGTTGGAACGATACGAATCAGCTTCGAAGGAAGGCGGTGAAACTAGTCAAAGTTCAGTGGGGCAAGAATGAGAATGACTGTACTTGGGAGACAGAGGAGAGCATTAAGAAGATGTATCCATAACACTTTGTCGGGTAAGATTTTAATTGCGACTTAGATTTCCGCATGCTAGGATAGACTTGTTTTTTTTTTGTATGTTTGATTGTCGTGAATGATTGGTAGGCCTGCGGGATCCTTTGTATGTTTTGGGTTAAGGAATTTCGAGGACGAAATTTCTTAAGTGGGGAGAATGTAATGACTCGCATTCTATGTATCGGAGGATCATAGAATATTTATTTCTTTCTCATAAGGAGTAGTATGGTCGTGTGACATTGGGGGACGACTATTGGGGTCATTTCCCATATTAACGATTTTTGCCGATTTTTGAATGACCGTTTTGCCCCTAGCTGATCTTGTTTTGGCCATAGCTTTTGATTGGTAAGAAATTTTGACTTGAATCCACTTCCATTAGATCCGGATGATGGTTTACCTTCCCGTAGAGTGGTCATATGTGAAAAACGGACTTACCGTTTGGAAGATGTGGCTGAAATAAGGTATAGAAGGTGAAAAACTGCTTAACCGGGCCAAATAAGATGATTAGTGAATGGGCCCATAACCCATTTCGGGATTAGGGTTATGGGGAGGCTGAAATGAGTTAGGTTTTCATTCTATTTCAGTTTTGTAGCCGTCATTTACCTCTTAGAAACCCTAACAATGGCCTCCACCTTCTAATTTCGTCCCAAATCGCTCTCTAATCAAGTTTTAGCCTAATCTACGTCAAATCAAGGAGAAATAGCACCAAATCCGAGTTGGAGCTGCTGTGTTGCATAGAGATTCAACTCAAATCAGAGATAGTTTCAGATCTAAAGTTAATTTGTGGCTAAGGTGAGTGATTTACACTAATTATGGTTAATTAAGGTTAATTAGTGTTAATTAGCGAATTTAAACATGATTAAATTCTGGAAAAATATTTATAAATTTCGAAATATTGTTTTAGGCCTCTGTTAGAAATTTGGGTTGATTTGGTTAAGTTTTGCTAATCATATCATTAGATTTTCTTAAATATGCTTAAGGGAAAACATAGGTTTTTGGGTTTGTTTGTTCTGTTTTGACATATTAAATTTTTGTTTTTTGTGTTTATGGTTGATTCTCTATGTTGCTATGACTGTATGGTATGCTTTGAGACTGACTAGAAAAGTTAGAATGGTCGAAAACGCTGTCGTATGGCGTAAAACAGTTGTTGGAAAAGTTGCAGGAAATGTGCAGGATTTCGGATCGGATTATAGGGCTCGGATCGGATCGGTGGATCAGGCAAGGGGAATACGAACCGGATCGGAACTTGGCACTAGCGGAGCCTTGGAAACAAGGAAGGCCACTTGCAAAGAGTTGGAGCTGGGTGGGGATCAGATCGGAGCTGAGCATGGGATCGGATCGGAGGAGAGCAACTAGAGCAACGGATGGAGATGACCAAACCGACCCGGATGGAGTGCCACAACTGAACCGACCTGGAGGGTGTTGACCAAACTGACCCGAATGGAGTGCCACAACCAAACCGACCTGGGGTGTTGACCGAACCGAACCGAATGGATGACCAGGAGCTGAAGCATGTCGAACCGAACCAAGGGAAACCCACCAAACCGAACCGGATATATGCTACTACTTCTACGCGATGACTCTTCTGAAGAACAACTCCAATTCGACCAAAACCCGAGATGCAAAGGAGGTCCAGATGGGAGGTTATTACTCAGGATCCAAATAGGATCAACGAGTTGACTTCATGATTGGACTTTGTTGTGGGATATGTGCAAAGGGGTTATCGACGTCTACAGCTTTGATTCACCACCGAGACGGATGTTAGGCTGTGTATCAGTGCAGTGGGGTAGTTATTACTCCATGGGGCAGAGTGATCGTAGCATGGCTGTGAGCCAGTGCAGTGGTGTCATCATTACTTCATGGGGCAGAGTGGACATAACAAGGATTAATGCCTATGGATCAGTGCAGTGGAGTCGTCATGACTCCATGGGGCAGAGTGATTATAGCAAGGATTTGGGTGATCAAAGTGGTGGATATCGTATGCTTTACGCACTGAGTGAGAGATGTGAGGATCTTTGCTATGCTTGATTGTTTTCCATCATTATGACATGCACACCCCTCCCCTATATCTTTACACCACATGTTAGAGTCACCTTAGAGTATTGTACATCTTGTTGTGCTAACTCTTTGGTTGCAGGTCCAGGTTCAGGTATGGTTTAGTATACCTGTTATTGTTCTGTTTTGCTGCTTATCACTCATACCAGACTTTTTTCTGACCCGGAGTTTTATGTCTCTTATTATTACTCTGGGTGCTCTTAAACGGGTATACTAGAGACAGGTTAGGTGGTATGCATGAGTAGCTGTACCGAAGACGAGTAGGAGGCTCCCACATTTGATATATATAGATATTCTCTCTGTGTCGCTGCTGGTCACTACTTTGGGCATTAGTAGTGTACCTTTCTCATTTTGTTTAGAGATAGTTTTTAAAAGTTGTAATATTGATGATGTGGAACATAAGCTGTATTTGGATTTTCCGTTGCTATGATGGTTTATTTTTCAGCTTATGCACTGTCTCACCTGTTTTATGTCAAGTATGTTATTATTATATTATTCCATGCACTGTGAGACATTCTATAGATTCATTGCTAGTTAAAATTCCCTTCTTTCCTTTCTTTGGCGACCGTCCCGTGCTGGTTGGACATTGGCACAACGCACTTTTATTGAAATGTCGGCTGGTGCGGGGCGGGTCGTCACAATGCCCCTAGATTCCAATCGTGATTTGAAGTACAAGTTATGCCCCTAAATTACCATTTTTAATAATTCCCAATTTAACCCAATTTCGTTCGTATGCATATTTCGGCGATATCGGGCTAGGCTCGAAAGTAGCCTAAACATAAAAATAAAAGGGGAATATGAGAGAGAGAAGGACAGAATAAGCATAAAACCAATAGTAACATAAATGGGCATATGATAGCAGTAGGCATACAAGAACAGATCTGATGAACTAAAAAAGGCATATAAGAACAAATCTGATTAACAGGAATAGGCATATAAGAACAGATCTGATGAACATGTGATAACAAGACTGATTATGCATAGTGTCGTGATCATAAACAGGCATGATGAGATCTAATCAATGAATTAGATATACAAATAAAAGCAGATCTGATATGATTCCAATAATCACAGGCTTAGATCTAATTCATAGGCATGTCAAGATTACATTTTAATTATTTTTATCTAAAAATAACGTAGAATCGCGGAGAATAGATCTAAGAGACAGAAGAATAGTTGTAGATGTTGAACCACATTTCTCTAAACTTGAATGACTTGATTGCTCAAGAAGAAAAGGCTCGATTTTATCTGGGCAGAGGCAACATCTAGTCTTCCATTGTTTTTATAGAATGAATAAAACAATGAGAATGGGGTCATATATATAACCATCAGAAAACCCTAAAATCAGCATAGATCTGCGAGGGGGTCGACCCTTCTTGATGTGTTGATCCAGGGGTCAACACCCCCCTTATGGTGTCGGCCCATGGGTCGACACCCCCTTGGTAGGGTGACACCCATGTACGGGAAATTTCCCGCTCCCCGTTTTCTGCTCGAATTTGAACAGTTTTGAATTTTTCGACTTATTTTATTCATATATATTCTTCTTATGTGTATACAAACTTCAAATCTTAATAAATTCTTCATACGATGTCTGTTTTACGCAAACCAGGCACCTGTTTTGACCAGAGTTCCGAGACGAATGCAATAGCATAGTCCGTTTCACTTAATTCTGAATATTTAATTAAGTATTATTTAATCTATCATCTTTATAAAATTACGGGATGTTACAACCTCTCTCCTGTATTGGACATATAGGATGAGGAATAAGGTGCCCCCGATTTTGTTCAAACCCAGAACGGACTTGAAAATGGATTGTATGTCCGAAATTGTATTATGTGTTGTATTCGTTGATCTCTGCTATATATATATATATACCTTTTTGGTGGCGGAGAATTTATGCTCCTTCTTAACACCCTTCTCTGAGACGTATGAGCTTAGAGGTTATACATTGATGGAAATCAGTGGTATAGTATGGATTGATAATGTGGCATGCTAAGATGCATGGATCAAGGCTTTTGTTGAAAAGCAATGTCTTATAGATGATGATCTAAGCACGTCTTCAATTAGCACAACTTTGTGTATAGCGTTAATTCACGAGCCTCATACCCCGGTATGAGTCTAAAACATGATAAGGGACGCAGGAAGTGCATACGTTTCTTTCTGGCTAGAAGTGGTGATGTCGTATGGAGCCCAGACATTTTTACTTATGTGGATGGTGGATTACGAGGCGCCTCAGATATGATTGGTTGACAATGGTCATTTTTGGAGTTTCGATAGGACCGAAAAACGTATAGTTTAGGAATAACCAATCCACAAACGTTAGGTGTGGACCGGCCCTGCAGGATCCAAGGGTTTCCCATAGGTGTGATCCTGGCTCATTTGGCTAGAGGTGATCCGAATCGGTAAAGAGACCATCCCTTGCCTCTACTCATAATGGAAACCCATTTTCCAATATGCGACTTTTCGATTTTAGTTGTAAAGCTATATGGCGACATAGTAGGATGGAGTACTATGTTGTCTATTATTGATACATTTATATTTGAATTTGTTTTGACACTATGAACTTATAGTAATATCCAAAATGATTTGTTTTAAAGAGTATCAAGAATGTTCGGCTATTATAAGGTAAAATTCTATCCTCTGTTTTGTGCTGCATTGTGTGATGGGATCTGAGTCTTATAATAGCTTCATTTTCCAAAAAGCATTGCGTTGTTTCATTTCTAAACTGATATTCATGTAGAGAAAACCTGTTCCGTGTAATACGACGTAGTCCCACGATTTTCCTTATTTCAAAGTAAGATTTAATAACTGTTTTAAGTTCTCACACCAGTCCCACGACTAACTCGGAGTTTTTTTGTTTCGCACCTAAAATCTAGATGCCTATATTTTCCACACGGCCAGCTGGTAGTTTTGCTTTTGTAGATTTCTATTTAACAGGATCCCGGTTTACAGCTGGAGCCATATTTGGAAAGCTTTATACTCGTATATTTCTTTCAGTTGTGTTAGTTGTTGTATTTCCGCTACACATTGTATTTATACATTGTAGTCTACTGCTCAGTAAATTATTAGTCTCTGATATTATTTTTTCATTATGTAATATTTATTTGTAGTCTGATATTCTTGTACTCTGATATAAATTGTTGTAGCAACGAAAAGCTCATGTTTGTGTTCTGATGCGTCGTGTTCTCACGTAATCCGCGTTCTCGTTTGGTCCAGGTCGGCTGGGGATTTCGGGTCGTGTCATCTTGGTATCAGAGCTTTGGTTTACAAAGCTCAAGAACAAGACATATTAGAACCAATCTAAAGAATTCATCAGAGATAGGATTAGTAGTATCCTATAAGAATAACTCGTTAGAGATAGGGCTAGTATTACCGTAGAATGAGTTTGAAGAATGTTATTTATTTATAGAAAAAATGATGAATTTAGTTTTGAAAACATATCTTATTATATGTATTTGAGCATTTTATTTTTTATTTTTTATTTTATTTGGACTATCGAGTATAAGAAGATTTTGCATATGCGCCTTGCAAACATGTATACGAGGTCTCAAATATACTGGGTAGGTACAGAATCACAATCTAGTTGCCCAGGGATGATTCTGATGATTGAGGCCCTATCATCAGTTATTATTTTCGAGTTTCGAATGTAGGATACCTATATATTTCCAGTTGACTGGTGTGAGAACCAAAGACTTAGTTAGAATTTATTGTTTGTGATTTGGCACTGAAAATATGATTTTAAATATATAAAAGTTATATATTTAAAAATCTAATTAACTAAATGATTGATGGTTGTGTTGTGTGATTATTAGATAGCTAATAAAAATATTGGAATAATAAAACCAATATAAGAATGAAAGTTAATTTAAGCCAAATCAAATATAATGTTGAACTGAATTGAAATTTAGTTTGAATTGGATCTATGTGCATGGATATACATATATATGTTGATCAGGTTATGGATTTATAGTTGAGTAGAGAAATAAATTGTGTGCCCGACAAACAGGTGCAACTTAATGAGTTGGTTACACAATTTTATTATTATATTAAACTACTGTGAATTATCTGGATTCGCTGTGATGGTTTTTCTGTGTGAAATTAAAACATGTGCCATAGGATAGTAACAAGTAAATTATGGACTACACCACATAATATACTACAGAAGATGGCATAGCATATCATATTCCATATAAGCATTTGGCACTTATACGATGAGGTTTGGATTACCATATGAGCAAGACGCTTGCATGGCGATGACTGAATTACAGGTTGAACCAAAGATTGATTATGGACTTAATAACATATAAACCAAAAATTGCAAGATTAAATAATAAACCTTACACAGGTCGGGAGATGATAAATTACACTTGTCCCTTTCGTTTTAGGCACCGTGCGTGGGTATGAGGGGGGAGCAGGGCTTATAAATCATATTTGGTGTGCATAATTAATTTTTATGCGATATATTGATTTATTGGGTGCCTAATACGGCCCAATAAATTTGTTTAGATTAACCCGTACAAAGGAGGTTATGGCGAAATTTTTCAAAAATTTAGGTGTTAGCCCAATTTCAGAGAAATGTAGAAGTTCCTAGAAACTGAAAAGTTTAAGAACTCAAGACAGAATGAAAGCAGAGTTGGTTAGTTAAACGACTTTCAGCTTCGTTTCTTTTTCGAGGACGAAAAAGTTTTAAGTGGGGGAGATTGTAACAACCTGTATTTTGGGAACCAATTTAAAATTTATTTTTTATTGATTTTCATGGAAATAAAATATTTCTAATGAAATAATTTTAAAATAAATGATTTAAATTTATTTAAAATGAACTCTGAGCGTATATATTTATATTGATTATAAAACGGGCTTGAAATGGCACGGTATGTTGAAAATTTAATTTTAAACGTTAAATGAATGTACAGAATTCATTATGTCAGAATTTGACGAAAGAAGAAACGTTAAGATCGTATTTACTATATATTTCTAATGAATGTAAGAAATTGATATTTCACTTTATAAATTGTAAGTTATGTCCAAATTAAAATTTCAAATAGTCGCTACGGAATTTATATATATATATATATATATATATTAATATTATATATAGCCCTTAAAAATAGCCATTTTGCACATGACCTCCGTTTTCGAAGAAAGCGCTTTTGTTGGATCCGGAATATTAAATTATTGCTAGATTCCAAATTTCCTAATTTTTGGAGCAAGTATGTGGTCATGCACAATAAATTGTGAATCAATCAGCCTTTTAGGCCCAAAACAGAGCTTTTTGAGCAAACGGACTCGAAATTCAACGAAACCAGATTCATTAGGACCGTAACGTCAAGAAATAGCAGTGTGTCAATTTTCATCGCCAACGGAGTTCGTGAGTGCTTGGGGCATCAATAATTGTCAATTGGAGACAGCGTGAACTAAAGAAATAAAAAAAATGTTAAACCCTACTATATAAGATCTTTTTCTTCCTCCATAACCCTAATTTATTCTCTCCTTCTTCAAAATGGAAGCAACCGTTTTCCTTTCTCCCGTTATTTTGCAAAAAAGACCCCGAACTTAAGTTAATTTATATCTTCCAATCTTTCGACATTTATCCAAAACACAATACACGAAAGTTGTAGCATATGATGATCTCTACCTACCACAAAAATTTCATGACCTATCATTGCATGTACTAGCTAAAATCTCAGTTTAAACTAAGAAAAACTGTTTTGGTTTTGGTGAAATTGTGGCCAAACGATCGAATATAATATGATGGTACCAAAGATAAAGTTGTAGACAAGGAAGAGGGTTACAATATTGCTTTAGCTGGTTTGGTCTGAATGTGGATAAGGTAGCGTCAAAATGGAGTTCAACGTCGAGCACGAAACTTCGAAAGCTGCAAACGAAGATCGCCAATTTCCAGCCAAGTGGGACATCGTCAAGTGATAATAACTAAAGGGTAAAGGTGCGCGGTGGTAAGAGGGAGAAGTCGGCGGTGTTGCATGACCGCCATTCATTGAGGTGGCAGAGAAACCACGATCGAACGTGATTTGGGGGCGGAGTAGATTTCTGATCAACGGTGGCGATTGAGGGGTGGCGGTCGTGGGTGGAGGCGGGCCAGGCAAGCAGGAAGTCGATGGTCACGGTGGTCGGTCGTCTGGGTGCCTACGTGCAGGCCATGGGGAAGTGGCGCATGAGTTTGAACGATGGTGATTGTAATGAGTAGTATATTTATTTAATTAATTCATGTAATTAAACTTTGTATGTTACTATCTATCACGTACAAACTTAGAATTGCGCGAAACTGGATCCATTGCGATCGTGGTGATGAGAGGTTCACAACAAAACTAATTTGGTTAGATTTGGAGCAAGTTGAAATTTGAGCTAAAGTAAACGTCCATTTAATTTGGTTAAAAAATAAATCATCAATTAAAGACTGACGGAATGGAAATCAAACTGAGAACTCTCTCACTCAAATTATTTGTACATTTATTTATTTTTATAACATAATATATATGGATTGCCTGTGATTGCAATATTTTGTTGGTGATTGATAGATGTTTAGAGTTTCAATGTTATCATTATTTAACAGTTATTATAAGTGTAGATAAATTCACATGGTTTGTGATGTAAACCTTATACAGGTGTTGGGACGATAATTTTACACATCGCCCAAGTATACAAATAATAATACTTGTTTGATGGTTGAAAACCCCACATAGGTCTGGGGACGATATTTAATTCACATCTCCCTTGGAAGTAATTGTATGTCAACCGAATGATTAACAGAATGTTATAAGGGTTATTTAATTATTTAATGCCTATACAGTTGTAAATTGCACTTTCGATATGAATTGAATGTTTAATAGTTGTTTATCACTATTTTTGGATACATGCAATGTATGGTATCCATATAAATAAAATTATATGGTAATTGATTGTGTCTGAATCCAATTCAAAGATAACGAATATTTTAAAATAATATTTAGTGAAGAATCAAAATATGATTTTGATGTCCGATTTTGGATGGTCACAAAAATATTGATATATGAAACCGAGTTAAGTAGATAAACGCCATTTTAACTCGAATGGATTTTTATATCGATTTTATTCACTTTTATAATGAATATCGAAAAGTTTGATTTCAAAATCTGATATTTTGAAAATATTATCGTTTTAATATTATAATGATATGGAATATTCAGTTTTGATTTAAAATTGAAATGGAAGTTGGAATTGTTTTTTAAAACGAATTTATAAATGTTTTATAAATACGTTTTAAATAGAAATCAATGAAATATATTACATATATTATAATGGTTTGAATAGAACATTTCGCGCAGCGACTATTCGCGAATTTCGACCATTGACTTTGAATAGACGTAGCGGGAGATCCGACCATCGAATTCTCGTGAAACTGGAACCGTTGGGTTCATATCGAAAAGAGCTTCTAAATGAATATATGAGATTTGAAACCTAACTGTTGGATTCTGAGATATGTTTAATTCAAATTTGAATAAAAACAGCGCTAGTGTAGCTAAATGAACTGAAACGTCATTTAACTGAAAGGGCCTATTTTTAAATTATAAATAATATGGAAAATTTATGTTAAATCATAATTAATGATTTGGAAAGATTTGGGTGGAATATTCCTTATTTGAAAAGATAAAAGATATTTTTATCAGAAATGAACTAGTAACTAACTAGGGTAATAATCCCATGATTTTTAAAATAATAAATTGGATTTGTGAACGGTTTTGTCATAACCAGATGTTTCCAACGTATAAATTGGAATGGATTTGAATGGGAATTATCTTCGGATATTTCGATATTGGATTCCGTGATTATACGGATATTGTTGTGGGAAGTTGGAAGATACTGATATTATTATTCCAAAATGATATCTGTTAGTTTCAGATTTTGGTATTGAATGTAAGTCGACATGATTTCCATTTAATATCTTGTGTTTAATATTGAACTAGATGTTGGGGTTCGTTATGGATGGTATCAATTAAAAACTGACGGAGTGGAAATCAAAGTGAGAACTCTCTCACTCAAATTATTTGTACAGTTATTTATTTTTGTAACAGAATATATATATGGATTGCCTGTGGTTGCAATATTTTGTTGGTGATTGATAGATGTTTACAGTTTTAATGTTATCATTATTTAACAGTGATTATAAGTGTAGATAAATTCACATGGTTTGTGATGTAAACCCCATACGGGTGTTGGGACGATAATTTTACAAATCGCCCAAATATACAAATAATAATATTTGTTTGATGGTTGAAAAAGCCATATGGGTCTGGGGATGATAATTAATTCACATCTCCCTTGGAAGTTATTGTATGTCAACCGAATGATTAACAGACTGTTATAAGTGTTATTTAATTATTTAATGCCTATAAAGTTGTAAATTGCACTCTGGATATGAATTGAATATTTAGTAGTTGTTTATCACTATTTTTAGAGACATGCAATGTATGGAATCCATATACATAAAATTATATGGTAATTGATTGAGTCTGATTCCCATTCATAGATAACGAATATTTTAAACTAAATTTAATGAAGAATCAAAATATGATTTTGATGTCCGATTTTGGATGGCCATGAAAATATTGATATATGAAGCCGAGTTAAGTAGATAAACGCCATTTTAACTCGAATGGATTTTTATATCGATTTTATTCACCTTTATAATGAATATCGAAAAGTTTGATTTCAAAATCAGATACTTCGAAAATGTTATCATTTTAATATTATAATGATATGGAATATTCAGTTTTGATTTAAAATTGAAATGGAAGTTGGAATCGTTTTTTAAAACGAATTTATTAACGTTTTATAAATATGTTTTAAATAGAAATCAATGAAATATATTACATATATTATAATGGTTTGAATAGAACGTTTCGCGTAGCGACCGTTCGCGAATTTCGACCATTGACTTTGAATAGACGTAGCGAGAGATCCGACCGTTAGATTCTCCTGAAACCGGAACCGTTGGGTTCATATTGAAAAGATCTTCCAAATGAATATATGAGATTTGAAACCTAACGGTTGGATTCTGAGATATGTTTAATTCAAATTTGAATAAAAACAGTGCTACTGTAGCTAAATGAACTGAAACGTCATTTAACTGAAAGGGCCTATTTTTAAATTATAAAAATATGGAAAATTTATGTTAAATCATAATTAATGATTTGGAAAGATTTGGGTGGAATATTCCATATTTGAAAAGATAAAAGATAATTTTATCTGAATGAACTAGTTTCTAACTAGGGTAATAATCCCATGATTTTTAAAATAATAAATTGGATTCGTGAACGGTTTTGTCATAACCAGATGTTTCCAATGTATAAATTGGAATGGATTTGAATGGGAATTATCTTCGGATATTTCGATATTTGATTCTGTGATTATACGGATATTGTTGTGGGAATTTGGAAGATACTAATATCGTTATTCCAAAATGATATTAGTTAGTTTTAGATTTTGGTATTGAATGTAAGTCGACCTAATTTACATTTATTATCTTGTGTTTAATATTGAACTAGATTTTGGGGTTCATTATCGATGGTATCTTTAATAATACTGTTCTTGAGCTCACTTGTGAAAGTAATAAATCTTTTAATTAAGATTTAAGAAAGTTTTCCACTTTATTTAATTAAATTGGAATTGAATGGAATTTGATTAATAATAATCAAGATGGACTTCTATGGAGGAAGGTGTTTACTATTCATGGAATTTAAAAGGCCTGGTCGTTATTCCACTTATAGTACTGGCCAGATACACTAATTTATATCGATTATAAATTGTTTAGATTTCCGTGAAGATTCCATATTCAATGGAAGATGAATTTGGTTTACTGTGAACAGTGTTTTACATGACATTTGTTCTTTAACCAAAGTAATGGCAAGGTTAATTTCCAAAGGTCAAATAATCATTAAGTAATGATTTTTGGGATTAAAATTAAGTTATAATTTGAATGAATCTTTAATTAAATTGAAATGAGAATGGGATAATTAAATTTATAAAATTCGAGAATTGTTCGGGATGGAGTACCACCAGTTTTACTCCATCGGCAGTTAAATCTTTAATTAGATTTGAACGTTAAGTGGTGATTAAATTTACCAATAACAGAGTGGGTGTTAGTTATGGAGTTCTAACAGTTTTGGTCCATGGGATGAATAGGTTGGGATTGGGATAATAAAATAAATGGTTACTTTGGCAAGCCCCGATAATCCCGGCTAGTTGATAAACCTTAATTGGGTTTAAGTTGTGAAAAGAAAAAATAAAATCTTTTGAAATTGGTATCCAAAGGAAGATTAAAGAATAAGTTTGAAAGAACTTAATTAATGGGAACCTTTATGTGAATATTTGAGTAAAAGAATATTATGGATTGGAATGAGATGTGTGCTATCTTTGTGTATTTATCACGTGATTATAAAGATACGGTAGTTATTCGCAAAGACTAGGTTTAACCTATTCTGAATAACTGTTATGACGATTAAAAGTCGATGATGAAGAACGCCGTTGAAGACTGGAGATCTTCACATTGAGTGGATGATTACTGATGTCTCGATTGGGCTATACACCCAAGACAAGGTAATAAGTGACGATCATCCAGATGTACTTGGAGATTGACCGGATATGCGAGGACCTCTCTCCTGTATTGGACATATAAGATGAGGAATAAGGTGCCTCTAGTTTTGTTCAGACCCAGAACGGACATGTAAATGTATTGTATGTCTAACATTGTATTGTACGTTGTATTCGTTGATCTCTGCTAAATATATACCTGATTGGTGACGGAGAATTTATTCTCTTGCTCAACACCCTTCTCTGAGACGTATGAGCTTAGTGGTCATATATTGGTGGAAATCGATTGTATATATGGATTGATAATGTGGCATGCTAAGATGCATGGATCAAGGCTTTTGCTGAAAAGCAGGGACTTGTAGATGATGATCAAAGCACGGCTCCAATTAGCACATCTTTGTGTATAGTACTAATTCGCAATACTCACACCCCGGTATGAGTCTAAAACGGGATAAGGGACGTAGGGAGTGCGTACGCTTCTTTCTAGCTAGAAGTGGTATTATGGTATGGAGCCTAGACATTTTTTCTTATGTGTATGATGGATTGCGTGGCAACTCGGATATGATTGGTCAACAATGGACACTTTTGTAGGTCCGATAGGACCGGGAAACGTATTGTTCAAGAAGAACCAATCCACAAACGTCAGGTGTTGAACGGCCCTGCAGGATCCAAGGGTTTCCCATAGGTGTCATCCTAGATCATTTGACTGGAGGTGATCTGAATCAATAAGGAGACCCATCCCTTTCCTTGACTCATGATGGAAATCCAATTTCCAATACGCGACTTTTCGATTTTAGTTAAACCTATATGGAGACATAGTAGAATGGGGTAATATGTCGTTTATGATTGATACATTTATATTGAAGTAGTTTTGACACTTTGCACTCATAGTAATATCCAAAATGATTTTTTTTTTAAAGAGTATCAAGCATGTTTGGCTATTATAATGTAAAACTCTATCCTTTGGTTTGTGTTGCATTGTGTGATGGGACCTGAGTCTTATAATAGCTTCATTTTCCAAAAAGCATTGCGTTGTTTTACTTCTAAGCTGATATTCATATGGAGCAAACCCATTCCGTGTCATATGGCGTGGTCCCATGATTTACATTATTTCAAAGTAATATTTAATAACTGTTTTAAGTTCTCACACCAATCCTATGATTGATTCAAATATTTATTATTTCGCACGTAAACTCTGGGTGCCTATATTTTCCAGACGGGCAGCTAGTAGTTTTGGTTTTCTGGATTTCTATTTAACGGGATCCTGGTTTATAACTGGAGCTATATTTAGAAAACTTTATATCTGTGTATTTCTTTCAGTTGTGTTAGTTGATGTATTTCTGCTACACATTGTATTTATAAATTTTATTTCGCTACTATGCAAATAATTAATCTCTAATATTATTTTTCCGTTGTGTAATATTTATTTGTACTCTGATATTCTTGTACTCTAATGCAATTTTTTGTAACAGCATTGAAAGTTCTTATGTTTGTATTCTGATGCGTCGTGTTCTCACGCAATCCGCGTTCTCGTTCGGTCCAGGCCGGTCGGGGATTTCGAGTCTTGTCACTACTGATAGAGAGATTGCTGCTAATGATCCATCAATATGCATCATTGATGATGTTCATCATAATAGTAATGATTGTGAGCCACCCTGCCTCGCCAATCCATACCTGCATCAGGAGAAGGGGAAAGAGTTAGCAATGAAAGTTATACCCACAAGGATAATAGATCAGATAACTCTGACAACACTATACCTATTAGTGGAAGTAGCAGAAGTTCAACAAGTCATTCAGCCAACAGGCCAACCACAACCCCAGGACATCACATGATAACTAGGACAAAGAGAGGCATATTTAAGCCAAAGACCTACATTGCCACAATTATCAATGATGAACCCTATACATATGAAAACGCTGTTAAGTTCAAGCATTGGAGAAAAATAACGAATGAAGAATATGATGCACTCATTAAAAATCAAACTTGGGAGCTTGTTAAACTACCAAGAAAAAAAATCTAATTGGGTTCAAGTGGACTTACAAAGTAAAGAGAAACTTAGATGGGTCAATAAGCAGGCACAAGGACAGACTTGTTGCCAAGGGTTATACTCAAGAATATGGCTTTGACTAAAATGTGACTTTCTCACCGGTAGTCAAACTGGCTACCATTAGATTAATCTTTACTATTGCACTAAAAATAGTTCAAAAATCAAATACTTAGATGTAAATAATGCCTTCCTGAATGGAGTATTGCAGGTAGAAATATATATGATGCAACCAAAAGGATATGTGCAGAATGCAGACTAAGTGTGCAAACTAAAGAAGGCAATATACGGTTTAAACCAGGCCATAAGAGTGTGGTTTGAAAGAATGAAATCAACACTATCCTCAATGGGCTATCAATACACAAAATCTGACAATTCTTTGTTCACTAAGATCAATAAATGCTCCACTATATACATTCTAATATATGTTGATGATTTGATTATAACAGGCAATAATGTAGCAGAAATAAAAGAGTTGACAGATTACCTAAACAGAGAATTCTCCATCAAGACTGAGGAGATGTATCATACTTCCTAGGAATAGAAGTGCTGAGAAAATCCAATTCAGAGACAATGTTATGTCAAAGAAAATACATAACAGAGTTGCTAGTCAAAACAAATATGAATGAAGCAAAGCCTCAGCCAACTCGAATGATGTCAAATCAACACTATTTCAAAAATAGAGGGGAAGCTATTAATAATATTAAACAATACATGAGTGTTGTGGGTGCATTGACGTACGCAACCATAACCAAATCTAATATATCATTCAAGTGTTAATAAAGTGTCTCAATTTTTACAAGACCCTAAGTAGGAACATTGGAAGGTTGTGAAGAGGATCTTAATATAACTAAGGGGTACTATTAACTTTGGACTACAATTAAAGGGAGAAAATAATCTAAATATCATAGGTTACAACGACTCGGATTGGGCTGCAAATCCAGATGACAGAAAATATGTCACTGGATATTGTATTTTCACTGGAAGATGCATAATATCATGGAGATCCAAGAAACAATCAATAATGTCAAAATCTAGTGCCGAAGCCAAGTATAGAAGCATAGCAAGTGCCTCAGTCGAAATCACATGGTTACAATCTGTGTTAAAGGAGCTTAAATTATGTAATTCATCTACTGCTACAATACGGTGCGATAATAAAATCTCAATCTATATGTCTGCAAATCAATTACAACATGCTCGAACCAAACACATTAAAATAAACATTTATTTTGTTCGATATCTAGTCAAAGAAAAGAAATTGCAAGTCATATCCTTAACAAGGCACTATCAGCAAGGAACTTCATCAGGTTGCGAGATGAACTGAAGATTCATAATATTAAAGCATCTGAATCTCCAACTCTGACTCGAAGTAAATCAAGCTACCCAGATCTGGTCTTTCATTTCCCTTTGCCTCAATTGAAACCTCAACTCAGACGTAAAAACAATTCTCGAATAATCTAGAGATCAGTAGGAAAGCTTCCAAGTCCAAATCTGCTTCAATCAAGGTCTATGAGGATAGAGGAAAGCAGTTTTGAACAAATACTTCTTCATATTTCATTATTGAAGCAACTCCAGGGTTTTCTTTAGCTAACCCTAGGTTTGAGATGGGGAAATAAGAATCTACTGAAGTAATGTTTGAGAGAGTTACAAATTAATCTGTGTAACATATATCTTATTGTAGATAATTATTGAGCTTGGCCCAATACACTAATAGGCTATGCTAGAATGTTATAAATAAGTGCAGCATTTTGTATAAATCGTTTAACGATTTAGTAATAACATTTTTTTTACACATTTCAGTTTACAATTTATTCTTCCATCTCAATACTCCACTGCAAACAACTCTGATCAAATTGAAACTCCAAGAAAACTTAACAATTTTCCATGTTCATACATATATAGCTTGGAGTTGAAACTACTACTTCTTCTTTTTTATGCAATACACATGGCAGACTGAGAATGATTGCACTTGGTAGGGAAAGAATGTTTACGTAAATAACTTTCACCCATTTCTCCAGGCAGTGTTCTATTTTCATTTTTATGAGCCTTTGGATATTATATATATTAACATTTTTTGGCCTTAAATGAACACAAAACACCATTTCCACTTTTAGCTCTACTTAGATTATATACACGTAAGTCACATGGAAGAAATTTGCATGAGACATGGATAATGCTATTTCACCCGGAACTAAGTCGGCTAAAACACCTGAATGAGAGGGAATATAACACACATATATACTATGCGTATCTACATTTCTATATTTAATGGAAAAAGGCGACTCTCTTTGGTCACTTAAGGCCATCATAAATATGGATTGATTCCTACAATAACTTAATACGCTTCAGCATATCCTAGTCCCAGAAGACCTCGTTTCCTAGTACAATACGTCATCCAAATATTCTCTCAACGTAATGCAAGAGAGAGTAATCAACCACTTAATATCGTTTTTAGGTAGACACTCATCATCATTTGTGAGCCTTTCGACGGACCCACACTTTCCTATCTAGATTCCATTATAGGTGAACTCCTAACCACTTAATACTTCCCTTAGATAGGCGATTGCCCTTACCTATTCGGTGAATCTCTTAGTAATCCATCCTTAGGTGTGACCTCATATAGCCTCTAGACAAAAAGAAAACAACTTTTGTAGAACTACCTTACTCATTCGTAATCATTTTATTCAAGACCATTGATGCAGCGCACCATGGAAGATGCTTGTATGCGAGCTATCAGTCATCCAGCGACCTAAGGCAGTCGTTCAGTGACCAAGTGCGAAAAGGAAGGAAGAGCGGATTGTTCGTAAAGCTAAAGCTGGAAGGAGTGGAGAACCAGTCGTTCAACGACATAACAGGGTCGCTTAGTGAGGCGATGAACTAGAAAGAGAAGCCCAATGATCCAACAAGGTCATTCTCCAGTTTGAATAAAAGAGACAGGTTTGAGATAGCATTGATCGATCGTGCGAGGAATGGGTCATTCTCCTTTGAGTCACACTCCAGAGTCGATCAATCCTGGATCATTCGCTAATGGCTCGCTCGCTTTTATATTGTCCACACCTAAGTCGTTCATTTTGGAATCGTCTACTATCGAGTCGATCACCCTTAGGCCGCTACGGGCTAAAGATAATAAGAGCTGTTAAAGATAAGATCATATAGGGGGTCTCTCATTCCATTGTTGTGTATTTTATAGTTGAGTCGTTCTATCTATTATTTGTACCGTATCAACGGATCGCGTATCGTAATAGGTTGGCCGCTTCTATTGGGTCCTTCTCTTATACTCGGGTCATCTGCTTGGACAAGGCTTGTTGTAAACCCTATAAATAGAGGTGCGGCGTGAGTTGTAAAGGTTGTTGAATTTTGATTAAATCCCTTGTATGAGCTTTGTGCCACCATTAAAATTGGAAGTTGAATTAATCTCCTTTCTCCATTTTTGGATATTCGAGTGTGCTCGAATCAATGAATTTGAAGCCGATTCACAGTATCACTTGCGAGTGATCAACGTTCAAAGAGTCGTAGATCAACAATGCGGTATCTTGTGAGATCAACGTGTTGAAGATAGCAAGATTCCGGCATCGAAAGATCAACGGAGTTGAGCATTTACCTCATCTTTCGTTTGCATTCCACAAATCTATCCATTCGTGTGGCGTTGAGATCCTGGAGCTGCGCCAGTTTGGTATCAGAGCGAGATTTCCATGTTTTGGTTGGATCGCCGGAGCCGTGATCACCATTTTTAGTTTGATCACCGATGCTAGATCGGGATATTTTGTTTGGATCGCCAGAGCCTTATCGCCATCTTGGTTGGATCGCCAAAGCGAGATTTCCATCATTTGGTCGGATCGCCGGAAACCATTCAGGTTTATCACCATCACCGCCGACATTGTCCATTCCATTTTTGCCACCACCAAATCATTGAACCGTCGCCGTCCACCAGATCGCCATTCAGCCCTGACCACCACTGATTTAGATAGCCGGAGTTGTTCAAATCATCAGATCTCGTTCAGTTGCATCTATTAATCAGTCGCCGTCACTTGTTTATGATCGCCGGAATTAGTTAGATCATCAGATCTAATTCAGTCGCGATTGTCATTCCATAGATCGCCATATCAACACCTTTTCATTTAGACCACCATCAACTATGTAAGTGTTTGAAGCTTGGGCCAGATCTGAAGTTCATTCCATTTTGTTTGAGAATTGATTATGCCGCTAAGACGTATTAATTGTCATTAAAATTTGGAAGAAATGTATTGGAGAGACGAAGCCGAACAAATGGAGAAGAGAATCAATGATAAGATTGATGAAGGAATTGGATGATTAGAAAAGCTGATGATAGATATGAATCAAACAAGAAGAAGAGTATCACCCGATTCAAATCATGATGGACACTGAATTTCACCATCGAATTCGGAAAGACATAGAAGATCACCACCATTGGATCGAGAGAGAAGGAATCACTATGATTATTCTCGAGAACCGTCCCGTAGAAGTTAAAGACATGAAGATATTCTTGATCGATATCATCATCATTCAGTTTGTGAAGATAAAAGAAGTAGCAATCGTTATCATTCTCCAAGACGAGAACGAGATCCGTTTCGTCAACCAGAAAGTCTTCATAATTGGGAATCAGGGATAAAGACCGAAATTCCAGAATTCAAGGGAGGAATGTCTACTGAAGAGTTCCTAGATTGGTTGTCGAATGTACGGGAAATCATGGAATTCAAGAATGTACCAAAAAATAGAAGAGTGAAATTAGTAGCTCTCGTTTGAGAGGAAGAGTTATTGCCTAGTGGCAACAAACTAAGCTAACTCGTGAAAGAATGGGAAAGCCGAAGGTGGTCACATGGGAAAAGATGAAAAGGATGATGAGAGCTAACTTCTTACCTCACAATCATCAATCCCTTATGTATCAACGTTTGCAGAACATGAGACAAGGAGCAAAATCCGTGAGTGATTATACTGATGAGTTCTATCAATTGATCGCTCGTAATGACATCATGGAAACAGAGGAACAATCGACTGCTAGATATATTGAGGGATTGAGAAATCAGATTCAGGATATGGTGAATATATTCTACCCAATGACTGTTGTGGAAGCTCATCAAAAATCTCTGCTTGGGAGAAGCAAGGGAGACGAGGAGTGTTCACAAGTGCTAACAGTCAAAGCAAAGGAATTAGAAACAATGCTAATGTTACTAAGCCGATTTCAAAGCCTGCTGTCAATGAACTACTAAGCCAAAGGTCACCTCGACTGTTAAGTGCATTAATTGTCAAGAAGTTAGAGATAAAAGCAATGAATGTCTAAAATTGAAGAAAAGAACAATGATATCTGAAGATGTAGAAGCTGATGTAGACTATTCTCTACCACCGAAATTTGACGATGATGTTGAAAATGATATAGAGAAAGTAGAGTCAGGAGAAGAGGGAAATAGTTTAATGATGAGAAGATCATGTATAACTCCAAAGAATGTAGATGATTCTAGTTGGTTGAGAAGCAATATTTTCCGGTCTACTTGCACTATTCTGGAAAAGATTTGTAGTTTTGTTATTGATGTTGGGAGTTGTGACAACATGATTTCTGAAGAAGCTGTTAAGAAGCTGGGATTGAAGACTGAGAAACATCCAAGAACTTACAAGCTGCTTGGTTAAAGAAAGGAGGAGAAGTCACAGTTGGAAAAAGAGCCTTTGTATCATTTTCCATTGGGTTGAAATACAATGATGATATTTGGTGCGACATAGTTCAGATGGATGTATGCCATTATCTCTTGGGAAGACCATGGCAGTATGATCGATCAGTTCATTACGATGGTCGAACCAACAGCTATAGTTTCATGTTTGAAGGTACTAAAATTAGTTTGGTTCCTAGGAAGCGTGCGCAAAGTGACGTCCAAGCAGAGACGAAGCCGAACTCGACTAGCCTTTTATCTTTGAAGGAATTTATTGAAGAAGTAGAATAAAGTCGAGAAATGTTCATGTTGATTGGGTTTGAATCACAGGGAGAGCCTGAAATTTCTGTCGAAACTAAGTCTGTGCTGAAAGAGTTCGAAGACGTATTTCCTGACGAATTGCTAAAGGAACTACCGCCGCTCCGAGACATACATCATTAGATTGAATTGTTTCCAGGTGCAGTATTACCACATTGACCATATTATTGAATGAGTCCGAAGGAGCATGAAGAGATAAGGAGACAAGTTGAAGAGCTACTTGAACAAGGGAGAATACGAGAAAATCTTAGCCCTTGTGTCGTACCTGCTTTGTTAGTCCCAAAGAAAGATGGTTCATGGGGGATGTGTACGGATAGTAGAGCTCTCAACAAGTTCGTTATCAAATACAGATTTCCTATGCCTAGACTTGATGATCTATTCGATCAAACTAGTGGATCTGTTATCTGTTTGAAGATTGATTTGAAAAGTGGTTATCATCAGATTCGAATTAGACCAGGAGATGAATGAAAGACTGCATTTAAGACTTGTGAAAGGTTGTACGAATGGTTGATTATGCCATTTGGTCTATCAAATGCACCAAGTACTTTCATGAGAGTGATGGATCAAGTTTTCAGACCATGCATTGGAAAGTTCGTTGTGGTATATTTTGATGATATCCTGATTTATAGTGCCAGCATGGGAGAACATATACAACACTTGAAAGTTGTATTAGTGATTCTTCATCAAGAACAATTCTATGCTACAACAAAGAAGTGCATGTTCATGACATAGAGAGTTTTATTCTTGGGATACATTGTTTCTGAGGAAGGAATCTAGGTAGACCATAATAAAGTCGCTGCAATCATAGATTGGCCTCGACCAAGGACCATAACCGAAGTCATAAGCTTTCATGGTTTGGCGTCATTCTATCGAAGGTTTATTCCATACTTTAGTAGTGTGATGGCTCCTGTTAATGATTGCATGAAAGGGAAACAATTCGTGTGGACGAACGAAGCACAACCGTCGTTTGAAAAGATCAAGGAACTTTTGACGATAACACCAGTTCTCGTGTTACCAGATTTTCAGTTGTTATTCGAGTTACATACAGTTGCATCGAAGGTTGGAATTGGAGGAGTATTGAGACAGAAAGGTCATCCTATTGCATATTTCAGTGAGAAATTATCTAGAGCTAAGATGAGATACAACACATATGACTTGGAGTTTTATGCTATTGTACAAGCCGTAAAGCATTGGAGACATTACTTGTTTCACAAAGAATTTGCCCTATATATTGACTATAAAGCATTGAAACATTTGCAAGGTCAACACAAAACTGCTACGAGACATGCATCGTGGATCGCTTATCTACAACAGTTTACCTTTGTTGTAAAGCATGAATCAGGAGTAACTAATCACGTAACTGATGCTTTGAGCTGAAGGAATCATTTGCTTACGACTATGCAAGTCGAAGTAGTCAGTTTTGATGTACTTCCAGAATTGCTAACAACAGATTCATATTTCTCGCAGGTCCTAGACCAAGTTAAGGAAGGGAACATGAAAGAGTATGTGTTAATCAATGGTTTTCTGTTTAAAGGAAACCAATTGTGTATTCCATATTGCAGTTCGAGAATGAAGAATGTCAAAGAATTGCATAAGGAAGGACACGTGCGTCGTGACTGTACTTTAAAGTTGATTGTTGATTCCTACTTTTGGCCATCCATGAGGAAAGAGGTTGAGAAATTTGTGCAAAGATGCCACGTATGCCAAGTATCTAATGGAACTGCAACTAATGTTGTATTATACGTGTCGTTTCCGGTACCTACTAAGCCATGGATAGACATTAGTATGGATTTTGTTTTGGGATTGTCGAGGACGCAACGAGGCAATGATTCTGTCTGCGTAGTAGTAGATCGTTTTCCGAAAATGGTTCATTTTATTGCTTGCAAAAAGACGGCAGATGCTGTGAATGTTGCACAGTTATTCTTTAAAGAGATCTACCGACTTTATGGATTACCTGAATCCATTGTCTTAGACATAGATACCCGCTTCCTAAGTCATTTCTGGATCAGTTTGTGGAAAATGATCGGAACGAAGCTGAAATTTAGCAGTGTTTATGATCCGCAAACATATGGACAGACATAAGTAGTGAATAGATCTTTGGGAAATTTGTTGAGATGCCTTGTGAAATATAATCTAAAGAGTTGGGATGCAAAATTGTGTCAAGCTGAATCTGCACACAATCATACTATTAACCGAAGTATAGAGTTTAGTGCATTTCAAATTGTCTATTCAATTGTGCCAAGAGGACCGTTAGACTTGTCTATGGTTCCAACGTAGAAAGGAATTGTTAAACAAGAAGGTGATTTTGTTAATGAATTGCAGGAATGTCACAAAGTTGTGCAAGAGAGGTTGCTTAAGTCAAATATGTAATATAAGCAGTTTGCAGATTTGAAGCGACGAAATATTAACTTCAAAGAGGGAGATTTCATTTACGCAATATTGACAAAATATCGTTTTCCCGTTGGAACTTACAACAAATTGAAGGCTCGAAAGATTGGTCCTACAAAAATCGTGAAGAAAATAAATGATAATGTTTATCAGTTGAAGCTGCCATAAGGTGTGTATACTTCGGATGTGTTCAACGTCAAATATATAATTCCACTATAAAGATGAGCTTATCAGCGAAGAAGAATGTGTGAATTCGAGGTCGAATTCTTGTCAACAAAGGGAGGATGATGCAGCGCACCATGGAAGATGCGTGTATGCAAGCTATCGGTTGTCCAGCGACCTAAGGTAGTCGTTCAGTGACCTATAACGAAAAGGAAGGAAGAGCGGATCGTCCGTAAAGCTAAAGCTTGAAGAAGTGGAGAATCGGTCGTTCAACGACATAACAGGGTCGCTCAATGAGGCGATGAATCAGGAAGAGAAGCCCAACGATCCAACAAGGTCGTTCTCCAGTTTGAATAAAAGAGACAGGTTTGGGAAAGCATTGATAGATCGTCCGAGGAATGGGCCATTCGCCTTTGAGTCACTCACTCCAGAGTCGATCAATACTGGATCATTCGCTAATGGTTAGCTCGCTTCTATATTCTCCGCACCTAAGTCGTTCATTTTGGAATCGTTTTCTATCGATTCGATCACCTTAGGCCAATACGGGCTAAAGATAATAAGAGCTGTTAAAGATAAGATCATATAGGGGTCGCTCGTTCCATTTTTGTGTATTTTCATAGTTGAGTCGTTCGATCTATTATTTGTACTATATTAAAGGATCGCATATCGTAATAGGTTGGTTGCTTCTATTGGGTCGTTCTATTGTGCTCGGGACGTCTGCTTGGACAAGACGTGTTGTAAACCCTATAAATAGGGATGTGGCGTGAGTTGTAAAGGTTGTTGAATTTTGATTAAAATCCCTTGTGTGAGCTTTATGCCACCATTAAAATTGGAAGTTGAGTTAATCTCCTTTCTCCATTTTCGGATATTCGAGTGCTCTCAAATCAACGAATTTGAAGCGGATTCACGGTATCAATTGCGAGTGATCAGCGTTCAAAGAATCTTAGATCGACAACGCGGTATCTTGCGAGATCAATGTGTTGAAGATAGCGAGATTCTGACATTGGAAGATCAACGGAGTTGAGCATTTACCTCACCCTTGGTTTTCATTCCATGAATCCATCCATTTATGTGGAGTTGAGATCCTGGAGTTGCGCCAGCCATTTAGTATCTTATAATTATTAGAGCAAGGCGAACCCAAGACCACTTAATACCTAATAAAGACAGGCCTTATAACAATAGCCCAAGCCCAAGGGATAAACCTAAAGGAATGGGCCAAGTCATAAATAAGGCGGAACAACCACTTAATACCTTCACGAAGCAGGCCTACTTCACACAAAAATTCCCATGGCACTAGACGTCTCACATTAACTCGACTTTTTGTAGCTGTTAAATTTGCTGGTCGGTTCCGTCCAGACTTTCATTACAACTATGAGTTAACGTCATATCCAAATGTCAAGCAATATGTAAAAAGGCCATTAATACACAAATAACATAAAAAAAAAAATTCTAATTGGGACATCTAATATGAATTCCTAATGTAACACATAAATGCATTTATGATATGTAAATTATGCTATTTAACAAATATAATTAAAGACATGATTAGTGGTGCATGTAAAGAAAATGCATTAAATGTTGAAATGCCAACCTCAATTGGTATGCAAGTCGTATTTCCCAAAGGTAAATTCTATTTGTACACCTTAGATTGCTTTAAATACACCGGTCTTTGTTTATAAATCACGTACACCACTTTTTTCTTAGTATACACCATACATATTACTAAACTATCCTCAAACCTGAATAGAACAAAATAAGTTTCTCATTTAGTATCTTTCTCACGTGCATTAATCGAACTAAGGAATATTGATTTCTAAAATCAATGAATTCACTTTTGCAACTCAAATTCAAATCCTTAATTGGATTTATATTTATTTAAATGTTTATAAACTATAACATAACTTTAAAATTTGAATAATAAAATATCAATCTAATTAAATTTTAATTTTAAATTAAAAATCGATTTAAATATAGTAAAAAGATCGAGAACTTAGTACACAATGAACCGTATTAATTTTAGTATGTCATTTGTAAATTTATTTTTGTGACTAATTTGAAATGCATAATGTTAGAACTAATTACACATGGATATAACAAGAAAGAATATGAATAAAATTTTAACGCTCCAATAGAAGTATAATTAAATTCCCTTGTTAACACATAGAAATTATAGTTATTTTATAAAAGAATGTTAATGATTGTGTATGATGTGGAAATATGAAACTTTTATTATTTAATTTTATTTTGATTACTTTTTAATAAGGTTATTTTTGTCTTTAATATAATTAATTTTTTTCAATGGTGTAGGTAAAGTAATTTATGGTGTATAAATGGAATTTGCCTTTCCCAAACTTCACAATATAACATATAGTTCTTCTTTTTAAATCTGAAGCAGTTATAGAAAAATAAACATAACACAATAAAATAACTTATAACCAGCATTTTTAGGACTATTTCGATAAATAAAAAGAACGGTAAACAAATAATGTTACATGTGTATTCCTTTTCATACTGCTTTACTTCCACTTGTGGTATTTACATGAACACATTAATTTTGGTCACGTGTTTTATTAAATCCAAATCATATATTTGTATAAAAATAGAGGTTTAAACATACAAAAGTTACAATACCTAAATCCACGCATTTGTGTTAATTTGATTTACAAAAAGAAAGCAAAGCAGGCTAGATGATAAATTTACATACCCGCCAAAATAATAAAAATACCTCTTTTATTTACTTTAATAATCAAAACCCAAATAAACAACTAGATTGACCATTTCCGATTTACTAGAAATATGAGGGATTTATATATGTTTTGTTTTCTTAAAAATGCCAAATCTCTCTAGGCATAATCAAACCAGGTTTATATTAATAATCATAGAAAAATAAGCAAACTTGAAAAATTCTCACTTACAATACAACAGCATCAACAACAAGAAAACTGCGAATATCCTAATTTTGGATTGCAACCTCGAATATAGGTGCTCCAATTCCTTCTCCTAAATTATTATACATGCGTAGGGATCAAATTAAATCATATACATATATAAATCTTGTTCCATAAATTAGAATAGAAAAGGAAGAAATAGATTAGATTTGAGGAAGAAAAAAACTAACCTCACCTAATCTGGAACTAAACAGAGTGGAGAGGAGAAAGAATGAAGGATCTAGAGGAGATGTGAGGTTTAGAGAGGAGTCTATGACTCTATTTATAGTTTCTAAAGTTTATGAGAACCGTTGGAATTAAATTATTAAATCTAGGTCGTTCAAATCAGCAAAAAGCCTCTTTGGGCGGTCAGCAACTTCCCTAGAAGGGCGGTCAACCCCAAGGTCGACCCCCTTATGGGGAGGCGGTCAACCTCCCTAAAGTTGGAGCACAGTGAATTTAATTAACTTGCATGCCTATTTTATTATTAATTGGTAATTAATTTCATTTAATTATTTATGCTCCTTTTCAAATGTTGTCCCCTCTTACATGCTTATATACGCACAACTTAGAATTTGAAAATGGAATATTCGCTTATGCAATTCATATTTATTTTGTTTTAGATTTATATTTATAATTTTAATTTCAAATCTTGTATATATATTATTTTATTGTCTGACTATTTATACGTAAGTTTTTCAATAAATAAAACACAAAAATTTGCTAGAATTTCGCCATGAATATAATGGCAATATTTTTCATGGTCGAATTCTCAATTATTAAATATTCATATATTCAACTTATTATTATTTTATTAATTATTATTTATTATTCGAAAGTTAGGTATCCATATCCATTTAGGGTGCATTTTACGAGGTTTTACATTCTTTCCCCACTAAAGGTGAATTCATCAAAAATCTTTCTTAAGGGGTGAAAATACAACTCACTCTAACAAACATGTTATATAACCAAATTATTTATTTACATATCTACGAAACATACTCAATGTAATTATGTACTGTAGACTTGCTAAAGTGAGTTCAGTCCTAAAGTTAAAGTGTAATATGCGATGTTGTATGTATGCAAAACATCCTAATATGCATATAATTTATATATCAGGGCTTGGTGCAGTTGTGTTACAAAGAATTCCTAGTATCCAAACTACCAACAACAATGCAACCATATTAGAATATTTAGAGGAAATTTTACCCGTGAAAATCTCTAGATGATTTTATCTTATCCTTTCCTCTTTTTCCCATGTTCTTTCCACAGGATTATCTCTCCATTTTGCTCGAACGAGGTTCATTGTTTTATTGCGAAGCCTTTTGATCCAATGCTTCACAATACACGTGGTGGCATGAAGTCCCTAGGATTTAACTCAATGCTCCCTAAGTCTACAATATGATCAAGCTCGAGTCTTTTGGCAAAGCCATGGCGACACTTCCTAAGGTAAGAAACGTGTAAAATGTTATAGACTCCCAAAAATCTATCGAGTATCTCCGCACGGTAAGCTAGTTTCTCAATTCTATGTACGATCTTGAATGTCCTAATGAATATGAAAGATAACTTCCCATACTTTCCAAACAGAATGGTTTTCTAAGTGAAAAAACTTTCATGAAAACTGGATCACCAATACAAAACTGAAGTTCTTTCCTCCTCTTATTAGCGTAAGATTTCTTCCAGTCTTAGGTAGCCATTGTTATTTTTTGAATCAAAATAATCTTCTTCGTGGAACCACGGATGAGGTCAGGTCTATTGGAGAATGGAGTTTTGATGACAACAACCTTATTTCAATATTAATTGATTATAAAATATATACTAACACTTTTGTCTAGAATATATATATATACACACACACACATACATACATCTGCAAGATTTATTTATAGTAATTATTACTAAAGACTATACAGTTTAAAGATATTAGAGATTCAGAACTAAGAGATGAATCACAGCTCATGAGTAATTATTACTCAAATTTTGTAAGTTTTATATATTTATACTTTATATTTATATACATTTAAACTCTATAATTTTATAAATATGTTTATATAGTTTATATTTATGTTTTCACTTGATTTCCTACTTTATAATATTCATTTATAACACTATGTTTTAATTCAAGAATTTCCAGAAATATATATATATATATATATATCAAAACACTTGAAAAATGCTTAAAATTTAGTTTTACACATGTATATGTCGACATACATTTATGCCCATGTCAACATATAACTGTCATTTTTCAAAATTGAAAGGAAGTGTTTTTTTTTTCACTATTTGTTACGGTTTAGAAACGTTGCAACCTTTCAAATGATATAAATAGGGGCTGATTTCGAATTTTATTATCATTTTTCTTCTCCATCTTCATTCCCTTCCATTACACCATTATTCTTTCTCATTTTTATGATTTCTACACTTATACTCTGTCGAATTCAATCCTGTTTTCATTAAACTTCTTCTCTTCACACTCTATACTCATTACTCTCTGAATCAAGTGATATTGAAGAATTATAGGGCTATTTGTAATTGTTTGGGTCGTGTAAGTAATCAGTGGTATCCCTTGTAGCCGTAAAATCAAGGACGGGTAATCGGTGGTATCCCTTGTAGCCATGAAATCAAGGAGGTTGGAATCGGTGGTATACCTTGTAGCCGTGAAATCAAGGAGTTTGCAATTGGATATTGATATAGTAAAAAAAAACACTGCATAATCCAGCGTTGCGTGGGACTGAACGTAGGAGCAATCCGAACCAATATAAAATCTGGTGTGTTCTTTCCTTTTCTGCACTTTATTTTTGTTTATTTTTGTGTTTGTGTTTGATTCTGTAATTGTTTTTGTAGTGTTTGATTCATATAATAGTTCACATAAGTTTTAGATTTTGTTTAAATTCTCAAAAACACTATTCACCCCCTCTAGTGTTAGTTTTGCCTTAACGATCCATTCCACAGTCCCTAACAATTGGTATCAAAGTAAGGTCTTACAAAAATTTCATAGTCTGGTCTTTCAAAATAGTGAAAATGGTAACCAACACTGGTATCAATTATAGTTTTTTGGTAGAGGGTCAGTCCACTGTTAGATTACCACTATTTAATGGTAGTAATTATTCATATTGGGTAGTAGAATGAAAATATATTTATAACCAGTAGGATTAGATACACGGAATAGTACACAAAATGAATTTGTTGAACCCACAACGACTTTTGCACAATGGACAAATGAATAAAAGACTGCTGCACAAAGCAATTCTAAAGCCATAAATATGTTATTCTGTTCATTAGATAGGAATGAGTTGAATTGAAGCGACCCGAACTTCCCCGGTCTCCGAAGAGATGAGAAAGAACGAATTATTGTGAGGACAAGACAAATCAGGACACAAACCGAAGAACATTTCATTATTATTGCAAAAATTCCATCAGATACAAGAATATCCAGAGTATAGAGGAATAAATTACATTCGATAAATATCAGAGATTACAATAAATTACATAGCAGCGGAAAATAATACAAGCACAACTGAAGGTGATACACGGATACAGAGCTTTCCGAGCATCATTCCAGCTGTATATCAGGATCCTGTGAACATAAATCTGCAAAACCAAAACTACTAGCTGCCCGTGCGGAAAATATGGGCACCCAGAGTTTAGGTTAAAACAATAAACTCCAGGTCAGTCATGTGACTGGTGTGAGAACTAAAACAGTTATTTAAAACTTTACTTTAAAAGAGAGTAATTCAAGGGACCACGCCGTATAACACGGAACGGGTTTCCTCCCAAGAATACCAGTGCATATAGATAAACAACGCAATGCTTTTTCGAAAAATGAAGCTATTATAAGACCCAGGTCCCATCACACAATGCAACGCAAGCAGGAGGATAGGGTTTTCCCTTATAATAGCCAAACATGCTTGGTACGTTTAAAACAAATCATTTGATACTATAATAAGTGTATAGTGTCAAAACAGTTTCAATCATAAATATAAATCATAGACGGCATGGGTACCATATATCATGTCGCCTTACTAGTTCTACAATTAAAATTGTAATACACGTATTGGAAATTGGATTTCCGTCATGAGTCGAGGCAAGGGGCAAGCTCCTCTCCGCGTTCGAGACACTCTAGCAAATGCCTCGGGACTACACACTCTGGGCAACCCCGGATGCGGCTGGGGCGGTCCTCACTTACGTTAGAGGATTTGTAACACCCCGTATTTTTAATGTAATTAAAAATGTATATATATCCACAGATAGGATTAATATGGTGATGTATAATGAAAATTAATTAATATATGAAAAAAAAAGATTGGTTGCATGCGATGTAAATATGTTGCATGCACTGATTTGCAAACATAATGCATTAACATTAAAAGAAAAAGATTCATGCATTGGTTTAATTTAAGTATTGTAACTAACATGAAAAAGAGAAGTAAGGAAAGAACAATAATTATCATTGTTCTAAGACTTATTAACAAAAGACTTTGTAGCTCAGTTGGTTAAGGCATTGGATTTGTAACATGGAGGTCGGGGGTTCGAACCCCGGCGGCAGCATAATTTTTATCTCTGTTTTAAAGAGGGCCAACTGAACATGCAAATATATGTACATATACAAATTCAAAATTTGAAAGGATAAGAACGTACATATAAGGAAATAAAGAAAATATATGTATATACATGGGAATATATATATATATATATATATATGCAGAAATATATGTATACGAAAGATAAAATTTAAGATAAGGCTATAGTAAATGAAATATGGCAAGAATTAAATAACGGTGCAACATCGTTTGAATTTTGAAAATAAAATGAAAGTTGTGCGTATATATATGTACGCGTAAAATGGTCGTTAAAGGAATTGTATACATATAAGAATATTTCATGTGAATAAAACAGTTAAATAAATTCCAGGAATTCAAATGTTCGAAATTCAAATTTCTGCGCCAAAACAGCTTGTGGGACCCAATGCTAACTTAGCACTGCATGTACGATAAGATTTGGCTAGATTCATCTGCGAACCTGGACTATTTTCTTAACTAGGTTCAATGCTGACTCAGCGCTGCGTGTACGATAAGGTCTTGAGCAACTATATAAACAGCCCTGGTCTTCTTCTCTATTCACAATTCTTCTCTACCCTTATGTTGCAAAGATTCTTAGTAAACATGGCTTCCTCTCCTCCTCTCAATCAAATAATAAATAAAATAATATATATAAAATAAATCAAGACGAGGAGGTGCTGCTCAAAGACTTTCAAAGAGGAGATTCAAGCTAGAATTCAAGTGAAGATTCGAACGACTGCAACGACCATTTTTCTACGAATCATAGCAACGCCATCTTTCTATTCTAATCTAATCTCTGTAAGTCAGTTATTTCTAGATTTGAACGTTTCTCTTTTCGTGACATGAAATTAAAGGAATAAAAGAGTATGCCAATTCTTTCTATTGAATCAGTGCCTATTTCTTTGGACCAAATTAAGAACTGTTATGATTTCGAGGACAAATAAGACTGTAACTATGAAACTATGGACCTTAGAACCATATGCCTCTTTGACTATGAACATTGCCTAAGACTATGAACATTGCCTAAGACTATGAACATTGCCTAAGACTATGAACATTGCCTATGACTATGGACATTGCCTATGACTATGGACATTGCCTATGACTATGGACATTGCCTATGACTGTGACTGTGACCATGAGAATTATTTCCATGACTATAGCCTATACCTTTGATTAGGAAGCAAAACTGTTGTCTATGACATAAATGGGACAACTGTGATTAAGCACCTATGGTTCATGACTAGGAAAGTGTTTAAAATTTTGTGACTATGAACCCGATTATCAATCTTGTCTGTTCTTTGGTTTTAGACCTTGGGAATTTACCTATTAAGTTAGGTCTACCCATGTTCTTGAACCTACGCCTTTATTCTGTCTATTCTTGGTTTTAGACCTTGGGAATTTACCTATTAAGTTAGGTCTACCCATGTTCTTGAACCGACGTCGTTATTCAACCCTTTTTATGCCAGTTAGTATGTCTATCTTTTGCATAGCATCTTTGGTTCATTCCCTATTTTCTACGAGCCTAGCTTTATTTATAATCTAGACTAAATCACGATTATACGAACGGTGGGAATGCGGTTTGGGCAAAATATGAAATTTACTAGAAACATAGTTATAAACTAGGAAATTGGCATAAATTGGGAACATGTATTATGGCATGTTCATAGAAATGCAAATTGGATAAATTTGACATGAATTATAAGATGTGTAATTTGAATCTAGTATTGACATGTAAATCTAGCATTTACATGAATAGTGAACTAGAGTAATAAGTCTAGTTTGACGTAAATTAGAATGTTGAATCGGAATTAGATTAGCTAATTTGGCACAATAAGTATATTGGCATAAATGTGAAATTGGCCATAATTGAGAATAACTGTCAAGATTAGAAAAATCATGGTTAGTGACACTTAATTTGGTAAAATCCACATACCAAAAAGCATAAATATGATTTAGAAGGGGAAATGGGCCATAAGAATAAATGTTGACAATTTACATTAAAAGAGTAATTGGGAAATAAGTAAATTAGGATTAATTATAGAATTTGTCCTAAATGAGGAAATGTTAATTTAGACAAATTAAAGGTTTGTTAATGACATCTCTTTTAATAATAAACCAGAAAGTTCTAGGGTGACAGAGAGGATAGTGTCTAGGCTTGGGTTTGGAAAATACAAGTTTCCTGCTCTCCCTGGCTATCCCTAACTGATCCGACGGACGGGATGGTTACTTTCAAAACCTGATTTGAAAATTAATCAAAACCCTTTGAACTAGAAAACACGAATAGGCCTAACCCGAGGTTATACTGAGTTGCGATGTAAACCTGCCCGGAACCAACCGGCACATCTAGTAATCACAACAATATCTGTCTAATGTGAGTGGTCGTGGCTTTAATTTATTTAGTTACAGCTATAACAAGAATGCTAGGGTTAAGTTAACTAAGACACTTAACCAACTTAACATGATAAAAAGACTGGTAGGTGGGGTTAGGTTCATACAGTTAAGCTAGAATGGGAGGATTAAGTCCATAGGAACACTTAACCAACTTAAGCACAGTTAAGCTAGAACGGAGGGCTAAGTCCACAGGGACACATAACCAAACTCATGGTAACAAGACAAGATTTGTAGAGGTTAAGTAACTAAGAAAACACTTAGCCAAATTAACATGTTTCTAGAAAGTGGGGTTAAGTAAAGTTAATACACTTAGCCAAATTAACATGTTAACTAGACTAGAGGTTGGGGTTAAGTAAGATTTAATACACTTAGCCAATTTGATATGTTAGCTGGGCTAGACCGTAGGGTTAAGTAAACCTGAACACTAAACCATTAGGTTGTGATAAAGGAATGAGGTTAAGTCTAAAACATGAAGGGATAATACTTAACCATTAATAACATGTTAGTTAAAATAGACGGGCAAGGTTAAGTTAAAAAGGAACACTTAACCAATACAGGATGAAGGGGTAGGGTTAAGTAATAAGAAATATTTAACCAATATAACTTGGTTTGTGGTAGGGTTAAGTCAACATGAATTACTGATGACACTTAACCAGCTTAACAGGATAAATGAAGAGGGTTAAGTTAGCTTGAATTGACTAATGACACTTAACCAACCCAAATTGATGGGAAAGAGAACTAAGTAGTAAACCTTAGTTAAAAGGAGCTAAGTAGTAAACCTTAGTTAAGAAAACAACGATTCTCGAAACTAAGTGGTAAATCTTAGTTGACAAAACTAAGTAGTAATTCTTAGTATAACACGAGGAGGAGCGAACGTCCATCTGATTAAAAAGAAGGCTCCAACGAATTGGGTTACGAAGCTCGAGGCTTCGAGGGGACGTGAGGGTACTCTTGGTATCCCTCTGTGAGGCTGCAGATGATCCGCTTGGGCCCACAGAGGTTAAGGTCTGCGTAGAAGAACCAGGGGTATGCCTTGGTTGCAATGCATGGCAACCTAAAGACTAGGATGGACCGGCGTGATTCGGCGAGCAAACGGTAGCCCTGTGATAGCGACTCGTCGTCTACCATCCATCTTCAGTCAATCGAGATACGTGAAGCAGAAAGGGGGAGAACTCCAAAAGACCATATACTTGCTATCTAGTTATGGGTGAGGATGGACATAGGATAGTGGGGCACCGGGGGCCGGCGTATAGTTCTCATTTTACAAGGTGTGCCTTTCATTAGTTGAGGGAGGGGTCAAGTGGGACCATAGCCACTGAAATAAAAACAGACCTTAGCATCTGCATCGGCAGATATCTGAAAGCTCCCGACCGAGTTCTGTATTCCTTGATTTGCCCTGACACAGGACTCGGACCGCACATTACAGGACATGTGCATCTAGACAAGCGATAACGATTCACGATACATGCGTGGGAAAGTATAGGAACATATACCACTCAAGGTAGTGTGTCCTAGACTTGGGGCATCGTTCGACAGGTAGCATAATTCCTAGTTGAACTAGGTGGCATAAATCCTGAATCTGAGAAGTATTCAGCAGACAGCATAAACTCTAGTTAAATCTAGAAAGCACTTGATAGAAAACCCTAGATTAGATCTAGGTAATAAATAATAAATGTATGCCTGAAGGCAATGGAAATTTCAGGGGTTGGGATCACGTTATTGATACTAGTTGGAACACTAGTTAGGTGGTGCAGAGATAATAGAAATCCGTATAACAAGGAAATGGCGAAGCGGCGAAAGTATTAGAGAACATCCAGTTTATCTTATCTTAGCATATCTTGTGTTGATCTCGTCTAATCTTGCAGACCCTATCATCATGGTGTTATCTTGTATTCAGTTAATTCATGTCGTTTTGTTTTCCATGTTCACATGCTAGAAGTTATTGAACTTACTCAGGCTTTATGTCTGACTCTGTGTTTCTTTCGTCTTCTTTTCTTCCGTTCCCCCCCCCCCCAAGGTAGTAAAGGAGGGAATAGTTTAGCTCAGGTTAAGTTGGACTGTCACCCTTTCCAGCTTGAAGATTTGTCGAAGTTTGCTTGGATTCTCTTTTCAGATGCTATGGCTGGCTCTTGCAAAAATCGGGGAATATAAATGTTGTTTTTATGCTTCTTTATTTTGTAAGACAGATGATAATCTGATATTGTAAAGAAACCATTGTACAGACAATTTTATCAATAAAGCAAAGTTTTATTTTCCGCTGTTTAATTTCTATCTGTCTTGTAATTTATCTGCATCTTTTACCCTGAATGCTCCACAGAACTTAGTGCATTCCCTTTGTGAGTGACACTAATGGACGTGGGGTGTTACAGGATTAATTATGCCTGAACACACGTTTCCCGGTCCTTACAGACCTATAATCGAGGCGCATCATTCCAACAACCACAAAGGTGAAAAGTATATAAATGTCAGGGCAGGTATGTCACTGACACCACCAAAGCTAGAAAGAAACGTCGTTCTCTCCCAGCGGTCCATATCCCGTTTTTAACTCATACCGAGGTGTGAGGCTCGCGAATCCACGCTATACACAAAGCTACGCCACAAATGCCGTGCTTTGATCATCAACCACAAGACTTTGCTTTTCAACAGAAGCCTTGATCCATGCAACTCAGCATGCCACACAGGCAATTCATGCCATGCGATTGATATCTATCGATATATAACCTCTAAGCTCGTACGTCTCAGAGAAGGGCGTTAAGCAAGAGAATAAATTCTCCGCCGCCAAACAGATATATATTTTACAGAAATCAATCAACACAGAATAAAATCCAATGTCAGACACACAATCCATTTACAAGTTCGTTCTGGGTCTGAACGAAACCGGAGGCACTTTCCTCGCATATCCATCCATCTCCAAGTACGTCTGGACGACAACCAACTGATTCCCTCATCCTGGGTGTACAGCCCAATCAAGATCATGAGTAATCACCCAAACGATGTGAAGACTTCCGGTCTTCAACCACCGTCTTCATCTTCGACATATCGTCGAATCGGTTATTCAGAATGGGTATAAACCCGGCCTTTCCGAACAACCCGCGTATATTAAAAACAAATGCTACACAAACACAACATACGCCTCATTCCCATTCATTAGTCACTAACCGTAAATTAGCAAGAGAACAATTTCCCAAATATTAACCCCGAAGGCCGAAACCAACATCAGATCAATACCCAGGAAACCATTCTTCTTAGCAATCTACAGCTAGTTTCTAAATTCCACATTCTTAGGGAAAGGTTCCCATTAATTTTATCCAAGATAAATTCTTTAAAATTTATCCTTTAATCTTCCTTTGGATGTCGTTTCAAACCAAATTATGGTTTTCCAAACTAGTCGAGATTAGCGAACCACACCGAAGTAATTATTTATTTTATTTCCCAATCCCAACCTATTCATCCCATGAAGCAAAACTGGTAATACTCCATCCTCGCTCGCTTTCTAAATTTGATAATTCAAATTATCAATTCACATTTCAATTTAATTGCAGACTCATTAAAACTCCTTTTTCTGGGTTAAAGAACTAATGTCATTTAAAACACAGTTCACGACAAACCCAAATCACATTTCATTTATTATCGGGTTAAAGAACAAATGTTATTTAAAACACTGTTCACGACAAACCCACAAATCAATTCTATTTAAAACCCATTTCAAATCCAATTTATTTATTTAAAAATAAATGGGTTTTAATTTTAGTTCAAAACAAGTTCATTTCGATAAAAATCTATTTTTATCTTTTCAAATATGGTGTTTTTCATCCCAATTTTTCCCAAATCATTTCTTATGATTTTACACAAATTATTACTATTTTTAATAATTTTATCAAGGCCCGTACAGTCGATTTCCATCAACGGCCATCGAACTGCACTTACAACGACCTTTTCCAAATTTGATTTGGACGTATCTCCAAATCCAACCGTTAGATTTTAAATTTCTAATATTCTTTAGAAAGCTCTTTTCGATACAAACCCAACGGTTCCAGTTTTAGGAGAATCCGACGGTCGGATCTCCCGTGATATCCGTTCGAAGTCGATGGTCGAAATTCGCGAACTGCCGCGGCGCGGCGCGTTCTATTCAGGCCATTATATAATATATATAACATATATGTAATATATATTTCGTCGATTTCTATTTAAAACGTATTTTATGAATCGTTTTAAATTCGTTTTCAAAACATTTCAATTCTATATTCAATTTCAAATCAAAATTGAATATTCCCTATCATTACTATATAAATGATAATATTTTCAAAACGTTATATTTTGAAATCACTTCCTTTTTAATATTCATTATAAAAACGAATATAATCGATATAAACATCGTTCACATCAAAATAGCGCAACCCTAATCAACACGGCTTTATATATTTCAATAAATTCGTTATACCATTCAACAAATGAATAATTATTCTATTCAATATGTGAATCTATATTTTTGTCAACATACGACTAATCTCAACGAATGAGTACTGTCCACGTGTGACTATTTTTGTTATTTAATATATTTTATGAAAATTAAGGTATCTATCGTTTGATATTAAATCAGACTCCAACCGTAAATTAGTAAGAGAACGATTCCCTGAATATTAACCCCGAAGGCCGAAACAAACATCAGATCAATATCCAGGAGACCACTCATCTTATCTATTTTCCAATTGGTTTCTAATTTTATATATGATAAAGATGTAAGTTTTATTATTAAAATATTTCGTTCAACACATGACTAATCTCAACGGATGAGTACAGTCAACACATGAACCTTCATTTTATAATGATAAAGATATAAATTTTATTATTAAAATATTTCGTTCAACACATGACTAATCTCAACAGATGAGTACTGTCAACACATGAACCTTTATTTTATAATATTCTTTATCTTCTAAATTGGAATGAGGCCCAATCAATTACCATATAGCGTTAACTATATGGATTCCATACAACACATGTATATAATAGCAACGATAAATAATCAACCATCATCCAAAGTGCACTACACTGTATAAGCATTAAATATAGATATCTAACGCTTATAACAGCCTGTCAATCAATCGATCGACATACAACTAATTATTGGGATTAGTGTATGCCGTATTTTATCCCAATACCCGTGTGGGGTTTCAAACAATCAAACACAGATTTTATTTGTGCTGTTGGGCGATATGTAAAATTTATCGTCCCAATCAATGTCCTTCAAATAGGTATACATAAACAAACTGTTCGGTTTGTAAATGAATATTTATTTATTCACATTCACGTTAAAAATCATATTTTTAACGACCAAATTATTTTATTCAACCTATGAATGTTCTATTCGGTTCATTTACTAAATAAAATGATATCTTTATTTTTCTAACTTATTTTAGAAAATTTCGGCGGCATAACGGCGCGATACTAGAAACAGGACGAGGCTTAGCCTTATCCCCGGTCTAGTGAAGGCCCACGCCATTCACACATCAATCAAATCAATTTCATTTCACAAAACGATCAAGTTCAAATCAAATAATCTAACCAACTACACAACCAAACAAACAATTCCCTGGTCTGTGGACAGTGGTGTCGGGTGCTACTAAACACCGTCTGCATCCTAGTATATATATAACTAGAAAAAGAAATTTTGAGTGAGAAGTTCTCACCAACTAGCTATCCAATACCACGACTCTGCATTTATAGAAATCTTCGTCGTTCTCGCCTTTCGTAACTTTCGTCGCCCGTAGCCACTACATATGTAAAAATCGAATTTTTACTTCGCTATTCAATATATAAAAATCGAATTTTTACTTCGCTATTCAATATATAAAAATCGAATTTTTACTTCGCTACTCAATATATAAAAATTGAATTTTTACTTCGCTATTCAATATATAAAAATCGAATTTTTACTTCGCTATTCGATATATAAAAATCGAATTTTTACTTCGCTATTCAATATATAAAAATCGAATTTTTACTTCGCTATTCAATATATAAAAATCGAATTTTTACTTCGCTATTCAATATATAAAAATCGAATTTTTACTTCGCTATTCAATATATAAAAATCGAATTTTTACTTCGCTATTCAATATATAAAAATCTAATTTTTCTAATTTAAAAATCCTATCTTTAATCACTAATCACTTATGTCAAAATCCAATTTTCATTCACCGATATCAGGCATAAAAACTGATTTTTATTATGCTATAATCTCGATAAAACACTAATTACTTTGAAATAAATAAACAAATAAGTAAAGTAAAAAGAATAAAATAGAAAGAGAGGACTTACAGTAAAATCGAGAGAGGGGTGGGGGTTCGGTGGTGGTTGCAGTCAACTTTTGGTGGCCGGAGGGGGTGCTGCGTCGCGAGAGCAGGGGGGTGGGAAAAGAGAGAGCGACGCGAGGTAGGGGGTTCTAGGCGGAGGGCGGCGGCGCGATTAGAGGGGGGGTGGCGGCTGCGCGTCCTTCTTCTCCTTTTTTTATATTTTAAAATCGATTTGAAAATGAATCGAGGGGGGGGGGGCAGAAGTTATAGAAGGAGAAGGGGAGAGAGAGAGAAAGCTTTAATTTATTATTTAATTATTTATTTTCCACCAAAAAGCAACTTTTATTTTCGACCTCAAAACGAGGCCCACCGCCTGTCGTCCATAGCGTTTTACCCCCATTCCGAACACAATGGGATATGCATCGTAGGCTGATTCGATCGTTTCGATCAGTTTTCGCCAAAATCAACATATAACTCTATATATTGAATTTGAACACGCATTTCAATTTACCGGGGTCACATACTAACTAGAAAAATTCCAGAAAAATATTTTCTAGCTTCGTATTGACGATACGGTCCTAACAAAACTAGTTTCGTCAAATTCTGAGACCGTTGGAAAAATGGCCATTTTCCAGTCGATTAAAATCAACTGAAACTGGTCAAATGCGTTTTCCTTTGCCATGCTCACATATTGATTCGAAAAATTATGAAATTTGGAATCTAGCAATAACTTGACACTGCGGATCCAACAAAAGTGGTTTCGTCGAAATCCGAGGTCGTTTGCAAAATGTCTATTTTTAAGGGCCTGAATTCCATAGCGACTATTCAGAATTTTCAACTGGACATATCTTTTGATTCCCGCTATGAAATTTTGATTTTTCGGATTCGTTGGAAAGGTATTCACAAATAGATCCTAATGTTTTTGGTTTCTCTAAAATCCGGATTGTTTTGCATCCGGTACATTCAATTGAAGTTTGAAATCGAATTATCGAACTACCGCGCCATTTTCAATTCTATTTATAATTATGTATAAATATTTATATTCTAACGACGACGCGTATACTATATATGTTCTAAATATATTAAAAATAAATTTCTCGTCAATATTATTTAAAATAATTCATTTTAAATATTCAAAATTCGCTAAAATTGCCAAAATAAAAATTTTAAACTGGCTCAGAATTTCCGGGTTATTACAATCTCCCCCACTTAAAACTTTTCGTCCCCGAAAAGGAACGAAGTCGAAAGTGGTTTGATCAATCAACTCTACGTTCGATCTGGCTTCCATTCTCCAACTTTTCAATTTCTGAGAATTTTCCAATTCTTCAAAAAATTGGCTAACACCCTAAATTTTCCAAAAATTTCGCCATAACCTCCCCTGCACCGGGAGCCACGGGAAAATCCCGAAATTGCCATATAGGCCTTTTGATCTCAAAAAGAAAAAGAAAAAGCCAAGCGGCTAGCCAACAGGCTCATAAAATCATCATCACCCAAACAAAACAGTAAATTATGTAGTAAACATGTACCTATTTGTCGGGCAAACAAATTTTATTCTCTGCTCTAGCCTCCTTGCTATGACCTGTTCAATGGATATACATGTATATGCAAGCAAATGCGACCAATTTTCAATATAGTTCAATATTTGATTCTATTAGGCATAATGGTTCAAAATTATCAAACAAATAAACAAACAACACAAACATCAATCAATTAGTGAATTAGAGTTTCAAATTCATAACTTTGATATATATACAAAAATCATGTTTTTGATGCCAATTCACAACAAATAAATCCAGCTATATAAGTTTTGGTTCTCACACCAGTCTAATGGAAATATATAGATATCACACCTTCGTCACTCGAAAATAAATACTGGTGATGGTATACTTCATCATCAGGACCATGTCCGGGCGACTAGAGTGTGACTCTATATCTATCTAATATATTAAAACTTCGAATATACGTTCATGACGCGTATATGCAAAACCTTTATATACTAGATTGTCCAAATTCAATAAAAATAAAATATTCAAGTACGTATAAAATGGTTTAAATTTTCAAAACAAAACTGTTTTCTTTTGAAAAATATACTCTTCACACTCGTTCTAGGATACTACTGATCCTATCTCTAACGAGTCATTCTAATTGGATATTACTAATCCAATACCTGATGAATTCTTTCATATGGTTCTAATGTGTCTTATTCTCGAGCTCTGTAAACCAAAGCTCTGATACCAAATGAAGCGACCCGAACTTCCCCGGTCTCCGAAGAGATGAGAAAGAACGAATTACTGTGAGGACAAGACAAATCAGGACACAAACCGAAGAACATTTCATTATTATTGCAACAATTCCATCAGATACAAGAATATCCAGAGTATAGATGAATAAATTACATTCGATAAATATCAGAGATTACAATAAATTACATAGCAGCGGAAAATAATACAAGCACAACTGAAGGTGATACACGGATACAGAGCTTTCCGAGCATCATTCCAGCTGTATATCAGGATCCTGTGAATATAAATCTGCAAAACCAAAACTACTAGCTGCCCGTGCGGAAAATATGGGCACCCAGAGTTTAGGTTAAAACAATAAACTCCAGGTCAGTCATGTGACTGGTGTGAGAACTAAAACAGTTATTTAAAACTTTACTTTAAAAGAGAGTAATTCAAGGGACCACGCCGTATAACACGGAACGGGTTTCCTCCCAAGAATACCAGTGCATATAGATAAACAACGCAATGCTTTTTCGAAAAATGAAGCTATTATAAGACCCAGGTCCCATCACACAATGCAACGCAAGCCGGAGGATTGGGTTTTCCCTTATAATAGCCAAACATGCTTGGTACGTTTAAAACAAATCATTTGATACTATAATAAGTGTATAGGGTCAAAACAGTTTCAATCATAAATATAAATCATAGACGGCATGGGTACCATATATCATGTCGCCATACTAGTTCTACAATTAAAACCGAAATACACGTATTGGAAATTGGATTTCCGTCATGAGTCGAGGCAAGGGGCAAGCTCCTCTCCGCGTTCGAGACACTCTAGCAAATGCCTCGGGACTACACACTCTGGGCAACCCCGGATGCGGCTGGGCCGGTCCTCACTTACGTTAGAGGATTAATTATGCCTGAACACACGTTTCCCGGTCCTTACAGACCTATAATCGAGGCGCCTCATTCCAACAACCACAAAGGTGAAAAGTATATAAATGTCAGGGCTGGTAAGTCACTGACACCACCAAAGCTAGAAAGAAACGTCGTGCTCTCCCAGCGGTCCGTATCCCGTTTTTAACTCATACCGAGGTGTGAGGCTCGCGAATCCACGCTATACACAAAGCTACGCCACAAAGGCCGTGATTTGATCATCAACCACAAGACTTTGCTTTTCAACAGAAGCCTTGATCCATGCAACTCAGCATGCCATACAGGCAATTCATGCCATGCGATTGATATCTATCGATATATAACCTCTAAGCTCGTACGTCTCAGAGAAGGGCGTTAAGCAAGAGAATGAATTCTCCGCCGCCAAACAGATATATATTTAACAGAAATCAATCAACACAGAATAAAATCCAATGTCAGACACACAATCCATTTACAAGTTCGTTCTGGGTCTGAACGAAACCGGAGGCACTTTCCTCGCATATCCATCCATCTCCAAGTACGTCTGGACGACAACCAACTGATTCCCTCATCCTGGGTGTACAGCCCAATCAAGATCATTAGTAATCACCCAAACGATGTGAAGTCTTCCGGTCTTCAACCACCGTCTTCATCTTCGACATATCGTCGAATCGGTTATTCAGAATGGGTATAAACCCGGCCTTTCCGAACAACCCGCGTATATTAAAAACAAATGCTACACAAACACAACATACACCTCATTCCAATTCATTAGTCACTAACCGTAAATTAGCATGAGAACAATTTCCCAAATATTAACCCCGAAGGCCGAAACCAACATCAGATCAATACGCAGGAAACCATTCTTCTTAGCATTCTACAGCTAGTTTCTAAATTCCACATTCTTAGGGAAAGGTTCCCATTAATTTTATCAAAGATAAATTCTTTAAAATTTATCCTTTAATCTTCCTTTGGATGTCGTTTCAAACCAAATTATGGTTTTTCAAACTAGTCGAGATTAGCAAACCACACCGAAGTAATTATTTATTTTATTTCCCAATCCCAACCTATTCATCCCATGAAGTAAAACTGGTAATACTCCATCCTCGCTCGCTTTCTAAATTTGATAATTCAAATTATCAATTCACATTTCAATTTAATTGCAGACTCATTAAAACTCCTTTTTCTGGGTTAAAGAACTAATGTCATTTAAAACACAGTTCACGACAAACCCAAATCACATTTCATTTATTATCGGGTTAAAGAACAAATGTTATTTAAAACACTGTTCACGACAAACCCACAAATCAATTCTATTTAAAACCCATTTCAAATCCAATTTATTTATTTAAAAATAAATGGGTTTTAATTTTAGTTCAAAACTAGTTCATTTCGATAAAAATCTATTTTTATCTTTTCAAATATGGAGTTTTTCATCCCAATTTTTCCCAAATCATTTCTTATGATTTTACACAAATTATTGCTATTTTTAATAATTTTATCAAGGCCCGTACAGTCGATTTCCATCAACGGCCATAGAACTGCACTTACAGCGACCTTTTCCAAATTTGATTTGGACGTATCTCCAAATCCAACCGTTAGATTTTAAATTTCTAATATTCGTTAGAAAGCTATTTTCGATACGAACCCAACGGTTCCGGTTTTAGGAGAATCCGACGGTCGTATCTCCCGTGATATCCGTTCGAAGTCGATGGTCGAAATTCGCGAACTGCCGCGGCGCGGCGCGTTCTATTCAGGCCATTATATTATATATATAATATATATTTCGTCGATTTCTATTTAAAACGTATTTTATGAATCATTTTAAATTCGTTTTCAAAACATTTCAATTCTATATTCAATTTCAAATCAAAATTGAATATTCCCTATCATTACTATATAAATGATAATATTTTCAAAACGTTATATTTTGAAATCACTTCCTTTTTAATATTCATTATAAAAACGAATATAATCGATATAAACATCGTTCACGTCAAAATAGCGCAACTCTAATCAACACGGCTTTATATATTTCAATAAATTCATTATTCTATTCAACAAATGAATAATTATTCTATTCAATATGTGAATCTATATTTTTGTCAACATACGACTAATCTCAACGAATGAGTACTGTCCATGTGTGACTATTTTTGTTATTTAATATATTTCATGAAAATTAAGGTATCTATCGTTTGATATTAAATCAGACTCCAACCGTAAATTAGTAAGAGAACGATTCCCTGAATATTAACCCCGAAGGCCGAAACCAACATCAGATCAATATCCAGGAGACCACTCATCTTATCTATTTTCCAATTGGTTTCTAATTATATATTTGATAAAGATGTAAGTTTTATTATTAAAATATTTCGTTCAACACATGACTAATCTCAACGGATGAGTACAGTCAACACATGAACCTTCATTTTATAATGATAAAGATATAAATTTTATTATTAAAATATTTCGTTCAACACATGACTAATCTCAACGGATGAGTACTGTCAACACATGAACCTTTATTTTATAATATTCTTTATCTTCTAAATTGGAATGAGGCCCAATCAATTACCATATAGCGTTAACTATATGGATTCCATACAACACATGTATATAATAGCAACGATAAATAATCAACCATCATCCAAAGTGCACTACACTGTATAAGCATTAAATATAGATATCTAACGCTTATAACAGCCTGTCAATCAATCAATCGACATACAACTAATTATTGGGATTAGTGTATGCCGTATTTTATCCCAATACCCGTGTGGGGTTTCAAACAATCAAACACAGATTTTATTTGTGCTGTTGGGCGATGTGTAAAATTTATCGTCCCAATCAATGTCCTTCAAATAGGTGTACATAAACAAACCGTCCGGTTTGTAAATGAATATTTATTTATTCACATTCACGTTAAAAATCATATTTTTAACGACCAAATTATTTTATTCAACCTATGAATGTTCTATTCGGTTCATTTACTAAATAAAATGATATCTTTATTTTTCTAACTTATTTTAGAAAATTTCGGCGGCATAACGGCGCGATACTAGAAACGGGAAGAGGCCTAGCCTTATCCCCGGTCTAGTGAGGGCCCACGCCATTCACACATCAATCAAATCAATTTCATTTCACCAAACAATCAAGTTCAAATCAAATAATCTAACCAACTACACAACCAAACAAACAAGTCCCTGGTCTGTGGACAGTGGTGTCGGGTGCTACTAAACACCGTCTGCATCCTAGTATATATATATAACTAGAAAAAGAAATTTTGAGTGAGAAGTTCTCACCAACTAGCTATCCAATACCACGACTCTTCATTTATAGAAATCTTCGTCGTTCTCGCCTTTCATCACTTTCGTCGCCCGTAGCCACTACATATGTAAAAATCGAATTTTTACTTCGCTATTCAATATATAAAAATCGAATTTTTACTTCGCTATTCAATATATAAAAATCGAATTTTTACTTCGCTATTCAATATATAAAAATCAAATTTTTACTTTGCTATTCAATATATAAAAATCGAATTTTTACTTCGCTATTCAATATATAAAAATCAAATTTTTACTTCGCTATTCAATATATAAAAATCGAATTTTTACTTCGCTATTCAATATATAAAAATATAATTTTTCTAATTTAAAAATCCTATCTTTAATCACTAATCACTTATGTCAAAATCCAATTTTCATTCACCGATATCAGGCATAAAAACTGATTTTTATTATGCTATAATCTCGATAAAACACTAATTACTTTGAAATAAATAAACAAATAAGTAAAGTAAAAAGAATAAAATAGAAAGAGAGGACTTACAGTAAAATCGAGAGAGGGGGGGTTCGGTGGTGGTTGCGGTCGACTTTTGGTGGCCGGAGGGGGTGCTGCGTCGCGAGGGCAGGGGGGTGGGAAAAGAGAGAGCGACGCGAGGTAGGGGGGTTCTAGGCGGAGGGCGGCGGCGCGATTAGAGGGGGGGCGGCTGCGCCTCCTTCTTCTCCTTTTTTTTTATTTTAAAATTGATTTGAAAATGAATCGGGGGGGGGGGGGCAGAAGTTATAGAAGGAGAAGGGGAGAGAGAGAGAAAGCTTTAATTTATTATTTAATTATTTTATTTTCCACCAAAAAGCAACTTTTATTTTCGACCTCAAAACGAGGCCCACCGCCTGTCATCCATAGTGTTTTACCCCCATTCCGAACACAATGGGATATGCATCGTAGGCTGATTCGATCGTTTCGATCAGTTTTCGCCAAAATCAACATATAACTCTATATATTGAATTTGAACACGCATTTCAATTTACCGGGGTCACATACTAACTAGAAAAATTCCAGAAAAATATTTTCTAGCTTCGTATTGACGATACGGTCCTAACAAAACTAGTTTCGTCGAATTCTGAGACCGTTGGAAAAATGGCCATTTTCCAGTCGATTAAAATCAACTGAAACTGGTCAAACGCGTTTTCCTATTCCATGCTCACATATTGATTCGAAAAATTATGAAATTTGGAATCTAGCAATAACTTGACACTGCAGATCCAACAAAAGTGGTTTCGTCGAAATCCGAGGTCGTTTGCAAAATGTCTATTTTTAAGGGCCTAAATTCCATAGCGACTATTCAGAATTTTCAACTGGACATATCTTTTGATTCCCGCTATGAAATTTTGATTTTTCGGATTCGTTGGAAAGGTATTCACAAATAGATCCTAATGTTTTTTGGTTTCGCTAAAATCCGGATTGTTTTGCATCCGGTACATTCAATTGAAGTTTGAAATCGAATTATCGAACTTCCGCGCCATTTTCAATTCTATTTATAATTATATATAAATATTTATATTCTAACGACGACGCGTATACTATATACGTTCTAAATATATTCAAAATAAATTTCTCGTCAATATTATTTAAAATGATTCATTTTAAATATACAAAATTCGCTAAAATTGCCAAAATAAAAATTTTAAACTGGCTCAAAATTTCCGGGTTATTACATGAATAGAGTGTTAGTATGTAAAACTGCTTATGAAATTTTGAGAAATTTTCAAGTTACTCATGAAGGAACTAGTAAAGTTAAAAAAAACTAAAATAGCAATGTTAGTTAATTAGTTTGAGTTATTCAAAATGAACGAGAATGAGTCTATTTCAGATATGTATTACAGATTTCAAGAGATAGTGCATTCATTAACAACACTTGGAAAAAATTATTCTGAAGTAGACCAAGTCAGAAAAATATTGAGTTCACTGACTCCAGAATGGGATCGGAAAACTTTTGCAATTGAAGAAGCCAATGATGTCAATGAAATGAAGATTGAGGAGCTAATCAGAAATTTGATGTCATATAAAGTCCAATTACTGAAAAGAAAAGAAAAAAGGTCAATTGAGAAGAAATCTATTGCATTAAAAGCAATAGTAATGATTCCGACTCGAGTAGTGAAGATGATGAAGAAACAGCTCTTGTGACAAATCATTTTAGAAAATTTATGAGATATAGAAGGAGAAATTATAACCAAGGAAATTCAAAAAGTAATGATGGTCGATGTTATAACTACAACAAGCCAGGCCATATAAAGAAAATGTGTCCATATCCAAATAAACCGACAACAACAATTCATGAAGAAAGAGAAAGAAAGCATATGCGGCAACGTTAGGTGATTCAGATTCGTCATCAAGTGTTAAAGAGCCAGAAGCTGGAAACTCAAAAATGTGCTTTACGGCAATTTAGAATTCAGAATCTTTCAAAGAAAATGATCTAAAAACCGGGTACACCTTAATTGATTTTTAATTTCATTTGGTTGAATGGTTTCTTTGTTTATTTGCTTTGTTTTGAATTTACAAACTTTAAAATTTAAACTTGAAATTTGAAATTCGAATTTGAAATTTGAATTTTAAAATTCAAAATAATAATATAACAATAAATAACAAATAAGATAATAAAATAAAATTTTGAATGTTTGTTAGGATTAGAATTATTTCAGGAAATCGTTAAACCTTAAATATAAATCGATAATATAAATTTCAATTCATAAAAATTTAATTTCCTTTGAAAATAGGCACATATGTCGACATACAAATGTCCATATGTCGACATATATTGACCAGAAATTTGAAATTTAATTTTTGAATTTCAAAGGTTTAAACTTTCAAACTTCCCTCCAACTTTTCACCAACTCCCAAGGTCTGAAAAGGTATCTTTTAAATCTAAAAAGTTGTGCCTATTCAATTCATATCCATTCAATTTCTATATATATATATATACATTTATTCTCTCTAACTTTCGTTCACAACTCAAATCAATATTCTTCATATCTATTCTCGTCAAAACTATAAATTCAATGGCTTCCTCAATTTCAACTCAGAAATTGAAGTTAACCAAAACCATCAAAGGTTATCTTCATAATGACAAAGAAGCTATCAGGACTTATATTAACTATGTAGCGAATGCAAAAGTTAACACGGGTTCTTTCGCCGTCTTTAGTGATTTTCCTTCTTATGATCTTACATCTCTCTTTCAACAAAATGAAGTCTTGAGTCTATTGACTCACGGGATAATGACGAAGTATGTTATCCTAAGCTTGTCAAGATGTTCTATGCGAATTTTAATCGCGGATTTTACGGAGGCAACGAAGACCAAATTTGGAGTAGCATCAAAACACGCAAATTGATCTCAATGCCGAACTCTTAGGCAATATCTTGAATTGTCGAATTATAGGCTCGGATTTTTCGGACTTTGTTATCGATGAAACCGATATAGAGACCTATCATGACATATTTGAAAGCGATAATCACATGGATTTCAAAAACAAGAATTGTCAACCTCCTCATTCAACATACCATCACTCCCCGCTCCGGATACTTTAATAATCCAACTCTCAAAGTCCAAAAAGCACTCTTTGCTATTATGGGCGGCTATAACATAAATTGGGCCAATATGATCCTAAATGAAATCAAGCCCATAGAATTTTCATCAGGAGAAAACACTTTCTACTATGGTGTTATCTCAGCCCTATCTTCAAATATTTTGGAGTTGATCTTCAAGGAGAAGAGTTTGTGCCTATTAAAGTGTTTGACTCATCAAACATTCATCTCATGTAAATTCCTCTCACTTTTCAACCATATGAGACATTTGAAGCCAAACAAGCTCGAATGCAATAAGAACAAGCGCCAATGGAAGTCGAAGAAGAAGAAGAGACTTCTTTAGGAAGTGTTGAGTGTCCAACCAACACTAGACATATTTCCAAAGAGACCATTGTTAAAAATCAAGTCAAGATTTCCAACAATCAAAAGAAGCTTAAGAAGAACTTTTCAAAAATGACCAAGTTCATGGTCAAGGTTGGAAAAAAGCTCGGAATCTCACCTCCCTCGTCACCATCCGAAAACTAGTCTATCTAGTTTAATTTATCTTTATGTATTAGCTTATGTTTTGCTTTTGAATCTAGTATTTAGTGTGTCTTAATAAGTTGGATGTATTTGCTTACTATTAAGTAATGAATGGAGTTTTATTTTTGTTAAAATTATCTTTAAGTTACTGTAAAAGTCTTAGAATTAATTATAATATAATATAAGATCAAAAGTTTCAAAATTCGAAAAAAAAAATCAATAGCATATGTTGACATACATTTATGTATATGTCGACATATAACTGCCATATTTTCAAATTGTTTCAAATTTTAAAATTAAATAACTACTCATATCCATTCAAAATCCAACGAATTCCTGACCCTATTTAAGCCTATTTCTTCCTATAAAATTTCATTATTTCATTTTTCCTTCTTCCTTATTCATTTCCTCTTAAATTCATGGCAAATCCAATTCATAATCTTAGTGAAAATCTTAAAGAAACCTTAAATTCTTTCAAGAATATCCTCTCTATAATTCTGTGAAACCAGCGCAGCCTCGAATTAAGAAAAATAAAGTTGTTTGAACAGCAAGAGAAGCATTTTGATGCAATTCGGTGGCTAATCTCTTCTCCTTTCAGAGATGAAGATAACAATCTTGCTAAGGCTCCACCACCCAAACAAGATGAAACCAAAGAAGATGAAGATTAGGAAGTCATCAAGAAGGATCCAATCTTTGGAGAAGATGGTTGGGTTGAAGTCCCAAGAAATGTTTAATTGATTGGTATGGTTGATTTGTTTTAATTGAATTCTATGACTTGAAACTTGTATATATATTAAAATATGTGATGTGGTGTGATTTGATTTGGTTTGTATATTTAACATCAAACATACGTAATTATAATACTTGGATTGGCTTGTATTGATAATCATGATGTTAGAAATTTCTATTATAGTATTATATAGATTAAGGGGGAGTATTCTACTTTAATTTAGGAGTTACTTAGTTATTTATAGGTTTTATTTAGATAGTTATACGATTTAGGGGGAGCAGTTTTAGAATTTCCTTTTGACAATGCCAAAGGGGAGAAATTATAAAATATAGACATAGTTTAGACATAGGGAGTATTTAAAGGATCATCATCAACATGTATGATATTTTATAAACTAAGGTTGTCATCATCAAAAAGGGGGAGATTGTTGGAGAATGGAGTTTTGATGACAACAACCTTATTTTAGTGCTAACTGATTATAAAACATATACTAACACTTTTGTCTAGAATATATATACACACACACACACATATACATATGCAGGATTTATATACAGGAATTATTACTGAAGACTATACAGTTTAATAATATTAGAGATTCAGAACTCAGAGTTGATTCAAGACTTATGAGTATTCAAGATTTCAAGAGATCAAGACAAATATAGTAATAGAGTCTAGATGAAGTAAGACTCTGAATAGCACTCCTGGTTAAAATTCAAATTTAAATTAAATTATATTTTTCAATTTTTGATTTCAAATTCTATTTTCAAATTCTATCTTTTCTCCCTATCTTCACTATTTTATTTTCTTTACTTTAGTTTTGATTCCAAACTCAAGTTTTATAAGTTTTATATATTTATACTTTTATATATACTTTATATTTATATAGTTTTAAACTCTATAATTTTATAAATATGTCTATATAGTTTATATTTATGTTTTCATATGATTTTCTACTTTGTAATATTCATTTATAACACTATGTTTTAATTCAAGAATTTCCAGAAATATATATATATATATATATACATATATATATATATATATATCAAAACACTTGAAAAGTGCTCAAAATTTAGTTTTACACATGTATATGTCGACATACATTTATTCTCATGTCGACATATAACTGTCATTTTTTCAAAATTGAAAGTAATTGTCTTTTCACTATTTGTGACGGTTCAGAAACGTTGCAACCTTTCAAATGTTATAAATAGGGGCGGATTTCGAATTTTATTATCATTTTTCTTCTCCATCTTCATTCCCTTTCATTACACCATTATTTTTTCTCATTTTTATGGTTTCTACACTTATAGTCTACCTAATTCAATTCTGTTTTCATTAAACTTCTTCTCTTCACACTCTCTACTCATTACTCTTTGAATCAAGTGCTATTAAAGAGTTATAGGCAGTTTGTAATTGTTTGTGTTGTGTAGGTAATCGGTGGTATCCCTTGTAGCTGTAAAATCAAGGACGGGTAATCGGTGGTATCCCTTGTAGTCATGAAATAAAGGAGGTTGGAATCGGTGGTATCCCTTGTATCCGTGAAATCAAGGAAGTTGTAATTGGATATTGATATAGTAATAAAACTCTACGCAATCCAGCGTTGCGTGGGACTGGACGTAGGAGCAATCCGAACCAATATAAAATATGGTGTGTTCTTACCTTTTCTGCACTTTATTTTTGTCTACTTTGTGTTTGTGTTTTATTCTGTGTCTGTGATTGTTTCTGTAGTGTTTGTTTCATATAGTAGTTCACATAAGTTTAAATTTTGTTTAAATTCTCAAAAACACTATTCACCCCCTCTACTGTTTGTTTTGCCTTAACGATCCATTCCGCAATCCCTAACAAGGTCCGATTAGAATCTTATTGGTAGTTTCCCACCAACATGTCGGTGATTTGCATGGCCTTTCATACAATGCCTCGTAGGGGGCCGTAACGGTCTTTGCTTGAAAACTATTATTACATGAGAATTCAACTAATGATAACAATTGCTCCCTTGCTCCTCTAAAATCGACAATGCAAGCTCTCAGTAGATCTTCAAGGATTTGGTTGACTCTCTCAGTTCACGAGTGGTATGTGGTACTCATATTAAGGATCATCCCTAAAGCTACCTGAAGGCTTCTCCAAAACTCACTTGTGAATAGATGGTCTTGATCATTCACTATTCTCATAAGGATTCCATGTGGTCGCGATATTTCTTTGATATAAAGTTGGGCGAACGAAGTTGCAGTTATGCTCTTCTTTACTGGAATGAAGTGTGCACCCTATGTCAATCGATCCACTATTACCTAACTAGCTTCATTCCCTTTATGACTCCTTGGTAGCTTATCTACAAAATCCATCGAAATATTCACTCATTTCCAAGTGGGAACCTCCAACGATTATAATAACTCTCCGGGCTTAACTTGCTCCGCTTTGAATTTCTGATAAATCAAGTACCTCTCCATGAACTCAACAACATCTTTCTTTATGACATCCCAAAAGAAAGTCCTCCTCATATACTTAAACATATTATCGCTTCCGAGATGTACGGTTATCCTCGAATGATAGCATTCCTTGAGGACCTCTTCTCTTAAATTTCTAGTCATAGGGACAAAAAATCGCTTGTCCCTTCTTAAGCTTCCACCATTTTCCATAAAATATCAAGCAAAACGAAGAAAGCGCTCTCCTCTAGCAATCTTTTGCCTCAATACTCATGAATCCTCATTAAGACCTTGCTTAAACTTAATCTTGTCCATCAAGGCTGGTCTAACTTCCAAAATAGAAAGAAATCCTTGAGATGACACAAATGGTACATGAAGGTAAAAAACAAAAAGAAATTCCAACTGTCTCCACTCAATGATAGCACTTATAGTAATGTGTCTCCTATTGAAAGCATCTGTGAAAACATTACCTTTTCCCAGAGTGTATTGAATATCGAAATCAAACGAAGCTATATACTACAACCACCTCTTCTGCCAGCTCGTTAGAAAAAAAACACTTAAGAGATTTATGGTCCATGCAAAGCTCAAACTTATCTTCTAAGAGATTATGAATAGGGTATCTCTTGTCATGATACTTTAGTTGCCTATTTCCGTTGAAAACTTCTCAACTTTATTGCATAAGCACTGCTCCTAGTCCTATACCACAAGCGTCCATAAACGTAGTAAACATCTTAGTTCCATAAGGGATGATAAGGATTGGTGCATTGGTAAGAGAATCCTTACACTTCTCAAAAGCACCACTATATCCATCACTCCAAGAAAACCTGAGATTCTTCTTAGTTAAACGAGTTAGGCAGGCTACAATTCTTACAAATATGTTATGAACTTCCTATAATAGCTAGATAACCCTAAAAACTCCTAACTGCCGACACATTACGAGGAATCTTCCATCCTTTAACAACTTCATTTTTTGCATGGACCATAGCCAAACATTTCCCTAAACGATATTTCTAAGAAACTTAGCTTCCTCTCTCCAAAAGTGGCACTTGGCGAACTTGTCCTTATGCTGAATTTTCCTTAAGATTCCTTAGACCTCCCTTAGGCGATACTCATACTCCTTATAATCCCTAGAGAATATAAGTACATCATTAACAGACACCACGACTATCTTATAAAGATTGCCTCAAAACACTCTACTCATCAAATCCACAAAGAAGGCGTGGGAATTCCTCAGTCCAATATGCATCACTTCCCATTTATATAGACAATCAAGTATCCTAAATGCCATCTTAATTTGCTTTCCTTAGAAATTTTTAACTAGTGAAATCCTGTTACAACGTTTTACTAAGAAAAGATTTTAGTGCCTCGCAAATGATTAAATAGGTCATATATCCTAGACAAAGGATACTTATTCTTCTTGATTAACTTATTAAGGTCTCTGTAGTCCACACATAGCCTTAGCAATCCATCAACCTTAGTTGAAAAAACCACGGGTGCTCCCCACTCTGAGGTACTCCATCGGGTGAATCCCTTCTATGGAAACTCTAAAATCTTCTTATCTAATTCCCTTCTTTCCTTGGGAGCCATATGACTCAATGGAATGTGATTGTTCTAAACATCCTTCTCCAAATCTATCCTATATGTGATCTCTTTATAAGGAGGAATTCCCAACACTTACTCGAAGACATCAAGGAACTCACAAACAATGGGCACAACGGATGGTGAAAAGAGTGCTACAGTAGGATCGAGTAATATGGACTGATATGAATAAGCGGAAGCTTAGATAATGTTATATTCTAAACTATGCAATAGTTATGCAATTAAATATTTAATAAACTAAATACAACGATATCACAGATAAGCAGTAGGTGAATGTAGTAAAATAAAAATAAACGACATTAGATATATTTATACTGGTTCAGAGCACTGTCCTACGTCCAGTCTCATACTCCTTCTGGATTTTCACTAGCAACACCCTCACTTATCCAAGAGGAATAGGTTTACAACACATCCGAGCAGTGAGCAGTTGTACAGGACTTAAATAATACAACAAGAGCTTTGACTTTAATATGTGTTCTAAGCAATATGGATTAGTCACCAATTGAGTACACACTTCCTTTAATCTTATCCTCGGATATTTGATGTGTGTGTGAAGATTTGAAGGAAATATATTGCTTATTGAATCGAGAAATATAAAATAAAATCAGCGATTCAAAGCAATAATAATTAGTTTGAAGGCTCTTAGAATGCAAGAGAATATAGAAAATAAGATTAGAAATTAGTCCAAGAATTGATTATTTTGGTGATTTGGAAAGTGATGTTTATAGAGTATAAATAGTAATCGAAGAGTAGTAATTGTTCATGAAAAGTTACAACGAAAAGTAGCGACTATTTCTCTTGAAATTGGATTGAAAACTCTTGGTAAATGGAAGTGTCTCTTTGCTGGAAATAGCCGTTGGAAATAATTAGTCTACTGGTCAAAAATCACCAGTCAACTAGTTGAAAACGTGTGTGTGTATATATATATACACACACAAGTGGCTAGAGTTATGCATTTTTGTGCTTACCGGTCGACTGGTAGAAAACTAACCAGTCGACTAGTGCAAAAATGCACAACTTTGGCACTTGTGTGCCAATATCATATATATATATATATACATATATATATTGTTTTGTATATTGTTTTTTGTTTTTTTGTTGTGATATTTGAGGATGGATTTTAACAATATAACACAATCTTATATCACAATTAAATAATCAAACTAAATCGCTTTTCCTTTGATCTTCTCTTCTTCTTTGTCATGAATCAAAAACTCATGAATTAACATTTTCCCCCTTTTTGATTGATGACAACCTCTTGCAACCTCTTGTAGATATTTTTGAGATGTATATTTCTCCCCCTGAATATATGCTATATATGAATTTTCTCCCTCTATGTATATGGTTATATTTTTTGCCAAAACTTGTTAGTATATTAATCTCTCTCCCCCTTTGTCATCGATAGAAAAGGAATAGTAGCAAGATAGAAATACAAAAGATTCTTTGATTTACTCCTTCATTTCAGATTTGTTCCTAAATATATTAGAGATACCGAAATAACCTTCTCTTTGTTGCGGTGTACCTGCAAAAAATATGATATATACTTTAGTACCCACTTCCTCCGTTAGCTTCCAGGTTTAGATAGAAGGTAACCATACCCAAGAGGGCTTAATGGAACCTTTAAAAATGAAATTTTCATTATTAACTACTGAATTAAAATAATCATCGATATATTTTTCTCTATTTTTCCAATTTACAGGAACCCAAATACTTAAATAACTTCTATTGTTGTTTCCTTTCGTACTTCTAGATTTATTATAAATATCTCTATTTATAAAGTATTCGAATTTCTATAAAAATTTGATCTTGGATTTACTCGTGCTTTAATACTATTAGTGATATTTTTATTATATATAAAGGCATATCTAGTACTATTCCTATGATTAGTTTTAATATATCCTAAACCACTTTTGCGTGTAAAGGTCGAAATCTAGATAAAATCATATTTAAATCATTTTGACCTTTATTAAATTTCATGAACTTACTTGTACATTTTTCAAAGTTGATTCCAAAGTCGCAATTGATATTTTTCAAAAGAAATTTTGTTATTTTTTAAGTCATCAATTTCTTAATTTATTTCAAAATTCTTCCTTTTAAAGGTACTATTCCAATTTTTGAGACGAAAAATTTAGGATTCTGAATTATCTAAAGATGATTGTAATTTTTCAAAATTTTCTTTTGATTCAGAAATTTCTTTTTTTTAAAATATTGTTACTAACTTTTAAAATCTCATATTCTTTAGATAATTCTAAATTCTTTTCAGTTAAAGCTTCATTCTCTTTTTCAAGAGACAAAATTAAAGAACTAGAATTATTTAAAGAATTTTCTAAAGATGTATTTTTAATTTGTAAGCTATCGATTTCCTTAAAAAGATTACTATTTTTATCTATTAACTGCTCGTTTTCATTTTGAAGGAAGTCCTTTTGAAAAACAAACTCTTCTAATGTATTTTCAGAACATTTAGTTTGTTTTACTAAAAGTTTATTTTCCACTTTTAACTTGGAATTTTCTTGCTCACAATCATTTGAATAGTCCAAAATAACTATATTAAGTTTATTCAAAGTTTTAAAATCTTTCAATAATTTTTCATAGTCTAACAAAAGATCTTTATATAATGAATCCACACATATCAATGGTGATCTGACTTTAGCCATGAGAAACTTGCTTGCTTGCTCCTTTGATTCTGCTTTGTTTCTCTTTTCACTTTCTAATTTCTTGATCAGATTTGTTTATTTCCATATATTGCAGGATGTTGTTACAATCTCTACAATCCCAGGCTCTGATACAAATGAGAAGAGTGCAAAAGTAAGATCAAGTAATATGAATTGATCTGAATATGCAGAAGCTTAGATAATGTTATATTCTAATATATGCAATAGTTATACATGTAAATATTTAATAAACTAAATATAACGATATCACAAATAAGTAGTAAGTGAATGTAGTAAAATAAAAATAAATGACACCGGAGATATTTATAATAGAATAAGCTTACACCCCTTGAAATTCATAACATAAGTGTTACTGGGGAAAATAGAAACGTCAATATCAAGCTCTATGTCTTTGCAAATCAATAAGAGTTGCTTAGCTCCTTTGATAAGATTAGAAACCATATCAAACTATTGGAGATAGAAGTACAAAGTTATTAGGAATGAGATGCTTCAGAATCAAATAGGGTATGGAAAAAAGTCTCTAAAATCGAAATGATACCTTCAAGGGCTGCCTATCTTTGGTCTCTACGTAATTATCTCTGCAGAAGTGTTGCCTCCAAAGTATAGTCTATCCACTTGATCCTCCTTAAGCTTTTGACAGTTCCTATAAAGATGTCTTTCCTTATGGAAATGGTAACACTTCACTTTCAACTCTTTCCTCATCAAGTTAACTTTGCAGTCCTTTGCCTCATGGCCTTCTTTATGGCACCTCCCATATTCCTTAGCATCTTTCTTGAAATTTTCTGTCTTTCTCTACTTTGAGAAATTTTCTTCTTCTTATTTTTCCATATTTTGAGGTATTGTCATTCTTATCAGCCTTAACCTCCTTCTTTTCTTCCAAAGAGTACAAAGCAGCAGTTTTCACAAGACCTTCAAATGTTTCTCCAAATGTTACTTGAGACAACAATGTCCCCACGAGAGGGGAATTTTGTCCCTTCACGAACCTCAATGCCTTATTAATGGGCGTATCCATAAGACATCTTCCAAATTTAGACAACTCCACGAACTTGGCGATATACTCTCTCACAGATAACTCTCCTTGCTTGAGTTGTGCGAAGCTCTACAATCGCAAACTTACTTCAGCATCATGTAAAAACTTAATCTCGAATTGGGCATTGAATTCGTTCCTAGTGAATATCCTTCCCTTGTACCCCTCTTAGGCCATATTCCATCACTCTAATGTTTCGCCTTTGAGATGGTGTGTTGCTATCCTTCTTTTCAACTAGTCTTTCCATCTAGTAGCCTCAAAGATACGATTGCATTCTGATAGCCATAACTTGGCTCCAAGAAATTCTTCAATCCGGAGAAAAGGTTTGACTCTAAGATTAAGGAGTCCTTACAAAGGTGAGAGAAATTGAGATCCACTTCAACAGGTTGAATTGCGTGTTCTGTTAAAGCAATGGAGGCAATGGTAAGTTTCGAGGTCTTACCGGACCCCGTTGCTCAGAATGATTTTTTACCATTACTGTTATTCGTAAGAGGAAAATCTTCAGTGGCCTACGATTGTATTTAAGACAAAAGAAAAAAAGAAGAAAAAGATATTGCATATTTTGATCATGTATGTCTTAGAGGTATAATATATATATATATATATAATTTGAAAACCGTTTTCAAATAACAAATACGTTTCTCATATGTATATTTCCCCGTAATCGGGTAACATAAGCTTTAATACCAAATGTAACAACCTATCTGGAGTAGGCCTAAAACCCGACCTATAAAATGCCCATCGGAATTTAGAGAAATTCTAAGCAAGTTGTATGTTTCTATAAGAAATAACACAATAGAGCTAGCCTAAAATGAAATCAGATTCTCACAATAGAATCGAAAAATATATAATAGTCAAAATAAATTTACCATATCATAAGAACCTCTTAAATGCTTACTACATCGAAATAAATACTAGTTTCATAATAAAGGTACATCATACATATTCCATATATACATTCAAATGTTAAATATTATAATAATAATAAACTAGAGAGAGGTCTCCATGGTCAAGCTGTTGTCTTCGTGACATCATGAAACAAGCATTACCACCTTTCTTAACCTGTGTTGTTGAGAGGAGAGGGTCAGAATAACAGTTCTCATGAATAAAATGTTGGATAACAGAGTTTTGATGACAACAACCTTATTTCAATTATCATTGATTATAAAATATATGCTAACATTTTTTATATAGAATATATATATACACATATGCAAGAATTATATATAGGAAATATTACTAAAGACTGTAAAGTTTAAAGATGATAAAGATTCAGAATTCAAACAAATTTCAAGACTCATGAGTATTCAAGATTTCAAGAGTTCAAGATTATTATAGTTATAAAGTCTATATTTTGTAAGACTCTAAATAGCACTCTAGGTTCAATATTCAAATTCTGATTTTCGAGCTCTGATTTCCAGTTTCTATTTTCTATCCTCAATTCTCTCTATCATATTTCTTATCATTTCTATTATTTTGTTGATTCTTTATTTTTGTTTTTCAAACTTAAGTTTTATATATTTATGTTTTTATACTTTATATTTATATAGCTTAAAACCTTGTAATTTTATAAATATGTTTATATAGTTTAAATTTATGTTTTCATATGTTTTTCTACTTTATATTATTAATTTACAACACTAAATTTTTATTCAAGAATTTCTAGAATTGTATTTATATTAAAACACTTGAAAAATGTTTAAAATTTAAATTTACACAAGAGTATGTCGACATACAGAAAAGGCTATGTCGACATATAACTGTCAGAAATTTAAATTTGAAAGGAAGTGTGTTTTCACTATTTGTGACGGTTCTAAAGCGTGGCATCCTTTCATTCACTATAAAAGGGGCTTGAACTCGAATTTTTTATTATCTTTTCTTCTCTAACTTCATCCTCTTTCTTTATATCATTATTCTTAATCATTTTTATGATTTCTACACTTATACTTTGCTGAATTCAATTCCGTTTTGATCAAACTTCTTCTCTGTAAACTCTCTTCTCATCTATCTCCGAATCAAGTGCTATTAAAGAGTTATAGGGTTGTTTGTAATTGCTTGGGTTGACCAAAGTAGGAATCAGTGTATTCCTTGTAGCCGTGAAATCAAGGAAGTAGGAATTGGTGTTTTCCTTGTAGCCGTGAAATCAAGGAAGTAGGAATTAGTGTTTTCCTTGTAACCGTGAAATCAAGGAAGTAGGAATTAGTGGTATCCCTTGTAGCCGTGAAATCAAGGAGTTTGTACTTGACTATTGATATAGTATAAAACTCTGCGCAATCCAGTGTTATGCAGGACTGGACGTAGGAGCAATCTGAACCAGTATAAAATCTGGTGTGTTTTTTCCTTTTTTGAATTTTTATTTCTATTGATTTTGCATTTGTGTTTGAAATTGTGTCTGTGATTGTGTTTGATTCATTCTGTTATTCACATTTGTTTTAGATTTTGTTTAAATTCTCACAAACGCTATTCAACCTCCCCCCCACTAATGTTTGTTTTTCCTTAATGATCCATTCCGCAATCTCTAACAATTGGAATTAGAGCAAGGTCTTTCAAAAGATTAATAATATGATTTTTGAAATTTTTAAAAAATGGCAAATTTTGGAATCTCTGTTAATACTAGTATCAATTCATGCATTGCATCAATGTTGAAAGAGTCTGCATATAGTAATGTTAAAAAGGCATGTGATCTACTGAAATATTGTTCAATCCAGAAAAAGATGAGTTTTATGACTTTTTAAAATTCAAAAGTTGAAAAGATGGGTAAAGTGGTCGGTTGCAATTCAAATTCTGAAAAGGTGACTGTTGGAAATTCAAATCCCGAACTAGTGTGTTACATGGCTATTGAAAATTCAAATTCTGCAAAACAATTGGTAGAAATGAAAAAGGACAAGTGGATACTGGATAGTGGTTGTTTGAGACATATGACTGGAAATCCAGAACTACTCAATACTCCGAAGTATGAAGATGGTGGAATGGTGAACTTCGGAGATAACTCTAAAGGATACATTATTGGAATCGGCATTGTCAGTAATTCTGAAACTCCTACTATTTCTGATGTTTTATTAGTTAGGAATTTAAAACACAACTTGCTAAGTATAAGTTAAATTTTCGATAAGGGTAATAAAATAAATTTTGAAAAGAATAAATGTTTTATAGAAGATAGGAATTCAAAAGTTATGTTCGAAGGAGATAGAAAGAAAAATATCTATATATTGAATATGAATATCTCCAGCAATAATTTATGACTTATGGAAAATACAAGTGATCCCTGGATCTGGCATAAGAGATTCAGTCATACAACTTTCAAACACATCTCTAGGATTTCTAAATTAGATTCAGTTATAGGATTACCCAAAATGAAATTTAAAGTTAATAATTTATGCGACGCTTGTCAATTCGGAAAAATTAAAGAAGAGTTCGTTTAAATCAAAAGAAAAAATTACTACTTCAAAACCATTAGAGTTAATACACGTGGATTTATTTGGTCCATCCCAAGTTCAATCGATAAATCATAACAGATATGTGTATGTAAAAGTTGACGACTTTTCTAGATTTACTTGGACTTTGTTTCATAAAAATAAAAGTAATGCTTTCGATCAATTTAAAACTTTTTCTAAAAGAATTCAAAATTTATTATCACTAAAAATTAAAATAATACGTAGTGATCATGGCGGAGAATTCAAAATGAGCATTTTGAAAAATATTGTAATAAAAAGTGAATAACCCACAATTTTACAACTCCAAGAACCCTTCAACAAAACGGTGTAGTTGAACGTAAAAATAGAACAATACAAGAATATGCAAGAACTATGTTATTCGATGGTAATCTACCAATGTAACACCCTACGTCTGTTAATTTCACTCACAAAGGGAATGCATTAAGTTTCGTGGAGCGTTATAAGTAAACAGAATAGAATATTACAAGGCAGACACATAAAATAGTACTTGAAAATTTATAACTTTATTGCAGCGGAAACAGAAATAAGTTTGGTTACATCTTCAAACCTATCGCACCAAAATCATGTACATAATATCACTCTTGTCCAAAAGCCATCAGAGTGCATAATTTTTAAAATCATAATCCCCAATCCAAAATATCATATGAAAGAAGAAAAAAGCTAAGCATTACTTTCAGCACTTCAAGCAGGATAGTTTGAATCAAGCTTCAGCGCTCCCATATTAAGAACCGGGGGGGGGAGGAAAGAAAAGAGGCAGAAAAAAAGGGTCAGACATAAACTCTGGAGAGTCCAGTGACTTTAACAATATAATTAGTAAAGCAACATGATAAGAACACAAACTGGATATAAGAGATGACTGTAACATAAGCAAATACGACAAGGTAACAAGATGAAAAAGTTTTAACGTTGACTGCGCTTCTAACCTCTGTAAGATTTTCTATGCACCGCACCAATACTAGTTTCATACTAAAAGATGATCCCTCTTATCTAACTAGAATAATGATAGTTTCGTGTATTTCTACCTACTATCATAGGTAATCAACGTGCATCTATCACCACTAGATGTATCCACTATCCTCCTTGTTCAATTATGTACCCCTACCTGCTATCATAGGTAACCAATATGCATCTATCACCACTAGATGTACCCTTCCTATTCAATTATGTACCTCTTGATGCTATCATCGGAAACCAATATGCACCTATCACCACTAGTTGTACTATCCCTATTCAATTATGTACCTATAGCTGCTATCATAGGTAACCAATATGCACCTATCACCACTAGATGTACCCACTACCCTTCCCATTCGATCGGGTCCCTAACCTCGTAGATACATGTGTTGGTCCCACAATAGGGCGTATCACTCCCTAAGGTGGCAACCCCAATACTACTTAAATGCACAGCTTATACCTACACGATGCAACAGTGTCTTACCTACCAACCTGGACCCATGCACGCACATGACTCCATTGGACTTGCACTGCCATCGTAACTCTTTATTGACCTCTTACAACAAACCCTAGTAAGCGTGTCCCTATCCTCAACCTAGTTCGAGCTCATATAGATACTGAAATGGGTTACTGGTTGAAAAGGGTCCACACACTTGACACAAGCTTCCCTCCTAAGCTTGGTCCCCACTTGGAATTCCTACTTAACCCCCTTTTATCCCCTTGTCTTATCACATGTCTCATCTTAGTTAAGTGCTTTTATTATGTTTCACCTGCTACCCATGTCACCCACTTAACCCTTTATTATTCCCATGTCTTACCACATGTCTTATCTTGGTTAAGTGTTTTTAATTATGTTTCACATGCTACCCATGCCACCCACTTAACCCTTTATTATTCCCATGTATTACCACATGTCTTATCTTAGTTAATTGTTCATTAATTCATTGTAACTGTAATCTTGCAAGACCTCCCACATTAGATTACAGTTTGCGGTTATTGGATATGCCGGGCGGTTCCGGGCAGGCTGATACCGCAATTCGAATCTAACCTCGTGTCTTTGCATTGTTACGCATCTAATTTCTGCCTTTGACCTCTCATATTAGATTACCAAATTGCGGTTGCTGGACATGCTGGGCGGTTCGGGCAGGCTTATACCGCAATTCGTATCTAACCTCGTGTCTTAGGCATTCATTGTCACTTTCTTGATTCAAGTCCCAATTTCAAATCTTGGATTATAGTGATTTCCAATTACCTATTAATTCCTATCCAATTTATGCTTATAATTCTAATCCAATTTATACCTGTAATCCCATGTATACAAGTTCTACCAAATTATACCCAAATCAATTTGCGCTCATTGTTATTAACAATTTATGCCAAGTCTCACGTATACAAGTTATAATCAGTTATGCCCAACCCAATTTATGCCAAACCTCATGTATACAAGTTATACTAAATTATGCTCAACAATTTATCCCAAATCTCATGTATAGAAGTTATACTTGATTATGCCCAAACCAATTTCCATATTCATCAACAATTTATGCCAAATCTCATTTTATTGCATATTTCCCAAACTTTTCCCAATCGTTCCAACGTTATTCGTATGTAAATCTCAATGCAATATGTTAGGCTCAAAGTTAGCCTAATCTCATAAAGAAGAAGTAAAAGAAGACGGGAAGAGAATCAAAACTGGCATAAACATATAAATGAGCATGTGAAATGAATATCGACAAAGTAGGTCAGATAGGCATATGATAATAGCAATTGGGTATGAATCTAAAGGATAACAAGTTACAGAACTTGATATGATTCATCTTATTTACAGGCATATACATCAGATCCAATTTACAATCCTATCACAATTACTTTTTAATTCAATTATATGTGAAAGTAACATAGACTCACAGTGACAGGATTCTTAAAAGAGAGAATTAATCGTTGTGGTAGCAATTCTGATCTTGAATAATCTTCTAATTTGATTATTAAAGAAGAACTATCTCTAAATCTCTACTTTGATTTTGGTTGGAGAAGAAAGGCTAGGTTAATTTAGATTAGAGCAGCATGGAGGCACCATGAATTAGTGTAATGAAATTAGCGTTAGGTTTAGGTGCTTATTTATAGGTGTATAGGGTGAACTAGGACCTTTGGATTAGATTAGGAGCCATCAGAACCATTCAAAACAGAAAAACATGTCATCTGGAAGCTATCTAGAAATTTCCGTCCGGATCTGAAAAGGGGACAACACCCCTTAGGGGTGTCAACACCCCCCCCCCCATGTGTGTCGACACCGATGCCGGCACCCCCTATGGGGGGTCGACACCCCTAGGAGGGATTTTTACTGCTCTCTCTTTTTCTAGGTTTTGAATTTCAAATTAATGAATTTAATTATTTATTTTAATTCTGCTTATCTTTTAAATCTTCCGAGCCTCATAACTTTTTCATTCGTTGTCCGATTTACGCAAACGCGGACTCTATCCCAAGCAGAATTCCGAGATGAACGCAATGGCGCAACCCATTTTACTTAATTCTTCATTTAAAAATTAAGCATTCTTAATTTTTTTAATTTTAATGTTTAAAAATTATGGGGTGTTACATTCTCCCCTACTTAGAGGATTTCTCCAAGTTAAGAAGAATGTATATCCTACCATCCAACATCCATCTAGTCACCCATCATCCACAAGCATCCATTGTCCTTAAAAGATTTCTAATGCTATATGAACATATGCAAAAGTGTGTGTATATGTCCCTTATCTAATGCAAAGATCAGGCGGTCTACTGATTCAATTAACCTCCTTAATGCGAGTTATGTTAGTGCCATGAGTCCAACATGTATGCAATTATTCCTAATGCACTTTATAACTTCTATATGAGTGCACAATCATTCGCTCAAATGCAGCATCCATATGCTAACACATTCAATATACATCCATTAACTTAAATATGCACACTCATTCATATGCAATATGAAAGTGATTGAGACGATCTAGTGCCTAATGTGTGTGTAAATGCATCCACGAGCAACCACTAGCAGATACCTACATCCACTTGCATCCACCAAACATAACATGTCTCAAACACATGTTTATAACCACAGGATTTTCTAACTAAAGATCGAAGATATAATCGAGAGGATACACTAAACGATAGAACAAGTATAAACAAAGCGGTAGAAAAAGGAGAAGTTAAGAACATACCCTCAAAAAGGAAAGGGTACGACGCACGTATCTTGTCTTCCGTATCCCAAGTCGCGTCTCCTTGATCATCTCCCCATTGGACTTTAACCAACTTGACCTCTCGGTTGCGTAATTTCTTGACCTCTGATCCAAGGATGCATGTAGGAACTCGTCTAACCGTGGCATCTCGCTCTACTTCCACTTCTCTAAGCATGCTCGACTCTACTACTTCGCAGTATCATGTAAACACTTCCTCAAATGCGACACGTGAAATATGTCATGAACACCACTAAGCTTCTCAGGCAAGTTCACTCTGTAGGCCATCTGTCCAATTCTTTCTGTAATGGGGAGTGGCCCTACGGATCTTGGTGCCAATTTCCCTACAGATCCAAAACGAACTACATTCCTTAATGGTGATACTTTAATAAAAACCGTGTCTCCAACCTCGAACTCAAGATCGGTTCGTCTCTTATTAATGTATGACTTTTGCCGGTCTTGTGCCGTCTTCATGCGTCTTCGAATCAAGTCTATCTTCTCTGAAGTTTCTTTAATCATCTCGGGCCCAAGCAAAATCTGATCCGTAGATTCCCACCAACAAGTTGGTGATCGGCAAGGTCGTCCATATAGAGCTTCAAAAGGTGCCATGCCAATACTAGTCTGATAGCTGTTGTTGTAGGCGAACTCTATTAATGGAACATGTTCCTCCCATGTCCCTCCAAAGTGCAAGATGCATAACCTCAAAAGATCTTCTAGAATCCGATTCACTCTTTATGTTTGGCCGTCCGTCTGAGGGTAATAAGCGGTGCTCAAACACAATTGCGTTCCTACTTCCCCTTGTAAGCTCTTCCAAAACTCACTAGTTAAAATGGGATCTTGATCGCTTACGATACTAGAAGGTATGTCGTGTAGACGAACTATCTCTCGGAGATAAATAGATGCTAACCATGTCGTTGTTCTTTTACTCTTAACGGGAACGAAATGGTGCTCTTGGTAAGTCTATCTACTACTACCCAAATACCCGTATTACCCTTCCTTGACCTCGGCAACTCGTCGACGAAATCCATGGAAACACTTTCCCATTTCGACTGTGGAACCTCTGAAGGTTGAAGCAAACCACCAGGCTTCTTTTGCTTAGCCTTGACTTGCCGAAACACTAAGCATCTAGAAACGAACTCTGCCACATCATTCTTCATTCCGACCCAAAAGAAAACTTCTTACTTATGTTGCGTTCTTTAGGATCTTCCAATCTTGGATTTCCACTGCCTTTGCGGGATCCACTGTTGTCCCTTCTTTAGAGACCATGTGCCCTAAGAACCTTACTTCTTTCCTCCAAAAATGGAATTTGGAGAACTTAGCCTTGAGTTGATGTGCTCGAAGGGTCTCTAAGACTTCCCTAAGATTTAGGGCATGCTCTTCCTCGCTTCTAGAGAATATCAAGATATCATCCACAAGGACTAACACAAACTTGTTTAGAAACTCCCTAAACACCCTACTCATCAAATCTACAAAATATGCGGGTGCATTCGTCAAACCAAAAGGCATGACGAGCCGCTTGAAGAAACCGTCGGGAGTCCTAAAAGCAGTCTTATCTATACTATCCTCAGCTACCCTCAGCTGATGAAAACCTGTAGCTAAGTCCAACTGTGAGAAAATTGAAGCAGCAAGCAATTGGTCGAACAAATCACCTATTCTTGGAAATGGGTGCCTATCCTTCTTCGTGAGCTTATTCAACTCCCTATAGTCCACGCACAATCTAAGCGAACCATCAGCCTTTGTAGCGAAAGCAACCGGAGCACCCCATTTCGAAATACTTCTTCTTATGAACCCCTTTCTCAAGCAGCTCCCCTACTTGTTTATTGAGTTCCTTACTCTCTCTCTCTCTCGGAGCCATGTGATGCACTGGTAATGCAACTGACTTTGCATTATCTACTAAGTATATATAAAAGTCTATCTCGCGCCTCGGGGGGTAAACCCCGAACCTCATCAAAGACGTCATTATACTCATGGACTACTTGAACAAATTGCAAATCATCGATGGATGCGTCAAAGGATTGTAGGTAGCTAAGCCTCACTGAACCCCTAGGGTCATAAGAGATATCAAGGGTCCTTCCATACCTTGTCAACAACCTAACTACCCTCCTTTCACAGTCTAGGATGACACCATACCTGGCTAGCCAATCCATCCCTAGAATCGGACCATAGCCCATGAAACCAAGAACGTAGGCATTGCATTCAAACTTAATGCCCAAGATAGACACTCTCAAATCCCGATAAATCAGAGATAAATGAGCCGAACCACAAATAGGATTTGAGACTACAATGGGATCCATAACTAAACTAGTATTTAGGTGCAGTGTTTCAACTAACGAAGCATATATAAACGAATGCAAAGCGCCAGAATCAAACAAAGTTCGAATAGGATGATCAAAAAAAAAATCAAACTTTCGATAGAAATGTTTCTATCTCTCTCCTGTCCTAGTGCCATGAGAGCATGAACCTGCCCTCCAAAAGCAGATCCTGTCCTCTGTCCTTGCCGCCTTGGGCAGTCTTTAATCAGATGTCCTGTCTCACCACAATGAAAACAACCATGCTTATTCTTCTTTCTACAGTCCTTAATTACATGGCCCGTTATACCAAAATAAAGAGACTTCCTCTTGTCACGGTTTTTTTTAATTATTTCCACCCTTCTTAGGTTCTACTTTCTTGTTCTGTGATTCTTCCACTTTCACCTCTTTCTTTTCACCTTTACCTTCTTCGTGGATTAAAGCCATATCAACAAGTTTCTCATCCTTGGGTTGTGCTCCTTAGCCCTAACTTCCTCATTCTCATTTTTACCATCGTTATGTGACATGTTAACAAGTCTCTCGAAAGCTCCCTCCATCGTATAGAAAACCCTACAAAGCTTGAAAGAAAATTAACCGTAGGTGAAACTACTATGGATATAGATGGAAGTTAGGCACTTCTTTGCCCTTCGACAGGCGCCGTAGTCTCATCCTTCCTACGGAACCAGGCCGTGATGAGGTCACCTCCCAGAAAGCCAGGAGCCCCGGAGACTTAGAAAAGAAAGAAACAAGGATTCAAACAGAAGAATCAAAAGATAATGCATATGGCTTTGGGGAATATGTCTTACAAAACAAACTTTTCTTTTGAGAATACTTCTTTTGAAACCATTTTGAAAACAACTTTCAAAATCTTTTATCTGATCCAATAACCTTCAGCTCTGATACCACGTGTAACACCCCATGTCCGTTAATGTCACTCGCAAAGAGAATGCATTAAGTTTCGTGGAGCGTTATAAGTAAATAGAACAAAATATTACAAGACAGATACATAAAATAGTACTTGAAAATTTTATTACTTTATTGCAGTGGAAACAAAAATAAGTTTGATTACATCTTCAAACCCATCGCACCAAAACCAAGTACATAATATCAGTCTTGTACAAAAGCCGTTAGAGTACGTAATTTTTAAAACCATAATCCCCAATCAAAAATACCATATGAAAGAGGAAAAAAGCTAAGCATTACTTTCAGCACTTCAAGCAGGGAAGTCCGAATCAAGCTTCAACGCTCGGACATTAAGAACCTGGAAGGGGGGAAGGGAGGAAGGAAAATAGGCGAAACAAAAAGGGTCAAACATAAAGTCTGGAGAGTCCAATGACTTTAACAATATAATTAGTAAAGCAACATGATAAGAAAATAAACTGGATATAAGAGATGACTGTAACATAAGCGGATATGACAAGGTAACAAGATGAACAAGTTGTAACGTTGACTGCGCTTCTAACCGCTATAAGATATTCTCTGCACCGCACCAATACTAGTTTCAAACTAAAAGATGATCACTCTTATTGAACTAAAATGATGATAGTTTCGTGTACTTCTAGCTGCCATCATAGGTAATCAACGTGCACCTATCACCACTAGATGTATCCACTATCCACCTTGTTCGATTATGTACCCCTAGCTGCTATCATAGGTAACCAATATGCACCTATCACCACTAGATGTACCCTTCCTATTCAATTATGTACCTCTAGCTGCTATCATAGGCAACCAATATGCAACTATCACCACTAGATATACTCTCCCTATTCAATTATGTACCTCTAGCTGCTATCATAGGTAACCAATATGCACCTATCACCACTATATGTACCCACTACCCTTCCCATTCGATCGGCTCCCTAATCTCGTAGATACCTGTGCTGGTCCCACAATAAGGTGTATCACTCCCTAAGGTGGCAACCCCGATACTACTGAAATGCACAACTTATACCTACACGATGTAACATCTTCTTACCAATCAGCCCGGACCCATGCACGCACATGACTTCATTCGACTTGCACTGCCATCGCTAACTCTTTATTGACCTCTTACAATCAACCCCAGTAAGTGTGTCCCTGTCCTCGACCTAGTTCGAGCTCATATAGAAAATAAAATGGGTTAATGGTGGAAAAGGGTCCACACGCTTGACACAAGCTTCCCTCCTATGCTTGGTCCCCACTAGGAATTCCCACTTAACCCCTTTTTATCCCTATGTCTTATCACATGTCTCATCTTGGTTTAGTGCTTTTATTGTGTTTCACATGCTACTCATGTCACCCACTTAACCCTTTAATATTCCCATGTCTTACCACATGTCTTATCTTGGTTAAGTGTTTTTAATTATGTTTCACATTCTACCCATGTCACCCACTTAACCCTTTATTATTCCCATGTCTTACCACATGTCTTATCTTGGTTAAGTGTTCATTAATTCGTTATAACTTTAATATTGCAAGACCTCCCACATTAGATTATCGTTTGTAGTTGCTGGATATGCCGGGCGGTTCAGGGCAGGCTTATACTGCAATCCAAATCTTACCTCATGTCTTTGCATTATTACGCATCTAATTACTGCCTTTGACCTCTTACATTAGATTACCAAATTGACGCTGCTGGATATGCCAAGTGGTTCCGGGTAGGCTTATACCGCAATTCGAATCTAACCTCGTGTCTTAGGCGTTCATTATCACTTTCTTGATTCAAGTCCCAATTTTAAATCTTGGATTATAGTGATTTCCGATTACCCATAAATTCCAATCCAATTTATGCTAATAATTCTAATCCAATTTATACCTATAATCCCATATATACAGGTTATACCAAATTATACCCAAATCAATTTACGTTCATTGTTATTAACAATTTATGCCCAGTCCCATGTATACAAGTTATAATCAATTATGCCCAACCCAATTTATGTCAAACCTCATGTATACAAGTTATACTCAATTATGCTCAACAATTTATCCCAAATCTCATGTATAGAAGTTATACTTGATTATGCCCAAACCAATTTCCATATTCATTAACAATTTATGCCAAATCTCATTTTATTGCATATTTTCCAAACTTTTCCCAATCGTTCCAACGTTATTCGTACGTAAATATCAACGCAATATGTCAAGCTCGATGTTAGCCTAATCTCATAAAGAAAAAGGAAAAGAAGAAGGGAAGAGAATCAAAATTGGCATAAACATATAAATGAGCATGTGAAATGAATAACGACAAAGTAGATCAGATAGGCATATGATAATAGCAATTGGATATGAATCTAAAGGATAACAAATTACACAACTTGATACGATTCATCTTATTTACAGGCATATACATTAGATCTGTAACGACCTGCATTCTACGCATTGAAGGATCGTAGAATATTTATTTCTTTCACATACGAACGTATGGTCATGTAACTTTAGGAGTCGACTATTGGGGTCATTTCCCATGTTCATTATTTTTACCGATTTTTGAATAACCATTTTGCCCCAAGTTGATCTTGTTTTGGCCATAAATTTTGATTGGTAAGAAGTTTTTACCTGAAACCACTTCCATTAGATCCGAATAATGGTTTACCTTTCCGTAGAGTGGTCACATTAGCCAAACGGACTCACCGTTTGGGAGATATGGATGAAACAAAGTTTAGAAGGTGAAAAACAGCTTAACCGGACCTAATTAGGGTGATTAGCAAGAGGGCCCATAACCCATTTCGGGATTATGGTTATGGGAGGGCTGAGATGAGTTAGTAAATCAGTTTTTATTTCATTTCTTAGTCGCCACTTACAACCTTTGAACCCTAGCAATGGCCTTCTCTTGCTAAAACACCCCAAATCACCTTCTAATAGCTAATTAAGTCAAATCTACATTAAACCAAAGCGGATTAGAACAAAAATCGAGGAAGAGCTGCTGGAGTGTATTGGAATCCAAACGATTTTGTCCAAAAGTTTCAGATCTGAGTTTATTTGTGGCTAAGGTGAGTGATTAGCATTGTTTTTACACTAATTACAGTTAATTAGGGTGATTAGTGCTAATTAATGAAATTATACATGTTAAAAATATGGAAAAGTGTTTAGAAACTCTTAAATATTATTTTAAGCCTCTGTTAGAAGTTTGGGTTAATTTGGTTAAGTTTTGCTAATCCTATTATTAGATTTGCTTAAATAAGCTTAAGGAGAAAATATGGGTTTTGGGTACGTTTGATCCGTTTAAACTTGTCATATTGTTGTTTTGGTGTTTGTGGATGATTATATATGTTGCTATGACTGTGTGGTATGCTTTGTGATTGATTAGAAAATATAGAATGGTCGAAAACGCTGTCGAGTGGCGTAAAAACTGTTGCTGGAAGTTGCAGGAAATATGTAGGAAACTGGATCGGATCGGTGGAAGGGGACCGGGTCGGGTCGTGTAGCCCACCCACTAGCCGCCTCTTGCACCTGAACCGAACCAGTTCGCCATCACGAACCTCTACCATTTGAATGTCACAAGCCGACCTGGAGCTTGGAGGAGACCACGACCGAACCGACCCAATGTTGGAGAAGAAGACCAAGGCATAGTGCTACGAATGGATGGGAGAATACAACCCGATCCGAACCGGATCAGGGACCATGACCCGATACATTGAGTGGCCACGAACCGAAACACTCCTCCGACCCGAACCAGAGATCACGACCTGAACTGAAGCACTCCGTACCGGGACCCACGAACAAGTATGACCGAGCCAAGGGAGGAAGTTTACCCACGAACCGAATGGGGAGTCAGGACCCGTAACAGATGTGCATCACGACCAAACCAAAACCGAGGACGAGGAGAAGGCTAGAACCCGAGATGCATAGGTAGTCCAAGTGGGAAGTTATGACTCAGTATCCAGGTGGTAACCAACGATTTAACTTCATGATTGGGCTTTGCTGCGGGACGTGTGCTAAGGAGTTATCGACGTCCATAGCTTTGATTCACCACCGAGAGACGATTGTTAGGATACGGATCAGTGAAGTGGGGTAGTTATTGCTTCATGGAGCAAAGTGATCATAGTATGGATATGAGCCAGTGCAGTGGAGTCGTCATGACTACATGGGGGCAGAGTGGACATAGCAAGGACTAGTGGCTGTGGATCAGTGCAATGGAGTCGCCATGACTCCATGGGACGGAGTGATCATAGCAAGGATTTGGGTGATCAAATCGGTGGATATCGTATGCTTTACGCACTGAGTGAGAGATGTGAGGATGGTTGCTATGCTTGATTGTTTGCCATCATTATGACATGCACACCCCAACCCCCGTATCTTTACACTATATGTTAGTGTAACCATAGAGTATTGTACATCTTGTAGTGCTAACTCTTTGGTTGCAGGTTCAGGTATGGTTTAGTATACATGTTATTGTTCTGTTTTGCTGCTTATCGCTCATACCAGACTTTTGTTTGACCCAGAGTTTTATGTCTCTTCTTATTACTCTAGGTGCTCTTAAACAGGCAGACTAGAGACAGGTTAGCTGGTTATGCACGAGTAGCTGATCCGGAGATGTATAGGAGGCTCCCACGTAAGATATATATATATATATATATATATATATTCTCCCTGTGTCGCTGCTGGTCACTACTTTGGGCATTAGCAGTGTACCTTTTTTATTTTTCTTTAGAGACAATTTGAAAAGTTGTAATAATGATGATGTGGAACATAAGCTGTATTTTGGATTTTCCGCTGCTATGATGGTTTAGTTTTCATCTTATGCATCGTCTCGCCTGTTTTATGCCAAGTATGTTATTATTATATTTTATTCCATGCATTGTGATACATTCTACAGGTTCCTTGCTAGTCCAAGTTCTCTTCTTTTCCTATCTCTGGTGACCGTCCCGTGCTGGTTGGACATCGGCACAGCGCACTTTCATTGGAAATGTTGGCCGGTGCGGGGCGGGCCATCACATTTGGTATTAGAGCTCTATGTTGCGTAGTTAACCTAGGGAAAGACCCCAAGGAGAGATAGTACGTATATGAGAGAGCGTATTTGTGATATTTTGGTTTTAAAAAGCTATATATATACTATTAGTATATTTAAGGATGAAGTCGTATTGCACTGGCACCACTGAAGAGATGGTTAATCGTTTTCTCCTTACAAATTAAACGATGAGCCGATATACTAAGGGTACTAGTAGAGGAGCTAATAATGGGAATGCTCCTGATATGAGGACAATGTTCACTGACTTCATGAAAGAGATACTTAGAAATATGCAAGGAGCAGTTCCCAATGCTACAAATGGTGGTGGTGCAGCGGTGCAGGCGCCTAGGGCCGATTTCGCCAAGCTATGCAAGGATTACACTAGTCTTAGTGGGAAGCCGTTCCACGGAACGGAATTGGCTACAGAAGTTCAGGATTGGTTGGATAGCGGTGAGCATATCTTCGAAGACTTGGGTATCAAGGATGCAACGAAGAGAAAGCTAGCATCCCGTCAGCTGCACAGACTGGCTATGAATTGGTGGAATGCTATTAAGGCAGCCACTCCTGAGGATCAAGTTACTTGGGATAAGTTTAGGGCCCGATTTAGCGATAAATTTATCCCATCTGCTCAGAAATCAGAATTGTTTAGGAAATTTCTGGAGCTTAAGCAGAATGGTAGGGCAGTCTCAGAGCACATTGCTGAGTTCGATACTCTATCGAAATATGGATTATCACTTATTGATACTGCCGAGAAGAAGAACGAGAAGTTCATAACTGGTTTGGATGGGTATTTGGGGGAAAGGCTTATTAACCACATCAATGAGACATTTGAATCGATTGTGGGGAAAGCATTGAGATCGGAGAGCCTTTATCCTAAACCCAAGGTTGAAGTCGTTGTCGCATCTGCAGAGGGGCCAAAGCCGCAAGCAAGTGGTGAAGGCAAGAATAATTCTCAGAATAAATGGAAGCAGAGTCAGAACCAAGCTAAGGATGGTCAGAAAAAGAGCAAGAAAGATGTTGAATGCTTTAGCTGTGGCAAGAAGGGCCATTATGCTAAAGAATATCGAGCAAAGCCAGCGGATAGGAAGTGCTTCAACTGTGGCCAAGTGGGACATCACAAGGATAAGTGTCCGCAACCCCCTAAAGAGAAGCAGATTGTGAAAGCATATTCCCTTAATGTTGTTCCTTCTTCGTCGAATGCCCCAACCGCGGCGGAGAAAGGAAAGAATGTCATCATTCAAGGTATGCTTTCTGTTTATGATGCTTTTGTTTGAGTATTGTTTGATACCGGAGCTTACCATTCCTTCATATCTAGTGACCTGGTAGATAGGTTGGGATTAAAGCCCGAGATAGTCGATAGACCTTTAACGGTGACGAACCCGATTAGTCATTCAACTAGCCTTAGCATGATTTGTCGTAATGTGGTCTTATCGAGTCATAGATGCATGTTTGTTTGTGATTGCTTTGTTTTGGGCTTTACTGGGTTTGGCATTATTTTGGGATTCGATTGGCTACAAAGGTACGGTGTGGTGGTAGACCGTGAGTGCTTTTTGGTGACAGTTAGAGCGGATTATGGGCATAGGGTAGTGTATGGTGGTCTACCTAGTGATGGGATAATGGCTAGTTTTCTAAATTCCCTCGACCTCCCGCATGATGACTTGTCAGATGTGCCCGTGGCTGGCCAATATCCGGACGTCTTCGAGGAAGTGATCGGACTTCCACCACAACAAGAGATTGAGTTTCAGATTGATTTAGTGAAAGATGCCAGACCTATAGTGATGCCACTCCGTCGTATGGCGCCAAGGGAGCAGCGAGAGCTCGAGGTGCAAGTAAGTGATCTGTTGAAGAAGGGATTTATCAGAAGAAGTGTTTCTGAGTGGGGAGCACCAGTTGTATTTGCTACCAAGACAGATGGTTCCCTTCAATTGTGTGTGGACTGCCGCGAGTTGAATAAGGTGACAAGGAAGAATAAGTATCCTCTACCGCGGATAGATAATTTGTTTGATCAGTTGAGTGGCACGAGAGTGTTCTCCCATTTGGATCTCACGACAGGTTTTCATCAGCTTAGGGAGGAAGCTGAGAGTATAGCTAAAAAGGCCATTCGAACGCCGTTTGGATTCTATGAGTGGTTGGTCATGCCATTTGGGTTGACCAACGCACCAGTATATTTTGTGGAACTTATGAATAGGGTATTCAGGGATCAATTGAATAAATTTGTTCTTGTGTTCGTGGATGATATCTTAGTTTATTCGAGGACAGAGGAAGAACACAAGGAACATTTGAGAATAGTGATGGAGGGGTTGAGAGAACACCAATTGAAATCAAAGTTTTCTAAGTGTCACTTCTGGAGAAGGGAAGTTAGATTCTTGGGCCATGTTATTTCAGAGAATGGTATTGCCGTAGACCCTGCAAAGGTGGCTACGGTACAAGATTGGTCTACGCCTAAGAATGCAACTAACGTAAGAAGTTTCTTGGGATTGGCTGGATATTATCATAAGTTTATCCAAGACTTCTCCAAGATAGCAGCACCGTTGACTCAGTTGACCAAGAAAAATCAAGCTTTCGTCTGGGACGAAAAGTGCGAGAATGCATTCAAGAGTCTAAAGGAAAAGTTGACATGTGCACCAGTGTTAGTCATTCCTAAAGGGAATGAAAAGATGACAGTATATACAGATGCCTGTGGTACCAGACTAGGTGCTGTATTGATGCAAGGAGGTAGGGTTGTAGCTTATGCTAGTCGGCAACTGATACCGCATGAGAAAAGATATCCTACCCATGATTTTGAATTGGCAGCGATCGTGTTTGCATTGAAGATGTGGGGACATTATCTCTTGGGAGAAAGATTCGAGTTGTTTACTGATCATAAATCGTTAAAGTATCTTTTCTCTCAGAAGGATCTAAATCTCCGACAGCAAAGATGGTTAAAATTCTTGGCATCCTATGATTTCGATTTCGCTTATACACCAGGAAAGGGCAATGCAGTAGCTGATGCGTTGATTAGGAGACATGCCAGTTTAGGGGCTATGTTTCTAGAATGGAAGCAACTGGAGTATATCGTAGGGTATGATTTCAGACCAAAGTGTGAATTGGATCCAGAAGTATTAGCAAGTTTGACGATCAGACCCACTTTGATTGAGCAGATTGGTTCCAGTCAGAGAGACGATCCTAACCTATTGGAAGTCATCTCCAAGTTAGAGATGGGTATCGACGAGGAGATGAACAAGTATGGGCTTGATCGAGATGGATGCTTAGAAAGAATGGAAGACTAGTTGTGCCCAATGTCAATGGATTGAGAGATGAAGTGCTTAGAGAATGTCATCACTCAAAACTGACTATACATCCCGGTGGTAATAACATGTATCGAGACATGAAGCAGACCTACTAATAGGAAGGGATGAAAAGAGACGTTGGGAAGTTTATATCCAAATGCATGAATTCCCAGCTAGTTAAAGTTGAGCAAAAGAAGCCTAGTGGTTTGTTGCAACCATTAGAAATTCCAAAATGGAAATGGGAACAAGTCTCAATGGATTTCATCGATGGGTTGCCAAGGACTAGATCGGGCCATGATAGCATTTGGGTGATTGTGGACCGATTGACCAAGAGTGCAAGGTTTATACCTATCAAGTCGAATAGAACGGCAACTAAGTTAGCGGAACTATATATGAAGTGGCTAGTGAGATTTCATGGAATACCCAAAGGCATTGTGAGCGACCGAGATCCGTTGTTTACTAGTGGATTTTGGAAGAGCTTACAAGAGGCTTTAGGATCAGAATTACATCTCAGTACCGCGTATCGTCCTCAAACTGACGGTCAGACAGAGAGGGTGAATCGAGTATTAGAAGATCTCTTGAGAGCTTGCATATTGGATTTTAGTGGATCATGGGATGACCATTTGCATCTAGTAGAGTTTGCATATAATAATAGTTATCAATCCAGTATTGGTATGGCTCCATTTGAAGCTTTGTACGGAAGACCGTGCAACTCACCGTCATGTTGGTTAGAAACTGGTGAGAAATTTGTGCTTGGACCAGAGTGATAAGAGAAACTTCAGACAAGATTAAGGTTATCCGACAACGAATGAAGGCTGCCCAAGATAGGTAAAAGAGTTATGCTGATAAGAGGAGAAGAGATTTAAAATTCTCCATTGGCGACTCGGTGTTTGTCAAGATTTCTCCATTAAAGAATGTTATTCAATTTGGAAGGAGAGGAATACTGGTGCCAAGATTTATTGGTCCATTCCCAATCCTTGAGCAAGTTGGGAATTTGGCATATAAAGTTGAATTATCAGAGAAGATGGCAGGGGTTCATAACGTATTTCATGTTTCCCAGTTAAGGAAATTCGTGCACGATCCTGATATGACTATTTCACCTGATCAGTTGGATGAAATCGAAGTAGAACCCGAGGCGGTTGGGAACCGCAAGCCGATTCGTATTGTCGAGCATGATACGAAGAAACTTCGAAGGAAAGCGGCGAATCTAGTCACGGTTCAGTGGGGCGAGGATGAGAATGACTGTACTTGGGAGACAGAGGAGAGCATTAAGAAGACGTATCCAGAACACTTTGCCTGGTAAGATTTTTATTGCGACTTAGTTTTCTGCATGCTAGGATAGACTTATTTGTTTGTTTTTGTATGTTTTATTGTTGTGAATGGTTGGTAGGCATGCAAGATCCTTTGCTTGTTTCTTAGTTAAGGAATTTCGGGGGCGAAATTTCTTAAGGGGGGAGAATTTAACGACCCGCATTCTACGCATCTAAGGATCATAGAATATTTATTTCTTTCACATACGAAGTCGCATGGTCATGTAACATTGGGAGACGACTACTGGGGTCCTTTCTCATGTTCATGATTTTTTCCGATTTTTAAATGACCGTTTTGCCCTAGCTGATCTTGTTTTGGCCATAACTTTTGATTGGTAAGGCGTTTTGACCTGAAACCACTTCCATTAAATCTGGATGATGGTTTACCTTTCCGTAGAGTGGTCACATTAGCCAAACGGACTCACCGTTTGAGAGATATGGATGAAACAATATTTAGAAGGTGAAAAACAGCTTAACCGGGCCTAATTAGGGTGATTAGCAAGAGGGCCCATAACCCATTTCGGGATTAGGATTATGGGAGGGCTGAGATGAGTTAGTAAATCAGTTTTCATTTCATTTCTTAGCCGCCACTTACAACCTTTGAACCCTAGCAATGGCCTTCACTAGCTAAAACACCCCAAATCAGCTTCTAATCGCTAATTAAGCCAAATCTACATCAAATCAAAGCGGATTAGCACAAAAATCGAGGTTGAGCTGCTGGAGTGTATTGGAATCCGAACCATTTTGTCCAAAAGTTTCAGATCTTAGTTTATTTGTGGCAAAGGTGAGTGATTATCGTTGTTTTTACACTAATTACATTTAATTAGGATGCTTAGTGCTAATTAACGAAATTATACATGTTAAAAATCTGGAAAAATATTTAGAAATTCTTAAATATTATTTTAATCCTCTGTTAGAAGTTTGGGTTAATTTGGTTAAGTTTTGCTGATCCTATCATTAGATTTGCTTAAACATGCTTAAGGGGAAAATATGGATTTTGGGTAGGTTTGATCTGATTAAACTTGTCATAATGTTGTTTTGGTGTTTGTGGATGATTATATATGTTGCTATGACTGTATGGTATGCTTTGTGATTGATTAGAAAACTTAGGATGGTCGAAAACGCTGTTGAGTGGCGTAAAAAGGTTGCTGGAAGTTGTAGGATATATGCAGGAAACCGGATCGGATCGGTGGAAGGGGCCCGGGTCAGGTCGTGTAGCCCACCCACTAGCCGCCTCTTGCACCCGAACCAAACTAGTTTGCCATCACGAACGAACCTCCACCATTTGAATATCATGAACCGACCTTGAGCTTGGAGGAGACCACGACCGACCCGACCCAATGTTGGAGAAGAAGACCAAGGCGGAGTGCTACGAATGGATGGGAGAATACAACCCGATCCGAACCGGATTGGGGACCATGACCCGATCCATTGGGTGGCCACGAACCAGAACACACCTCCGACCCGAATCAGAGATCACAACCTGAACTGAAGCACTCTGAACCGAGACCCACGAACGAGTATGACCGAGCCACGGGAGGAAGTTTACTCACAAACCGAATGGGGAGTCAGGACCCGTACCAGATGTGCATCATGACCGAACCAAACAGAGGACGAGGAGAAGACTAGAACTCGAGATGCAAAGGTAGTCCAAGTGGAAAGTTATGACTCAGGATCTAGATGGGAACTAACGAGTTAACTTCATGATTGGGCTTTGCTGCGGGATGTGTGCTAAGGAGTTATCGACGTCCATAGCTTTGATTCACCACCGAGAGACGATTATTAAGCTACGGATCAGTGTAGTGGGGTTGTTATTGCTTCATGGGGAAAAGTGATTGTAGTATGGCTATGAGCCAGTGCAGTGTAGTCGTCATGACTTCATGGGGGCAGAGTGGACATAGCAAGGACTAGTGGCTGTGGATCAGTGCAATGGAGTCGCCATGACTCCATGGGGCAGGGTGATCATAGCAAGGATTTGGGTGATCAAATGGTGGATATCGTATGCTTTACGCACTGAGTGAGAGATGTGAGGATGGTTGCTATGCTTGATTGTTTTCTATCATTATGACATGCACACCCCCACCCCTGTATCTTTACACCATATGTTAGTGTCACCTTAGAGTATTGAACAACTTGTTGTGCTAACTCTTTGGTCGTAGGTCCAGGTTCAGGTATGGTTTAGTATACCTGTTATTGTTCTGTTTTGCTGCTTATCGCTCATACCAGACTTTTTTCTGACCCAGAGTTTAATGTCTCTTCTTATTACTCTGGGTGCTCTTAAACGGGCAGACTAGAGATAGGTTAGCTGGTTATGCATGAGTAGCTGATCCGGATACGAGAAGGAGGCCCCCACGTAAGATATATATATATATATATTCTCCCTGTGTCGCTGCTGGTCACTACTTTAGGCATTAGTAGTGTACCTTTCTTATTTTGATTTAGTGACAGTTTGAAAAGTTGTAATAATGATGATGTGAAACATAAGATGTATTTTGGATTTTCCGCTGCTATGATGGTTTAGTTTTCAACTTATGCACTGTCTCGCCTGTTTTATGTCAATTATGTTATTATTATATTTTATTTCATGCGCTGTGAGACATTCTACAGGTTCCTTGTTAGTCCAATTTCCCTTCTTTTCCTTTCTTTGGCGACCGTCCCGTGCTGGTTGGACATCGGCCCAACGCACTTTCATTGGAAATGTCGGCTGGTGCTGGGCAGGCCGTCACAAGATCTAATTTACAATCCTATCACAATTACTTTTTAATTCAATTATATACGAAAGTAACATAGACTCACAGTGACAGGATTCTTAGAAGAGAGAATTAATCGTTGTGATAGCAATTCTGACTTGAATAATCTTCTAATTTGATTATTGAAGAAGAACTATCTCTAAATCTCTACTTTGATTTTGGTTGGAGAAAAAAGGCTAGGTTAATTTAGATTAGAACAGCATGGAGGCGCCATGAATTAGTGTAATGAAATTAGGGTTAGGTTTAGGTGCTTATTTATAGGTGTATAGGGTGAACTAGGAACTTTAGATTAGGTTGAGAGCCATCATAACCATTCAAAACAGAAAAACACGTCATTTGGAAGCTGTCCAGAAACTTCCGTCCGGATCTGAAAAGGGGACAACGGTGTTGACACCCCGGTGCCGACACCTCCCTATGGGGCGACACCCCTGGGCGGGATTTTTCCCGCTATCTTTTGTTTTTTTTTGAGTTTTGAATTTCGAATTATTGTATAACAAGAAACCAAAAGTATCTTATTTTAATAGAACTAATAGAATTTCGAATTAATAGAATTTCAATTAGACCTTTAACTCATAACACCCCATATGAACTTTTGTATAACAAGAAACCAAAAGTTTCTTATTTTAAAATATTTGGAAGTAAATGTTTTATACTAAATACAAAAGATAATTTAGACAAATTTGATTCAAAATCCGATAAAGGAATATTTATTGGATATTCAGAAAGAAGCAAGGCTTATAGAGTTTTCGATGCCCGAACCAATACTATAGAAGAAACATTAAACGTATCTTTCGACGAAAACTATAAAAGTATAACTCAGAACAATGAAGAGGATTGTGAAAATGAAATTAATGAAATAAATTATATGGATAATCAACCAATAAAAGAATTAGATTACTTAGAGACCATCTTGTAGAAAATATCTTAGAAGATATTTAATTCGTTGTTAAAGCTCATAATCAATTAAATAATATGAGTAATACTACATTTATATCAACTATTAAACCCAAAAATCCAAAGGATGTTCTTCTGATGATTCATGGATACTTGCTATGCAAGAAGAACTGAATCAGTTTACTAGAAATGTAGTATGGGAACCTGTTCCTAGACTAAAGGATAAAACAATAATAGGAACCAAATGGGTCTATAAAAATAAAATGAGTGAACACGGTGAGATAGTAAGAAATAAGGCACAACTAGTAACACAAGGTTATACTCAAGAAGAAGGAATAGATTACGATGAAACTTTTAGCCCCGTAGCGAGACTAAAGGCTATTAGAATTTTACTAGCTTTTGCAAACTATAATAATTTCAAATTAAATCAGATGGATGTCAAAAGTGCTTTTTTAAATGGATTTGTCAAGGAAGACGTATATGTAGAGCAACCACTCCCATTTGAAGATGAAAATTTACCAAATCACGTATATAAGCCGAAGAAAGCGTTATAAGGACTAAAACAGGCTCCTAGGGCTTGGCACGATAGATTACAAAATTATTTGTTACAATCAAACTTTTAAATAGGAAAATTAGATAATACTTTGTTTATCGAGAAGAATAACAAAGATATACAACTAGTACAAATATATGTTGACGATATAATTTTTGGGTCAACAAACGATAAAATGAATAAATAATTTTCAGATATTATAACCAAAGAATTTGAAATGAGTCATATGGGAGAATTATCATTCTTTTTAGGATTACAAATTCGACAATTAAAGAATGGAATATTTATTAATCAAGAAAAATATGCAAGAGATTAATTAATAAATATAATTTAGCAACAACAAATGGTAGACCAACACCTATGGCAACAAATATTACTTTAAGTAAAGTTGATACATCAAAAGACGTTGATCAAAAGCTATATAAAGAAACGATAGGATCATTATTATATGTAACCGCTAGTAGACCAGATATAATGCATAGTGTATGTCTCTGTGCAAGGTATCAATCACAACCTAAGGAAACACATTTAAAAGCCGTAAAACATATTCTGAGGTATGTAAAGCATACATCATATTTTGGATTATTTTATCCTAAGAATGATTGATTTGATTTAGTTTCATACTGTGACGCTGACTATGCAGGATGTAAATCTGATCGTAATACTAGTGGAACATGTCACCCCCTAGGACATTCCCTTATATCATGGTTCAGTAAAAAGTAAAATATTGTATCATTGTCAGCAACTAAAGCAGAATATATCTATATTGCTTTGGCTTGTTCACAAGTAATATATATGCAACAAACTTTAAATGATTTTGGCTTAAAAATAAATAAATCACCTATATACAGCGATAATACAAGTGTTATAAATATTTCTAAAAATCCAACTCATCATTCAAGAACTAAACATATCGATATGATACATCATTTTCTAAGAGATAAGTAAGTAAAGAAAAGATTTCACTCGAATTTGTAGAAACAGATAAACAAATAGCAGATATATTAACTAAACCATTAAATGAAGCAACGTTCACTAAATTTAGGAGAGAATTAGGCATATGTTCATTAAGTGAGTTAGAATAATTAAATATACTAAAATATATAAAAATAAAATAAGAAATTAAAATAATAAAATGTAAAACAAGAGCATGTCGACATAGAGTTTTTGGTATGTCAACTTATAATTGCCAGAATATCAAAATTAATTCCCACCAAATGTTAGTTATTTCAATTATATAAACCTTCTATTTCAATTTTTATTCTTCATTTTCATTCCTCCTCTCTGTAAAAACTTTTAATTAAAAATTATAATGGCCTCCACTAACCTAAACACTCATATCAACTCCGATTCACACGCTGGACCATCTGAGAGCCCTTTTCAACGATCTACGCTATCTCGGGTTATCAAAATCGAAGAAAAGATAGAATATGTTCTACAAATAATGGCTGGAATGCAAGTACTCTAGATAAGGATGAATCAAGAACAAAACAGGCTAGGAAAAGTAGTAAGGAGTTTACTTAAATACATAATGGATAATCAGGCTACTCTAATTATCATCGATGTTAATAAACAAGCCATGGAGGAGGAGGAAGAACCTGAAGAAGAACCAGAGGATGAACCAGGAGAGGAAGAAGAAATGATGGAAGAGTAAGAACAACAAGAGACTCAACCAACAATTATGGAAGAAGATGATAAGGTTGAGTTTGTAGGAGAGGTTTTATTTGATCGAAATGGGAATGTGATTGAAAAAAATGGAGAATTTTGTCTCTATTATCCAAATTGTCCGATTCACAAATCTCTCATTGTCAAATAACTAAGTGTTTAAGTGTTTTCTTGCTCTTTCGTTTTATTGTATTCCTACGATAAATATTTGTACAAATTCATATTCATATTTTTTATGTTTATGGTTTAATTAATTATAACTCTCTAAACATAAAAAAATGGATATAAGATTAAGGGGGGGTATCTTTATTGGATTAGGTACTTAAGTTTAATTCAAAAAATTATACAATTTACGGGGAGTACCTTTAGAATTTCTTTTTGATAATGCCAAAGGGGGAGAAATTATAAAATATAGACATAGTTTATAGGATTCTTACAGACAAGGGGAGTATTAGAAGGATCATCGTCAATAGGTATATATAGGTATGATACTTTATAAACTAAGGTTGTCATCATCAAAAAGGGGGAGATTGTTGGAGAACGGAGTTTTGATGACAACAACCATATTTCAATTATCATTGATTATAAAATATATATACTAATAATTTTTGTATAGAATATATATATACACGTATGCAGGAATTATATACAGGAAATATTACTGAAGACTGTGCAATTTAAAGATGATAAAGATTCAGTATTCAGAAAATTTCCAGACTCATGAGTATTCAAGATTTCAAGAGTTCAAGATTGTTATAGTTATAGAGTCTAGATTTTGTAAGACTATAAATAGCACTCCAGGTTCAATATTCAAATTCTGATTTTTCAAACTCTGATTTTCAATTTCTATTTTCTATCCCCAATTCTCACTATCCTATTTTTTATCTTTTCTATTTTCTTGTTGATTCTTTATTTTTGTTTTTCAAACTTAAGTTTTATATATATATATATATATATGTTTTTATACTTTATATTTATATAGTTTAAAACCTTATAATTTTATATATATGTTTATATAGTTTAAATTTATGTTTTCGTTTGTTTTTCTACTTTATAATATTAATATACAACACTATATTTTTATTCAAGAATTTCCATAATTATATTTATATCAAAACACTTGAAAAATGTTTAAAATTCAAATTTACACTAGAGTATGTCGACATAAAGAAAAGAATATATCGACATATAACTGTCATAAATTTAAATTTGAAAGGAAGTGTCTTTTCACTATTTGTGACAGTTCTGAAGCGTGGCACCCTTTCAGTCACTATAAAAAGGGCTTGAATTCGAATTTTTGTTATCTCTTTTTCTCTAACTTCATCCACTTTCTTTATATCATTATTCTTAATCATTTTTATGATTTCTACATTTATACTGCCGAATTCAATTCCATTTTGATCAAACTTCTTCTCTCTACACTCTCTTCTCATCTCTCTCTGAATCAAGTGCTATTAAAGAGTTATAGGGCTGTTTGTAATTGCTTTGGTTGAGTAAAGTAGGAATCAGTGTATTCCTTGTAGCCGTGAAATCAAGGAAGTAGGAATCAGTGATTTCCTTATAGTCATGAAATCAAGGAAGTAGGAATCGGTGGTATCCCTTATAGCTGTGAAATCAAGGAGGTTGTACTTGACTATTGATATAGTAATAAAACTCTGTGAAATCCAGCATTCTGTGGGACTGGACATAGGAGCAATCCGAACTGGTATAAAATCCGGTTTGTTCTTTCCTTTTCTGCATTTTTATTTCTGTTGATTTTGCATTTGTGTTAGAATCTGTGTCTGTAATTGTGTTTGTGGTGTTTGATTCATTCTGTTATTCACGTATGTTTTAGATTTTGTCTAAATTCTCACAAACACTATTCACCCCCCTATGTTTGTTTTCCCTTAACGATCCATTCCGCAGTCCCTAACATAAAAATTCTTTAAGTTTAGAAGGAAACCTATTTCGTACACTTAGCAATATATGCCTATCAAGTTTATGTCTAGGCAAATATCACACACACACACACACACACATATATATTGTATGCATCTACATTTCTACATTTAATGAAAAGAGGAAATTTTCACTTGGTCACTTAAGGCCATCATAAATATGGGCGGATTCCTACGATCAGTTAATACCTTTCAGTGGACCCCATTCACTTAAGACCTCGTTTCATAGTAGACTACCTCATCCAAATATTCTATCAACGTAATGCGAGTGATAGTAATCAGCTACCTAATATCGGGTTTAGATAGACACTCATCACCATTTATTACCCTCTTGATAGACCTAAACGTTGTTATCTAGCTGTAACTACATGTGAACCCCTAACCACTTAATGTTTCCCTTAGATAGGCAGTTTCCCTTACATGTTCAGTGAAACTTTTAGTAGCCCATCCCTAGGTGTGCCCTCACATAGCCCGTATATAATAAGTAGATAACTTCTGGAGAACTACCTTATTCGTTCGTAATCGTCTTATTCAATATCATTTAATACCTCATAATTATTAGAGCAACGGACCCACGGACCACTCAATACCTAATAATGGCGTGTCCCATAACTTTAGCCCAAATACAAGGGATAAACCTTGAGGGACGCGCCAAGTCCTAAGTAGTAAATACCCAAATAAGGCGGACTGGGAACTCAGTACCTTCTCTAGAAAGGCCTAATGCAAACAAAAAGGCCATTAATGCACGCACAATATGTAAACAATTATAACATAGACATCTAATACGAATTACTAATTTAATGCATATAATACAAAATTATGATACGTAAATTACACTATTTAATAAATCCAAATAAAGATGTGATTTGCGGTGTGTGTAAAGAAAATGCACTAAACGTTGAAATGTCAATCCTAACTCATAATTAAGGTATATAACTCATATTTTTCAAATTCCACCACATAACATATATTTCTTCTTTTCAAATATAGAGCGATAATAGGAACATAAACATAAACATAACACAATAAAATAACTTATAATCTTGGTTTTTAGGACCATTTCAATAAATAAATGGGACAAGGTGAACATATAATATTATATGTATATACCTTCTAATATAGCTTTACTTTCACTTGTGATATTTACACAAAAACAAGATTTTTAGTCACACGTATTTTATTACACCTAAACCTTCTATTTTATATAAAAATAAAGGTTTAAACATGCATAAGTTATAAAATCCCTATCCATGCTTTGTGTTAATTTTATTTAAAAAAAAGTAAGTTAAGCAGACTAGATGATAAATTTACACACATGCCAAAATAACAAGAATCACTATTTTATTTACTTCAATAATCAAAATCGAGATAAACAACTAGATTGACTATTTTTGATTTATTAGAGATTTGCGAGATTTATATATGTTTTGTTTTTATAAAAATCCCAAATCTCTATAGGCATAACTAACCCACATTTTAATAACAATTATAGAAAAATAGGCAAACTTGAAATAACTCTTACTCATATTACAATAATAAGATGAATAAAACAATCAATATCCTAATTTTGGACTGCAGCTTCAAATATATGTACCTAGTTCCTTCTTCTAAATTATTGTATATGTATATGGATCGAATTAGAATTATATAAATATATAAATATAGTACCAAAGAATCTAAATTTATAATAAAAAAAGAAGAAATATATAAGATTTGAGGAAGAAGAAAACTAACCTGACCTAATTTGGAACTAAACAAAATGGAGAAGAGAAAGAATGAAGGTAGAGACTACAAGAGATGTGAGGTTTAGAGAGGAGTCAAGGGCTCTATATATAGTTGCTAAAGCGTGTGAGAACCATTTGAAATTATTAAATCCAGACCATTCAAATCAACAATCCATATAAGAAAAACCTAACAAAACCTAGCCGCTACCAATCTACAGCCCCATTGGGCGGTCGACACCCTCGATAAGAGGGTGGTTGAACCCCCTTAAGGCTGAGGTGTACTGAATTTGATTCACTTTTCCGTCTTTTTTATTAATAATTGGTAATTAATTTACTTCAGTTTTCTTTTCAAATGTTGGCCCTTTTTAGATGCTTATATGTGTGTGTGTGTATATATATATATATATATATATATATATATATGTATGTATACACACACACATATATACACACACAAAAACTTAAAATTTGAAAATGGAATAATATTCTCTTATTCCATATTCTAGATTTACGTTTATAGTTTCATATTCAAGTATTGTATATATTATTTTATTATCCAACTTGTTATATACATAACCTTTTTATACGAGCTCCATTTTCAACAAATATAATATGAAAACAGATAAGAATATCATGATGAATACAATGGTAATATTTTCGTGGTTAAATTCTCAATTATTAAATAGTCTTTTTTTCAGCCTCTTATTATTTTATTAACTATTCTTAATTTAGATATCCATATCTATTTATGTTGTATTTTACGGGGTGTTACATCTATACCCCCAATCCACACTATCCACATTTCTACACCCGTTTAAAGAGCATTTTTTAGTTCAAATATCACATAATGTGATATTAGAGCATCCATTAGAGATGTTGTAAATGAAGAATCTTTCATGAGAGAGTTAAGAGTCTATATAATATATAATTTAAGAAAAAATAGGTGTTTGGTTAGAACCAAACACGTGTGTGATAAATGAATATAAAAAAATAAGTAAGGTTATATATAAGTAAATTGTGCTAAAGTTTTTTTTACGTAAAAATCAAGTTGTGTACTTTCTAGGAATAATTAATATCCACAGTCATGTTTAAAATCTTTGTAACTATAACAATATTATTATCTGTAAGTTAAACTATATTACATGAACAAGAAAAATTTAAAGGTTATATGATGGGCTTCAGAATTTTAGGTATAACTATGGTTCGGAATGCTTAAAGGATTTTCAAATTAATAAATTTAACATTTCTTGAGTTTTACATAGGATTTGACTACCAAACTATTAGTATTCATTTTAACAGACTGATTCGAGGGTTGCAACTCGAATCATAACGATCTTGTCGCTCGTCGCTTTGTTCAAACGATCTGTTGTCAAGAAATTTAAGACTATCGTGGATAGTGAAGATCATCATTAATGTAGTGCAAATAAAGAGAAGTAATTTCACTGATGGAAATATGATACAGTGGAGTGCAGCAATATTAAGATGTATCAAACCCTTAGATACCAAAAGGGTATAACAATAAAGAGATCATTTGTGCTAAACTATAAATTGCACCATATTAATTTGGATTCAATGCATTAAATGATTTCATTGCCCTAAGAAAATTTGGAGAAGAAGTAGAGCATAGCATCTTGAAGCACCACATTTTGAAAGCATTCATGTTATGATGGCACTGCATCAGAGAGTGTTTGAAACAATTATGATGGCTTTGAATTTGTGAATCAGGGACAAACATATGATTCGAGTTAAGAAAAGTTAAGAGAATTTATAGACACTCGAAGCCAACTTATTCATGGTAATCCTAAAAGAAAAGCAACCGAAGAGCCATCCAACGCCCTTAATGTTGCACCTTTGAAGCAAAGAATTTAAGAGAGAAGCACAAAATGCGTTTGAAGTTTATTAATTTGAAACCTAAATAACTAAAGCAATTTTCAAGATTAGGATCAATGAAGTTGGACCCTTCGAAGCCATGTAGATTCAAGGTAGAGAGATAAGAGATTATTTGGAGATAATGTCCTAAAAACTAATTGATTCGAAGCTTATGCCTACGAATAATCTTTGTGACGGCAAGGAATCTCGCTCGGTCCGAACCAGTCGCTAAACCGATCCAGGCCGTTCGAAACGCCTTATCGTTTGAGAACACGACAAAACAGAACGCATACAGAAGAACATTTCATTGTATATTACAACAATGCACCAGATTACAAGGATATACAGAGTACAAATGAATAAATATTACACAGAAATATCAGAGATTTAAATTACATTTAAATACATTATATAGCAGCGGAAAATAATACAATACACAACTAGAAGAGATATACGGATACAAAGCTTTCCGGATATCGTTCCAGCTGTAAACCAGGATCCTGTGAATATAAATCTGCAAAACCAAAACTACTAGCTGCCCGTGTCAAAATAGGGGCACCCAGAGTTTAGGTTAAAACAATAAACTCCAGGTCAGTCATGGGACTGGTGTGAGAACTAAAACAGTTTTTAATCTTTATTTTCAAAGGTAAATCAAGGGACCACGCCGTATAACACGGAACGGGTTTCCTCCCAAGAATACCAGTGCATAAAACAAACAGCGCAATGCTAAATAAAGAAAAATGAAGCTGTTATAAGACCCAGGTCCCATTGTAACGGCTGGAAATTTCCGACTCCTCGGGAGTCGGAAATTCCGAGACGTTAGTGAAAGAATTTAGAAGGTGAGAAAGAAAAGATAGAACTAATAGAATAGAAGAAGAAGAAGAACATCAAAATCATCAGAGTAACACGAATCTCACAGCAGAACGAATAACATATAATATATAACATAACTTTGAAGTAAACAGTTATATATATACAATAGCACTTATCAGAGTACAACACTTACAACACAGCGGAAATAACTATAGCTATAGAATCTTGAAGTCTCCTGCTCCAAGCTCTCCAAGTATATCTGTAAATCCCGACTACTTGACTGCCCGTACAAATTTAGGCACCCAAGAGTTTAGGGAAAACAACAAAGTAAACTCCGGGTCAGTCATGGGACTGGTATGAGTAAAATAGTTTAAAACAGGTATAGGATATCTCATAAGACCACGCCGTGAATACGGAACGGGTTTTTCCCTTATGAGTATCTGAACAACTTTGACAAGCAATATCATTGTGATATTATAATAATGTCTAAGTACAAATAGGTATCAATCTAGCAGAAACGCTTGCATCTCACGTTCTACATACATAGTAGAAAATCATAAACCGCAGGGCGCTTATCGGAGAATGGATTCCAACAGACAAGGTATGGGAGCACCTTCTGAATAGTGTACTCTAGAGGTGATACACTCAGGGTTCAACAAGAACGTCTTGCAACCCGGCCACACATGACCGCTCACTCATTTAGCTTGAGTGTCGCGAATATATTGCCACCACGGTTATAGGCCATCAAACCGTCATCCGAAGATACAGAATCAAAAAGAAGTATAAATATGGATATTCCCTAGATCGGTGACAATACACCCTGCTTGGGAATGACCCAACTAGCCATGCTGCCTAGCCCAACTTTTGTTACTTCCTGGTGTGAGGCTAGAAGCTACGTCTATCTTCAGAACATCTGATCACCATTCACTTTGAATGCCACATCGTCATACCCGCCAAATCACAAATTGACTTATTCAAAAATAACACGGGTATACAGCTAAGAGAAACGAATTCCTCCGCCACCAAACGTGAATACGTTTGAACAGATCAACTTACGCGATCCATTTGATATACTCTGTCAGACCTTCTTCCATATACGTTGTCCTGGGACTGGACAAACCGAAGGCACTATTCAGTATATCCATCTTAGTCACTGTTATCTAAGACTTATACAACAGCCCTTGCACTTTACTCCGTCTTCAATTTATCTTTGGCATATATTGCTCGCAACGCTTATGCCAATACAGAGTGGTTCTTTGGATAATAATCCAACCGGTCTCTCCATATTAACAACGTTAAAATGGTCAAAACTTTGATAGTCTGTGATCTAACTATCAAATGAAAACATGTCGGTGTACAAACAACGATCTTATTTCCAGATGGAAATTTGATCGATCAATCATCATATGTTCATATTTCCTTATTTCATATATTTAGAAAATATATGTTATTAATCATTGGAAAACATTTCCATAGCTTATTTTCACATCACTATTATTTCGCAACTATCAGTCCCTAACTGTAACTAGTATGAGAACAATTCTCTAAGTATCAATACGGAAGGTCGAAACCAACATCAGATCGTCACTTAGAAAACCGTTCAACTTACCCTCTCCAATTAGTTTCTGAATTTGCTTAACTCTATTTCTTAAATTCTTATCATGAAAACATTTCATTTTCTATGTTTAGAAAACATATCTGACTATATTTGGAAAACGTTTCCAAAACTCATTTACGGATTTCCAATGAACGTTGTATAAAACATCGTTTCGCTTAATCCATTTATCGCTTATTCCTTAACTTTATTCCTAATCAACCTTTTAGATCGAACCACAACTATTCCTTTGTCAATTCTGAAGTCAATCAAGTTGGGGTATAATTACCTCGCAGACCTTAATTGAACAACGTCCTTTACTGTGAAATAGATGAAGCTCATCACTCACTTTTTACAATCATCTGTTTATGCAAACTCTCGGATTCAGGTTACGAATCCACTTCTTATATGAAAACGTTTGATTATAACTATAACGTTATAATTCCTACTTCTGCAATATCTAACCTAAATCATAACTTTACCTCCTAACTCGAATAATTTAACAGACACCTAATTTCTAAATCAATAACTAAATCTTGATTTAAACCCTGGAAAGTAAATAGTACTTTCCCGAATTCGCTATAATTGAATTCGACGTATAACTCTCTTTCGAGAAATCTTTATTTGATTAATTCTTCTTCGAATAACCTATATTCGATTATCTCTCTTCGAATAACTCATATTCGAAATCTCTCTCTTTCGAATAAACAATATTCGATCTCTTTCTTTCGAATATGCTATATTCGAAAATCTCCTTTCGATTTACTAATCGATAACTCCTTTCGATCAAACTAAAATCGATAACTCCTTTAACTCTATTCGAATAACTAATATTCGACTAACTCCTTTGGATCGACTCATTTGATTAACTCCTTCGAATAACTAATTCGAATAACTTACCTTCGAATAACCAATATTCGATTTACTCTAACTCGATTAACTTAATTCTAATCGATTTACTCCATTTCGATTCAACTTAATTCAAATCGATTAACTTAACTTAAATTGATTAACTCCATTTGAATAACAAAATTCGATTTAACTCTAATTGAATAACTAATATTCAATTAACTCTTACGTGTTTAACTCTATTTGAATAAGTAATTCGAATCACTCTAATGTGTTTAACTCTATTCAAATATCAAATTCGAATAACTCATTTCGAATAACTAAATTCGATTAACTCTTTTAACTTTACTCGAATAACTATATTCGATTAACACCTTCTTTCGAATAACTATATTCGATTTACTCTTCGACTAACTCCTTTGGATTAACTAACTTCGAATAACTCCTTTGGATTAACTCTTCGACTAACTCCTTCGGATTAACTCTTCGATTAACTCCTTCGGATTAACTAACTTCGAATAACTCCTTTGGATTAACTAACTTCGAATAACCAATATTCGATAACTACTCTTCGAATAATTAATATTCGATAACTCTTCTCAAATGAATCACATTTGATTTCTCCACTCGAATAAACGATATTCGATAACTCTTCTCTCGAATACACCATATTCGATAACTCTACTTCGGATAAGTGATATTCGACAACTCTACTCGATTAACTCTACTTGGATAACTCTAGCTGATCAACTCTAACTGATCAACTCTAACTGGTCAACTCTAACTGTTTATCTTTAACTGGTTAATTTTAACTGGTTAACTCAAATGGTTTAACCTAACTGGTTAACTCAAATGGTTTAACCTAACTTGATTTACTTGTCTCGATTAACTGAACTAATCCACTTAGTTTAACTTAGTTAATTCACTTTGATTAACTCTAACCGATTTACTTAGTTTAACTCAGCTAATTCACTTTGATTAACCCAACTAATTTACTTCGATTAACCAATTAGTTTAACTTGACTAATTCACTTAGTTTGACGCAACTAATTCACTTTGATTTACAAATTAGTTTAACTTAACTAATTCACTTCGATTAACCGCTTAGTTTATCTTAACTAATTTACTTTGGTTAACTTAACCAATTACTTTGATTAATCCTTTTATCACACTCTGGTTATAAATCCTACTTCTACAATATCTCCTTAAAATCCATATCGTGTTATACTTGTGTGTGAAGCACGTGTTTAAATCTATCCTTGTATAATTCTATTTATTTTCTGAACAAGTGTTCCTTTATTTATTCCCTACATAAATATTCCTTTATTCCATTTATTTAAAATCTAAATAAATGTTCCTTTATTTATTTCCTAAAATAAATATTCCTTTTTCATTTATTTATTTTCAAATTAAATAAATGTTTTCCTTTTATAAAATCCTATCGATTTGATAAATAAGATTCATTTTCAATATAAACATTGAAAATCCCCTTATCAACATTTCGGTATGTTATGGTATTCAATCATATCAAATCACGATGTTCAATATCGTCCAAGCACATATAATCGCCCACAGATTTTATATCACATCATATAACAATATATGGAAAACAATAAAATAACTGTTGAGGAATCCAGTCGGATTCCTCCAACCTGTTTCCCTGCATCACAGATGTTAGACAATATAGATAACATCACTTTCAGTTCCATATGATATATTCTGTTAAACAGAATCAATATAGAAATTTAACTAACTGACTAGCAGTTCAAACAATCAACACACGGTCAAACAGACAATCTTAACAGTTCTAACAATACAACATGAAATTACAAACTGTTCAGAGTTGGTGAGTTTTACTCACATTGGACGATCATCGTCAATGACGATAACCATCGCTTGATTCAGACAATTTATTTTGCTATAAATTGTAGCGGACTCCAATCGACTCGCGGTCAGTTCCATTGTGGAGTGCTCGTCCATACGATCCCGATGCAACTTACGGTTCTCGATTCTAACCTCGTATGACCAAGATATCGCATTTACAAGTTGAACACTATTTAATTAAATAATTAGCTTGGATTTTAAATATATACTTGGGCCTTACCCTGATTTCCGGCCCAACAAAACAAGCCCGCCCCATCCTTTATTAAACCCGTCCACCTTATCTTCTCCTTCCCCAAACGAAATCACCAACTCCAGTAAACGATTTCCACCAGATTCGATCTCCCTCCCTCCATCGATACTTCACCATTTCCCAAACCAACTACATCATCTTCTTCCTTGTCTCGGGCGCCTCCCTCCTATCACCCTTACCTGATACTCGACGCCCTCAACGCGACAGTACAGCGTCGCTCTATGGAATACCCCATCGCACCACAGGGAAAATCCGAATCTAGGTGCTCCTCTAGCCGAGAAGATCATCTCCACTAACCCCGAGTCCCATAGTTGCACAAATCGAGCCAAAACCGGAACCCTAGTTCGCGGTTCAACACTACAGCGAAGCCAAAATCTGCGTCGCACCCCACTGTTGGCATACCAAATCGAAGAGAACGTGATGAGGGTTTCAAGGACATTATACTTGCGATTTGTTGATTTCTATTTGGATTGTTTGAATTTATTTTGTTTCCAAAACTCTTGCTGTGTTCGTTCATGTGGTATATATAGGCTGATTGTTGTTGGTACCACTTGTGGTTGTAGACAGAGGATGTGTGGCTTGTTTGTGACCATAGAAAATAAGGGGAGATATTTTTGAATTTATTTTATATTTTATTTTCGCCAATCTCTCCTTGTATCTGACTTCTAAAAATCTCTGTGACTACGTACAATACCCAAAAATCACCAAAATGGACATGTAGGTAGAGTTCGGCATTACGGTCCCAACGAAACTGGTTTCGTCGAATTCCGACTCCGTATGCTCACACAGCGTATTTTTAACTGTCAAAATACTGACTATTTTACACTCTAAAAATCCGTACGGCCACACATTGACTCTAAAAATCACGAAACTTGGAATCTAACAACTATTTGACATTGCGGATCCAACAAAACAGGTTTCGTCGAATTCCGACTTCGTATGCACAAGTGGCTATTTTTCAAAGCTCTAAATAGCCTATTTAAATATATAAATATATTTAAATATAATTAAATTAATTGTTTAAAATTAATTATTATCGTCTGTATTCACAGTGAGATACCATACAGCTCCAGAATATCCCTGTATGTATTTACAGCTCGATATTACCTCGTCAGAGTTATATCGACGGTCGATTTCTATTTAAATCCTTATATTAAATATAATTAAATCGTTATGGTCAGGGCGCTGCATTCTTGAGAATTTGATTTGGATGTAACTCAAAATCTACACGACGAAATCCCGATTTTTCTCTTCCACTAGAAAGATATACTCCACCAGCTCCACACGTTTCTTGTTTCACAGAAATCCGACTTATAACAAATCTTGTATATTCAGTTGAAGTTCAACTCGCCAAATAACGAACTGTCGCGTCGTTACGGGCTCGATTATTATAATTTATACGTTCAACTATCGTTTATTTAATATATTCGTTATTTAAATAATTAAATAACTTAATTATTATACCTTACAAAACGCGCCATTACAGACTTCCCCCCTTAAAATAATTTCGTCCTCGAAATTGCTAAGCTAGGAAAATGCTACCACTTTACTAACTAGATTCAAATATCTTTTAGTTTACTTCTCAACTCCAGTTTCAACTGAACCATTAAATTTTCAATTAAATTATTAATTCATTCTGGCTAACTGAATTTCCATAAATCATGAGAATGTTCTAACGCCTGGAATTTTCGAAAAATTTCGCCATAACCTCCTTTGTATTGGTCAATATGACAAACCACCCCTCGCCTCTCTAGGCCTTCTCCAACCCAAAAGAAAATCAAACAGCCAAGCGGCTTGCAAATTTGGCTCATAAAATCCAAACTCATATATAATATAAACTTGTACCTTTTTGTCGGGCATTTAACTCTATCCCTTTCATCTGCTACCACTTCAACATATACCAATGTTATCCATTCCAATTGATCTCTAATCAGTTCATATCCTCAAATCCAAATCGAATTTCATTCGAACTCTAATATCAAATTCCAAATTATTGACTTATCAATTTGGTTCCATTCTAGATTATCTCTAATCCAATTCAATTTTATTTAACTCGGTTCAAGTTAAATTTCAATTTATTTTTACCATCTCATTTTATTTAACTTCATTAGTTAAATTTTAATTCCAGAACTTAGGTTCCTGGGTTTCTTTCAAATCAATTTGAAATCATAATGCCAATTCAAAACCTTTGAATTTCTAAACAACTTGTTTTCTCAAAACAATTCAAAACAAAACCTTTGATAGTAATCCGTCACTTAGAACTCCAAAATGAACACTGATGATGTCTAGATTCATCATCAGAATCTATTTTCCAGCTATCGAAGTGAGTTCAATACTATATCATTTTCAATATGAAAAACATTTTCAAAATCTCCCAGGAACTTAAAATTTCCTTATTTTAAATTCCAAATTCTGATTTAAATTCATATTTAATTCAAACTATTTCATATATTACATTCATATGAATTCTGATTGGTCATTTATAACCATTTCACCCTTTTATAATCTTATTCGATTATAATAACAACCAACACAGTCAATATACTATAATAATTTCAAGATATACATTTCTTCTATAAACAAATATATTTTGGGAAAAATTATTTCATTTACCCTCTTTCAAAACATACCATGACGGTTCATCGTATTCAGGTGTTTAGTAACCCTTATCGATACAGTGGATCAAAACTGACCGACCAGAATTCACAAACTACTCAACCAATGAGTCTCCACAATATAAAATCACTTTATATTAAATAACAAATACGCACTCGTATATATACACTCAAACTCAATCTAGGATATTACTAATCCCATCTCTATCGAGTTATGCCACAGAGCCAAGGTAATCACTTAACTTAAGCTCTGATACCAACTGTAACGGCTGGAAATTTCCGACTCCTCGGGAGTCGGAAATTCCGAGACGTTAGTGAAAGAATTTAGAAGGTGAGAAAGAAAAGATAGAACTAATAGAATAGAAGAAGAAGAAGAACATCAAAATCATCAGAGTAACACGAATCTCACAGCAGAACGAATAACATATAATATATAACATAACTTTGAAGTAAACAGTTATATATATACAATAGCACTTATCAGAGTACAACACTTACAACACAGCGGAAATAACTATAGCTATAGAATCTTGAAGTCTCCTGCTCCAAGCTCTCCAAGTATATCTGTAAATCCCGACTACTTGACTGCCCGTACAAATTTAGGCACCCAAGAGTTTAGGGAAAACAACAAAGTAAACTCCGGGTCAGTCATGGGACTGGTATGAGTAAAATAGTTTAAAACAGGTATAGGATATCTCATAAGACCACGCCGTGAATACGGAACGGGTTTTTCCCTTATGAGTATCTGAACAACTTTGACAAGCAATATCATTGTGATATTATAATAATGTCTAAGTACAAATAGGTATCAATCTAGCAGAAACGCTTGCATCTCACGTTCTACATACATAGTAGAAAATCATAAACCGCAGGGCGCTTATCGGAGAATGGATTCCAACAGACAAGGTATGGGAGCACCTTCTGAATAGTGTACTCTAGAGGTGATACACTCAGGGTTCAACAAGAACGTCTTGCAACCCGGCCACACATGACCGCTCACTCATTTAGCTTGAGTGTCGCGAATATATTGCCACCACGGTTATAGGCCATCAAACCGTCATCCGAAGATACAGAATCAAAAAGAAGTATAAATATGGATATTCCCTAGATCGGTGACAATACACCCTGCTTGGGAATGACCCAACTAGCCATGCTGCCTAGCCCAACTTTTGTTACTTCCTGGTGTGAGGCTAGAAGCTACGTCTATCTTCAGAACATCTGATCACCATTCACTTTGAATGCCACATCGTCATACCCGCCAAATCACAAATTGACTTATTCAAAAATAACACGGGTATACAGCTAAGAGAAACGAATTCCTCCGCCACCAAACGTGAATACGTTTGAACAGATCAACTTACGCGATCCATTTGATATACTCTGTCAGACCTTCTTCCATATACGTTGTCCTGGGACTGGACAAACCGAAGGCACTATTCAGTATATCCATCTTAGTCACTGTTATCTAAGACTTATACAACAGCCCTTGCACTTTACTCCGTCTTCAATTTATCTTTGGCATATATTGCTCGCAACGCTTATGCCAATACAGAGTGGTTCTTTGGATAATAATCCAACCGGTCTCTCCATATTAACAACGTTAAAATGGTCAAAACTTTGATAGTCTGTGATCTAACTATCAAATGAAAACATGTCGGTGTACAAACAACGATCTTATTTCCAGATGGAAATTTGATCGATCAATCATCATATGTTCATATTTCCTTATTTCATATATTTAGAAAATATATGTTATTAATCATTGGAAAACATTTCCATAGCTTATTTTCACATCACTATTATTTCGCAACTATCAGTCCCTAACTGTAACTAGTATGAGAACAATTCTCTAAGTATCAATACGGAAGGTCGAAACCAACATCAGATCGTCACTTAGAAAACCGTTCAACTTACCCTCTCCAATTAGTTTCTGAATTTGCTTAACTCTATTTCTTAAATTCTTATCATGAAAACATTTCATTTTCTATGTTTAGAAAACATATCTGACTATATTTGGAAAACGTTTCCAAAACTCATTTACGGATTTCCAATGAACGTTGTATAAAACATCGTTTCGCTTAATCCATTTATCGCTTATTCCTTAACTTTATTCCTAATCAACCTTTTAGATCGAACCACAACTATTCCTTTGTCAATTCTGAAGTCAATCAAGTTGGGGTATAATTACCTCGCAGACCTTAATTGAACAACGTCCTTTACTGTGAAATAGATGAAGCTCATCACTCACTTTTTACAATCATCTGTTTATGCAAACTCTCGGATTCAGGTTACGAATCCACTTCTTATATGAAAACGTTTGATTATAACTATAACGTTATAATTCCTACTTCTGCAATATCTAACCTAAATCATAACTTTACCTCCTAACTCGAATAATTTAACAGACACCTAATTTCTAAATCAATAACTAAATCTTGATTTAAACCCTGGAAAGTAAATAGTACTTTCCCGAATTCGCTATAATTGAATTCGACGTATAACTCTCTTTCGAGAAATCTTTATTTGATTAATTCTTCTTCGAATAACCTATATTCGATTATCTCTCTTCGAATAACTCATATTCGAAATCTCTCTCTTTCGAATAAACAATATTCGATCTCTTTCTTTCGAATATGCTATATTCGAAAATCTCCTTTCGATTTACTAATCGATAACTCCTTTCGATCAAACTAAAATCGATAACTCCTTTAACTCTATTCGAATAACTAATATTCGACTAACTCCTTTGGATCGACTCATTTGATTAACTCCTTCGAATAACTAATTCGAATAACTTACCTTCGAATAACCAATATTCGATTTACTCTAACTCGATTAACTTAATTCTAATCGATTTACTCCATTTCGATTCAACTTAATTCAAATCGATTAACTTAACTTAAATTGATTAACTCCATTTGAATAACAAAATTCGATTTAACTCTAATTGAATAACTAATATTCAATTAACTCTTACGTGTTTAACTCTATTTGAATAAGTAATTCGAATCACTCTAATGTGTTTAACTCTATTCAAATATCAAATTCGAATAACTCATTTCGAATAACTAAATTCGATTAACTCTTTTAACTTTACTCGAATAACTATATTCGATTAACACCTTCTTTCGAATAACTATATTCGATTTACTCTTCGACTAACTCCTTTGGATTAACTAACTTCGAATAACTCCTTTGGATTAACTCTTCGACTAACTCCTTCGGATTAACTCTTCGATTAACTCCTTCGGATTAACTAACTTCGAATAACTCCTTTGGATTAACTAACTTCGAATAACCAATATTCGATAACTACTCTTCGAATAATTAATATTCGATAACTCTTCTCAAATGAATCACATTTGATTTCTCCACTCGAATAAACGATATTCGATAACTCTTCTCTCGAATACACCATATTCGATAACTCTACTTCGGATAAGTGATATTCGACAACTCTACTCGATTAACTCTACTTGGATAACTCTAGCTGATCAACTCTAACTGATCAACTCTAACTGGTCAACTCTAACTGTTTATCTTTAACTGGTTAATTTTAACTGGTTAACTCAAATGGTTTAACCTAACTGGTTAACTCAAATGGTTTAACCTAACTTGATTTACTTGTCTCGATTAACTGAACTAATCCACTTAGTTTAACTTAGTTAATTCACTTTGATTAACTCTAACCGATTTACTTAGTTTAACTCAGCTAATTCACTTTGATTAACCCAACTAATTTACTTCGATTAACCAATTAGTTTAACTTGACTAATTCACTTAGTTTGACGCAACTAATTCACTTTGATTTACAAATTAGTTTAACTTAACTAATTCACTTCGATTAACCGCTTAGTTTATCTTAACTAATTTACTTTGGTTAACTTAACCAATTACTTTGATTAATCCTTTTATCACACTCTGGTTATAAATCCTACTTCTACAATATCTCCTTAAAATCCATATCGTGTTATACTTGTGTGTGAAGCACGTGTTTAAATCTATCCTTGTATAATTCTATTTATTTTCTGAACAAGTGTTCCTTTATTTATTCCCTACATAAATATTCCTTTATTCCATTTATTTAAAATCTAAATAAATGTTCCTTTATTTATTTCCTAAAATAAATATTCCTTTTTCATTTATTTATTTTCAAATTAAATAAATGTTTTCCTTTTATAAAATCCTATCGATTTGATAAATAAGATTCATTTTCAATATAAACATTGAAAATCCCCTTATCAACATTTCGGTATGTTATGGTATTCAATCATATCAAATCACGATGTTCAATATCGTCCAAGCACATATAATCGCCCACAGATTTTATATCACATCATATAACAATATATGGAAAACAATAAAATAACTGTTGAGGAATCCAGTCGGATTCCTCCAACCTGTTTCCCTGCATCACAGATGTTAGACAATATAGATAACATCACTTTCAGTTCCATATGATATATTCTGTTAAACAGAATCAATATAGAAATTTAACTAACTGACTAGCAGTTCAAACAATCAACACACGGTCAAACAGACAATCTTAACAGTTCTAACAATACAACATGAAATTACAAACTGTTCAGAGTTGGTGAGTTTTACTCACATTGGACGATCATCGTCAATGACGATAACCATCGCTTGATTCAGACAATTTATTTTGCTATAAATTGTAGCGGACTCCAATCGACTCGCGGTCAGTTCCATTGTGGAGTGCTCGTCCATACGATCCCGATGCAACTTACGGTTCTCGATTCTAACCTCGTATGACCAAGATATCGCATTTACAAGTTGAACACTATTTAATTAAATAATTAGCTTGGATTTTAAATATATACTTGGGCCTTACCCTGATTTCCGGCCCAACAAAACAAGCCCGCCCCATCCTTTATTAAACCCGTCCACCTTATCTTCTCCTTCCCCAAACGAAATCACCAACTCCAGTAAACGATTTCCACCAGATTCGATCTCCCTCCCTCCATCGATACTTCACCATTTCCCAAACCAACTACATCATCTTCTTCCTTGTCTCGGGCGCCTCCCTCCTATCACCCTTACCTGATACTCGACGCCCTCAACGCGACAGTACAGCGTCGCTCTATGGAATACCCCATCGCACCACAGGGAAAATCCGAATCTAGGTGCTCCTCTAGCCGAGAAGATCATCTCCACTAACCCCGAGTCCCATAGTTGCACAAATCGAGCCAAAACCGGAACCCTAGTTCGCGGTTCAACACTACAGCGAAGCCAAAATCTGCGTCGCACCCCACTGTTGGCATACCAAATCGAAGAGAACGTGATGAGGGTTTCAAGGACATTATACTTGCGATTTGTTGATTTCTATTTGGATTGTTTGAATTTATTTTGTTTCCAAAACTCTTGCTGTGTTCGTTCATGTGGTATATATAGGCTGATTGTTGTTGGTACCACTTGTGGTTGTAGACAGAGGATGTGTGGCTTGTTTGTGACCATAGAAAATAAGGGGAGATATTTTTGAATTTATTTTATATTTTATTTTCGCCAATCTCTCCTTGTATCTGACTTCTAAAAATCTCTGTGACTACGTACAATACCCAAAAATCACCAAAATGGACATGTAGGTAGAGTTCGGCATTACGGTCCCAACGAAACTGGTTTCGTCGAATTCCGACTCCGTATGCTCACACAGCGTATTTTTAACTGTCAAAATACTGACTATTTTACACTCTAAAAATCCGTACGGCCACACATTGACTCTAAAAATCACGAAACTTGGAATCTAACAACTATTTGACATTGCGGATCCAACAAAACAGGTTTCGTCGAATTCCGACTTCGTATGCACAAGTGGCTATTTTTCAAAGCTCTAAATAGCCTATTTAAATATATAAATATATTTAAATATAATTAAATTAATTGTTTAAAATTAATTATTATCGTCTGTATTCACAGTGAGATACCATACAGCTCCAGAATATCCCTGTATGTATTTACAGCTCGATATTACCTCGTCAGAGTTATATCGACGGTCGATTTCTATTTAAATCCTTATATTAAATATAATTAAATCGTTATGGTCAGGGCGCTGCATTCTTGAGAATTTGATTTGGATGTAACTCAAAATCTACACGACGAAATCCCGATTTTTCTCTTCCACTAGAAAGATATACTCCACCAGCTCCACACGTTTCTTGTTTCACAGAAATCCGACTTATAACAAATCTTGTATATTCAGTTGAAGTTCAACTCGCCAAATAACGAACTGTCGCGTCGTTACGGGCTCGATTATTATAATTTATACGTTCAACTATCGTTTATTTAATATATTCGTTATTTAAATAATTAAATAACTTAATTATTATACCTTACAAAACGCGCCATTACACCCATCACACAATGTAACGCAGTCGAGGATAGGGTTTTCCCTTATAACAGCCAAAGAATGCTTGATACGTTTTAAAACAAATCATTTGATACTATTATAAGTGTATAAAACAACTTCAAATCATAAGTATCAATCATAGGCGGCATGAGCGCCCCATCCCACTATGTCGCCATATATAGGATTACAATTAAAACCGCAAATGTCACGTATTTGGAAATTGGATTTCCGTCTATGAACCGAGGCAAAAGATAGTCCTCAACCGATTCGAGACGCTCTAGCCCGCCCCTCAGGAACAGCCGCAACTGCCCCCTGGATCCTCAGGGCCGGTCCACCGACGTGGATTATTATGCCTGAACAATACGTCTCCCCACCCTATGGGGTGTAAGTCTGGTCCGTCAGCCGACCAGAATGCATTCGGCCGAAACCGATATAACCGAGGCGCCTCGCAACAGCAACAACCACATAAGTCAAACTCGTCAGGGCGTGTAAAACCACTGACGCCACTTCTAGCTAGAAAGAAACGCAAGTCCTCCCTGAGGTCCGTCTCCCGTTTTTGGTTCATACCTGGTGTGAAACACGCGAGGTAAACGTTACACAAAGCTACGCCACAAAGGCCGTGCTTTGATCATCACCACAAGACTTTGCTTTTCAACAGAAGCTTTGATCATTTGCATCTTAGCATGCCACACAGGCAAACCATCCTATGCAACCGATATCAGTCACACAGAATGAAATCCGATGTCAGACACACAGTCCATTTACAAGTCCGTTCTGGGTCTGAACGAAACCGGAGGCACCTAGTACCCCGCATATCCATCGATCTCCAAGTACGTCTGGACGATCACTAACTGTTTCCATCTTCTTGGGTGTACAGCCCAATCAAGATCATCAGTTATCACCCAAACGACGTGAAGACCTCCGGTCTTCGACCATCGTCTTCATCTTCGACTTATCGTCGTATCAGTTATTCAGAATGGGATAAACCCGGTCTTTCCGAATAACTCGCGTATATATTAAATAAGTGTTACACAAACACAACATACGCCTCATTCCAATTCATTAGTCACTAACCGTAAATTAATCAAGAGAATAATTCCCCAAATATTAACCCCGAAGGCCGAAACCAACATCAGATCAATATCCAGAAAACCATTCTGCTTGGCTAACCGCCAGTTAGTTTCTAAATTTCACATTCATAGGGAAATGTTCCCATTAATTTTATCCAAGATAAATTCCTTGAATTTATTCTTAAATCTATTTTTGAATATCAATTCAAACTAGTCGGGATTAACGAAACTTACCGAAGTAATCACTTGTTTTAATTTCCCAATCCCAACCTATTCATCCCATGAAGTAAAACTGGTAATACTTCATATCTAACACCACAGTGTTATCGGTAAATTCAATTACCATTTCACGTTCAAATCTAATTAAAGATTTAACTATCGCCTGGAGCAAAACTGGTGACACTCCCTTTCGATTATTTCAATCTAATTAAAGATTCATTAAAACTCCACTTAGTTTTAATCTTTGACTGGGTTAAAGAATCAGTGTCATTTGAAAACACGGTTCACGATAAACCCAAAATCACATTCATTAATCATCGGGTTAAAGAACAAGTGTTTTTTTTAAAAACACTGTTCACGATAAACCCAAAAATCAATATCAATTCAATTCCAATTAAATATTATTTAATTGGTACACTTCATTAAATCTAAATAAAAAGATTTAATCATTTCTCAACTGGGTTCAAGAACAGTGTTAGTAAAGACACCATTCACGACAAACCCAAATCACATTCATTATTTATCGGGTTAAAGAACAAGTGTTATTTAAAACACTGTTCACGATAAACCCAAAAATCAATATCAATTCAATTCCAATTAAATATTATTTAATTGGTACACTTCATTAAATCTAAATAAAAAGATTTAATCATTTCTCAACTGGGTTCAAGAACAGTGTTAGTGAAGACACCATTCACGACAAACCCAAATCACATTCGATATTCAATACAAGGCTCTGAATAGAAAATATATCGGCTTATATTCAATATCAAATTCTATGACTAACAAATGTCGTATTGGAAATAACGATATAAATATATATATCTTTCAAATTTCCATAACAACACCTGTATAATCACGAATTCCAACATCGAAATATTCCGAAGACAATTTCGATTCAAATCCACTCCAATGCAATCATTGGAAATTTTGGTTATTTTTAAAACCCTTTTTAAATTCAATTTATTTATTTAAAAATAAATAGAATTATATTTCTAGTTCAAAACTAGTTCATTTCGATAAAAATCCATTTTTATCTTTTCAAATATGGAGTTTTTCATCCCAATTCTTTCTAAATCATTTCTTATGATTTTACACAAATTATTGCTATTTTTAATAATTTTATCAAGGCCCGTACAGTCGATTTCCATCAACGGCCATCGAACTGCACTTACAGCGACCTTTTTCGAATTTGATTTGGACATAATTCCAAATCCAACCGTTAGATTTCAAATTTCTAATATTCGTTAGAAAGCTCTTTTCGATACGAACCCAACGGTTCCGGTTTTAGGAGAATCCGACGGTCGGATCTCCCGTAATGTCCGTTTGAAATAAATGGTCGAAATTCGCGAACTGCCGCGGCGCGGCGCGTTCTATTCAGGCCATTATATTATATATAATATATATAATATATATTTCGTCGATTTCTATTTAAAACGAATTATATAAATAGTTTTAAAATCGTTTCAAAAGCTATTTCAACTTTCTTTTCAATTCAAATTAAAATTGAATTCTTCTTTATAAATTCGTTTTAAAATTCATTTCTATTCAATTCAAATTTCAATTCACTTTCGATTCCATTTGAATTCGTTTTCAATTCAATTCATTTCGAAATCGTTTTCAATTCAATTCATTTCGAAATCGTTTTCAATTCAATTCATTTCGAAATCGTTTTCAATTCAATTCATTTTGAATTCGTTTTCAATTCAATTCATTTCGAAATCGTTTTCAATTCAATTCATTTCGAAATCGTTTTCAATTCAATTCATTTCGAAATCGTTTTCAATTCAATTCATTTTGAATTCGTTTTCAATTCAATTCATTTCGAAATCGTTTTCAATTCAATTCATTTCGAAATCGTTTTCAATTCAATTCATTTCGAAATCGTTTTCAAATCGATATAAATATCGTTCACGTCAAAATGGCGTCCATACACGGCTTCATAAATTTCTATTTTCAAATATTCTATTTCAAATATTTCTTTTTCAAAATAGTTGTTATTATCAAAATATTTCGTTCAACACATGACCAATCTCAATGAATGAGTACTGTCAACACATGAACTTTTATTTTATAATATTCTTTATTTTTCAAATTGGAATGAGGCCCAATCAATTACCATATAAAGTTAATTATATGGATTTTCATACAACACATGTATATCATAGCATTGAAAAATAATCAACCATCAACCAAAGTGCACTACACTGCATAAGCATCAAATACAGATATTCAACGCTTATAACAGCCTGTCAATCAATCGATCGACATATTTAATCAATCAGGATGAGTGAACTGCATATTTCATCCTAACACCCGTGTGGGGTTTCAAACAATCAAACACAGATTTTATTTGTGCAGTTGGGCGATGTGTGAAATTTATCGACCCAATCAATATCATTCAAATAAGTGTACATAAACAAACCATCTGGTTTGTAAATGAATATTTATTTATTCACTTCACTATTTTCATATTCACGTTAAAAATTATATTTTTAACGATAAAACATTTTATTTCAACCTATGAATTTCTATTCAATTCATTTATTCAATAAAATGATATTTTTATTTTTCTAACATGTTTTAGAAAATTTCGGCGGCATAACGGCACGATACTAGAAACGGGACGAGGCCTAGCCTTATCCCCGGTCTAGTGAAGGCCCACGCCATTCACATATCAATCAAATCCATTCATCTCACCAAACAATTTAATTTCAAATCAAATAATCTAACCAACTACACAACCAAACAAACAAGTCCATGGTATGTGGACGGGTGTCGGGTGCTTCTAATAAGCACCGTCTGCATCCTAGTATATATATATAACTAGAAAAATAGAATTTGAGTGAGAAGTTCTCACCAATAGCTATCCTAGCTCCACGGCACTTCACTGATAGAAAACTTCATCGCTATCGCACCTTCGTCATCTTCGTTGCCCGCTTTCACTACATATGTAAAAATCGAATTTTTACTTCGCTATTCTATATATAAAAATCGAATTTTTAGTTCACTATTCAATATATAAAAATCGAATTTTTATTTCGCTATTCAATATATAAAAATCGAATTTTTATTTCAAAGTTCAATATATAAAAATCGAATTTTTAGTTCAAAGTTCAATATATAAAAATCGAATTTTTAGTTCAAAGTTCAATATATAAAAATCGAATTTTTATTTCAAAGTTCAATATATAAAAATCGAATTTTTATTTCAAAGTTCAATAGATAAAAATCGAATTTTTATTTCAAAGTTCAATAGATAAAAATCGAATTTTTATTTCAAAGTTCAATAGATAAAAATCGAATTTTTATTTCAAAGTTCAATAGATAAAAATCGAATTTTTATTTCAAATAGATTCCGCCTTTTCCATTTCAAAGATCTAATCTTTTCTTTTACTTTTCAAAGTTTAAATCTTTTACCTTTTAAAAATTCAAATCTTTTTAAAACCTTTTTAAAATAAAGAATCAGTTTTAAATCTTTATTAAAATTTCAGTTTTAAAATCCTAAACAAAATCAGTTTTAACTTTAAATAAAATCAGTTTTAAATTTTAACAAAAATCAGTTTTAACTTCATATATAAAAAAAACAGTTTTAACTTTTCAAAAAAAAAAAAATAGTTTTAATCTTTTAAAATCAGTTTTATACTAAAAAAAAAAATTCAGTTTTAACCTAAAATAAAATTCTGTTTTAACCTAACTAAAATTCTGTTTTAACCTAACTAAAAAAACAGTTTTAACCTAACTAAAAAAACAGTTTTTACTAACATAAAAATAATTTAAACAAATAAGAAAGACTTACAGGAGGGGGGGCTATGCTTGTTCGTCAGTGGAAGGGGGGGGAAAGCGTCGGCGGAGGGGGAAGAAAGGGGGGGACGCCTCCGGTGGTGAGGTTCGACGAACGGCGGTGGGAGGTGGGGGGCCTGAGGGTCTACGCGCAGGTAGGAGGAAGGAGAGAGAGAATCGAGCGGAGGGGGATGGCGCGGACATGGGGGAAGGCGGCGGTGATGGTGGCTCTGCCACCGGCGGAGGCGTGGGGGGGGGGGGGGCGATTTCGATTTCGTCTTCTTTTTTTTTTTTTTTTTTTTCTGTTTGAAATGAATGGACGGGGGGGGGGCCAGAGTGTTTTAAGGAGGGCAAAGATATATATATATATTTTTATTTAATTATTAAATTATATTCTCATAAAGTAACTTTTTCTGACGACTTCAGAATCGAACCCACCGCCTGTCGTCCATAGCATTTTACCCCCATTCCGAACACAATGGGATATGTATCGCAAGCTGTTTCTACCGTTTCGATCAGTCTCCTTTGAATTTACATTTAAATCACTACATTGAATTTTAAACGTACATTTCAAATTACCGGGGCTACATACGAACATGAAAAATTCCAGAAAAATATTTTCTAGCTTCGTATTGACGATACGGTCCTAACAAAACTAGTTTCGCCGAATTCTGAGACCGTTTGAAAAATGGCCAATTTCCAGTCGATTAAAATCAACTGAAACTGGTCAAACGCGTTTTCCTTTGCTACGCTCACATATTGATTCGAAAAATTATGAAATTTGGAATCTAGCAATAACTTAACATCACGGACCCAACAAAACTGGTTTCGTCGAAATCCGAGGTCGTTTGCAAAATTGCTATTTTTAAGGGCCTTATATATATATAAAAATATATATAAATTCCACAGCGACTATTTCTAATTTTCAACTGGACATATCTTATCATTTATAAAGTGAAATCTCAGTTTGTTTACTTCGTTGGAAAGATATCGTCAATTAGATCCTAATGTTTTTGGTTTCACTAAAATCCGGATTGTTTTGCTCCCGGTACATTCAATTGAAGTTTGAAATCGAATTATCGAACTACCGCGCCATTTTCAATTCTATTTATAATTATATATAAATATTTATATTCTAACGACGACGCGTATATTATATACGTTCGAATTCTATTCAAAATAAATTTCTCGTCGATATTATTTAAAATAATTCATTTTAAATAATCAAAATTCGCTAAAATTGCCAAAATAAAAATTTTAAACTGGCCCAGATTTTCCGGGTTGTTACAATCTCCCCCACTTAAAACTTTTCGTCCCCGAAAAGGAACAAAGTCGAAAGTGGTTTGATTAATCAATACTACGCTCGATCTGGCTTTCCTTCTCCAACTTTTCAGTTTCTGAGAATTTTCTAAAATTTCAAAAATTTGGCTAACACCCTAAATTTTTGAAAAATTTCGCCATAACCTCCCCTGCACCGGGAGCATCGGGGAATTTCAAATAGCTTCCCCGGTCCTTCAGATCTCAAAAAGAAAAAGAAAAAGCCAAGCGGCTAGCCAATAGGCTCACAAAATCATCATCACCCAAACAAAACAGGAAATTATGTAGTAAACATGTACCTATTTGTCGGGCAAACAAATTTTATTCTCTGGCTCTAGCCTCCTTGCTATGACCTGTTCAATGATATACAAGTATATGCAAGCAAATGCGACCAAATTTCAATACAAGTCAATATTTGATTCAGTTAGGCATAATGGTTCAAAATTAGCAAACAATTAAACAAACAACACAAACATCAATCAATTAGTGAATTAGAGTTTCAAATCCATAATTTTGATACATATACTGAAAATCTTGTTTTTGATGCCAATTCACAACAAGGTGTTCTAACTATATAAGTTTTGGTTCTCACACCAGCCTAATGGAAATATATAGAAATCACACCTTCGAAACTCGAACATAAATGTTGATGATGCGATCGCTATCATCAATATCATCTTCGGGCGACTAGAGTGTGATTCTATATCTATCCAATATATTAAAATTTCAAATATACGCGGATCAGACGTATACGCAAAATCTATATATACTGGATTGTCCACATCAATATAATTAAATAATCAAATACGAATAAGTGATTTAAATTTTCAAAACAAAAATTTGTTTTCATTTTCAAAAATATACTCTTCACACTCGTTCTAGGATACTACTGATCCCATCTCTAACGAGTCACTCTCATTGGATATCCTAATCCAATGTCTGATGAATTCTTTCGTATGGTTCTAATGTGCCTTGTTCTCTAAGCTTTGTAAACCAAAGCTCTGATACCAAATGTGACGGCAAGGAATCTCGCTCGGTCCGAACCAGTCGCTAAACCGATCTAGGCCGTTCGAAACGCCTTATCGTTTGAGAACACGACAAAACAGAACGCATACAGAAGAACATTTCATTGTATATTACAACAATGCACCAGATTACAAGGATATACAGAGTACAAATGAATAAATATTACACAGAAATATCAGAGATTTAAATTACATTTAAATACATTACATAGCAGCGGAAAATAATACAATACACAACTAGAAGAGATATACGGATACAAAGCTTTCCGGATATCGTTCCAGCTGTAAACCAGGATCCTGTGAATATAAATCTGCAAAACCAAAACTACTAGCTGCCCGTGTCAAAATAGGGGCACCCAGAGTTTAGGTTAAAACAATAAACTCCAGGTCAGTCATGGGACTGGTGTGAGAACTAAAACAGTTTTTAATCTTTATTTTCAAAGGTAAATCAAGGGACCACGCCGTATAACACGGAACGGGTTTCCTCCCAAGAATACCAGTGCATAAAACAAACAGCGCAATGCTAAATAAAGAAAAATGAAGCTGTTATAAGACCCAGGTCCCATCACACAATGTAACGCAGTCGAGGATAGGGTTTTCCCTTATAACAGCCAAAGAATGCTTGATACGTTTTAAAACAAATCATTTGATACTATTATAAGTGTATAAAACAACTTCAAATCATAAGTATCAATCATAGGCGGCATGAGCGCCCCATCCCACTATGTCGCCATATATAGGATTACAATTAAAACCGCAAATGTCACGTATTTGGAAATTGGATTTCCGTCTATGAACCGAGGCAAAAGATAGTCCTCAACCGATTCGAGACGCTCTAGCCCGCCCCTCAGGAACAGCCGCAACTGCCCCCTGGATCCTCAGGGCCGGTCCACCGACGTGGATTATTATGCCTGAACAATACGTCTCCCCACCCTATGGGGTGTAAGTCTGGTCCGTCAGCCGACCAGAATGCATTCGGCCGAAACCGATATAACCGAGGCGCCTCGCAACAGCAACAACCACATAAGTCAAACTCGTCAGGGCGTGTAAAACCACTGACGCCACTTCTAGCTAGAAAGAAACGCAAGTCCTCCCTGAGGTCCGTCTCCCGTTTTTGGTTCATACCTGGTGTGAAACACGCGAGGTAAACGTTACACAAAGCTACGCCACAAAGGCCGTGCTTTGATCATCACCACAAGACTTTGCTTTTCAACAGAAGCTTTGATCATTTGCATCTTAGCATGCCACACAGGCAAACCATCCTATGCAACCGATATCAGTCACACAGAATGAAATCCGATGTCAGACACACAGTCCATTTACAAGTCCGTTCTGGGTCTGAACGAAACCGGAGGCACCTAGTACCCCGCATATCCATCGATCTCCAAGTACGTCTGGACGATCACTAACTGTTTCCATCTTCTTGGGTGTACAGCCCAATCAAGATCATCAGTTATCACCCAAACGACGTGAAGACCTCCGGTCTTCGACCATCGTCTTCATCTTCGACTTATCGTCGTATCAGTTATTCAGAATGGGATAAACCCGGTCTTTCCGAATAACTCGCGTATATATTAAATAAGTGTTACACAAACACAACATACGCCTCATTCCAATTCATTAGTCACTAACCGTAAATTAATCAAGAGAATAATTCCCCAAATATTAACCCCGAAGGCCGAAACCAACATCAGATCAATATCCAGAAAACCATTCTGCTTGGCTAACCGCCAGTTAGTTTCTAAATTTCACATTCATAGGGAAATGTTCCCATTAATTTTATCCAAGATAAATTCCTTGAATTTATTCTTAAATCTATTTTTGAATATCAATTCAAACTAGTCGGGATTAACGAAACTTACCGAAGTAATCACTTGTTTTAATTTCCCAATCCCAACCTATTCATCCCATGAAGTAAAACTGGTAATACTTCATATCTAACACCACAGTGTTATCGGTAAATTCAATTACCATTTCACGTTCAAATCTAATTAAAGATTTAACTATCGCCTGGAGCAAAACTGGTGACACTCCCTTTCGATTATTTCAATCTAATTAAAGATTCATTAAAACTCCACTTAGTTTTAATCTTTGACTGGGTTAAAGAATCAGTGTCATTTGAAAACACGGTTCACGATAAACCCAAAATCACATTCATTAATCATCGGGTTAAAGAACAAGTGTTTTTTTTAAAAACACTGTTCACGATAAACCCAAAAATCAATATCAATTCAATTCCAATTAAATATTATTTAATTGGTACACTTCATTAAATCTAAATAAAAAGATTTAATCATTTCTCAACTGGGTTCAAGAACAGTGTTAGTAAAGACACCATTCACGACAAACCCAAATCACATTCATTATTTATCGGGTTAAAGAACAAGTGTTATTTAAAACACTGTTCACGATAAACCCAAAAATCAATATCAATTCAATTCCAATTAAATATTATTTAATTGGTACACTTCATTAAATCTAAATAAAAAGATTTAATCATTTCTCAACTGGGTTCAAGAACAGTGTTAGTGAAGACACCATTCACGACAAACCCAAATCACATTCGATATTCAATACAAGGCTCTGAATAGAAAATATATCGGCTTATATTCAATATCAAATTCTATGACTAACAAATGTCGTATTGGAAATAACGATATAAATATATATATCTTTCAAATTTCCATAACAACACCTGTATAATCACGAATTCCAACATCGAAATATTCCGAAGACAATTTCGATTCAAATCCACTCCAATGCAATCATTGGAAATTTTGGTTATTTTTAAAACCCTTTTTAAATTCAATTTATTTATTTAAAAATAAATAGAATTATATTTCTAGTTCAAAACTAGTTCATTTCGATAAAAATCCATTTTTATCTTTTCAAATATGGAGTTTTTCATCCCAATTCTTTCTAAATCATTTCTTATGATTTTACACAAATTATTGCTATTTTTAATAATTTTATCAAGGCCCGTACAGTCGATTTCCATCAACGGCCATCGAACTGCACTTACAGCGACCTTTTTCGAATTTGATTTGGACATAATTCCAAATCCAACCGTTAGATTTCAAATTTCTAATATTCGTTAGAAAGCTCTTTTCGATACGAACCCAACGGTTCCGGTTTTAGGAGAATCCGACGGTCGGATCTCCCGTAATGTCCGTTTGAAATAAATGGTCGAAATTCGCGAACTGCCGCGGCGCGGCGCGTTCTATTCAGGCCATTATATTATATATAATATATATAATATATATTTCGTCGATTTCTATTTAAAACGAATTATATAAATAGTTTTAAAATCGTTTCAAAAGCTATTTCAACTTTCTTTTCAATTCAAATTAAAATTGAATTCTTCTTTATAAATTCGTTTTAAAATTCATTTCTATTCAATTCAAATTTCAATTCACTTTCGATTCCATTTGAATTCGTTTTCAATTCAATTCATTTCGAAATCGTTTTCAATTCAATTCATTTCGAAATCGTTTTCAATTCAATTCATTTCGAAATCGTTTTCAATTCAATTCATTTTGAATTCGTTTTCAATTCAATTCATTTCGAAATCGTTTTCAATTCAATTCATTTCGAAATCGTTTTCAATTCAATTCATTTCGAAATCGTTTTCAATTCAATTCATTTTGAATTCGTTTTCAATTCAATTCATTTCGAAATCGTTTTCAATTCAATTCATTTCGAAATCGTTTTCAATTCAATTCATTTCGAAATCGTTTTCAAATCGATATAAATATCGTTCACGTCAAAATGGCGTCCATACACGGCTTCATAAATTTCTATTTTCAAATATTCTATTTCAAATATTTCTTTTTCAAAATAGTTGTTATTATCAAAATATTTCGTTCAACACATGACCAATCTCAATGAATGAGTACTGTCAACACATGAACTTTTATTTTATAATATTCTTTATTTTTCAAATTGGAATGAGGCCCAATCAATTACCATATAAAGTTAATTATATGGATTTTCATACAACACATGTATATCATAGCATTGAAAAATAATCAACCATCAACCAAAGTGCACTACACTGCATAAGCATCAAATACAGATATTCAACGCTTATAACAGCCTGTCAATCAATCGATCGACATATTTAATCAATCAGGATGAGTGAACTGCATATTTCATCCTAACACCCGTGTGGGGTTTCAAACAATCAAACACAGATTTTATTTGTGCAGTTGGGCGATGTGTGAAATTTATCGACCCAATCAATATCATTCAAATAAGTGCACATAAACAAACCATCTGGTTTGTAAATGAATATTTATTTATTCACTTCACTATTTTCATATTCACGTTAAAAATTATATTTTTAACGATAAAACATTTTATTTCAACCTATGAATTTCTATTCAATTCATTTATTCAATAAAATGATATTTTTATTTTTCTAACATGTTTTAGAAAATTTCGGCGGCATAACGGCACGATACTAGAAACGGGACGAGGCCTAGCCTTATCCCCGGTCTAGTGAAGGCCCACGCCATTCACATATCAATCAAATCCATTCATCTCACCAAACAATTTAATTTCAAATCAAATAATCTAACCAACTACACAACCAAACAAACAAGTCCATGGTATGTGGACGGGTGTCGGGTGCTTCTAATAAGCACCGTCTGCATCCTAGTATATATATATAACTAGAAAAATAGAATTTGAGTGAGAAGTTCTCACCAATAGCTATCCTAGCTCCACGGCACTTCACTGATAGAAAACTTCATCGCTATCGCACCTTCGTCATCTTCGTTGCCCGCTTTCACTACATATGTAAAAATCGAATTTTTACTTCGCTATTCTATATATAAAAATCGAATTTTTAGTTCGCTATTCAATATATAAAAATCGAATTTTTATTTCGCTATTCAATATATAAAAATCGAATTTTTATTTCAAAGTTCAATATAAAAAAATCGAATTTTTAGTTCAAAGTTCAATATATAAAAATCGAATTTTTAGTTCAAAGTTCAATATATAAAAATCGAATTTTTATTTCAAAGTTCAATATATAAAAATCGAATTTTTATTTCAAAGTTCAATAGATAAAAATCGAATTTTTATTTCAAAGTTCAATAGATAAAAATCGAATTTTTATTTCAAAGTTCAATAGATAAAAATCGAATTTTTATTTCAAAGTTCAATAGATAAAAATCGAATTTTTATTTCAAAGTTCAATAGATAAAAATCGAATTTTTATTTCAAATAGATTCCGCCTTTTCCATTTCAAAGATCTAATCTTTTCTTTTACTTTTCAAAGTTTAAATCTTTTACCTTTTAAAAATTCAAATCTTTTTAAAACCTTTTTAAAATAAAGAATCAGTTTAAAATCTTTATTAAAATTTCAGTTTTAAAATCCTAAACAAAATCAGTTTTAACTTTAAATAAAATCAGTTTTAAATTTTAACAAAAATCAGTTTTAACTTCATATATAAAAAAAATAGTTTTAACTTTTCAAAAAAAAAAAAAACAGTTTTAATCTTTTAAAATCAGTTTTATACTAAAAAAAAAATTCAGTTTTAACCTAAAATAAAATTCTGTTTTAACCTAACTAAAATTCTGTTTTAACCTAACTAAAAAAACAGTTTTAACCTAACTAAAAAAACAGTTTTTACTAACATAAAAATAATTTAAACAAATAAGAAAGACTTACAGGAGGGGGGGCTATGCTTGTTCGTCAGTGGAAGGGGGGGGGGAAAGCGTCGGCGGAGGGGGAAGAAAGGGGGGGACGCCTCCGGTGGTGAGGTTCGACGAACGGCGGTGGGAGGTGGGGGGCCTGAGGGTCTTCGCGCAGGTAGGAGGAAGGAGAGAGAGAATCGAGCGGAGGGGGATGGCGCGGACATGGGGGAAGGCGGCGGTGACGGTGGCTCTGCCACCGGCGGAGGCGTGGGGGGGGGGGGGGCGATTTCGATTTCGTCTTTTTTTTTTTTTTTCTGTTTGAAATGAATGGACGGGGGGGGGCCAGAGTGTTTTAAGGAGGGCAAAGATATATATTTTTTTTTATTTAATTATTAAATTATATTCTCATAAAGTAACTTTTTCTGACGACTTCAGAATCGAACCCACCGCCTGTCGTCCATAGCATTTTACCCCCATTCCGAACACAATGGGATATGTATCGCAAGCTGTTTCTACCGTTTCGATCAGTCTCCTTTGAATTTACATTTAAATCACTACATTGAATTTTAAACGTACATTTCAAATTACCGGGGCTACATACGAACATGAAAAATTCCAGAAAAATATTTTCTAGCTTCGTATTGACGATACGGTCCTAACAAAACTAGTTTCGCCGAATTCTGAGACCGTTTGAAAAATGGCCAATTTCCAGTCGATTAAAATCAACTGAAACTGGTCAAACGCGTTTTCCTTTGCTACGCTCAAATATTGATTCGAAAAATTATGAAATTTGGAATCTAGCAATAACTTAACATCACGGACCCAACAAAACTGGTTTCGTCGAAATCCGAGGTCGTTTGCAAAAATGCTATTTTTAAGGGCCTTATATATATATAAAAATATATATAAATTCCACAGCGACTATTTCTAATTTTCAACTGGACATATCTTATCATTTATAAAGTGAAATCTCAGTTTGTTTACTTCGTTGGAAAGATATCGTCAATTAGATCCTAATGTTTTTGGTTTCACTAAAATCCGGATTGTTTTGCTCCCGGTACATTCAATTGAAGTTTGAAATCGAATTATCGAACTACCGCGCCATTTTCAATTCTATTTATAATTATATATAAATATTTATATTCTAACGACGACGCGTATATTATATACGTTCGAATTCTATTCAAAATAAATTTCTCGTCGATATTATTTAAAATAATTCATTTTAAATAATCAAAATTCGCTAAAATTGCCAAAATAAAAATTTTAAACTGGCCCAGATTTTCCGGGTTGTTACAATCTTTAAGGAAGAAGTTTATAAAGTCAACCCCTTAAAGAAGTTTAAAGCACTGAAGTTGTACGTCATCCGCCTACTCAAAGCAACCCCAACCTTAAAGCAACCTCCAACTAATTGGAAAAAATCCTATTCACTCGAAGCAAGTTCAAAGGAACGACCATGAGCTTACTCCTATAAATAAGTGGAGGATGGCACCAATAAAGGGGCTGATCGTGTTGTTCCCTCTTTATATTCTCTACTTTGTTTCAAAAACCTAAATCAAATTAGGGGAGATTCAATTAAAATAAATTTTAGACTTATACATAGTCATTTTGATGTACTTTCAAAATTAATATAGCACACAGATATGACTACGACATCTTGTACTAACATAACACGTAAATAATCAAGGATATTTATGACTATGAATTGACACAACATACTACGTACTTTGAATCTTATGACTTTTGAATTGACATACATAATGGCTTCAATTTTCCTCAAAATATTATAAATCAATCTATTTTGAGTTACCTTAATAATACTTAGACATATTTCTCTTCCCTTTAGTTTCAAATCAAAGCACTCAAATAGAACTTGAGAAGAATAATAATCCTAACTTACCTACTAGAAGCACTCTTATGGCTTCGAGCATTTCTTTTGACTTGTCCAAGCAACATTTCTTGCACAAGTTTGGCTCCTTTTCCTTAAGACAAATTACCTAGTTTCGAGCTTGCTCACCGACTCATTCAAAATGGACTAATTAACCTTGGACTTCTCTATTTAGTTTCGAGCCTACTATTAAAATTAGCCTTATCAAGGTCCTTTGAGGTGTCAGATCATTTTTTAACTAGCATTTTTTGCGCTAGAAGGAGGTTGTGTGCCATTGAATTTGTTGGACAATCTAAGCTTGCATAGGTAGGATCTAATGGATTCTCTTACCATACATACGTCAAATTTCCGATTCCAACGTAATCCCCAAAGGAATAAAATTAGGACTGAGAAAAGATCATCAAAACCAAGGATATAATCTTAAATTCAATGGAACAAGGATATATGAAGATCTTGGGCAAGAAAAAAGCAACAAACACTTAAATCAAAGGAAGATGGCTCATCTTATCTCTATCAAATAATAAATGTATTTCACGAGAAAGAAGAGTAAGCACTTTGAATAAAAGCCCAACATATTATAGAAGAAAATAAAGTATTATGATCCCATATAATATAGGAACATGTAGTATTTAGCCATTTCATATCGAACTTATCCTATTTTTACGATGAAGAGTCAATTCACGGAGGATGCCTCATTCTTAAATCTATAAAGAAAATTTTGACTCCAAACAAAGTGGATAATCTTTTAATAAGAAATGGAAAAGGATTTTAAGATGCTTATAATCAAATGGAATATTTATTCTTGACTAATCTTACAAACATCCTCCTCCCTTAAAAGAAAAGTTGTTATCGAAAAGTTTAGCAAACTTTCACAAAGACAAAAACCCTTTTAAGACAATAACATTCAAAAGAAACATCAACTTTTGGCAAGGCCCTCAATTGCAACACCCCGAATTTTTTGTAATGACCTGGACTTTTTTCATAGATATTAAATTATCATAAGTACGTGTTTAGAAATACAAGTTAAAATTTAACACTTTAAATAATTCTAAAACATGTATAATAGCATTTGCATTAGCATGTAGCATAGCACTTACAAACATCTATTTTGCTCATTCATGTATAATAGCATGAAATGTATAGCGTTTGTTTAAAATTCATTTTTCTTATGTATGGATAATAACACATGTTTATAGCAAAACTTAAAATGCCATTTTTCCTTTTACATGTGTTTGTTCATTATTTTTTTAAAAGGATTTAAAACCTTGTATTTTTCTTTAAGTAGAATTCTTGTTTTTTTTACAATGAAGCATGCTTGACCAAAGCATGATAAGACCAACTTTTGTTGGCAAAAGCAAGTTTATATGAGCATTCTTGGTTTCACACATACATCTAGTTAAAACATGGAAGCACCATTCTTTGCAAATATAACTTCATATATGTACGTACATGAAAATGCACCTACACTAGAAGGCCACAAGGAAAAGGATTTGAAAGCATGCACTTGCACATGGCAAATCATTCTTGTTTCTACATTTTCAGTTTGAGATCTCTCTCTTTTCTTTTCTAAAGATTTTTTGAATTTTTCTTTCTTTTTATTTTTCCAAAAACATATTCATTTTGTCAAAAACCATGTACTAAAAGATTACCAAATCTTGTCCAAATATACACTTGATATTTCCTACCCTAGATGATCTCTAAACCTGTGATTTTCTAAAGATTTCTCCATGCTTAAACCCACATGGCCATGAGTATAGTAGTGCAGAAATTTTCAGATTTTTTTCATACCTTGGAGGCCAAGGTAATGTAATTTATAGTTTATGTTAAATCAACATTTTCATGTGGAAAAGGTGAGCTTTAAAAACCATGTGAAAACTGAATATTTATGGTACAAAAGATGATCACCAAATTTGTTTAAAACCAAGGAAAAGATTTGGGAAAGCATGGTTGTGACATTAGCAATTAAGATGATAATTCATTGAAGCCAATAGGAGAGGAGGGTGATCTTGCACAGGGATTTTTCAGCATGAAGATTTGCTGATGTAAGCCATGTGCATGTTGGCATTGGTGCTTGGATATTGGGAGAGAAATGGGTATTTAATATTGTCAATCCATTGTCAAAACAAAATCTGAAAACAGATTTTGCTCTTTCCTCCAAAAACAGAAATTAAATGCACCATATTTTAATTATTTTCTTCACCTATACAAGGACATAAGCATACACCATTTTTATACACAACACAAGTGCATTCAAACTAAATCAGCAAAGAAGAATTTAGGCTTTAACCAAAATCAGTGAGCTTCTAAAAAAACAAAAGTGAGTAAACTTTTCAATATTCCTTCCTGTATTTCTTTGCTGTTTTGAACTATGAATGATCTTGACTGTGTGATGATTTGGGTAGGATATGGTTTTGTTTTGCATCTCAATTTTGGCCAAATTAAAAAGGGGTTTTTGGGTGGTACTGAAATGTTAAAGTAACCAATGGGTTTGGGGTTTATGTTTTACTGGTTATCAACTAAACTTGTTCTTATGTTTAAATTTTATACCACTAATTTGATCTGTTAATACATATGAGTGTGATGTTATACTAATTGTTTAAAACCTTTCCAGTAGCCCAAATGGTTTAGCAATAATCAAATCACCTTTATATATACATTGTATGTAAAAATTGGGAAAACACAGAACCTTTCATCCAACTATCTGTTTGTTCAAAATTTCAAAACTTCTATTAAACAAATCCGAATACATGGATGCATTGCTGGTGTCAAATGATGATTTTAGAAAGTAGTTTTGTGATTTTTAATGGCTTATATTGGCCGAGGGACCGTGATGATCAGAATTGGGGTTTTGGGAAATTTCTGATCATCTAAACAATTTTAGTCCCCGTGGATGATGGTGGAGCTTCATCTGGGTTCAGGCAAATGAGGAAAAATGCAAATAAATTTTTCTAATGAATGGGATTAGTGAAATTGATGAAAATAGGGTTTATTATGGTAGTTGGATTCGGTTTGTGTTGGTGGAAATTGCTCTTCGTCGGAGGGGATTGGGAAGTGCGGTCAGGGGGAAAAGGGACGTCGGGGCAGTGTGATGACGTGGCAGGGAGGTGGCAGTGGCACATGGACCAGGCGAGGCACGGTGGACCATTTCTTCAATGACATTGTTTTCTGTAAAGAGGGCGGCACAGTGGTTTCAACTGATGAGGTGATGGTGACGATCAGGGCATGGTGTCGTGATCAGGGGAGGAGGAGTAACTTGTGGGGGCGGTCGTTAGTGGATGGCGACGGCGTGGATGGCCGTGCACGTGCACAGAGCTATGTATATCAAAGGGAAATAGATGCCAAGTTTTTGTGCATGATCAGGCCAGAGAGCATGACGTCCAGGGGGTTGGCACTTAAGTTTTGGGTAAACTTGGCATTTTGGTTTGGTAAACTTGGCACTTTAGTTTTGAATGAGGTTTTCAACTTTAGTTTTAAACTAAAAAAATCCAAGTTTTAATTAAAATAACATTTATTGCAACAAGCCAAGTAGGAAGCAAAGTGAATCTGGATCTGATGAAGTTTTGTCGTGAAATACCGAAGTGAGATTAATTATAAATTTAGTGTATAATTAAAATTTGAATTCACTTCTAATAAAAATAACTGAAGTTAAAGTAAATAAAATAGAGATATTTATATAAGCTTAAATTTCCAGTTTAAAATTTTGACCTAAAATTCCTATCACAAACGGTAATGTACTGTTCTGGATTTGTATAAAATAAGAACGGTAATTTATATTTAATCTTTTTAGATTAATAATTTAGAAGGAGAAATTTTATTTAAATCAGTATATTGAAAGAAGGAGTAGATCGAGTACAAGGAATCAAAGAGAAAATTTGACGAAAATAATATAAAAGCGTAAAAGCTGAAAATTAAATTATAGATTTAAATCATTTATGAATAATTAGAGTTAGAAGTAATTATGGAAAATATTTTTCTTAAGAATAATGTAAGTATTTATTTTAAAAATTTGACGAACAAAAATGGAAGGAAAGACTGTGTGTGGCGCGCACACTGAAATTGTCCATTTGTACGAGGTGATCAAAACAACCACATATAAGCAAGATAATCATATGCTGTTTGTAATTATCGATGTAAATTGATTTTAATCATGTTAGATTAATAATTTAAAAAGTAAATATATTCGTTAATCATTTCAAAGAGACTGGATTAATGATCCACTTTGAATTGATTATACGTTGCGCGTTAGAGATTATCGAAAATAATAGAAGACGGAGTTGTGCAAGGACTATTTTTAAATAGTGCCTTCGGTTTGTCCAATCCCAGTACAACTTGTATGGATGAATGTCTGACAAAATAATTCTAACTGATCACGTACGTTGATCTCTTCAAACGTATTTATATGGTGGCAGAGAAATTCGTTTCTTTATGCTTTATACCTATAATTTATTTTTGGGGAAGTCAATTAGTGATTGGTGAGATTTGACGATGTGGCATTCAAAGAAAATAAACAGTGATGATGAAAAGGTAAGTCTAGCCTCGAGCCTCACACCTAGGAAATGACAAAAATCGGGCAGGCAGCATGGCTATGTAGGTCGCTCCCATTAGGGTGTATTGTCACCATCTAGAGAATATTCATATTTGTTACTTCTTTTCATTTCTGTATCTCCCGGTAACTACGGTGGTCGCGACAAAAAGCCGTAAGGTGACAATATATTCAATACACTCAAGAGAAATGAGTGGTCGGTCATGTGTGCACCGGGTTGCAAGACGTTCTTGTCGAACCCAGTGTATTCGTCTCTAAAGATACACTATCGGCAGGTGGTCCCATACCTTGTCATAGTTGGAAATCCGATTTCCATAAATGCCAAACGATTTTTATTTGTATACTATATAGGAGAATGTGAGATGAAAGCATCCTTCTAGATATTAATTTATTTGTGAAAAACTTATAGACACTATGATAATATCTTATTTCCAGTATACAAAGTGTTTTGATCTCATAAGGTAAAAACCCGTTCCGTATTCACGGCGTGGTCTTATGAGATATTTTTATTTCTTTACTATGTTTTTAAACTGTTTACTCATACCAGTCCCCTGACTGACCCGGAGATTATTTTTCCGTGTTTCCCTTAAACTCTTGGGTATTCATAACACTTGTTATGAATAGACAAGTGAATCAGGATTGGAAAATTTTGGAAGCTGGGATGAAACTGTCTGTGTGTTGATTTATCTACTATGTAATTATAGGTCTGCAGTTTGGATATTAATGACATGTATAATTAATGATGTACTATGAATGGCCTGTATCACTGGATATGTGAGGCTCTGATATAATATGTACCGCTGTGTAATATTATAAAGTATTATCTTTTGAAAAATTCCGCTGTGAGATTCTGATGTTTCTGTGATTTTATCTTCTATCTATTCTTATTCTTATTAATGACACGACCTCCGATGTGTTCGAAAGTTGGGTCGTTACATTTTTAATGTCATTAAAGAGAATAAATTAAATAATAATTAATTTAATATTCATAATTAGAGGAAACAGACTGCACCATTGCGTCCGTGTCTAAATTCTGGTTAAGATAGACATTTGGTTTGCGTAAAACGGACACCGTATGAAGAAGTTATGAGGGTTTCAAGTTTGTATACGTGTAGAAAAATTATATACATACATATGAGTCAGAGATGAGTCAGAGCCGAGTCAGAATTCTATCCAAAAAGATTCAAATTCAAAAAATTCGTCAGAGCGGCAAAATTCCCGCTCTAGGCGGTCGACCCCCCAAGAGGTGTGTCGACCTAGGGGTCGACCCACCTTAAGAGGTGTCGACCTATGGGTCGACCCACCCACAGGGGTGTCGAAACCCTTAGGGCTGAGGTGGAAGTCGGTTTCAGGGTGTTTTGCAGCTATAAATATATGGCTATTTCTCATATTTTCTTCATTAGAAGTCATGTTGGTCATATGCTAATGAAGTGCGAACTGGACCATTTTCTACAACAACATACTTTGCAAATCAAATTCAAAAATTCAAGATCCATTCTCTCTATTCTCTAAACCTAATGTTGTAAGTTCTAGTTTCTTTTTGGTTTAGATAAATAAGAGTAAATTATGAAAGATTGTGATTTTGACATGTGTAAACCATGAATCTATGCTATTATCATATTTAATGCTATGTCATGATATATCTATTTCTTTAGATCCAATTCGACTGTGATTATTCTATTATGTCATGACAGATCTATTTCTTTAGATCTAATTCGATTGTGATTATTCTATTATGTCATGACAAATCTATTTCTTTAGATCCAATTCATTTGTGATTATTCTACTATGTTATCAATGCGGATCTTGGTTTGTAACTATATTGTGGTTAATATGAATCTATTATTTTGGGCAGTTATGTCATTGGATAGACCTAATCATTTATGTAAATCATGAACATATGCCACCTTGAATTGGTTAGGATTAGATTTAAATCTTTATCAAAATTGTAACTTCTATGGCATGTTATAATGTGGATTTGTGTAGATCTATTTCTAAACTAGTAGATCTAATTTATGTGGACATTGAAACTGTTAATCAGATCTATATTATCACCTTGTATTATCATGTTAGATCTATTTTATGTGATCTAATTTATCACCTTGTGTTATCATGTTAGATCTATTTGACCTCTAGATCTAAATCATGTGATCTAATCTATCACCCTGTGTTATTATGTTAGATATAAACAAATTGGACATCTAAACTGCTGATTTAGATCCTACTATGCTTATTGAAACATCTTGTTATGTTCACTAGTTTTATGTTCATCTTGTTATGATGAAAATTACATGTCCACTCACCTTGTTATAATGATAAGTTTATGTTTATGCCAAGATGATCATTTTAGCTATATTCCCATTATTTTCCCGATTATCGTTAATGACTAGGCTATTGTCTAGCCTAGGCAAGTTGCCAATTTTGTGAGGGCGCTAGTTAAGGAACGTGGGAAAAAGGGTTAAAAGTGGCATAATTTGAATATGAACATTTTTGGACATGTAATTCAAATTATTGTGTAAAATAGGTATTTACACCTATAAAAGGAAAGGATTATTTAATTGGTAAATTAAATAAAAATGGAATGTTTAGTAATTACAATTAGGAATTATAATTGTACTTATGACGCGAGGTTAGGTTGCATTAGTGGTGGAAGTCTGCCCGGACCCGATCGGCATATCCAGCAGCCACTAATGTTGAACCTAATGTGGGAGGTCTAAGTACGTAAATATGAATCGGGTTATGACACGAGGTTAGGCCCAACTGTGGAATAAGTTTGCCCGGACCCGACCGCTATATCCAGCATCCACATGTTGTAGGCCTAATGTGGGAGGTTTGGCCCATTATGAACCATAAATGGGCGTGCTAATGAATTGGACTACTTAACCATATCTAATCCATAGGAATTGTGTGATTATGAAATAAGATTAAGGTTAAGTAAATTGATTGGATCAGTGGGAGGGTTAAGTAAATATTGGGTCGTGGGTAATATTAGCATATATAGGCCCACAAACTTAACCGTTAAATAAACATGCTTGGATCAGTCGGAGGGTTAAGTAAATCTTGGATAGGTGGGTAATATTAGAATATATAGGCCCACAAATTTAACCTGATAAGGTTATGTAATTAAAGACACCTAGTGGTATACATAACCAGTGAAAATAATAAAGTTCTGAAATTAAAGACACCTTTTAGGGTAAACATAACATGTAGAAATAATAGGGTTATGTATTAAAGACACCTATACGTAAGCATAACCGGTTCGAAGACAAGGGGTTATGTGTTAAAGACACCTATAGGTAAGCATAACCGGTAGAAAGATTGAAGTTATGTAATTAAAGACACCCCTTTAGGGTAATCATAACTAGTATAGGGCTTTGTAATTAAAGACACATAAGGGTATACATAGTCAGTGGAAAACCTAGTGGGATACAAGACAAGGGGGGAGAGCTTGTGTCATATTGTGTGGGACCCGTTTCAGTTAGTAACCCGAAGTTGGTATCAAGTAAAGAACTTCGTACTAGGCAGAGAAGGGGCACACTTACTGATTGATTGTAAGAGATCCAAACGAGACAGACAGTGTGGGTGGCGCAAACCGACCGGGGACATGAGCGTGCATGGGCCGGGTAGAGGGGACTAAGATGACCGTGACACCAGTAGACATGGTTGTGCACATCTTGGGTTGCCACTTTAGGAAGTAATACCTCCTACTTGGCACCAGAGCAGGATATCTACGAAGTAGGGAGCCGATCGATTAGGGTAGTGGTTAGGGTATACATGGACGTATGACCTAAGCCTACCAACTCATAGTGGAAGGGATCATCTCATTTCAGTTATACTAGTAATAGTGAAGAGAAATCATTAGTGAGGCAATTACACCTTATCTTTTTTACCTTGTCACACCTGCCATTTATGTTGTGCTCTCTCTTATCCATTTTATATACCTATCATGTTACTTTTATTTATTTACTAGGTAAAAGTAACTAGACTCGCCAGACTTTATGTCTGACCCTTTTTGTTTCCTCTTCTTTCTTCCGTTCCCACCCCCCTCCCCCAAAGGTTCTCAAGGGAGGGAATTCTCAGACTTAGTCAGGATTCTGCTATCGTCTTGCTTGGAGCTTCAAGATGTATTACTTAAGCTTCCATCTTTGCTACTATGGCTTATGATTTGGGGATTATGTTATTGTACTCTGATATTCAAAGCACAAGATAGAAGTTTTTAATGATGTACTGAGTTTATGTATTTTCAGACATATGGTGTAACCATGCTTTATGATTAATAAAAGTTTTTAATTCCGCTGCTATTTTATGTCTACCTTGTAATGTTTCTGTTCTATTTACCTATAACGCTTCACGAAACTTAATGCATTCCCTTAGTGAGTGACATTAACGGACGTGGGGTGTCACACTTGGTATCAGAGTTGAAGGTTACCAGATTTGATAAAGTTTTTGAAAATTATTTTGAAAAAGATTTTAAAAAGAAAGCATTTTCAAAAAGAAAAGTATGTTTTGAAAAACATATTCCCCAATGCCATAGGAAGTATCTTTCGATTCTCCGCTTGATTCCTTTTTCTTTTTGTTTGGGGAACCGATTCTTCCTGAAAGGTGTCCCCATTCCGGCACAATGTCGTAGGCATGTTTGAACTGCGGCACATGTCGAAGGGCAATGAAGTGCCTAAACCCCCATCTGTAGCTGCAGTAGTATCCCCTACGACTAATTTTCTCGAGCTTCGTAAGGATTTCCATGTGATGGAGGAAACTTTCGAGAGACTTGTTAGCTTGTTACACAAGGATGGTAAAAAGGAGAACAAGGGAGTTAGGGCTAAGGAGCACAACCCAAGGATGAGAAAAATGATGGCCTAGGAAGGGAACACAGATAAACTTCAAATAAATCTGAAAGGAAGAAGTTAAGATTGAGGAAGCACAAAATAAAAAGGTATGGCCTAAGAAAGGACGGCAACAGCAACAGAAGAAGGGCGGAAGGAATGACAAGGCTAAGGGTAAGAGTAAGTGCCATAGTTGCGGGTGAGAGGGTCACATGGCCCAGGACTGCAGGAAAAGGGAAGAATGTTTGCTTCGTTTGTGAAGAGGTTGGACACTATTCTAGGGAGTGCCCAAGGAAGCAAGGGCAAGGTCAAAGGACAGGAACCTCTGGAGGGCAAGCGAATGCTCTTGTGGCTAGTATACCAGATAGAGCTTGGAAAGTTTCCATGGAAGGTTTGATTTCTCTTCTAATCTTCCTATAAGAACTCTTTTTGATTCTAGCGCTTCGCATTCGTTTATATCTAGTTCTGTAGGTTAATCTCTGCACTAAATTACTAGTATGGTAGTAGATTCCGTAGTTGCCTCAAACCCCATCGGTGGTTCGGCTCATTCATCTATGATTTGTCGGGGTTTGAGAATATCTGTGTTAGGCGTCGAGTTTGGGTGCGACGCATATGTGCTCGGGTTTATGGGCTATGGGTTGATTCTAGGAATGGACTGGCTTACCATAGATGGTGCCATTATGGATTGTGAGAGGAGGGTCGTTATGACTTGTCATGGGAGGACCCTTGAGATTTCTTGTGACCCGCAAGGGTCGATTATGCTTAGTTTGCTAGAGTCTCTTGATGCATCCGTTAATGATTTGCAATTTGTTCCAGTGGTTCGAGATTATTTTGATGTTTTTGATGAGGTACGGGACTTACCTCCGAGGCGCGAGATCGATTTTCGTATATATCTGGTGGACAATGCAAAGCCAGTTGCATTACCAGTGCGCCATATGGCTCCAAGGGAAAGGAGGGAGCCGAGTAAGCAAGTATGGGAGCTACTTGAGAAAGGGTTTTCTTTTGGGATGGGATAAAGAACGATGTAGCAGCGTTGTTTCTTAATATCTGATTTGCCAGCAAGTCAAAGCTAAGCAAAGGGAGATCGGTGGTTTATTTCATCCTTTAGAGGTCCCGCAGTGGAAGTGGGAAAGCATCTCCATGGATTTCATAGATGGTTTGCCTAGATCAACGAGGGGCAACACCATCATTTGAGTGGCAGTAGACAGGCTTACTAAGAGCACTCATTTTATTTCCAGTTAAGAGTAAGAGGATGACACCATAGTTGGCAGCAATTTTTGTTCGTGAGATAATTCTTCTTCATGGAGTACCTTCCATCATCATGAGCGATCATGACCCCATCTTTACCAGCGAATTTTGGAGGAGCTTGCAAGTAGCATTAGGTACACAGTTGTGTTTGAGCACCACTTATCATCCTTAGACCGACGGACAGACAGAGAGGGTGATCAGGATTCTTGAAGATCTTTTAAGGCTGTGTATCCTAGACTTCGAAGGGACTTGGGAAGAGCATCTTCCTTTAGTAGAGTTTTCCTATAATAACAGCTATCAAGCCAGCATCGACATGGCACCCTTCGAAGCATTGTACGGACGACCCTGTAGATCGCCAACTTATTGGTGGGAATCTACAGAAAAATTATTACTTGGGCCAGATATGGTTAGGGAAACATCCAGAAAGATTGACCTTATTCGACGGCGGATGAAGACGGCTCAAGATAGGCAGAAGTCCTATGCAGACAAGAGAAGGACTGACATCGAATTCGAAGTGAGAGACTTGGTTTTATCAAAGTATCGCCTTTAATAAATGTGGTTCACTTCGGATCAGTAGGGAACTTGGCACCTTGGTTTATGGGACCATTACCCATAACCGAGAGGATTGGCCAAATGGCTTACCGAGTAAAGCTCCCAGAAAATCTATCTGGTGTTCATGACGTTTTCCACGTCTCTCATCTGCAGAAGTGCCTGCATGACACCGCAGAAGTTATTGAGCCGGGTATGTTGGAAGAAGTCGAAGTGGAACGGGAGGCGACAGTCAGACGAGTCCCTACCCGTATTCTTGGGTCAGAGGTTAAGAAGCTCCGCAATAAGGAGATCAAGTTGCTAAAGGTTTAATGGGGAGATAACCTAGAAGATGCAACTTGGGAGACCGAAGACAAGATTCGTGCTTCATACCCTTTTCTTTTCGAGGGTATGTTCTTAACTCCTTTTTCCTAAGTTTTATTAGTGCTTGTTTCTATCAATAGAATATATCTTATCCATCGTATTTTCGACCTTTAGATAGGAATCCTATGGATGTAAACATGTGTTTGAAACATGTTATGTTTGATGGATGCAAGTGGTTGCAAGTGTTTGCTAGTGGTTGCCTGTGCACGCATATGCACACACATTAGGCACTAAGATCAGCTCAATCACTCTCATACTACATATGGATGTGTGCGCATTTTTTTTCTTTTATGAATGGAAATGGACGAGTTAGCATATGGATGTTGCATTTGGACGAACGAATGTGCACACATATAGAGCTTATATGATACAATAGGTTTATTCGCATACATATTGGTTCATGGCATTAACACACATTGCATTAAGGAGGTCAACTGAATAAGTAGACCGCTTGATCTTCGCATTAATGTTGGGACATATACACACAACTTTACATATATTCATATAAGCAATAGAAATCTTTAAGGACAATGGATGCCAGTGATTGGTCGATGAGTAGATGGATGATGGATGGTAGGATATACATTCTTCTCAACTTAGAGATTTCGGAGACGAAATCCTTTGAGTAGGGGAGAATGTAACACCCCGAATTTTTAACAACATTACATAGAATAAATTAAATAATAACTAATTTAATATTCATAATTAGAGGAAAGGGACTGCATCATTGCGTCCGTCTCGAAATTCTGGTCAAGATTGACATTTGGCTTGCGTAAAACGGACACCGTATGTAGAAGTTAGGAGGGTTTTAAGTTTGTATACGCACAGAAAAATTATATACATATGTATGAGTCAGAGATGAGTCAAAGCTGAGTTAGAATTCTATCCAGAAAGATTCAAATTCGAAAAATTTGTCAGAGCGGCAAAATTCCCGCCCTAGGGGTCGACCCCCCTAGAGGGGTGTCGACCTAGGGGTCGACCCGCCTTAAGGGGTGTCGACCTATTGGTCGACCCTCCCACAGGGGTGTCGACACCCCTAGGGATGAGGTGGCAGTCGGTTTCAGGGGGTTCTGCAGGTATAAATATGTGGCTATTTCTCATATTTTCTTTATTGGAAGTCATGGAGGCCATATGCTGCTGGAGTGCGAACTGAACCGTTTTCTACAACAACATACTTTGCAAATCAAATTCAGAAATTCAAGATCCATTCTCTCTATTCTCTAAACCTAAAGCTGTAAGTTCTAGTTGCTTTTAGGTTTAGATAAATAAGAGTAAATAATGAAAGACTGTGATTTGGACATGTGTAAACCATGAATCTATGCTATTATCATATCTGATGCTATGCCATGATAGATTTATTTCTTTAGATCCAATTCGACTATGATTATTCTATTATGTCATGACAGATCTATTTCTTTAGATCTAATTCGATTGTGATTATTCTATTATGCCATGACAAATCTATTTCTTTAGATCCAATTCAATTGTGATTATTCTACTATGTTATTATTGTGGATCTTGGTTTGTAACTATATTGTGGTTAATATAAATCCGTTAATTTGGATAGTTATGTCATTGTATAGACCCAATCATTTATGTAAATCATGAACATGAGCCACCTTGAATTGGTTAAGATTGGATCTAAATCTTTATCTAAATTGTAACTTCTATGGCATGCTATGATGTGGACTTGTGTAGATTTATTTCTAAACTAGTATATCTAATTTATGCGGACATTGAAACTGTTAGTCGGATCTAGATTATCACCTTGTGTTATCATGTTAGATCTATTTTATGTGATCTAATTCACCACCTTATGTTATCTTGTTAGATCAATTTTAACCTCTAGATCTGAATCATGTGATATAATCTATCACCATGTGTTATTATGTTAGATCTAAACAAATTGGACATCTAAACTGCTGATTTAGATCTTAATATGCTTATTGAGACATCATGTTATGTTCACTAGCTTTATGTTCATCTTGTTATGATGAAAATTACTTGTCCACTCACCTTGTTATCATGATAAGTTTATGTTTATGCCAAGATGATCATTTTAGCTATGTTCCCATCATTTTCCCTATTATCGTTAATGACTAGGCTATTGTCTAGCCTAGGCAAGTTACCAATTTCGTGAGGGCGCTAGTTAAGGAACAGGGGAAAACGGGTTAAAAATGGCATAATTTGTATATGAACATTTTTGGACATGTAATTCAAATTATTGGGTAAAATACGTATTGACACCTATAAAAGGAAAGTATTAATTAATTGGTAAATTAATTAAAAATGGAATGTTTTTTAATTACAATTAGGAATTGTAATTGTACTTATGAAACGAGGTTAGGATGCATTAGTAGTGGAAGTCTGCCCGGACCCGACCGGCATATCCAACAGCCACTAATGTTGAACCTAATGTGGGAGCTCTAAGTACGTAAATATGAATCGGGCTATGACATGAGGTTAGGCCCAACTATGGAATAAGTCTGCCCGGACCCGACCGGCATATCCAGCACCACATGTTGTAGACCTAATGTGGGAGGTTTGGCCCATTATGAAACCATAAATGGACATGGTGATGGATTGGACTACTTAACCAAATCTAATCCGTAGGAATTGTATGATTATGAAATAAGATTAGGGTTAATTAAATTGATTGGATCAGTGGGAGGGTTAAGTAAATCTTGGGTTGGTGGGTAATATTAGCATATATAGGCCCACAAACTTAACCGTTAAATAAGCATGCTTGGATTAGTGGGAGGGTAAAATAAATCATGGATAGGTGGGTAATATTAGCATATATAGGCCTTTAAATTTAATCCGACAAGGTTATGTAATTAAAGACACCTAGTGGTATACATAACCGGTGGAAATAATAAAGTTATGAGATTAAAGACCTTTTAGGGTAAACATAACTTGTAGAAATAATAGGGTTATGTATTAAAGACACCAATAGGTAAGAATAACCGGTTTGAAGATTGGGGGTTATGTATTAAAGACACCTATAGGTAAGAATAACCGGTAGAAAGATTGGAGTTATGTAATTAAAGACACCCCTTTATGGTAAGCATAACTGGTATAGGGCTATGTAATTAAAGACACCTAAGGGTATACATAATTAGTGGAAAACCTAGTGGGGATACAAGACAAGGGGGAGAGCTTGTGTCATATTGTGTGGGACCCATTTTAGTCGGTAACCCGGAGTTGGTATCAAGTAAAGAACTCCGTACTAGGCAGAGAAGGGCCACGCTTACTGATTGATTGTAAGAAATCCAAATGAGACGGACGGTGTGGGCGGTGCAAACCGACCGGGGACATGTGTGTGCATGGGCCGGGCAGAGCGGGCTAAGATGACCGTGACACCAATAGATATGGTTGTGCACATCTTGGGTTGCCACTTTAGGAAGTGATACCTCATACTGTGGGGCCAGCACAGGATATCTACGAAGTTGGGAGTCGATCGATTATGGTAGTGGTTAGGGTATACTTGGACGTCTGATCTAAGCCTACCAACTCATAGTGGAAGGGATCATCTCATTTCAGTTATACTAGTAATAGTGCAGAGTAATCATTAGTGAGGCACATTCACCTTATCTTGTTTACCTTGTCACACCTTCCATTTATGTAGTGATCTCTCTTATCCATTTTATATGCCTATCATGTTACTTTTCTTTATTTACTGGCTAAAAGTAACTAGACTCGCTAGACTTTATGTCTGACCCTTTTTGTTTCATCTTCTTTCTTTCGTGCCCCCCCCCCGATTCTCAAGGGAGGGAATTCTCAGGCTTAGTCTGAATTCTGCTATCGTCTTGCTTGGAGCTTCTAGATGTATTGCTTAAGCTTCCATCTTTGCTACTATGGCTTATGATTTGGGGATTATGCTTTTGTTATTGTACTCTGATATTTAGAGTACAAGACAGAAGTTTTTAATGATGTACTGAGTTTATGTATTTTCAGACATATGGTGTAACCATACTTTATGATTAATAAAAGTTTTTAATTCCGCTGCTATTTTATATCTGTCTTGTAATATTTCCATTCTGTTTACCTATAACGCTTCATGAAACTTAATGCATTCCCTTAGTGAGTGACATTAACGGACGTGTGGTGTCACATCAATGGTCACATCTTACGAAAATATTTATATCCAGACCAAGGATTATCTTAATTATTGGCCTCCGAAGAAATAGCGCTTGCAAACTGAAAGTAATCTTAATGGAAGTTATTGCTTATTCCACCTAACAAATAGTCATGACACCAACGGTTGTAGAGCACTTCAGAGAAGTGTCGGTTATCTTCTAAGGTAAGGGAAGCTCAACAAATTTTTCCAAAGCAAGTAAATCTTGTAAACGATATGCTTAACAAAGGTAATGTTTTTTTAAATTGATAAATGGAATAAGTGGATCTAGATCAAGTACTAACAATAAAGGGAAATAATCCAAGACATTGGAAAGAATGAATTCAAAGTATAATAGGTCTGTAGCAACCCAAGACTCATATAAAAGTTTATAAAACCAAAACAATGTTTAGACACCTCCACAAGGAAAATTTTTGAACCGTTCTCAAGGTAAACAAGCCTTCAGTGTCGTTATACACCGCATTGGAGAAACCCTAACAGATAGGAGACAAGGTCTTAACCAAGTTAAGTTAAAACCCTGTCCATCCAGGGATGTCCTAGAGGGAGGATACCATTGACACGGACTTAAGGAAATGAACAATCAATGCTGCCATGTGGCTTACTGGGGAAATTCCTAGCAGACAAGCGAGAAGCCCTTAACAAAGTTAAGGCAAAGCACTGGCCCATCCAAGAACCTCCTAAAAGGGTGAAACTCTTGAATTAGTCTCAAGGTGATGAGCCTTAAATTCCACTATATGCCTCATTGGAGCAAACCCTAAGAAATAGGTAGGAAACCTTAACTAATGTCAAAGTGAACTCCTAGTTCCTTTTGGAACCTCTTAGAGGGAGGCAATTATTCCATATGAAAGACTTATGGTTCAACAATATCAGTTCCTTAGATAAGGATTCTAGGATATAAATTCATTTATTTCTAGGAGTTCAAATAATTTCTCTTGATAAGGAGAATCCTTGATGCCGTTGTCATTTCCTCAGGTAAGGGTATTTCTAAGAGTTAAGCTTATTCTTATAGACAAAAGATCTTTGGAACTTAAGATTGATTCACTACATAAAAGGTTCTTAAAAGATGAACTTCTCTACTGAACAAAGGTTTTTTTTATCATCATATTACCAGAGGGCTTCAAAGTCACAAAGCAAGTTTACTAGATAAAATTTACTAGATCATCGGTGTATAAATTTGCATCATTACCGAAGATGTAAATTTATCGATTATATCAAATTATGATATCAAAATCAGAAAATGGATAGGATTCAAACAGCTGCAAGTGTAAATAACCAAGACTAAATTATGATAAACCAAAATCTCATGATTAAAATGGAATTTAACGCTTAATCAATAGCATAACAACCCAATTTTTCGACCCTCGGAGTCGATAATAATACATCCACGGCATTAACACGCTGAACATCCAAGTGCTGGAAAAACAAATCATTAGGGGTTAAATAAAATTAAGATATGACAAAATCTCACAATCGCAGCGGATAACATATAATATATAACAAGTCTTTACAAAACTTAAAGAACTTTTATTTAATATACATATACAATCATCAAAGTAAACCACAAAAACAAACCTGGACAGTTATAACAACCTGTCCGAACTACTACTATAACACAAGAAAATAATAGCACAGCGGAAATAAGAATCTATAGAAATACTTCTAGGACTCCAGATCCTCTCCTAAGCAGCAAATGCATCCACCAAAAATATAAACTACATGGTTGCTCATAAAAAATTGAGCACCAAGGAGTTTTAGGGGAAGAAAATAAAACTCCGGGTCTGACATGGGTCTGGTATGAGAAAAATCAGACAACTTGATTAATATCTTTAAAACCTTTCGAAATAAAAAGTATCATGTATGACTACGCCGCCCAAAAACACAGACGGGTTTTTACCTTATGATAACCAAAAACTTTATAGAAAATCTCATGGTATTGTAATAATGGCTAGATACAAATACTTAAGAATCTTAGCCGAAATTGTTATATTAATTAAATTCCAATATAATAGGTGTACAACAAAAATCGTACAAGGCACGTATTGGAGTTTGTATTACATATAATGACAAGATATTGGGGTCCCACCTAACATGGTACCTCTTCAGATAAAGTGTATCGAGAGCCTCACATGGACTACCTGCGAATGAGGACTGGCCAACCCCTCCCTGGATTGTACCGAACACCATGGTTGTGATCAACAACCATCAAATCTTAAGCATACAGAAAGGGCCAATACCAAATCTAGATCAGGTGATGACAATACCCTTATTGGTGAGACCCACATAGCCCTGAAATATATTCCCTGTTTTATTCATAATGAGGCCAGAGGCTACTTTTTACCTTTCATTCATGGCACACATCCATCTTCATATACCGCATCATCATTTCGTTGATCACTAATTTACGTCCACAAAAATACAACCTCTGAGCTCATACATCTCAGAGAAGGGTGTTAAGCTAAGATAAGTTGCCTTTTTTGTAAAAAAATCAATGTACGTGATACAAGAAATGCAATGTCAGACATCCATTCATACAAGTTATCCAGGAGCAGGATAAACTGAAGGCACTCTTTTACCACATCCTGTCAGGAATAAGCCCTAGGATTTGTAACAAGTAGTCCTTGCAATACGAATATTTCAGAATGTTGGGACCACTGCTACAATATATATCATGGCAGCTTTCCAGAGACAATCAATAAGCTACCCTTTCCACCTTAAAGGTCTCCGCCTTCAACTCTAGTCTTCAAGATAATATTGATTTCATTATCTCCGGTATCTTCCTCATTCGCCGCTTAGTCGGATCGAAGTGGTTTTCATATACTTGATCTGATCCTGGTTTCTTCGAAATGACTATAGAAAGTTTTCGGTAAACTCAACCTCGGTTCTTTAGAAAATAAATAGACAAGGATTATTATAGAGTTCGTCTCCTAACTGTTACTAGACGGATCCCGTTATTCCTTGTCCTTGGGGAACTAAACGAGGTTTATACGCATATTGAATCATTAACATGGATGACTGTGTCGTATAGCTCAAGCGTTTCCCCAGTATATTTCCAAAGTAAGATTTTTGGTCTAGATTTTATAGTCGGTTATTTAACTATCAAACAGTGCAAAAAAAACCAACAGTTTATTTCCTATAGTAATCACTAAGCCACATTTAATTAATTTCTTATTAGTTAGATTCTAAATCTCTTATCCCAAAACATTCACATAATTAACCCTCCGATATAAGTATGTATTTCAAGACAATTTAAAATGGTTTCTTATTTCTAATTCACCTTTAGTGGGTTACTAGAATCCAAATCACTTCATTTGACTTCTAAGACCTTTGTCTTTTAAATATTAAACTATGTAAGGAAATAAAGATTAAATTTCTCAAATCCTCTCTCTTGATCTCATACAAATAGTATTCCTCAAATAAAAATGAAGTCGTTTAATTTGGGGTATTGATTTACCTCTCAAACCTTGACTCGGAACACTTTAGTCTTTGAAATAATAGAAGTTAACTATCTCAAGTTGTAAAACATCCAACTCAAGTTGGCCAATTTCCAATTGAAATCCATTCAAAATAAGTTCTAAAAGCACATCTTCTTTTAATTCACTTTCCAAAATGTAACACCCCATATTTTCTGTAAACGTTAATGTAACAAATCAAAGTATACTTAATTTTTAAGAGAAGAAGAATTAAGGGAAATGGGTTATGCCATTGCGTTCGTCTCGGAATTCTTCTTGAGATAGTGTCCGAGTTTGCATGAATCGGACTTCGTATGAAGAAGTTATGGCCTTCGGAAGTTTTAGCTCAAATTTAAAAACAGCTCTAAACTAAATTCAAAATTCAAAACAGAACCCAGAAGCGGGCTGGGCGGGAAATTTCCCGCCTAGGACCTAGGTCGACCAGGGGGTCGACCTCCTCCCTATAGGTCGACCTGGGGGTCGACCTGCACTGTTTTTCCAGATCCGAGGCAGAATTCATTTTTATGTATCAGGGCTGATTTCGGGACCAAATTCATGAGTTCTACGCTATATAAACGCCCCTAAACTTCACTTTCTCCACACAACTTCAGTACGCCTATACTCTGCCTCAATCCTAGTTAAAATAAATCTTATTCTCCATTAAAACAAGTTATAGTTCTTCTTCAAATTGGAGATTCAAATCAAGATAAAGCTTCAAGTTGGACCATAGGCATCTGCTTCAAGCAACGTCTCCCGAATCATAGCAAAACGCCTTTTCTAAATCGATCACTGTAAGTTCGGTTATTCCTTAGATTTGAACGTGTAATTGGAATTGTGAATGTAATGAATCAAAATATAGAACTATACCAATTTGCAACTTAATTATCTTTGATTCGTGCTTATGTCAAATCTAACGTTATCTATGCCTTTGTATCTGATTCTCGATTGTGGCCTAGAACTTATTGTGGCTAATTGCTGATGACTAAGATTATGGGACTTTTGCCTAAGACTATGACTATGAAGCTGTTGCCCATGAAACTATCGCCTATGACTATGATTCATGACAAAGATACTATTACGTATGACTATGACTATAAGACTGTTGCCTATGACTATGACTATGATTCATAATTTTTAGACTATTGCATATGATTCATGACTATGAGACTATTACCAAGATTTATGACTAAGAGCTTATTGCCAATGACATTGATTAAGAAACTATTGTGATTAGTCGCCCATGACTATTGTGGTTAATTGCCTATAACTATTGTAGTCAGTGACTTATGCCTATTCCCATTAACCTATTAGGTTGTACTTCGAACTGGCATTATGTTGGACCAAATCACCTATGCCTATTCCCTTAATTATGTTGGATTCCATATTTTTGGGTGTAACTTGTCTAGTTTATTCCTACTCACTGTTATGTACATCAAACCCATTGGAACCATTACTTTTGTATTTGGTTCATTCTTGCATGGCTATTCTTTTTTGTCAATTCTCGTGCTTATCCCCTATTGCTTGCTTTGATACTATTAGTATCATTTCATGAGTACTTAGAAACTTGTGAATTCATGTTATACATACGATTACGGCATGGGAATTTGGGCGTAGCTTAATTAAGTTAGTTTGGCATAGTAAATATGTTGGCATAATATAAATTGTCTATAATAGTGAATGATTTACATGCATATTAGACATGGGCATAAGTTGATAAATTTAATTGGCATCAAAGGGTGTAATTGGCGTGTAAACCAAGTTTTGGACATAAACGGTAAACTTGAATATTAAATCTAGTTTTGACATAAAACGTAAATTGGCATATTAATCAAGATTGGGCATGAATTGTAAAAGTGGAATATTAAATCTAAAATTGGTATAAACTGCAAGTTGGGCTGATTGATTGGTAAATCAAGTTTTGGGCATAGAATATAAATATGCTAATTTGCATGACAAATAAATATGATCTATGTTAAATTGATTTACGGAAATTTACATAAATAGTAAATATGTAAATTTAGTAAAAGATGAATATGCCTAACCCGAGGTTAGACTGAGTTGTGGTGTAAAACTGCCCGGAACCGACCGGCACATCCAGTGACCACAACAATACCTGTCTAACATGGGTGGTTAGTGCATCAAGCGCAGAAAGACCCGAGGTTAGACTGAGTTGTGGTGTAAACCTGGCCGGAACCGACCGGCACATCTAGTAACCACAACAATACCTGTCTAATGTGAGTGGTTGGTGCTTTAATTAATTAAGGCTCATGAATAAATCAAGCTAGAAATGGTGAGGTTAAGTAATTAGGGAAACACTTAACCGTAATAACATGTTAACTAGGCAAGTGGGTGAGGTTAAGTAAAATTAGAACACTTAACCGTTACAACATGTTAATTAGACAAGTGGGTGAGGTTAAGTAAATTTAGAACACTTAACCGTTGTAACATGTTAATTAAGTAGATGATAGGGTTAAGTTAACTAAGGTAACACTTAACCAAAATATATAATGACATGTGGTGGGGTTAAGTAATACAAGAGGAAAACACTTAACCAATTATATAACATGATGTACGGGAAGGGTTAAGTTAACACGAGAACAACACTTAACCAATATAACATGATTTGAGGTAGGGTCAAGTCAACACCAGAAGGAAACACTTAACCAACATGACATGATGTGAAGGGTGGATGGGTTAAGTTAACTTGAATTGATTAATGACACGTGACCAATATAACTTGATGAGCGAATGGGGTTAAATTAAATGGGAAATACTTAACCAATATTACCTGATGAATGAACAGGGTTAAGTTAATAAACCAGACTTAGCCAATCCAACATGATAAGCAAGAAAGGTTAAGTTAATAAGAACCACTTAACCAACACAACTTGGCGAGTAAGAGGTTAAGTACACGTCGGGTAGGTGGGTAATATTAGTAAATATAGGCCCACAAAACTTAACCATTAAATAAACATGCTTGAATCCGCGGGAAGGTTAAGTGCACGTCGGGTTGGTGGGTGATATTAGTAAATATAGGCCCACAAAACTTAACCATTATATAAACATGCTTGGATCGATGGGATTGTTAAGTACATCTCGTAGGTGGGTAATATTAGTATATATAGGCCCACAAACTTAACCGTTATGAAAACATGCTAGAATCGGTGGGAGGGTTAAGTACATCTCGTATAGGTGGGTAATATTTGTATATATAGTCCCACAAACTTAACCAGTAGGAAAACCTAGTAACGGTGACCTGTTTCAGCAGTAACCCACATAGATGTATCATGGTACCCTTAAACTAGGCAGGGTGGGGCACGATTACTGGGCTGATTATAAGCGGTCAAAAATAGCGGTAGGGGGTACGTCAGTGTAGGTTCCGATGGTTTACAGGCGTGCACGTACTCTGGAGTCGAAAAAGCAGGCACTGGGTACCAGTAGTTATACATTGTGCATCTTGAATCCTGTCGGGTCGCTATCATAAGACTTGATACACCTTATGGTGGGGCCAGCACAGAATATCTACACGTAAGAGAGGGCCGACTGACACAGACACATGGAAATTAATACAAGTAGGCAGCATAATCCCTAGTTGGACCTAGGTAGCGTAAACCCTGAATCCGAGAAGCGTTCAATAGGTAGCATAAACCCCAGTGGCCCTGGGTAGCGTAAACCCTGGTTGAATCTAGTAAGCACTCGATAGTAAGCCCTAGATTAGATCTAGGTAATAAACGGAATCCCCATAATAGATGTAAACCTGAAGGCAACCGCTAATAGGGATTGGGATCACGTTATCATATGATCATAGATTACTAGTTTGGACACCAGTTAGTTAGTGCAGAGATATAGAAATCAGTATAAACAGGGTAGTTGCGAAGCAGAGAAGGAGAAGAAGCGCATTCAGTTTATCAGTACATTCATTTTATCAGTACATTCAGTTTATCGGTACATTCAGTTTATCTTGCCATATACCATGCTTATCCCATATTATCTTGTTACTATGGTTTAGTCTTATATTTAGTTTATTAATGTCATGACCCTTTTCCTCGTTTAAATACTAAGAATCACTGGACTTACCAGACTTTATGTCTGACCTAGTTTGCTTTCGCCTCTTTTCTTCCGTTCCACCCCCCCAGGTAGTCAGGGAGGGAATAGCACAGGTTTGTTTGGACCGTTACTCTTTCCAAGCTTGAAGACTCTTTGACGTGTTGCCTTGGACTCTCTCTTCTACTGCTATGGCCGGCTCATGCTTTATTTGGGGAAATAATTTTATGCTTCTTTATTTTTGCAAACAAGACAGGATACTTTGGTATTGTAAAACAATTTTTGTACAAGCTGTTTATCAATGAAATAAAGTTTTATTTATTTGTTGCTGCTTTAATCGTATGTCTTGTAACTTATCTGCATCTTTTACCAATAATTCTCCACCGAAATTAAGGCATTCCCATTGTGAGTGACCTTAACGGAGGTGGGGTGTTTCACTTGGTATCAGAGCTGAAGGTTACCAGATCAGATAAAAAGATTTGAAAAATTATTTTCAAAACGGTTTTAAAAGAAGCATTTTCAAAAGAAAAGTTTTGTTTTAAAGGCATATTCCCCAAAGCCATATGCACTATCTTTTGACCCTCTGTTTGAATCCTTGTTTCATTCTTTCCTGTGTCTCTGGGGCTCCTGGCTTTCTGGGAGGTAACCTCATCAAGGCATGGTCCCGTAGGCTTGATGAGACTACGACACTTGTCAAAGGGCAAATAAGTGCCTAACTTCCATCTGTAACCGTAATTTTCTTCCTAGCTTTGTAGGATTCTCTGTGCGGTGGAGGAAGCTTTTGAGAGACATGCCAACAAGTTACACAAGGATGGCAAAGTTGAGAATGAGGGGGTTTGGCTAAGGAGCACAACACAAGGATGAAGAACCCATGGATATGGACTTGGTTCACAAAGGAGGGGAGGAAAGAATAGTAAAACCTAAAACAAGAGGAAGTATCTTTATTTTGGTATAACGGGTCGTATAATTAAGGGCAAGGGCAAAGAACAAGGGACATGATTTTCCGGAAGGCAAGTGCATGCTCTCACCTCCAACATACCTGAGAGAGAGGCAGTAAGATTTCGGTTGAAAGAGTTTTTCCTTTTTGATTATCCTATTAGTACTCCTTCCGATTTTAGCACTTCACATCCGTATATATATCTTCTTCCATAGTTGAGTCTCTGCACCTTAGATATTGTGTAGTAGAGGATCCCATTATAGTCTCAAATCCAATTGCTGGTTCGACCAATTTATCTTTGACTTGTGAGGATTTGAGAATAGCTATATTTATGCTTATGTTTTTGGGCTATGGGTTGATTCTAGGCATTGATTGGTTAGCTAGTAATTGTGAAACAAGGGTAGTTAGACTTTCGACTTGCCTCGAGAATACCCTTGAGATTTCATAAGATCCTAAGGGATCGGTTTGTCTTAGCTACCTAGAATCACTTTACTTATCTATCGACGATTTTCGATCCATTGGGTAGTCCATGAGTACGTAAGATGTTTTGACTAGGGTAGGGGTTTTCCCCCTAAGAACTAGAGACATACTTCCGCATGTATCTAGATGACACTGCAAAGCCAGTTATGCGATCAACGATAATTCTGGAGCAAGTTTGACAAGGATAGCCAGAGTCGGCAAAGTGCTCAATTGTTTGGTTGTATCATCTCACATAGATCGTCCAAATTCAGAGGAGGTATCCCTTGGGTGCTTGTCTGATATTGGTTTAGGCCTTTGTGGCTTGTACTTGAGGGATGTCGAGTTCGACTAGGATGGTTTGCATGAGAAATAAATGGAGGTCAAGAAGCTTCACAATCGTGGAGTTAAATTAGTTAAGATACAATGGAGTGAAGCTCAAGAAGATGTGACTTCGAAGACGGAAGACTAGATACGCGCATCATACCCTCTTTCTTGAGGGTATATCCCTGATCTCTTTTGCTAGGAATTTTAGGCATTCTTTTTTCCATCTTTTTAAGTATATCCTCTATGTCCTATCTTCGTGATCCTTAGGTAGAAACCAATGGATATAAACATGTATTTGAAACATGTTATGATTGATGGTTGCAAGTGGTTGCTCGTGGATTCATATACACACATTAGGCACTAGATTGGCTCAGTCACTTTCATGTTTGCATATGCATATATGTATTTGTATATGGATTAAAACTTGATGTGTTATCATATGGATGTTGCATATGGATGAATGAATACGCACGCATATAGTACTTACATGATTAGGGATAATTGCATACATGATGGACTCATGGCACTGACATAATTCGCATTAAGGAGGTCAACTGAATCAGTAGACCGCCTGATTTTACATTAGATAAGGACATGTACACACACTATGCATAGAATCATGAAAGCATTAGAAATCCTTTTTAGGGACAATGGATGCCTTTGATTGAATGGTTGAGTAGATGGATGCTGGATGTTAAGATACATTCCTCTTAACTTGAAGATTTCGGGGACGAAATCCTCCAAGGAGGGGAGAATGTAACACCCCATATTTTCTGTAAACGTTAATGTAACAAATCAAAGTATACTTAATTTTTAAGAGTAGAATTAAGGGAAATGGGTTATTCCATTGCGTTCGTCTCAGAATTCTGCTTGAGATAGAGTCGGAGTTTGCGTGAATCAGACTTCGTATGAAGAAGTTATGGCCTTCGGAAGTTTCAGCTCAAATTTAAAAACAACTCGAAACTGAATTCAAAACAAAACCCAGAAGCGGGCTGGGCGGGAAATTTCCCGCCCAGGACCCAGGTCGACCTGGGGGTCGACCTCCTCCCTATAGGTCGACCTAGGGGTCGACCTGCCCTGTTTTTTCAGATCCGAGGCAGAATTCATTTTTATGTATCCGGGCTGATTTCTGGACCAAATTCATGAGTTCTACGCTATATAAAAGCCCCTAAACTTCACTTTCTCCACACAACTTCAGTACGCCTATACTCTGCCTCAATCCTAGTTAAAATAAATCTTATTCTCCATTAAAACAAGTTATAGTTCTTCTTCAAATTGGAGATTCAAATCAAGATAAAGCTTCAAGTTGGACCATAGGCATTCTGCTTCAAGCAACGTCACTTGAATCATAGCAAATCGCCTTTTCTAAACCGATCACTGTAAGTTTGGTTATTCCTTAGATTTGAACGTGTAATTTGAATTGTGAATGTAATGAATCAAAATATAGAACTATACCAATTTGCAAGTTAATTATCTTTGATTCGTGCTTATGTCAAATCTAACGTTATCTATGCCTTTGGATCTGATTCTCGATTGTTGCCTAGAACTTATTGTGGCTAATTGCCAATGACTATGATTATGGGACTTTTGCCTAAGACTATGACTATGAAGCTGTTTCCTATGAAACTATCGCCTATGACTATGATTCATGACAAAGAGACTATTACACATGACTATGACTATAAGACTGTTGCCTATGACTATGATTCATAATTTTCTGACTATTGCATATGATTCGTGACTATGAGACAATTACCAAGATTTATGACTATGAGACTATTGCCTATGACATTGATTAAGAAACTATTGTGATTAGTCACCCATGACTATTGTTGTTAATTGCCTATAACTATTGTAGTCAGTGACTTATGCCAATTCCCATTAACCTATTAGGTTGTACTTCGAACTGGCATTATGTTGGACCAAATCACCTATGCTGTGACGGCCCGCCCCGCACCAGCCTGCATTTCCTCTGAAGGTGTGCTGTACACATGCCCGACTAGCACGAGACGGTCGTTAGAAGAAAGGAAAGAAGGGAATTAACTAAACAAGGAACCTGTAGAATGTCTCACAGCGCATGGAATAAAATATAATAACAAAATACTTGACATAAAACAGGTGAGACAGTGTATAAGCTGATAACTAAAACCAACATCAACGTCAGAGCAGCGGAAATCCAAATACAGCTTATTACAACTTTTCAAATTTACTGTCTCTAACTAAAGAAAGCTAAAGTAGAAGATGCACCACCAATGCCCAAGCAGTGATCTTCAACAACACAGGGAGAATACTATATATATTACGTGGAAGCCTCCTGCTCGTCTCTGGAACATCTACCCGTGCATCACCAGCTAACCTGTCTCTAGTCTGCTCGTGTGAGCACCCAGAGTAATAAGAGGAGACATAAAACTCTGGGTCAGACATAAAGCCTGGTATGAGCGATAAGCATCTAAACAGAATAATAACAGGTATACTAAACCATACCTGAACCTGGACCTGCAACCAAAGAGTTAGTACCACATACCGTACAGTACCCTAATGTGCCATAATAAATAGTGTAAAGAATACGGGGGTGGGGTGTTCATGTCATAATGATAGCAAACAAATCAACCATAGCAACCATCCTCACATCTCTCACTCAGTGCGTAAAGCATACGATATCTATCACTTTGGAACACTAGACAAATTGAGGTAACGACGAATCTCGACTTGTAGAAACCCTGTTGTGACCAAGCTAAACACATGGAGTCATGACCAAACATTTCAATGACCCACCACATTGGTCGTAGCCCTTGGTCCTACCAATGCCATAATGGCCCTGAATCTGCCTTCGTACCTCCTACCATAGTGGTCCAAAGCTATAGACATCGATAACCCCTTAACACGCGTCCCGCAGCAAAGCCCAATCATGAAGCGAACTCGTTGATTCCCATCTGGATCTTGAGCTCTAGCTTCTCATTTGGACTTCCTTTGCATCTCGGGTTTGGTCGAATTGGAGTGGGTCTTCAGAAGAGTTGTCGTGCAGTAGCAGCCCTAGAATTCGGTTCGGTTCGGTAGTCATTACCCTTGTCGGTTCGGTTCGGTCCTCCTTCCTTGTCATCTTTCCATTCGGTTCGGGTCGGGTACTCCACTTCGGGTCGGGTCGGTGTCCTCCTCCGGGTCGGGTCGGGTTGCTGTCTTCCTTCCAATTCATGCTCCTTCTCCGATCAGCTCCCTCGTTTTCCATCTACTCCGATCCCTTCGCCTTACTCCAGTCGTAGCCTTCCATTCTTGAGTCGATCCGATCTGGCCTCCATTATTCTTCCGATCTGATCCCCTTGTCCACTCCAACTCTAAGTAAACGGCGTTCCTTTTTGCCAAGTCTCTTATGTGCCAAACTCCAGTTCGGGTCGGGTTTTCTTGCCCAGTTCACATATCTGATCCGAGCCCTCATCCGATCCGATCCGAAGCCCTGCACAACTTTCTGCAACTTTTTCCAGCAACTTGTTTACGCCATTCGACGACGTTTTCAACAAATCTAACTATACTAATCAATCACAAATCATGTCAGACAGTCATAACAACATAGCAAACTAACCACAAACACCAAAACAATGAATTTACATGTTAAAATGGATCAAATATGCCCAAAACCCCTTATTTTCCCTTAAGCACGTTTAAGTAAATCTAATCATAGAGTTAACAAAATTCAATCAAATTAAACCAAATTTCTACCAGAGGCATAAAATATTATTTAAGAATTTCTAAACATTTTTCCAGAATTTATTAGTGTATAAATTCGCTAATCTTCACTAATTACCCTTAATTACCGTAATTAGTGCAAAAACTATGCAAATCACTCACCTTGGCCACAAAATAAAACACTAAATCTGAAATAGTCTCTGTTTGGGTCGAATTTCTATGTATAGCAGCAGCTCCAACCTTGCTTTGTTGCTATTTGGCCTTGCTTTGATGTAGTTTAGGTTTAATCTTCACTAAAAATGTGTTTTGGAGTGGTTTTAGAGGATGGAAGCCATTACTAGGGTCTCAAGAAGGTTTGTGGCGGCTCAAAACTGAAATGAAAGTGATTTCCTAACCCTAATCAGTCTTCCTTTACCTCTAAACCCGAAATTCCCCTTTGGGCCTAGCTGCTAATCACCCGGTTAAGCCCAATTAAGCTGTTTTACATCGTCTGAAACTTGTTTCAGCCATATCTCCCAAACGGTGAGTCCGTTTGGCTAATGTGACCACTCTACAGAATTGTAAACCATCATCCGGAGCCAATGGTAGTGGTTTCAGAGTGCCAACTAGGGGTAAAATGGTCATTTAAAAATCGGGAAAAATCATGAACATGGGAAATGACCACAATAGTCGTCTCCCAAAGTTACATGACTATACGACTTCGTATGTGAAAGAAATAAATATCCTACGATCCTATGATGCGTAGAATACGGGTCGTTACAGTCTCCCCCCCTTAAGAAATTTCTTCCCCGAAATTCCTTAACCCAAAACATACAAAGGATCACGCATGCCTAACAACCACATACAACAATCAAACATGCAAAGCAAGCAAACAAGCCTATCCTAGCATGCAGAAAACTAAATCGAAGTCAAAATCTTACGAGGCAAAGAGTTCTGGGTGTGTCTTCCTAATGTTCTCCTGTGTCTCCCAAGTACAATCATCCTCGTCCTCGCTCCACTGTACCTTGACTAGCTTCACCGCCTTCCTTCGAAGTTGCTTCATGTCGTGCTCGACAATACGGGCCGGCTTGCGGTTCCCAACCGCCTTGGGTTCTACTTCGAAGTCCTCTAACTGATCAGGTGAAATAGTCATATCTGAGTCGTGAACGAACTTCCTTAGTTGGGAAACATGAAATACGTCGTGAACTCCTGCCATCTTCTCCGGTAAGTCAATTCTGTATGCCAAATTCCCGACTAGTTCAAGAACAGGGAATGGGCCAACAAATCTTGGTGCCAACTTGCCTCTCCTGCCAAATCGTATTACGCTCTTCAATGGAGAAATCTTGACAAACACCAAGTCACCAACGGAGAATTTTAGGTCTCTTCTCCTCTTATCAGCATAACTCTTCTGCCTATCTTGGGCAGCCTCCATTCGTTGTTGAATGATCTTGATCTTATCTGAAGTTTCCCTCACCACATCTGGTCCAAGCATAAACTTCTCGCCAGTCTCTATCCAACATGATGGTGAGTTGCACGGTCTTCCGTACAAAGCTTCAAACGGAGCCATACCGATACTGGATTGGTAGCTATTATTATATGCAAACTCTACTATATGCAAATGGTCATCCCATGATCCACCAAAATCCAATATACATGCTCTCAAGAGATCTTCCAAAATATGATTCACCCTCTCCGTCTGACCGTCGGTCTGAGGATGATATGCGGTACTGAGATGTAACTCTGACCCTAGAGCCTCTTGCAAGCTCTTCCAAAACCCACTAGTGAACAACGGGTCTCGGTCGCTCACAATGCTTTTAGGTACTCCATGAAATCTCACTACCCACTTCATATACAATTCTGCTAACTTAACTGCCGTTCTGGTCGATTTGACTGGTATAAATCTTGCACTTTTAGTCAGTCGATCCACGATTACCCAAATGCTATCATGTCCCGATCTAGTCCTTGGTAAACCATCGATGAAATCCATCGAGACTTGCTCCCATTTCCATTCGGGAATTTCTAATGGCTGTAACAACCCACTAGGCTTCTTTTGCTCTGCTTTAACTAGCTAGCAATTCATGCATTTGGATATAAACTTCCCAATGTCCCTTTTCATCCCTTCCCAGTAGTAGGTCCGTTTCATGTCTCGATACATCTTGTTACCACCGGGGTGTACAGTCAGCTTTGAGTGATGACATTCTCTAAGCACTTCATCTCTCAATCCATTGACATTGGGTACAACAAGCTTTCCATTCTTTCTAAGCCATCCATCTCGATCAAGCCCATACTTGTTCATTTCCTCATCGATATCCATCTTTAACTTGGAGATGATTTCCAATAGGTTAGGATCGTCCCTCTGACTAGAGCTGATCCTCTCAATTAAAGTGGGTCTGATCGTCAAACTTGCTAACATTTCTGGATCCAATTCGCACTTTGGTCTGAAATCAAACCCCGCGATATACTCCAGTTGCTTCCATTCAAGGAACATAGCCCCTAAGCTGGCATGTCTTCTACTCAATGCATCAGCCACCGCATTGCCCTTTCCCGGTGTATATGCGATGTCGAAATCATAGGAAGCCAAGAATTCTAACCACCTTTGTTGCCGGAGATTTAGATCCTTCTGGGAGAAGAGATACTTCAACGACTTATGATCTGTAAATAGCTCAAATCTTTCTCCCAAGAGATAGTGTCTCCACATCTTTAATGCAAACACGATCGCTGCCAATTCTAAATCATGGGTAGGGTACCTTCTCTCGTGCGGTTTCAATTGTCGACTCGCATAAGCTACAACCCTACCACCCTGCATCAATACAGCACCCAGTCCGGTACCACAGGCATTCGTGTATACCGTCATCTCTTCATTCCCCTTAGGAATAACTAACACTGGTGCGCTTATCAACTTGTCTTTTAGACTCTTGAATGCATTCTCGCACCTTTCATCCCAGACAAAAGCTTGATTCTTCTTAGTCAACTGGGTCAATGGTGCTGCTATCTTGGAGAAACCTTGGATAAACTTACGATAATATCGAGCTAATCCCAAGAAACTTCTTACATCTGTTGCATTCTTGGGCGTAGGCCAATCCTGTACCGTAGCCACCTTCGCCGGGTCCACGGCAATACTATTCTCTGATACAACATGGCCCAAGAACCTCACTTCCCTCCTCCAGAAGTGACACTTAGAAAACTTTGCTTTCAATTGGTGTTTTCTCAACACCTCCATTACTACTCTTAAATGTTCCTTGTGTTCTTCCTCTGTCCTCGAATAGACCAGAATATCATCAACGAACACAAGGACAAACTTATTCAACTGATCTCTGAATATCCTATTCATAAGATCCACAAAATATGCTGGGGCATTGGTCAGTCCGAATGGCATGACCAACCACTCATAAAATCCAGACGGCGTTCGAAATGTCGTTTTAGCTATACTCTCAGCTTCCACTCTAAGCTGATGAAAATCTGTCGCGAGATCCAACTGAGAAAATACTCTCGCACCACTCCACTGATCGAACAAATCATCTATCCGCGGTAGAGGATACTTGTTCTTCCTCATCACTTTATTCAACTCGCGGTAGTCTACACACAAACGAAGGGAACCATCCGCCTTGGTAGCAAACACAACTGGTGCTCCCCATTCAGAAACACTCCTTCTGATAAATCCCTTCTTCAAAAGATCGCTGACTTGCACCTCGAGCTCTCGCTGCTCTCTTGGTGCCATACGACGAAGTGGCATCACTATAGGTCTGGCATCTTTTACCAAATCAATATGGAACTCAATCTCTCGGTGTGGTGGAAGTCCGGTCACTTCTTCGAAAACATACGGATACTGGCCAACCACGGGCAAACCTGACAACTCACTATGCGGAATGTCGAGGGAGTTTAGAAAACTAGCCAATACCCCCTCACTGGGTAGACCACCAAACACTATCCTTCGCCCATCATCCGCTCTAGCTGTCACCAAAAAGCCCTCACAGTCTACCACCACCCCGTATCTTTGGAGCCAATCTACTCCCAAAATAATGCCAAACCCAGTAAAGCCCAAAACAAAGCAATCACAAACAAGCATGCATCCATGACTCGATAAGACCACATTACGACAAATCATGCTAAGGCTAGTCGAACCACCAATCCGGTTCGTCACTACTAAAGGTCTATCGACAATCTCGGGCTCCAATCCCAACCTATCTACCAGGTCACTAGATATGAAAGAACTGGAAGCTCCGGTATCAAATAAAACTCTTACAGGAACATCATAAACAGAAAGCATACCTTGAATGACGACATTCTTTCCCTTCTCCGCCGCTGTTGGGGCATTCGACGAAGAAGGAATAGCATTAAGGGCGTAGGCTTTCACTATTTGCTTTTCTTTAGTGGGTTGCGGACACTTGTCCTTGTGATGTCCCATTTGGCCACAGTTGAAGCACTTCCTATCCGCTGGCTTGGCCCGACAATTACTAGCATAATGGCCCTTCTTACCACAGCTGAAGCACTCAACATCTTGCTTATTCTTTTTCTTCTGGCCATCCTTATTCTGACTCTGCTTTCTCTTATTCTGGGAACCACCCTTTCCTCCACCACTTGCTTGTGGCTTTGGCTCATCTGCGGATGCAACCTCAGTCTTCGGCTTAGGGTAGAGACTTTCTGATCTTAATGCTTTCCCCACAATCGATTCAAACGTCTCATCGATGTGGTTAATAAGTCTTTCCCCCAAGTATTGATCCAAACCAGTTATGAATTTCTCATTCTTTTTCTCGGCAGTATCAATAAGAGTGTCAAATTCAGCAATATACTCCGAGACAGCTCTGCCATTCTTCTTGAGCTCTAAGAATTTCTTAAACAGCACTGACTTCTGAGCAGCTGGAATGAACTTCTCGCTAAAGCGAGCCTTAAACTGCTCCCAAGTAATCTGATCTTCGGGAGTAGTTGCCTTTATAGCATTCCACCAATTCATTGCCCGCCCTTGCAGCTGACGGGACGCTAGCTTTCTCTTCATCGCATCCTCGATGCCCAAATCCTCGAAGATATGTTCGCAACTATCCAACCAATCCTGAACATCCGTAGCCGACTCCGTTCCATGGAACGGCTTCCCACCAAGGCTAGTATAATCCTTATTCAGCTTGGCGAAGTCGACTCTCGGCGCCTGCACTATTGGACCACCACCATTTCCACCATTGGGAGCTGCCCTCTTTACATCTCTAAGCATATCTCTCATGAGGTCAGTAAACATCGTCCTCATGTCAGCAGCATTCCCATTATTGGCCCCTCCACCGGTACCTCTAACATATCGGCTCATCGTCAATCTGAAAAATGAAACGATTAACGACCCCATAGTGGTGCTAGTGCAGCACGACTTCATTCTTATACTACTAATAGTATATATATATATAGCTTTTAAAAATCAAAATAATCACAAATATGCCCTCTCGTATACGTATATTATCTCTCCCTGATAACTTCCCTAGGTTAACTACGCAACCTAGAGCTCTGATACCAAGTGTGACGGCCCGCCCCGCACCAGCCTGCATTTCCTCTGAAGGTGCGTTGTACACATGCCCGACTAGCACGAGACGGTCGTCAGAAGAAAGGAAAGAAGGGAATTAACTAAACAAGGAACCTGTAGAATGTCTCACAGCGCATGGAATAAAATATAATAACAAAATACTTGACATAAAACAGGTGAGACAGTGTATAAGCTAATAACTAAAACCAACATCAACGTCAGAGCAGCGGAAATCCAAATACAGCTTATTACAACTTTTCAAATTTACTGTCTCTAACTAAAGAAAGCTAAAGTAGAAGATGCACCACCAATGCCCAAGCAGTGATCTTCAACAACACAGGGAGAATACTATATATATTACGTGGAAGCCTCCTGCTCGTCTCCGGATCATCTACCCGTGCATCACCAGCTAACCCGTCTCTAGTCTGCTCGTGTGAGCACCCAGAGTAATAAGAGGAGACATAAAACTCTGGGTCATACATAAAGCCTGGTATGAGCGATAAGCATCTAAACAGAATAATAACAGGTATACTAAACCATACCTGAACCTGGACCTGCAACCAAAGAGTTAGTACCACATACCGTACAGTACCCTAAGGTTCCATAATAAATAGTGTAAAGAATACGGGGGTGGGGTGTGCATGTCATAATGATAGCAAACAAATCAACCATAGCAACCATCCTCACATCTCTCACTCAGTGCGTAAAGCATACGATATCTACCACTTTGGAACACTAGACAAATTGAGGTAACGACGAATCCCGACTTGTAGAAACCCTGCTGTGACCAAGCTAAACACATGGAGTCATGACCAAACATTTCAATGACCCACCACATTGGGCGTAGCCCTTGGTCCTACCAATTCCATAATGGCCCTGAATCCGCCTTCGTACCTCCTACCATAGTGGTCCAAAGCTATAGACATCGATAACCCCTTAACACGCGTCCCGCAGCAAAGCCCAATCATGAAGCGAACTCGTTGATTCCCATCTGGATCTTGAGCTCTAGCTTCTCATTTGGACTTCCTTTGCATCTCGGGTTTGGTCGAATTGGAGTGGGTCTTCAGAAGAGTTGTCGTGCAGTAGCAGCCCTAGAATTCGGTTCGGTTCGGTAGTCATTACCCTCGTCGGTTCGGTTCGGTCCTCCTTCCTTGTCATCTTTCCATTCGGTTCGGGTCGGGTACTCCACTTCGGGTCGGGTCGGTGTCCTCCTCCGGGTCGGGTCGGGTTGCTGTATTCCTTCCAGTTCATGCTCCTTCTCCGATCAGCTCCCTCGTTTTCCATCTACTCCGATCTGATCCGATCCCTTCGCCTTACTCCAGTCGTAGCCTTCCATTCTTGAGTCGATCCGATCTGGCCTCCATTATTCTTCCGATCCGATCCCCTTGTCCTCTCCAACTCTAAGTAAACGGCCTTCCTTTTTGCCAAGTCTCTTATGTGCCAAACTCCAGTTCGGGTCGGGTTTTCTTGCCCAGTTCACATATCCGAGCCCTCATCCGATCCGATCCGAAGCCCTGCACAACTTTCTGCAACTTTTTCCAGCAACTTGTTTACGCCATTCGATGACGTTTTCGACAAATCTAACTATACTAATCAATCACAAATCATGTCAGACAGTTATAACAACATAGCAAACTAACCACAAACACCAAAACAATGAATTTACATGTTAAAATGGATCAAATATGCCCAAAACCCCTTATTTTCCCTTAAGCATGTTTAAGTAAATATAATCATAGGGTTAACAAAATTCAATCAAATTAAACCAAATTTCTACCAGAGGCATAAAATATTATTTAAGAATTTCTAAACATTTTTCCAGAATTTATTAGTGTATAAATTCGCTAATCTTCACTAATTACCCTTAATTACCGTAATTAGTGCAAAAACTATGCAACACTCACCTTGGCCACAAAATAAAACACCAAATCTGAAATACTCTCTGTTTGGGTCGAATTTCTATGTATAGCAGTAGCTCCAACCTTGCTTTGTTGCTATTTGGCCTTGCTTTGATGTAGTTTAGGTTTAATCTTCACTAAAAATGTGTTTTGGAGTGGTTTTAGAGGATGGAAGCCATTACTAGGGTCTCAAGAAGGTTTGTGGCGGCTCAAAACTGAAATGAAAGTGATTTCCTAACCCTAATCAGTCTTCCTTTACCTCTAAACCCGAAATTCCCCTCTGGGCCTAGCTGCTAATCACCCGGTTAAGCCCAATTAAGCTGTTTTACATCGTCTGAAACTTGTTTCAGCCATATCTCCCAAACGGTGAGTCCGTTTGGCTAATGTGACCACTCTACGGAATTGTAAACCATCATCCGGAGCCAATGGAAGTGGTTTCAGGTCAAAATTCCTTTCCAGTCAAAAGTTATGGCCAAAACAGTGCCAACTAGGGGTAAAATGGTCATTTAAAAATCGGGAAAAATCATGAACATGGGAAATGACCACAATAGTCGTCTCCCAAAGTTACATGACTATACGACTTCGTATGTGAAAGAAATAAATATCCTACGATCCTATGATGCGTAGAATACGGGTCGTTACATATGCCCATTCCCTTAATTATGTTGGATTCCATTTTTTTTGGGTGTAACTTGTCTAGTTTATTCCTATTCACTGTTATGTACATCAAACCCATTGGAACCATTACTTTTGTATTTGGTTCATTCTTGCATGGCTATTCTTTTATGTCAATTCTCGTGCTTATCCCCTATTCCTTGCTTTGATACTATTAGTTTCATTTCATGAGTACTTAGAAACTTGTGAATTCATGTTATACGTACGATTACGCCGCGGGAATTTGGGCGTAGCTTAATTAAGTTAGTTTGGCATAATAAATATGTTGGCATAATCTAAATTTTCTATAATAGTGAATGATTTACATGCATATTAGACTTGGGCATAAGTTGATAAATTTAATTGGCCGTAAAGGGTGTAATTGGCGTGTAAACCAAGTTTTGGACATAAACGGTAAACTAGAATATTAAATCTAGTTTTGACATAAACCTTAAATTGGCATATTAATCTAGATTGGGCATGAATTGTAAAAGGGGAATATTAAATCTAAAATTGGTATAAACTGCAAGTTGGGCTGATTGATAGGTAAATCAAGTTTTGGGCATAGAATATAAATGTGCTAATTTGCATGACAAATAAATATGATCTATGTTAAATTGATTTACGGAAATTTACATAAATAGTAAACATGTTAATTTATTAAAAGACGAATATGCCTAACCCGAGGTTAGACTGAGTTGTGGTGTAAAACTGCCTGAAACCGACCGGCACATCCAGTGACCATAACAATACCTGTCTAATGTGGGTGGTTAGTGCATCAAGCCCAGAAAGACCCGAGGTTAGACTGAGTTGTGGTGTAAACCTGCCCGAAACCGGCCGGCACATCCAGTAACCACAACAATATCTGTCTAATGTGAGTGGTTGGTGCTTTAATTAATTAATTAATTAAGGCTCATGAATAAATCAAGCTAGAAATGGTGAGGTTAAGTAATTAGGGAAACACTTAACCGTAATAAAATGTTAACTAGGCAAGTGGGTGAGGTTAAGTAAAATTACCACACTTAATCGTTACAACATGTTAATTAGACAAGTGGGCGAATAGGGTTAAGTTAACTAAGGTAACACTTAAACAAAATATATAATGACATGTGGTGGGGTTGAGTAGTACAAGAGGAAAACACTTAACCAATTATATTACATGATGTATGGGAAGGGTTAAGTTAACACGAGAACAACACTTAACCAATATAAAATGATTTGAGGTAGGGTCAAGTCAACACCATAAGGAAACACTTAACCAACATGACGTGAAGGGTGGATGGGTTAAGTTAACTTGAATTGATTAATGACACTTGACCAATATAACTTGATGAGCGAATAGGGTTAAGTTAAATGGGAAATACTTAACCAATATTACCTGATGAATGAACAGGGTTAAGTTAATAAATCACACTTAACCAATCCAACATGATAAGCAAGAAAGGTTAAGTTTATAAGAACCACTTAACCAACACAACTTGACGAGTAGGAGGTTAAGTACACGTCGGGTAGGTGGGTAATATTAGTAAATATAGGACCAAAAAACTTAATCATTAAATAAACATGCTTGAATCCGTGGGAAGGTTAAGTGCACGTCGGGTTGGTGGGTAATATTAGTAAATATAGGCCCACCAAACTTAACCATTATATAAACATGCTTGGATCGATGGGAGGGTTAAGTACATCTCGTAGGTGGGTAATATTAGTACATATAGGCCCACAAACTTAACCGTTATGAAAACATGCTAGAATCGGTGAGAGGGTTAAGTACATCTCGTAAAGGTGGGTAATATTTGTATATATAGGCCCACAAACTTAACCAGCAGGAAACCCTAGTAACAGGGACCCGTTTCAGCAGTAACCCACATAGATGTATCATGGTACCCTGAAACTAGGCAGGGTGGGGCACAATTACTGGGCTGATTATAAGCGGTCAAAAATAGCGACAGGGGGTACGTCAGTGTAGGTTCCGACGGTTTACGGGCGTGCACGTACTCCGGAGTGGAAAAAGCAGGCAATGGGTACCAGTAGTTATAACTGTGCATCTTGAATCGTGTTGGGTCGCTATCATAAGGCTTGATACACCTTATGGTGGGGCCAGCACAGAGTATCTACACGCAAGAGAGGGCCGACTGACACAGACACATGGAAAATTAATACAAGTAGGTAGCATAATCCCTAGTTGGACCTAGGTCGCGTAAACCCTGAATCCGAGAAGCGTTCAATAGGTAGCATAAACCCCAGTGGCCCTGGGTACCGTAAACCCTGGTTGAATCTAGTAAGCACTCGATACTAAGCCCTAGATTAGATCTAGGTAATAAACGGAATCCCCATAATAGATGTACACCTGAAGGCAACCACAAATACGGGGATTGGGATCACGTTATCATATGATCATAGATTACTAGTTTGGACACCAGCTAGTAGTGCAGAGATATAGAAATCAGTATAAACAGGGTAGTTGCGAAGCAGAGAAGGAGTAGAAGCGCATTTAGTTTATCAGTACATTTAGTTTATCAGTACATTCAATTTATCGGTACATTCCGTTTATCTTGCCATATCCCATGCTTATCCCATATTATCTTGTTACTATGGTTTAGTCTTATATTTAGTTTATTCATGTCATGACCCTTTTCCTCGTATAAATACTAAGAATCACTGGACTTACCAGACTTTATGTCTGACCTAGTTTGCTTTCGCCTCTTTTCTTCCGTTTCCCCCCCCCCCCCCTTCCCAGGTAGTCTGGGAGGGAATAGCTCAGGTTTGTTTGGACCGCTACTCTTTCCAAGCTTGAAGACTCTTTGACGTGTTGCCTTGGACTCTCTCTTCTACTACTATGGCTGGCTCATACTTTTTTTGGGGAAATAATTTTATGCTTCTTTATTTTTGTAAACAAGACAGGATACTTTGGTATTGTAAAACAATCTTTGTACAAGTTGTTTATCAATGAATAAAGTTTTATTTATTTGTCGCTGCTTTAATTGTCTGTTTTGTAATTTATCTGCATCTTTTACCTATAATGCTCCACTGAAATTAAGGCATTCCCTTTGTGAGTGACCTTAATGGAGGTGGGGTGTTTCACAAAATATAACTCATTTACTTAATTCCTTTCATCAAAAATCTTTTTATTGTAATCGACTCATTAGCTTTAAATCCAATATTGATTTAAAGCTTATTCTTAAGTTAATTGAATTAACTTATCTTTTACTAGTTAATAAATTAATTACGTATAAAACCTACTTATTTATAATACATTTAGTTAAATGATTCCTTTAGTCTAAAACTCCTTATAGAATAAACTGATTATCCTTTAATCATATAAAAGTAATTAACAATTCTAAACCTCACTATTAAAACAATTACTTAATTTAAATCACTTATTTAAAATAATTAATTGAATTTAAAACATTATAAATTAAGTTTAAAATGATCATTTAAAAAATGAAATAATTTAATCACTTTTAGATAAGATAAAATCTTAAACAATTAGTAATTTAAACAAAATTAACTATTAAATAATATTTATCCTTAGCATAAATAATTAAGTATTTATTTAATCTTTAAATAAATAGTTAAATAGCTCTTTATCTTTAAATAAACAAATTTAAAGAAACAACATTCTTTATTTAATAATTAAACAATAATTTATTTTTTTATAAATAATCAAATAAATAATTGAAATATTTTTATGTAAATATTTAGCACTAGATCTTAACCAAAAGCTTTAAATAATAATTTATCCTTAAAATAAATCGTTAAACAATAATTAAACTAAATTAATTATAATTATTATAATTAATTTTTTAATTTAACTTTAGTGTGAATACTCTTAAAACATCATTACTAAGTAATTAGTAAATCAAAATGTCATTAATAAATAAGTTTTAAGTTTAAACCCTTATAAACGAATAAATAACAAATTAAACATTTAGTTAATAAAATTAATCTTAAATTATTTATTAAACTGAAACCATTTTTGGAAATACTTGAATAAATTCTTAAAACTTTGATAAGTTTTCTTTAACATTCCTAGATGGAATGTTTAACCGGCTTCACATTTGAGGCCTAGCGACCACAACGACACTTATATAAGTTACCATAGATTTCCATATCCAAACGGATTCACATATCAACGTCACACACAATATGTACAGTTTACAATTGTTCTAGCAATTAACAGTTCATATTTAGTATTTAAATAACTATTCAATCAATATTGATAGCGACTAATCATGCAATTTAAATAACACTTAGCAAGTACAAAATTGGGTTTTATTATGCTCAATAGATATCCACATATAATGATCTAACTATTCAAAATAACTTAGCAATAATTTATTAGGCCAAATAAATAAAATATATTTAAGATGTACAAATTAAATGGGATCATTAAGTAAATTAACATTATTTAAAACATATCTGTTTTAAATGTCAACAAAATTTAACTTATCCAAATTTGTAAATCAACTACTCTATGATGTCGAGCTCATTTATACGAACCCAACGCATCCATCCATTTATAAATCATTTTTAAAACGAGCACTCATTCAAGTTAGATTCAAGACAATAGAAATAGAAATTCAAAGCTTCTCACCTAACTCAAAACAACCAGGCCAAACTATGCCCACTCACATCTAACCCGACGCACAAGCCCGCTACTCCCCCTTCTTCTTCTTCTTTGTTCTATCAAAGCACCAACTACTTGAAACCATGTATTGTCATGCACCATGCAACATGCTTCGACCACCAAAACGCCTCATCCAACCCACAAATCAACACGTCATCAAAATCTCATCCCATTGGCACCCTTCGCTTGACCACCGCGCCCACACATCAAAAGCAGACCCCGGCGCTTAGCTCGACACGCTCAAAAACATGCAACACTTTTAGTCATAGATCTCCACCAAACTAAACTGACCACTGCCATTCCCTTGCACGAATGCCACAATACCTTCCGATCGAGTAAAAACCTTACCATCATGAAGAAATTTCCAAACCTAGGTTGCATACAAACGACCATGGCTTACTGTCTATGTGACACCCCACGTCCATTAATTTCACTCTTTAAAAGAATGCATTAAGTTTTGTGAAGCGTTATAGGTAAACAGAAAAAGAAATATTACAAGACAGATATAAAATAACAGCAGAATTTAAAAACTTTATTGAGCAGAAAACATCGTGGTTCAAAACATAGTTACATCATGAGCCTGAAATACATAAAACCCAGTACATCAACTTAAAACTTCTGTGTTGTACTAAAATCATCATATTACAATAAATAAAGAAGCATAATCCCCAAAATATAACCATAGTAGAGAAAATATGAAATCAAGCAGTACATTTAAGCAGCTCCAAGCAGAAGGAAAGAAGAATCCTTATTAAGCTTGAGTATTCCCACCCTGAGAACCTGCAAGGGGGGAAACGAAAGATAAAGAAGAGGAAACAAAATAGGTCAGACATAAGTCTGTAGAATCTAGTTACTTTTAGCATATAAATAAGTAAAAGCATCATGACAGACACATAAATTGGATAAGAGGGATAACAACTTATAAGGCAAGTATAACAAGGTAAACAGGATAAATCGAATAGAATATATATGTATAGCGCTTCTCTAATACTTCTCTCTTTCTCTCTCTCTCTCTCTCTCTCTCTCTCTGCACCAAAACTACTATCATATGAACAAGATGATCCCCAATAAGTACAAGATGGTAGACTTAGGTGTACTTCTAGTGAGAGGTTTTACCACCATACAATAACAGGCGGTCCAACTGAACTTGCCGGCATTACCCCGAAGGATAATAACGGCCTCCTAAACAAGCGAGACTAGATGTACCCTAATTACTACCCCAATCATTCTGCTCCCTAACTCTGTAGATACCCTGTGCTGGCCCGGCGGTAGGATGTATCGCTCACTAAAGGGCAAACCTTCGTTTACAGGATGTGCATAACCATATCTACTGATGCCACAACGTCTTATTTTCTTGGACAGGCAGACCCATACACGCACATGAGCCCAATGGAATGCGTTGTCAGACACCTTTTCCCAAGTGACCTCTTATAATCATATCAGTAAGCGTTCCCCGACTTCGAACTAGTTCGGAGTACTCGTTTGATACCTATATGGGTTATTGATTTAAACGGATCCCACACACCAGATGATACAAGCTTCCGCCTAGGCCTGCATCCCCAATACTAGGTTTTCAATAGGTTATGCCTACAAGTGTAACAAAATTGCATAACCCCATGGGTTAAGTTTGTGGGCCTATATATCAATATTACCCACCACCCCAAGATTTACTTAACCCTCCCACTGATTCAAGTAAGTTTACTTAACACCTACTCAAGTTAACATGTTCATGTAATCCCTATGGATTCAAACATGTTAAGTATTACAAGTTCATTACCATTTATTCATTTATGGTTATAATGCGCTAGACCTCCCACGTTAAGTCTACTATTTGTGGATGTTGGATATGTCAGTCGGGTCCGGGCAGACTTCTTCCACAAGTCGGACTTAACCTCGTGTCTTAGCACCGTCACGTGTTTATGCACTTAGACCTCTCACATTAGATTTACCACTTATGGATGCTGGATATATTGGTCGGGTCCGGGCAAGCTTCTACCACAAGTGTAATCTAATCTCGTGTCTAAGCGCGGTTATAGTTTTTTGTTACTGTAAATCTAGGCATATTTAGCAATTATTCCTATTTCATTATAGGTTTTCATGCCCCTTCCCCAAGTCATATTCATCATGTACCGTACGCCCTAAATTCAGATCTTTAATCACAGTTTAGTTTATGCCTCAAATTCCTATTGATGTTTTCAATTCAAGTTATGCCCTAAATTCCCCAATACAAGTTATGCCCTAATTTTAACATTTTCCCCTTGTTCCCAATTTCACTTGTTCGCATATTTCGGCGGTATTCCTAGGCTCAAAGGTAGCTTGGCTATGAAATAAAAAGGGAAAAGAAGAACGGAAGAGAACAAAATTACGCACAATAAAAGATAGACATATGATGGTAGAAATAGGCATAGCAACAGAATAAGCATATAGTGACAGAATTGGACATAATAACAAGATAGGCATATAAGACAGATCTGATGACCATGTGATAATAGAACTGATCAGGCATAGTGACATGATTAAGAAAACCAACATAATAGGGACATCATAAACAAGCATGATGAGATCTAAATAGTGAATTAGATATACAAAAAATGGCAGATCTGATATGATAAATAGGCATAGGCTTTGATCCAACTAATAAACATGTCAAGATTAACATTTAAATGTTTATATCTAAAAATAACATATACTCACTCTGATTGGATCTAAGAAACAAAAGAATGATTACAGATGTTGTAGCACAGATCTGTAAATTTGTATAACTTGATTATTAAAGAAGAAGGCTGGATTAGATTATGTTGGGGAAACACCTCGTTGTCGCCACTGAATTAGATGAATAAAACAATGTGATTAAGGGCCTATTTATAGCATAAGGTCAATGAATCCAGCCAAGAACTCGATCCACGTATGCAAGAATTAATCTGGTTCGGATCTGGAGGTGTCGACCTGGGTGTCGACCCATGGGTCGACATCCCTAGGGTCGAGGTCAACTCCCAATGGGTCTGATTCCTGCTTTATCCCGCTTCTATTTTTTATTTTCTAGAATGTTTTTAATTGTTACATATATATAATTCTCTTATGCGTATACAAACTTCAAACCTTAATATCTTCTTCATACGATGTCCGTTTTACGCAAACATGGTGTCTATCTTAAGCAGAATTCCGAGACGAACGCAATGGCGTAGTCCTTTTTACTTAATTCCCAATATTTAATTAAGTATTCTTTATTTTATAATCTTAATGTGTTATAAAATAATGGGGTGCTACATTCTCCCCTACTCAAAGGATTTCGTTCCCGAAATCTCCAAGTTAAGAAGAATGTATATCCTAACATCCATCATCCATCTACGCATCCATCAATCACAGGTATCCATTGTCCTTAAAGACTTCTAATGCTAATATGAACATATGCAAAGGTGTGTATATATGTCCCTATACTAATGGGAAAGATCAGGCGGTTTACTGATTCAGTCAACCTCCTTAATGCAATGTATGTTAGGGACATGAATCCAACATGTATGCAATTAATCATATTATAACATGTAAGTTCTATATGTGTGTGCACTCATTCATCCAAATGCAACATCCATATGATGATACACCCATTTTCATACATTAAAAGAAAAATGCACACATCCATATGCAGTATGAGAGTGATTGAGCCGATCTAGTGCCTAATGTGTGTGTATGCGTTCACGAGAAACCACCACTAGCAAAGACTAGTATCCACTTGCATCCATCAAACATAACATGTCACAAACACATGTTTACATCCATGGGATTCCTATCTAAAGGTCGAAGATTCGATCGATAGGATATACTTTAAATGATAGAAACAAGCATGAATAAAAGCTTTGGAAAGGAAGTTAAGAACATACCCTTGAAAATAAAAGGGTACGAAGCGCGAATCTTGTCTTCAGTCTCCCAAGTTGCAACCTCTTGGTTATCTCCCAACTGAACTGTCATCAACTTGACTTCTCTATTGCATAGCTTGTTAACTTCTGATCCAAGAATACGGGTAGGAACTCATCCAACTATCGCCTCCCATTTTATCTCTACTTCCTCAAGCATACTCAGCTCAACTACTTCTACAGTGTCATGCAAGCACTTCCGTAAATGGGAAACGTGGAAAACATCCTGGATACCGGACAGTCTCTCTGGTAGCATTACTCTACAGGTCATTTGGCCAATCCTTTCTGCTATGGGAAATGGCCCTACAAATCTTGGTGCTGATTTCCCTATAGATCCAAAGTGAACCACATTCCTTAATGGTGATACCTTGATAAAAACCATGTCTCCCACCTCAAAATCAATGTCAGTCCTTCTCTTATCTGTGTAAGACTTCTGCCCATCCTACAGTGTCTTCATACACCTTCTAATAAGATCAAGCTTCTCTGAAGTTTCGCTAGCCATCTCAGGTCCAAGTAGAAGCCTTTCTGTAGATTCCCACCAACAAGTCGGTGATCTACAGGGTCGTCCGTATAGTGCTTCGAAGGGTGCCATGCGAATACTAGCTTCATAACTGTTGTTTTAGGCGAACTCTGCTAAAGGAAGATGCTCTTACCAAGTTCCTCCAAAGTCTAGGATACACAGTCTTAAAAGATCCTCAAGAACTATATTCACCCTTTTCGTCTTTCCATATGTCTGAGGGTGACAAGAGATGCTCAAACACAACTGTGTACCTAATGCTTCTTGCAAGCTCCTCCAAAATTCACTAGTGAAAATGGGATCACGATTACATACGATACTGGAAGGTACTCCATGAAGACAGACTATCTCACGAATGTAAACTACTACTAACCATGATGTCGTCCTTTTACTACTAATCGGAATGAAATGAGCGCTCTTAGTTAGTCTGTCCACTATAACCCAAATACTGGTGTTACCTTTCCTTGATCTTGGCAAAGCATCAACGAAATCCATCGAGCCGCTCTCCCACTTCTGCCGTGGGACATCCAAAGGATGAAGTAAACCACCCGGCTTCCTTTGGTCAGCTTTGTCTTGCTGGCAAACCAAACATCGAGAAACAAACTCTGCTACTTTTTCCTCGTCCCAGCCCAAAAGAAAACCCTCTTCATATCTCTATACATCTTATCACTGCCTAAATGAATAGTCATCTTAGAATGATGAGCCACCTCAAGGACTGTCTTCAACAAACTCCCAACTCGGGGAACACAAAACCTTCCATCTCGTCACAACCACCCTCTATCGTCTGTGGAATATCTCCTGAGGTGACGAGAAGTCTCCCCTCTACCGAGCCTATCGAAGATGTCTGAAATATGTGGATCCTCTTACTATGAAGTTCCTATCTGGTCCAAAATAGTAGGTCGCACCTCTAGTGATGCCAATAAACAGGTATAAACTCGATGGAGGGTCTAAAATCAAAAGTCAATATAAACTCCAAGCTTTTCCTCTCCACAAATAGAGGACTTAAGGCCATCCTCTGCCTAGTCAATTCATCTACCACCACATTACCCTTTCTAGGGGTATAAGCAATCTCAAAGTCATAGGACTCTAGGAACTCCATCCATCCTTGTGCCTTAAATTAAGATCCTTCTGCGAGAACAAGTACTTGAGAGATTTATGATCGATGTACGACTCAAATTTCTCTCCAAGTAAATAATGGCGCCAAGTCTTAAGCTCGAATACTATGGAAGATAACTCTAAGTCATGGGTAGGGTAGTTCTTCTGATGAACTTTTAACTGTCCACCTCCATCACATACTACCCTTCCCTCTTGCATCAGAACCGCACCAAGCCTTATACCACATGCATCAGTGTATACTGTGAACACTTTGTTCCCATCCGGTAGGGTCAAGACTGGGGCTGTTGTCAGAGCCCTTTTCAATCGCTGGAAAACATCATCACAAACTATATCCCCAAAAAATGTCAGATTCTTCTTCGTCAGTCTGGTGAGTGGGGATGATATCTTTGTGAAGTCCTTAATGAACTTTCTATAATAGCTCGCTAATTGAAGAAAACTTCTCAGCTACGTTGTATTCTTTGGGATCTGCCAATCTTGAACTGCAACAACCTTCACGAGATCCACCGCTATCCCATTTTTAGAGACCACATGCCCTAGAGATCTCACTTCTTTTCTCCAAAAATAACATTTGGAGAACTTCGCCTTAAGCTGGTGCGCACAGAGAGTCTTTAAAACCTCCCTTAAATGTTGGACATGCTCTTCCTCGCACTTCGAGAAAATCAAGATGTCATCAACAAAGACCACAACGAACTTATTTAGAAACTCCCGAAACACCCTACTCATCAGATCAACAAAATAGGCAGGTGCATTCGTCAACCCAAAAGGAATAACGAGCCACTCGAAGAAACCATCTGGATTTCTAAAAGTGATCTTGTCAATATTGTCCTCGGCCACCCTCAATTGATGAAACCCCATGGCCAAGTCTAATTGAGAGAAAATAGATGCACCAACAAGCTGGTCAAACAAAGCAAATCTATCCTCGGAAGTGGGTGCCTATTCTTCTTGGTGAGTTCATTCAACTCTCTATAGTCTATACATAAACGAAACGAACCATCCGCCTTAGTTGTGAATACTACTGGAGCACCCCATTCAGATATGCTTTGCCTAATAAACCTTTTCTCAAGTAGCTCCCCTACTTGCTTGCTAAGCTCCTCCTTTCTCTTGGAGCCATATGGCGCACATGCAATGCAACTGGCTTTGCATTGTCTACCAAGTATATAAGGAAGTCAATCTCGCGCCTCGGAGGTAAGCCTCGAACCTCCTCAAAAACATCAGGATATTCATAGACAACTGGTACAGATCATAAATCATTGATAGATGCATCAATCGACTCTAGGAAACTAAGCATGATAGAAGCCTTAAGGTCACAAAAAATCTCGAGGGTCCTCTCATGCAAGTCAAAAGTCTAATGACCCTCTTCTCACAATCTAGAATGGAACCATACATGGCTAGCCAATCCATCCCTAGAATCAAACCATAGTCCATGAAACCAAGCATGTATGCATCACACTCAAACTCAACGCCCAACACAGATATTCTCAAACCCCGACAAATCATAGACAAATGAGTCATACCCCCAATAGGGTTTTAGACAACAATGGGATCCAAAACCATACTCTAGTACTATGGTGTAGAAACTCAACCACAGAATCAGATATAAATGAATGCGAAGCGCCCGAATAAAAAAGAGTTCTAATAGGATGATTGGAAAGAAAAATCAAACCTTCAACATAAACTTTCCTACCTCGGTCTGGCGCACTGGTCACGAGAGCATGTACCTGCCTTCCTGAAGATCCTGCCCTTTGGCCTTGTCCTTGCATCTTCGGGCACTCCTTAGAAAAGTGTCCGACCTTTCCACAACTGAAACAAGCATTCTTCTTTCTTTTGCAGTCCTTGATCAAGTGACCCTCACGTCCGCATTATGGCGCTTCCTCTTATCTCTAGCCTTGCCGTCCTTTCCGCCCTTCTTTTGTTGTTGTTGTTGTTGTCCTTTCTTGGGCCACACTTTCTTATTTTGTGTTTCCTCAGCCTTAGATTCTTTCTTTTCACCTCTATCTTCTTCATGCATCAATGCCATATCAATGAGTTTCTCAAAAGTTGCTCCCATTGGAATATGAGACATACCCAACCCATGGAGGGGTTCATTCAATCCTCTCGCGAACCTCAAAGCTTTCTTATGCGAGGTATTCACTAGCTCCAAACCAAACCTCGCCAGTTGGTTAAACTTATTAACATACTCTTTCACAAACATGGCTCCTTGCCTAAGTGCCAAAAACCTTTCCATTTGCATACTTTGCTCGGCTTGAGAAAGAAACTTCATTTCAAATCCCTGACGGAAATCATTCCAAGTCTCCACTGGATGCCCTACTTGCGTTACTTCCCACCAGAATGAAGCCTCATCTTTCATCTGCCAAACGACCAACTGAATCTTCCTATGATCGTCAACTTCGAAAATTCCAAACAAATCCTCTGTCTCTTTAAGCCAATTCCTTGCTTCTATAAAAGTCTCAGTTCCTCGAAATGGATTTCCGCCATAGCGCAGAAATCTTTGCATATCTTAGAGAAATTATCAGCACGCAGAGGAGGAGGAGGAAGAGCGGGTGCAGTTGAGGAAGGAACTTCTGCTTGACAACTGGCAGGCGCCGTGGACTCAAGATACCTATGGAACCAACCCGGTATCGTAACGCCTTCAGGAATATTAGGTTCCCCAGACATGCTGAAATGAAAAGGAAAAAGGGATTCAAACACAGAATCAAAAGATATTACATATGGCTTTGGGGAATATGTTTTTCAAAATAGACTTTTCTTTTGAAAATGCTTTCTTATTAAAACCTTTTTGAAAACAATTTTCAAAATTTTTATCCGATCTGGTAACCTTCAGCACTGATACCAAGTGTGACACCTCATGTCCGTTAATGTCACTCTTTAAGATAATGCATTAAGTTTCGTGAAGCGTTATGGGTAAACAGAAACAGAAATATTACAAGATATATATAAAATAATAGCGGAATTTGAAAATTTAATTGAGCAAAAAGCATCTGGTTTAAAACATAGTTACATCATGAGCCCGAAATACATAAAACCCAGTAATCAACTTAAAACTTCTGTCTTGTACTAAAATCATCAGAGTGCAATAAATAAAGAAGCATAATCCCCAAAATATAGCCATAGTAGAGAAGATATGAAATCAAGTAGTACATCTAAGCAGCTCTAAGTAGAGGGAAAGAAGAATCCTAATTAAGCTTGAGTATTCCCACTCTGGGAACCGGGGGGGACGGAAGAGAAAGAAGAGGAAACAAAATTGGCCAGACATAAGTCTGGCAACTCCATTTACTTTTAGCATATAAATAAATAAAAGCATCATGACAGGAACAAATTGAATAAGAAGGATAACAACATATAAGGCAGGTATGACAAGGTGAACAGGATAAACCGAGTAGAACATACATGTACAACACTTCTCTAATACTTTCTCTCTCTCTCTCTGTGTGCACCAATATGATCCCCAACAAGTACAAGATGGTAGACTTAGATAATCCCATGGAACGCGCCGTCAGACACCTTTCCCAAATGACCTCTTATAATAAGCTCAGTAACCGTTCCCTAACTCCGATCTAGTTCGGAGTACTCGTTTGATACCTATATGGGTTACTGAAAAATACGGATCTCACATACCAGATGATACAAGCTTCCCCCTAGGTTTGCATCACCACAACTAGGATTTCAATAGGTTATGCCAACTAGTGTAACAAAATTGCGTAACCCCACGGGTTAAGTTTGTGGGCCCATATATAAATATTACCCACCGCCCCAAGATTTACTTAACCCTCCCACTGATTCAAGAAAGTTTAATTAACCCCTACCCAAGTTAACATGTTCATGTAATCCCAATGGATTCAAACAGGTTAAGTATTACAAGTTCATTACCATTTATTCATTTATGGTTATAATGCGCTATGTGACACCCCACGTCTGTTAATGTTACTCATTAAGAGAATGCATTAAGTTTCGTGAAGCGTTATAGGTAAGCAAAAACAGAAACATTACAAGAAAGATATAAAATAATAGCGGAATTTAAAACTTTATTAATCATAAAGCATCGTAGTTCGAAATATTATTACATCATATGTCTGAAATACATAAAACCCGGTACATTACTAAAATTTTGTCTTGTACTTAAAACATCAGAGTATAATAATAAAAGAAGCGTAATTACCTGAAAACATAGCTATAGTGGAAAAGATAAGGGCTCTAGCAATACATCTAAGTAGCTCCAAGCAAGATGAAAGAAGAATCCTGATCAAGATTGAGTACTCCCACCCTTAGAACCTGGAAGGAATAGCAGACAAAGAAGAGGAAACAAAATGGGTCAGACATAAAGTCTGGCGAGTCCAGTTACTTTTATCATATAAATAAGTAAAAGTATCATGACAAACATATAAAGTAGATAAGAGAGATAACATCATGAAAGGCAGGTATGACAAGGTAAACAGGATAAACATGATAGAGTGTATTGCGCTTCTCTAATACTTTTTATTTCTCTGCACCAATACTAGAATAACTATAATGAGATTAATCCCCAGCATGTATAAGATGGTAGACTTAGGTGTACTTATAGTGAGAGGTTTTAACCCCATATAATAACAGGCAACCCAACTTACCGGAGTTACCCCTAAGGATAATAACGGGAACCTAAACATACCGAAGTCCAGATGTACCCTATTTACTGCCCCAACTAATTGGCTCCCTACTCCGTAGATACCCTGTGTTGGCCCCACAGTAGGATGTATCACTTCCTAAAGTTGCAATCCTTCGTTTTCAGGATGTGCACAACCATATCTTCAAGTGTCACGGCATCTAAACCTCCTCTGTCAGACCCATGCACGCACATGACCCCGACGGAATGCGCCACCCACAACGTCCCCCACATTTGGATCTCTTACAATCAGCCCATTAAGCGTTCCATGACTCTAACCTAGTTTGGAGTACTCGTTTGATACCTATATATGGGATACTAACTGAAAAAGGTCCCATACACAAGATGATACAAGCTTCCCCCTATGCTTGCATCCCCACTAGTTTTTCCATAGGATATGCCATATCAGAGTAAAACATTGCATAACCCCAAAGGTTAAGTTTGTGGGGCTATATATATAAATATTACCCACCAAACCAAGATATACTTAACCCACCCACTGTTTATACAAGTTTACTTAACCCCTACTAAAGTTAACATGTTCATACAATCCCTATAGATTCAATTACGTTATATATACAATTTTATTACCATATTCATTTATGGTTGTAATGTACTAGACCTCCAACATTAAGCCTACACTTGCGGATGCTGGATATGTCGGGCGGTTCCAGGCATACTTCTTCCACAAGTCGGGCTTAACCTCATGTCTTAGCATGTCACGTGTTTATGCACTTAGACCCCTCACATTAGATTCACCACTTGTGGTCGCTGGATATGCCGGTCGGTTCTGGGCAGACTTCCGCAACAAGTGTAATCTAACCTCGTATCTAAGCGTGGTTACAGTTTCTAATTATTGTAATTCTAGGCATTTCAATTATTATCCAATTATTCCTATGTCGTTATAGGTTTTCATGCCCCTTTCCCAAGTCATCTTCGTAATGAACCATATGCCCAAAATTAAGGTCTTTAATCACAATTCAATTTATGCCCCAAATTCATATTCATATATTTCATTCAAATTATGCCCAAATTTCCAATTACAAGTTATGCCCCAATTTTACCGTTTCCCCCTCGTTCCCAATTTAATGCGTTCGTATATTTCAGCGGCATGCCTATGCTCGAAGGTGGCCTGGCTATAAAAATAAAAGGGAAAAGATGAAGGGAAGAGAATAGAAATGATCATACTAAGAAGATTGACATATAATGGCAGAAATAGGCATAAACATATAGTGGCATAATGACAAGATAGGCATATAGAAACATATCTGATGAACATGTGACAATTGAACTGATTCTAACATAATAGGGACCTCATAATAGGCATGATAAGATCTAAACAATGAATTAGATTACCAACTAATAACAAATCTGATTTAGCCACAAACATAATAGGAACAGGCATGATGTGATCTAAACAGTGAATTAGATCTACAAACAATGGCAGATATGACATTATAAATAGGATAGGCTTAGATCTGATAGTCATGTTAGAATAACTTAGATACACAGGTTATACCAAATCTGATATGATTCAAGTAGTCATAGGCTTAGATCCAGGTTATAGTCATGTCAAGATTAACTTTTAATTATTTAGATCTAAATTTAACGTAGACTCACCGTGATTGGAATTAAGAAAATAGAAGAAAGATTGAAGATATCGAATCACAGATCTCTAAACTTGAATGACTTGATTGCTAATGAAAAAGACTTGATATAATTTGGGCCGAGGCAGCGTCTAGTCCTCCATTGTTTTTGCTCTGGAGAAACAAGAGAAATGGGGTTATATATATAGCCACCCGAAACCCTAAAAATCTTCCTAGATCTATCGTAGGGGGGTCGACCCCCCTTATGGGGTCGACCCATGGGTCGACATCCCCCTTATGGGGTCGACACCCCTAGGCGGGTATTTTCCTGCTCCCTTATTTTTTGTGATTTTGAATTGTTTTGAATTTCTGGAATAATTATATATATATTCTTCTTATGAGTATACAAATCTCAAACCTTAATAACATCTTCATACGGCATCCGTTTTATGCAAACCAGGTGTCTATCTTGACCAGAATTCCGAGACGAACGCAATAGCGTTGTCCGTTTCACTTAATTCTAAACATTTAATTAAGTACTCTTTAGTTTATCATCTTTAGTGTTTAAAATTACGGGGATTTTCATTCTCCCATACTCAAAGGATTTCGTCCCTAAAATCTCTAAGTTAAGAAGAATGTATATCCTACCATCCATCATCCATCTACTCATCTACTAATCACAGGCATCCATTGTCCTTAAAAGATTTCTAATGCTTATATGAACATATGCAAAGGTGCATATATATTTCCAAATACTAATGCGGAAGATCAGGTGGTCTACTTATTCAGTCAACCTCCTTAATGCAATGTATGTTAGTGCCATAAATCCAACATGTATGCAAATAACCCTATTATATCATGTAAATTCTAAATGTGTGCACAATCATTCATCCAAATGCAACATCCATATGATGATACATCTATCCCCGTCCATAAAAATAAGAAAAATGCACGCACATCCGTATGCAGTATGAGAGTGATTGAGCCGATCTAATGCCTAGTGTGTGTGTGTATGCATCCACGAGAAACCACCAGCAACCACTTACATCCATCAAACATAACATGTCTCAAACACATGTTTACATTCATGGGATTCCTATCTAAGGGTCGAAGACTCGATTGATAGGATATAATTAAATGATAGAAACAACATAAATAAAAGCTTTGGAAAGGAAGTTAAGAACATAACCTCGAAAAGAAAAGGGTACAAAGCGTGAATCTTGTCTTCGGTCTCCCAAGTTGCATCCTCTGGGTTATCTCCCCACTGAACCTTCATCAACTTGACTTCTTTATTGCGTAGCTTCTTAACTCCTAATCCAAGGATACGGGTAGGAACACTCCTAACTGTCGCCTCCTGCTCTACCTCTATTTCTTCTAGTATACTCTGCTCAACTATTTCGGCTGTATCATGCAAGCACTTCTGCGAATGAGAACGTGGAAATCATCATGAACACATGAGAGTCTCTTTGGTAGCTTTACTTTATAAGCCATTTGGCGAATCCTTTCTGTTATGGGAAACAGCCCTACAAATCTTGGTGCCAATTTCCATACAGATCTAAAGCGAACCACATTCCTCAAAGGTGAAACCTTAATGAAAACCATGTCTCCCACTTCAAATTCAATGTCAGTCCTTTTCTTGTCTGCATAAGACTTCTGCCTATCTTGAGCGGTCTTCATTCACCGTCTAATCAGATCAATCTTCTCAGACGTTTCTCTAACCATATCTGGTCCAAGTAGTAGTCTTTCTAGAGATTCCCACAAAAAAGTCGGTGATCTACAAGGTCGTTCGTACAGTGCTTCAAAGGGTGCCATGGCAATGCTAGCTTGATAATTGTTGTTGTAGGCGAACTCTACTAAAGGAAGGTGATGTTACCAAGTCCCTCCGAAGTCTAGGATACACAGCCTTAAAAGATCCTCAAGAACTCTATTCACCCTTTCCATCTGTCCATCGGTCTAAGGATGATAAGCGGTGCTTAAACACAATTGTGTACCTAATGATTCTTGCAAGCTCCTCCAAAATTCAGTGGTTAAAATGGGGTCACGATCATTTACGATGTTGGAAGGTACTCCATGAAGACGGACTATCTCACGAACGTAAACTACTGCCAACCACGCCGCCATCCTCTTACTCTTAACTGGGATGAAATGAGTGCTCTTAGCAAGTCTGTCTACTACAACCCAAATATTGGTGTTGCCTTTCTTCAATCTTGGAAAACCATATATGAAATCCATAGAGACGCTCGCCCACTTCCATTATGGAACCTCCAAAGGATGAAGTAAACCACCACGCTTCTTTTTCTCAGACTTGACTTGCTGGCAAATCAAACATTAAGAAACAAACTCTGCCACATCTTTCTTCATCTCAGCCCAAAATATAACCCTTTTTATGTCTCTATACATCTTATCACCATCTGGATGAATATTCATCTTAGAACGATGGGCTACCTCTAGGACTGTCTTCAACAAACTCCTAATTAGGGGAACACAAAGCCTTCGATCTCGTTGCAACCACCCTCTATCGTCTATGGAATATCTACTGTGGTGACCAGAAGTCTCCCCTTTACTGAGCCTATCCAAGATGTCTGAAATCTGTGGATCGTCTCACTGTGAAGCTCCTATCTGATCCATAAGAGTAGGTCGCACCTCTAGTGATGAAAATAAGCCCAGCAAAAACCCGGTGGAGGGTCTAAAGTCAAAAGCCGATATAAACTCCAAGCTTTTCCTCTTCATAAACAGAGAACATAAGGCCATCCTCTGTCTACTCAGCGCGTCTTTCACCACATTACCCTTGCCATGGGTATAAACAATCTCGAAGTCCTAAGATGCTAGGAACTTCATCCACCTTTGTTGCCTTAAATTAAGATCCTTCTACGAGAACAAGTACTTGAGAGATTTATGATCAGTGTACAACTCGAACTTCTCTCCAAGTAGATAATGGTGCCACGTTATAAGTGCCAGTACTATGGCAGCTTGCTCTAAGTCATGGGTAGGGTAGTTCCTCTCATGAACCCTTAGCTGTCTACCTCCATAACATACTACCCTTCCCTGTTGCATTAGAACTGCACCAAGCCCTATACCACATGCATCAGTGTATACTGTAAACACTTTATTTCCATCGGGAAAGGTCAAGACTGGGGTTGTTGTCAGAGCCCTCTTCAATTGTTGGAAAGCAACATCATAATCTATATCCCAAGAGAATGTCAAATTTTTCTTCGTCAGCCTGGTGAGTGGAGATGATATCTTTTCGAAGTCCTTGATGAACTTCCTGTAATAGCCTGCTAACCTCAGAAAACTTCTCACCTCTGTTGCATTCTTTGTGATTTTCCAATCTTGAACTGCAATTATCTTTGCGGGATCTACTGCTATCCCATCTTTAGAGACCACATGCCCTAGAAATCTCACCTCTTTTCTCCAAAAATGGCATTTGGAGAATATCGCCTTAAGCTGATGCGCACGCAGAGTTTTCAAAACTTCCATTACATGTAGGGCATGCTCTTCCTCGCTATTCGAGAAAATTAAGATAACATCAACAAAGACCACAATGTACTTATTTAGAAACTCCCGAAACACCCTACTCGACAGATCAACAAAATAGGCAGGTGCATTGGTAAACCTAAAAGGCATAACAGGCCATTCAAAGAAACCATCTGGAGTCCTAAAAGCGGTCTTATCTATACTGTCCTCGGCCACCCTCAACTGATGAAACCCCATGGCCAAGTCTAACTGAGAAAATACCGAGGCACCAACAAGCTGGTCAAACAAGTCATCTATTGTAACACCCCACGTCCGTTAATGTCACTCACAAAGGGAATGCATTAAGTTTCGTGGAGCATTATAAGTAAACATAACGGAATATTACAAGACAGAAAAAGTAGTACTTGAAAAAAAATTATAACTTTATTGCAGCGAAAACAGAATAAGTTTGATTACATTTTCAAATACCGAAAATCAAGTACATAATATCAGTCTTGTACAAAACCTTTAGAGTACATAATTTTAAAGCCATAATTTTAAAGCCATAATCCCCAACAGAAAAATGCCATAAGCTGAACCAAAGTCAATCAATACACCTTTCAACTTCAAGCTGGAAGAAAGAGATATCTGAACTAAGCTTGAGTATTTCCTCCCTAAGAACCGGGGGGAACTGAAGAAAATAGGCGAAACAAACTAGGTCATACATAAGTCTGGTGAGTCCAGTAACTTTAACAATATAATCATTAAAGTAACAGGATAAGAACATAAAATGGAAAGCAAGAAATGACTGTAGAATAAATAGGCATGACAAAGCGGACAAGATGAACAAGATATAACGTTGTTTGCGCTTCTAATCACTACATGATAGTTACTACACTGCACCAATGCTAGTAACACCGTATTATTACTAGTAACACGGCACTCTTACTAGTCCTATACTAAAAGTTGATCCTTCTTACTAATCATGGCAATGGTAGTTTCTTGTACTCCTAGCTGCTATCGTAGGTGCCCCTTTATGCTCCTACCCCCACGAGTTGTACCCACTACCTTCCTCGTTCGATCGGCTCCCTTACTCGCATGTATTTATTACTTGTGTCATTCGACCTCGCTTGTATGTATTCATTACTTGTGTAATTCGGCCCCGCTTGTATGTAGATACCTGTGCTGGCCCCATCATGGGGTGTATCAATTCCCATGATGGCAACCCAACACGATTCATGATGCATAGTGTATAATACTGATGCCCAGTGCCTGCTTTTTCCACTCCGTAGCACGTGAACGCCCATACTCCGTCGGATCCTACACTACTGCACCATCCACCGCTATTTTGACCGCTTATAATCAGCCCAGTAATCGTGCCCCACTCTGCCTAGCTCAGGGTACCATGATACATCTATGTGGGTTACTGCTGAAATGGGTCCCCATTACTAGGGTTTCCTAATCAACATGTTATAATGGTTAAGTGTTCTCAATTTAACTTAACCCCACCCATTTGCTCAATTAACATGTTGTACTAGTTAAGTGTTGCCTATTCATATGTTACTTAACCTTCTCACTGATTCACGCATGTTTTTTTAACGGTTAAGTTTGTGGGCCTATATATACTAATATTACCCACTTATTCAAGATTTACTTAACCCTTCCCCTTATCAAGTCCATATGTATTATTGGTTAAGCTTGCCTTAACCCTATCCACTTTGTTCATGTAATATTGGTTAAGTTGTCTTCTTGTCCATGTTAACTTAACCCACCCACCTAACATGTTGTATTGGTTAAGTGTCGCATGTTCATATGTTACTTAACCTTTCCATTTTTAGCATGTCTGTTCCTTAGCTTTAATTTATTCATTAAAGCACCAACTTCTTACATTAGCACCGTTGTTTGCGGTTGCTGGATGTGTCGGGCAGTTCCGGGCAGACTTCTACCGCAAACTCATCCTAACCTCGGGTTTTTGGGCTTAATGCACTAACCTCTCACATTACATCTATGTTTTTGCAGTCGCTGGATGTGTTGGGCAGTTCCGGGTAGTCTTACACCGCAACTCAATCTAACCTCGGGTTAGGCACGTTCATCTTTTAGCCAATTTACATATTTACCATTCATGCCCAAGTTTATATGTAAATTATTCATAAGTGTGGTCAATTCAAGTTATGCCACATTTTCTAGTTATGCCCAAAATTAATTATATGATTACAACCCCTTTTTATGCCAATTACATAATATTTAACTTTTACCCAAACTTTTCCCCAACGTTCCCACGTCGTTCGTACATATAGTTCATGTGATACGCTAGGCACGCAATTAGCCCAACTCATAAAAAAAGGAAAAAGGGAAGAAACACATGACATCATAACTGGCATAAACAATATAGATCGAAGACTGCATAAGTCTAGTAAACATATAAAAATATATCAAATCAACATATAGAATGCGAACTAGCATAAACTTGCACGGATTTAAACATACGAACTGGTATGGATCTAATCATATAAACATGTAGATCTAAACATATGAACATATAGTTCTAAACATATGGACTGATATGGATCTAATCATATAAACATGTAAATATAAACATATGAACATATAGTTCTAAACATATGGACTAATATCGATCTAATCATATAAACATGTAGATCTAAACATATGAATATATAAAATATGATCTTACATATATGTACATGACTTGCATATAATCTTTCATAACTTGCATAGATCGAGCAAACTTTCATATGTAATTAGGCATATGAATTAACATAGAACATAACTTGCATATAATGAATCAAATCAAGCATAAATCAAAACATAGTTTGCAAAGACATAAACTTTATATGATTTACAAACATTTTCATACAGTCAATTCATAACTCATCACAATTACGTTTAAACAATTATCTTGTGAAAGTAACTGCACTCACAGAAAACGGATCTTGAATTCTGGGATCTGATTTCTAAAGTTGCTAAGCTAATCCATTGATGTAGGCATTGATTCGTTCGTTGTTGTTCTAGAATTCCTTTTCGCAATTCCTAGGCTTTGACTCTTTATCTCTTATCTTTTTATCTTTAATCTAGAATTTGATTTGTTATGGTGGCGGCTAGGTTAGTTTGTAGATGAATAGCATGACGACATCATAGTTTAGGGTTGTGAGGTTAGGGTTTAGGTTTAGGGTGATTATATAGAAGCTTAGGATTAATATGGGCCTTTAGATCAACTTAGGAGTCATCAAAGCTATCCAAACCCAAGAGAGCCAACCAGAACATGACACATATACATTAACACCTCGGAAAATCGTCACTGTCCAGATCAGCTCGCTGGAGTCGACCCCTACAGAGGGGGTCGACAACTATTTCAACACCCCTATAGGGGGTCGACACCTGTGTCGACACCCCTAGGGGGGTCGACACCCTATGGCGGGACTTTTTTCGCCCAGCCTTCTCTGCAGATTTGAATTTCGAACTTGATTTATTTAATTATTAATTTAATTTAATTTCTGCTTAAACTTAAAAACTTCTAACCCCCATAACTTCTTCATACGGAGTCCGATTCACGCAAACTCGGACTCTATCTCAAGAAGAATTTCGAGACGAATGCAATGGCGCAACCCGTTTCACCTAATTCTTCATCTAAAGGTTAATTATTCTTTAATTATATCTTATGTCCCATTTTAAAATTATGGGGTGTTACATTCCCCCTACTTAAAGGATTTTGTCCCCGAAATCTTCAAGTCAAGAAGAATGTGTATCCTACCATCCAACAACCATTTACTCAACCATTCAATCACAGGCATCCATTGTCCTTAAAGAGGTTTCTAATGCTTTCATGATCATATGCATAGTGTGTGTATATGTCCTTATCTAATGCAAAATCAGGCGGTCTACTGATTTAGTTGACCTCCTTAATGTGAATTATGTCAGTGCCATGAGTCCATCATGTATGCAATTATTCCTAATCGTACTTTATAACTTCTACATGAGTGCACAATCATTCATACAAATGCAACATCTATATGATAACACAGCAAGTTTCAATCCATATACAAATACATATATGCATATGCAATATGAAAGTGACTGAGCCGATCTAGTGTCTAATATGTGTGTAAATGCATCCATGAGCAACCACTAGCAAACACTTGCATCCACCAAACATAACATGTCTCAAACACATGTTTACAACCATAGGATCTTCCTACACAAAGCTCAAGAATTTAATCGAGAGGATGCACTAAGCGATAGGACAAGTCTAAACAAAGTGATAGAAAAAGGGGAAATTAAGAGTATACCCTTAAAAATGGAAGGGTACAGCGTACGCATCTTGTCTCCCATCTCCGAAGTCGCGTCTCCTTGATCATCTCCTCATTGGATTTTAACTAACTTGACCTCTTTGTTGCGTAACTTCTTGATCTCCGATCCAAGGATGCATGTAGGAGCTCGTCTAATCGTGGCATCTTTCTCTACTTCCACTTCTCTAAGCATGCTCGGCTCCACTATTTCTGCAGTATCATGTAAACCCTTCCTCACGTGCGACACGCGAAACATGTCATGAACAACACTAAGCTTTTTTGGTAACTTCACTCTGTGGTCTGTCCAATTCTTTCTGTAATGGAGGATTGCCCTACGAACCTTGGAGCTAATTTCCCCACACTCCCCAAAGAGAGCTATGTTCCTCCACGGTGACAATTTAATAAAAACCCTGTCTCCAACCATCGAACTCAAGGTCGGTTCGTCTCTTGTCAGCGTTTGAATTTTGTAGGCCCTGTGTCGTCTTCATTCATCTTCGAATCAAGACTATCTCCTCAGAAGTTTCCCTAACCATATCTGGCCCAAGTAAAATCTTATCCGTAGATTCCCACCAACAAGTTGGTGATTGACACGGTCGTCCATAAAAACCCTAATACTAGCTTAATAACTGTTGTTATAAGCGAACTCCACAAATGGAAAGTGCTCTTCTCATGTCCTCCAAAATCTAGGATGCATAACCTCAAAAGATCTTCAAGGATTCTATTCACCCTTTTTGTCTGTCCATCCGTCTGTGGACGATACATGATGCTCAAACATAACTCCGTACTTACTGCCTTTTGCATATCACCTTTTCCTCTTGCATCGAAAACTGCTCCAAGCCTGCCTCGCAAGTACGGGTATATACTGTGAATGGTTTTCTCCCATCTAGAAAAGTCAAAACTGAGGTTGATACCTTCGCAAAGCCCTTAACGAACTTCCTATAGTAGCCCGCTAACCCTAGAAAAGTTCTTACTTATGTTGCTTTTCTAGGAACCTTCCAATCTTGGATTGCCACCATCTTTGCAGGATCCACTGCTATCCCTTCCTTAGAGACCACGTGTCCTAAGAACCTCACCTTTTTCCTCCAAAAATGACATTTGGAGGACTTAGCTTTGAGTTGATGCGCTCTATGGGCTCTAAGACTACCCTAAGATGTAGGGCATACTCTCCCTCGCTTCTAGAGAAAATCAAAATACTATCCACAAAGACTACCACAAACTTGTTTAGGAACTCCCTAAACACCCTACTCATCAAGTCTACGAAATATGTGGGTGCATTCGTCAAAACAAAAAAAAGTACGACAAGCCCTTTGAAGAAACCGTTAGGAGTCCTAAAAGCAGTCTTATCTATGCTATCCTCAGATACCCTCAACTGGTGAAATCCTGTAGCTAAGTCCAACTACGAGAAAAATGAAGCACCAGCTAACTAATAGAACAAATCATCTATCCTCGGCAGTGGGTATCTATTCTTCTTCATGAGCTTGTTCGGCTCCCTATAGTTCACGCACAATCTAAGCGAACCATCAGTCTTCTTAGCACAAACAACTGGAGCCCCCTATTCTGAAATGCTTCTTCTTATGAACCCTTTCTCAAGTAGCTCCCCTACTTGTTTACTGAGTTCCATCCTCTCTCTCTGGGATCCATGTGGCACACTGGCAATGCAACTGGCTTTTCATTATCTACAAAATATATTCGGAGGTCTATCTCGCGCCTCGGGGATAGACCCCGAACCTCATCAAAGATGTCACCATACTCACAGACTATACGAACAGATTTCAAATCATCAATGAATGCGTAAAGAGATTCTAGGTAGCTAAGCATCACTGAACCTCTAGGGTCACAAGAAATATCAAGGGTCTTTCCATAACGAGTCAACAGTGTAACTACCCTCTTTTCACAATCTTGGATGGCACCATGCCTGCCTAGCCAATCCATCCCTAGAATCAAGCCATAGCCCGTGAAACCAGGAATGAAGGCATTGCATCCAAACCCTACGCCCACGATAGACACTCTCAAAACCCGAAAAACCATAGATAAGTGAGCCGAACCACCAATAGGATTTGAGACTATAATGGGATCCATAACTAGACTAGTATTTAGGTGCAGTGTTTTAACTGACAAAGCAGATACAAACGATTATGAAGCGCAAGAATCAAACAAAGTTCGAGCAGGATGACTGAAAAAAGGAAAATCAAACTTTCAACAGAAATGCTTCTATCTCTCTCCTGTCTTGGTGCCATGAGAGCATGAACCTGTCCTCCAGAAGTAGGTCCTGTCCTCTTTCCATGTCCTTTTCCTTACCTCCTTGGGTAATCTTAAATCATATGTCCTATCTCGCAGCAATGGTAACAACAATGCTTCTTCTTCTTCCAACAGTCCTTAATTATATGGCCCGTTATACCACAATAAAGACACCTTCTTTTGTTACGGGGGTTAATTATTCTTTCCACTTTCTCCTTTACCTTCTTTGTGGATTAAAGCCATATCAACAAATTCCTTATCCTTGGGTTGTGTTCCTCATCCTAAACTTCCGCATCGACCAAGCAGCTAGTTGAACATTCCTTCCATTGTTTATCTCCAAGATACCAAATGAGTCCTTCACTTCCTTGAGCCAATTTATAGCCTCGACAAATGTTCAGTCCCATGAAAAGGTTTTCCGCTCATATCACCGAAGTCCTTCCATATCTTAGGAAAGGCATCTAAACACGGAGAAAGAGACTCAAGAAAGAAAAAGGAAGAGATCTGAAACAAAGAATCGAAAGATAGATATATGGCTTTTGGGGATTATGTTTTTCATAATATATCTTTCTCTTGAAAACTCCTTCTTTGAAACATGTTTTTGAAAATAATACTTTTGAAAACGGTTTTCAAAATCTTTTATCCATTCTGGTAACCTTCAACTCTGATACCACGTGTAACACCCCATGTCCGTTAATGTCACTCACAAAGGGAATGCATTAAGTTTCATGGAGCATTATAAGTAAACAGAATGGAATATAACAAGACAAAAAAAGTAGTACTTGAAAGAAAATTTTATAACTTTATTGCAGCGGAAACAGAAATAAGTTTGATTACATTTCCAAATACCAAAAATCAAGTACATAATATCAATCTTGTACAAAACCTTCAGAGTACATAATTTTAAAGCCATAATCCGCAACAGAAAAATGCCATTCGCTGAATAAAAGCCAATCAATACACCTTTCAACTTCAAGTCGGAAGAAAGAGATATCTGAACTCAGCTTGAGTATTTCCTCCCTAAGAACCTGCGGGGGGGCGGAAGAAAAGAGGTAAAACAAACTAGGTCAGACATAAGTCTGGTGAGTCCAGTGACTTTAACAATATAATCATTAAAGTAACAGGATAAGAACATAAATTGGAAAGCAAGAAATGACTGTAGAATAAACAGGCATGACAAAGCGGACAAGATGAACAAGATATAACGTTGATTGCGCTTCTAATCACTACAGGATAATTACTACACTGCACCAATGCTAGTAACACCGTACCATTACTAGTTACACCGCACTCTTACTAGTCCCATACTAAAAGTTGATCCTTCTTACTAATCATGACAATGGTAGTTTCGTGTACTCCTAGCTGCTATCGTAGGTGCCCCTTTCTGCTCCTACCCCATGAGTTGTACCCACTACCTTCCTCTTCGATCGGCTCCCTAACTGGCATGTATTTATTACTTGTGTCATTCGACCTCGCTTGTATGTATTCATTACTTGTGTCATTCGGCCCCGCTTGTATGTAGATACCTGCGCTGGCCCCATCATGGGGTGTATCAATTCCCATGATGGGTGTATACTACTGATGCCCAGTGCCTGCTTTTTCCACTTCGGAGCACATGCATGCGCATACTCTGTCGGAACCTACACTGCTGCACCACCTGCCGCTATTTGACTGCATATAATCAGCCCATTAATCGTGCCCCATCCTGCCTAGCTCAGGGTACCATGATACATCTATGTGGGTTACTACTGAAATGGGTCCCCGTTACTAGGGTTTCCTAATCAACATGTTATAATGGTTAAGTGTTCTCAATTTAACTAAACCTCACCCATTTGCTTAATTAACATGTTGTACTGGTTAAGTGTTGCCTATTCATATGTTACTTAACCTTCTCACTGATTCACGCATGTTTATTTAACGGTTAAGTTTTTGGGTCTATATATACTAATATTACCCACTTACCCAAGATCTACTTAACCCTTCCCCTTATCAAGTCCATATGTATTATTGGTTAAGCTTGCCTTAACCCTATCCACTTTGTTCATGTAATATTGGTTAAGTTGTCTTCTTATCCATGTTAACTTAACCCACCCACCTAACATGTTGTATTGGTTAAGTGTCGCCTGTTCATATGTTACTTAACCTTTTCAATTATAGCATGTCTGTTTCTTAGCTTTAATTTATTCATTAAAGCACCAACTTCGCACATTAGAACTGTTGTTTATGGTTGCTGGATGTGTCGGGTAGTTCCGGGCAGACTTCTACCACAAACTCATTCTAACCTCGGGTTTTTGGACTTAATGCGCTAACCTCTCACATTAGATCTATGTTGTTGCGGTCGTTGGATGTGCCAGGCGGTTCCGGGCAGTCTTACACCGCAACTCGATCAACCTCGGGTTAGGCACGTTCAACTTTTAGCCAATTTACATATATACCATTGATGTCCAAGTTTATATGTAAATTATCCATAAGTGTGGTCAATTCAAGTTATGCCACATTTTCTAGTTATGCACAAAATTAATTATATGATTATAACCCCTTTTTATGCCAATTACATAATATTCAACTTTTACCCAAACTTTTCCACAACGTTCCCACGTCATTCGTACCTATAGTTCATGTGATACGTTAGGCTCGCAATTAGCCAAAATCATAAAAAAAAGGAAAAAGGAAGAAACATATGACATCTTAACTGGAATAAACAATATAGATCTAAGACTGCATAAATCTAGTAAACATATAAAAATAGATCCAATCAACATATGGAATGCGAACTAGCATAGATCTAAACATAAACTTGCACTGATTTAAACATATGAACTGGTATGGATCTAATCATATAAACATGTAGATCTAAACATATGAACATATAGTTCTATACATATGGACTGATATGGATCTAATCATATAAACATGTAGATCTAAACATAAGAACATATAGTTCTAAACATATGGACTGATATTGATCTAATCATATAAACATGTAGATCTAAATATATGAACATATAATTCTAAACATATGGACTGATATGGATCTAATCATATAAACATGTAGATCTAAACATATGAACATATAAAATATGATCTTACATATATGAACATGACTTGCATATAATCTTTCATAACTTGCATAGATCGAGCAAACTTGCATACATAACTTGCATTTGTAATTAGCCATATGTATTAACATAGAACATAACTTGCATATAATGAATCAAATCAAGCATAAATCAAAACATAGTTTGCAAAGACATAAACTTTATATGATTTACAAACATTTTCATACAGTCAAATTCATAACTCATCATAATTACATTTAAACAATTATCTTGTGAAAGTAACTTCACTCACAGAAAACGGGTCTTGAATTCTGGGATCTGATTTCTGAAGTTGCTAAGCTAATCCATTGATGTAGGCGTTGATTCATTCGTTGTTGTTCTAGAATTCCTTTTCGCAATTCCTAGGCTTTGAATATTTATCTCTTTTCCTTTTTACTTTAATCTAGAATTTGATTTGTTATGGTGGCGGCTAGGTTAGTTTGTAGATGAACAACATGACGACATCATAGTTTAGGGTTGTGAGGTTAGGTTTAGGTTTGGGGTGATTATATAGAAGTTTAGGATTAATATAGGCCTTTAGATCAACCTAGGAGTCATCAAAGCCATCCAGACCCAAGTGAGCCAACCAGAACATGACACATATGCCCTAACACCTTAGAAAATCATCACTGTCCAAATTAGCTCACTGGAGTCAACCCCTACAGGGGGGTCGACACCTATGTCGACATCCCTATAGGGGGCTCGACACCTATGTCGACACCCCTATGGGGGTCGACACCCATTAACGGGACCATACTAGTACTAAGGTTTAGGTTTGATGCAACCCGTTTCACCCAATTCTTCTTTTAAAGATTAATTGTTCTTTAGCTATCTCTTATGTCCTGTTTTAAAATTACGGGGTGTTACGTCTATCGTCGTATGTGGGTGCCTATTCTTCTTAGTGAGTTTGTTCAACTCTCTATAATCTACACATAAGCGAAGTGAACCATCTTCCTTAATTACGAATACCACTGGAGAACCCCATTTAGATATGCTTCGCCTAATAAACCCTTTCTCAAGTAGCTCCCCTACTTTCTTGCTGAGCTCCCTCATTTCCGTTGGAGCCATATAGCACACAGGCAATGCAACTATCTTTGCATTGTCCACCAAGTATATATGAAAATCAATCTTGCGCCTCCGAGGTAATCCCCGAACCTCATCAAAAACATCAGGATACTCACGGACTACTGGTACAGATAGATGATCATCGATAGATGCATCAAGTGACTCTAGGAAACTAAGCATGTCAAACCCCTTTGGGTCAAAAGAAATCTTGAGGGTCCTCACATGGCAGGTCAAAAGTATAATGACCCTCCTATCACAATCCAAAGTGGCACCATACACGGCTAACCAATCCATCCCTAGAATCAAAGCATAGCCCATAAAACCATCACATTTGCGTCGCACTCAAACTCGACGCCTAACACAGATATTCTCAAACCCCGACAAATCAAAGACAAATGAGCCGTACCACCAATGCGGTTTGAGACAACTATGGGATCCGCTACCATACTAGTACTAAGGTGTAGAGACTCAACCACAGAATCAGATATAAATGAATGTGAAGCGCCAGAATCAAAAAGAGATCTAATAGGATGATCGAAAAGAGAAATCAAACCTTCCACGGAAACTTTCCTACCTCTATCTGGAGCACTGGTCATGAGAGCATGCACCTGCCCTCTAGAAGCTCCTGCCCTTTTACCTTGTCCTTGCTTCATCGGGCACTCCAAAGAAAAGTGTCTGACCTCTCCATAACTGAAACAAGCATTCTTCCTTCTTTTGTAGTCCTTTACCATGTGACCCTCGCATCCGCAATTATGGAACTTCCTCTTATCCTTAGCCTTGTCGTTCTTTCTGGCCTTCTTTTGTTGTTTTTGTTGTCCTTTCTTAGGCCATACTTTCTTGTTTTGTGTTTCCTTAGACTCAACTTCCTTCTTTTCAGCTTTATCTTCCTCGTGCATCAAGGCCATATCAACGAGCCTTTCGAAAGTTGCTCCCATTGGAATATGAGACATAGCTAACCCATGGAGGGGTTCATTTAGTCCTTTAGCAAACCGCAATGCCTTCTTATGCGGGGTACCTACTTGCTCCAACCCAAACCTTGCTAGATGGTTAAATTTGTTAACATATTCTTTAACAGTCATGCCTCCTTACTTGAGTGCCAGAAACCTTTCCATTTGCATGCTTTTCTCAGCTTGAGAAAGAAACTTCATTTCAAACCTTTGTCGAAAATCATCCCAAGTTTCTATTGGACGCCCTTCTTGCGTCACTTCCCACCTGAATGAAGCCTCATCTTTTAGTAGCCAGGCGGCTAACTAAATCTTCCTACGATCGTCCACTTCGAAATTCCAAACAAGTCCTCCGTTTCCTTGAGCTAATTCCTTGCCTCTACAAACATTTCGGTTCCTCAGAATGGCTTTCCTCCCATAGCACAGAAATCTTTGCAGATCTTAGAGAAATTATTTGCTCGCGGAGGAGGAAGATTAGGAACATCGGGTACAGCTGAGGGAGGAACGACTGCTTGGCCACCAGCGGGCGCCGTGGCCTCTAGATATCTTCGAAACCAGTCAGGTATCATAACGCCCTTTGGAGTATTAGGTTACCCAGACATACTGAAAAGAAAAGGAAAGAGATTCAGACAAAGGATCGAAAGATATTACATTTAGCTTTGGGGAATATGTTTTTCAAACCAGACTTTTCTTTTTGAAAATGCTTTCTTTTGAAACCTTTTTGAAAATAATTTTCAAAGTCTTTTATCCAATATGGTAACCTTCAGCTCTGATACCACATGTGAGACCACACATCCGTTAATGTCACTCATTAAGAGAATGCATTAAGTTTCGTGAAGCGTTATAGGTAAACAGAAATAGAAACATTCACATTAAAAGACAGATATAAAATAGCAGTGGAATTTAAAACAATATTAATCATAAAGCATCGTAGTTCAAAACATGGTTATATCATATGTCTGAAATATATAAAACACAGTACATTACTAAAATTATGTCTTGTACTTAAAACATCATATTACAATAATAAAAGAAGCATAATTCCCCAAAAACGTAGACATAGTAGAAAAGATAAGGGCTCGAGCAATACATCTAAGAAGCTCCAAGCAAGATGAAAGCATAATCCTGATCAAGCTTGAGTATTCCCACCCTAAGAACCTAGGGGGAAACGGAATATAAAGAAGAGGAAATAAAATAGGTCATACATAAAATCTGGCGAGTCCAATTACTTTTAGCATATAAATAAGTAAAAGTATCATGACAGACATATAAAGTGGGTAAGAGAGATAACATCATAAAAGGCACGTATTACAAGGTAAACAGGATAAACATGATAAAGTGTATTATCTTCTCTAATACTTTCTATTTCTCTGCACCAATACTAGTATAACCAAATTGAGATTGATCCCCAACATGTAAAAGATGGTAGACTTAGGTGTACTTCTAGTGAAAGGTTTTAACCCCATACAATAAAAGGTAGCCCAACATACCAGAGTTACGCCTAAGGACAATAACGGGCTCCTAACCATACCGTAGTCTAGATGTACCCTAATTACTACGCCAATCAATCGGCTCCCTACTCCATAGATACCCTGTACTGGCCCTACAGTAGGATGTATCACTTCTTAAAGTGGAAACCCTTCGTTTTCAGGATGTGCAGAACCAATATCTACAGGTATCACGATGTCTAAACCTCCTCTGCCGGACCCATGCACGCACATGACCCATGCACGTTTGGTTCTCTTACAATCAGCCTAGTAAGCGTGCCCTGACAGTGATCTAGTTCGGAGTACTCGTTTGATACCTATATATGGGCTACTGACTGAAACAGGTCCCACACACAAGATGATATAAGCTTTCCCCTCTGCTTGCATCACCACTAGGTTTTCCACAGGTTATTCCATATCAGAGTAAAATATTGCATAACCCCATAGGTTAAGTTTGTGGGCCTATATATACAAATATTACCCACTAGCCCAAGATATACTTAACCCTCCCACTGTTCATACAAGTTTACTTAACCCCTACTCAAGTTAACATGTTCATACAATCCCTATGGATTCAATCAGGTTATGTATTCAACTTTATTACCATATTCATTTATGGTTATAATGTACAAGACTTCCTACATTAAGCCTACCACTTGTCGATGCTGGATATGCTGGGTGGTTCTGGGCATACTTCTTCCATAAGTCGGGCTTAACCTTGTGTCTTAGCGCGTCACGTGTTCATGCACTTAGACCCCTCACATTAGATTCACCACTTGTTTTCGCTGGATATGTCGGTCGGTTCCGGGCAAACTTCCACACAAGTGTAATCTAACCTCGTGTCTAAGCGCTGTTACAGTTTCTAATTATTGTAATTCTAGGCATTTCAATTATTAACCAATTATTCCTATGTCGTTATAGGTTTTCATGCCCCTTTCCCAAGCCTTGTTTTTAATAAACCATATGCCCCAAATTAAGATCTTTAATCACAATTCAATTTATGCCCCAAGTCCATATTCATATATTTCATTCAAATTATGCCCAAATTTCCAATTACAAGTTATGCCCCAATTTTACCGTTTTCCCCTCGTTCTCAATTTAACGCGTTCACATATTTCAGCGGCATGCCTAGGCTCGAAGGTAGCCTGGCTATAAAAATAAAAGGGAAAGGATCAAGGGAAGAGGACAAAAATGATCATACTAACAAGATTGACATATAATGGTAGAAATAGGCATAAACGTATAGTGGCATAGTAACAAGATAGGCATATAGTAAAAGAGCTAATGAACATGTGACAATAGAACTGATTCTAACATAATCGGGACCTCATAACAGGCAAGATAAGATCTACACAATGAATTAGATAACTAACTAATAACAGATCTGATTTAGCCACAAACATAATAAGAACGGGCATGATGTGATCTAAACAGTGAATTAGATCTACAAACAATGGTAGATCTGACATGATAAATAGGTATACGTTTAGATCCAATTCATAATCATGTGAGAATAACTTAGATACACTGGTTATAGCAGATCTTTCATGATTCAAATAGTCATAGGCTTAGATCCAAGTTATAGTCATGTCAAGATTAACTTTTAATTATTTAGATCTAAAATTAACGTAGACTCACCGTGATTGGATCTAAGAAAATAGAAGAAAGATTGCAGATATCGAATCACGGATCTCTAAACTTGCATGACTTGATTGCTAAAGAAAAGACTGATTTAATCTGGGCAGAGGCAGCATCTAGCCCTCCATTGTTTTTGGTGTGGAGTAACAAGAAAAATAGGGTCATATATATAGTCGTCCAAAACCCTAAAAATCTGCCCAAATCTGTCGTAGGGGGGTCGAGCCCCTTATGGGTTCGACCCATGGGTCGACACCCCTTTGTGGGGTCGGGACCCTTGGGCGAAAATTTTCTATGTAACACGCCGGATTTTTGAATAATCGAATTAACTAAATTAAAGAATAATTAACCTCAGACGTGAGAATTAAGGGAAACGAGTTGCGCCATTGTGTTCGTCTCGGAATTTTGGTTAAGATAGAGTCCGAGTTTGCGTGAATTGGACTTCGTATGAAGAAGTTATGGCGATCAGAAGTTTCTGGAAAATTCAAAAACAGATTTCAAATTTCAAAAATTCAGAGTCAAACAGGCTAAGCGGGAAAAATTCCCGCCAGGGCCAGGTCGACCATAGTGTCGACCAGGTGGTCGACCTGCCCCCCCCCCCCCCCCCCGGGCAGATTTTATTTATGGCCTGTAGATGACTGTGTGCTGACTCATTAGGGTTTCTGATATGCTCTGATTGGCTGGGATTAATTCTGGGTTGATCGGACGGCTTAAACTAATCCTAAACTCTATAAAAACACCTATAGACCCAAACCCTAAAATCAAAATAAAATTGGATTCATGGCCTCCATGTTGTCACCTTGCAACTCAGAATAGTCGCCGCCCATTAGAGAGGAAGAAAGCAAATCAAATTCAATCCTTTTCAACTCTAACAGCGAATCTTCATTAAAGGAGCGCTAATTCAACTCCAGAAATCAGAATTCTGAACTCAAGACTGCTTTTAAGTTGTGAGTTCGATAGTTTTAGCAAAATAATTAATAAATGAATTTGATTGAGTTATAATGCGGATAATTTGGATGTGATATGAATTGTTGATTTCATGTTGTAATTATGTTGTGATTTCTATGATATTATGTTATGATGCTATCATCTACGATGCAAAGTTATGATGCTATCACCCATGTTATAATCCTATGATTGGATTATGTCTAGTTGAATCATCATGTTTCTTATGCTAGTTTGTTATATTGATTCATATGATAAATCATATATAGGAAAATTTAGATGTTGATTCAAACATGAACCATATACAAGTTTGGGTAGAATTATATGTGACCTTACATGGCTATGGCACCTAGTTTATATGAGAATTTAATTGAAAGTTAGGCTATGACATATGTTAAATTCTACATGATACTTTACATGTCTACACCATTGTTGCGATGTATAAATCACCTATGTAAGTTTATGAGTTGTATATGAATCATGTTATGGAAGTTTAGGATTATTACCTATGCAAATATAGATCTATGACATATGTTATTTATGCAAGTTTGTGGCCATTATCTCATCAAGTTCACACCTTTAGATTTGGATCCATGACATATGTTGTTTATGAAAGTTGTAACTTTGCCCTATGCAAGTCTTAGATGTAGAACATCATTCACATATGCAAGTTCACCCCTATGTTAGATTTATGTTTTAATTATGTGTATAAATTGTGATGTTTTTCTTTTATTTTATGAGTTAGACTATTCGAGTCTAACGTATATTTTTACGTTAAACGAACAAACGTACTACGTGGGGAAAAGGGGGATAATATTAAAAATATTTAATTGGAATAAATGCCTTAAAAGGCATAAAATATAATTGTGGTGAAAATTGGTATGATTTTACATACCATAAATGGAAGGACATAATTGAGTCAATTATGGACATTGTTAATTGATTGATAATTTGAATAGGGAAAGTAATTCAAATTTGGGGAATGATTAATTAGGAGTAATTAATCGTCTAAGACACGAGGTTAGGCTCTTTTGTGGTGTAAGACTGCCCGGACCTGCCAGGCAAATCCAGCTGCCACAATTGTCAGTCTAATGTGAGAGGTCTTAGGCACAAACTAAATACGTAACAGTTGTAAAGACACGAGGTTAGGCTCTTTTGTGGTGTAAGACTGCCCGGACCCGCCCGGCAAATCCAGCTGCCACAAATGTCAGTCTAATGGGAGAGGTCTTTATGAGGTTACGGTCTTAATGAATTAAGAAACACTTAACCAGATAAGCATGTAGTGGGACATGAGGGGGTTAAGTGGGTGTCTTGGGTGGCATGTGGAATCTAGTGGGTGCCTTGGGTGGCATTTGGAAATACGATTAGAAACACATAACCAAAATTGAAACATGTAATTGAAACATGAATAAGAAGTGGGTTAAGTGGGATGTACTAGAGGGGACCAAGCTTAGGTGGATAGCTTGTGTCAAGTAATGGGGGTCCGTTTCAACCAGTAACCCATACGTATCTTTGTGGGCTCGACTTAAGTCGAGGACGGGACACGCATACTGGGCTTGACTGTAAGAGGCCAAACCGGGTTAGCGGTGGCAACGCAAGTCCAACGGGTTCATATGCGTGTGTGGACCCGGGCTGGTAGGTAAGACGTTGTTGCATCGTGTAGGTATAAGCCGTGCATTCATGGTGGTATCGGGTTGCCATTTTTGGGAGTGATACACCCCGCTGTGGGGCCAGCACGGGTATCTACGTGTTAGGGAGCCAATCGCTTGGGGGTAGTGGGTACACCTAGTGGAGATAGAGGCAGAGGGCACCTATGAAGGCAGCTAGGGGTGCACAAAGCTACCAATATCATTATCAAGTCTGTAGGCGGGATCAACCTTAGGGTGGCTAGTGGTGGTGCAGTATACTAGTGGCGGTGCAGTATACTAGTGGCGGTGCAGTATAGCAATTATCCTATAGTGTTGGTGTAGTTTAGTGAATTTATCTTAGTGGGTTAGGTGCGCTTTAACGATATCGTTGTTCATCTTGTTTCCTTGTTTACTCTGTCATACTCAATGGTTCATGATCATTTCCTTATTTTCCAACTTATGCCTTAGCCTAGTTACTTTGTTAATTATATTGTTAGAATTATCGCACTCGCCAGACTTTATGTCTGTCCCCCCCTTTTTCCATCTCTTTCCTCCCCTCCCCCCTCCCCACAGGTGCTCAGGTTGGAACTAGCACCAGTGGAGCTTGATTTTGGACTGCTTTTAGAAGATTTCTTGGACCGCTGAAGTAAAGTTCAGCTTCTCTTTATTTATGGCTATTTTAATGTTGGGGATTATGTCTTTCAGTTTATGTACTTTGTTTTATCAAGATGGATATGATGTACTTGACTTTGGTTTATGGTTTTGATGATGTAACCAAACATATTTACCTTCTGCTGCAATAAATGAAGTTTTAAATTTTCAAGTACTGCTTTATATCTGTCTTGTTGTGATTTTCTGTTCTATATTCACTTAAAATGCTCCATGGAAGTTAATGCATTCCCTTTGAGAGTGACATTAATGGACGTGGGGTGTTACACGTGGTATCAAAGCTGAAAGTTACCAGAACAGATATGAATTTTTGAAAAACTATTTTTCAAAGCAATTTTTATAAAGAAGTACTTTCAAAGGTATGTTTTAAGGAAAGTATTTTCAAGAGAAAAGTATATTTTAGAAAGCATAACCCCAAGAGCCATATATCTTTCCTTCAGTCCTTTTTGTATTGAATCTTTCCTTTTTCGTTTCAACATGTCTGAAGCATCTGAGATACCAGAGGGCGTTCATGTGCCCGGTTGGTTTCGTCAATATCTTGAGGCTAGGGCCGCCGCAGGTCCAGCAAATCCTCCTCCTCCTCGTGTCGATAATTTCTCAAAGATATGTAAGGACTTTAGAGCAATGGGTGGAAAACCTTTTCACGGGACGGAGACATTTGTTGAAGCTCGTAACTGGCTAAAGGATGTGGAAGAATTGTTTAGAATCTTTGAAGTGGATGATGGAAGGAAAGTCCAGCTAGCTGCGTGGCTAATGAAGGATGAGGCCTCGTTTTGGTGGGAGGTCACTAATGGGGGACGTCCAGTCGATACATGGCCAGATTTTAGGCAAAGATTTGAGGCGAAGTTTCTCTCACGGGCTGAAGAGAATATATACATGAAAAGGTTTTTGTCACTGAAGCAAGGGAATCTATCAGTGAAAGAGTACGTTAACAAATTCAACCAATTGGCAAGATTTGGCTTAGACTTGGTGAATACTCCAGAAAAGAAGGCTCTAAGATTTGTTAAGGGTTTAAACGAGCCGCTTCATGGGTTAGCTATGACCCACATTCCCATGGGGGTTACCTTTGAGAGGTTAGTTGACATGGCACTCATGCATGAAGAGGAGAAGGGCGCCAATGCTAATAAGGCACCCGAGAAGAAAGGGGATCAAAAGAAGCCGCAACAGCAACAACAGAACAAGAAAGGTGGCAAAGGCAACAATGCTAAGGGGAAGAAGAAATGCTTTAATTGTGGGACACCCGGCCGTCTAAGCAAAGATTGTAGGAAGAAAAAGAAGACTAGTTGTTTCCACTGTGGCGAAGCGGGACATCTTATTAAGGACTGCCCAAAGAAAGGGCAGAGGGCAGGGTCTACCTTGGGAGGACAGGTGCAACCTCTTATGGCACTCAGGCAAGCAAGGGGACAAGTTCAGGCTCTCGTGGTCCCACCGCTGCAAGAACGAGGTAGAGCAATTTCCGTTGAAAGTTTAGTTTTTCTGTTTGACCATCATGTCCGTACTTTATTCGATTCTGGCGCATCGCATTCGTTTATTTCTACATCATTAGTTGAAACACTGCACCTAGATACTAGTCTAGTTACTGATCCCTTAGTAGTCACAAATCCTATTGGTGGTTCGGCTCATCTTTCTATGATTTGTCGAGATTTGAGAGTGTTTATCTTGGGCGTTGAGTTTGAGTGCAACGCTTTTGTTCTTGGCTTCATGGGCTACGGTTTAATTCTAGGTATGGATTGGCTAACTAGATATGGGGCCATCCTAGATTGTGAAAGAAGGGTAGTTAGATTGTTGACTCGTTCTGGAAAGACCCTTGATATTTCTTATGACCTTAGAGATCCAGTAATGCTTAGTTGCCTAGAATCCCTTAACGCATCCGATGATGATTTACATTATGTTCCCATAGTCCGTGAATATGCTGATGTCTTCGATGAGGTGAGGGGTTTACCCCCAAAACGTGTGATAGACTTTCGAATATATCTAGTGGAAAATGCAAAGCCAGTTGCATTGCCAGTGCGCCACATGGCTCCTAGAGAGAGAAGAGAACTCAGTAAGCAAGTGAAAGAATTGCTTGAAAAGGGGTTAATCAGACGTAGTATATCGGAGTGGGGTGCTCCAGTAGTGTTTTCCACGAAGGCGGATGGGTCCCTTAGACTTTGTGTGGACTATGGAGAACTCAATAAGCTTACTAAGAATAATAGACACCCACTACCGAGGATTGACGATCTCTTCGATCAGTTAGTTGGCGTCTCAGTGTTTTCGCAGTTGGACTTAGCCACTGGTTTCCATCAGTTGAGAGTGGCTGAGGATAGCATAGACAAGACTGCCTTTAGGACTCCAGACAGTTTCTTCGAGTGGCTGGTGATGCCCTTCGGTTTGACAAACGCCCCCGCATACTTTGTTGATTTGATCAGTAGGGTGTTTAGGGAGTACCTTAATAAATTCGTGGTAGTCTTTGTAGATGACATCTTGATCTTTTCTAAAAGCGAGGAAGATCATGCCCTACATCTTAGGGAAGTGTTGGAGACTCTTCGAGCGCATAGCCTTAAAGCTAAATTTTCTAAATGTCACTTTTGGAGGAAAGAAGTATGATTCTTAGGGCACGTGGTTTCCAAAGAAGGGATAGTCGTGGATCCCGCGAAGATAGTGGCCATCCAAGATTGGAAGGTCCCTAAAAATGCTACCGAGGTGAGAAGTTTCTTAGGATTGGCTGGCTACTGTTGGAAGTTTATCAAAGACTTCGCAAAAATATCAGCTCCATTAACACGTTTGACGAAGAAGAACTTAGTTTTCATGTGGGACATAGATTGTGATGATGCGATCCAACGTTTAAAGAGAGCTTTGACCACAGCCCCAGTCTTAGTGTTGCAAGATGGGAGTAAGCCATTTACTGTTTATACCAACGCTTATGGGACAGGACTAGGCGCAGTCTTAATGCAAGAGGGAAGGGTAATAGCCTATGGCGGAAGGCAGTTGAGAGTGCATGAAAGAAATTACCCTACACATGACCTAGAGTTGGCCGCTATTGTTTTTGCGCTTAAGTCTTGGCGTCATTATCTTCTTGGCGAGAAATTCAAATTGTTCACTGACCACAAATCGCTAAAATACTTATTCTCTCAGAAGGACTTGAACTTAAGGCAGCAAAGGTGGATTGAGTTCTTAGCATCCTACGACTTCGAGATAGCATATACCCCTGGCAAGGGTAACGTGGTGGCAGATGCCTTAAGTAGAAAAAGATTATCCTTGAGTCCGTTGTTTGTTGAGCGGCGAAGTTTAGAGTTCATCTCTACGTTTGACTTTACACCTTCCGTTGACTTCGTACCTGGTTTGCTAGCATCCTTAGAGGTCAGACCTACGCTTTTGGGACGGATTGGTGAGGCACAGCAAGACGACCCACAGTTGGTTGAGTTAGTAGAAAAGCTCAAAGGAGGGGAGTCATCGAGCCATCTCCGTAGGTATACCCTAGATGATAAGGGTTGGTTGCGTAGGGACGGTAGACTTTGTATATCACGGGATGAGAATCTGAAGAAGGCCATTCTTGATGATGCCCATCGTTCGAAGATGACCATTCATCCCGGCGGGGACAAGATGTACATGGACATGAGACGAGTTTATTTTTGGGCCGGCATGAAGAAAGATGTGGCTGAGTATGTCGCTAGATGCTTAGTGTGCCAACAAGTAAAAGCGGAGCAAAAGAAGCCCGGTGGATTGCTTCACCCATTGGAGGTTCCACAATGGAAGTGGGAAAGCGTCTCGATGGACTTTATTGACGGATTACCAAGATCGAGGAAGGGTAATACGGGGATTTGGGTCGTGGTAGACAGACTTACTAAGAGCGCCCATTTCATTCCCGTAAAGAGTAAGAGGACTGCTCCATGGTTAGCCTCCGTAAACATTCGAGAAATAGTTCGTTTGCACGGTGTTCCTTCTAGCATAGTGGGTGACCGCGATCCCATCTTCACTAGCGAATTTTGGAAGAGCTTGCAAGAGGCGGTAGGGACTCAGTTATGTTTGAGCACCGCATATCATCCTCAGACGGACGGCCAGACCGAGAGGGTGAATCGTATTTTAGAGGACCTATTGAGATTATGTGTCTTAGATTTCGGAGGTACATGGGAGGAACATCTTCCGTTGGTAGAGTTCGCATATAATAATAGCTTTCAGTCTAGCATTGGCATGGCACCGTTCGAAGCTCTTTATGGATGGCCGTGTCGTTCGCCTACATGTTGGTGGGAATCTGCGGATAAGATCATGCTTGGACCCGATATGATTAGAGAGACTTCGGAGAAGATCGATTTGATTCGAAGGAGGATGAAGACGGCGCAAGATAGACAGAAATCTTATGCGGATAAGAGGAGGTCAGATCTTGAGTTTGATGTTGGGGACATGGTCTTTGTCAAGGTGTCTCCATTACGGAACGTCGTTCGCTTTGGGTCCGTTGGGAAGTTAGCACCAAGGTTCGTAGGACCGTTTCCTATTAGAGAAAGAATTGGGCAGATGGCGTATAGAGTAGAGTTGCCCGAGAGACTTAGTGGTGAACACGACGTATTCCATGTATCACATTTGAGGAAGTGCTTGCACGAGACCGCGGAAGTGGTAGAGCCGAGCTTGCTTAGAGAGGTGGAGATCGAGCGTGATGCGACGATTCGACGAGCTCCTACGCGCATTCGTGGGTCAGAGATTAAGAAGTTGAGGAATCGAGAGGTCAAACTAGTCAAAGTGCAATGGGGAGATAATGAGAGCAACGCTACTTGGGAAACAGAAGCGAAGATGCGTTCATTATACCCTTTTCTTTTCAAGGGCATGTCTTTTAATTTCTCCTTTATCGCTTATCTTGTACTTATCTTATCTTTAGTGTGTCCTCTCGTTAGTATCCTTGACCTTTAGATAGGATAGTTCTATGGTTGAAACATGTGTTTGAGATATGTTATGTTTGACGGATGCAAGTGGATGCAAGTGTTTGCTAGTGGTTGCTCGTGGATGCATATACACACACTTTAGGCACAAGATCGGCTCAGTCACTTCATATTGCATATTGCATATAAATGTGTGTACATATTTAAGTTAATGGTTGTATAATGGTTGTACCATCATATGGATGTTGCATTTTGGTGAATGGTTGTGCACACATGTAGAAATAATATGTATCGATAAGGTTCTTTCGCATACATAATGGACTCATGGCACTATCATGGTTTGCATTAAGGAGGTCAACTGAATCAGTAGACCGCCTGATTTTGCATTAGATAAGGAACATATACACACACTTCTTGCATATGTTCATACAACATTAGGAATTTATAAGGACAATGGATGCCCGTGTTTGATGGTTGAGTAGATGGCTGTTTAGATGTTAGGATATGCATTCTCCTTAACTTAGAGATTTCGGGGGCGAAATCCTTTAAGGAGGGGAGAATGTAACACCCCGTATTTTTGAATAATCGAATTAACTAAATTAAAGAATAATTAACCTCAAACGTGAGAATTAAGGGAAACGAGTTGCGCCATTGTGTTCGTCTCGGAATTCTGGTTGAGATAGAGTCCGAGTTTGCGTGAATTGGACTTCGTATGAAGAATTTATGGCGATCGGATGTTTCAGAAAATTCAAAAACAGATTTCAAATTTCAAAAATTCAGAGTCAAACAGGCTAGGCGGGAAAAATTCCCGCCAGGGCCAGGTTGACCATAGGGTCAACCTACCCTGACCAGGTTGACCATAGTGTCGACCAGGTGGTCGACCTGCCCCCCCCTCCACCCCCCCCCCCGGGCAGATTTGATTTATGGCATGTAGATGACTGTGTGCTGACTCATTAGGGTTTCTGATATGCTCTGATTGGCTGGGATTAATTCTGGGTTGATCGGACGGCTTAAACTAATCCTAAACTCTATAAAAACACCTATAGACCCAAACCCTAAAATCAAAATAAAATTGGATTCATGGCCTCCATGCCGTCACCTTGCAACTCAGAATAGCCGCCGCCCATTAGAGAGGAAGAAAGCAAATCAAATTCAATCCTTTTCAACTCTAACAGCAAATCTTCATCAAAGGAGCGCTAATTCAACTCCAGAAATCAGAATTCTGAACTCAAGACTGCTTTTGAGTTGTGAGTTCGATAGTTTTAGCAAAATAATTAATAAATGAATTGGATTGAGTTATAATGCGGATAATTTGGATGTGATATGAATTGTTGATTTCATGTTGTAATTATGTTGTGATTTCTATGATATTATGTTATGATGCTATCATCTACGATGCAAAGTTATGATGCTATCACCCATGTTATAATCCTATGATTGGCTTATGTCTAGTTGAATCATCATGTTTCTTATGCTAGTTTGTTATATTGATTCATATGATAAATCATATGTAGGAAAATTTAGATGTTGATTTAAACATGAACCATATACAAGTTTGGGTAGAATTATATGTGACCTTACATGGCTATGGCACCTAGTTTATGTGAGAATTTAATTGAAAGTTAGGCTATGACATATGCTAAATTCTACATGATACTTTACATGTCTACACCATTGTTGCAATGTATAAATCACCTATGTAAGTTTATGAGTTGGATATGAATCATGTTATGCAAGTTTAGGATTATTACCTATGCAAATATAGATCTATGACATATGATATTTATGCAAGTTTGTAGCCATTATCTCATCAAGTTCACACCTTTAGATTTGGATCCATGACATATGTTGTTTATGCAAGTTGTAACTTTGGCCTATGCAAGTCTTAGATGTAGAACATCATTCACATATGCAAGTTCACCCCTATGTTAGATTTATGTTTTAATTATGTGTATAAATTGTGATGTTTTATATTTTATGAGTTAGACTATTCGAGTCTAACGTATATTTTTACGTTAAACGAACAAACGTACTACGTAGGGAAAAAGGGGATAATACTAAAAATATTTAATTGGCATAAATGCCTTAAAAGGCATAAAATATAATTGTGGTGAAAGTTGGTATGATTTTACATACCATAAATGGATGGACATAATTGAGTCAATTATGGACATCGTTAATTGATTGATAATTTGAATAGGGAAAGTAATTCAGATTTGTGGAATGATTAATTAGGAGTAATTAATCGTCTAAGACATGAGGTTAGGCTCTTTTGTGGTGTAAGACTGCCCGGACCCGCCCGGCAAATCCAACTGCCACAAATGTCAATCTAATGTGAGAGGTCTTAGGCACAAACTAAATACGTAACAGTTGTAAAGACACGAGGTTAGGCTCTTTTGTGGTGTAAGACTGCCCAGACCCGCCCGGCAAATCCAGCTGCCACAAATGGCAGTCTAATGTGAGAGGTCTTTATGTGGTTACGGTCTTAATGAATTAAGAAACACTTAACCAGATAAGCATGTAGTGGGACATGAGGGGATTAAGTGGGTGCCTTGGGTGGCATGTGGAATCTAGTGGGTGCCTTGGGTGCCATTTGGAAATACGATTAGAAACACTTAACCAAAATTGAAACATGAATAAGAAGTGGGTTAAGTGGGATGTACTAGAGGGGACCAAGCTTAGGTGGATAGCTTGTGTCAAGTAATGGGGGCCTGTTTCAACCAGTAACCCATACGTATCTTTGTGGGCTCGACCCAAGTCGAGGACGGGACACACATACTGAGCTTGACTGTAAGAGGCCAAACCGGGTTAGTGGTGGCAACGCAAGTCCAACGGGTTCATATGCGTGTGTGGGCCCGGGCTGGTAGGTAAGACGTTGTTGCATCGTGTAGGTATAAGCCGTGCATTCTTGGTGGTATTGGGTTGCCACTTTGGGAGTGATACACCCCACTATGGGGCCAGCACGGGTACCTACGAGTTAGGGAGCCGATCGCTTGGGAATAGTGGATACACCTGGTGGAGATAGGGGCAGACAGCACCAATGAAGGCAGCTAGGGGTGCACGAAACTACCAATATCATTATTTAGTCTGTAGGCGGGATCAACCTTAGGGTGGCTAGTGGTGGTGCAGTATACTAGTGGCGGTGCAGTATAGCAATTATCCTATAGTGTTGGTGTAGTTTAGTAAATTTATCTTAGTGGGTTAGGTGCGCTTTAACGATATCGTTGTTCATTTTGTTTCCTTGTTTACTCTGTCATACTCAATGGTTCATGATCATTTCCTTATTTTCCAACTTATGCCTTAGCCTAGTTACTTTGTTAATTATATTGTTAGAATTATCGCACTTTCCAGAGTTTATGTCTGACCCCCCTTTTTCCATCTCTTTCCTTCCCCCCCCCCCCAGGTGCTCAGGTCGGAACTAGCGCTAGTGGAGCTTGATTTTGGACGGCTTTTAGAAGATTTCTTGGACCGCTGAAGTAAAGTTCAGTTTCTCTTTATTTATGGCTATTTTAATGTTGGGGATTATGTCTTTCAGTTTATGTACTTTGTTTTATCAAGATGGATATGATGTACTTGACTTTGGTTTATGGTTTTGATGATGTAACCAAACATATTTACCTTCTGCTGCAATAAATGAAGTTTTAAATTTTCAAGTACCGCTTTATATCTGTCTTGTTGTGATTTTCTGTTCTATATTCACTTAAAATGCTCCATGGAAGTTAATGCATTCCCTTTGAGAGTGACATTAATGGACGTGGGGTGTTACATTCTAGCTCCCCTATTTTCTTCAATTTTGAACTATTTTGAATTTCAGGGCTAATTATATATATATATATTCTTCTTATGTGTATACAAACTTCAAAACTTAATAAGTTCTTCATATGGTGTCCGTTTTACGCAAACCAGGTGTCTATCTTGACAAGAATTCTGAGACGAATGCAATGGCGTAGTCTGTTTCACTTAATTCTAAATATTTAATTAAGTATTCTTTAGTTTATCACCTTTAATATATAAAATTATGGGGTGTTACATGCTAGACCTCCCACATTAAGTCTACTACTTGTGGATGCTGGATATGTCGGTTGGGTCTGGGCAGATTTCTTACACAAGTCGGACTTAACCTCGTGTCTTAGCACCGTCATGTGTTTATGCACTTAGACCTCTCAATTAGACTTACCACTTATGGACGCTGGATATGTCGGTCGGGTCCGGGCAGGCTTCTACAACAAGTGTAATCTAACCTCGTGTCTAAGCGTGGTTACAGTTTTTAATTACTATAAATCTAGGCATATTTAGAAATTATTCCTATTTCATTATAGGTTTCATGCCCCTTTCCTACGTCATATTCATCATGTACCACCATATGCCCCAAATTTAGATCTTTAATCACAGTTTGGTTTATGCCCCAAATTCCTATTCATGTTTTCAATTCAAGTTATGCCTCAAATTCAACAATACAAGTTATGCCCCAATTTTAACGTGTTCCCCTCGTTCCCAATTTCACGTGTTCGCATATTTCAGTAGTATGCCTAGGCTCGAAGGTAGCCTATTTATAAAATAAAAAGGGAAAAGAAGAAGGGAAGAGAACAAAATTAAGCACAATAACAAGATAGACATATAATGGCAGAAATAGGCATAGCAACATAATAAGAATATAGTGATATAATTGGGAATAATAACAAGATAGGCATATAAGAACAGATCTGATGAACATGTGATAATAGAACTAATCAGGAATAGTGACATGATTAAGCAAACTACCATAATAGGGACATCATAAAAAAGCATGATGAGATCTAACTAGTGAATTAGATATACAAATAATGGAAGATCTGATATGATAAATAGGCATAGGCTTAGATCCAACTCATAAACATGTCAAGATTAACTTTTAAATATTTATATCTAGAAGTAACATAAACTCACTATGATTGGATCTAAGAAACAGAAGAATGATTGCAAATGTTGTAGCATAGATCTCTAAATACGTATAACTTGATTGTTGAAGAAGAAGAAGGCTAGATCAGATTATGTTGGGGCAGCACCTCGTTGTCGCAATTGAATTAGATGAATACAAAATGGGTTTAAGGTCCTATTTATAGCATAGGGTCAACGAATCTAGCCAAGAATTCAAAACACGTATGTAGGAATTAGTCTGGTTCGAATCTGGGAGGGTCGACCTAGGTGTCGACATGGGTGTCGACACCCTCCCTTATGGTGTTGACCATGGGTCGACACCCCTAGGGCTGGGGTCGACCACCAAAGGGTCTGATTTTCGCATTGTCCGCCTTCGATTTCTAATTTTCTGGAATGTTTTTAATGTTTATATATATATATATATATATAATTCTCTTGTGCGTATACAAACTTCAAACCTTAATATCTTCTTCATACAATGTCCGTTTTATGCAAACTTGGTGTCTATCTTAAGTAGAATTCTGAGACGAATGCAATGGTGCAGTCCATTTTACATAATTCCCAATATTTAATTAAGTATCATTTAGTTTATCATCTTAATGTGTTATAAAATTACGGGGTGTTACAGTCTCCATCCCAAAAACCACCAACACACTCGAACAACACAAAAATGCCATATTTCGAAGACCAGAACAAAGAGTGAAAGGGTAATGGTTTCTTGATTTTACAGTAAGTAATCAATTTGTATTTTATTTTACAACTTCCTGGATATACATATTATTTTGTTTTAGCTTACTGAACTTTTTATTTCCAGGTTTGCTTGCTGCTCTTCTATATATACATATTTGGAGATGAAAGTATGTGTTTTTAAAATGAGAAGGGGAATGGATTAGCTGCCTTAGTTTTTTTTTATGAATTCCTTTGCTACCATTAGATGTTTTTAGAGTAGAAGTGAAAAAAAGAAATAAGACCAAAAAGAAAGTGAAGAGGAAAGGAAGTTGTTTAGCTATAAATATATAAATAGCATATAATAAAATGAAATGAGAAGTATGGCCTTTAATCATTTCAAAACTTACACCTTAAGCTATATTAGTACATGCATTTAATACAAACATTTAAAATTGCATTTACTTTTGTACTTAATGTACTTAAAAATCTTTATATGTCCATTTTCCTTTTTATTTTATTTTTTAAAAATAAATCAAAGTGCTAAATCATAATTAAAAATGTAATTTTGCTTATTTGTTAAGTAAACATCACATCTCTTCTTTTTATAATAAAATATAAAATTTTAAAATCTTATTATACTATCATATATATATATATATATATATATATATATATACACACACACCTTTTATTACATTTAAAAGTTTGATTGTAAAGCAGGTCCCTATTTTCTATAGTAACGTGTTTTTCTATTTTATTTCGCTGCTATATAAAAAAATTCAAACAATTGTAAATATTCACGGAATTATTCTACAAAACTTTTTTGCTGAAATATCAACAATTTTTACGAATAATTACATATATTTATGCAATTATTCACACAATACATGCATGTGGTTAAAGGCGAATGAGCATTTGTTGATATATCAGCAACTATTTATATATAATTGCTAATATATCAGCTACTATTTTACAGTTGATGTAACCAAGGTTTTAAATCTCGGATATCGGTCGCGTTTCGTCTTGGGGATTTTATAGACTCGGTCTTGTATCGGGGGAGATCTCGGACGAGATGAGTCTAACTCGGGAGTTCATCTCGGATTTTCATCTCGGGTCTGAAAGTTCATATCGGAACAATCTCGGGGTATATGATATGTTAAAAATGATATTTTACAAAATGATTTTTATGAATGCTATCAAAAACATAGTAACTTAAACTTAAAATGCAAAATAACTTTATTATTCTTTACTTTGCGAAAGATCCTTCATACTCTAAATCATAATATGCTTAAAACAGGAATATTGTTAGACAGGAAAAATTAAAAAGGATCCAAAACATTAAAAAATTCAGCATAAATAGAACATAAAATATATAATTTCGTAAGTAACATGTATGCAAAAAGACGAATATGAAAATCATAAGCATTGTAAGACATATACGAACATGCAATATAGTCATTTAACATGCAAAATGTAAAATAACAGAAGACTGATATGGCTAGATTTGAGTTTTCTAATTATAGTTCTAGTTCAGACAAAAATTCAAATTTTAACCAAAAAAACTAAGATCTCGGATGATATTCCAGTATTTCGTCTCGGTCGATATATCGTTCGATATTGCAATATCTCGGGCGATATATTCGAAAGGAGATTAGAGTGATATTTGCTGTTTCGTTTCGGAAGGAGCCCAAAACGAGATCTCGGAGGAGATCTCGGGCGATATTTGCGAGATTTGAAACAGTGGATGTAACTGTATGAAAAAGTTGCTAGAATATCAGTAAATATTACAAATAGCTGTATCATTTACAACAACTTACTGAGATGAAATATTTTCCATTTGTATGCAACAAAAATTATTTTTGCTAATCTTCCTGCAATACTTGAGTGTTTTAATAAGTATAGCCTTTGATTTTTAAATTTCCACCCAAATAAGCAAAAGTTGCATGAAATTCTGCAATTTTTATGATATAATTGCAGCAATTATATGGAAAATTGCAGAAAAATTCTGGTGCATGCATTTTTTTTCTTCTTTTTTTTTGTAGTTTTAATGCATGAGTGCGATGATGATTATGTGTTAATTAAAATTTGATGTTTGGTAAATTTTTATGTTGTTTTCTGTTGATTTTGTGATGATTTTCAAAAAACAATGACCTAATTTATAAAGTTTTTCGTTAGAGAATATTTTTGTATTCTGAAACTTAATAGGGACCTAAGCCAAACTATCTCTGAAAAAAATTATTGCTATTTAAAATACATATCTATTTTTATAACAATAAATTAAAATTAAATTTTTTATATTAATATAATATGATTTACAAAGGCTATTTAAATCCATTAAACAAAAATTTCAAAGATTATAAATAATTTCTTTGTTATTGACTAATCATTTAAAAATGAATTTATGTTAGTAAAAGCACAAATTGAATATTTAAATGAATTAAATATTAGAAAATTAAACTGATAAAATTTTGAGTTGTTACAAATAACATTATCAAAGACATTGAAGAAGGTTCAGAAGACAATTTTATTAAAAACCCAAAAGGAGCTAACAATATTGCGCTACATGCAATAGGTAATAGTTTATATCACATATATTTACAAAATTACTATCTATACCAAAAAGTACAATTATCTAAGAAGCTTTTTGACAGATTCATCTTACGGCACTTTGAGAAGAGTTTGTAATATTAAGGATCGCCATAATAAGAAAATGTTTCAGGTTCTTTTCCTTAATCTATCTTCATTATCAATTTGGAGAAATATGGAAATCCACGACAATTTTAAAAGCCTTAACTTTTGACCTTAATTAAGTCCTTCATTTTGACCTTGAGCTCTTTAATTTCCTATTCAAGGAATGATGGCCATTGACAATCATCCTTGTATTGAGACTTGTAAAACTTAATGCGATCCTTGAACTTTCTATCTCATTATTTGATTAAGAGTTGAGGTATTTCGTATTTAACTGTTTGGCTCTAACTGCCTATCGCGTCGTCATATAAACTTTTTAGAGGATTATGAATTGCATAGAATGGATCACTCCCAAATAATGGAGTTAGAGTTCGTAAAATTGATTACCACACTCGCAATTAGCTAAAAGGACTAGATAAAAGCTTGTTTTTTTAGTACTCCAATTTTCGAATCATTTATCTTTTGATGCAATTAAGCGATTTTCGAGTCTATTAACGAACCTTTTAGTTAGAAGATATCTCTATCAAATAGTTTTCTAAGTTCTTTATTTTTTTTCCTTAAGCTTTTTCTCTAGATCCTTAATGGTATCAGCTTTAAATTTATTTGATATGGTTTTCTAAGTGAAATCGAGATCAAACCATTTTTAGGCCCCAAAATTATCAAGAAATTTTAGGCTTAAGGTTTCCTTCCTAATATCTTAAGACAACCTAATCACAAGTGTTTTAGCCTATCTATAATATCAGGACTAATATTGGCCAATTTTGGTCTTAATATAATAAAATAAGAATAAATATTTAGGACTAGGGAAGGAATCTTTTATTATAACGACTACATGTTACAAACTTTTGAAGATATAAACTTTAAGAAGAAAGTTTCTTGAAATCAAAAGGAATATAACTTGATGTTCTTCATTCAATAGAGATATCAATAATATTGTATAATTATTTATCTCTAAAATTTCAGGTGGCATCATGCCATTTGCCTCCCTCCTCTGCTAAAAAAATGAACTTAAAGTTAGGGAGCACAAGATATATATCTTCTAGGTTTTTTTAGAAAAAATCTTCTCTGACTAAACAAATAATCACAAAAGATGATATTATCTCCTTAAATTCTCTTTTAAGCATGTATACTTATTCAAAAAATATGGAAAGTAAGAACATAGTGTGTTATGGCACTTAGCCAAGCAAGATAAAAGCATATCATTTGTTAAGTTTTTAAATAAAAAGTTATGTGCAAAAGCCATTACTTTTCTCGATTATATAAAAAGATTATTTAAAAGTTCAAAAATGAATTTATTCTTATTATATTTAAGTTTCCTAGAGGAAGAGAATGTCCATAAAGGGTTATAAGATGAATCCTTGGTATATTCCAATCATCCAATATGTGTTAATAACTTTCGAATTCATCTAAATATTTTCTATTAAAATGGCTTAGTATTTTGCAAACATTGGTCCCTAGTAGTTAAAGTCAATTAATATACTTAGGTAATATTTCTTATATAAAGTTTCTATAACATTTTCTTTCCCTTCAATAAGCGTCCGAAACAAAGTCACTAATTCAATGTTTCCTTCCAAAATATGGCTTCCGCGAAGGCGTTGTTTTCTTAAAAACCTCCTTAAAACAAAACTCCCATAGTTTAATTGATAATATCTCTCCCGCAGATAATTGTATGACCTTGTGTCTTTGCTAATCTTCTTTTGAAGTTGCCTATTTTCACGTTCTTTCCTCAATTATCAATTCAAATCTTCACCTTGATTTTAATCTAGTCTAAAGACAAGTAAAAGTTAACTAATGAACTATTAATATGTTTCAAGTTTTAATAAAAGTGGAAAACATGAGGAGGTAGAAGTGAAGACACGGGGTTTCTTCCTTTTCCTTTATCCTGACCAAAAGTGTCCTCTAGAGGGAATCAAAAATATCAATGTAATTTCCTCCTCCTTCCTGCCAAGAACATCAAAAGGATCTCTTTCAGATTGGTCTCCTCCTTAATCTATAGGCCTGTTTCCAGAACTATTTCCTTTAAGATCACCATTATAGCCATCATGTCCATCATCGTTGTTATCAGGTTTTTCACCACTGGGATCATGGAAAGTATTATTCCCCTCATCATCTAAAATCAAAGATTTCATCTATTTGCAGTTCTTTAGTAGCTCGCTATTGAGTGGCATTGACACCTTTTACTTGTTTAGGAGCTTTCGCTAGCATAGCCTTGAATTTTTGCTTCAAAAGGCCATTTTGGTAAAGTGTATAAAAATTAATTTCTAAAACTTCTCCCATCCCTAAAGGTCGTGAATAGTTTTTTTCAGAAGATCTACTGATAATGGACTCAAGAGTAACTCCCATTATGTTGGGTACATATTACTTGGCATCCTTAGTGATTTATATGTATTTGGAGTGCAAAATCTTTGTATGCTTTAACCATAGCTTAATAATGTCATAGTTATGTGTAAGGTTAGCAACCATTGTATATGAATGAGACAAGACAAGAGCTTTAATAGTTCCTCCAAAACATGCTTATTTCTTCACTCAGCATCAATAAGGGTCTTAAAGTTTGAAGAATCTTTTAAGGCTTCCTCCCATTGAGTTTCGGCATGAGCCTTGGCAATAATCAGATTAGAAAGTTTTGTGTTTAATGTAGAATTTCGTTCTATTAACCTGTGACACCCTACGTCCGTTAATGTCACTCTATATAGAATGCATTAAGTTTCGTGAAGCGTTATAGGTAAACAAGAACATAATATCACAAGACAGACATGTAAAATAGCAGCGGAATTAAAAACTTTATATAGATCAAAACATCATGGTCCCAAATACTGAGTTTACATCATAAGTTTGAAATAACCAATTCCATTAATAATCTGTCTTGCCAAAAATATCAGAGTACAAAAGCATAAAATCATATTTCCCTTGCGAAGCCATAAGAGAGCCGACAAGAAGTCAAAGTTGTACATCAATATTCAAAATCCAACCTAAGCTGAAAGAATCCAAATCAACTCTAAGCACTCCCACCCTGAGAACCTGGGAGGAAACAGAAAAGAGAGAAGAGGAAACAAAAAGGGTCAGACATAAAGTCTGGCGAGTCCAATTACTTTTAATTATAAATAAATAAAAGTATCATGGAAGGTATATAAAAATTGGAAGAACAAGATAACAATAACAATAACTAGTGTGAACTGAGCAAGATAAGTTTAAACAGAATATATTGTGCTTCTTAAATACGTTTCTCTATATGCAATCCCTCGTAATACCATAGAAAAATATGCAATCCCTCATGGTACGCTGGAGTGACGTACAGATCTCTATATAACATTGTTACGTTTAGCATATATCTGTCATTACTATGCTACGTAAGCGTGCGGAGTACAGCCATCGATCGAATCAGATTTCATTCTGGAGTAATGCCCTCAAGTCTACGATACACCACCCAGAGCAGTCATGCATGTATCTAGATTGTCCCATGTATGTACTGCAATTGTAGCTCGATGCCTCAATTGCACGTCCTCTAATGTGCACCAAGTTCCATGGTGGGGTGATACAATAAATACGGAACTCGGTCGGGAGCTTTTCCATACCTGTACAGGCCCGCCTTTAAGAGCCTCAAAATACAGATATTCCTAGGGTCTGTTTTCCATGGTGGCTATGGCCCCACCTCGGCCGCTCCCTCAACTAGTAAAGACCACAAGAGAAAAGCGACTGCCCCTAATAACGAACAATCTAAACATCCATTTGGTGTCTTCCCTCAACCACTGTACCCCGATAGTGAAAGGTGAATGGTCTATTGGTTTTAGCTCTAGTATTTTTGCATCCCACTTGCTGCAGATGACAGGTATCCAATGATCTACTATCCTTATTGCCCGTGACCCTTCACCTTCCCATTGAGGCAACCGCTGAATCAACCTAGTGTCACCGTGTCACAGCATTCTAACTGCAAAGCTACATTTGCAGTCAAGGCCCACCCACCTAGTAGTTACGTGCAGACCCAACCTCTGCAAGCACAGCCTGAACATTTGCCACCACACAGAGGACTACCAGGAGCACCTTGCGTATCTCAGGAAGCCGCATGCTTCCCCTTCCATTCCTTCGGAGCCGACAGAATAATCAGATAAAAGTGCGCTCCGCTCATGCCTTATAATACCACGATGATCTACCCCGTTGGGTTATTCACCCTCAAACGTGTGGACTGGTCCAAGCGCCCCACTTTAATATGTTTTTAGACCCTATGTCTAAATGTTCTTTTACGCGCTTGCCTTACCTCATCAGGTTTTCATTTAACTTGGTTCTTCTCATTCATATTGAATTCTTAATCAAGTTACCAAGTTCCTCTTGCTTATTAATTTTGGTTATATAACTTAACACATTTAATTTCATTCATAAGACGAAAACATGTTATTGTCTAGATTGTGGCCCAAGGTCTATAATCCACAATCTCTTTCGTATTCTTGCTTGGTTACTTCATTACAATAACATGTTCTACTTAATATGTTATTAAGTATATCTCATTCACATGTTTCATAATTAACATGTTACTTACCATTTATGATTAAATATAACTTATTTCATTTTACAAGTTTTCCTCATTATTTCTCATTTAATCATAATTCCATCTTATCATTGTTTACTTATTAACTTAGGTCCCTTAATTGAGGTTTACTAATAAGTTCCATTTCCATAAATATAAATTATGTTGTCCTCATCCGTAGATTTCAGATTCTTGTTTTCTTAAATAACTTAATTTACAATTAAGTACAGCTTATCCCCTTACATAAGTTATTTTATTCCATTTTTCATATATTATAAAAATTATAATTTCCACTTGTCCTCAGGACAAGCCTGAACATCTTATATTTTTTGTTCATACATGTTAATGCCTCAGACCTCACATATTAAGTCAACCACTTTTGGATGTTGGATATGTCGGGCGGCTTCGGGCAGACTTAAACCGCAAGTTTAGACTTAACCTCATGTCATGGTGCTGTTATGAATTAGATCCCTCACATTAAATTAACCTCTTATGGTCGCTGGATATGTCGGGCAGCTCCGGGCATACTTATATCACAACTGCAATCTAACCTGTGTTACTATGGTTCCATTATTTTATGCATATTCATATTAATAAATTTCCCTATTCCAAATACAGATTTTTATGCCCCTTTTTAATTCATATTTTATTATGCACAATATGCCCTTTTTCCCAAGTCATAAATCAAGGTATATATATTATGCCCAAATCCGTATTCACATATTTGCTAATTTATGTCCCTAGTTCATATTTCAGTACACGTTATGCCCAAATTCATATTCACATATATTACAATTTATGCCTTAAATTAATATTTACAAATGTTCCAATTTATGCCAAATCATATTTTACATATGTTCCAATTTATGCCCAAATCATATTTTTCCCAAACGATTCCCAATTTTGCGCATTCGCATATTTCAGCGTTAGGACTAGGCTCGAAGGTACCCTGGCTATAAAAATAAAAAGGGAAAAGAGGGAAGGAGTGAATCAAAACTGGCATAATGACGAATCAATAATAAACAGATAGAAATAGGCATAAAACTGAATTGATATATTATGAAAAGATTTAACATGGTGGCGGTATGAACATATAAAGTCAGATCTGATAGTTATGTCATAATAGAACTTGTTTAGGCATAGATCCAATATCCAATTTTTATATATATTTTATGGTTACCAATTAAATATTTAGATCTAAAAATAACATGGACTCACATTGAATAGATCTAAGGAAATGGATCCAAATAACTGAGAAGAACACATTGGATTTGTTGTTGTAGCAATCATTGAATTTGTATAATGTTTATCGAATTGGATTTGGAGAAGAATAGGCTATGCAATTTACGTTGCAACAGAGCTCCTCCATCACCACCATTTTTTTAGATGAATAAAACCTAGTTTTAGGGTCCTTTATATAGCCTAGGGTTCACGAACCTAGCTCCGAAATTGGTCCACGTTCAAAAATAGTTATCTGCCTAGATCTGCACATGGGGGTCGACCCCCCTCCCCCTTTATGGTGTCGACCCCGGGGTCGACCTTGCAGGGTCTTGGGTCAACCCCAAACGGTCGACTCTTCGCTGTTTTGCACGCTGGATTTTCTGGTTTTGAATTTTTGAATTCTGATTTAATTTATATATATATATATATATTCTCCTTATATGCATACAAACTTCAAACTTAATAACTTCTTCATACGAAGTCCGTTTTATGCAAACTTGGTGTCTATCTTGACCTGAATTCCGAGACGGACGCAATGGCATGGTCCATTTTACTTTATTCTGAATATTTAATTAACTTTTCCTTAATTCATTGTTAACAGTGTATTTCAAATTAATTACTCTTTAATTTATCATCTTTAGTGTCGTTTAAAATTACGGAGTGTTACATAACCTGACAAACTATAAAAATTAACCCCACGATTCAAAAAGATATTTGGAGTCATGTATAGGATATTTAGCAACAAATTAAAATAAATGGAAGTACAAGGAACTAAGGAAATTATACAAATCCAAATTTACTGCAAAAAGAGATGTTTTGAAGATGAAAATCTGTCATCTGAAGTAGGGAATTGAGGATGTGCAGAAGCAAGAACAAAATAATGTTGGAGATTGCAAAAGAAGGTCTATTATATCCTTGAAAGCCTTAATAATAGTGGGCTCTTTCGATTTTGAAGGAATAAGTTTGATAGAAGAGACAAAAGACCTATTACATTGCACCATTTGTTCAATTCATACAAGAGGCAAGGATAAGATATATGAGAAAGTGGTTTATTCTCTCACATGATAGTTATCTTATGGGAGGGAAATGTAATAATAATATAACAACCCGAAAATCTGGGCCAGTTTAAAATTTTTATTTTGGCAATTTTAGCGAATTTTCTATATTTAAAATAGGTTATTTTAAATAATATCGATGAGAAATTTATTTTGAATAGAATTCGAACGTATATATTTATATACGTCGTCGTTAGAATATAAATGATTATTTATAATTATAAAAGGAATTGAAAATGGCGCGGTAGTTCGATAATTCGATTTCAAACTTCAATTGAATGTACCAGGTGCAAAATAAACCGGATTTTAGTGAAACAAAAAAATAATAGGATCTAATTGAGAATATCTTTCCAATGAATTCGGGAAATAAAAATTTCATAGCGGGGATCAAAAGATATGTCCAGTTGAAAATTCAGAATAGTCGCTATGGAATTCTGTCCCTTAAAAATGGACATTTTGCAAACGACCTTGGAATTCGACATGTCCAGTTGAAAATTCAGAATAGTCGCTATGGAATTCTGTCCCTTAAAAATGGACATTTTGCAAACGACCTTGGAATTCGACGAAACCACTTTTGTTGGATCCGCAGTGTCAAATTTTTGCTAGGTTTCAAATTTCGTGATTTTCTGAGTTAATATGTGAGCGTGGCAAAGTTAAACGTGTTTTGACCAATTTCAGTTGATTTTAACCGATTGGAAAATGGCCATTTTTCAAACGGTGTCAGAATTCGAAGAAACTAGTTTTGTTAGGACCGTATCGTCAATACGAAACTAGAAATAATTTTTCGGGAATTTTTAGAGTTAGCATGTGGCCCCAGTAAATTGAAATGTACGTTTATAATTGAATATAATGATTTAAATGTAAATTTAAATGGAAACTGATCAAAACAGTGGAATTAGCCTACGACACATATCCCATGTGTTCGGAATGAGGGTATTTAGCTAGGGACCATAGTCGTTGGGGTTGTTTTGGTGTTCGAATGTAAAACCAGTTATTTTGAATTAAAAATAATATTAAATATTTACATAAATGGGCCAAAACCTCTAACCCTAACCCTCACAACTCAGGGCCGCCGTCATTCTCTATCGAACGAATGAAATCGCCCCAATCCTTCTTCCACGAAATCTCATAATCCGTTCAATCATTTTGGAAATTATAAAAACCAAATTGAAGCGTATGTTTGGATCTTCGATATCAACGGGTAAGATGGGGTCTAGTTGCTCGAAGCAGGCGGATTTCCATCACGAAGTAGTGACGTTCGCTGGCAGGCGAGATGAGGGGCCGAGTTCACCAACGATGGCACGCGCGGGGAGCAGGCGTGGCGAGCTTCGACGGGGACCCCTCCGATTTGGGTCCGATCGGGTATTAGAGCGGCGACGGCGGAATTTCATCCTGGAGCTGAGGTTGGCATCGGTTTCTGATGGGAACGATGAATGGGGTATTTCCAGAATAGCAACATTTTAAACCGTAAGCTCCTTTCCATCTTTATTTTGTTTATAAATTACTTAGGATTAAAATCTGAATTTTTCTAACATATTATAGTATTTTAAAATCTGATTTTCTTTTATAAATTGTAGTAAAGTAAAATCTGAAATTAGAAAAATATATACATTGTTTTAAAAATATAAAAAGAATTTAAATTTTGAAAATATAAAAAGAAATTGAATTTTAAAAATATAAAAAGAGGTTGTTTGAAAAATATACCGCATTTGTTTTGAAAACATATATCACATTAGATTTGAAAATAAATTATACTTTGATTAAAAAGAAATATACTTTGTTCAGATAGGAAGAATATATTTTGGTTAGAAAAGAAAAATATAAATAGACGAGATTTTTAACCATGAAAAGAAATGATATTTGTTTATAGAAAAATATGATTTTTATTACATGGGAAGTAAAATAAAAATACGATTTTTATGCTGGTATAAAGTTTGGATTTTTATATATTTTAGCAAAGTAAAAATATAATCTTTACAATGTATAGAGCGATATAAAAATATAATTTTTATCCAAGAAGTGATAACATAAAAATTTGATTTTTATCTCTATAGCGTTGAAATAAAAATGTGATTTTTATCTCTATAGTGTTGAAATAAAAATGTGATTTTTAATGTGAACAACGTGAAAAAGGCTGTGTTGGAAGTATAGGCAAATCCAGACTGTTCTGAATTTCAGAAATAAAGAATGGAGGAGTGGATCCCTCGGTGAGAACTCCTCACTTTTATTTTAAATTTCTAGTTAATATATACATATATATATATACTAGGATGCAGACGGTGCTTAGCAGCACCTGACACCCGTCGTCCACAGACCATGGACGGCTTGTTTGTTAGGTTGATGTTGTTGTGAAAATTGAATGTGTGTTGTGGAATGAAATAAAATAGTTTATAGTGGAAAATATTTTATAGTTAAAAATATAATTTTTAACGTGTATATAAAATAAAATCTTTATAAACAAATCAGACGATTTGTTTATATACACATATTTGACTGATATTGATTGGGACGATAAATTTTACACATCGCCCAACTGGACAAATAAAATCTGTTTTTGATTGTTTAAAACCCCACACGGGTGTTGGGATGATATTTGGCGTACACTAATCCCAATTAATAAATTGTATGTCGATCGATTGGTCGACAGACTGTGTAAGCGTTAATTATATATATTTAATTCTTATGCAGTTGTGTGGTGCACTTTGGATGATGGTTGATTATTTATGGTTGCTATTATATACACGTGTTGTATGGAATCCATATAATTAACATTATATGGTAATTGATTGGGCCTCATTCCAATTGGGAAAATAAAGAATATTATAAAATAAAGATTAACGTGTTGACGGTACTCATTTGTTGAGATTAGTCAGGTGGTGAAAGAAATATAGATTCATGTGTTGAATAGGATAAGTATTCATTTGTTGAATAGAATAACGAAGTTATTGAAAAATATAAAGCCGTGTTGATTAGAGATGCGCTATTTTGACGCGAACGATATTGATATCGATTATATTCGTTTTTAAAATGAATATTTAGAAAGAGATATACAATTTGAATAGTATAGAATAGGAAATGAATTTGAATAGAATAGAATTCGAATTGAATTGAATATAGAATAGAATTCGAATTGAATTGAATATAAAGTGAATTCGAATCGAATTGAATTGAATATAAAGTGAATTCGAATTGAATTGAAAACGAATCGAATTGAATTGAAATGGAAAACGAATCGAATTGAATTGAAATGGAATATGAATCGAATTGAATTGAAATGAAATATAAAACGAATTGAATTGAAATTGAATATAAAACGAATTGAATTGAAATTGAATATAAAACGGATTGAATTGAAATTGAATAGAATCGAATTTGAATTGAAATCAAATTGAAATGAATTTAAAACGAATTCATATTGGGAAAAAAAATTCAATTTTGATTTGAATCTGAAATGAAGTTGAAATCGTTTTGAAAACGAATTTAAAACGATTTATATAGTTCGTTTTTAAAAGGAAATCGATGAAGTATATATATTATATATATATATATATATATATATATATATATATATATATATTATAATGGCCTGAATAGAACGCGCCGCGCCGCGGCAGTTCGCGAATTTCGACCATTGACTTCGAACGGACATTACGGGAGATCCGACCGTCGGATTCTCCTAAAACCGGAACCGTTGGGTTCGTATCGAAAAGAGCTTTCCAACGAATATTAGAAATTTGGAATCTAACGGTTGGATTTGGAATTATGTCCAAATCAAATTTGGAAAAGGTCGTTGTAAGTGCAGTTCGATGGCCGTAGATGGAAATCGACTGTACGGGCCTTGGAAAAATAATTAAAAATATCTATAATTTGTGTAAAATCATAATAAATTATTTGGGAAAAGTTGGGATGAAAAACTCCATATTTAAAAAGATAAAAATAGATTTTTATCAAAATGAACTAGTTTTGAACTAGAATTAACACCAATTTATTTTTGAAATAAATAAATTGAATTTGAAATGGGTTTTAAATAACCAGAATTTCTAATATATTTTATTGGAATTGAAATAGAATGTGATTTGGGTTTATCGTGAACTGTGTTTTAAATGAGATTAGTTCTTTAACCCAGTAAAAGGAGTTTTAATGAATCTTTAATTAGATTGAAATATGAATTGATAATTTAAATTATCAAACTTTGGAAATGATCGAAAGGGGAGTATCACCAGTTTTGCTCCTAGCGATAGTTAAATCTTTAATTAGATTTGAATGTGAAATGGTAATTAAATTTACCGATAACACCGTGGTGTTAGTTTGAAACGACCCGAACTTCCCCGGTCTCCGAAGAGAAGAGAAAGAACGAATTGTTTTGAGAACACGACAAAATAGAATGCATACAGAAGAACATTTCATTGCATATTACAACAATGCATCAGATTACAAGAATATATAGAGTATAAATGAATAAATATAACACAGAAATATCAGAGATTTAAATTACATTTAAATACATAGCAGCGGAAAATAATACAATACACAACTAGAAGAGATATACGGATACAAAGCTTTCCGGATATCGTTCCAGCTGTAAACCAGGATCCTGTGAATATAAATCTGCAAAACCAAAACTACTAGCTGCCCGTGTCAAAATAAGGGCACCCAGAGTTTAGGTTAAAACAATAAACTCCAGGTCAGTCATGGGACTGGTGTGAGAACTAAAACAATTATTAATCTTTATTTTTAAAGTTCGGTAAATCAAGGGACCACGCCGTATAACACGGAACGGGTTTCCTCCCAAGAATACCAGTGCATAAAACAACAGCGCAATGCTAAATAAAGAAAAATGAAGCTGTTATAAGACCCAGGTCCTATCACACAATGCAACGCAAGCCGGGGGATAGGGTTTTCCCTTATAACAGCCAAAAATGCTTGATACGTTTTAAAACAAATCATTTGATACTAATATAAGTGCATAGTGTATAAAACAACTTCAAATCATAAGTATCAATCATAGGCGGCATGGGTACCATATATCATGTCGCCCTACTAGTTCTACAATTAAAACCGCAGATGTCACGTATTTGGAAATTGGATTTCCGTCTGTGAACCGAGGCAAAAGATAGTCCTCAACCGATTCGAGACAATCTAGCCTACCATGTCTCAGGATCAGAGCTCGAGTGACCCTAGGAGCGACAGGGCCAGTCCACCGATGTGGATTAAAATTCCTGAACAATACGTTTCCCCGCCCTTTGGGACGCAAACGAGGCAACGAATGACTCCATCGGACCCGGATCGTCCGATCTAACCGAGGCGCCTCGCAACAGCAACAACCACACAGGTGAAAAGTATATAAATGTCAGGGCTGGTAGGTCACTGACACCACCCTAGCTAGAAAGAAACGCATGTCCTCCCTGAGGTCCTTCCTCCCGTTTCTGGTTCACAACCGGGGTGCGAAACTCGCGAAGTAAACATTACACAAAGCTACGCCACAAAGGCCGTGCTTCGATCATCAACCACAAGACTTTGCTTTTCAACAGAAGCCTTGATCATTTGCATCTTAGCATGCCACACAGGCAATTCACTCTATGCGTTTGATATCCATCAGTATATAACTGTGAAAACCCGTAACTTCCCCGGTGAGGGGAAGTTCGGATAGTTCGAGAACAAGCCACAGAAAAACGCATACGGAAGAACATTTCATTGTATATTACAACAATGCATTAGAATACAAGAATATACAGAGTATAAATGAACATTACACAGAAATATCAGAGATTTAAATTACATTTAAATACATCGCAGCGGAAAATAATACAATACACAACTAGAAGAGATATGCGGATACAAAGCTTTCTGGATATCGTTCCAGCTGTAAACCAGGATCCTGTGAATATAAATCTGCAAAACCAAAACTACTAGCTGCCCGTGTCAAAATAAGGGCACCCAGAGTTTAGGTTAAAACAATAAACTCCAGGTCAGTCATGGGACTGGTGTGATAACTAAAACAGTTGTAAAACTTTATTTTAAAGTTAGGTAAATCAAGGGACCACGCCGTATAACACGGAACGGGTTTCCACCCAAGAATATCAGTGCATAAAACAAACAGCGCCATGCTAAATAAAGAAAAATGAAGCTGTTATAAGACCCAGGTCCTATCACACAATGCAACGCAAGTCGGGGGATAGGGTTTTTCCCTTATAACAGCCAAAGAATGCTTGATACGTTTAAAACAAATCATTTGATACCATTATAAGTGCATAGTGTATAAAACAACTTCAAATCATAAGAATCAATCATAGGCGACATGAGCGTCCCATGCCACTATGTCGCCATATATAGGTTTACAAATAAAATCGCAAAGTCACGTATTTGAAAATTGGGTTTCCATCTATGAACCGAGGCAAAAGATAGTCCTCAACCGATTCGAGACGCTCTAGCCCGCCCCTTAGGATCAGAGCTCGAGTGACCCTTGGATCGTCAGGGTCGGTCCACCGATGTGGATTAAAATGCCTGAACATGCGTTTCCCCGCCCTTTGGGGCGTAAATGAGCCAACGAATGGCTCCATCGGACCCGGATCGTCCGATCTAACCGAGGCGCCTCGCAACAGTAACAACCACACAGGTGAAAAGTATATAAATGTCAGGGCTGGTAGGTCACTGACACCACCCTAGCTAGAAAGAAACGCATGCCCTCCCTGATGTCCTTCTCCCGTTTTTGGTTCACAACCGGGGTGTGAGGCTCGCAAATTCACGTTACACAAAGCTGTGCCACACAGGCGGTGCTTTGATCATCAACCACAAGACTTTGCTTTTCAACAGAAGCCTTGATCATTTGCATCTTAGCATGCCACACAGGAAATCCACTCTATGCGTTTGATATCCATCAGTATATAACCCCTGAGCTCGTACGTCTCAGAGAAGGGCGTTAAGCAAGAGAATAAATTATCCGCCGCCAAACAGATATATATTTAATAGAGATCAATCACACAGACTAAAATCCAATGTCAGACACACAGTCCATTTACAAGTCCGTTCTGGATCTGAACGAAACCGGAGGCACTTAGTACCCCGCATATCCATCGATCTCCAAGTACGTCTGGACGATCACCAACTGTTTCCATCTTCTTGGGTGTACAACCCAATCAAGATCATCAGTAATCACCCAAACGACGTGAAGACCTCCGGTCTTCGACCACCATCTTCATCTTCGACTTATCGTCGTATCAGTTATTCAGAATAGGATAAACCCGGTCTTTCCGAATAACTCGCGTATATTTTAAATAAGTGTTACACAAACACAACATACGCCTCATTCCAATTCATCAGCCCCTAACTGTAAATTAATCAAGAGAATAATTCCCCAAATATTAACCCCGAAGGCCGAAACCAACATCAGATCAATATCCAGAAAACCATTCTGCTTAGCTAACCGACAGTTAGTTTCTAATTCTCACAGTCATAGGGAAAGGTTCCCACTAATTTTATCAAAGATAAATTCCTTGAATTTATTCTTTAATCTTCTTTTGAATTTCGATTCAACTAGTCGGGATTAACAAACCTTACCGAAGTAATCATTTATTTTAATTTCCCAATCCCAACCTATTCATCCCATGAAGTAAAACTGGTAATACTTCATATCTAACACCACGGTGTTATCGGTAAATTCAATTACCATTTCACGTTCAAATCTAATTAAAGATTTAACTATCGCCTGGAGCAAAACTGGTGATACTCCATTTTCGATCATTTCAATCTAATTAAAGATTCATTAAAACTCCACTTAGTTTTAATCGTTAACTGGGTTAAAGAATCAGTGTCATTTAAAACACGATTCACGATAAACCCAAAATCACATCACATTAATTATCGGGTTAAAGAATAAGTGTTATTTAAAACACTGTTCACGATACACCCAAAATCACATCACATTAATTATCAATTCAATTAAATATTATTTAATTGGTACACTTCATTAAATCTAAATAAAAAGATTCAATCTTTTTCTCAACTGGATTCAAGAACAGTGTTAATGAAGACACCATTCACGACAAACCCAAATTACATTTGATATTAAATACAAGGCTCTGAATAGAAAATATCCTGGCTTATATTCAATATCAAATTCTACGACCAACAAATATCGTATTGGAAATAACGATATATATATCTATATCATTCAAATTTCCATAACAACATCTGTATAATCACGAAATCCAACATCGAAATATTCTGAAGACAATTTCGATTCAAATCCATTCCAATGTAATCATTGGAAATTCTGGTTATTTTCAAAACCATTTCAAATTCAATTTATTTATTTAAAAATAAATAGAATTATAATTCTAGTTCAAAACTAGTTCATTTCGATAAAAATCTATTTTTATCTTTTCAAATAGGGGGGTTTTTCATCCCAATCCTTTCTAAATCATTTCTTATGATTCTACACAAATTATTACTATTTTTAATAATTTTATCAAGGCCCGTACAGTCGATTTTCATCAACGACCATCGAACTGCACTTACAGTGACCTTTTTCAAATTTGATTTGGACATAATTCCAAACCCAACCGTTAGATTTCTAGTCTTTAATATTCGTTAGAAAGCTCTTTTCGATACGAACCCAACCGTTCCGGTTTTAGAAGAATCCGATGGTCGGATCTCCCGCAATACCCGTTCGAAGTCAATGGTCGAAATTCGCGAACTGCCGCGGCGCGGCGCGTTCTATTCAGGCCATTATATTATATATATAATATATATAAATATATACTTCGTCGATTTCAATTTAAAACGTGCTTTATAAATCGTTTTAAATTCATTTTCAAAACGGTTTAAACTTCATGTTCAATTTCAAATCAAAATTGAATATTCCAATATAAATTCGTTTTAAATTCATTTCAAATCGATTTCAATTCAAATTGATTTCTAATTCAATTTCAGTTTTAATTCAATTCAATTCAATTTCAATTCGAATTCATTTATATTCAATTTCAATTCGAATTCATTTATATTCAAAAAATCAGATTTTGAAATCACTTTCGATATTCATTATAAAATGAATAAAATCGATATAAATATCGTTCACGTCAAAATGGCGTCAATCTAACCAACATGGCTTCATATGTTTCTATTTTCAAATATTCTATTTTCAAATATTTCTATTTCAAATATTCTATTTTCAAATATTTCTGTTCCAAATATTTCTTTTTCGAAACTGGAATGAGGCCCAATCAATTACCATATAATGTAAATTATATGGATTTTCTACAACACATGTATATATCAACAACGATGAATAATCAACCATCATCCAAAGTGCATTCTACACTGTATAAGCATCAAATATAAATATTCAACGCTTATAACAGTCTGTCAATCAATCGATCGACATACAACTAAACAATCGGGATTAGTGTACGTCAAATATCATCCCAATGCCCGTGTGGGGTTTCAAACAATCAAACACAGATTTTATTTGTGCAGTTGGGCGATGTGTAAAATTTATCGTCCCAATCAATGTCCTTCAAATAGGTGTACATAAACAAACCGTCCGGTTTGTAAATGAACATTTATTTATTCACATTCACGTTAAAAATTATATTTTTAACGATCAAACTATTTTATTCAACCTATGAATATTCTATTCGGTTCATTTATTAAATAAAATGTTATCTTTATTTTTCTAACTTATTTTTAGAAAATTTCGGCGGCATAACGGCACGATACTAGAAACGGGACAAGGCCTAGCCTTATCCCCGGTCTAGTGAAGGCCCACGCCATTCACACATCAATCAAATCAATTTCATTTCACCGAACAATTCAATTCAAACCAAATAATCTAACCAACTACACAACCAAACAATTAAACAAACAAGCCATCCATGGTCTGTGGATGACGGGTGTCGGGTGCTACTAAACACCGTCTACATCCTAGTATATATATAACTAGAAAAAGAAATTGAAGAGTGAGAAGTTCTCACCAAAAGCTATCCAATACCACGACTCTTCATTTATAGAAATCTTCATCGTTCTCGCCTTTTTGTCATCTTCGTTGCCCGTATTCTCTACATATGTAAAAATTGAATTTTTACTTTACTATTCCATATATAAAAATCGAATTTTTACTTCGCTATTCAATATAGAAAAATCGAATTTTTACTTTGCTATTCAATATATAAAAATCGAATTTTTACTTCGCTATTCAATATATAAAAATCGAATTTTTACTTCGTCATTCAATATATAAAAATCGAATTTTTACTTCGCTATTCAATATATAAAAATCGAATTTTTACTTCGCTATTCAATATATAAAAATCGAATTTTTACTTCGTCATTCAATATATAAAAATCGAATTTTTTACTTCGTCATTAAATATATAAAAATCGAATTTTTACTTCGCTATTCAATATATAAAAATCGAATTTTTACTTCGTCATTCAATATATAAAAATCGTTTCTTTTCTATTTTAAAAATCTTTTCTATTCTACAAAAATCCTATTTTTAATTTGAAATCATATTCTTTTCTGACATGAAAAATCATACTTGATAAATATAAAAATCGAACCTTTTATATATTTAAAACCATATTTTTATAAACTAGAATACCCTATTTGTATTAACTCTAAAAACATAATAAAACAAAGCTTTATAGTGTAAAAAGAAAATACTTACAGTTTTTAGCGAAGGGGGGGGGCGGATTTCTGCACTAATCGAAGAGGAGGAGGGCCTCAGGCGGTCGGCTCTAGGCTGTGGCGGCGGAGCAAGGGCTTGAGGTGGGTTTCTGGTCTAAGGCGTGGGTTTCTGGTCTAAGGCGTGGGCTTTGGGGGGGTGAAGTAAATCGCGACGCCACAGGACCTCAGGGGGGGGGAGTAAAGCGCGTCTCAGCAGGGAAAAAGGGGGGGCGGGAGTAAAGCGCGGCGCCGTCGGCGCCTGGGGAGGGTGCGGTCGTCGCGATTGATTAGGGTTTTTTTTTCTCTTTGTTGACTGTAATGAACGGTATAAAGAGGGGGAGGGAGGGAGTATAGAAATATATATAATTATTATTTTATTATTGTAAAAAAGCAACTTTTATTTTCGACCTCAAAACGAAACCCACCGCCTGTCGTCCATAGCGTTTTACCCCCATTCCGAACACAATGGGACATGTTTCGTAGGCTGATTTGATCATTTCGATCAGTTTTCGTCAAAAACAACATATAACTATATATATTGAATTTGAACGCGCATTTCAATTTACCGGGGTCACATACCAACTCGAAAAATTCCCGAAAAACATTTTCTAGCTTCATATTGATGATACGGTCCTAACAAAACTAGTTTCGTCGAATACTGAGGCCGTTTGAAAAATGGCCAATTTCCAGTCGATTAAAATCAACTGAAACTGGTCAAACGCGTTTTCCTTTGCCATGCTCACATATTGATTCGAAAAATAATGAAATTTGGAATCTAGCAATAACTTTACATCACGGACCCAACAAAAGTGGTTTCGTCGAAATCCGAGGTCATTTGCAAAATTTCCATTTTTGAGGGCCTAAATTCCATAGCGACTATTCAGAATTTTCAACTGGACATATCTTTTGATTCCCGCTATGAAATTTTGATTTCTCGGATTCGTTGGAAAGATATTCCCAAATAGATCCTATTATTTTTGGTTTCACTAAAATCCGGATTGTTTTGCACCCGGTACATTCATTTGAAGTTTGAAATCGAATTATCGAACTACCGCGCCATTTTCAATTCTATTTATAATTAAAATAAATATTTATATTCTAACGACGACATATATAATATATACGTTCGAATTCCATTCAAAATAAATTTCTCGTCGATATTATTTAAAATAATTCATTATAAATAATCAAAATTCGTTAAAATTGCCAAAATAAAAATTTTAAACTGGCCCAGATTTTCGGGTTGTTACAATAACCCCTGAGCTCGTACGTCTCAGAGAAGGGCGTTAAGCAAGAGAATAAATTCTTCGTCGCCAAACAGATATATATTTAATAGAGATCAATCACACAGACTAAAATCCAATGTCAGACACACAGTCCATTTACAAGTCCGTTCTGGGTCTGAACGAAACCGGAGGCACCTAGTACCCCGCATATCCATTGATCTCCAAGTACGTCTGGACGATCACCAACAGTTTCCATCTTCTTGGGTGTACAGCCCAATCAAGATCATCAGTAATCACCCAAACGACGTGAAGACCTCCGGTCTTCGACCATCGTCTTCATCTTCGACTTATCGTGGCATCAGTTATTCAGAATGGGATAAACCCGGTCTTTCCGAATAACTCGCGTATATTTTAAATAAGTGTTACACAAACACAACGTACGCCTCATTCCAGTTCATCAGTCACTAACCGTAGATTAATCAAGAGAATAATTCCCCAAATATTAACCCCGAAGGCCGAAACCAACATCAGATCAATATCCAGAAAACCATTCTGCCTGGCTAACCGACAGTTAGTTTCTAAATTTCACATTCATAGGGAAAGGTTCCCATTAATTTTATCCAAGATAAATTCCTTGAATTTATTCTTTAATCTATTTGTGAATATCAATTCAAACTAGTCGGGATTAACGAACCTTACCGAAGTAATCATTTGTTTTAATTTCCCAATCCCAACCTATTCATCCCAGAAGTAAAACTGGTTATACTTCATATCTAACACCACGGTGTTATCGGTAAATTTAATTACCATTTCACGTTCAAATCTAATTAAAGATTTAACTAACGCCTGGAGCAAAACTGGTGATACTCCATTTCGATTATTTCAATCTAATTAAAGATTCATTAAAACTCCACTTAGTTTTAATCTTTAACTGGGTTAAAGAATCAGTGTCATTTAAAACACAGTTCACGATAAACCCAAAATCACATTCCATTAATTATCGGGTTAAAGAACGAGTGTTATTTAAAACACTATCCACGATAAACCCAAAAATCAATATCAATACAATTCCAATTAAATATTATTTAATTGGTACACTTCAGTAAATCTAAATAAAAAGATTTAATCTTTTCTCAACTGGGTTCAAGAACAGTGTTAGTGAAGACACCATTCACGACAAAACCAAATCACATTTGATATTCAATACGAGGCTCTGAATAGAAAATATATCGGCTTATATTCAATATCAAATTCTACGACCAACAAATATCGTATTGGAAATAACGATATAAATATATATATCTTTCAAATTTCCATAACAACATCTGTATAATCACGAATTCCAATATCGAAATAATCCAAAGACAATTTCGATTCAAATCCATTCCAATATAATTATTGGAAATTCTGGTTATTTTCTAAACCATTTCTAATCCAGTTTATTTATTTAAAAATAAATAGAATTATAATTCTAGTTCAAAACTAGTTCATTTCGATAAAAAAAAATCTACTTTTATCTTTTCAAATATGGAGTATTTCATCCCAATTCTTTCTAAATCATTTCTTATGATTTTACACAAATTATTACTATTTTTAATAATTTTATCAAGGTCCGTACAGTCGATTGCCATCAACGGTCATCGAACTGCACTTACAGCGACCTTTTCTGAAATTGATTTGGACGTATCTCCAAATCCAACCGTTAGATTTCTAATTTCTAATATTCGTTAGAAAGCTCTTTTCGATACGAACACAACAGTTCTGGTTTTAGGAGAATCCGACGGTCGGATCTCCCGCAATATCCGTTCGATGTCAATGGTCGAAATTCGCGAACTGCCGCGGCGCGGCGCGTTCTATTCAGGCCATTATATTATATATATAATATATTCTTCGTCGATTTCCTTTTAAAACGTACTTTATAAATCGTTTTAAATTCGTTTTCAAAACGGTTTCTGTAACACCCCGTGAATTCTATAACTGTGAAACTCACAAATTAAAGTATAATTAATTTCAAATCAAAGAACTAAGGGAAACGGGATATGCCATTGCGTTCGTCTCGGAAAAATACGCGAAATAGAGTCCGAGTTTTCGAAAAACGGATATCGTATGAAGAAGTTATGGACGAACGAAGTTGGGCGAAAAACCGGAGAAGGGTCAGAATGCACTGGCGCACTTGGGAAGTGCGCCAGAACAAAAATGCACTGGCGCACCTGTGAAGTGCGCCAGTACATTTTTTGACCTGGCGCACCTGCCAAGTGCGCCCAGGTCAAAAATGACCTGCTGGCCAGGTCTGGTCTAGCCCTGGCTGGCCAGGTCTGGGTTTGGTCGATTTTCAGAAGCTTGCTTTGTCATTAGGGCTAGGTGGCAGGTTCTAATTGGTCTCTCTATCTAACGAATGGCTACGATCTAACCTAGCAACATCAATGGTCCGAATCAATTCCTAACCTCTATATAAACAACCCTAGACAAACCCTAATCTATTCATTCAAATTAAGAACATAGCCGCCATGTTGCTGAGGAACGACTAAGAGTAGCCGCCAACTAGAGAGAGAATTAGGAAGAAAGTTCTAAAGCCTAAAGCAATTCAAGCAACCTAAAGCCAATCAATTCAACAAAGGAATCATATCTCTTAATTAGAGAATTCGCCGCAACCATTGTAAGTAGAGTATTACTTTGGTATGAATAAACAACTGTATTGATTTGTATGCTTGGATTGGGATAATAAAGTAATTCATATTTGTGCAAAATTATGTTATTCATTATAAAGAACTACATGCGGTAGTTCTATGCAAGTATACGTTTGGAATATTGCGCAAATTATGTAATCTATGTTGAAGCTACATGTATGTAGTTGATTGAAGTTCATGCAAGTTTGGGGCTTTGTTATTATGCCATCATGATGTATATCTTTGTGCATAAATCATTTTGCAAGTAATTGAAACAAGTTTGGTTATTATAGTTCATATGAAACTATGTTGGAATTTTGACACCATAATCCATGTATTAAGTCATGCTTTTGCAAAACTTATGAATATGGCTAGGCTATGAATGATATTTGGCATAATTGAAATCCATGATTAAGTCTATCTTGTTTAAAAAGAATTATATGATGACATATGTGAGACATGGCTAGGTTAGACTCAAAAATCCCTTTTTGCAAGTTTAAAGCAAACACCATGTTTAGGAATCTTTATGCATAAGTATATTTATACCATCGTTATGTGATTAGACTTAAATCATGATTAAGTTGAACTATGCTTTTGTGTTAGTAACAAAGTATCCCCTTTGTAAACATGTAGAAACCTTATGAACATGACTTGTTTATATTTATGCCATGAACAAATTTAACTATACCTATGCCATGCTTATGTTTGACATTATGCCATGTTTATGCTAGAAGTATTTATGCCATGCTTATGTTTGACATTATGCTATGCTTATGCTAGAAATATTTATGCCATGCTTATGTTTGACATTATGCCTAAATAAAAATATAGGTTCATGTGTCAATAATGATATCTCAATTACAAGTTCACATGCTTTGATTCATGTCACCTATGTTTTATGACCAAAGTATATGTCACTACTATGCAAGTACACCAGTTTCTATTTTGCATTCCCAACGTCATATTGCAAGTTCATACGCTCACCTTCCCCTCTTTGTGTATGTAATCACGCTTTAAGCCTCCCCTTTTCGCATGGCTAAATTGGGCTTTAAAAGGCTAAGCCCAATATATATATAAACGGACGTGTAAAACGGGGGAAAATAGCGTTGGGTTAAAATTAATTAATGAATGAAAATATAAAATTGAAGGGCCCAAATTCAAGTATGGGTTGGGCCCATGATTGGTGTAACCTTTACACCATTAACTTAATAATGGGCCGCAAATATTTACATATAAGAAATAAAGAAGAATGACAAAATATGTAAATGTAGAACATACGATGTGTTTAACCCGAGGTTGGATTGAGTTGTGATGTAAACCTGCCCGGAACCGCCCGGCTGTCCAGTAGTCACAACAATACCTATCCAATGTGGGAGGTTAAACATGGAGCCCAGCAAGGACCCGAGGTTAGACTGAGTTGTGGCGTAAGACTGCCCGGAACCAACCGGCAACAGGCAGCCACAACAATACCTATCTAATGTGAGAGGTCAGGGCCTTAATAAGACAATTAAGGCTGAGTCAGGATTGATAGGATTAAGTGAACTAAAGACTTAATCAAAATGGAACATGCTAAACTAAACGGACTGGTGGGGGTTAGGTTAGGAAACACTTAACCAACTTAGCATGTTGGCTAGAGATAGAAAACCTAGTAACGGGGGACCCTTTTCAGCAGTAACCCTAGAAGGTGTATCAGGATACCCTGAAACTAGGCAGGGTGGGGCACGATTACTGGGCTGATTGTAAGAGGTCAAAAATCGACGGCGGTGGTGTAGCAGTGTAGGTTCTAACGGAGTGCGGGCGTGCACACACTCCAGCGCAGAAAAATAAGGCACTGGACACCAGTAGCATACCTGTGCACTCTAAGGTTGTGTCGGGTTGCCACTATGGGACTTGATACACCCCATGGTGGGACCAGCATAGGTAACTACGACATCGGGAGCCGTAAGACACATGTAACTATGCGAGTAGGAGCCGATCATCGTAGAACGGATCACATCACCCTGATTATGGGGTGCAAATTGGAGACTAGTTTATATGGGTTCAGAGATTAACATAGGGTACGATAGTATATTCGACCCTAGACAACTTAACCAAGTTTATTGTGCTGGCCCACTTCTTGTTTATACTTATCATACCCAGTTCTTTATTCATAGACAAAATAGTACTAGACTTACTCAGGCTTTATGTCTGACTCTACTTTTCTTTCGTCTTCTTTCTTCCGTTTCCCCCCCAGGTCCTCAGGGAGGGAACGCAGCAGCTTGACCAACCTTAGCATCCAGCTTGAAGAAGAGAAATGTATTGCTTGGACTTTCCTGTTTTAAACTATGGCTTTGGACAATCCACTATGGGGCTTTTGCAGTTTATCTATGTTTTATTTATGCTTCTTTAAATAATGTACTCAAGACAGATTATGAAAGTGTTATGTTATGTTTTTGGAAAGGATGTTGTTGTAACACGTATTTGCTTTTATGAAATAAAATTTGTTGTTCTTCCGCTGTTTACAAATATGTGTTCTTATATCTGTCTTGTATATCTGTGACTTGTACTTATAAACCTCCACCAAAATTAGGGCATTCCCTTTGAGAGTGACCCTAACGGAGGTGGGGTGTTTCACTTGGTATCAGAGCATAGGTTTACCAGATAAGATAAAAAGTTTTGAAAATTTATTTTCAAAAAGAAAATTTAAAGAAGCATTTTTAAAAGATAAAAATATTATTTTTTTTAAAGGCAAAGTCCACTCCCCAAAGCCATAGGTACTATCTCTTATCCTTCGTTTTGAGTCTATCCTTTTTGTTTCAGCATGTCGGAAGATCTTAACTTGCCAGAAGGGGTGCCAATACCTGGTTGGTTTAGACGGTTCTTAGAAGCAAGGGCCACTCAGCCAGGTCCTACCATTCCTCCTCCCCCAGCGGAAGGAAATCATCCAGCCGCAGCGGCACCTTTTCCTCCACCTCCTCCTCGGGGAAACGCTTTTGCTAAGATATGTAAAGATTTTAAAGCCATGGGAGGAAGGGATTTCCATGGAACTGAGTCCTTCGTAGCAGCTAGGAATTGGCTGAAAGAAACTGAGGACCTATTCATCATCTTTGAGGTAGAAGGTAGACAAAAAGTACAACTGGCGGTGTGGCTATTGAAGGGCGAGGCTTCCTACTGGTGGGAAGTCACTAATGCTGAAAGACCAGTGGAGACATGGGAGGACTTTAGGGCAAGGTTTGAGACCAAATTTCTCTCAGATGCGGAAAGAAGTTTGCAGTTGGAAAAATTCTTATTTCTTAAACAAGGGGACAAGACTGTCAGAGAGTATGTGAATCAATTCGATGAGCTGGCTAGGTTTGGGCTTGACCTAGTCAACACCCCGCACAAGAAGGCTCTCCGTTTCGTCAAGGGGTTAAATGAGCCATTACACAGTTTGGCCATGACCCATATACCCATGGGAGCCACGTATGAAAGATTGGTGCAAATGGCATTGCTGAATGAGGAGGATAAGGGCAAGAAGGAGACAAAGGCAGAAAGCTCTCAAGGGAAGAAAGAGGGTTTGCAGCCTAAGAAGACAGACTTTAAGAAAGGCGGGGAAGGCAACAAAGAGAAGAGGACGTGTAATTTCTGTGGCAAAGTGGGGCACTTAGTAAAGGACTGCCGGAAAAAGAAGGCCAAGGAGAATGGTGGGTGCTTTTCTTGCGGTGAGACGGGCCATAGGGCTAAGGACTGCCCAAAGAAACGAGGGCAGGGGCAGGGGGCTGGATCCACCCCAGGAGCACAGGTTCATGTGCTAGAAGCGCCACCATTGCAACAGCGAGGTACAAATACTTCTGTAGAAAGTGTAGTTTATCTTTATGATCACCCCGTTCGCACTTTATTTGATTCTGGCGCATCACACTCCTTTATCTCGTCTGCTTTAGTAGAATCTCTGCACCTAAAAACTAGTATGGTAGAGGACCCCTTAATTGTTTCAAACCCAATTGGGGGCCCAGCTCATTTGTCTATGATCTGTCTGGATTTGAAAATTTCTATCCTAAGTGTTGAATTTCAATGTAGTGCCTTTGTTTTGGGCTTTTCGGGGTATGGTTTGATTTTGGGTATGGATTGGCTATCCAGTAATGGGGCCATCCTTGATTGTGAGAAAAGGGTTGTTAGGCTCCTAACCCAGCTCGGTAATACTTTGGAAATTTCTTGTAATCCCTCGTATGCGGTTATGCTTAGTTATCTTAAATCGCTAGATGCCTCTGTTGAAAATTTGCAATCCGTTAGAGTGGTCCGGGAATATGCGGATGTCTTCGAAGAGGTGAAGGGCTTGCCTCCGAAGCGGAAAATAGACTTCCGCATATATCTTGTAGATAATGCAAAGCCCGTTGCGTTACCCGTTAGACACATGGCTCCACGGGAAAGGAAAGAGCTCAGTAAACAGATTAAAGAGCTTCTAGAAAAGGGGTTCATTAGGAGGGGCATTTCAGAATGGGGCGCTCCAGTAGTGTTCGCCACTAAGGTAGAAGGTTCATTTTGCTTATGCATGAGTTGTAAAGAATCACCTTAGTAAGTACATTTGGCAACATAGTTGACATTTGTTTATTTTCAAGAGATAATTCATCTACGTGGAATACCTAATAGTGAGTGGACGAGATCCAAGATTCACAAGTGAATTTTGGAGAGCTTGCATGGAACCATGAGTACGCAGTTATGCTTGAGCCAAGTATACTAGAAGGAGAATAAGTGAAAGAGGAACGAGAGGAAACAGTGACATAGGTTCCAACTCATATTTTGGAAACAAGAATTAAGAAACTACGAAATTGTGAGGTTAAAGGCAGACAAAGCATAATGGAGTTAAGCTCAAGGAAATGCGACTTAGAAGATTGAAGACTAGATTCGTGCATCATATCTCTTCTTAAGAGTATATCCTCTCGGTCCCATTCTCAATCCAATTTCTGGTGCAAACCCCATAGGGAGTATGACTCATCTGTTAGTAACACATGTTGGGACTCGAGGGTGTTCATTGGTTTGACTAAAGTTTTTGGGTTTTATAGGATACAGATTGGTCTTAGGAAGGGACTCCCTTGTGACCTAAAAGGAGTCCATCATGCTTAGTTGCCTAGAATCATATATGGTGGTTGGGTTGAGTAACTCTTTGGGTGTCAGTCTGATGTTGATTTCGGTCTTCGGGGCTGATGCTTAGGGAGTTCTTCTCCTAATCAATATATATGTGGCATAGATTTCCAGTTTCGACATTGCCTAATGGGCACAAAGTTTTTACTTGCTTCTATCAATCGACTATACCTTTAGGTAGGACCATTCCCTATCATTGAGAAAATTTGGAAAATGGCCTATAGATTAGAGCTACCCGAGAAGTTGGCTGGAGTCCACAACGTTTTTCACGTTTCACATCTCCGAAAATGTCTACATGAGTCTGCTGAAGTGGTAGAGCCAAATATACTCGAAGAGGCCGAAGTGGAACGCGAAGCAACCATAAGAAGAGTTCCAACCCGCATCTTAGGAACGGAAGTGAAGAAGCTACGCAACCGCGAAGTCAAGCTCGTCAAAGTTCAGTGGAGCGACGCCGAGGGAGACGCGACTTGGGAAACTGAAGCTAGAATCCGCACTGCCTACCCTTTTCTGTTCGAGGGTACATCCTTGATCTTTCATTTTCCTTAAGTTGCGCTTTTATCTATCTTTTTAGGTATATTTCCTCGACCTTATCTTTTAGGTAGAAACCCTTTGGATGGAAACATGTAGTTGAAACATGTTATGGATGATGGTTGCAAGTGGTTGCAAGTGATTGCTAGTGGTTGCTCGTGGTTGCATATACACACACAATCTAGGTTTTAGATCGGCTCAGTCACTTCATATTGCATATGCATATATGTTTGCATTCGTATATGGTTGAACTTTAATGTGTTGTCATGTGGATGCTGCATTTGTATTGAATGATTGTGCACTCATGTAGAATCAAGAATAGGAAAATTTGCATACATAATGGATTCATGGCACTTACATAATTCGCATTAAGGAGGTCAACTGAATCAGTAGACCGCCTGATTTTGCATTAGATAAGTACATGTACACACACACTTCGCATATGATCATGAAGCATTAGAAGTCTTTTAAGGACAATGGATGCTTGTGTTTGATGGATGAGTAGATGGATGATTGGATGTTAGGATATACATTCCTCCTAACTTGAAGATTTCGGGGACGAAATCCTTTTAAGTAGGGGAGAATGTAACACCCCGTGAATTCTATAACTGTGAAACTCACAAATTAAAGTATAATTAATTTCAAATCAAAGAACTAAGGGAAACGGGATACGCCATTGCGTTCGTCTCGGAAAAATACGCGAAATAGAGTCCGAGTTTTCGAAAAACGGATATCGTATGAAGAAGTTATGGACGAACGAAGTTGGGCGAAAAACCGGAGAAGGGTCAGAATGCACTGGCGCACTTGGGAAGTGCGCCAGAGCAAAAATGCACTGGCGCACCTGTGAAGTGCGCCAGTACATTTTTTGACCTGGCGCACCTGCCAAGTGCGCCCAGGTCAAAAATGACCTGCTGGCCAGGTCTGGTCTAGCCCTGGCTGGCCAGGTCTGGGTTTGGTCGATTTTCAGAAGCTTGCTTTGTCATTAGGGCTAGGTGGCAGGTTCTAATTGGTCTCTCTATCTAACGAATGGCTACGATCTAACCTAGCAACATCAATGGTCCGAATCAATTCCTAACCTCTATATAAACAACCCTAGACAAACCCTAATCTATTCATTCAAATTAAGAACATAGCCGCCATGTTGCTGAGGAACGACTAAGAGTAGCCGCCAACTAGAGAGAGAATTAGGAAGAAAGTTCTAAAGCCTAAAGCAATTCAAGCAACCTAAAGCCAATCAATTCAACAAAGGAATCATATCTCTTAATTAGAGAATTCGCCACAACCATTGTAAGTAGAGTATTACTTTGGTATGAATAAACAACTGTATTGATTTGTATGCTTGGATTGGGATAATAAAGTAATTCATATTTGTGCAAAATTATGTTATTCATTATAAAGAACTACATGCGGTAGTTCTATGCAAGTATACGTTTGGAATATTGCGCAAATTATGTAATCTATGTTGAAGCTACATGTATGTAGTTGATTGAAGTTCATGCAAGTTTGGGGCTTTGTTATTATGCCATCATGATGTATATCTTTGTGCATAAATCATTTTGCAAGTAATTGAAACAAGTTTGGTTATTATAGTTCATATGAAACTATGTTGGAATTTTGACACCATAATCCATGTATTAAGTCATGCTTTTGCAAAACTTATGAATATGGCTAGGCTATGAATGATATTTGGCATAATTGAAATCCATGATTAAGTCTATCTTGTTTAAAAAGAATTATATGATGACATATGTGAGACATGGCTAGGTTAGACTCAAAAATCCCTTTTTGCAAGTTTAAAGCAAACACCATGTTTAGGAATCTTTATGCATAAGTATATTTATACCATCGTTATGTGATTAGACTTAAATCATGATTAAGTTGAACTATGCTTTTGTGTTAGTAACAAAGTATCCCCTTTTTAAACATGTAGAAACCTTATGAACATGACTTGTTTATATTTATGCCATGAACAAATTTAACTATACCTATGCCATGCTTATGTTTGACATTATGCCATGTTTATGCTAGAAGTATTTATGCCATGCTTATGTTTGACATTATGCTATGCTTATGCTAGAAATATTTATGCCATGCTTATGTTTGACATTATGCCTAAATAAAAATATAGGTTCATGTGTCAATAACGATATCTCAATTACAAGTTCACATGCTTTGATTCATGTCACCTATGTTTTATGACCAAAGTATATGTCACTACTATGCAAGTACACCAGTTTCTATTTTGCATTCCCAACGTCATATTGCAAGTTCATACGCTCACCTTCCCCTCTTTGTGTATGTAATCACGCTTTAAGCCTCCCCTTTTCGCATGGCTAAATTGGGCTTTAAAAGGCTAAGCCCAATATATATATAAACGGACGTGTAAAACGGGGGAAAATAGCGTTGGGTTAAAATTAATTAATGAATGAAAATATAAAATAGAAGGGCCCAAATTCAAGTATGGGTTGGGCCCATGATTGGTGTAACCTTTACACCATTAACTTAATAATGGGCCACAAATATTTACGTATAAGAAATAAAGAAGAATGACAAAATATGTAAATGTAGAACATACGATGTGTTTAACCCGAGGTTGGATTGAGTTGTGATGTAAACCTGCCCGGAACCGCCCGGCTGTCCAGTAGTCACAACAATACCTATCCAATGTGGGAGGTTAAACATGGAGCCCAGCAAGGACCCGAGGTTAGACTGAGTTGTGGCGTAAGACTGCCCGGAACCAACCGGCAACAGGCAGCCACAACAATACATATCTAATGTGAGAGGTCAGGGCCTTAATAAGACAATTAAGGCTGAGTCAGGATTGATAGGATTAAGTGAACTAAAGACTTAATCAAAATGGAACATGCTAAACTAAACGGACTGGTGGGGGTTAGGTTAGGAAACACTTAACCAACTTAGCATGTTGGCTAGAGATAGAAAACCTAGTAACAGGGGACCCTTTTCAGCAGTAACCCTAGAAGGTGTATCAGGATACCCTGAAACTAGGCAGGGTGGGGCACGATTACTGGGCTGATTGTAAGAGGTCAAAAATCGACGGCGGTGGTGTAGCAGTGTAGGTTCTAACGGAGTGCGGGCGTGCACACACTCCAGCGCAGAAAAATAAGGCACTGGACACCAGTAGCATACCTGTGCACTCTAAGGTTGTGTCGGGTTGCCACTATGGGACTTGATACACCCCATGGTGGGACCAGCATAGGTAACTACGACATCGGGAGCCGTAAGACACATGTAACTATGCGAGTAGGAGCCGATCATCGTAGAATGGATCACATCACCCTGATTATGGGGTGCAAATTGGAGACTAGTTTATATGGGTTCAGAGATTAACATGGGGTACGATAGTATATTCGACCCTAGACAACTTAACCAAGTTTATTGTGCTGGCCCACTTCTTGTTTATACTTATCATACCCAGTTCTTTATTCATAGACAAAATAGTACTAGACTTACTCAGGCTTTATGTCTGACTCTACTTTTCTTTCGTCTTCTTTCTTCCGTTTCCCCCCCAGGTCCTCAGGGAGGGAACGCAGCAGCTTGACCAACCTTAGCATCCAGCTTGAAGAAGAGAAATGTATTGCTTGGACTTTCCTGTTTTAAACTATGGCTTTGGACAATCCACTATGGGGCTTTTGCAGTTTATCTATGTTTTATTTATGCTTCTTTAAATAATGTACTCAAGACAGATTATGAAAGTGTTATGTTATGTTTTTGGAAAGGATGTTGTTGTAACACGTATTTGCTTTTATGAAATAAAATTTGTTGTTCTTCCGCTGTTTACAAATATGTGTTCTTATATCTGTCTTGTATATCTGTGACTTGTACTTATAAACCTCCACCAAAATTAGGGCATTCCCTTTGAGAGTGACCCTAACGGAGGTGGGGTGTTTCAGTTTCAACTTCATATTCAATTTCAAATCAAAATTGAATATTCCAATATAAATTCGTTTTAAATTCATTTCAAATCGATTTCAATTCAAATTGATTTCTAATTCAATTTCAGTTCATTTTCAATTCAATTTCAATTCGAATTCATTTGTATTCCATTTCAATTCGAATTCATTTATATTCAATTTCAATTTGAATTCATTTATATTCAATTTAAATTCGAATTCATTTCTATTCAACTTCAATTCGAATTCGTTTATATTCACTTTCAATTCGAATTTATTTTTATTCAATTCTTTTCAAAATATCAGATTTTGAAATCACTTTCGATATTCATTATAAAATGAATAAAATCGATATAAATATCTTTCACGTCAAAATGGCGTAAATCTAATCAATACAGCTTCATATATTCCTATTTTCAAATATTCTATTTCAAATATTCTATTTCAAATATTTCTTTTTCAAATATTTCTATTTTAAAACTGGAATGAGGCCCAATCAATTACCATATAATGTTAATTATATGGATTTTCTACAACCCATGTATATATCAACAACGATGAATAATCAACCATCACCCAAATGCATTCTACCCTGTATAAGCATCAAATATAAATATTCAACGCTTATAACAGCCTGTCAATCAATCGATCGACATACAACTAAACAATCGGGATTAGTGTACGTCAAATATCATCCCAATACCCGTGTGGGGTTTCAAGAAATCAAACACGGATTTTTATTTGTGCAGTTGGGCGATGTGTAAAATTTATCGTCCCAATCAATGTCCTTCAAATAGGTGTACATAAACAAACCGTCCGGTTTGTAAATGAATATTTATTTATTCACATTCACGTTAAAAATTATATTTTTAACGATCAAACTATTTTATTCAACCTATGAATATTCTATTCGGTTCATTTATTAAATAAAATGTTATCTTTATTTTTCTAACTTATTTTTAGAAAATTTCGGCGGCATAACGGCACGATACTAGAAACGGGACAAGGCCTAGCCTTATCCCCGGTCTAGTGAAGGCCCACGCCATTCACACATCAATCAAATCAATTTCATTTCACTAAACAATTCAATTCAAACCAAATAATCTAACCAACTATACAACCAAACAATTAAACAAACAAGCCATCCATGGTCTGTGGATGACGGGTGTCGGGTGCTACTAAACACCGTCTGCATCCTAGTATATATATAACTAGAAAAAGAAATTGAAGAGTGAGAAATTCTCATAGAATAGCTAATCCAATCCCACGACTCTTCTTAGGTAGAAATCTTCGTCGTTCTCGCCTCTTGTCACTTTCTTTGCCCGTATTCTCTACATATGTAAAAATCACATTTTTACTTCGTTATTCGATATATAAAAATCGAATTATCGAACTACCACGCCATTTTCAATTCTATTTATAATTATATATAATTATTTATATTCTAATGACGACGTATATGATATATACGTTCGAATTCCATTCAAAATAAATTTCTCGTCGATATTATTTAAAATAATTCATTTTAAATATTCAAAATTCGCTAAAATTGCCAAAATAAAAATTTTAAACTGGCCCAGATTTTCGGGTTGTTACATAGTTATAGGGTAATAACAGTTTTACTCCATGGGATAAATAGGTTGGGATTGGGAAATAAAATAAATAATTACTTCGGTGTGATTCGCTAATCCCGACTAGTTTGCAAAACCATAATATGGTTTGAAATGACATCCAAAGGAAGATTAAAGAATAAATTTAAAAGAATTTATCTTTGATAAAATTAATGGGAATATTTCCCTAGGAGGGTGAATATATGAATAAAAGAATATTCTGAATTGGAATGAGGTGTATATTGTGTTTTATAGCACTTGTTGATTAAGATACGCGAGTTATTCAGAAAGGCCGGGTATAACCCATTCTGAATAACTGATTCGACGATGAGTCGAAGAGATGGAAGAAGGTGCAAGACCGACGATCTTCACATCGAATGGATGGGTGCTACTGATGCTCACGATGGGAGTAGCTACCTTGGAGGGGGCTAAAGTAGTAGTTGTCCGGACGTGCTTGGAGGTTGACGGATATGCGAGGAAAGTGCCTCCGGTTTCGTTCAGACCTAGAACGGACTTGTAAATGGATGGTGTGTCTGACATTGTATTCCTTTATATTGTATTCGTTGATCTCTGCTAAATATATATCTGTTTGGCGGCGGAGAATTTATTCTCTTGCTTAATGCCCTTCTCTGAGACATACGAGCTCAGAGGTTATATATTGGCAGAAATCAGTGGTGCGATATGGATTGATAGTGTGGCATGCTGAGATGCAGTGATCCAGACTTTTGTTGAAAAGCAAAGTTTGGTGGATGATGATCAAAGCGCAGCTTTAATGTAGCACGGCTTTGTGTATAGCGTTTATTCGCGAGCCTCACACCCCGGTATGGTGGTAAACTGATGGTTTGATCAGTATGCTTTTTAGAGGATGGGCACCTTCGTGGTGTCATGGAATCGGTCGATCGAGATTGAGCTTAGTGCTCAGAGGGATAGGGTAAGCGGTGTTTTCTCTCGCCGGGACGTAAGCCGCAGTGATACTCGATTTCCCAAAAGTGCGGATGTGCATTACGGTGTTTTCTCTAGCTGAGACGTAAGCCGTTGTAGATGGCACTACGCGATCGATCTTTCGAATCAGGAGCCACCATGATGGAAATCCAATTTCCAAATATGACATTTTGCGGTTTTGATTGTAGAGCCTAGTATTGGCGACATGATATATGGTACCCATGCCGTCTATGATTGATACATTTATATTTGAAATTGTTTTCTTCACTTATAGTAATAATATAAGATGAAATTTCACGTATCAAGCATATTTGGCTATTATAAGGGAAAACCCTATCCTCCGGCTTGCGTTGCATTGTGTGATGGGACCTGGGTCTTATAATAGCTTCATTGTTCCTGATTTAGCATTGCGCTGTTTGTTTTATGCACTGGTATTCTTGGGAGGAAACATGTTCCGTGTTATACGGCGTGGTCCCTTGATTTACCTAATTTTAAAAAACAAAGATTAATAACTGTTTTAGTTCTCACACCAGTCACATGACTGACCTGGAGTTTATTGTTTTAACCTAAACTCTGGGTGCCCCTATTTTCCACACGGGCAGCTAGTAGTTTTGGTTTTGCAGATTTATATTCACAGGATCCTGATTTACAGCTGGAACGATGCTCGGAAAGCTCTGTATCTGTGTATTATTTTCAGTTGTGCTTTGTATTGTTTTTCCGCTGCGATGTATTTAAATGTAATTTAAATCTCTGATATTTTCTGTGTAATATTAATTCATACTCTGTTTATTCTTGTATTCTGATGGAATTGTTGTAATATACAATGAAATGTTCTTCTGTTTGCGTTCTGATTTGGCTTGTTCTCAAGGTAATCCGGGCTTTCCTTACCGGGGAAGTTACGGGTCATCACAGTTGGTATCAGAGCTTTGGTTTACAGAGCTCGAGAACAAGGCACATTAGAACCATACGAAAGAATTCATCAGATATTGGATTAGTAATATCCAATTAGAATGACTCGTTAGAGATGGGATCAGTAGTACCCTAGAACGAGTGTGAAGAGCATATTTTTCAAATGAAAACAAATTTGTTTTGAAAATTTAAATCGCTTTATATGTATTTGAATATTTATTTATTTTGAATTTGGACAATCAAGTATATAAAAATTTCGCGTATACGCGTCATGAACGTATAGTCGAAGTTTTAATATACTGGATAGATATAGAGTCACATTCTAGACACCCGAGGATAATTCTGATGATGCGGCCGCATAATCAGTATTTATGTTCGTGTTTCGAAGGTGTGATTTCTATATATTTCCATTAGACTGGTGTGAGAACCAAAACTTATATAGATAGATTTATTTGTTGTGAATTGGCCTAAAAAACATAACTTTTTATATGTATCAAAATTATGAATTTGAAACATTAATCCACTAATTGATTGATGGTTGTGTTGTTTGTTTATTTGTTTGATAATTTTGAACCATTTAGCCTAATAGAATCAAATATTGAATTGTATTGAAAATTAGTTGCATTTGCTTGCATATACATGTACTTACATTGAACAGGTCATAGCAAGGAGGCTAGAGCAGAGAATAAAATTTGTTTGCCCGACAAATAGGTACATATTTACTATAATTTTCTGTTTTGTTTGGGTGATGATGATTTTATGAGCCGATTGGCTAGCTGCTTGGCTTTTTCTTTTTCTTTTTGAGATCAGAAGGCCTATATGGCAATTTCGGGATTTTCCCGGTGCTCCCGGTGCAGGGGAGGTTATGGCGAAATTTTTCGAAAATTTAGGGTGTTAGCCAAATTTTTGAAAAATTTGAAAAGTTCTTAGAAACTGAAAAGTTGAAGAACTTAAGCCGTAATCAAAACAATGGAAGTTGAGTTGATGTGTTAAACAACTTTCGGCTTCGTTCCTTTTCGGCTTCCATTGTTATGTTTCTTTTCGGCCTTTAATTTAGAGAAGATTAGAATATCATCAATAAAAAACCAGAACAAATTTATTCAATTAAATCACACATTGAACTGATTAGAAAATAGTTAGAAATATATACTTGTGCATTATATATGTTTGAACAGGAAATCGGATAGCTGTTGAGTAAAGATTTTATTTGTGTGCCCGACAAATAGGTAAACCTTAATGAGTTGGATGCGAAATATTATTATATCAACTCCTGTGAATGCCATTGGATGCGGAGGGCTGGTTATTCTGTGTGAAATAATAAACATCACCATAGGATAGCAACAATTAATTTTGAACTACATTACATGGCATACTTCTGGAAGATAGGCATACTTCATCATATACCACATAAGCATTTGGAGCTTGTGTGACGAGGTGGAAGATTTACCATACGAGCGAGAGGCTTGTATGGCGATGACTATATTTTACAGGTTGAACTGATGACTGATATGGACTATTTAAATTGTAACGATAAAATTGCCAGATTAATAAAAAAACCCACACGGGTCTAGAGTTGACAATAATCACGTCTCTCTAGTTATTAGATACGGTACATGGACTATTTATTTCCCACACGGGACGAGGTGACGAGGATTTATCCTCTGGAGCATTTAAAATACACACTCCCTCAGGCTTTGACTGGGTGACGATAATTTATTCTCTGGAGTTATTATCAATACACGCTCCCCTGTAAACACCAGAATATATCACTATAAATATGTGTATGCTTATTAGGATTTATTGGGTACCTAATACGGCCCAATAAATTTCCAAACCTCTCCACGTACAAAGGAGGTTATGGCGAAATTTTTCGAAAATTCCGGGTGTTAGTCAAATTTTTGAAGAATTTGAAATTCTCAAAAACTGAAAAGTTGGAGAATGGAAGCCAGATCGAACGTAGAGTTGATTAATCAAACCACTTTCGACTTTGTTCCTTTTTGGGGACGAAAAGTTTTAAGTGGGGGAGATTGTAATAACCCGAAAATCTGGGCCAGTTTAAAATTTTTATTTTGGCAATTTTAGCGAATTTTCTATATTTAAAATAGGTTATTTTAAGTAATATCGATGAGAAATTTATTTTGAATAGAATTCGAACGTATATATTTATATATGTCGTCGTTAGAATATAAATGATTATTTATAATTATAAAAGGAATTGAAAATGGCGCGGTAGTTCGATAATTCGATTTCAAACTTCAATTGAATGTACCAGGTGCAAAATAAACCGGATTTTAGTGAAACAAAAAATAATAGGATCTAATTGAGAATATCTTTCCAATGAATTCGGGAAATCAAAATTTCATAGCGGGGATCAAAAGATATGTCCAGTTGAAAATTCAGAATAGTCGCTATGGAATTCTGGCCCATAAAAATGGACATTTTGCAAACGACCTCGGAATTCGACGAAACCACTTTTGTTGGATCCGCAGTGTCAAATTATTGCTAGGTTTCAAATTTCGTAATTTTCTGAGTTAATATGTGAGCGTAGAAAAGTTAAACGTGTTTTAACCAATTTCAGTTGATTTTAATCGACTGGAAAATGGCCATTTTTCAAACGGTGTCAGAATTCGACGAAACTAGTTTTGTTAGGACCGTATCGTCAATACGAAACTAGAAATAATTTTTCGGGAATTTTTAGAGTTAGTATGTGGCCCCAGTAAATTGAAATGTACGTTTAAAATTGAATATAATGATTTAAATGTAAATTTAAATGGAAACTGATCGAAACAGTGGAATTACCCTATGACACATATCTCATTGTGTTCGGAATGGGGGTATTTAGCTAGGGATGACAGTCGTTGGGGTTGTTTTGGTGTTCGAATGTAAAACCAGTTATTTTGAATTAAAAATAATATTAAATATTTATATAAATGGGCCAAAACCTCTAACCCTAACCCTCATAACTCAGGGCCGCCGTCATTCTCTATCGAACGAATGAAATCGCCCCAATCCTTCTTCCACGAAATCTCATAATCCGTTCAATCATTTTGGAAATTATAAAAACCAAATTGAAGCGTATGTTTGGATCTTCGATATCAACGGGTAAGATGGGGTCTAGTTCCTCGAAGCAGGCGGATTTCCATCACGAAGTAGTGACGTTCGCTAGGGTTTTTCAGGCGAGATGAGGGGCCAAGTTCACCAACGATGGCACGTGAGGGGAGCAGGCGGGGCGAGCTTCGACGGGGACCCCTCCGATCTGGGTCCGATCGGGTATTGGAGCGGTGGCAGCGGAATTTCATCCTGAAGCTGAGGTTGGCATCGGTTTCTGATGGGAACGATGAATGGGGTATTTCCAGAATAGCAACATTTTAAACCGTAAGCTCCTTTCCATCTTTATTTTGTTTATAAATTACTTAGGATTAAAATCTGAATTTTTCTAACATATTATAGTATTTTAAAATCTGATTTTCTTTTATAAATTGTAGTGAAGTAAAATCTGAAATTAGAAAAATATATACATTGTTTTAAAAATATAAAAAGAAGTTGAATTTTGAAAATATAAAAAGAAATTGAATTTTAAAAATATAAAAGGAGGTTGTTTGAAAAATATACCGCATTTGTTTTGAAAACATATATCACATTAGATTTGAAAATAAATTATACTTTGATTAAAAAGAAATATACTTTGTTCAGATAGGAAGAATATACTTTGGTTAGAAAAGAAAAATATAAATAGACGAGATTTTTAACCATGAAAAGAAATGATCTTTGTTTATAGAAAAATATGATTTTTATTACATGGGAAGTAAAATAAAAATACGATTTTTATGCTGGTATAAAGTTATGATTTTTATATATTTTAGCAAAGTAAAAATATAATCTTTACAATGTATAGAGCGATATAAAAATATAATTTTTATCCAAGAAGTGATAACATAAAAATTTGATTTTATCTCTATAGCGTTGAAATAGAAATGTGATTTTTATCTCTATAGTGTTGAAATAAAAATGTGATTTTTAATGTGAACAGCGTGAAAAAGGCTGTGTTGGAAGTACGGGCAAATCCAGACTGTTCTGAATTTCAGAAATAAAGAATGGAGGAGTGGATCCCTCGGTGAGAACTCCTCACTTTTATTTTAAATTTCTAGTTAATATATATATACTAGGATGCAGACGGTGCTTAGCAGCACCCGACACCCGTCGTCCACAGACCATGGACGACTTGTTTGTTAGGTTGATGTTGTTGTGAAAATTGAATGTGTGTTGTGGAATGAAATAAAATAGTTTATAGTGGAAAATATTTTATAGTTAAAAATATAATTTTTAACGTGTATATAAAATAAAATCTTTATAAACAAATCAGACGATTTGTTTATATACACATATTTGACTGATATTGATTGGGACGATAAATTTTACACATCGCCCAACTGCACAAATAAAATCTGTGTTTGATTGTTTAAAACCCCACACGGGTGTTGGGATGATATTTGGCGTACACTAATCCCAATTAATAAATTGTATGTCGATCGATTGGTCGACAGACTGTGTAAGCGTTAATTATATGTATTTAATGCTTATGCAGTTGTGTGGTGCACTTTGGATGATGGTTGATTATTTATGGTTGCTATTATATACACGTGTTGTATGAAATCCATATAATTAACATTATATGGTAATTGATTGGTCCTCATTCCAATTGGGAAAATAAAGAATATTATAAAATAAAGATTAACGTGTTGACGGTACTCGTTTGTTGAGATTAGTCAGGTGGTGAAAGAAATATAGATTCATGTGTTGAATAGGATAAATATTCATTTGTTGAATAGAATAACGAAGTTATTGAAAAATATAAAGCCGTGTTGATTAGAGATGCGCTATTTTGACGCGAACGATATTGATATCGATTATATTCGTTTTTAAAATGAATATTTAGAAAGAGATATACAATTTGAATAGAATAGAATAGGAAATGAATTTGAATAGAATAGAATTCGAATTTAATTGAATATAGAATAGAATTCGAATTGAATATAAAGTGAATTCGAATCGAATTGAATTGAATATAAAGTGAATTCGAATTGAATTGAAAACGAATCGAATTGAATTGAAATGGAAAACGAATCGAATTGAATTGAAATGGAAAACGAATCGAATTGAATTGAAATGGAATACGAATCGAATCGAATTGAAATGAAATATAAAACGAATTGAATTGAAATTGAATATAAAACGAATTGAATTGAAATTGAATATAAAACGAATTGAATTGAAATTGAATATAAAACGGATTGAATTGAAATTGAATAGAATCGAATTTGAATTGAAATCAATTTGAAATGAATTTAAAACGAATTCATATTGGGAAAAAAATTCAATTTTGATTTGAATCTGAAATGAAGTTGAAATCGTTTTGAAAACGAATTTAAAACGATTTATAAAATTCGTTTTTAAAAGGAAATCGATGAAGTATATATTATATATATTATAATGGCCTGAATAGAACCCGCCGCGCCGCGGCAGTTCGCGAATTTCGACCATTGACTTCGAACGGACATTACGGGAGATCCGACCGTCAGATTCTCCTAAAACCGGAACCGTTGGGTTCGTATCGAAAAGAGCTTTCCAATGAATATTATAAATTTGGAATCTAACGGTTGGATTTGGAATTATGTCCAAATCAAATTTGGAAAAGGTCGTTGTAAGTGTAATTCGATGGCCGTAGATGGAAATCGACTGTACGGGCCTTGGTAAAATAATTAAAAATATCTATAATTTGTGTAAAATCATAATAAATTATTTGGGAAAAGTTGGGATGAAAAACTCCATATTTAAAAAGATAAAAATATATTTTTATCAAAATGAACTAGTTTCGAACTAGAATTAAAACCAATTTATTTTTGAAATAAATAAATTGAATTTGAAACGGGTTTTAAATAACCAGAATTTCTAATATATTTTATTGGAATTGAAATAGAATGTGATTTGGGTTTATCGTGAACTGTGTTTTAAATGACATTAGTTCTTTAACCCAGTAAAAGGAGTTTTAATGAATCTTTAATTAGATTGAAATATGAATTGATAATTTAAATTATCAAACTTTGGAAATGATCGAAAGGGGAGTATCACCAGTTTTGCTCCTATCGATAGTTAAATCTTTAATTAGATTTGAACGTGAAATGGTAATTAAATTTACCGATAACACCGTAGTGTTTGTTATGGGGTAATAACAGTTTTGCTCCATGGGATAAATAGGTTGGGATTGGGAAATAAAATAAATAATTACTTCGGTGTGATTCGCTAATCCCGACTAGTTTGGAAAACCATAATATGGTTGGAAATGACATCCAAAGGAAGATTAAAGTATAAATTTAAAAGAATTTATCTTTGATAAAATTAATGGGAATATTTCCCTAGGAGGGTGAATATATGAATAAAAGAATATTCTGAATTGGAATGAGGCGTATATTGTGTTTTATAGCACTTGTTGATTAAGATACTCGAGTTATTCAGAAAGGCCGGGTATAACCCATTCTGAATAACTGATTCGACGATGAGTCGAAGAGATGGAAGACGATGCAAGACCGACGATCTTCACATCGAATGGATGGGTGCTACTGATGCTCACGATGGGAGTAGCTACCTTGGAGGGGGCTAAAGTAGTAGTCGTCCGGACGTGCTTGGAGGTTGACGGATATGCGAGGAAAGTGCCTCCGGTTTCGTTCAGACCTAGAACGGACTTGTAAATGGATGGTCTGTCTGACATTGTATTCCTTTATATTGTATTCGTTGATCTCTGCTAAATATATATCTGTTTGGCGGCGGAGAATTTATTCTCTTGCTTAATGCCCTTCTCTGAGACATACGAGCTCAGAGGTTATATATTGGCAGAAATCAGTGGTACGATATGGATTGATAGTGTGGTATGCTGAGATGCAGTGATCCAGACTTTTGTTGAAAAGCAAAGTTTGGTGGATGATGATCAAAGCGTAGCTTTAATATAGCACGGCTTTGTGTATAGCATTTATTCGCGAGCCTCACACCCCGGTATGGTGGTAAACTGATGGTTTGATCAGTATGCTTTTTAGAGGATGGGCACCTTCGTGGTGTCATGGAATCGGTCGACCGAGATTGAGCTTAGTGCTTAGAGGGATAGGGTAAGCGGTGTTTTCTCTCGCCGGGACGTAAGCCGCAGTGATACTCGATTTCCCAAAAGTGCGGATGTGCATTACGGTGTTTTCTCTAGCTGAGACGTAAGCCGTTGTAGATGGCACTACGCGATCGATCTTTCGAATTAGGAGCCACCATGATGGAAATCCAATTTCCAAATATGACATTTTGCGGTTTTGATTGTAGAGCCTAGTATTGGCGACATGATATATGGTACCCATGCCGTCTATGATTGATACATTTATATTTGAAATTGTTTTCTTCACTTATAGTAATAATATAAGATGAAATTTCGCGTATCAAGCATATTTGGCTATTATAAGGGAAAACCCTATCCTCCGGCTTGCGTTGCATTGTGTGATGGGACCTGGGTCTTATAATAGCTTCATTGTTCCTGATTTAGCATTGCGCTGTTTGTTTTATGCACTGGTATTCTTAGGAGGAAACATGTTCCGTGTTATATGGCGTGGTCCCCTTATTTACCTAATTTTAAAATACAAAGATTAATAACTGTTTTAGTTCTCACACCAGTCACATGACTGACCTGGAGTTTATTGTTTTAACCTAAACTCTGGGTGCCCCTATTTTCCACACGGGCAGCTAGTAGTTTTGGTTTTGCAGATTTATATTCACAGGATCCTGATTTACAGCTGGAACGATGCTCGGAAAGCTCTGTATCCGTGTATTATTTTCAAAATAAAAATCCTCTCATGGCTATACCATATATCTTGCAATTATAAAGATTTTCAATGAGATAATTCAAACATTTTCGAAATCATTTCATAATCTCATCTTATCCAAAATCAAGTATTTTTTATATATTAAACCACATGTTTTTGCACCTTCGAGTAAATGAGGGTGTGATTTAAGCGATATAATAAATCATGTGGTATGGGGACACGTAGATTAATTATAAAGGTTAATTCCAGACTCATTGATTGAAGTTATTTGCTGATGTGAAGTAAGCTTGCTTGTATTAAATCAATTAGTGAAATGTGCGGTAAGTGACGTATTGCTTTCAATTTTCAGTTACTATTTGGGGGTATGTGACAAATTCTTTGTTGTGTTGGTACTTAGGACTATTAGGTCCTATATGTATATAAATGTGCATATAAAGTTGTTTGGTTTTTGGTGTTTGATGAAGGTTGTTGGGTCAAAATAAGAGATGTCGGATCTCTTATTCATTTATCGAGCTATTGGGTTTCGATAGTGAGTCTCTCAAAAGATTTTGTCGGGTTGATGGGCCACTACTAAGGGGATGACTGGTCTTTCAATATATAATAAGTACTAAGTAGGCTACGAACATTCATTTTGATGATCTCTTTGTACATGCAAATGTTTGTTTTAGATCGATTTGTTGTATTTGTTAACCTTGTTGTTGTTCAACATTTTGGATCCAATATATGTTATTTTGGTGATGTTGAATCTATTCTTATAGCCTGAGAGCTATCTCGATATTTATTATATGTAGTAACTACTAGAAAATTCAATAAACACTCACATGTGTTTTGTATGTTGATCTTTGATGGAAATATTTTGTTATTCTTTAGAGTTTGGAGATTGTGATAATTGCTTAGCCTCGATACTTAGCACTGATGGTTGGGAGTAAACTTCCATATATTTTCATTAAGGTTATTTACGAGTCCCTTGTTAAATTTAGGTGATACAAAATCACAAATAGATGGAAAGTAAATATTTGTTTAATATGAAAATGCATGAATTAATTCATTGCATTTGCATGAGATGGAAAGAAATAAATGCAGGCATTAATTTCTTTCATATACCTTAAGGAAAGGGATTGATTTACTTCCTATGTGTGCACATTTGTTGCTATTGTAATTAGCCTCCATTATTTTATTACCATATGTTGTAATTTAATTAATGACTCACATAGATTTGCACTAGCTATATATTGAGGGTAGACTTCTTTGTAAACTCATCCTGACACGGACCCAGTGATCCCCAACGGTGTCTCTTCTTGTTAAGCCTATTTGAAGTTTGGATATATAAACTCTTATTTTGTAATATCTTGTAATTGTCACATGTGGAATAAAATCTCTCTCTTCTAGATTGGATGTACACTATCTCGATGATAGTGGAACTAGTATAAATATTGTGGGTCTCTTTGTTTCTTCGTTATATTTATTTACTATTTGTTTGATGAAATAGAATAATTGTCATCATATTAGATTGATGCTCATTTGGCAAATCTAGATCTTTTTATTGTGCTTCCGCATATGTGCAATAATTTTCGCACAACAGATTGGTATTAGAGCAAGGCCATTTGTTTTAAATTGTGCAGCAATTATTTCTACCAAGGTTGGTAGATTCAGTGGTGATTATGCTATTACTATTTTGGAGGAAAAGGAGACTTTGGTGGAGAAGATTATGTGTAGAGAGAAGAGTGTTCCATGCTTGGAACTTGCTTGAGCTTCGGATTCTCATTAAGGTGGAGTTATATGTTAGAACGCGGGCTGACCAACCATTGAAAAGTGACTTCGTAGAAAACAGCTTGGAGAAATTGCTTAGAGGTGGTAGCGACCAAAGACGAACCGCTGGAGGTGTACGTTAGCAACCTTTCCAAGTGTTTGAGAACTTTATAACTTCAAGTTCAGTTGAGAAATGCTCGCATTATATGATAGATAAAGAGTTTAATGTGTTGAAGGGACCACTGGGTTTAGAAACTGTATATCAGATGTAGCTGATTTTAATGACAGATTGACGCCACTCAAACTTATCGACTTGTGATGTCGTCTTGGAGTGTTCGGTTCATAGGGCTGATTTTGGCGGATTTGGTGCCATGTGGTACATCGTCGATTTTGTGATGTTGTCCTAAAGAAGTGTTGGTACATGCAGGTATGTAGAAGAAGAGAGATTTATCTTACCTATAGAGATTTGGATTTTGACTCTGTATTTGAATTGGTGATTGAAAGAATTATTTTTTTGCCATGATGGTAGTGAGATTATTTTCGAATCTGCCTTTTTTTTTTTGGATATTTACAACATTTTGTTGGCGGGCGGGGTTGTAGTTTGAGCTTGTTAACCTGGTGTGATGGAGGGTAGCTTTGCTGGAACCCATTATGTAAATATTCATTTTTGGTTTCTATCTCATTGTGAGATTTTGATTTAAGGTGGAGTTATGTTGAAGAGTTTTATGTGTGAAGAAAATTTGATTCGAGATGGGGTATTGAAGATATGTGATTTTGCATCAGGGTGGAGTGTTAAATTTAGGTGATTCAAAATCACAAATAGATGGAAAGTAAATATTTGTTTAATATGGAAATGCATGAATTAATTGATTGCATTTGCATGAGATGGAAAGAAATAAATGCAGGCATTAATTTCTTTCATATACCTTAAGGAAAGGGATTGATTTACTTTCTATGTGTGCACATTTGTTGCTATTGTAATTAGCTTCCATTATTTTATTACCATATGTTGGTAATTTAATTGATGACTCACATAGATTTGCACTGGTTATATATTGAGGGGTAGACTTCTTTGTAAACTCATCCTGGCATGGAGCCAGTGATCCCCAATGGTGTCTCTTCTTATTAAGCCTATTTGAGGTTTGGATATATAAACTCTTATTTTGTAATATCTTGTAATCCTCTCATGTGGAATAAAATCTCTCTCTTCTGTACTAGACGTACATTATCTCGATGATAGTGGAACTAGTATAAATATTGTGTGTCTCTTTGTTTCTTCGTTATATTTATTTACTATTTGTTTGATGAAATAGAATAATTGTCATCAGATTAGATTGATGATCATTTGGCAAATATAGATCTTTTTATTGTGCTTCCGCATATGTGCAATAATTTTTGCACAACAACCCTTTATGTTAATAGTGATAGCTCATTTCATAAACCTTATATTGAATAATATTAATAAATACTCTTTCTCATCTCGAGAAAGAGTTAGTTCATATGAAGCACTACACCAGAAATGTCAATTATGCAGTGCTCATGGTCGTATCTAAATCGATTTGGCAGTGCTCTAGGCCATATCAAAAAATGGCGTCTTTGTAAATTTGATACGGCTAATGAACATATCAAATTTAAAAAAAACAATTAGCTATCAATTCTGAAACCACATCTATTAGGTTAATAATAAACGCAGATTATTCTGAAACCAATTACTAAATATTAATCATATAAAGATGAAAAATAAATGGTATCATACATAGATGAACAAAATACTTTATATAGTCCAATTTGTGAAAAAACATGACATGGCTTTGCTTTGCCTCAACCAACATGTTTACGCTAAGAACTCAGTCCAAACCATGGCCTATTCTCCCCTGCTTTTCTATCTTTGCCTTTGGTAAACAAAATACAATCGAAAAAGAATTAGGTTTTGTTGTTTAATATTATCAGATTTAACATTATTAAAGCCACTATCAAGTTCATTGAAAGCAGAATGTCAAGGTTAAGTAAAATCATAAGACAGTCCAACCATATTTTACTCCAATAAAACGGGAAAATGCAACCGGAGTATGACAATATGCAATGCTAATAAGTAATGCCCGAATGCACAATGGTTGTCTTTTAGGAAAATCCAAACCAAAGGCAACCAAGGTATAAAGGAAAAAAAAACAGTTAAACATGAAGATATTTTTTAATATGCTGCTAAATATATTGAATAACTCTAAAAATTGATTTTGAAATTTTCTCAAAATAATATGTAAATACTGTATAAGGTTCAATTATACATCTTAATAATCTCTTTTGCTAACCAACTTTCTATTATAAATCAAATCAGCATGATCAGTTGCATAAAAAACATATGGTTCATGTAACAAATTTGTATACTAATACGAACTAACATTAATTATAGTACAGATTCATGAAAGTTTTTTTAAAAAAATTCTGTTGCATCAATGGCCAGCCGGTTCAAAAATATCGCTTAATGGTCTGCAGTTGAGGAGATGCATGGATCCACTTTATAAAATGTTGTAAAGGTTAGAATTGAATATAGTCACAGTAATAGAAATATGGCTTAAAGAGATATTATTAGGATTAATTTTTTTCAACTAATAAACTATAAAGACGGGTGGTCATGATACCAATTTCTAATTTTCCATGCATATTGTGAAAAGCAACTGCATAATGTGCATACAATGAATAATCTTCATGTTTGATTTCTTTTGCTGACGCACGGTATGGTTCTTAGCTAACAATATAATCTAATATGCATTATTAATAGTACTGTATTCGGTTTTCAACTAAATTATTTGTAGTCTTAAATTTATCTTCAGTCTATCTCTTATGTATGTTATCTTATTACCTGCAATTCGATTAACTACAAGTTCAGATCAAAGATCTCTCGAGTTCTCAAGTTGACAGGATCACATACACCAGTAGCTTGAATGGTGATAGAATTGCATTAGCATCCGAAAGTTGGAGTAGAGAGGTCAGAGTTGAATGTAGTCATTGATTATAAACCTTAAAGAAAAAAATTGTAGTCACCAGTCTTGTAAGAGTTGCATCATTTTTGGAAGAATGAACAGAAATGGACAAAGATACAAAAATTGGTTCATACAGCAGAGTTGCAGCCAAAATAAGGGAAAGTGATTGTTGTTCTCTAATTTTTGCCTCTCAATTTCTTATATAGGTGTAAAGAGTACATGGAAGCTTTTCCACTACTCAATGAAACGCGGTTTTAATTTGACTTACCTAAAAGATTCTAATAATAAACAATTTTAGTAGAAAATCATGGGATAAAACTAGAACCGACATAACGCCAAAAATTTGACTTACCTAAAGGTCTGTAAATGCATCCACAAAAGTACTCCAACTTCAGCTCCCAAAATTCAAAGACAACAAAGTAATATGTTACACAAAGCTCCCAAAATTAGAAGACAAAATAGTAATGCAATCTTCATAATCAATTTGGATGCCATAAAGGCAACAAAGATTTTTAAGCAGTTTATTTTTATGTGTACATGACAGCTGAATATCGCAGACAGAAAGGAATGGGTAGTAAATAAAATTTAGCGAGAAAATGAGCACGATCAATCGCTCGATGCAGAAAGCAATTACTGCGTGGAATGAAAACAATTTTCAAGTGGGGCATAGTCATCCTCTCCCTTTTTTCTCCTGTTGCGGAAACAATAACAGCATTCCTTTTGAATATTTGATGATCCAACTGAGCCATCGTTAGTATTACTGGAACCGTTAGTGTACCACTATAAAATCTGGAAATACTGTTTGAGTTAAAAAGTCAATGTGTTACGGATCTCGGTTATATAACTGGTAACTTGTGGCTTAGATTTCATGCATGAGCCATACAGACATGACGTAGAAGTTAATTTCTTCTGCGGGTTACTTCATCATTGTAATGGAAAATAAAGCAGCAAATTCAGAAACGTCACTCACATTATTTTATAACGTAAAGTTAGTGTTTATATGTTGCATTAATAATTTTGCAAATTTCTCATTTTTATTTTTATTTTGAAGTGTGCTAATAGTAGTGGCGCTTAGTAAGTTCAACTATCCTAAATATCATTATTTGAAATGGATATGGGAATGCAATCTTTTATCTTTATTTTGCATAAGGAGACCCAAAAGAACTAAAAAAAAATGTAGCATAGATGAAATTAAAATTAAATTTCTTAATAATAGCATTTAGTATGAAAGAGGGTATGCATATGATCAGGTTGATCCGAAAATACTACTTAGTCATAAAGATAACTTAATGTAAAAAAAAATAGCAAACTTAGATTTGTTTTAGTTGAATTAAAAGCCGATTTGACCGAGCAAAAACATCCTAGTCCAAAGTCATTGCATTATCATGAATACATATGGATATATGTATATGTATACATATGAATATGTGCAATTACATATGTATGCATATATGTGTATTTGTGTGCACGTGCACACTAATCCGTCATTGAGTTCCCATGTGTTTTGGTTTGCTTCGTATACCGTGCATGGAGGAATAATTGATCTATTTATATTAAAGAGAACGAAAGCAATCACTAATCAAGTAAAGAAAAAAATGACATTCGTCAAAATATGAAATGGAAAAAATAGGAAAAAATAAATAATTCAGTAGAAAATCACGGGATAAAACAGCAACCGATGTAACGCTACAAATTTTATTTACCTAAAGCTCTGAAAAATAGATCGACAAAAGTACTCTACCTTAAGCTCCTAAAATTTGAAGACAAGAGCAATTTGTTACTCGAAGTTCCTACGATCGGAATACAAAATAGTAGATGACGCATAGTGTGACACCCCACGCACCTTAATGTCACTCACAAAGGGAATGCATTAAGTTCCGTGAAGCGTTATAGGTAAACATACACGGAATAATTACAAGACAAGTATAAATAAGATAGCAGCAGAAATTCAAATTTTTATTTCAAACATAATTCATAATGTCGTGGTCCACAATACCATAAGTCACAAAAACCATTACAATAAAATAACTTCTGTCTTGCACCATTAGAGTACATAAGTATATAAAAAGCATAATTCCCCCAAAAAAAGAGCTAAGCCATAGTAGAGATAAGAACTTGAGCCATACTTCGAAAGCAGCTCCTAGTAAGATGATAACTGAGTCCTGACTAAGCCTGAGTATTCCCGCCCTGATAACCTGGGGGGGAACAGAAGAGAGAAGACGAAACAAAAAGGGTCAAACATAAAGTCTGGCGAGTCTAGTTACTTTTAGCAAGTAAATAAATAAACGTAGCATGACAGGCATATAAAGTGGATAAGAGAGATATTACATAAATGGCAGGTGTGACAAGATAGACAGGATAAGGAGTGTACGCTTCTAATGATTACTCTGCACTATTACTAGTATAACCAGAATGAGATGATCCCTTACACTTCAAGGTGGTAGACTTGGGCATACGTCCAAATATGCCCTAACTACTACCCTAATCGATCGGCTCCTTACTCCGTCGATACTCTGTGTCGTCCCCACAATAGGATGTATCACGTCCAAAAGTGGCAACCCCTCAGTGATATGCACAGCTCCATATCTACTAGTGTCACAGTCGTCTCATCCCCCTCTGCTCATCTCATGCACGCACATGGCCCGGTCGGTTTGTGCCACCCACACCATCCTTCACGTTTGGATCTCTTACAATCAGTCAATAAGTTTGCCCCTTCTCCGCGTAGTATGGAGTACTTTGTTTGATACCTACTCCGGGTTACTAACTGAAATGGGTCCTATACAATATGATACAAGCTCTCCCCTTGGTCTTGTATCCTCCACTAGGTTTTCACTGACTATGTATACCACTAGGTATCTTTAATTACATAGCCCTATTACTAGTTATGCTTACCCTAAAAGGTGTCTTTAATTACATAACTATATTACTTCCTCCGGTTATGTATACCACTAGGAGTCTTTAATTACATAACCTTATCGGGTTAAGTTTGTGGGCCTATATGTAAATATTACCCACCCCCTCTAGATTTGCTTAACCCATCCATTATCCAATAAATTTACTTAACCCTAACTTTAGTTCACAATCATACAATCCCTATGGATTAGATTTGGTTAAGTAGTCCAATTTATTACCATGTCCATTTATGGTTTATAATGAGCTAGACCTCCCACGTTAGGCCTACAACGTGCGGATGCTGGATATGTTGGTCGGGTCCTGGCAGACTTATTCACAGTTGGGCCTAACCTTGTGTCACAGCCCGATTCGTATTTGCGCACTTAGACCTCCCATTTTAGGTTCAACATTTGTGGCTGTTGGATATGCCGGTCGATTTTGGGCAGACTTCCGCCACTAATGCAACCTAACCTCATGTTATAAGTGCAATTACAATTCCTAATTGTAATTACTAGACATTCCATTATTAATTAAATAATCAGTTATTTAAAGCTATACCTTTATAGGTGTTAATGCCCACTGAATTCTCAATGAAGAAAATATGAGAAGTGGTCACGTATATATAGCAGCAAAACCCTCTGAAACCGACTTCCACCTCATCCCTAGGGGTGTCGACCCCTGTGTCGACACCCCTTAAGGGGGGTCGACCCCGGTGTCGACACCCCTCTAGGGGGGTCGACCCCCTAGAGCGGGAAATTTTCCACCTTGACGAATTTTTGATTTTCAAACTATTCTGGATAGGGTCTTGCTCATATCTGACTCATACGTGACTCATATATATATATATATATATATATATATATATATATTCTTTCTGTGCGTATACAAACTTAAAACCCTCATAACTTCTTCATACGGTGTTCATTTTACGCAAACCAAATGTCTATCTTGACTAGAATTTCGAGACGGACACGATGGCACAGTCCATTTTCCTTAATTTTGAATATTAAATTAATTATTATTTAATTTATCCTCTTTTAGTGTTGTTAAAAATACAGGGTGTTACATTCTCCCCTACTCAAGGATTTGGTCCCTGAAATCTCTAAGTTGAGAAGAATGCATATCGTATCATCCATCATACATCTACTCATCCACCAATTATTGGCATTCATTATCCTTAAACATTTCTAATGCTTACATGAATATATGAAAAAGTGTGTGTATATGTCCCAACACTAATACGCAAATCAGGCGGTCTACTAATTCAGTTGACCTTCTTAATGCAATGTATGTTAGTGCCATGAATGCAGTATGTATGCAAATAATCATATTATAACATGTAAGTTATATATGTGTGCACACTCATTCGTCCATATGCAACATCCATATGCTAATTCATCCATTTCCATCCATAAAAGAAAGGAAAATGCACACACATCCATATGCGGTATGAAAGTGACTGAGCCGATCTTAGTCCTAATGTGTGTGTATATGCATCCACAGGCAGCCACTAGCAAACACTTGCATCCACTTGCATCCATTAAACACAACATGTTTCAAATACATGTTTACATCCATAGGATTCCTATCTAAAGGTCGAAAAATACTATGGATAAAACATGCTAAAATGATAGAAACAAGTACTGATAAAACTTTGGAAAAAGGAGTTAAGAATATACCCTCGAAAAGGAAAGGGTACGAAGCACGAATCTTAACTTTGCTCTTCCAAGTCGCATCCTCTAGGTTATCTCCCCATTGGACCTTTAGCAACTTGATCTCTTTATTGCGTAGTTTCCTAACTTATGATCCAAGTATACGGGAAGGAACTCGTCTGACTGTCGCCTCCCGTTCCACTTCTACTTCTTCCAACACACTCGGCTCAACAACTTCCAGTGTCATGCAAACATTTCTGCAGATGAGAAACGTGGAAAACATCATGAACACTGGATAGATTTTCTGGGAGCTTTATTCTGTAGGCCATTCGGCCAATCCTCGGTTATCAGAAATGGTCCCACAAACCTAGGTGCCAACTTCCCTACCGATCTGAAGTGAACCACATTCCTCAAAGGTGACACTTTGATTAAAACTAAGTCTTCCACTTCAAATTCGATGACAGTCCTTCTCCTGTCTTCATAGGATTTCTGCCTGTCATGGGTCGTCTTCACCCGTCGTCGAATAAGGTCAGTCTTTTCGGATGTTTCTCTGACCATATGTGGTCTAAGTAATAATCTTTCTGTAGATTCCCACCAACAAGTTGGTGATCTACAAGGTCGTCTGTACAATGCTTCGAAGCGTGCCATGCCTATGCTGGATTGATAGCTGTTGTTATAGGCAAACTCCACTAAAGGAAGGTGCTCTTCCCAAGTCCCTCCGAAGTCTAGACTACACAGCGTCAAAAGATCCTCTAGAATTCTGTTTACCCTCTCCGTCTGCCCATCGGTCTGAGGATGATAAGCGGTGCTCAAACACAACTGTATACCTAATGCTTCTTGTAAGCTCCTCCAAAAGTTGTTGGTAAAGATGGGTCACGATCTCTTACGATGCTGGAAGGTACTCCATGAAGACGAACTATTTCATGAACACAAATTGCTGCCAACCATGATGTCGTCCTCTTACTCTTAACTGGAATAAAGTGAATGCTCTTAGTGAGTCTATCAACCACGACCCAGATACTGGTGTTGCCTTTCTTAGATCTAGGCAAACCATCAATGAAATCCATAGAGACACTCTCCAATTTCCACTGAGGAACCTCCAAAGGATGAACTAATCCACTGGGCTTCTTTTGCTCAGCTTTAACTTGCTTCCAAACCAATTATTGGGAAACGAACTCGGCCACATCTTTCTTCATCCCAGCCCAAAAGAAAACCCTCTTCATATCTCTGTACATTTTATCACCACCTGGATGAATGGTCATCTTAGAATGGTAAGCTTCTTCTAGGACTGCCTTTATCAAGCTTCCAGTTCGAGGAACACAAAGCCTTCCATCTCGTCGCAACCACCCCTCTTCATCTATGGCATATCTACTGAGGTGACTAGAAGTCTTCCCTCCTCTGAGCTTTTCCATGATGTCTAAAATCTGTGGGTCACTTGTTGCGAAGCTCCTATCTAGTCCATAAGTGTTGGTCGTATCTCCAAGGATGCAAACAAATCAGGAAAAATCTCGATGGAGGGTCTAAAATTAAAAGCTGATATGAACTCCAAGTTCTTTCTCTCCACAAACTGAGGTCTCAAGGCCATCCTCTGCCTACTCAGTGCGTCAGCCACCACATTACCCTTGCCAGGGGTATAAGCAATCTCAAAATCATATGAAGCTAGTAACTCCATCCACCATTGTTTCCTTAAATTGAAATCCTTTTACGAGAACAGATACTTGAGAGACTTATGGTCGGTGTATAACTCGAACTTCTCTCCAAGTAAATAATGATGCCACGTCTTTAACGCGAATACTATGGCAGCAAGTTCTAGATCATGGGTGGGGTAGTTCTTCTCATGAACTCCCAACTGTCTACCTCCATAGCATACTACTTTCCCTTCTTGCATCAGAACCGCACCAAGCCCTGTGCTTCACGCATCAGTGTAAATGGTAAACACTTTACTCCCATTAGGCAAGGTCAAGACTGGGGCTGTTGTCAGAGCCCTCTTCAGTCGTTGGAAAGCAACGTCATAATCTATATCCCATGAAAATGCCAAGTTCTTCTTCATCAGCCTGGTGAGTGGGGCTGATATCTTTGCGAAGTCCTTAATGAACTTCCTATAATAACCTGCCAACCCCAGAAAGCTCCTCGCCTCAGTTGCATTTTTAGGAATCTGCCAATCTTGCACTGCCACCACCTTCGTAGGATCTACAGCTATCCCTTCTTGGAAGACCACATGCCCTAAGAATCTCACCTCTTTTCTCCAAAAATGGAATTTGGAGAACTTTTCTTTAAGCTGATGTGCACGGAGAGTTTTCAAGACTTCTCTCAAATGTTGGGCATGCTCTTCTTCGATTTTGGAGAAGATCAAAATATCATCCACAAAGACTACGACGAATTTGTTTAGAAACTCCTGAAACACCCTATTTGTAATAACCCGGAAAATGCGAGCCAATTTAAATTTTTTAAATTGGTGATTTCACAGGAATTTGAACAATTGAAATAGAGTATTTCAATAAAATAGTGAATTAGAAATAGTGAGTCGGTTTGAAAATTTGTATTCAAACTTTGACTGACTGTGCAGGGTGGAAAATATAACGGATTTTAGTGAAACCAAAAATATTTAAATCTGTTAGTCAATACCTTTCTAACGAATCTGAAAAATCGAAGTTTCATAACGGGAATCAAAAGTTATGGCCGAATGAATTTTCAGAAGGGTCGGTATATAGAATATATAGCCCTGGAAAATTGATATTTTGCATACGACCTCGGAATTCGACGAAACCACTTTTGTTGGGTCCGTGATATTAAAATATTGCTAGATTTCAAATTTCATAATTTTTGAAGCTAGTATGTGAGCGTGGCAAAAGAAAATGTGATTGGTCATTTTTTGTTAAATTGGATCGACCAGAAAATGGCCATTTTTCAAACGACCTCAGAATTCGACAAAACTAGTTTTGTTGGGACCGTAGCGTCAAAACATAGCTAGATGTATTTTTCTGGAATTTTTTGAATCAGTTTATGGCCCTGGCAAATTGAAATGTACGTTGAAAGTTAAAAATTAAATGATTTATACTTTAATTTGAAAAATAACTGACTGTAACAGTCGAATTGGCCTACGAAACATATCCCATTGTGTCCGGAATGGGGGTATTTAGCTAGGGGCGACAGTCATTGGGTTTAAAAAGGAGTTCGTTTGAGAAAACACTATTTAAAAATTTAATATAGTCCTCGGCCAATCAGAATTTTCCATTCATAAATTTTAAAAATAAAAAAAAAGAAAACCCCCCAAAATCAACGGCGAAACCCGTTCGAGACCTTCTCTCCTCCGCCGCCACCTATAGCCTTCGCCACCGCCACCCCTCGACGCGCCTCTGTCCCCTCTACAAATCCGACTAACCATCGCCACCCCTCGTCGCCTGTGCCGCCCGAATCGAAGCCCCAAAGTCCCGACCTTTCCACCGCCGCCGCCGTCGATCTAGACCACCGAACGCCACCAAACCACCACCGACAGGAAGCCCTCTCTTCCCTCTTCCACGTCCAACTCGCCGATCATCCCCTCGTGCCTCGATTCTCGTGAAAACTGTAAACCTAGTTTTGAAGCTTCGTGAAAGTGAGTTTTTCTTTGATCTTTACACTTTGAAAAATCATATCTTTTTGGTATGTTGACGAAATTCGATGAAACAGGAAACATCGGGACCGCAAGGAAGCTCTCTACCCAATAGAAGAAGCCGCGGATTTTTCTGACATCGTATCGATTTTTAGCGCTCCGAAAACCAAGGTGAGAAATCTATAGTAACGTGAAATTGAATGGAAAATGTCATGTATAATTTATATTAGCGAAATATAAATTACATACGTGTTGTATACCTCATGTACATGCGTAGTGTAAGCTATATAAGCGAAGTATGAATTTTACATGCATAGAATAATTGATATATGTGTTGAAATGCAAGTGAAGTATAGCAATTATATATATATATATATATATATATATATACACTCCCCTCGTCCACAAACCATGGACGATATTTATTGTTGTGAATTGGTGTGAAATATTGGATGAAAAATACGAATGGTTGAATAATTGTTTGAGGTTGATATTGTTTGGTTGTGGTTGAAAAATACCCATTGGTGATTGAAATGAATTGGAAATATTTATGGAAATAAAAATAAACATGCCGCCTGCGTGCGAATTAGATGTATGAACCCCACTGTCAAAAACCGCGAGGTTTTAAGGTAGAGCGAGGAGCCGTACTAGGGACGGTGCCGGTTTAACTACCCTGCCGTTATGCTGTCGAAATTTTGAATAATCTTTGTGTGTTAGAATTATTTTCAGATGTTGAAATAATTTTCATGCGTAGAAATTATAGCCATATGTTGAAACTATATCCATGTGTGGAAAGTGTTCATGTGTTGAAAAGTGTTGTGTGAAAATTAAATTCATTTGTGAATGAATGAAGTGTTTAAACAATAAAAATCACATTTATATATATATATGAAGTAGGAAAAATATTCGCCTTATATAAATAGTTTCAACAATAAAAATCCCATCTTTCTAATATGAACAAAATAAATAAAATGTCCATATGTGGAAATGCTCAATTGTTGAGAAGTGTGTGTAGTGGAAAAGTTCATGTGTTGAATAAAAAGATCGAACAATAAAAATTACATTTTTATTGAGACTATGAAGTGTTGAAAACATCCATTTGTCGAACAAATATTTTGAACGATAAAAATATCATTTTTATCATATATGTGATATGCTAAAGATATGCGGACGTTGAAATCAATATTTGTGAATGAAATATTATTTTTTAACATGCATAGGAACTAAATAAAATAGTCATGTGTTGAAATCTATTTTAGTTCGCCAAAATTATCATCTATTGAAATGTGAAGTGTTAAAAATAGCCACTTGTTCAAATAAATGTGCATGAGTTGAAATATACATTAACTAGCTAATGATATGATTTTAGCCAATGCATGCAACATTGGAATGAATGGTGTTTTTAAACCAAAGTAAATCAAATATGAAATTGAATGGAAAATGATAAGTGATAGAAATTGTATATATGTACATGCATATCTATTGAACAGGTTAAAGCAAAGGGGCTAGAGAAGAGAAATAAAATTTTGTGCCCGACAAATAGGTACACATTTACTGTTTTGTTTGGGTGATGATTTTATGAGCCTGTTGGCTAGCCGCTTGGCTTTTTCTTTTTCTTTTTGATATAATACGCCCATGTGGCTATTTGGGAATTTTCCCAGACCCTCCCGTACAAAGGAGGTTATGGCGAAATTTTCCGAAATTTAAAGGCGTTAGTGAAATAATTGAAGTGGAAACGATATAGGAATTTTTGAATGAACTATATTTATATAAATATATAAATATAAATAAAATTAAAACGAAATGTGGTCGTGCAGTTCGTGTTTTGAAACCGTGATTTCAAACGACTAGTACGGGAAATCCGACCATTGGATTTTCCCGAAACCGCAACCGTTGGGTTCTCCTTGGAAATATCTTTCCAACGGCACCGACTTTGTGAAGATCCGACGGTTGGATTGTCTGGAATGTTTAATTCAAATCTGAAGAAAAACAGCGCCAGAAACGATTATATTTATATATATATAAATATAATTTAAATTAAAATCGAACAACGGCGCTGCAGTTTGTAAATTGAAATCGTAACTTCAAATGGCTAGTGTGGAAGATCCGACCGTCGGATTTTCCCAAAACTGAAACCGTTGGATTCGTTTTGAAATGACCTTCCTAATGATATAAAATTTGTGAGGATCCAACGGATAGATTTTCAGATACGTGTAAAACAAGATTAGTGAAAAGCAGCGCCAGTGCATCGATACGACCTGAATCGTCGTTTAATTAGACTTGGTCGTTTTTAATTAAATAAAAATGGTGATATATCGTTATAAAATACTATAGACGATATAGAGTGGAAATAAACCAATTTCGTTGTGTTTGCTTGATATGTGATGGTTGAATGTAATTGACATGAAAATTATAACTAAATAACCAAAATGTGAATGTTGAATAGTCCAACCATGTGATTAATTGATTTGAAAATCTAAATATACGTGGGTTATTTGAAAAGGCCGAGTTTATCTCATTTCAAATAATCGATCGACGTTGAGAAGTCGAAGAGTCGAAGACGGCTGAAGACCGACGATCTCCACATTGGATGGATGGGCGCTACTGATGCTCGTGATTGGAGTAGCTACCATGAAGGAATTGAAGTAGTAGCCGTCCAAACATACTGTTGATTGTACGGATATGCGAGGAATTGGTGCCTCCGGCTTCGTTCAGACCCAGAACGGACTTGTAAATGGACTGTGTGTCTGACATTGGATTTTGTTCTGTGTTGATTGATCTCTGTTAAATATATATCTGTTTGGCAGCGGAGAATTTATTCTCTTGCTTAACGCCCTTCTCTGAGACGTACGAGCTCAGAGGTTATGTATTGACAGAAATCAGTCACATGGAGTGGATTGCCTGTGTGGCACGCCTAAGTGGCATATGATCAAGGCTTCTGTTGCAAAGCAAAGTCTTGTGATTGATGATCAAAGCATGGTCTGTGTGACGTAGCTTTGTGTATAACGTGAATTCGCGAGCCTCACACCCCGGTATGAGTCAAAAACGGGAGAAGGACCCAAGGAGTGCACGACGTTTCTTTCTAGCTATGGTGGTGTCAGTGACCTCCCAGCCCTGACATTTATATCTACTTTTCACCTGTGTGGTTGTTGGAATACGAGGCGCCTCGATTATAGGTCTGTAAGGACCGGGAAACGTGTGTTCAGGAATAACTAATCCTCAAAAGTAAGAGAGGACCGGCTTTGGAGGATCCAGGGGATTGCTGTGTGTGGTCCCGAGGCATTTGCTAGAGTGTCTCGAATCGGAGAGGAGCTAGCCCCTTGCCTCGACTCATGAAGGAATCCAATTTCCAATACGAAATATGCGGACGTGATTGTATTACTAGTATGGCGACATGATATATGGTACCATGCCGTCTAGGATTGATATTTATGATTGAATTTGCTTTTGAAACATATATGCACTAGTAATAATATCAAACACTTTTGTTTTATTCGTATGAAGCATCTTTGGTCATTATAAGGGAAAACTCTATCCTCCGGCTTGCGTTGCATTGTGTGATGGGACCTGAGTCTTATAATGGCTTCATTTTATAAAAAGCATTGCGTTGATTTAATCGTTTACTTTATCTCATGCACTAGCACTCATTGGAGTAAACCCGTTCCGCGAAAGTGGCGTGGTCCTTTGATTTGCCTTATTATTGTTGTTAATAAGTTGAATAGATTACTCATACCAGTCCCATGACTGACTCGTAGTTTGTTTCACCTTGCAAACTCGGGTGCCCTCATTTTCACACGGGCAGCCTAGTTACAGGTTTCTGACGCACCTTTTGGCTCAAGGCGAGGCTTGACTACACCGTGCTGACTTGGATTTTCTCCGCCATTATTGTATCTATATTATGATTCCGCCATTGGCGATGTAGACTGATAATTATTTTGAGTACTCTTTATGTATGATTCCTCCTCAGGCGATGGTGACTGATTATGTATCATTATGCACTAAGTTGTATCCTGTACTGTGCTTCTCTGATGTGATTATATCTATATGATTCCGCTGTCATATGTGTGTAAATTATTCTATTTTCTGTTTATGCTATTATCTGTGATCTGCTAATGATGATTAATGTGTTATATTCCAATGATTATCCTTAACACCGTGCCACGGGGTTTTGGGATCGTCACACTATTCATCAAATCAACAAAATAGGCGGGTGCATTCGTCAACCCAAAAGGCATAACTAGCCATTCAAATAAACCATACGAAGTCCTAAAAGAAGTCTTATCTATGTTGTCCTCAACCACCCTCAACTGATGGAACCCCATGGCCAAGTATAACTGAGAGAATACCGAGGCACCAACAAGATGATCAAATAAATCATCAATCCTCGGAGGCGGGTGCCTATTCTTCTTAGTGAGTTTATTCAGCTCTATATAGTCAGCACACAAACGAAGCAAACCATCTGCCTTATTCGCAAATACTACTGGAGCACCCCATTCAGATATGCTTCATATGATAAACCCTTTCTCAAGTAGCTCCCCTACTTGCTTACTCAGCTCCCTCCTTTCCCTCGGAGATATGTAACACACTGGCAATGCAACTGGCTTTGCATTGTCCACCAAATATATATGAAAGTCGATCTCGTGCCTCAAAGGTAAACCCCCGAACCTTATCAAAAACATCATAATAATCTCGGACTACTGGAACAGATTGCAAGTCATCGATAGATGCATCAAGAGACTCTAGGAAACTAAGCGTAACCGACCCTTGTGGGTCACAAGAAATCTCGAGGGTCCTCCCATGACAAGTCAGAAGCCTAACAGCCCTATTCTAACAATCCATAATGGCACCATACATGGTAAGCCAATCCATTCCTAGAATCAACCCATAGCCCATAAACCCGAGCACATACGCATCACATTCAAACTCAACGCCTAACACAGATATTTTCAAACCTCGACAAATCATAGATAAATGAGACGAACCACCAATGGGGTTTGAAATAACTGCGGGATCCACTACCATACTAGTAATTAAGTGCAGAGATTCAACTATAGAATTTGATATAAATGAATGTGAGGCACCAAAATCAAAAAGTGTTCTAATAGGGTGGTTTGAAAGTGAAATTAAACCTTCCACAGAAATTTTTCTACTTCTATCGGGAGCATTGGCTACGAGAGCATGCACCTGCCCTCCAGAAGTCCTTGTCCTTTGACCCTTCCCATGTGATCCCTGTTTCTTCGGGCACTCTCTAGCGAAGTGTTCGACCTCTCCGCAATTAAAGCAAGTATTCTTCCTTCGCTTACAGTCTTTGATTAAGTGACCTTCCTTGCCACAACTATGACATTTCCTCTTATCCTTGCCCTTGTCAGTCTTGCCACCTTTCTTTTGCTGTTGCTGTTACCCCTTAATTTGCGATGTCTCCTCAGCCTTTGCTTCCTTCTTTTCTCCCTTGTCCTCCTCATGCATTAGGGCCATATCGACAAGCTTTACGAAAGTGGCCCCCATTGGAATATGGGACATGGCTAACCCATGCAGAGGTTTATTCAGCCCTTTAGCAAAACACAGATCTCTTTTGTGCGGTGTATCCACCAACTCTAACCCAAACACTGCTAGCTGGTTGAATTTGTTCACATATACTCTTTTACCATCAAGTTTCCTTGTTTGAGTGCTAAGAACCTCTCCATCTCCATACTCCTCTCTGCCTGGGAAAGAAATTTCATTTCAAACCTCTATCTAAAATCTTCCCAAGTTTCCACCGGACATCCAGCTTGGGTAACCTCCCACTAAAATGAGGCTTCGTCTTCCAGTAGTCAGGCGGCTAACTGAACCTTCCATCTATCCTCTACCTCAAAGATTATGAATAAGTCCTCAGTCTCCTTGAGCCAATTTCGCGCTTCTACGAATGTCTCGTTCCCATGGAATGGCTTCCCTCCCATAGCACGGAAGTCCTTGCAGATCTTGTCGAAGTATTCTTCCCTTGGAGGGGAAGGAGGAGGAATGACTGGTGCAGCTGGGGGAGGAACGTTTCCGTCGCCTTCGGCAGGCGCTGTGGCCTCCAGATACCTTCAGAACCATTCAAGTATCATAAATCCCTATGGGATGTTAGGAATGTTTTGTTCCCTAGACATGCTGAAAAGAAAAAGGAAGAGATTTAGACAAAGGACCGAAGGATATTACATATGGCTCTTTGGGAAATGTTTTTAAAAACAGACTTTTCTTTTTGAAAATACTCTCTTTTAAGACCTTATTGAAAATAATTTTCAAATTTTTTTATCTAATCAGGTAACCTTCAGCTTTGATACTAAGTGTGACACCCCACGTCCGTTAATTGTTAGAGTTTGTGCCCTAGAGGAAATTCATTTGATGAGATTGATAACACTATTGATGTTATTATTTTATTTGGAATAAAATATTATTCTATTATATTATATTTATGCGTAATATAAATAATAATATAATAGAAGTCCTTAGAATAATAATACGGAATTATATGGTTCGAGTAAGACTGAACTTGAGATTATATAATGTGATAAGTATTATAATTCTTAAATGTCCATAGTCAAGTTTTATTGTTTATATAGGACAACAATAAAGCGTTGAGACTAGTATGTTGATTGACTGATGATCACATCTCATTGATCATTGATATACGTGATATTAATGTCAAAACATAAGTACGTATTGAAGAATATCGTATTGGGCTGACCCACTGTGAGATAACTCCATGGAATATAATAAATAGTATCATAAGTTATTTTCATAGTGACAGTGATGTAATGGTCCTCAGACCTGAAATCATTATAATTTTATTCAAGGATATTTGTGTTTTGATATCATCTAAAGTTATTTCGTAACAGAGTAACGATAACGGTGATTATTGGATACATCTCGAGTCGAATGAAAATTATGAATGATCTAGATGGAATTTAACCCTATGATATATTCATAGTGATATCCATGGGCCTCTTGATTGAGTGAGACTGTGAAATGCATGGCCGTGCTCAAATATTGATTTGTTTTAAACAGTCTACTCATCGATCAAGAAAACGGATTAAATTATAATGAGAATGATACGATCCATGCCTCTAGTTTAATCCAGGATATATTGTTTAAAAGGATTATATTACATTGATACACTGGTCACAGAAGGAAGTATCGAATCGTTGATCTTATTATAACTTGGGTAGCAGTGATGTATTGCTAGATGCCGCTCACTGTTTACAGTTTAAATACGATTTAAATTGTTGCCAATGTAACCTATCGGGTCACACATTTAGAACGTTATAAAGGAAGAACATATATTGGGTAAATAAATTATCAAATTTTTTGATATTTTACATTGTATTGAAATGGTATACAAGTGATTCCTTAATTAATGGAGCATACTTGATTTTATAAGGGTTTTGACTATTCACTTTATAAGATAGAGTGGAGCCGTCATTTTTTTTTTGCAGATAGATAAAAATAAAACAAAAACCTAACTTTACCTTTCACGATACCCTTGGATATGGCGGCTAGCACCCAAACTCCTCTTTCTTTTTGATTTTGATCGAAAAGAGAAGCGTTCGTGTGGATAACCAATAGAGGCCGGCGATTGGCGTGCTATACAATTTGATGCATCAACCTTCATCGATTAGGGTTTCATCTGGAATCAATACATCAGGTATAAAAGTTTTAATCCCAATTTATATAAGTTTTGGTTTATTTTTCTTGCTAAGATCCCAACTTTAAGTAGTTAAAACAAAAGGGGAACTCGATTAGATCGAATTATTTCCTTCAATGGTGTCAGAGCGAGGTTATTGCGAGAAATTATGAACTGGACTTTGTTTTGGGTTTTATTCTTGTTTGTATTGTCGTATGGATTTCAATTTCATAAGCTAGTTCTACACCGAATTGATTTTAGGGTTTAAAGTAATGGTTTGATTATAAAATGAAAATTGTTTTGTTTAATTACTAATTGATATCAGATATCAATTCTGTTCACTGAATCTTATACGATTAAACAGTGAATACATGGATATGATTCAAAGTAGTGTAATGATTTGTTTATACAAATAATCAGTGCCAAACTCATTATCAAATTGTTTGATTACTAAGTGTATATGTCCAGATTTAATCATAAATTTTCTTCTTTTGATTAAAATTGATTTTACTGATTAATGAATCAGTAAGATAGCTTCCTGCTTAATTTTGATTTATACAGAAGTTTCTTAAGACGAATGTTTCTGAATTGATATTAATACCTGCATATAAAATCAAATTTGTTTGATTGACAAATAAACAGTACTGATCTGTTTATATGGATTTATGAAGTCATATATTTGGAAATTTGATAAGTCAATTTTCTGAATTGATCAAAAAAAAATATATTAAAATCCATGTATGTATAGATTTGATCTAAAGCAGTGTATCGACTCGTTTACCATAAGCAATGCTAATCTAATAATCAAATTGTTGACTGGAATATAGATTATGATCTGGTTACACGAAGTAAAAATGCACAAACAGATAATCATAAATCTGTTTGATAGAGTACCAAAGTTTGTAAAGAGTTATAAGCTCCACTGTAAGAGAATTATAACATATTTGATATAAAATGATTTTTTTATATGTGATATAAAATAATTTTGTATGTGATGAAATCATTTCATTATAAATGATTTTATATGTGATATAAAATAAGCTGAAATAGTTTTGTTGATTTAATGATTGGTTGATTCTTTTGGTTTGAAATGTTTAAACCATACCATATTATTATTACTGGTCTGAAATAAATTGATCTCAGAATAAACTCAAAAAATTTCTTTTGTTATAAAACTGATTTGAATTGTGATTAATATATATGATATTAATTCTATTAAGTTGCCATTTCTTACTCATCATACTTGATAATGTGAACTTCAATTGATACTGAAGATATATATATATATATATATATATATATATATATGCATCCCTGATGAAAACCCTTTTAATTGTTAATACCTTTATATTTGATATAAAGTGGGATTTGAATACATGGATTAATCTTTTGTATTAATCCTACTTTAGTATTGCTGATCAGAAACATGAAAGTATGGTGGTAATCTAAAGTATTTTGATTCCTTTCATTGAAAAACATGTACAAAATTTGTTTTGTCATTCAAAATGAAATTTGAATTGATATATGATATCGATTCTGTAATGCAATCAGGATTGTCAATTCTTATCCGTTAATCCCTGTAATAAGAATTGTTTGATTTAACATATGTATAAATCATTAAGTATGTTAGTGAAATTCAACTCTCTTGCTATTCTGTTTTATCATGTCTGTTTTGTACTGGTCTATCTATTTATCAAGCCCCATATTGATTAGGCCTTCATGAACATTACACTTTATAATACATACATATAAATGTATGTAATGATATATCCTTGATACATTCGGTTTTAAAATACTGTTTGTATTTTATATTAATATATATATATGCATATGATGCTAATATAAATTAAAAACTGCAGTAAATTTGATTTACTATCTGTTTTATGATATTAGTATAAGTTATAGTATTTGGATACTTGATAATTAGTGTTTAACCTCGCTGTTTTGATATTTGTAACATCCTCCCATATCAGTTTATAATCATCATGAAATTGAATTATCTGTATAATGCCCTGCAACAGTAAATGAGATTTGCTGATTAAATTTTGAACATTTTAGACATCATCAGTATTTTGCAAGTTCTAGCACTTAGCATGATATGTGAAACATTCAGTGATATATATAAGTTGAAACTTGATATGATCAAATTTAATAGGGGTTTGAGAAACATAGTCAAAGTAAATTTTGTCTGTTGTTTTCCTTTTTGGATTAAATCTGCAAGTATGAATGTTCTAAAACATATATTTACACATGCAACTATGTTATGCAGTTCTTTTTGATAGAATCAAAGTTTGTTTGTTTTACATTATAACCTGGCTAGTCTGATTTGGCTGGTGTCAGTCACATATATATAAATTAATATCAAGATAGTAAATGTTACATATGCATATGTTGTATACATATAGTTTCTGTATTGCCCAATTGTCGACTTAATAAATTATACAGAAATCATTTTAAATATTGATAATGATGGTCATGAATCTGACTTGAGCATAAACAAGGGTCAATCTGCCCTGTAGATGTTTATATGCAGTGTATATATAAATATCAGTACATTTATGTTGATAAATGTACATATATATATATATATATATTGTAAATATAAATTGAATCTGTAGCAACATTAAAAAAAGGATAGTTTACTGTTATACTAATTGTATATTGATACAAGAATAGTATGAAAGTAAGTTTGAAGTTTGCTACAGATACACGCATGAATGCTTGATTCATGTAAATAACGGTAATGCTCAGTTAAATTTATGTACATTCCATGTATTTGGCTTAAACCCAACATATGATATACATTTGATGTATTGCTGAAGATTAAACCCTATGTTAAAAATTGTTTTAAACAGGGGGGCAGCAGTTGCAATAAAACCTGAAACTGTTTCAGGTTGGAAAAGGGAAATTCAATGGGATGATGGATCAGCCACTACTGTGATTATGGTTTTGAAAAATTAAACAAGTTTGACTTGTTTTTCTTTTCAAAATGTTTTATATATGTATATATACAAATATATAATTTACAGTACGCATTTTATTGTAAACTGTATTGGACAGTGGTAATACATTTCCGGTTTGTATGCATTCTTGGTGTAAACATAATTATGGAATCTGTAATGTATATGTATTTGCAATTGTTATGCTTGTGCATGTAATAGACTATAATCTGCACGACATATGGGAGTCTGGGACGAATAGAATCCAGAACTGTTTTGCATTCAGTATTAAGTGAATATACATGTTAGTCATGATCATGTATATACTTAAATCTCAGATAGGAATTCTGACCTGAATACATATATAATATTGGTTACATGATTTATGTTGTACAATTGTGTATGTCATTTCCTTTTTGGGCCTGCAAGTTTATTGGCATATATTTTGGAAATTTATGTGAATTCATATTTTGTTAAATGGTTTTTAGCTAAAGTGTACTTGATACCATAGTGAGCTACAAGCCATTTTATATTATCATAGTATGCACATAGCTGCTAGATATCTCCTTTAAGCTATTGCAATTGGCATACATGAATATATACATATATGTTAATGATAACCGATAATTTTAAAATATTCAAAGGAAATGTAGGCACGATTCCTATACATTATTGAATTTAAATGCATATATATATATTTATATATGTTATTTAAATCTAATTTATATTATAGATATAAAATACATATATTTGATATATGTAAATAACTCTAATATTGTTCGCTGTTACGAATTATAAATTCCCTCTAAAAGCAAATTTTGGTATATTAAGTCATGGTGACGTCTTCCAATAATATACTCATCACTGTCCAAAATCACTAGATGTAACTAACGCCAAAGCGTTGTGCACCTTTTATTTTGGTTATATGCGATGGAGTAAAATGTGGTGCTCCAACCTATTATTGGGTCTGACTTAACTAGGCTGCGTAATACGATTATGGCCTTAGAGACAAAAGCATGAATTATTCTACATTTTGAGCAAATGAATAATACTGAACAAAATGTTCAACATGCGATCCAAGAGTTATATAGAAAATATAATTGATATAAGATGTCTACATAAAAGGTTGTGTTTTGAGTTTAGCCAAAGCTGGGTCAAGGCATGACTAGATATGGATCTTGGAACACCATTATATGTAATAATGATTTACATATATAAACGGAGGGATGTTAATTTGAGTGGGAGCATATTTTACTTTCAATTACATATTTATGTTAATATAAATTTTGATTGTCAAAATTTTGTATTAATTAAATATTACCGAATCAGTTATTATTTTATTATCTAATGTGGATATTAAATAATAAATATTTCGATAATTTAAATTAATCCTTAAGAAGGATATAAATTGAATTAAATCAAATTTCTTGACTAACATTGAAATTTGAGGATTGTCCTCAAACAAATCAAACGTAATTGTTATATAAAAATAGAGGATCTAAAATGAAAGGTTGAGGTATGACCTTAACCGAATAATATATAAATGTTATAACAATCTACTTATACATTTCTAGTGTTAGATACTAGATATAAATCACATAAATGTATGTTAATTTACAGAAATTGCAAAATAAGTAGAAATCTGATAAAATGACAAGTGGACTTATGAATGGAAATGAAACAAAAGTTGTTGGATTATCCACAGCAAGTTGATTCTTATTCTATATGCTGGCTTAATTAAAATAGATAAAATAATTGTTATTATGAAATTCCATTTAAAATAAATGTTATCATAAAACTTGTTTTGACAGGTTTAAATTTCATTTGTAGTAAAAGAACAATTATTGTTCATTTTATTTAAGAAATATCTAATGGAATTTCACAAATAGTTAATGAATTTTATAAATCTTTAACTATAATGTACCTGACATAAATACCAAGTGGATTAAATTTATTGATTTAAATCCAACATACTTTTAGCAATACCAGTTAGCCAATATAAACAAGAAAGTATATCAAAATCCATAATGATGGAATTTTGAGATCATTTGATTTTGAATTATATGAAGAATACAAATCTTGTTTATTAGGAAAAATAACTGAATCACCTTTTCACTTGACACAGTGATTGAGTGACAAGTATTGGGTCTCGAATATAATGATGTATATTGTGACAACAAGGAATTTCGCTCGATCCGAATGAGTCGAATTCTGAGATCGTTTGAAAAATGGCCAATTTCCAGCCGATTAAAATCAACTGAAACTGGTCAAACGCGTTTTCCTTCGCCACGCTCACATATTGATTCGGAAAATTACGAAATTCGAAACCTAGCAATAATTTGACATCACGGATCCAACAAAAGTGGTTTCGTCGAAATCCGAGGTCGTTTGCAAAATGGCTATTTTTAAAGGCCGAAATTCCATAGCGACTATTCAGAATTTTCAACTGGACATATCCTTTGACCCCCGCTATGAAATTTTGATTTTTCGGATTCGATGGAAATATACCATCAATTAGATTCAAATATTTTTGGTTTCGCTAAAATCCGGATTGTTTTGCACCCGGTACATTCATTTGAAGTTTGAAATCGAATTATCGAACTACCGCGCCATTTTCAATTCCTTTTATATTTATATATAAATATTTATATTCTAACAATGACGTATATAATATATACGTCGAATTTCAATTCCAAAATAAATTTTCCTTCGTTTTTATTTAAAATGATTCATTTTAAATATTCAAAATTCGCTAAAATTGCCAAAATAAAAATTTTAAACTGGCCCAGATTTTCGGGTTGTTACATATATGGAGCAACGAATACATAAGCTAGAGGTAGGTTTTATTACTTCATTATATTTACTGATGATATCAGTAGATATAGATATGTATATCTTATGAAATACATATCAGAATCCTTTGAAAAGTTCAAAGAATTCAAAGTGGAGTTTGAAACCAATTTTAATAGAAAATAAATATTTTTCGAACAGTTTGAAAGAAAACATTTAAGCCAATAAATTTAATGACTATCTGAATGAGTTTGGAATTGTTTTACAACTCTGTCTACCTAGAACACCATATTAGAATGGTATGTCTGAACGGAGATATCGAACCTTATAAGATATAGTACGATTAATGATAAGTCAAATAGATCTTCCTATAAGTTAAATTTAGAACAATTATATTAAATCCCACTAAAACGATTTTGAAGACGCCATATAAGATATAAACTAGGAAATGTCCTAGTGTGTCTAATACGAAGATTTGGGATGTAAGGCGTTTGTTAAACGTCATTCCTCTGATAAGATTGGACCCAAATCAGATAACTATTTTGTGGATATAAATTCTCTGAGAATAAAATGTTTATTACTTGATTTGGTATCCTTGTGAAGGAGAGTCAGTCTCTAAGATACCGATGGGAATAAAATAGAATTCAAGATATATCGAAAACCACAAGATACCATTAAATCTTGTATAGACAAGAAATTCAGTGGGAGTGACACAATAACTCTAATGTTATTTGATAACACATTGATTATTGTAAATAATGTTAGTTAAAAAACAAGAAATAGATACTGATTCTAAGAAAGAAAATGTTTGGATTAAGAAGTTCATGATTGAACTTAATTCATTGTTGATCGAATGATACACATTGCGATAACAATATGGCTATTGCTCAGGCCTAAGACATTAAACTCATCATCAATCCAAACATATATTTTAAGAAATATAATTCTTATGTGAAGTTGTTCACAGAAGAAATAAACATATCTGCAAAGTTACAAAAGTTGTAATGTTGCAGACCTACAGAATTAAACTCTTCCGTAGCAGAAGTTTAATAGTCACACTAGTTTCATAAGTATATGATACATAAATGATTGACTCTAGTGCAAGTAGGAGATTGTTAGAGTTTGTGCCCTAGAGGCAATTCATTTGATGAGATTGATAACACTATTGATGTTAATATTTTATTTGGAATAAAATATTATTCTATTATATTATATTTACTTCGTAATATAAATAATAATATAATAGAAGTCCTTAGAATAATAATACGGAATTATATGGTTCGAGTAAGACTGAACTTGAGATTATATAATGTGATAAGTATTATAATTCTTAAATGTCCCTAGTCAAGTTTTATTATTTATATAGGACAACAATAAAGCGTTGAGACTAGTATGTTGATTGACTGATGATCACATCTCATTAATCATTGATATACGTGATATTAATGTCAAAACATTAGTACGTATTAAAGAATATCGTATTGGGCTGACCCACTGTGAGATAACTCCATGGAATATAATAAATAGTATCATAAGTTATTTTCATAGTGACAGTGATCTAATGGTCCTCAGACCTGAAATCATTATAATTTTATTCGAGGATATTTGTGTTTTGATATCATCTAAAGTTATTTCGTAACAGAGTAACGATAACGTTGATTATTGGATACATCTCGAGTCGAATGAAAATTATGAATGATCTAGATGGAATTTAACCCTACGATATATTCGTAGTGATATCCATGTGCCTCTTGATTGAGTGAGACTGTGAAATGCATGGCCGTGCTCAAATATTGATTTGTTTTAAACAGACTACTCATCGATCAAGAAAACGGATTAAATTATAATGATAATGATATGATCCATGCCTCTAGTTTAATACAGGATATATTGTTTAAAAGGATTATATTACATTGATACACTGGTCACAGAAGGAAGTATCGAATCGTTGATCTTATTATAACTTGGGTAGCAGTGATGTATTGCTAGATGCCGCTCACTGTTTACAGTTTAAATACGATTTAAATTGTTGCCAACGTTATAATAACTTATCGGGTCACACACTTAGAACGTTATAAAGGAAGAACATATATTGGGTAAATAAATTATCAAATTTGTTGATATTATATATTGTATTGAAATGGTATACAAGTGATTCCTTAATTAATGGAGCATACTTGATTTTATAAGGGTTTTGACTATTCACTTTATAAGATAGAGTGGAGCCGTCATTTTTTTTCAGATAGATAAAAATAAAACAAAACCCTAACTTTACCTTTCACGTTACCCTTGGATATGGCGGCTAGCACCCAAACTCCTCTTTCTTTTTTATTTTGATCGAAAAGAGAAGCCTTCATGTGGATAACCAATAGAGGCCGGCGATTAACGTGCTATACGATTTGATGCATCAACCTCCATCGATTAGGGTTTCATATGGAATCAATACATCAGGTATAAAAGTTTTAATCCCAATTTATATAAGTTTTGGTTTATTTTTCTTGCTAAGATCCCAACTTTAAGTAGTTAAAGCAAAAGGGGAACTCGATTAGATCGAATTATTTCCTTCATTAATGTCACTCACAAAGGGAATGCATTAAGTTCTGTGAAGTGTTATAGGTAAACAGACACAGAATAATTACAAGACAAGTATAAATAAGATAGCAGTGGAAATTCAAATTTTTATTTCAAACATGAATCATAATGTCTTGGTCCACAATATCATAAGTCAGAAAAACCATTACAATAAAATAACTTTTGTCTTGCACCATCAGAGTACATAAGTATATAAAAAGCATAATTCCCTAAATAAAAGAGCTAAGCCATAGTAGAGATAAGAACTTGAGCCATACTTCGAAAGCAGCTACTAGCAAGATGATAAATGAGTCTTGATTAAGCCTAAGTTGTAATAACCCGGAAATCTGGCCAGTTTAAAAATTTTATTTTGGCAATTTTAGCGAATGTTGATTATTTAAAATGGATTATTTTAAATAATAACGACGAGAAATTTATACTGAATATAATTCGAACGTATATATTCATTTGAATCGACGATAGAATATAAATATTTATTTATATTTATAAAAGGAATTGAAAATGGCACGGTAGTTCGATAATTCGATTTCAGAATTCAAATGAATGTACCGGGTGCAAAAATAAACCGGATTTTAGTGAAACCAAAAATAATAGGATCTATTTGAGAATATCTTTCCAACGAATCCGAGAAATCGAAATTTCATAGCGGGAATCAATAGATATGTCCCGTTGAAAATTCTGAATAGTCGCTATGGAATTCAGGCCCTTCAAAATGGAAATTTTGCATACGACCTCGGATTTCGACGAAACCACTTTTGTTGGGTCCGTGATGTAAATTTATTGCTAGATTCCAAATTTCATAATTTTTTGAATCGAAATGTGAGCGTGGCAAATGAAAACGCGTTTGACCAGTTTTAGTTGATTTTAATCGACTGGAAAATGGCCATTTTTCAACCGGTCTCAGAATTCGACGAAATTAGTTTTGTTAGGACCGTATCGTCAATACGAAGCTAGAAAATATTTTTCGGGAATTTTTCTAGTTAGTTTGTGGCCCCGGTAAATTGAAATGCGCGTTCAAATTCAATAGATAGAGTTATATGTTGATTTTGACGAAAATTGATCGAAACAGTCGAATCAGCTTGCGATACATATCCCATTGTGTTCGGAATGGGGGTAAAACGCTAGGGACGACAGTGGTGGGTCTCGTTTTGAGTTCGAAATAGAAAGTTGCTTTAATGAATAAATTAAAATATTAAATTATTAAAAGAAACCCTTTTCAATAACCCCCCCTTTCCATTTTTCACTGTCAAAATTCATTTCCCTCTTTCTAAAAAAAAACCGACGCCTCCTTCACCTCGATGAGCCGCTGCTCTCCCCACCGACGCACCCCACCGCCCACACCTCCCCTACGCCATCGCGCCCGCCCTCAAGCCTCCTCCTTCACCGTCGACTACCCCATCTCGCGGATTGAAACACCACGACCCCCACTCCCTGAAATCGCGATGCACCATCCTCCTAGGGCCACCGCCGCCACTCAGTTGAATTGCCGCACCCTGGCCGAGTTCCCACCTCCGACGAACCACCTGCAGCGAGCCAAGCCCCTCCTCCATCATGGAAACTGTGAGTTTTTAGTTTATTTTTATTTATTTTTTGAGGAAAACGGGTGTGTAGCGGGCACTACACAGCCGGTTACGCGTAGATGCCAAAGAGCTAGTAATAATATCTGGTTTATAGGCCCAACCAGTAGCAGACTAAGAACAGACCAAGATGGTCATATATAATACAGTCTAAAGAGTACTAATAAGATGTACATATAGCAACCACAACACAGCTGAGTGATAAATACACTACCAAAATAGAACTACATACTTATACTTGATCACAGAGGAAATAACGAGCTGCTTTCTTGAGATCCAGGCGAGCGAGGCTGGGGGAGGGAGAGTCTGAAGCGAGCGTGCCTGACCGAGCCTGTCCATAATTCGAAGAGATGCAGAATATGAAAACAAGTTCCCCAGAATAACTTTTTGGGTCTTCCGAATACATATGCATTTCGTTCTAACCAGATACACCAGGAGAAGATCGCTACCAGAGAGTCAAACGAGGGGTCAGGGGGGTTGTGCTGCCAGTAATCGAAGAAAGAGCGAAAAGAAGGGACGAAACCGAGAATGAATGAGCTAACAACGGCCCAAACCGCAAAAGAAAAGTCACAATCAAAGAAAAGATGGGTGAGGGATTCATTACTCAGGTTGCAAAGAACGCAAATAGGGTTGACATCGATCCCAAAGCGGCAGAGTCTGTCTTTTGAGTTGATGCGATTGTGAATTAAGAGCCATTGAAAGAAAATGATGCGAATGTTTATTTTTATTTTAGTTTTAGTATAAATCCGAATTTAGTTTTTGTTTTTAGTTTTAATTGTGTATTGATTTTAATTTCAGATATTTATATATAGAAAAGTTAATATTTTTATATAGGAAAAAGATATGATTTTTACTTATATAGAGTATTAAAAATATAATTTTTATAATATAGGAATGTTAAAAATATAATTTTTATATTATAGAAAGGCTAAAAATATTATCTTTATGTAGTAGAAATATTAAAAATATGATTTTTATTATAATAGAAGATTAAAAATATAATTTTTATAAAGTAGAAGTATTAAAAATATGATTTTTATATAATAGAGAATATAAAAATTTGATCTTTATATATGCAGCGAAATAAAAATCTGATTTTTATTATATATATATAGTAAAGTAAAAATGAGATTTTTATAGCGATGAAATAAAAATTCGATCTTTATATAAGAAGTAATAATATATAAATATAATATTTATATAGAATGAAGCGTTATAAATATATATATGAATTCGAAATAAAAATAGAATTTTTATTTATTGAAATGAAGAAATAAAAATATAATTTTTATATTTGAACAACGTGAAAAGAATTACAAATGGATTCAGGCGATTCAGCAGTTCAACAGCAAAGCACGGCGGAGTGGAACCCTCTATGAGAACTTCTCACCTTAAATTTTATTTTCTAGTTATATAAATATATACGAAGATGCAGACGGTGTTTAGTAGCACCCGACACCCGTCGTCCACAGACCATGGACGGCTTGTATGCTTGTTTGTTTGACTTTGATATGTAGTTGATAGTGTGATGTGATGTGAAATGAAATAAAACATTTATATAGTTGAAGTAAAATATTTTATAGTGGAAAATATTTTATAGTTAAAAATAGAATTTTTAACGTATATTTGAAATGAAATAAATATAAACAAATCGGACGATTTGTTTATATATACACACATTTGACTGATATTGATTGGGACGATAAATTTTACACATCGCCCAACTGCACAAATAAAATCTGTGTTTGATTGTTTGAAAACCCCACACGGGTATTGGGATGATATATGACATACACTAGTCCCAATAATTAGCTGTATGTCGATCGATTGATTGACAGACTGTTATAAGCGTTGAATATTTATATTTGATGCTTATACAGTGTAGAATGCACTTTGGATGATGGTTGATTATTCATCGTTGTTATTGTATACATGTGTTGTAGAAAATCCATATAATTAACATTATATGGTAATTGATTGGGCCTCATTCCAGTTTTTGAAAAAGGAAATATTTGAAATAGAATATTTGAAAAGGAAATATTTGAAATAGAATATTTGAAAAGGAAATATTTGAAATAGAATATTTGGAAAAAGAAATATTTGAAATAGAAATATTTGAAATAAAATATTTAAAAATAGAAACATATGAAGCCGTGTTGATTAGATTGACGCCATTTTGACGTGAACGATATTTATATCGATTTTATTCATTTTATAATGAACATCGAAAGTGATTTCAAAATCTGATATTTTGAATAGAAATGAATTCGAATTGAAATTGAATCGAATTGAAATTGAATAGAAATGAATTCGAATTGAAATTGAATTGAATTGAAAACGAACTGAAATTGAATTAGAAATCAATTTGAATTGAAATCAATTTGAAATGAATTTAAAACGAATTTATAAGGAAAAATTCAATTTTGATTTGAATTTGAAATGAAGTTAAAATCGTTTTGAAAACGAATTTAAAACGATTTATATAATACGTTTTAAAAAGGAAATCGACGAAGTATATATTATATATATAATATAATGGCCTGAATAGAACGCGCCGCGCTGCGGTAGTTCGTGAATTTCGACCATTGACTTCAAATGGATATTGCGGGAGATCCGACCGTCGGATTCTCCTAAAACCAGAACCGTTGGGTTCGTATCGAAAAGAGCTTTCTAATGATTATTAGAAATTAGAAATCTAACGGTAGGATTTGGAATTATGTCCAAATCAAAATTGAAAAAGGTCGCTGTAAGTGCAATTCGATGGCCGTTGATGGAAATCGACTGTACGGGCCTTGATAAAATTATTAAAAATAGTAATAATTTATGTAAAATCATAAGAAATGATTTGTGAAGATTTGGGATGAAAAACTCCATATTTGAAAAGATAAAAATTGATTTTTATCAAAATGAACTAGTTTTGAACTAGAATTAAATTTCTATTTTTTTTAAATAAATAAATTTGATTTGAAAAGGGTTTTAAAAGTAACCAGAATTTCCAATAATTGAATTGGATTGGATTTGAATCGAAATTGTCTTTGGATTATTTCGATGTTGGATTTCGTGATTATACAGATGTTGTTATGGAAATTTGAAAGATATATATATATATCGTTATTTCCAATACGATATTTGTTGGTCGTAGAATTTGATATTGAATATAAGCCGATATATTTTCTATTCAGAGCCTTGTATTTAATATCAAATGTGATTTGGGTTTGTCGTGAATGGTGTCTTCATTAACACTGTTCTTAAGCCCAGCTGAGGAAAAGATTAAATCTTTTTATTTGGATTTAATGAAGTGTACCAATTAAATAATATTTAATTGGAATTGAATTGATTTTGATTTTTGGGTTTATCGTGAACAGTGTTTTATATAACACTCGTTCTTTAACCCGATAATTAATGAAATGTGATTTTGGGTTGTCGTGAACGGTATCTTCAATAATATTGTTCTTAGACCTAAAGGTGTTAAGAAAATCAGAAACTAACTGGGGATTAGTTAAGTTGAATGGTTTCAGAGGTATTGATCTGATGTTGGTTTCGGCCTTCGGGGTTAATACTTAGGGAACTGCTCACTTGCTAATTTACGGTTAGGGACTGATTGAAATGTGATGTGATTTTGGGTTTATCGTGAACCGTGTTTTAAATGACACTGATTCTTTAACCCAGTCACAGATTAAAACTAAGTGGAGTTTTAATGAATCTTTAATTAGTTTGAAATGATCGAGGATGGAGTATCACCAGTTTTGCTCTAGGCGTTAGTTAAATCTTTAATTAGATTTGAACGTGAAATGGTAATTGAATTTACCGATAACACCGTGGTGTTAGATATGAAGTATTACCAGTTTTACTTCATGGGATGAATAGGTTGGGATTAGGAAATTAAAACAAATAATTACTTCGGCAAGGTTCGTTAATCCCGACTAGTTGAATCGATATTCAAAAGAAGATTAAAGAATAAATTCAAGGAATTTATCTTTGATAAAGTTAATGGGAACCTTTCCCTATGAATGTGAAATTTAGAAACTAACTGTCGGTTAGCTAAGCAGAATGGTTTTCTGGATATTGATCTGATGTTGGTTTCGGCCTTCGGGGATAATATTTGGGGAATTATTCTCTTGATTAATTTACGGTTAGTGACTGATGAATTGGAATGAGGCGTATGTTGTGTTTGTGTAACAATTATTTAAAATATACGCGAGTTATTCGGAAAGACCGGGTTTATCCCATTCTGAATAAATGATACGACGATAAGTCGAAGAAGAAGACGGTGGTCGAAGACCGGAGGTCTTCACGTCGTTTGGGTGATTACTGATGATCTTGATTGGGATGTACACCCAAGAAGATGGAAACAGTTGGTGATTGTCCAGATGTACTTGGAGATCGATGGATATGCGGGGTACTAGGTGCCTCCGGTTTCGTTCAGACCAAGAACGGACTTGTAAATGGACTGTGTGTCTGACATTGGATTTTAGTCTGTGTGATTGATTTCTATTAAATATATATCTGTTTGGCGGCGGAGAATTTATTCTCTTGCTTAACGCCCTTCTCTGAGACGTACGAGCTCAGGGGTTATATATTGATGGATATCAATCGCATGGAGTGAATTGCCTGTGTGGCATGTCTAAGTGGCAATTGATCAAGGCTTCTATTGAAAAGCAAAGTCTTGTGGATGATGATCAAAGCAAGGCCTGTGTGGCATAGCTTTGTGTAACGTGATTTCGCGAGCCTCACACCCCGGTGGTGAACCAAAAACGGGAGATGGACCTCAGGGGGGACATGCATTTTCTTTCTAGTTAGAAGTGGCGTCAGTGGTTTTACACGCCCTGACGAGTTTGACTTATGTGGTTGTTGCTGTTGCGAGGCGCCTCGGTTAGATCGGACGATCCGGGTCCGACAGAGTCATTTGTTGGCTCATTTACGCCCCATAGGGCGGAGAAACGTAGTGTTCAGGCATTATAATCCACATCGGTGGACCGGCCCTGACGATCCAAGGGGCAGTTGCGGCTGTTCCTGAGACTCGGACTAGACAGTCTTGAATCGGTTGAGGACTATCTTTTGCCTCGGTTCATAGATGGAAATCCAATTTCCAAATACGTGACATTTTCGGTTTTATTTGTAGAGCCTAGTATGGCGACATAGTGGGATGGGGCGCTTATGCCGTTTATGATTGATACTTATGATTTGTAGTTGTTTTATACACTATGCACTTATAATAATATCAAATAATCTGTTTTAAACGTATCAAGCATTCTTTGGCTAATATAAGGTAAAAACCCTATCCTCCGGCTTGCGTTGCATTGTTTGATGGGACCTTGGTCTTATAATAGCTTCATTTTTCTTTATTTAGCATTGCGCTGTTTGTTTTATGCACTGGTATTCTTGGGCGGAAACCCGTTCTGTGTTATACGGCGTGGTCCCTTGATTTACCGAACTTTAAAATAAAGATTAATAACCGTTTTAGTTCTCACACCAGTCCCATGACTGACCTGGAGTTTATTGTTTTAACCTAAACTCTGGGTGCCCCTATTTTGACAGGGGCAGCTAGTAGTTTTGGTTTTGCAGATTTATATTCATAGGATCCTGGTTTACAGCTGGAACGATATCCGGAAAGCTTTGTATCCGTATATCTCTTCTAGTTGTGTATTGTATTATTTTCCGCTGCGATGTTTTTAAATGTAATTTAAATCTCTGATATTTCTGTTTAATATTTATTCATACTCTGTATATTCTTGTAATCTGATGCATTGTTGTAATATACAATGAAATGTTCTTCCGTCCGCGTTCTGTTGTGGCTTGTTCTCGAACTATCCGCGCTTTCCTTCCCGGGGAAGTTCGGGTCGCTTCATTTGGTATCAGCGCTCTGGTTTACAGGGCTAGAGAACATGACACATTAGAACCATACGAAAGAATTCATCTGAAATTGGATTAGTAATATCCAATGGGAATGACTCGTTAGAGATAGGATCAGTAGTATCCTAGAACGAGTGTGAAGAGTATATTTTTAAAGTGAAAACAAATTTTGTTTTGAAAATTTAAAATCAATTATTCGTATTTGATTATTTATTTCATATTGATTAGGACAGTCCAGTATATAGAGATTTTGCATATACGTCTTGCAAACGTGTGTTCGAAATTTTAATATACTGGATAGATATAGAATTACACTCTAATCGCCCGGAGATGATTTTGATGATGGAGCTCCATCATTAGAATTTATGTTCGAGTGACGAAAGTGGGCTTTCTATATATTTCCAATTGACTGGTGTGAGAACCAAAATTAGATAGGGCCTACTGTTGTGATTTGGCATCAAAAATCTGATTTTTGACTATGTATCAAAGTTATGAATTTCAAAAGCTAATCAACTAATGGATTGATGTTTGTGTTGTTTGTTTATTTGTTTGATAATTTTGAACCATTAAGCCTAATTGTATCAAATATTGAATTGTATTGAAAATTAGCCGCATTTGCTTGCATATACATGTACTTACATTGAACAGGTCATAGCAAGGAGGCTAGAGCAGAGAATAAAATTTGTTTGCCCGACAAATAGGTACATGTTTATCATAATTTACTGTTTTGTTTGGGTGATGATGATTTTATGAGACGATTGGCTTTTTCTTTTTGAGATCAGAAGGCCTGTATGGCAATTTCGGGATTTTCCCGTGCTCCCGGTGCAGGGGAGGTTATGGCGAAATTTTTCGAAAATTTAGGGTGTTAGCCAAATTTTTGAAAAATTTGAAAAGTTCTTAGAAACTGAAAAGTTGAAGAACTTAAGTCGTAGTCAAAATAATGAAAGTTGAGTTGGTTTGTAAAACAACTTTCGGCTTTGTTCCTTTTCGGGGACGAAAAGTTTTAAGTGGGGGAGATTGTAATAACCCGGAAATCTGGGCCAGTTTAAAATTTTTATTTTGGCAATTTTAGCGAATTTTGATTATTTAAAATGGATTATTTTAAATAATAACAACGAGAAATTTATATTGAATATAATTCGAACGTATATATTCGTTTAAATCGACAATAGAATATAAATATTTATTTATATTTATAAAAGGAATTGAAAATAGCGCGGTAGTTCGATAATTCGATTTCAAAATTCAAATGAATGTACCGGGTGCAAAATAAACCGGATTTTAGTGAAACCAAAAATAATAGGATCTATTTGAGAATATCTTTCCAACGAATCCGAGAAATCGAAATTTCATAGCGGGAATCAAAAGATATGTCTCGTTGAAAATTCTGAATAGTCGCTATGGAATTCAGGCCCTTAAAAATGAAAATTTTGCAAACGACCTCGGATTTCGACGAAACCTCTTTTGTTGGGTCCGTGATGTAAAGTTATTGCTAGATTCCAAATTTCATAATTTTTCGAATCGATATGTGAGCGTGGCAAGCAAAAACGCGTTTGACCAGTTTTAGTTGATTTTAATCGACTGGAAAATGACCATTTTTCAAACGGTCTCAGAATTCGACGAAATTAGTTTTGTTAGGACCGTATCGTCAATACGAAGCTAGAAAATATTTTTCGGGAATTTTTCTAATTAGTATGTGGCCCCGGTAAATTGAAATGCGCGTTCAAATTCAATAGATAGAGTTTTATGTTGATTTTGACAAAAACTGATCGAAACAGTCGAATTAGCTTGCGATACATATCCCATTGTGTTCGGAATGGGGGTAAAACACTGGGGACGACAGTCGGTGGGTCTCGTTTTGAGTTCGAAATAGAAAGGTGCTTTAATGAATAAATTAAAATATTAAATTATTAAAAGAAATCCTTTTTCAATAACCCCCCTTTCCATTTTTCACTGTCAAAATTCATTTCCCTCTTTCTAAAAAAACATCGACGCCTCCTTCACCTCGATGAGCCGCTGCTCTCCCCACCGACGCGCCCCACCGCCCACGCCTCCCCTACGCCATCGCGCCCCCCCTCAAGCCTCCTCCTTCACCGTCGACTACCCCATCTCGCGGATTGAAACACCACGACCCCCACTCCCTGAAATCACGACGCACCATCCTCCTAGGGCCACCGCCGCCACTCAGTTGAACCGCCGCACCCTGGCCGAGTTCCCACCTCCGACGAACCACCTGCAGCGAGCCAAGCCCCTCCTCCATCATGGAAACTGTGAGTTTTTAGTTTATTTTTATTTTAGTTTTAGTATAAATCCGAATTTAGTTTTTGTTTTTAGTTTTAATTGTGTATTGATTTTAATTTCAGATATTTATATATAGAAAAGTTAATATTTTTATATAGGAAAAAGATATGATTTTTACTTATATAGAGTATTAAAAATATAATTTTTATAATATAGGAATGTTAAAAATATAATTTTTATATTATAGAAAGGCTAAAAATATTATCTTTTTGTAGTAGAAATATTAAAAATATGATTTTAATTATAATAGAAGATTAAAAATATAATTTTTATAAAGTAGAAGTATTAAAAATATGATTTTTATATAATAGAGAATATAAAAATTTGATCTTTATATATGCAGCGAAATAAAAATCTGATTTTTATTATATATATATAGTAAAGTAAAAATGAGATTTTTATAGCGATGAAATAAAAATTCGATCTTTATATAAGAAGTAATAATATATAAATATAATATTTATATAGAATGAAGCGTTATAAATATATATATGAATTCGAAATAAAAATAGAATTTTTATTTATTGAAATGAAGAAATAAAAATATAATTTTTATATTTGAACAGCGTGAAAAGAATTACAAATGGATTCAGGCGATTCAGCAGTTCAACAGCAAAGCACGGCGGAGTGGAACCCTCTGTGAGAACTTCTCACCTTAAATTTTATTTTCTAGTTATATAAATATATACTAGGATGCAGACGGTGTTTAGTAGCACCCGACACCCGTCGTCCACAGACCATGGACGGCTTGTATGCTTGTTTGTTTGATTTTGATATGTAGTTGATAGTGTGATGTGATGTGAAATGAAATAAAACATTTATATAGTTGAAGTAAAATATTTTATAGTGGAAAATATTTTATAGTTAAAAATAGAATTTTTAACGTATATTTGAAATGAAATAAATATAAACAAATCGGACGATTTGTTTATATATACACACATTTGACTGATATTGATTGGGACGATAAATTTTACACATCGCCCAACTGCACAAATAAAATCTGTGTTTGATTGTTTGAAAACCCCACACGGGTATTGGGATGATATATGACATACACTAGTCCCAATAATTAGCTGTATGTCGATCGATTGATTGACAGACTGTTATAAGCGTTGAATATTTATATTTGATGCTTATACAGTGTAGAATGCACTTTGGATGATGGTTGATTATTCATCGTTGTTATTGTATACATGTGTTGTAGAAAATCCATATAATTAACATTATATGGTAATTGATTGGGCCTCATTCCAGTTTTTGAAAAAGGAAATATTTGAAATAGAATATTTGAAAAGGAAATATTTGAAATAGAATATTTGAAAAGGAAATATTTGAAATAGAATATTTAGAAAAAGAAATATTTGAAATAGAATATTTAAAAATAGAAACATATGAAGCCGTGTTGATTAGATTGACGTCATTTTGACGTGAACGATATTTATATCGATTTTATTCATTTTATAATGAACATCGAAAGTGATTTCAAAATCTGATATTTTGAATAGAAATGAATTCGAATTGAAATTGAATCGAATTGAAATTGAATAGAAATGAATTCGAATTGAAATTGAATTGAAAACGAACTGAAATTGAATTAGAAATCAATTTGAATTGAAATCAATTTGAAATGAATTTAAAACAAATTTATAAGGAAAATTCAAATTTGATTTGAATTTGAAATGAAGTTAAAATCGTTTTGAAAACGAATTTAAAACGATTTATATAATACGTTTTAAAAGGAAATCGACGAAGTATATATTATATATATTATATATATAATATAATGGCCTGAATAGAACACGCCGCGCTGCGGTGGTTCGTGAATTTCGACCATTGACTTCAAATGGATATTGCGGGAGATCCAACCGTCGGATTCTCCTAAAACCGGAACCGTTGGGTTCGTATCGAAAAGAGCTTTCTTACGATTATTAGAAATTAGAAATCTAACGGTTGGATTTTGAATTATGTCCAAATCAAAGTTGAAAAAGGTCGTTGTAAGTGCAGTTCGATGGCCGTTGATGGAAATCGACTGTACGGGCCTTGATAAAATTATTAAAAATAGTAATAATTTATGTAAAATCATAAGAAATGATTTGTGAAGATTTGGGATGAAAAACTCCATATTTGAAAAGATAAAAATAGATTTTTATCAAAATGAACTAGTTTTGAACTAGAATTAAAGTTTCTATTTATTTTTAAATAAATAAATTTGATTTGAAAAGGGTTTAAAAGTAACCAGAATTTCCAATAATTGAATTGGAATGGATTTGAATCGAAATTGTCTTTGGATTATTTCGATGTTGGATTTCGTGATTATACAGATGTTGTTATGGAAATTTGAAAGATATATATATCGTTATTTCCAATACGATATTTGTTGGTCGTAGAATTTGATATTGAATATAAGACGATATATTTTCTATTCAGAGCCTTGTATTTAATATCAAATGTGATTTGGGTTTGTCGTGAATGGTGTCTTCATTAACACTGTTCTTAAGCCCAGCTGAGGAAAAGATTAAATCTTTTTATTTGGATTTAATGAAGTGTACCAATTAAATAATATTTAATTGGAATTGAATTGATATTAATTTTTGGGTTTATCGTGAACAGTGTTTTAAATAACACTCGTTCTTTAACCCGATAATTAATGAAATGTGATTTTGGGTTGTCGTGAACGGTATCTTCAATAATACTGTTCTTAGACCTAAAGGAGTTAAGAAAATCAGAAACTAACTGGGGATTAGTTAAGTTGAATGGTTTCAGAGGTATTGATCTGATGTTGGTTTCGGCCTTCGGGGTTAATACTTAGGGAACTGCTCACTTGCTAATTTACGGTTAGGGACTGATTGAAATGTGATGTGATTTTGGGTTTATCGTGAACCGTGTTTTAAATGACACTGATTCTTTAACCCAGTCACAGATTAAAACTAAGTGGAGTTTTAATGAATCTTTAATTAGTTTGAAATGATCGAGGATGGAGTATCACCAGTTTTGCTCCAGGCGTTAGTTAAATCTTTAATTAGATTTGAACGTGAAATGGTAATTGAATTTACCGATAACACCGTGGTGCTAGATATGAAGTATTACCAGTTTTACTTCATGGGATGAATAGGTTGGGATTGGGAAATTAAAACAAATGATTACTTTGGTAAGGTTCGTTAATCCCGACTAGTTGAATCGATATTCAAAAGAAGATTAAAGAATAAATTCAAGGAATTTATCTTTGATAAAGTTAATGGGAACCTTTCCATATGAATGTGAAATTTAGAAACTAACTGTCGGTTAGCTAAGCAGAATGGTTTTCTGGATATTGATCTGATGTTGATTTCGGCCTTCGGGGTTAATATTTGGGGAATTATTCTCTTGATTAATTTACGGTTAGTGACTGATGAATTGGAATGAGGCGTATGTTGTGTTTGTGTAACACTTATTTAAAATATACACGAGTTATTCGGAAAGACCGGGTTTATCCCATTCTGAATAACTGATACGACGATAAGTCGAAGATGAAGACGGTGGTCGAAGACCAGAGGTCTTCACGTCGTTTGGGTGATTTCTGATGATCTTGATTGGGATGTACACCCAAGAAGATGGAAACGGTTGGTGATGGTCCAGACGTACTTGGAGATCGATGGATATGCGGGGTACTAGGTGCCTCCAGTTTCGTTCAGACCCAGAACGGACTTGTAAATGGACTGTGTGTCTGACATTGGATTTTAGTTTGTGTGATTGATTTCTATTAAATATATATCTGTTTGGCGGCGGAGAATTTATTCTCTTGCTTAACGCCCTTCTCTGAGACGTACGAGCTCAGGGGTTATATATTGATGGATATCAATCGCATGGAGTGAATTGCCTGTGTGGCATGTCTAAGTGGCAATTGATCAAGGCTTCTGTTGAAAAGCAAAGTCTTGTGAATGATGATCAAAGCAAGGCATGTGTGGCATAGCTTTGTGTAGCATGAATTCGCGAGCCTCACACCCCGGTGGTGAACCAAAAACGGGAGACGAACCTCAGGGGGGACATGCGTTTTCTTTCTAGTTATAAGTGGCGTCAGTGGTTTTACATGCCCTGAAGAGTTTGACTTATGTGGTTGTTGCTGTTGCGAGGCGCCTCGGTTAGATCGGACGATCCGGGTCCGACGGAGTCATTTGTTGGCTCATTTACGCCCCATAGGGCGGAGAAACGTAGTGTTCTGGCATTATAATCCACATCGGTGCACCGGCCCTGACGATCCAAGGGGCAGTTGCGGCTGTTCCTGAGACTCGGACTAGACAGTCTCGAATCGGTTGAGGACTATCTTTTGCCTCGGTTCATAGATGGAAATCCAATTTCCAAATACGTGACATTTGCAGTTTTATTTGTAGAGCCTAGTATGGCGACATAGTGGGATTGGGCACTTATGTCGTCTATGATTGATACTTATGATTTGAAGTTGTTTTATACACTATGCACTTATAATAATATCAAATAATCTGTTTTAAACGTATCAAGATTTCTTTGGCTATTATAAGGTAAAAACCCTATCCTCCGGCTTGCGTTGCATTGTGTGATGGGACCTGGGTCTTATAATAGCTTCATTTTTCTTTATTTAGCATTGCGCTGTTTGTTTTATGCACTGGTATTCTTGGGAGGAAACTCGTTCCGTGTTATACGGCGTGGTCCCTTGATTTACTGAACTTTAAAATAAAGATTAATAACCGTTTTAGTTCTCGCACCAGTCCCATGACTGAGCTGGAGTTTATTGTTTTAACCTAAACTCTGGGTGCCCCTATTTTGACAGGGGTAGCTAGTAGTTTTGGTTTTGCAGATTTATATTCACAGGATCCTGGTTTACAGCTGGAACGATATCCGAAAAGCTTTGTATCCGTATATCTCTTCTGGTTGTGTATTGTATTATTTTCCGCTGCGATGTATTTAAATGTAATTTAAATCTCTGATATTTCTGTGTAATATTTATTCATACTCTGTATATTCTTGTAATCTGATGCATTGTTGTAATATACAATGAAATGTTCTTCTGTCCGCGTTCTGTTGTGGCTTGTTCTCGAACTATCCGTGCTTTCCTTCCCGGGGAAGTTCGGGTCGCTTCATAAGTATTCCTGCCCTGAGAATCTAGGAGGGAACGGAAGAGAGAAGACGAAAGAAAAAGGGTCAGACATAAAGTCTGGCGAGTCTAGTTACTTTTAGCAAGTAAATAAATAAAAGTAGCATGACAGGTATATAAAGTGGATAAGAGAGTAAATGGTAGGTGTGACAAGGTAGACAGGATAAGGTGTGTACGCTTCTAATGATTACTCTGCACTATTACTAGTATAACCAAAATGAGATGATAACTTACACTCCAAGGTGATAGACTTGGGCATACGTCCAAATATGCCCTAACTACTACCCTAATCGATTGGCTCCCTACCCCGTAGATACTCTATGTCGGCACTAATGTAGGATGTATCACATCCTAAAGTGGAAACCCCTCACTGATATGCACATCCCCATATCTACTGGTGTCACGGTCGTCTTATCCCACTCTGCCCGGGTCATGCCCACACCGTCATTCACATTTGGATCTCTTACAATCATTCAATAAGCGTGCCTCTTCTCCGCCTAGTATGGAGTACTTTGTTTGATACCTACTCCGGGTTACTAACTGAAATGGGTCCCACAAAATATGATACAATCTCTCCCATTTGTCTTGTATCCCCCACTAGGTTTTCACTGACTATGTATACCACTAGGTATCTCTAATTACATAGATCTATTACAAGTTATTCTTACCCTTAAAGGTGTCTTTAATTACATAACTTTATTATTTCCTCCGGTTATGTATACCACTAGGTGTCTTTAATTACATAACCTTATCGGGGTAAGTTTGTGGGCCTATATGTAAATATTACCCACCCCCTCCAGATTTGCTTAACCCATCCACTATCCAATCAATTTACTTAACCCTAACTTTAGTTCACAATCATACAATCCCTATAGACTAGATTTGGTTAAGTAGTCCAATTTATTACCATGTCCATTTATGGTTTATAATGGGCTAGACCTCCCACATTAGGCCTACAACGTGTGGATGTTGGATATGTCGGTCGGGTCCGGGCAGACTTATTCCACAATTGGGCCTAACCTCGTGTCATAGCCCGATTCGTTTTGCGCGCTTAGACCTCCCCCATTAGGTTCAACATTTGTTGCTGCTGGATATGTCGATCGGTTCCAGGCAGGCTTCCGCCACTAATGCAACCTAACCTCATGTCATAAGTGCAATTACAATTCCTAATTGTAATTACTAGACATTCAATTATTAATTAATTAATCAATTAATCAAACCTGTATCTTTATAGGTGTTAATGCCGACTCTACCTAATAATTTGAATTATATGCCCAACAATGTTTATATTCAAATTATGTCCATATTAACCCTTTTTCCCCGTTCCCTAACTAGCGCACTCGTAAAATTAGCGGCATGCCAAGGCCAGACAATAGCCTAGTCATAAACGATAATAGGGAAAATAATAGGAATATGACCATAAGTGATTATTTTAACATAACTTGGCATAAACATAAACTAGCATGGTGATAAGGTAGACATATAGGCATAAAACTGATGAACTTGTGACAATAACTAGTTCTACAAAACTTGATGTCATAGCGGGCATAATGAGAACTAAATTAACCATTTAGATGTCCAACTATTCAGATCTAACATAATAGGCACAAGATGATAAACTGGATCTGATTAACAAATTTAACGTCCACACAGTTTAGATCCAATAGTTTAAAAGTAGATCTACACAATTTAGGGTTAAGATTCACATCATTGCATGTGATAGGAGTTATAATAGATCTAAAAAGATAGAGATTTAGATCAATAGTTAAAATAGATCTAGCACAAATCATAGAATGCCACAAGGGTTACAATAGATCCAACAAAACAGATATTTAGATCCACAACCTAACCAATTCTGAATGTCATATGTTCATGATTTACAATGGAACTGATATGATCTAGGCATATGAACAAATCCAAGTCATAGTCATGTCATATTTACTTTTAAATATTCAAATCTAAAAGCAACTAGAAGCTCACAGTGTTAGGATTAGAAAATAGAGAAAGAACGGATCTTGAACCTCTAGATTTGATTTGCAAAACTGATAGTTGTAGGAGATAATGGATTCAGTTCAGACACCGACAGAGTTTGGCCACCATGAATTCTCACTGAAGAAAATATGAGAAACGGCCACATATATATAGCTGCAAAACCCTCCGAAACCGACTGCCACCGCAGCCGTAGGGGTGTCAAAACCCCTCTGGGTGGGTCGACCCTGGTGTCGACACCCCTTAAGGGGTTCGATCCCGGTGTCGACACCCCTCTAGGGGGAATCGACCCCGTAGAGCGAGAAATTGGCCGCCTTGACGAATTTTTGATTTTCAAACTGTTCTGGATTCATACGTGACTCATATGTGTTTTTTTTTGTGTGTGTGTGTGTGTGTATATATATATTCTTTCTGCGCATATACAAACATAAAACCCTCATAACTTCTTCATACGTTGTCCATTTTACGCGAACCAAATGTCTATCTTGAGCAGAATTTCGAGACGGACGCGATGGCGTAGTCCATTTTCCTTAATTATGAATATTAAATTAATTATTATTTAATTTATCCTCTTTTAGTGAAGAGTCGTTAAAAATACAGGGTGTTACAAAGGCAATCTTCATAATCAAGTTGGAAGCCATAAAGGCAACAAAGTTTGAAACCATAAAGAAACATTACATAATCGGCCTGTTAGTAAAAAATTGTTACCTGCTTTATTATCATGAACATGATGATGAAATAACAACACAACTAAAAGAGTTTTAATCAGCAGGAACACCATATATGTAATGATCAGGTTTCTTCGGTTCATTTGAAGAGCCAGACTTGGAAAAATGATCGTAGCACACTGCAACAGAAGTAAGATGTAAAAAATCAATCAATTGGTGTAAATTAATACTTCTGTGAACAGTACACTAAACCATAGCCCTTGTTTTTCCATTATTATCTATAACAAAAGCATTTGACTCAATATAAAAGTATACAAAAATTTACAATATCGTGTATTCGGTGAATTTCAAAATTGAATGCTAAAGAGCACACAGACTAATTTTTTTAGATAAAAACTTGACTTTCATCCCACCTACGCCAGAAATAACAATTATGAGGGTAATTTCCAACTAGCTTCTACTTTCATTCGTTCACAATAAAATTGTTCAAAACACATGCAATAACAATGGTATTTTTTAAGTGTTCATAAACATGTAATAACTGTTTCAGGAAGCAATCATATAATGAAAGAAGTTGAAATACAAACTCTGTCTAGGAACACAATATGATTTGAGTGCAAAGTGGCAAGCGAAATGTTAGCACTTTTTTCTTAGATTACATTTATTCACAAAGCAAAAACAGTAGCAAGTAATCATCATCCAAATATCACCCAACTCAATGAGAACTTTGCAAAATTAACCATTTAAGACAGTCCAGCTCAAGGTGTGTCCTAATATTCATATTCAATTCAGCTTTGCAAATACTAGATGTTTGATAAGATGAAAGCAAAAGATAATTTGGTACCTGTGATAGGGACAAATCAGTCACATGCTGCAGAAAGCATAAAACATTCACCAAAGAATACAATCGTGTAATAAACAATTGATATATATACAGTAATACAAACGCTCACAACGAAAGTATCACAGAATGATGCAGAAATGTGAGAAACGCCAAATACATGCTCTCCTTCACGGACCGCAGGCCTAAAAGTGACATTTTCCTCTTTGGGTTCCCGAACTTTCTTCCTTGGCTACATAATTTATATCCAATCAATCAAACATCCCATAAATTAACATGAAAACCTATTCTACTAGTAAATTCATAGAAGAAGTTCTCCCCAACGTTTGAGCATGCATAGTCAATTAATTATCAAGAGTAGAAACATAAAACAAAGAGCTTATACAATCATCATTTGAAAATATGACTACAGAAGGATTTAGAATACCAAAATTGGAAGATGAAAAAAATTCGATTTATCTAATTTTATCTAAATCTTCTTCTCCAATTAGACTTGGCTCTCCTAGAACTCACCAAGTAAATCCTGAGTAGTGCGGAGGGAATATGTCTACTTAATTGGGAAGAAATATACTTGGGCGCTGTTAACTATTAGTGAAGAAGTGGAAAAGGAAAGTGGAGACGAAGGAGATAGGTTTTCTCATTGATTTAGGGACTGTAATATAACAGGAACTGTGAGAAATGAAAAATTGCAGGGAAGTGCGGGAGCGAAAATATGATGGGTATTTAAACCGTATCAAATGAACGGATCCGAAGCCTTCAAGATGAAGGGTTAGATTTTATGCGTTGTGGGTGGTGCAGATCACCAAAAAAAATTGATACAGTAGCAAAGAAATATTATAAGGCTACGAGCTGCAGTAAATTTGATACGGATTAAAGCCATATCAAATCTCTAAACCCTGGCGTACTAAATTTCTTGTTTTGGTGTAATGAAGTTATTCATATCTTATTATCCTATCAACTCACTGTTTAAATTAGATTGACCCGTGTAACTAATTGCTAAACTAAATTTTTATAATTTAGGAATCAATAGTTATATCCTTCGGTCAGCTCTGCATTCGGATCATGTTGCCTTTATAGGATACCTTTATTATTCCTGCTGCGAGTGGTCGTTTAGAGGTGGACCTTATACTTTTATTTATGTACTTATTCATTTTGCATGTATATATATAATGGTTTGTATAACCACTATTTTGAGACACTGTGCACTGTATGGTGGAGTGTGCCTGCATACATCGTTGTATTTGCTATTATGTGATTTGTATTTATCTAATAGAATCACGTTTTGTGTAATAACCCGAAAATCTGGGCCAGTTTAAAATTTTTAATTTGGCGATTTTAACGAATTTTGATTATTTAAAATGAATTATTTTAAAGAATATCGACGAGAAATTTATTTTGAATATAATTAGAACGTATATATTATACGCGTCGTCGTTAGAATATAACTATTTATATATAATTATAAATAGAATTGAAAATAGCGCGGTAGTTCGATAATTCGATTTCAAACTTCAATTGAACATACCGGTTTCAAAACAATCCGGATTTTAGTGAAACCAAAAACATTAGGATCTATTTAATAATATCTTTCTAACGAATCCGAAAAATTGAAATTTCATAGCGGGAATCAAAAGATATGTCCAGTTGAAAATTCTGAATAGTCGCTATGGAGTTCAGGCCCTTAAAAATGGAAATTTTGCAAACGACCTCGGATTTCGACGAAACCAGTTTTGTTAGATCCGTGACGTCAAGTTATTGCTAGATTCCAAATTTCATAATTTTTCGAATCAATATGTGAGCGTGGCAAAGGAAAACGCGTTTGACCGGTTTTAGTTGATTTCAATCGACTGGAAATTGGCTATTTTTCTAACGGTCTCAGAATTCGACGAAACTAGTTTTGTTAGGACCGTATCGTCAATATGAAGCTAGAAAATATTTTTATGGAATTTATAGTGTTGTTGTGCGACCCTAGTAAATTGAAATGTACGTTTAAAATTCAATATAGTGATTTAAATGTAAATTCAGCGGAAACTGATTCAAACGATCGAATCAGCTTACAATACATATCCCATTGTGTTCGGAATGGGGGTAAAACGCTATGGACGACAGGCGGTGGGCCTCGTTTTGAGGTCGTATAAAAAAGTCCGTTTTTCTAAAATAAATTAATATATATAATTCATTTTTTGCATATACCCCCCCCCCCTATTTTCTCGTTTTCATTAATTCGGGAAAGGAAAAAAAAAAGAAAAAAAACGATGAGGGCGGAGCCCTAAATCGCTCGCCACCGCCGTGCTGGCCAGCCGCCGCCGGCCTCCAGGCGACCCCCTCCTCCATCGCCTTCCCTCCGCACCTCCTCCACCGACCTCGAGACCAACCCACCTCCCCCTTTTCGAGCGCGTCCAGACCCCGTTGCCCCGCCCGCCACCACCGCAGCCGCCAGAGGCTGGCGCACCCCTCTCCCTCCCCTCCTCCAAGCAACGTCGACCCCCTTCCCTCATGACCCCCGCGAATCGAAGACCACCATCGCTGCCTAGGGCCCCACCACCGCCTGTCGAGACCTCCTGCTGCCCTTCGACGACCTCTGGCGCACCATTCTCCCACCCCCCTAAGTCCAACACAAATCACAGTAAGTTTTGCTTTCTTATTTATTTTATTTACATTTATTTAAATTTATTTCTGTTTTAAAAATATAATTACTGTATGAAAAAAATCAGTTTTGTCTTTGTAATAGGAATGAATATATATAAAGATTAGATTTTTAGAAAATAGAAAAGATTAGTTTTTTTCTTTAATAGAAAGACCAGATTTTTAAAGGTAGAAAGACCAAATTTTTAAAGGTAGAAAGACCAGATTTTTAAAGGTAGAAAGACTAGATTTTTAAAGGTAGAAAGACCAGATTTTTAAAGGTAGAAAGACCAGATTTTTAAAGGTAGAAAGACCAGATTTTTAAAGGGAGAAAGACGATATTTTTAAATATGAAAAGACGATATTTTTAAATATGAAAAGACGATATTTTTAATATGAGTAGTGAAGTAAAAATATGATTTTTACTTCGAGAAAAATATAAACTTCATATTTAAAAAGGCGAAAACTTTATGTTTGAAAAGGCGAAATCTTTATATGAAGAATAGCGTGATAAAAATATAATCTTTACAATATGAACATCGATGTGAAATATAATTTTTATCTATATAGTAGCGGTATAGAAATTCGATTTTTACATATTGAATAGCAAAATAGAAATTCGATTTTTATATATTGAATAGCAAAATAGAAATTCGATTTTTATATATTGAATAGCAAAATAGAAATTCGATTTTTATATATTGAATAGCAAAATAGAAATTCGATTTTTATATATTGAATAGCATAATAAAAATTCGATTTTTATATATTGAATAACAAAGTAAAAATTCGATTTTTACATATGTAGAGAATACGGGCAACGAAGATGACAAAGATGCGATAACGATGAAGATTTCTATCAATGAAGAGTCGTGGATTTGGATAGCTTTCGGTGAGAATTTCTCACCTTTCAATTTCTTTTCTAGTTATACATATATACTAGGATGCAGACGGTGTTTAGTAGCACCCGACATAATCGTCCACAGACCATGGACTTGTTTGTTTGATTGCATAAACTAGTTAGATGATTTGATTTGAATTTGGTTGTTTGGTGAATTTGATTGATGTGTGAATGGCATGGGCCTTCACTAGACCGGGGATAAGGCTAGGCCTTGTTCCGTTTCTAGTATCGTGCCGTTATGCCGCCGAAATTTTCTAAAATATGTTAGAAAAATAAAAATATCATTTTATTGAATGAATGAACTGAATAGAACATTCATAAGTTAAATAAAATATTTTATCGTTAAAAATATAATTTTTAACGTGAAAGTGAATAAAATAAAATATTCGTTTACAAACCAGACGGTTTGTTTATATACACTAATTTGACTGATATTGATTGGGTCGATAAATTTTACACATCGCCCAACTGCACAAATAAAATATGCGTTTGATTGTTTGAAACCCCACACGGGTGTTGGGATGAAATTTGAAGTTCACTCATCCTGATTGATTAAATATGTCGATCGATTGATTGACAGACTGTTATAAGCGTTAGATATCTATATTTGATGCTTATACAGTGTAGTGCACTTTGGTTGATGGTTGATTATTTTTCAATGCTATTATATACATGTGATGTATGAAAATCCATATAATTAATATTATATGGTGATTGATTGGGCCTCATTCCAATTTAGAAGATAAAGAATATAATATAAAGGTTCATGTGTTGACTGTACTCATCCGTTGAGATTAGTCATATGTTGAACGAAATATTTTAATAATAAAATTTACATCTTTATCAATATAATATAAAGGTTCATGTGTTGACCGTACTCATCCGTTGAGATTAGTCATGTGTTGAACGAAATATTTGAAAAGAAATATTTGAAATAGGATATTTGAAAAATAGAAATATATGAAGCCGTGTTGATTAGATAGACGCCATTTTGACGTGAACGATATTTATATCGATTTTATTCATTTTAAAATGAATATATAACGATTTCGAAATGAATTGAATATATAACGATTTCGAAATGAATTGAATATATAACGATTTCGAAATGAAATGAATATATAACGATTTCGAAATGAATTGAATATATAACGATTTCGAAATGAATTGAATATATAACGATTTCGAAATGAATTGAATATATAACGAGTTCGAAATGAATTGAATATATAACGATTTCGAAATGAATTGAATATATAACGATTTCGAAATGAATTGAATATATAACGATTTCGAAATGAATTGAATATATAACGATTTCGAAATGAATTGAATATATAACGATTTCGAAATGAATTGAATATATAACGATTTCGAAATGAAATGAATATATAACGATTTCGAAATGAATTGAATATATAACGATTTCGAAATGAAATGAATATATAACGATTTCGAAATGAATTGAATATATAACGATTTCGAAATGAAATGAATATATAACGATTTCGAAATGAATTGAATATATAACGATTTCGAAATGAATTGAATATATAACGATTTCGAAATGAATTGAATATATAACGATTTCGAAATGAATTGAATATATAACGATTTCGAAATGAATTGAATATATAACGATTTCGAAATGAATTGAATATATAACTATTTCGAAATGAATTGAATATATAACGATTTCGAAATGAATTGAATATATAACGATTTCGAAATGAATTGAATATATAACGATTTCGAAATGAATTGAATATAAAACGATTTCGAATTGAATGGAATAGAAAACCAATTTGAATTGAATTGAATTGAAAACGAATTCAAATTGAATTGAAAGCGAATTGAAATGAATTCAAATTTAATTGAAATTTGAATTGAATAGAAATGAATTTTAAAACGAATTTATAAAGAAGAATTCAATCTTAATTTGAATTGAAATGGAAGTTGAAATTGCTTTTGAAACGAATTTAAAACTATTTATATAATTCGTTTTAAATAGAAATCGACGAAATATATATTATATATATAATATAATGGCCTGAATAGAACGCGCCGCGGCAGTTCGTAAATTTCGACCATTTATTTCAAACGGACATTACGGGAGATCCGACCGTCGGATTCTCCTAAAACCGGAACCGTTGGGTTCGTATCGAAAAGAGCTTTCTAATGAATATTAGAAATTCAAAATCTAACGGTTGGATTTGGGGATACGTCCAAATCAAATTCGAAAAGGGTCGCTGTAAGTGCAGTTCGATGGCCATTGTTGGAAATCGACTGAACGGGCCTTGATAAAATTATTAAAAATATCAATAATTTGTGTAAAATCATAAGAAATGATTTGGGAAAAATTGGGGTGAAAAAACCCCATATTTGAAAAGATAAAAATAGATTTTTATCGAAATGAACTAGTTTGAACTCAATTTAAACCCCGGGTTTTTATTTTTAAATAAATTAGGTTTAAAAAGGGGTTTTAAATAATCGGAATTTCTAATATATTTGATTGGATTTGAAATGGGTTTATCGTGAACGGTGTTTTAAATAACACTAGTTCTTTAACCCGATGATAAATAGAATGTGATTTGGGTTTGTCGTGAACTGTGTTTTAAATAACACCTAGTTCTTTAACCCAGTAAAAGGAGTTTTAACGAATCTGCAATTAGATTGAAATGTGAATTTGTAATCTAAATTTCCAAATTTAGAAAATGAACGAGAATGGAGTATTACCAGTTTTGCTCCAAAGCGATAGTTAAATCTTTAATTAGATTTGAACGTGAAATGGTAATTAATTTTACCGATAACACCGTGGTGTTAGATATGGAGTATTACCAGTTTTGCTTCATGGGATGAATAGGTTGGGATTGGGAAATAAAATAAATAATTACTTCGGTGTGGTTCGCTAATCTCGACTAGTTTAGAAAAACCATAATTTGGTTTGAAACGACATCCAAAGGAAGATTACAGGATAAATTTTAAAGAATTTATCTTGGATAAAATTAATGGGAACCTTTCCCTAAGAATGTGGAATTTAGAAACTAGCTGTAGGTTGGCTAAGAAGAATGGTTTCCTGGGTATTGATCTGATGTTGGTTTTGGCCTTCGGGGTTAATGTTTGGGAAATTGTCCTCTTGCTAATTTACGGTTAGTGACTAATGAATTGGAATGAGGCGTATGTTGTGTTTGTGTAACATTTGTTTTTAATATACGCGGGTTGTTCGGAAAGTCCGGGTTTACACCCATTCTGAATAACCGATTCGACGATATGTCGAAGATGAAGACGGTGGTCGAAGACCGGAAGTCTTCACATCGTTTGGATAATTACTGACGATCCTGATCGGGCTGTACACCCAAGAGGATGGAAATAGTTGGTGGTCGTCCAGACGTACTTGGAGATCGATGGATATGCGAGGAAAGTGCCTCCGGTTTCGTTCAGACCCGGAACGAACTTTTAAATGGATTGTGTGTCTGACATTGGATTTTATTCTGTGTTGATTGATTTCTGTTAAATATATATCTGTTTGGCGGCGGAGAATTTATTCTCTTGCTTAACGCCCTTCTCTGAGACGTACGAGCTTAGAGGTTAAATATCGATAGATATCAATCGCATGGCATAAATTGCCTGTGTGGCACGCTGAGATGCAATGATCAAGGCTTCTGTTGAAAAGAAAAGTCTTGTGGTTGATGATCAAAGCACGGCCTTTGTGGCGTAGCTTTGTGTATAGCGTGGATTCGCGAGCCTCACACCTCGGTATGAGTTAAAAACGGGATAAGGACCCAAGGAGTGCATGACGTTTCCTTCTAGCTATGGTGGTGTCAATGACTTACCAGCCCTGACATTTATATACTTTTCACCTTTGTGGTTTGGATGCGAGGCGCCTCGATTATAGGTCTGTAAGGACCGGGAAACGTGTGTTCAGGCATAATTAATCCTCTAACGTAAGTGAGGACCGGCCTTGGAGGATCCGGGGTTGCCCAGAGTGTGTAACCCTGAGGCATTTGCTAGAGTGTCTCGAACGCGGAGAGGAGCTTGCCCCTTGCCTCGACTCATGACGGAAATCCAATTTCCAATACGTGTATTGCGGTTTTAATTGTAGAACTAGTGTGGCGACATGATATATGGTACCCATGCCGTCTATGATTTATATTTATGATTGAAACTGTTTTGACACTATACACTTATTATAGTATCAAATGATTTGTTTTAAACGTACCAAACATGTTTGGCTATTATAAGGGAAAACCCTATCCTCCGGTTTGCGTTGCATTGTGTGATGGGACCTGGGTCTTATAATACCTGCATTTTTCGAAAAAGCATTGCGCTGTTTATTCTATGCACTGGTATTCTTGGGAGGAAACCCATTCCGTGTTATACGGCGTGGTCCCTTGAATTACTTTCTTTTAAAATAAAGTTTTAAATAACTGTTTTAGTTCTCACACCAGTCACATGACTGACCTGGAGTTTATTGTTTCAACCTAAACTCTGGGTGCCCCTATTTTCCGCACGGGCAGCTAGTAGTTTTGGTTTTGCAGATTTATATTCACAGGATCCTGGTTTACAGCTGGAATGATATCCGGAAAGCTCTGTATCCGTATATCACCTTCAGTTGTGCTTTGTATTATTTTCCGCTGCTATGTGATTTATTGTAATCTCTGATATTTATCGAATGTAATTTATTCATTTTTACTCTGTATATTCTTGTATCTGATGTAATTGTTGTAGTAACAATGAAATGTTTTTCCGTCTGCGTTCTGATTTGTCCTGTTCTCAAACGATCAGGGGTTTCGAACGGTCTAGATCGGTTTAACGACTGATTCGGATCGAGCGAAATTCCAGGCCGTCACATTTGGTATCAGAGCTTTGGTTTACAGAGCTCGAGAACAAGACACATTAGAACCATACGAAAGAATTCATCAGGTATTGGATTAGTAATATCCAATTAGAATGACTCGTTAGAGATAGGATCAGTAGTATCCTAGAACGAGTGTGAAGAGTATATTTTTCAAATGAAAACAATTTTGTTTTGAAAATTTAAACCATTTTATACGTATTTGATTATTTATTTATTTTGAATATGGACAATCGAGTATATAAAGATTTTGCATATACGCGTCATGAACGTATATTCGAAGTTTTAATATACTGGATAGATATAGAATCATACTCTAGTGGCCCGAAGATGATTCTGATGGTTGAGTACTCATCGTCAGAATTTATCTTCGAGTAATGAAGGTGTGATATCGATATATTTCCATTAGACTGGTGTGAGAACCAAAACTTATATAGCTAGAGCACATTGTTGTGAATTGGCATCAAAAAACATGATTTTCTTTATATATAGATATCAAAATTATAAATTTGAAACGTTAATCCACTAATTGATTGATGTTTGTGTTGTTTGTTTATTTGTTTGCTAATTTTGAACCATTATGCCTAATTGCATCAAATTTTGAATATTATTGAAAATTGGTCGCATTTGCTTGCATATACATATACTTGCATTGAACAGGTCATAGCAAGGAGGCTAGAGCCGAAGAATAAAATTTGTTTGCCCGACAAATAGGTACATGTTTACTACATAATTTACTGTTTTGTTTGGGTGATGATGATTTTATGAGCCTATTGGCTAGCCGCTTGGCTTTTTCTTTTTCTTTTTGAGATTAGAAGGACTGGGGAAGCTATTAGAAATTCCCCGATGCTCCCGGTGCAGGGGAGGTTATGGCGAAATTTTTCGAAAATTTAGTGTGTTAGCCAAATTTTTGAAAATTTGAAAATTCTCAGAAACTGAAAAGTTGGAGAATGGAAGCCAGATCGAACGTAGAGTTGATTAATCAAACCACTTTCGACTTTGTTCCTTTTCGGGGACGAAAAGTTTTAAGTGGGGGAGATTGTAATAACCCGAAAATCTGGGCCAGTTTAAAATTTTTAATTTGGCGATTTTAACGAATTTTGATTATTTAAAATGAATTATTTTAAAGAATATCGACGAGAAATTTATTTTGAATATAATTAGAACGTATATATTATACGCGTCGTCGTTAGAATATAAATATTTATATATAATTATAAATAGAATTGAAAATGGCGCGGTAGTTCGATAATTCGATTTCAAACTTCAATTGAACATACCGGGTGCAAAACAATCCGGATTTTAGTGAAACCAAAAACATTAGGATCTATTTAATAATATCTTTCCAACGAATCCGAAAAATTGAAATTTCATAGCGGGAATCAAAAGATATGTCCAGTTGAAAATTCTGAATAGTCGCTATGGAGTTCAGGCCCTTAAAAATGGAAATTTTGCAAACGACCTCGGATTTCGACGAAACCAGTTTTGTTGGATCCGTGACGTCAAGTTATCGCTAGATTCCAAATTTCATAATTTTTCGAATCAATATGTGAGCGTGGCAAAGGAAAACGCGTTTGACCGGTTTTAGTTGATTTCAATCGACTGGAAATTGGCTATTTTTCTAACGGTCTCAGAATTCGACGAAACTAGTTTTGTTAGGACTGTATCGTCAATATGAAGCTAGAAAATATTTTTATGGAATTTATAGTGTTGTTGTGCGACCCCAGTAAATTGAAATGTACGTTTAAAATTCAATATAGTGATTTAAATGTAAATTCAGCGGAAACTGATTCAAACGATCGAATCAGCTTACGATACATATCCCATTGTGTTCGGAATGGGGGTAAAACGCTATGGACGACAGGCGGTGAGCCTCGTTTTGAGGTCGTATAAAAAAGTCCGTTTTTCTAAAAAAAAAAAAAATATATAATTCATTTTTTGCATATACCCCCCCTTATTTTCTCGTTTTCATTAATTCGGGAAAGGAAAAAAAACGATGAGGGCGGAGCCCTAAATCGCTCGCCACCGCCGTGCTGGCCAGCCGCCGCCGGCCTCCAGGCGACCCCCTCCTTCATCGCCTTCCCTCCGCACCTCCTCCACCGACCTCGAGACCAACCCACCTCCCCCTTTTCGAGCGCGTCCAGACCCCGTTGCCTCGCCCGCCACCACCGCAGCCGCCAGAGGCTGGCGCACCTCTCTCCCTCCCCTCCTCCAAGCAACGTCGACCCCCTTCCCTCATGACCCCCGCGAATCGAAGACCACCATCGCTGCCTAGGGCCCCACCACCGCCTGTCGAGACCTCCTGCTGCCCTTCGACGACCTCTGGCGCACCATTCTCCCACCCCCCCAAGTCCAGCACAAATCACAGTAAGTTTTGCTTTCTTATTTATTTTATTTACATTTATTTAAATTTATTTATGTTTTAAAAATATAATTACTGTATGAAAAAAATCAGTTTTGTCTTTGTAATAGGAAAGAATATATATAAAGATTAGATTTTTAGAAAATAGAAAAGATTAGTTTTTTTCTTTAATAGAAAGACCAGATTTTTAAAGGTAGAAAGACCAGATTTTTAAAGGAAGAAATACCAGATTTTTAAAGGTAGAAAGACCAGATTTTTAAAGGTAGAAAGACCAGATTTTTAAAGGTAGAAAGACCAGATTTTTAAAGGTAGAAAGACCAGATTTTTAAAGGTAGAAAGACCAGATTTTTAAAGGTAGAAAGACCAGATTTTTAAAGGGAGAAAGACGATATTTTTAAATATGAAAAGACGATATTTTTAAATATGAAAAGACGATATTTTTAATATGAGTAGTGAAGTAAAAATATGATTTTTACTTCGAGAAAAATATAAACTTCATATTTAAAAAGGCGAAAACTTTATGTTTGAAAAGGCGAAATCTTTATATGAAGAATAGCGTGATAAAAATATAATCTTTACTATATGAACATCGATGTGAAAATATAATTTTTATCTATATAGTAGCGGTATAGAAATTCGATTTTTACATATTGAATAGCAAAATAGAAATTCGATTTTTATATATTGAATAGCAAAATAGAAATTCGATTTTTATATATTGAATAGCAAAATAGAAATTCGATTTTTATATATTGAATAGCAAAATAGAAATTCGATTTTTATATATTGAATAGCATAATAAAAATTCGATTTTTATATATTGAATAACAAAGTAAAAATTCGATTTTTACATATGTAGAGAATACGGGCAACGAAGATGACAAAGATGCGATAACGATGAAGATTTCTATCAATGAAGAGTCATGGAGTTGGATAGCTTTCGGTGAGAATTTCTCACCTTTCAATTTCTTTTCTAGTTATACATATATACTAGGATGCAGACGGTGTTTAGTAGCACCCGACACAATCGTCCACAGACCATGGACTTGTTTGTTTGATTGCATAAACTAGTTAGATGATTTGATTTGAATTTGGTTGTTTGGTGAATTTGATTGATGTGTGAATGGCGTGGGCCTTCACTAGACCGGGGATAAGGCTAGGCCTCGTCCCGTTTCTAGTATCGTGCCGTTATGCCGCCGAAATTTTCTAAAATATGTTAGAAAAATAAAAATATCATTTTATTGAATGAATGAACTGAATAGAACATTCATAAGTTAAATAAAATATTTTATCGTTAAAAATATAATTTTTAACGTGAAAGTGAATAAAATAAAATATTCATTTACAAACCAGACGTTTGGTTTATATACACTAATTTGACTAATATTAATTGGGTCGATAAATTTTACACATCGCCCAACTGCACAAATAAAATATGCGTTTGATTGTTTGAAACCCCACACGGGTGTTGGGATGAAATTTGAAGTTCACTCATCCTGATTGATTAAATATGTCGATCGATTGATTGACAGACTGTTATAAGCGTTAAATATCTATATTTGATGCTTATACAGTGTAGTGCACTTTGGTTGATGGTTGATTATTTTTCAATGCTATTATATACATGTGATGTATGAAAATCCATATAATTAATATTATATGGTGATTGATTGGGCCTCATTCCAATTTAGAAGATAAAGAATATAATATAAAGGTTCATGTGTTGACTGTACTCATCCGTTGAGATTAGTCATATGTTGAACGAAATATTTTAATAATAAAATTTACATCTTTATCAATATAATATAAAGGTTCATGTGTTGACCGTACTCATCCGTTGAGATTAGTCATGTGTTGAACGAAATATTTGAAATAGGATATTTGAAAAATAGAAATATATGAAGCCGTGTTGATTAGATAGACGCCATTTTGACGTGAACGATATTTATATCGATTTTATTCATTTTAAAATGAATATATAACGATTTCGAAATGAAATGAATATATAACGATTTCGAAATGAAATGAATATATAACGATTTCGAAATGAAATGAATATATAACAATTTCGAAATGAATTGAATATATAACGATTTCGAAATGAATTGAATATATAACGATTTCGAAATGAAATGAATATATAACGATTTCGAAATGAATTGAATATATAACGATTTCGAAATGAATTGAATATGTAACGATTTCGAAATGAATTGAATATATAACGATTTCGAAATGAATTGAATATATAACGATTTCGAAATGAATTGAATATATAACGATTTCGAAATGAATTGAATATATAACGATTTCGAAATGAATTGAATATATAACGATTTCGAAATGAATTGAATATATAACGATTTCGAAATGAAATGAATATATAACGATTTCGAAATGAATTGAATATATAACGATTTCGAAATGAAATGAATATATAACGATTTCGAAATGAATTGAATATATAACGATTTCGAAATGAAATGAATATATAACGATTTCGAAATGAATAGAATATATAACGATTTCGAAAGGAATTGAATATATAACGATTTCGAAATGAATTGAATATATAACGATTTCGAAATGAATTGATTATATAACGATTTCGAAATGAATTGAATATATAACGATTTCGAAATGAATTGAATATATAACGATTTCGAAATGAATTTAATATATAACGATTTCGAAATGAATTGAATATATAACGATTTCGAAATGAATTGAATATATAACGATTTCGAAATGAATTGAATATAAAACGATTTCGAATTGAATGGAATAGAAAACCAATTTGAATTGAATTGAATTGAAAACGAATTCAAATTGAATTGAAAGCGAATTGAAATGAATTCAAATTTAATTGAAATTTGAATTGAATAGAAATGAATTTTAAAACGAATTTATAAAGAAGAATTCAATCTTAATTTGAATTGAAATGGAAGTTGAAATTTCTTTTGAAACGAATTTAAAACTATTTATATAATTCGTTTTAAATAGAAATCGACGAAATATATATTATATATATTATATATATAATATAATGGCCTGAATAGAACGCGCCGCGCCGCGGCAGTTCGTAAATTTCGACCATTTATTTCAAATGGACATTACGGGAGATCCGACCGTCGGATTCTCCTAAAACCGGAACCGTTGGGTTCGTATCGAAAAGAGCTTTCTAACGAATATTAGAAATTCAAAATCTAACGGTTGGATTTGGGGATACGTCCAAATCAAATTCGAAAAAGGTCGCTGTAAGTGCAGTTCGATGGTCATTGTTGGAAATCGACTGAACGGGCCTTGATAAAATTATTAAAAATATCAATAATTTGTGTAAAATCATAAGAAATGATTTGGGAAAAATTGGGATGAAAAAACCCCATATTTGAAAAGATAAAAATAGATTTTTATCGAAATGAACTAGTTTGAACTCAATTTAAACCCCGGGTTTTTATTTTTAAATAAATTAGGTTTAAAAAGGGGTTTTAAATAATCGGAATTTCTAATATATTTGATTGGATTTGAAATGGGTTTATCGTGAACGGTGTTTTAAATAACACTAGTTCTTTAACCCGATGATAAATAGAATGTTATTTGGGTTTGTCGTGAACTGTGTTTTAAATAACACCTAGTTCTTTAACCCAGTAAAAGGAGTTTTAACGAATCTGCAATTAGATTGAAATGTGAATTTGTAATCTAAATTTCCAAATTTAGAAAATGAACGAGAATGGAGTATTACCAGTTTTGCTCCAAAGCGATAGTTAAATCTTTAATTAGATTTGAACGTGAAATGGTAATTAATTTTACTGATAACACCGTGGTGTTAGATATGGAGTATTACCAGTTTTGCTTCATGGGATGAATAGGTTGGGATTGGGAAATAAAATAAATAATTACTTCGGTGTGGTTCGGTAATCTCGACTAGTTTAGAAAAACGATAATTTGGTTTGAAACGACATCCAAAGGAAGATTACAGGATAAATTTTAAAGAATTTATCTTGGATAAAATTAATGGGAACCTTTCCCTAAGAATGTGGAATTTAGAAACTAGCTGTAGGTTGGCTAAGAAGAATGGTTTCCTGGGTATTGATCTGATGTTGGTTTCGGCCTTCGGGGTTAATGTTTGGGAAATTGTCCTCTTGCTAATTTACGGTTAGTGACTAATGAATTGGAATGAGGTGTATGTTGTGTTTGTGTAACATTTGTTTTTAATATACGCGGGTTGTTCGGAAAGTCCGGGTTTACACCCATTCTGAATAACCGATTCGACGATATGTCGAAGATGAAGACGGTGGTCGAAGACCGGAAGTCTTCACATCGTTTGGATAATTACTGACGATCCTGATTGGGCTGTACACCCAAGAGGATGGAAATAGTTGGTGGTCGTCCAGACGTACTTGGAGATCGATGGATATGCGAGGAAAGTGCCTCCGGTTTCGTTCAGACCCAGAACGAACTTGTAAATGGATTGTGTGTCTGACATTGGATTTTATTCTGTGTTGATTGATTTCTGTTAAATATATATCTGTTTGGCGGCGGAGAATTTATTCTCTTTCTTAACGCCCTTCTCTGAGACGTACGAGCTTAGAGGTTATATATCGATAGATATCAATCGCATGGCATAAATTGCCTGTGTGGCACGCTGAGATGCAATGATCAAGGCTTCTGTTGAAAAGCAAAGTCTTGTGGTTGATGACCAAAGCACGACCTTTGTGGCGAAGCTTTGTGTATAGCGTGGATTCGCGAGCCTCACACCTCGGTATGAGTTAAAAACGGGATAAGGACCCAAGGAGTGCATGACGTTTCCTTCTAGCTATGGTGGTGTCAGTGACTTACCAGCCCTGACATTTATATACTTTTCACCTTTGTGGTTTGGATGCGAGGCGCCTCGATTATAGGTCTGTAAGGACCGGGAAACGTGTGTTCATGCATAATTAATCCTCTAACGTAAGTGAGGACCGGCCTTGGAGGATCCGGGGTTGCCCAGAGTGCGTAACCCTGAGGCATTTGCTAGAGTGTCTCGAACGCGGAGAGGAGCTTGCCCCTTGCCTCGACTCATGACGGAAATCCAATTTCCAATACGTGTATTGCGGTTTTAATTGTAGAACTAGTATGGCGACATGATATATGGTACCCATGCCGTCTATGATTTATATTTATGATTGAAACTGTTTTGACACTATACACTTATTATAGTATCAAATGATTTGTTTTAAACGTACCAAACATGTTTGGCTATTATAAGGGAAAACCCTATCCTCCGGCTTGCGTTGCATTGTGTGATGGGACCTGGGTCTTATAATACCTGCATTTTTCGAAAAAGCATTGCGATGTTTATTCTATGCACTGGTATTCTTGGGAGGAAACCCGTTCCGTGTTATACGGCGTGGTCCCTTGAATTACTTTCTTTTAAAATAAAGTTTTAAATAACTGTTTTAGTTCTCACACCAGTCACATGACTGACCTGGAGTTTATTGTTTCAACCTAAACTCTGGGTGCCCCTATTTTCCGCACGGGCAGCTAGTAGTTTTGGTTTTGCAGATTTATATTCACAGGATCCTGGTTTACAGCTGAATGATATCCGGAAAGCTCTGTATCCGTATATCACCTTCAGTTGTGCTTTGTATTATTTTCCGCTGCTATGTGATTTATTGTAATCTCTGATATTTATCGAATGTAATTTATTCATTTTTACTCTGTATATTCTTGTATCTGATGTAATTGTTGTAGTAACAATGAAATGTTTTTCCGTCTGCGTTCTGATTTGTCCTGTTCTCAAACGATCAGGGGTTTCGAACGGTCTAGATCGGTTTAACGACTGATTCGGATCGAGCGAAATTCCAGGCCGTCACATTTTGCTTTAGATTGGTTATATACCTAGCGTAGTATTGTGTTAGATAAGAGTTAATTATATCGATCCACTTGATGTAAAAAAAAAGAGCACCCAATCGACATACTTGATATTTATTTAATACAAGACTCACGTATAGTCACCTTTAACTAGCCTCCGCTCTAACAGATAGTTCACCCAGTAATGCTTTTTATTTGGGTGGGTCTTGGGGTAGCGTGTTACAATTGGTATTAGAGCAAGATTCCATAACAAAATGAATTAAACATGGAATAGTAGGTGAGGAAATGTTGTACATCAACGTAAAATATACATGTCTAGTTAAGTCCCTAATATCCTTACCATTGATCGTGGTTGTACCTAACTATATTTGTTAGCCTTAATGTTATCCTTATAGGTATTTATAAGTGGGAATACATCTAGGAATGTGATTTGAATTCATTAATATTACTTACAAATTGAATTTAGTTAATGACATCTTACTCCAGTGATAATCCAGTCTTATCTTATAATTTCAGTTGATGGCTAGAAACGATAGCGAGCTTCCTTTAGATATTGAGCCATCCAAAGGATCATATCCAGAATGTTTGTTTATATCCTCTAATCTGATTTTAGAGCTTATCCACAACACTCATCCTCCATCTCTATCTCGGTCTTCTTCTCCATGCAAATCTCTTTTGTGCATATTTGTAGCGACTCACCCATTTAGGAGGCAAGCATTTCAAAGGCCCCTAGTCCGTTCTTGAAATTCAAGAGTGGCTTCATACATGAAAGTGTATCTTTACTTGCATAGAGATATCTTACCACCACTACTTTCTTGTAGCATTGAGTATGATGCAAGAACATACTTTGGATTGGTTGAGCTTCTTGTTGGTGAGGTTGATGAGGCCTCCCTTGGGTGGAAGCAGTATAAGGAATGTTTCGAACTTAAATTTGTTCCCGAGTATGAGAAAGTTATCCTAGTCTGACGCTTCCTTGAATTAAAACAAGAAATTTCTACAATGATCGAGCATGTATCCCACTTCAAGGTTTTATACAAATATGGTTTCGAGCATAGTTACACGCCTTATAAGAATAATCATATTATGGTGCAACCCATCGTTCTCATAAATCGTTCTTTAAGTGTGGCTCTCATGAACACTTTATTCGAGATTGTCCTAACCCTCTTATTTGTCGCAATCGTAAACGTGAGTGACATTGGTCCTCCAAGTATCTAGAATCAAGAAATTTTACTAAACCTGGGGAACTCAATGTTGCATATGCTTCTGGTGGATCTCCATAATCACCAGGTACCTTCTCCTTTATTTTTGAGCATATTTAATTACTCCTAATTGTGTAGTCCAAAAATCCTTATTGATTTGAGTGTTCCCTACTCATTCGTATCAAAGTAATTTGTAGATAATACCCTATGGTTACATTCTTCCATTTTGACATTTTTATAAATTACAAATTCTATAAAAGGATTCGTAGCATAATGTACCTATTTTGTGAAATTAGTAAGACCATTCTAGTGAATTTTTCCTTCTATAAAAATTTCCTTGTATGACTTAGCTCGATTTTGACATAAAGATTAAAATACGACGTTGACCTATTTAATGTTAAATGTAATCCTATCTTCCAAAGCAGTCTAGTTGCTGGAGTATCCTGATTTGTTTGATTGGATGTTGTTGATGCTTCGGGAAATTAATTGCAACTTCGAAGTTTGATGGATTACCTTAATGTCTCGAGATGATAATGGCATATCTCGAGATGATAATGGCATATCTCGATATCATGTATTAGGGAAAAATATTCTTGGTTGTTTGAGTCTATCGGGGATTACACTTGGTTGGGAAACTTATTTTTGCATTGAGCTTATAAGGTCCAGCCTGTTAGTTGCGGTAACAACCCGAAAATCTGGGCCAGTTTAAAAATTTTATTTTGGCAATTTTAGCGAATTTTGATTATTTAAAATGAATTATTTTAAATAATATTGACGAGAAATTTATTTTGAATGGAATTAGAACGTATATATTATATACGTCGTCGTTAGAATATAAATAATTATTTATAATTATAAAAGGAATTGAAAATGACGCGGTAGTTCGATAATTCGATTTCAAACTTCAATTGAATGTACCGGGTGCAAAACAATCCGGATTTTAGTGAAACCAAAAACATTAGGATCTAATTGATAATATCTTTCCAACGAATCCGAAAAATCAAGATTTCATAGCGGGAGTCAAAAGATATGTCCAGTTGAAAATTCTGAATAGTCGCTATGGAATTCAGGCCCTTAAAAATTGAAATTTTGCAAACGACCTCGGATTTTGTCGAAACCAGTTTTGTTGGGTCCGTGATGTAAAGTTATTGCTAGATTCCAAATTTCATAATTTTTCGAATCAATATGTGAGCGTGGCAAAGGAAAACGCGTTTGACCAGTTTTAGTTGATTTTAATCGACTGGAAAATGGCCATTTTTCTAACGGTCTCAGAATTCGACGAAACTAGTTTTGTTAGGACCGTATCGTCAATAGGAAGCTAGAAAATATTTTTCTGGAATTTTTCCAGTTAGTATGTGACCCGGGTAAATTGAAATGTACGTTTAAAATTCAATATAATGATTTAAATGTAAATTAAACGGAAACTGATCGAAACGATTGAATCAACTTGCGATACATATCCCATTGTGTTCGTAATGGGGGTGAAACGCTATGGACGACAGGGGGTGGGCCTCGTTTCGAGGTCGTATGTAAAAGTACCTTTTTAGAAATTAAATAAAAAAAAATCCCCTCTTTCTCCTTCCGTATACTCTGCCCCCCCCCCTCTTCAAAAATCAAATCGATAGAATAAAAAAAAACTAAAACCCTAAACTATCGACGCCCCCCCGGAAGCGAACGCCACCACCCAACCGCCCCCTCCGTCCAGCCTCCCTCCTCCTCCCCCCCCAGCGGCGCGACTCCCGAAGATCCCCCCCCCCCCTCCGATGATCGCTGCCACCAGAGAAGCGCCCCGCCCCCCAAATCGCAATAACGCGACGAAGACCCCCCCCCTCCCCCTTTTTCGCCTGCACCGACCCACCGCCACCTCCCCGGCACCACGCAGCAGTCCACCACCCTCTCCAAGACCGAAAACGTGAGTTTTTAATTTTATCTTTATTTGGTTATAATATGAATTCGAATTTAATTTTTATTTTCAGTTTTAAATCGTGTATGGTATGAATAAAAAGGTTTAGATTTTAAAAATAAAAATATGATTTTTATATTTTTAAAGTATTAAAAATATAGTCTTTACTATATAGAAGAATTAAAAATATAATTTTTACATGATAGAAATATTAAAAATAGCATTTTATATGTGTAGAAAAATAAAAATGTGATTTTTATAATGATATATTTGAAAAGATGAAGTCTATATTTTTGAAAAGGCGAAATCTATATTTTTGAAATGGAATTTTTATCTATATGACATCGCAATAAAAATTCGATTTTTATATATTGAATAGCGGGGTAAAAATTCGATTTTTATATATGTAGTGGCTACGGGCGACGAAGGTGACAAAGGAGCGATAACGATGAAGATTTCTATCAATGAAGAGTCAAGATGTTTGGGATAGCTATCGATGAGAATTTCTCACCTTTCAATTTCTTTTCTAGTTATATATATATACTAGGATGCAGACGGTGCTTAGTAGCACCCGACACAATCGTCCACAGACCATGGACTTGTTTGTTTGGTTGCATAGATTAGTTATATGATTTGATTTGAATTTGGTTGTTTGGTGATTTTGATTGATGTGTGAATGGCGTGGGCCTTCACTAGACCGGGGATAAGGCTAGGCCTTGTCCCGTTTCTAGTATCGTGCCGTTATGCCGCCGAATTTTTTTAAAATAAGTTAGAAAAAAGAAAAATATCATTTTATTTAAAAAATGAACTGAATAGAAATTCATATGTTAAAATAAAATGTTTTATCGTTAAAAATATAATTTTTAACGTGAATGTGAATAAATAAATATTCATTTACAAACCGGACGGTTTGTTTATGTACACCTATTTGAAGGACTTTGATTGGGTCGATAAATTTTACACATCGCCCAACTACACAAATAAAATCTGTGTCTGATTGTTTGAAACCCCACACGGGTGTTGGGATGAAATTTGAAGTTCACTCATCCTGATTGATTAAATATGTCGATCGATTGATTGACAGGCTGTTATAAGCGTCGAATATCTATATTTGATGCTTAGGCAGTGTAGTGCACTTTGGTTGATGGTTGATTATTTTCAATACTATTATATGTGTGTGATGTATGAAAATCCATATAATTAACATTATATGGTGATTGATTGGGCCTCATTCCAATTTAGAAAATAAAGAATAATATAAAATAAAGGTTCATGTGTTGACAGTACTCATCCATTGAGATTGGTCATGTGTTGAACGAAATATTTTAGTAATAAAATTTACATCTTTATCAATATAAAATAAAGGTTCATGTGTTGACAGTACTCATCCATTGAGATTGGTCATGTGTTGAACGAAATATTTTAGTAATAAAATTTACATCTTTATCAATATAAAGGTTCATGTGTTGACTGTACTCATCCGTTGAGATTAATCATGTGTTGAACGAAATGTTTTGATAATAACAAATATTTTGATAATAGAAATATTTGAAATAGAATATTTGAAAATAGAAATATATGAAGCCGTGTTGATTAGATTGACGCCATTTTGACGTGAACGATATTTATATCAATTTTATTCATTTTAAAAATGAATATTGAAAAGTGATTTCGAAATCGAACATTTTGAAATGAAAATTGAATTTCAATTGAATATATAACGATTTTGAAATTAAATTGAATAGAAAACCAATTTGATTTCAATTGAATATATAACGATTTTGAAATTGAATTGAATAGAAAACCAATTTGAATTGAATCGAATAGAAAACCAATTTGAATCGAATAGAAAACGATTTTGAAATTGAATGGAATTGAAAACGAAGTCAAATTGAATGGAAAACGAATTCAAATTGAATTGAAAGCGAATTGAATTGAATTCAAATTGAATTGAAATTTGAATTGAATAGAAATGAATTTTAAAACGAATTTATAAAGAAGAATTCAATTTTGCTTTGAATTGAAATAGAGGTTGAAATTGTTTTTGAAACGAATTTAAAACTATTTATATAATTCGTTTTAAATAGAAATCGACGAAATATATATTATATATATTGTATATATAATATAATGGCCTGAATAGAACGCGCCGCGCCGCGGCAGTTCGCGAATTTCGACCATTTATTTCAAAAGGACATCACGGGAGATCCGACCGTCGGATTCTCCTAAAACCGGAACCGTTGGGTTCGTATCGAAAAGAGCTTTCTAACGAATATTAGAAATTCAAAATCTAACGGTTGGATTTGGAGTTACGTCCAAATCAAATTGGGAAAAGGTCGTTGTAAGTGCAGTTCGATGACCGTTGATGGAAATCGACTGTACGGGCCTTGATAAAATTATTAAAAATAGTAATAATTTGTGTGAAATCATAAGAAATGATTTAGAAATAATTGGGATGAAAAACTCCATATTTGAAAAGATAAAAATAGATTTTTATCGAAATGAACTAGTTTTGAACCAGAATTATAATTCTATTTATTTTTAAATAAATAAATTAAATTTGAAATGGGTTGGAAAATAACCAGAATTTCCGATGATTGCATTGGAATGGATTTGAATCGAAATTGTCTTCGGAATATTTCGATGTTGGATTTCATGATTATACAGATGTTGTTATGGGAATTTGAAAGATATATATATTTATATCGTTATTTCCAATACGATATTTGTTGGTCGTAGAATTTGATATTGAATATAAGCCGATATATTTTCTATTCAGAGCCTTGTATTGAATATCAAATGTGATTTGGGTTTGTCATGAATGGTGTCTTCACTAACACTGTTCTTGAACCCAGTTGAGAAAAGATTAAATCTTTTTATTTAGATTTAATGAAGTGTACCAATTAAATAATATTTAATTGGAATTGAGTTGATATTGATTTTTGGGTTTATCGTGGACAGTGTTTTAAATAACACTCGTTCTTTAACCCGATAATTAATGAATGTGATTTTGGGTTTATCGTGAACTGTGTTTTAAATGACACTGATTCTTTAACCAAGTTAAAGATTAAAACTAAGTGGAGTTTTAATGAATCTTTAATTAGATTGAAAAGATCGAAAATGGAGTACCACCAGTTTTGCTCCAGGCGATAGTTAAATCTTTAATTAGATTTGAACGTGAAATGGTAATTGAATTTACCGATAACACCGTGGTGTTAGATATGAAGTATAACCAGTTTTACTTCATGGGATGAATAGGTTGGGATTGGGAAATTAAAACAAATGATTACTTCGGTAAGGTTCGCTAATCCCGACTAGTTTTGAATTGACATTCAAAAATAGATTAAAGAATAAATTCAAGAAATTTATCTTGGATAAAATTAGTGGGAAACTTTCCCTATGAATGTGAAATTTAGAAACTAACTGTCAGTTAGCCAAGCAGAATGGTTTTCTGGATATTGATCTGATGTTGGTTTCGGCCTTCGGGGTTAATATTTGGGGAATTATTCTCTTGATTAATTTACGGTTAGTGACTGATGAATTGGAATGAGGCGTATGTTGTGTTTGTGTAACACTTATTTAAAATATACGTGAGTTATTCGGAAAGACCGGGTTTATCCCATTCTGAATAACTGGTACGACGATAAGTCGAAGATGAAGACGGTGGTCGAAGACCAGAAGTCTTCACGTTGTTTGGGTGATTACTGATGATCTTGATTGGGCTGTACACCCAAGAAGATGGAAACAGTTGGTGATCGTCCAGACGTACTTGGAGATCGATGGATATGCGGGGTACTAGGTGCCTCCAGTTTCGTTCAGACCCAGAACGGACTTGTAAATGGACTGTGTGTCTGACATTGGATTTTAGTCCGTGTGATTGATCTCTATTAAATATATATCTGTTTGGCGGCGGAGAATTTATTCTCTTGCTTAACGCCCTTCTCTGAGACGTACGAGCTCAGGGGTTATATATTGATGGATATCAAACGCATGGAGTGAATTGCCTGTGTGGCATGCCTAAGTGGCGAATGATCAAGGCTTCTGTTGAAAAGCAAAGTCTTGTGGTTGATGATCGAAGCACGGCCTTTGTGGCGTAGCTTTGTGTAATGTTTACTTCGCGAGTTTCACACCCCGGTATGAACCAGAAACGGGAGAAAGGACCTCAGGGAGGGCCTACGTTTCCTCCTAGCTAGAAGTGGCGTCAGTGGTTTTACACGCCCAGACGAGTTTGACTTATGTGGTTGTTGCTGTTGCGAGGCGCCTCGGTTAGATCGGACGATCCGGGTCCGATGGAGTCATTCGTTGGCTCGCTTACGCCCCAAAGGGCGGCGAAATGTAGTGCTCAGGCATTTTAATCCACTCCGTGTGGACCGGCCCTGACGATCCAAGGCTTGCCTGCGCGCTTGCCTGAGACTAGGGCTAGGCAGTCTCGAATTCGGTAAGGACTATCTTTTGCCTTGGTTCATGACGGAAACCCAATTTCCAAATACGTGACATTGTAGAGCCTAGTATGGCGACATGATATATGGTACCCATGCCGCCTATGATTGATACTTATGATTTGAAGTTGTTTTATACACTGTACACTTATTATAGTATCAAATGATTTGTTTTAAACGTATCAAGCATTCTTTGGCTGTTATAAGGGAAAACCCTATCCCCCGGCTTGCGTTTGCATTGTGTGATAGGACCTGGGTCTTATAACAGCTTCATTTTTCTTTATTTAGCATTGCGCTGTTTGTTTTATGCACTGGTATTCTTGGGAGGAAACCCGTTCCGTGTTATACGGCGTGGTCCCTTGATTTACCAAACTCTAAAAATAAAGATTAATAACTGTTTTAGTTCTCACACCAGTCCCATGACTGACCTGGAGTTTATTGTTTTAACCTAAACTCTGGGTGCCCTTGTTTTGACACGGGCAGCTAGTAGTTTTGGTTTTGCAGATTTATATTCACAGGATCCTGGTTTATAGCTGGAACGATATCCGGAAAGCTTTGTATCCGTATATCTCCTTCTAGTTGTGTATTGTATTATTTTCCGCTGCTATGTATTTAAATGTAATTTAAATCTCTGATATTTCTGTGTAACATTCATTTATACTCTGTATATTCTTGTAATCTGATGCATTGTTGTGATATACAATGAAATGTTCTTCCGTATGCATTCTGATTTGTCGTGTTCTCAAACGATAGGGCGTTTTGAACGGTCTGGGTCGGTTTTAGCGACTGGTTCGGACCGAGCGAAATTCCTTCTCGTCACAGTTGGTATCAGAGCTTTGGTTTACAAAGCTCGAGAACAAGACACATTAGAACCATGCGAAAGAATTCATCAGATATTGGATTAGTAATATCCAATTAGCATGACTCGTTAGAGATAAGATCAGTAGTATCCTAGAACGAGTGTGAGGAGTATATTTTTCAAATGAAAACAATTTTGTTTTGAAAATTTAAGTCGCTTTACACGTATTTGAATAATTTATTTATATTGATTTTGGATAATTCAGTATATAAAGAATTTGCATATACGCCTTGCAAACGTATATTCAAAGTTTTAATATATTGGGTAGATATAGAATCACATTCTAGTTGCTCGGGGATGATTCTGATAATGCTGCAGCGTTACCAGTATTTATTTTCGAGTGACGAAGGTGTGATATCTATATATTTCCATCAGGCTGGTGTGAGAACCAAAACTTATATAGTTAGAACACTTTGTTGTGAATTGGCATCAAAAACATGATTTTCTGTATATGTATCAAATTTATGAATTTGAAATTCTAATTCACTAATGGATTGATGTTTGTGTTGATTGTTTATTTGTTTGGTAATTTTGAACCATTAAGCCTAATTGAACCAAATATTGAATTATATTGAAAATTGGTCGCATTTGCTTGCATATACATATACTTACATTGAACAGGTCATAGCAAGGAGTGTAACAACCCGTAAAATCTGGGCCAGTTTAAAATTTTTATTTTGGCCACTTTAGCGAATTTTGATTATTTAAAATGAATTATTTTAAATAATATCGACGATAAATTTATTCTGAATATAAATAAAACGTATATATTATACGCGTCGTCGTTAGAATATAAATATTTATATATAATTATAAATAAAATTGAAAATGGCGCGGTAGTTCGATAATTCGATTTCAAACTTCAATTGAATGTACCGGGTGCAAAACAATCCGGATTTTAGTGAAACCAAAAATCTTAGGATCTAATTGTGAATATCTTTCTAACGAATCCGACCAATCGAAATTTCATAGCGGGAATCAAAAGATATGTCCAGTTGAAAATTCTGAATAGTCGCTATGGAATTCAGGCCCTTAAAAATGGACATTTTGCAAACGACCTCGGATTTCGACGAAACCACTTTTGTTGGTTCCGCAGTGTAAAGTTATTGCTAGATTTCAAATTTCATAATTTTTCGAATCAATATGTGAGCGTGGTAAAGGAAAACGTGTTTTGACCATTTCAGTTGATTTTAATCGACTGGAAATTGGCCATTTTTCAAACGGTCTCAGAATTCGACGAAACTAGTTTTGTTAGGACCGTATCGCCAATACGAAGCTAGAAAATATTTTTCGGGAATTTTTCTAGTTAGTATGTGACCCCGGTAATTTGAAATGTACGTTTAAAATTCAATATAAGGATTTAAATTGTAAATTTCAACGGAAACAGATTGTAACGATCAAACCAGCTTACGATACATATCCCATTGTGTTCGGAATGGGGGTAGAACGCTATGGACGACAGGCGGTGGACCTCGTTTCGAGGTCATATGTAAAAGTCAACCCTAATGCAAATTTAAATAATTAAATAATAAAATAAATAAAAAAAAAAAAAAAAGAATCCCCCTTTTCTTCCTCGTTGCCCCCCCCCCCCCCCCGATCATTTATCAGAAACAAATAAAAAAAAAAAAAGAGAAAACCCTAACCTAAATCGCGCCGCCGCCTGATCTTCGAAGCCCACCGCCAGATCGCCGAAGCCCGACCGACCTCCTCCTCCCTCCAGGCACCGAACGACACCTCGGAGTCCCCACTACCCTCGCGACATCCAATCGAGCAACCCCCTGAACCACCGACGCACCCTGCCGCACCCTGCCGCGAACGCCTCATCGCGACACCACTGGACCACCGCCGACGCCTCGACTCCCCTCCTCCCCTTCGCATACCACGGTAAGCATTTAATTTATTTTTTTTTTTATTTTTTTTTATGATTTCTGATTTATGAAACGATGTAAAATTAATTACTGTATATTTCTTTTAGTTTTAAAAACAGTATTTTTAAGAGATTTGAAAACAGAAATTTTTAAAAAGAAGTTAAAACAGAAATTTTTAAAAAGAAGTGAAAACAGAAATTTTTAAAAAGAAGTTAAAACAGAAATTTATAAAAGAGTTTTGAAAACTGTTTTGAAGAATTATTTAAAACCTGCATTTTTTTAAGAAAATAAAAACTGCATTTTTTTTAAGAAAATAAAAACTGCATTTTGAAAAAGAATAAAAACTGCATTTTGAAAAAGGTTAAAAACTGCATTTTGAAAAAGGATAAAAACTGCATTTTTATAAAAGTTAAAAACTGCATTTGAAACAGAATTTTTAAAGATGTAAAAACTGTTTTAAAGGGAAAAATAAAAACTGATTTTATTTTAAACTTAGAAGTAGAAAAAGATTCGAACTTTTAAAAATAAAGATCATATTTTTAAAAATAGAAAAGACAGAATTTTGTTAAGAAGTAAGATGTGATTCTTATATTTTTAAAGCAATAAAAATATAATTCTTACATCATAGGAATATTAAAAATATAATCTTTGTTTTTAAAAATATAATCTGTATATATTGATTAACATAGTAAAAATTCGATTTTTACTTATGTAGAGAATACGGGAAACGAAAGCGACAAGAAGACGAAATAGACGAAGATTTCTAGAAAAGGAAGAGTTGTGTGAGTGGATAGCTATTGGTGAGGATTTCTCACTCTTCAATTTCTTTTTATAATTTTATATATGTGTTGAAAGTGGAAGTGAATTGCTATATATAAATATATATATATATATATACGCCCCTCGTCCACAAACCATGGACGATATTTATTGGTTGAAATTGTTGTGAAAATTGATTGATAGCGAAGTGAAATAACATATATATGAAAAGTGAAATTTATATATATAGCGAAGTGAAATAACATATATATGAAGAGTGAAATTTATATATATAGCGAAGTGAAATAACATATATATGAAGAGTGAAATTTATATATATAGCAAAGTGAAAATATCGAATATATGAAAAGTGAAATTTATATATATAGCGAAGTGAAAATATTGAATATATTGAAAGTGAAAATATCGAATATATTGAAAATGAATATATCGTATATATTGAAAATGAATATATCGTATGTATTGAAAATGAAAATATCGTATATAGTGAAAGGTGAATATATATATATATATATGAATTGAAAACGATGTATATGAAATATTCGAATTGAAAACGATGTATATGAAAAATTCGAATTGAACTGAATAGAAAACGAATTCGAAATGAATTGAATTGAAAACGAATTCGAATTGAATTGAATAGAAAACGAATTCGAATTGAATTGAATAGAAAACGAATTCGAATTGAATTGAATAGAAAATGAATTCGAATTGAATTGAATTGAAAACGAATTCGAATTGAATTGAATAGAAAACGAATTCGAATTGAATTGAATAGAAAACGAATTCGAATTGAATTGAATAGAAAACGAATTCGAATTGAATTGAATAGAAAACGAATTCGAATTGAATTGAATAGAAAACGAATTCGAATTGAATTGAATAGAAAATGAATTCGAATTGAATTGAATAGAAAACGAATTCGAATTGAATTGAATAGAAAACGAATTCGAATTGAATTGAATAGAAAATGAATTCGAATTGAATTGAATTGAAAACGAATTCGAATTGAATTGAATAGAAAACGAATTCGAATTGAATTGAATAGAAAATGAATTCGAATTGAATTGAATAGAAAACGAATTCGAATTGAATTGAATAGAAAACGAATTCGAAATGAATTGAATAGAAAACGAATTCGAATTGAATTGAATAGAAAACGAATTCGAATTGAATTGAATAGAAAACGAATTCGAATTGAATTGAATAGAAAACGAATTCGAATTGAATTGAATAGAAAACGAATTCGAATTGAATTGAATAGAAAACGAATTCGAATTGAATTGAATAGAAAACGAATTCGAATTGAATTGAATAGAAAACGAATTCGAATTGAATTGAATAGAAAACGAATTCGAATTGAATTGAATAGAAAACGAATTCGAATTGAATTGAATAGAAAACGAATTCGAATTGAATTGAATAGAAAACGAATTCGAATTGAATTGAATAGAAAACGAATTCGAATTGAATTGAATAGAAAACGAATTCGAATTGAATTGAATAGAAAACGAATTCGAATTGAATTGAATAGAAAACGAATTCGAATTGAATTGAATAGAAAACGAATTCGAATTGAATTGAATAGAAAACGAATTCGAACTGAATTGAATAGAAAACGAATTCGAATTGAATTGAATAGAAAACGAATTCGAATTGAATTGAATAGAAAACGAATTCGAAATGAATTGAAAGCGATTTCGAAATGAATTGAATTGAAAACGACTTCGAAATGAATTGAATTGAAAGCGATTTCGAAATGAATTGAATTGAAAACGACTTCGAAATAAATTGAATTGAAAACGATTTCGAAATGAATTGAATATATAACGATTTCGAAATGAATTGAATTGAAAGCGATTTCGAAACAAAATGAATTGAAATGAATTCAAATTGAATTGAAATTTGAATTGAAATTTGAATTGAATAGAATTGAATTTTAAAACGAATTTATAAAGAAGAATTCAATTTTGATTTGAATTGAAAAGGGAGTTGAAATTTCTTTTGAAACGAATTCAAAACTATATATATATATAATTCGTTTTAAATAGAAATCGACGAAAAATATATTATATATATTATATATATATAATAAATGGCCTGAATAGAACGCGCCGCGCTGCGGCAGTTCGCGAATTTCGACCATTGACTTCGAACGGACATTACGGGAGATCCGACCGTCGGATTCTCCTGAAATCAGAACCGTTGGGTTCGTATCGAAAAGAGCTTTCTAAGGAATATTAGAAATTTGAAATCTAACGGTTGGATTTGGAGATACGTCCAAATCAAATTCGAAAAAGGTCGCTGTAAGTGCAGTTCGATGGCCATTGATGGAAATCGACCGTACAGGCCTTGATAAAATTATTAAAAATAGTAATAATTTGTGTAAAATCCTAAGAAATGATTTGGGAAGAATTGGGATGAAAAACTCCATATTTGAAAAGATAAAAATAGATTTTTATCGAAATGAACTAGTTTTGAACTAGGATTATAATTCTATTTATTTTTAAATAAATAAATTGAATTCGAAAAGGGTTTTAAAAATAACCAAAATTCCAATGATTGCATTGGAGTGGATTTGAATCGAAATTGTCTTCGGAATATTTCGATGTTGGGATTCGTGATTATACAGGTGTTGTTATGGAAATTTGAAAGATATATATATATATATCGTTATTTCCCATACGACATCTGTTAGTCGTAGAACTCGATATTGAATATAAGCCGATATATTTTCTATTCAGAGCCTTGTATTGAATATCGAATGTGATTTGGGTTTGTCGTGAATGGTGTCTTCACTAACACTGTTCTTGAACCCAGTTGAGAAAAGATTAAATCTTTTTATTTAGATTTAATGAAGTGTACCAATTAAATAATATTTAATTGGAATTGAATTGATATTGATTTTTGGGTTTATCGTGAACAGTGTTTTAAATAACACTCGTTCTTTAACCCGATAATTAATGGAATGATTTTTGGGTTTATCGTGAACAGTGTTTTTAAATAACACTCGTTCTTTAACCCGATAATTAATGGAATGTGACTTTGGGTTTATCGCGAACCGTGTTTTTAGATGACACTGATTCTTTAACCCAGTCACAGATTAAAACTAAGTGGAGTTTTAATGAATCTTTAATTAGATTGAAAAGATCGAGAATGGAGTATCACCAGTTTTGCTCCAGGCGATAGTTAAATCTTTAATTAGATTTGAACGTGAAATTTAGAAACTAACTGTCGGTTAGCCAAGCAGAATGGTTTTCTGGATATTGATCTGATGTTGGTTTCGGCCTTCGGGGTTAATATTTGGGGAATTATTCTCTTGATTAATTTACGGTTAGTGACTAATGAATAGGAATGAGGCGTATGTTAAATTTGATTGATTGATGGTTTGGATTGTGCTCGACCAGTTTATGAGCAGAATATGCTTTTACATTTAGCATTGGGTTGGGTTGAAAATATCTGTGTGCTAACGCCTTGTGAAAGACTTCACGATTTGACGATAAGGTGTTTAGCGATGTTGTGTTCATTTCAAATTTAACGAATGATTGTGAAATGATATTTTTCTTAAGTGAAAAGAAATGTATTCCCGATTTTGGACAGGGAATGTTTTATAAAAATGTTTTATAAAACAGAAAGGATTTCGAGGCCCAAAACCCGATGATTTCTAAAGTGATTTAGAAATGTATTATATGATACATTGTGATTATTATGTTGTGAAATGATTTTCCCTACTTCGGGATATAAAATGATTTAGTATGTGGCTAAAGATTCGGGTAACCCTGAGACTAAAAGTATGGGTGAGAGGGCGGTGTATGCTCTCCTGAGTGGGAGGTGCATCGTCGGTGTAGCCTACTCCTATGTGGGGTAGGTGCACATATATATATCGAGTTGCGAGGTGCGTACCCTTTGCCTTGTCGATGGGGAGCACGATATTTGGTTGCATACTTGTTTGTATGCATTGTTATGTTTTGGAATTCACATTTCCAAATGATTTGATTTGAGATCCCGAAGTGAAATCTACTTTGATATAGAAAGTTAGATATGTATTTCAAATGATTTGAAATAAGAAATCGGGAATAAAATCCAAAGGAATAATTTCTGTAAATTGAATTGGATTTGGAAAATCTAAGTGTTGTGATTAATCTAAGTGGGTAGATTGGGATATTGCATGTTGTGTGATGCATAGTAGATCCATATATCTATATTGATTGTTGCTTATACACTGGCTTTCATGGGGGTAAACCCGTTCCGCGAAAGTGGCGTGGTCCCGTGATTTGCCTTATTTTTAAACAAGTTTAACAACTGTTTTTGAGTTCTCACACCAGTCCCATGACTGACTCGTAGTTTGCTTTTCCCTTGCGAACTCGGGTGCCCCTATTTTCCACACGGGCAGTCGAGTAGTTTTATTTTGCAGATGTTTTGAGCAGGATTCTGGATTGAAGCTTTAAGCTGTGTCCAGACATTTACAGTCTTCCGCTGTGTAGTTTATATTTCCGCTGTGCACTGTTTTACATTTATGTAAATTTATCTTCCGCTGTGTATTATATTTCGATACTCTGATATTCTGTACTCTGATGTAACATTGTTATGATGTTTATTGAAGTCTTCTGTTATTTGTTCTGATGTGTTGTATACCCAAAGTTAGCGTATGCGGGATTCGAACGGTCTTGGTCGGTTTAACGATCGATTAGGTCCGGGCGAAATCCGTGTCGTTACAACGTGGTATCAGAGCTTTGGTTAAACTCAAATCTTTGGGGTACAACTCGTTAGAACAGAATAAAAGACTCATCAGAGGTAGGATTAGTAATGTCCTATAAAAGAATCCTCATTAGAGATAGAATCAGTAGCATTCTAGAATGAGTGACTCGTTAGAGATGGGGTTAGAAATGCCCCAGAATGAGTCGAGAGTTATTTGTTTATAAATAACGTATCTGTGATTATATATATAATCTGATTTTAGAAAATATGATTTTAAATATATAAAATTATATATTTGAAAATATAATCAATTAATTGATTGATGTTTGTGTTGTTTGTTTAATTGTTTGATAATTTTGAATCATTATGCCTAACTGAATCAAATAGTAAACTATATTGAAATTTGGTTGCAAATGCATGCATATACTTGCACTTACATTGAACAGGCCATAGCAAGGAGGCTAGAGCAGAGAATAAAATTTGTTTGCCCGACAAATAGGTACATGTTTACTACATAATTTCCTGTTTTGTTTGGGTGATGATGATTTTGTGAGCCTATTGGCTAGCCGCTTGGCTTTTTCTTTTTCTTTTTGAGATCTGAAGGACCGGGGAAGCTATTTGAAATTCCCCGATGCTCCCGGTGCAGGGGAGGTTATGGCGAAATTTTTCAAAAATTTAGGGTGTTAGCCAAATTTTTGATGTTTTGAAAATTCTCAGAAACCAAAGGGTTGGAGAATAGAAGCCAGATCGAGCGTAGAGCTGAATGATCAAACCACTTTCGACTTTGTTCCTTTTCGGGGACGAAAAGTTTTAAGTGGGGGAGATTGTAACAACCCGTAAAATCTGGGCCAGTTTAAAATTTTTATTTTGGCCACTTTAGCGAATTTTGATTATTTAAAATGAATTATTTTAAATAATATCGACGATAAATTTATTCTGAATATAAATAAAACGTATATATTATACGCGTCGTCGTTAGAATATAAATATTTATATATAATTATAAATAAAATTGAAAATGGCGCGGTAGTTCGATAATTCGATTTCAAACTTCAATTGAATGTACCGGGTGCAAAACAATCCGGATTTTAGTGAAACCAAAAATCTTAGGATCTAATTGTGAATATCTTTCTAACGAATCCGACCAATCGAAATTTCATAGCGGGAATCAAAAGATATGTCCAGTTGAAAATTCTGAATAGTCGCTATGGAATTCAGGCCCTTAAAAATGGACATTTTGCAAACGACCTCGGATTTCGACGAAACCACTTTTGTTGGTTCCGCAGTGTAAAGTTATTGCTAGATTTCAAATTTCATAATTTTTCGAATCAATATGTGAGCGTGGTAAAGGAAAACGTGTTTTGACCATTTCAGTTGATTTTAATCGACTGGAAATTGGCCATTTTTCAAACGGTCTCAGAATTCGACGAAACTAGTTTTGTTAGGACCGTATCGCCAATACGAAGCTAGAAAATATTTTTCGGGAATTTTTCTAGTTAGTATGTGACCCCGGTAATTTGAAATGTACGTTTAAAATTCAATATAAGGATTTAAATTGTAAATTTCAACGGAAACAGATTGTAACGATCAAACCAGCTTACGATACATATCCCATTGTGTTCGGAATGGGGGTAGAACGCTATGGACGACAGGCGGTGGACCTCGTTTCGAGGTCATATGTAAAAGTCAACCCTAATGCAAATTTAAATAATTAAATAATAAAATAAATAAATAAAAAAAAAAAAGAATCCCCCTTTTCTTCCTCGTTGGCCCCCCCCCCCCCCCCCCCGATCATTTATCAGAAACAAATAAAAAAAAAAAAAGAGAAAACCCTAACCTAAATCGCGCCGCCGCCTGATCTTCGAAGCCCACCGCCAGATCGCCGAAGCCCGACCGACCTCCTCCTCCCTCCAGGCACCGAACGACACCTCGGAGTCCCCACTACCCTCGCGACATCCAATCGAGCAACCCCCTGAACCACCGACGCACCCTGCCGCACCCTGCCGCGAACGCCTCATCGCGACACCACTGGACCACCGCCGACGCCTCGACTCCCCTCCTCCCCTTCGCATACCACGGTAAGCATTTAATTTATTTTTTTTTTTATTTTTTTTTATGATTTCTGATTTATGAAACGATGTAAAATTAATTACTGTATATTTCTTTTAGTTTTAAAAACAGTATTTTTAAGAGATTTGAAAACAGAAATTTTTAAAAAGAAGTTAAAACAGAAATTTTTAAAAAGAAGTGAAAACAGAAATTTTTAAAAAGAAGTTAAAACAGAAATTTATAAAAGAGTTTTGAAAACTGTTTTGAAGAATTATTTAAAACCTGCATTTTTTTAAGAAAATAAAAACTGCATTTTTTTTAAGAAAATAAAAACTGCATTTTGAAAAAGAATAAAAACTGCATTTTGAAAAAGGTTAAAAACTGCATTTTGAAAAAGGATAAAAACTGCATTTTTATAAAAGTTAAAAACTGCATTTGAAACAGAATTTTTAAAGATGTAAAAACTGTTTTAAAGGGAAAAATAAAAACTGATTTTATTTTAAACTTAGAAGTAGAAAAAGATTCGAACTTTTAAAAATAAAGATCATATTTTTAAAAATAGAAAAGACAGAATTTTGTTAAGAAGTAAGATGTGATTCTTATATTTTTAAAGCAATAAAAATATAATTCTTACATCATAGGAATATTAAAAATATAATCTTTGTTTTTAAAAATATAATCTGTATATATTGATTAACATAGTAAAAATTCGATTTTTACTTATGTAGAGAATACGGGAAACGAAAGCGACAAGAAGACGAAATAGACGAAGATTTCTAGAAAAGGAAGAGTTGTGTGAGTGGATAGCTATTGGTGAGGATTTCTCACTCTTCAATTTCTTTTTATAATTTTATATATGTGTTGAAAGTGGAAGTGAATTGCTATATATAAATATATATATATATATATACGCCCCTCGTCCACAAACCATGGACGATATTTATTGGTTGAAATTGTTGTGAAAATTGATTGATAGCGAAGTGAAATAACATATATATGAAAAGTGAAATTTATATATATAGCGAAGTGAAATAACATATATATGAAGAGTGAAATTTATATATATAGCGAAGTGAAATAACATATATATGAAGAGTGAAATTTATATATATAGCAAAGTGAAAATATCGAATATATGAAAAGTGAAATTTATATATATAGCGAAGTGAAAATATTGAATATATTGAAAGTGAAAATATCGAATATATTGAAAATGAATATATCGTATATATTGAAAATGAATATATCGTATGTATTGAAAATGAAAATATCGTATATAGTGAAAGGTGAATATATATATATATATATATGAATTGAAAACGATGTATATGAAATATTCGAATTGAAAACGATGTATATGAAAAATTCGAATTGAACTGAATAGAAAACGAATTCGAAATGAATTGAATTGAAAACGAATTCGAATTGAATTGAATAGAAAACGAATTCGAATTGAATTGAATAGAAAACGAATTCGAATTGAATTGAATAGAAAATGAATTCGAATTGAATTGAATTGAAAACGAATTCGAATTGAATTGAATAGAAAACGAATTCGAATTGAATTGAATAGAAAACGAATTCGAATTGAATTGAATAGAAAACGAATTCGAATTGAATTGAATAGAAAACGAATTCGAATTGAATTGAATAGAAAACGAATTCGAATTGAATTGAATAGAAAATGAATTCGAATTGAATTGAATAGAAAACGAATTCGAATTGAATTGAATAGAAAACGAATTCGAATTGAATTGAATAGAAAATGAATTCGAATTGAATTGAATTGAAAACGAATTCGAATTGAATTGAATAGAAAACGAATTCGAATTGAATTGAATAGAAAATGAATTCGAATTGAATTGAATAGAAAACGAATTCGAATTGAATTGAATAGAAAACGAATTCGAAATGAATTGAATAGAAAACGAATTCGAATTGAATTGAATAGAAAACGAATTCGAATTGAATTGAATAGAAAACGAATTCGAATTGAATTGAATAGAAAACGAATTCGAATTGAATTGAATAGAAAACGAATTCGAATTGAATTGAATAGAAAACGAATTCGAATTGAATTGAATAGAAAACGAATTCGAATTGAATTGAATAGAAAACGAATTCGAATTGAATTGAATAGAAAACGAATTCGAATTGAATTGAATAGAAAACGAATTCGAATTGAATTGAATAGAAAACGAATTCGAATTGAATTGAATAGAAAACGAATTCGAATTGAATTGAATAGAAAACGAATTCGAATTGAATTGAATAGAAAACGAATTCGAATTGAATTGAATAGAAAACGAATTCGAATTGAATTGAATAGAAAACGAATTCGAATTGAATTGAATAGAAAACGAATTCGAATTGAATTGAATAGAAAACGAATTCGAATTGAATTGAATAGAAAACGAATTCGAATTGAATTGAATAGAAAACGAATTCGAAATGAATTGAAAGCGATTTCGAAATGAATTGAATTGAAAACGACTTCGAAATGAATTGAATTGAAAGCGATTTCGAAATGAATTGAATTGAAAACGACTTCGAAATAAATTGAATTGAAAACGATTTCGAAATGAATTGAATATATAACGATTTCGAAATGAATTGAATTGAAAGCGATTTCGAAACAAAATGAATTGAAATGAATTCAAATTGAATTGAAATTTGAATTGAAATTTGAATTGAATAGAATTGAATTTTAAAACGAATTTATAAAGAAGAATTCAATTTTGATTTGAATTGAAAAGGGAGTTGAAATTTCTTTTGAAACGAATTCAAAACTATATATATATATAATTCGTTTTAAATAGAAATCGACGAAAAATATATTATATATATTATATATATATAATAAATGGCCTGAATAGAACGCGCCGCGCTGCGGCAGTTCGCGAATTTCGACCATTGACTTCGAACGGACATTACGGGAGATCCGACCGTCGGATTCTCCTGAAATCAGAACCGTTGGGTTCGTATCGAAAAGAGCTTTCTAAGGAATATTAGAAATTTGAAATCTAACGGTTGGATTTGGAGATACGTCCAAATCAAATTCGAAAAAGGTCGCTGTAAGTGCAGTTCGATGGCCATTGATGGAAATCGACCGTACAGGCCTTGATAAAATTATTAAAAATAGTAATAATTTGTGTAAAATCCTAAGAAATGATTTGGGAAGAATTGGGATGAAAAACTCCATATTTGAAAAGATAAAAATAGATTTTTATCGAAATGAACTAGTTTTGAACTAGGATTATAATTCTATTTATTTTTAAATAAATAAATTGAATTCGAAAAGGGTTTTAAAAATAACCAAAATTCCAATGATTGCATTGGAGTGGATTTGAATCGAAATTGTCTTCGGAATATTTCGATGTTGGGATTCGTGATTATACAGGTGTTGTTATGGAAATTTGAAAGATATATATATATATATCGTTATTTCCCATACGACATCTGTTAGTCGTAGAACTCGATATTGAATATAAGCCGATATATTTTCTATTCAGAGCCTTGTATTGAATATCGAATGTGATTTGGGTTTGTCGTGAATGGTGTCTTCACTAACACTGTTCTTGAACCCAGTTGAGAAAAGATTAAATCTTTTTATTTAGATTTAATGAAGTGTACCAATTAAATAATATTTAATTGGAATTGAATTGATATTGATTTTTGGGTTTATCGTGAACAGTGTTTTAAATAACACTCGTTCTTTAACCCGATAATTAATGGAATGATTTTTGGGTTTATCGTGAACAGTGTTTTTAAATAACACTCGTTCTTTAACCCGATAATTAATGGAATGTGACTTTGGGTTTATCGCGAACCGTGTTTTTAGATGACACTGATTCTTTAACCCAGTCACAGATTAAAACTAAGTGGAGTTTTAATGAATCTTTAATTAGATTGAAAAGATCGAGAATGGAGTATCACCAGTTTTGCTCCAGGCGATAGTTAAATCTTTAATTAGATTTGAACGTGAAATTTAGAAACTAACTGTCGGTTAGCCAAGCAGAATGGTTTTCTGGATATTGATCTGATGTTGGTTTCGGCCTTCGGGGTTAATATTTGGGGAATTATTCTCTTGATTAATTTACGGTTAGTGACTAATGAATAGGAATGAGGCGTATGTTAAATTTGATTGATTGATGGTTTGGATTGTGCTCGACCAGTTTATGAGCAGAATATGCTTTTACATTTAGCATTGGGTTGGGTTGAAAATATCTGTGTGCTAACGCCTTGTGAAAGACTTCACGATTTGACGATAAGGTGTTTAGCGATGTTGTGTTCATTTCAAATTTAACGAATGATTGTGAAATGATATTTTTCTTAAGTGAAAAGAAATGTATTCCCGATTTTGGACAGGGAATGTTTTATAAAAATGTTTTATAAAACAGAAAGGATTTCGAGGCCCAAAACCCGATGATTTCTAAAGTGATTTAGAAATGTATTATATGATACATTGTGATTATTATGTTGTGAAATGATTTTCCCTACTTCGGGATATAAAATGATTTAGTATGTGGCTAAAGATTCGGGTAACCCTGAGACTAAAAGTATGGGTGAGAGGGCGGTGTATGCTCTCCTGAGTGGGAGGTGCATCGTCGGTGTAGCCTACTCCTATGTGGGGTAGGTGCACATATATATATCGAGTTGCGAGGTGCGTACCCTTTGCCTTGTCGATGGGGAGCACGATATTTGGTTGCATACTTGTTTGTATGCATTGTTATGTTTTGGAATTCACATTTCCAAATGATTTGATTTGAGATCCCGAAGTGAAATCTACTTTGATATAGAAAGTTAGATATGTATTTCAAATGATTTGAAATAAGAAATCGGGAATAAAATCCAAAGGAATAATTTCTGTAAATTGAATTGGATTTGGAAAATCTAAGTGTTGTGATTAATCTAAGTGGGTAGATTGGGATATTGCATGTTGTGTGATGCATAGTAGATCCATATATCTATATTGATTGTTGCTTATACACTGGCTTTCATGGGGGTAAACCCGTTCCGCGAAAGTGGCGTGGTCCCGTGATTTGCCTTATTTTTAAACAAGTTTAACAACTGTTTTTGAGTTCTCACACCAGTCCCATGACTGACTCGTAGTTTGCTTTTCCCTTGCGAACTCGGGTGCCCCTATTTTCCACACGGGCAGTCGAGTAGTTTTATTTTGCAGATGTTTTGAGCAGGATTCTGGATTGAAGCTTTAAGCTGTGTCCAGACATTTACAGTCTTCCGCTGTGTAGTTTATATTTCCGCTGTGCACTGTTTTACATTTATGTAAATTTATCTTCCGCTGTGTATTATATTTCGATACTCTGATATTCTGTACTCTGATGTAACATTGTTATGATGTTTATTGAAGTCTTCTGTTATTTGTTCTGATGTGTTGTATACCCAAAGTTAGCGTATGCGGGATTCGAACGGTCTTGGTCGGTTTAACGATCGATTAGGTCCGGGCGAAATCCGTGTCGTTACAAGGAGGCTAGAGCCGAAGAATAAAATTTGTTTGCCCGACAAATAGGTACATGTTTACTACATAATTTACTGTTTTGTTTGGGTGATGATGATTTTATGAGCCTATTGGCTTTTTCTTTTTCTTTTTGATATTAGAAGGACCGGGGAAGCTATTTGAAATTCCCCGATGCTCCCGGTGCAGGGGAGGTTATGGCGAAATTTTTCGAAAATTTAGGGTGTTAGCCAAATTTTTGAAATTTTAGAAAATTCTCAGAAACTGAAAAGTTGGAGAATGGAAGCCGGATCGAACGTAGAGTTGATTGATCAAACCACTTTCGACTTTGTTCCTTTTCGGGGACGAAAAGTTTTAAGTGGGGGAGATTGTAACAACCCGAAAATCTGGGCCAGTTTAAAATTTTTATTTTGGCAATTTTAGCGAATTTTGATTATTTAAAATGAATTATTTTAAATAATATTGACGAGAAATTTATTTTGAATGGAATTAGAACGTATATATTATATACGTCGTCGTTAGAATATAAATAATTATTTATAATTATAAAAGGAATTGAAAATGGCGCGGTAGTTCGATAATTCGATTTCAAACTTCAATTGAATGTACCGGGTGCAAAACAATCCGGATTTTAGTGAAACCAAAAACATTAGGATCTAATTGATAATATCTTTCCAACGAATCCGAAAAATCAAGATTTCATAGCGGGAGTCAAAAGATATGTCCAGTTGAAAATTCTGAATAGTCGCTATGGAATTCAGGCCCTTAAAAATTGAAATTTTGCAAACGACCTCGGATTTCGTCGAAACCAGTTTTGTTGGGTCCGTGATGTAAAGTTATTGCTAGATTCCAAATTTCATAATTTTTCGAATCAATATGTGAGCGTGGCAAAGGAAAACGCGTTTGACCAGTTTTAGTTGATTTTAATCGACTGGAAAATGGCCATTTTTCTAACGGTCTCAGAATTCGACGAAACTAGTTTTGTTAGGACCGTATCGTCAATAGGAAGCTAGAAAATATTTTTTGGAATTTTTCTAGTTAGTATGTGACCCCGGTAAATTGAAATGTACGTTTAAAATTCAATATAATGATTTAAATGTAAATTAAACGGAAACTGATCGAAACGATCGAATCAACTTGCGATACATATTCTATTGTGTTCGGAATGGGGGTGAAACGCTATGGACGACAGGGGGTGGGCCTCGTTTCGAGGTCGTATGTAAAAGTACCTTTTTAGAAATTAAATAATAAAAAAAAAATCCCTCTTTCTCCTTCCGTATACTCTGCCCCCCCTCTTCAAAAATCAAATCGACAGAATAAAAAAAAAACTAAAACCCTAAACTATCGACGCCCCCCCGGAAGCGAACGCCACCACCCAACCGCCCCCTCCGTCCAGCCTCCCTCCTCCTCCCCCCCCCCCAGCGGCGCGACTCCCGAAGATCCCCCCCCCCGATGATCGCTGCCGCCAGAGAAGCGCCCCCCCCCCAATCGCAATAACGCGACGAAGACCCCCCCCCCCTTTTTCGCCTGCACCGACCCACCGCCACCTCCCCGGCACCGCGCAGCAGTCCACCACCCTCTCCAAGACCGAAAACGTGAGTTTTTAATTTTATCTTTATTTGGTTATAATATGAATTCGAATTTAATTTTTAATTTCAGTTTTAAATCGTGTATGGTATGAATAAAAAGGTTTAGATTTTAAAAATAAAAATATGATTTTTATATTTTTAAAGTATTAAAAATATAGTCTTTACTATATAGAAGAATTAAAAATATAATTTTTACATGATAGAAATATTAAAAATAGCATCTTTATATGTGTAGAAAAATAAAAATGTGATTTTTATAATGATATATTTGAAAAGAAGAAGTCTATATTTTTGAAAAGGCGAAATCTATATTTTTGAAATGGAATTTTTATCTATATGACATCGCAATAAAAATTCGATTTTTATATATTGAATAGCGGGGTAAAAATTCGATTTTTATATATGTAGTGGCTACGGGCGACGAAGGTGACAAAGGTACGATAATGATGAAGATTTCTATCGATGAAGAGTCAAGATGTTTGGGATAGCTATCGGTGAGAATTTCTCACATTTCAATTTCTTTTCTAGTTATATATATATACTAGGATGCAGACGGTGCTTAGTAGCACCCGACACAATCGTCCATAGACCATGGACTTGTTTGTTTGGTTGCATAGATTAGTTATATGATTTGATTTGAATTTGGTTGTTTGGTGATTTTGATTGATGTGTGAATGGCGTGGGCCTTCACTAGACCGGGGATAAGGCTAGGCCTTGTCCCGTTTCTAGTATCGTGCCGTTATGCCGCCGAAATTTTCTAAAATAAGTTAGAAAAAAGAAAAATATCATTTTATTTAAAAAATGAACAGAATAGAAATTCATATGTTAAAATAAAATGTTTTATCGTTAAAAATATAATTTTTAACGTGAATGTGAATAAATAAATATTCATTTACAAACCGGACGGTTTGTTTATGTACACCTATTTGAAGGACATTGATTGGGTCGATAAATTTTACACATCGCCCAACTACACAAATAAAATCTGTGTTTGATTGTTTGAAACCCCACACGGGTGTTGGGATGAAATTTGAAGTTCACTCATCCTGATTGATTAAATATGTCGATCGATTGATTGACAGGCTGTTATAAGCGTCGAATATCTATATTTGATGCTTAGGCAGTGTAGTGCACTTTGGTTGATGGTTGATTATTTTCAATACTATTATATGCGTGTGATGTATGAAAATCCATATAATTAACATTATATGGTGATTGATTGGGCCTCATTCCAATTTAGAAAATAAAGAATAATATAAAATAAAGGTTCATGTGTTGACAGTACTCATCCATTGAGATTGGTCATGTGTTGAACGAAATATTTTAGTAATAAAATTTACATCTTTATCAATATAAAATAAAGGTTCATGTGTTGACAGTACTCATCCATTGAGATTGGTCATGTGTTGAACGAAATATTTTAGTAATAAAATTTACATCTTTATCAATATAAAGGTTCATGTGTTAACTGTACTCATCCGTTGAGATTAGTCATGTGTTGAACGAAATGTTTTGATAATAACAAATATTTTGATAATAGAAATATTTGAAATAGAATATTTGAAAATAGAAATATATGAAGCCGTGTTGATTAGATTGACGCCATTTTGACGTGAACGATATTTATATCAATTTTATTCATTTTAAAAATGAATATTGAAAAGTGATTTCGAAATCGAACATTTTGAAATGAAAATTGAATTTCAATTGAATATATAACGATTTTGAAATTAAATTGAATAGAAAACCAATTTGATTTCAATTGAATATATAACGATTTCGAAATTGAATTGAATAGAAAACCAATTTGAATTGAATCGAATAGAAAACCAATTTGAATCGAATAGAAAACGATTTTGAATTTGAATTGAAAACGAATTCAAATTGAATGGAAAACGAATTCAAATTGAATTGAAAGCGAATTGAATTGAATTCAAATTGAATTGAATTCAAATTGAATTGAAATTTGAATTGAATAGAAATGAATTTTAAAACGAATTTATAAAGAAGAATTCAATTTTGCTTTGAATTGAAATAGAGGTTGAAATTGTTTTTGAAACGAATTTAAAACTATTTATATAATTCGTTTTAAATAGAAATCGACGAAATATATATTATATATATTATATATATATAATATAATGGCCTGAATAGAACGCGCCGCGCCGCGGCAGTTCGCGAATTTCGACCATTTATTTGAAACGGACATAACGGGAGATCCGACCGTCGGATTCTCCTAAAACCGGAACCGTTGGGTTCGTATCGAAAAGAGCTTTCTAACGAATATTAGAAATTCAAAATCTAACGGTTGGATTTGGAGTTACGTCCAAATCAAATTGGTAAAAGGTCGCTGTAAGTGCAGTTCGATGACCTTTGATGGAAATCGACTGTACGGGGCTTGATAAAATTATTAAAAATAGTAATAATTTGTGTAAAATCATAAGAAATGATTTAGAAAGAATTGGGATGAAAAACTCCATATTTGAAAAGATAAAAATAGATTTTTATCGAAATGAACTAGTTTTGAACTAGAATTATAATTCTATTTATTTTTAAATAAATAAATTAAATTTGAAATGGGTTTGAAAATAACCAGAATTTCCAATGATTGCATTGGAATGGATTTGAATCGAAATTGTCTTCGGAATATTTCGATGTTGGATTTCGTGATTATACAGATGTTGTTATGGGAATTTGAAAGATATATATATATTTATATCGTTATTTCCAATACGATATTTGTTGCTCGTAGAATTTGATATTGAATATAAGCCGATATATTTTCTATTCAGAGCCTTGTATTGAATATCAAATGTGATTTGGGTTTGTCGTGAATGGTGTCTTCACTAACACTGTTCTTGAACCCAGTTGAGAAAAGATTAAATCTTTTTATTTAGATTTAATGAAGTGTACCAATTAAATAATATTTAATTGGAATTGAGTTGATATTGATTTTTGGGTTTATCGTGGACAGTGTTTTAAATAACACTCGTTCTTTAACCCGATAATTAATGAATGTGATTTTGGGTTTATCGTGAACTGTGTTTTAAATGACACTGATTCTTTAACCCAGTTAAAGATTAAAACTAAGTGGAGTTTTAATGAATCTTTAATTAGATTGAAAAGATCGAAAATGGAGTACCACCAGTTTTGCTCCAGGCGATAGTTAAATCTTTAATTAGATTTGAACGTGAAATGGTAATTGAATTTACCGATAACACCGTGGTGTTAGATATGAAGTATAACCAGTTTTACTTCAAGGGATGAATAGGTTGGGATTGGGAAATTAAAACAAATGATTACTTCGGTAAGGTTCGCTAATCCCGACTAGTTTTGAATTGACATTCAAAAATAGATTAAAGAATAAATTCAAGAAATTTATCTTCGATAAAATTAATGGAAACCTTTCCCTATGAATGTGAAATTTAGAAACTTACTGTCGGTTAGCCAAGCAGAATGGTTTTCTGGATATTGATCTGATGTTGGTTTCGGCCTTCGGGGTTAATATTTGGGGAATTATTCTCTTGATTAATTTACGGTTAGTGACTGATGAATTGGAATGAGGCGTATGTTGTGTTTGTGTAACACTTATTTAAAATATACGTGAGTTATTCGGAAAGACCGGGTTTATCCCATTCTGAATAACTGGTACGACGATAAGTCGAAGATGAAGACGGTGGTCGAAGACCAGAAGTCTTCACGTTGTTTGGGTGATTACTGATGATCTTGATTGGGCTGTACACCCAAGAAGATGGAAACAATTGGTGATCGTCCAGACGTACTTGGAGATCGATGGATATGCGGGGTACTAGGTGCCTCCGGTTTCGTTCAGACCCAGAACGGACTTGTAAATGGACTGTGTGTCTGACATTGGATTTTAGTCCGTGTGATTGATCTCTATTAAATATATATCTGTTTGGCGGCGGAGAATTTATTCTCTTGCTTAACGCCCTTCTCTGAGACGTACGAGCTCAGGGGTTATATATTGATGGATATCAAACGCATGGAGTGAATTGCCTGTGTGGCATGCCTAAGTGGCGAATGATCAAGGCTTCTGTTGAAAAGCAAAGTCTTGTGGTTGATGATCGAAGCAAGGCCTTTGTGGCGTAGCTTTGTGTAATGTTTACTTCGCGAGTTTCACACCCCGGTATGAACCAGAAACGGGAGAAAGGACCTCAGGGAGGTCCTACGTTTATTCCTAGCTAGAAGTGGCATCAGTGGTTTTACACGCCCTGACGAGTTTGACTTATGTGGTTGTTGCTGTTGCGAGGCGCCTCGGTTAGATCGGACGATCCGGGTCCGATGGAGTCATTTGTTGGCTCGCTTACGCCCCAAAGGGCGTTTAATCCACTCCGTGTGGACCGGCCCTGACGATCCAAGGCTTGCCTGCGCGCTTGCCTGAGACTCGGGCTAGGCAGTCTCGAATTCGGTAAGGATTATCTTTTGCCTTGGTTCATGACGGATACCCAATTTCCAAATACGTGACATTTGCGGTTTTATTTGTAGAGCCTAGTATGGCGACATGATATATGGTACCCATGCCGCCTATGATTGATACTTATGATTTGAAGTTGTTTTATACACTGTACACTTATTATAGTATCAAATGATTTGTTTTAAACGTATCAAGCATTCTTTGGCTGTTATAAGGGAAAACCCTATCCCCCGGCTTGCGTTTGCATTGTGTGATAGGACCTGGGTCTTATAACAGCTTCATTTTTCTTTATTTAGCATTGCGCTGTTTGTTTTATGCACTGGTATTCTTGGGAGGAAACCCGTTCCGTGTTATACGGCGTGGTCCCTTGATTTACCAAACTCTAAAAATAAAGATTAATAACTGTTTTAGTTCTCACACCAGTCCCATGACTGACCTGGAGTTTATTGTTTTAACCTAAACTCTGGGTGCCCTTATTTTGACACGGGCAGCTAGTAGTTTTGGTTTTGCAGATTTATATTCACAGGATCCTGGTTTATAGCTGGAACGATATCCGGAAAGCTTTGTATCCGTATATCTCCTTCTAGTTGTGTATTGTATTATTTTCCGCTGCTATGTTTTTAAATGTAATTTAAATCTCTGATATTTCTGTGTAACATTCATTTATACTCTGTATATTCTTGTAATCTGATGCATTGTTGTGATATACAATGAAATGTTCTTCCGTATGCATTCTGATTTGTCGTGTTCTCAAACGATAGGGCGTTTCGAACGGTCTGGGTCGGTTTTAGCGACTGGTTCGGACCGAGCGAAATTCCTTCTCGTCACAGTTGCCCTCCCACAAGGATGGCTATAAAGGAGAACAAATAATCAGAAGTTTTATTTGTTTCGTGGTGGTTATAAATACTTTTTGTACTTGAGCGGTCCACTCTATTATCTAATGTAAGGTTCGACCTAATTGTAACGAACCGAGAAGATTTTTGATCCCGAAAATCAACATAAATATGACTCCTGTGTGACATGTCGACAATACAAGTATCGAAAATATCGTATCATTAATAGAAAAAAGATAAAGGGTGAGAAATACAAAGAAAAAAATTTAGAAAAGAAGGTAGAAGATAGAACTGAAAAACAACACAAAATCTAACAATCACAACGTAATAAAATACAATATATAACCTTTGGAAAAAAAATTGTGTTTGTACTTACATACACCACCAGAGTACATCATATATACAACACAACGGAAATAAACTCTACATATTTAACATTGAAATCTCCTGCTCCAAGCTCCTCCGGTATCTATAAAATCCTGAACTACTTGGCTATCAGTACAAATTTGGGCACCCGAGAGTTTAGGGAAAACATAGAAAAATAAACTATGGGTTAGCCATGGTACTGATGTGAGTAAACAATTTTAAAATAACTTGAGAAATAAAGGGTATCTCATAAGACCATGTCACACATAAACACGGAACAAGTTTTTCCCTTATGAGAACCAAAACACTTTATATATCGAAATCATATATTATGATAGTATCCAGGGCTTTCAAAATAAATTAGAATCCAGGGAAATGCTTGCATCTCACGTTTCACTACATAGTTTACAAACCAAACCGCATGGCGCTTATGGATAATGGATTTACAACAATGATAAGGTATGGAGCCACCTTTTGATAGTGTATCTCTATAGAGGAATACACTGGGTTCAACAAGAACATCATGCAACCCGACCACACATGATCGGACACTCATTTCGCTTGAGCGTACCGAATATATTGTCACCAACGGTTGGGATCAACAACTATTACCGAAGCATACAGCAGTGATAGAATAAAGAAGCAAGTGAATATTTCTCTAGATAGATGACAATAAACTTTAACGGAAGCGACTCACATAGCCATGCTAGCTGCCTATTTTTTGTCATATCTCGGTTATGAGGCTTGAGGTTATACTTACCTTTTGGCATATGACATCTTCATTCACTTTGAATGCTACATCGTCAAGCCCGTCAAATCACAGATTGACTTCCCCTATACCATGTGTATAAATCTGAGAGAAACGAATTTCTCCGCCACCAAACGCCGAAGAGATCAGTGTATATAATTTATTAGGCATACTCTGTCAGACAATCATCCATACAAGTTGTCCTGGGACTAGAAAAACCGAAGGCACTATCCTGTGAATCCATCTTAGGCAATTTCTACCTAGAATTAACAGAACAACCCTTGCATAATCCCATCTTCAATTGTCTTCAATAAAATTTGATTTGCAATGTATAAATTGGATCGAAGTGAATACAGACTTCGGACTCTTCAAAAACGATAATGTTAACATCTTTTAGGGTCAAGTGATACTTAATAGCTATCAAGTCAACATATTTCATATAGATTTCCATATTTAATTTGATTATCGGGACTTGTCTTGCTAAAATCATTTTGCATATACGATTCAGATTCTAGATTTAAACAGTTATTTGTACGGCACTTTAATGTGTCAACGTTAATCTAAACTATTCAAGTTTATTGGGTTATATCACAGCTTTACAATCTATCTCATCAACAATTAACTATCACAACATAACCTTTTGATTATAGTTCGACAATTCAATTTCAAGCAATTGTTGTTTATAAACTGGTTGATCTTGGATAATGATTATTTCCATAATTTATCCATTAAGTTTTCTTTAAATACTTAAGTAAATAAATTAAATTTATTAAAAAGGAAAGTCAATATTACATTCCTAAATTCGACATAGTCGATTTCTAATTCAAAATCTCTTTCTAGTTCATTTTATTCGATTTATATTTCGAACTTCTGAATAATCTAATTGTTACAGGATTAACCCACTTTTCCTTCCCAATTTCTCTTATAACCATCCTCATCTGCAAAACATTTGCTTTTAAATGTGGTTTATTCAAAATGTGAATAGCAATCCATTTGGACTCATCAACTTGATTTCATTTGTAAATATTATTATAGGTTCAAATTCTGTTCACCGAGTCATTCTATAAATTCACATTTTGTTAATTCCATTTTTAATTCATATATGATTTTAAAATAGTTGTCGATCTAAGTCGATTAAATTTAAGATAACATTTCAGTGTTTAATTCTAAATCATTCGAATCCATCACAATACAATACATTAACGATACATTAATCACAACATACCATCTACTATAATTCAATAAATCGGACATGAACTGATAAACCTGGATTTTAAAAATAAGTGGGTTTGTACTTTACTAACTAGCTTCTATTGGAAAGAAATAACTTTACCTTTATTTAAATAAATGACTTTGTTTAATTCGGGCAAATTACCACTCCATTCACGACGATTCCTATCTGATCATCTGTACCTACCTCTTTCAGATTTCAGCCTACATAATACATTCTTCTTTTTATTTTAAATTATTTATTTATTTTGAAATCTTATGTTATGTATTTATTTCTAGAATTTTCTTTGTTTTCTTTCTAATATTTCCTTCCCTTTCTTTCTTTTCTTCTTTTCTTTATTATTTTATTTATTTTTATTGCCTTTCTTTCCTATCTATTTCTTTACCGACCCATTCCTTTTCTTTCTTTTATTTTCTTCAGGCCCACAACCCAACATGCATCAGACCGCATCCGTACCCCTCCTTTTTTCTTTATTTTCCTATTTCACTTCTCTCGCCCGATCAGGACCAAATATCTCAGCTCGCATCCCCTTCTTTTATTTCTTTTTCCACTATACCCTCTCTTCTTTCTTTTCCTTCTTTGTCTTGTTGCCTTCCCTTTCCCGTTATGTTTAGTTACTGGCTCTCTACCTTTTTCCTTTCTTCTACTTTGCTAACTTCAGGCCAAACCCATCACTGAACCATGCACCAACATGATGTAAACCACTCGGACCACCTCTTCTTTTCCTTTCCATTTTTCTTTTCTTCCTTACTTTTACTGTTGTTTCCCATTTCCAGTTTACCTCTTCCAATATTCAAAGTGCATGCATGTCTGCATGCACATCACATGCACACATCATCAAGCCACCATTCATCGGTCTCGATCATCCATGCAAATGAATCATCGCCTTTGGAGCCCAACCTTAACCTCAGATCATCCTCTGGCTATATCTCTATTGGAAATTCACCGTTCAATCTGAATTTGAAAAGGAATCAATCCAAACAAACCGTTACCTCTTTTCCTACTGCCACCACCACATAACACTAATCATCACGCAACTTCGTCAACATGACGCCGACCCTCGTCCCGACCTCCTCCCCAAATCTGGTAGCATTCGACGCTACCTACACGGTGCAGCTCACTGTCAAAACTCCCTCTCCAAGCAGCATACAAAAACCAACTTAGGATTAAATCCTACTAATCAGACCATAGAAAAATTAATAGACATTTTTCCGACACTTCCTGGACCTCTACGCTTCTCCAGTGCCAAGCTCATGACATCTGACCATCGAGACCGCCTAAGACCACCTCATTTTCCTTATTCGATCAACCCATAAAATCTCCTCAACCCCAACATTAAAAATCATGAAATTGCTACCTAAATTCATGAATTGGAAATACGAAATCACCCGCATACCTAAAACTCGAATTTACAATGGATGAAAAACTAACTTTTTACATCTTTACTATATATTTTATTTATATATACTTGTGAGACTTGTTTCATATTGGGACATTTAATTTGCTGTAGGAGAGATATAGGGGCAGAGGGTATGTTAGTATAAAATTTTGAGACATTTAATTTTTTGTAGGAGAGATATAGGGGTAGAGGGTAAGTTAGTAGTTGATGTACCTTCTTTGATTGAAAAGAATGTTAAGGCATTTCATGTTTCTATTACATTCTCAAGTGGTATACAGCCAGGCCAAGATGAGGTACAATTATTTGTACAAAGCACATTCACAAAATATTTTTGAAAGCTATGCTTTGTTCTTAAGCAATCCAATCTATAAATATTTTTTATTTGATAATATAGGTTGTCTCCATTTCTAGCTTGAAAAGAGGTGTGCTAGGTGCTAGTTGTTTTGATTTTTCTTCCCAGCCAACATAAGCACGACCGGTATACATAAGCACAAATGTGTACAAAGCCATGTGCAATTTGGTTTCTAAAGGCATCCTTAGCTATATATTGCATAGGTACTTCATTGATTCAAATGGCATATTTTTGTACAAATCAAAAGATTTTCATTAAATGTTTTAAATTTAGTACTTAAGGGTTAAATCTTGTTTATGTCCTTTTCTATCTTATATATGAAGTAATGCATAATTTACTTAAGTTATTTATTTTTACTTAAGTTAAAATAAAATTTTAATGATATAAAATAGACTACAAAACATTACTTACATATAATACATACACATGCATATATTTGCTAAGAACACAACAATTTAAATGCATACTGTAACAACACGGAAATTCTAAGCCAATTTAAAATTTTATTTTGGCAATTTTAATGAACTTTGAATATTTAAAATGATTTATTTTAAATAATAACGACGAGAAATTTATTTTGAATAGAATTAGAACGTATATATTTATATAGATCATCGTTAGAATATAAATTTTTATTTTTATTTATAAAAGGAATTGAAAATGGCGCAGTAGTTTGAAAATTCGATTTCAAAGTTCAAATGAATGTACAGGATTCAAAATAAACCGGATTTTGGCGAAACAAAAAATATAAGAATCTATTTGAGAATATCTTTCCAACGAATCCGAAAAATCAAAATTTCATAGCGGAGCTAAAAAGTTATGCCCAGTTGAAATTTCAGAATAGTCGCTATGGAATTCTGGCCCTTAAAAATGGAAATTTTGCAAACGACCTCGGTTTTCGACGAAACCACTTTTATTGGATCCGGGATGTCAAATTATTGCTAGATTCCAAAATTCATAAATTCCGAATCAATATGTGAGACTGGCGAAGTAAAACGTGTTTCGGTAGTTTTAGTCAATTTCGATCAACCAGAAAATGGCCATTTTTCAAACGGTCTTGGAATTTGACGAAATTAGTTTTGTTAGGACTGTATCGTCAATACGAAGCTAGAAAATATTTTTTGGGAATTTTTAGAGTCCGTATGTGGCCCCGGTAAATTGAAATGCGCGTTCAAATTCAATATATAGATTTATATTTTGATTTTGACAGAAACTGATCGAAACGATCGAACCAGCTTACGATACATATGCCATTGTGTTCGGAATGGGGGTAATTAGCTAGAGGCGATAGTTGTTGAATCTTGTTTGGAGTTCGAATTGGAAACGTACCTTTTTTTTAGAAATAATAATATAATAATATATAAATTAAATATTCCTTCCCTTTCCTTTAAACCCCCCCCCCTCGTTTTCCCCTTTTCTTCAAATCAGAAAAACCGTAACCAAATAAAAAAACCTACGCCGTCGATCCCACCGCCCCTTCGCCAGAGCGCGACGCCACCTCCACCGCCCCCATTCGCCAGCGCCTCAGACGATCTTCCCCCACACCCTTCGAAGCCCCTGCGCCTTCCCTCTCCGCAAATCCCACGCCTAAATCGATGAAGCCGCTATTCTTCCGCCAACCACCACCTGCCGCCGGCCACCAAGCCTCCCCCGACCCATCAGCACCCCCGCGCCACTTACCCTCGCCGCCATCTCCAAACGTGAACCCTTCCTCCAATAAAAATTCAGTTTTTACGAAGAAAAAGGCGAGCTGTGGATAGCGCAGCAAAGGTAAAGTCGAGATGAGCAAGGTTTTGAGCTTTCCTGGAGTGAAAACGATTGAGAAAGGTAATTTAAATTAATTTATTAAATGTTAATTTTGTTACATTGCTTAAAAATCAGATTTTTAATTTAACTAACATTGCATAAAAATCGGGTTTTTATAGGAGAAACATTATTTTAAAGATGCGATTTTTATATGTAAAGCGCTGTCATAAAAATGTGATTTTTATTCTAAGTAGGAAGTATTTTCAATCGCATAAAAATATGGTTTTTATCGTATAAAGAAAACATTTTTATGAAGATAAAAATGGGATTTTTATTATATGTATATTATAATAAAGTTAGGATCTTTTTATTTGAAGATTTGATTTTTAACAGTTTAAAGATTTGATTTTTAACAATATAAAGTTTTGATTTTTAGAAGTATAAAAATGCGATTTTTATTTGCAAGAAGATCTGATTTTTATACATGAAGGGAGAAAATAAAATTGAGATTTTTATTATGAAGTCGGCGAATTAAAAATATAATATTTACATAGAAGAGTATAAAAATATGATTTTTATATTAGTAAAAGTATAAAAATATAATTTTTATATAGGAAGAAGCGATGTAAAAATATATGAAGTAGAAATAAAAATATGATTTTTATTTATTGGAATGAAGCAATAAAAATATAATTTTTATTATGAACAGCGTGGTAAGGACTGCATTGGAATTTCAAACAAATCCAAATGGTTCAGAAGTTCAGAAGAAGAATGGCGGAGTGGAACCCAAAGGTGAGAACTTCTCACTTTAATTCTTGTTTTCTAGTTAAAAATATATACTAGGATGCAGACGGTGCTTAGCAGCACCCGACACCCGTTGTCCATAGACCATGAACGACTTGTTTGATTTTGTTGTGTGGTGAAAATTGATTGTGATGTGGAATAGAAGGAAATATTTCATGTGTTGAATAGGAAATATATTCATGTGTTGAAATAAATTATTTATCGTTAAAAAAATATTTTTTGAAGTGAAGGGGAATAAATAAATATTCATTTACAAATCAGACGGTTTGTTTATGTACACTAATTTTATTGATATGGATTGGGACGATAAATTTTACACATCGCCCAACTGCACAAATAAAAATCCGTGTTTGTTGATTTGAAACCCCACACGGGTGTTGGGATGATATTTGGCGTACACTAATCTCAATTGTTTAGTTGTATGTCAATCGATAGGTTGACAGACTGTGTAAGCGTTAATTATTTATGTTTAATGCTTATGCAGCTGTGTGGTGCACATTGGACGATAGTTGATTATTTATCGTTGTTATTATATACATGTGTTGTATGGAATCCATATAATTAACATTATATGGTAATTGGTTGAGCCTCATTCCAAGTGGGAAAATAAAGAATATTATAAAATAAATATTCATGTGTTGAATAAAATATATATTCATATGTTGAATAGAATAAATATTCATGTGTTGAATAAAATATATATTCATGTGTTGAAAATATCATGTGTTGAACGGAATATTTTAACAATAAAATTTACATCTTTATCGTATATAAAATTAGAAACTAACTGGAAACTAGATAAGATGAGTGGTTTCCTGGGTATTGATCTAATGTTGGTTTCGGCCTTCGGGGTTAATACTTAGGGAATCTTTCTCTTACTAATTTACAGTTGGAGTCTGATTAAGAATTAAACGATAGAAATCATAATTTTGTGAAATATATTAAATAACAAAAATAGTCATGTGTTGACGATACTCATGTGTTGAGAATATTCATGTGTTGAAAGAAATATATATATTCATGTGTTGAAGAAAATATTCATTTGTTGAATAGAATAACGAAGTTATTGAAATATATAAAGCCATGTTTATTAGATTTGCGCCATTTTGACGCGAACGATATTTATATCGATTATATTCGTTTTTATAATGAATATAGAAAAGGAAGTGATTTCAAAATATAACGTTTTGAAAATATTATCATTTATATATTAATGTTATGAAATATTCAATTTTGATTTGAAATTGAATATGAAGTTGAAATTTGTTTTGAAAACGAATTTAAAACGATTTATAAAATACGTTTAGAATTGAAATCGACGAAGTATATATAATATATATATTATATATATTAAATGGCCTGAATAGAATGCGCCGCTGCGCCGCGCCGCGGCAGTTCGCGAATTTCGACCATTGACTTCGAATTGACGTTACGGGAGATCCGACCGTCGGATTCTCCTAAAACCGGAACCGTTGGGTTTGTATCAAAAAGAGCTTTCCAATGAATATTAAAAAATTTAAATCTAATGGTTGGATTTGGAATTATGTCCAAATCAAATTCGAAAAAGGTCGTTGTAAGTGCAGTTCGACGACCGTTATTGGAAATCGACTGTACGAGCATTGATAAAATTATTAAAAATATCAATAGTTTGTGTAAAATCATAATAAATGATTTAGATGGAATTGGGATGAAAAATCCCATATTAAAAAAGGATAAAAATATATTTTTATCGAAATGAACTAGTTATGAACTTTAATTATAATCCAATGTATTTGAATAAATAAATTGGATTTGAAGTGGTTTTAAAAATAATCAGAATTTCCAATATACGAATTGGAATGGATTTGAATCAAATTATCCTCGGAATATTTCGATGTTGGATTTCGTGATTATACGGATATGGTTGTGGAAATTTGAAAGATATATTTATATCGTTATTTCCAATACGATATTTGTTGGTGTCAGAATTTGATATTGAATATAAGCCGATATATCTTCTATTCAGAGCCTTGTATTTAATATCAAATGGGATTTTGGGTTCATCGTGAATGGTGTCTTAAATAACACTGTTCTTGAACCCAGTTTAGAAAAGAATAAATATTTTAATTAAGATTTAATGAAATTGTCCAGTTAATTAGTATTTAATTGGAATTGAATTCAAATTGATTTTTTGGGTTTATCGTGAGCGGTGTTTTGAATAACACCTGTTCTTTAACCCGATTAACAATGGAATGTGATTTTGGGTTTATCGTGAACTGTGTTTTAGATGACATTGGTTCTTTAACCCAATTAAAGATAGGGCATTGATTTTTGGGAAGATTAAAACTAAGTGGAGTTTTAATGAATCTTTAATTAGATTGAAATAATCGAGAATGGAGTATCACCAGTTTTGCTCCAAAGCGATAGTTAAATCTTTAATTAGATTTGAACGTGAAATGGTAATTAATTTTACCGATTGCACCGTGGTGTTAGACATGGAGTATTACCAGTTTTGCTCCATGGGATGAATAGGTTGGGATTGGGAAATAAAATAAATAATTACTTCGGTGTGGTTCGCTAATCCCAACTAGTTTGGAAAACCTTAACATGGTTTGAAATGATATCCAATGGAAGATTAAAGAATAAATTTAGAAGAATTTATCTTTGATAAAATTAATGGGAACCTCTCCCTAAGAATGTGAAAATTTGAATAAAATATATTCTGAATTGGAATGAGGCGTATGTTGTGTTTGTGTAACACTTGTTTATTTTACACGTGGGTTATTCAGAAAGGCCGGGTTTATACTCATTCTGAATAACCGATTCGACGATATGTCGAAGGTGAAGACGGTGGTTGAAGACCGGGGGTCTTCACGTCGTTTGGTTGATTCCTGACAATCTTGATTGGGCTATACACCCAAGATGAGGGAATAAGTTGGAGATCGTCTAGGCGTACTTAGAGATCGACGGATATGCAAGGAAAGTTCCTTCGGTTCCGTTCAGACCCAGAACGAACTTGTAAATGGACTGTGTGTCTGACATTGGATTTTATTCTGTGTGATTGATTTCTATTAATATATATCTGTTTAGCGGTGGATAATTTATTCTCTTGCTTAACACCCTTCTCTGAGACGTACGAGCTCAGAGGTTATATATTGATGGATATCAATCGCATGGAGTGAATTGCCTGTGTGGCATGCCTAAGTGGCAGATGATCAAGGCTTCTGTTGAAAAGAAAAGTCTTGTGGTTGATGATCAAAGCACGACCTATGTGGCATAGCTTTGTGTATGGCGTTAATTCGCGAGCCTCACACCTCGGTATGAGTCAAAAACGGGATAAGGACCCAAGGAGGGCACGACGTTTCTTTCTAGCTATGGGTGATGTTAGTGACCTACCAGCCCTGACATATATATTATTTTTACATGTGTGGTTGTTGGATGCGAGGCGCCTCGGATGTAGGTCCTATAGGACCGGGAAACGTGTGTTCAAGAATAATTAATCCTCAAAAGTAGGAGAGGACCAGCCTTGGAGGTTCCAAGGATCGCTGTGTGTGGTCCTGAGACATTTGCTAGAGTGTCTCGGACGGAGAGGAGCTTGCCCCTTGCCTCGACTCATGATGGAATCCAATTTCCAATACGTGACATTTCTGTTTTATTTGTAGAGCCTAGTATGGCGACATAGTGGTATGGGGCACTTATGCCGTATATGATTGGTACTTATGATGGAAATTGTTTTGACACTGTACACTTATAGTAATAATAAAAGATGAAATTTAGCGTATCAAGCATTCTTTGGCTATTATAAGGTAAAAACCCTATCCTCCAGCTTGCGTTGCATTGTGTGATGGGACCTGGGTCTTATAATAGCTTCATTTTTCTTTATTTAGCATTGCACTGTTTGTTTTATGCACTAGTATTCTTGGGAGGAAACCCGTTCCGTGTTATACGGCGTGGTCCCTTGATTTACCTAACTTTAAAATAAAGATTAATAACTGTTTTAGTTCTCACACCAGTCACATGACTGACCTGGAGTTTATTGTTTTAACCTAAACTCTAGGTGTCCTTATTTTCGACATGGGCAGCTAGTAGTTTTGGTTTTGCAGATTTATATTCACAGGATCCTGGTTTACAGCTGGAATGATATTTGGAATGCTCTGTATCCGTGTATCTCCTTTCAGTTGTGTGTTGTATTAATTTTCCGCTGCTATGTATTTAAATGTAATTTAAATCTCTGATATTTGTCAAATGTGTAATATTTATTCATACTATGTATATTCTTGTATTCTGATGGAATTGTTGTAATAAACAATGAAATGTTCTTTTGTTTGTGTTCCGATGTGTGTTGTCCTCAAAGCAATTCGTTCTTACCTTCACGGGGAAGTCACGAGTTACCACACATACTTAGGATATAAATAAAGAGGATTATTTTAATTTTTCTCAAATATTTAAATGCAAACAAAAATGTTAAAATAATATTCTCTTATGTGTATATATATAGAAATATATAAAAAATGAGTTAAAATATTAAAATATACACAAAATGATTTTAAAATAAATGCATATTTATAATTTTCTAAAATATTTAAATCCAATATTATTGAATTAAATTACAGATATATATTAAGAGATGAGGAGAAGAGTTATTAGTGAGGAACAATTGTAATTTTATTGATTCAAAAACATGACACAAAGAGCACATATATATAGTGCTATGAGCCCAACAGCTAGTACAAAATATACCAAATATGTATGAGCCTAACGGCTAGTACTAAATATACCAAGTATGCATGAGCCTAACGGTTAGTATTAAATACACCTAGTATGCATGAGCCTAACGACTAGTAAATAATTACAAAACATACTAAATATGATAAAATGTGTTCACAGGCTAGCGGCTCTACTGTCTTCATTATGCCCCCTTAGTACGAACTGGGGTTTCCTTTTTCATTATGGCTTCCGCCTCCACTGATAATGCAAAGTTCCTCTCTCATTCTGATAAAATTCTTGGTCAAAAGGGCCTTTGTGAAAGCATTTGCTCTCTGATAGTATGCGGGCACATGAAATATTGCAAGTCTTCTTGATAACTTTCTTTCTCTCACAAAGTGGAGATCAATTTCAAGATGTTTCGTTCTTGAATGTTGAATAGGGTTTAGAGATAAAGATACTATGCTTTTATTATCGCACCAAATGACCGGCATTCGTCTTGGAGTGAAACCAAGCTCCTCCATCAGTGATTCTATCCACGTGATTTCTGCTGCAGCGCTTGCCAGTGCATGGTACTCTGCCTCTGTGCTAGATCAGGATGTGGTCTGTTGTTTCTTCGTGCACCAGGAAATGATATTGGAACCGAGTTAAACGTAGTATCCTGAGACAGAGTTTCGATCGTCAATATTGTTTTCTCAATCGGCATCGTTAAAGCACTGTAAGTTAAGTTCCTTTTCTGAATTTCGGTGTATGTCATAATGTCTTGTGCCTTGTAACTATCGTAACACTCTCCTTAATGCCATCCAATGTTCTGATAAAGGGTTCTGCATGTATTGATTGAGTTTATTGAGCTGTGGCATATGTCTAGTCGAGTAATAGTTATGTATTTTAACACTCCTATTATGCTTCTATATTGTTTGGCATTGTCGATAGGTTCTCCTTTGTGCTTAGATAGTCGTAGGTTGCTAATCATGGGTGTAGGTAATGGGTTTTCCTTGTGCATATTTGCGCTTTGCAGTATTTTAGTGATATAATTTAACTTGTGAGAAACTGAGACGACCCCAAACCCCGTACTGACGGTGGCAAGGGTTATCTTTGGAATATAACACAGAAACAGATAATAGCATAACAAAATTAAATAAATACACCAGATAATGAACAATAGAATATACTGGATAAAGGTAATCATCAGAGTTACACGGTATACAGGACCTTACTTAGTACAAATACAGTTCAGCTATACATAAAAGTCTACAGCGGAAATAAACAAAATATGTACAATAGGAGCTGAACAGCATAAAAAGAGATAAATGATAGAATCCATCTTCAGCTCCAGCTACCCAGAAAGAACCAGCTAAACCTGAATACAAGGCTGCCCATGTAGAAAAAGGGGCACCCGAGTTTGAAAGTGAAACAAACTACGAGTCAGTCATGGGACTGGTATAAGAAATCTACTCAACACATATATAATTTGGCTAATCACAGGACCATGCCACTTTCGTGGAACGGGTTTACTCCATTGGATTGCCAGTGCTTTAAAACAAATCTTTCTTTTAAACATCGCTATGCTTTTTATAAAAATGAAGCCGTTATAAGACTCAGTTCACATCACACAATACAACGCAAACCGGAGGATAGAGTTTTTACCTTATAACGGCCAAAATATGCTTGATACGAATAAAACAAAGGCATTTGATATTATTGCTAGTGTTTATATGTTTTGAAAACAATTGAATCATAACTATCAATCATAGACGGCATTAATGCCCCATACCACTATGTTGCCATATATAGGTATACAATCAAAACCACACAGTCACGTATTTGGAAATTGGATTTCCGTCATGAACCAAGGCAAAAGATAGTCCTTACCGAATTCGAGACAATCTAGCCCATGTCTCAGGCAAGTACTCAGTCAAGCCTTTGGAGCGACAGGGCCGGTCCACCGATGTGGATTAAAATGCCTGAACAGTACGTTTCCCCGCCCTTTAGGGCGTAAATGAGCCAACGAATGACTCCATCGGACCCGGATCGTCCGATCAAACCGAGGCGCCTCGCAACATCAACAACCACATAGGTGAAAAGTATATAAATGTCAGGGCTGGTAGGTCACTGACACCACCCTAGCTAGAAAGAAACGCAGGCCCTCCCTGAGGTCCTTCTCCCGTTTCTGGTTCATACCGGGGTGTGAGGCTCGCGAATTCACGTTATACCCAAAGCTACGCCACATAGGCGGTGCTTTGATCATCACCACAAGACTTTGCTTTTCAACAGAAGCCCTGATCACTGCATCATAGCATGCCACACAGGCAATTCATGCCATGCGACTGATGTCCATCGATATACAACCTCTGAGCTCGTGCGTTTCAGAGAAGGGCGTTAAGCTAAAGAATAAATTCTCCGCCGTCAAACAGATGTATATTTAATAGAAATCAATCAACACAGAATAAAATCCAATGTCAGACACACAGTCCATTTACAAGTCCGTTCTGGGTCTGAACGAAACCGGAGGCACTAAATACCTCGCAAACCCATCAATTTTCACGTACGTCTGGACGATCACCACTCATTATCCATATTTCGGGATGCCTCCCAATCAGGACCTCGGTTACCATCCAAACGAGGTGAAGATCTCCGGTCTTCGACCATCGTCTTCATCTTCGACTTTCAATCGTCGGTCAATTATTCGAAATGAGAATTAACTCGGCCTTTTCAAATAATTCACGTATATTTAGAATTTCAAATCAATTTATTTCAATGGTTAAATTATTCGACAACATCAATTTTGTTCCTTAATGTAATTTTCACACCAAATACATTCAACCATCAAATACCACCTAAATCGAGCAAATTCAGTTTATTTCCATTCCATATTGTTTATGGTATTTTATAACGATTTATCGCTATTTTTATTTATTTTAAAATAGCTAATTCATTCAAAACGACGCTTCGGGCCATAGCGCGGCCGTGGCGCTGTTTTTCTTCAGATTTGATTTACGCATATCTGAAAATCTAACCGTTGGATCTTCATAAAATTTACGTCTTTAGAAAGGTCTTTTCAATACGGATCCAACGGTTCCAGTTTCGGGAAAATCCGACGGTCGGATCTCCCGGTACAATCGTTTGAAGTTTCGATTTCAAAATACGAACTGCAGCGTCGTTATTCGATTAAATATAATTATATTTATATATATAAATATAATCGTTTCTGGCGCTGTTTTTCTTCAGATTTGAATTAAACATTCCAGACAATCCAACCGTTGGATTTTTACAAGGTTGGTGCCGTTGGAAAGATATTTCCAAGGCGAACCCGACGGTTGCGGTTTCGGGAAAATCCAATGGTCGGATTTCCCGCACTAGTTGTTTGAAATCACGGTTTCAAAACACGAACTGCACGGCCACGTTTCGTTTTAATTTTATTTATATTTATATATGTATATAAATATAGTTCAGTCAAAAATTTCGATATCGTTTTCACTTCAAATATTTCACTAATGCCTTTAAATTTTGGAAAATTTCGCCATAACCTCCCCTGCACCGGGAGCATCGGGAAATCTCAAATAGCTTCCCCGGTCCTTCTAATCTCAAAAAGAAAAAGAAAAAGCCAAGCGGCTAGCCAACAGGCTCATAAAATCATCACCCAAACAAAACAGTAAATGTGTACCTATTTGTCGGGCACAAAATTTTATTCCTCTTCTCTAGCCCCTTTGCTATAACCTGTTCAATGAATATGCATGTACATATATATAGTTCTTATCATTTATCATTTTCTGTTCAACTTCATATTTGATTTCTATTTGGTTTAAAAACACCATTCATTCTAATGTTACATACATAGGTACAAATCATATCCTTAGCTAATTAATGAATATTTCAACTCATATATATTTATTTGAACAAGTGGCTATTTTTAACACTTCACATTTCAACGATTCATGCATATAATAAAAATGTGATTTTTATTGTAAAACAACTCATTTCAAAACACTATTATTTTATATATTTCATATTGGTGATAAAAATAGGATTTTTCTTATAAAACAATTTCTTTCAAAACGAGATTATTTTACACAGTTCATATAGTCGATAAAAGGTGATTTTTATTATCAAACAATTTATTTCAAAATATGAATACCATTCAACACATGAATTTCAAATCAACGAATGAATATCGATTCAACACATGAAGGTTTTCTATAGTTTCTATATATAGATAAAAATGTGATTTTTATATTTAAAACGCGAATACCATTCAACACATGAATTTCTAATCAACGAATGAATATCGATTCAACACATGAAGGTTTTCTATAGTTTCTATATATAGATAAAAATGTGATTTTTATATTTAAAACGCGAATACCATTCAACACATGAATTTCTAATCAACGAATGAATATCGATTCAACACATGAAGGTTTTCTATTCAATGAATAAATATAGTTTTAGCAAATGAAAATAATTCAAACACATGAATATTATTCAAAATTTCGGCAGCATAACGGCAGGGTAGTTAAAACCGGGACCGTCCCTAGTACGGCTCCTCGCTCTACCTTAAAACCTCGCGGTTTTTGACAATGGGGATCATGCATCTAGTTCGCACGCAGGCGGCATGTATATATTTATTTCATTTCCACAAACTAATCCTATGTGGTTTCAACCAAATATTTCTCAACCACAAACGGGTGTTTTTCAACCATAATCAATCAATATCAACCACAAACAATCCCAAACAACCATTCGCTATCAATCAATTTTCACAACAATTTCAACCAATAAATATCGTCCATGGTTTGTGGACGAGGGGCGTATATATATATATATATATATATATATATATTTATATATAGCAATTCACTTTTATTTCAACACATATATAATTTTTACAACGCATATATAACTTATACATCGAACGTACAACTTATACAACGCTTATACAAGAGGTGTACAATGCTAATATAACTCATACATCGACTATATAATTTATACATCGTCGTTTTCCATATCGTTTATAAATTAGAAATCTCACATTGGGTTCCTCTCCACCAAAAATAGCAGAAGGCTCAGAAAAATATGCGGTCTCTTCTAAAGTGTAGAAGGCGTCCACACGGACACGATGTTTCCTGTTTCATCGAATTTCATATTTATAAAAATATAATATTTATCGCCACTTCTATCTGGAGAAAACTAATTTTTACTTCACTGTTCCATATGGAAAATTCGATCTTTTCTATGAAGAAAAATCATAACTTTCTTCGTATAAAAATCTAATCTTTTCATTTTGAAAAATCAAAACTTTACTTCATTAAAAATCCAACCTTTCTTTGCTAATATCACATATAAAAATCCGACCTTTCTATGCTAATATCACATATAAAAATCCGACCTTTCTATGTTAATATCGCATATAAAAATCCGACCTTTCTATGTTAATATCACATATAAAAATCCGACCTTTCTATGTTAATATCGCATATAAAAATCCGACATTTCTATGTTAATATCGCATATAAAAATTAGTTTATTTTCTATGTTATATAAATATATAAAAATCAAAATCTGAAAAGGAAGTTCAGTGTTTAATTATTTAAATAAAAAGAGGAAGGAACGCTCACTGTTTTGCTTCAGGAGGTCACGACAGAAAGGCTCACTGTCGGAGGAGGGCTGAGGCGCGCCGGGGGGCTGGGGACGTCGGAAGTGGCGCTAGTGGTGGCTGGGGGCTTGCGGAGGAGGGCGATGGTCGTTAGCCTCGGCGGCGCGGTCTTCGATGGTGCTCGTTGGTCCCGGAGTTCGCGAATGGGAGTTCGCCTGAAGGAGGAGAGAGAGAGAACGAGAGGGGGGTCTCGAGGCGGAGCGAGGTGGTCGTGGGGGAGGGCGGTGTCGGCGTGTGCGCGAGGTGGGGGTGGCGATGACGAAGGCGTCGCCACTTCGATTTGGGGGAAACCCGTGTTTTTTTTTTCTTTTTGATCTGTTTTGGAATGGTCAACGGTAAGGGGAGAGGGAGGTAGTTAAAGGGAAGGGTTATTTATATATTATTTTAATATTTTTATTTACAAAAAGGTAACTTTTTAATACGAACACGAAATTAAACCCACCGACTGTCGTCCCTAGCATTTTATCCCCATTCCGAACACAATGGGATATGTATCGTAGGCCAATTCGACCATTTGAATCAATTTCCGTTGAATTTAAAGTATAATTCTTTATATATTCAATTTAAACGGACATTTCAATTTACCGGGGTCACATACTGATTCTAAAAATTCCCCAAAAATAAATCTGGCTATGTTGGGACGATACGGTCCCAACAAAACTGATTTCGTCGAATTCTGAGACCGTTTGAAAAAAAGCCCATTTCTGGTCGATCCAATTTAACTACAATTGACCAAAACACATTTTCCATTGCCACGTTCACATATTAGCTTCAAAAATTATGAAATTTGAAACCTAGCGATAACTTCACATCCCGGATCCAACAAAAGTGGTTTCGTTGAATTCCGAGGTCGTATGCAAAATGGCCATTTTCACGGGCTATATAAATTCCACATCGATCCTTCTGAAGATTCATTCGGCCATAACTTTTTCTTTCCGCTATGAAAATTCGATTTTTCAGATTCGTTAGAAAGGTATCCACTAACAGATTTAAATATTTTTGGTTTCACTAAAATCCGGATTGTTCTGCACCCGGTACAGTCCGACAAAGTTTGAATTCAATTTTTGAAACTGCTGCGCCTTTTCAAGCCTTGTTTATAATTATAATTAATTATATTCGTTTTCAATTGTCGATTCAACTCACTTTTCATTGCCATTATTTAAAATATTTATTTTAAATATTTATAATCCATTATTTTAGCCAATTTAAAAATTTTAAATTGGTTCAGATTTTCTGGGTCGTTACAATCTCCCCCACTTAAAACTTTTCGTCCCCGAAAAGGAACAAAGTCGAAAGTGGTTTGATAAATCTACAATCACACAACACAACCAACAATCAAATCGTTTTCAACCTTTCTAAAATATACTAATCACCTTCTATACTCTTTTAAACTCATTTAGACTATAGAATAAATAGTGCACATCCATGAAAAGAAAATAACAATAGAGTAGAGAATTAAATGGTAATGCACCGGAGTCAATCAGAGATATCAACTCGGCATCTAGGATAAGCCTTCTGAATGCTCTCCTCAGTTTCCCAAGTACAATCTCGTGGATCTCCACTCCACTGCACTTTGACTAAGTGAACCTTCTTGTTCCTCAGTTCTTTGGTTTCTTTGCCGATAATTTTTAGCGGCTCACGTCTCACGGCTAATTCTGGAGTAATTTCAATGTCATGTTGAGCTGCTTCTTCCACGATCAAGTCTGGATCATGAACGTGCTTTCGAAGTTGGGATATGTGAAATACATCATGAACTCCAGGCAACCAGTCAGGCAGTTTGACCCTATAAGCGAGAGTTCCGATCCGTTCCAGAATAGGAAACGGACCAATAAATTTGGGCGCTAACTTTCCAGTTTTACCGAACCGGATAACTCCTCTCATCGGCGATACTTTCAAATATACATAGTCGCCAACTTCAAAGGATATATCTCTTCTTCTTCTATCGGCATAGCTCTTTTGTTGGCTTTGAGCGGCGAGTAATCGCTTTTTGATAAAATCGACTTTGTCGGCAGCTTCTCGAATCATATTAGGACCCAACACAAGTCTATTTCCTGGTTCGACCCAACAAGCAGGGGATCGGCACGGTCTACCATACAATGCTTCGAATGGCGACATTGTCAGACTTGCCTGGTAGCTGTTTTTATATGAGAATTCAGCCAAATGCAGATTGTCTTCCCAGGATCCACCGAAATCTATAACACAAGCCCGCAACAGATCTTCCAAAATACGATTTACCCTCTCAGTCTGACCGTCTGTCTGAGGATGATAAGCGGTGCTCAAGTTCAACTTCGTTCCTAGCTCGACTTGAAATGCTTCCCAGAATTTACTAGTGAATATTGTATCTCTATCACTGACTATACTGAGCGGCACTCCATGTAGTCTAACTATTTCCTTGAAGTATATCTGCGCCAGACTCTGAGCGGTTCTGTTTGATCTGACTGGTATGAAATGGGCGGTCTTCGTGAAGCGATCTACGATCACCCAAATACTGTCATTTCCTTTTCTGGTTCTGGGCAGACCATCAATGAAATCCATAGAAATATGTTCCCACTTCCAACCAGGAACTTCCAGCGGTTGTAATAATCCAGCCAATTTATGTTGGTCGCTCTTGACTAGTTGGCAAGTAGGGCATCGGCTAACATATATTGAAACATCTCTTTTCATAGCCTTCCACCAGAATGTTCGTTTGAGATCGTTATACATTTTGGCCACACCAGGATGGATACTCAGCTTGGGCTTGTGACACTCGTCTAACACTTCCCTTTTTAACTCTGGGATATCAGGAACACAAATCCTTCCTTTCAACCTCAAGGTCTCGTCGTTATCTATTTGAAAACACGAGGGTTCGCCTTTCTGAATCCTTTTGATCATATCCTTAATAAAGTTATCCTCCTTCTGAAGAATAGATATTTTGTCAATCAAGGAAGTCGTGATAATAAAGCTGGTGATCATTACATTCTTTCGGCTCAGCGCATCGGCCACGACATTGGCTTTCCCTGGAGTATACATAATTTCAAAGTCATATGCTGCAAGAAACTCCATCCAACGTTGCTGCCTCATATTCAAGTCCTTTTGTGTGAACAGATACTTTAACGACTAGTGATCTGTAAACAGTTCAAATCTCTCACCCAGAAGATAGTGCCTCCAGATTTTCAAAGCGAATACTATCGCCAATAACTCAAGATCATGAGTTACGTAGTTCTTTTCGTGCGGCTTCAGTTGATGGCTAGCATAAGCAATCACTTGGCCCCTTTGCATTAACACTGCGCCCAGGCCTTCTCTAGAAGCATCAGTCCAGACCTTTAAATCCTGGTTGCCATCGATGATGGTTAACACTGGAGCTGTCGTTAGTCTCAGCTTTAGCTCTTCAAAAGCCTCCTCACTTTCCGGAGTCCATTTGAACTTAGAGTGCTTCTTTGTAAGCTTCGTTAAATGACCAGATATCTTCGAAAAGTTTTTAACGAACTTCCGATAATAGCTAGCCAATCCGAGATAACTGCGGACTTCAGTGGGGGTACTGGGCTGTTTCCAATTCTGAATTGCTGTGATTTTGCTTGGATCCACAGCGATTCCTTCTTTCGATACGACGTGGCCTAGAAATTTTACTTCATCTTGCCAGAAGATACATTTGGAAAATTTGGCTTTTAATACATTCCGTCTCAAAATTTCTAGAACCTGTTCCAGATGCTTTTCATGTTCGGCCTTTGATTTAGAGAAGATTAGAATATCGTCAATAAAAACCAGAACAAATTTATTCAAAACTCCTTTGAACACTCTATTCATCAGATCGACGAAGTAAGTAGGAGCGTTACATAAGCCGAACGGCATTACTAACCACTCGTAGAATAAGTCGGGACCCCTGAATGCTGTCATTGGAACACACTCTTCGGCAATTCGAAGTTGATGGAAACCTGTAGCTAGGTCCATTCGTGAAAATAATTGTGCGCCATTTAATCGATCTAACAAATCATCAATCCGCGGCAATGGATATTTGTTCTTTATTGTCTGTTTGTTCAAATCACGATAATCCACACATAACCGTAGAGTACCGTCAGATTTTGGGACAAACACCACTGCTGCACCCCAATCAGAGAAACTGGGCCTGATCAGACCTTTCCATACTAGCTGTCGTGTTTGATTGTCTAATTCCTCCTTCTCTTTCAAGGACATTCTTCGAATAGCGTGAACTACCGGCCTTGCATTGGGAATCAAAGCGATCTTGAAATCTATTTCTCTTTGCGGAGGTAAGCGAACAACTTCTTCAAACACATCCGCATAATTTTTGACGACAGGAATGTCTTTGATGAGGTCAGGAATATTTTTTGTGACTTCTGGGGTATTTTCTATTTGAGCTGGAGAAACATCGAGAGCTGACCAGAAATCTTTTCTATTTGAAGTCGGGCCTTCACATGGTATGGTTATATAATTCCCCAATTGTGCCTTTGCCTTAACAACTCTCTCGGCGCATCTAACCTCCGCCTCATATCTGGTTAGCCAATCCAATCCCAGAATAAGATCGAAATCATTAAAATTCATGACGATAGAGATAATAGGGAATTTATAGCAAGAAAAAGAGACTGGTACTGCACAGATCCAACTGAGAGTGATGGAACCCCCAACTGGATTTTGGACAGTCATTGGTTCTTTGAGCTTCTTCAACCTCAAATCTAACTTCTTGACTGCACTCTTTGCAATAAAGCTTCGTGACGCGCCTGTGTCAAACAGTACTTTAACTGGGATGTTTTTGACATTGAGCGTGCCTTCTAAAACATCAGACCTCCCTTGCTTATCTGAGGGCTCAGAAGTTTCTGCTACTTCATTTATATGTACTGCCTCAGATTTCTTTGAGAGTTGACACTCCCGTGCAATATGACCTGCTTGACGACACTTATGGCATTTCCTTTCGCCATGTGTGTTCTTTTGCCTCTTCATAGGTTTGGATCCGCTCTTTCCTTTCTTCTTTAAAGATCTGCAATTTCCTTGCAAATGCCCTTGCTTATGGCAGTTATTGCATATGGCGGTCGTTACCAGTTGTTTTCCTGATCTGGCCCTTTTCTGATTGGTTCTAGGCTCCTTACTGACCTCATACATCATACTGGCTTCAGGAATATCAGTTTCCGACTCTTCTTTGTCACTACAACAAACTTCTTCTTCGTCGCGCAACATTCCTTTCTTATGAAGATCTTCATACTGATAAGCCATATAAATCATTTCTGAGAAAGGAAGCTTCACATTCCTCATTACACTATTCTGATATTTTCTTTGAAGTCCGTGAATAAATCTAAGATTCTTCCTCTTTGGGTCCTTAATCAGATGAGGAGAAAAGTGAGAAAGTTCGTTGAATTTCTTATGATATTCTGGGATTGTCATATCACCTTGTATCAGATAAGAAAATTCGTCACATAATCTCTCGGTTGCTTCGGGAGGAGTAAATTTTTCTAGGAAAATCACTTTGAATCTGTCCCAGGTGATATCACCTTCTGGATTATTCTCAGTAACCGAATCCCACCAGAACAAAGCTTCATCTTTGAGTGCCCAGGAGGCCAGTAATCTTTTCTTGTCATCCCTCAGCTTTAAACCATCAAAGATCTTTTCAGCCGAACGAATCCAAGCCTGTGTCTTCATAATAGATTCTTCACCAGAGAACGGTATTCCACCCATATTTCGATATTTGATTAATAGGGCCTCTATATCCGGTTCTGTATTCCTTCTGTTTCTGACACTCATTTTCTAGTACTTCTGCAAACAGCAGATCAAGTGTCAGGTCAACAGAAAAGATATTTCAAAATATAGAGACAAATACTTCAATGTAAATGTGTCTACTGGGGTGTAATTTCATTCTGCTACTCATACTAGGATATTACTGATCCTATCTGTATAGAGTTACCCGTCCTAGAACACTACTGGTTCTATTTCTGACGAGTTCGTTCAAATGCAATATTCCAGAACTAAGCTTAACCAAAGCTCTGATACCACGTTGAGACGACCCCAAACCCCGTACTGACGGTGGCAAGGGTTATCTTTGGAATATAACACAGAAACAGATAATAGCAGAACAAAATTAAATAAATACACCAGATAATGAAGAATAGAATATACTGGATAAAGGTAATCATCAGAGTTACACGGTATACAGGACCTTACTTAGTACAAATACAGTTCAGCTATACATAAAAGTCTACAGCGGAAATAAACGAAATATGTACAATAGGAGCTGAACAGCATAAAAAGAGATAAATGATAGAATCCATCTTCAGCTCCAGCTACCCAGAAAGAACCAGCTAAACCTGAATACAAGGCTGCCCGTGTAGAAAAAGGGGCACCCGAGTTTGAAAGTGAAACAAACTACGAGTCAGTCATGGGACTGGTATGAGAAATCTACTCAACACATATATAATTTGGCTAATCACAGGACCACGCCACTTTCGTGGAACGGGTTTACTCCATTGGATTGCCAGTGCTTTAAAACAAATCTTTCTTTTAAACATCGCTATGCTTTTTATAAAAATGAAGCCGTTATAAGACTCAGTTCCCATCACACAATGCAACGCAAACCGGAGGATAGAGTTTTTACCTTATAACGGCCAAAATATGCTTGATACGAATAAAACAAAGGCATTTGATATTATTGCTAGTGTTTATATGTTTTGAAAACAATTGAATCATAACTATCAATCATAGACGGCATTAATGCCCCATACCACTATGTCGCCATATATAGGTATACAATCAAAACCGCACAGTCACGTATTTCGAAATTGGATTTCCGTCATGAACCAAGGCAAAAGATAGTCCTTACCGAATTCAAGACAATCTAGCCCATGTCTCAGGCAAGTACTCAGTCAAGCCTTTGGAGCGACAGGGCCGGTCCACCGATGTGGATTAAAATGCCTGAACAATACGTTTCCCCGCCCTTTGGGGCGTAAACGAGCCAACGAATGACTCCATCGGACCCGGATCGTCCGATCAAACCGAGGCGCCTCGCAACAACAATAACCACATAGGTGAAAAGTATATAAATGTCAGGGTTGGTAGGTCACTGACACCACCCTAGCTAGAAAGAAACGCATGCCCTCCCTGAGGTCCTTCTCCCGTTTCTGGTTCATACCGGGGTGTGAGGCTCGCGAATTCACGTTATACCCAAAGCTACGCCACACAGGCGGTTCTTTGATCATCACCACAAGACTTTGCTTTTCAACAGAAGCCCTGATCACTGCATCTTAGCATGTCACACAGGCAATTCATGCCATGCGACTGATGTCCATCGATATACAACCTCTGAGCTCGTGCGTTTCAGAGAAGGGCGTTAAGCTAAAGAATAAATTCTCCGCCGCCAAACAGATGTATATTTAATAGAAATCAATCAACACAGAATAAAATCCAATGTCAGACACACAGTCCATTTACAAGTCCGTTCTGGGTCTAAACGAAACCGGAGGCACTAAAAACCTCGCAAACCCATCGATTTTCACGTACGTCTGGACGATCACCACTCATTATCCATATTTCGGGATGCCTCCCAATCAGGACCTCGGTTACCATCCAAACGAGGTGAAGATCTCCGGTCTTCGACCATCGTCTTCATCTTCGACTTTCAATCGTCGGTCAATTATTCGAAATGAGAATTAACTCGGCCTTTTCAAATAATTCACGTATATTTAGAATTTCAAATCAATTTATTTCAATGGTTAAATTATTCGACAACATCAATTTTGTTCCTTAATGTAATTTTCACACCAAATACATTCAACCATCAAATACCACCTAAATCGAGCAAATTCAGTTTATTTCCATTCCATATTGTTTATGGTATTTTATAACAATTTATCGCTATTTTTATTTATTTTAAAATAGCTAATTCATTCAAAACGACGCTTCGGGCCATAGCGCGGCCGTGGCGCTGTTTTTCTTCAGATTTGATTTACACATATCTGAAAATCTAACCGTTGGATCTTCACAAAATTTACGTCATTAGAAAGGTCTTTTCAATACGGATCCAACGGTTCCAGTTTCGGGAAAATCCGACGGTCGGATCTCCCGGTACAATCGTTTGAAGTTTCGATTTCAAAATACGAACTGCAGCGTCGTTATTCGATTAAATATAGTTATATTTATATATATATATAAATATAATCGTTTCTGGCGCTGTTTTTCTTCAGATTTGAATTAAATATTCCAGACAATCCAACCGTTGGATTTTTACAAGGTTGGTGCCGTTGGAAAGATATTTCCAAGGCGAACCCGACGGTTGCGGTTTCGGGAAAATCCAATGGTCGGATTTCCCGCACTAGTTGTTTGAAATCACGGTTTCAAAACACGAACTGCACGGCCACGTTTCGTTTTAATTTTATTTATATTTATATATGTATATAAATATAGTTCATTCAAAAATTTCGATATCGTTTTCACTTCAAATATTTCACTAACGCCTTTAAATTTTGGAAAATTTCGCCATAACCTCCCCTGCACCGGGAGCATCGGAAAATCTCAAATAGCTTCCCCGGTCCTTCTAATCTCAAAAATAAAAATAAAAAGCCAAGCGGCTAGCCAATAGGCTCATAAAATCATCACCCAAACAAAACAGTAAATGTGTACCTATTTGTCGGGCACAAAATTTTATTCCTCTTCTCTAGCCCCTTTGCTATAACCTGTTCAATGAATATGCATGTACATATATATAGTTCTTATCATTTATCATTTTCTATTCAACTTCATATTTGATTTCTATTTGGTTTAAAAACACCATTCATTCTAATGTTACATACATAGGTACAAATCATATCCTTAGCTAATTAATGAATATTTCAACTCATATATATTTATTTGAACAAGTGGCTATTTTTAACACTTCACATTTCAACGATTCATGCATATAATAAAAATGTGATTTTTATTTTAAAACAACTCATTTCAAAACACTATTATTTTATATATTTCATATTGGTGATAAAAATAGGATTTTTCTTATAAAACAATTTCTTTCAAAACGAGATTATTTTACACAGTTCATATAGTCGATAAAAGGTGATTTTTATTATCAAACAATTTATTTCAAAATATGAATACCATTCAACACATGAATTTCAAATCAACGAATGAATATCGATTCAACACATGAAGGTTTTCTATAGTTTCTATATATAGATAAAAATGTGATTTTTATATTTAAAACGCGAATACCATTTAACACATGAATTTCTAATCAACGAATGAATATCGATTCAACACATGAAGGTTTTCTATAGTTTCTATATATAGATAAAAATGTGATTTTTATATTTAAAACGCGAATACCATTCAACACATGAATTTCTAATCAACGAATGAATATCGATTCAACACATGAAGGTTTTCTATTCAATGAATAAATATAGTTTTAGCAAATGAAAATAATTCAAACACATGAATATTATTCAAAATTTCGGCAGCATAACGGCAGGGTAGTTAAAACCGGGACCGTCCCTAGTACGGCTCCTCGCTCTACCTTAAAACCTCGCGGTTTTTGACAATGGGGATCATGCATCTAGTTCGCACGCAGGCGGCATGTATATATTTATTTCATTTCCACAAACTAATCCTATGTGGTTTCAACCAAATATTTCTCAACCACAAACGGGTATTTTTCAACCACAATCAATCAATATCAACCACAAACAATCCCAAACAACCATTCGCTATCAATCAATTTTCACAACAATTTCAACCAATAAATATCGTCCATGGTTTGTGGACGAGGGGCGTATATATATATATATATATATATATATATATATATATATATATATATATAGCAATTCACTTTTATTTCAACACATATATAATTTTTACAACGCATATATAACTTATACATCGAACGTACAACTTATACAACGCTTATACAAGAGGTGTACAACGCTAATATAACTCATACAACGACTATATAATTTATACATCGTCGTTTTCCATATCGTTTATAAATTAGAAATCTCACATTGGGTTCCTCTCCACCAAAAATAGCAGAAGGCTCAGAAAAATATGCGGTCTCTTCTAAAGTGTAGAAGGCGTCCACACGGACACAATGTTTCCTGTTTCATCGAATTTCATATTTATAAAAATATAATATTTATCGCCACTTCTATCTGGAGAAAACTAATTTTTACTTCACTGTTCCATATGGAAAATTCGATCTTTTCTATGAAGAAAAATCATAACTTTCTTCGTTTAAAAATCTAATCTTTTCATTTTGAAAAATCAAAACTTTACTTCATTAAAAATCCAACCTTTCTTTGCTAATATCACATATAAAAATCCGACCTTTCTATGCTAATATCACATATAAAAATCCGACCTTTCTATGTTAATATCGCATATAAAAATCCGACCTTTCTATGTTAATATCACATATAAAAATCTGACCTTTCTATGTTAATATCGCATATAAAAATCCGACCTTTCTATGTTAATATCGCATATAAAAATCATTTTATTTTCTATGTTATATAAATATATAAAAATCAAAATCTGAAAAGGAAGTTCAGTGTTTAATTATTTAAATAAAAAGAGGAAGGAACGCTCACTGTTTTGCTTCAGGAGGTCACGACAGAAAGGCTCACTGTCGGAGGAGGGCTGAGGCGCGCCGGGGGGCTGGGGACGTCGGAAGTGGCGCTAGTGGTGGCTGGGGGCTTGCGGAGGAGGGCGGTGGTCGTTAGCCTCAGCGGAGCGGTCTTCGATGGTGCTCGTTGGTCCCGGAGTTCGCGAATGGGAGTTCTCCTGAAGGAGGAGAGAGAGAGAACGAGAGGGGGGGTCTCGAGGCGGAGCGAGGTGGTTGTGGGGGAGGGCGGTGTCGGCGTGTGCGCGAGGTGGGGGGTGGCGATGACGAAGGCATCGCCACTTCGATTTGGGGGAAACCCGTGTTTTTTTTTCTTTTATTTTGATCCGATTTGGAATGGTCAACGGTAAGGGGAGAGGGAGGTAGTTAAAGGGAAGGGTTATTTATATATTATTTTAATATTTTTATTTACAAAAAGGTAACTTTTTAATACGAACACGAAATTAAACCCACCGACTGTCGTCCCTAGCGTTTTATCCCCATTCCGAACACAATGGGATATGTATCGTAGGCCAATTCGACTGTTTGAATCAATTTCCGTTGAATTTAAAGTATAATTCTTTATATATTCAATTTAAGCAGACATTTCAATTTACCGGGGTCACATACTGATTCTAAAAATTCCCCAAAACTAAATCTGGCTATGTTGGGACGATACGGTCCCAACAAAACTGATTTCGTCGAATTCTGAGACCATTTGAAAAAAAAGCCCATTTCTGGTCGATCCAATTTAACTACAATTGACCAAAACACATTTTCCATTGCCACGTTCACATATTAGCTTCAAAAATTATGAAATTTGAAACCTAGCGATAACTTCACATCCCGGATCCAACAAAAGTGGTTTCGTCAAATTCCGAGCTCGTATGCAAAATGGCCATTTTCACGGGCTATATAAATTCCACATCGATCCTTCTGAAGATTCATTCGGCCATAACTTTTGCTTTCCGCTATGAAAATTCGATTTTTCAGATTCGTTAGAAAGGTATCCACTAACAGATTTAAATATTTTTGGTTTCACTAAAATCCGGATTGTTCTGCACCCGGTACAGTCCGACAAAGTTTGAATTCAATTTTTGAAACTACAGCGCCTTTTCAAGCCTTGTTTATAATTATAATTAATTATATTCATTTTCAATTGTCGATTCAACTCACTTTTCATTGCCATTATTTAAAATATTTATTTTAAATATTTATAATCCATTATTTTAGCCAATTTAAAAAATTTAAATTGGTTCAGATTTTCTGGGTCGTTACAGAAACCCATGTTAGACAAAATTGACTTTAGCATTTCACACCAAGCTCTCGAAGCTTGTTTTAAGTCATATATTGCTTTGTGTGGTTTGCATACTTTATTACCAGTACCATATCCTTCAGGTTGTTGCATGTATACCTCTTTAGTCAATTTCCCATTCAAAAAAGCATTGTTGACGTCCAGTCGCCTCACATTCCATCCATCGTTTAAATCAATGGTCAGTATAATTCTGATGGTTGTGGGTTTTATGACTGGGGAAAAAGTTTCATTGAAATCAAAACCAAATTGTTGTGCGTAACCTTTTGCAACCAGTCTGGCCTTGTATTTGTCAGTAGATCCATCTTCTTTTCTTGTTATTTTGTATGTCCACCTACAACCAATCACATTTTTGTGTTTTGGTTGAGTCATTAAGATTGAAGTGTTGTTTCTTATGAGAGCTTTATATTCAGTGTCCATTGTCTCCTTCCATTTGTTTGATCTTATGGCCTGAGTGAAATTCAATGGTTCGATCTCACTAGCAGAAATATTATATACTCTGGATTTGAAGATGCCTCTCTTTGACCTGCTGATCATGTTATGTCCAATTGATTTTGGTGGTGTCTGCTGCTGTGTATCATTGTTGCTGGTAGTGTCAGCATGGTTGTTGTTTTATGTATCTTCACTATACTGCATGTTTTGATTTGATTGATGTATGTTTGTATCTTCTGAGTCATTGTGTGTCTCATTGGTTTGCTCATTTGTTCATCCCATAGTTTATTCCCATGTGTTTAAATTGCATGTGTGTTGTTGCTCTTCATTTCTGTCAATTGAAAGTGATACAGTAATGAATGGCTCGAACCATATGTCATTGTTTATGCTTTGTTCCCCATCCTTTTTGTCGATTTGCTTTTCTGCATAAGGAAACTTGTTTTCATCAAATATCACATGTCTAGAAACATGTAATTTTCCATTTTTTTTCCATGCACTTATAGCCTATTTGGTTTTGTGTGTACCCAATGCATGTGCATGGGCTTGATCTCATACTTCATTTATGATTGTTATAGGCTCTCAAACATGGAAAACATAGACATCCATAGGATTTCAGAAAATCATATTCTGGTCTAACACTGTATATCATTTCATGAGGGCTCTTATTGTTTAAGACTTTGGTTGGCAACTTGTTAATGAGAAATACAGATGTGTAGAAAGCTTCATTTCAATATTTCATGGGTAACGAGCTTTGTGATAACAAAGTTAGATCAGTCTCTACTATGTGTCGATGTTTTCTTTTGACTAAGCCGTTTTGTTCGGACGTATGGGGGCAAGTTAAGCTATGTTTGATCCCTCTTTTGAGAAAGTAATTAGTTAGAGGTTTAAACTCAGCTCCTCCATCTGTATGAACAACCTTAACAGTACTGTTCATTTGTTTTTTGACATGAGTTATAAATTGCATAACTGTATTGCAAGCTTCTGATTTAGTTTTCATCATGTATATCCAAGTATATCTATAATAAGCATCCCCAAAAGAAAGATAATACCTGTGTCCCTGATATCAATTTAGAGGCGCGGGTCCCCACAGGTCAGCGACTATAAGCTCCAACGGCTCATTATAGCTGGGTTCAGGATCACTAAAAGGGAGCTTATGGCTCTTGACGAGTTGGCAGTGTGTGCTTGTGTGTTTGATAGGTACATTTTTATAATGAATGTTATTATCACGCAGAATAGTCTTAACGATTTCCAGATTAGGGTGTCCTAATTTTACATGCCAAGAATTAATCACGTTACATTTACTGCTGTTATTGTCATAATCAGCTTAATGCAGCTACTCGTAATACAGTCATTGTCACTACTAGCATCTACATTATTGCACCAGAATTCTCCACTTGAGTTTGCAGTCTTCAAGTTGTTGAATTTGTATAAACCATCGTATAGGTTACCTTGAAGTAGTATTTCATGATTTAGGGGATCTTTAACTAAGCAAAACCTAGGATGAAATTCAAAGTAAACATTATTGTCATTTGCAAATTTTGATACACTTAACAAATTTTTATTAATCGTGGGTACCCTAAGAAGATTGTTTAATTTGAGTTTTCTTTTCCCAAAAATTGTCCCTTTGCCAATGTGTGTGATACTAGCAGTATGCCAGTACTACCATTACCCATATGCAAATTCCTCATACCTGAGTAATTTCTGCTCCCAAAGTTTAAATTCTGAAGATTGCTGGTTATATGGTGAGTCGATCCTGAGTCAGAGTACCATTCTTCGAAGCCATTGTCTTCATTTTTTACTTCAACATCATCTGCAGCATTATGTCTTTGGTTTGCGTCATTATTATTTTTAGCTGAATTCCCTATTGTTTCCATATTTGCTTGTTCTCTTCTTTGTGAAGAGTAATTTTGGCTTGCCTTTTGTCCACCTGTATCTGAATTATACTTGAAGTAAAATTTGTTCGCCATGTGACCAAACTTTTGGCATATTTCACATTTCACATGATAGTTGTTGTTATCTCCTTGTATCTGCTTATTTCTGACTATGGCATAATTGGCAAAGAACTTATTTTGTGTTGTTTTTCTTTGATTGATTCTGCCTTCATGAGCGAGGAGTGCTGATCGAATGAACTGTAAGTTAGGTAAGGTTTGTTGTGTGACTAGCACAGTTACTAGAGATTCGTATTCTTCATCTAATCCACCAATAATAAATAGGATTTTCTCACTGTCGCTGATCTTATGGCCAACAACATTTAGTTTGTCACATAGGTTTTTAATTTTTCCTAAGTACTCTTTCATGCTTGCCTCCCTTTTTCTAGAATTTTGTAATTCCCTTCTATATCGCATGATTCTACCAGCTGATTGTGAACTGAAAATCTGTTGCACAGTGGTCCATATTTCATGAGATGCGTTGAAGCCTACAATCTGTGATAACAAACTTGGGCTTATCGATGATAGCAGCCATGATGATAACAGGTTGTCCTGTTTTTGAAATTTGACGTGGTCAGGGTTCGGTAATATATTGCCATCTTGGTCTGCTATCATTACTGGTGGTATAGTTATGGTTCCATTGACATACTCTTGTAGTCCATAACCCTTTAATGCAATTTCAATTTGATATTTCCATAGTATATAGTTATCCTCGTCCAATGATGTAGTAAGGACTTGACCTTTTGGTTTGATCAGGTTATGATGGTTTGGTGGGGTGTTGTTGATGGCGCTTGTTGATACAGCTGATGTGGCGCCAGAATCATTGGCCATTAGATATGAGAATATGAAGAGGCAGTTTACTAATAGTTGCAGCATTTTTGTCTCACTTGTATCACCATAACGTGATAAAGCTCATGGCAGCATGTAGAGATCCAGAAAAGAATGAAGTTTGAAAGAGGTCTGGCACTACGGAATTGGTGATGTAGCTGTGATCAACACTTTTGACAAAGAATAAGCATTTCGGCATTGATACCATATTAAGAGATGAGGAGAAGAGTTATTAGTGATGAGCAATTGTAATTTTATTGATGCAAAAACATGATACAAAGAACACATATATATAGTGTTATGAGCCCAACGGCTAGTAGAAAATATACCAAATATGTATGAGCTAACGGCTAGTACTAAATATACAAAGTTGCATGAGCCTAATGGCTAGTATTAAATATACCAAGTATACATGAGCCTAACGGCTAGTAGATAATTACAAAACATACTAAATATGATAAAACATGTTCACACGCTAACGGCTCTATTGTAACAGCTCTATTGTCTTCATTAATATAATCCATAAATTCTAGTTTACAAAGTCAGTCAAAAACCTGGTCGTTACACTAATCCTATATCTAACTTTAAAGGCTTGATTTAAATCTTACTCATCATATTTAGTTTTTTGAAGATAGATCTTGTAGTGATGAAATGATAACCATGAGAATAGGATGAGTCTGGAATTGGGACGATGTGGTAGAGTGTGCAGTAGAGACGAGTGAATTGTTTCAGCTTAACTATAATGTATTATATAATTTGATACGTAGGGTTTTGGAATAACATACACACACAAAAGTTAAGCGATGTGAGAATTGAATACTTTATCAAATCTAGTTAAGGATGTGTTTGGTGGATGTAGATAAAATAAGAAGAAATTATGATGACGTGTTTTGTTGGACTATTCGTTAAGAACTTAAGAATTCTGGTAGGTACATGTGATCAATATTATCGATAGGGATTTCTTAATATTGGTACGAAACATTCGAACATAATATTCAGGATAATATATTATAATTAACTAAAGAAGAACTTCACATGTTAAAATGATATTAGGCAATTGATGAAATTCATGAAGAATATTAGTTTATGGCGAGGCAATATTGATGCTTTATTGTTTTGCATCCTAGTGAAAGAATAAAATCTTAATAATTAGATATCTTAATATTAATTAGGTAAAAAAAATTAGAAATGTTTTAAAGGGTAGACATCAAAATATAATCATGTTTTAAAAATTAAATGGCGATTACAGCTATCGGGTAGTTAAGAATGAGAAAAAAAATTAGCGAGGCAATTTTGATTATATAGTAAAAATTTGCAGTCGTTCAACCCAATAAATTAAAAAAAAAAACTTGATGGCAAGGCAACATCATTAAATGCAATGTGCATGATAGGAACGAGTGTGTATTTTTGGAATAATTGCTACATAATTTTTTTAGACGTATTGAATTTACTCTTATTGAACATAACGTAAGATAAATAAATTTTTGAACAACTACTTTAAATTCGCAAGACTTACTTGTATATAGGAAATAATAGGGATGCAATTTCTACAAGGGGGAATCTGTAACAACCCGAGTTTCGAGCACTTGGGTAAAGTAGATTATTGTGATCACTAAAATTTTGTTGGTTAGGGAAAATTTGGAGAGAAGGGTATTTAATCATTTTAAACGATGAAATAAGAAATTAGTGGTAATAAATTATAACTATTGTAAAATTGGAAGAAATGAATCTAGATGACCATTTTGTGTAAGATGGTGGAAAGCTAAGTCAAATATAAACATTGTGTATTAAGAGTGATAAATATAGGAACTTAAAGTTAAAATTTTGTTCCAAGTAAATGATTGAAATGAAATTGGAATTCATAAATGAGTATTTGGAAATAATAAATTTTGAAAAGGAAAATGAAAGTTGGAAAAAACTTAATATGTGAATTTTTATTAAAAAAAGAAATTTTTTTTATGATTTTTGTTTAATTAGTTGTGACAAGTTGCAAAATATAAGCAAATAATAAATTTTTGGAATAAACAGTGTTTTCCTGAAAATATTGAGTTACAAAAAAACTTAAAATGTTAGTTTTGTTTAAAAAATACAAATATATGCATTGAAACAATTTTTACAGGTTTGTAATGTTTATGTGTGAAAATAAATTCATTTGAATGATTTTAGCTCTTAAATTCGTAAGAATAACATAAACAAATTTAAAATGTAAATCTTTGAAAAGTTTGTAAATTTTAGTTGAAAATTTTCTAAAATAAAGTTAAAAAGATTAAAAGCATTTTATATATGTTATTTATGTTTTTATGAATGTTTCATGTTGTTAAAAATTGCAAATTACAAAGAGAAGTGGTGTGTATTATTGTTAATAATATAAAACTTGGTTTAAAATAGGTTAGCAAGGCCACTCCTATCAATGCAAGGCCTAATCGCTCACTAATGATCCTAATTAAGCTAATTTGTTCACTAAGTTGTTAGGTTATGGAAAGAAATATCTGGAAATAAAAAACATTAGTACGTTTCTTTCTTCACCCTAAAAAACAGCTTCCATTTTTAACTTACAACAAAAGGAAATTAAGAAATCCACCTCAATACTCAAATCCAATACTCCAAATCCATCAAAACTTTATATTTCAGTTGCTGATAACAATCAATAGCAGGTAATCCTCTTAAAAACCATTTTTGTTCCATCAAAATCTCTATTGTGGTTATGGTTATTGTAGTTGAGAATGGGGTTTTGCATATTTCTTTATCTTTTCTTACAAGTGATTGATCTTCCTTCTTCAAACAAAAAAGTTCCTAATTTCATCTATTCGCTATATAAATCGCTTAAATCTGCAAACGAGTTGAGTGCAAAGTGCAAACGCACACATTCTAGTTTAAGATGAATTTTCGTTGCCATCTGCACTGGGTTTGTCAAAATTTATTGAAATCATTATCTTTTGTCAAAATTTTGTCTCAGTTGTGCAAAACAGCCTTGAATCCAACTTCCAGTTATTATAACTTGCTCATTTCTTGATGAAATCATTATGTTTTTTTTTTGAATTATTGTATTATTGCTAGTCTATGCTTATATTAGATTTCGGCTTGATCCGGCCACTATAACTTTATCAAAATCTTTCTTCAAGTTGAACATAGGCAACAGCATTACCTGTAGAATTCACGTCGGCTGAGTCGACACCCAGGTCGACATGCATTTTGCCAAGGTCGACCTTAGGGTCGACCGCTGTAACATCCCAGAATTTTAACTAAATTTGATTTGGATTTTTATTATGTAATTTTTGATTTTCTGGATATAAATTGATTTTTATAAGTTTTGAATATGAATTTTTATTTTGATTAAGCATCTTGTTTTATTTTATATGATTTTAAGAAAAACTTATTTTAAAAAGTTATATTTAAGTTATAGGATTTTATGTTAAGTAATAATATTTTCTATTTTTATAATATTGATTTGTAAATAGGAATTTGGTAAAGGATGAGTTATTTTAAGATTTCATAAGAATGATTTTAATCTGAGTATCAATAAGTAAGATAATTTGTAACGATGTTATAAAATTTATTAAGCATTTATTGTAAACCATTTAGTATGAATTTTTGTAGAGTATATATATATATATATATTTGCTGAATAATATAGATAAATATTTTGGGATATTTTGATAAACCTTAGGTAATAAATTTGGTTACATTTATAAATGTTATCTTAGGCCATATTTAAGATTTTGAAGATTTCCATATTTGATAAGTATTTATTTGCAAACATTTGTTAGTATAAATTTAGGTAAATTTCATATGTATATATTTTATAAATTATATAGGTAAAAAAATTTTGAAATATTAATAATTGATAAGAATTTTGATAAACTTTAGTAATACATAAGTGTTGAAATCTTGGCTACATTAATAAGTGTTACAACCTATGTTACTAAATCATATATATTAAATTAATGCATAGAAATGATGTGTCCCTCTTATGTGTCTTCATGCATGTCATTAGCACCATGAGATGATCCATGTGTCCTTATGTGTTGTCATCATGCATGAGAGTAGCTCCATGATATCATCCAAGTGTCCCTTGATCAAATGACAAAAAAACACCCTTAGGATTTCCTATATAAGCAGATCAATTCCCAATTTTCAGTTTGCACCTCACGATCAAAGCTGATCCTTCCTTTTTGTTCTCTGTTCATTTCCAGTAAATGGAAATTCATGTTTTCATCCAAAGAAAAATCCACATCTTCCAATCAATTCAGTTTTTGATGAAATGATCAGTGTAGAAGTTGTTCGTATCATCGTTCGTGATTTTTACAAATTAACGGATCAAGGTTTCATCCACTATCGGGAGAGAAAATCTGAATTTACAGTAAACATAAGAAATGGGTTTGAAAACTTCGAAAAATCAAATCTCACAATGCAGGAAAAATTAGCTCGCGCCGTCACCGCCATTGCGATCAGTGGAGGATGTAAGATTTTTAGTGCGAAAATGAGGAGATTCCGTGTCGATGATTTCGATTGTTCGGAACTAGGGTTCAAGATTGGAAGAGAATCAGGCAACGATAGGGGAATTGGCGAGATGCGTTGCGATGAGAGTGGAATGGGCTTTCGTGTGGCAGAAATTGGTGAAGATCGGTATATGTATGGGGGGGTGCGACATTGTGAATGACGCAAGTTGGAGGTTCCAGGTCTCGGCGCCTGGGTAGTCGGGTTTTGATACGGGAATCCGAACTCGAGGAAAAGTGGTGCAAACGGATGAGGAGGAGAAGAGAAATTGGTTGATGGTTTCAGAACGAAGGTCGGTGGTGTAAATGATGGTGCACCGTGCACCATCGTGCACGTGAAAATGGGTACAGGATATAAGCATGGAAAGAAGAAGGGAGGAGAAGAAGAAGAAGAAGGGGGAGTGGGCCTGGTCGGGTGCAGATTTGATGGGCCTTGGGCCAACTTATTGTTTTAGCTATGTTTTTAATTTGTTTTAGTTTAGATTTAGTTCAAAACTTTAAACACCTATATCTTGTTCGTTTTAAACCCGATTCGCACGCCGCCAGAAGCGATAGAACCATATCGGAAAGTAGAACTTATCAGAATAAAATTTTGATAATTTTGGTTAAGGAATAAATTAAAATAAAAATAAAATAAAAAGGGTATTATATATGAATAAATATATCGAACAATGTTATTAACTTAAACTTAATATATATATATAATTAGCAGAAAAATCTCCAGCTGCTAATGGAAGTGAACTGAGAACAATACGAGTAGCAGGGACGATATTCGTTGGTATGTTCGTTCTGATATGAAGATGTTGGAGCTCGACTGGTGAGAACTTCTAATCTAAATTATTCGTTTAAATTAGTTAATTATAATTAGCTAAGATAATTATAATCTATTGATGATGATTGTGTGATGGATGTATTATGTGAATGGATGTGCATGTAGTTAGATAATACACTGAACACTGGAAAGCGTTATCGACAGTAACGCTTGTGCACAACTGAATTGGTTGTTGTTGATGATAACGATAATTCATTATCATCATATATATATATGTTGATTTACCCTGTTGTGTGATGCACACACAATACAATTGTTATGGGATTATACAGGTGATCGATTTTATTCCCCTTCCATATAAACGAAGTTGATTTTCTAATATTAAATATTATCATGTTCAAATTATTTCAAAAATGAGATTTTGAAAATTTGATTTTGGCTTTATATGCTTTGAAAACATAATATGATAATATATAGACACCAGAACGTTCTAGGTTGACAGAGAGGATAGTGTCTAGGCTTGGGTTTGGAATTCAGTTTCCTGCTCTCCCTAACTGGTCCGACAACGGGATGGTAAATTTGAAATCGAATTTGAAATATAATTTGAAACTGTTTTCCAAATGATTTGGAAATATAAATTATATTGAAAAGGACGTGGAAATTTATAATTATTATATGGTTTGAATAGAACGCACTATGACGCGATAATTCATAAATATCGATTTCAAACTTCGAATAGGTATATTATTTTAAATGAATTTGACTTGAAATGAGACGCGTTGGAATTCAAATAATAATAGTATTTGAATAGAAGGAAATTTCGATTTTCGACATATGATTTTTTTCAAGTTATATTCAAACAAATTTGAAATACGTGTAGTTGCCGATCATAATCGAGTAAAACAGGTTTATTAAGTTGGAGAAATTTATGATAGTTCCTAAAAAGGTGATTAGAATTGGAATACTTGCATTTCGAGTAATTTTAAATCTTATTTAAAGGGCTATTTTATTAGCAGTACGTTGGTAACATTTCCAAATGTTATTATTGGTTTGAAATTTAAAGCAGGAATTATTATTTGACTATAAGAATGATTTATAGAATAGTTCGAAGATTTTTAAAGTATCGAGAATACTTATTTGGGATTGAAATGGATTTTTTTGAATTTTAAATTTGGATATGGTCGGAAATAAATCTTCGAATGTTCAATATTTATTCGGTAGATGAAAACTCTTATTACCTGAGGAATTTAAGAGGTAAATTCACCGTTATTCCGCTTATAATATGAGTTGGATACGGAAATTTATATTGAATATAAGTTGACGGTATTTCTATCCAGATCGAATGTCGAAGAATTGAATAAAACTTTTAATTAAAGATATGGGTTTCTCCACCTGATTGAAATAAGTTAGATAGAAATAATCTTCGATATTTGGTATAAGTTTCATGGTGTAAATGAATACTATCTGGGAATTTGGAAGATGTTATTATATCGTTATTCCACTTACAGTATTCGTCGATTATGAGAATTTATATCGAATAGAAAGTGGATACAATTTCTGTGTAACTTATGATTCAAAAATCAATTTGACTTGGGTTTTGTCGTGAATCGTATCTTTAATAATACCATTCTTGAAACCCGATGAGATTGAATGGTGGAAATTCATATCGTAATTGGGGATTTAATCAAATCGTTGATTTGAGGGAATTAAAAGTAAGAAATTAAAGCGAAGGTATAACCTTTGATTTCCAAGAAGAGTTAAGATGATAACGAGATGTATGAAATTAAAGTAATTCAAATCTTGAGTTATATATGAATTGATAACTATTCGGAAGGAGATTTAAATCGAAAAGCCTGTGTAAACCATAGCTACTGTTTAAAGTACGCTTGTTACTTGGAAAGACCGGGATCGAGTATATGTTCGAAAACCATTCCAAGTAATAATACGACGGTATGAAGCAATTTCAAGACTCGGTAAACGGCGAATGAAGACCGGGAATATTTAAATGTGTTTAGATTGATTGTTGATAAATGTCTCGGTTAGGTAGGCCACCGGTACGAGGCATGAGTTACATGAGACCTGAACATATTCAAGTGTTTTCGGGTTGTTGTTCCGTTCAGACCTAGAACGGATTTGTATGGATGGTGTGTCTGACGTTGAAATTGGCCGCAAAGCACTGATTTCCGTTAATGTATATCGGATTTGTGGCAATATATTATCCTCATCGCTAAGTCATATGAACTTAGAGTGTATGCATTGATTGAAATCAGTGATATGTCGTGAATTGTCAATGTGGCATACCCAAGTTATGAGACGAGCTAGTGATGATCAAAGAATGGCTTATCGAAGCATCGCTTTGCGTATGACGTGACATCAACAAACCTCACACCCCGGATTGATGAGAAACTGGCGGTTAGGTTTTATACTTATATATGAATTGATGATGAAGCTGTGCAGCAGTGGGAAACCACTTATGAACCTGGGGAAGTTGGGTATGTTCGGGGGGCCGTGTCTGGTCGAAAACCGTTGATCTGCCCTGACGATGTGTAGTCAGTGTCCGCGTATGGTCGAAAAAGCCGTTGAGGCACTTCGTTTTGTATCCCTGATTGATCTTTCGTGCCAGGAATCATCAAGTTGGAATCCCAAATTTCTTATGCGAGCCATACGACTTTGATTGTATATATATGGCAACATATATTATGGGGTATATGCTGTCTAGGATTAATACATTTACTTGCGAAATGTTTTCCACACTATATATATTATGGTATTGAAGAGGATTTTACGTATGAAAGCATATTTGGTTGTCATAAGATAAAACTCGCCTATCTGGTGTGCGCTTGCATTGTGTGATGTGGGACGAGCTTATGATAGCTTCTTTTTCAAAAAAAAAAAGGTCATAGCGAGTTTCTATGCACAGGAATTCATATGGAGTTAACCCGTTCCGCATTAGCGGCGTGATCCGTTGAATTACCCAACTTTAAAACGAATCCTTAATAACAAATGTTTTTGAGTTCTCACACCAGTCCCACGACGGACCTGGAGTTTATTGTTCCTTTCTAAACTCTGGGTGCCCATTAATTTCCACACGGGCAGCCAGTAGTTTAGTTTTGCAATTATAGATCGTTGGAGCAGGATTCAGAGCGCTTCCAGAGTTGGAGTCCACGCTAGAGTTGGAGCTTTCGCTGTATCATAAGGTTCTTCCGTTGAGAGTATATTTTCTTTCTTCCGCTGTATACGTTTATGTTGTAACTCTGATATTCATGTAACTCTGATGTAATATTGGTTTATTCAATGAAAAGTTCTGTTATTTTTGTTCAATGTATGTATGTACCCATAACAAATTCTTCTTTCTGAACGGTTTAAGTTGGTTTAATTACCTGTAAGAACCGGGCAAAAAGTCGGGTCGTTACAGTTGGTATCAGAGCTTTGGTTATACAAAGCTATAGGGTACATACATATTTGGACAAAAGAATAGTACTCCTCAGAGTTATATTATCTCATTAGAGATAGGGTTAGAAATACCCTAGAATGAGATTTTGGAATATTATGACGAGAGAGCGTATTTTTGAAACCTATATAAGGTATTTTTGAAAAAGTAAATCATTTTGAAAACGATGATTATTTGAAATATATTTTGAAATATAATTGGAAATAAGGATTTCGAGTGTTTTATTCGACGTCACAATTGGACTATCGAGTATGTAAGGATTTTGAATATACGTCTGATCAACGTATATACGAAGTCCAATATATACTAGGTAGATATAGAGTCACACTCTAGTCGCTTGAGGATAATTCTGTTGATGATCGCGACATCACAGATTTTTATTTTCGAGTTTCGAAAGTGGGATGACTATATGGTTTCGATTAAGACGTCGAGGGATACTTGAACTATTTCGATATGTTGGAACTATTAAGAGGGAGTTTAATATGTTATAAATACAACTCAAACTATTTCAATAATCGGAAGGATTTTGAGGTAATCCACTATTTGAGTAGGAAGCAAGTGTGGGAAAATAAGATAATACATTAAGAAATTATACTTCAAGTTAAACAAGTCATAACAAATGTTTGAATATGATCTAATAAGTTGTAATCGGAAAAGAAATTATATTTCTTAAAGGATGATTAATATGTTAATGTAAGCAATAAATTTGGATAAATCCTTAACATGAATTGTAAATGAGAATATCCAAGAATATCTTAGCTATCAGAACCCCTTAAGGAATCCGTAGATGATTTAGACTTAAGTAAAGAATTTGTTTAAAGAAATGATTTTGACTTAAGTTAGGAATGAGTTTAAAGGGTTAATTTAAATCGTAACAAACATCGAAGTAGGAAATTTGGATCTTTGAAATATTAAATTTGAAGAAGTGAGTCTCGAAATTGTCAAAATTAATATTTGAATCAACCACTAGATTGCACATAATCAGAGTGCGCAGAGGAAGCGTGATGGTATTTTAAATAAAACTGTTTTAAGGGATTTTCCGGCCAGTTGAGTAAGAAAAACTTTTTGAACAAGATTTGATATTCAACAGGAATGAAAAGAGTTATATATATTTATGAATTTTAAAGTGGATTTAGAAAAGGTGTTATTTTATTTGGTGAATATGACAACCAAAATATGAATATCAAATGAGTATAAATTTAACTTATAAATGAGTTAATATGGGATTTGAAACGATTAGAATCGAAATTTGAAATAGAATGAGTACTTCGGAAATATAATTCTATCTCTTCCCTTGTCACTAGGTTTTGCTCGACCCATTGTCATATTTTGGTTATCACCCCGAAGTGTCGTGCTTGAAATTTTATTGTTCAACTTTATTTCTGAATTCTTCCTTTTGCCCTGCTCTAATAAAGCCATGGACAAATGAATCAATTTGGACTTGAAACCAGGTTTGAGCTACCTCTTAAATTGAACTTGAATTTGTATTGAGAGCAATAGATTTTTCTAATACTGAATCTAGCCAGATGGTATTTTGCACGATAATTGAATAATTAAGGAAAGGTTTATTTGAGAATTTAGATTTGAATTCTAATTTAAGCATTTGGACTCAGAATTGGTAAGAAAATCATGGGTTCCGTAAGAGTAAGTTAGAAAGATAATTTCCAAAATATAAAATTTTCTTTGAGTCGTAAACCTCTAAGTGTCGGACCGTATCTATTCTAGTTCCCCTTAATGGTAGATAGCAGCTCTGAGTCTAACTCAGAGAATTCGATTTTTAAACAAGATCCATGACGACCCTAGTAATCACTAGATCATAGAAGTTTCCTTAGACTCTTCCTTTAGTGAAAATCAGACAGAGTACCCTGAGAATGATATGAGCCTTGGTTGTGACCATTACATTTCAGATATGTTAAGAGAGAAATTGGAATTTAAAATTTGTAAAGGAGTTTAAATTTACTCGACTTCCTTTTCGAGGACGAAAAGTTTCTAAGGGGGGGTGAATGTAACATCCCAGAATTTTAACTAAATTTGATTTGGATTTTTATTATGTAATTTTTGATTTTCTGGATATAAATTGATTTTTATAAGTTTTGAATATGAATTTTTATTTTGATTAAGCATCTTGTTTTATTTTATATGATTTTAAGAAAAACTTATTTTAAAAAGTTATATTTAAGTTATAGGATTTTATGTTAAGTAATAATATTTTCTATTTTTATAATATTGATTTGTAAATAGGAATTTGGTAAAGGATGAGTTATTTTAAGATTTCATAAGAATGATTTTAATCTAAGAATCAATAAGTAAGATAATTTGTAACGATGTTTTAAAATTTATTAAGCATTTATTGTAAACCATTTAGTATGAATTTTTGTAGAGTATATATATATATATATTTGCTGAATAATATAGATAAATATTTTGGGATATTTTGATAAACCTTAGGTAATAAATTTGGTTACATTTATAAATGTTATCTTAGGCCATATTTAAGATTTTGAAGATTTCCATATTTGATAAGTATTTATTTGCAAACATTTGTTAGTATAAATTTAGGTAAATTACATATGTATATATTTTATAAATTATATAGGTAAATATTTTTTGAAATATTAATAATTGATAAGAATTTTGATAAACTTTAGTAATACATAAGTGTTGAAATCTTGGCTACATTAATAAGTGTTACAACCTATGTTACTAAATCATATATATTAAATTAATGCATAGAAATGATGTGTCCCTCTTATGTGTCTTCATGCATGTCATTAGCACCATGAGATGATCCATGTGTCCTTATGTGTTGTCATCATGCATGAGAGTAGCTCCATGATATCATCCAAGTGTCCCTTGATCAAATGACAAAAAACCACCCTTAGGATTTCCTATATAAGCACATCAATTCCCAATTTTCAGTTTGCACCTCACGATCAAAGCTGATCCTTCCTTTTTGTTCTCTGTTCATTTCCAGTAAATGGAAATTCATGTTTTCATCCAAAGAAAAATCCACATCTTCCAATCAATTCAGTTTTTGATGAAATGATCGGTGTAGAAGTTGTTCGTATCATCGTTCGTGATTTTTACAAATTAACGGATCAAGGTTTCATCCACTATCGGGAGAGAAAATCTGAATTTACAGTAAACATAAGAAATGGGTTTGAAAACTTCGAAAAATCAAATCTCACAATCCAGGAAAAATTAGCTCGCGCCGTCACCGCCATTGCGATCAGTGGAGGATGTAAGATTTTTAGTGCGAAAATGAGGAGATTCCGTGTCGATGATTTCGATTGTTCGGAACTAGGGTTCAAGATTGGAAGAGAATCAGGCAACGATAGGGGAATTGGCGAGCGGCGTTGCGATGAGAGTGGAATAGACTTTTGTGTGGCAGAAATTGGTGAAGATCGGTATATGTATGGGGGGTGCGACATTGTGAATGACGCAAGTTGGAGGTTCCAGGTCTCGACGCCTGGGTAGTCGGGTTTTGATCTAGGAATCCGAACTCGAGGAAAAGTGGTGCAAACGAATGAGGAGGAGAAGAGAAATTGGTTGATGGTTTCAGAACGAAGGTCGGTGGTGTAAATGATGGTGCACCGTGCACCATCGTGCACGTGAAAATGGGTACAGGATATAAGCATGGAAAGAAGAAGGGAGGAGAAGAAGAAGAAGGGGGAGTGGGCCTGGTCGGGTGCGGATTTGATGGGCCTTGGGCCAACTTATTGTTTTAGGTATGTTTTAATTTGTTTTAGTTTAGATTTAGTTCAAAACTTTAAACACCTATATCTTGTTCGTTTTAAACCCGATTCGCACGCCGTTAGAATCGATAGAACCATATCGGAAAGTAGAACTTATCAGAATAAAATTTTGATAATTTTGGTTAAGGAATAAATTAAAATAAAAATAAAATAAATAGGGGATTATATATGAATAAATATATCGAACAATGTTATTAACTTAAACTTAATATATATATAATTAGCAGAAAAATCTCCAGCTGCTAATGGAAGTGAACTGAGAACAATACGAGTAGCAGGGACGATATTCGTTGGTATGTTCGTTCTGATATGAAGATGTTGGAGCTCGATTGGTGAGAACTTCTAATCTAAATTATTCGTTTAAATTAGTTAATTATAATTAGCTAAGATAATTATAATCTGTTGATGATGATTGTGTGATGGATGTATTATGTGAATGGATGTGCATGTAGTTAGATAATACACTGAACACTGGAAAGCGTTATCGACAGTAACGCTTGTGCACAACTGAATTGGTTGTTGTTGATGATAACGATAATTCATTATCATCATATATATATGTTGATTTACCCTGTTGTATGATGCACACACAATACAATTGTTATGGGATTATACAGGTGATCGATTTTATTCCCCTTCCATATAAACGAAGTTGATTTTCTAATATTAAATATTATCATGTTCAAATTATTTCAAAAATGAGATTCTGAAAATTTGATTTTGGCTTTATATGCTTTGAAAACATAATATGATAATATATAGACACCAGAACATTCTAGGATGACAGAGAGGATAGTGTCTAGGCTTGGGTTTGGAAATTCAGTTTCCTGCTCTCCCTGGCTATCCCTAACTGATCCGACAACGGGATGGTAAATTTGAAATCGAATTTGAAATATAATTTGAAACTGTTTTCCAAATGATTTGGAAATATAAATTAGATTGAAAAGGACGTGGAAATTTATAATTATTATATGGTTTGAATAGAATGCACTATGATGCGATAATTCATAAATATCGATTTCAAACTTCGAATAGGTATATTATTTTAAATGAATTTGACTTGAAATGAGACGCGTTGGAATTCAAATAATAATAGTATTTGAATAGAAAGGAAATTTCGATTTTCGACATATGATTTTTTTCAAGTTATATTCAAACAAATTTGAAATACGTGTAGTTGCCGATCATAATCGAGTAAAACAGGTTTATTAAGTTGGAGAAATTTATGATAGTTCCTAAAAAGGTGATTAGAATTGGAATACTTGCATTTCGAGTAATTTTAAATCTTATTTAAAGGGCTATTTATTAGCAGTACGTTGGTAACATTTCCAAATGTTATTATTGGTTTGAAATTTAAAGCAGGAATTATTATTTGACTATAAGAATGATTTATAGAATAGTTCGAAGATTTTTAAAGTATCGAGAATACTTATATGGGATTGAAATGGATTTTTTGAATTTTAAATTTGGATATGGTCGGAAATAAATCTTCGGATGTTCAATATTTATTCGGTAGATGAAAACTCTTATTACCTGAGGAATTTAAGAGGTAAATTCACCGTTATTCCGCTTATAATATGAGTTGGATACGGAAATTTATATTGAATATAAGTTGACGGTATTTCTATCCAGATCGAATGTCGAAGAATTGAATAAAACTTTTAATTAAAGATATGGGTTTCTCCACCTGATTGAAATAAGTTAGACAGAAATAATCTTCGATATTTGGTATAAGTTTCATGGTGTAAATGAATACTATCTGGGAATTTGGAAGATGTTATTATATCGTTATTCCACTTACAGTATTCGTCGATTATGAGAATTTATATCGAATAGAAAGTGGATACAATTTCTGTGTAACTTATGATTCAAAAATCAATTTGACTTGGGTTTTGTCATGAATCGTATCTTTAATAATACCATTCTTGAAACCCGATGAGATTGAATGGTGGAAATTCATATCGTAATTGGGGATTTAATCAAATCGTTGATTTGAGGGAATTAAAAGTAAGAAATTAAAGCGAAGGTATAACCTTTGATTTCCAAGGAGAGTTAAGATGATAATGAGATGTATGAAATTAAAGTAATTCAAATCTTGAGTTATATATGAATTGATAACTATTCGGAAGGAGATTTAAATCAAAAAGCCTGTGTAAACCATAGCTACTGTTTAAAGTACGCTTGTTACTTAGAAAGACCGGGATCGAGTATATGTTCGAAAACCATTCCAAGTAATAATACGACGGTATGAAGCAATTTCAAGACTCGGTAAACGGCGAATGAAGACCGGGAATATTTAAATGTGTTTAGATTGATTGTTGATAAATGTCTCGGTTAGGTAGGCCACCGATACGAGGCATGAGTTACATGAGACCTGAACATATTCAAGTGTTTTCGGGTTGTTGTTCCGTTCAGACCCAGAATGGATTTGTATGGATGGTGTGTCTGACGTTGAAATTGGCCGCATAACACTGATTTCCGATAATGTATATCGGATTTGTGGCAATATATTATCCTCATCGCTAAGTCATATGAACTTAGAGGGTATGCATTGATTGAAATCAGTGATATGTCGTGAATTGTCAATGTGGCATACCCAAGTTATGAGACGAGCTAGTGATGATCAAAGAATGGCTTATCGAAGCATCGCTTTGCGTATGACGTGACATCAACAAACCTCACACCCCGGATTGATGAGAAACTGGCGGTTAGGTTTTATACTTATATATGAATTGATGATGAAGCTGTGCAGCAGTGGGAAACCTCTTATGAACCTGGGGAAGTTGGGTATGTTCGGGGGGCCGTGTCTGGTCGAAAACCGTTGATCTGCCCTGACGATGTGTAGTCGGTGTCCGCGTATGGTCGAAAAAGCCGTTGAGGCACTTCGTTTTGTCTCCCTGATTGATCTTTCGTGCCAGGAATCATCAAGTTGGAAACCCAAATTTCTTATGCGAGCCATACGACTTTGATTGTATATATATACGGCAACATATATTATGGGGTATATGCTGTCTAGGATTAATCCATTTACTTGCGAAATGTTTTCCACACTATATATATTATGGTATTGAAGAGGATTTTACGTATGAAAGCATATTTGGTTGTCATAAGATAAAATTCGCCTATCTGGTGTGCGCTTGCATTGTGTGATGTGGGACGAGCTTATGATAGCTTCTTTTTCAAAAAAAAAAGGTCATAGCGAGTTTCTATGCACGGGAATTCATATGGAGTTAACCCGTTCCGCATTAGCGGCGTGATCCGTTGAATTACCCAACTTTAAAACGAATCCTTAATAACAAATGTTTTTGAGTTCTCACACCAGTCCCACGACTGACCTGGAGTTTATTGTTCCTTTCTAAACTCTGGGTGCCCATTAATTTCCACACGGGCAGCCAGTAGTTTAGTTTTGCAGTTATAGATCGTTGGAGCATGATTCAGAGCGCTTCCAGAGTTGGAGTCCACGCTAGAGTTGGAGCTTCCGCTGTATCATAAGGTTCTTCCGCTGAGAGTATATTTTCTTTCTTCCGCTGTATACGTTTATGTTGTAACTCTGATATTCATGTAACTCTGATGTAATATTGGTTTATTCAATGAAAAGTTCTGTTATTTTTGTTCAATGTATGTATGTACCCATAACAAATTCTTCTTTCTGAACGGTTTAAGTTGGTTTAATTACCGGCAAGAACCGGGCAAAAAGTCGGGTCGTTACAACCGCCCTTAAGGCCAGGTCGACAGTAGGTTGATCTGTGGCCTAGGAGTTGTGCAAGAAACTCATGTTGCTTGCTGGTTGAATGCTTTGTATTTTTCAGTGATGATTCTTGCTTCTTTAATGAATTTTTGGTTGTTTTGGTGAAGATTTAATTATGGCTTTGATCACTAGTGTAAGCGTCGTTAGGCGAATTGACGAAGTTTAAATTATAAATTTTATTTTATAACTAAAGAAAAAGTTTTTTTAATTTTACTTTATATCTTATATAAGTTATATAAATAAATTGATATTTATATTTGGTTTTCTTAAAGTATTATAAAATGTTTTATACAGTAATTTCTGTGTATTAAATAAGTTTTATTAGCAAGTAAGTCAGAAATTAACCTAAGGGTTAATAATTTGGAATAATTCTTTTTAAGAAACAATTAACTGATATTATTAAATTAATTATATTATTAATTAATTTAAAAGGAAGGATTAGTGGGAATCAGATAACAAGTTAACTGATGTTTTCAAGTTTATTAAGTCAACTGTTTTAATTAAAATTGTGTATTAGATTAATTTGTTTTCAATTAATCTAATAGAAATATGTTTTGACAAATAGTCGTTTAAACTTAATAATACTTCTTAAGAAGTTAACTAATCTTAATTAATATGTATAAAGATAATTATCGAGCTATTTATTATTAATAAAATCAGTTATCATTTTAATGTTCTTTCAAAAGAAATTAACTATTATGTTCTTAGTTAATAAAGATGTTAACTATTTTCATTTTATTTAGTGTGAAGTTAATTATTATTTTAAATTAATAATAATTAAATGGATTACCTTTTTAATTGGCAATCATTTAAGAAAGTAATCAAGTTCTAATGAGATTGAAGCTGAATTACGTAAAGGGGTTTTATAAAGGAGATTTTAAGAATACGAAGGAAAATGCTGAATTTTGTGTAAAGAATTTGCTAAATGGATTTAGTAATAAAATATAAAATAAGATTTATTATAAGATGTTTAATGGTTTTTGTGTAAAAGGTTTGGTAAATGATTTTTTGTAATAAATCCAAGTTGAAACGGAATTGTATTAAAGAGTTTTAAGGCTATAGGTTGTATTGTAGTAAGAATTTACTTAATAACAGATTAAGCAAAGTGATTATAAATGAAAGAAGAGTTTCCAAAATCCAGAGATGGTTACAAAAACCATATTTTAAATTGAATAGTAATGAGATTTTGTGTGATATTATAATTAATATCAGTTTTGAGTTACAAACTTTTGTGTATCTTAAGATAAGAACGTCGTCGAGTCAAGGTCTGAGAAGTAAATAAAATTCCCTAACTTGAACAACTTCATTATTATCCAAAGGATGGTACTAGTTTGAAATCGTAATGACGTTGAAAACAAAATATTATCTTCACAAGTAATATTGCAACTTTATTTTGTAAGATTTAGAAATTTAATAAAACTGTTGGGTTTTATAATAAACAATGTATTACTTGACATTGTTTGGCCCAAATATGAAGTGTGGTTATACTTATACCATTCGGTTAAGTATATAGCACTATTTTCTAAGTAATGAAAATAGTATGGTTTTCGAGGAAATGAAAATAAGAGGTTATATTGGGTTGAAATTGGAAGCGAATGTTGGAAATTTAAGTATTACTTCGGTAAGTGATATTATAAGCTTTAATATGCAAAGTTATGAAGTTAAATAAAACCGTTTGGGTTAATTTAATAAACAATGTGTCGTATGACATTGTTTTGGCACACATAAGATTTGGTGATTAGTCTATATCAATTGGCTAAGTATATATATAGTGATATTTTCGAAGTAAAGGAAATAAGGAAAGGATTTTGTGAATATGTTTATTTTGAAGAGATAAGTGTTGGATATCGTTTTCAATGTAACGAAAATAGAAGAGATTTGTTGAGATAAGAATATGAAATCGATTTTTGAGAATCGATGAAATGATTTTAATTTAAAAGGGCCTGAGCTGCTAATGTACTTGACTATATTGTTTAAGTTGATAGTTAAAGAACCGACTATCCATAAATATTCCCTTTGACTTTTAACATGTTAGTTCGAGGAGAACGTGATGGGAACTGGACCTAAAATCACTTCAAACCGACTTTGCGTTCGAAAACTAACTTGCAGTGAAACTTATGTGTATTAAGGTGATTTGAAGGCATGGATCTTCGGAGAGAAAGGGAATGCTCCCTGATGTCTCTGGTTGATTACCAGGATTAAACTTGTAGCAGTCCCTATGTTATAAGGTTTCTTCGGTTTCGTTCAGTCCTAGAAAGAACTTATATGGACGAATGCTTGACAGAGTATTTCCTAAAGTCACATACGTTGGTTTTTACAAATATACCAAGTATGGTGGCGGAGAAGGAAATTTTTTTAGCTTAACACCCAAAGTATCTTTGTGCAAATAAATTAGTGATTTGGTGGATCTAACAAAATGACATTCAAAATTGAATGTGATGTTTCTGAAAAGGTAATCGTGACCTCAAGCCTCATCAATCGGGAAATGAATGAAATCACGAAGGCAACATGGCTATGTGGGTCATATCCATTAGGTTCTATCATCATCTAACCTAGAGAAATTAGTTGTCCTTTTTTGTATGTTTTGGAATGATACAGTTGTTGATCCCAACCGTGGTGATAATATATGTACACTCAAATTAAATGAGTGGCCTGTTTTGTGTGGTCGGGCTGCAAGATCTTCTTGTTGAACCCCAGTGTTTTATCTCAAAAGGACACTATCAGAAGGTAGTTCCATACCTAGTCATGTTGAAAATCCAAACTCCAATATAAGCTGTATGTTTTTAGATGTAAATCAACTATGTCGAAAAGTGAGATGCAAGCTTTTCGACTATATTCCTATTTTATCTGTGGATTGATAAACATTAGTATAATATCATTAGATTTTACAATATAAAAGAGATTTGGTTATCGTAAGGGGAAAACATGTGCAATGTTTATGCAAGGTCGTGTCTTACGAGAGTTTCATTCTTTTAAAGGATTTTTAAAAAGTCAAGCTAATTTTTTATAGTGAGTTTTATCACTGAAAGTATTCCAGACTGATCCCGGTGATTTTGCTTTCATCAAAATGTGCTCATGTCAAATCGAGTATATTTTACAGGTTGCATTAGGTTTTCCTGGAGCTTCAGGAGAGAAGCCGGAGTCGAGACATATTTCCATATTTTCTGGTATTAATTAATTTTCGTTATGTGTGTTGTATTGATTAGATTTTATAGTTAGATCTAGTCGTGTACTCTGATTTGTGTAATTATATATATATATACACTATTTCTCTTTATGTAAAGAGTTATGAGATATTATATTTTATTCATTTCATTGTGAGATTCTGTTCTACTCTGATTCTGGATTGTTAATGTTCCTCTTCCTCTATTCTAACAATTTTTATTTCTTCTTCTCACCTTCTAACTTCTTTCCCCTAACTATCTGCTTTCTTGTGCAATTTAAGTTGGACATGTCTGGTTAAATGTCAGCAAAAATGGTACAGGAAAGTTGGGTCATTACATATTTATTCCTGTCACCCCTTATGATAGGCCTTTTTTAAGCACAAAAGAATAGTTTGCATTTTTAGATATAATTGAAAACGCTTACTGATATTGTATATCAACTAATGTAATAAACACATTTAATATTTATTTTATCAAATCATAATATTTGTAAATAAATTTTTATAAATATTAATTACCTTAATTAATTTACAATAATTACAAATTACTTAAATCTTTTGGCAAAAGGAGAATTCATCGTTTTGATTATGTGACTTTTTACGTATAGAGTTGGTCAACGATTAATGCCAAACTATTCAAATATTAACATTTGCACATCACATAGCCATTAATGTGATAATTTAGCGAAACTTATTACTTAGTTTTGATAAAATCCAGTATGCCTTTATTAAGGGTTATATAGTTGTGACTATTATTTTTACCAATTATGTATGTAAAAGGTGTGTCACTTATGACTTAAGGAAAATGATCAATGAATGTATACCATACTCAACTTTACAGTCCAATTACAAATCTCTTTATTCAACTACATCAACGGTAAAGTCCAAAGTACAATAATGCAAAATCGTATCCCTTTTTACAAACCATAGTAAAGTAGAAAGATAATCAAAGCGGTACATCAAAGCGGTACATCAAATCGGAAGAAGTTCGAATCCAAGTTGAAAGAAAATCCTAACCACTGTGGAGTACTACCACCTTGAGGATCTGAGGAGGGGAAAGGAAGAGAAAGAAGCGGAAAAAATAGGTCAAACATAAAGCTTGGCGAGTTCCAGTGATTTTCAGTACATGCATAAAATAGAGGTATCAAGACAGATAAATGAGACCAGATGAGAAAGTACAGTAGCATATAAGTACAAGGCAACAAGATAAAACAAGGATCGAGTAAAGCTTCTCGTTTATATCTCAAGAACAAATTGTCTCTGCACCAATACTGGTATATCAGGATTAGTTGTTACCCTAATTACATAATAGGATTAGGTGTTACCCTAATTACTACCCATGCGATCAGCCCCTTACTACGTAAATATCTTGTGTCAACCCCGACAGAAGGTGTATCACTCCCTAACCCAACAACTTATAGAACACATACCTATTTACTAGTGTTACAGCGTCTTAGTTTCCCTAATCGGACCCATGCATGCTCACGCACCTGTGCCCACCTTCCTCTTTTTGAACGTCTTATATCCAGTTTAGTAAAGCTTGCCCTGGCCCCTACCTAGTGCAAGGCCCCCTGACAAGATACTAACAAGGATACTGACTTATATGGGTACCATGCAGCAAGATTGACACAAGCCCAACCCCCTAAGATTATGCCCCCAAGTAACTAGGATTTAAGAGTCCCCAAAACCCGATACAACAACAGAATGAGTGACCTCTTAGCTTATTGATAATCAGATTTAACTTAGCAGGTTTAAGTTCATTAGTAAGCATGGTTGTATTTTGACATTTTTCTGTAAACATTATTATGTATACAACCCCTTCCCTAAAACAAGCACCTGCCCAGATGTATATATACGCTACAATAATTCAGTTTACTTAACCTACATCTGGTACTTACATTTTCTTAACTTGTCTTTTACTTAATCTCTGTATTAAGTATAATCTAACATGTATGCATGTTTTTCCATTTGATCTTATTCCCAATTTACAGTCAAAAGTCCTCAATTTATAGTATGCCTAAATTCTTCATTTTCATTGCCATTTCATATTATCCCAAATTCAATTATACGCAATCTTAAATCGGAAATGGTATAAGCTCTTGATGGCCTAAGCTCTTGATGGCCTAGGCTCAACGTAAATAAAAAGGGAAAAGTAGAAGGAGAAGAACATTATCAATTCAAACTGCATAAAATAGGCATATAAATAAGACTGGGAATAAATTAAACCGCAGAATAGGGATAAGGAAGACAAATATGTATGAACATAACTGATTGATCAACTGACAGTAAAAGAACATATATTACTGTAACAACTGCATAGATGAATAATAGTAAAAGAACAATATAGAAAATAACTTATAGGTACTATATGTTCTAGATCCAATTTTATTTATTGCCATAACACATTTCTGGATATAAGATTTGAAAGTAACTTGAACTCACATGGCTAGGTTTTAGGTTAAGAAATAGTTCTTGAAAGAGGTTGTATGTTGATTGTAGACGTTGAATTTTCTTTGTTAACCTAACTTTCAGCATCATCTCGCTATTTTATTAATTAATTTAGAATATAGTCATGGAGTAAAGAGAGGTGAAGAATAGTTATATATAGATAAAATGAGAGAGAGCCCCTATTTAATGATTATCTGAGCTAATTCTTAACCGTTAGATTCTAGGGTTGTAAATCTAGCCATACAACTCATCTAATGAATCTAATATATAAAATAGTCCAAATACATCATCTAGAACCGGAACTACATGCAGATGGGTCGACCCCTACTACTGAGTCGACCCATGGGTTGACCCCTCTTGACATGGGTTGACCCATAGGTCGACCCAGGTCGAGATGGGTCGTCTCATGACCGTTGGTTCTTGCGCTAATTTTTCTATTTGAATTTTTATTAATATATATATATATCCTATGTATACAATCTTCTTAGGTCTATATATTTATCATACATTATCCAATTCACGCAAATGCGGGCTCTATGTAAACAAGAATTCCAAGACAAACGCAATGGTAAATTCGGTTTTACTTAATTATGAATATTAATTACATAACACTCATTTTATTGTCTTTACTGTATGGTTATGGTGTATTAAATTTTAGGGTGTTACAAATCTCCATGTTAAGAAGAATGTTATTATTATAACAACCACCTACAACCATCTACTCATCCATCATCCAATGGCATCCATTGTCCTTAAGAATTTCAAATGCTTGTATGAAAATATGCAAAGGCATTGTGCGTGTATGTCCCTATACTAATGCGAAAATCAGGCCATTGACTTATTCAGTTGACCTCCTTAATGCAATATATATCAGTGCCATGTATCCAATTTGTATGCGAAAGAGTCCTAGTATAACATATAAATTAAATATGTGTGTACAATCATCCATAAAAAATGCAACATCCATATGATGACTCAACCATTTTCATCCGTTGAAAAAAAATGTGCACACATCCATATGCAATATGTAAGTGCTTGAACCGATCTAGTGCCTAGTATGTGTATATGCATCCACGGAAAACCACTACCAAACACTTGCATCCACTTGCAACCATCAATCATAACATGTCTCAAACACATGTTTCTACTTATTGGTTTCTACCTAAGGATCGAAGATTCGAACTAGGATAAACATACTTGAATGATAGAAGAAAATGCGAATTAAAAGCATGGAAAATAAATTAAGAATGTACTCTCAAAAAGAAAAGGATAAGAAGCGTGAATCTTGTCTTCGGGCTCCCACGTCGCATCTTCACGGTCTTTTCCCCATTGTATCTTCACTAATCTGATTTTTTGGGTGGCGTAGTTTCTTAATTTCTTATCCAAGAATATGAGTAGGGATTCTTCTCATTGATGCTTCCTTCTCAACCTCCACATCTTCAAGTTGCTCGACTCCACAACCTCTGTTGTATCATGTAGACATTTCCTTATATGGGAAACATGAAACATGCTGTTCACGCCCACCAGCCTATATGGCGGTCTAACCCTATAGGCCATTTGACCTATCCTCTACACTATGGGGAATGGCCCTACGAACCTCGGCGGCAACTTCCATACTAAGCATAAGCGAACAACATCTCTTAGGGGTGATACTTTGATGAAGACAATTTCTACTACTTTGAATTTCAAACCAGTCCTCCTTTTATCGGCATATTACTTCTGCTTGTCCTGAGTTGTTTTCATTCTTCGGCAGATAAGGTCAATCTTCTTAGAAGTCTCTCGAATCATATCAAGTCCAAGTAGAAGTATCTCCGTAGACTCCCACCAACAAGTCAGCGATCTGCAAGGTCATCTGTAATGTGCCTCGAAGCGTGTCATGCCTATGCTTGACAGGTAACTGTTGTTGTAGGCAAACTGAACCAATGGAAGATGCTTCTCCTAATTCCTTCCGAAATCTATGATATACAGTCTCAGAAGATCCTCAAGAACCCTATTCACCGTCTCAGTTTGTCCATAGGTTTGAGGGTAGTATGTTGTGCTCAAACGTAGTTGTGTACCTAGTGCCTCTTATAAGGTTTTCCAAAACTCACTAGTAAAGATAGGGTCACGGTTGCTTACTATACTGGAAGGTATCCCACAAAGTCGAACTATCTCTCAAACGTAAACCGATGTTAGCCAAGCTGTCGTCCTCTTGCTCTTGACGGGAACAAAGTGAGCGCTCTTCGTAAGTCTGTCTACTATCACCCAAATACATATGTTACCCTTCCTCGGTATGGGTAGTCCATCAATGCAGTACATAGAGACACTTTCCCACTTCCATTGTGGGACGTCCAAGGGTTGAAGTAATCGCCAGGTTTCCTTTGTTCAGCCTTTACTTGTTGGCAAGTCAAACATTGGGCTGCAATTTCTATCACGTCCTTCTTCATACCATTCCAAAAGAAAACTCTCTTCATATCTCGATACATCTTGTCGTTGCCCGAATGGATAGTCATCCGAAAATGATGAGCCTCCTCAAGGACTGTCGTCAATAAATCTCTATCTCGGGAAACACAGAGCCTTCCATCTCGTCGTAGCCATCCTATATCATCCATGGAGTATCTACTTAGGTGACTAGAGGTCTCTCCTTTGCTAAGCATGTCCATGATGTTTGCTATCCGCGGGTCCTCCCATTGGGTGGATCCAATGCGCTCCGTAAAAGTAGATCGCACCTCCAATAATGCTAACAACCCAAATGTGAAATTCGTAGATGGCTTAAATCCAAAGGTTGAGATGAACTCCAAGTTCTGCCTCTCTATGAATAAAGGACTCAAGGTCATCCTCTGCTTACTCAATGCATCCTCCGCTACAAGTACCCTTGCCTAGGTATAAGCTATCTCAAATTCGTAGGCCGCTAGGAACTCCATCCATCGTTGTTGCCTTACGTTGAGATCCTTCTGTGAGAAAATATATTTGAGCGAATTATGATCCATGTATAGCTCAAATCTCTCTCCAAGTAGATAATGTCGCCAAGACTTCAATGCGAACACTATAGCATCCAACTCTAGGTCATGGGTAGGGTAGTTCTTCTCGTGAACTCTGAACTGTCTGCCACCGTAGCATACTACCATACATTCTTGCATCAACACGACACTAAATCATGTGCCACAAGCATCTGTGTAGACCGTAAACACCTTGCTTCTATCGGGGAGAGTTGGAAATGGGGTGATGTCAGAGCCCTTTTCAATCTCTGAAAAGCATCCTCATAATCAATGCTCTAAGAAAAAGCCAAGTTCTTCTTCGTCAGTCAGATGAGCGGGGTGGATACTCTTGCAAAGTCTTTGATGTACTTCCTATAATAGCCTACCAACATTAGGAAACTCCTCATCTCCGTTGCATTGTTCAGAGCCTTCCAATCTTAAACTACGACGACTTTAGTGGGGTCTACTGCTATCCCACCCTTCAAGACTATATTCCCTAAGAACCTTACTTCCTTTCTCCAAAAGTGACACTTAGAAAAAATTCCTTAAGCTAATGCGATCTGAGATGCGATGAACCTCTCCTAAGTGTAGGGCATGCTGCTACTCATTCTTTTAGAACATCAGAATATCATCCATAAAGACCACTACAAACTTGTTCAGAAACTCCCTAAACACCATACTCATCAAGTCCACAAAATATGTAGATGCATTGGTTAGGCCAAAAGGCATGATCAGCCACTCAAAGAAACCATCTGGAGTTCTAAAAGCAATCTTATCAATACTGTCATCTTCCACTTTCAACTGAGGAAATCCCTTGGCCAAATCCATCTGCGAGAAAACTAATTCACCTGTTAGCTGATCAAACAAGTTATCAATCCTCGGAAGTGCCTATTCTTCTTGGTAAGCTTATTCGGTTCTCTATAGTCCACGCACAGACGAAATTAGTCGTCTGCCTTAGTTACAAAGACTACTACAGCTCCCTACTTAGGTATGCTCCGTCTAATGAATCCTTTCTCGAATAGCTCATATACTTACTTGCTAAGCTCCCTCCTCTCCCTAAGAGCCATTTGGCGCACCGGTAAAGCGACTGGCTTCGCATTCTCGACCAAGTAGATTCGGAGGTCTATCTCATGCCTCGGAGGTAATCCTCTGACCTTATCAAACCTGTTCGGATAATCTCTGACTATGGGTACTGATCGCAAATCGTCAACAGAAGCATCAAGCGAATCTTGGAAACTGAGCATAACTTACCCCTGTGGGTCACATGAAATCTCGAGAGTTCTCCCTTGGTACGTCAAAAGTCTAACAACTCTCCTCTCATAGTCTGGAATGACACCATACATGGCTAGCCAATCCATTCCTAGAATCAATCCATAACCCATAAAGCCAAGAACATAAGTGTCACGTTTAAACTCGACGCCCAAGATAGAAATTCTCAAACCCCGACATATCATGGATAAATGAGTCATACTTCCTATTGGGTTTGAGACTACAACAGGATCAGAAACCATACTAGTATTTAGGTGTAGATTATCTGCCACAAGATTAGATATAAATGAATGTGAAGCGCCAGAATCAAAGAGAGTCCTAATTGGATAGTTAAAAAGGGAAATCAAACCTTCAACTATGACTTTCCTACCTCGATCAAGTCCACTAGACTAAAGAGCATGCACTTGTCCTCCATAAGATCCAACCCTTTGTCATTGCTTGCTAGGGCATTGCATAGTGAAATATCCAACTTGACCACAATTGAAACAAGCTTTCTTTGTCTTTCTGCAGTCTTCCATAAAATGACCCAAAGCTCCACAATCATGGAACTTAACCTCTGTTTTGATCAGAGCCTTATCAAGCTTTCCTCCATTTTTTTGCGTTCCATTCTTAGGCTACCATTTCTTTTTCTCAGCCTTGGGCTGTGTCTCCTCAGTCTTAACTTCTTTATTCTCATACTTACCGTCTTCGTGCATCAAAGCCATGTCAACAAGCCTCTCGAAAGTCGCCCCCGTCGGTATATGTGACAGTGTTAGTCCTTTGAGAGGTTGATTCAACCCTCTCACAAACCTAAGAGCCTTCTTATGGGGAGTATTCACCAAGTCCAAACTGAATCTTGCCAGCTGATTAAACTAGTTAAGATATTCCTTAACAGACATACTTCCTTCCTTTAGAGCCAAAAATTTCTCCATCGGCAATCCTTCTTCGGCCTGAGATAAGAACTTCATCTCAAATCTCTGTCTGAATCTTCCCAAGTAACTACTAGTTGTCCCGCCTATGTCACCTGCCACCAGTATGAAGCCTCTTCCTTCAGTTGCCAAGCGGCCAACTGTATCTTCCTCCTATCATCGAGCTCGAAAAGACCAAACACATTCTCTGTTTCTCTAAGCTAATTGTGCGCCTCAACAAAGATCTGGTACCACAGAATGGATTGCCTCCCGTTGCGCAAAAGTCCTTACAAATATTAGAAAAGTTAACAACAGGAGGAGGTGGAGCTAATGCGACTGCAGTTGGGAGTGGGACATCTCCTTGAACTCCGACAGGTGTCGTAGCCTCTAAATATGTATGGAACCATGTCAGTAGTCGAATGCCCTATGGAAGATTGGGTTTCCCAAATATGCTGAAAAGAGAAGAAACAAAGATTCAAAAAGAGATCGAAAGAATATTGTATATGGATTTAGTGAATATGTTTTTCAAAAATAGGTATTTATCTGAAAATACTTTGCTTTTTGAAAACCAATTTTCAAAACTTTTCTCTGATCTTGTATTCTTCAGCTCTGATACCAAATGTGACACCCCATGTCCGTTAATGTCACTCATAAGACAGTGCATTAAGTTTCGTGAAGCACAATAGGTAAACAATAACTAAAATTCACAACAGGTATAAATATGCAGAGGAAAATTAACTTTTATTATTAAAAGCAAAACATTATTCCAAACCAGCTACATCATCAAATACAAATACTTCAAATAAAATCATCTTTCTTATAATGCCAGACATCAGAGTAAAATAATGCAAAACCATATCCCTTTTTACAAGCCATAGAAAAGTAGAAAGATAATCAAAGCGGTACATCAAATCGAAAGAAGTCTAGATTCAAGCTGAAAGAAAATCCTAATCATTGTGGAGTACTACCACTTTAAGGACATGACAGAGGGAAAGGAAAAGAAAGAAGCGAAACAATATAGTTCAAACATAAAGCCTAACGAGTTCCAGTGATTTTCAGTATATGCATAAAATAGAGGTATCAAGACAGATAAATAAGACTAGATGAAAAAATACAGTAGGATATAAGTACAAGACATCGAGATAAAACAAGGATCGAGTAAAGCTTCTCGTTTATATCCCAAGAACAAGTTTTCTCTGCACCAATACTAGTATATCAGGATTAGGTGTTACCCTAATTACTACCCATGCTATCCGCTCCTTACTACGTAAATACCTTTTGTCAACCCCGACAGTAGGGTATATCACTCCCTAACCCAACAACTTATAGAACACATACATATTTACTAGTGTTACAGCGTCTTAGTTTCCCTAATTGGATTCATATACGCTCATGACTCTGCCGAAACATGCCCGTACCCATCTTCCTCTTTTTGAACCTCTTATATCCAGTTTAGTAAAGTGTGCCCTGGCCCATACCTAGTGCGAGGCCCCCTGACAAGATACCAACAGGGATATTGACTGATATGGGTTCCAATCAGCAAGATTGACACAAGCCAAACCCCCTAAGCTTTTGCCCCCAAGTAAATAGGATTTAAGAGTCCCCAAAACCCGATACAACAGCAGAACGAGTGACCTCTTAGTTTCCCTAATTTAGCTTATTGATAATCAGGTTTAACTTAGCAGGTTTAAGTTCATTAATAAGGATGGTTGTATTATGAAATTTTTTTGTAAACATTATTATTTATATAACCCCTTCCCCAAAAAAGGCACTTACCCAGATGTATATATACAGTACAGTAATTCAGTTTACTTAACCTACATCTGGTACTTACATTTTCTTAACATGTCTTTTACTAATCTCTGTATTAAGTCTAATCTAACATGTATATATATGTAAGCATGTTTTTCCTTTTGATCATATTCCCAATTTCCAGTCAATTTATAATATGCCCAAATTCTCCTTTTTCATTATCATTTCATATTATCCCGAATTCAATCATATGCAATATTAAGTCAGAAATGACCTAGGATAGCAATGGCCTAGGCTCAATTTAAATAAGAAGGGAAAGTAGAATAACATAATCAAATCAGACTGTATAAAATAGGCATATAAACAAGACTGGAAATAAATTAAATGGCAGAATAGGGATAAGGAAGATAAATATGTATGAACATAACTGATTAATCAACTGATAGTAAAAGAACATATGTTACTGTAACAACTGCACAGATGAATAATATTAAAAGCACAATATAGAAAATAACTTATAGGTACTGTATGTTCTAGTTCCAATTTTATTTATTTTCATAATAAATTTCTAGATATCAGATCTGAAAGTAACTTGAACTCACAGGGCTAGGTTTTAGGTTAAGAAATAGTTTTTGAAAAAGGTTGTATGTTGATTTTAGATCTTGAATATTCTTTGTTAATTTAACTTCAGCAGCGTCTCCCCATTTTATTAATTAATTTAGAATATAGCGATGATTGAGGTAGGGAGAGGTGAAGAATAGTGGTATGTAGATAAAATGAGAGAGAGGGCCTATTTATAGATTAACTAAGCTAATTCTTGTCCATTAGATTATAGGTTTTAAATCTAGCCATACAAATCTTCCAACGAACCTGATACATAAAACAGTCCAAATACATCGTCCACAACTGGACCTACATGCAGATGGGTCGACCCTTACCTACCGAATCGACCCATGGGTCGACCCCTCTTGACTTGGGTCAACCTAGGTAGGGATGGGTTGTCCTTTGATCGTTGGTTCCTGCACTAATTTTTATGTATGAATTTTATTAATATATATCCTTTGTATACAATCTTCTTAGGTCCAAATCTTTCTCATACATTATCCGATTTATGAAAACTAAGGTTTATCTGAACCAGAATTCTGAGATGAACGCAACGGTAAAGTTGGTTTTACTTAGTTTTGAACATTTAATTATATATTATTCATTTTATTCTTGATTGTACGGTTATGGTGTATTAAATTTTGGGGTGTTACAAGATGTAAAAGAATAAATTCATAGCAGAAGGAGAAAAGGCAGATTATATTAAAATGACAAAACCATTTTCAATTAATTTTGAATAAACCATGATGCCATAAAAGTACAATGTCTTAATCTTAGTCCTAGCTGAAATATCAGAGTACAAAACAAAAGTATCGCCAAATACCCGAAAGAAAATACAAGCAAATCATGGAAAGAACATAAGATAAATAGTACATCTCTACAAGAGTCTCCCAAGAAAAGTCAATAAATCATTCCGAGCTAATCACTTCCTCCCTGAGAGTCAAGGGAAAAAGGGAAAGAAGAAAAAGGAGAAAATGGGTCAGACAAAGTGTCTGGTGAGTTGTAGTAATTTCTAGCACAACTAATAAGAAGAGACAAATAAATAAAGCAGTAGTCTAGTATCAATAAAGGGGTAAGTGTCTGTGCGCACCTAAAAGTGAATAGAAATAAAGTAGAGATATCATAAAAGATGTTATACAAGGATATAATAGTTCTCATTCGGAAGATTCAATAGTGATGTTGACTGTTTCACACTTCTACAAATAAAAAAATTAGGAAGGAAATTCCTAATACTACCAAAATGACCAGTTGCGATGAATCATGAATAACCTGTTCCCACTATGGGTTTAGGTTTGTCAGGCCCTAACCCATCAGCGATTTGACATAGCCTTATCCATATATGTGAAATGGCTTATGTTGCCAAATCGAGGCAGTGCACACACATAAACTCATCGGAACGCACTCAGATCCTCTCAATTGGATCAACTTACATCCATAACGTAACATGGTGCATGCCCTTGCCACAAGTGAGACCTAAATGATAAACAGGGTATGCTACATGGAATGGATTCCAAGGAATTTGGTTCAAATCCCCCAACACTTGATTTAGCCCCCAAAACAATTTAATTTTATTAAGCCCAACAACGAGGAGTATTGGGCAGACAATGCAAATTAAGCCTGACAACAATGAGTAATAGGCTAAACCAGACAACAAGGAGTGTTGGGTTCATATTACTAATTAAAAAGTTTATACAAAAGTCTGACAACAAGCTGGAGTACTAGGCTAAACCCGGTGGCAAGGAGTACTGGGCTTATACTACAAATTAACATGTTTGTATGATTTCAATTCCCACATTTTCGCCATTTTTCCCAATTACAGTCATTTTCTATCAAATCTATCCAATAGGCATTAATTTCGTTCAATTACTTTTATTTCAACCATTCTTTTCTATTTCCAGTTTTAAACATATTCAATTTTAGTTTTCATTTTTTATTATTTCCATTCAATGTATATTATTTCCCAACCCAAACGTAAAACAAAGAATAAGAGAAATAATGCAACGCAAAATATTACTCTTATAGGTTCATGCTTGTTTCACGTATTCATATGTTCTTTTTAGGCATATGTTTAGAACAAGTGCAAAAATTTAAAAAGAATAGAGAACGAGATTCGGAAGAACAAACTACAAAAATACTGAATATAATTTGCAGGAATATGCAGAAGAAATTCATAAGGAAAATAGGAACAACTGTATTAATATGGATTTTTGGGTTGAGAATAATCCAGATCTAAATAATCACACTACTATTTTATAGATTTGATTCCAACTTAAAAGAAATTTAGAAATCACTAAAAACTCACCTAAGAAATGCAAATCCCAAAGGCTCCAGTAGAAAATCCTTCAAAACTACGAATAAACAGTACTCCAATTTTGTGCCCCAACCACATATTTTTACTTTAGAGAGAAGTGAAGTGGAGGTTGAGAAAATGAAGAATGAGAAGTGTGTAGAAAGGGAGAGGAGTATAGGTAAATTTATATATGTGGTAGGAAAATTTAGGCCTTAGGATAATTAAGTTTTAAATCAGAGCACTCAATACCATGTTCGCAAGAATGCTCCAGAACCAACCAGTGACATTTTCTCGTGCCAGGCACGAAATCGTGCCCAGTAACATTAACTGTGTCGACCCACAACCTCAAGTGGGTCGACATAGGGGTCAACCCACTTGGTTTCCGGGTCGACCACTGGGTCAACCCAGCTGGGACTGGGTCGTCCCAATTACTACGTTGATTGAGCAAAATTTATTAGTTAAATTTGTTAAGTTTGATTTTAATTCCGGATTTGAAATTCAAACTTCAATTGGTCATAACTTGTTCGTTTTAAGTCCGTTTTACGCAAACCAAAAGCCTATCCAAACTAATAAATCGTAATAGACCTAATGGCGCAACCCCCGTTACCTAATTCCCAATTTTTTCAATCTATTCTTTAATTAACGATTTGGTTAAATAATTAATACACGTTCAAAATTTGGTTTGTTACATCCTCCGCTCCTTAAAGGATTTCATTCTCGAAATCTCTAAGGTAGAAAAATAATACAAGTGTTTTCTACATCCATCTACTCATCCATATTCCACTAGAAAACCATTGTCCTTAATTTATACAATGCAATTTATGTATTTATGCAATAGCGTAGTGTATATGATCCTAGCTAATGCAAAAGATTAGGTGGTCTACTGATTCAATCGACCTCCTTTTTATGCAAATATGTTAGTGTCATGCATCCAAATGTATGCAAAATCCCAATGATAACAGTTAATTCTATATGCGTGCATCAAACATTATCCATATTCAACAACCATATGACGACATCCATATATTACAACCATATAAGTAAATAAAATGCACACACATCCATATGCATATGCAAGTGTCCTATTTAGCTGATCATAGTGCCTAGTGTGCGTATATGCATCCACTTGCAAATGCTCGCATCTATCTGCAAACATCAAACATAACATGTTTCAATCATATCATGTCAACTATGGGTTTCTCCTAAGATTAAGTTTAAAGAAATTTTAGAGATAGAGCCTAAGAACTAGAGATTGAAAAAGGAAAAGATCGGAACACACCACCAAATAGATAGGGATAAGAATTAAGCTTTCGCTCTTTGGGTTCCCAAGTAGCCACACTATCGTCATCTTCCCGCTGTACTTTATCCAATCTCACTTCCTTATTTCTCAATTTCTTGGTTTCCCAATATGAGATCTGCTAAGGTGCTCGTCGAATGGATGCTTCGTGCTCAATCTCTACATCTTCCAATGCATTGGGCTCTACTACCACTGCCGAGTCATGCATACACTTCCTCAAGTGCGATATGTGGAGCACGTCATGTACGCCTAATAGTCTATCTGGTAGTCAGACCCTATAATCCATCTACCCTATCCACTCTATGATTGGGAATGTTCCAACTTACCCACTGAGCCAAACCTCACCACGTTCCTAAGTAGTGAAACTTTGATGAAGGCCAAATCTCCAATAGCAAATTCCAAATCAATCCTTCTTTTATTAGCATAGTAATTTTGCTTATCCTGTGCTGTCTTCATCTTCTTTGTAATCAACTCAACGTTATCTGAAGTTTCTCTGGTCATTTATGGCCACAGCAACAGTTTGTCTGTCGAGTCCCACCAACACATCGAGGATATATAAGGTCGCCCATACAAGGCCTCAAATGGTGTCATGCCAATCTTGGACTGGAAGCAAATTACACGAGTGGCAGATGATCTTCCCAAGTCCCTCCCAATTCTAAAATACACATCCTCGGTAGGTCTTCCAAAACCTATTCACTTTCTCCGTCTGCCCATCCGTCTAAGCATGATACACGGTACTCAATCTGAGTTGTGTTCCCTGAGCTTCTTTAAGACTCCTCCAGAACTCGCTAGTGAAAATGGGGCCTGTGTAGCTGACAATACTTGAAGGAATACCATGCAACCTGACTATCTCGCGAATATATAAAGTAGCCAACCATGCAGTAGTCCTTTTACTCATAACCGGAAGGAAATGAGCGCTCTTAGTCAATCGGTCCACTATGACCCAAATGTTGGTGTTGTCTTTTCTTGATCTAGGCAAACCGTCCACAAAATCCATAGAAATACTATCCCATTTGCACAATGGTACATCCAACGGTTGAAGCAGTCCACCGGGCTTCTTTTGTTCTGCCTTAACCCTTTGGCAAGTCACACATCTAGCTATAAATTCAGCCATGCTCTTCTTCATGTCGGCCCAATAAAAGACTCACCTCGTATCACGATACATCTTATCACCTCCCGGATGGATAGTCATACGAGAGTGGTGAGCCTCCATCAGTATCGTACTCGTTAAATTCTCTGTGTGGGGAACACATAGCCTGCAATTCCGATGAAGCCATCCTCTATAATCCACAGTACACCTAAGAAGGCGCCTAGAATCCTCTTTTCTACTCGGTTTATCCAAAATATCTAAAAGCTCGGGATCCTCTCGCTGTCTAGATTCAATCTGCTCTAATAAAGCAGGTCTCACTTCCAAAGATGCTAGCAATCCTGGTGTGAAATATGTATATGGTCGAAAATCGAAGGTGGCTATATACTCCAAGTTCTGCCACTCAACGAACAAGGGACTCAATGTCACTCTCTGTTTACTCAACGCATCAGCCATCACATTCCCTTTGCTAAGCGTATACGAAATCTCAAAATCATATGATGTTACATACTCCATCCACCTCTGTTGCCTCAAATTGAGATCCCTCTAAGAGAATACGTACTTAGGTGACTTATAGTCTGTAAAGAGCTCGAACCTCTCCCCGAGTAGGTAGTATCTTTAAGACGTAAGTGTGCATACTATAACAGCCAATTCCAAATCGTGTGTAGGGTATTTCTCTCATGAATCCTTAGTTGCCTACTACCATAGCATACTACCCTACCCACTTGCACCAATACGGCACCTATGTCCTAGACCCATCCCATAAGCGTTGGTATATACTGTAAACATCTTACATCCATCGGGTAACGTCAAAACTAACACACTGATAAGAGCAATCTTCAGCCTACGAAAAGCATCCTCGCAATCCATATCCCAAGAGAAAGCCAAATTATTCTTAGTAAGTCGGGTTATTGGTGCTGAGACCCGTGCAAAGTCCCTAATGAACTTCATGTAGTTACCCGCTAAGCCCAGAAAAATTCTCACCTCAGTCATGTTCTTGGGATCCTCCAATCCTGTACCGCCACTATCTTAGCTGGATCAACTGCCAACCATCCTTAGAGACCATATACAACAATGAACGCACCTTTTTCTTCCAAAAATGGCACTTGAAATTTTTTGCCTTCAACTGGTGAGCTCGGAGAGTACTAAGAACTTCTCCTAAATGTGAAGTGTGCTCGTCCTCATTCCTTGAGAAGACAGGGATATCATCCACAAAATCCACAATAAGCTTATTCATAATGTCTTTGATTACCCTACTCATCAAATCCACAAAATATGCTGGTGCGTTGGTCAACCCAAAAGGCATGACCAACCACTCAAGGAAACCATCAGGAGTCTAAAATGTTGGCTTATCGATGCTATCCTCTACCATACGTAACAGATGGAAACCAGTAGCCAAATCCATCTGAGAAAATACTGACATGCCTACTAAATGATCATATAAATCATCTATTCGAGGGAGTGGGTAGCGGTTTTTCTTTATAAGCTAATTCAATTCTCGGTAATCTACACATAAACGAAGGGAACCATCGGCCTTAGTAGCAAAGACAACTGGTGCATCCCACTTAGAAATACTCCATCTAATAAAACCTTTCTCCAAAAGTTCACCCACTTGCTTGCCCAACTCTTTTCGTTCCCTCGGAGCCATATATTGAACTAGTATCGCCACAAGCTTCGCGTTCTCACTAAGAAAATCTATAAATCAATCAGTCGCCCAGGCGGAAATTCTCCGACCTCCTCGAATACATCCGGATACTCATGAACAATGGGTACAAAATAGATGTCAACAGAGGAATCTAGGGACTAAAGAAAGCTCAACGGTTGCAAGAAATTTCTATGGTTCTAGAACTATAAGTAATCAAACGAAGGACCTCCTCTTGCACTCAAGTACAACCTCGTACATAGCCAACCAATCCATCCCTAAGATCATCCCCTATCCCGCAAATCCCAACACATAGGCATTACAATCAAACTCAATGCCTAAAATAGAAATTTTCAAACCCCTACAAATCATAGATAAGTGTGCTGGACTACCTAAAGGGTTTGAAATTACCTTGGGATCGGTAACAACTGAGATTTCTATGTGCAAACAGTCAACCAAAGTACTGGAAATAAACGAATGAGAAACTCTGAAATCAAAAAGAGTACGAATAGGAAATTCAAAGATAGAGATCAAACCTTCAACACAGACTTTCTTCCCTCTATCAGGGCTATTGCTGGTCAGTGATGCTGTAACAACCCGAAAATCTGGGCCAGTTTAAAATTTTTATTTTGGCAATTTTAGCTGAATTTGAATATTTAAAATAGATTATTTTAGATAATATCGACGAGAAATTTATTTTGAATATAATTTGAACGTATATATTATATACGTCGTCGTTAGAATATATAATAATTATATATAATTATAAAAGGAATTGAAAATGGCGCGGTAGTTCGAAAATTCGATTTCTAATTTCAAATGAATATACAGAATTCAATATAGGTCAGAATTGAACGAAACAAGAAATATTTGAATCTGTATAACTATATCTTTGTAAAGAAGTTAACAAACTGAGATTTCATTTTAGAAATGATAAGATATGTCCAGTTTAAAATTAGAAATAGTCGCTGTGGAATTTATATATATTTTTATATATATAAGGCCCTTAAAAGTGGACATTTTGCAAATGACCTCGGATTTCGACGAAACCACTTTTGTTGGGTCCGTGATGTTAAGTTATTGCTAGATTCCAAATTTCATAATTTTTCGAATCAATATGTGAGCGTGGCAAAGGAAAACGTGTTTTGACCACTTCAGTTGATTTTAATCGACTGGAAATTGGCCATTTTTCAAACAGTCTCAGAATTCGACGAAACTAGTTTTGTTAGGACCGTATCGTCAATACGAAGCTAGAAAATATTTTTCAGGAATTTTTCTAGTTAGTATGTGGCCCCGGTAATTTGAAAGGTACGTTTAAAATTCAATATAGTGATTTAAATGTAAATTTAACGGAAACTGATTCAAACAGTCGAATCAGCTTGCGATACATATCCCATTGTGTTCGGAATGGGGGTAAAACGCTATGGACGATAGGCGGTGGGCCTCGTTTCGAGGTCGTATGTGAAAGTCAACTCTTTAGGATAAAATAAATAAATTAATTAATAAGAAAAAAAAAAAATTCCCTCTCCTTATAAACCGCTGGCCCCCCCCCCCTTTTTTGTTCACTTCAGTAGGATCGAAAAAGAAAAAAAAAAAAATCAATCGAGCTCGGAGATCGACCGCCCACCTCCGCCGCATCCCCCTCCTCCGCCGCATCCCCCACCGATGACGGAAACCCCCCCACCTCGCGATGACGGAAACCCCCCCCCCCAACCTCGCGATGGCGGAAACCCCCCCCCCCCCTCCAGCTTCTCCTCCTCCTCGACTCCCTCCTCCCGCTCCCTCTTCCCCGCTTCTTCAATGCGTCGAAACCCCCCCTCCCCTCGGTTTAACTGTAAGTTTTTTTTTTATATATATACGATATTTTTTAATTCGTTTTTTTTATATATAATTATTGTTAGTTATTCTAATTAGATTTTAATTAAGTATAAAAAACTAAATTTTAAATAAGTGTAAAAACTGATTTTTGAAAAGAAATAAAAACTGATTTTTTTTTAAAAAAAAAGGGGATTTAACACTGATTTTATTTTATTTTTAAAAAACTGAAAACTTATTTGCATTTTAAAACTGAAATCAAGGTACGTAGTTAATATAGAAAAATGTGATTTTTATATGATGAACATTGAAAGAAAAATGTGATTTTTATATGATGAACATTGAAAGAAAAATGTGATTTTTATATGTTGAACATTGAAAGAAAAATGTGATTTTTATATGATGAACTTTGAAATAAAAATTCGATTTTTATATATTGAACTTTGAAATAAAAATTCGATTTTTATATATTGAATAGCGAAGTAAAAATTCGATTTTTATATATTGAACTTTGAAATAAAAATTCGATTTTTATATATTGAACTTTGAAATAAAAATTCGATTTTTATATATTGAATAGCAAAGTAAAAATGTGATTTTTACATATGTAGAGGATACGGGCAAAGAAAGTGAAAGAAGGCGAAACGACGAAGACTTCTGCAAATGAAGAGCCGTGGAGCTAGGATAGCTATATGTGAGAACTTCTCACCTTCCAATTTATTTTTCTAGTTATATATATATACTAGGATGCAGACGGTGCTTAGTAGCACCCGACACAATCGTCCACAGACCATGGACTTGTTTGTTTGGCTGTTTGGTTATTGATTGTGATATTGGTTTGAATGTGGTTTGTGGTGTGAAAAATCGAATCGATAAATTGGTTAGGATTAGACGTGCGCCGTTATAAGGCGAAAGAGTAAGGCTAGGTTAGACACTTACTCCAAATCTTGTGGTTTGCATAATAAAATTGATATGATTGATGTGTGAATGGCGTGGGCCTTCACTAGACCGGGGATAAGGCTAGGCCTCGTCCCGTTTCTAGTATCGTGCCGTTATGCCGCCGAAATTTTCTAAAATATGTTAGAAAAATAAAAATATCATTTTATTGTAAGAATGAACTGAATAGAAATTCATATGTTGGAATAAAATGTTTAGTCGTTAAAAATATAATTTTTTTTACGTGAATGTGAATAAATAAATATTCCTTTACAAACCGAACGGTTTGTTTATGTACACTTATTTGAAGGACATTGATTGGGTCGATAAATTTTACACATCGCCCAACTGCACAAATAAAATCTGTGTTTGATTGTTTGAAACCCCACACGGGTGTTGGGATGAAATTTGAAGTTCACTCATCCTGATTGATTAAATATGTCGATCGATTGATTGACAGGCTGTTATAAGCGTTGAATATCTATATTTGATGCTTATACAGTGTGGTGCACTTTGGTTGATGGTTGATTATTTTTCAATGCTATGATATACATGTGTTGTATGCAAATCCATATAATTAACGTTATATGGTGATTGATTGGGCCTCATTCCAATTTGAAAAATAAAGAATATTATAAAATAAAAGTTCATGTGTTGACAGTACTCATTCATTGAGATTGGCCATGTGTTGAACGAAATATTTTAGTAATAAAATTTACACCTTTATCGATATAAAATAAAAGTTCATGTGTTGACAGTACTCATCCATTGAGATTGGTCATGTGTTGAACGAAATATTTCGATAATAACAACTATTTTGAAAAAGAAATATTTGAAATAGAATATTTGAAAATAGAAATTTATGAAGCCGTGTGGATTAGATTGACGCCATTTTGACGTGAACGATATTTATATCGATTAAAACGATTTCGAAATGAATTGAATTGAAAACGAATTCAAATTGAATTGAAAACGATTTCGAAATGAATTGAATTGAAAACGAATTCAAATTGAATTGAAAAGGATTTCGAAATGAAATGAATTGAAAACGAATTCAAATTGAATTGAAAACGATTTCGAAATGAAATGAATTGAAAACGAATTCAAATTGAATTGAAAACGATTTCGAAATGAATTGAATTGAAAACGATTTCGAAATGAATTGAATTGAAAACGATTTCGAAATGAAATGAATTGAAAACGAATTCAAATTGAATTGAAAACGATTTCGAAATGAATTGAATTGAAAACGATTTCGAAATGAATTGAATTGAAAACGATTTCGAAATGAATTGAATTGAAAACGATTTTGAAATGAATTGAATTGAAAACGAATTCAAATTGAGTTGAAAGCGAATTGAAATGAATTCAAATTGAATTGAAATTTGAATTGAATAGAAATGAATTTTAAAGCGAATTTATAAAGAAGAATTCAATTTTGATTTGAATTGAAATGGAAGTTGAAATTGCTTTTGAAACGAATTTTAAAACTATTTATATAATTCGTTTTAAATAGAAATCGACGAAATATATATTATATATATTATATATATAATATAATGGCCTGAATAGAACGCGCCGCGCCGTGGCAGTTCGCGAATTTCGACCATTTATTTCAAACGGATAATACGGGAGATCCGACCGTCGGATTCTCCTAAAACCGGAACCGTTGGGTTCGTATCGAAAAGAGCTTTCTAACGAATATTAGAAATTTGAAATCTAACGGTTGGATTTGGAATTATGTCCAAATCAAATTCGAAAAAGGTCGCTGTAAGTGCAGTTCGATGGCCATTGATGGAAATCGACTGTACGGGCCTTGATAAAATTATTAAAAATAGTAATAATTTATGTAAAATCATAAGAAATGATTTAGAAAGAATTGGGATGAAAAACTCCATATTTGAAAAGATAAAAATAGATTTTTATCGAAATGAACTAGTTTTGAACTAGAATTATAATTCTATTTATTTTTAAATAAATAAATTGAATTTAAAAAGGGTTTTAAAAATAACCAAAATTTCCAATGATTGCATTGGAGTGGATTTGAATCGAAATTGTCTTCGGAATATTTCGATGTTGGAATTCGTGATTATACAGGTGTTGTTATGGAAATTTGAAAGATATATATATTTATATCGTTATTTCCAATACGACATTTGTTAGTCGTAGAATTTGATATTGAATATAAGCCGATATATTTTCTATTCAGAGCCTTGTATTGAATATCGAATGTGATTTGGGTTTGTCGTGAATGGTGTCTTCACTAACACTGTTCTTGAACCCAGTAGAGAAAAGATTAAATCTTTTTATTTAGATTTAATGAAGTGTACCAATTAAATAATATTTAATTGGAATTGAATGGATATTGATTTTTGGGTTTATCGTGAACAGTGTTTTAAATAACACTTGTTCTTTAACCCGATAATTAATGGGATGTGACTTTGGGTTTATCGTGAACCGTGTTTTAAATGACACTGATTCTTTAACCCAGTCACAGATTAAAACTAAGTGGAGTTTTAATGAATCTTTAATTAGATTGAAAAGATCGAGAATGGAGTATCACCAGTTTTGCTCCAGGCGATAGTTAAATCTTTAATTAGATTTGAATGTGAAATTTAGAAACTAACTGGCGGTTAGCCAAGCAGAATGGTTTTCTGGATATTGATCTGATGTTGGTTTCGGCCTTCGGGGTTAATATTTGGGGAATTATTCTCTTGATTAATTTACGGTTAGTGACTAATGAATTGGAATGAGGCGTATGTTGTGTTTGTGTAACACTTATTTAAAATATACGCGAGTTATTCGGAAAGACCGGGTTTATCCCATTCTGAGTAACTGATACGACGATAAGTCGAAGATGAAGACGATGGTCGAAGACCGGAGGTCTTCACGTCGTTTGGGTAATTACTGATGATCTTGATTGGGCTGTACACCCAAGAAGATGGAAACAGTTAGTGATCGTCCAGACGTACTTGGAGATCGATGGATATGCGGGGTACTAGGTGCCTCCGGTTTCGTTCAGACCCAGAACGGACTTGTAAATGGACTGTGTGTCTGACATCGGATTTCATTCTGTGTGACTGATATCGGTTGCATAGGATGGTTTGCCTGTGTGGCATGCTAAGATGCAAATGATCAAGGCTTCTGTTGAAAAGCAAAGTCTTGTGGTGATGATCAAAGCACGGCCTTTGTGGCGTAGCTTTGTGTAACGTTTACCTCGCGTGTTTCACACCAGGTATAAACCAAAAACGGGAGACGGACCTCAGGGAGGGCCTGCGTTTCCTCCTAGCTAGAAGTGGCGTCAGTGGTTTTACACGCCCTGACGAGTTTGACTTATGTGGTTGTTGCTGTTGCGAGGCGCCTCGGTTAGATCGGACGATCCGGGTCCGATGGAGTCATTCGTTGGCTCGCTTACGCCCCAAAGGGCGGCGAAACGTAGTGCTCAGGCATTTTAATCCACTCCGTGTGGACCGGCCCTGACGATCCAAGGCTTGCATGCGCGCTTGCCTGAGACTCGGGCTAGGCAGTCTCGAATAGGTTGAGGACTATCTTTTGCCTCGGTTCATAGACGGAAATCCAATTTCCAAATACGAGACTTTGCGGTTTTGATTGTATATCCTATATATGGCGACATAGTGGGATGGGGCGCTCATGCCGCCTATGATTGATACTTATGATTTGAAGCGTTTTATACACTATGCACTTATATTAGTGTCAAATGATTTGTTTTAAACGTATCAAGTATTCTTTGGCTGTTATAAGGGAAAACCCTATCCTCGACTGCGTTGCATTGTGTGATGGGACCTGGGTCTTATAACAGCTTCATTTTTCTTTATTTAGCATTGCGCCGTTTGTTTTATGCACTGGTATTCTTGGGAGGAAACCCGTTCCGTGTTATACGGCGTGGTCCCTTGATTTACCTTATGATTTAAAATAAAGATTAATAACTGTTTTAGTTCTCACACCAGTCACATGACTGACCTGGAGTTTATTGTTTTAACCTAAACTCTGGGTGCCCTTATTTTGACACGGGCAGCTAGTAGTTTCGGTTTTGCAGATTTATATTCACAGGATCCTGGTTTACAGCTGGAACGATATCCGGAAAGCTTTGTATCCGTGTATCTCTTCTAGTTGTGTATTGTATTATTTTCCGCTGCTATGTATTTAAATGTAATTTAAATCTCTGATATTTCTGTGTAATATTTATTCATACTCTGTATATTCTTGTAATCTGATGCACTGTTGTAATATTCAGTGAAATGTTCTTCTGTATGCGTTCTGCTTTGTCGTGTTCTCAAACGATAGGGCGTTTCGAGCGGCCTGGATCGGTTTAGCGACTGGTTCGGACCAAGCGAAATTCCTTGTTCGTCACAGTTGGTATCAGAGCAAAGAAAAAATGTGATTTTTACATATGTAGAGGATACGGGCAAAGAAAGTGAAAGAAGGCGAAACGACGAAGACTTCTGCAAATGAAGAGCCGTGGAGCTAGGATAGCTATATGTGAGAACTTCTCACCTTCCAATTTATTTTTCTAGTTATATATATATACTAGGATGCAGACGGTGCTTAGTAGCACCCGACACAATCGTCCACAGACCATGGACTTGTTTGTTTGGCTGTTTGGTTATTGATTGTGATATTGGTTTGAATGTGGTTTGTGGTGTGAATAATCGAATCGATAAATTGGTTAGGATTAGACGTGCGCCGTTATAAGGCGAAAGAGTAAGGCTAGGTTAGACACTTACTCCAAATCTTGTGGTTTGCATAATAAAATTGATATGATTGATGTGTGAATGGCGTGGGCCTTCACTAGACCGGGGATAAGGCTAGGCCTCGTCCCGTTTCTAGTATCGTGCCGTTATGCCGCCGAAATTTTCTAAAATATGTTAGAAAAATAAAAATATCATTTTATTGTAAGAATGAACTGAATAGAAATTCATATGTTGGAATAAAATGTTTAGTCGTTAAAAATATAATTTTTTTTACGTGAATGTGAATAAATAAATATTCCTTTACAAACCGAACGGTTTGTTTATGTACACTTATTTGAAGGACATTGATTGGGTCGATAAATTTTACACATCGCCCAACTGCACAAATAAAATCTGTGTTTGATTGTTTGAAACCCCACACGGGTGTTGGGATGAAATTTGAAGTTCACTCATCCTGATTGATTAAATATGTCGATCGATTGATTGACAGGCTGTTATAAGCGTTGAATATCTATATTTGATGCTTATACAGTGTGGTGCACTTTGGTTGATGGTTGATTATTTTTCAATGCTATGATATACATGTGTTGTATGCAAATCCATATAATTAACGTTATATGGTGATTGATTGGGCCTCATTCCAATTTGAAAAATAAAGAATATTATAAAATAAAAGTTCATGTGTTGACAGTACTCATTCATTGAGATTGGCCATGTGTTGAACGAAATATTTTAGTAATAAAATTTACACCTTTATCGATATAAAATAAAAGTTCATGTGTTGACAGTACTCATCCATTGAGATTGGTCATGTGTTGAATGAAATATTTCGATAATAACAACTATTTTGAAAAAGAAATATTTGAAATAGAATATTTGAAAATAGAAATTTATGAAGCCGTGTGGATTAGATTGACGCCATTTTGACGTGAACGATATTTATATCGATTAAAACGATTTCGAAATGAATTGAATTGAAAACGATTTCGAAATGAATTGAATTGAAAACGATTTCGAAATGAATTGAATTGAAAACGATTTCGAAATGAAATGAATTGAAAACGAATTCAAATTGAATTGAAAACGATTTCGAAATGAATTGAATTGAAAACGATTTCGAAATGAATTGAATTGAAAACGATTTCGAAATGAATTGAATTGAAAATGATTTTGAAATGAATTGAATTGAAAACGAATTCAAATTGAGTTGAAAGCAGTCATTCGTTGGCTCGCTTACGCCCCAAAGGGCGGCGAAACGTAGTGCTCAGGCATTTTAATCCACTCCGTGTGGACCGGCCCTGACGATCCAAGGCTTGCCTGCGCGCTTGCCTGAGACTCGGGCTAGGCAGTCTCGAATAGGTTGAGGACTATCTTTTGCCTCGGTTCATAGACGGAAATCCAATTTCCAAATACGAGACTTTGCGGTTTTGATTGTATATCCTATATATGGCGACATAGTGGGATGGGGCGCTCATGCCGCCTATGATTGATACTTATGATTTGAAGCGTTTTATACACTATGCACTTATATTAGTGTCAAATGATTTGTTTTAAACGTATCAAGTATTCTTTGGCTGTTATAAGGGAAAACCCTATCCTCGACTGCGTTGCATTGTGTGATGGGACCTGGGTCTTATAACAGCTTCATTTTTCTTTATTTAGCATTGCGCCGTTTGTTTTATGCACTGGTATTCTTGGGAGGAAACCCGTTCCGTGTTATACGGCGTGGTCCCTTGATTTACCTTATGATTTAAAATAAAGATTAATAACTGTTTTAGTTCTCACACCAGTCACATGACTGACCTGGAGTTTATTGTTTTAACCTAAACTCTGGGTGCCCTTATTTTGACACGGGCAGCTAGTAGTTTCGGTTTTGCAGATTTATATTCACAGGATCCTGGTTTACAGCTGGAACGATATCCGGAAAGCTTTGTATCCGTGTATCTCTTCTAGTTGTGTATTGTATTATTTTCCGCTGCTATGTATTTAAATGTAATTTAAATCTCTGATATTTCTGTGTAATATTTATTCATACTCTGTATATTCTTGTAATCTGATGCACTGTTGTAATATTCAGTGAAATGTTCTTCTGTATGCGTTCTGCTTTGTCGTGTTCTCAAACGATAGGGCGTTTCGAGCGGCCTGGATCGGTTTAGCGACTGGTTCGGACCAAGCGAAATTCCTTGTTCGTCACAGTTGGTATCAGAGCTTTGGTTTACAAAGCTCAGAGAACAAGGCACATTAGAACCATACGAAAGAACTCATCAGAAAGTGGATTAGTAATATCCAACGGGGATGACTCGTTAGAGATGGGATCAGTAGTATCCTAGAACGAGTGTGAAGAGTAAATTTTTAAAGTGAAAACAAGTTTTGTTTTGAAAAATTTAAATCAATTATTCGTATTTGATTATTTATTTATATTGATGTGGACAATCCAGTATATATAGATTTTGCGTATACGTCTGATCCGCGTGTATTCAAAGTTTTAATATATTGGATAGATATAGAATCACACTCTAGTCGCCCGAAGATGATTCAGATGATGAGGCCTCATCATCAGTGTTTATATTCGAGTGACGAAGGTGTGATATCTATATATTTCCATTTGACTGGTGTGAGAACCAAAACTAATATAGATAGATTTATAGTTGTGAATTGGCATCAAAAACCTGATTTTTGACTATGTATCAAAGTCATGGATTTGAAACTCTAATTCACTAATTGATTGATGTTTGCGTTGTTTGTTTATGTGTTTGCTAATTTTTAGCCATTTAGCCTAATTGAACCAAATATTGAATTGTATTGAAATTGGTCGCATTTGCTTGCATACATATATATCATTGAACAGGTCATAGCAAGGAGGCTAGAGCAGAGAATAAAATTTGTTTGCCCGACAAATAGGTACATGTTTACTACATAATTTCCTGTTTTGTTTGGGTGATGATGATTTTGTGAGCCTATTGGCTAGCCGCTTGGCTTTTTCTTTTTCTTTTTGAGATCTGAAGGACCGGGGAAGCTATTTGAGATTCCCCGATGCTCCCATTGCAGGGGAGGTTATGGCGAAATTTTTCGAAAATTTAGGGTGTTAGCCAAATTTTTGAAAATTCTCAGAAACTAAAAAGTTGGAGAATGAAAGCCAGATCGAACGTAGAGTTGATTAATCAAACCACTTTCGACTTTGTTCCTTTTCGGGGACGAAAAGTTTTAAGTGGGGGAGATTGTAACAACCCGAAAATCTGGGCCAGTTTAAAATTTTTATTTTGGCAATTTTAGCTGAATTTGAATATTTAAAATAGATTATTTTAGATAATATCGACGAGAAATTTATTTTGAATATAATTTGAACGTATATATTATATACGTCGTCGTTAGAATATATAATAATTATATATAATTATAAAAGGAATTGAAAATGGCGCGGTAGTTCGAAAATTCGATTTCTAATTTCAAATGAATATACAGAATTCAATATAGGTCAGAATTGAACGAAACAAGAAATATTTGAATCTGTATAACTATATCTTTGTAAAGAAGTTAACAAACTGAGATTTCATTTTAGAAATGATAAGATATGTCCAGTTTAAAATTAGAAATAGTCGCTGTGGAATTTATATATATTTTTATATATATAAGGCCCTTAAAAGTGGACATTTTGCAAATGACCTCGGATTTCGACGAAACCACTTTTGTTGGGTCCGTGATGTTAAGTTATTGCTAGATTCCAAATTTCATAATTTTTCGAATCAATATGTGAGCGTGGCAAAGGAAAACGTGTTTTGACCACTTCAGTTGATTTTAATCGACTGGAAATTGGCCATTTTTCAAACAGTCTCAGAATTCGACGAAACTAGTTTTGTTAGGACCGTATCGTCAATACGAAGCTAGAAAATATTTTTCAGGAATTTTTCTAGTTAGTATGTGGCCCCGGTAATTTGAAAGGTACGTTTAAAATTCAATATAGTGATTTAAATGTAAATTTAATGGAAACTGATTCAAACAGTCGAATCAGCTTGCGATACATATCCCATTGTGTTCGGAATGGGGGTAAAACGCTATGGACGATAGGCGGTGGGCCTCGTTTCGAGGTCGTATGTGAAAGTCAACTCTTTAGGATAAAATAAATAAATTAATTAATAAGAAAAAAAATAATAATCTCCCTCTCCTTATAAACCGCTGCCCCCCCCCCTTTTTTGTTCACTTCAGTAGGATCGAAAAAGAAAAAAAAAATCAATCGAGCTCGGAGATCGACCGCCCACCTCCGCCGCATCCTCCTCCTCCGCCGCATCCCCCACCGATGACGGAAACCCCCCCACCTCGCGATGACGGAAACCCCCCCCAACCTCGCGATGGCGGAAACCCCCCCCCCTCCAGCTTCTCCTCCTCCTCGACTCCCTCCTCCCGCTCCCTCTTCCCCGCTTCTTCAATGCGTCGAAACCCCCCCCCTCGGTTTAACTGTAAGTTTTTTTTTTTTATATACGATATTTTTTAATTCGTTTTTTTTATATATAATTATTGTTAGTTATTCTAATTAGATTTTAATTAAGTATAAAAAACTAAATTTTAAATAAGTGTAAAAACTGATTTTTGAAAAGAAATAAAAACTGATTTTTTTAAAAAAAAAAAGGGGATTTAACACTGATTTTATTTTATTTTTAAAAAACTGAAAACTTATTTGCATTTTAAAACTGAAATCAAGGTACGTAGTTAATATAGAAAAATGTGATTTTTATATGATGAACATTGAAAGAAAAATGTGATTTTTATATGATGAACATTGAAAGAAAAATGTGATTTTTATATGTTGAACATTGAAAGAAAAATGTGATTTTTATATGATGAACTTTGAAATAAAAATTCGATTTTTATATATTGAACTTTGAAATAAAAATTCGATTTTTATATATTGAATAGCGAAGTAAAAATTCGATTTTTATATATTGAACTTTGAAATAAAAATTCGATTTTTATATATTGAACTTTGAAATAAAAATTCGATTTTTATATATTGAATAGCAAAGTAAAAATGTGATTTTTACATATGTAGAGGATACGGGCAAAGAAAGTGAAAGAAGGCGAAACGACGAAGACTTCTGCAAATGAAGAGCCGTGGAGCTAGGATAGCTATATGTGAGAACTTCTCACCTTCCAATTTATTTTTCTAGTTATATATATATACTAGGATGCAGACGGTGCTTAGTAGCACCCGACACAATCGTCCACAGACCATGGACTTGTTTGTTTGGCTGTTTGGTTATTGATTGTGATATTGGTTTGAATGTGGTTTGTGGTGTGAAAAATCGAATCGATAAATTGGTTAGGATTAGACGTGCGCCGTTATAAGGCGAAAGAGTAAGGCTAGGTTAGACACTTACTCCAAATCTTGTGGTTTGCATAATAAAATTGATATGATTGATGTGTGAATGGCGTGGGCCTTCACTAGACCGGGGATAAGGCTAGGCCTCGTCCCGTTTCTAGTATCGTGCCGTTATGCCGCCGAAATTTTCTAAAATATGTTAGAAAAATAAAAATATCATTTTATTGTAAGAATGAACTGAATAGAAATTCATATGTTGGAATAAAATGTTTAGTCGTTAAAAATATAATTTTTTTTACGTGAATGTGAATAAATAAATATTCCTTTACAAACCGAACGGTTTGTTTATGTACACTTATTTGAAGGACATTGATTGGGTCGATAAATTTTACACATCGCCCAACTGCACAAATAAAATCTGTGTTTGATTGTTTGAAACCCCACACGGGTGTTGGGATGAAATTTGAAGTTCACTCATCCTGATTGATTAAATATGTCGATCGATTGATTGACAGGCTGTTATAAGCGTTGAATATCTATATTTGATGCTTATACAGTGTGGTGCACTTTGGTTGATGGTTGATTATTTTTCAATGCTATGATATACATGTGTTGTATGCAAATCCATATAATTAACGTTATATGGTGATTGATTGGGCCTCATTCCAATTTGAAAAATAAAGAATATTATAAAATAAAAGTTCATGTGTTGACAGTACTCATTCATTGAGATTGGCCATGTGTTGAACGAAATATTTTAGTAATAAAATTTACACCTTTATCGATATAAAATAAAAGTTCATGTGTTGACAGTACTCATCCATTGAGATTGGTCATGTGTTGAACGAAATATTTCGATAATAACAACTATTTTGAAAAAGAAATATTTGAAATAGAATATTTGAAAATAGAAATTTATGAAGCCGTGTGGATTAGATTGACGCCATTTTGACGTGAACGATATTTATATCGATTAAAACGATTTCGAAATGAATTGAATTGAAAACGAATTCAAATTGAATTGAAAACGATTTCGAAATGAATTGAATTGAAAACGAATTCAAATTGAATTGAAAAGGATTTCGAAATGAAATGAATTGAAAACGAATTCAAATTGAATTGAAAACGATTTCGAAATGAAATGAATTGAAAACGAATTCAAATTGAATTGAAAACGATTTCGAAATGAATTGAATTGAAAACGATTTCGAAATGAATTGAATTGAAAACGATTTCGAAATGAAATGAATTGAAAACGAATTCAAATTGAATTGAAAACGATTTCGAAATGAATTGAATTGAAAACGATTTCGAAATGAATTGAATTGAAAACGATTTCGAAATGAATTGAATTGAAAACGATTTTGAAATGAATTGAATTGAAAACGAATTCAAATTGAGTTGAAAGCGAATTGAAATGAATTCAAATTGAATTGAAATTTGAATTGAATAGAAATGAATTTTAAAGCGAATTTATAAAGAAGAATTCAATTTTGATTTGAATTGAAATGGAAGTTGAAATTGCTTTTGAAACGAATTTTAAAACTATTTATATAATTCGTTTTAAATAGAAATCGACGAAATATATATTATATATATTATATATATAATATAATGGCCTGAATAGAACGCGCCGCGCCGTGGCAGTTCGCGAATTTCGACCATTTATTTCAAACGGATAATACGGGAGATCCGACCGTCGGATTCTCCTAAAACCGGAACCGTTGGGTTCGTATCGAAAAGAGCTTTCTAACGAATATTAGAAATTTGAAATCTAACGGTTGGATTTGGAATTATGTCCAAATCAAATTCGAAAAAGGTCGCTGTAAGTGCAGTTCGATGGCCATTGATGGAAATCGACTGTACGGGCCTTGATAAAATTATTAAAAATAGTAATAATTTATGTAAAATCATAAGAAATGATTTAGAAAGAATTGGGATGAAAAACTCCATATTTGAAAAGATAAAAATAGATTTTTATCGAAATGAACTAGTTTTGAACTAGAATTATAATTCTATTTATTTTTAAATAAATAAATTGAATTTAAAAAGGGTTTTAAAAATAACCAAAATTTCCAATGATTGCATTGGAGTGGATTTGAATCGAAATTGTCTTCGGAATATTTCGATGTTGGAATTCGTGATTATACAGGTGTTGTTATGGAAATTTGAAAGATATATATATTTATATCGTTATTTCCAATACGACATTTGTTAGTCGTAGAATTTGATATTGAATATAAGCCGATATATTTTCTATTCAGAGCCTTGTATTGAATATCGAATGTGATTTGGGTTTGTCGTGAATGGTGTCTTCACTAACACTGTTCTTGAACCCAGTAGAGAAAAGATTAAATCTTTTTATTTAGATTTAATGAAGTGTACCAATTAAATAATATTTAATTGGAATTGAATGGATATTGATTTTTGGGTTTATCGTGAACAGTGTTTTAAATAACACTTGTTCTTTAACCCGATAATTAATGGGATGTGACTTTGGGTTTATCGTGAACCGTGTTTTAAATGACACTGATTCTTTAACCCAGTCACAGATTAAAACTAAGTGGAGTTTTAATGAATCTTTAATTAGATTGAAAAGATCGAGAATGGAGTATCACCAGTTTTGCTCCAGGCGATAGTTAAATCTTTAATTAGATTTGAATGTGAAATTTAGAAACTAACTGGCGGTTAGCCAAGCAGAATGGTTTTCTGGATATTGATCTGATGTTGGTTTCGGCCTTCGGGGTTAATATTTGGGGAATTATTCTCTTGATTAATTTACGGTTAGTGACTAATGAATTGGAATGAGGCGTATGTTGTGTTTGTGTAACACTTATTTAAAATATACGCGAGTTATTCGGAAAGACCGGGTTTATCCCATTCTGAGTAACTGATACGACGATAAGTCGAAGATGAAGACGATGGTCGAAGACCGGAGGTCTTCACGTCGTTTGGGTAATTACTGATGATCTTGATTGGGCTGTACACCCAAGAAGATGGAAACAGTTAGTGATCGTCCAGACGTACTTGGAGATCGATGGATATGCGGGGTACTAGGTGCCTCCGGTTTCGTTCAGACCCAGAACGGACTTGTAAATGGACTGTGTGTCTGACATCGGATTTCATTCTGTGTGACTGATATCGGTTGCATAGGATGGTTTGCCTGTGTGGCATGCTAAGATGCAAATGATCAAGGCTTCTGTTGAAAAGCAAAGTCTTGTGGTGATGATCAAAGCACGGCCTTTGTGGCGTAGCTTTGTGTAACGTTTACCTCGCGTGTTTCACACCAGGTATGAACCAAAAACGGGAGACGGACCTCAGGGAGGGCCTGCGTTTCCTCCTAGCTAGAAGTGGCGTCAGTGGTTTTACACGCCCTGACGAGTTTGACTTATGTGGTTGTTGTTGTTACGAGGCGCCTCGGTTAGATCGGACGATCCGGGTCCGATGGAGTCATTCGTTGGCTCGCTTACGCCCCAAAGGGCGGCGAAACGTAGTGCTCAGGCATTTTAATCCACTCCGTGTGGACCGGCCCTGACGATCCAAGGCTTGCCTGCGCGCTTGCCTGAGACTCGGGCTAGGCAGTCTCGAATAGGTTGAGGACTATCTTTTGCCTCGGTTCATAGACGGAAATCCAATTTCCAAATACGAGACTTTGCGGTTTTGATTGTATATCCTATATATGGCGACATAGTGGGATGGGGCGCTCATGCCGCCTATGATTGATACTTATGATTTGAAGCGTTTTATACACTATGCACTTATATTAGTGTCAAATGATTTGTTTTAAACGTATCAAGTATTCTTTGGCTGTTATAAGGGAAAACCCTATCCTCGACTGCGTTGCATTGTGTGATGGGACCTGGGTCTTATAACAGCTTCATTTTTCTTTATTTAGCATTGCGCCGTTTGTTTTATGCACTGGTATTCTTGGGAGGAAACCCATTCCGTGTTATACGGCGTGGTCCCTTGATTTACCTTATGATTTAAAATAAAGATTAATAACTGTTTTAGTTCTCACACCAGTCACATGACTGACCTGGAGTTTATTGTTTTAACCTAAACTCTGGGTGCCCTTATTTTGACACGGGCAGCTAGTAGTTTCGGTTTTGCAGATTTATATTCACAGGATCCTGGTTTACAGCTGGAACGATATCCGGAAAGCTTTGTATCCGTGTATCTCTTCTAGTTGTGTATTGTATTATTTTCCGCTGCTATGTATTTAAATGTAATTTAAATCTCTGATATTTCTGTGTAATATTTATTCATACTCTGTATATTCTTGTAATCTGATGCACTGTTGTAATATTCAGTGAAATGTTCTTCTGTATGCGTTCTGCTTTGTCGTGTTCTCAAACGATAGGGCGTTTCGAGCGGCCTGGATCGGTTTAGCGACTGGTTCGGACCAAGCGAAATTCCTTGTTCGTCACAGATGCCTCCGATACATGTACCTGAGCTGACGATGCTTGCTCAGCCTTGATCGGACCTTTCTGAGGATTTCCCCTAGCTTCTTCTTATCTTTCTTATTCCAAATCTTTTATTAAGACCAGAGAACTTAGGAGCTTCACTCTTCTCTTCCTTGACTTCTTATTTCTTATCCTCATGCATCAAGTCCATCTCAATCAAAGTCTCATAAGTCGCTCCCATAGGAATGTGAGTCATAGCTAAGCCTTGAAGAGGTTGATTCAAACCTCTCGCAAACCAAACAGCCTTCTTGTGAGTAGTATTAACCAAGTCTATGCCAAATCTCGATAACTCGTTAAACCAATTGATATATTCCTTTACTGGCATATCTCCTTGCTTCAGATTCAAAAATCGTTCCAACTGCATTACCTCAGTAGGTGACAGAAACTTCCTCTCAAACCTACTTCTGAATACGGCCCAACACATATTCCTTCCTTCAGCCTTTACAGCTCCCACCAAAATGAAGCTTTCCTTCTTAAGTTTCAAGCTGTAAGTCGAATCGTCATCCCATCCTCAAGTTCAAACAACTCAAAAATTTCTCGGTCTCTCTAATCCAGGTGTGCGCCTCCACAAACGTCTCGGTACCCGAAAAATTCTTACCATTCAAAATAGAGAAGTCCTTACAAAGCTTAGAGAAATTCGCAGATGTAGGTAAGTTAGGAGAAACCACTGCAGTGGGTGTTGGAACCTGCGCATGTTCTTGTCCCTCAGTGGGCGTTATAGCTTCTAAATATCTATGAAACCACCCGGGAATAGGAACACCCTTAGGAAGATAAGGAGCTCTAGACATGCTACGCAAATGATAGGACATAAATTTGGAATTAGATGGAATCAAAGGAATGTTGTAAGTTGACTAGATGGGATATATTTTAATTCAAAGGTAACTTTTGGCTTTTGAAAATAAATTTCCTTTCAAAAAGTCGTATAAAAATTTTTTAGTGATCTTGTAACCTTAGGCTCTGATACCAAATTTAACAAGCTGGACCGGTTAACGCAATCCTAATGTAGAATTTTATTAAGGAATGTTGAGCATTATACATATAAAGACAATAAACAACATAGAGACTAAGATTTCACAAGACATAAAAGAATAAATTCACAGCGGATGAAAACAAAAGACAGATTATATTAAAATGACAAAACCATTCTCAATTAATTTTGAATATACCAAGGTCCCATAAAAGTAGCATGTCTCAATCTCAATCACAGTTGAAATATCAGAGTACAAAACAAAAGTATCCCCAAATAGCAAAAAGAAAATACAAGCAAACTATGGAAAGAAAATAAGATAAACAGTACATCTCCTTAAGAGTCTTCCAAGAAAAGTTAATAAAGAAATCCAAGCAAAGCACTTCCTCACTGAGAGGTTGAGGGGAAGAAAGAGGAAAGAAGAAAAGGAGAAAATGGGTCAGACAAAAAGTTTGGTGAGATGTAGTAATTTCTAATACAACTAATAAGAGGAGATAGTGTCAATAAAAGGGTAAGTGTTTATGCAAACCTAAAAGTGAACAAAGTAGAGATATCATACAAGATGTTGTACAAAGATATAAGTGTTATCATTTGAAAAAATCAATAATGATGTTGACTGTTATGAACTACTACAAATAGAAAAAATTAGGAAGGAAATTCCTAATACTACCCAAATGATCGGCTGTGACGAATCATGGGCAACTTATACCCATAATAGGTTTGTGTTTATCAGGCCCTAGCCCATCAAGGATTTAACATAGCCTTATTAATAGGTGTGAAAATGGCTTATGTCCCTAAATCGAGGCAGTGCACGCATGCCGACTCGTCGGAACGCACTCACACCCTCTCAACTGGATCGACTTACATCCATAATGTAATATGGTACGTGCCCTTGCCTCAAGTGAGACCGAAATAATAAATAGGGTAGGCTACATGGAATGGATCCCAAACAACTTGGCTCAAATCCCTTTACCCTTGATTTCCCCCCTCCCCTCCCCACCCCCCCCCCTCCCCCAAAAAACCAATTTATCAATCCCGACAATAAGGAGTACTGGGCATAAAATGCAAATTAACATCTTCGTACCAAATCCTAACAACAAAGAGTAATAGGCTAAACCCGACAACAAGGACTACTAGGTTCATATTACAAATTAACGTGTTTATACAAAAACTTGACAACAAGGAGTACTAGGCTAAACCCGACAACAAGGAGTACTTAGTTCACAAACTAACATGTTCATATGATTTCAACTTTCACAATTTCACCATTTTTCCCAATTACAGCCTTTTTCTATCAAATATGTCTAATAAGTATTAATTATGTTCAATTACTTTTATTCCAACTGTTCCTTTATATTTGCAGTGTTAAACATATTCAACTTTTAGCCTTAATTTTTGATTATTTCCATTCAATGTATATTATTTCCCAACAAAAATGTACAATAAAGAAAAAGAGAAATAATCCAACATAAAATATTATGCTTATAGGTTCATGCATGTTTCACGTATTCATATGCTCTTTTTAGGCATATGTTTAGCGCAACTACAAAAATCTAAAAAGAATAGAGGAAGGAGAGAAAGAGATTCGACATAACCAATTACAAAAATTCTGAATATATTTGCAGGAATATACAAAAGAAATTTAGAAGGAAAATAGGAACAACCGTATTAATATGGATTTTTGAATAGAGAATAAACTAGATCTAAATAATCATACAACTATGTTATAGATTTGATTCCAACTTAAAAGAAATCTGGAAATCGCTAAAAACTCACCTAAGAAATGCAAATCCCAAAGTCCCCGGTAGAAAATCCTTCAAATCTAGGAATAAAAAGTACTCTAATTTTATGTCCCAATAATATATTTTTATTTTAGAGAGAAGTGAAGTGAAGGCTGCGAAAATGAAGAATGAGAAGTGGGTGGAAAGGGAAAGGAGTATAGGTAAATTTATAGATGTGGTAGGAAAATTTAAACCTTAGGATAATTAGGTTTTCAATCCAAGCACTCAAAACCATGCAAGCAAGAATGTTTCAGAACCATCCAGAGACATTATATTGTGCCAGGCACAAAATCATGCCTGGTAATATTAACTGGGTCGACCCACACCCTCAGGTGGGTCGACACAGGGGTTGACCCAGTTGGTTACTACGATGATTAAGCAAAATTTATTAATTAAATTTGTTAAGTTTTATTTTAATTTCTAATTTGAAATTCAAACTTCAACTGTTCGTAACTTGTTCGTTTTAAGTCCGTTTACGCAAACCAAAAGTTTATCTGAGCCAGAAAATCATAATGAACCTAATGGCGCAACCCCCATTACCTAATTCCAAATTTTTTTCAACTTATTCTTTAATTAAAATTTTGGTTAAATAATTATTACACGTTCAAAATTTGGGTTGTTACAGTCCATATTGAAGACCGATAATATTCTTCATCCAAAAAGACTATGTCAATCAGTTACATTGATGTTTCATATTTGTTCTTAGTTATATTAACGAATAGAAATTATTAACTGAGTCATTCATGATTATCCAATAATTATTAATATGTGAACTTTGGATGTCCCTATAGTCATGGATAATATAACATCTAACACTCAAAGAGGATTACATAGTATAGTCTCAGTGGATATATCGATTAAAAACATTTAAAATAGTGTTTATTTTTATTGCAATAAATTACATACAATAATAATATTTTGCAACTATCAACACAAAACTTGTCATTTATAGTTTTTTTTTAAATATGCTTAATTAAATTAATCAATTATCAAGTATATAATAGAAAGAAACCACTGATTATTTCAAAAAAGATTGGTTATCAAGTTAGATATATGAACCAAATTACATGATTGCCCAAAGGAATAGCTTTACCTCTATCATTAACAATATTTTTGTTAACCGGCCTTTTGGTCCGGCTCCCAAAATTACGCAAGACACGCTCGACTCAACATATCGCGTGATATTACAGCCCAAAGGCATCGCCAATATCATCCAGGGTTCAGTACCAAAAGACTCGAGTCTGGCCACTAGCAGGATGTCGCATCCCTCGAACGCGACCTCCATCAGTATCCGTTCGCATCCGAGCCGAAGGCAAGCCGTCAAGCGGGTCCGAGCGCAGTGCCGGTGCGGGTCCGGAGTCCCCACAGTCCCGACGTTGATCGACCTAACTGTTTAGGTCGAAACTGTGGGCACCGCCCGATTCATCCGTTTTCCGCCAACAACTGTTTTGCCCAGAATTACCAGATCGACTCGAAGTCAGGATTCAGCCAACAACTTCCGCGAACCTCGACGTTCCTCCAAACATTGCCAAACAAAGACCTAGCAGTCCGAGCCGTGAACCCGAACCTCAGGCCACCAAAGCATCCGTACCCATAGCCTTCGTAGCTCCCATAAAAGACGATCTTCACGCCCCTCGGGTGCCAATTTCCCACCCCGCAGCGTGCAAAATGCGCACCCAGCGGGTGCGAAATTTGCACCCAGCACGGTGCGAAATTTGCACCCAGCACGGTGCGAAATTTGTACCCAGCGGGTGTGAAATTTTGCATCCAACAGGTACGAAATTTCGCACCCAGAGCTGGGTTCGAATTTTGCGTAGTTGTAGGTGGTGGGTGCGAATTTCTACATGTGGTCCCCTATTTCTACCTACTCCTACCTAACCCCTTTCCTATAAATACCCCATGACTTAACACTTGAAAGGGGTTGGAATTTGAGACCTTGGGACCTCTAGAGAGCTCCATTAACGGCATGTCCCATTTGAGGAAGAAGAAGGGCAAAAGTGTCCTTTTCTTAAAATATTAAATATATGATAATTATGACATCATATATGATAATGATGACATCGTGCCTTAGAGGTGACATCACATAGCCTTAAGGATGACATCATATAGCTTAATTATGACATCATCTTGCGTAAAGATGAATGTAATGAGATGTAATGGGATGGTCTCACACTTGTAACTTTGAGTGATTAATAATATTCCAACAATGCTTCAAAGTGGACGTAAGCCCCTCACGAGGCCGAACCACTGTAAATCTCTTGTGTTATTCTGATGCTTTCTATTTTTGTTTGTGCGACCAAATTAACTATTCCTAGTAATTGGAATTTTTGGTGTTTACGACATTTTTTGCCGTCAACATTAGGTGCTTTCACTAAGAAAACTCGGATTTTGCGCCTTTGTCGCACATTGTCAGCTCGACCCCCAACGAGCTTGAGGTTCCTTGCTGAACCTACCGTCGAGTCCGCTCATGATGGCAAAGAGACAAAAGAACGCAATGGTCGGCTCTTCAGCCGCAGCCGAGGCCGGTACGTCCCAACAAGCTCAACCGACGGGCATCCCGGCCACTAATGAAAGCATCCCTCCTAGTGTGGACCCCGAAGCGCCCGCAACACAAGCTCAAATCCGCGCGCTTAATGAGAAATATGAGAACACAACGGTTGAGCTTAATCAAGCATTAAAGAATAATATCAAGCTTATGCGATAACTTCAAGAAAGTCAGCGCATCGCCGCTCGACTTCAACTAACTCGGAACAATGCTCGACCCCGACCAACTATATCATAAACTTCCTCTTCCGAGTCGAGGGGCCTGCATCAAAGGAGGAGGTTTAGCCTCATCAACAACATCGCCGCCCGCACTAGTGCCCTTGACAACGGTAATGGCAATGGCTACGCCAACGACAATGGGAACGACAACGGCGACCGAACTACAGTCACATAAAGCGAGGGGGCACCGTACCGAGACCGCTCTCGCTTGATCATCAGTGACATACCAGGTTCTACAAACCAACCTCTTCCTCGATACAACCCGATGGTCGATAATTAGGATGATGGGCCCGCTATCCCAACGGCCCGCGTTCCTCCAGAACGGGAACCGCATCACCCTGCTCCACCTCACCGTCCACACCAAGACCCAATCATAAATGTCGAGGACATGGAGGAAGACGATACGAATGTCCATCATAGAAGACGCCCTCGCAATAGAACTCCGGAACTTCACCAAAACCCATGGGTTCCAATGGCGGATCCGCATCCAACTTATCTTCCCGACATGGTCCGAAGATTACGAGGGAAGTGCGAGGGAAGGTGCACGATCCATTGGAAGCGCACATTAGGCGTAACCCTTTCACAAGAAGGGTAAATGAAGATGAGTGGCCGCGATGCTTCAGCATGCCACAGATGCCGCTTTACGACGGCGCCACATATCCCTGTGCCTTCCTAAATCGATATGAATGGAAATGGACTCAAGCTGGGGCAGCGATCTGGTTAAATGCAAGTGTTTCCCAGTTTTCTTATTAGGAACCGCCCTGTTATGGTTCTCTCATCTCCCACACGATTCCATCAACAACTTCGTCCAACTAACAACAGAATTGGTCAAGCAATTCAGAGTACACATCCCAACTCCAAAGAATGCCCTCACCCTGTCTAATCTATACCAAGGGCCTGCCGAGTCGCTCAAAAGCTACCTCTCCAGGTTCAACGTTGCCCTCACCGAGGTTGAATCCGGACCCTCACATCATACCTTTCCAGTTAGCAAAGGGCGTCCTCCCTAATTTCGAATTCGAGGCATGGATCGATCGAAAGCAGCCAAAAAGCCTCGACGCTTTCCATGAAAAGGCTAGGCAATACTTATGCCTAGAAGAAGTGAGACGAAACCAACTCTCTAGGGCTGGTCTTCCCACCAATCCACATGTGAATACCATCAACGACAATATCAAGGAGCAACAGATGGGAGAGCTCTTCGGTAAGGACAAGGGGGCAGGTCCCTACAAATAAAAGCCGAATAACAGTAGGCAAGGCGGCCGGAACAACAGCCAGGCTCCTACGGAACACAAGAAGCCCGGCCCCCACCAAGCATATGAGACCTACACCCCGCTGAATGAAGACTTGGAAACAATCTACCTGGAAACGTGTAACACGCTTCAATACAAGAAACCATACAACAGGGAATCCACTTATCATGAGAAGAATACCAGCAAGTATTGTCGATACCACGACATGTACGGGCATAATACCAATGACTGTCGTCCAATCAAAGACGCAATCGAAAAGCTTATCCGCGAGAGCGCCTTGAGCAATACGTCCAAAAAGCATCACGACTCTCATCAACATTAAGCAGAATTCCGGTAAAACCTAACACTTAACCCGTTGGCCGCAATTGACGCTGGTACTTCTCACCAGCTCCGAGCGGCAAAGGACCCGCTACCATTTGAGGACCCCGAAGCTCCGACAACTCAAGCACAGATTCACACACTTAATAAGAAATATGAGAATGCAGCTCTCGCGCTAGGCGTTGAAGATTAACATCAACCTTATGCTCTAACTTCAAGAAATTCAACACATCGTCACTCTACTTCAGCTTGCTCAGAACCGCGCCTGCTCGTGGCACACCGCATCAGAAATTTCTTCTTTCAGAGCTGGGGGCCCACGTCGAGGAAGAAGGTTAATCCTCATTAAAAACATCACCGCCCGCTCCAACACTCGTATGACGATAGCAACGACAACAGAAATGAGACGATCATCGAACCATCATCGCTTACGACCAAGGAACACAGTAACAAACCGGATCTGAGTAACCGACCTTTTACTCGGAAAAGCCCGACTATCGCCACTCATAACCAGAGCCCCACTCTTCCAGCAGCTCGTCGGGCCAGAGTACTTCCAGACCAGGGTGCACACCAGCTCGCCTAACCTCGACAGCCAGACCATCCATGACATGAAAGAAGGCGAGCCGGATGTGTACAACAGAAGTCGTCGACGGAATGGAACTCCTGAGATTCGTCAAAACTAATGGGTTCCATTAGAAAATCCCCCCTCCGGCATATCTCCCCGACGTGGTCCGAATAATCATGAATGATATGCAAAGGAATGCCGACAACTCAAGAGAAACCCACTTGAGGCGTAATCCTTTCACAAGGATCGTACACAAAGCGAGTGGCCCCGACACTTCAACACACCACATGCGACATTCTATGAAGGCACGACTGACCTCAAATCTCGGTAATGTTAGAATCACCACCAGAAATGGAAAGCGTCATCCCGGCCGACCCTGGCTTGGATGCTCGAGTCTCCGCTAGGCCGACTCAAACTGCTATGAGTCCAAACTTGTCACCTACGCTTCTAGCATCCAACTGGGCCCAAGCTCACTTCAACAAACTTCCACTAGTAATGCAATCGAAGTTAGAGACTCATAGATTGCCGAATACCTTCCGTCAAGAAGGCGTGTTAGGTTCCAAAGTCCTGGGCTAGATCACAACCTCTATAATGCGACAGGATCCCAACCTTTGATTATCACCAACACGATCCGTGGAATTGTGAGGGAACCACGGGGCATGCCCATGACGTCTGCAAAACCAGTACAAGGCGTAACCCATTCATATCGGCCCCCTTAATACCGAATGGCAAGCGCTTCGACATATCGACACTCGCTCCATGCTTAAAGAAGCCATGATTCCCGAATCTTCATTAGCCGCCACAAATGCACATGGGTTCATTACACGTCGCCCGTGCCATAAAGTACAAGTGTTTCCCCGTCCTTATCCAAGACGGCTCTATCCGAGTTCTCTCGACATCCACCTTGAACCATCACAACTCTTCACTAACTCGTCAGGAGATTGGTCGCGTAATCTAGGATGCACGTCATGAGGCCCAGGGACATCCCCTCAGTCTCGAATATCTGCCAAGGCATCCGTGAAAACTCTCAAAGACTATCTTACAAGATCCAACACCGCCTTGGCCAAGGTCGAGAAACCTACACCTCGAATCACACTCGTCCAGCTTACAAAGGGCATACCGCCCGAACTTAGAGCATGGATCGATCAAAAGCAATAAATGATTCAGGAGATCTTCGGCATGAAATCCGACTACTTCCTATGCCGAAAGTTAGCACAAAGGAATCAAGCTCCTACCTTCAACATCCTGCCTCGTAATGACCCCCGGAGCTCCAACAACTCTACTTTTATCAGTCTGCACAATATTGCTCACGCCGGCAACATCAAAGATAGTCGCAGCAATGGATGGAATCGTCTTCGACTCCCGTCTTTCCACAGCTATACTGCTCTTAGCGGCACCTCCGAGAAAATCTATCTCGCAACCTGCAACTCCCAACCACGCTATGAGTGAACCAAGGGACTCTACAGGATATTGTCGGTTCTACAACATCCGCGGACACAACACAAACATGTTTCGTCACTTGCAAAACGACAACGAGGAACTCATCCGCATGGGAACTCCGAGCCACTCAATGCTCATCAAAGACTCCCATTGCATGGGATCTCCGAGGCACTCGACGCTCATCGAAGTTTCCTACTACATGGGACCTTCGAGCCACTCAGTGCTCATTGAGGATCCCCATTGCATTGGATCTCTGAGCTACTCAACGCTCATCAAAGATTCCCACTAAATGTGACCTTGACCGACAACTAATCCCTCAAGATTATCCCCCTACCTCATCAGGACTACAACTTCCATGATGTAGTTGATTTTAGGTTATCATCGGAAATACCAGTTTGCAACTCCTCCCTGCTTATGCCTCCCTCATTGGGAGCAGAACATAAACTAAAAGTGAACTTTCTCCTATAAAAGACACCTCCTTTTCGCTGTGCCATGGCCATTCTTGTCCTCCATGCGGCGCTCCCAATCAGCAGGGGGCACACTAGGAAGCATTGCTGGAGGAACGTTTGGAAGCGAGCCCGAGAATTCCAGTCCTCTACCATCCCCACGACTATCGTCTACGATACAGTTATCCTCGAGGTTTTCATTGGAGATATCAACCATCAACTCATTAACATCATCAGCTCGCCCATAAAAAAAATAAAGGTGAGAGAAAAGATTCAATAGCATAATGAGGGCATACACATTAATGTTTAAAGGTCAAAAACTAGGACCACAATCGCAATTGCCGACGGAAATATTTGTTGGTAAAGGGTCGCAACCTTTCCAATAGTCATTACCGTTGCAATTCAAACAGAATCATCCATTCATGGATAGATGCCTCAATCCGGCCTATGTATATATAGGCCTGCAAAAAAAATGAAATGAAAACGCAAAGCAAGGCCACTTCTCCAAGAAACACCTCCTCTTTGTTGTATCGTAACCATCCTCCTCCAACTAATGCTTCGACCACTTGGGGCACGACTGGAAGCTCAGCCAAGGGCCCGCGCGAATGCACATTGGTGGCCTCGTCTTCAAATGGGCCTTTACTCCACCTGTAGGCCTCACTCCTCGTTAGCAAGGGCCATTACTCATACAATGGAAACTCAGCGATGGAACTTTCAAACTCTCAACCATGGACGGAGCCGAACTCCCAAGGCGTTATAAAGGCTACTACTACCAGAGTTGTCCTTAGAAATGATATTCAGTTCTTATCACCCTTCCATGTTTACTCCGTGCATGACGTGTTTGATTAATCCTGACAAACAGCTTGCGCACAAACATTCGATCGCCGCATCGGCTCACTGAGCACGGAGCCAGTGCTGCCATTCGAACCTCGATCCAACATCGAGGCCAAACAACATTTGGCTACGATCCGCACCCCGAGAACAGGAGTCGGCAATGCTACTCGAGTCACCGGCCCGCGACGCGACCGAGTATAAATAACCACGAACTTGAACCTCGGCCCCGTGCCGAGGCCGAGGATAAATCGTTCTGCGCCCAAGTCCCAAGCGACTTGGGGCTGCCCAACAGACAGACGGGAGTGATGTAAATTTTCCATTGGCTACGGGTGTCTGTCGAATCTCGGCGCAGCACCGAGACCGATTTTAAATCGTTTTCTACCCGAAGCTCTGAAAACTTAGGTGCAGCCTATGGCCACGATCGGACCCTACGGGCTGATGATTCGGGCTTTTCTCCGACAAATGACGTCGTCGCTCGAAACAACCCGATGAATGACGGGTAAGCTACACACCGGATGGACCGCACAACGTAATGTCATACGCCTTCGCTACACTTGGGATTAACCCCGGGCAACCCAAACACAACAGGCGCTCAGCCTGGCTTCGCAAATTACGGGTTTCCTGAGCTGAGGGAAACTTATTAGAAGCATGTGCTCTATCACACCCCTCTGGAATAATTGGCCCAGAGCGCGGTACACAATCACACCCCTCTGGAATAATTGACCCAGAGCGCAGTCTCCAATCGCATCTCTGTTGGTGTAACAACAAGTACGCTTGTGCAAGTACGGGACGCCGGAAAACATGAGAAGAACGTTCGAGCACTTAACATGAAATGCGAACTTTACTAATTCATATTCCATTTCACACACACACACACACCCTGAATAGACTACATGTCTAACATTTCTTCTTTATGGTGACAGGGTGTACATGAAAACCACACCATACCTTTAGGGACCAAAAGCGAGGGCCACACTCGCATATACTATCGGTCCACCTAACCCAAAGTATCTATAATTCCTTTAATAATTACTGATGCTACTCATCCTTCTTTTTTCTTTTCCTTTTTCTGTATAGGTTCGGCACTTGGCAGGTCACCACCAGTGATGGGACCCTTCCTTCCAAAACCGCTTCCTCCTCTACTCTTCACACGAGTAACAGATTCATGAGACATCGATGTGCGCCTCTCGCCATCATCCTCGCCCCCTTTTGATGGGCATCATCGATGGCCTTCCTTTTTCCTAGCCTACTCAGAGGCCCTCTCCTTCTCTGCCTCAATATCGACCTACTTCCTCGCCACCATAACGACAGATTTCTCCTCGGCATCCTGCCTAGCCTTTTCCCATGCATCTTGTATGGCAGCCTCGTCATGTCCCTCTTCCCCTCCGGCTCCTCAAACTTTGCCACCAGCCGGGCTTCCTGATCTTCCACCATAGCTTGCATTGTTGTCACACTTACATCAACTATGCCCGTCGCATGAGCGATTCGACCAACCACAACTTCTCCTCCAAGGAGGCTCATATGAATGTGGGATCCCGAAGTCCACGGGTTCTCCTACTTCCCCAGAGTATCCCCACTGTAACTCTAACCGGGACTCGGACGCTTGAGGAAGCACGGGGGCAAAGCCTGGTGTCGCCTCCGCTCTAAAGGGGGTAGTCCAGCAGAAGAAGCAACTATTTGACTACTGAGGGTTCATCGCTCGCGTCCTCCTTAGTTAGCGAGTACTCGAGTTTGGGGGTAGTCCCCTACCTATCTTTGCACCAGCTTACTCATCGCAGGACCTGAGGAGGATCCCCACCAGCTTCCGCGCTGGCATTTCCATCGCCACAACCTTCGGGGAAACCATTCTTAAGAGGAACATACACCTCGCCACGAGGATGATCCAGACCCAAAAGTTCGAATCTCATAAATTTCTAACCTTCCGCCAATACTAGGCAGACCGGGCATAGAAGCCCGAACCAAAGGATAGAGGGAGCAATACTATCACCAGTTCCCCGAGGAACCGGAGAATTTAGACAAGTTCTCAGTACGCAAGATAAAATATTCATATATCGATGCAAGTTCTCGAGTTTCCATGGCTGGTTCATTGAGTTCCTAAAGTCTCAACGCCCTGCCAGCAAACTCATACTTAAACGCAACGTGAAGCTGACTCACACCCCTCGATGCAACAGCTTCCTACCTACAAGCACATCGGAACGTGGTGACGACACCTAGTTTTAATAACTATGGCAGTGATTACCGGTAACCATCAACATAATTCTTGGGTCGGAAAATGGCTACAACATAATTGGGTTGGAACTAACGACTCAACCATATGTTTACATCTTATGTGCATATCCGAGTAGTCAGTCCGAATAAGTCTATTGCCAGAATCACTCGCCAAACAGTTGTGTTACGTTCAACTTCAATTACAGACCAGACATGAAATATTAAGCAACGATCCGGGCTTGCTAGCTCGTCCCTGAAGTCGAGAAAAATCTTGCAGATACTCAGGCTTGGGGGCAGCCCTCTACCGATTATCGCACCGGCCTTGCAATCTCAGCACCCGATCAGATCCCTCCAGTCCCTGCACTAGCGTCATCTTCACAGCATCCCTTAGAGCCACCATCTTGAGAGCGCCTTCACCTCGCAACGAAGGCAATCCAGAGCCAGAGTCCTGTCCCTGGAGGCTTTTCGGCTTTCCATCAGTGCATGGACTCCACAAAAAGCAGAAACTCCGGAACATGGTGGCAACCTTTAGCCTCAACAACTAACGCCATGGCCATCACCAACCGCTAGTGCAATGCTTGAGTCAAGATGCAATTGCGCCGTGGTTGGGTTATTGATCGGATCCCGAGACTAATAGTTCAACTATGTATCGACATCCTGCATAAGCATTCGAGCCGAAGTCCATTCCTCGAGGACAGCGATGCCCAAAACTCACTGATCACTATCCGCTCATCGGGCGCCATGCAAATGTTTAAGTTTACTAGCCCAAGCTTGGAGCCAAGACTAAGTCATCAGAGTGCGAAGTTATGCGTCATGCTACCACGCACTGGCTAGATTATCACGTCCCTCAAACCGACTTCGACCTCTCGAAAAACCAGGAGGGTTTATTAAGTGTCCGGGATACGAAGCCTACTCCCGTATTCACGCATACTTGGTGACTTTATCTGAATTCCTAATTCTGTTTCCGAAAATCCGCCGCTCCACGTTCTTGAGTCCCAAATCCAAAAGCCCTCTTACTTTCCATATCTCTCTTCCCTTCTCCCAAAAACCTAACAACACCTCGAACATCCAAAGTACAAAATAAGTATTTTGGCATCCTCCATGCCATAAGATGATTTTCTGCATGGAGAAGAGAAAAAAGAAGTAACTACAATCAAGGGATCAGTATGCCCCAAACGAACGTTCCGGGATCGGGATTCGGGATCGTACACCAAGCTACGATCATATTCACTTAACATCGAAGCTCCAACTACCAAGTCAGTCACGACTTAGAGACCACTTGTGTACTCACCAAGTGCTCAATCATCAAAGCGCACACGCCCAACATTTGGGTCCTACCTCGCCTGAAAGGATAATCCATATGAATACATGCCACGACATATGACAAGTATTATCCTAATAATGGATTCACATATATGAGTTGTCGAAACTTTGATCGATGGGACCAGCTTGGAACGTTGAACGACCTTGGGTTCACAAATCCAAGTGATTTAGCGGATACTTTAAATTATCAAGCTCCATCCCAACAATGTTTCAACAACCACTTAGGGCGATCACGCGCCTAGGACGTGACAATAACCATGCATACACGCTTTGGAAGTCTCAACCGAGCAGACCGACTTGATTCAAATGCATGCCTACAAGACTAAAGGGCTCGAATGTACACACCAAACAGTCGGCTCTCGGTCCAAAAACTCCTCGAAAAGCTAAAATACGAATTAAAAGCCCATGGCATGCAATCCACTTCCATGTTACCTATCCCAGCTCAGATCGCATCACACAAAACCGCGTGCAAACTTGTGATTGCATATGCAATTATGACCCGATTGCACTTTGATGAAATCGAGAGTCAGCAACTAATATTTATTGTCCTTAATCTACAGGAACTAAACGCCTTGGACAGGTTCCAACCCAAGCCGCAAGACTCAAGCATGTCAAAGCTCTTAGCAATGTTGGAATCCTAAGCTCATACCGGCATATTCCAAAAAGGCGTCCCAACCGCTCCAAAGCAGCGCGCTCTCGGCATACAACTCAAGAGGAAGGTCGTAACCAATCGCTAAGCACTGCATGGAGATGTTGACGCCCATATTAGACTCATCTCACTTCAAAGCACGTCCCGTTAACACAAACATACTTTGAGGGGGCAAACGTTAACCGGCCTTTTGGTCTGGTTCCCAAAAGTACGCAAGACACGCTCGACTCAACATATCACGCGATATTACAGCCCAGAGGCGTCGCCAATATCATCCGGGGTCCAGTACCAAAAGACTCGAGTCTGGCCACTAGCAGGATGTCGCATCCCTCGAACGCGACCTCCATCAGTATTTGTCCGTATCCGAGCCGAAGGCGAGTCGTGCTCCGAGCCAAAGGCGAGCCGTCAAGCAGGTCCGGGCGCAACGCCCGTGGGGGTCTGGGGCCCCACAGTCCTGGCGGCGATCGACCTAACCGGTTAGGTCGAAATTGTGGGCACCGCCCGATTCATCCGTTTTCCGCCAACAAGTGGTTTGCCTATAATCACCAATCGACTTGAAATCAGGATTCAGCCAACAACTTCCGCGAACATCATTGTTCCTCCAAACATTGCCAAACAAAGACCTCGCAGTCCGAGCTGTGAACCCGAACCTCAGGCCACCAAAGCACCCACGCCCATAGCCTTCGTACCTCCCATAAAGACGATCTTCGCGCCCTTCGGGGTGCGAATTTCCCACCCCGCAGGGTGCAAAATTCGCACCTAGCAGGTGCGATATTCACAGCCAGCATGGTGCGAAATTCGCATCCAGCAGGTGCGAAATTCGCACATCGCAAGGTGTAAAACTCGCACCTAGCGGGTGCCAAATTTCATACCCAGCAGGTGTGAAATTTCACACTCAGCAGGTGCGAAATTTCACAGCCAGAGCCGGGTTCGAATTTTGCGTAGGTGTAGGTAGCGGGTGCGAATTTCTGCATGTGGTCCCCTATTTCTACCTACTCCTACCTAACCCTTGTCCTATAAATACCCCATGACTTCACACTTGAAAGGGGTTGGAATTTGAGACCTTGGGACCTCTAAAGGGCTCCATTAATGGCATCTCCCATTTGAGGAGGAAGAAGGACAAAAGTGTCCTTTTCTTAATATATTAAATATATGATAATTATGACATCATATATGATAATGATGACACCATGCCTTAGAGGTGACATCATATAGCCTTAAGGATGACATCATATAGCTTAATTATGACATCATCTAGCATAATGATTAATATAATGAGATGTAATGGGATGGTCTCACACTTGTAACTTTGAGTGATTAATAATATTCCAACAACGCTTCAAAGTGGACGTAGGACCCTCATGAGGCCGAACCACTATAAATCTCTTGTGTTATTCTACTGCTTTCTACTTTTGTCTGTGCGACCAAATTAACTATTCCTAGTAATTGGAATCTTTGGTGTTTATGACATTTTTTGCCGTCAACAATTTCCTTAGACTTCGTTACTCAACCATTTACAGGTTTCAAGAAATACAACAATAAATAGAAGTTGTTATAAATTAATATTTACAATAGTCAAGTAGAGAAAGTTAAAGAGACCTATTATGAATGTAATATATAAACAATTGTTAAAAGCAACTTTATTACAATGAGAATAAAAAATAGTGTTAATTATTTTTATTGTAATGTCAGCCGAGAAATATTGTAAACAAAAAGGTGAAATAATGTCATTTTGTCATAGTGGATGATCGATCATAATAGCGCAAGTATTAATGATAGATATTTTTATAGATTACCCTTAATGCTGAAGTGCCCACCAATATGCCTCCATGTTATGCATTTGAAGCCATTTACGCCCATTTCTCAACTTATTTTTTTCTTTCTATTTTTAGTTTTTATTCAAGTGAACATCGAAATGCTGCCATGACCATTCAAACCAGCGAGACGTATTATCTGTTATGTTGTCGATGACAATGCTTTTCTAGCAAATATTGTTCTAAATGTTAGCATGGTTACATATGATCTACGTTGTTAGCATGAAATGCCAGTGATGAAAATGCATCGATTAAGTGCAGTGTTAACGGCACCACTGACATATTTTTAACAGGCCATTTATTAAATAATCCACTTGCACCGTAGACTTCCACATGATCTAGTAAAAAATAATAGGAAAATTTAAGGAAAACATAGGGGATTGTTATTGTTGTAAATTAATTTTATCGCAGTACAAGTTATTACTGTTATCGAAATCCATCCGAAGTTTATTTGTTATCCTAAAGAGTGAAGCATACTAGATTAACAAACAATACCACTGGCCATTTCTACCTTTGCGTTTGATAATTTCATTTCTTCTCATTCCATATAAGCTAATTATGTTCATTCAAAGTCGATATGACTAATAACATAAGTATGTTACCATCCCCTTGTGTGTTCCCAATAATAAATTAGTCCATCTTTCATTTTTACCACTTAAATTCAATCGGGCAATCACACTTATCTTGAAATGCCTTTAAAAGCTTCTTATTTTGGTATGTGATACAACACTAACCTGCCAAGAATCCTAAGTGGCTAACAAAATCGTCTTCATTTGAAATAGATGATCTTCAAAATCCATACTGTGACTTCCTGGTGATTCTTCGGGACATTTTTTCAACTCTTTGAGTTTTTCTCCTTGTTCCGTTTGATTATACTCCTTCGACAGTTATTCAAAAAGAAGATTTTAATTTTGTGCGATCAACGAGCGTAGCATAAACATGCACAAACCGTTAGAATGACATGCCAATTTTTTCTCATGATTTTCGTTTGGTCTTAAAAGTTATATTTATGATCGTCATTGGGAAATTGAAACGACATATTAGAAAAAAAATAGAAGTATGTTGATTTGAAAAGGATAAAATACGTCACAGAAAAAGTCTATTTAGACACAAAATTGTTATACAAAATTAGACATTAGAAACCTCAAGATCTTTTGAATTCCATCTTTCGCATAAAGTCAAAAAATAATTTAATAATTTACAATTCATATGCATAAATTTATGTTCCGATAGCCTTTTTTTTTTTTTGAATTTGTTCAGGAGGGAAACCGACCGTAAAACCCTCCCTAGTGCACCTAACTCGGTCCGCGAACACCACATAAGTGGTCGATCTTAGCGTATGCACATGGCAAACTCTTAGCATGTCATTTTAGGTTTCGAACTCACGCCACTGTTACCATGACGCCGTCCTTAACCGCGCCTTTCTATTTATATATACATGTTTGTGTATACACACATGTATATACATACTTATATACATATAAAGCAACACTCTATGACACCTCTGTTTTGCAACATTATCTTAGCACATTTACCATATCGTGAGCTGCATCATTTTAAATCTAACAAAATTTGTAGAATCCAATCGACATATAGAGGAACATCTATCTAAAATTTGTATGTCGTTTGGCCTCTTTTTGACTAAAGAAGACGAGGATGGAATTAGAAACGTACAATGGCTTAATATACAACCTAGGACAGAAGATATATATATTCCGAGCACTACCCGCACTTTGTTGCGGACCTTGCCTTGCACTTTGTTGAGGCTTCTAAGGCATTTCTACCCAGTGATGCTAATGGAGAGTAACTTCCCTGTTAGCACATAGTAGTCTTGGCGTGTTTGTCAAGCTCCTGTTCTTATTTTATTATTGTAGTCTAGTTAATTTGCTAGCTGCAGTGTTGTACGTCTATTTAGGTATGTGGTGGACGGTCTATCTTAAAAATCGATGTAGCTGATTGTCAACTAACAATCACTTGTACCTTACTGTATTTTATTATTAGTTAAGTTATAATAAAAAGGTGTTTGCTGTCACCATAAAAACCGGTCGGCTTTGCAAAAAAAAAAAAAAAAAAAAAAATTGTATGTCGTATGTATGTGTGTGTGTGCGTGTGTTCCATAGCTAAGCTACTGATAAGCTCTTTTTAACTCACTTATTATTTAAATATAAACGAGTGGTTGTGGTTAAAAAAAAGTAACGAATTAGAAGTGTAATATAGCTGTCATTGTATGTATGTATGTGTATGTGTGTATATACACACATACTTCAGGGCACTTCTGTTTGGTATCACCACGTTTTAAGTCATTCATTTATAATTAAATAAGTTAGTGAAAAGAGAAAGTTAGTAGTAAAAGAGAGAGAGATGAATGCATGGTGGAAATCAGGAGACTAAAGGGATGATGCACTGTTTGAGATGTTTTTGATCTATCATATATATACTCACCCCAATCGTAGCCACATGTTTATGTATATACTCACTATTTCTTGTTTTTTTTTCATTTTCGATGGTTTTTTTTTGAATTTAACGCATAAACTTACTTACACCCATTGAATTACATGACTAAATGCGACGCAGTATTGTCAAAATTCATCCGTATCCCCCATCCAAATCTGATATGTGAATAATAATAATGCTAATATATAACTAACTTTTAGATTTTTATTTTTATGTTTTAGATCATGTGCGAACTCCTTGAAAAAGTAACCAAATGGGGCAAGCCAAAAAATTATAAATGGTTCAATTAATAGAAACAATCGCTTTCAAATTTTGAATCATAACGTAAATCTCCACTTTTCCATTTATCATCTTCTTCTTAAAAGTTAAGTGGAACAGTGGAACCCATACTATATTATCTACAGTGATTCCTCAGCTAACTCAATTATTTTGCATTCTAGCCTTCTTTCTTCCCAAAGCTTAATCTTCTACGCAATGTCTTCCTTCGTTGGAGTTCTAGTCTCCGATCCATGGCTGCAGAACCAGTTCACGCAAGTCGAGCTTCGCCATTTGAAATCTCAGGTATCATCTTCAACTTTTATCGATTGTCTAGAGTTGGTTGTAATAAAAATAACAGCTTTGTTCTATTTTCTGATTAGTTTATGTCACTAGCGAAAGATCCAGGTGTAAAATCTCCGCTCAAACTCAAAGATCTGTGTACCTATATGTCTAAGTTGAAGATTAAAGAAGAAGACATCACTTCGTTTCCTGATCTTGATGAACCACTAAACTTTGAGCTCTTTCTTCGGGTTTGTTTTTTGCTTTTTTCTTTTCTTTTCAAAGCTTCCATGTCCAGTGAGCTACTGAGATACTGATTTTAGCAGTAAAAATAGATGTCATGTTTTTACATGTGACTTGTGCTATGTACATTTAGGTATATTTGAAGATGCAAGGAAGAGTTGGAGGTGGGAAAAGGTCCGGTTCATCGGATTTTTTGATAGAGGCGACTACTATGCTGTTACATACTATTAGCGAGTCGGAGAAATCAGCTTATGTTGCTCATATTAACAGTTATCTGGGTGGAGATGATTTTTTGAAGAAATATTTGCCTATTGATCCAAGTAATGATGATTTGTTTGAGATTGCAAAAGGAGGCGTATTGTTGTGGTGAGTTCAGTTAGTTTCAATAGCAACTTTCATGCTTTCAGAAAATGAATTATTAGAACAAATAGTACCTTGATCTGGACGTGCTCCAATACAAACATACGATATCGAAGTATGTTTTAAAATACTGAAGATGAAGTCATACAATCTATTCTTTCTTTTTTGTGATGTGAAGCAAACTAATCAATGTGGCTGTTCCGGGTACGATTGATGAGCGTGCAATTAATACAAAGGGAGGAATGAATCCTTGGGAAAAGAATGAGAACCATACTTTGTTTTTGAATTCAGCTAAAGCTATTGGGTGTACGGTGGTTAATATTGGAACACAAGACCTTGCTGAAGGGAGAGTGAGTATTTGCTGATTTTCCTGTTTTCTTTCTTTCATTGTTTGTGGTATATGCTACGTTTTACTGTTTAATGGCTATAACATATAATAGCTTAAATGAATATTGTATTCTAGAGATGGACTTGGCATGATTCAATGTATATACACTGATATCACTTTTTATGGTTTGGTGCAGCCTCATTTAGTGCTTGGCTTGATATCTCAAATTGTCAAGGTGAGTACATCTTATAAATGGTTTATTCTTTCCAAAAAAAGAAAGGAGCAATAGAGAGTTAAAATGACAATTGCTCGTAAATTTTTCTAATTTGTTCCCACTACTAGATACAACTTCTTGCAGACGTTAACCTGAGGAAGACTCCGCAACTTGTCGAATTGGTTGGTGATGGAAAGGTTGGTTTAGTCTATGTTTTTTTAATTACCTTTTCTCTCTACTTTTTATCGCATTGTTATATACTCTTTCCCTCTTGATACAATTAACTTACATGGATAATCATCACTGTGATGATTGATGCTCAGGATATAGAAGAACTCATGAGTCTAGCACCAGAGAAAATTTTACTTCGGTGGATGAACTTTCAGTTGAAGAAAGGTGGTTTCAAAAGAAGTGTATCAAATTTCTCATCGGATATAAAGGTTTACATGCATTTCAAATCATTCTGTGTTAAGACAATCTCTATTTACTTCCCTTTTCAGTTAATTTGCCTTATGAGACAAAGATTGCATTTTTAATTCCTAGTTCTGATATTGATAAAAGTGAAGATAGACTAAATCAATAGGCATTAACAATGGTGGAATATTTTCAAAATGTTGGTTAATCCTTATTTCTTATCTACGTTCAGGACTCAGAGGCGTACACTTGTCTGTTAAATGTCCTTGCACCTGAATATAAGAATAAACAGTATTCAGCTGCTGTAACTAATCTTCTAGAGAAAGCAAGATTGGTTCTCGAACATGCAGACAGAATGGGTTGTAGAAGATATTTGACTCCAAAAGATATTGTTGAAGGTTCTCCAAATCTTAACCTTGCATTTGTTGCGCATATTTTTCAAAAAAGGTACGCAGTAGTATAAATGTTAGTATGTATATAGTATAAACTCATCACTGTAAGTCAAGGAGTTGCATCATTCAAAAAACGCGGAAAACATTTCACATTATAGACCATCCAATTCATATCATTTGGGTTTAAGCCCAATTTGGTGAACTACTTTGATCTTCACAGTTCGCTTTAATATCAAACAGGTCCATTGTTTAGTGATCCAATGCCTTGATTTTATTTTATTTTTTGGCTATAGCAGAATAGTAGATAAGCTGAAATATAAAAAAATTGTCCAACATTAAGATAAGTTACTTAGATTTTAGGCACAGATAGATGGATTGGGTTTGCGAAGTATTGGATGGTGGCTACCGCCTAATATGTGAAAATCAAGTATGTTAGATTCGTATTGTAAACTAAAGAGCTAACACAGATTCCTTTTTTTTAACTGCAGGAATGGATTATCATCTCAGATGAAACAAATATCATTCCTGGAAGAAAATCCAGATGATGCACTTATTTCCCGTGAAGAAAGAGCATTCAGATTATGGATAAACAGTCTAGGCATTTCAACCTACATAAATAATGTGTTTGAAGATCTTAGAAATGGGTAATTCAATGAAGTTACTTATCATAAAGTGCCAATTCAATTGTCTAACAAATGTACTGATGCTGATGTATGCAGTTGGGTTCTATTAGAATCACTCGACAAAGTGTCACCAGGAATAGTGTCTTGGAAACTTGCAAATAAACCTCCAATTAAAATGCCTTTCAGAAAAGTAGAGAATTGCAATCAAGTGGTAAAGATAGGGAAACAACTGAAGTTTTCTCTTGTTAATATTGCTGGCAATGACATAGTGCAAGGAAATAAGAAACTGATATTAGGTACCCTCGTATGGAGATCATTAAGAAGTTCATAATTTGCAATGGCACTCATATTTTTATTAATAACTCAAAATATTTCCCCAGCATTACTGTGGCAGCTGATGCGATGCAATATCCTGCAACTTTTGAAGAACTTAAAATTCAATTCTATTGGAAAGGAAATCACCGATGCTGATATCTTGAAATGGGCAAACCAAAAAGTGAAGGATGGAGGGAAAACTGTGCAAATGGAGAGTTATAGGGTGGGTCTTTTCTCATGGCTTTGCTTTCTCTACAGTATTTCTTACTTTGTTTTATGTGTATTGTTATTTAAACAAGAGTGCTTCTCTTATAAATAAATCTCAATGTCAAATTAAAAATGTCGGTTTATTTTATATGACGTTCGAGTTAAAATTTGATACTTTTCACCAGGACAAAACACTGTCAAGTGGCATATTTTTTCTTGAACTGCTTAGCGCCGTGGAACCTCGAGTTGTAAACTGGAGCCTTGTAACTAATGGAGAAACCGGTAATTTTTGTTTGAACTTAAGATTGTTAATCTACCTTGCTATCTTTGATTTGTGACCGATTTGTCCTTTTATGGATCCATTGATTGGCAGTTGATAACTAATTTTAGTCTAAATCTAAACCTCTAATAATGCAACATTTTCAATAAGCATTTAATTTTATTGTAAGGTATGTTTGTATGTCTTCAGTTGATATGAGTTGTTTGACAAAGACATTGTTTCTAAACAGCTACATTGCCATGTGCAATTTTCTTGAGTTGGTATCAAATTTGTCATGCAATTCTTTTGTCTTGTCGGCTATCATATTTGATACACATACAGAATACAATTCTGCAACTAGAAGAATTTCAGAAGTACATCATTTTTAACTTATCCTCAAACGATATTCAATGTGTTTGAAACAATGAATTTGATAAGTCGAAGCACAAAGTTGGAAGTTTGATTATGACATAAACCTCTTGATTTAACACAATATGCGGTTTCATGAATGCATCATGTGTTTGTTTGTAAAGACAATATTAAAGAAATTTAAACTTTGCAGATGAAGAGAAAAAGATGAATGCCACTTATATTATCTCAGTTGCAAGAAAACTTGGGTGCTCCATTTTTTTGCTACCAGAAGATATACTGGAGGTAATATCACTCATTCGGAAAGTCAATTACAAATCAAAGTACTGGACTTTCATTTGGTTGATCACAGTAAACATCTATATTTATGTATTGCAGGTGAACCAGAAAATGATGCTTACACTAACAGCAAGCATAATGTATTGGCACTCAAAAAAACCCACTGATGAAAAATCTACAACTTCAGATAGTGACAGTGTGAGTTCATCAAATATAGACGATTCTGGATCCGAGTCATCGACAGATGATAGCATAAACAGATAGCCTTATCAGTTTCCGCAATAAACTAACTAGTGTGGTTGTTTTGATGTATATTTTCTCAATTCTTTATGGTTTGAAGATAATGAGGTTGTTTTGATGTATATTTTATTTAATTGAATGCTATGATGTACTACATGAACTGTTTACTGATTTTTGCTGGAAATTGTTTCCTTTCTTCATTGTATGATTTCAATAATTATGAAGTATTTAATCCAATTTTTACTGTAGTATAATTTTTAAGGCAAGATACAAAATTTGTATTACTTTCCATCAGGTACAAGCTTCTACTTGCCAAACATAATTAAGTATATTATACAGAATATTATCTTGTACAACTTTTTATTCTTAAACTAAGGAACAATGTATGAGGAAAACCCAAAAATTAGCAGGAGATGCAAATCAAATGTATCAAGATTATGAGTTACAACATTCAAAACCAAATAGATAGTCTTTCTTTTGATTTTCCATTAAAGATACAAATTTCAGTCTACTTTCAAGGATTTCTACATATGAATAATTTCATTCCCAAAATTACACAAGTTAATAACACAATTTCCTCAATCTTTATCTAAGAGTACTAATCAAAATTAAAAATACTTTAGTTACTTGACACAACAATTTGATAGGTTAACTTGAATAACATAACGTGCTTCGATGAACATTCTATGGCCATTCCTTGCGTATTTCGAAAAAATAGCTAATGTCCAGATAGATCTTGCCATCATCGTCCAAAAACTGTAACGAAAATATGCAGCACAGCATTTAGATATTTACAAATTTGTTCTAGGGTCTTTTCTTGATTAAAAAAAGTATGTTACCTTAGTTCTAGCAGAATACGATCCCCTTGCAAAAATACCAGAGGGAGTAGTCTCTTCTTCCAGTTCATATATGTATGGTTCTTTTTGTGGACTAAATGTCCCAAGCATTACTTTGTTATTCTCCACTATTATATCAAATGTACACACATTAAGTAAACTAATGCAGAACAATTAAACAATGAAACATACACCATTTCTAGTGAATAGTAAACCGATACAGATGTTTAGTTTTTAGGAAATGGTTCTAAAATATTGTTTCATGAAGAAATGTATATATTGGACATAAATATACTACACTATCAATTGATCCTACAACATTTTTTTAGCAGAAAACAGCTAGATTCTTTGTGAAATCTGGGAAATAAGAATATGTACAAGAGTACCTCTAACTCCAGCCTTCCAGACAGTGTTAGTGTATCTGAGTCCAGAAACAATGTTGTTGGACACAGTAAATGAGAACTTAAGCCTATATTTACTTCCATCTTTCAGACAAAACGCATATCCTTTAGCGTCGGGTATGAAAGGAATTGGCAATGCTAGATCCGGGCGACCAGGGCTAACGATTGTAAGGCTCATGATGTGCACCTCTGGCTCAAGTGTCTCTGAACAAAAGAACAATCAAACATTCTATTGAATGACAGTTACAACAATATCCCTTTTAAAGCTGAACTCCAAAGACATATACATAATTATAAACTGAGATTGAAGTTTTTATTAAAAAAAGATGCATATATACCTCCAACATCATTCAAATCTACATTGCCAAGGAGTTGCTCCTTCCACTTCCTCAAACTCTCATCATCCTATATAAACAATTTAAATATAGTCAACCAAAACCAAATTCAAACCAACAGTCAGAATGTTCAGCAAGTCTTGAAGAAAATAGGATTGAACCATTCTCTTGATGATTTATGCGGAGTATTTATAATAGATAAAAGGGTGATAAAAGCGTAATAGAATTTTGAAAAAAATTGGAGACCTTATCAAGCTCAAGCTGTTCTTTAAGAGGAACAGGAGGTCCAAGAACAATAGATTTCTTCTCTTCATCGTCTTCATTTTCACATTCCTCATTAACATCAGAAGAAGCGACCGAGGCACAGCTATGTTTCTCGTTATGATCGGTTTCCTCCTCATGCTTTACATCTTCTTCTTTGTCAGCCATGTTTCAAATTTCAAATGTTGCTGATTCTAAAAAGGGAAAAATATGATGGTGCAAATGTTAAAGTAGATTCATAGGTATGGTTTTTTTTTTTTTAAACAGTTTTGCCTTGTTTTGTTTATGGGAAAAGAAATGTAGGATGGCAGGAGAAAAGGAGGGTTGGTGTTGCAAATGTAAGACTTGAGTTTCGGATGAATGAGAGGGGGAGGATACACTGAAGACTTGGTCTTCTTTTGTTTGTGGTTGCTTTTTTAAGGAGGGAAATGATTTCGATTTGTATATGTTGGTTTTACAAAAAGCTCTCTTCCTACTATTTTGGTCTTATAAAAAGAGCGGTGCACCCCCTTTGTCAATTCTCTCCTAAGACTACATAGGAATTCGCAGACATGTTATGTTATACCAGTTGTGATTTTCAGTTCCAGAACAATTTTCTGAGATGATTTGAATTGAATATTATGGCTAGTAAATAACTAACTAGGTTTGTGATTGGGAGTTTGAAGATTTTAGAAAATAAGCTTTTACCGATCTATTATTAAACAATGGCAAAAGAAACAATTTGAAGCCCTCTCATTAATTATAAAAATCATGTCTATTACGCTTGGTTCTTTTCAAATCTAAATAAAATATTTTCAAAATAATATGATTTACCATTTTATAATCATGTCTATTACACAAGTTTCTTTATAATTAGATTTGTGTAGAAAAGAAATAAAATGTAGAAATGGTAAGACACACAAATTTGATAATGGAGTTCGGTCAGTTATGCCTACCTCTCCGGACTGCTGCAGATCTTTTATTTGAGAGAATATTACAAAGTGATTACACAAAACTCTTTTCACTCAACACTCGATCTCACTCTAAACTTGTTTTTTTTTTTTTTTATTGGATTTGAGATGGGATAAAAGTTATGAAAATGAAGGATGTATTTATAATGTGAGAATATGGTTGGTGGGGGTTGGTGGCTCGGTTGGCGCATGGTTAGTGCAGCCCATGTTTACAGCATGCTGCCAACAACCTTTCTAATAATCTTCCGCTTGAGGACTGATTTCAATCCATCTTCATACTTTGATCGATGCAACAACCATTCTGATCTTTTTACTCCAGCAGACCAACTGAAGTTGAACACAACTTCAGTTTATCGATAGTAACCGTCTTTGTCAACATATCTACTGGATTCTTGCTTCCTTTGATTTTCTCTAGTATTAACACATCATCTTCCAATAGAGATCTGACGAAGTGATAACGAAGCCCAATATGTTTGGTTCTGGAATGAAATGCTGAATTCTTTGCCAAGTGTATTGCACTTTGACTATCACTATATAAGATATTTTTTTTCCTGCTTGAATCTCAACTCATATAACAAACCTTGAAGCCATATCATCTCTTTACTAGGTTCGGTGATTGCTACATACTCAGCCTCTATAGTGGATAAAGCGACAATCTTCTGTACCTCTGACATCCAACTAACAATTGTAGTTCCAAGCGTGAATACATAACCAGTAGTGCTCCTTCAATGATCAACTTCGCCTCCAAAGTCTGCATCTACATAGCCTTGAGTTTGTAACTGCCCTTTACCAAAGTACAAACCTTTTTGTACGGTGCCTCATAGATACCTCAAAATTCACTTGACTACTTCCCAATGAGCTTTCCCCGGATTTGACATGAACCTGCTAACAACTCCCACTGCATGACCAATGTCTGGTCTCGTACAGACCATGGCATACATCAAACTTTCAATAGCCAAGGAATAAGGAACATCAATCATGAAATTTCTTTCTTCCTCCATTTGAGGGGACTGATCCTTGGATAAACAAAGTGATTGGCCAACGGTGTACTGACTGGCTTAGCATCGTCCATGTTGAATCTTTGCAAAACATGATTGATATAATCTGCCTGGGATAACTGCAAGAGTCCTTTCTGTTTATCTATAGTGATTTGCATTCCGAGAATCTTCTTTGCTGGACCTACGTCTTTCATGTCAAACTTCTTTGACAGTTGATGCTTCAACCTTCTGATATCATCCATATTTGATCTTGCTACTAACATGTCATCAACATAAAGTAGTAAAATCATATAACTAGACCTGTATCGCTTGAAGTAGCAACAATTATCTGGAATGCACTTCTGAAACTCTTCCTTGCGCATGAATGCATCAAAATTTTGTACCATTGCCTTGGGGCTTATTTCAGGCCATACAAGCTTTTCTTTAGCCTGCATACCATGTTCTTCTTCTCTTTCTCGAAGAAACCTTCTGGCTAGTGCATATATATCTCCTCATCCAAGTCTCCATGAAGAAATGCGGTCTTCACATCTAACTGTTCGAGATGAAGGTCTTCAATGACAACGATACTTAATACTGACCTGATAATATTGAGCTTCAAACAGGAGAAAAAATGTTATTGTAGTCCACTCCCTTCCTTCTGTTGGAATCCTTTGATAACTAGTTGAGCTTTGTAACTTTTGGAACCATCATGCTCCTCTTTCACCCGATACACCCATTTATTATGAAATGCCTTCTTTCGTATGGGTAACTCAAACAGTTCCCATGTCTTGTTGGAGATAAGAGACTTCATTTCATCTTTCATGGCAAGCTCCCACTTGCTAGTATCTTTAGTCTGAGAAGATTCATCATAGCATTCAGGTTCCCCTACATCAGTCAGCAACAAATAGTTCATGTATCTTTTGTTAGATACATGAGGTCGAGCATACCTTCTCAATACGGGAGCTGGAGTAGGATTTTGCAGTGTGTCAGATTGGTCCACACTACTCAAATCAACGATTTCATCAGGTTGTGGATTTGCTATAGTCGGTTCTGTTATGAGACTATCTGGAGTGTCATCTGAATCTGCAAATACTGGATCACTTTGTGTCGAGTCGTTGACATCTGTTTTATGTCTGTCTTTATACATTACTCTTTCGTTAAAAATCACATCTCGGCTATAGATCATCTTCTTGTTTTCATCATCCCAAATACGGTAGCCAACTAATTTTGCCATAACTGATGAGAGTGCATTTCTTGGATTTGTTATCAAGTTTATTCCTGCCTTGATCACTAATATGCACATTTGCTATACAACCGGAAACTTTTAAATGTGATAGTTTTACCTCTTTTCCACTCCATAACTCTTTGGTATTTTGTACTCTAATGGAGCCGAAGGGCCTCTGTTGATCAAATAAGCTGTTGTGTTGACTGCTTCTGCCCAGAACTGCTTTGGTAGACCTGATTGTATACGAATGCTTCTGGCTCTTTCTGTCAACTTCAATTCATATGCTCAGCTACATCATTGTGTTGAGGCGTACCAGGCATGGTTCTCTGCATTTGGATTCCGTGCTCATAGCAGAACTGCTTGAATCTGGTATTTTCATATTCACCTCCATTGTCAGTTCTAAGCTTTTTGATCTTTAGATTTGTCTCATTTTCAACCATAGCTTTCCATATTCTGAAAGCCTCGAACACTTCTGATTTATGCTTTAAAAGTAAACCCTTGCCTTTCGCGAGTGATCATCGATGAAAGTAACGAAGTAATGCTTTCCACCAATGGATGAGATGGTCGTTGGCCCCAAACAGCGGAATGAACAAGCTCCATTTTTCCTTCTTTGGGGTTTTACCATTTATTTGAAAGCTGATTCTTTTCTGCTTTCCAAATATGCAATATTCGCACATGCCTATTTCCACTGATTGTAGGCCTAGAAGTCTTCCCTTTGAATGCCTAACGTTCATTCTTTTTTCACTCAAATGGCCTAGCCTCTGGTTCTATATGTTAGAATTTTCGTTGCTAGCTGCAACAGTGATTGAGCATTGTGCTCCTGATGTAATGTAAAGAGTGACACCCTTCTTGCCTTGAGCAATCGTCACTGCACCTTTCGAAATTTTCCAGTCATCACCATGGAAAGCCATAGTATAGCCTTCACTAGCTAATTAATTGTCCTATGGAGATCAAATTCTTTCTCAAATCAGGTATGTGTCTGACATTCTTTAGCTCCCAAACTAACGCATTTAACTTAATCTTCAAATCACCTTTACCAACAATATCACAAGGTTGATCGTCACCAAGATATACCTTTCCAAGATTTCTAGAGACGTACCTTTCGAAGAATTCTTTCTGTGAAGTGGCATGAAACGATGCTCCAGAGTCTAGCACCAAAGACTCTTTCTTGCTCTCCAAAGATCATATCAACGCTTCATCTCCTCCTGAAGTAGAAGTAACATTTGCTTCTGCCTTCGCTTCCTGGTCCTTTGGTGCACTTTTGCATTGATTTTTGTAGTGCCCAGTCTTTCAACAGTTCCAACACTCAATTGCCTTTGAGCTGTGGGAATTGTTGTGATTTCTGTTTTTACATCTCCAGGCCTTCAACCTACCTTGGTAGTTTGATTTGCTACTTCCATTTTCTCGTGTTGAATTTCTTCCTTTTGATTGTGTTTGCAAAATTGAAAATTTTGATGAATCACCAGAGTCTCTTCATCGGATCTCTTCATTGAGAACCATATCACAAATATCATCAAATTTTAACTTATTGCTTCCCGAAGAGCTACTCACTGCCGTGACAGTAGCATTCTAACTTTCTGGCAGGGAATACAAAAGTATCAATGCCTGTACTTCTTCGTCAAACTCAGTTTCAACTGAACTTAGCTGAGAAGTAGTTGTATTCAGTTCATTGAGATGTTGAGCTACAGATGCACCTTCTGTCATTTGAAAATTGAACAATCGCCTCATCAAATGAACTTTGTTAGAGGTTGATGGCTTTTCATACAAACTAGAGAGAGCCTCCATAAGGCCTGCCGGTTTTTTTTTCCTTTTCTATGTTGAAAGCAACATTGCGAGATAACGTCAATCGAATAATCCTAAGGGCCTGTCTATCAAGAAGAACCCAATCTTCATCCTTCATATTCTCTGTCTTCTTTTTTGAGAGAGATTGATAAAGCTTTTTCTGATATTGGTAAACTTCAATTTGCAATTTCCAAAAGCCAAAGTCTATTCCATCAAACTTCTCGATTTTCACCCTTCCTTCATCTGCCGCCATTGCTCCCACTCGAATTTGATTTCCATTCTAACAAATTATGGCCCCAATACCAGTTGTTGGGAAATTACGCAAGTTTCCTTATAACAAAATTTGTGTTGAAAAGAAATAAAATGTAGAAATGGTCAGACACACAAAAATTAATAACGGAGTTCGGCCAATTATGCCTACATCCTAGGTTGCTGCAGATCTTTTATTTGAGAGAATAATACAAAGTGATTACACAAAATACTTTTCCCTCAATACTCGATCTCACTCCAAACTTGTTTTATTTTTCTTCTTATTAAATTTGAGATGAGATAAAAGTTATGAAGATGAAGTATATATTTATAAGATGAGAATATGGTCGGTGGGGGGTTGGTGGCTTAGTTGGTTGCATGGTTGATGCATGGTCGGTGCAACCCATGTTTATAGCATGTAGCCAACAACCTTTCTAACATGTTATTATCTGATGCGAAATCTTTACAACTGCGGCTTTGGGATGTGAAATTCGGCCTGCTGCACCTACTCACCAACTCACACCTAATCTGTTACCTATAAATACTTCTCTTCCTCATACTTGAAGGGGGTTGGCATTTGCTCGACTTGCCACCTTGAAAGGACCTTCAAATACCATTAATGGCTTCTTGAGCTTTAGTGAAGAAGAAGAAGAACTAACTTTTTCTCAAGGTTTCCTACATACAAATAGTGACTCCCGAAAACTTAACCAACTATCGTAAACCATTGTAATAATGATGTCCATCACTGTAAACCTTCAATTGTAAATAAAATTAGCAAAACCTTCGAACCGGACATAGGTTCAATATGAACCGAACCACTATAAATTCTTATGTTCTTGCTTTCTGCACTTATTTTCCATACCCAAAACTTTATTATCGAGAATCGTTCGGTGTGACACCAATTTTCTACGTCAACACTTTGGTGCTTTCATTGAAAGTTACTCAAAGCCTTGAGGCTCGCTTATTTCCGATCGACTTCCGTCTCAACCTGAAAGCGCTACATAGGTTTTCTTAACCTACCTTCCAAGTCTGTTTACGATGGGGAGAAAAGAAAAGAACCCTATGATCGGAACTCCACTGCGGCTGACACCAAAACTTCTCCTCAGCCCCAACATTCGGAAAACTCGGTTGACATGGAAATCGCTCCCTTCTATAATCCTAACACTCCGGCAACCCAAAGCCAACTCTTCGAGCTCAACCAGAAGTTGAAAGATAGGATGCAAGAACTTAACTACTAGTTGAGAACAAACATCGAGCCGATGCGACGACTTCAAGTAAGTCAATGCGACGTCGCTCGCCTTGAACACAACCAGAACACTCGTCCTTTACCTTATGTCTCGGAAAACTCTTCTTTCAACACTCTCCAGGGGAATCAAAGCCAAAGAAGGAGGACTAACGCCAACGACAATGCCCACGCCAATGACAACGATAGTGGAAATATTGTGACCTTCAGTGAGGGAACGCGTCAACGTGACCATTCCCAGTTGGGTACTAACGACAAAGCAAGATTTAGTGCCCAACCCCTTCCTCAACAAAATTTACCTATCGCTGCTCAGAACTTGGCACCTACGTGTCCAGTAACCCAACAGATCCAAGTTTAATTTAATCAACACGATTCTGAATAAGGTAGCCGAGGTTGAAAACATAGATTAAGATGATGTTGATGTTCATCCAAAAGGCTCCCATGGCTCCGAGCTCCTGAACTGAACCACGATCGCTGGAATCTAACGGGGTTTCAGCCTGCAATTCTCATTAACATGGTCCAAAGGATCATGAGAGAAAACGGGGCACACCACTGACGTTTGGAAAACCAATACGAGGCGTAACTCCTTCACTCGGGCTATCCACGATGCCGAATGACCTCGATGTTTCAGTATGCCACAGCTAACGATTTACTCGGGGAAGACCGATCCCTACAACTTCTTAAACCGTATGAATAGCATATGGACTCAAGTCGAGCCACTGACACCATCAAATGCAAATGCTTTCCAGTGTTTCTCGAAGGCTTTTCTCTCCTTTAGTTTGTTCCGACTTCCAGCATGTTCCATCTCTAACTTCGACCAGCTCTCTTCCGAACTAGTGAAGCAATTTAGAATGCATGTCACAAGGAAGAAATACAGCCTAACTCTCTCTAACTTCTACCAGGACATGGGGGAAACTCTCAAGAGTTACCTCGAATGCTTCAACGACACCCTAGCGGAGGTCGACGATCTAAAGCCACGCACAGTCTTGGTACAGCTTGTTAAGGGAATTCTGTCCAACTCTGAATTTGGAGCTTGGATCGATAGGAAGAAGCCGAAGGCTCTGGAGGCTTTCTACGAAAAGATAAATCAGTTTTTGTGCCAAGAAGAAGCGCACATAAACATGGATGCTCAGACAGACCATCCCCACGACCCACACCTAAGTACTGTCCAGCACAGCGTCTAAGGAATGCAAGTCGAGGAATCTTCCGACAAGGGTAAAAGGGTAGCACCATTCAAGCCTAAGCCTAACAACGATAAACTAGGAGGCCGCAACAACTAGTCACCTGAAGATCAAAAGAAACACGACTGCTATCCAATATACAAGATATACACTCTAGTCAACTGCGAGTTGGAGGTAATTTATCTCGAGACCTGTAATACTATTTAGTACAAGAAACCGAATATTAGGGTTTAGGGAGTATTCTGACAAAGAGAAGAACTCCGACAAATATTGCAATTTCCATGACATGTTCGGACTCAATGCGAATGAACGCCGTCACCTCAAGGATGCAATTGAGAAACTCATCCAAGAGAAGAGCCTGGAGCAATATGTTCAAGACTCTGCTCCTCAAGAAGCAGCCGTGAGCCCTTCAACGCTGTTACTTCCTCCAGCTCATGCGGCCTTAGGGTCGTCCAATTCGAGACCTCCTCGCAGGGGTATTGTGATTAGTACCATTTACGGTGGACCTCACCCCGCAAACGAAAGCTTTTGACATATGGAGGAATACACCAACCCTATCAAGCATGTTGACTTAGAAGCATGCTCCGCCTTGGACGAATCTGTCCCTACCAAACTTCAGAAGACTATGCGGGAACGACATAGTTTTCCGTGAGAGGGATACTATCGGAACTGAGATTCCAACCATTGATCCTCTCGTCATTTCTACTACCATAGGCCCAACCTATGTCTGAACAATTTTCATCGACTCAGGGAGCTCTGTTAATATCATCCTCAAGTCGGCCTATGACCATATGAGACTAGAGAACCAAGACTTGATGCCTTGTCACGCCAGTGGAAATGGTAGACCTGCTGGTCGAGCTTACGGAAGGGGATCACAATAGAGTTCGAATCCTCACTTATGTAGTTATCGACGTCACTCCCCCTTACAACGTCTTTCTAGGACATCCTTTCCTTGTAGAATTCTAAGTCTACATGACACCATGGTCCTTTCTCATGAAGTTTCCAACTGAGAATGGGATCAGAACCGTAAAGGGTGACCAAGTTGCAGCGAGAGCCTGCTACCTTGCCGAATGGAAAGACGCCATCAACAAAGATAAGAGACAAAGTGCAGAACCGATCCTATGCACCAAAACCGCCAATGCATAACAACCACCGGAATCTTGGTCCTGGCTCAAATGTCACTGACATTTTCCCGACGACCTCGATCCAAGGGAAGACAAAGAGCCTGATTTCGAAAGGGTCACCCCGGTGGAGCCAACTATCGATGTTCCAATCAAAGTCGCCGACCCAGCTAGGGTCTTGAAGATTTGATCACAACTCCACCTAGCAATAAAGAAAGAGCTTATGAATTTCTTAAAGGCCAATCTCAATGTATTCGCTTGGACCCATTCAGATATGTGTGTCATCGACCCAAGAATCGCAAGTCACATGCTCAGTATTAACCCGAAGCATCATCCAGTCAAACAAAAGCGCCAATTTAGGAATAGAAAGATCCGTGGCACTCAATGAGGAGGTAAATAGGCTGCTTGACAATAGTTTTATATGCGACGCCCTCTATCCAGAATGGGTCTTCGGTCTTGGTTAAGAAATCAAATTTGAAGTGGAGAACGTGTGTCGATCCACTACTCAGATTTGAACAAAGCTTGCTCGAAGGACTGTTTCCTGCTTCTGAAGATTAACCAACTTGTTGAATCAACTACTGAGTACCAGCTTCTCTCCTTCATGGGTGCGTACTCAGGCTATAATAAAATTCAAAAGTACCTTCCAGATCAGGAGCACACTTCATTCATTACTAACCTTGGGCTCTGTTGCTATGTTGGTACGCCCTTTGGTCTCAATAATGCTAGAATCACCTATCAATGACTGGTCAACTGCATGTTTAAGGACCAGACCGAGAGGTCTACATGGATGATATGCTAGTGAAAAATAAGGTGTTGAACAACCACGTCAACGACCTTGCGCAAATGTTCGACGTTCTCCGTAATTATGACAAGAAACTCAGTCCCTTAAAATGCTCTTTTGGCGTTGCATTAAGAAAATTCCTGGGTTTCATTGTCAATTCATGGGGAATCGAGGCAAATCCAGAAAAAATCCAAGCTATATGGGATATACGGTTCCCTCAGAGAATCAAAGATGTTCATAGCTTAAACGGGAAATTGGTCGCCCTAAGTCTATTCATATCAAAAGCTACTAACAAGGGAATCCCCTTTTTTGACTTGCTCAAAAGGAAGCACAATTTTTCATGGACACCGGAGTGCATTATACCATTACAGAATCTCTTAAATCACTTAGAGGACCACCTATCTTGTCAAAACCAATTGATCACGAAGACTTATTTATCTACTTGGTTGTTTCATTGCAGGCAATTAGCTCGACACTAATGTGCAAAGAAGATCGTGTCCAACAGCCCGTTTACTACATTAGCAAGAGGTTGACAAACGCAGAAAAGAATTATTAGAAGATTGAGAAGCTTTCTCATTGGCTGTTGATCTCTTTCCGGAAGCTACAGCCATACTTTCAGTCCCATCCAAAGTCTACATGACCAGCCGCTACGAAAGGTCCTACAACGACTTGAGGTGTCTGGGCTACTTTTGAGATTGAATATAGAGCCGAGTCAAATTGAGATTACTTTCATTCCCTATCAAGTCATCCTCGAACAAGCCCTTGTAGATTCCATCGCGGAGTTCACTATTCCCGAAGAGCCTCCTCCGTAAGACAGTGAGCCTCCCAGCATTTAGTGGAAACTATTCGTGGATGGTTCATCTACCGGTCAGTGTTCTAGCGCCGGAGTTATACTCATTACTGTTGAGGAACCCTCGATTTGTTACGCTTTGAATCTCAACTTCCCTACCATCAACATCGATGTAGAATATAAATCCTTGATTGTTGGACTTAGAATTGCAATAAAACTCAACATCAAGGTTATCCAGATTTACTCCGACTCATAGCTCATTGTACGATAGGTGTAGGGTAAATATCAAGCCAAGGGGGCACGACTCACCCCTACCTTGCTCGGGTTTGCAAACTGCTTACTAACTTCGACTACTACATCATTGCAAACATCCCTCGAGAACATAACGAGAAAATTGATTCATTGGCCAAGCTGGCAAGTTCTGGGATGCACAATTTTGGAGACTTATCCCACTGAAGTACTTGACTCTCCGAGTATCGATCTAATGCAGACTGATTCGATATCAACAACGGAGACCGACACTAAACCCGAGTCTTGGACATTAATGACCAATCTAGCTAATTTTTAAAATAAGTAAGATCCATGTTAACAGATTCTACACTCGGCTGATTATCTTTCGCAGAGATGAGAAGATCATCAACGTAAGTAAGATGATTTAACATAAGAACACATTTGTAAATAGGGGAGATATTACCTTTGACATGTTCCATCTCCATAGAAATGGATATAAATTCCATTATAATTGCAAACAGATAAGGGACAGGGACAGAGGATCCCATTGTCTTAAGCCATGGTTGATGCCAAAAGACCATGTTGGGTGTCATCAGTAATCAATAAAAAAAAGTGGGTGTAGAAATATAGAGAAAATTAAATTAACTAGAGAAAGTGAGAAACTCATGCATAAAAGCATATAACAAATAAATTTGCCATTAATTTTGTCATATGCTTTATGCAAATCCATTTTTAAACACATATCGTTAGATCCTTTTCGGTTGTAAGTACGCATCATCTCTCATAGGCCAAAAGCGAATTTTTAGAGATTTTTCTACCCGAAAGAAAAGCCATATGCATTGGAGATGTAAGCCCGATCACAAACCCCTATATGATTACAAACAATATTCACTATGATTTTTGTAGTTCACATTGCAACAGGAAATCGGTCGGTAATCTGATATGGAATTAGCACTTTCTTTCTTTAGCATATGTATGATAAAAGTGTGATTGATTTCTTTTATTATTCGTCCACTTACAAACATTCCATTTGTAGCATCTCTTAAATCATTTTTAATTTAATCCCAATGACGTTTAAAAAAAATTTGACCCTATGTCGTCTGGTCACTATATCCTCCTCGTTGATTTAAGTAGTAGTAGTTTTAATTTCTAACTCCATAATAGGTGATTCCAAATAACTTCTAGTTAATAATATTCTTTTACATATGATATTAATAAAGTATGAAGGCACTTCAGCAAAATTATGCAGACTTGTAAAATATGAGATAACCTTGTTTTGTAATTCTGTAGAGTCCGACACATCAGCACCATGCTAATGAATAACGCCATGCACACATTTTCTTTTACTGCTTGTCATTTTAATAACTTTTTTTATTAATGTTCCCCATCAGTTAACCACTTGATTTTTATCTAATCTCCATTGCATGATTGAACATGGAACATTCCAATTGCATAAATGCATACATTTTGTTTTACTGCTTGTCATTTTGAAGTAATTTTTTTATTAATGTTCCCCATCAGTCAACCACTTGATTTTAGATTTTTTTTGTCTAATCTCCATTGCATGATTGAACATGAAACATTCCAATTGCGTAATGTTGTCCTTATATACTTCTAAGATCATATGGTCATCATGATTTGCTAGCAATTGATTATATGTTGATCATTTTTTCCTTCAAAATAGATATAGCAGCAGACAAAGATGTCCAACCTTTTCCAAACTTTAACAACATTTTTGACAGATTTTAATTTGCAAAAAATTTATGTAGGTTATTACGAGTGTTGTCACTAATTCAACTATTTTTTATTATGTTTTTATACCCATATTAGCCCATACATTATTATATCTAAATAGGGCCTTATGTTGTCCATGCCCATTATTAGCTTTAACTGAAAAAATAACGGATGGTGACCACTTGTTGAATGTGGTAACAGAGTTGTTGAAAACTTACTGAATAATTCCTAGAATTCCATATTAGCAAAAATTTGACTATTCTTGCTATGAATGGAGAAATCTTTACCTCCCACCAAGTATATTTATTTCCTTTCCCCATACTTTTATAAGACCAATACTATCATGTTGGAACCTGCATGTAGGAAGCCAAGGAAGCCAAGCCACCCATGTTTATTACATGGGTATGCCAACAACCACCACCTACCAAGCCCAACAACCAAGTCACCGACCCCCCCACCAACCATCTCCTCTCTATATATACACCCTTCTCCTTCATAATCTCATCTCAATCTCATCTCAAAATCAACAAGAAGAAAAGGAGAGCAAGATTAATAGTGAGATCGAGTGTTGAGTGTAAAGTGTTCTGTGTAATCACTTTGTAATATTCTCTGAAATAAAAGATCTGCAGCAGCCCGGAGACGTAGGCATAATTGGCCGAACTCCGTTATCAAATTTGTGTGTCTCTTACCATTCTACATTTCATTTCTTTTCTCTACAAATATAATCATAAGGAAATTTGCGTAATTTCCCAACAACTGGTATCAGAGCCATAATTTGTTAGAAAAGAAATTAAATTCGAGTGGGAGCGATGGCGGCAGATGAAGGAAAGGTGAAAATCGAGAAGTTTGATGGAGCCGACTTTGGCTTTTGGAAAATGCAGATTGAAGATTATCTGTATCAGAAAAGGCTTTATCAACCTCTCTCAGAAAAGAAGCCAGAGAATACGAAGGATGAAGATTGGGCTCTTCTTGATAGACAAGCTCTTGGAGTTATTCGATTGACGTTATCTCGCAATGTTGCTTTCAACATAGCAAAGGAAAAGACCACGGCAGGTCTTATGGCGGCTCTCTCCAGTATGTATGAGAAGCCGTCGGCCTCTAAAAAAGTTCATTTGATGAGGCGATTGTTCAATTTGCGGATGATAGAAGGTGCATCGGTAGCTCAACATCTCAATGAACTGAATACAGTTACTACTCAGTTAAGTTCAGTTGAAATTGAGTTTGACGAAGAAGTACGCGCGTTGATACTTTTGTCTTCCCTGCCAGAAAGTTGGAACGCTACTGTCACAGCAGTGAGTAGCTCGTCGGGAAGCAGTAAGTTAAGATTTGATGATATTCGTGATATGGTTCTCAGTGAAGAGATCCGACGAAGAGATTCCGGTGAGTCGTCAAATTTTTCAATTTTGCATACACAATCAAGAGGAAGAAGTTCAACACAAGGAAATGGATGTAGCAAATCGAACTACCGTGGTAGGTCGAAGGACTGGAGATCTAAATCCAGAAATCCCAACAGCTCAAAGACCATTGAGTGTTGGAATTGTGGAAAGACCGGGCACTAAATCAATGCAGAAGTGCACTAAAGGATCATGAGGCGAAGGCAGAGGCAAATGTTACTTCTACCTCAGGAGGAGATGAAGCGTTGATATGCTCTTTGGAGAGCAAGGAAGAGTCTTGGGTGCTAGACTCTGGAGCATCGTTTCATGCCACTTCGCAGAAAGAATTCTTCGAAAGGTACGCCTCTGGAAATCTTGGAAAGGTATATCTTGGTGACGATCAACCTTGTGATATTGTTGGTAAAGGTTCTGTGAAGATTAAGCTGAATGCGTCAGTTTGGGAGCTAAAGGATGTCAGACACATACCAGACTTGAGAAAGAATTTGATCTCCGTAGGACAATTAGCTAGTGAAGGCTATACTATGACCTTCCATGGTGATGACTGGAAAATTTCGAAGGGTGCAATGACGATTGCTCAAGGCAAGAAGAGTGGTACTCTTTACATGACATCAGGAGCGCGATGTTCGATCACTGTTGTAGCCAGCAACGAAAATTCCAACATATGGCACTAGAGGCTAGGCCATATGAGTGAAAAGGGAATGAAGATTATGCACTCGAAGGGGAAACTTACAGGTCTACAGTCAGTGGAAATAGGCATGTGCGAAAATTGCATATTTGAAAAGCAGAAGAGAGTCAGCTTTCAAATAAGTGGTAAAACCCCAAAGAAGGAAAAGCTGGAGCTTGTTCATTCCGATGTTTGGGGGCCAACGACCATCTCATCCATCGGTGGAAAGCATTACTTCGTTACTTTCATCGATGATCACTCGCGAAAGGTATGGATTTATTTTTTAAGGCATAAATCTGAAGTGTTCGAGGCTTTCAGGATATGGAAAGCTATGGTTGAAAATGAGACAAATCTAAAGATCAAAAAGCTTAGAACTGATAATGGAGGTGAATATGAAGACACCAGATTCAAGCAGTTCTGTTATGAGCACGGAATCAAAATGCAGAGAACCGTGCCGGGTACGCCTCAACACAATGGTGTAGCTGAGCGTATGAACCGAACGTTGACAGAAAGAGCCAGAAGCATTCGTATACAATCAGGTCTACCGAAGCAATTCTGGGCAGAAGCAGTCAACACAGCAGCTTATTTGATCAACAGAGGTCCTTCGGTTCCATTAGAACATAAAATACCAGAGGAGATATGGAGTGGAAAAGAGGTAAAATTATCACATTTAAAAGTTTTCGGTTGCATAGCATATGTGCATATTAGTGATCAAGGCAGGAATAAACTTGATCCCAAATCCAAGAAATGCACTCTCATCGGCTATGGCGAAAACGAGTTTGGCTATCGCATTTGGGATGATGAAAACAAGAAGGTGATCCGTAGCCGAGATGTGATTTTTAACGAAAGAGTAATGTACAAAGACAGACACAAAACAGAAGTCAACAACTCAAAGCAGAGTGAGTCAGTATTTGCCGATGCAAACGATATTCCAGATAGTCTCATCACAGAACCGACTATAGAAAGTGCTCAGCCTGATGAAATCGTTGATCTGAGTAGTGTGGACCAGTCTGATACACTACAACATCCTACTCCTGTTCCTGAATTGAGAAGATCTTCTCGACCTCATGTACCTAACAAGAGATACATGAATTATTTATTGCTGATTGATGCAGGGGAACCTGAATGCTATGATGAAGCATCTCAGACTGAAGATGCTAGTAAGTGGGAGCTTGCCATGGAAGATGAGATGAAGTCTCTTATCTCCAACCAGACATGGGAACTAGTTGAGTTGCCCATAGGAAAGAAGGCACTTCACAATAAATGGGTGTATCGCGTGAAAGAGGAGCACGATGGTGCCAAGAGATACAAAGCTCGACTAGTTGTCAAAGGATTCCAACAGAAGGAAGGAGTGGACTACACTGACATTTTTTCTCCCGTTGTGAAACTCAATACTATCAGGTCAGTATTAAGTATTGTTGCTATTGAAGACCTTCATCTTGAACAGTTAGATGTGAAGACCGCATTTCTTCATGGAGACTTGAATGAGGAGATATACATGCACCAACCAGAAGGATTCTTCGAGAAAGGGAGGAAGAACATGGTGTGCAGACTAAAGAAAAGCTTGTATGGCCTGAAACAAGCCCCAAGACAATGGTACAAAAAGTTTGATGGATTCATGCATAAGGAAGAGTTCCAGAAGTGCAATGCTGATCATTGTTGCTACTTCAAGCGATATAAGTCTAGTTATATCATTTTACTACTTTATGTTGATGACATGTTAGTAGCAGGATCAAATATGGATGATATCAGAAGGTTGAAGCAGCAACTGTCAAAGGAGTTTGACATGAAAGACTTAGGCCCAGCAAAGAAGATTCTCGGAATGCAAATCACTAGAGATAAGCAGAAAGAACTCTTGCAGCTATCTCAGGCAGATTACATCAATCGTGTTTTGCAGAGATTCAACATGGACGATGCTAAGTCAGTCAGTACACCATTGGCCAGTCACTTTCGCCTATCCAAGGATCAGTCCCCGCAAACCGAGGAAGAAAGAAATTTCATGAATGGTTTTCCTTATTCCTCGGCTATTGGAAGCTTAATGTATGCCATGGTCTGTACGAGACCAGACATTGGCCATGCAGTGGGAGTTGTTAGCAGGTTCATGTCAAATCCAGGGAAAGCTCATTGGGAAGCAGTCAAGTGGATTTTGAGATATCTACGAGGTACCGTACATAACTCTTTGTACTTTAGTAAAGGGCAGGTTAAAGCTCAAGGCTATGTAGATGCAGACTTTGGAGGCGAAGTCGATTATCGAAGAAGTACTACAGGTTATGTATTCACGATTGGAACTACAGTTGTTAGTTGGATGTCACAGGTACAGAAGATTGTCACTTTATCCACCACAGAAGCTGAGTATGTAGCAATCATCGAAGCTAGTAAAGAGATGATATGGCTTCAAGGTTTGTTAACTGAGCTGGGATTCAAACAGGAAATGAATGTTTTATACAGTGATAGTCAAAGTGCAATACATTTGGCGAAGAATTCAGCATTTCATTCCAGAACCAAACATATCGGACTTCGTTATCACTTCATCAGATCTCTACTAGAAGATGATGTGTTAATGCTGGAGAAGATCGAAGGAAGCAAGAATCCATCAGATATGTTGACAAAGACGGTAACTATCGATAAGCTGAAGTTGTGTTCAACTTCAGTTGGTCTTCTAGAGTAAAAAGAGCAGAATGGTTGTTGCATCGATCAAGGTGTGAAGACGGATTGAAATCAGTCTTCAAGTGGGAGATTGTTGGAACCTGCATGTAGGAAGCCAAGGAAGCCAAGCCACCCATGTTTATTACATGGGTATGCCACCAACCACCACCTACCAAGCCCAACAACCAAGTCACCAACCCCCCCACCAACCATCTCCTCTCTATATATACACCCTTCTCCTTCATAATCTCATCTCAATCTCATCTCAAAATCAACAAGAAGAAAAGGAGAGCAAGATTAATAGTGAGATCGAGTGTTGAGTGTAAAGTGTTCTGTGTAATCACTTTGTAATATTCTCTGAAATAAAAGATCTGCAGCAGCCCGGAGACGTAGGCATAATTGGCCGAACTCCGTTATCAAATTTGTGTGTCTCTTACCATTCTACATTTCATTTCTTTTCTCTAAAAATATAATCATAAGGAAATTTGCGTAATTTCCCTATATATCACACTAAGAAGGAAATCATCTGCATTTCTGAAATGAACTCAACGAAAAATTCTATCGCATTCATATAAACCTACAGTGAAATTTCGTGACATAATCATTGGATACATAGCATTTAGCAAAGGAAGAGGTTCACAATCTATACACAACTGTAGAGTAATAAGATTAAACTGCCGTTGTAGAATATTCTGCCATAAGATATATTCGGCTTTTATCAGTTGCCAGTTCATTGACACAAAATGACCATTGTGTGTTAACTTTCACAAAAGAATTCATGACATCTGTAATCATATTAAGCTTAAACAAAGCCACAACTGATAATTTATATTTAACAACATGATCCATAGTATCTATTTTTCTAGTAATAGAGTTCATTCCCTTAACATTCCAAAACAAAAAAGCTATTAATTGGGATAGGTTGAAACATCCCCAAGATTAGGGCAACTGGGGTTAGCACTCACCTAATTACGCTTGTTGTGTCTTTTTTTTCATGATCAATCGTTTCTGCCTATGCAGGGTTATTTATAACACCATCATCAGATTGCATGCTTGAAAAGTGAAGATCTACTTATCCCCCTGTAACACCCCGCCTCCGCTAGGGTCACTCGCAAAGGAATGCACTAGCTTTAGAGGGGCATTATTGGTAAACATGCACAGAAATATCACAAGACAGAACATATATAAATAGCGGAAGTAAAATCAAACTTTCATAACATGAATAAATAAGGTCTAAAGCCCTTTTACATCAGAGTACATCAAAACCTGTCTTGCAATAGTAAAGAAGCATAAAGACTTTTTAATAAATTATTCCCCAAGTAAAACAGTAAAGTAGCCATAGCCAAGAGAAGTCCAAGCCATCCATGATGACCTCCAAGCAGAAGAAGTCCGAACTAAACAGCATTGTTTCCTCCCTGTAACCTGGGGGGGGGGAAACGGAAGAAAAGAGGCGAAACAAAACGGGTCAGTCAAAAAGACTGAGTAAGTCCTATCTACTTCCAGTATAAAAACAGGTAAAGGTAACATGACATGCATAAACTGAAAGTAAACATAAGGATAACTACAAGATAGATAAACTAAACCAGGGTAGCCGGTTGAACTACTGTGGCAAGGCAAACTAAGGTATCATGATAAACTACGGTGTTATGATAAGCCAAGGTATCACATCGTCAGATTTCTATCGAGTACATTACCCCAAGGTATCTGCCCTGTCTAACATCCCACGGTATCTATTATGTATATTCTTCCTAGCTCTAACATGTATATTTGCTCTGCACCTCTCGTACTAGTATCCCTACCCGCGTCATGTGTTAACCATGAATGTCCCTTGCTCAAAGTCGTGTAATGGTCCATGTCAACCTAATATATCGCATATATAGGTTACTCAAATCATATGTTTCTTTCCATGTATATAAGTTCAGTCCTTTGCCGTACCTCGCACGGGCTTCCTCATGTCGTATTTTCCTTGAAATCGTTTGGACTGTCACCCTTGTTCTAGCTAGGCTCTTCCATATGAATCATCGTTTGAACTACTAGGACTTACGCCACCTAGCACCACTAGGGATTACGCTTACCTATCGCATGCTTTCGTATTTCGGTTTGGGTTAAGCCACCTAGGCCACTAGGGATTACGCTAACCCTCAACCGCGCCCTTTTTCCCCACGCATTCATCGTGAATCGTTTTTCTATAACTGTATGCACATGTATCACATCGTGCCATCCGAGTCCTGTCACAGGGCAAAGCAAGAAATACAAGACTCGGTCGGGAGCTTTAGATTTATCTGCCGATGCAGATACTAAGGTCTGCTTTTCTACACGTGGCTATGGTCCCACGAGACCCCTCCCTCAACTAGTGAAAGGCAACACAAGAGAAAATCTTGCATGAGAACTACACTCCGGCCAGCCTACATCCTACGGCCTACCTCACCCATAATTAGATAGCAATTATGGTCTGTTGGGTGTTCCCTGCCTTTCCGCACGTACACGCTTGACTCAAGATGGTAGATGATCGACGAACTTGCTATCTCGAGCACCTTATGTATTCGTCGACTCACTGCTATCCACCCTAGTCTTTAGGTCGCTCGCATAGCAACCAAGGCATATTCTTGGTTCTTCTACCGCAGACCTCAACCTCTCGTGAGCCTAGTATAATGACCTGACAACTCACAGAGGGATCCCAAGAATATCCTCACGTTCCCCGAAGCCGCTGCTTCGTTACCCAGTTCGTTGGAGCCTTTATCTGAATCAGATAGCCTGCTCCTACACGCATACTTAAACGTTGACCTAACGTATCGGGTTACTGACCTATCTAAGAAATGGTCCAAATTTCCTTGACTAAGAATTATTACTTAGTTTTCCTTAACTAAGGTTTACCACTTAGCCTTATTTCCATAATCCTTGTTAACTATGGTTATTTACCTAATCCTCCAAATTAGGGTTTATCTAATGGGTTAAGTGTCACTTAAGTTCATAACTTAGCCCGTCTACAAACCATGTCAAAATTGGCTAAGTATCCAAGTCCAAGACTTAACCCTACAAACCATGTGTCAAGTTGGCTAAGTATATTAAGCAATCCATAACTTAACCTCATCTAATTATCATTTTAGATTGGTTAATTATATAAATTAACTTAACCTTGTCAAATTACCGAGTCAAATCGGTCAAGCGCATTCAAACGATTCGTGACTTAGCCTTATCATGTTTTCACGTTAGATTGGTTAAGTATAGGTTAACTTAACCTCATCAAATTAACGAGTCAGATTGGTTAAGTATAGGTCACTTAACCTCATCAAATCATCGTGTTAAATTAGTTAAGTGTTTAACTTAACCCCATTAAATTACCAAGTTGGATTAATTAAGTCTAGGCTAACTTAACCCCATCCGATTACCATGTTTAGATTAGTTAAGTCTACCCTTAACCCCATCCATTAACTGTATTATACGGTTAAGTGTCATTAAGAAAATTTACTTAACCTTATCACGTTGTCGTGTTGGATTGATTAAGTGTTGGTTAACTTAATCCCGTCCACCATTCGTATAAAAATGGCCAAGTGTCATTAGGCAAATCAAGTTACTTACCCTACCCAAGCTTATCATGTTCTGTTAAGTATCATTAGCCTAATCAAATTACTTAACCCATTTTGTCCATGTCATATTTGGTTAAGCCTCATTAATCAAATTAACTTAACCCTATTATGTGGCATTAATTTAATTAATGCACCCTCAACCTCTCACATTAGACCTTGTTGTGGTTACTAGTTAAGCCGGGCGGGTCCGGGTAGATTTACACCACAACCTAGTCTAACCTCGGGTCTTAAGCGCGACATGACCAACTTCTCACATTGGGTCCTATTGTTTGCAACTACTAGTTAAGCCGGTCGGTTCCGGGTAGTTTTACGTTGCAAACTCAACCCAACCTCGAGTTGGCCACACTTATATTATCTAAGTTCATCATGTTTCCAAAACATGTTACAAGTTTTCAAGCATTTGGGTAGACCTAACTTAATAGGTAAATTCCCAAAGGGTAGACCTAACTTAATAGGTAAATTCCCAAGCTCATGTTTTTATGCATACTTACATGTCAACTTCCATGTTATATTTAATGTCACATGTTGTCATGTTATACCCATTTAACCCAAATCATGTTTCACATCATATTTTTGTGAAACTTCAAGTTAAGTTTTTCATGTATATTCATGCTCGTCTAACCTAACCCCAAAACGTGTTCCCAACGTAAGTATAGACGAGTCAACATAGTAGGAATACTATGACTACAAATTGGCCTCGATCATGCATAGTGTCATAAAAAGGGGTTTTGGCCACAAACACACAAAATGTCACAAGGGAATTTGGCCACAAACATGCATATTATCAAAGAGGGTTTGGCCATAAACATGCACAACTTAAAAGAGGGGATTGGCCACAAGCATGCATAATCTCATAAAGGATTTGGCCACAAACTTGCATGATAACATAAGGGGTTTGGGTTCATAAACATGCATAAGCCCCAAAATCTTGCCTTAGCCAATGTTTCACAAGTAAAGTGGTTCCTAAAGGTTCATGCTAGCATTTCATGCATAAAGATCCAAACTTGCAAGTTAAACTAGGTTATGCATAGCATGAGAGGCATGATTAAGTCACTCACATGGCCTAAGATCATAAATATGAACACAAGAGGCATGGTAAGGTTCATATAGGTTCGCATAATCATGTTTAGCCTCATTTTATCCCATGTCATTATCAAAACTACCGTTTCCATCTAAAAGTAGTTAGAACTTACATAGCAACGTTGATTTTGCCTCTCTTTGGTGTAGCAAGCTTGCATCTTTTGATTTGAATCCGATTTGAATGCATAGGCTTTAGGAAAGGGGGATGGAGGCCATGATCACTTTGCATTTGGGCAGCACTTCGTGGAGAGGGTGAGTTATGAGGGTTTAGGGGGGGCTTAGGGGTGTTTTTATAGAGATTAGGATAGTTTTAGGCCCTTAGATTAACCCTAGGATAGATTAGGACCATCAGATCTTGGAAGCTTCCAGAACCAGCCCAAGAACAAGACCAGGTGAGCCAAGCAGGTGCGCCAGGCAGCTTGCCCCGGCCACCCCCTGTCGACAGGCAAGTCGACAGGGCTGTCGACTTGGTCTAGGCCCAAGTCGACAGGCCTGTCGACAGCCCTGTCGACATGGCCTAGGCGGGGAAACTCCCCGCCTAGCCCCAGATCTGATTTCCAAAACTGTTTCCGAAATTCAAATTCCCATAAATCTTCTTTGGGCCTTTAACGGGTCATACGGACTCCGATTTTCGAAAACTCGGACTCTATTTCGCGTATTTTTCCGAGACGAACGCAATTGCATAGCCCGTTTTACTTGATTCAGAATTTAAAATTAAATTCTGCCTTGATTCTCGTTTTAACATGTTATTGAAATACGAGTTGTTACATTCTCCCCACCTTTTAGGATTTCGTCCCCGAAATCTCTAAGTTAGGAAGAACATATCCTACCATCCATCATCCATCTACTCAAAACATCATCCACAAGCAACCATTGTCCTTAGATGATTTCTAATGCTGTATGAATATATGCAAAACGTGTGTGTACATGTTCCTTAGCTAATGCTAATGATCAGGCCTGGATAATCTTTCTAATGCAAAAATATGTATAGTGCCATGAATCCAACATGTATGCAAATAGTCCTAGCCATATAGATACTATATGCGTGCACAATCATTCATTCATATGCAACAACCGCATGATAACACATTCGATTTCATCCATAAACAAGTATAAATACTCGTGCATATGCAATATGAAATGTGACCGAGTCGAGCTAGTATTTAATGTGTATTCGCGCATCCACGAGCAACCACTTGCAACCATATCAATCATAACATGTTTCAAATACATGTTTACATCCATAGGGTTCTACCTAAGATTCCCTGAAACAGGGTCGAGAAGATAAACAAAACAAACTCCGTACGAGGTTTGTAACAGAGACAGGACCGAGAGGATATCCATAAAAGATAGCCTACAAGCAAGCTCAACAGAAAAACAGGGATCGAGGATATATTCCCAAAAGAGATATCATGCACGTATTTAGTCTTCAGTCTCCTGAGTCGCATTACCTTGAGCTTAGTTCCATCGTGCCTTGACCGCCCCTTTTACTTCACGATTTCGCAGCTTCTAATTTCCTGTTTCCGTAACATGAGTTGGAACTCATTTCCTCGTCGCCTCCCGTTCTATTTGTACTTATTCTCCTTCTGGAATACTTGGCACAAACAGGACTGCGTACACATTATTCCATGCGAGCTTTCCAAAATTTCATTAGTGAATCCTGGACCTCGTACCACAAGGTATTCCACGTAGAAAAACTTTCTCTTGAAAGTAGACAGGTTGCCATGCGCACTTACTAGGGTAATTCCCATAACCCATACATAATCGAAGCGAAGCATCCGCCTTAGCGGCGAATTCTATTCAAACGGATTACCAACAACTGCATCGTGGGATTCTAGGTAACTAGCCATGACAGAACCCAAAAGGGTTACACAAGGCTTCGAGGGTATCACCAAGGCAAGTCAAGTATCCAACTACCCTCTTTCTAAAACCGAGAGTGGCACCCCTTACTGGATAACCACTTCATCGCTAGAATCCATCCACAACTTATAAACATAAGCATTATTTCCAAGCTCAACACTTGATATAGACATTCTCAAATCCAAACAAGCCATGAGTGAATGGACCGATCTTCCAATAGGACTTGAGACAAAAACGGGATCCTCTACTACGCTAGTACTAAGGTGCAGAGACTCAACTATCGAAGCGGACTTAAAAGATGCGGTGATCAAAACAAAGTCCCGACAGGATGATAGAGAAGAAAAGCTAAACCTTTAACAAGATCGTTACCCTCCTTCTGAGGTACCCTAGTTGTCATGGGTTTCATTGTTCATCTTTCTCCCTCCTTTTAGGACTCAGCCATACCAACATGTTGCTTATCCCCGAGCTCGTATCCTTTATCCTTGTTCTTACTATCCTTTCATGCATAACTCTGCAACGGTCTCCCGAGAACACCTCCATCGTACAGGAAACACTTACGCAGCTAGAAAGACTAGTCGCAGTCAAAGCCACTGTGACTACAGATGGAGGAAAGAAAGGAAAAGAGATTCAATCAAGGGAACAAGGATAATGCTAATGGCCTTTGGGGAATAGCCTTTTTCTTTTTAAAAGAAAATTTTCTTGAAAAATGCTTCTTTGTAAACGGTTTTTCAAATAATTTTCAGAAGGTCTTTAAAACTTTTGCCCAGTCTAGTAACCTTCTGCTCTGATACCAAATGTAACACCCCGCCTCCGCTAGGGTCACTCGCAAAGGAATGCACTAGCTTTAGAGGGGCATTATTGGTAAACATGCACAGAAATATCACAAGACAGAACATATATAAATAGCGGAAGTAAAATCAAACTTTCATAACATGAATAAATAAGGTTTAAAGCCCTTTTACATCAGAGTACATCAAAACCTGTCTTGCAATAGTAAAGAAGCATAAAGACTTTTTAATAAATTATTCCCCAAGTAAAACAGTAAAGTAGCCATAGCCAAGAGAAGTCCAAGCCATCCATGATGACCTCCAAGCAGAAGAAGTCCGAACTAAACAGCATTGTTTCCTCCCTGTAACCTGGGGGGGAAACGGAAGAAAAGAGGCGAAACAAAACGGGTCAGTCAAAAAGACTGAGTAAGTCCTATCTACTTCCAGTATAAAAACAGGTAAAGGTAACATGACATGCATAAACTGAAAGTAAACATAAGGATAACTACAAGATAGATAAACTAAACCAGGGTAGCCGGTTGAACTACTGTGGCAAGGCAAACTAAGGTATCATGATAAACTACGGTGTTATGATAAGCCAAGGTATCACATCGTCAGATTTCTATCGAGTACATTACCCCAAGGTATCTGCCCTGTCTAACATCCCACGGTATCTATTATGTATATTCTTCCTAGCTCTAACATGTATATTTGCTCTGCACCTCTCGTACTAGTATCCCTACCCGCGTCATGTGTTAACCATGAATGTCCCTTGCTCAAAGTCGTGTAATGGTCCATGTCAACCTAATATATCGCATATATAGGTTACTCAAATCATATGTTTCTTTCCATGTATATAAGTTCAGTCCTTTGCCGTACCTCGCACGGGCTTCCTCATGTCGTATTTTCCTTGAAATCGTTTGGACTGTCACCCTTGTTCTAGCTAGGCTCTTCCATATGAATCATCGTTTGAACTACTAGGACTTACGCCACCTAGCACCACTAGGGATTACGCTTACCTATTGCATGCTTTCGTATTTCGGTTTGGGTTAAGCCACCTAGGCCACTAGGGATTACGCTAACCCTCAACCGCGCCCTTTTTCCCCACGCATTCATCGTGAATCGTTTTTCTATAACTGTATGCACATGTATCACATCGTGCCATCCGAGTCCTGTCACAGGGCAAAGCAAGAAATACAGGACTCGGTCGGGAGCTTTAGATTTATCTGCCGATGCAGATACTAAGGTCTGCTTTTCTACACGTGGCTATGGTCCCACGAGACCCCTCCCTCAACTAGTGAAAGGCAACACAAGAGAAAATCTTGCATGAGAACTACACTCCGGCCAGCCCACATCCTACGGCCTACCTCACCCATAATTAGATAGCAATTATGGTCTGTTGGGTGTTCCCTGCCTTTCCGCACGTACACGCTTGACTCAAGATGGTAGATGATCGACGAACTTGCTATCTCGGGCACCTTATGTATTCGTCGACTCACTGCTATCCACCCCAGTCTTTAGGTCGCTCGCATAGCAACCAAGGCATATTCTTGGTTCTTCTACCGCAGACCTCAACCTCTCGTGAGCCTAGTATAATGACCTGACAACTCACAGAGGGATCCCAAGAATATCCTCACGTTCCCCGAAGCCGCTGCTTCGTTACCCAGTTCGTTGGAGCCTTTATCTGAATCAGATAGCCTGCTCCTACACGCATACTTAAACGTTGACCTAACGTATCGGGTTACTGACCTATCTAAGAAATGGTCCAAATTTCCTTGACTAAGAATTATTACTTAGTTTTCCTTAACTAAGGTTTACCACTTAGCCTTATTTCCATAATCCTTGTTAACTATGGTTATTTACCTAATCCTCCGAATTAGGGTTTATCTAATGGGTTAAGTGTCACTTAAGTTCATAACTTAGCCCGTCTACAAACCATGTCAAAATTGGCTAAGTATCCAAGTCCAAGACTTAACCCTACAAACCATGTGTCAAGTTGGCTAAGTATATTAAGCAATCCATAACTTAACCTCGTCTAATTATCATTTTAGATTGGTTAATTATATAAATTAACTTGACCTTGTCAAATTACCGAGTCAAATCGGTCAAGCGCATTCAAACGATTCGTGACTTAGCCTTATCATGTTTTCACGTTAGATTGGTTAAGTATAGGTTAACTTAACCTCATCAAATTAACGAGTCAGATTGGTTAAGTATAGGTCACTTAACCTCATCAAATCATCGTGTTAAATTAGTTAAGTGTTTAACTTAACCCCATTAAATTACCAAGTTGGATTAATTAAGTCTAGGCTAACTTAACCCCATCCGATTACCATGTTTAGATTAGTTAAGTCTACCCTTAACCCCATCCATTAACTGTATTATACGGTTAAGTGTCATTAAGAAAATTTACTTAACCTTATCACGTTGTCGTGTTGGATTGATTAAGTGTTGGTTAACTTAATCCCGTCCACCATTCGTATAAAAATGGCCAAGTGTCATTAGGCAAATCAAGTTACTTACCCTACCCAAGCTTATCATGTTCTGTTAAGTATCATTAGCCTAATCAAATTACTTAACCCATTTTGTCCATGTCATATTTGGTTAAGCCTCATTAATCAAATTAACTTAACCCTATTATGTGGCATTAATTTAATTAATGCACCCTCAACCTCTCACATTAGACCTTGTTGTGGTTACTAGTTAAGCCGGACGGGTCCGGGTAGATTTACACCACAACCTAGTCTAACCTCGGGTCTTAAGCGCGACATGACCAACTTCTCACATTGGGTCCTATTGTTTGCAACTACTAGTTAGGCCGGTCGGTTCCGGGTAGTTTTACGTTGCAAACTCAACCCAACCTCGAGTTGGCCACACTTATATTATCTAAGTTCATCATGTTTCCAAAACATGTTACAAGTTTTCAAGCATTTGGGTAGACCTAACTTAATAGGTAAATTCCCAAAGGGTAGACCTAACTTAATAGGTAAATTCTCAAGCTCATGTTTTTATGCATACTTACATGTCAACTTCCATGTTATATTTAATGTCACATGTTGTCATGTTATACCCATTTAACCCAAATCATGTTTCACATCATATTTTTGTGAAACTTCAAGTTAAGTTTTTCATGTATATTCATGCTCGTCTAACCTAACCCCAAAACGTGTTCCCAACGTAAGTATAGACGAGTCAACATAGTAGGAATACTATGACTACAAATTGGCCTCGATCATGCGTAGTGTCATAAAAAAGGGTTTTGGCCACAAACACACAAAATGTCACAAGGGAATTTGGCCACAAACATGCATATTATCAAAGAGGGTTTGGCCATAAACATGCACAACTTAAAAGAGGGGATTGGCCACAAGCATGCATAATCTCATAAAGGATTTGGCCACAAACTTGCATGATAACATAAGGGGTTTGGGTTCATAAACATGCATAAGCCCCAAAATCTTGCCTTAGCCAATGTTTCACAAGTAAAGTGGTTCCTAAAGGTTCATGCTAGCATTTCATGCATAAAGATCCAAACTTGCAAGTTAAACTAGGTTATGCATAGCATGAGAGGCATGATTAAGTCACTCACATGGCCTAAGATCATAAATATGAACACAAGAGGCATGGTAAGGTTCATATAGGTTCGCATAATCATGTTTAGCCTCATTTTATCCCATGTCATTATCAAAACTACCGTTTCCATCTAAAAGTAGTTATAACTTACATAGCAACGTTGATTTTGCCTCTCTTTGGTGTAGCAAGCTTGCATCTTTTGATTTGAATCCGATTTGAATGCATAGGCTTTAGGAAAGGGGGATGGAGGCCATGATCACTTTGCATTTGGGCAGCACTTCGTGGAGAGGGTGAGTTATGAGGGTTTAGGGGGGGCTTAGGGGTGTTTTTATAGAGATTAGGATAGTTTTAGGCCCTTAGATTAACCCTAGGATAGATTAGGACCATCAGATCTCGGAAGCTTCCAGAACCAGCCCAAGAACAAGACCAGGTGAGCCAAGCAGGTGCGCCAGGCAGCTTGCCCCGGCCACCCCCTGTCGACAGGCAAGTCGACAGGGCTGTCGACTTGGTCTGGGCCCAAGTCGACAGGCCTGTCGACAGCCCTGTCGACATGGCCTAGGCGGGGAAACTTCCCGCCTAGCCCCAGATCTGATTTCCAAAACTGTTTCCGAAATTCAAATTCCCAGAAATCTTCTTTGGGCCATTAACGGGTCATACGGACTCCGATTTTCGAAAACTCGGACTCTATTTCGCGTATTTTTCCGAGACGAACGCAATGGCATAGCCCGTTTTACTTGATTCAGAATTTAAAATTAAATTCTGCCTTGATTCTCGTTTTAACATGTTATTGAAATACGGGTTGTTACACCCCCTTACTGCAATGAGTGATTTGAAGACTTGAATTGCCAAAATAAGATGAGTTATCAGATCCTTTTAAAAAATTTAGGCCTGAACTATTCTATGTTATGATTTAGTGTCTATTGAAAATTACTTTTGCAGCATAGGTGCATTAACATTTTTTGCAAACTTCAATTTTTCTATATTTTCAGACTGACTGATGGAATGGAACGAATCAAAGAATGTCAGTCAAATCATCCATGTTACCAAATAAAACTAGCAAATTTTTGTTCATTGTACCATTTTGTGTAATTACTTGATGACCGCTTGAACTAAAGAATTGGATGTAGGCTACTTGTCTTTTGAATCATTAAGTTTATGTATAATTCTTGACTTCACAAGATTACAATTTTTTTTGCCTTTGTAGTTGAATTGGCACTTGTATCATTTAGCAAATCATCTTGTCTTATACCATCATTTGCACCAATATTTTTTTGCCTAGAATCCGCTTGCATCGAATCTATATTATTCATGTTGATGTGAGCATGATCAAGTTAATATTTTGGCAACCAAGTTTGGATTAAAGTAAACTTTCTTCGGCTATGACCCCAGCAAGCACAGTTACGACATTTTAGAGGGATCCATTCATAAAGGGCATCCTGCCATACAATAGTACTAGTGAGTGCCTATGCTTCGCACACGGGCAATGTGTAGTATCCAATGAGCTACTTGTTGTTTTTGAAGAAGGAACGGGCATAAAAACGCAGAGTTTAATACCTTCTCAATGAAGTAACATGATTCCTATGCACCGTAACAATACATACACTACAAGATGCATGCTAAAATGCGAAGACCTAGGGAAATGACTTGCGATGGCTAAAAAAGCAGCCTATGCAAGTGCACGGCCTCCTGATACATACAATGCTCATTACTTCTTCTTCCTCATTACAATTTTTCCGCGAATAATTTCAGAAACCTTAATCCCATCTCCCCTATGCTGCAACGCCTCCAAGCCTTCAAACACGCCTCGAAGCCGGTATGTCTTCTATCCCTATTCTATATTTAATTACAGTTAATTATAGAGTTTAGTTTCATGTTTTTATGGGTTTGAAAATTAATTATTTATGGGTTTGAAATTGGTTGTTATATGGGATACATATGATGATGATTATGTTGTAGGTTGATTTAGGAGTAAATGTAATTGATTAAAATGATGATTATCGCATTGTTGTTGTCATGATAATAATGTGTTAGTTGATGTAGAATTGTTGATTGGTTATGTGATTTGAAAATTAGTGTGTACTATCTATTAACATGTTTATTGATAAGTTTGTGCGAATATTTGTTAACAATGTTTGTCGTTTAGGAACAAGTATGTGTACTATATTAAAATTGCTAGCATTTGTATGTATTAGCATAAGTTAAAATAATTATAATTCAATTTAATAGAAGTGCTAGCTTTTGATTTTTTTTTTCATGAGAAACCATAATTTAAAACTTTACATAGTTGGCTAAAATTTAAATTACGTGTTAATATTTCAAATTTAAGCTTTTGAATGGAAGTTACAATACATTTTAAAATTGAAACTGTAGTTAACAAATATTTATTGAACGTACTAGAAAATATTATGTAAATGTTAAAATACAAATTATAAAATGTGCTTTACTTATATGAACCTCTTCGAGTTTTTTTGACCCGTTGGACAAGTATTGTATATGATCATTATATGAGTATTTGTCTTTACATAGAACAGAAATTTATATTCATCTGATACAATATTTGTTGGGTTTGTCCCAGTATTGGACAAGTTACAATTACAATAACGAAATCACATTTTATAAATCATTTCAGTTTACATGGTTAACAAAATTTCGATGACACTTCCTTTTTGTTCTCTGTATACATGCATTTGTGTATGATACAGGAACTAAAGGGAGGTGCTACCGAAATTTTGTTGAACCATTTAACCTGAAATGATCTATAAAATGTGATTACATTATTGTGTTTGTAATGTGAAGTAGGTTGACCGACCGTCAAAGTAAAAAGCAATAAACTAATAAACCAAAAAAATCAAGTAGTTATAAATGAAATTTTACAAGGCTTGAATTAATACAAAGTGTTTGATCAAATTTTCTAATATATTTCTTGCAAATCAGGAAAATGTTTGATTATTTTCTTGGTCATCGTTGGATGTATGAATCTCGAACTGGTATGAAAGGGTCGATAAAGGAACATTCTTGTAAAGGTGTCCAAGAATTTATTAGATTTGTTAATTCTAAATGTGACACCCTACGTCCGTTAATGTTACTCTAATAGAATGCAATAAGTTTCGTGAAGTGCAATAGGTAAACAATACAAAAATTCAAAAGACAGATATAAATTAAGCAGTGGAAAATTTCAACTTTATTATTGAAAAATAAAACATCATCTCGAAACATGTTACATCATTAAACTAGTTACATCAAAAACCAAGAACCTCAAATCTGTCTCATAATGCAAAATAGTGCCATAATATAAAATCATATCCCTCATAGCAAGTCATAACAGAGTAGAAAGTAGGTCAAAACGATACATCTCAAAAAGTCTAGATTTGAGATGAAAGAGAACGTCCTAATCACTGAGGAGTGCTACCACTTTAACGACCTGAGGGGGAAGGGGGGAAGGAAGAAAGAAACGAAAACAAAAGGGTCAGACATAAAGGCTGGCGAGTTCCAGTGATTTTCAAATTTGTATACAAGAGAGATACCAAGACAGATAAATAAGACTGGATGAGAAAGTAAAGTATCATATATAGTAACAGGTAAATAGGAATAACAGTGATCAATTAATGCTTCTCATTTATATCCTAAAACAAGTTGTGCCTTCACCAATACTAGTATAACAGGATTAGGCGTTAACATAATTTAGGATTAAACAACAAGATTAGGTGTACCCAAATTACATAATAAGATTAGGCGCTACCCTAATAACATAACAACAGGATTATATATACCATAATTAATACCCACACGATAGGCTCTCTAATACGTAAATTACCCTGTGTCAGCCCCGACATTAGGGCGTATCACTCTCTAACCTAGCAACTTATATAACACAGACCTATTTACTGGTGTTACAAGGCTTATTTTCCTAATCGGACTCATGCACGCTCATGACTCCACGGAACGCGCCCATACCTACCTTCCCCATTTGAACCTATTACTATCTAGTTCAGTAAAGCATTCCCTGGCCCCTACCTAGTGCGAGGCCCTCTATCAAAATACCAACAGGGATACTGACTTATATGGGTTCCTGTAACACCCCGTATTTTCTATGAATGTAAAAATTAACATATTTAAGAACACTTAATTTTTATAATAAGAATTAGGTGAAACGGGTTACGCCATTGCGTTCGTCTCGGAATTCTGCTTGAAATAGAGTCTTAGTTTGCGTGAATCAGACTCCGTATGAAGAAGTTATGGCGGTTAGAAGTAGTAAGTTTAAATCATTATTAAATAAATAAATAATAAATCAAAATTCGGAATTCAAACCAGCAAGAATAGGTGGGTCAGAAAATTCCCGCCAGAGGGTATCAACCCCCTTAGGGATGTCGACACTGGTGTCGACCCCCCTATACGGGTGTCGACATGGGTGTCGACCAACCTCTGTAGGGGTCGACCCCTGCTGACTGTTCTAGACAGTGACGATTTTCTAAGTCGTAGGGCTATGTGGTGACTTCTGATTGGCCTAATGACGCATTTTCTTGGGCTGGATGGTCTGGATGGATCCTATGTTGATCTAAAGGCTCAAAATAATCCTGTACTCCTATATAATCACATCAAACCTTAACCCTAAACCTCATAATCCTATTATATCATGTCACCATGCGGTCCATCTCTAAGTTAGCCTAGCCTCCATCTTCTCCAAACTAGAAATCAAATTAGAGAGAGAGCTTCAAATCAAAGTGGAGGATTTCTTCTTCAATCAACAAAGAAAGATTAGAATCGCTACAACGTTAATTAATTCACTTTTCTAATCCTATCGTTGTAAGTTCAGTTATTATTCAGATTTGAACACCTAATAGAAATCATGACTATAATAATCGAATCTAGAACTATACCTAATTATGAGATAATCAATTCTGATTCGTGCTTATCCTTTTTCTTATGAGACTGTTGTGATTGAAACAACGGAACCTATCATGTTGTACACCACTATACCTAATTGTGAGATAATCAACTCTGATTCATGCTTATCCTTTTGCCAAATCTGAACTACCTATGCTTATGAGACTGTTTTGATTGAAACAATGGAACCTATCATGTTATACACCAAATTGGTGATTCTTTTACGTTCAATTCTATCGAATCTTTATGCCTATGATGTAACTTGCTCAGTTTGGCCATACTGTTAATGTACAACATGCCTATTGGAAACAAGATTCTTGGATTAGGTACACCTTTACATGCCTATTTGTTTCTTATGTCAATTCTTGTGTTCCTTCTCTATTCCCCTTTTTGTTTTATTTTATGAATACTAGGTTCATTCAGAACCTAGATTGAATCTTGTTGTACGTACGATTCAAACATGGGGAGTTAGGTATAACTTAATTGAGTAATTTTGGGCATAACAAGTAAATGTGACATAACTTGAATTGACTACAATTGTGGGTTATTGGCATATAAAATCTAGATTTGGGCAGGTATGGTAAATAAGTAATTTGGCTAAAAGATGAACATGCCTAACACGAGGTTAGATTGAGTTGCAGTGTAAGGCTGCCCAGAACCGTCCGGCAAATCCAGCGACCACAATAACAGATCTAATGTGAGAGGTTAGCGCATTAAGCCCAAAACCCAAGGTTAGAATGAGTTTGCGGTAGAAGTCTGCCTGGAACCACCTGGCACATCCAGCAACCGCAAACAACAGTTCTAATGTGAGAGGTTGAGGCATTAATGAATGAATTAATTCTAATGAACGGACATGCTAAGAATGGTAGGGTTAAGTTAACTTAGGCAACACTTAACCAATACAACAAGTTAATTAAACAGATGGGTGGGGTTAGGTTAAATGGAGAACACTTAAACATTATAATATGTTGATTAGCAAACCCTAGTAATGGGGACCCATTTCAGCAGTAACCCACATAGATGTATCAAGGTACCCTGAACTAGGCAGGATGGGGCACGATTACTGGGCTGATTATAAGCGGTCAAAATAGCGGCGGGTGGTACGTCAGTGTAGGTTCCGATGGAGTACGAGCGTGCACGTACTTCAGAGTGGAAAAATAAGGCATTGAGCATCAGTAGTTATACACTGTGCATCTTGAATTGTGTCAGGTTGCCACCATAGGGATTGATACACCCCATGGTGGGACCAGCACAGGTATCTACAAACAAGCGGGGCCGAATGACACAAGTAATCAATGCATGCGAGTAGGAGCCGACTGATAAAGGGATCATTTTATTATGAACACATGATGCTGGTTGAAACATTTGTTAGTAGGTGCAGAGAAATGGAAATGAGTGCGACAGCATATTCAGTTTATCTTGCCTCAAGTTATCTTGTCACTATGGTATTGTCCTATATTTAGTTTATTCATGTCATGATCCTTTTTCTTGTTTACATGCCGAAAAATCACTGGACTTACCAGACTTATATTTGACCTGTTTTCTTTCGTCTTCTTTTCTTTTGTCCACCCCCTCCCCAGGTCCGCAGGGAGGGAATTTTCTTGGACTATGGCTGTGGTTACACTTTTATTGGGGATTTATGCCGCTTTATTACTGCTTTATGCTTCTTTATGTATTTTGAGTTTTTAATCAAGACAGAAGCTTTTATTGGGGATTTGTGCCACTTTATTACTACTTTATGCTTCTTTATGTATTTTGAGTTTTTAATCAAGACAGAAGTTTTATTGTAATAACTTGGAAGTTGGTTTTTAAGACAATGGTTGTAATGTTTTGACTAGACCATGCTGCTTATGAAATAATTTTAGTTTTTCCGCTGTTTATATGTCTGTCTTGTAAGTTATCTGTATCTTTTACCTATAACGCTTCACCGAAGTTATGTGAGTGACTGTAATGGAGGTGGGGTGTTTCACTTGATATCAGAGCTGATGGTTACCAAATCTGATTAAAATTCTTGAAAATTATTTTTCAAAAAGAAGTTTTAAAGAAGCATTTTCAAGAAAAGTGTTGTTTATTTTAAAAGCATATTCCCCAAAGCCATACGCACTATCTTTATATCCTTTGTTTTGAACCTTTTCTTTTCATTTCAGCATGTCTGGGGATCTTAATCTTCCCAAAGGCGTACAGATACCCTGCTGGTTCAGAAGGTATCTAGAGGCTAGGGCTGATGCCGCAGGCCCAGCAGACCTTCCTCCTCCCCCAACTGCATCCGTTCCTCCTCCTCCTCCACATGTGAATGCTTTATCGAAGATATGTAGAGACTTTCGAGCTATGGGAAGAAAGAACTTTAATGGGACTGAATCATTCGTGGAAGCAAGAAGCTGGCTCAAGGAAATAGAAAACTTGTTTGTTATCTTCGAAGTGGACGATAGGCAGAAGATACAATTGGCTGTATGGTTACTTACGAAGCCTCTTTCTGGTGGGAAGTTACTAATACTGAAAGATCAATTCAGACTTGGGAGGATTTCAGAATGAGGTTTGAAATAAAATTCCTCTCGCAAGCTGAATGAAGCCTACAGATGGAGAAGTTCTTAGCACTTAAACAGGGAAGCCTATCGGTTACGGAACACGTCAACCAATTCAACCAGTTGGCTAGATTCGGACTGGAGTTGGTAAATACTCCACATAAAAAGGCTCTCCGTTTTGTTAAAGGGTTGAATGAGCCACTGCACAGCCTCGCTATGTCCCATATACCTATGGGTGCGACTTATGAGAGACTGGTGGATATGACACTATTACAAGAGGAAGACAAGGATGGGAAGAAAGAGACAAAGGTGGAAGGACCTCTAGACAAAAAGTGGAGGGATCGCAGAATAAGAAGACGGATTCCAAGAGGGCCGGGAAGAATAACAAACCCCGTGACAAGAGGAAGTGTAATTTGTGTAGCATACCTGGACATCTAATTAAGGACTGTAGAAAGAAGAAGAGGAAGATGGGTGGTTGTTTTCAATGCGGCGAGGCAGGACATATGGCTAAGGATTGCCCAAGAAGGCAATGGCAAGGGTAGAGGACTGGAACTACTTCTGGAGGGAAGATTCACGCTCTCATTGCACCTCCGCAAGAAAGAGGTAGAAATGTTTTTGTTGAGAGTTTAGTTTATCTTTTTGATCATCCTGTTCGTACTCTTTTTGATTCGGGCGCATCGCACTTTTTATATCTACTGCTTTAGTTGAATCTCTACACCTAGATACTAGTATAGTAGAGGATCCCATGGTTGTTTCAAATCCAATTGGAGGTTCAGCTTATTTGTCAATGATTTGTTTGGATTTGGAAATTTCTATACTAAGCGTTGGGATTAGATGTAATGCTTATGTTTTGGGTATCACGGGCTATGGGTTGACTCTAAGCATGGATTGGTTATCCAGTAATGGTGCCATCCTCGATTGTGAAAAGAGAGTGGTAAGACTTGTGACTTGCCTCGGTAATACTCTCGAAATCTCTTGTAATCGCATGAATTCTATTATGCTTAGCAACCTAGAATCTCTTGATGCGTCTGTTGAAAACTTGCAATCTATTAGAGTAGTCCGTGAATACTCGGATGTCTTTGAAGAGGTGAAGGGTTTACCTCCAAAGCGAGAGATAGACTTCCGCATATACCTGGTTGATAATGCAAAACCCGTTGCTTTACCCGTTAGACACATGGCTCCAAGGGAAAGGAAGGAGCTCAGCAAACAAGTTAAAGAGTTGCTCGAAAAGGGGATCATAAGGCGGAGTATTTCTAAATGGGGTGCTCCAGTAGTGTTCGCAACCAAAGCGGATGGTTCACTTCGCCTATGTGTGGATTATAGGGAGCTAAACAAGCTGACCAAGAAGAATAGGCAACCACTTCCAAGAATATACGATTTGTTCGACCAGTCGTAGGTGCATCAGTTTTCATCCAACTAGATCAGGCCACCGGATTTCATCAGCTAAGAGTGGCCGAAGACAACATAGATAAGACCGCGTTCAGGACCCCGGATGGTTTCTTCGAATGGCTTATTATGCCTTTCGGCTTTACAAACGCACCTGCCTATTTCGTAGACTTGATGAGTAGGGTGTTCAGGGAGTTCCTTAATAAATTTGTAGTGGTCTTCGTGGATGACATTTTGATTTTCTCAAAAAGTGAGGAAGAACACGCTTTGCATTTAAGGGAAGTTATGGATACTCTTCGAGCACATCGGTTGAAAGAAAAATTCTCCAAATGCCATTTTTGGAGAGAAGAAGTAATGTTTCTTGGACATGTGGTGTCCAAAGAGGGGATAGCTGCGGATCCCGCAAAAGTAGTTGCGGTGCAAGATTGGAGGATTCCAAGGAATGCAACCGAAGTATGAAGTTTTCTAGGACTAGCGGGCTATTACAGAAAGTTCATTAAAGACTTTGCGAAGATCTAAGCCCCACTTACAAGATTGACGAAGAAGAACCTAACTTTTGCCTGGGATTTGGATTGTGATGTCGCTTTCCAACGATTAAAAAGGGCTTTGACCACAGCCCCAGTTCTGTCATTGCCTGATGGGAGTAAGATGTTTACAGTATACACAGACACATGCGGTACATGATTAGGCGCTGTCCTGATGCAAGAAGGCAAGGTAGTTTGTTATGAGGGAAGGCAGTTGAAGGTACATGAGAAGAACTACCCAATTCATGATTTAGAGCTAGCTGCCATTGTTTTCGCTCTTAAGTCATGGCATCATTACCTACTAAGAGAAAGGTTTGAATTGTTTACTGACCATAAATCATTAAAGTACCTTTTGTCACAAAAAGATCTTAACTTAAGACAACAAAGATGGATGAAGTTTCTTGCGTCATACGATTTTGAGATTACTTATACCCCTGGCAAGGGCAATGTGGTAGCAGATGCCTTGAGTAGGAAAAAGCTGACCTTAAGCCCTCTCTTTGTGGAAAGGCAAAACTTGGAGTACATGACAACCTTTGACTTTAGATCCTCTTTTTAGTTTGTACCTGGTTTGTTAGCAACGATAGAGGTGCGGCCTATGCTTTTGGACTCAACAGGAACCGCTCAACGTGAAGACCCTCAGATAGTGGATATGATGTATAAGTTAATTAGAGGTGAGACTTCTATTCATCTCAATAGATACTCCATCGATGACAAGGGTTGGTTGAGACGGGATGGAAGACTATGCGTCCCACAAGCAAGGGATTTGGTGAAGACAGTTCTCGAAGAAGCACACCATTCTAAGTTGACCATACACCCAGTGGAGACAAGATGTATAAAGACGTAAAAAGGGTTTTCTTTTGGAATGGCATGAAGAAGGATGTAGCTGAATTTGTCTCTAAATGCTTGATATGCCAACAAGTCAAGGCGAAATAGAAGAAGCCTGGTGGTCTACTTCATCCTCTAGAGGTCCCACAGTGGAAATGGGAATGCATTTTGATGGACTTTACAGATGGGTCGCCTCGGTCAAGAAGCAGCTATACCACTGTTTGGGTAATAGTTGACGGGCTCACTAAAAGTGCTCACTTCATACCTGTCAAGAGTAGGAGGACTGCCTCATCATTAGCATCCATTTATCTTAAAGAGGTAGTTCGACTGCATGGGATACCCTCTAGCATAGTAAGTGATCGAGATCCTATCTTAGTGAGTAAGTTTTGGAAGAGTTTGCAAGAGGCTGTAGGCACACAGCTATGCCTAAGCATTGCCTATCACCCTCAAACCGATAGTCAGACGGAAAGGGTAAACAGAGTGTTAGAAGATCTCTTGAGATTGTGCATTCTTGATTTTGGAGGAACATGGAAGGATCATCTTCCTTTGGTGGAGTTCGCCTACAACAATAGCTACCAAGACACCATAGGCATGGCACCCTTCGAGGCTTTATATGGAAGACCATGCCGATCACCACCTTGTTGGTGGGAATCTACAGACAAGCTCATATTTGGGCCCGACATGATTAGAGAAACATCAGAGAAGGTAGACTTGATACGAAGACGAATGAAGACCGCACAAGATAGACAGAAGTCATACGTGGATAAAAGAAGGACCGACCTTGAGTTTGAGGTTGGAGACAGAGTTTTCCTTAAAGTATCTCCTTTGAGGAATGTCATTCGCTTTGGATCCGTAGGGAAATTGGCACCAAGGTTTGTAGGGCCATTTCCTATCATTGAGAGGATTGGGACGGTGACTTATAGAGTAGAGCTACCCGAAAGACTGGCTGGAGTTCATAATGTTTTTCATGTTTCTCATCTACGAAAGTGCTTACACGAGTCTGCGGAAGTTGTGGAGCCGAGCATACTAGAGGAAGTAGAAGTGGAAGGAGAAGCGACGGTGAGAAGAGTTCCAACTCGTATCTTGGGAATAGAAGTTAAAAGGCTACGCAATCGTGAGGTCAAGCTAGTAAAAGTATAATGGAGTGACACTGAGGAAGACGCGACTTGGGAGACTGAAGACAAGATACACGCAGCCTACCGTTATCTTTTTGAGGGTACATCCTTGATATCTTTTTCCATAAGTTTATGCATGCTTGTATCTATCTTTTAAGTATATCTCCTCGGTCGTATTTAGGTAGAAACTTATGTAAACATGTATTTGAAACATGTTATGGTTGCAAGTGGTTGCTCGTGGATGCATATACATACACATTAGGTACTAGATCGGCTCAGTCACTTTCATATTGCATATGCATATATGTATTTGTATATGGATTGAAACTTTATATGTTATCATATGGATGTTGCATTTGTATGAATGATTGTGCACTCATGCAGAAGTTATAAGGTACAATTAGGAATAATTGCATACATAATGGACTCATGGCACTGGCATAATTTGCATTAAGGAGGCCAACTGAATCAGCAGACCACCTAATTTTGCATTAGATAAGGACATATACACACACTATGCATATGATCATGAAAGCATTAGAAATCTTTTTAAGGATAGTGGATGCCTGTGATTGGTGGTTGAGTAGATGGATGTTGGATGTTAGGATACATTCTTCTTAACTCAAGGATTTCGGGGACGAAATCCTTTAAGGAGGGGAGATTGTAACACCCCGTATTTTCTATAAATATAAAATTTAACATATTTAAGAACACTTAATTTTTATAAGAAGAATTAGGTGAAATGGGTTATGCCATTGCGTTCGTCTCGGAATTCTGCTTGAAGTAGAGTCCGAGTTTGCGTGAATCGGACTCCATATGAAGAAGTTATGGAGGTTAGAAGATGAGAGTTTAAATCGGAATTAAATAAATAATTAATAAATCAAAATTCGAAATTCAAACTAGCAAGAAGAGGTGGGCGGGAAAGTTCCCACCAGAGGGTGTCGACCGCCTTAAGGGGTGTCGAAACTGGTGTTGACCCCCCTATAGGGGTGTCGATATGGGTGTCAACCCCCTATAGGGGTCGACCCCTGCTGTCTGTTCTGAACAGTGACGATTTTCTGAGTCGTGGGGCTATGTGGCGACTTCTGATTGGCTTGATGACGCATTTTCTTGGGTTGGATGATCTGGATGGATCCTGTGTTGATCTAAAGGCTCAAACTAACCCTATACTCCTATATAATCACATCAAACCTTAACCCTAAACCTCATAGTCCTATTCTATCATGCCACCATGTTGTCCATCTCTAAGTTAGCCTAGCCTCCATCTTCTCCAAACTAGAAATCAAATTAGAGAGAGAGCTTCAAATCAAAGTGGAGGATTTCTTCTTCAATCAACAAAGAAAGATTAGAATTGCTATAACGTCAACTAAATCATTTTTCTAATCCTATCATTGTAAGTTCAGTTATTATTCAGATTTGAACACCTAATAGAAATCATGATTGTAATAATCGGATCTAGAACTATGCCTAATTGTGAGATAATCAATTCTGATTCATGCATATCCTTTTGCTTATGAGACTGTTGTGATTGAAACAATGGAACCTATCATGTTGTACACCACTATGCCTAATTGTGAGATAATCAATTCTGATTCATGCTTATCCCTTTGTCAAATCGGAACTACCTATGTTTATGAGATTGTTGTGATTAAGACAATGGAACCTATCATGTTATACACCAAATTGGTGATTCTCTTATGTTCAATTCTATCGAATCTTTATGCCTATGATGTAACTTGCTCAGTTTGGCCATACTTATTGTTAATGTACAACATGCCTATTGGAAACATGATTCTTGGATTGGGTACACCTTTACATGCCTATTTTATTTCTTATGTCAATTCTTGTGTTCCTTCACTATTCCCCTTTTTGTTTTATTTTATGAATACTATGTTCATTCAGAACCTAGATTGAATCTTGTTGTACGTACGAATGAAAGGCGGGGAATTGGGTATAACTTAATTGAGTAATTTTGGGCATAACAAGTAAATGTGGAATAACTTGAATTGACTACAATTGTGGGTAACTGGCATATAAAATTCTAGATTTTGGCATGTATGGTAAATATGTAATTTGGCTAAAAGATGAACATGCCTAACACGAGGTTAGATTGAGTTGCGGTGTAAGCCTTCCCGGAACCGCCCGGCACATCCAGCGACCACAACAACATATCGCTCTCATGTGAGAGGTTAGCGCATTAAGCCCAAAACCCGAGGTTAGAATGAGTTTGTGGTAGAAATCTGCTCGGGACCGCCCAACACATCCAACAACCGCAAACAATAGTTCTAATGTGAGTGGTTGAGGCATTAATAAATGAATTAATGCTAATAAACGGACATGCTAAGAATGGTAGGGTTAAGTTAACTTAGGCAACACATAACCAGTACAACATGTTAATTAAACAGATGGGTGGGGTTAGGTTAAATGGAGAACACTTGACCATTATAACAAGTTGATTAGGAAACCCTTGTAACGGGGACCCATTTCTGCAGTAACCCACGTAGATGTATCATGATACCCTTAACTAGGCAGGGTGGGTCACGATTACTGGGCTGATTATAAGCGGTCAAAGTAGCGGCGGGTGGTGCATCAGTGTAGGTTCCGATGGCGTGCGGACGTGCATGTACTCCAGAGTGGAAAAATCAGGCACTAGGCATCAATAGTTATACACTGTGCATCTTGAATTGTGTCGGATTGCCACCATAGGGATTGATACACCCCATGGTGGGACTAGCACAGGTATCTACAAACAAGCAGGGCCGAATGACACAAGCAATAAATGCATGCTAGTAGGAGCCGAATGATAAAGGGATCATTTTATTATGAACACATGATGTTAGTTGAAACATTTGTTAGTAAGTGCAGAAAAATGGAAATGAGTGCGATAGAATATTCAGTTTATCTTACCTTATCTTGCCATATGTTATCTTGTCACTATGGTATTGTCCTATATTCAGTTTATTCATGTCATGATCCTTTTTATTGTTTACATGCTGAAAAATCACTGGACTTACCAGACTTATGTCTGACCCGTTTTCTTTCGTCTTCTTTTCTTCCGTCCCCCCCTCCCCCGGTCTGCAGGGAGGGAATACTTCAGCTTAGTTCAGATCTTTTCCAGCTTGAAGAGAGTAGATGTATTGCTTGGACTATCTTTTTCTTGGGCTATGGCTGTGGTTACACTTTTATTGGGGATTTATGCCGCTTTACTACTGCTTTATGCATCTTTATTTATTTAAGTTTTTAATCAAGACAGAAGTTTTATTGTAATAACTTGGAAGTTGGGTTTTGAGTCAATGGTTGTAATGTTTTGACTAGACCACGCTGTTTATGAAATAATTCCAGTTTTTCAGCTGTTTATATGCTTGTCTTGTAAGTTATCTGTATCTTTTACCTATAATGATTCACCGAAGTTAATGAATTCCCTTTGTGAGTGACCTTAACAGAGGTGGGGTGTTTCAGCTCCACACACCAAGATTGACACAAGCCAAACCCCCTAAGAATATGCCCCCAAGTAACTTGGATTTAAGTGTCCCCAAAACCCGATACAACAACAGAACGAGGGACCTCTTTGCTTATTAATAATCAGGTTTACCTTAGTAGGTTTAGGTTAATTAATAAATGTGGTTGTAATATTACATGTTATTAGATGCATACAACCCTTCCCCATAACACCTGCCCAGATGTATGTATAATTACCTAACCAACATCCGATACTTACATAATTTTAACATGTCCTTTTACTCAATGTCTGTATTAATTCAAATCTAACATTTTTATACATATGCATACTATTCCATTCAATTAAAATTACAGCATGTACAAGTTTATGCATATTACCCATTTTTATCCCATTTCCAATTTACAGAAAATACAAGTATAGGCATATCATCCCTTTTTATTATATCCTCAATTTACAGCAAGTACAAGTATATGCATAATATCCCTTTCCCAAATTATAGTCAATCGGTCTCCAATTTAATAATATGCCTAAATTCCCCCTTTTCATGTTATTTCTTTATTATCCCAATTTTACTATACGCAATCTTTAATCGGGCATAGCCTAGGCTTTCCAAGTGCTAGGCTTTGCGTAAACAAAGAGGGGAAATAGAGGAAGGAGAATAGAATCACGTCACATAGGCAAGACTGGAAATAAACTAAAAACGGTAGAAATAGTGAAAAGGAAGATATATACACATAACTTATTGATTATCCGATAGTAAAAGCATGTATTTTACTTATAACAATGACATAAGTGATTAACAGTGAAGAACATGTATAACAATTATCATACAAACACTGTATGTTGTAAAGTGTAAACCCAATTTCATTTACTATCATGATATAGTTCTAGGTATCAGATCTGAAAGTAACAGGGAACTCACAGCCGGTCTTGGTAAAGAAGAGATTAAATCTCTTTTTATATATATCTATATGCCTTGTAGAAAATTCCACTTCTGTCTCTTTTATTGATTGCAGGGCTGAAGGTTGGTTCAGATCTTGGATCTTCTTTGTTAATCTAGATTTTAGCAGAGTCTCCTGATCTTATTATTTAATTTAGAATATGTAATGTAGGCAGAGAGAAAGGTGAAGAATTATGTGTAGATAAAATGGAAGAGAGAGCCCCTTTATATAGATTAACAAAGCCAACCTTTAACCGTTAGAGCCTAGGGTTTTAATCCAAGCCATACATGTAGGGCAGAGTCAGCGATGAACCTAACCAACAAAACAGACCAAATACAAAATTCGGAATCTGCCCTGGATTTGGGTGGGTCGACCCACCGACCCCCTGGGTCGATCCAACCTGACTTGTTTCGACCCTTAGGTCGACCAAGGCTTGTTGTGTGTCGTCCCCTAACGGTCTAGGTTTCCACGTTGTCTCGTTTGAATTTATTTGAATTATATATATATAGCTCTTATATGCATACAAATTTGTAAGGTTCATAACTTCTTCGTACGTTATCCCTTTTTGGCATACTTAGGGTCTATTTGAACCAGAATTCCGAGACGAATGCAACGGTAAAGCCATTTTTACTTAATTATGAATATTTAATTAAGAAATTCCCATTTTATTGTCTTTACTGTTTGGTTATGGCATATTAAATTTTGAGTTGTCACATTCTCTCGTACTTAAAGGATTTCATCCCCGAAATTTCCAAGTTAAGAAGAATGTTACTATTCTAACAACCACTTACAACCATTTACTCATCCATCACCCACTGGCCACTGTCCTTAAGAATTTCTAATGCTTGTATGAACATATGCAAAGGTGTCATGTGTATATGTCCCTACACAAGTGCGAAAATCAGGCAGCCGACTGATTCAGTTGACCTCCTCAATGCAATATATGTTTATGCCATATAACCAACATGTATGCAAAATAATCCTAGTATAACATATAAACTCTATATGTATGCGCAATCATTCATCAAAATGCAACATTGATATGATGATTCATCCATTTCCATCTATAGAAAATTAAAATGTACACACATCCATATGCAATATGTAAGTGCTTGAGCCGATCTAGTGCCTAGTGTGTGTATATGCATCCACGAGCAACCACTAGAAAACACTTGCATCTAGTTGCAACCATCAATCATAACATGTCTCAAACACATGTTCCCAACCATTGGATTCTACCTAAGGATCGAAGATTCGAACAATAGGACAAATATACTTGAATGATAGAAGAAAATGCAAAGCAAAAGCTTGGAAAAGAAGTCAAGAACGTACTTTCAAAAAGAAAAGGATAAGAACCACGAATCCTATCTTCGGGTTCCCACATTGCATCTTCGCGGTCTTCTCCCTATTGTACCTTTACCAATCTGATTTCCTTGTTACGTAGTTTCTTGGTCTCTGTCCTAAGAATATGAGTAGGAACTCTTCTCACCGATGCTTCCTTCTCAACTTCCACATCCTCAAATGTTCTCGGCTCCACTATCTCTGCTGCATCATGTAAACATTTCCTCAGATGGGAAACAAGAAACACATCGTGTACGCCTCCTAGTCTGTCCGGTAGTCCATCCTATAGGCCATCTGGCCTATCCTCTCCACTATAGGGAATGGCCCTACAAATCTCGGCGCCAACTTCCCTACTGAGCCAAAGCGAACTACTTTCCTCAATGGTGATACTTTAATGAAGACCATATATCCAACTTCAAATTCCAAATTGGTCCTCCTTTTATCGGCATAAGATTTATTTCTGTCTTGAGCTAATTTCATTCTTTAGCAAATAAGATCAATCTTTTCGAAGGCATCTCGAATCATCTTAGGTCCAAGTAGAAGTCTATCCGTAGAATCCCACCACCAAGTCGGCGATCTACAAGGTTGCCCATATAATGTTTCGAAGGGTGCCATGCCTATGCTTGATTGATAGCTGTTGTTGTAGGCGAACTCCACCAATGGGAGATGCTCCTCCCAAGTCCCTTCAAAATCTAGGATACACAATTTCAAAAGATCCTCAAGAACTCTATTCACCCTCTCGTTCTGTCCATCGGTCTGAGGGTGGTATGTCATGCTCAAACTTAGCTGTGTACCTAACACCTCTTGTAAGCTCTTCCAAAACTCACTAGTGAAGATGAGATCACAATCGCTTATTATATTGGAAGGTACTCCATGAAGTCAGACTATCTCTCGAAGATATAACGATGCTAGCCAAGCTATCATTCTCTTAATTTTGACAAGAATAAAGTGAGCGCTCTTTGTAAGTCTATCCATTATCACCCAAATGCTCGCATTGTCCTTCCTCAACCGGGGCAATCCATCTGAAATCCATAGAGACACTCTCTCACTTCCATTGTAGGACATCCAAAGGCTGAAGCAATCCATCAGGTTTCCTTTGTTTAGCTTTTACTCGCTGGCAAGTCAAACATCGAGCTACAAATTTCGCCACTTCCTTCTTTATTCCAGTCCAAAAGATAACTCTCATCATGTCTCGATACATCTTGTCGTCGCCCGAATGGATAGTCATCCGAGAATGATGAGTTTCCTCAAGCACTGCCTTTGGCAATTACCCAATCCTAGGGACACATAGCCTTCTATATCGTCTTGGCTACCTTTTCTCGTCCAAAGTATATCTAGCTAGGTGACTAGAAGTCTCTCCTTTACTAAGCTTGTCCAAGATATCTGATATCTACGGGCCCTCCTGCTGCCTAGATCCAATATGCTCCAAAATAGTAGGTTGCACCTCTAATGATGCTAACAATCCCAATGTGAAATCCGTGTATGGCTTAAAATCAAAGGTTAAGATGTACTCCAAGCTTCGCCTTTCTACGAATAGAGGACTCAAAGTCATCCTCTACGTACTCAATGCGCCCGTCATTATGTTACCTTTGCCCGGGGTATATGCTATCTCAAAGTCGAAGGACGCTAGGAACTCCATCCATCGTTGCTGCCTTAGGTTGAGATCTTTCTGTGAGAACAAGTATTTGAGTGACTTATGATTTGTGTATAGCTCAAATCTCTCTCCAAATAGATAATGCCTCCATGACTTCATTGCGAACACTATTGCAGCCAACTATAGATCATGAGTAGAGTAGTTCTTCTAGTGAACTATCAACTGTCTACTTCCATAGCATACTACCCTTCCCTCTTGCATCAGAACAACACCAAGCCCTATGCCACAAGCATCTGTGTAGACCATGAGCATCTTGCTACCATCGGGGAGAGTCAAAACTAGGGTTGTTGTCAGAGCCCTTTTCAGTCTATGAAAGACATCCTCGCAATCAATGCTCCACGAAAAATCAAAATTCTTCTTCATTAATCGGGTGAGCGGGGCCGATACCCTTGCAAAGTCCTTGATAAACTTTCTATAATAGCCCGCCAACCCTAGAAAACTTCTCACCTCTGTCACATTCTTTGGAGCCCTCCAATCTTGAATTGCGACGAGTTTAGCGGGGTCCACTATTATCTCGTCCTTGGAGACCACATGCCCTAGGGACCTTCCTTCCTCCAAAAGTGACACTTAGAAAATTTTTCCTTGACCTGATGAGATCTAAGAGTGCGTAGAACCTCTTCTAAGTGTAGGGCATGCTCCTCCTCATTATTTGAGAAAATTAAAATGTCATCCAAAAGGCCACCACAAACTTGTTCAGAAACTCTCTAAACACCCTACTCATCAAGTCCACAAAATATATAGGTGCATTGGTCGACCCAAAAGGTATAACGAGCCACTCAAAGAAACCGTCTGGAATTCTGAATACAGCCTTACCAATATTGTCCTCTGCCACCCTCAACTAATGAAATACCGTAGCCAAATCCATCTACGAGAAAACTGATGCGCCTACTAGCTGATCAAACAAGTCGACAATCCTTGGAAGCAGGTGCCTATTCTTTTTGGTGAGCTTATTCAACTCCCTATAATCCACGCATAGACGAAGTGAGCCATCTTCCTTAGTTGCAAAGACGACTGGAGCTCCCCACTCTGGTATGCTTTATCTAATGTAACCTTTCTCGAATAGCTCCCCCACTTACTTGCTGGGATCCATTCTCTCTCTAGGAGCCATGTGGCGCACTGGTAGATCAACTGGGTTTGCATTCTCTACCAAATAAATCCAGATGTCTATCTCACGCCTTGGAGGTAGTCCCTTAACTTCATCAAACACATCCGGATAATCTCTGAGTACGGGTACAGATCGCAAATCGTCAATAGAAGAATCAAGTGAGTCTAGTAAACTGAGCATCACCAACCCCTATGGGTTGTAGCAAATTTTGAGAGTCCTACCATGAAAAGTAAGAAGTATAACCACTCTCTTTTCACAATCAAGCATAACATCATAAATGGCTAGCCAATCTGTTTCGAGAATCAAATCAAAACCCATAAAGCCCAACACGTATGCGTCGCATTCAAACTCAACGCCCAAGATAGAAATTCTCAAATCCCTACATATCATGGATAAGTGAGTCATACCTCCTATAGGGTTTGAAACCACTACGGGATCAGAGACTATACTAGTATTAAGGTGTAGACTACCTACAAAAGAACTGGATATAAATGAATGTGAAGCACCAAAATCAAGCAGGGTTCTAAAAGGATAGTCAAAAAGGGAAATCAAACCTTGAACCATGACTTTCCTACCTCGATCAGGTCCACTAGCCTCAAGAGCTTGTACTTGTCTAGAAGTTCCTGGCCCTTGTCATTGCTTACTAGGGTATCGCTAGGTTAAGTGTCCCACTTGTCCACAATTAAAGTAGGCTTTCTTTGTCTTTCTGCAGTCCTCCACAAAATGACCCATAACTCTGCAAACCATGACACTTGATATCTTTCTTGATTTGAGCCTTGTCAGGCGTCCCTCCTTTCTTTTGCTTTCCTTTCTTGGGCCACCATTTCTGTTTCTTTCCCTTAGCCTGTATCTCTTTGGCCTTACTGTATTTCTTCTTATCCCTGCCATCTTCGTGCATTAGAGTCATGTCATCCAGCCTCTCAAATGTCGCCCCCATTAGTATATGAGATAATGCAAGTCCTTGGAGAGGTTGATTCAATCCTCTCGCAAAGCAAGGGGCCTTTTTATGGGGTGTATTCACCAAGTTCAGACCAAATCTTGCCAGCTGATTGAACTTATTCACATAATCCTTAACAGACATGTCCCTTTCTTTCAAAGCCAAGAATCTCTCTATCTATAATCCCTCTTCCACTTGAGATAAAAACTTCATCTCAAATCTCTGTCTGAAATTATCCTAAGTAACTACTGGTTGTCCTACCTATGTTACTTCCCACTAGTAAGGAGCTTCGTCCTTCAGTTGCTATGAGGCCAGCTGTATCTTCCTTCTATCATCAAGCTCAAAAAGACCAAACACGTTCTCTGTTGCTCTTAGCCAATTCTGTGCTTCAACAAAGCTCTCGGTACCACAGAATGGTTTTCCTCCCATAGCGCAAAAGTCTTTACATAGCTTAGAAAAGTTATCTACTCATGGCGGTAGAGCTACTGTGGCTGCAGTTGGGGATGGGGCATCTCCTTATCCTCCAGCAGGTGTCATAGCCTCAAGATACCTACGGAACCATGTCGATAGTGGAATGCCCTTGGGAAGATTGGATGCCCCAGACATGCTAAAAAGAGAAGAAACAAAAGATTCAATAAGAGATCGAGAGAATATTGAATATGTCTTAAGGGGATATGTTTTTCAAAAACTGGTTTTTGTTTGAAAATACTTTGATTTTGAAAACAAATTTTTAAAACTTTTTCTATGATCTTGTAACCATCAGCTCTGGTACCAAATGTGGCACCCCACGTCTGTTAATGTCACTCTAAGAGAATGCATTAAGTTTCGTGAAGCGCAATAGGTAAAAAATACAGAAATACACAGGACAAATGTAAAATAAGCAACAGAAGTTTTCAACTTTATTATTGAAAAATAAAACTTCATCTCAAAACAGTTTACATCGTTACCCAACTACATCAAAAACCAAGAATCTCAAATCTGTCTCATAATGCAAAATAACAAGGTGCCATAATATAAAATCATTACCTCATTGCAAGCCATAACAGAGTAGAAAGTAGGTTAAAACCATACATCTCAAAAAGTCCAGATCCGAGCTAAAAGAGAAAGTCCTAATCATTGGGGAGTGCTACCACTCCGAGGATCGAAGGGGAGGGCAAGAAGAAAGAAGTGAAAACAAAAGGGTCAGGAATAAAGTATGGCGAGTTCTAATGACTTTCAAATATGCATACAATAAAGATACCAAGAAAAATAAACAAGACTGGATGAGAAAGTACAGTATCATATAAAGTAACAGGTAAACAGGATAAACAGGAATAACAATGATTGAGTAATGCTTTCCAATTGTATCGTAAAACATGCTTTGTCTGCACCAATACTAGTATACCAGGATTAGGCGTAAACCTAATTACTAAACAAAAACAGCATGATTAAACAACAGGACTAGGCGTACCCAAATTACATAATATAACAGCAGAATTATATGTACCATAATTAATACTCATGCGATCGGCACGCTAATACGTAAATACCCTGTGTTAGCCTCGGTAGTAGGGCGTATCACTCTCTAACCCAGCAACTTATATAACACCGACCTATTTACAGGAGTACAGGGGCTTTGTTTCCCTAATCGGACTCATGCATGCTCATGACTCCGCCGTAACGCGCCCGTACCCACCTTCCCCAATTCAACCTCTTACTATCCAGTTCAGTAAAGCGTACCCTAGCCCCTACATAGTGTGTGTCCCTCTATCAAAACACCAACAAGGATACTAACTGATATGCGTTCCACACAGCAAGGTTGACACAAACCAAACCCCTTAATCTTGTGCCCTCAAGTAACTAGGATTTAAGAGTCCTCAAAACCAGATACAACATTAGAACGAGGGACCTCTTAGATTATTAATAATCAGGTTTAACCTAGCAGGTTTAGGTTAACTAATAAGTGTGCTTGAAATATTACATGTTATTAGGTGTATAAAACCCTTCCCCAAAACACCTGCCCTGATTTATATGTAATTACCTAACCTACATCCGGTGCTTACATAATTTCAACATGTCCTTTTACTTAATGTCTGTATTAAGTCAAATCTAACATGTTTATACATATGCATACTATTCCATTCAATTATGTCCCCAAATTACAACATGTATAAGTTTATGCATATTACCCCTTTTTACCCCATTTCCAATTTACACCAAGTACAAGTATATGCATATCATCCCTTTTTATTACATCTCCAATTTATAGCATGTACAAGTATATGCATATTATCCCTTTCCCAAATTATAGTCAATTAGTCCCTAATTTAATAATATGCCTAAATTCCCTATTTTCATGTTATTTCTTTATTATCCCAATTTTACTATATGCAAACTTTAATCGAGCATGGCTTAGGCTTTCCAAGGCCTAGGCTTAGCGTAAACAAAAAGGGAAAATAGAGGAAGGAGAATAGAATCAAATCACATAGGCATATAAGCAAGACTAGAAATAAACTAAAAATAGTAGAAATATGTAAAAGGAAGATAGATACACATAACTTATTAATTATCTAACAGTAAAAACATGTATTTTACCTATAACAATGACATAGGTGATTAACAGTGAAGAACATGTATAAAAATTATCATACAAACATTGTATGTCATAAACCTAATTTCATTTACTATCATGATATAGTTCTAGGTATCAGATATGAAAATAACAGGGAAGTCACAGTAGGTCTTGTTGAAGAAGAGATTAGGTCTCCTTTTATATATATCTATATGTCGTTGTAGAAAATTCCACTTCTATCTCTGTTATTGATTGTAAGGCTGAAGGTTGGTTACAGATCTTGGATCTTCTTTGTTAGTCTAGATTTCAGCAGAGTCCCCGCATCTTATTATTTAATTTAGAACATGTAATGGAGGCAGAGAGAAAGGTGAAGAATTGTGTGTGGATAAAATGGGAGAGAGAGACCCTTTATATAGATTGACAGAGCCAACCTTTAACCATTAGACCCGAGGGTTTTTATCCAAGCCATACATGTAGCGCTGAGTCGGCTATGAACCTAGCCAACAAAACAGACCAAATACAAAATTCGGAATCTGCACTAGATCTGGGTGGGTCGACCCACCGACCCCCTGGGTCGACCCAACCTGACTTGGGTTGACCCTTAGGTCAATCCAAGCCTTTTGTGGGTCGTCCCCTAAAGGTCCTGGTTTCCACGTTGTTTCGTTTGAATTTATTTGAATTGTATATTTATATATAGCTCTTATATGTATACAAACTTCTAAGGTTCATAACTTTTTCGTACGTTATCCGTTTTTCGTAAACTTTGGGTTTAACTAAACCAAAATTCCAAGACAGATGCAAAGGTATAGCTGGTTTTACTTAATTCTGAATATTTAATCAAGTAATTCCCATTTTATTGTCTTTACAATTTGGTTATAGCGTATTAAATTTCGGGTGTTACACTAATAATCGAAGTAAGGTAGACAGTCGTTGTCCGTGTACTAAGTGCAAACATCTTAAGCATTGGAAGCAAGATGTAGTAGAACTACATTTGTATAAATTTGTTTTTGTGTCGAATTATGTAATAACCTGGAAAATGTGAACCAATTTAAAATTTTAAAATTGGTTATTACCAAAGAATTTGAATAATTGAAATAGCATATTTCAATAAAATAAAGAATTGGGTATAGTAAGGCAATTTGAAATTTTGAATACAAAACTTTGTCTGATTGTAAAACTGAAAATATTTAAATCTGTTTATGAATACCTTTCTAACGAATCTGAAAAATCAAAGTTTTATAACGGGAATCAAAAGTTATGGCCGAATGAATTTTCAGAAAGGTCGCTATATAGCATATATAGCCCCTGAAAATTGATATTTTGCATACGACCTCGGAATTCGACGAAACCACTTTTGTTGGGTCCGGGATGTCAAACTATTGCTAGGTTTCAAATTTCATAACTTTTGAAGCTAGTATGTGAGCGGGGCAAAAGAAAATGTGATTGGTCAATTTCTGTTAAAATGGGTCGACCTAAAAATGGCTGTTTTTCAAACGAGCTCAGAATTCGACGAAACTGGTTTTGTTAGGACCGTATCGTCAAAACAAAGCTAGATTTATTTTTCTGGAATTTTTCGATTCAGTTTGTGGCCCTGGCAAATTGAAATGTACGTTCAAATTAAATATTGAATGTTTTATATTTTAATTTGAAAAATAACTGACCGTAACAGTCGAATTGGCCAACGAAACATATCCCATTGTGTTCGGAATGGGGGTATTTAGCTAGGGGCGACAGTCGTTGGGTTTGATTTCGAGTTCGTTTGTAAAAACGCTATTTAAAATCTCCTATAAAGCCTCGACCAATAGGATTTTTCCTTTCAAAAAAAATAAAAATAAAAAAACTACGGAACCCTAGCCGCCACCCTACTCTGGACGATCCAGGTTGCTCGAAACTTCCCCTCGATTTTCCCGCTGCCACAGGCGAAGCTAGGCCGCGCCACCACCCCAGTTCGACGGCCCTTCCTCCCCTCTCCAAATCCGACCAAACCCCACCCTCCACCAGCCTGTATCGCCTGAACCACCCCCACAAAGTCGACGTCTTTCCGACGCCGCCCAGCCTTCCTCCGGCCACCGAACTGACCCCACTCCTAGGCGCAGGCGCGCCTCTCCAAGCCCGAGGGCGTGGCACTACCTGATCGAAGCAACGATCTACGGATTTCACGAATTTGGCAAACCTAGTTTTGAACCTTTAAATAAAGGTACGGCCTTTTTTTCTGAAATGAAAATAACACTTTTAAGAGTTGCAAAACTTTGAAAAATAATATCTTTTTCGTTCGTTAACGAAATTTGATGAAACATGAGACACCGTGACCGCAAGGAGGCTCTCTACCATCTAGAAGAAGCCGCGGATTTTTCTGATCTTCCTACGATTTTTAGCACTGCAAAAACCAATGTGAGGAATCTAAATTAAATTGTGTGAATGGAATCGAGTTGTATAAATTATATAAGCAAAGTGTAAATTATATACGCATTGTATATCTCATGTACATGTGTTGTATAAGTTATATTAGCGATGTATAAATTATACAAGCGTTGAATGAAACATATATGCTTTGAATTGTGATGAAATGCAAGTGAATTAATATAATATATATATACATATATACTCCCCTCGTCCACAGACCATGGACGATATTTATTGCTTGTTATTGACGTGATATTATATGGTATGACGAATGGTTGGAAATAATTGGTTGTGGTTGAAAAATACCTTTGTGGTTGAAAAATACCCTATTGTGGTTGAAACAAATTAGAATAGGCTTGTGGAAATGAAAATAAAATATGCCGCCTGCGTGCGAACTAGATGCATGATCCCCATTGTCAAAAACCGCGAGGTTTTAAGGTAGAGCGAGGAGCCGTTTTAGGGACGGTCCCGGTTTTAACTACCCTGCCGTTATGCTGCCGAAATTTTCTGAAATATTCATGTGTTAGAAAAATTTTCATTCGTTGAAATAAATTACATATGTTGAAACGAATATTCATGTGTTGAGTTGAAATTCATTCGTTGAATCAAAATTCATGTGTTGAATATTATTTGAATTTAAACAAATAGCTTTAGCGATAAAAATCACATTTATATATATATATATAACTATAGCGAATATTCATGTGTTGAGTTGAAATTCATTCGTTGAATCAAAATTCATGTGTTGAATATTATTTGAATTTAAACAAATAGCTTTAGCGATAAAAATCACATTTTTATATATATATACAACTATAGCGAATATTCATGTGTTGAGTTGAAATTCATTCATTGAATCAAAATTCATGTGTTGAATGTTATCTTATTTTAAAATAAAATGAATTGACAATAAAAACTACATTTTTATTGTGAATATGAAGTGTTAAAAACATTCACGTGTTGAATAAATATTTTTGATGATAAAAATATTTCTTTTATCATGTATACGCTTTGATAAAAATACACACGTGTTGAAATAAATAATAGTTTGCTAGAAATATTATTATTAGCTTTGTTCTGCATATATATACATGTGTTGAACAGGAAAATGGATTAGCTGTAGAGTAAAGAAATTATTTGCGTGCCCGACAGATAGGTAAACCTTGATGAGTTGGCTGCGCAATTTTATTTTTATATCAACTCCTGTGAATGCCATTGGATGCGGAGTGCTGGTTATTCTGTGTGAAATAATAAATATCGCCATAGGATAGTAACAATTAATTTTGAACTACACTACATGGCATACTTCTTGACGATAGGCATACTTCATCATATTCCACATAAGCAATTGGAGCTTGTGTGACGAGGTGGAAGATTTACCATACGAGCGAGAGGCTTGTATGGCGATGATTTTATACTACAGGTCGAACTGATGACTGATATGGACTATATAAAATATAACGATGAAATGCCAGATTAATAAAAACCCCACACGGGTATGGAGTTGACAATAATCACGTCTCTCTAGTTATTAGATACGACACATGGACTATTTATTTCCACACGGAAACGGGGTGATGAGAATTTATTCTCTGGAGTGATTATCTATACATGCTCCCCCGTAAACACCAGAATATATCACTATAAATATGTGGATGCTATTTAGGATTTATTGGGTACATAACACGGCCCAATAAATTTCCAAACCCCTCCCCGTACAAAGGAGGTTATGGCGAAATTTTTCGAAATATTAAGGCGTTAGTGAAATATTTGAAGTGAAAACGAAGTTGAAAATATAGAATGAACTATAGTTGGAATTATAGAATGAACTATATTTATATATATATAAATATAAATATAATTAAAAGGAATCGAAGCCGTGCAGTTCGTGTTTCGGAATCGTAATTTGAAACGATTAGTACGAGAAATCCGACCATCGGATTTTCCCGAAATCGCAACCGCTGGGTTCGCCTTGGAAATATCTTCCCAACGGCACCAACCTTGTAAAAATCCAACGGTTGGATTGTCTGGAATGTTTAATTCAAATCTGAAGAAAAACAGTGCCAAAATCGTTTATATTTATATATAAATATAAATATTATTAAATTAAATCGAATAACGACGCTGCAGTTCGAATTTTGAAACCGTAACTTCAAACGACTAGTGTGGAAGATCCGACCGTCGGATTCTCACGAAACTGGAACCGTTGGGTTCGCTTTGGGAATACCTTCCCACTGATATAGGCTTCGTAGAAATCCAACGGTTAGATTTCCCGATATGTGTAAAACAAATTAGGGGAAAAACAACGCCAGTGCCACGGCACGACCTGAAACGTCGTTTAATTAAATATGGCCATTTTTAAATAAATAAAAATGGCGAAAAATCATTATAAAATATTATAAGCAACATAGATTGCAAATAAACCAATTGGGCTTGAATTGTTTGATATTTGATGGTTGTATGTGCTTGACACGAAAATAACACTAAAGAACTGAAAGATGGATGTCGAATAATATAACCATGGAAAGAATCGATTTAAATTCTAATTACGTGAATTATTTGAAAAGGCCGAGCTAACCCTCATTTCAAATAATTTATCGAGCGATTCGAATTAGAAAATGCAAAGACGATTCAAGACCGACGATCTTCGTATCGGTTGGATGGGCGCTGCTGAGGTTCCTGACCGGAGTAGCTACCGTGAAGGAACGGAAGTAGTAGCCATCTAAACGTATGTGTTGATTGTACGGATATACGAGGAATTTGACGCCTTCGGTTTCGTTCAGACCCAGAACGGACTTGTAAATGGACTGTGTGTCTGACATTGGATTTTGTTCTATACTGATTGATCTCTGTTAAATATATATCTGTTTATGGGTGGAGAATTTATTCTTTTGCTTAACGCCCTTCTCTGAGACGTACGAGCTCAGAGGTTATATATCGATAGAAATCAATCGTATGGAGTGGACTGCCTATGTGGCATGCCAAGATGCTATGATCAAGGCTTCTGTTGCAAAGCAAAGTCTTGTGGATGATGATCAAAGCACGGTCTACGTGGCCTGGCTTTGTGTATAGCGTGGATTCGCGAGCCTCACACCTCGGTATGAGTTAAAAACGGGATACGGACCGCTGGGAGAGCACGACGTTTCTTTCTAGCTATGGTGGTGTCAATGACTTACCAGCCCTGACATTTATATCTATTTTTCACCTATGTGGTTGTTGGAATGCGAGGCGCCTCGATTATAGGTCTGTAAGGACCGGGAAACGTGTGTTCAGGAATTGCCAATCCTCAAACGTAAGAGAGGACCGGCCCAGCCGAATCCAGGGTTGCCCAGAGTGTGTAGTCCTGAGGCATTTGCTAGAATGTCTCGAAGCGGAGAGGAGCTTGCCCCTTGCCTCGACTCATGATGGAAATCCAATTTCCAATACGAAATAACGGACTCGATTGTAGAACTAGTATGGCGACATAGTAGATGGTAGCTATGCCGCCTATGATTGATATTTATGATGCTATTCATTTTTGAAACATATATGCACTAGTAATAATATCAAATGATTTTGCTTTACACGTATCAAGCATATTTGGCCATTATAAGGTAAAACTCTATCCTCCGGCTTGCGTTGCATTGTATGATGGGACTTGAGTCTTATAATGGCTTCATTCTTTTTAAAAGCATTGCGTTGTTTTAAAAGGATTTACTTTGTTTCAAATGCACTAGCAATCACTGGAGTAAACCCGTTCCGCGAAAGTGGCGTGGTCCTATGATTTGCCTATTACTGTTGTTTAAACTGTTAAATAGATTCATCATATCAGTCCCCATGACTGACTCGTTGTTTGTTTCACTTTGCAAACGCGGGTGCCCTTATTTCCACACGGGCAGCCTAGTTCACAGGTGATAGGTTGTTTTTGGCTCTGCACTGTTGCATAGAGTGCATTTTGGCTCATGGCGAGGCTGACTCCACAGAGATGACTTTGACATTTTCCGCCATTATTGTACTTATATTATGATTCCGCCACTGGCGATGCAGACTGATTTACTTTCAGTACTTATTATCGTATGTATATGTACCGCCTTCGGCGATGTAGACTGATACCCGTATTATGTCTCACTGCATGTATGTATTCCGCCTCTGGCGATGATGACTGATCACTTCCCTTTTTATTTACTAAGTTATATCCTACGCTGTGCTATTCTGATGTTGTTACATGTTGTGATTCAGCTGTCATATCCATGTAAAATTATTCTATTTATTGTTTTTGCTATTATCTGTACTCTGCTATGATGATTGATGTGTTATATTCCAATGATTATCCTTAATACCGCCCCTCGGATTTTGGGATCGTCATAGTTGGTATCAGAGCTTTGGTTAACCTTAGCTCCGGGATCTAACACATTAAACACCTCATCAGAAATAGAATCAGTAGTGTTCTAATGCGAGTAGCTCATTAGAGATAGGATTAGCAATATCCTAGAATGAGCTAAGCAGATTAGCAAAACAATTTGATCAGTACATCATTATCTTTCCTTATGTTCCCCTGCTTTATCATATATGAAAATTATCAAATCTGTTAGCTTGACTCTTTTCTTGCTTATATAGTACTCTCTCTGATGGCTACACGAGCAGCAGCAGTAAGAGGAGGCCGTGGAGGCCGAGCAGGAGTAGCAGGAGGACGGGGGAATTTCCCCGTAGTTGAGGAAGGCCCGATTATTCAGCCACCAGCACCCCAGGCCTTTGAGCTAGACAGAGTAGCGAAGAGGTATAGGAACCTGGGAGGAAAACCCTTTTCTGGCACTGGTACAGTAACAGAGGCTATAGCTTGGTTGAAGACCTGTGAAAAGATCTTTGAGGGCATGGGTTTGGGAACCAACAACAAAGCAAGACTAGGTATTTGGCTCCTACAGGAGGAAGTAGAGCTGTGGTGGGATGCTATCACCTCAGAAGATGCAGCAGGTACTGTCAGGACCTGGGAGCAATTCAAAACCATGTTCAACGAGAAGTTTGTACCTGAACAGGCCTTAGAGAGGATGCGAGAGCAGTTTGCTAATCTCCAGCAGGGAGATCTCTCTATCCAAGATTACCTCAATAAATTCACCCAGTTGTCGCGCTACGCCCCAGAGCTTATTATGACTAACAAAGCTAAGAACAAGAGATTTATATTTGGGCTAAAGCGCAAGTACCATGACAGAGCCATGAGCAACATCAAACTCTCCTTCTCAGAATTGGTAGAAATGGCTTGCAATTATGAAGATATGGATGAAAGACATGCCAACCAAGACCGTGCCAAAAGCCAAGCTGGATATAAGCGCAAGGCTTCAGCAGATCAGCCAGAGTCTAGCATTACAGCGGCCACTACTCAGAAACCTGGAAAGATACCGAAAGGGAATTGCTACAACTGCGGGAAGCCTGGACATTTTTCTAATGTGTGCAAAGCCCCGAGGAAGCCAAAGGCAAATCCAGGCTCAGTCGAATGCTACAACTGCCATAAGAAAGGGCACTATAGCAGGAATTGTCCTCTGAAGCAGAATGCACAAGTGGCTCATGTGTATGACGGGGAGACCCCGCCAGCTACCACCGATGGATCAGGTAAACCCGACGTCTTGGGAGGTACCCTTACCATTAAAAATATTCCTGTTTCTATACTTTTTGATACTGGTGCATCACGTAGCTTCATTTCTAGTAACATTGTTCACAAGTTAAAATTGAAACAAAGAAGGTTTAAAGTACCAATTAAAGTTCAAAACCCGATAGGAGGTTCTGTTAGTCTCAGTACCTATTGCAAATCACCTATTTCCTTTTCTCGATACCGATTTCCTTTTGATTCGATTGTCATGGACCTTTCCGAATTTGATATTATACTGGGGCTGGACTGGTTGACAAAATATAAGGCTGAAGTTAGATGTGCCGAACGAACCGTTAAAGTCAAAACGAAGCTTGGGCCTATATATATACCATGCCATGGCTTAGAAATTAATAGAACAGAATTTTGGTCTTCTTTAGGAGTTACTCCCCCTTCATTAGAAAAGATACCGGTCGTTAAAAACTATGCGGATGTGTTTGAAGAAGTAGAAAACTTACCGCCGCAAAGAGAAATTGAATTTAGAATAGATCTAATCCCTAACGCCCGACCAGTAGTACATCCAATTAGAAGAATGGCCCCGAAAGAAAAAGAAGAGTTAGGTAGTCAAACCGAGAATTGCTTTGGAAAGGTCTGATCAGACCGAGCTTTTCATCTTGGGGAGCAGCAGTAGTATTTGTCCCGAAATCAGACGGTACTCTAAGACTTTGTGTTGATTACCGAGATCTCAACAAGCATACACTGAAGAACAAATATCCCTTGCCGCGTATAGATGATCTGTTAGATCAATTAAATGGGGCAACAGTATTCTCCAGAATGCACCTAGCTATAGGTTTCCACCAATTACGTATAGCCGAAGACTGTGTTCCTTTGACAACCTTCAGGGGTCCCGATTTATTCTACGAATGGTTAGTAATGCCGTTCGGCTTGTGTAACGCTCCGGCATACTTCGTCGATCTTATGAACAGAGTGTTCCTTGGTGTATTGAATAAATTTGTTCTAGTCTTCATCGATGACATTTTAATCTACTCCGAGTCGGAAGGCGAGCATGCAAAACATTTAGAACAAGTGTTGAAAATTCTAAGGAGAAATGTCTTGAAAGCTAAATTTTCTAAATGTGTCTTCTGGCAGGATGAAGTTAAGTTCCTAGGCCATGTCGTATCAAAAGAAGGGATTGCTGTAGATCCAAGCAAAATTACAGCGATTCAGAACTGGAAACAACCTACTACCCCCACAGAAGTTCGAAGTTTCCTTGGATTGGCTAGTTACTATCGGAAATTCGTTCAGGATTTTTCAAAGATATCTGGTGTATTGACAAAGCTTACAAAGAAGCATGAGAAATTCAAATGGACTCCCGAATGTGAAGAAGCTTTCCAGGAGCTGAAACTAAAATTGACAACTGCTCCAGTATTGACAATCATAGAAGGCAACCAAGACTTGACTGTATGGACAGACGCTTCTATTAGAGGGCTAGGCGCAATATTAATGCAAAAAGGCCAAGTGGTCGCTTATGCCAGCCGTCAGCTGAAGCCGCATGAAAGAAACTATGCTACTCATGATCTTGAGTTATTAGCTATCGTGTTTGCTTTGAGAATCTGGAGGCATTATTTATTGGGCGAGAAGTTCGAACTATTTACTGATCATCAATCATTGAAATATCTATTCACTCAGAAAGATCTAAACTTGAGACAACAGCGTTGGTTAGAATTCCTTGCAGCATACGATTTTGAGATTCTGTACACTTCAGGGAAAGCCAATGTTATAGCAGATGCGCTCAGCAGAAAGAATGAAATCATCGCCAGTTTTGTCATCACGTCTTCATTAATAGACAGGATCTCGACCCTTCAGAAAGACGATGAATTTATCCAAAGAGTCAGTCAGAGAGTCAAGGGAGGTAAATCCACAAGTTTCCGACTCGATGACAAAGGAGTCCTTAGATTAAAGGGCAGAATTTGCATCCCAAATCTTCCTGAGCTCGGAAGAGAAATACTTGATGAGTGCCACAAGTCCAAATTAAGTATCCATCCCAGTGTGAGCAAAATGTATAACGATATCAAATGCACATTCTGGTGGAGAGCTTTGAAAAGAGATATTTCATTATATGTTAGTAGATGCCCCACTTGTCAGCTAGTTAAGAGCGATCAGCAAAAATTAGCTGGACTATTACAACCATTAGAAATTCCAGGATGGAAGTGGGAGCAAATTTCGATGGACTTCATTGATGGCTTGCCTCGAACTAAGAAAGCAAACGTTAGTATATGGGTGATCGTAGATCGCTTCACGAAGACTGCCCATTTCATACCTGTCCGATCCAACAGAACGGCTCAAAGTTTAGCACAGATTTACTTCAAAGAAATAGTTAAACTACATGGAGTGCCGCTCAATATAGTCAGTGATAGAGATCCCCTGTTTACTAGCAAGTTCTGGGAAGCATTCCAAACAGAATTGGGAACCAAATTAAATTTAAGCACCGCTTATCACCCACAAACAGACGGCCAAACTGAGCGGGTGAATAGAATTCTAGAAGATTTACTGCGGGCTTGCGTTATCGATTTTGGAGGCTCATGGGAAGATCACTTACATTTGGCCGAATTCTCTTATAACAATAGCTATCAAGCAAGTTTGGGAATGTCTCCATTTGAAGCATTATACGGTAGACCGTGCAGATCTCCCGCATGTTGGGTAGAACCTGGCAACAGACTTGTGTTAGGGCCCGATATGATTCAAGAAGCATCGGATAAAGTCGATTTCACTAAGAAGCGATTGAAAACCGCGCAAAGCCGACAGAAAAGTTATGCTGATGCGAGAAGAAGGGATTTATCGTTTGCCGTTGGCGATTATGTTTATTTAAGAGTTTCTCCAATGCGGGGGGTAATTAGATTTGGCAAGACTGGGAAGTTGGCACCGAGATTTATTGGTCCCTTTCCTATACTAGAACGGATTGGAACTCTGGCTTATAGGGTTTCATTACCTGATTGGTTGCCTGGTGTACATGATGTGTTCCACGTGTCTCAACTCAGAAAACATGTTCATGATCCAGATCTTGTTGTGGAAGAAGCAGCGCAACATGATATAGACATAACTCCAGAATTAGTGCTCAGAAGAGAGCCATTAAAGATTGTTGGCAAAGAAACCAGAGAGCTAAGGAACAAAAAGATTCATTTAGTCAAAGTGCAGTGGAGTAGTGATCCTAGAGACTGTACTTGGGAGACTGAGGAAAGCATTAAACAAGCCTACCCCAAATGCAGAGTGGGCATCTCTGACTAACTCCGGTGCAAGGTACCTTTACAATACTTTGCATTTACATTTTGTTTCCTACTTTGCTGTTATTTCCTTTTCGAGGACGAAAAGTTTTAAGTGGGGGAGATTATAATAACCAGGAAAATGTGAACCAATTTAAAATTTTTAAAATTGGTTATTACCAAAGAATTTGAATAATTGAAATAGCATATTTCAATAAAATAAAGAATTGGGTATAGTAAGGCAGTTTGAAATTTTGAATACAAACTTTGTCTGACTGTACCGGGTGGAAAATATAACGGATTTTAGCAAAACTGAAAATATTTAAATCTGTTTATGAATACCTTTCTAACGAATCTGAAAAATCGAAGTTTTATAACGGGAATCAAAAGTTATGGCCGAATGAATTTTCAGAGAGGTCCCTATATAACATATATAGCCCCTGAAAATTGATATTTTGCATACGACCTCGGAATTCGACGAAACTACTTTTGTTGGGTCCGGGATGTCAAACTATTGCTAGGTTTCAAATTTCATAATTTTTGAAGCTAGTATGTGAGCGGGGCAAAAGAAAATGTGATTGGTCAATTTTTGTTAAAATGGGTCGACCTAAAAATGGCCATTTTTCAAACGAGCTCAGAATTCGACGAAACTGGTTTTGTTAGGACCATATCGTCAAAACAAAGCTAGATTTATTTTTCTGGAATTTTTCGATTCAGTTTGTGGCCCTAGCAAATTGAAATGTACGTTCAAATTAAATATTGAATGTTTTATATTTTAATTTGAAAAATAACTGACCGTAACAGTCGAATTGGCCAACGAAACATATCCCATTGTGTCCGGAATGGGGTATTTAGCTAGGGGCGACAGTCGTTGGGTTTGATTTCGAGTTCGTTTGGAAAAACACTATTTAAAATCTCCTATAAAGCCTCGACCAATAGGATTTTTCCTTTAAAAAAATAAATAAATAAAAAACTACGGAACCCTAGCCGCCACCCTGCTCTGGACGATCCAGGTTGCTCGAAACTTCCCCTCGATTTTCCAGCCGCCACAGGCGAAGCTAGGCCGCGCCACCACCCCAGTTCGACGGCCCTTCCTCCCCTCTCCAAATCCGACCAAACCCCACCCTCCACCATCGCCTGTATCGCCTGAACCACCCCCACGAAGTCGACGTCTTTCCGACGCCGCCCAACCTTCCTCCGGCCACCTAACTGACCCCACTCCTAGGCGCAGGCGCGCCTCTCCAAGCCCGAGGGCGTGGCACTACCTGATCGAAGCAACGAACTACGGATTTCACGAATTTGGCAAACCTAGTTTTGAACCTTTAAATAAAGGTACGGCCTTGTTTTTCTGAAATGAAAATAAGACTTTTAAGTGTTGCAAAACTTTGAAAAATAATATCTTTTTCGTTCGTTAACGAAATTTGATGAAACAGGAGACACCGTGACCGCAAGGAGGCTCTCTACCATCTAGAAGAAGCCGCGGATTTTTCTGATCTTCCTACGATTTTTAGCACTGCAAAAACCAATGTGTGGAATCTAAATTAAATTGTGTGAATGGAATCGCGTTGTATAAATTATATAAGCAAAGTGTAAATTATATACGCATTGTATATCTCATGTACATGTGTTATATAAGTTATATTAGCGATGTATAAATTATACAAGCGTTGAATGAAACATATATGCTTTGAATTATGATGAAATGCAAGTGAATTAATATAATATATATATACATATATACTCCCCTAGTCCACAGACCATGGACGATATTTATTGCTTGTTATTGACGTGATATTATATGGTATGACGAATGGTTGGAAATAATTGGTTGTGGTTGAAAAATACCTTTGTGGTTGAAAAATACCCTATTGTGGTTGAAACAAATTAGAATAGGATTGTGGAAATGAAAATAAAACATGCCGCTTGCGTGTGAACTAGATGCATGATCCCCATTGTCAAAAACCGCGAGGTTTTAAGGTAGAGCGAGGAGCCGTACTAGGGACGGTCCCGGTTTTAACTACCCTGCCGTTATGCTGCCGAAATTTTCTGAAATATTCATGTGTTAGAAAAATTTTCATTCGTTGAAATAAATTACATATGTTGAAACGAATATTCATGTGTTGAGTTGAAATTCATTCGTTGAATCAAAATTCATGTGTTGAATATTATTTGAATTTAAACAAATAGCTTTAGCGATAAAAATCACATATATATATATATATATATATATATATATATATATATATATATATAACTGTAGCGAATATTCATGTGTTGAGTTGAAATTCATTCGTTGAAACAAAATTCATGTGTTGAATATTATTTGAATTTAAACAAATAGCTTTAGCGATAAAAATCACATTTTTATATATATATACAACTATAGCGAATATTCATGTGTTGAGTTGAAATTCATTCGTTGAATCAAAATTCATGTGTTGAATGTTATCGTATTTTAAAATAAAATGAATTGACAATAAAAACTACATTTTTATTGTGAATATGAAGTGTTAAAAACATTCACGTGTTGAATAAATATTTTTGATGATAAAAATATTTCTTTTATCATGTATACGCTTTGATAAAAATACACACGTGTTGAAATAAATAATAGTTTGCTAGAAATATTATTATTAGCTTTGTTCTGCATATATATACATGTGTTGAACAGGAAAAATGGATTAGCTGTAGAGTAAAGAAATTATTTGTGTGCCCGACAAATAGGTAAACCTTGATGAGTTGGCTGCGCAATTTTATTTTTATATCAACTCCTGTGAATGCCATTGGATGCGGAGTGCTGGTTATTCTGTGTGAAATAATAAATATCGCCATAGGATAGTAACAATTAATTTTTAACTACACTACATGGCATACTTCTTGACGATAGGCATACTTCATCATATTCCACATAAGCAATTGGAGCTTGTGTGACGAGGTGGAAGATTTACCATACGAGCGAGAGGCTTGTATGGCGATGATTTTATACTACAGGTTGAACTGATGACTGATATGGACTATATAAAATATAACGATGAATTGCCAGATTAATAAAAACTCCACAAGGGTCTGGAGTTGACAATAATCACGTCTCTCTAGTTATTAGATACGGCACATGGACTATTTATTTCCACACGGAAACGGGGTGATGAGAATTTATTCTCTGGAGTGATTATCTATACATGCTCCCCCGTAAACACCAGAATATATCACTATAAATATGTGGATGCTTTTTAGGATTTATTGTGTACCTAACACGGCCCAATAAATTTCCAAACCCCTCCCCGTACAAAGGAGGTTATGGCGAAATTTTTCGAAATATTAAGGCGTTAGTGAAATATTTGAAGTGAAAACGAAGTTGAAAATATAGAATGAACTATAGTTCGAATTATAGAATGAACTATATTTATATATATAAATATAAATGTAATTAAAAGGAATCGAAGCCGTGTAGTTCGTGTTTCGGAATCGTAATTTGAAACGATTAGTACGAGAAATCTGACCATCGGATTTTCCCGAAACCGCAACCGCTGGGTTCGCCTTGGAAATATCTTCCCAACGGCACCAACCTTGTAAAAATCCAACGGTTGGATTGTCTGGAATGTTTAATTCAAATCTGAAGAAAAACAGCGCCAAAATCGTTTATATTTATATATAAATATAAATATAATTAAATTAAATCGAATAACGGCGCTGCAGTTCGAATTTTGAAACCGTAACTTCAAACGACTAATGTGGAAGATCCGACCGTCGGATTCTCACGAAACTGGAACCGTTGAGTTCGCTTTGGAAATACCTTCCCACTGATATAGGCTTCGTAGAAATCCAACGGTTAGATTTCCCGATATGTGTAAAACAAATTAGGGGAAAAACAGCGCTAGTGCCACGGCACGACCTGAAACGTCGTTTAATTAAATATGGCCATTTTTAAATAAATAAAAATGGCGAAAAATCGTTATAAAATATTATAAGCAACATAGATTGCAAATAAACCAATTGGGCTTGAATTGTTTGATATTTGATGGTTGTATGTGCTTGACACGAAAATAACACTAAAGAACTGAAAGATGGATGTCGAATAATATAACCATGGAAAGAATCGATTTAAATTCTAATTATGTGAATTATTTGAAAAGGCCGAGCTAACCCTCACTTCAAATAATTTATCGAGCGATTCGAATTGGAAAATGCAAAGACAATTCAAGACCGACGATCTTCGTATCGGTTGGATGGGCGCTGCTGAGGTTCCTGACCGGAGTAGCTACCGTGAAGGAACGGAAGTAGTAGCCGTCTAAACGTATGTGTTGATTGTACGGATATACGAGGAATTTGATGCCTTCGGTTTCGTTCAGACCCAGAACGGACTTGTAAATGGACTGTGTGTCTGACATTGGATTTTGTTCTATATTGATTGATCTCTGTTAAATATATATCTGTTTGGCGGCGGAGAATTTATTCTTTTGCTTAACGCACTTCTCTGAGACGTACGAGCTCAGAGATTATATATCGATAGAAATCAATCGTATGGAGTGGACTGCCTATGTGGCATGCCAAGATGTTGTGATCAAGGCTTCTGTTGCAAAGCAAAGTCTTGTGGATGATTATCAAAGCACGGTCTACGTGGCCTGGCTTTGTGTATAGCGTGGATTCGCGAGCCTCACACCTCGGTATGAGTTTAAAACGGGATACGGACCGCTGGGAGAGCACGACGTTTCTTTCTAGCTATGGTGGTGTCAGTGACTTACCAGCCCCGACATTTATATCTATTTTTCACCTATGTGGTTGTTGGAATGCGAGGCGCCTCGATTATAGGTCTGTAAGGACCGGGAAACATGTGTTCAGGAATTGCCAATCCTCAAACGTAAGAGAGGACCAGCCCAGCCGAATCCAGGGTTGCCCAGAGTGTGTAGTCCTGAGGCATTTGCTAGAATGTCTCAAAGCGGAGAGGAGCTTGCCCCTTGCCTCAACTCATGACGGAAACCCAATTTCCAATACGAAATAACGGACTCGATTGTAGAACTAGTATGGCGACATAGTAGATGGTAGCTATGCCACCTATGATTGATATTTATGATGCTATTCATTTTTGAAACATATATGAACTAGTAGTAATATCAAATGATTTTGCTTTACACGTATCAAGCATATTTGGCCATTATAAGGTAAAACTCTATCCTCCGGCTTGCGTTGCATTGTATGATGGGACTTGAGTCTTATAATGGCTTCATTCTTTTTAAAAGCATTGCGTTGTTTTAAAAGGATTTACTTTGTTTCAAATGCACTAGCAATCACTGGAGTAAACCCGTTCCACGAAAGTGGCATGGTCCTATGATTTGCCTATTACTGTTGTTTAAACTGTTAAATAGATTCCTCATACCAGTCCCCATGACTGACTCGTTGTTTGTTTCACTTTGCAAACGCGGGTGCCCTTATTTCCACACGGGCAGCCTAGTTCACAGGTGACAGGTTGTTTTTGGCTCTGCACTGTTGCATAGAGTGCATTTTGGCTCTTGGCGAGGCTGACTCCACAGAGATGACTTTGACATTTTCCGCCATTATTGTACTTATATTATGATTCTGCCACTGGCGATGCAGACTGATTTACTTTCAGTACTTATTATCGTATGTATATGTACCGCCTTCGGCGATGTAGACTGATACCCTTATTATGTCTCACTGCATGTATGTATTCCGCCTCTGGCGATGATGACTGATCACTTCCTTTTTTATTTACTAAGTTATATCCTACACTGTGCTATTCTGATGTTGTTACATGTTGTGATTCCGCTGTCATATCCATGTAAAATTATTCTATTTATTGTTTTTGCTATTATCTGTACTCTGCTATGATGATTGATGTGTTATATTCCAATGATTATCCTTAATACTGCCCCTCGGATTTTGGGATCGTCACAAATTATTATTTATGGGACCGTCCTGGAGAACTTGTTCAATGTGCATCTAATCCTGTAGTGATAGAGGACAATAATACAATAACGAACGATAATACAATGACGAATCCAATAGAAAATACGGTGCAAGATGCATCACAATCAATGTTTCCTATCATTGATCAAGGCGACGATGAGAATGAAAATGTTGAAGAACCAAAGGCGGAAGCTAATTTTTTTAATGATTTATTGGATTCTACTAAGAGGCCGTTGTGGGATGGGTGTACAAGCAGAACCGAATTATCTACAACCGCAGAATACATCACTATGAAATCATAATTCAATCTTACAGAAGTTGCATTTACAGCAATTGTACAAATTGCAAAACGATACATACTGCCCAATAATTTGATGTGTGATAGTCATTATAAAATGAAAAAACTTATGTTTGCTTTTGGACTACCGTATCAGAAGATGAATACATGTGTAAAAGGTTAAAAGTTGCACTGAAAAGAAGACGTTCACCTTAGAAAATGCAAAATTTACAATGAAGATAGATATAAACCAAGAAAAAAGAAAGCAAAAGAAGTTCCGTATAAGAGAGTGCATTATTTACTCGTAACTCCCAGACTTGAACGACTATATGCATCTTCCGCTACAGCATGTCATATGTGATGGCACAATGTGAGAACACTAGAAGAAGGAACTTTGATACATCCGTCTGATGGTGAAGCATGGAAACACTTCGATAGGACTTATCCTAAATTTGCTACATAGAGTCATAATGTTAGGCTCAGTTTATGTACAGATGGATTTTTTTCCATTTTCTTAGTTTCGAAGTAAATATTCATCCTGGTCTATCGTTACTACTCCTTATAACTTACCTCCATGGATGCGTATGAAAACTTTGTATATGTTTCTAACGATTGTCGTTCCCAGTCCCAGTGATCTGACACAATGAATTGATGTTTATCTACAACCACTGATTGAAGAGTTAAAAATTTTATGGCGTGAAGGAGTTGAAACATATGACATTTTGAGAAAAAGAAATTTTCGTATGTTTGCATCTTTATTATGGACTGTTAGTGATTTCCCTACGCATGGCATGCTTTCAGGTTGGAGCACATCTGGACGTCTAGCTTGTACTCATTGTATGGATGAGATACGAGTATTTTCATTAAAATATTAAAATAATTCTTGGTTTGACTATCATCGGTGCTTTTTACATACTAATCATAAATTTAGAATAAAAAAATAACTATAAAGCTAACATAGTAGAGAGTATGCTACCGTCTAAATGTTGTACAAGCGAAAAGATATATGAAATCATAAAATACTATCCAAAGATACATGAAACTGGGGAACAAGTTGAAATTCCAAGTAAATCGGACATTCATAATTTGTGCAAGCAAATTATATTTTAGGACTTAACTTAATGGAAAAATTTCCGACTTCGACATAATATTGACATCATGCACTATGAAAAAAAACCGATAATGATTTTAATACAGTTTTGAATATAAAGGGAAAACCAAGGACGATGCGAATTAGAGACGTGGTATATTACACTTCTGCAAACGACCGAAACTTCACTTGTTATGATAGTAAAAAAAACAAAGCATGCAATGAGCTAGACAACACGCAAGTAAAAATCGTGCTAAAGTGGGTAAAAGGATCAAGATGTCCTGATGGGATTTCTTCTAACCTCCCTAGATGTGTAGTCTTTAAAAAAGATAAATTGTGTGGGATAAAAAGGCATGATTGACATATCATGATGGAATATTTTTTACCTATGATTTTCAAAGAACTGTTGCCCACAAAAAGTATGGTATGTTGTAACAAAATTAAGTATGTTTTAGAAACATCTTTGTTCAATGATGTTAACGGTAGATATTTTACGTAAGCTTGAAGTAGAATTCCCTATACTGCTGTGCAAATTCGAGAAAATATTTCCACTGGGTTTTTAATGTAATGGAGCATTTACCTCCGTCCGAAGCACTCCTTCAAGGTCCTATGCAATATGAATGGATGTATCCATTTGAGAAGTAAATTTGTATATCCTCAATATTCTTAATAGATTAAACTTTAGATTTTTGTACCAACATATAAATTTAATTAATCTTATTATAGGTACTTGAATCATTAGAATAAAAAAAATTAGACAAAACACACGAGTAAAAGATTCGATTTGCAAATCGTACCTTGAAAACGAAGCTTCATTTTTTTCTCTTGTTACTTTAGTGAAAATGTGAACCTATCTTTTGTAATTATTCCTTGTAATGAAGAAGCTATTGAACATGAGTCTTCTCAAACAATGTTATATATTTTTAGAGAACATGGAAGACCTACTGGAAAATGTGTGGAAATATGGTTAAGTGACAGAGACTACCATATGTCACACACATATGTTCTTCCAAATTGAGTGGAAGCTTCACCATTTATCAAGTAATACTAAGTTCATGTACAATTCAGTTATATATATTGATTTATTTATATTAATAAAAAAATATTTAACATATATGAATCACAACATCCATCTGGCGATCTCAGTAAAGAATTTTCTAGATGGTTTCAAACTATGTTCATGATCCTACAAACTATTTTGTTAATGAAGGATTACGACATCTTGCTATCGGACCAAAAAGAAATGTCAAAACTTATATAATATACTTCATCAATGGATTTAAATTTAACACTAACGATTATGGAACTGAAAAATTAACATGAAACAGCGGTGTATTTGTCAAAGTTGGCAATGATCCAGAGGAGCATATAAAAGATTTTTACGGTGTCTTAACGCAAGTTTTAGAGTTGACATATTATGTACAACCTATAGAGTAAGTTTATCTATTCAAATGCAACTGGTTTAGCAATGTTCATGGCCTTGGAATTAACATGCACAAAGATTATAAGCTAATTGAAATAAGGCATACATTGCATTACTATAAGTATGATCCTTTCGTATTAGCTAAGCAAGCATTACAAGTATATTTTTCTCCGTATCCATCCTTAAAAAAGATAAAGTGGATTGGTGGGCCATTTTAAAACAAAGGCAAGATTTACATTTGATGAAAATAATATTCTAGATAAAGCAGCGTGTCAAGCGGATCTTGAGCCTAATACTGAAATAATAATAGCCGATAACAATGATGTAGGGTCGTTGAATAAAGAAGCGAATGTATTAATAGATGCATTCTTAAATACTGAAGAAAATGATATAAAGTATGAGATTGAGTCTGGATTAGAAGATGATGAAGACTGATCATAGATGATAACTGATCATAGATGATAACTACTTATGAATTTACTTATGTTATGTACTATTCTAAGCTATGTAATAATAAGGATAATGACTGTTCTTAGCTATGAATTTACTTATGTTCTTTACTATCTCTTTTTAGTAATATTTATGATTACCATATATGTTATGCATTATTAAGATTTAAGAGTTATGAATTGTTCTTTTAATGTACAATTATGTGCTGATTATGTCAGGGTATGATTGTGTGATAATTAATGATCATGTGATGCTTATGTGCTCATTATTATTTTGTATGCATTATATGATCGTAACAGATACGTCTGATAGACGACGATCCAGGAGTACGTCTCATCCGTCTCATTCACCATCGCCTGCAACTGGAGAAGGTCCTAGCAGCTCAGAGCCAGATCTATGCCGGGTTGCAGATATTGTTTCTAAGAGTGTTGGGTAAATATCATATTTATTTCAATTTAGATTATTTAAAATATATGACATATCTATGTCAACATGTATACAAGGGTTTCAAGGTCGAGCCGACATCGTTTATTCTAGAAATAACGAAGCAATCATATAGGATTAGGATGTCAGGTTGTTGGCCGCATTGGGATAATATACCACCTCGTATCAAGAATGCTATTTTGCTGATTTGATGGTAAGTACATTTTTATATTGTTATTGAAAATTAATATAATGTACATAATTAAAAATAATTTAAATATGCAAGTTGTTGCACGTATGGAGCCTCAGGATATGGAAGTTTTTATGTCTAACTGGAACAAGAAAATTCGAAAAAATTATAGAGAGACAATTTCAAGGGCAAAGAACTCTAGTAAAAAGCCAAGTTGGTTGAGTGACGATGTTTGTGGTACGTTTCTAAGACACTAGGATACCCAAGTAGCTAAAGTAAGCTATAATGAAAATATTCGCACATATGTTTATTGCATTATTTTAATTAATCGTTTGTAAAATTTAATAGGACATAGCAGCCAGAAATAAGGAAAATATAAATAAAAATTCAGCTTTACACCGCATTGGCTCAAAATCTTTCCAACAACATAGGAGAGAATTGGTATAAATTTTCAATATTTTTACATATGTTCACATATATCCTTATGTATATCATTCATTATTTTTTTTCAATAATTTTATTACTGTATATACTCAGTTTGCAAAGTATTGTAGGGAGCCTTTGATGGCAAAGGTTTTTAGACATACACATGCGGTGGAGCAGACTGACGAAGAAGGGAATGTTTCAAACGATTGGACAGACCAAAAGGCTGCACATGTAATGGTAAATATGTTTATCCTTAATTAAAATATTTCAAATTTGTTTATATTATAGTATATAAGTAAATTATCTAGCAATTGTTTCAAAAATATATTGGTATTATAGGAGATATATGATGCAGAGCAGGCAAGAGTGACACAGGCTAGTGGACGAGAGGAGCTTATGCTTGCAGAGTCCAATAGTATATGAGATTTTATTATTGATCCACCTACACAAAATAGACGATATGACTTTGGCAATCAGGAGGTAAACCTTTTTCAGACTTTTGTGATAAATTGAATTATTAACTTGAATTATTAACCTTACTGTTAACTTGAATTATTTTGCAAGCTGTTACTTTTCAACAAGCTTACAGGAGGTCCATGGAGGAAGAGAATATAGTTCGGATGCAGGAGCAGTTGGATGAGCTGAATGATTGGTGAAGAAGCCACCTAGCCTAACAAATAGACGAGCGCATTGTAGCATACTATCAGGAACATGGGTCGATTCCTGGGGAGGGAAATGTTGCTGCTGACAAAGAAGATGAAGTCTACAAGGAGGAGGACGCATAGTTTGATTGTTTTTATGTTACATATTTTTACTAGTAACGTACTTGGTATTCTGTATGCTTGATGCAGGATGATGGTAGTTACTGTTTGGTTGTTGGATTTGGTAGTGTTTTGGATTTTGTAGCACTTGAATGGGTTAGTAGTCGTTTTGTATATATTATGATAGTATGTTATAATGGAATTTTATGGATTTTGTAGTGTTACGATGGAATGTTGTTGGTAGTGTTATGGATTTGGTTTATATTATGATTTGGTAGTGTTATATTGGATTTGGTGTATGTTATGATGGAATGATAGTGATGAGATTTGGTATTGGTGAGTTGATTATACATTTGTGGTTTTAGGGAAGGAATCGCTGTATAGTGCAACAAAAACTAACCAGATTTGCGACGGCTTGCAATGGCATACAAGTCCAAATTTGCAACGTTTTGCGACGACATGTTATTCCATATTTGCAACGAATTATAACGACTTCCCGGGAAACAAACTACCTTCCACGTTTGATGCCACATGGACAAATTGTTGTTGCTAAATTAGTGATAGAGCCGTCACTTTTTCTATTGGCGACGACTTAAATTGCAATGGCTATTTGCGACGGCCGCCGATGCTTTTTTGCCATCGCAGATAGCTGCGTTATTTGTAGTGATATAGAAATCTTGATTACTTGACCAACATTTTCCATGTGATGGGTGTTTTCTGAGCTATATCATGAATGCTTGTGTATTTTGTTATTGAATAACTATACATGATATTGGTAATCGTTGGCTTTTCCAACAGTCAATTTCACTATTTACTACATTATTAAAGTACATTTCTCTACATTATATTTTTTAAGCCATAACCATAGTGCTAAATGTAGATGTAAATATGTAACGGAACAAACATAGCGTTGCCAACATATGTGCTTTTCTTCCATCAATTATAGTTTTGAATTATATGTCGTGTTACACTTATCAACAGATGTGTGCTAATGGTTAAGAATCACCTTGCACAAAATTTAGAATAATTATTCTCGTAAATAGTAAATATATTATTTTCTTTAGCTATAAAATCTAATAGCTATTGTAACATTATTAGACCCAAAAGGTTTTGAACTTGAAAACTTCTACTATAGTGCTACCATTTTATTTACTGTTGTTTGCTTTGGTCCCTAAAAACATATATTGCCATATAATTGAGGTCTTCATCAGAAAATGTGTAAAACATTATATTGATATATGTCCATCTAAGAATACTAAAAAATGTTAATATGAAGTCTACATGTTCACTTATGGTTAGCCCTATTTATACCAATAAATTGCAGTTTGCCACATTGTTAGTTTTTATATAGATGTGAGAAGCTTGCTCAATCATATATGTGCTTATACTTAGCGTATTTGAAGTACATATAAATATGGCAAGTTGAAGTTCAAAGAAGAACATTTAATGGTGATCTATTATAGCACAACTCATTAATTCAATTATAAAGTGGATAATGGATGTTTAACCCATTCAGTTTGACATATGTTCATCCCATTTAATTATAAATACACGAACGTAGAAAAAAAAGGTAGAAGAAAAGAACATGTAAGTGGAAACCAAAAAAGTAAGTGAAAATGGACATATAAGTATAATAAATATACCATTTCAGATAGTGAATAATAAGAGATACACGGACATTCGTAAAAAAAACCATAAAGTTATATAAATCTGAACTGTTAAAAACGAAGTTAAACTGGATGACCTGGCACTGGGTGCCACGTATTCGACCCGAGAACCGAACTGCAGCAGCGCCTATATGTACAACACTTGAAGACATTTTGAAAGTATTTTTTTGGCCCTATGTAAACTCTATGTAATTCGGTTATGGCTGCCAGCCATCTATCCTCGAAATATTTGCTACTTTCATGATTGAAACTCGGGAAAAACACTAGAAAGAATATTGTATTAGAAATTCTGACAATCACATTCATTGCAATTCCAATATGTCGATATTATTGAGAGATTATGGAGTGGATGTAGGCTCGTTAATGCCATACCACTATAAAATTCTGTTGTCTTCCTGTTTCTTGCATTTTTCAGTTATTTTTTTATATTTCATGCTCTAAACATGACTTTTGTGTCATTTTTTGATCTAACATTTTTGTGATTTCATTGACAGATGAAGATTCTCAACATCTAAGGATTTTCCAGTCAATTTATTGGATATTTAAGGTCGAAGAGGATATCCTTCCATTTCAGTACTTGCATCAGTTCTGTGATCGTGGAGATCACTAGATATAAAGCCACCTCAATGCCTCCTAGCACTAACAGTCGATGAAGTCCTCGGTTCGAAGAGTTATGGGTTGATGGCATCCAAATCATTATCCTCGGCTCGAAATGCTCGACCCAACGACATTCTTTAATCCGATCCAGCGGTAGTTTTTGACCCAATCCGAAGAAATACTCGACTTGACCTTAAGACATGTTCAAATCGAAGATGGATTCGACCTGAAGACATGTTCGATTCGACCCAAAAATATATTTTTCGGGTATGGCCTAAATTTCGAGAAAAAGGCCTAAAATAAATAAAAAATCGAGGGTGATACCCCTGATCCTATGTCGCAGCGCAGTATCCAACAATTATCGTCAGGACTTAACAACCAAGATTCAACGGCTAATCCGAGAATGTCAACAACACAATGGCAACAACCGGGATTCTTCCTAGAACCATGACCCATAATTACTAAAGTTATTCAACGTAAGGAGTTACAAATCTAGCATGCTAACCATGACAGTATACAAGGGAAATATTATTTCCTGAAAGCCTCATTTTCAAGGGTTCCGATGGTGTATAGACTCCACCAATGCAACCAATGTAACCCTCAATGGAGTAGCAACCACTTGGTCTGTACCATAGCTTATATTTCCTTAATCTTGAGATTCGTACGAATCTATAAGGAAATGACAGCGATGGAATAAGCGAAAGGACTCAATAATCTTGAAAAGGCATAGAGTTCGGATCGACATATGCTCTATAGTTGATAGATGGGTGAATTGAAGTCATCTCTTCAATGATGCTGCTGATGACCCTAATAGTCGATGTTAGCAAAGAAGACTATTCGATTCAAGTCCTAGTTATGAAGGGCCTTTCAGATACTTCTGGTTCAACATGCTTCCTTTTCAAATAGGTGGAACCAGATGCAAAAGACATAACATAGTATAAGAGAAAGCTTTTGAACTGACGGGCTTCACAATTGGTCTGAATGGCTCCAGTTCGATTCAACGTTACCACCTTCGACTCAAGAACCAGGATGCCTGATTCACATCCAACCGACTAAACCTCAAATGACATTGATATAGAGCAGTGCAGATCCTATTCCGAGGATGAGTCGGATAACCTTTGTGACGATAATTATTAATGCCAGGATACTGGGAAGCGACTAAGGATCCCAACATCCCTATGCTACACTTCACTCATGTGACAAAATAAAGGACATATGTCTTATGACTCATTACCCAAGGAACTTATCCAACATTTGCATTACCATTCGTAATCAATCACACTGATGATGATTGGTTTCCACCCGATAAGTGCTATAGCAACACACTTAGGTTCCCAGAGTTAGGTACCAACTAAACCTCCATTGGTCAGGATCGGGCCTATGAATCCCTATCAAGATAGTAGCCACTTGTCTATTTATCAGCTAGCATGCGACCTTAGCCTAAAGATGAGAGCTCAAGCTTAAAGCCAATGAGAGTCAGCCATCTGCTTTCGGCTTCATACTGTTGTTTTGATAGAATGTACGAATAACATTCAAAGCCTATCAAGTCATGATAATGTATTCAAGCTTATACGATAAAAGTCTTGACCAACCAGCTGCTACGATAGGCCTTACAACGACCAAAGGCTGCTGGAAGATGATCTAAATGGAACATTGAATTGGACTAATTCGACATTACTTTTTCCTTTGGAAGGTCATCTCTGGACAGACATCAACGAATCTCATTTCTGAATTCACTGCCCTGAATGATTTGCCAAAAGCACTAGTCAACTTCCGGCTTGATGGGAGATGTACACGAATGGGACTTCCAACGACTAATGTTTTGACAATAGAATGTGAAGATTCACAATTTGACTCCCTTCATTAACCATTTGTCAATTGTATCATACCTCGAACACAGGAGGCAACATGGAAATCCAAGCCTAAATTGCTCATGATTCCATTATCTAATTCAAAGTTGATACATCATTGCCTTGAATGACCGTATTTGTATCTGAAGTATGGTCGATTGTTGTAGTCCTGCCCGAAGCATGCCAAGTTAAAGGTTTGAAACACTTAAGCCTAGATGCTGATTGATTGTCTATGCATCAGATCTTATTCCTGATGTGAGATTGAAGAATAACTTCGAATGGACTAGGCATGTCTATCTTCCTAGCAGCCACATCCTACAACCTGTCATGGAAAGTGCAAAGTTTCTATAAGCATCAGGCCCTTACTCTCCTGCCGATTTCCATCGTAGCACTGACAAGATGAGGCGCTACCATTAACGGTCTTGATTTAACTATCTGACACTTGTTCCTTGCCCCTAACGTGGGGGCAAGAAGGCTATTCAAAGGAAACAAAACCTCATCTTGCACTCACCAAAGTCCACCTAACTTCCTTTGTCATTTTAAGACCCCGAGCAAGGTCTACTCATTCTTGGGACTACTACCTCGCAATAGTCCTAAAAGATTTCCTTCATCAAGTAGACTTTGGCGGTCATCTCCTAGCAGAACTGGACGAAGAAAAAATGGATTGACAAAGAATATGCAATGCCATTTTCACTCAGAATATTACTCATTCCTTTAACAAGATTAATTTTAACCATATTTCTTATCTTTTCATGATTTATAACTTATTGTTATATGAATTTACGTGCGAATGTTGTAGCTACCCAGAGTCTGGCACCGATCAGGCTTTTAACACCCGCATGCAGAACATCAGGGCACTGCCATAATGAGCCTAACTGAATTGCTCATTTATGAAATCATGCCCTTTGTGTAACGACCCGGGTTTTCGCGATCCTGAGTAATCGACATATAACCCAATGTCGATTATCAAGCATCGGAAATACCAGATAGTTAATGCAAGAAGTTAGAGGGTGAGAATAGATAAGATAGAAAATTAGAATAGAAGAAGAAGAACATACAACAACATCAGAGTAACACAGATCTCACAGCGGAACGAAAAACATATAATAGATAACATATCTTTGAAATAAAATTAGTATATGTATGCAATAACATTATCAGAGTATAACACTTACAACACAGCGGAATAAACAATAGCTATATAATCCTGAAGCCTCCTGCTCCAAGCTCCCTAAGTATATCTTAAAAATCCTGACTACTTGACTACCCGTACAAAATTGGGCACCCAAAAGTTTAAGGAAACAAAACAAAATAAATTCCGGGTCAGACGTGGGACTGGTATGAGTAAAACCATTTAAAATAGTTTGAGCAATTAAATGATATCTCATAAGACCACGCCGTATAACGGAACGGATTTTTCCCTTATGAGAATTCAAAACACTTGATTCAACATTTCAAAATCTTTTTGAAACGAAATGTTTAACTTTATACCAAACTCATTTGATATTATAATAGTGTCTATCAATCACAACTAAATAAATCAACTAGCTGAACGCTTTCATCTCACGTTCTACATACATAATATATAATCAAAAACCATGGGCGCTTATTGGGTAATGAATTACAACTGGCAAGTTATGGGACCACCTTCCGACAGTGTATCTCTAGAGAGGAATACACCGAGTTCAATAAGAACAACTTGCAACCCAGGCTAAACATGACCTATCACTCATTTCGCTTGAGTATACCGAATGTATTATCACCAACAGTTGGGATCAACAACCGTTTCCCAAAAGGGATAACATCGAAATAGATTATAGAAGTAAATGAAACTCTAGACTAGGTGACAATACACCCTAATTGGCAGCTAACCACTTAGCCATGCGACCTACCCGATTTTATACCATTTCTGGTTATGAGGCTAGAGGCCATACTTATAGATCACACCTTTATTTACCTTGAATGTAACATCGTCATACCCGCCAAATCACAAATGGATTTCCCCAAAAAATACCACGGGTATATAGCTAAGAGAAACGAATTCCTCCGCCACCAAACGTAAATACATTTGAAGAGATCAACTTACGCGATCTATTAAATATACTCTGTCAGACATTTTCCAATACAGGTCATCCTGGGACTGGAAAGACCGAATGCACTATTCTGTAAACAGGACAGCCCTTGCATAACTCTGTCTTCAATTATCTTCATCATATTTGATTTGCAACTCTAATGCCATATGGAGTGGTTGTTCAGATAATGAATCTGATCCCAGTCTCTCCGTATTGACGACGGAAAAATGGTCAAGAACTTTGATAGTCGGTGATTTAACTATCAAAGAAAAACATGTGTGCAAACAACGATATTATTTCCAGATGGAGATTCTATCGATCAATCATCAATCAACATTTATTCATTTCCCAATTTCTCGTTTCAATATATTCATCAAATCCTTATTTTCTAGAAAATATATACGTTATTAACTTTGGAAAATGATTCCATTTTTGATTCACACATCATTATCTTCTGACATATATCAGTCTCTAATTGTAAACTAGTAAGAGAACAATCCTCTACGTATTAACCCCGAAGGCCGAAACCAACATCAGATCGATACCCAGAAAGGCATTCAACTCAACTAATTTCCAGTCAGTTTCTAATTTCAGTAATTCAATTTAAATTCCTAATTCAAACCCCAAATTCCTTTATAATATTTTCTTTGCAAAATATTTACTTTAATTTAATTTTCCATATAGAATGTGAATAATATTTCTTTAATCAATTCTATTTGTTTTCCAAATAATTTCTTTTATAATTCTATTTTTTTTCCAAATATTTCCTTTTCAATATCCTATTTATTTCATATAAATATTTCCTTTTTCAATATCATATTTATTCATATAAATATTTCCCTTTTTCAATATCATATTTATTTCATATAAATATTTCCCTTTTTCAATATCTTATTTATGCATATAAATATTTCCCTTTTTATAATATCATATTTATACTATATAAATCCTTTTAAATAATTCTATTTATTTTATATAAAAATATTTCATTTTCAATATTCGCTTTGGAAATTTCCTTTTATACATTCTAGTAATTCATATGGTATTTAAAATACCAAATAACATGACTAGTGTTATCATAATCAATCACAAATTATATATCACATCATATATCACAATATGCGAAAACAAACAGTATTATTGATATTGAGGAATCCAGTTGGATCCCTCCAACCTGTCTCCCAGCATTCACAGATGTTCAACAATATAATTAACATTAATTTCATTTCAATATGAAATATTATGATAAACAGAATCAATATATAATTAACGATATATATCGTTATCTATAATTTCAACCAGTACATTAGCAATTCAACCAAACAATCAATACACGGCAATCAATCATCATTTATCAACCCTAGATTATATTTATAAAAATATAAACTGTGCAGAGTTAGTGAGATTTACTCACGTTGGTTCGCAGTTGACGATTTTGCTTTTGTTTCATTTAAAATCAAATAGATGTTTGATTTTATCATGGAATTCCACTAGCTCAGTTTTCAACCAAGTCTGTGCCATAATGTAGATTCTATTGTTACGGTCCCAACTTGACCAGTTTCATCATATTCTGTTCACGTATGCAATATATATGCTTGTTACAAATTTCTGATTCAATTTAAGTAATATAATTTTACCAATGACTATAATTAATATTAATTACCATTTTAGTATAATAAATTGCAGAGTAGCCATGCTTTACCCTCCTCGGTATCTCATTTCTTCCCTGAATCCAAACACTGTAACCTTTAGTTTGAAACTAAGTAACTAACACATCTCGTAACCCAACTACTAACTACTATTGCCACATTATCATTCCATTCTCCCTTGTATTAAGAATTACAATACAGCAGCAAGTTTTCAAACTTCCCACTTACTCTTCTTTCTTAATCCCTACTCAATGTAACTCCTTCCAAGTGAACTCAACATTTTTCTTAACACTTTGAACAAACAGGAACCCAACTCCTGAGACATTCACAACGACTAACTACTTGCTTCACAAATTTCTTCTTACTTCTCTGTTAAAAAATCTTGTCTTCCCATTTGTAAATTCGAAACCATCGATTATGCTTTCAATCCATCATTTATCAAATTAACATCATCGAACTGGGAGAAAATTCCTATAAAGTAAGTGTATTTGTAAACTAAATTTCTGGATAAGAAAAATGAACCGACCAAAACGTAAACAGTCTTTCCTCTTCCTCCTGCATATGTGCAGTTCGAACTAATAGCAACAATGACCATTTCGGTATATTCAAACTCCGATTTCTCCCTCTAAATACCATTATACCAAAAACGATCATCACTGTCGTGCTCCTCTCGACACTCTCCATCCTACAGCCACCAAAGTCTCCAACTCGAACTCACCTTATCGTCCGCGTCGACAGGAGCTTTTCGAGCCTCCAGTGATTTCTGATCGACATCAAGATAGACTGAACTCCACCAAAAGTTGCACGCAAGTAGTAATTGATGCAAGGAATCCAAATACAAACACGTTTTCACCAACAAGTGCTCTCAATCCGAGAATACCCCAAATCTAACTAGCATTCGTGAAAGGCAGTGAACGTGAATGGGAATCGGACCCTGTGTAACTTATATTAGTTTGAAGAGCACACAACCATAAATCCATACACATATATTCATGATTTTTCGTATTTGATTTGAATTTTGGGGGAATTTCAAACTTACGTTTTCTTCTTGAGGATGGCGGCTGAAGTTTTTTGTTTGCTGTTGACTAGAGGAAGAATTGAATTTAGGTTAGACGATGTTAAGGGGATTTTATAGGATAATTTAAATACTTTTATATTGCTTATTTTATTTATTTTTATTGAACCGCTGTTTGTGTTTACCATTAAAAACCCGTATGATCACACACGGTATCCAATTTCGACGAAAATGGACAGGCAGTTACAGTTCGGCTCTATGGACCCAACGAAACTGGTTTCGTCGAATTTCGAATCCGTTTGCTCACACAGCGTATTTTTAAAGTCAAATTATTGACTGTTTTTCAGATTAAAATCCCGTACGGCCACACACTGACTTCAAAAATCACAGAAATTGAAATCTAGCCATAATTTGATATTTTGGATCCAATAAAATTAGTTTCGTTGAAAACGGAGGTCGTTTGCAAAACTGGCTATTTTTAAATCCCTAAATAAACCCATTTAAACATTAATATATTTAAAAATAATTAAATTAAATATTAATAAATTAATATTATCGTGTATATATATATATTACAGAATATCATCTAGCTCAAAAATAAATATATCTAGATATATATAACTCCATATTTCAAACTCCCAGATTAAATCAATATTCAATTTATATTAAAAATCCATTTATAATATAAATAAATCGTTATAAGGAATTCCATCGTGACTTTTCTAAAATTTGATTTGGACATAAATCAAAATCTACACGATGGAATCCCGATTTTTCTCTTCCATTAGAAAATTTCACTTCACCAGCTCCGAACATTTCTTGTTTCACATAAATCCGATTTAAAACGGATTCTGTATATTCGTTTGAAGTTCAAATCACCAAAAAACTAACTACCGTGCCATTTCGAGCTCGATCTTAATTATAATATAATTATACGTTCAACTGTCGTTTATATAATATATTCGTTCATATAATTCAACTCTAAACTGAATTATATATTATAAATGATCCAATTCACACAATATTGTGAATTCCACTATTTCCGACTATTTCAGAAATTAAATATAATGTTTTATTAATTATATTAATTAAATATTCAATAATATTTGATTTTGGTCATTTTAAATTACTACATCATTATTTAAATAATTAAATAAATTATTTATAATACCGTAAAAATACGGGTCGTTACACTTTGGCTGAGGGAAGACTTATAGCTCAAGGTGGATCTGATATGATTATCCACTCCTTGGCCCATGTGTGGTAGATGTCAAGACAATTGTGCGTCAACCTGTGTACTTTGAAGTCGAAATCCAACTCCAGATGGACGTGGTTCGATAGTCCATACGGCTAAATCCTGTGCCTGACACCATCGGATTACATAAGTCCAAATACAGGAGGCAGCACTACCCATTAATATGCTTAATTTCCAATCATTCATCTTACCTTTGCATGCTTCCTAAGTTATCGACATGACTAACTTATATAAATTTGTGTATGAATGATGCAGATACCCAGAGTTTGGAACTGATCAGAACTACTATAATCTTTGGCGAATGTGATTCGACTGTTCACCTACTTAATTTTGGCCTGACATCAACAATCTGACATATATGGAGTTTGACCATTCATCCACTGGATTTTTCCCCTGACGCAGGGGCCAATATATGCACATGAGTTCGACGTGTGTTATTTATACATGGGCATACCTATGAGTCATCTTCATCCACTAGCCTTAGATTCGCTAGGCAAGACATAGAGATGTATTCAGGTATGACATGACCACCCAACGGATCGAAAACTTCATCCCTTGATCCGACGGGAAAAGAGCAATGATGATAGGGGCACAATCCTATGATCTGTATAATGACTTTTTATCCTTGACGTGAGGGAAAGATAATGACATTAAGACAAATGTGAGCCGACAATTCGCCAGAACAATGCCTATACTCTTAACATAATGGGAAGAATTCAGTCCGAACATGACATGACCTTCCCCTGACAACTTTTTCCCTTCGACGTGGGGGGAAAAGAGAAATGTTAAGACGAGGATGAGTATGACTCGACCGCTCTCCAAATGACATCTTTAATTATTTCCCATGCTTCAGACTAAAGGAGTATAAACTCAACATGGATGTGACCTGACCATTCTAAGGGTGATCTTTGCCTTTGACGCGGAGGTAAAGGGAATGACGCCAAGGAAAATGTGACCTGACAGTTTTCCCAACTAACTCTAATCCTCAGATTTTGGATAGGAGTATAAACCTAAAACGAGTGCGAAAGGCACGCCAAGATTAACGACCACTCGATACCTAACTCTAACCCTGATTAATGAAGGGAGAGTATAAAGGAGGAACCACGACGTCCACAAATTTAACTCTCATGACTTTGGAGAGAGTATAAAGGACGATATTGTGACATCCACACAGTGTCCATCATCCTCCGACTGAGGACAGGAGTATAAAAGGCTTATGGACCGGATGCCCGAATGACTTAACCTGGCTCCTACCAATGCTGAAGGAACGAGCATAAAATTCTAAATAACTTCTAACATGCTTCGGATGTGACTCGTGATTCAAAGTTAAATGGAGGCTATAGACATAATACCTCCAAACAATGACACTTAGTACTTCAATGCTTACTTGTTCTAAGCTAGACAATTTAGCACTTAACATATTTCCATTTCAAGCTAAACTTGCTTGTGACATAAAGTTGACCTAGTAACATGAAAACTAAGAAAAAATTTCCATTCAATTTGCAAATTTATGTATAGATGCAAAGCAAAGATGCGAGGGCCTCACTCGTGCATGACAACAAAAGGCCACGTTCAAAGGGCCGGCGCTGACGGCTGATGCTAAACTTCCCACGCGACCTAAGGCAATGATCAAAAGGAATCCATGAGAGTGGGATCTTTAATACATGTCACGCGACTTAAGGCAACGACCGAAAGGAGGCCTTGAGGGGGATATATCAAATCAACATACATACCCATGACTGACTGACCATTGCCCAAGTGCAACGACGAGTATCACCTTGAAAGTGCAATGAATGGAAAATGCAATGATTTGAGCATTTGGATAACCCAATCACTTAAGCATTGAAAGAAGTGTCTCTTTTTTATGTATATAGGCCTAAATTCGAAAGGTGTGTGATCCGACCACCTATCTCTTTAAAATTCATGTCCCGTGACTTAGAGTAGGATCAATCTAAATGAAGGAGTAAATATGAGAACTTAACTAATACAATAGTTATGCAAATAAAAATTAAACAATATAAGATATCACAGATAAGTAAATGCAGTAAGTAAAGTGACACCTGGAATTTTATACTTGTTTGGGCTTCCCGTCCTACGTTCAGTCCCAGGCTCCTTCTAGAATTCAACTATCAACACCCTCACTTTACCTGGAGGAACAGGTTCACAACACACCCGAGCACAGACACGGATTTTCTGCCTGAGTACCAACACAGGACTTTCTGCTTGAGCATCGACATAGGACTTCAACAAACAACAGGAATTTGACTTTTGATTGTGTTCTTGAATAACATTGAATAGCCAACAGTTGAGTGTGCCCTTCCTATAATCTTAACCTCAAGTATATAACATGTATGTGAAGATTGAAGGATGTATATTACTTATTGAATCAAGAGATTGGAAATAAACTCAATGATTCAAGAAGCAATTTGAATATTTGAGAGAGCTTTTAGAATGCAAGAGAGTATAGAGTTTAAGATCAGAAAATATAAGAAGATTCGGTGATTTGTAAATAATTTGTGATGTATATATGATGGTTGAAGAGTAGTCAACTTTCATGAAGAGTTCAGCGAAGAGAAGCAACCACTTCTATTCGAAATGAAGAGGAATTTCTTCATGAAAGATGGTGACCTTTCAGAAAATATGGCTATTATTGTCGGGTTAGTCAAATGGTATAAAAATCACTAGTCAACGAGTAAAAATATAAATCATATATATATATATATATGAAATATGGCTGAAAATAACCGTTACTGGGATTTCAATCGATTGGTAACTTTTGGACCAGTCGACTGGTCCAGAGTAGAATCCTCAATAATGGCTGTTTTTAGCCATTTACATACATATATTTATTTATTTATAATTTATTTTCATGTTTTTTGTATTTGTGTTATATAAAATGAGGATAGATTTTAATATTAATTTAAAACACTATCACACACAGATATATATATATATATATATGATTTAACTCTACAATCGATCTTCATTTCTTTGTTGTCGTAAATAAAAAATATCATGAATCAGCATCTTTTTCCATTACCCCAGAGTGGGGGAATAACTGTTGGAAGTATTTACAAACAACATAACTTATTTGTCTGTATCTGACTTATGCTTTGATCCTGACAGCCTGCCTGAGGACCATAAAACGTATGCGGAATGAACATCCAATTACTAGTCATAGCTGACTTACTGATTGGATAGCTCAGATGAGACTAGACATAAATCAAATATCCTATCCCATACAACAATTGAGTGTGACACACCCACTTAGTCCTCGACTTTTACCCTTGAGCGGGGGAAAATGAGAGTATTTGAGGCAACTATAATCTGACCTTTCACCACCCGACTCCGATCTTCAGAGCTTGGATGGGGGAACGAAGACTAATATAGGATGGAGGCTAACAAATCATTCTACATACAACTCAAGCTAGCAATTCGAAAATAGAGTATGAATCCATAGAAGACATGGATCCAACGCCTATGCCTCTGCAAAATCCCCATGATTGGGGGCACGGGATGCGAGCTTCGAGCGGAATAATTCGACTGCCCGACTACTCTATGCACATTTACTATTCCTAGACCACAACCAAAAGGATAACTCCTCAATATTAACACGCATATATCTGAGCAACTGATCATCATCTAGAATTAAATGACAAATGATGAACCATAAGTACATTGAATGGAAAATGCATCACCCAGAAGCCTGATTGACGGCTATTGCATATGCGAAACCAAGATGCCTGAGGCTAGCTTTTAGCCACTTCAAGACTTCTTGCTAAGGGCTCTTGCAATGAATTGGACAACTGGAAACAACTCCTTGGAGAATAAAGTCGGATTGCCAACATTATTCGATGCTTCACCGGAGGCGGCACATCTCAATACGACGTGGAGAACGTTAGTCATAGTCCTTAAAGGGACATCAGGAATTTTCACAATCCCCCGGACTTCAAACTACCATATTTGGAGGCTTATAACGGTAAGACCAATCCTACCATGTATCTGATGCGCTATGTGCACTATTTGAAAGTGTGATCGGGATCGGACAACATCATGACTAAGTGCTTCCCTCTATTCTTTACTGTCACCATTGCTATACAGTTTCGGCAGCTGGATCGATCAACCGCTGGAATGTGTTGGTTACCCACAATATTGAGCCGTCAAAAGTCAATATTGCTTGGCCCAAAAGCGTAATATATCTCACTTCTATTAAGCAGAGGTCTGGCAAGACCCTACGCACATTTCTAAAAAGGTTTAATGCAGTTCTAGGAGCACTGGTTAACAACGAATATTATATCAATTAGAAAATCATCGCGAAGTGTAATAAACCGCAAGCACATGGTGTACACTTGTAGTACGTTAACGAGTACGAGTCGATCCACGGGGAAAGAAGTAATTTTAACTATATTCAATCAAATTAAAACAAACTTTAGATTGATTTAACTAACAATTACTAATGAAAACTAGAAACTAAGTTAAGAGCTAAATATGAAATGAAAGCAATTTAGAGACAATTCCACCCATATGACCACATAAATCAACATATAATGATTTCATGATCTCTTATTTGACCTTTTGTGTAATTAGTTAGTACATTTATCATAAGCACGACCTAACTGTGTCATTAGAGAATACTTAAACCGTCAAACTTTAATACACTCTCTAATCCACGATTATACTTTTATGAAATGACAACAAAAGTAAAACTAAAATTTAATTTAAGCATACTCTATTTACTATTAATTTAGTAACATAGAGTATCAAATTTTGAATTTCAATCACACTTAAATTACCATATGTAGATGAAGAGACAATCTTGTGTTCATGTTGACTAAGCATAGCCTATGTTGTTGTCAACAAACATAGACTATCAACACCAAAACTCAAACAACAAAGCAATTAATACTTCAACCATTCCATTAAGCGTAAAAAGAGATCATTAAAACCAAAATATGTTATATTAACATAATTAAGAGGGCTTCATTACCCCTAAATCAAAGGAATAGCCTCGCATGTTTGTTATTCTAACAACAAAAATAGATTGTAACATAGAACGAAAACAAAAGAAAAAGAGAGTAAAATGATTGAAAATCTATTCTACTTGCATAAAAAGAAAGAGATCTACACTACAACAAGAAGTAAAAAAGACATGTAAATAAAAGAGAACTAAATTACTAATATTGCATAAAAGAAAATGAAATTACATGAAAAATTGCTAAGCAGCCATGGAAATAAAAGAGAGCATTTGATCCTCCACTAATAATAAACTAAAAGAGGATAAAAGAGGAGAGAATATACATGAACATAAAGGGGGTATATATACATGATCTAAAACCCTAAAATGCTAATCACTCATTATGGGAAATCCCCAAAATTTCCACTTCATGAAGCTTCTAAACTTGTCTTTAGCCATTAATCCTACATGTAGAATGCATGAAGCCTTTTGTCTCATCCAATTAGTCTCTAATATGAAGCTTAAGAGTAAGTGGGTTAGTTGAGAGGTGTGGTCCTCCACTTTCCATAGAATGAATTATTTATTTGCCTCCTCTTGTGTATATGATCTTCATGTGTATACATCATTTTTGCTCCTAAATTCCTACAAGAGACAACTACAAGGAACAAGTAAATGATTTCATAAAGTAAAACATGCACAAGTGACCATTTTTTCCCAAAATGAGTGATGATTTTGAAAAAATTTAAAACATGCTTTGATCATATAAAATACCCAAAAATGTTCATTTATTCAACTAAAAAAGAATAAATATGTGAATATAAATGTTCATTTTACATGCACATCAAGCACGAGAGTCGACTCACATACTAACTTCAAAAGATGACTCTGACTTGGTGCGTGATTCAAAACATACAAACTATATCTCTGGGGTATGACATAATTTGTCTTGCTCGTTCAAACGAACCAGCTTATGGGTCAAGCATGAGTTCAAAGACTTAAATTGCGAGTGCATTGAATGGAGAGTGAGATGAACTTCTCTACTGCCTTATGATTTTAACGATCATACTGGACGTTGACTTACATGATTTCAACAACATCTCATATTAACTCATACATGATCATTGGATTATAGTGTAATTCATAGTAATCATGGATTTCTTTGAAGAAGGTCTTATTCGACCATGCACTCGATTTGTGTGAGAAGACGACATTGTTTGACGACGACCTGTGCATGTGCAATCACACTCGGGAGACAACGATTCAACATGACTTATGGTGAAAGAATTTGACCTCTTGATTCGACGAGGTTTAAAGGATTACTTGATCATCTCGACTGCTCCAGCCACATGCTTTGCCCCTATAAGCACCAATGAAAGCAATGCGATACATGATAAGCTATTTATGCAGGAAAAAGTCCATGCGACGAAACTACTCAAGAAGATACAACAAATTGATAATGCCTTCTCAAGGATGAATGATGTTCCAAAGAGGTGCAGTTCAACTTATTCAAAGTACATCCCATACGGCACGCAATGTACTTTGGGGGGAAAAATGTTGACGAGCCTTTTGGCAAGGCTATCACCCTATGAGATACCACTGATAGATCCAATCAGGGCTTGAGCATAGGCCTGGAAAAGCTTGGACATCGCTGGCGCAACTCCCCGGTACAGTCACTTTTTCTTTTGTTTAATCCAAGCAAAATTAAGGACATACCAGGGTCGAAGAAGAGGGTATACAAAGTCTCGAATCAAAGGAGATCCTTCCTTCTTACCTTAGCTTGAATGGGGTTTGAGCTCAGATCGAATGAAGCCATAGCTTCGGTCGAAGACCATACTTTAGCAAAAACTGAGCTCCGGGTCAAACATAACCCCAGGTCGAACAAAGCCCCGGGTCGAATGGAACTCGGCTCGAGTGGAATCCGGGTCCGGTCGAATAGGACCCAGACATAAAACTTTGCTAACTACCTACTTCCACTATCCCCACATCTCCTGAAGGCGTAGGATTGATGCCACATGTCCATATTTTGAGCCAACTAACTACGAATCTGCCCACTACCTTACTATAACCACTATCACTACCTCTAAAAAACATGGCTCTGGTGCCACGTATTCGACATGAGAACCGAACTGCAGTAGCGTCTATATATACACCACTTGAAGACATGTTGAAAGGACTTTTTGGCCCTATGTAAACTTTATACAATTGTTCAGGCTGCCAGCCATCTATCCTCCAAATGTTTGCTACTTTCATAATGGTAATTCGAGAAAAACACTAAAAGAGTGTTGTATTATAGATTCTGACAATCTTATTTTTTGTAATTCCAATATTATGATATTATTGAGAGATTATGAAGTGGATGTAGGCTCGTTAACGCTGAACCACTATAAAATGCTATTCTCTTACTATTTCTTGCATTTTTAAATTATTTTCTTTTATTTCATGCTCTAAACACGACTTTTTTGGTGTTAGTGCCATTTTTTGGTTTAACAGGTTTATTAATGGTTAAATATCACAAAGAAAATATATATCCAAAGCAAACTTATATTGAGTTATTGATGTATTTGTTATGATATGTAAACACATAAAGAAATCTTTTGTTCTTAATTCATAACATCAACTACTGTATGAAAACGGAATGTGTTAAATTTACGGTGGTTTAGCAGCTCCTCGTTTCCATGTTGTAAAAGCAAGCATTCACTTTTTTCATAAATCCAAGGATAAGAATAAATTTTTTATGCTAAGACTAAGCCAAAATCCTTGAGTTGAAAATAATTAAATTTATAATCCACATAAATAACAAATTTTGAACAATTTTCCCTCTTTCTTAGCTCAACGAATAATAAACACATTGAGGAGTAACCTGGCTTCTATCGTGAAATGAAATGGAAATCATCTGAAAATTAGACCTAGAAAATATTATAGTCTAATAAAATACCGTGTCATAAATCAATAAACGTGACAAAGTTATGATGCAAATAGTAAGAAAAATAGGGCATGTGCATTAAAAACATTACCTAAAGCAAGAAATCTTCCATTGAAGCCTACGCATCTCAATTTTAAATTCAAATATAAAGCTGGTGAGAGGAATTCAATAACTCCAGCTAACAACTCCGGGTACGAAATTTAAGGTTGAACTTAGGGGTACATCATCACTTTTCTGTCTAATAGCTTGTCTGAACTTATTGAATTATTTTGAAAAATTATGAGGAAGATACCAGATACGAAGATAGTTCCGCTCATGGTACATCCAACTTTAGCAAAATTGGATATTTATGATCATCCATGATTCTTTTATCGTGGCCAAACGCCTATTTTGTTCTGCATAACAAAGATAAATTAATGGTTTAAATGAATAGTGTGTTGAAAGTAATGGGGGTGAAAAAGATTTTATATTATAACCTTTCTCTTTAATATATATACATCCTTTTTTTAGTACAACAAACTTGACAACAAAACAGAATACTGCTTGCAATCTCATTTGCTCAAACACTTTATGTGCACCCAAACAAATATGTAAACTAACAGAAAAATAAAATAAAATACAAGCTTGTACATAAAACTTTAAACATAAAAAATAAAAAAGTGGTGGAAGAGGCGAAGGTGAAATCAGACATATTTAAATATTTTGATCGTGTTTGATGGTTGGTGGTGAGTCGTAATTTATAAAAATGAAGACTAGATTTGAGAGAAACTGCTTATTTTGGGGATGATTGATAATGATTGATGGAAATTATTTTATTTTAATGCGGAGTTTAGATAATAGCCATCTGCTGATATACATTCTATCTTTAGTTCACATTCTTCTTTTTGTCATATTGAAGCATAAATAAATAAGATAAAGTGTGGTGCTAAGGGCATCCCATTTTCCTCTTCCTATTACCACAACTAAAAAATTAAAACACATTATATTTTGTATGCTTCCTAATGCCACATTGATCTCTTTCTAATCTCTCTCTCAATCATTAATTACCGAAAAAATCACATATTCAACACTAATCTATAACTCTAAATCGTTCGTTCCTTTACTGCCGCTGCTTTTCACGGCTTTAAAATTCATCTTCACTTCTTCTTCCACATTGCTAAATCCGATCTTCATTCAAAAAAAATTATTTTCATCCACTCATTCTTGTAGTTGCATAGAATTTGATAAAGAGAAAGATGGATGAACACGTCGGAAACAAAAATCATGTCAGTCCAAGGTTTTCGAAAGAGAAAGAACAAACAAATTGAAGCTAAGAGGGAGAAATAGGTATAAACGGTGGTAGGCCTTATTTTTTAATGTGAGTTATTAGGAAGAGTATATTTCTGTTCTTTGTTTAATGTGGTATTTACATAACTTTGGGTATTGTTAGGAAGAGTACATAACTTATTTTTTAATGTGAGTTATTAGGGAGAAATAGATATTCTTTCAATTTTTTTGTTAAATGATCGTATTTACATAACTTTGGGTATTATCTGAAACAAATAAATCTATTTTTTTAAATAGTTTTGAAAACACATATATTGTAAAGATATCGCTATATAATGAAAGAATATATGGTTTTAACTTTTGATAAGTGTTTTAGACATGCAATATACCAGGTTTTATATATTTTGCTACAATTTCAATGTATTTCAACAACAAACCTTATATAGTTAGAAATGTTAGATCTGAATCTTATACTTGGTATTATTATGCTGACCTCGGAGTTTACATCCCATACGTTTCATTTTTTTTCAAGAGCTTTGAGTTTGTATGCAAAAGCCAAAGAAAAGCTTATAGGAAAATCAATAATAAAATGATGAAGACTAATCTTGTATTTCATAATGATGCATCTTTCCCATGATTTAAAAGGTCTAATTAAACATGTAATCAGAAATTTACTAAACTGATAGTAATAAATGGTTAAATGTTTTTTAATTTAAAAGTAATTTAAAAGTAGAATAGTGAAGTTAAAAAAGGTGTTGCAACTTACTGATCTGAATGCTAGTGAATCTTATTAACAAATTACATCCTATAATTGGTAAATAAAGGTGAAACATTATTATTTGAGTAAGAATAATATTGAGCAGGGGAATCAATTTAAAATCTATCCAGGTTAACAAAAAAAGATTTGAACATATTTTGGAAGTAACATAAATTTATTGGATAAATGGCCAATATTTTATCATACTTGAATGGCTATAAAGGCAGCAGTATTGTGCGTCTTGAATGAGTTCCAATTTATCCCAAGCAATAAATGAGAGTAGAAATTATCTAGCAGCAGATCATTATAAAATTGTACATATGCAAATTTTAGATTTTATAATGTTAGACACAAAGGAAGTTAGGTTTTTTCCTATGGTGTGAAGTAATGGTAAATTGTATAGTAAATTAATGTTTTAGTTAATTTGGATATTTATTGTGTAAACGTTAAAGGAAAAGGCTAAACAAAAGAGTCCTGCATATAGTCAAATCAGGAAGATGATTTCATAGAACTATTTTTTTCCAATAGTAAGAAGTAACAAAAACATTGTCTATTTTGCCAAGAACATCAATGAAGAGAATGAGAGATATCATAATCATTTAATTAATATAAAAGAGTAATATATATACACATACATCTTAAAATTCTATCTTTAAAATTCATCAAATAATGTTTTTTCAGCTTGCACATATGAAGTTTTCCTTACATTCAATTAAGGAGAATATCAATTTAACTAAAATCTAAATTTGTATTCCTTCTTATCATATGAGACATAGTAAGGTATTGATTCTAAATTAGTAATCAACAAAAATATGGTTATTTACTACATATAAATTTAGTGGAAAAAGTATAGTTAAGAGCCATAAATATAGCAATTTCGATAGAAAAATTTCATGTACGTGGTCCATTTTCAACCAAGAAAAAAAATATTCGACATAATCGACATACTTGTAGAACATATGCATAATTAATTTTCTTAAATTTGCCTTAAAAAAGGAGATAAACCTGCAATCATAAGTCACTATAATAGCTCACAATACTCTAAATTTAGTTATTATCTATTGGTAGCAACATTTTGATGCATTATATATAGTGTGAAATAGTAAACACATGAAATAAGATTATATAGCTATAATGTATTTTGATTAAGCTGGTATGTATAACTGAATCAACTAAGGAAACCAAGAAAGTCCAACAAATATAACATACGCGCACCATAAGTCTTAACATCCTAAAGATTATATAAGATATGTTGAATAAAAGTGATGGTAATTATGTGGGGCTAAAAATTGTAATACCTAAAAAGCAATCTAGAACCATTGGCTTGCCAGATATGAACTCTCTCACTCCATAGCTAGAAATAGTTGGATGAACGATCCAATCCTATTGAGATTTGTGATACGAAAATCACAACTGTGGGCAACAAATTTTCTATGTAGATCCATTTTTTTGCCGAGAGATTTGTTACTATATTTGTTGGATATTTGAAAATGAAGGCAAGTATTATTTGGTGCTTATCCAATAAATTTTTAACATATATAAGAAAACTTAGATGTCAAGAAAACTGGGGTATGAAGCAATTCATTCTATAAAAGGTCTTGTTAACATCTTCATTAGGTGTGGAAAATTTGTCATTGTTCTTCATTATCTTTCTCCTTAAACCATGTAGACATTAGATATTCTCTACCTATTTCTCAATAAGATTATTGGTTCAAGTTGTGCTTGTTTGTAATGATAGTTGAGATCGTTTGTAAATAATATTTCGGTGAATCAATAAAAAGGGTGGTTGGGTGGAATATCATGTGTTCATATTTTCTATATTGTGTTGTTGTTTGGTTTTCAATCACATTCATCTCCAAGTGATTGGGTGAAAAATGTTTGCTTTGTTTTTTGGGTGTTTTGTCAAACTTTTGTTGCGCACAAAACCCCATCGGTTGGTATCACAGCTCAGATCATCGCATAGCTTGGAATGTTATGGATTGATATATGTCGGAGATGATGGCATTTTCGAAGATGGCTATTTGAATGGGAAGAATTGGAGTATATGGAAGCAGAAGATGGAGGATGTTCTATATCTCAATGATTTGCATGATCTCATTGATGGAGATGGGGAGAAGCCCTCGAATATGGATGAGGGAAAGTGGAAGAAAATGAACAAAAAAGCGATTGCGTTGATTCGCTAATATTTGAATGATTCGTGTTCCACCATGTAGCTAGTTGTGAATCCACAAAGGCTTTGTGGGAAAAATTATTATCACTATATGAGTTGAAGAGCGCTACAAGTACGGATTTTCTAGTATGAAAGCTAGTACAACTGAGGTTGGATGAGGAAAAGTCAGTTGCAGAGCATTTGAACGAGTTTAGGATTCGTCAATAAATTAACAAACATGAAGGCCAATTTTGATGATGAGTTGCAGGATCTTTTGTTGACGAGTTTTCTTCCGGAAAGATAGGAGACTTTGGCTGTTTCATTAAGTATTCCAACGCTAATGGAACCATCTCTTTAGAAATGGTTCAAAACAGTCTTTTGATTGAGGAGCTAAGAAGAAATGGGTTGGAGTTGAAATCGGTTCAAATTGAGGCGATGGTAGCAAGAGACTCAAAGGATATGGCTTGGAAGGGAGCCAAGAGTAAAGGTGCAATCATTTGTTTCCATTGCAAGAAGGAAGGTGACAAGTGCAATGATTGCTGTTCATATATACAAGATATGAAGAAGAAGCTGGAGCAGGGTGATAATAATAGTGATGAGGCACAAGCAGGCTTTACTGAAGGTACCGAAGGCGATTCTTCATATGATGTCCTATTTTGTGTTATGGAGTCTTGGAAGATGGATTCATGAGCCATTTTTTTACGTATATCGAGATGTGAAAAGGTTTTCTTCGTATGAGAAGAGTTATTGGCATGATAAAGAGGACCAATGGATTATAACTATCAATTTGTGGAGTTGGAGATGTTAGGTTTTAGATGCATGATGGAGTGGTGAGAGAAGTGGCCAGTGTGAGGCACAAACCCACTTGTTCGCACAATCTCATATCTCTCGGTCAGTTAGATCGCCACGGTTGCACTTATGAGACTCGAGGTGGAGTTTTGAGAGTGAAGATGGGCGCTCATGTGGCGATGTGAGCAGTTTTGGAGGGAGGAAACCTATATGGTTTGGTTGATTTGATAGTCGACAGTGGAATGTGGGTGACGGTTGAAGAACCTAGTCCGCAACAAGGTGGATAGGTAATATGTCACTATTAATGGTTCTAAGGTGGATGAGCATGGTATCGACAAGGGTCTAGATGTTGATGATGCTCGAGGGATCCCAGAGATGAAGAGATCATGTCAAGTAGAAGACAGATGTCAAGTTGTGAAATCCACAAAGACGAGATGCAGGTCTTAGTGTTATTACAAACGCTTTCGAAGAATGCTATTAGCATGGTGCACAAATGAGGGAGGTTTTTAATTAGTGGGCGATGGTGGAGGTTTGTAATGATGTTAATGGAGAAAAGTAGGTTGAAAGTGAGAGCTAAGTTGGCTGGAGTTTGTTAGGGAATGCAGAATAGATCGTTAAGGCAAAATTAACACAAGAGGGGGGTGAATAGTGTTTTCAAGGAATTTAAGAAAACCTAAAAGTAATATGATCTACTATATGAATAACACACCATAGGGATGATCACAGACACATAATCAAACACAAACACAGAAATAAACAAAAATAAAATGCAGAAAATGAAAGAACACACCAAATTTCATACTGGTTTGGATTACTCCTACATCCAATTCCACGCAACGCTGGAACGCGCACAGTTTTATTACTATATCAATATCCAAGTACAACACCCTTGATTTCACGACCACAAGGTTACTACCGTTTCCACCATCCGTGATTTCCCCGACTACAAGATTAATAACGTTTCCTTCCTTGGATTCACAGCTACAAGGAAGGCACCGTTTCCATGACTAACCCAAAACAATCCCAAATGATTACAATAGCCATTAACTATTCAATAACACTTTGATTCAGAGTGCAATGAGTAGAGAGTGAGAAGAGAAGAAGTTTTATATAAATAGAATTGAAATCGGCAGAGTATAAGTGTAGAAATCATAAAAATATGAAATAATAATGGAGGAATGTAAAGGGATGAAGATGGAGAAGAAGAATTGTTAAAAAATTCGAAATTAACCCCTATTTATATGATTTGAAAGGTTGCAATGCTTCTGAAATGTTACAAATGGTGAAAAGACACTTTCTTTCAAAATTGAAAATATGATATTTATATGTCGACATAGCCACATATGTATGTCGAAATATTTTCTTTGAAAATTGAAATTTTTTCAAGTGTTTAATATATATATATATATATAATTCTAGAAATTCTTGAATTAAAACATAGTTGTATAAATAAGTAATATAAAGTAGAAAATCATATGAAATCATAAATATAAATTACATGAACATAATTATAAAATTATAATGTTTAAAACTATATAAATATATAAGTATAAAAGTATATAACTATATAAATATTTATAAACTAATAAACTGTAAAATCAAGTTTAAAATCAAAAGTAAAATAGAAAAACTTAACTAAAATTTGAATAGAATTTGAAATTTGAAAATCAGAATTTGAATTTGAACTTGAACCTGGAGTGTTATTCAAAGTCTTACAAAATCTAGACTCTATTACTATATTTATCTTGAACTCTTGATTTCTTGGTTACTCATGAGTCTTGAATCTTCTCTAAATTCTGAAACTCTAAAACTGCACAATCTTCAATATTAATTCCTGTATACAAATCATGCATATATGTGCGTGTATTATATATTCTAGATAGAGATATTAGTATATATTTTATAATCAATTAGTATTGAAATAAGGTTATTGTCATCAAAACTATATTCTCCAACAATCACTTCCTTTTTGATGATGACAATCTTAGTTTTTAAAATATTCATAACCGTTTCATACTTGTTGATGATGATCCTTTTAATAATTCCCCCCTGTCAATATGAATCCTACATATTCTACTTAAACTAAGTCTATTTTTTATAATTTCTCCCCTTTGGCATTATCAAAAGGAAATTCTAAATTTGCTCCCCCTAAATCCTATAAGTATCTAAATAAATCTTATACTAAAGTAAAGTGCTCCCCTTGAATCCTAAATCTATTTATATACATATCCTATAATCATAAAATACTCCCCTTAAATTCATGACTATACAATAATCAATACTAAGTATATAAACAAAACAACCCAAATATCATAAGTACATATGTTTTAAGTCATATACACAAATTAATCCAAGCACACCAATCCAAGTAATATTTACATATGTTTTAATATAGGTTTTAAGTAAAGCAATCCAAAAAAATTAAACCAGTCAAATCATACTAGACAAACAAACGTGTAACACCCCGAATTTTCTATTAACACTAAAGTTGCTAAAATATTAATAAGTATGTAAGAGAGGGGATGTATCTATTATAAATATAAAAATATTAATAAGTATGTAAGAGAGGGGATGTATCTAATATATATATAAACAATAATAAGTAAAGGGGATGTATCTAATGTGTACATTGTAGAATATATATATATATGGGCAGTTAATGCAAACATGAATAGAAGTTTATTAATTTGCTGAGTGTTTGCTGAGTCACTTCTGACTCATTGCTGAGTCAACAAGATAAACCCCATCTTGTCTGAACGGCTGCGGTTATTTCTAGGTTAAATCTAATGGCCTAAATGCATTCTAAAATCTATAAATAAGTGGGTAGACCCTAAACCTAAATCACTTGTAAAATTAGAGAAGCTACCGTCATGCTGCTGCCATGGAGTTCAGCGTAGCCGTCACAAACTAAGAAGAGGAAGCCTAATCTACTACAACTAAATTCTACTCAACAAAACAAATCAAACCAAAGAACTCTCTCTCTCTAATTCTCTTCTTTTGGTTGGTGAGTATGATGATTCTCACAAGACTATTACAAACTAATTTGACTCAGTTATGAATGGATCACAAGAAAGTGATGTGATTTGTAATTGTAAATTCTATATATTGTGGATCTCTTATTATGTTATTATGTTGTCGTATGATGTAAATTATATATGCTATGTCATGCTATGTTGTAAATTCTCTTATGCTATGTCGTGCTATGTTGAGAATCATGTCAAGCTATGTTATACTATCATACTATGCCATGTTATAAATCATGCTATATTATGTTGAAAAATCATGATGTTGTTGGATCATGCTTAAAGTTATGTTTTTTTTTCTTAATTTAAATGGATCTTGTTTATGGGAATTTTCCTATTAGGTTAGGTGTACCCATAAACTTGAAACTATAATTAAATAAAACTTGATTATGGGAATTTGCCTATTGAGTTAGGTGTACCCATATAAAACCATGTTGTTAAAAAATTAGATGATGTTGATTCACACATGTTCATATGTAAGTTTATGAAAATTGATTGAGATCATATTAGGTGAATTTTGAACAAGTTGACACCTTTAGATCCATGACATGTATAATCTATGCAAGTTGGACATATGCAAGTTTCACCCCTTATTATGATTCATTTGGTCACATATACATGTTGTTATTATGATAATCTCTTTTATGCTATGAGTTAGGCTATTCGAGTCTAACATATATTTTGCGAATAAACGTTCAAACGTGGGGTAGGGGTAATATTAGGAATTAATAAATTGGGTGCAATTTTGTAAGATGTTGCATACCATGAATGAATGTCCATAATTGAGTCAATTATGGACATTGTTAAAAATTGGAAGTAATTAATAATTCAAGTAGGGAATTATTAAAATTGGGGGAAAATTGATTATTATTAATAATCAATGCTTAGGACACGAGGTTGGACCCGTTTGTGATGTAAACCTGCCCGGACCCGCCCGGCAAATCCAGTAGTCACAAATGTCGGCCCAATGTGAGAGGTCCTAGGCCCAAACTAAAGCATAACAGTTGTAAAGACACGAGGTTAGACTCTTTTATGGTGTAAGACTGCCCGGACCCGCCCGACAAATCCAGCTGCCATAAATGCCAGTCTAATGTGAGAGGTCTTTATGAGGTTATGGCCTTAATGAACTAAGAAATACTTAACCAGATAATCATGTAAGGTGGGACATGGGGGTTAAGTAGGTGCCTTGGGTGGCATGAGGAATCTGGTGGTTGCCTTTAGAGGCATTTGAAATACGATTAGACTTAACCAAACACACATGTAAATGAACATGACTAAGTGGGTTAAGTGGGATGGATTAATGGGGACAAGCTTAGGTGGAATGCTTGTGGTAAATAGTGGGGGCCCATTTCAACCAGTATCCCAAAACGTATCTTTGTGGGCTCGACCCAAGTCGAGGACGGGACACGCATACTGGGTTTGACTATAAGAGGCCAAAACAGGGAGCGGTGGCAACGCAAGTCCAACGGGTTTCATATGCGTGTGTGGACCCGGGCTGGTAGGTAAGACGTTGTTGCATCGTGTAGGTATAAGTCGTGCATGTCTGTTGTATCAGGTTGCCACTTTAGGGGAGTGATACACCCCACTGTGGGGCCAGCACGGGTATCTACGAGTTAGGGAGCCGATCGAATAATGGGAAGTAGGGTACACCTAGTGGAGATAGGGGCAGGCGGCACCTATGTAGTCAGCTAGGTGTACGTAAAGCCATTGGGAAAGTTTCTAAGTGAAGCTAAGTGGGATGAATCTTTAGGGTGACTGGTGTGGTGCAGTATAGTGTTTATCCTTTAGTATTTAGGAGCGCCTATAACGTTGCCTTTAGCGATTGTCTATGTCCTTAATCTGCTCTTCATAGACATTTTCTTGTTTTCCAGCTTATGCCTTAGTCCAGTTATTTTGGTAATAGTATTGTAGAATTATCATATTCACCAGACTTTATGTCTGACCCCCTCTTTTCCATCCTTTTTCTCCCTTCAGGTCCGCAGGTTGGGCCAAGTTCTAGTGGAGTCTAGTTGGATCGCTTATCTTCTGGAAAGCTTGGACTGCTGAAGTAAAGTCCAGCTTGTTATCTTTCTTTTTAATGGCTATTCATGTAATGGGATTATGTACTTGTTTTATCAAGATAGATATTGTACTTGACATTGAATATGGTGTTATGATGTAATCAAACATGTTTTGACTTCTGCTACAATGAAATAAAGTTTTTTGAATTTCCAAGTACTATTTTATATCTGTCTTGTTGTAATTTTACTGTTCTATATTCACTTAAAACCTCCATGGAAGTTAATGCATTCCCTTTGTGAGTGACATTAATGGACGTGGGGTGTTACACGTGGTATCAGAACATAAGGTTACCAAAACAGATAAAAAAAAATTTTTAGAAAAATATTTTTTTTTTCTAAAGTATTTTTGGAAGAAGTGCTTTCAAAAAAAAAAAACATGTTATTTAAAGAGAGTTTTTATGAAAAACATAATCCCAAATAGCCACATCCTTATCTTTATCTTTCGAATTCTCCATTTTGAATCTTTCCTTTTTCGTTTCAGCATGGCTGAAGATCTTAATCTCCCAGAAGGTGTGACGATTCCAGGGTGGTTTAGGAGATACTTGGAGGCTAGGGCCACCACTGCAGGCCCAGCGGATACTCCTCCACCCCTAGTTGCACCCATTCCTCCTCCTCCTCCTCCTCGTGTTGACACTTTTGCAAAGACGTGCAAGGAATTCAAGGCTATGGGAGGAAAAACTTTTCAAGGGACTGAGACGTTTGTGGAGGCCAGAGATTGGCTTAAGGAGACTGAGGAATTGTTGGATATCTTTGAAGTGGAAGATGGGAGGAAAGTCCGTTTAGCTGCTTGGTTAATGAAGGGAGAGGCCTCGTTTTGGTGGGAGGTCACTAACGGGGAACGTCCAGTTGATTCATGGGCGGATTTCAGACGAAGGTTTGAGGCAAAGTTTCTTTCAAGGGCAGAGGAGAACTTAAATATGGAAAAATTCCTGGCACTAAAGCAAGGGAGCTCATCAGTAAAGGAATATGTCAATAAATTTAATCAGTTAGCAAGGTTTGGCTTGGAGTTGGTGAACACGCCAGAGAAGAAAGCTTTGAGGTTCGTTAGAGGCTTGAATGAACCGTTGCAAGGGTTGGCTGTGACCCACATCCCTATGGGAGCCACCTTTGAAAAGCTAGTAGAAATGGCACTTATGCATGAGGATAAGGCAGTTGAAAAGAAAGGGGATCAGAAGAAACCCCAACAGCAAAATAAGAAGGGTGGTAAAAACAATAATGGCAAAGGGAAGAAGAAATGCTTCAATTGTGGGACGCCTGGCCATCTCAGCAAAGATTGTAGAAAGAAAAAGAAGACTGGTTGTTTTCATTGTGGAGATGCGGGACATTTAGTGAAGGACTGTCCAAAGAAGGGGCAGAGGGCAGGGTCTACCTCGGGAGGACAGGTGCAGGCTCTTATGGCACCAGGGCAGGCAAGGGGGCAAGTTCAGGCTATTGCGGCCCCACCGCTCCAAGAAAGAGGTAGAACAATTTCTGTTGAAAGCTTAGTTTTTCTGTTTGATCATCCTGTCCGTACCTTATTCGATTCTGGCGCATCTCATTCGTTTATCTCTGCATCATTAGTTGAATCACTGCACTTGAACACCAGTTTAGTAGAGGATCCCTTGGTCGTTTCAAATCCAATTGGGGGTTCGGCTCATTTGACCATGATATGTTTGGATTTGAAAATCTCTATACTTAGCGTTGAATTTAGATGTGATGCTTATGTATTGGGCTTCACGGGCTATGGGCTAATTTTAGGAATGGATTGGTTGTCTAGAAATAAGGCCATTCTTGATTGTGAAAGGAGAGTAGTTAGGCTTGTGACTCGCCTTGGTAATGCTCTCGACATCTTTTGTAATCCCATAAATTCCGTTATGCTAAGTTATCTTGAATCGCTTGACGCGTCTGTAGAGAACCTGCGATTGGTAGAAGTGGTCCGGGAATATCCGGATGTGTTTGAGGAGGTGAAGGGCTTACCTCCAAAGCGGGAGATAGACTTTCGAATTTATCTTGTGGATAATGCTAAACCCGTATCTTTGCCAGTGCGCCACATGGCTCCTCGTGAAAGGAGGGAACTCAATAAGCAAGTAAAGGAGTTGCTTGAGAAGGGGTTCATAAGACGTAGTATATCGGAGTGGGGTGCTCCAGTAGTTTTTGCCACAAAGGCGAATGGGTCTCTTAGACTTTGTATGGACTATAGAGAACTAAACAAGCTTACTAAAAAGAACCGACACCCACTGCCGAGGATTGACGATCTCTTTGATCAGTTAGTTGGCGCCTCAGTGTTTTCGCAGTTGGACTTAGCCACTGGCTTTCATCAACTGAGAGTGGCTGAGGATAGTATAGATAAGACTGCTTTTAGGACTCCTGACGGATTCTATGAATGGCTAGTGATGCCCTTTGGTTTGACAAACGCCCCTGCATATTTTGTTGATTTGATGAGTAGGGTGTTTAGGGAATACCTTAACAAATTCGTGGTAGTCTTTGTGGATGACATCTTAGTCTTTTCTAAGAATAAAGAAGAGCACTCCCTACATCTTAGGGAAGTGTTGGAAACCCTTCGAGCGCATAACCTTAAGGCAAAATTTTCTAAGTGTCACTTCTGGAGGAAGGAAGTACGGTTCTTATGGCACGTGGTTTCCAAAGAAGGGATAGCAATGGATCCCGCAAAGGTGGTGGCCATCCAAGATTGGAAGGTCCCTAAAAATGCAACCGAAGTAAGAAGTTTCTTGGGGTTGGCTGGCTATTATAGGAAGTTTATCAAAGACTTCGCAAAAATATCAGCTCCATTAACACGGTTAACGAAGAAGAACCTGGTTTTTACGTGGGACAAAGATTGCGATGATGCGTTCCAACGTTTAAATAAAGCCTTAACTTCAGCCCCAGTCTTAGTGCTGCCAGACGGGAATAAACCGTTTACCATCTATACTGATGCTTGTGGGACGGGACTTGGCGCGGTCCTCATGCAAGAGGGAAGAGTAATAGCCTATGGTGGAAGGCAGTTGAGGGTTCATGAAAAGAATTACCCCACGCATGACTTAGAGCTAGCCGCAATTGTTTTCGCGCTTAAGTCTTGGCGTCACTATCTTCTTGGTGAGAAATTCGAACTGTTCACTGACCACAAATCATTAAAATACTTATTCTCTCAGAAGGATTTGAATTTAAGGCAGCAACGGTGGATGGAATTCTTAGCCTCCTACGATTTTGAAATAGCATATACCCCGGGCAAGGGTAACGTGGTGGCAGACGCCTTAAGTAGGAAAAGGTTGTCCTTGAGTCCGTTGTTTGTTGAACGACAAAGCTTAGAATTCATCTCTATGTTTGACTTTAGACCCTCCGTTGACTTAGTACCCGGTCTGTTAGCATCCTTGGAGGTTAGACCTACACTTCTAGGACGGGTTGGTGAGGCACAGCGAGACGACCCACAGTTGGTTGAGATAGTAGAAAAGCTCAAAGGGGGGGAGTCGTCAAGCCATCTTCGTAGGTATACCCTAGACGATAAGGGTTGGTTACGAAGGGATAATAGACTTTGTGTACCACAAGACGAAGACTTAAGGAAGGCCATTCTTGATGATGCTCATCGCTCAAAAATGACCATTCATCCCGGCGGGGATAAGATGTACAAAGATATGAAGCGGGTTTTCTTTTAGGCCGGTATGAAAAAGGATGTGGCCGAGTACGTCGCTAGATGCTTGGTGTGCCAACGAGTTAAAGCAGAACAAAAGAAACCCGGTGGGTTGCTTCACCCATTAGAAGTTCCACTATGGAAATGGGAAAGCATCTCAATGGATTTTGTGGATGGATTACCAAGATCAAGGAAGGGTAACACGGGGATTTGGGTTATAGTAGATAGACTTACTAAAAGCGCCCATTTTATTCCTGTGAAAAGTAAGAGGACTGCTCCGTGGTTGGCTTCTGTATACATTAAGGAGATAGTTCGTTTGCACGGTATTCCTTCTAGTATAGTAAGCGACCGTGACCCCATCTTTACTAGCGAATTTTGGAAGAGTTTACAAGAGGCGGTAGGGACTCAGCTATGTTTGAGCACCGCATATCATCCTCAGACAGACGGCCAGACCGAGAGGGTGAATCGCATTCTAGAGGATCTTTTAAGGCTTTGTATCCTAGACTTTGGGGGTACATGGGAAGAGCACCTTCCGTTAGTAGAATTCGCATATAACAATAGCTTTCAGTCTAGTATTGGCATGGCACCTTTCGAAGCTCTTTATGGAAGGCCTTGCCGTTCGCCTACATGTTGGTGGGAATCTACCGATAAAATCCTACTTGGGCCCGATATGGTTAGGGAAACCTCGGAGAAGATTGAGTTGATTCGAAGGAGGATGAAAGCAGCACAAGATAGGCAGAAATCGTATGCTGATAAGAGGAGGACAGATCTTGAGTTTGACATTGGGGACATGGTTTTTATCAAAGTATCTCCGTTACAGAATGTTGTTCGCTTTGGGTCTGTGGGGAAATTAACACCAAGGTTTGTAGGGCCGTTTCCTGTAAAAGACAGGATTGGGAAGATGGCATATAGGGTGGAGTTGCCTGAGAAACTTAGTGGAGTACACGACGTATTCCATGTATCACATTTGAGGAAGTGTTTGCACAAGACCGCAGAGGTGGTAGAGCCGAGCTTGCTTAAAGAGGTGGAAATAGAGCGTGATGCAACAATTAGACGAGCTCCTACATGCATTCTTGGGTCGGAGATCAAAAAGTTGAGGAATCGAGAGGTCAGACTGGTTAAAGTGCAATGGGGAGATGATGAGAGCAACGCAACTTGGGAGACAGAAGAGAAGATGCGTTCGTTGTACCCTTTTCTTTTTGAGGGTATGTCTTTTAATTTCTCCTTTATCGCTTAGCTTATCTTATCTTATCTTTAGTATGTCCTCTCATTAGTATCTTTGACCTTTAGTTAGGATAATCCTATGGTTGAAACATGTGTTTGAGACATGTTATGTATGATGGATGCAAAATGGATGCAAGTGTTTGCTAGTGGTTGCTCGTGGATGCATATATACACACACTTTAGGCACTAGATCGGCTCAGTCACTACATATTGCATATTGCATATATATGGATGTATTTAGTAAAATGGATGAACGATGGTTCTATTATCATGTGGATGCTGCATTCAGATGATGGTTGTGCACGCATATAGAAGTATTATGTAGCATTAAGAATCTTTTGCATACATAATGGATGCATGGCACGATCATAGTTGCATTAAGGAGGTCAACTGAATCAGTGGACCGCCTGATTTTGCATTAGATACGGACATATACACACACTGTGCATTTAAACATGAAAGCATTAGAAGTCTGTAAGGACAATGGATGCCTGTGTATGATGGATGAGTAGATGGACGTTTGGATGGTAGGATATGCATTCTTCCAGACTTGAAGATTTCGGGGACGAAATCCTAAAAGGAGGGGAGAATGTAACACCCCGAATTTTCTATTAACACTAAAGTTGCTAAAATATTAATAAGTATGTAAGAGAGGGGATGTATCTATTATGAATATAAAAATATTAATAAGTATGTAAGAGAGGGGATGTATCTAATATATATATAAACAATAATAAGTAAAGGGGATGTATCTAATGTGTACATTGTAGAATATATATATATATGGGCAGTTAATGCAAACATGAATAGAAGTTTATTAATTTGCTGAGTGTTTGCTGAGTCACTTCTGACTCATTGCTGAGTCAACAAGATAAACCCCATCTTGTCTGAACGGCTGCGGTTATTTCTAGGTTAAATCTAATGGCCTAAATGCATTCTAAAATCTATAAATAAGTGGGTAGACCCTAAACCTAAATCACTTGTAAAATTAGAGAAGCTACCGTCATGCTGCTGCCATGGAGTTCAGCGTAGCCGTCACAAACTAAGAAGAGGAAGCCTAATCTACTACAACTAAATTCTACTCAACAAAACAAATCAAACCAAAGAACTCTCTCTCTAATTCTCTTCTTTTGGTTGGTGAGTATGATGATTCTCACAAGACTATTACAAACTAATTTGACTCAGTTATGAATGGATCACAAGAAAGTGATGTGATTTGTAATTGTAAATTCTATATATTGTGGATCTCTTATTATGTTATTATGTTGTCGTATGATGTAAATTATATATGCTATGTCATGCTATGTTGTAAATTCTCTTATGCTATGTCGTGCTATGTTGAGAATCATGTCAAGCTATGTTATACTATCATACTATGCCATGTTATAAATCATGCTATATTATGTTGAAAAATCATGATGTTGTTGGATCATGCTTAAAGTTATGTTTTTTTTTCTTAATTTAAATGGATCTTGTTTATGGGAATTTGCCTATTAGGTTAGGTGTACCCATAAACTTGAAACTATAATTAAATAAAACTTGATTATGGGAATTTGCCTATTGAGTTAGGTGTACCCATATAAAACCATGTTGTTAAAAAATTAGATGATGTTGATTCACACATGTTCATATGTAAGTTTATGAAAATTGATTGAGATCATATTAGGTGAATTTTGAACAAGTTGACACCTTTAGATCCATGACATGTATAATCTATGCAAGTTGGACATATGCAAGTTTCACCCCTTATTATGATTCATTTGGTCACATATACATGTTGTTATTATGATAATCTCTTTTATGCTATGAGTTAGGCTATTCGAGTCTAACATATATTTTGCGAATAAACGTTCAAACGTGGGGTAGGGGTAATATTAGGAATTAATAAATTGGGTGCAATTTTGTAAGATGTTGCATACCATGAATGAATGTCCATAATTGAGTCAATTATGGACATTGTTAAAAATTGGAAGTAATTAATAATTCAAGTAGGAAATTATTAAAATTGGGGGAAAATGGATTATTATTAATAATCAATGCTTAGGACACGAGGTTGGACCCGTTTGTGATGTAAACCTGCCCGGACCCGCCCGGCAAATCCAGAAGTCACAAATGTCGGCCCAAAGTGAGAGGTCCTAGGCCCAAACTAAAGCATAACAGTTGTAAAGACACGAGGTTAGACTCTTTTATGGTGTAAGACTGCCCGGACCCGCCCGGCAAATCCAGCTGCCATAAATGCCAGTCTAATGTGAGAGGTCTTTATGAGGTTATGGCCTTAATGAACTAAGAAATACTTAACCATATAATCATGTAAGGTGGGACATGGGGGTTAAGTAGGTGCCTTGGGTGGCATGAGGAATCTGGTGGTTGCCTTTAGAGGCATTTGAAATACGATTAGACTTAACCAAACACACATGTAAATGAACATGACTAAGTGGGTTAAGTGGGATGGACTAATGGGGACAAGCTTAGGTGGAATGCTTGTGGTAAATAGTGGGGGCCCATTTCAACCAGTATCCCAAAACGTATCTTTGTGGGCTCGACCCAAGTCGAGGACGGGACACGCATACTGGGTTTGACTATAAGAGGCCAAAACAGGGAGCGGTGGCAACGCAAGTCCAACGGGTTTCATATGCGTGTGTGGACCCGGGCTGGTAGGTAAGACGTTGTTGCATCGTGTAGGTATAAGCCGTGCATGTCCGTTGTATCAGGTTGCCACTTTAGGGGAGTGATACACCCCACTGTGGGGCCAGCACGGGTATCTACGAGTTAGGGAGCCGATCGAATAATGGGAAGTAGGGTACACCTAGTGGAGATAGGGGCAGGCGGCACCTATGTAGTCAGCTAGGTGTACGTAAAGCCATTGGGAAAGTTTCTAAGTGAAGCTAAGTGGGATGAATCTTTAGGGTGACTGGTGTGGTGCAGTATAGTGTTTATCCTTTAGTATTTAGGAGCGCCTATAACTTTGCCTTTAGCGATTGTCTATGTCCTTAATCTGCTCTTCATAGACATTTTCTTGTTTTCCAGCTTATGCCTTAGTCCAGTTATTTTGGTAATAGTATTGTAGAATTATCATATTCACCAGACTTTATGTCTGACCCCCTCTTTTCCATCCTTTTTCTCCCTTCAGGTCCGCAGGTTGGGCCAAGTTCTAGTGGAGTCTAGTTGGATCGCTTATCTTCTGGAAAGCTTGGACTGCTGAAGTAAAGTCCAGCTTGTTATCTTTCTTTTTAATGGCTATTCATGTAATGGGATTATGTACTTGTTTTATCAAGATAGATATTGTACTTGACATTGAATATGGTGTTATGATGTAATCAAACATGTTTTGACTTCTGCTACAATGAAATAAAGTTTTTTGAATTTCCAAGTACTATTTTATATCTGTCTTGTTGTAATTTTACTGTTCTATATTCACTTAAAACCTCCATGGAAGTTAATGCATTCCCTTTGTGAGTGACATTAATGGACGTGGGGTGTTACAAAACGTCTTTTGGGACTTCTACCTAACTATCTTCTCCAAAGATAGGATCCTTCTTTATGACCACCCAATCTTCATCTTCTTTTGTAGGTTGTGCTTTAGTGATATTATTACCTTCATCTCTGAAAAGAGAAAAGATTAGTCAACGGATGACATCAAAGTGCTTCTCTTGTTGTTCAAACATCTTTATTTGGCTTAATTCAGGATGACGCTGGTTTGTAGTATTATAGAAAGGATGTTCTTGAAGGAATTCAATGTTTCTTCAAGATTTTAGCTTAAGTTATGAATTGGATTTGCCATAGATTTGATAAGAATTAAATTATAACACCCCGCCTCCGCTAGGGTCACTCGCAAAGGAATGCACTAGCTTTAGAGGGGCATTATTGGTAAACATGCACAGAAATATCACAAGACAGAACATATAAAATAGCGGAAGTAAAATCGAACTTTTATAAACATTAATAATTAAGGTCTAAAGCCTTTTACATCAGAGTACATCAAAACCTGTCTTGCAATAGTAAAGAAGCATGAAGACTTTTTCATAAATTATTCCCCAAGTAAAAACAGTAAAGTAGCCATAGCCAAGAGAAGTCCAAGCCATCCATGATGACCTTCAAGCAGAAGAAGTCCGAACTAAACAGCATTGTTTCCTCCCTGTAACCTGGGGGGGAACGGAAGAAAAGAGGCAAAACAAAACGGGTCAGTCAAAAAGACTGAGTAAGCCCTATCTACTATTAGTATAAAAACTAGTAAAGTTAACTGACATGAGAAACTGAGATGAACATGAGCATGATAACAAGACAGATAAGCTAAATCAAAATAACAGGATGAACTACTGAACTAAGGTATCATGATAAACTACGGTGTCATGATAAATCAAAGTATCACATCGTCAGATTTCTATCAAGTATACTATCCCAAGGTATCTACCCCGTCTAACATCCCACGGTATCTATTTCGTATATTCTTCCTGGTTCTAACATGTATATTTGCTCTGCACCTACCGTACTAGTATCCCAGCCTTGTTATGTGTTAACCATGAATGTCCCTTACTCAAAGTCGTGTAATGGTCCATGTCAACCTAATATATCGCATATATAGGTTACTCAAATCATATGTTTCTTTCCATGTATATAAGTTCAGTCCTTTGCCGTACCTCGTACGGGCTTCCTCATGTCGTATTATCCTTGAAATCGTTTGGACTGTCACCCTTGTTCTAGCTAGGCTCTTCCATATGAATCATCGTTTGAACTACTAGGACTTACGCCACCTAGCACCACTAGGGATTACGCTTACCTATTGCACGCTTTCGTATTTCGGTTTGGGTTAAACCACCTAGGCCACTAGGGATTACGCTAACCCTCAACCGCGCCCTTTTTCCCACGCATTCATCGTGAATCGTTTTTCTATAACTGTATGCACATGTATCACATCGTGCCATCCGAGTCCTGTCACAGGGCAAAACAAGAAATACAGGACTCGGTCGGGAGCTTTAGATTTATCTGCCGATGCAGATACTAAGGTCTGCTTTTCTACACGTGGCTATGGTCCCACGAGACCCCTCCCTCAACTAGTGAAAGGCAACACAAGAGAAAATCTTGCATGAGAACTACACTCCGGCCAGCCCACATCCTACGGCCTACCTCACCCATAATTAGATAGGAATTATGGTCTGTTGGGTGTTCCCTGCCTTTCCGTACGTACACGCTTGACTCAAGATGGTAGATGATCGACGAACTTGCTATCTCGGGCACCTTATGTATTCGTCGACTCACTGCTATCCACCCCAGTCTTTAGGTCGCTCGCATAGCAACCAAGGCATATTCTTGGTTCTTCTACCGCAGACCTCAACCTCTCGTGAGCCTAGTATATTGACCTGGCAGCTCACAAAGGGATCCCAAGAATATCCTCACGTTCCCCGAAGCCGCTGCTTCGTTACCCAGTTCGCTGGAGCCTTTATCTAAATCAGATACTTGCTCCTACTCGCATACTTAAACGATGACCTACCGTATCAGGTTACTCATCTATCTATGAACTGGTCTAAATTTCCTTGACTAAGAATCATTACTTAGTTATCCTTCAACTAAGGTTTACCACTTAGCCTTATTCCCGTTACCCTTGTTAATTACGGTTACCCACCTAATTCTCCGAATTAGGGTTTATATAACAGATTAAGTGTCACTTAAGTTCATGACTTAACCCCGTCTACAAATCATGTCAAAATTGGCTAAGTATCCAAGTTCAAGACTTAGCCCTACAAACCATGCTCAAGTTGGTTAAGTATATATTAACTTGACCCTATAAAATTACTTAGTCAAACCGGTCAAGTGTATTCAAGCGATTCATGACTTAGCCTTATCATGTTTTCACGTTATATTGGTTAAGTATGGGTTAACTTAACCTCCATAAATTCACGAGTTAGATTGGTTAAGTATAGATCACTTAACCACATCAAATTAACGAGTTAGATTGGTTAAGTTTAGGTCACTTAACCACATCCAATCAACGAGTTAGATTGGTTAAGTATAGGTCACTTAACCCCACCAAATCAACGAGTTAGATTAGTTAAGTGTTTAACTTAACCCCCTTTAAATTACCAAGTGGGATTAATTAAGTCTAAGCTAACTTAACCCCATCCGATTATCATGTTTAGACTAGTTGAGTCTAATCTTAACCCCCATCCATTAACTGTATCTTTTGGTTAAGTGTCATTAAGAAAACTTACTTAACCTTACCAAATTATCATGTTGGATTGATTAAGTGTTGGCTAACTTAATCCCCGTCCACTAGACGTATAAAAATGGTTAAGTGTCATTAGGCAAATCAAATCACTTAACCTACCCAACCTTGTCATGTTTTGTTAAGTATCATTAGCCTAATCAATTTACTTAACCCATTTGTCCATGTCATATTTGGTTAAGCCTCATTAATCAAATTAACTTAACCCTATTATGTGGCATTAATTATTTAATGCACCCCAACCTCTCACATTAGACTTTGTTGTGGTTACTAGTTAAGCCGGTCGGTTCCGGGTAGCTTTACACCACAACTTGGTCTAACCTCGGGTTCAAGCACAACATGACCAACTTCTCACATTGAGTCCTATTGTTTGCAACTACTAGTTAGGCCGGTCGGTTCCGGGTAGTTTTACGTTGCAAACTCAACCCAACCTCGAGTTGGCCACTTTCATGTTTAGTCTAGTGTCATGTTCATAGTCAAGTTTTCAAGCAATTGGGTAGACCTAACTTAATAGGTAAATTCCCAATGGGTAGACCTAACTTAATAGGTAAATTCCCAAGCTTATGTTTTTATGCATACTTACATGTCAAATTCCATGTTATATTTCATGTCATGTTTTCAAGTATAAACACATGTCATATTTAACGTTACATGTTGTCATGTTTATACCCATTTACCCAAGTCATATTCATGTCATTATGTTTTCCCATAATGTGAACCCAACGCTTTTTTTTTTTTAAACTCGCATGTACGTTCGCAACCACGTAATGGATTAAAAAAAGAGACTTGGCAAAGGCATAACAAAAATGGATATTAAGCCACAAGTTAATCATGGTGGCGAATGAGGCACAAATGTGGTCATTAGCTTGCATGTTACATTCTTAAGCCTCACAAAAACATGCATAAACCCAAACTTGGTACATAAGCGAATCATGGTGACAAAAGACATGGAATGATGACTAGTAACTCGCATATATCATCATATAAGGATTATGACTTCATATGCAAGTTGACATAAAGGTTATGAAGGTTCTCATGTTGCATAATGCAACATTTCAACATAAAGGTTGTTGCTTTTTGCTCATAAGATTAAGATAATGACTTCATAAACTTGCATAACATGATAGCATGCATCATTCTCAATGATCAAACCCAAACTTTCAACATGAACATTTAACTTCATAGTTAATATCTAAGAGTAGGGAAGGGCTTACATTGCTATGAAGGCCTAAATCGATTAAACCTAAGCTTGTGATGAAGCCTATGCATGCCATCACCCAAAAATCCAAAGATGGATGCTCCAAACCCACCAAAACACCATCTTTATGAACAAAGATCAAAGCTTTTGCCTTGAAATCAACTTGAGAAGCTCTCATGCTAACATAGGGACTCTCTAACACTCTCATGATCATGAAACCTCTCATAGAAATGAAGTGGAGGCTAGGATAGTTGAGTGGAGGCCATGAGAGTAGAAATTTGGCCATAGTTTAGTTGCATGAATGAATAATGAGGATTTAGGATAGGTTAGGGTCTTATTTATAGATTAGGCAAGTGTTTTAGGCCATAGGATTAAACCTAGATTCAATCCAAGCCATCAAAGCATGTCTTGGGGAAGAAGTCAAGTGTAGGAACCATCTAGGGCCTTTAGATTAAAGATGAACCATGAGAACCATCCAAATGCAAAATCTGCATTTGAGCGAATCGGCCCACGGGTTGACAGCCAAACACCCTGGATTAACCCCTAGTCGACCCAGCGAGCTCGGGTCGACCTCAAAAATCGGCCGGTTCGGTTATTCCCCTCTCCCAATTCGCTGTTTTGAACATTTTTGCATATTTATTTATTTTATTTTCAATTATATATATATATATCAATATATATATATTTCTCTGCGCAACCCATTTCACTTAATTAAGTATACTTTAATTTGGGAATTTTTCGTGAAACTTCGCGAGGCCATATCTTGGTCATACGGACTCCGATTTTCGAAAACTCGGACTCTATTTCGCGTATTTTTCCGAGACGAACGCAATGGCATAGCCCGTTTCACTTGATTCAGAATTTAAAATTAAATTCTGCCTTGATTCTCGTCTTAATCATGTTATCGAAATACGGGTTGTTACATTCTCCCCACCTTTTAGGATTTCGTCCCCGAAATCTCCAAGTTAGGAAGAACATATCCTACCATCCATCATCCATCTACTCAAAACATCATCCACAAGCAACCATTGTCCTTAGATGATTTCTAATGCTGTATGAATATATGCAAAACGTGTGTGTACATGTTCCTTAGCTAATGCTAATGATCAGGCCTGAATAATCTTTCTAATGCAAAATATGTATAGTGCCATGAATCCAACATGTATGCAAATAGTCCTAGTCATATAGATACTATATGCGTGCACAATCATTCATTCATATGCAACAACCGCATGATAATACATTCGATTTCATCCATAAACAAGTATAAATACTCGTGCATATGCAATATGAAATGTGACCGAGTCGAGCTAGTATCTAATGTGTATTCGCGCATCCACGAGCAACCACTTGCAACCACTTGCAACCATATCAATCATAACATGTTTCAAATACATGTTTACATCCATAGGGTTCTACCTAGGATTCCCTGAAACAGGGTCGAGAAGATAAACAAGACAAACTCCTTACGGGGTTTGTAACCGAAAATAGGACCGAGAGGATGTCCACAAAAGATAGCCTACAAGTAAGCTCCACAGAAACAGGGATCAAGGATATACTCCCAAAAGAGATATCATGCGCGCATCTAGTCTTTGATCATCAAAGTCGTATTTCCTTGAGCTCAATTCCATCGTGCCTTGACCGTCCTTTAACTTCGCGATTTCGTAGCTTCTTATTTCCTGTTTCCATAACATGAGCTGGAACTCATTTCTTCGTCGCCTCTCGTTCTACTCGCACACTTGGCGCAAACATGACTGCGTACTCATGATCTCATGCAAGCTTTCCAAAATTCACTAGTGAATCTCGGACCTCGTACCATAAGGTATTCCACGTAGAAGAACTTTCTCTTGAAAGTAAACAGATGCCAACCAGGTTATCAAGCGCACTTACTAGGGTGATTTCTATAACCCATGCATAAGTGAAATAAACCATCCGTCTTATCGGCGAACACCACTCGATCGGGCTTCAAATTTCCAATAAAGGTATCAAGGGATTCTAGGTAACTAATCATGACCGAACCCAAAAGGTTCCACGAGACTTCGAGGGTATTACCAAGTCTAGTCAAGAGTCTAACTACCCTCCTATCAAAACCGAGAGTGGCACCCCTTACTGGATAACCACTTCATCCCTAGAATCCATCCATAACCGAGGCATGTCATTCTCAAATCCAAAACAAGTCATGAATAAATGGACCGATTCTCCACAGGACTTGAGACAAAAATGGGATTCTCTAATACGCTAGTACTTAAGGTGCAGAGACTCAACTATCGAAGCAGACTTGAATGATACGATGATCAAACCAAAGTCCTAACGGGATGATAGAGAAGAAAAGCTAAACCTTTAACAAGATCGTTACCCTCCTTCCGAGGTACCCTAGAAATGAGAGCATACTGATGCCCTCCCGATGATCTTGTCCTTGTCCCATGATACTTAACTATCCGCCCCGTTTCACCCTACCAAAGGTACTCTCTCGTCATGGGTTTCCTTGTTCATCTTTCTCTCTCATTCTGGGTTGAGCCGTACCAACAAGTTGCTCATCCTTAAACTCGTATCCTTTATCCTCTTTCTCACTATCCTTTCTTATAACGCGGCCACTGGTCTCTCGAGAACCACCTCCATCGCATGGAAAGCACTTTCGTAGATAGGAAAGACTAGTCGCAGTTAAAACCACTGTGACTACAGATGGAGGAAAGAAAGGAAAAGAGACTCAATCAAGGAAACAAGGATAGTGCTAATGGCCTTTGGGGAATAGCCTTTCTCTTTTAAAAGAAAATTTTCTTGAAAAATACTTCTTTATAAACGATTTTCAAATAGTTTTCAGAAGGTCTTTAAAAACTTTTGCCCAGTCTGGTAACCTTCTGCTCTGATACCAAATATAACACCCCGCCTCCGCTAGGGTCACTCGCAAAGGAATGCACTAGCTTTAGAGGGGCATTATTGGTAAACATGCACAGAAATATCACAAGACAGAACATATAAAATAGCGGAAGTAAAATCGAACTTTTATAAACATTAATAATTAAGGTCTAAAGCCTTTTACATCAGAGTACATCAAAACCTGTCTTGCAATAGTAAAGAAGCATGAAGACTTTTTCATAAATTATTCCCCAAGTAAAAACAGTAAAGTAGCCATAGCCAAGAGAAGTCCAAGCCATCCATGATGACCTTCAAGCAGAAGAAGTCCGAACTAAACAGCATTGTTTCCTCCCTGTAACCTGGGGGGAACGGAAGAAAAGAGGCGAAACAAAACGGGTCAGTCAAAAAGACTGAGTAAGCCCTATCTACTATTAGTATAAAAACTAGTAAAGTTAACTGACATGAGAAACTGAGATGAACATGAGCATGATAACAAGACAGATAAGCTAAATCAAAATAACAGGATGAACTACTGAACTAAGGTATCATGATAAACTACGGTGTCATGATAAATCAAAGTATCACATCGTCAGATTTCTATCAAGTATACTATCCCAAGGTATCTACCCCGTCTAACATCCCACGGTATCTATTTCGTATATTCTTCCTGGTTCTAACATGTATATTTGCTCTGCACCTACCGTACTAGTATCCCAGCCTTGTTATGTGTTAACCATGAATGTCCCTTACTCAAAGTCGTGTAATGGTCCATGTCAACCTAATATATCGCATATATAGGTTACTCAAATCATATGTTTCTTTCCATGTATATAAGTTCAGTCCTTTGCCGTACCTCGTACGGGCTTCCTCATGTCGTATTATCCTTGAAATCGTTTGGACTGTCACCCTTGTTCTAGCTAGGCTCTTCCATATGAATCATCGTTTGAACTACTAGGACTTACGCCACCTAGCACCACTAGGGATTACGCTTACCTATTGCACGCTTTCGTATTTCGGTTTGGGTTAAACCACCTAGGCCACTAGGGATTACGCTAACCCTCAACCGCGCCCTTTTTCCCACGCATTCATCGTGAATCGTTTTTCTATAACTGTATGCACATGTATCACATCGTGCCATCCGAGTCCTGTCACAGGGCAAAACAAGAAATACAGGACTCGGTCGGGAGCTTTAGATTTATCTGCCGATGCAGATACTAAGGTCTGCTTTTCTACACGTGGCTATGGTCCCACGAGACCCCTCCCTCAACTAGTGAAAGGCAACACAAGAGAAAATCTTGCATGAGAACTACACTCCGGCCAGCCCACATCCTACGGCCTACCTCACCCATAATTAGATAGCAATTATGGTCTGTTGGGTGTTCCCTGCCTTTCCGTACGTACACGCTTGACTCAAGATGGTAGATGATCGACGAACTTGCTATCTCGGGCACCTTATGTATTCGTCGACTCACTGCTATCCACCCCAGTCTTTAGGTCGCTCGCATAGCAACCAAGGCATATTCTTGGTTCTTCTACCGCAGACCTCAACCTCTCGTGAGCCTAGTATATTGACCTGGCAGCTCACAAAGGGATCCCAAGAATATCCTCACGTTCCCCGAAGCCGCTGCTTCGTTACCCAGTTCGCTGGAGCCTTTATCTAAATCAGATACTTGCTCCTACTCGCATACTTAAACGATGACCTACCGTATCAGGTTACTCATCTATCTATGAACTGGTCTAAATTTCCTTGACTAAGAATCATTACTTAGTTATCCTTCAACTAAGGTTTACCACTTAGCCTTATTCCCGTTACCCTTGTTAATTACGGTTACCCACCTAATTCTCCGAATTAGGGTTTATATAACAGATTAAGTGTCACTTAAGTTCATGACTTAACCCCGTCTACAAATCATGTCAAAATTGGCTAAGTATCCAAGTTCAAGACTTAGCCCTACAAACCATGCTCAAGTTGGTTAAGTATATATTAACTTGACCCTATAAAATTACTTAGTCAAACCGGTCAAGTGTATTCAAGCGATTCATGACTTAGCCTTATCATGTTTTCACGTTATATTGGTTAAGTATGGGTTAACTTAACCTCCATAAATTCACGAGTTAGATTGGTTAAGTATAGATCACTTAACCACATCAAATTAATGAGTTAGATTGGTTAAGTTTAGGTCACTTAACCACATCCAATCAACGAGTTAGATTGGTTAAGTATAGGTCACTTAACCCCACCAAATCAACGAGTTAGATTAGTTAAGTGTTTAACTTAACCCCCTTTAAATTACCAAGTGGGATTAATTAAGTCTAAGCTAACTTAACCCCATCCGATTATCATGTTTAGACTAGTTGAGTCTAATCTTAACCCCCATCCATTAACTGTATCTTTTGGTTAAGTGTCATTAAGAAAACTTACTTAACCTTACCAAATTATCATGTTGGATTGATTAAGTGTTGGCTAACTTAATCCCCGTCCACTAGACGTATAAAAATGGTTAAGTGTCATTAGGCAAATCAAATCACTTAACCTACCCAACCTTGTCATGTTTTGTTAAGTATCATTAGCCTAATCAATTTACTTAACCCATTTGTCCATGTCATATTTGGTTAAGCCTCATTAATCAAATTAACTTAACCCTATTATGTGGCATTAATTATTTAATGCACCCCAACCTCTCACATTAGACTTTGTTGTGGTTACTAGTTAAGCCGGTCGGTTCCGGGTAGCTTTACACCACAACTTGGTCTAACCTCGGGTTCAAGCACAACATGACCAACTTCTCACATTGAGTCCTATTGTTTGCAACTACTAGTTAGGCCGGTCGGTTCCGGGTAGTTTTACGTTGCAAACTCAACCCAACCTCGAGTTGGCCACTTTCATGTTTAGTCTAGTGTCATGTTCATAGTCAAGTTTTCAAGCAATTAGGTAGACCTAACTTAATAGGTAAATTCCCAATGGGTAGACCTAACTTAATAGGTAAATTCCCAAGCTTATGTTTTTATGCATACTTACATGTCAAATTCCATGTTATATTTCATGTCATGTTTTCAAGTATAAACACATGTCATATTTAACGTTACATGTTGTCATGTTTATACCCATTTACCCAAGTCATATTCATGTCATTATGTTTTCCCATAATGTGAACCCAACGCTTTTTTTTTTTTAAACTCGCATGTACGTTCGCAACCACGTAATGGATTAAAAAAAGAGACTTGGCAAAGGCATAACAAAAATGGATATTAAGCCACAAGTTAATCATGGTGGCGAATGAGGCACAAATGTGGTCATTAGCTTGCATGTTACATTCTTAAGCCTCACAAAAACATGCATAAACCCAAACTTGGTACATAAGCGAATCATGGTGACAAAAGACATGGAATGATGACTAGTAACTCGCATATATCATCATATAAGGATTATGACTTCATATGCAAGTTGACATAAAGGTTATGAAGGTTCTCATGTTGCATAATGCAACATTTCAACATAAAGGTTGTTGCTTTTTGCTCATAAGATTAAGATAATGACTTCATAAACTTGCATAACATGATAGCATGCATCATTCTCAATGATCAAACCCAAACTTTCAACATGAACATTTAACTTCATAGTTAATATCTAAGAGTAGGGAAGGGCTTACATTGCTATGAAGGCCTAAATCGATTAAACCTAAGCTTGTGATGAAGCCTATGCATGCCATCACCCAAAAATCCAAAGATGGATGCTCCAAACCCACCAAAACACCATCTTTATGAACAAAGATCAAAGCTTTTGCCTTGAAATCAACTTGAGAAGCTCTCATGCTAACATAGGGACTCTCTAACACTCTCATGATCATGAAACCTCTCATAGAAATGAAGTGGAGGCTAGGATAGTTGAGTGGAGGCCATGAGAGTAGAAATTTGGCCATAGTTTAGTTGCATGAATGAATAATGAGGATTTATGATAGGTTAGGGTCTTATTTATAGATTAGGCAAGTGTTTTAGGCCATAGGATTAAACCTAGATTCAATCCAAGCCATCAAAGCATGTCTTGGGGAAGAAGTCAAGTGTAGGAACCATCTAGGGCCTTTAGATTAAAGATGAACCATGAGAACCATCCAAATGCAAAATCTGCATTTGAGCGAATCGGCCCACGGGTTGACAGCCAAACACCCTGGATTAACCCCTAGTCGACCCAGCGGGCTCGGGTCGACCTCAAAAATCGGCCGGTTCGGTTATTCCCCTCTCCCAATTCGCTGTTTTGAACATTTTTGCATATTTATTTATTTAATTTTCAATTATATATATATATATATATCAATATATATATATTTCTCTGCGCAACCCATTTCACTTAATTAAGTATACTTTAATTTGGGAATTTTTCGTGAAACTTCGCGAGGCCATATCTTGGTCATACGGACTCCGATTTTCGAAAACTCGGACTCTATTTCGCGTATTTTTCCGAGACGAACGCAATGTCATAGCCCGTTTCACTTGATTCAGAATTTAAAATTAAATTCTGCCTTGATTCTCGTCTTAATCATGTTATCGAAATACGGGTTGTTACATAAATAGAGATGAAGAAGAAATAATATAATGAATTTTTCTAGAAGAAGCATGCTTAAATAGGGTCTGGAATTCGTTGGATTTGAATGTACATGATTTAGTTATTTAATTTTAAATGTTGATTTTTTTGAAAAACTAATAGTTATATGTCGACATAGTCAACTATGTATGTTGACATACTTATTAATTTTTTTTGAAAAATTTCAAATTTTGAATCTTTTATTCTTATTTTATATTATATTTAATTCTAAATTTTTTATGTATCTTAAAGATAATTTGACATAAATAAAACTCCATTCATTTCTTCTTAAAAAAACAAACACATCCAACTAATTAAGACACACTAAATACGAGATTCGAAAGCAAATGCAAGCAAACATCAAAGATAACTTGAACTTGATAGGCTAGTTTTCAGTGGATGAGGAGGAGGAAGATGAAATTCCAAGCTTTCTTCCTATCTTGCTCATCATTTTGGAAAAATTCTTTTTGAGCTTCTTTTGATTTTTGACTATCTTCACTTGATTTTGAACCATTATCTCTCTGGAAATGGTTCTGGTGTTAATTGGACACTCAACACTTTCTAACGAAGTTTCTTCTTCTTCTTCGATTTCCATAATCTCTTGTTCTTGTTGCATTCAACCTTGTTTGTCTTAGAATGTCTCGTAAGGTTTGAAAGTGAGTGGAATTTGCATAAGGTGTATGTTTGTGGAGTCAAACATCTTTATTGGCACAAATTCTTCTCCATGAAGATGTACTCCGAAATACTTGAAAATACGAGTGAGATAAACTCCATAGTAAAGAGTGTTTTCTCTTGATGATGTTTCTATGGGCATGAATTCTCTTAAGATCATGTCGATCCAATTGATGTTATATCCACCAGTAATAGAAAAGAGTGCTTTTTGGACCTTGAGAGTTGGGTTGTTAAATTTTCGGGAACGAGGAATGATGGTATGTTGAAGGAGAAGGTTTATGATTCTTGTTTTTAGGTGGAAAAGCGATTTTTGAATTCCATGTGAGCATCGCTTTCTAATATGTCGTGATAAGTTCCTAAATTGGTTTCATCAACTTTGAAATTCGAAAGATCTGAGCCTTGCTTCTACAATTTAAGATATTGCCCAAGATTTAGCAATCTAGAACAATTTGCGTGCCTTTGACGCTACTCCAAATTTGGTCTTCATTTCCTTCGTAAAAACCGCGATTAAGATTTGCGTAGAACATTTTGACAAGCTTCGGGTAACACACTTCATCGTTGTCCCGAGCATCAATCAAGCTCAATACTTCATTGTGATTGAAGAGAGAGATAAGATCATAGGATGGAAAGTCTCCAAAGACGGAGAAAGCACCCGTATTGACTTTTGCATTTGCTAAATAGTTAAAATAGGTTTTGATTGCTTCTCTATCATTATGAAGATAACCTTTGATGGCTTTGGTTAACTTCAATTTCTGATATGAGCTTGAGGAAGCCATTGAAGAGTGTAGATATGAAGAATATAGTTTGAATTGTGAATGAGAGGTAGAGAGTATAGATGCATAAATAAAAATTGAACAGATATGAATTGAATAGGCATAACTTTTCAGAAATTAATGACACCTTTTCAGACCTTGGGAGTTGGTGAAATGTTGGAGGGAAGTTTGAAAGTTTAAACCTTTGAAATTCAAAATTTGAATTTCAAGTTATAGGCTGATATGTTGACATATAGACATATGTATCTCAACATATATGTTCAATTTCAAGGGACATATGGTTTTTATGACTTTCGATTTTAAATCATCGATTTATATTTCAGGTCTAACTATTTTCTGAAATAATACTAATCCTAGCAAACATCCAAAATTTATTTTATTATTTTATTAATTATTATTTTTGATTATTATTTTGAATTTCAAAATTCAAAATTTGAATTTTAAATTTTAAGTTTTGAATTTTAAAGTTTAAATTTCAAAAACAAAGCTAGCAATCAAAGCATCGATTCAGCCAAAAAAATTTAAAAATTGATTAAGACATACCAGGTTTTAATTCCTTTTTTTCGATATTTTTTGAATTATGAGTTCCTATGAAGCACATGTTTGAGTATCCGGTTTCTGGTTCTTCATCACTTGATGATGAATCTGAATCATCCAATGTTGCTGCATATGCTCTCTTTCTTTTCTCTGATGATTTTCTATTGTCCGTTTGTTTAACTGATTTGTCTGGATATGGACACATTCTCTCATATGGTCTAGTTTATTGTAGTTATAACATCGGCCATCATTTCTTCCTGAACTTCCTTGGTTATTACTTTGAAAATTATTTCTCTTTCTATATCTCGGAATTTTTTTGAAATGTCTTGTCATTAAGGCTGTTTTTTTATCGTCTTCACTGCTCGAGTCAAAATTATTTGTTGTTGCTTTAAATGATATGGATTTCTTTTCAGTTGGCTTGTTTTCCTTTCTTTTCAGTAATTGGACTTCAAAAGACATCAGATTTCCGATTAACTTCTCAATCCTCATTTTACTGACATTATGGGCTTCGTCAATCGCCAATGTTTTCAAATCCCATTCTGAAGTCAATGAACTCAATATTTTTCTAACTTGGTCTTCATCAGAATAAGATTTTCCAAGTGCTGCTAATGAATGCACTATCTCTTGAAATTTGCAATACATATCGATGATAGATTCATTCTCATTAATTTGAATAACTCAAACTGATTAATTAACATTGATACCTTTGTTTGTTTAAATTTACTAGTTCCTTCATGAGTAACTTGTAAAGTTCTCCAAATTTTATAAGCAGATTTACAAACTGACACTCTATTAAATTCATTCCTGTCTAATGAACAGAACAATATATTCATGGATTTAGAATTACTTTGTGCAGCAGCCTTTTGTTCATTAGTCCATTGTGCAAAATTAGTTATGGGTTCTGCGTATTCAGTCTGTATGATATTCCATGTGTATAATCCTATTGACTGTAAATATGTTTTCATTCTATATGCCCAATATGAATAATTACTACCATTAAACAGTGGTGGTCTAACAGTTGACTGACCCTCTACAAAAGAACTATTATTTCCAGTGTCGGTTGCCATTTTAAAATTTCAAAAATCAGATTATGAACTTTTCGTAAGACCTTGCTCTGATACCCGTGGTTAGGGAATGTGCAATGGATCGTTAAGGCAAAACTAACACTAGACGGGGTTAACATTGTTTTCAAGAAATTTAAGAAAATATAAAACTAATATGATCGATTATATGAATAACACACCACAGAGATGACCACAGACACAGAATCAAACACAAACACAAAAAAACAAAAATAAAATGCGGAAAACTAAAGAACACACCAGATTTTATACTGATTCGGATTACTCCTACGTCCAGTTCCACACGACACTGGATTGCGCATAATTCTATTACTATATCAATATCCAAGAACAACACCCTTGATTTCATGGCTACACGGTTACCACCGTTTCCACCACCCTTGATTTCCCAGGCTACAAGGTTAACACCGTTTCCTTCCTTGATTTCCCAGCTACAAAGAGCACACCGTTTCCAAGACTATCCCAAAACAATCCCAGATGATTATAACATCCCTATAACTCTTCAACAACATTTTGATTCAGAAAGCAATGAGTAGAGAGTGGGAAGAGAAAATTTTTATATTAATAGAATTGAAATCAGCAGAGTATAAGTGCAGAAATCATTAAAATATGAAATAATAATGGAGGAATGAAAATGGATGAAGACGGAGAAGAAGAATTGTTAAAAAATTCGAAATCAACCCTTATTTTAAGATTTGAAAGGTTGCAACGCTTCTGGAATGTTACAAATGGTGAAAAGGCACTTCCTTTCAAAAATTGAAAATATGACGGTTATATGTCGACATGGCCACATATGTATGTCGACATATGTTCATTGAAAATTGAATTTTTTTAAGTGTTTTAAAATCAAGTTTAAAATTAAAAGTAAAATAGAAAACATAATTAAAATTTAAATAGAATTTGAAATTTGAAAATCAAAATTTGAATTTGAATTCGAACCTGGAGTGCTATTCAGAGTCTTGCATAAACTAGACTATATTACTATATTTATCTTAGCTCTTAAACTCTTGATTTCTTGATTATCATGAGTCCTGAATCTTCTATGAATTCTTAATCTCTTGAATCTCTAAACTCTAAAACTATACAATCTTCAATATTAATTCATGTATACAAATCTTGCATATGTGTGTGTGTGTACATATGTATATTCTAGATAGAGATATTAGTATATATTTTATAATCAATTAATATTGAAATAAGGTTGTTGTCATTGAAACTCCACTCTCCAATAGATTTGAGTGGAGGAGATGTTGTGATTTGTTATCAAGGTGATGTGTTGACATTTGTGATAGGCAAATCAAAATTGTGGGCAACAAATTATCTATATAGAACCATTTTTCTATGGATAGATTTTTACTATATTTGTGGATATTTGAAACTGAAGGCAAGAACTACTTGGTGCTTATCCAGTAGATTTTTGACATATATGAAGATAACTTGGGTGTCAATTTTACTTGGGTTTCAAGAAAACTTGGGTATGAAGAAATTCAATCAATAATAGGTCTAGTTAACATCTTTATTAGGTGTGGAAAATTTGTCATTGTTCTTTTTTATCTTTCTCCTCAAATTATGTAGTTGTTTATCTATAAAATATAGGATTGATATTTTCTATGTCGTGTCGCTTTCCCAAGTCGTTGTGAACAAACCATGTTGTTCCAAATTCATGTCGTGATTCAACAAGCCGCTTTCAGCTTATAACATATAAGTCAAGCCGCAAATTGACCATGTTATTTTCGAGTGTAAGGCCCAAATCGTTCGACAACATATGGAAAGCGGACTCCCTTCTAAAGTTCGAGCCAATCAACAAACTCGCTTCTAAGTTCAAAGCCTTGTTCGAAATTATGGGTAGACCAAAGAAAATCACCAGTAAGACCATTAAAGAGACCGACAATCTTGCCAACGACGCCACGCCACTTACCAACCACTTTGAATTTGGTGAGACCTCTAGAGATGGAGATGCTGCAACTAAGAAAGAATTGGATGAGGTTGTCGCCGGATTGACAAGTCAAATGGAAATCTCGATGAATGCCATGTTGAAGAAGCTAGAAGCCATGTTCGCTCTTCAAGCCGCCACAACAAAAATTACCGCTAATGTCACCTATGCCAAACCTGCTCAAACTGCTCATACCGAAAATGCGTGTTCTTCTTCTTCGATTCCGAGTCGGGGCAAATACGTTCAAGAGATTGTCGATCCTAATAGTCCTCATCGTGAAGAGGCAAAAATGCCTACACACAACCATATTGAGAAAGAAGCCTCTCGACAAGTGCATGGCTCCACCAAACGGGCACCTCCCCAAGAGGGATGCACAAGGCCCTGGAACCTGAACCATGATCGTTTTCCTAGGCAAACATCCGACGAGAGGATGGCGTCCTCCCCGTAGACCAGCACAACGACGAGGAATGCCTATCAGAAATGGTTTGCAAGATTATGAAGGAAAGCTAGAGAAAAGAAGATGATGAAAAAGAATTGGCATTTGCTCCTACTAAAACCTCACTCACTGAGAGAATCAAAATGGTCCCATACCCAAAAAAGTTCAAACATCCGATGGTACAGGCCTACAATGGGACTGGCGATCCCAACGTGTTCCTGTTCAAATATGACCAACATATGGACAGGGCACGTGCCACAGATGAGCTTAAATGTTTGTGCTTTCCGACCTATCTAGAGGGGTGGCTTCCCTTTGGTTCACTATGTTACCACCAAAATCTTTTGATAATTTTGTTACTCTAGCCAAGATATTTAGAGAACAGTTCAGGCTCCAAGCTACTAAGGTCCAAGATATTATGGAGCTGAATGAGGTAAAACAAAGTCCAGGAGACCCAGTCAAGGACTTTCTCACTCGATTTAACACTGCTGCAGCCGAGGTCAGAAATCATGAGCCTCGCTTGTTATTGATGGCCTTATAGGGAGCCATAAACAAAAAGAATAAATTAGGGAGATGGATCAAGAAGAAAAAGCTGAGCATACTCGAGCAGCTGTATGATAAAAAATATATAAGTGTGGAAGATCAAGCCTACACCCTAGATATCCCTGAAAGCAATATGCAACCTAGAAAAAAAAGACAATAATGTGCAGGGTGGCCAAAATAACTCTAGGGGCCAAAAGAGGGGTATTGATAGCAAAGATAACAAAAGCACACTACTACAAAACTGGTCATTTGCACCAGTTGTTAAACACCTATTGCGTCGGTTGTTCAACCGATGCATATGAACACGATGCATCATACCAATTTCTATTGCCTCGGTTGAACAAACGATGCAAATGATCCTAAGTTGCATCGGTTCTTTGATAGAACCGATGCCATAGGGCATATGCAAATGATTGTATTTACTTTTCAAGGCCGAGTGTATTGCATCGACTTTTGTAAACAATTGACGCTACTGAATGGATACAAAACAAACAATATTTGAAACGATCAGACTGTATTGCAATGGTTGCGTACCCTATTACAACCAACGCAAGAAAAAATAATCATTTTCATTAGGTTTTTAAACTTAAAACAATATCAAATGGAATTTAAAATTTTATAAATGCATTATTGCAGCAAATTTGGCCAATCAAACAATATAATTGTATTATCAATCAACATAATTCATGTGTACAAACCTTAAAAAAATACACATTTTGTCACAAAACAAAAGTCAACGTACATAACAAAAGATTAACATATAGGTACATAACAAAATATCACTATATCCAGATAATAATGATATAAGTAGCTAAATTATCTTGAACTTCGTCTATCTCTTGTTGGTTATAAGAATCATAATGTGCAAAGTCCTGCAATTTCTAAAAGAATATTATTTCAAAACATGGGTAACTAACATGTAATAAATATGAATGAAACAAATTAAAATAATACCTTTTGTAAATCGATGCTTTGATTGTGATATTTTACTATGTCGTGCACATACATCATCACATAATACACAAATCTGCAGACACGGGTAATATCAATAATACTATTGTAAATAGTTAATTATCAAATGCGTATGATAAAACCAAGTACTAATTATATCATTTAAGGTAAACAGTTAATTATCAAATGAAGTTTGAAAGTCAATGTGATAGGAATGATGGCTTCACTGAATTCATTCAGAATACTTGGTCCTACTTGCATAATTCACCATGATTATGGTAGGTTTCATCGTCACTGCAACCGGAACAGTAGTACACACATGAGAATGATACCACAATAACAAATTTATCTTAATAATGCCAGATTAGATTTGGTAACAGTGTTTTTAATTTTTTTGTGATATGTTTCCAGATCGAGAATAAATCATATCATGCCTTTTTAACTTATGTTAACGTGCATTGCGATGTATTTTGATATCAAGGGGAAATCAAATCTTGAAATTTTGGTCTTTATATGTAGAATGGAAACGTTGTAGTGTGAGAAGATAAAATTTCGGTATGTTAATATCAATAATTAGTGTTGAATATGGGAAGACAGAAGGCATGCAGTTAGACTTTCGGATTTATGGCTATAACCAAAATGGATGGACACAATAATGGTGCCATGCATTCAATATGTTGTCATGCTCTTGCAATTTTCTAATTTTTTCCCTATTCAATCTACTTTAAGCAATCATCTAATTCTAACCGTATCAACAAATCTAATGTTTTAACATATCAAATGGAAAATCCTATTAAACACATAAAACATGGTGGTTGTGTTTATTAAACACTTACCTGAAAGAGTTGCCAACCCATCTTCTTCTTCCCCGTCCATTTTACGTAACACACTGCATGCACGAACCCATCCACTGTGTGCACGAAAAAACATTGATATCAAGCAATAGTCCAAGAATTCACATGTCATCTTAGCTAATATCCCTTTTCTCATCAACCCAACCTGCCTACACCGTCCCCAACACATCGAACAACGTACCAAATCGCATTTGCCAACCTCTATCAGCCATCACAAATACGTTTGAGGAAGTCATTCCAGAAGTATCAATAATTAAAAAATGAGAGTCTTCAGAAACACATATCTCGTCTCGGCAATTACTAGCAACAAAGCAAACAAACTCAACTGGATTTGAATCAATATGGTAGTCGAGATCCAAAAGGTCCATAATGACACAATCATTAAAAGATCGATCGTTTAAAAAACCCATCTCAAAACAAACACTTTCTTCGGAGAAAACAACATCAGAAGGTACAGGAAAAATAAACTCAGCAAAGCAATCAATGTCCCGAGAACTGACTGAAAACGAATGCTCATTAGAAGTCACCAATACAGACGAATCATCCGACTCCAATAAACCCGCATCTTTCAAGCCCAGAGAAAGAGCCTCCAAACTATACGATAGGATAAGAGAAAAATCTGATATAAAACGCATACCTGATAACACTTTCCTTCTCACATAAGAAGTAAACAAGCCCGATTCATAAGAAACCCCATCCAGGTTAAAGCGCAAGCAATTAGCATTGGATAAAGCCCAAACCAACACTTATAGCACTATGAACAATAGACTTGAGAATTTAAGATCCTTCCTCACTAACAACACTGAAAGCATGCTCTCCAAAACCAGAAAACTCAACATCTGAATCACTCATGGAGTCTTTTGTAGAGGGAAGATCAGACTAGAAATTGAGGCGAGTTTGGGCATAGAAGTCAGCATTAGATCCGAGTTTGATATGGAATTATATGATTTATTTTAAGGCGGTGATCTAATTTTTTGGTTTAAGAAAGAATGAAAATCGAGGCGGAAGGAGCGGAGGGGTAAACAAAAAGTTAGCAGGAAATGAAAATTTAAGGGGAGGGAAAATTTACCTTTACACACGATTGGATTGATTCCATGCAAACGGAAGCTGAAGTTGTTTGCAGCCCATTAATATTTATGTGTTTTGCATTTGTATTTTGTTGTGTGTAAAATGTAATGGTGGGCTACATGTGGGCTTTTACGAATCAAGGTTTATGCATGAAATATATGTGTACGTGCTACCAGCTGTGTCTTGTATATTGGTGACTCTCATATGTGATTGCAACCTTTGGCTGATTATAAGCGGTTACCATTTTGTTTAAGAAAAGAATGTTTACTTAGTAAATATTATATGAAAAATATTAATTATTAAACATTAATAATCAAATTATTAATTATACTTATTTATCAACTTACAATTATTAAATACAACTTATTTATTAAAATTACTTGTTAATTATTTACTTTTTGATATTTAATGAGTTACTAGTTAATTATTATTAATTATATTAATTATAGATAATTATTATTAGTTAAATAATATTTATCAACAATCCTTATTCGTTAATTATAAATAATTACCTATCTAATTATTCGATCATAAATTGTTAATTTTTAAATAATCTTCATCAATAAATAATTATTTATAATAAATTATTAGATGATGGTTATCACTTCATAAGCACTAAATTTTATTATCAATCATTAGTCTAAGTTGTTAAATAATTATTTAAGTAAATTGTTTAGTAGTAATTATTGATTAATGATTATTAAAAATTACTTATTTCATAGTAAATACTACCCAATAATTATTAAATATAAATTATTTTTCAAACATTAATTTTGCATATTAAATATTTACTATTAATTATTCAATATTAACTACCAAATATTAGTTATTTAATGTAATTGATAAATTTTAACTATAATGACATTAGTTATTAATATTAAGCTTATAAAATAAGAATAAAAATTATTGATAATTTATAATAGCTAGTGGTTATACATTATTTATTAGCTAATAATTACTTGTTTAAATACTACCTAATTGCTTAGTAGTAAAAATTAATAATCAATTATTAGTTATTAACTATTAATTATTTAGTGGTGAAGTTCAATGATAATTTTTAATTGTTACATATTACTCATTCTATAATAATTATTAATATTACTTATTAATCATTAATAATTAAATTTTGTTATAAATAATAATCACTAATTATTAAATATGACTTATTAATTACTGAATATTACTCATTAATTAAATATTAACTACTAATTATTAAGTATTGATTATTAATTTGTTGAATATTTACCTATAATTGATAAATATTAACAACAATTAGTAATTATAATAACTAACTATAATAAATTGTTAAAATAAAAATTATTCATTCTATAATATATTTTTATTGATGATCGTCAATTACAATAAATTATAAATGACGACATATATCAACGAGTATTTATAATCATTGATATGCGTTTTGCTTCAATTAAAATAATCAGCAATTGCTTCAATTTTTATGAAACTAATGCAAACAACACTATTTGCTACGATGCATTTGCATCGGCCGATGTAAACTAGTGCAAATGACACCACTTTCATTGGTTGTAAGGAGAACCGGTGCAAATAATACTATTTGTTTTGCTACATTTGCAGCGGTTCCTTAGGAAGCGATGCAAATAATACTGTTTGCTTCGGTGCATTAGCATCATATCCCGAGGGAATGATGCAAAATATGCTATTTGCATCAGTTTTGAGGAAAACGGATGCAAATAATACTATTTGCTTCCGTGTATTTGCATCATTTCCACAAAAATTGATGCAAATAAAACTATTTTCATCAGTTGTAAGGACAACCGAAGCAATTGAGGCGAAGCAACAGACATATTTTGTACTAGTGGCAATAAGAGGTTCCGTTTCTTTAAGAACTCAAAGTTGACCCCACTCAACATGTAACGACCCAGAAAATCTGAACCAATTTAAATTTTTTAAATTGGCTAAAATAATGGATTTTTAAATATTTTAAATAATGGCGATGAAAACTGAGTTTGAATCGACAATTGAAAATGAATATAATTAATTATAATTATAAATAAGGCCTGAAAGGGCGCTGTAGTTTCGAAAATTGAATTCAAACTTTGTCGGACTGTATCGGGTGAAAAACAATCCGGATTTTAGTGAAACCAAAAACATTAGGATCTAATTGGTAATATCTTTCCAACGAATCTGACGAATCGAAATTTGATAGCGGGAATCAAAAGATATGTCCAGTTGAAAATTCTGAATAGTCGCTATGGAATTCAGGCCCTTAAAAATTGACATTTTGCAGATGACCTCGGATTTCGACGAAACCACTTTTGTTGGATCCGCAGTGTCAAGTTATTGCTAGGTTTCAAATTTCATAATTTTTCGAATCAATATGTGAGCGTGGCAAAAGAAAACGCGTTTGACCAGTTTCAGTTGATTTTAATCGACTGGAAATTGGCCATTTTTCAAACGGTCTCAGAATTTGACGAAACTAGTTTTGTTAGGACCGTATCGTCAATACGAAGCTAGAAAATATTTTTCTAGAATTTTTCTAGTTAGTATGTGACCCCAGTAAATTGAAATGCGCGTTCAAATTCAATATATAGAGTTATATGTTGATTTTAACGGAAACTGATCGAAATGATCAAATCAGCTTGCGATACATATCCCATTGTGTTCGGAATGGGGGTAAAATGCTATGGACGACAGGCGGTAGGCCTCGTTTCGAGGTCGTATGTAAAAGTTAACCTTTTTGCAAAATTAAATAATTAAATAATAAAAAGAAAAAAATAATAATTTAATTCCCTCCCTTTTCTTCTTCCTGCCCCCCCCCCCCGATTTCATTAAACAGAAACAAAAAAAAAAGAAAAAAATCCCTAACTAATCGTGCCCTCCCTCCTCCGTCGATCTGACGCAATCGAACCCCCTCTAGTCCATCGGAGGACCAGCGCCGGCCACCCCACCAAGGATCGATCATCCCCTAGCCCTCAAACGCTCCCTCGTTCCCATCCTCCTCTGAATCGAGCATCCCCATCCATCGCCCCTGCTGACGCCGACCTCACCCCACCTCCAGGCAGCGAGCTCCCCCACGCAGCGCCTCCGACCGCCACTTCGACACTGTAGCGAGCCCCTCCACTTCTATAACGAACGTGAGTTTTTTTAACTAGATTTTAATTTCTGTTTTATTATAAGTACATAGTTAATTAAAAACTGTTTTTTTTTTTAAAAAAAAGTTTAAAAACTGATTTTTGAAAAGTTTAAAACTGATTTTTCAAAAGGTTTAAATCTGATTTTAGAAAAGGTTTAAATCTGATTTTAGAAAAGGTTTAAATCTGATTTTAGAAAAGGTTTTAAAACTGATTTAATTTTGAAAAGAAAAAGATTTGAATTTTAAAAAGGAAAAGATTTGAACTTTAAATAGGAAAAGATTTGAACTTTAAATAGAAAAGGATTTGAACTTGGATAGAAAAGATCATGTTTTTAAAATAGAAAAGACGAAATTTTTATTAAGTAAAAGAAGTAAGATATGAAAATTATATTTTTAAAGTAATAAAAATATAATTTTTACATCATAGGGATATTAAAAATATAATCTTTATTTTTGAAAAGGCGGGATATATATTTTTGAAATGCAAGTTTTATATATTGATTAACATAGTAAAAATTCGATTTTTACATATGTAGAGAATACGGGCAACGAAGCGACAAAAGGCGAGATTGGCGAAGATTTCTATAAAAGAAGAGTCGTGGGATTGAATTAGCTATTTGTGAGAATTTCTCACTCTTCAATTTCTTTTTTTTCTATATATATATGTGTGTAGAAATAAAAGTGAATTGCTATATATAATATATATATATATATATATCTACGCCCCTCGTCCACAAACCATGGACGATATTTATTGGTTGAAATTGTTGTGAAGATTGATTGATAGCGAATGGTTGTTTGGGATTGTTTGTGGTTGATATTGATTTGATTGTGGTTGAAAAATACCCATTTGTGATTGAGAAAAATTTGGTTGAAACCACATAGGATTAGTTTGTGGAAATGAAATAAATATATACATGCCGCCTGCGTGCGAACTAGATGCATGATCCCCATTGTCAAAAACCGCGAGGTTTTAAGGTAGAGCGAGGAGCCGTACTAGGGACGGTCCCGGTTTTAACTACTCTGCCGTTATGCTGCCGAAATTTTGAATAATATTCGTGTGATTGAATTATTTTCATATGCTTAAACTATATTTATTCATTGAATAGAAAACCTTCATGTGTTGAATTGATATTCATTCGTTGATTAGAAATTCATGTGTTGAATGGTATTCGCGTTTTAAAATATAAAAATCACCTTTTATCTATATATAAAAACTATAGAAAACATTTATGTGTTGAATTGATATTCATTCGTTGATTAGAAATTCATGTGTTGAATGATATTCATATTTTGAAATAAATTGGTTGATAATAAAAATCACCTTTTATCTATATATAAAAACTATAGAAAACATTCATGTTGAAACGACCCGCAAATCCGTGCTACCTGAGTTGACTAAATACACCACACGTCCAACCCAAATAACACAGAAATACGACTCATTATTAGAAAGAAGTTAGAGGATGAGAATTAGAAAGATAGAAATATTAGAATAGAAAAAAACGAAGATCACAAACTCACAGCGGAACGAATAAAATATATTATATAACATAAGCTTCGAAATACAAATCTGTTTTGTACATACATACATACCATCATCAGAGTACACATAACATTTGATCCCGCGGAAGTAACTCTAAATAACTAACGTTGAAGCCTCCTGCTTCAAGCTCCTCCAAGTGTATCTGTAAAAGCCTGAAACACTTGACTGCCCGTACAAATTTGGGCACCCAAGAGTTTAAGGAAAAACAAAACAAAATAAACTCTGGGTCAGTCATGGGACTGGTGTGAGTAAACTCCAACCACTTGCTTAACTTTAAAAATCCTTTCAAAAGAAAAGATAATAGTAAGACCAACCCACACATAAACACGGACGGTTTTTACCTTACTATAACCCAAAACACTTTGATATCAAATCCAATGATATTATAATAATGTCTACATCAAGTAAATAACCAAATAGCAGAACGCTTGCATCTCACGCTCCACATATATATTATAAAATCAAAAACCGCATGGCGCTTATTGGAGATTGGATTTCCAACATGACAAGGTATGGGACCACCTTCCGACAGTGCATCTCTAGAGGCGAATACACCTGGGTTCAACAAGAACGTCTTGCAACCCGGCCCACACATGACCGACCACTCATTTCGCTTGAGTGTATCGAATGTATATCACCAACGGTTGGACTCAAACCACCGCTTCCCGAATGGGCAGAATCGATAGATTTAGAAACAAAAGGAATTTCTCTAGATAGGTGATTATACACCCTAATGGGTGCGACCCACATAGCCATGCTGCCAGCCCGATTTTTGTCCTTTCCCGGTTGTTGAGGCCTGAGGCTACGATTACTTACCATTCCTTGATAACACAATCACTTTGAATGCCACATTGTCAGATCCGTTAATCACTAGTTGAGTTTGCACAAATATTCTGGATATTATGCTAAGGGATAAATCCGTTGCAACCATATATATTCATACAGACCAACCCATTTGATCATTGGAAATACTCTGTCAGACATTCGTCCATATACGTTCGTTTTGGGATTGAACGAAACCGAAGGCACTATTTCTATAAATAGAAAAGCCCTTGCACTTTACTCCGTCTTCAATATATTCAGCATACTTGGTTCGCAACGCTTATGCCGATACGGAGTGGTTCTTCGGATAATAATCCAACCGGTCTCTCCATATTGACAACGATGGTCAAAACTTCGATAGTCTGTGATTTAACTATCGAATACAAACAAGTGTTCAACCAACATATCAAACAAATCACTGGGCCCTTTAATTAATATTCATTAATTAAATCACTTTTCCCTTTCCTTATCAATATTTGTTAACCAAATATTTCCAATAACCATATTGGCCCTTTTCGCTATTTTTGATTTCGTTTCCTTATTGAATTCTATATATATCGATATATAGGTTTCTAATTGTCAAAAATATTCTAACTCCTTAAATTCCCGGAAAAATTCGCCATAACCTCCCCTGTATCGGGAGCATCGGGAAATTTCAAATAGCATCCCGGTATCTTCCAATCTCAAAAAGAAAAAGAAAAAGCCAAGCGGCTTGCCGATACGGCGCATAAAACCCATATATGAATTAAACATGTACCTTTTTGTCGAGCACATAAATTTAAATCTTCATATACTTCCTCCCATACCTGTTCAACAACTGTTCACCTGTTTCCAATTCAATTCAACTCAATCCATTCGTTTGAATTCAATTTCGCCATTTATTCTTTAATTAGTCATTTTGTCTATTTCACTTCTTTGTTGAACATAACATGTTTAAACAAAATGTTTAACTTGTTCATAATCACATTGAATTTCAATTTCAATTCTTGTTCTCTTTTCTATACGAATATAAATTTCAAATCGAATTCTCTTATTTAAAGCTCAATATCCATTCAACATTCCATTTACTAAATACTATTCAAATTAGTTAATTCTATTCAATAATCAAAAATCTGGTTTCTGTTTCAAAAATCAATTCATTTACACAACTTGAATTCGCATATATTTCACAACTCAATTCTGAAATTTTCTAAATCGAACTTCGGATTTTATTTGCTTAAAAATCCTTTTATAATATTAAATAAACCATTATGGTTTTAAAACGATTCTGGCGCTGCTTTTCTGAAAATTTGATTTTGACATATCTCAAAATCTATACGACGAAATTCAGATTTTTCTTCTTCATTAGAAAACTATTATCGAATCGGTCCTGACGTTTCTTGTTTCAAAGAAATCCGACTTCAATTGAGTCCTGTATAATCAATTGAAGTTCGAATCGCCGTTTTACGAACTGCAGCGCTGCGGCGAGTTCGTTTTAATTATATTTATATATAAACTTTTAAACTTCTTAAAAAGTGATTTCAACTTCGTCCAATATATATATATTCATATATATTTCAAATTCCATTTGAATCTTTACATTTCAAATTCCATAGTTTTAAATCCTGTATTCAAATCCCATTTGAAATCCTTTATTCGAATTCCATTTCAAATTCTTTATTCGAATTCCATTTCAAATCCTTTATTCGAATTCCCACTTCAAATCAACTCCTTTTTAAATTTCTATATTTGAAATTCATACTTGAATTTAAATATTCAACTCCATTTTGAATTCCCTTTTGAAATTCAAATATTCAAACCCCATTTGAATTTCTATGTTCAAATCTATTTCCAATTCTATTTGAATTAAAATATTCCAATTTTCTTTCAAACACCATTGAATTCTCAATTCAAATTCATTTACAAATACCATTTGAATTCTAAATTCAAATTCATTAGTTAAACTCCACATTTGATTTTCTTGAATTTCAATATCTTAATTTATTCCTTTGAATTAAATTCCACTTTAAATTCTATAATCAAACCCCTTTTGAATGGTTATATTTGAAAATCATATTTGAATTTAAATATTTAAACTTCATTTAAATTTCTATTTGAAATCTTATATTTAAAATCCCATTTGAATTTCTTTACTCAAATCCATTTGAATTCCCTTGAATTCAAATTCCATTTCAAAACCATTTGGATTTCCTATTTTGAAATCCTATTTGAAATTCTATTTCCAATTCTACTTTGAAAATCCTATTTCAAAGTTTATTTCAAATTCTATTTTGAAATTCTACATTCAAATCTCTATTCTGAATTTCTTTATTCAAATTCCATGTTCAAAATTCAATACTCGAATTTCCATTTCAAATCTCTATTCAGATTTCATATTTGAATTCCAATTCAAATCTTTATTCAAATTTCACATTTCAAATCCTATTCAATTCTTCTTTGAAATTCTATATTTCAATTTCTATTTTGAAATTCCACATTCAAATCTCTATTTCACGCTTGTATTTCTATTTCTGAATTATCAAATGATAATTCATTTCACTTCATTTATAACTTTGTTATAAAAGAACTATTTCTAAACTTCGTTTATAACGAGACTACTTGTTTTATTTTTCAAAACAAGTTTATATTTTTATTCCATTTAGAAATTCTAATTCTATTTAAAAAATAGAATTTTTTCCCTTTAAAATCTCAAATATCCTTTCACGATATTTTTAAATATCATTACTTAAGCCCAGTGATAAAACACACAAAGCAACCAATTTTTTTTATTTTCCTAACACATCATATATAACAATATATATGCAAACAAATAAACAAACAGATAATATATTTTTGAGGAATCCTGTTGGATTCCTCCAACCTGTTTTCCTGCATCCACAGATGTTAGCACATAAATAATACCCATTCTGCTTTGTGGCAGAATATCGCGGTATAGAAGGTCATCCACTAATCATAGCGTGGGGCGTATAGGGTAATCATCCGCTATGAAACTGCGGGCATCCGCTAATGAGACTGCGGGAATCCAACCAACCAATCAACCCAATATATATATATATAGCCTAAATAACTAATATATATAAAACAACCAGAAAGCATTCACACAAGCAACAAACAATTATTTTTAATGAAATAAAAATAATTCTAAAGGTGAGTGAGATTTACTCACCTTGTCAGCCGAATATCTGATTTAAATTTCTATATCGTTGGCTTCAAATCATTCTGGTTTGACTCATACACAAACCTTCGCCTATACCAATTCAACGCACTCTGTTTGGTCGAAATCTGTTGATGTATTAAATATGTAAGCATGTTACAACATTGTATACATTTTATGTGTTAATAATCATATGATAAAATTAATTTAAATCTAATCACTATTATAAACCTTAATTTCCTATCTTAACAAAATTACTTATGAAAAGGGTATACCTTTTTTATAAGCTTAATGCAAATTTAATTAATCATTATTTGTTAATTAAAAATAAATTAAAACCATTTCACCCGGATAAAGTATTTAAGTTGATTACCTATCTTGAATAAATTCATACCTTAATCATCACTGCCCTCCTTCAAGTCATAAGCTCCACACTGTCCCGACAAACCCATTGTCGAACTCCACAGCATTTTCCCAAAATCACACCATCTAAATCACAGTCCAAACTCCTTCAGTAGCCTACACCTAAAAATTGATCTCCTCCTTACATCACAAAACTAAAAACCAACTCGTAAATGTTCTCCAATTCATCAGCGTCGACCTCTGAAATCACCTCAACTTTTCCCATTTGGTCTCCTCGGAAATCACAGTGACACAATTTAAATCGCAACCCTAAAATGGTCGTAATCCCCTTGGAAAATCCTCGAATAATGGTGACCATGAATCCTCATCTTTTTGTTGTAAACCGCAAGCTATCCGTTGACTGTCCAAGGTCAGAAAACCCCCAAACTCCATCGCAACTAACACCCGTGAACAGTATCAGCTCCAATCTTCACACGTCGACTCTTCCCTAATCTGCGACTTCACCTGAATCGTAGCATCCTTTCTCAGCGTCGATGTCATCCAAATGCAACATCCTTCATCCACAAATCGCAAGCCTCACAACAAAGTCGATACTCAATCCATCTCAGAATAATCGAGCTTCACAACCCTAAAAATCAGAGATTTAATCTCCTCAACCGCCGAACCCTCAACCCTCCAGTCCACCGTTAACTTAGTCGAACTCCCCCTTGTCGCACGCCTCCCTTTGATTCGAACTTCATGGTTTCGAACGCAAATCCCTTTTCCCCCTTTTTCCCTTCTTACGGTGGGTTTTGATTTGCTATAACTGGCAAAAAGAATGAAGAGGAAAGGATTTGGTTGTTTCGGGTTTTACAAATGGAGAAATGATGAAACTCCGAGTTGATTATATAGATGTGGTAGTAAACAATTAGTACGAGACCATTTATTTGTTGTTCAGATTTGCGTTGAAGGTTAGGGACAAAAATTGGTGCTCGAGAAGAATAATAGGTCTGCTGAATGAAACAGAGGTCGGCTGATGTAATATAGGGTGGCGCCATTAAAACTTGTCTTCCTTGATTTGATTTTGTTTAATTAAATAAAATATTTCACGGTCCCTTAAATCCAAAACTCTGAACCGCTTTTTCAACCCAACGACCGACGTTATAAGGTTATAACGCTAATTTGAATTCAACGAAATAGATTATACCATTTATTTTGAACGTATATTTAAAATAGCCATATTAAATCAATTTAAATTCAAAACAAATTTCAATTATCATTGTTCATATTTAAATCGTATATATACATTGATCATCTAAACTGTTTCGATTCAATTTTACCTTTGAATTAAATTGTTTAGTTTTCGTATTTTCGAAACTTATCAAATTAAATCGTATTTCGATTATTTAATCGATAATCGAATAAAATACCATTTATATTATAAATTCAATATTTAAAACTATATTAAATATTTTAAAATAAATCGACGAAAAATCTGGGTCGTTACATTCTTCCCCCCTTAAAATAATTTCGTCCTCGAAATTGCTAAGTCAGGAAAAATGATACAAATCCATTACCTTTCAACAATCCACTTATGTTGAAACTCAACTCCTCATATTTCACAAATTTTAGTTCTACCAAAACATTTGGTTTCTCATTCACATGCATTCAAATTGATTCTAAATCAATTCATTCACTTGATTTATTTAACTTGTTTTAAGTTAAATTTTAATTCCAGAATTCGAATTCCAGGGTTTTTATTTCTTTTTTTTTTTTTTTTTTTTTTTTTCTTTTCAAATTCTTTTGAAATCCCATAAATATATACATATATTTATTTTCATTTCAAATTCAAAACATTTGAATTTTCAAACCAATTTGTTTTCTTTCAACAAATTTCCATCAAAACTTTCTAAGGTAGCAATTCATCACTTAGAAACTCGGAAATGAATACTGATGATGTTGCAATCATCATCAGAATTATTTCCCAGCCACTGAAGTGAGTTCAGTGCTTTATTATTTCAAAATCCATCTAAAATGATTTTAAAACAAAGCTATATTATTTTAATATACTTTGAAAATATTTTCCAAATTTCCAAGATTTTGAATTCTTAATTCTGGTTTGAATTCAATTCTAATTCATCTCATTTGTATATTAAATTTCTATACAAATTCTATTTTGGTTATAAATAACCATTCTAAGTTTATAATCTCATTTGATTATAAAATCAACATCCAACACATCCATATAATAATAATTCTAGAAAATTATTCTTTCTATATCAAAATAGAATTTTGGGTAAAATTATTTCATTTACCCTCTTTAAAACAATATTATGTCGATTCTTCTGCCCAAGTGTTTAGAAATTCCTATCGACTTCGTGGCGTCCCACGATTCGACCAGAATTCATAAACCACTCAACAGACTAGCCAACACAATATAAAACAACTTTTATATCAACATACAAATACGCTCTCTCGTATATATAGACTCAACTCATTCTAGGGCACTGCTGACCCTATCTCTAATGAGCACAACCTCACAAAGCCTAGGTATTCGCTCAACCTAAGCTCTGATACCAACTGAAACGACCCGCAAATCCGTGCTACCTGAGTTGACTAAATACACCACACGTCCAACCCAAATAACACAGAAATACAACTCATTATTAGAAAGAAGTTAGAGGATGAGAATTAGAAAGATAGAAATATTAGAATAGAAGAAAACGAAGATCACAAACTCACAGCGGAACGAATAAAATATATTATATAACATAAGCTTCGAAATACAAATCTGTTTTGTACATACATACATACCATCATCAGAGTACACATAACATTTGATCCCGCGGAAGTAACTCTAAATAACTAACGTTGAAGCCTCCTGCTTCAAGCTCCTCCAAGTGTATCTGTAAAAGCCTGAAACACTTGACTGCCCGTACAAATTTGGGCACCCAAGAGTTTAAGGAAAAACAAAACAAAATAAACTCTGGGTCAGTCATGGGACTGGTGTGAGTAAACTCCAACCACTTGCTTAACTTTAAAAATCCTTTCAAAAGAAAAGATAATAGTAAGACCAACCCACACATAAACACGGACGGTTTTTACCTTACTATAACCCAAAACACTTTGATATCAAATCCAATGATATTATAATAATGTCTACATCAAGTAAATAACCAAATAGCAGAATGCTTGCATCTCACGCTCCACATATATATTATAAAATCAAAAACCGCATGGCGCTTATTGGAGATTGGATTTCCAACATGACAAGGTATGGGACCACCTTCCGACAGTGCATCTCTAGAGGCGAATACACCTGGGTTCAACAAGAACGTCTTGCAACCCGGCCCACACATGACCGACCACTCATTTCGCTTGAGTGTATCGAATGTATATCACCAACGGTTGGACTCAAACCACCGCTTCCCGAATGGGCAGAATCGATAGATTTAGAAACAAAAGGAATTTCTCTAGATAGGTGATTATACACCCTAATGGGTGCGACCCACATAGCCATGCTGCCAGCCCGATTTTTGTCCTTTCCCGGTTGTTGAGGCCTGAGGCTACGATTACTTACCATTCCTTGATAACACAATCACTTTGAATGCCACATTGTCAGATCCGTTAATCACTAGTTGAGTTTGCACAAATATTCTGGATATTATGCTAAGGGATAAATCCGTTGCAACCATATATATTCATACAGACCAACCCATTTGATCATTGGAAATACTCTGTCAGACATTCGTCCATATACGTTCGTTTTGGGATTGAACGAAACCGAAGGCACTATTTCTATAAATAGAAAAGCCCTTGCACTTTACTCCGTCTTCAATATATTCAGCATACTTGGTTCGCAACGCTTATGCCGATACGGAGTGGTTCTTCGGATAATAATCCAACCGGTCTCTCCATATTGACAACGATGGTCAAAACTTCGATAGTCTGTGATTTAACTATCGAATACAAACAAGTGTTCAACCAACATATCAAACAAATCACTGGGCCCTTTAATTAATATTCATTAATTAAATCACTTTTCCCTTTCCTTATCAATATTTGTTAACCAAATATTTCCAATAACCATATTGGCCCTTTTCGCTATTTTTGATTTCGTTTCCTTATTGAATTCTATATATATCGATATATAGGTTTCTAATTGTCAAAAATATTCTAACTCCTTAAATTCCCGGAAAAATTCGCCATAACCTCCCCTGTATCGGGAGCATCGGGAAATTTCAAATAGCATCCCGGTATCTTCCAATCTCAAAAAGAAAAAGAAAAAGCCAAGCGGCTTGCCGATACGGCGCATAAAACCCATATATGAATTAAACATGTACCTTTTTGTCGAGCACATAAATTTAAATCTTCATATACTTCCTCCCATACCTGTTCAACAACTGTTCACCTGTTTCCAATTCAATTCAACTCAATCCATTCGTTTGAATTCAATTTCGCCATTTATTCTTTAATTAGTCATTTTGTCTATTTCACTTCTTTGTTGAACATAACATGTTTAAACAAAATGTTTAACTTGTTCATAATCACATTGAATTTCAATTTCAATTCTTGTTCTCTTTTCTATACGAATATAAATTTCAAATCGAATTCTCTTATTTAAAGCTCAATATCCATTCAACATTCCATTTACTAAATACTATTCAAATTAGTTAATTCTATTCAATAATCAAAAATCTGGTTTCTGTTTCAAAAATCAATTCATTTACACAACTTGAATTCGCATATATTTCACAACTCAATTCTGAAATTTTCTAAATCGAACTTCGGATTTTATTTGCTTAAAAATCCTTTTATAATATTAAATAAACCATTATGGTTTTAAAACGATTCTGGCGCTGCTTTTCTGAAAATTTGATTTTGACATATCTCAAAATCTATACGACGAAATTCAGATTTTTCTTCTTCATTAGAAAACTATTATCGAATCGGTCCTGACGTTTCTTGTTTCAAAGAAATCCGACTTCAATTGAGTCCTGTATAATCAATTGAAGTTCGAATCGCCGTTTTACGAACTGCAGCGCTGCGGCGAGTTCGTTTTAATTATATTTATATATAAACTTTTAAACTTCTTAAAAAGTGATTTCAACTTCGTCCAATATATATATATTCATATATATTTCAAATTCCATTTGAATCTTTACATTTCAAATTCCATAGTTTTAAATCCTGTATTCAAATCCCATTTGAAATCCTTTATTCGAATTCCATTTCAAATTCTTTATTCGAATTCCATTTCAAATCCTTTATTCGAATTCCCACTTCAAATCAACTCCTTTTTAAATTTCTATATTTGAAATTCATACTTGAATTTAAATATTCAACTCCATTTTGAATTCCCTTTTGAAATTCAAATATTCAAACCCCATTTGAATTTCTATGTTCAAATCTATTTCCAATTCTATTTGAATTAAAATATTCCAATTTTCTTTCAAACACCATTGAATTCTCAATTCAAATTCATTTACAAATACCATTTGAATTCTAAATTCAAATTCATTAGTTAAACTCCACATTTGATTTTCTTGAATTTCAATATCTTAATTTATTCCTTTGAATTAAATTCCACTTTAAATTCTATAATCAAACCCCTTTTGAATGGTTATATTTGAAAATCATATTTGAATTTAAATATTTAAACTTCATTTAAATTTCTATTTGAAATCTTATATTTAAAATCCCATTTGAATTTCTTTACTCAAATCCATTTGAATTCCCTTGAATTCAAATTCCATTTCAAAACCATTTGGATTTCCTATTTTGAAATCCTATTTGAAATTCTATTTCCAATTCTACTTTGAAAATCCTATTTCAAAGTTTATTTCAAATTCTATTTTGAAATTCTACATTCAAATCTCTATTCTGAATTTCTTTATTCAAATTCCATGTTCAAAATTCAATACTCGAATTTCCATTTCAAATCTCTATTCAGATTTCATATTTGAATTCCAATTCAAATCTTTATTCAAATTTCACATTTCAAATCCTATTCAATTCTTCTTTGAAATTCTATATTTCAATTTCTATTTTGAAATTCCACATTCAAATCTCTATTTCACGCTTGTATTTCTATTTCTGAATTATCAAATGATAATTCATTTCACTTCATTTATAACTTTGTTATAAAAGAACTATTTCTAAACTTCGTTTATAACGAGACTACTTGTTTTATTTTTCAAAACAAGTTTATATTTTTATTCCATTTAGAAATTCTAATTCTATTTAAAAAATAGAATTTTTTCCCTTTAAAATCTCAAATATCCTTTCACGATATTTTTAAATATCATTACTTAAGCCCAGTGATAAAACACACAAAGCAACCAATTTTTTTTATTTTCCTAACACATCATATATAACAATATATATGCAAACAAATAAACAAACAGATAATATATTTTTGAGGAATCCTGTTGGATTCCTCCAACCTGTTTTCCTGCATCCACAGATGTTAGCACATAAATAATACCCATTCTGCTTCGTGGCAGAATATCGCGGTATAGAAGGTCATCCACTAATCATAGCGTGGGGCGTATAGGGTAATCATCCGCTATGAAACTGCGGGCATCCGCTAATGAGACTGCGGGAATCCAACCAACCAATCAACCCAATATATATATATATAGCCTAAATAACTAATATATATAAAACAACCAGAAAGCATTCACACAAGCAACAAACAATTATTTTTAATGAAATAAAAATAATTCTAAAGGTGAGTGAGATTTACTCACCTTGTCAGCCGAATATCTGATTTAAATTTCTATATCGTTGGCTTCAAATCATTCTGGTTTGACTCATACACAAACCTTCGCCTATACCAATTCAACGCACTCTGTTTGGTCGAAATCTGTTGATGTATTAAATATGTAAGCATGTTACAACATTGTATACATTTTATGTGTTAATAATCATATGATAAAATTAATTTAAATCTAATCACTATTATAAACCTTAATTTCCTATCTTAACAAAATTACTTATGAAAAGGGTATACCTTTTTTATAAGCTTAATGCAAATTTAATTAATCATTATTTGTTAATTAAAAATAAATTAAAACCATTTCACCCGGATAAAGTATTTAAGTTGATTACCTATCTTGAATAAATTCATACCTTAATCATCACTGCCCTCCTTCAAGTCATAAGCTCCACACTGTCCCGACAAACCCATTGTCGAACTCCACAGCATTTTCCCAAAATCACACCATCTAAATCACAGTCCAAACTCCTTCAGTAGCCTACACCTAAAAATTGATCTCCTCCTTACATCACAAAACTAAAAACCAACTCGTAAATGTTCTCCAATTCATCAGCGTCGACCTCTGAAATCACCTCAACTTTTCCCATTTGGTCTCCTCGGAAATCACAGTGACACAATTTAAATCGCAACCCTAAAATGGTCGTAATCCCCTTGGAAAATCCTCGAATAATGGTGACCATGAATCCTCATCTTTTTGTTGTAAACCGCAAGCTATCCGTTGACTGTCCAAGGTCAGAAAACCCCCAAACTCCATCGCAACTAACACCCGTGAACAGTATCAGCTCCAATCTTCACACGTCGACTCTTCCCTAATCTGCGACTTCACCTGAATCGTAGCATCCTTTCTCAGCGTCGATGTCATCCAAATGCAACATCCTTCATCCACAAATCGCAAGCCTCACAACAAAGTCGATACTCAATCCATCTCAGAATAATCGAGCTTCACAACCCTAAAAATCAGAGATTTAATCTCCTCAACCGCCGAACCCTCAACCCTCCAGTCCACCGTTAACTTAGTCGAACTCCCCCTTGTCGCACGCCTCCCTTTGATTCGAACTTCATGGTTTCGAACGCAAATCCCTTTTCCCCCTTTTTCCCTTCTTACGGTGGGTTTTGATTTGCTATAACTGGCAAAAAGAATGAAGAGGAAAGGATTTGGTTGTTTCGGGTTTTACAAATGGAGAAATGATGAAACTCCGAGTTGATTATATAGATGTGGTAGTAAACAATTAGTACGAGACCATTTATTTGTTGTTCAGATTTGCGTTGAAGGTTAGGGACAAAAATTGGTGCTCGAGAAGAATAATAGGTCTGCTGAATGAAACAGAGGTCGGCTGATGTAATATAGGGTGGCGCCATTAAAACTTGTCTTCCTTGATTTGATTTTGTTTAATTAAATAAAATATTTCACGGTCCCTTAAATCCAAAACTCTGAACCGCTTTTTCAACCCAACGACCGACGTTATAAGGTTATAACGCTAATTTGAATTCAACGAAATAGATTATACCATTTATTTTGAACGTATATTTAAAATAGCCATATTAAATCAATTTAAATTCAAAACAAATTTCAATTATCATTGTTCATATTTAAATCGTATATATACATTGATCATCTAAACTGTTTCGATTCAATTTTACCTTTGAATTAAATTGTTTAGTTTTCGTATTTTCGAAACTTATCAAATTAAATCGTATTTCGATTATTTAATCGATAATCGAATAAAATACCATTTATATTATAAATTCAATATTTAAAACTATATTAAATATTTTAAAATAAATCGACGAAAAATCTGGGTCGTTACACATGTGTTGAATTGATATTCATTCGTTGATTAGAAATTCATGTGTTGAATGGTATTCATATTTTGAAATAAATTGTTTGATAATAAAAATCACCTTTTATCTATATATAAAAACTATAGAAAACATTCATGTGTTGAATTGATATTCATTCGTTGATTTGAAATTCATGTGTTGAATGGTATTCATATTTTGAAATAAATTGTTTGATAATAAAAATCACCTTTTATCTATATATAAAAACTATAGAAAACATTCATGTGTTGAATTGATATTCATTCGTTGATTAGAAATTCATGTGTTGAATGGTATTCATATTTTGAAATAAATTGTTTGATAATAAAAATCACCTTTTATCGACTATATGAACTGTGTAAAATAATCTCGTTTTAAAAGAAATTATTTTATGATAAAAATCCTATTTTTATCACCTATATGAACTATATAGAAAAATAGTGTTTTGAAATGAATTGTTTTACAATAAAAATCACATTTTTATTGTATGCATAAATCGTTGAAATGAGAAGTGTTAAAAATAGCCACTTGTTCAAAATAAACATATATGAGTTGAAATATTCATTAATTAGCTAATGAAATGATTTGCATCTATGTATGTAACATTAGAATGAATGGTGTTTTTAAACCAAATAGAAATCAAATATGAAGTTGAATAGAAAATGATAAATGTTAAGAACTGTATATATATGTACATGCATATCCATTGAACAGGTTATAGCAAAGGGGCTAGAGAAGAGGAATAAAATTTTGTGCCCGACAAATAGGTACACATTTACTGTTTTGTTTGGGTGATGATTTTATGAGCCTGTTGGCTAGCCGCTTGGCTTTTTCTTTTTCTTTTTGAGATTAGAAGGACCGGGAAAGCTATTTGCGATTTCCCGATGCTCCCGGTGCAGGGGAGGTTATGGCGAAATTTTCCAAAAATTTAAGGCGTTAGTGAAATATTTGAAGTGAAAACGATATTGAAATCATTGAATGAACTATATTTATATAATTATATAAATATAAATAAAATTAAAACGAACCGTGGCCGTGCAGTTCGTATTTTGAAACCGTGATTTCAAACAACTGATGCGGGGAATCCGACCATTGGATTTTCCCGAAACCTCAACCGTCGGGTTCGCCTTGGAAATATCTTCCCAACGGCACCAACTTTGTAAAAATCCAACGGTTGGATTGTCTCGAATGTTTAATTCAAATCTGATGAAAAACAGCGCCAAAAGCGATTATATATATATATATATAATTATATATTTAATCGAATAACGACGCTGCAGTTCGTATTTTGAAATCGAAACTTCAAACGATTGTACCGGGAGATCCGACCGTCGGAATTTCCCGAAACTGGAACCGTTGGATTCGTTTTGAAAAGACCTTTCTAATGATGTAAATTTTGTGAAGATCCAACGGTTAGATTTTCAGATATGTGTAAATCAAATCTGAAGAAAAACAAAGCCACGGCCGCTTTATGGCCCGAGGCGTCGTTTTGAATAGATTAGCTATTTTAAAATAAATAAAAATAGCGATAAATAGTTATAAAATATCATAAGCGATATGGAATGGAAATAAACTGAATTTGCTCGATTTATGTTGTATTTGATGGTTGAATGTGGTTGGTGTGAAAATTACCTTAAAGAACAATATTGGTGTTGTCGAATAATTTAACCATTGAAATAAATTGATTTGAAATTCTAAATATACGAGAATTATTTGAAAAGGCCGAGTTAATTCTCATTTCAAATAATTGACCGACGATTGAAAGTCGAAGATGAAGACGATGGTCGAAGACCGGAGGTCTTCACCTCGTTTGGATGGTAACCGAGGTCCTGATTGGGAGGCATCCCGAAATATGGATAATGAGTGGTGATCGTTCAGACGTACGTGGTGATCGATGGGTTTGCGAGGTATTTAGTGCCTCCAGTTTCGTTCAGACCCAGAACGGACTTGTAAAAGGACTGTGTGTCTGACATTGGATTTTATTCTGTGTTGATTGATCTCTATTAAATATACATCCGTTTGGCGGCGGAGAATTTATTCTTTTGCTTAACGCCCTTCTCTGAGACGCACGAGCTCAGAGGTTGTATATCGATGGACATCAGTCGCATGGCATGAATTGCCTGTGTGGCATGCTAAGATGCAGTGATCAGGGCTTCTGTTGAAAAGCAAAGTCTTGTGGTGATGATCAAAGCACCGCCTGTGTGGCGTAGCTTTGTGTATAACGTGAATTCGCGAGCCTCACACTCAGGTATGAACCAGAAACGGGAGGAAGGACCTCAGGGAGGGCATGCGTTTCTTTCTAGCTAGGGTGGTGTCAGTGACCTACCAGCCCTGACATTTTTATACTTTTCACCTATGTGGTTGTTGATGTTGCGAGGCGCCGCGGTTTGATCGGACGATCCGGGTCCGGTGGAGTCATTCGTTGGCTCGTTTGCACCCCAAAGGGCGGGGAAACGTATTGCTCAGGCATTTTAATCCACATCGGTGGACCGGCCCTGTCGCTCCTAGGGTCACTCGAGCTCTGATCCTGAGACATGGTAGGCTAGATTGTCTCGAATTCGGTAAGGACTATCTTTTGCCTTTGTTCATGACGAAAATCCAATTTCCAAATACGACATCGTGCGGTTTTGATTGTATACCTATATATGGCGACATAGTGGTATGGGGCATTAATGCCGTCTATGATTGATAGTTATGATTTGAAATAGTTTTCAAAACATATAGACACTAGCAATAATATCAAATGCCTTTGTTTTATTCGTATCAAGCATATTTGGTCTTTATAAGGTAAAAACTCTATCCTCCGGTTTGCGTTGCATTGTGTGATGGGAACTGAGTCTTATAACGGTTTCATTTTTATAAAAAGCATAGCGCTGTTTAAAAGAAAGATTTGTTTTAAAGCACTGGCAATCCAATGGAGTAAACCCGTTCCACGAAAGTGGCGTGGTCCCGTGATTGGCCATATTATATATGTGTTGAAGAGATTTCTCATACCAGTCCCATGACTGACTCGTAGTTTGTTTCACTTTCAAACTCGGGTGCCCCTTTTTCTACACGGGCAGCCTTGTATTCAGGTTTAGCTGGTTCTTTTTCTGGATAGCTGGAGCTGAAGATGGATTCTATCATTTATTTCTTTTTATGCTGTTCAGCTCCTATTGTACATACTTTGTTTATTTCCGCTGTAGACATTTATGTATAGCTGAACTGTATTTGTACTAAGTAAGATCCTGTATACTGTGTAACTCTGATGATTACTTTTATCCAGTATATTTTGTTGTTCATTATCTGGTGTATTTATTTAATTTTGTTCTGCTATTATCTGTTTCTGTGTTATATTCCAAAGATAACCCTTGTTTCCGTCAGAACGGGATTTCGGGTCGTCTCAACGTGGTATCAGAGCCAGGTTAAGCTTAGTGCTGGAATATAACATATTAACGAACTTGTCAGAAATAGAACCAGTAGTGTTCTAGGACGCGTAACTCCATACAGATAGGATCAGTAATATCCTAGTATGAGTAGCAGAATGAAATAACACCTGGATAGACACATTTGCATTCAAGTATTTGTCTCTATATTTTGAAATACCTTTTCTGTGACCTGACACTTGATCTGCTATTTGCAGAAGAACTAGAAAATGAGTGCCAGAAACAAAAGAAGTAATACTGACCCGGATATAGAAGCTCTATATATGAAATATAGAAATCTGGGTGGAAAACCCTTTTCGGGTGAAGAAGCAATTATGAAGACACAAGCTTGGATTCGTTCGGCTGAGAAAATCTTCGAAGCATTAAAGCTGAGGGATAACCAGAAAAGATTACTGGCCTCCTGGGCTCTCAAAGATGAAGCTTTGTTCTGGTGGGATTCTGTTGTTAAAGATAATCCAGAAGGTGATATCACCTGGGACAGATTCAAAGTGATTTTCTTGGAAAGATTTACTCCTCCCGAAGCAACTGAGCGATTATGCGATGAATTTTCTTATCTAATACAAGGTGACATGACCATTCCCGAATATCATAAGAAATTCAACGAACTTGCTCACTTTGCTCCTCATCTAATTCAAGACCCAAAGAGGAAAAATCTGAGATTTATTCATGGCCTTCAAAGGAAATACCAGAATAAAGTATTGGGGCATGTGAAGCTTCCTTTCTCAGAAATGATATACATGGCTTATCAGTACGAAGATCTCGACAGGAAAGGCATGTTGCGAGACGAAGCAGAAATCAGTTCTAGCAGCAAAAGAAAATTTGAAGCTGATAGCCCAGAGGCAAATATGCAGCCTGAGGTCAGCACGAAGGCTGAAGTCATGAAGAGGCCAAAGATCAATCAGAAAAAGGTAAAGCCAATCGTATGCCTTAAGTGTGATCAGCAAGGGCATTCGATGAGAAACTGCAGATCTTCGAACAGACGAAAGGATGGCGGATCTAAATCCGGGATGAATTTCCTAGAGAATAGGAAGTGCAGTCAATGCCATCAGTCCGGTCATCTTTCAAAGGCCTGCCCGCTATTCCGAAAACCTGAAGCAGTGCATGTAAATGAAGTGGCAGAAGTGCCTACATCTTCGTCTGCTCAGGAAAGGTCTGATGTTTTGGAAGGCACGCTCAATGTCAAAAACATTCCAGTTAAAGTACTGTTTGACACAGGCGCGTCACGAAGCTTTATTGCAAAGAGTGCAGTCAAGAAGTTGGATTTGAGATTGAAAAAGCTCAAAGAACCAATGACAGACCAAAATCCAGTTGGGGGTTCCATTGATCTTAGTTGGATTTGTGCAGTACCTGTCTCTTTTTCTTGCTATAAATTCCCTATTATCTCTATCGTCATGAATTTTAATGAATTCGATCTTATTCTGGGGTTGGATTGGCTAACCAAATATGAAGCGGAGGTTAGATGCGCCGAGAGAGTTGTAAGGGCAAAAGCACAATTGGGAAATTATATAACCATACCTTGCGAAGGCCCGACTTCAAATAGAAAAGATTTCTGGTCAGCTCTCGATGTTTCTCCAGCTCAAATAGAAAATGTCCTTGAGGTCACAGAGAATATTCCTGACCTTATCAAAGACATTCCTGTCGTCAAAAACTATGCGGATGTGTTCGAAGAAGTTGTTCGCTTACCTCCGCAAAGAGAAATAGATTTCAAAATTGCTTTAATTCCGAATGCAAGGCCGGTAGTTCACGCTATTCGAAGAATGTCCTTGAAAGAGAAGGAGGAATTAGACAATCAAACACGACAGCTGGTATGGAAAGGTCTGATCAGGCCTAGTTTCTCTGACTGGGGTGCAGCAGTGGTGTTTGTCCCAAAATCTGACGGTACTCTACGGCTATGCGTGGACTATCGTGATCTGAACAAGCAAACAATAAAGAACAAATATCCATTGCCGTGGATTGATGATTTGTTGGATCGATTAAATGGAGCACAAGTATTTTCAAGAATGGACCTAGCTACAGGCTTCCATCAACTTCGAATTGCCGAAGAGTGTGTTCCAATGACAGCGTTCAGAGGCCCCGACTTATTCTACGAGTGGTTAGTAATGCCGTTCGGCTTATGTAACGCTCCCGCTTACTTCGTCGATCTAATGAACAGAGTATTTAGGGGAGTACTGAATAAATTTGTTCTGGTTTTTATTGACGATATTCTAATCTTCTCTAAATCAAAGGCCGAACATGAAAAGCATCTGGAACAGGTTCTAGAAATCCTCAGAAGGAATGTATTAAAAGCCAAATTTTCCAAATGTATCTTCTGGCAAGATGAGGTAAAATTTCTAGGCCACGCCGTATCGAAAGAAGGAATCGCTGTGGATCCAAGCAAAATCACGGCCATTCAGAATTGGAAACAGCCCAGTACCCCCACTGAAGTCCGCAGTTTTCTCGGATTGGCTAGCTATTATCGGAAGTTCGTTAAAGACTTTTTGAAGATATCTGGTCACTTAACGAAGCTTACAAAGAAGCATTCTAAATTCAAATGGACTCCAGAAAGTGAGGAGGCTTTCGAAGAGCTGAAGTTGAGATTAACGACAGCTCCAGTGTTAACCATCATAGATGGCAACCAGGATCTAAAAGTCTGGACTGATGCTTCTAGAGAAGGCCTTGACGCAGTGTTAATGCAAAGAGGTCAAGTGATTGCTTATGCTAGCCGTCAACTGAAGCTGCACGAGAAAAACTACGTAACTCATGATCTTGAGTTATTGGCTATTGTGTTCGCTTTGAAAATCTGGAGACATTATCTTCTGGGTGAGAGGTTTGAACTGTTTACAGATCACCAGTCGTTAAAGTATCTGTTCACTCAGAAAGACCTGAATTTGAGGCAGTAGCGTTGGCTGGAGTTTCTTGCAGCATATGACTTTGAAATTATATATACTCCAGGAAAAGCCAATGTCGTGGCCGATGCGTTGAGCCGGAAAAATGTAATGATCGCCAGCTTTATTATCACGACTTCCTTGATTGACAAAATATCTATTCTTCAGAAGGAGGATAACTTTATTAAGGATATGATCAAAAGGATTCAGAAAGGCGAACCCTCGTGTTTTCAAATAGATAACGACGAGACCTTGAGGTTGAAAGGAAGGATTTGTGTTCCCGACGTCCCAGAGTTAAAAAGGGAAGTGTTAGACGAGTGTCACAAGTCCAAGCTGAGTATCCATCCTGGCGTGGCCAAAATGTATAACGATCTCAAAAGAACATTCTGGTGGAAGGCTATGAAAAGAGACGTTTCAATATACGTTAGCCGATGCCCTACTTGCCAGCTAGTCAAGAGCGACCAACAGAAATTGGCTGGACTGTTACAACCGCTAGAAGTTCCTGGTTGGAAGTGGGAACATATTTCTATGGATTTCATTGATGGTTTGCCCAGAACCAGGAAAGGAAATGACAGTATTTGGGTGATCGTAGATCGTTTCACGAAGACCGCCCATTTCATACCTTTCAGATCAAACAGAACTGCTCAGAGTCTGGCGCAAATTTACTTCAGGGAAATAGTTAGACTGCATGGAGTGCCGCTCAGCATAGTCAGTGATAGAGATACAATATTCACTAGCAAATTCTGGGAAGCATTTCAAGTCGAGCTGGGAACAAAGTTAAACTTGAGCATCGCTTATCATCCTCAGACAGACGGTCAGACTGAGAGGGTGAATCGCATTCTAGAAGATCTATTGCGGGCTTGTGTTCTTGATTTCGGTGGATCATGGGAAGACCATCTACATTTGGCTGAATTCTCATATAACAACAGCTACCAGGCGAGTCTGACAATGTCGCCATTCGAAGCATTATATGGTAGACCTTGTCGATCTCCTGCTTGTTGGGTCGAACCAGGAAATAGACTTGTGTTGGGTCCTGATATGATTCGCGAAGCTGCCGACAAAGTCGATTTTATTAAGAAGCGATTACTCGCCGCTCAAAGCCGACAAAAGAGCTATGCCGATAGAAGAAGAAGAGATATATCCTTTGAGGTTGGCGACTATGTATATTTGAAAGTATCGCCGATGAGAGGAGTTATCCGGTTCGGTAAAACTGGAAAGTTGGCACCCAAATTCAATGGTCCGTTTCCTATTCTGGAACGGATTGGGACTCTCGCTTATAGGGTCAAACTGCCTGACTGGTTGCCTGGAGTGCATGATGTATTTCATATATCTCAACTTCGAAAGCACGTTCATGATCCAGACTTGATCGTGGAAGAAGCAGCTCAGCAGGATATTGAAATTACTCCAGAATTAGCCGTGAGGCGAGAGCCGCTAAAGATCATCGGCAAAGAAACCAAAGAGCTGAGAAACAAGAAGGTTCACTTAGTCAAAGTGCAATGGAGTGGAGATCCGCGAGATTGTACTTGGGAAACTGAGGAGAGCATTCAGAAAGCTTATCCTAGATGCCGAGTAGATATCTCTGATTGACTCCGGTGCAAGGTACATTTACCATACTTTGCATTACCATATAATTCTCTATTCTGTTGCTATTTTCTTTTCATAGATGTGCACTATTTATTCTATACTCTGAATGATTTTTAAAAGTAATATAGGATTTGATTAGTGTATTTTTGAAGGTTAAAAACAATTGGATTGGTTGTTGTATTGTGGGATCGTAGATTTATCAAACCACTTTCGACTTTTTTCCTTTTCGGGGACGAAAAGTTTTAAGTGGGGGAGATTGTAACGACCCAGAAAATCTGAACCAATTTAAAATTTTTAAATTGGCTAAAATAATGGATTTTAAAATATTTAAAATAAATATTTTAAATAATGGCGATGAAAACTGAGTTTGAATCGACAATTGAAAACGAATATAATTAATTATAATTATAAATAAGGCCTGAAAGGGCGCTGTAGTTTCGAAAATTGAATTCAAACTTTGTCGGACTGTATCGGGTGAAAAACAATCCGGATTTTAGTGAAACCAAAAACATTAGGATCTAATTGGTAATATCTTTCCAACGAATCTGACGAATCGAAATTTGATAGCGGGAATCAAAAGATATGTCCAGTTGAAAATTCTGAATAGTCGCTATGGAATTCAGGCCCTTAAAAATGGACATTTTGCAGATGACCTCGGATTTCGACGAAACCACTTTTGTTGGATCCGCAGTGTCAAGTTATTGCTAGGTTTCAAATTTCATAATTTTTCGAATCAATATGTGAGCGTGGTAAAAGAAAACGCGTTTGACCAGTTTCAGTTGATTTTAATCGACTGGAAATTGGCCATTTTTCAAACGGTCTCAGAATTTGACGAAACTAGTTTTGTTAGGACCGTATCGTCAATACGAAGCTAGAAAATATTTTTCGAGAATTTTTCTAGTTAGTATGTGACCCCAGTAAACTGAAATGTGCGTTCAAATTCAATATATAGAGTTATATGTTGATTTTAACGGAAACTGATCGAAATGATCAAATCAGCTTGCGATACATATCTCATTGTGTTCGGAATGGGGGTAAAATGCTATGGACGACAGGCGGTAGGCCTCGTTTCGAGGTCGTATGTAAAAGTCAACCTTTTTGCAAAATTAAATAATTAAATAATAAAAAGAAAAAAATAATAATTTAATTCCCTCCCTTTTCTTCTTCCTGCCCCCCCCCCCCCCCGATTTCATTAAACAGAAACAAAAAAAAAAGAAAAAAATCCCTAACTAATCGCGCCCTCCCTCCTCCGTCGATCTGACGCAATCGAACCCCCTCCAGTCCATCGGAGGACCAGCGCCGGCCACCCCACCAAGGATCGATCATCCCCTAGCCCTCGGACGCTCCCTCGTTCCCATCCTCCTCTGAATAGAGCATCCCCATCCATCGCCCCTGCTGACGCCGACCTCACCCCACCTCCAGGCAGCGAGCTCCCCCACGCAGCGCCTCCGACCGCCACTTCGACACTGTAGCGAGCCCCTCCACTTCTATAACGAACGTGGGTTTTTTTAACTAGATTTTAATTTCTGTTTAAATATAAGTACATAGTTAATTAAAAACTGTTTTTTTTTAAAAAAGTTTAAAACTGATTTTTGAAAAGTTTAAAACTGATTTTTCAAAAGGTTTAAATTTGATTTTAGAAAAGGTTTAAATCTGATTTTAGAAAAGGTTTAAATCTGATTTTAGAAAAGGTTTAAAAACTGATTTTTAAAAGGTTTTAAAACTGATTTAATTTTGAAAAGAAAAAGATTTGAATTTTAAAAAGGAAAAGATTTGAACTTTAAATAGGAAAAGATTTGAACTTTAAATAGAAAAGGATTTGAACTTGGATAGAAAAGATCATGTTTTTAAAATAGAAAAGACGAAATTTTTATTAAGTAAAAGAAGTAAGATATGAAAATTATATTTTTAAAGTAATAAAAATATAATTTTTACATCATAGGAATATTAAAAATATAATCTTTATTTTTGAAAAGGCGGGATATATATTTTTGAAATGCAAGTTTTATATATTGATTAACATAGTAAAAATTCGATTTTTACATATGTAGAGAATACGGGCAACGAAGCGACAAAAGGCGAGATTGGCGAAGATTTCTATAAAAGAAGAGTCGTGGGATTGAATTAGCTATTTGTGAGAATTTCTCACTCTTCAATTTCTTTTTTTCTATATATATATGTGTAGAAATAAAAGTGAATTGCTATATATAATATATATATATATATATATCTACGCCCCTCGTCCACAAACCATGGACGATATTTATTGGTTGAAATTGTTGTGAAGATTGATTGATAGCGAATGGTTGTTTGGGATTGTTTGTGGTTGATATTGATTTGATTGTGGTTGAAAAATACCCATTTGTGATTGAGAAAAATTTGGTTGAAACCACATAGGATTAGTTTGTGGAAATGAAATAAATATATACATGCCGCCTGCGTGCGAACTAGATGCATGATCCCCATTGTCAAAAACCGCGAGGTTTTAAGGTAGAGCGAGGAGCCGTACTAGGGACGGTCCCGGTTTTAACTACCCTGCCGTTATGCTGCCGAAATTTTGAATAATATTCGTGTGATTGAATTATTTTCATATGCTTAAACTATATTTATTCATTGAATAGAAAACCTTCATGTGTTGAATTGATATTCATTCGTTGATTAGAAATTCATGTGTTGAATGGTATTCGCGTTTTAAAATATAAAAATCACCTTTTATCTATATATAAAAACTATAGAAAACATTTATGTGTTGAATTGATATTCATTCGTTGATTATAAATTCATGTGTTGAATGGTATTCATATTTTGAAATAAATTGGTTGATAATAAAAATCACCTTTTATCTATATATAAAAACTATAGAAAACATTCATGTGTTGAATTGATATTCATTCGTTGATTAGAAATTCATGTGTTGAATGGTATTCATATTTTGAAATAAATTGTTTGATAATAAAAATCACCTTTTATCTATATATAAAAACTATAGAAAACATTCATGTGTTGAATTGATATTCATTCGTTGATTTGAAATTCATGTGTTGAATGGTATTCATATTTTGAAATAAATTGTTTGATAATAAAAATCACCTTTTATCTATATATAAAAACTATAGAAAACATTCATGTGTTGAATTGATATTCATTCGTTGATTAGAAATTCATGTGTTGAATGGTATTCATATTTTGAAATAAATTGTTTGATAATAAAAATCACCTTTTATCGACTATATGAACTGTGTAAAATAATCTCGTTTTAAAAGAAATTATTTTATGATAAAAATCCTATTTTTATCACCTATATGAACTATATAGAAAAATAGTGTTTTGAAATGAATTGTTTTACAATAAAAATCACATTTTTATTGTATGCATAAATCGTTGAAATGTGAAGTGTTAAAAATAGCCACTTGTTCAAAATAAACATATATGAGTTGAAATATTCATTAATTAGCTAATGAAATGATTTGCATCTATGTATGTAACATTAGAATGAATGGTGTTTTTAAACCAAATAGAAATCAAATATGAAGTTGAATAGAAAATGATAAATGTTAAGAACTGTATATATATGTACATGCATATCCATTGAACAGGTTATAGCAAAGGGGCTAGAGAAGAGGAATAAAATTTTGTGCCCGACAAATAGGTACACATTTACTGTTTTGTTTGGGTGATGATTTTATGAGCCTGTTGGCTAGCCGCTTGGCTTTTTCTTTTTCTTTTTGAGATTAGAAGGATCGGGAAAGCTATTTGCGATTTCCCGATGCTCCCGGTGCAGGGGAGGTTATGGCGAAATTTTCCAAAAATTTAAGGCGTTAGTGAAATATTTGAAGTGAAAACGATATTGAAATCATTGAATGAACTATATTTATATAATTATATAAATATAAATAAAATTAAAACGAACCGTGGCCGTGCAGTTCGTATTTTGAAACCGTGATTTCAAACAACTGATGCGGGGAATCCGACCATTGGATTTTCTCGAAACATCAACCGTCGGGTTCGCCTTGGAAATATCTTCCCAACGGCACCAACTTTGTAAAAATCCAACGGTTGGATTGTCTGGAATGTTTAATTCAAATCTGATGAAAAACAGCGCCAGAAGCGATTATATTTATATATATAAATATAATTATATATTTAATCGAATAACGACGCTGCAGTTCGTATTTTGAAATCGAAACTTCAAACGATTGTACCGGGAGATCCGACCGTCGGAATTTCCCGAAACTGGAACCGTTGGATTCGTTTTGAAAAGACCTTTCTAATGATGTAAATTTTGTGAAGATCCAACGGTTAGATTTTCAGATATGTGTAAATCAAATCTGAAGAAAAACAGCGCCACAGCCGCTTTATGGCCCGAGGCGTCGTTTTGAATAGATTAGCTATTTTAAAATAAATTAAAATAGCGATAAATAGTTATAAAATATCATAAGCGATATGGAATGGAAATAAACTGAATTTGCTCGATTTATGTTGTATTTGATGGTTGAATGTGGTTGGTGTGAAAATTACCTTAAAGAACAATATTGGTGTTGTCGAATAATTTAACCATTGAAATAAATTGATCTGAAATTCTAAATATACGAGAATTATTTGAAAAGGCCGAGTTAATTCTCATTTCAAATAATTGACCGACGATTGAAAGTCGAAGATGAAGACGATGGTCGAAGACCGGAGGTCTTCACCTCGTTTGGATGGTAACCGAGGTCCTGATTGGGAGGCATCCCGAAATATGGATAATGAGTGGTGATAGTTCAGACGTACGTGGTGATCGATGGGTTTGCGAGGTATTTAGTGCCTCCGGTTTCGTTCAGACCCAGAACGGACTTGTAAAAGGACTGTGTGTCTGACATTGGATTTTATTCTATGTTGATTGATCTCTATTAAATATACATCCGTTTGGCGGCGGAGAATTTATTCTTTTGCTTAACGCCCTTCTCTGAGACGCACGAGCTCAGAGGTTGTATATCGATGGACATCAGTCGCATGGCATGAATTGCCTGTGTGGCATGCTAAGATGCAGTGATCAGGGCTTCTGTTGAAAAGCAAAGTCTTGTGGTGATGATCAAAGCACCGCCTGTGTGGCGTAGCTTTGTGTATAACGTGAATTCGCGAGCCTCACACCCAGGTATGAACCAGAAACGGGAGGAAGGACCTCAGGGAGGGCATGCGTTTCTTTCTAGCTAGGGTGGTGTCAGTGACCTACCAGCCCTGACATTTATATACTTTTCACCTATGTGGTTGTTGTTGTTGCAAGGCACCTCGGTTTGATCGGACGATCCGGGTCCGATGGAGTCATTCGTTGGCTCGTTTGCGCCCCAAAGGGCGGGGAAACGTATTGCTCAGGCATTTTAATCCACATCGGTGGACCGGCCCTGTCGCTCCTAAGGTCACTCGAGCTCTGATCCTGAGACATGGTAGGCTAGATTGTCTCGAATTCGGTAAGGACTATCTTTTGCCTTGGTTCATGACGGAAATCCAATTTCCAAATACGACATCGTGCGGTTTTGATTGTATACCTATATATGGCGACATAGTGGTATGGGGCATTAATGCCGTCTATGATTGATAGTTATGATTTGAAATAGTTTTCAAAACATATAGACACTAGCAATAATATCAAATGCCTTTGTTTTATTCGTATCAAGCATATTTGGCCGTTATAAGGTAAAAACTCTATCCTCCGGTTTGCGTTGCATTGTGTGATGGGAACTGAGTCTTATAACGGTTTCATTTTTATAAAAAGCATAGCGATGTTTAAAAGAAAGATTTGTTTTAAAGCACTGGCAATCCAATGGAGTAAACCCGTTCCACGAAAGTGTCGTGGTCCCGTGATTGGCCATATTATATATGTGTTGAAGAGATTTCTCATACCAGTCCCATGACTGACTCGTAGTTTGTTTCACTTTCAAACTCGGGTGCCCCTTTTTCTACACGGGCAGCCTTGTATTCAGGTTTAGCTGGTTCTTTTTCTGGATAGCTGGAGCTGAAGATGGATTCTATCATTTATTTCTTTTTATGCTGTTCAGCTCCTATTGTACATACTTTGTTTATTTCCACTGTAGACATTTATGTATAGCTGAACTGTATTTGTACTAAGTAAGATCCTGTATACTGTGTAACTCTGATGATTACTTTTATCCAGTATATTTTGTTGTTCATTATCTGGTGTATTTATTTAATTTTGTTCTGCTATTATCTGTTTCTGTGTTATATTCCAAAGATAACCCTTGTTTCCGTCAGAACGGGATTTCGGGTCGTCTCATATCAACACCCTGGAGAATGTCTACATGGGTGCAAAGGACATTGAAACTTTTACGATGCCAAAGCCTATGAAAGTCAGTGATGCTAGCATGAACTCAAGAAGGTTTTGTAGGTTCCACAACCAGCTGGGTCACAACACTAACGAGTGCAGACTTTTAAAGAACCTGGTTGAGGAGCTAATAAGGAAGAACAGGTTGCATTAGTACGTAAAGAACCCTCACAATTCTCAGACTGCACAGGGGCAGAGCAATCCCCGAGCAGAAAAGGCTCCAACTCTTGTCGACCCAAAGCCAGTCATCTACATAATCTTAGGTGGTCATCACCCAGCCGGAAGAAGCTGGGGAGCTTACGTGAAATACATTGATGAGTCGAATAATCCTCCATAGGAAGAAGGCTATGTGGCCCTCAACAATTAATTCCCCGTCAAATTACCAAAGAATTCAGGAGAAGACATAGTGTTCAGAGATAGGGATTCGAATGGACTACTAACACCGACGGTTGATCCAATGGCGGTTACCATAGGCAGAGGGCCATCTATGGTCAGGAGGGTTCTAGTGGACATCGGGGCGTCTGTCAATGTGCTTTTCGTCAATGCCTTCAATAAAATGAATATCCCCATGTTAAACATCCGAGCATGTCAGAACAAGATTCACGGGTTCACAGGGCAACCAACACAGCCAATTGACATGATAGATCCGCTAGTTGAACTTGGTGAAGGAAGCCGAAAGGTTGCTATGATGCAAACCTTTGTAATAGTTGATGAGCTTTCAGCCTACAACGCTTTTCTTGGAAAGCCTGCTCTGGCTATGTAACAGCCCGTATTTTTTGAGAATATTAAAAGAACGAATTAAAGAATACTTAATTTTTTAAAATGAGAACTAAAGGAAACGGGTTACGCCATTGCATTCGTCTCTAAATTCTGCTTGTAATAGAGTCCAAGTTTTCGTAAATCGGACTTCGTATGAGGAAGGTATGGCCCTCAGAAGTTTCAGGAATTTAAAATAAAACAGCTTAGAGTTAAATTTAAAATTCAAATCACACACCCGGGCTGGGCAGGAAATTTCCCGCCCAGGACCCAGGTCGACCTGGGGGTCGACCTGGGTCACATAGGTCGGCCAAGGGGTCAACCTGGGGGTCGACCTGGGGTCGATCTCCCCCTATTTCTAGATCCGTGGCCTGGTTCGTTTTTCTGCATTTGGACGCCCGTTCTGACCAGACTCGTTGATACCTATGCTATAAAAACACCCCTAAGGCTACAGTTTTCTCTACACAACTCCATTACGCCTATACTCTACCCTAATTCATATCAAAATAAATTAAAGACGTCCTTATGCTGCTCTAGTTCTTCAAGAAATCAAGTTTAGAATTCAAGAAGAGATTCAAAGGCTAATTCAACGACTTCAACAACTATTTTCTAAGAATCAAATCTAAATTAGAGAATCGATAATCTATGTCAAGGGATCGCTTTTCAGTTTCTGAAAACAGATTCCAGAAATACAAGAATCATTCTCTTTTTGTAAGTTCAAGTTACTTTCATATGTGAATTCTTAATTGAAATTCTTGGCATGTAATAATCTGGATCTAAGCTATACTTGATTTTGAGATAATCCTTTTAGATTTATCAAATCTAATCTATTAGATTTATGCCTGCGATGTTATTCAAATCTAATCCCTTAGATTTATGCCTGACGTAAGTAATCCTTTCATTTGAAATCATGCTTGTATATGCCTTTGGGAATCATTATTGACTATGGAATTGGTCCAATCATATCTATCCTTGTTGTTTATCAGAATTGTAATCTTGTTTAAGTTCACGACATAACTCTTGTCAAACCTATACGTCTGTGATGGTTCATAATGATATTCATATCATATCTATATGCCTGCAATGTATTATATGAAAAACTTGTCAATTTGGTATATCAAATTTATTGGACCAATAGTTCTTATCGTTATATGCCTATTCTTATGCCGCTTATGTTCCATATTGTTTCTCTGCTTATTTCATGAATCTTGCGTTGAATCTCGAAATATATACATTATGAATGCGGGGGTAATTGGGTATAACATGAAATTGACATTTATTTGGCATAATTTGGAACATGTATTATGGCATGACTTTTAAGATGCAATTTGGGGAAATTTGACATGAATTATGGAATATGTAATTTGACATATTGAACCTAGAATTGGCATGAACGACAAATATGAAATTTGGCATGAAAAACCTAGTTTTGGGCATAAACTGTAAATTGGAATATTAAATTTAGCTTGGGCTTAACTATTGATTTGGGACGCCACACATAATGCATAGTGATTTTGGGCATAACTATTATTACAAATTTAAGGAAGATTGGGTATAACCAATTTTTATTAATAACTGGAAATTGGAATTTGTTAGACATAACTTGGGAATTGGATCATGACTAGTTTTGGTGAATTTGGTATTTAGCATGTAAAATCTAGATTTGGGTATATATGGTAAATGTGTAAATTAAAGATGAACATGCCTAACCCGAGGTTAGATTGAGTTGTGGTGTAAAACTACCCGGAACCGCCCGGCACATCCAATAACCACAACAACACCTATCTAATTTGAGAGGTTAGTGCATCATGCCCAAGGAAAACCTGAGGTTAGATTGAGTTGTGGTGTAAAACTGCCCGGAACCGCCCGGCACATCTAGTAACCGCAACAACACATATCAATGTGAGAGGTTGGTGCATTAATAAATCAATTAATGCTAATAAACAAGATGAATGACTAGGGTTAAGTTTATAGGAACACTTAAACAATATAACATGAATGACTAGGGTTAAGTTCATAAGAACACTTAACCAATATAACATGAATGACTAGGGTTAAGTTCATAAGAACACTTAACCAATATAACATGAATGACTAGGGTTACGTTAATGAGAAACACTTAACCAATATAACAAGAGGAATGACTAGGGTAAAATTAATGAGAAACACTTAACCAATATAACAAGATAAATGACTAGGGTTAAGTTAATAGGAAACACTTAACAAGTATAGCATGATGAATGGGTAGGGTTAAGTAATAAGAAACACTTAACCAGTATAACTTGATTTCTGGTAAGGTTAAGTTAAAACAAGAGGGAAACACTTAACCAATATAACTTGATTGATGGTAGGGTTAAGTTAACATAAGAAGGCAACAATTAACCAAAGTAACATGACAACTAGGTGCGTTAAGTTAACTTGAATTGACTGATGACACTAAACAAATCAAACATGATGAGTGAGGAGGGTTAAGTAATAAGAAAAACTTAACCAACATGACATGATGAATGGGTGGGTTAAGTTAACGTGAATGGACAACACTTGACCAACATGGCATAATATGTGGGAGGGTTAAGTACATATCAAGTTGGGTGGGTAATATTAGTAAATATAGGCCCACAAACTTAACCATTAAATAAACATGCTTGAATCGGTGGGAGGGTTAAGTACATATCGGGTTGGTGGGTAATATTAGTAAATATAGGCCCACAAACTTAACCATTAAATAAACATGCTTGAATTGGTGGGAGGGTTAAGTACATATCCGGTTGGTGGGTAATATTAGTTAATATAGGCCCACATACTTAACCAGTAGAAACCCTAGTAACGGGGACCCAATTCAGTAGTAACCCACATAGATGTATCATGGTACCCTGAACTAGGCAGGGTGGGGCACGATTACTGGGCTGATTATAAGCAGTCAAAAAATCGGCATGGGGTACGTCAGTGTAGGTTCCGATGGTTTACGGGCGTGCACGTACTCCGGAGTGGGAAAAAGCAGGCACTGAGTACCAGTAGTTATACACTGTGCATCTTGAATCATGTCGGGTTGCTATCATAAGGATTGATACACCTTATGGTAGGATAAGCACAGGGTATCTACATGCAAGAGAGGGCCGATTGACGAAGACACAAGGAAAAATTAATATGAGTAAGGAGTCGATCGATAGGGTAGTAAGGGTACATCTAACATGTTCATGGCAATTAGGCAGATTGAGGTGGGATCCTCACGATAGATGTACACCTGAAGGCTACCACAATTGCGGGTATTGGGATCACATTACAATATGATCATTTTATATAGATTACCAGTTGGGACACTAGTTAGGTGGTGCAGAGATATAAAAATCAGAATAACAAGGTAGTAGCGAACTAGAGAAAGAGTAGAAGCACATTCTGTCTATCTTGCCTTATCATATCTATACTAATCGTTTGATATCTTGTTATCCTTATTCTCATGGTATTGTCTTATATTCAGTTTATTCATGTTATGATGCTTTTGCCTGTTTATATGCTGAAAGTCACTGGACTTACCAGACTTATGTCTAACCTAGTTTTGTTTCGCCTCTTTTCTTCCGTTCCCCCCAAGGTTCGCAAGGAGAAAATGTTACCACTTAGCTCAGTTTTCTTTCCAAGCTCGAAGATAGTCGATGTATTGCTTTGGACTCTCTCTTCCACTACTATGGCTGGTTTATGCTTTATTGGGGAATATCATTTTTATTTTTATGCTTCTTTTATACTTGGAAGTTTTTAAATCAAGATAGAAGTTCTATGTATTACTTTTAAGTATGATTGAGACAACCGTTGTAAAGGCTTAACTGAACCACATTGTTTATAAAATGACTTTATTTTTTGCTGCTTTATTTGTCTGTCTTGTAATTTATCTGCATCTTTTACCTAAAATGCTCCACCGAAGTTAAGGCATTCCCTTTGTGAGTGACCTTAACGGAGGTGGGATGTTTCAGGCTAGGTTTAAAATTGTGCTAGCTCCGTGGTGTATGACCATGAAATTTCCAATAGAAAATGGAGTTAGCGTAATAAAGGGAGATCAAAAAGCGGCTAGAGAGTGCTACATGGTAGAGCTAGTCGAAGCCAAGAAAAAGGAGACAAAGAAGAATGCAAAGGCTTCGCTTCGCATTCTTGACACCGCCTTATAGTAACTAGGGCGGGGCCCTTGCACTGGAAAGCACAACGGAACTAAAAAAATAAATGGACCCAAGAAAAGCCAGTATGGGGGAGAGTAGAGCGGCACCGGCTGAAGCCACAATCCTGATTCTAGTTCATGACAAAGTTCTCGACAAGGTGTTGAAAATAGGCTCTCAGCTGGGCCTAAAGTTGCAAAAATATTTGACTATGTTTTTAAGAACGAATTTGGAAGTATTTGCTTGGAATAATTCTGATATGTGTGGAATTTCATCTGATGTAATAGTACACAAATTGAATAATGATCCAAGTATGACTCCAATAAAACAAAAAAGACAACCTCAAGGACCCGAAAGATCTAAAGCATTAAAAGAAGAAGTGGATAAGTTACTTGCAAATGACTTTATACGAGAATCCACATATCCTGATTGGGTCTCTAATCCGGTCCTTGTAAAAAAGTCCAATGGCAAATGGAGGGTATGCATTGATTATTCAGACCTCAATAAGGTATGACCCAAAGATAGTTTCCCATTGCCTAGAATTGATAAGCTTGTTGATGCGATAGCAGGGTATTAACTCTTATTTTTCACGGATGCCTACTCCGGGTACAATCAGATAATGATGTATAAGCCAGATGAAGAATTGTAACACCCCGTAATTCCATAACATTAAGTTTCACAAATTAAAGTATAATTAAATTTTAAAACAAGAATCAGGAGAAACAACTTGCACCATTGCGTTTGTCTCGAAATTCTTCTTGGAAACGAGTCCGAGTTTTCGAGAAACGGAGTCCGTATGAGGAAGATATGACCCTCCGAAGTTTCAGAGATTTTCAGAATCGAAAACTGCTTGAAATTCGAATTCAAACGCCAGCGCAAACTGGGCGGTAATTTTCCCGCCCAGGACCAGGTCAACCTGGGGGTCGACACTATGGTCGACCTCCCAGGGACTAGGTCGACCCTATGGTCGACCAGGGGGTCGACCTGGTGACAGAACCCAGTTCTGAGCCTGGGTTCATTCTGATGTATCTGGTCACGTTTTCCATCTAGATTCGTCCTCCTAATCCTATATAAACAACCTCCTAGCCTCATTCTCTTTTCACCATTTTATTCTCTCCTTATGCTTCCTCTGAAATATTATAAATAAATAAAATAATGGCGTCACTACTCTGTTGGAATCAAAACTAGAAATAGTGCATCTTCTTCCAAATCCGAATTAGGTTAAAAGAGAACTACTGCAACTCTTCTTCTATAATCCAATCAAGGCAAGCACAGTTATTTTTAGATATGAATTTTAATTATGATCGTGACATGGTTGTAAATCTAAATCTGAGGTTATGCATATTCTGTTCTGTTTAGATCTATCCTATTGTAACTATTCTATATCTCTCTTCTTTCTGTTCCATAGCCAGGCTACCACGAGCCTGAGCCAAATCTCATAAGAGATTGACGCACGAATGCCAAACTTTTGGGGCAAATAATGAATGATGCATAAATTGGGCATGACTGATCTGTGACTGATTTGAGGAAAGAATATAGGCTGTAGCTAGAACGTAAATCTGAGACATATGGCTAGACATGTTTGAAACATAAAGTGTATTGAACATATGACTTGAGGCATAGAAGAATATTGGACATATGACTTAGGATTTGGGCGTAAAGATTTAACTGTAAATAAGCAATTGATTTAGATACATAGCACATGTTGTAATTCAGGACATATGTCGGAGGCATATTATATGAGATTGTTTATGACTTAGAATATAAAGGATATAAGTTGTAACTCTAGATCTGGACATACTGTATATATTATAGTCTGTAATTTAGAAGAAGGAGGATTATTTTGTGTATAACTTAGGCGTAAAGACCTATATTAAATAGGATAACCATTAATTTGAACACGCCTAAAAGTGGTTTTTTGGATATATGACATGCATTGTAATCCATGGCTATATTTTGCATAATTTATATGTAAGGTTTTTGGAGAATATTCTGAACTATGCAAGTTTAACTAAAATTTGGGACATATGTTATATGGTGGATTATGACCATAATTTGGGCTTATAAGTTTAGGCTTACTTTATGAATTAGGCAAGATATGTGAATAGGACTTTAAGGAATGTTTAATCGACTAAAACTGTTATCTATTTAATATGCTAAATTTTCCTAATCTGCTAAATCTGTTACCTGTTTAATCTACTGAATTGGCTAAACTGTTAAATATGTTGAATCGCCTAATCTGCTAATTGTGACCAATCTGCTAAATCTGTTGAGTTTCCTAATCTGCTAAATCTATTGAACCGCCTGAGCTGCTAAATCTGTTAGATCTGTTGAAAAATTGAATGATTGTAATTTGTGTAAAACATGTTAATTTGTTTAATCTGCTGCGACTTGAAAAGAAGTCAAATCTGTTAAATTGACATAATTAGTCTGATATTTGTATCGTTTGTAATGGAATAAATGGGTTATAATAAAAATGCTGAGACACGAGGTTAGACTCATGATTGCGGTAGAAGCCTGCCCGGACCCAACCGGCTTAACCAGCAACCGCAAACTGCTAGTCTAATGTGAGAGGTCGTAGGCATAAATAAAATATGCTTAGACACGAGGTTAGGTCTGGCTTGTGGCAGAAGTCTGCTCGGAACCGCCCGGCTTATCCAGCGGCCACAAGCTACCGACCTAATGTGAGAGGTCTGCGCATTAGTATTTAATTAATGCAAATCTGAAGTAAATATGATGTCTAAAACATGTTGGGTAGATAGGGCTAAACCAACTCGACTGATGAATTAATAAACCTGTTTCGTGAATTTGTAGGCCCAATACAAAGTTAGACAATCTGTAAGTTTGTTAAAACTATACATCTGATCCGTTAGTCTGAAAACCTGTTAACCTGATTTTTCTAATCTGGAACTATTTGACTTGAACTCTATATGTCTGAAAACTTGTAAACAAGTTAATCTGAAATCTGTTAGTCTGGGGACACAAGGTTAGGAGGGAAAATACTTGTGTCATCTATTGTTTGGGACCCATATTAGTCAGTAACCCTTTCTGGTATCAAAACTATGACCCAACAGTAGGTAGGGTCCGGGCACGCTTACTGAACTAATTACAAGCGGTTCATTCTGATAATGGCGAGGGGTGTTGATGGTGCGTTCCAACCGGGTCAAGTGCGTGCATGGATCCCGGTCTGCCTCTGAGGATGTAAGACGTCGTGACATCTGTAAATAGGTCTGTGTCATTTAAAGGTTGCCACTTTGGGGAGTGATACACCCTTTTGTGGGGGCTGGCACAGGGTATTTATGTATTAGGGAGCCGATCGCTTGGGGTAGATTTAGGGTACACTTAGTTTTGTCTGTTTCCGTTGGGGTACCGTCTGTTTCCGTTGGGGTACCGTCTGTTTCCGTTGGGGTACCGTCTGTTTCCGTTGGGTGGTAACACCTGTCTGTTTCTACGTAGTACCGTATGTTGGGGTGGTAAAGGCCCATTTACTAGTGTACACCTAATCCTAACATTTTGTTTCCGTAAGGATTATTCTATTTCTGTACCTTCTGTTCGGGTGGTAAAGGCCCATTATTCTGTTTCTGTTTAGACATTAGGGTAACACCTAATCCTATTATACTAGTATTAGTGCAGAGAAGTAAAATATAAGTAAGAAGCATAACTTGGCCTATATCATTCTGTTTCTTCTGTTTAGCTTAAGTATATTAGTTACTCCTATTGATATTGTCTCTTATCCAGCTTTATTTTCATGTCATGATATTATTATCTGTTCATATGCTGAAAGCCACTGGACTTGCCAGACTTTATGTCTGACCTTGCTTGTTTTCGCCCCTTCTCTTTCGTTCCCCCCCCCCAGGTTTGTAGGGTGGAAATCTAGGAGCTTGATTTGGACTTTCTCTGGTTGAAGTATCGCTTGGCCTTGGCTCTATCTTTCCATGGCAGTTTATGTTGGGGGATTATGATTTTAAAAACTATGTATTCAGAAGGCTTTTGTACAAGACTGATATTTTTGTACTTGAATTCTGATATTGTGATTTGAAAAGATGTAAACAAACTTACTTCGGTTTCTGTTGTAATAAAGTTATAAAATTTTCTAGTACTGTTTTATATTTCTTCTAAATTTTTGTTCTGTCTACTAAAATGCTCCATCAAAGTTAAAGCATTCCCTTTGTGAGTGACCTTAACGGAGGTGGGGTGTTACACTTGGTATCAGAGCAGAAGGTTACCAGACTGGGCAAAAGTTTCTAAAAACCTTCTGAAACTATTTTCAAAACCGTTTACAAAGAAGCATTTTTCAAGAAAAAGTCCTGTTTTATTTAAAGGCAATTCCCCAAAAGCCATTAGCACTATCCTTTGTTTCCTCGTTTGAATCTCTTCTTTTTCATTTCAGCATGTCCGGGAATCTTAACTTTCCAGAGGGCGTGCCAATACCTGGCTGGTTCAGGAGGTACTTAGAGGCTAGGGCCAACGATGCAGGCCCAGCAGATATTCCTCCTCCAGCTGCAGCGATTCCTCCTCCTCCGCCGCCTCCTTGTGCAATTGCTTTCTCAAAGATCTGTAAAGATTTTAGGGCCATGGGTGGAAAGGATTTCAAGGGAACTGAATCGTTCGTAGAAGCGAGGAACTGGCTCAAAGAAACTGAGGATCTGTTCGTTATCTTCGAGGTGGATGATAGGCAGAAGGTACAATTGGCGGTATGGTTGCTCAAGGACGAAGCTTCCTATTGGTGGGAAGTCACTAACGCCGAGAGGCCAGTTGAAACATGGATGGATTTCAGAACAAGGTTTGAGACGAAATTCCACTCGCAAGCTGAACGAAGTCTACAACTGGAAAAGTTCTTATCACTTAAGCAAGGAAGTATGACGGTCAAGGAATACGTCAACCAGTTCAACCAACTGGCTAGGTTCGGACTAGATTTAGTCAACACCCAGCATGAAAAGGCTCTCCGCTTTGTTAAAGGATTGAACGAGCCACTGCACAGCCTAGCCATGACCCATGTACCCATGGGAGCGACTTACGAGAGATTGGTGGACATGGCACTACTACATGAGGAAGACAAGGGCAAGAAAGAGGCAAAGAAGGAAGAACCACAGAACAAGAAAGCATGTCCCAAAAAGGAAACACAAAAGAAGGATGAAAAGTCTGAAGATAAGAAGGAGAAAAAGTGCTTTACTTATGGAAGCTCGACTCATCTGAACAAGGACTGCAGAAAAAGAAAGGGCACTTGCTTCAACTGTGGTGAGATGAGATACTTCACTAGGGACTGCCCGAAGAAACGAGGGCTAGGGCAGAGGGCAGGACCAACTTCTGGAGGGCAGACGAACACTCTCGAGGCTAGTGGATAGGATAGAAATAAGGAAACTTTCTGTAGGAGGTTTAATTTCTTTATCTGGTTGTTGAGTTAAAGCTCTTTTCTGATTCTGGCATTTTTTCTGTAATCGATACTCTGCACTTTAATACTAGTATTGTTTCTGATTCCGCTGTAGACTCAGACCCATAAGGGTTATGACTCATCTAATTGTGATAAGTTGGGTATCTGTGTTGAGCGTTAAGTTGACTATGACGCATACATTCTAAGTTTTTATCATGCTTAGCTTCCTAAGAATCATTTGGTGATCTGATCTGTATCAGTAGTCTGTAGGAGTTTTTACTCAAAGTGTGAAATAAATTTCTAGTTGGGCATTTGTTTAATGGGAGTGATTCTCTGAGTATTAATCTGATGTTGATTTCGGTCTTCAGGGTTAATACTAGGGTGTTATTCTCTTAAACCGATGTCTAATGGGAACCTAGCTTTAGTTTTAATTATACTTGCCTCTATCACTCGATTTTATCCTTTGACCTTTAGGTAGAAACTAACGGGTGTAAACATGTGTTTGAGACTGTTATGTTTGATGGTTGCAAGTGGATGCAAGTGGTTGCTAGTGATTGCCAGTGGATGAATATACACACACTAGGCACTAGATCGGCTCAAAAACACTTTCATACTGCATATGGATGTGTGTGCATTTTTTTTATGGATGCGAAATGGTTGACTCAGCACATGGATGTTGCATATGGATGAATGGCTATGCACACATGTAGTATTTACATAACTAGGGATGCTTGCATACATGATTGGATGCATGGCACTGACATAGTTCGCATTAAGGAGGTCAACTGAATCAGTAGACCGCCTGATTTTGCATTAGATAAAGACATGTACACACACTATGCATATGAACATGAACGCATTAGAAATATTTTAAGGACAATGAATGCCTGTGATTGAATGGTTGAGTAGATGGGTGATTGGATGGTAGGATACATTCTTCCTAACTTGAAGATTTCGGGGACGAAATCCTTATAAGAGGGGGAGAATGTAACACCCCGTAATTCTGTAACATTAAGTTTCGAAAATTAAAGTATAATTAAATTTTAAAACAAGAATCAGGGGAAACGGGTTGCGCCATTGCGTTTGTCTCGAAATTCTGCTTGGAAACGAGTCCGAGTTTTTGAGAAACGGAGTCCGTATGAGGAAGATATGACCCTCCGAAGTTTCAGAGATTTTCAGAATCGAAAACAGCTCGAAATTCGAATTCAAACGCCAGCGCAGACTGGGCAGGAATTTTCCCACCCAGGACCAGGTCGACCTGGGGGTTGACACTATGGTCGACCTCCCAGGGACCAGGTCGACCCTATGGTCGACCTGGGGGTCGACCTGGTGACAGAACCCAGTTCTAAGCCTGGGTTCATTCTGATGTATCTGGTCACGTTTTCTGTCTAGATTCGTCCGCCTAATCCTATATAAACAACCTCCTAGCCTCATTCTCTTTACACCATTTTATTCTCTCCTTATGCTGCCTCCGAAATATTATAAATAAATAAAATAATGGTGTCGCTGCTCTGCTGGAATCAAAACTAGAAATAGTCCATCTTCTTCCAAATCCGAATTAGGTTAAAAGAGAACTACTGCAACTCTTCTTCTATAATCCAATCAAGGCAAGCACAGTTATTTTTAGATATGAATTTTAATTATGATCGTGACATGGTTGTAAATCTGAATCTGAGGTTATGCATATTCTGTTCTGTCTAGATCTATCCTATTGTAACTATTCTGTATCTCTCTTCTTTCTGTTCTATAGCCAGGCTACCACGAGCCTGAGCCAAATCTCATAAGAGATTGACGCACGAATGCCAAACTTTTGGGGAAAATAATGAATGATGCATAAATTAGGCATGACTGGTCTGTGACTGATTTGAGGAAAGAATATAGGCTGTAGTTAGAACATAAATCTGAGACATATGGCTAGACATGTCTGAAACATAAAGTGTACTGAACATATGACTTGAGTCATAGAAGAATATTGGACATATGACTTAGGATTTGGGCGTAAGATTTAACTGTAAATAAGCAATTGATTTAGATACATAGCACATGTTGTAATTCAGGACATAAGTTGGAGGCATATTATATGAGATTGTTTATGACTTAGAATATAAAGGACATAAGTTGTAATTCTAGATCCGGACATACTTTATATATTATAGTCTGTAATTTAGAAGAAGGAGGATTATTTTGTGTATAACTTAGGCGTAAAGACCTATATTAAATAGGATAACCATTAATGTGAACACGCCTAAAAGTGGGTTTTTGGATATATGACATGCATTGTAATCTATGGCTATATTTGGCATAATTTATATGTAAGATTTTTGAAGAAAATTCTGAACTATGCAAGTTTAGCTAAAATTTGGGACATATGTTATATGGTGGATTATGACCATAATTTGGGCTTATAAGTTTAGGCTTACTTTATGAATTAGGCAAGATATGTGAATAGGACTTTAAGGAATGTTTAATCGACTAAAACTGTTATCTGTTTAATATGCTAAATTTGCCTAATCTGCTAAATCTGTTACCTGTTTAATCTACTGAATTTCCTAAACTGTTAAATATGTTGAATCACCTAATCTGCTAATTGTGCCCATTCTGCTAAATCTGTTGAGTTGCCTAATCTGCTAAATCTGTTGAACCGCTTGAGCTGCTAAATCTGTTAGACCTGTTGAAAAGCTGAATGATTGTAATTTGTGTAAAACATGTTAATTTGTTTAATCTGCTGCGACTTGAAAAGAAGTCAAATCTGTTAAATTGGCATAATTAGTCTGATATTTGTATCATTTGTAATGGAATAAATGGGTTATAATAAAAATGCTGAGACACGAGGTTAGACTCATGATTGCGGTAGGAGCCTGCCCGGACCCAACCGGCTTAACCAGCAACCGCAAACTGCTAGTCTAATGTGAGAGGTCGTAGGCATAAATAAAATATGCTTAGACACGAGGTTAGGTCTAGCTTGTGGCAGAAGTCTGCCTGGAACCGCCCGGCTTATCCAGCGGCCACAAGCTACCGACCTAATGTGAGAGGTCTGCGCATTAATATTTAATTAATGCAAATCTGAGGTAAATATGATGTCTAAAACATGTTGGGTAGATAAGGCTAAACCAACTGGACTGATGAATTAATAAACCTGTTTCGTGAATCTGTAGGCCCAACACAAAGTTAGATAATCTGTAAGTCTGTAAAAACTGTACATCTGATCCGTTAGTCTGAAAACCTGTTAACCTGATTTTTCTAATCTGGAACTAGTTGACTTGAACTCTGTATGTCTGAAAACTTGTAAACAAGTTAATATGAAATCTGTTAGTCTTAGGGCACAAGGTTAGGAGGGAAAATACTTGTGTCATCTGTTGTTTGGGACCCATATTAGTCAGTTACCCTTTCTGGTATCAAAACTATGACCCAACAGTAGGTAGGGTCCAGGCACGCTTGCTGAACTAATTATAAGCGGTTCATGCTGATAATGGCGAGGGGTGTTGATGGTGCGTTCCAACCGTGTCATGTGCGTGCATGGATCCCGGTCTGCCTCTGAGGATGTAAGACGCCGTAACATCTGTAAATAGGTCTGTGTCATTTAAAGGTTGCCACTTTGGGGAGTGATACACCCTTCTGTGGGGCTGGCATAGGGTATTTATGTATTAGGGAGCCGGTCGCTTGGCGTAGATTCAGGGTACACTTAGTTCTGTCTGTTTCCGTTGGGGTACCGTCTGTTTCTGTTGGGTGGTAACACCTGTCTGTTTCTGCGTGGTACCGTCTGTTAGGGTGGTAAAGACCCATTTACTAGTGTACACCTAATTCTAATATTTTGTTTCCGTAAGGATTATTCTGTTTCTGTACCTTCTGTTCCGGTGGTAAAGGCCCATTATTCTGTTTCTATTTAGACATTAGGGTAACACCTAATCCCGTTATACTAGTATTAGTGCAGAGAAGTAAAATATAAGTAAGAAGCATAACTTGGGCTATATCATTCTGTTTCTTCTATTTAGCTTAAGTATATTAGTTACTCCTGTTGATATTGTCTCTTATCCAGCTTTATTTTCATGTCATGATATTATTATCTGTTCATATGCTGAAAGCCACTGGACTTGCCAGACTTTATGTCTGACCTTGCTTGTTTTCGCCCTTTCTCTTTCGTTCCCCCCCCCCCCAGGTTTGTAGGGTGGAAATCTAGGAGCTTGATTTGGACTTTCTCTGGTTGAAGTATCGCTTGGCCTTGGCTTTATCTTTCCATGGCAGTTTATGTTGGGGGATTATGATTTTAAAAACTATGTATTCTGAAGGCTTTTGTACAAGACTGATATTTTTGTACTTGAATTCTGATATTGTGATTTGAAAAGATGTAACCAAACTTTCTTCGGTTTCTGTTGTAATAAAGTTATAAATTTTTCAAGTACTGTTTTATCTGTCTTGTAAATTTCTGTTCTGTCTACTAAAACGCTCCATCAAAGTTAAAGCATTCCCTTTGTGAGTGACCTTAACGGAGGTGGGGTGTTACAAGAATACACAAGTTTCATAACAGATATGAGCTTATATTGCTACAAGGTCATACTGTTCAGACTGAAAAATGTAGGAGCAACTTACTAATGCCTTGTAAATTCCATGTTCGAATCACAAATTGGGAAAACATTGGAAGTCTACCTAGACGACATGTTGGTAAAAATCAAAGAAAGATGACGATCACTTAGAAAACTTGGCAGGAATGTTCCATATCCTTAGAAAGTTTGGAATGAAGTTGAATCCACTCACATGTACATTTGGAGTCACATCGGGAAAGTTCCTCGGATTCATTGTCAATGCCAGAGGCATTGAGGCTAATCCCTCTCAGGTTATAGCTCTGCGAGAAATGCGAGCTTCTAGAACAAAAAGAGAACTTCAAAGTCTGAATGGGAAGGTAGCTGCGCTTAATTTATTCATCTCAAAGGCCACAGATCGTTGCATACCACTCTTTGATGCTTTGAAGAAAGGAAAGAAAGATTTCCAATGGACTCCTGAATGCCAAACGACCTTCGAAGAGTTAATCAAACACATGGAGTTACCACCGATGCTATCAAAGCCTAAAGATGGAGAAGAATTGTTCCTATACTTGGCTGTCTCGTCTCATGCATTAAGCATTGCACTTGTTTGGTAGGATGCGAAGGTTCAATGGCCAGTGGACTACGTCAACAAAAGGCTTGTTGGGGCACAGCTGAACTATCCTAAGTTGGAGAAGCTTGCATATTGTCTGCTCATCGCCTCAAAGAAGCTAAGGCCACACTTCCGATCTCACTCTATCAAAGTTCTTACCAATTAGCCGCTAAAGCAAGTTCTCTTTCGCCCAGAAACTTCGGGAAGGCTGTTGAAGTGGAATATTGAGCTTAGCCAATATGACATCACTTATCATCCTCGAAGAGCTATAAATGGGCAGGCTTTAGCCAATTTCATCGCTGAATTCACTGATAGAGGGGAAGAGAAGGAGGAACCAGTTGAAGCAGTCGTGAGATGGAAGTTATTCATTGATGGATCCAAGAATGATTACTGCTCAAGGGCAAGAGTGGTTTTAAAAGTTCCTGAAGGCCATCCTTTGTGCTACGCTTTAAGATTGGAATTCCCATCAACCAACAACGAAAGCGAGTATGAAGTTCTAACTACAGGATTGAAGTTGGCAAAAGAGTTGAACCTAAAATCCCTGCAAATTCTCAGAGACTCGGAGATTGTAGTGTATCAAGTTCAGCGAGAATTCCAAACTAAGGTTAGAAATCTTCCTTCTTATCTTTCTAAAGCTTGGGAACTACTCAATGACCTAGATTACTACTCCGTATCCCATGTTCCAAGAGAGGAAAACATGAAAGCTATTTCACTCGCCAAATGTGCCAGTTCCGGAGATGCTCAGATACTGGGATTGGTGACAGTTGAAGTTCTTTCAAATCCCATTATCGAAGATGTATGCGTCGACTGGGTTACAAAAACTAATGAAGACCCAGTCTCATGGATGACCCCATTCAAAGAGTTTCTCATCGACGGGATCTAGAGGGTTCTAAAAAGCAACGATTTTTTTAATGTAAAGCTCCAATATATCTCATCCAAGATGGAAGATTGTACAGACTAGGCTTTTCTACGCCCCTTCTTTGATGCATGACTAAAGAAGAATCCAGAGCAATCCTGGCAAAACTACATGAGCGTGATTGTGGGGGACACACAGATGCACATACATTGGCCAAGAAAGTAATGTGATATGGCTACTTCTGTCCTGATGTGAACCTAGATGCTATGAACTATGCTAAAAAGTGTGACAAATACCGAGATATGCAAAGATTCCAAGAGCACCACCTGTAGAATTGACCCAAATGGTTAGCCCATGGTCATTGGTTGTCTGGAGCATTGATCTGATCAAAGCTTTACCTACAGCCAAGTCAAGCATGAAGTACGCCATTGTAGCCATCGATTATTTTACTAAGTGAGCTGAAACAGAGCCATTGGCCACCATCACCTCGAAGAAAGTTATCAACTTGGTCTTGAAGAATATCATCTGCAGATTTGGTGTGCCACAGAAAATAATCATGGACAGTGGAACTCAATTCGAAAGTGATGAGTTCAAGAATTTCTGTGTCAAATACAAGATTAAAAAGAGTTTTGCAGCCATTGCTCATCCGCAGGCGAACGAGCAAGTTGAAGCAGTAAATAAAATCATAAAGCCAACCATCAAGAAAAGCCTTGAGAAAGCTAAAGGAAGCTGGGTAGAAGTGCTTCCATTTGCATTATGGGCATATCTTACAACTCATAAAACTATGACCGGGCACACTCCATTCTCCCTTGCATTTTGGTCTGAAGCTATGATTCTGGTAGAGCTGGAAGTTCCCACTCACCGCAGAATTCATTTCAACCAACAGGAGAACGATAAGCTACAACTGGAATCACTGCATTTGCTCGAAGAAAGAAGGCGAGAAGAAAAACTCAAAATCACTGCTCATCAAAGGAGGGTCGCCAAGCATTTTAATTCTAAAGTCAAACAAAGGACCTTCGAAATTGGGGACCTTGTTCTGTAAAGAGTTTTAACAGGGACTGGCGTTTTTGGACCAATTGGGAAGGACATTACATAATAAGCCAAAAGCTCTTAGATGGCACCTTCAAACTAAGGACAATGGATGGAATTGAAATTCCTAGAGCCCGGAACAACATTCATCTCCGCCGACACTTTCCTTGAAATTTCTTTCATTTGTCTTGTAAAAAGTTGTAAATATTCTACAAGTATAGTAGACCAACTTTGTACATATTAATGAAAGAAATTTCCTTTCTTGCCTAAATCGTACATCTGCAAATTATTGTTGATTATTTACAAGTTGCTAAAATTCAATTTTGATTGCAGGTTCCCGGAAAGTACGTTGACACATCCATAACCTAGTAAAGCCTAGTGACCATTATAGCACATCTCGATTAGGACAACTCAAGGGCCTAGTGCTCAAAACATCATTCGCTACAAATATGAAGATGTGAAGCACAACATTGTGTATAAAGGATACCAAGAGCCGAATGGTCAAATGGTGTAATGTTCAGACTAAAGACAAAGTTGTAAGTTTCACCGTAGGGGCACCTTCTTAATTGTAAGGTCCAGGATCCTAGTTCTACAAACAGTGGTAAAGCCCGATAAACGAACTAGCGTCCGCCCCGTGAAACGGTGCAACCCCCAACCAATGACCACTCCGGGGGAACCCAGTCGATCGTCCGTGCTAGGAAATACCTAATCTGATTGCGACATATACTAGGCAAAAGACTTCTATGGGGGCATCCGACTAGAAGCCGGGTCTTCCAAATTCGGTTATTGGAGGACTCAAAAGATCTCTACGGTTGCATCCGACCAGAAGTCGGGTCTTCCAAATTAAGTTACTAGAGGACTTAAAAGACCTCTACAGGGGCATCCGACCATAAGCCGGGTCTTCCAAATTCGGTTACTGGCGGACTCAAAAGACCTCTATGGGGGGATCCGATCAAAAGACAAGTATTCCAAATTCGGTTATTGGCGGACTCGAAAGACCTTTATGAAGGTGTCCGACAAATTTGATAAGTGGCCGAACTATTCAGTCACAATGAATACCAGATTTACAAAGACCTCTTCGACGGCACAAAAACTAAGACCTCCCCGGTGACATGTACTCAAATCTAATCTCCGAAGGGCCTGGATTTCTAGGTTAGTGAGAAAAATGATTGAACATATTAAATATATAAGACGTCTCGAGCACGGGTACAAAAAAATGTCCTTTTCATTGAAAGGCATGAGCCTAATTGACTAAGCTAAAAATCCTTAGATCATGAGCAAGCCAGAGAATTCTAAATGTGAGGGCAAAAGCAATAGACTTAGCCACTACAACAAGAATTTTTTATGTTCCATCCATGACCAGGAGATTCCAAATATAGTCTGTTACGCCTAACCTATTCAAATTTGTGACGAACTTTGATATGGGGGCATCACCACCGTATAAAGATAAATCAATAATGCCCACTAAAGCATACCATAAGCTCATCACAACTTTAAACCAAACAAAAGGCTTGGTGCTTGCAAGGAATACTCCAATCAACAAAGTTGAATCCCTTGAAATGGCTAAGGAAAGCTTGTGAACATCAACACAGTGGTAAACACAAAAAGTTGTTATTCATGGAAAAGAAGTCTCAAGTGTCGCCCCAGCTAAAATCAAAAGAATTCAATAAAGTTCATCAAGTGGACCCAGCTAGAAATAATCGATGGCTACAACTGGAAAAACCATTATTTACAAAAATATACCACAAGGTCATTATTACACCAAGCATTGCAACAACAAAGGACCTATAATATAGAAAACTTGAATTGTAAGCATGTAAAGAAAACAGGTGTGGAATTCAAAACAGGAAAAGTACGTCAAAGTTAAGGTAAAAGCTTAAGTACAACAAGCACAACACAGAACACAGTTTCATTACAAACAACAACACAAGTCAACAAGTCAGACACGAAGTCAAGTACAAAAGTTTCAGACACAGAGTAACATAGAATAATAAGCGAGGACCGACATTCGCATATACAACCGATCTAAATGAGATGCATAAAAGGGGAAAGAAAAAAAGTAAAACAAGCTGATCTCGAGTAATACTTCTTCTTCTTGTCACCAGACCTCAGAGAAGGTTTGTTGGAAGGGAGAGGAGTATTTGCTGTGCCACTAGGACTTTACTAGGAAGACAGAGTAATAACTCCTCTCTTCTGGATAATATGCTTCCTTCCTTTGAATTTCAAAGATGATGAGGACTTGGCTTTCTTCTTCCTCTGATCTTTAGCGATATCTTCTAGGCTCTCATCTGTTTCTGAAACCTCGGAATCATCGCTGAGGGTATAGTCAACATCCTCCAAGTCGGAAAGTGCACCAATTTTAGCATCCTATGACCCGGGAGTCGTAACGGCAAGTAAGGATGTGTCACCACGTGTAGGAATGACAACTGAAGCAAGAGGAACCATCATAAAATTTAAGTCCGTTATAATGGCTTCAGTTGTCATTGCCTCTCCTACAACAGGAGAAGGTAGGGGTGAGATTAAACCTAGAGCAAATGAATAATGAGCTTGGAAGGCAAGAGAACCAGGTGAACTAAAAAGGGAATCTAGGAATGACACGGTATAATCAATCTTAGTTTTACATATAACTAGAAGATTCTCTTGAATATTTCTGTGCTCAATTTCCCATTTATCGGGGTTATCACCATCCCCTACACTGTCTTCATCATGTTCTTCAACAATGGCTTCCTCAGCAATCTGCTTTTCGGTAGTCCCTGGCTTCTCTTTGTCAGTAGTGCAGGGATCAATGGGAAGATTAATTGGAGTTTGAGAACCCGCAGCCTCAATATTGACGACGCTTGTAGAAGCATCGACAGTTGCTATTTTCTCCCCAGAGGATTTGGATTGTTTTTCCATAAGTTGTCTCTTGCCTTCAGCTAAGGCTTTGCGGGACTTTTGATCTAGAAGGTTTTCAATGAGATCGTCTTCATTGTGGTCGTTGCCGGCAATCTCAAGCACTTTTCCCAAACAAGAGCCAATGTAGTTGAAAAGTTGTTCCCCAAATAATGTAAATTCCCATGGCTCATGTCGCTGAAAACATAAAAATCTAAATAGATCAGCATTAGCGCCATCCATATCCTTCTTAAGAGTTTCTTCAGCAGCTTCTTTATCCTTCACAAGAGCCTCAACTTTAGCTGTTAATATAGAATTGGAATTTTTCAAGGAACTGATAGTTTCAGGAGTTGGGCAGCTTCGTCCCGATATTGTTTAAAGGCTTCCTTCTCCACAGGTAATGTGATTTCAGCATTATGTTTGGTTGTTCGAGCTCCCTTTTCTCTTTCCTTAGAAGCGGCGAGTTCTTCTTTAAGCTTTTTGTTCTCGGCGTCCAGCCCCTCCAATTCTATATTTCTTTTTGTAAGGGCTGCAATGGTAGCTTCCCGAGAATCCAGAACTTCCTCCCACTTAGCCTTATTGCTCTCTAAAGCAGCGATCTTAGCAAGATTAGCATCATTACGCTTTTGGAAATCATCGCCAAACTTATGCCATCTACTCAATTGTTTCTCAGCATGGATCTTGGCAATATCCATCTTCGTTTCGAGCTGACTTTTAGTAGTGTCAAATTGGGTGTGCATTTGACTTATTACAGTATCCATCTCCTTAGCTATGTCCTCACCATCAGATGGATTTACGTCACGGTCAAGGAGTGATCCCTTCAAATTCCAACCCTTGAATCGTCCCGCAAGAATGGTATTTACTGGTTCGAGTTCATTGGGGGCTTATGGATAATCGTATGAATTTCTATAGGAGGGCCAGTCTGCGGAATTGATCGAGGAACAATAGGAAGCTTGTCCAATCGAGGGAACTTGTTAGAACTATCCTTGTCCCGATCAACTTTGCCTCGGTTCCTTCCGCGACTCCTTCATCATAAACATCATCCCCAAGCCAAGCATGTCGCCTGCTTTCCTCCTCGTCTTCCTCATGCTTCCTTCGCCTCTGCTCATCGATCAATTCATGCTCAGATACTTGCAAAGGCTTATGAGAGGATTACAGATGCTGAGGATGATAAGATTGCTGGGAATGTCGCAATTGTCGCAAGTGATAGGGTACTAACATATTCTTTGGGTTGTATTTAGTGCTTTTTTGCCGAAAGTCTAGCAGGTGTTGCCCATGCATTTCTGAACCTGAAATAAGGTCAAACAGATTTTCGATACTTAAACTGGAAAGTGCTAAAGAAAATTGTGAATGTTATAAAGAGATTCAAGAAGTATATGCGTATAAGGAATATTTTCTAAAACACATCTATTAACGAACCAATCTTTATAGCCGGTTATAAAGAAATTCCTAGAGTCGCAAGCAATTTTCCTGGCCGAGTGATTGGAGCATCCATTATATTAGTTCCTGTATTAATGGTTTGAGGTTCAAGTGATTGGGTAACAGTATCAGCGTGGCTAAGATACTTAGCTGAATTAAGGTCACCTAAACCCTCAAAGGTACTTGTAGAGCTTTCCTCTAGCACATTTTAAACAAGAGGATCCTTAGTCATCATCTCAGCATTTGGATCAACTTCTAAAATAGTTTCATTTTCCCGGATATGCTCAGTTTCATGTACATGATTTGGGGGGGTGCCTTCTTCCTCAATTGTTCAATAGGAGATATAAGGCTTTTTCCCTCACATTGTTTAAATGCTTCTTCCTCAGTAGAATTCAATTTAGATTTAGATGGCGACTTGCTGTCGCCCGTAGAATCAAAGAAAACTTTCTTAGTAAATATTTATCAGTTTGTCCTTCTATTGCATTATCACCACCTGGAGTTCCGATATTTGGTTCCCCGGGTTTAGGTTTGGGATTTGAAGGTGTTCCTTTCAAAGGAAATTTCCTAGAAAATTAGGGTAATCCGTGCTTGCGAAGAGAATCTTTTGTTATCACATACCATCTGAACCTTTGTAGTTCACCGAAAGTATGGAGGGTTCATAAAATGGCTTGTAAGGGGCACCATCTTTATCCTTGATAGGGGTTGGAATAACTAAAGAATTGAAAAATAAAGTTCAGTAATCGAAACCCATAAAAATTTGGACAAATATGTTTTGTAGAAAATTCACCCCCTTCTGTCCAGTTTCCGTGAAAAGTTTCAGGACAGCGAACAAAAAAGAATTAAGTCAGGATTCCTAAAACACTGTCTGGTAAATCGAGTATAAGTTTCTGATTCCAAGCTCCTTCAACGTGAATAATGGAAGGATTGTCTTTTCTAGTCTTGAATGAGCATAAATAACGAATCTCCTAATAGATAGGCTCGCGTCCCTCTCTTTCCATCGTAAGAATATAAAGCCCTAATAAGACTATATAACCATTTGGGTGAAGCTGAAAGGGAGCGATTGCAAAGTGATCAAGGGTTCGTTCCATGAAAGGATTAAATGGAGGTATGGCATCACTGGCGGGCATGTGACGATCCACAGCCACATAACCAGCTGGGGGTTTATCCGCGAATATGCCCTCATCCGGCAATGTCGTATCTATAATAGAAATTATGTATTGAGCACATAATTGTTAAAATTGTTCTTGGTTCAGTGTAGTAGAACGCCTCTCTTGATCCAGGAATTAATTGGGCGAAGCTCTGGGAATGGTTGTGGAAGAGCTTGACAGAAGCTGTGGTTGTTATAGTTTCAGGGGTAGGAAAAGAGGAGGTGTCGATTTGAGCAGAAGAAGTTCCTTCGGTTCGAAGGCGAGAGCTCTACCTAGTGGTCATTCTACATAAATATACTTGTTCATAAATATATCGCAGGTACGCACTCTTTAATAATAAATAAACAAAGGGATTCTATAAACAATAGTTGTGGCGAAGCTTGAAATCCGATATTTAACTTATATCGACAAATCAATCTCAATGCCGCTGTGAACTTAAACTAATAAGTGATAAGTGTGTGTGAGCAAGAGTTGATGAATTATAGACTGTTGATTCGGACAAACTAACACACACATGTCACTTAGTTTAAATTCTGAAATTTGTTATGATGCAATTCTTTATCTACTTAACTCGCTATCAAAATGGACTATTGATAGTGATGTATTAGTCCAAAATGTGCCAATAATTGTCAGATAGGAAACATAGCAGAGAAACACTTAGTTTTCAAAAGAAAATCTATGGATTACTCAAATTTCGGAGTGGTTAAAAGTTGTTTAACAATTTAATTTTTAGATCTCATGTCGACCTAATCATTAAGTCGTTCAAGACTTAAGTCGTAATAAGAATTAATCCATTCAGGTCTTAAGTCGCAAGAGACTCAAGTCACTAAATGGCTTATGTCGCGGTACGACTCAAGTTGCAACAAGGCTTAAGTCGTAGTAAGACTTAAGCCGTTCAAGAGTTAAGTCACATAAGATTCAAGTCGTTTAACGACTTAATTCGCTAAAGACTTGAACCGATCACGACTTAAGTCACCTGAGACAAAAATCGTTAAACGACTTAGGTCGCAATAAGGCCTAAGTCGTTAAACGACTTAAGTTGTAGTAAGATTTAAGTCGTGAAAGGTTTAAGTCGTTGAAGTTTTAAGCCATCTCACGGTTAAAGTTGCATGATGACATGGTCACCAAGTTGCAACCGTGGACTTAAGTCAATAGAGGACCAAGTCGTTCTAAGCGACTTGGGAACTTAAGTCGTTCACACGACATGCCATCTCGTACGACTTAGATCATAGCTGCGGCTTGATAACTCGAGTTGTCACAACAACATGGGGCCCTCAAAATTATCTTAGCAACTTGGGATCGTAATGATCAAACAAGCACAATAAAAGCACATCGCATATCCACTTCGAGCTCATACAAAAGAGTTTTTTATGCAAAATCAAGTCATACTATCAACAACCCGACAAATACAAAGTTAAGATGGGTCATCAACAATACACTGTGATGGTTACATGGAAATCGGAACATCATTAATACACATACAGGGCAAATGATTGCAGAGAATCTGAATATATATAATTTGGTTCAAACATACAAAGTATCAAATGGCAGGCATTTTGGTGAGCATCTTGAGTGCACCAACTTAAAATCAAGATTCAATGAATTCAACAACATCAGATTCAATCAAAATGGTGCTTACCAAACTCAACAAATAGTTACAAGGCATCATTATTGGTTTCAACTCAGCTCAATCAAATTCAAATCAACACAATGTCCCAATATCTATTCGATTCAAACTCTAGATCAGAAAAAGCGAAAATAAAACCTGATTCTGAGTGGATGTTACCTTCAAATATTTGACGATGGAGAAATTCTTCGAATTGTAAAGCACAAGTGTTGAGTTTGATCAAATCGATTCCAATCAGTGGCTCGACTCAGTTTTTTGAAGCTTGGATGTGATCAAAATCCAATCAGCGATAGGCAAATTAAATCGGGTGAGTTGCTCGAGGCAGAGATGATATTACCTCTTAAAGAACAGCCACCATTAATGGATTTCCGAATGTAAGAGGAAAATGAATAGACATGCGGCTCGAAGAACGATACAAAGGCGAAAGGGATATTTGGGCCAAGTTAGATCATTTCAGAGCACAACACAATCTGAAAGCCCAAGGCAACGTGAATGTCTAACTCAAGTTACGACATAGTGAGACTGTGCGAACGACTTGCAGCATGACAGTGTGAATGGAATGGCTCTTCAGAGAAACGAGTAACGACTTTGTAAAGGAGCATGACAATTAAAGTTCAAAGCCTACATCATTTTCAATAATATGAACTTTTAGGAGAAAATGTTTATTTATAAAATATAGGATTGATATTTCTATGTCATGTCGCTTTACCCAAGTCATTGTGAACAATCATGTTATTCCAAATTCATGTCATCCTTCACCAAGTCGCTCTTAGGTTATAACATATGAGTCAAGCCGCAAATTGACCATGTCGTTTCCCAATATAAGGCCCACGTAATTTGACAACATAAGGAAAGTGGACGCCCTTCTGAAAGCAAAGCCACCAACCTTAACCAGTCATGTCGTAGCCGACATGAATCCATACCGCAATTGTCCATGTCGCAACCGAAATGGACATAAGGTCACACCAACCATGTCGTAAATGACATGAGTCATGCCGTTGCTAGCTGGATCTAGGCTGTTGATAGTTGTCCTTTGCCAAGCTGTTGCCAGCTGTACTCCGATCGACATTAGTCATGTCGCGCCTGCAACATGGTTTCCTGCACTTCATATTTTCAGCCTTCACCACTCCACACTCACTCCTATAAATACCTCATGACCTCTACATCAATGGGGACCGAATTCTAAGACCCCCAAAGGCTGTCCAAATATTTTCTCCACCTTTCCAAGTGATTCTAACTCCTCCAATCATCTCCAAACAAAGATCTAACACCGGATCCACCATGGAATCGTTGAAATTCAACCAAGCGTTCAAGGAATTGTAGATCTACACCACTATTTGCTACACTTAGAGAATTCCATCAATTTCCTTTGGCTAATTTGAATAGATCAAAGTGAATAGCTTGTGAGAGAGAGAAAATGAATGTAATGAGAGAGTGTTCATGCTTTGTAAACTTAAATATGATAATGGAAGATATTCTCATAGTGGATGTAGGCTTTTCCTTAGCTGAACCACTCATAACTTTGTGATCCTTATTTTTTCTCGCTTATTTTTGTGATTGTGGCTCCTTTATCCATTTCTAACCAATTGGTAAAGTACTCTCGAGGTACCTTTGGTGTTGTAGACTAATTTTGGTTTAAACAGTAGCCATTAGATATTCTCTACTTATTTCTCAATAAGGTTATTGGTTCAGGCTGTGCTTGTTTGTAACGGTAGTTGAGATCGGTTATAAACAATATCATGGTGAATCAATAAAGAGGGCGGTTAGGTGGAATATTGTGTGTTCATATTTCCAATATTGTTTGTGTTGTTGTTTGTTTTTTCAATCACAATCATCTCTAAGTGATTGGTTGAAAAATGTTCGCTTTGTTTATCTGGTGTTTTGTCAAACTTCCGCCGCACACAAGACCCCAACAAATCCAGTAATGAAATTATGAACAATATTCGATTATCAACCTGGCAGTGCAATTGTTCACCACTCCGATGTATGCTCGTACCTTTGGAGAAAAAAGACATGCAATTAGGGGAGAAAATGAAGACGTCACTTCATACTTTTCTCTCTCTTTGACTTCAACAAGGTTGGTAGAGTGAAGCCCTCGAGATTTCTGGTTCTACCTAATTTGTCAAGCGTTGAGGGTTGGGGATTTGATTTTGGAAGGAAAAGTAGGAAGAACGGTTTTAGAGGGATAATGCATAGTCCTAGTAGGCGTGCTTTAGATAATCACCATAAAGTAAAAGAAAGGGGAAACAAATGAAGGAGATAACTCGGGTTGGGTTAATTCCAAGCCGTAAATTATCGATAGGTAGAAATGTGGAAGGCGGCTCGGTCTGGAAGACATGGTTGGAACACGTTTGGAAGCAGTTATTAATTTGACGAGGGGAAAATAAATAAAAAAAAGAAGAGACCAAGGATGTTGCATTATTTTAAAATGAGACGTCTTAGTGTGTCTACATCAGTAGTGAGCAGATCCTGGTTAACAATTTAAGTAATAGACAAATTATCAGCCTATAGGATAAGAACTTTCTTAGGAAAGTGAAATTAACATCAATCCCCATAAGCACCTTTGCAAAGTTAAACGAATCATACCTTTTTTAATCTAATCCAATTTAGTACGCGCACTAAGTACCATTGCAATTCTATCGATAATTTCTTCGGTCCAATAATCAATGTCTAAATTTGGAAATCTAACCCATATCGAAGTAGATTTCAAAAAATCTCTAGAGAGTTTCAATCCATTTTTCCATTTTTCAATTATCATAAGTCATTTATCATAGAATACAATCCATTTATAAGCACTTTGTCACAATCCTCCTTCTCAAACTGAACAAAGTAAAATCCATTTTCCCAATAGAAAATTTAAAATCCAGTAGTTAAGCATAGAAAAAATGATAATAAGATCTATTCCCTAATTTGCAATGGAATTCGATGAGGAGTCTGCAGTTAAAACGCTTAGTGGTTTTATAGCGGCAAAGGTGCAAAAAGGTTCATTAGATGTAAAACCAAATATTTGAAAATAATTAGTTATCATTCTCACATTATACGTGTACATGAAACTAATACTAATTAACCATATATAACAAAATTAAGGAATATCATAGTTATGCATTGCTGAATTTGATAAGGGTAATTGAATGTTAGCATGTGTTAGGCACATATGCCTTAAATTTATCCCTTTACGCTTAATTGACTAACTTTGTTAAAAAGAGAACTAGTCAAATCACACTCTATATATTAATACTGCTAAAGCGGACGATAAAAAACGTTGATTTAGCGGATGCAGCAGAAAATAGTGGGACTAAAAGCGGATCCACTGTTCATCAACGCTAAATTGAAATAGCGTGGCGATTGAAGAGTCCTATGGGCTATAAAGGGCATATTGCGGGGCTTTAGCGGGGCTTTAACTGCATAGACAAAAACCTTTTGTTTCCTCTTTGTTTTATTGTATGTCTTTTGTGTATGGTCTTTGTTTTTGTGCCACAAAATCCATCACGAGATCCTGTTTTGTGCGCCACCGGAGAAAGGCAGTTTTTCTTCTTTTCTATTTTTATATATTTTGGTTTATTAAAAAAAGTTGGAATAGAACTTTTCAACTTTTCTCTTACCGCTTGAACAAAAGGAGCATCTACCCTTGCACACTTTAAATAATTAAAGCTAGTAGGAAGAAAAATCAATCGACAAATAAACGGAGCCTCTGACTCAGTTAGCAAGTCAATCCATGCCTTCATACTAGGCCTAACCCCAACAGTAATGGATTGCACCATGTCTTGAACACCATATGCCTCAGACAGCAAAGGAAACTCGCACATATTAGAATTTTTTTGTCTAATATTTGTTTGTAGATGTTAATTCCTTCCACTATTCGACTGCAAGAGGACTATTTTCGTATGGTTAACATTTATAGCACTTTGAGCAACTGCTATCTGAGGCAAACTCACACATATCAATGAATGTATTTTTAGCCTTGTCTCTTCTTTGCCTAACCAAAGCAAAGCTATAATTACCAACACCTTCAGGTTGAAAATGCACCATGCAATCAAAAGGGTCATTCGCCTAATCTCCATAGCTGCATAATGTCCAATTTTGTGAAAAGAAAGTTTCCTATCATTTTGATCAAATTAGGTCATATTTATAATGAATACATTAATTAATCACATAAATAATTTAAAAAAATCATAAATTTATATTATATTGATTTATATGGTCATGGAAGGGGATTTACCCTTAAATTGCCATCTAATCTCATTGTTAATTAGAAAAATATTTTCTAGTTTTTAGTAATTTTAGTTAAGTAAATTCACAAAATTATTGCTTTGATTTAATAGATAAAATTTGAGATTAATGCTCTTCCAGTGGATTGATAAACGATCGCAAATGTACTATAATTGTATATCATGCACTTAAGGTTTTTTTTAATGATATAATCGACAATTTACTCATCAATAAAAATACCATTTTCAAATCATGTTTCTAGTCCCACTACCAAGGAAAGTAATCGAGTTCCATTAATTAATTATTTTTCATTTTATTCAATGTTAGTTAACAAAAAGAATATTTCTTTTGTGTCTTTTACACCACTCTTATTCACTTGTGTCTTGTTTCATTTGTGCGTTTATTCACTTTTTCATTTTGTGATTTTAGCCTTATCACGTATTTCCTTGCATATTTGCATTCTTTGTTATATTTCAATTTATGGTCATTGTAAATTTCTAGTCTTAGATATATTTCAACTGTTTCCATTTGTGTTCAACGTAGCAAAACTACTGCTCATTTCTGTCACCGTTATGCTATTTCCGCATTTTTATTTCCAATTACACTTCCTTTCCATTCTACTACATTTTGGTTTTGCACACATATACTTGAAAAAAGAGCATTCTTTGTCATGACTTCCACTAATTTAGCATCTCGCTTCTCACTTGCACCAACCTTTTCTATTTTAAATTCAAACTTATGAACATAGATCGAATGGTGGAATAAAAAACATTTTTGAGATAGGGGTCAATTTTAACGAAATGATAGTTAGTCCAATCGACAAGCTAACTAACATTAAAGAATCTAGATCGTAATGCGGTTTGAAATTGAATCCAACTATGAATTTCAATGTTTCCTTTCTAAGAATCAGACTCCTAATCTAACATGGTTACTACTCAATGCACATGGGAAATATCAAACTTATATGAGGCCAAAAACTCTATCCACTGCTACTGCAAAAAGTTAAGATTCTTCAAAAAGAAAACATACTTCAAGGATTATGGTCCAAGAGTAGCAAGAATATTTGTCCCAACAAGCAGTGCCTCCACATCAAGACTGCTCCTATACTAGTATTACAAACATCCATATAAACTATCATATATTCATTCCTACTAGGAATAGTTAGAGCCAATGCACTCGTCAACCTTTCCTTTAGAGCCACAAAAGCAAACTAACATTTAGGATCCATTACTGATTCTTTTTCATCAAGTTAGTCAACGGTGATACAACTAATAAGAAATCATCGATGAAGTGACTATAATGTCCTACCGATCCTTGGAAACTCCTCACATTCATTGCATTCTTCGGTCGGTTCTAATATGAACTGTTGTTACCTACATCGGATCCATTGTTTTTCTTTGTCCAGACACTAAATGACCTAAGAATCTTACTTTTGTTGAAACTTGACCTCCCAAGTTTTAAGGACAATCACATATTATCAAGTTATCAAATTACTTGTAGGTACAAAACTAAGATGTTAAAGCTAAAAATGAGAAATCATTCTTCAAGATAAGAAAGTGAAGATCAAGCAAGAAATCAGTGGAAGGATGATTTATTTATGTATGTTGCATTTTAGATATCTTATACCATCTCCTTTGAAAAACTCACAGGCACATTATCAATCAATATATTTCAAATTCTAAGTCTACTAAATATATCATAGTTTTTAACAAGCAACAGATGACTGGGAGATGTCTTGTAAAAATTAAAATACTAAAGTTAGACATCTGAAACAGAGGTTAGATATCTAGCTAAAATTTCACGAATTTTTTTCAAGAGTTAATCATGTATTTGAACCGTAAGTTAGGCAACTAATTAAAGCATCGAGAATTATTCCTACTGAAATCAAATGTTTGACTTATAACTTCAAACACCTAACATGAAGTAGAACTTTTTTCTATAAAAGACACTTCCATATTTCTTCCTCTTTCCCATCCCTTCCTCAATGATTACAACTCCTAATTAATTTGACTAACCTGAAGTGTTGTAATTCTTGAACGAACTATTGATCCATACACACACGCGCGCATGCGCGCGCACACACTTATATATATATATATATATATATAAGTTTCTTTCATGATAAATATAACCTTGAATTCTTTCTTGCTCTCAACACTTTATTATGTTTTTAAGTATTCTCAAGCGATCAGTTGTTTTCTTAAATATCATCATTTTCTATTCATAGCAAAAATTACTTCCTACAAATTTGTGCATACTTACGAGTTACAGTGAAAGGGAGATTATAGGAAGATTTTTAATGATAGTCTCAGTGTTTGCTGAGCACAAGCTATCAAGTTAGGTTTTTTGATTTGTGAAATACCGACGTGGAGCTAGAGGACATCATGGAAATTCTATGACATTTTGAGACTCCATCCTACCAATCCTATTTTGACATGGTACTAATTAAAGAAAGTAGTATCAAATTCTTAAAATTGATGCACCATCCCGAAAGATCACCGATTGTTTTGTATATTGATAAATGGAAATGCATAGCAAAGAGCGTTGGTTTAATAGATAGCGCAAGCTCCACCATCTACCTCTGCATCACAACCCCTTATCTCGCCACTATAAGAGTTTGGATACCAATCAAATGCGATGTTGTCTCTATAGCCTATGCTCATATTCTCTGTTATGAATCTATTAAAGATTTGACTCTTTGTAATCAACAGCTTGTTAGAAAGAATCAAAAGCAATTGGAGAAGAAAGTAGTTTGGTTAGAAAGGTTGTTTTCAATTCGGATGAAAAAGATTGAAAATGCCGCCTAAATACCTTATACCTTTATTTTGAAATAATCAAAGATAAATTATTATTATTTTTTGGTTAAAAATTGTGATTTTATTATTATCTTCATTAAGTTTCTTCTTGAAATCACTAATTTTGTTTTCTAAAACTTTATTTCTTCTTTTGGAAATTTCATTATTCTTAAATAATTCCATAATCTCATTGTTTAATGCTTCAATTTCTTACCTAAGTGAAAAAAAATATAAAAATAGAAATATTTAAAGAATTTTCAAAATGATTTTGTTTATTTTTAAAACTTTCAATTCATTTCATAGACTTGTTATTTTCAAGGCTTAGTTGTACAAATTTAGTAGCAGTTTTATCAAAAGAACCTTGTAAATCATAAAAGGATTGCACTAAAGTTTTATATATAAATTAGAGGTCATAACCGTTTATTGTAACTAAAGCAATATTATATGCTTTTACTCACTTTCTGACATTAAGGTATAGTTTACTATTAATCAGTGATAAATAATCAAAATTAAGTGGTGCCTTGCTACCAACTTTAGCCTCGTTGCATGTGTTTTTTGCTTTATTACCTGTGCCTTTGGTTCGAATGGTTCTCTTTTTGGTTATTATTCGATGATGGTATGACAATGGATAGAATCACCTTTCTAAAATACCATACGTTAAATCTCTATGTATGAGATCGACTATGGTCAATAGTAGTAAACAATGTAAATATAGTGGAGATCATAAAGTAGATCGCAGAATCAATTTATACTACTTCATACCTCTATCTTACATCTATCCCAAAGCTTTCCTTTGAAATTTCACTATCAATGTCCTCAGGGACGAAACCAGAAATCCGCTCAGCGGGGGGCGGATTCGAAGGGGGGCCAAAAAATTTTTTTATACCAGTTTACCCTGAATTTATCATAATTTCAACATATAATGTTTCATATTGTTAAGTTTTAGACAAAAATATTGCATAAATACTAATAAAAATGCCTTTAAAATGGTTATTTTTGTACCAAGGGGGTATATTTATATATATATATATAATTAAAACCAAGGGGGGCCGCCGCCCCCACTTGCCCTCCCCATAGTTCCGTCCCTGAATGCCCTCACTCCACTCGGAGGAATAGGTTTATAGACTTTGCCAGAGCAACTAAACATGATTTAATATAGACGACTTACAACTCTGCAACCGGCTACCCTTTTCCTGTCTTCTCAAACTTTCGCAACAAAGTACAATACAAACTTCTTCGGCAATATCCTTTGTCTCAATACACGGACTTATCCCACTATCATACAATACTTAATAGCCCTCACAAGTTATATCTAAGTAGATGTGTAGAGGTGTCGATTAAATTTACATTGATTATAAAGGATATCACTAAAAAATTGAATTTTAGAAAATAACAGTAAGAGGGAAATTTTAGAACAAATTCAATATATTTGATAAAGTAAAGTGTTGTTGGACTAATTGAAATGTTTGGGATTTATACAATGATGATATAATTGCATTAGAATAGCCATAATCCTTCAAAAGGTCATTTTTTTTAAAAGAAGCAAAGAAAAATGTATTGTCTTTTCATAAAATATAGCCATTACTTGAATTTCAATCACTGCACTTAAGACAACACTGAACATTACCGTTTATTTCAAAAGGCGCTACCAACTGTCTCTTTAGAATGTAGCAATTTACAGCTTATGATAGGACTTTTGGCAAAGCACTATACTTTAGTGTACAAAAGCAGATTTTCAAATTTGCATTTTTGACATTTTTAATCATTTTTCTTGCATTAAAATTCAAGATTTTTTTTCGAATGTGATATTTCAAACATTAAAAGTAGTGTCGAGTATATAATGTATGAGACCCATTTTTATAATTTTGGGAATATGGATTATAAAATAGTATATTATTGTTAGAGATAAGAAGACGAGAGAATAAAAAAATTCAGTAAACATGTAGCCCCTTAGTTTATATCCATCCTCTCTTCTTCTCATCTCTTTATTATTTATTTTTTGTTCTTCATCCGTTAGTTTTATGTTTCGATTAGTTATTTCAAAACGGTTTCAGAGCTTGCTTATACAGAGAGATAGAGAGAGAGGGTTGTTATTAACATGATATCAGAGCAGGTTGTTGTCACGGATCTACTATTTTCTTCTTCTTCTTCTTACTTCTGTCGTTTCTTCTTTGTTAGTTCTGAGATCTATTATTTGTTGGTGGTGATCGTAGTAAACAAACATTGTTGGTAATTTTTAGATATGTTTGTTGCCAAAAAAAGAGAGGCCTTTGTGGTTGTTTGAATTTTTGGAGGTCTGGCTTTGGTTCGGTGACGATGAAGGAAGTTGGCATGTTCTCAGAGCAGAAGGTAGCAAAGATTATGAAGGAGTTGCTCGGCATTTTTGTAACGACCCGAACTTCCCGTGAAGGAAAGCCCGGATTGAATTGAGAACAAGCCACATCAGGACACAAACAGAAGAACATTTCATTGCTTATTACAACAATTCCATCAGAATACAAGAATATACAGAGTATGAATAAATATTATACATCAGAAAAAATATCAGAGATTACAATACATTACTGCAGTGGAAAATAATACAAAACAGAAGTAAAAGAGATAAACGGATACAGAGCTTTCCGGATATCATTCCAGCTGTAAACCAGGATCCTATGAATATAAATATGCAAAACCAAAACTACTAGCTGCCCGTATGGAAAATAGGGGCACCCAGAGTTTAGGTTAAAACAATAAACTCCAGGTCAGTCATGTGACTGGTGTGAGAACTAAAACAGTTATTTTAAAACTTTACTTTAAATCAGAGTAATTCAAGGGATCAAGCCGTATAACACGGAAAGGGTTTCCTCCTAAGAATACTTGTGCATAGAATAAACAGTGCAATGCTTTTTGAAAAAATGAAGCTATTATAACACCCAGGTCCCATCACACAATGCAACGCAAGCCGGAGGATAGGGTTTTCCCTTATAATAGCCAAATAATGCTTGATACGTTTAAAACAAATCATTTGATACTATTATTAGTGTATAGTGTCAAAACAACTTCAAATATAAATGTATCAATCCTAGGCGGCATGGGTACCATCTATCATGTCGCCAATACTAGGTTCTATAAATAAAACCAAAATATCACGTATTGGAAATTAGATTTCCGTCATGAATCGAGACAAGGGGCAAGCTCCTCATTATCCTCGAGACACTCTAGCAAATGCCCCAGGACTACACACTCTGGGTATCCCTTGGATCTTCAGGGCCGGTCCACACTTACGTTAGTGGATTAGCAATTCCTGAACACACGTTTCTCGGCCATAATGGGCCTATAATCGAGGCGCCTCGCATTCCAACATCCATAAAGGTATAATAATCAACAGTGTCAGGGCTAGTAAAATGCTGACACCACCCATAGCTAGAAAGAAACATCATGCACTCCCTGCAGTCCTTATCCCGTTTTTAACTCATACCGAGGTGTGAGGCTCGTGAATCAACGCCATACACAAAGCTACGCCACAAAGGTCGTGCTTTGATCATCAACCACAAGACTCTGCTTTTCAACAAAAGCCTTGATCACTGCATCTTAGCATGCCACGCAGGCAATTCATGTCATGCGACTGATATCTATCGATATATAACCTTTGAGCTAGTACCTCTCAGAGATGGGCGTTAAGCAAGAGAATAAATTCTCCACCGCCAAACAAATATATATTTAATAGAAATCAATCAACATAGAATAAAATCTAATGTCAGACACACAATACATTTATAAGTCTGTTCTGGGTCTGAACAAAATCGGAGGCACCTTATTCCTCCCCCACATGTCCAATACAAGGGAGAGGTCCTCGCATATCCGTCGATCTCCAAGTACGCCTGGACGATCACCACTTATTACCTCGGCTTGGGTGTACAGCCCAATCAAGACATCAGTAATCATCCAAACGATGTGAAGACCTCCGGTCTTCAACCACCGTCTTCATCGTTGACATATTGTCGAATCAGTTATTCAGAATGGGTATAAACCCGACCTTTCCGAATAACTTGCGGAGATAATAAAAAAGTGCTATAAAAACACAACATACGCCTCATTCCAATTCTAAATATTCTTTTATTCAAATATTCACATACCTTGGGAAAGGTTCATATCCAATCAAGACATCAATAATCATCCAAATGATGTGAAAACCTTCGGTCTTCAACCACCATCTTCATCGTCGACATATCGTCGAATCAGTTATTCAGAATGGGTATAAACCCGGCCTTTCCGAATAACTCGCATAGATAATAAAAAAGTGCTATAAAAACATAACATACGCCTCATTCCAATTCTGAATATTCTTTTATTCAAATATTCACATACTTTGGGAAAGGTTCCTATTAATTTTACCAAAGATAAATTCTTTAAATTTATTCTTTAATCTTCCTTTGGATATCATTTCAATCTAATTAAAGATGCATTAAAACTCCACTTGGTTTTATTCTTCCCAAAAATCAGTATTAACGATTGTTTAACTTGGGAAATCATATCCTGTCTTTAACTCGGTTAAAGAACTAATGTCATTTAAAACACAGTTCACGATAAACCCAAATCATATTCCATTCCATCAGCCTCTAACCGTAAATTAGCAAGTGAACAATTCCCTAAGTATTAACCCCGAAGGCTGAAACCAACATCAGATCAATACCCAGGAAACCATTCAACTTAACTAATCTCCAGTTAGTTTTTGATTTTCTTAACTCCATTGTTAATCGGGTTAAAGAACCAGTGTTATTTAAAACACCGTTCCCGATAAACCCAAAGTCCAATTTCAATGCAATTTCAATTAAATATATTAAATTGAAAAACTTTACTTTGGAAAATTCCAGTTAAATCTTAATAAAAATATTTATAAATTCCAAATCTTATTTCATTGTAAATCGGGTTAAAGAACGAATATCGTTAAAATACAGTTCACAACAAACCCAAAATCCCATCAGTCTCTAACTGTAAATTAGTAAGAGAACAATTCTCTAAGTATTAACCCCGAAGGCCGAAACCAACATCAGATCAATACCCAGGAAACCATTCAACTTAACTAACCGAACCTCCAGTCAGTTTCTAATTTTCTTTACTACATTCTGTTCAAGAACAGTATTATTAAAGATACCATTCACAACAAACCCAAAATCCAATTTGATATTAAATACAAGGCTCTGAATAGAAAATATATCATCTTATATTCAATATCAAATTCTGAAACCAACAAATATCGTATTGGAATAATGATATATATATCTTCCAAATTCCTCCATAATATCTGTATAATCACGAAATCCAATATCGAAATATTCTGAAGATAATTTCGATTCAAATCCATTACAATTCATATATTGGAAACTCTGGTTATTTTTAAAACCATTTCAAATCCAATTTATTTATTTTAAAAATATTGGATTTATTATTTTGTAACACCCTGTATTTTCTATGAACGTTAAACTAACAAATCAAAGTATACTTAATTTTTAAGAGAAGAATTAAGGGAAATGGGTTACGCCATTGCATTAGTCTCGAAATTTTGCGTGAGATAGAGTCCGAGTTTGCGTAAATCGGACTCCGTATGAGGAAGTTATGGCCTTCAGAAGATTCAAGAATTTAAACAAACCAAAACAGATTTCAAATTCAAAGTTCAAACGCACACCCGGGCTATGCAGGAAAATTCCTGCCCAGGAACCAGGTCGACCTAGGGGTCGATCTCCCCCGTTTTCCAGATTCGGAGACAGGTCCATTTTTCTGCACCTGGACGCCTTTCTGACCGAATTCGTGAGCTCTAACCTATTTAAACACCCCCTAAACCCCCTTTTCTCTCCACACAACTTCATGGCGTCTACACTCTGCCTCAATCCTAATTAAAATAAATCAAAGATGCCGTTACACTGCTCAAGTTCTTAGTGGAGTCAAGTCAGAATTCAAGTAGAGAATCAAAGGCTAATTCAATTATCTACGTCAAGGGATAGCAATTCAATTCCAGAATACAGATCCCAGAAAAACAAGACTCGCCTTCGTTTTGTAAGTTCACGATTACTTCCAGATTTAAACAACTAATTATAATGTGGACATGGAATAAAATGAATTTGGACCTATGCTTGATTTCCTCTTTGGATCTGTTCTTAGCCTTTGTGAATCTATGACTTTGGGTTGTTTCTTATCGATCTAATCGAACCTATACATGTTATTGAACCAAGTTTAGTATTCAAACCTTTTCATGTTCATAATATGGTTCATAATCAGATCTATATGCCTGCAATGATTCTAAATCTGTTTATACAGTTATGTTGTAATTTCGTTAGATCTAAAATTCTTGTGTTTTGGGACTATTTATCTTATGCCTGTTCTTATGCCTATCTTTTCATGATATCCTTGTTTACTCCCTTTTTATCTATGAATCTAGATTTACCTATAATCTAGATTGAATCACGATTACACGAACGATGGAATACGATTTGGGCAAAATATAAAATTGACATGAATGTGATTGTAATCTTGGAAATTGACACAATTTGGACATGGACGTGATTGAAATTGGCATAACATAATTGGGAAAAAAACTGAACATAACATGTTTGGTAGAATTATTGGGCATAATTTGTGATGGATATGAAGTATTATTATTATTATTAAAACAACAAAGTTTGGGCATATGTAAATTTGCATGTAAGTCAATAATTGGGTATAACAATGAAATTGACATTATTTGGCATAATTTGGAACATGTATTATGGCATGACTATTAAGATGTAATTTGGGGTAATTTGACATGAATTATGGAATATGTAATTTGACATATTGAACCTAAAATTGGCATGAACGACAAAGTATGAAATTAGCATATAAATCAAGTTTTGGGCGTAATTGTTTTTGTTGCAAATTTGGGGTGACTTGAGCATTAAATCTAGATTTGGCCTAACTATTGATTTGGGACGCCTAGTATAATGAATATTGAAATTTTGGTGCATAATTATTAATTGAAAACTTGGGAAGTTTGGGTATAGCCAATTCTGGTTTAACAACTTGAAACTTGAACTTATTGGGCATAATTTGGAAATTGGAACACAACTAGTTTTGGTGGATTTGGGTAATTAGCATGAAAACAGTATAATTGGTATGCCATTAATTATGAACATAATTAATCTCATAATTGTGAATAACTTACATATACACCGTAAACATGTAAATTAGTAAAAGATGAGAATGCCTAACCCGAGGTTAGATTGAGTTGTGGTGTAAAACTGCCCGGAACCGCCCGACACATCTAGTAACCACAACAACACCTATCTAATGTGAGAGGTTAGTGCACCATGCCCAAGAAAACCCAAGGTTAGATTGAGTTGTGGTGTAAAACTTCCCGGAACCGCCCGGCATATCCAGTAACTGCAACAACACATATCTAATGTGAGAGGTTGGTGCATTAATGAATGAATTAATGCTAACGACACAAGCTAAGTATGAGAGGGTTAGATTAATTGATACTTAACCAATATGACATATGGGTAGGTTAAGTTAATCATGAATGGACAAAGGACACCTAACCAACAAGACATGATATAGATGATAGGGTTAAGTTAACGAAGGGAACACTTAACCGTTAAAACAAGTTAATTAAACAGATGATAAGGTTAAGTTAACTAAGGTAACACTTGACCAAAATGTATAGTGACTTGTGGTAGGGTTAAGTAACACAAGAGGATACACTTAACCAACATATAATGACAGGTGGTGGGGTTAAGTAATACAAGAGGAAAACACTTAACCAATTATATATATAACACGATGTATGGGAAAGGTTAAGTTGACATGAGAGGGTAAGACTTAACCAATTTTTGAGATAGGGTCAAGTTAACACCAGAAGGAAACACTTAACCAACATGATATGGAGAGTGGGTGGGTTAAGTTAACTTGAATTGATTAATGACACTTGACCAATATAACTTGATGAACGAATGGGGTTAAGTTAAATGGGAAATACTTAACCAATATAACCTGATGAATGAACAGGGTTAAGTTAATAAATCACACTTAACCAATCCAACATAATAAGTGAGAAAGGTTAAGTACACGTCGGGTTGGTGGGTAATATTAGTAAATATAGGCCCGCATAACTTAACCATTAAATAAACATGCTTGAATCAGTAGGAAGGTTAAGTACATATCGGGATTGGTGGGTAATATTAGTAAATATAGGCCTACAAACTTAACCATTAAATGAACATACTTGGATCAATGGGAGGGTTAAGTACATATCGGGTTGGTGGGTAATATTAGTAAATATAGGCCCACAAACTTAACCAGTAGGAAACCCTAGTAACGGGGACCCATTTCAGCAGTAACCCACATAGATCTATCATGGTACCCTGAACTAGGCAAGGTGGGGCACGATTACTGGGTTGATTATAAGCGAACAAAATAGCGTCGGGTGGTGCAGCCGTGTAGGTCTCGACGAAGTACGGGAGTGCACGTGCTCCGGAGCGGGAAAAGCAGGCACTGGGCATCAGTAGATATACACTGTGCATCTTGAATCGTGTTGGGTCGCTATCATAAGGATTGATACACCTTATGGTGGGGCCAGCACAGGGTATCTACACACAAGTGAGGGCCAACTGACAAAGACACAAGGAAAGTTAACACAAGTAAGGAGCCGATCGATTGGGTGGTAAGGGTACATATCCATGGCAATTAGGCCGATTAAGGTAAGATCCTTATACTGGATGTACTCCTGATGGCTACCACAATTGCGGGGTTGGGATCACCTTAACATATAACAAGAGATACTAGTTGGGACACTAGTAGTGAATACGAATCATTTTATACAGATTACTAGTTAGGACGCTCTTTAGGTGGTGCAGAGATATAGATATCAGAATAACAGGGAGTAGCGAAGCAGAGAATGGTTATCATGCGACGTTATACTTAGTTTATCTTGCCTATTGCTTATCATATGTTATCCTATGTTCCTTATCCTCATGCTTATGTCTTTATTCAGTTTAATTCATGTCATGTTGTTCTTGCTTGTTCGTATGCTAAAAGTAACTGGACTTACCACACTTATGTTTGACCTAGTTTTGTTTCGCCTCTTTTCTTCCGTTCCCCCCCGGTTCTCAGGGAGGAAACACTTCTGCTTAGCATGGATATCTTGTTGCTTCAAGATTATCATGTATTGCTTTGGACTCTGTCTCTTTTCAGCTATGGCTTGCTTTGCTCTATTGGGGAATAAAACGTTGTATGTTTTTGCTACTTTACTTTGTTAAACAAGGAAGATACTTTGGTATTGGAAAACAATCTTTGTACAAGCTATTTTATCAATGCAATAAAGTTTTATTTATTTTCTGCTGCTTATTTGTCTATCTTGTAATTTATCTGCATCTTTTACCATTAATGCTCGATCGAAGTTAAGGCATTCCCTTTTGTGAGTGACCTTAATGGAGGTGGGGTGTTTCACTTGGTATCAGAGCTGAAGGTTACTGGATCAGATAAAAGATTTGGAAAATTATTTTCAAAATGGTTTTAAAAGAAGCATTTTCAAAAGAATTTTTTTTAAAAGCATATTCCCCAAAGCCATATGCACTATCATTTGATCCTCTGTTTGAATCCTTGTTTTCTTCTTTCCTGAGCCTCCGGAGCTCCTGGATTTCCATGAGGTAACCTCATCGCGGCATGGTACCGTAGGCTTGATGAGACTACGACTCCTGTCAAAGGGCAAAGAAGTGCCTGACTTCCATCTATGACCACAGTAGTTTCACCTGCGGTTAATTTTCTTTCGAGCTTTGTATGGTTTTCCGTGCGATGGAGGCAACTTTCGAGAGACCTGTCAACATGTTACACAAGGATGATAAAGATGAGAATGAGGGAGTTTGGATAAGGGGCACAACCCAAGGGTGAGAGACTCATGGATATGGACTTGGTTCACGGAGAAGGAAAAGGTAAAAGTGGAGGAATCACAGAACAAGAAAGTGGATTATAAGTATAGGGAACAGTAAGGCCCGAGACAAGAGGAAGTATCTTTATTACGGTATAACGGGTCATATAATTAAGGACATGGGAAAGAACAAAGGACAGGATTTTCAGGAGGGCAAGTGCATGCTCTCAACGCCAGCATACCTGAGAGAGAGGTAGAGCTTAGTTTATCTTTTTGATCCTCCTGTTAGTACACTTTTTGATTTTAGCGATTCACGTTCGTTTGTATCTGCTTCCATAGTTGGGTCTCTGCACCTTAGTACTTGTATAGTAGAAGATCCCAGTATTGTCTCAAATCCAATTAGTGGTTCGGCTCATTTATCTTTGGTTTGTAAGGATTTGAGTATTGGGTTTAAGCGCAGTGCTTATGTTTTTGGTTCCATGGGCTATGGGTTGATTCTGGGCATGGGTTAGCTAGTAATTGCGAAAGGAGGGTAGTTAGACTTTTTACTTGACTAGGGAATACCCTCGAGATTTCATGCAATCCTAAGGGGATCAGTTAGGCTTAGCTACCTAGAATCACTTGATGCATCTATCGATGATTTGCGATCCGTTAGAATAGTCCATGAGTACACAAATGTTTTTTTTCTGATTTGGTTAGGGGTTTTCCCCTAAAACTCGAGATAGACTTTCGCATATATCTAGTTGGCAATGCAAAGCCAGTTATGCGATCAACGATAGTTTTGGAGCAACATTGGCGAGGATAGCCAGAGTCGGTTAAGTGCTCAATTGTTTAGTTGTTTTGCTAGTATCATCTCACGAAGATCGTCCAAATTCAGAGGAGGTATTCCTTGGGTGCTTGTCTGATATTGGTTTAGGCCTTTGGGGCTTGTACTTGAGGAATGTCAAGTTCGACTAGGATGGTTTGCGTGAGAATTAAATGGTTGGGACAGGCGCCCTAAGTAAGATTGAGGTAAAACAAATACATAGCGACCTTTAGTTTTAGACCCTCAGAGTTGTGGTATGATGAATGAGCTAAGTAGAGACCTCTAAATCAACTTAGTACATACACTTGGTATCATGGTTAACATCTGTTTATCGTGGAAAGATAGTTCAACTCCATTGGATACCCTCTAGCACAGTAAGTGATCGAGGTCCTATCTTTACTAGTGAGTTTTGGAAATGGAGGTCAAGAAGCTTCGCAGCCATGAAGTTAAATTAGTTAAGGTATAGTGGAGTGAAGCTCAAGAAAATGCAACATGGGAGACTGAAGATAGGACAGGCGCATTATACCCTTTTTCTTGCGGATGTATCCTTGATCTCTTTTTCTAGGAATTCTATGCAAGCTTGTTTCTATCTTTTTAGGTATATCCTCTAGGTTGTATCTTCGATCCTTAGGTAGGAGCCAATGGATGTAAACATGTATTTGAAACATGTTATGATTGATGGTTGCAAGTGGTTGCTAGTGGATGCTCGTGGATGCATAAACACACACATAAGGCACTAGATCGGCTCAGTCACTTTCATATTGCATATGCATATGAATGTATTTGTATATGGATTGAAACTTGATGTATATCATATGGACGTTGCATTTGTATGAATGATTGTGCACTCATGTAGAATTATGAAGAGGAATAATTTCATACATCATGGACTCATGACACTGACATAATTTGCATTAAGGAGGTCAACTGAATCAGTAGACCGCCTAATTTTTGCATTAGATAAGGACATGTACACACTATGCATAGAATTATGAAAGCATTAGAAATCCTTTTGAGGACAATGGATGTCTATGATTGAATGGTTGAGTAGATGGATGTTGGATGTTGGGATGCATTATTCTTAACTTGAAGATTTCGGGGACAAAATCCTTTAAGGAGGGGAGAATGTAACACCCCGTATTTTCTGTAAATGTTAAACTAACAAATCAAAGTATACTTAATTTTTAAGAGAAGGATTAAGGGAAACGGGTTACGCCATTGCTTTGGTCTCGAAATTTTGCTTGAGATAGAGTCCGAGTTTGCATAAATTGGACTCTGTATGAGGAAGTTATGGCCTTCAGAAGATTCAAGAATTTAAATAAACCAAAACAGATTTCAAATTCAAAGTTCAAACGCACACCCGGGCTGGGCGGGAAAATTCCCACCCAGGACCCAGGCCAACCAGGGGGCCGAGCTAGGGGTCGACCTGGGTCACACAGGTCGACACTAGGGTCGATTTGGGGGTCGACCTCCCTCCTTTTTCCAGATCCGGAGACACGTCCATTTTTCTGCACCTGAACGCCTTTCTGACCGAATTCGTGAGCTCTAACCTATTTAAACACCCCCTAAACCCCCTTTTCTCTCCACACAGCTTCATGGCGTCTACACTCTGCCTCAATCCTAATTAAAATAAATCGAAGATGCCGTTACGCTACTCAAGTTCTTCGTGGAGTCAAATCAGAATTCAAGTAGAGAATCAAAGGCTAATCCAACTATCTACGTCAAGGGATAGCAATTCAATTCCAGAATACAGATCTCAGAAAAACAAGACTCGCCTTCGTTTTGTAAGTTCGCGATTACTTTCAGATTTAAACAACTAATTATAATGTGCACGTGGAATAAAATGAATTTGGACCTATGTTTGATTTCCTTTTTGGATTTGTTCTCAGCCTTTGTGAATCTATGACTTTGGGTTGTTTCTTATCGATCTAATCGAACCTATACATGTTGTTGAGCCAAGTTTAGTATTCAAACCTTTTCATGTTCATAATATGGTCCATAATCAGATCTATATGCCTGCAATGATTCTAAATCTGTTTGTACAGTTATGCTATAATTTCGTTAGATTTGAAATTCTTGTGTTTTGGGACTATTTATCTTATTTCTGTTCTTATGCCTATCTTTTCATGATATCCTTGTTTATTCCCTTTTTATCTACGAATCTAGATTTACCTATAATCTAGACTGAATCACGATTACACGAACGATGGAATACAATTTGGGAAAAATATGAAATTGACATGAACGTGATTGTAATCTTGGAAATTGATACAATTTGTACATGGACGTGATTGAAATTGGCATAACATAATTGAAAAAAAAACTGAACATAACATGTTTGGTAGAATTATTGGGCATAATTTGTGATGGATATGAAGTATTATTATTATTTAAACAGCAAAGTTTGGGCGTATGTAAATTTGCATGTAAGTCAATAATTGGGTATAACAATGAAATTGACATTATTTGGCATAATTTGGAACATGTATTATGGCATAACTGTTAAGATGTAATTTGGGGTGAATTATGGAATATGTAATTTGACATATTGAACCTAAAATTGGCATGAACGACAAAGTATGAAATTGGCATATAAATCAAGTTTTGGGAATAATTGTTATTATTGCAAATTTGGGGTGACTTGAGCATTAAATCTAGATTTGGCCTAACTATTGATTTGGGATGCCTAGTATAGTGAATATTTAAATTTTGGGGCATGATTATTAATTGAAAACTTGGGAAGTTTGGGTATAGCCAATTCTGATTTAACAACTTGAAACTAGAACTTGTTGGGTATAACTTGGAAATTGGAACACGACTAGTTCTGGTGGATTTGGGTAATTAGCATGAAAACGGTATAATTTTTATGCCATTAATATGAACATAATTAATCTCATAATTGTGAATAACTTACATATACACCGTAAATATGTAAATTAGTAAAAGATGAGAATGCCTAACCCGAGGTTAGATTGAGTTGTGGTGTAAAACTGCCCGGAACTGCCCGGCACATCGAGTAACCACAACACCTATCTAATGTGAGAGGTTAATGCATCATGCCCAAGAAAACCCGAGGTTAGATTGAATTGTGGTGTAAAACTGCCCAGAACCGCCCGGCATATCCAGTAACCGCAACAATTCTAATGTAAGAGGTTGGTGCATTAATAAATGAATTAATGCAAATGACACAAGCTAAGTATGGGAGGGTTAGGTTAATTGATACTTAACCAATATGACATATGGGTGGGTTAAGTTAATCATGAATGGACAAAGGACACCTAACCAACAAGACATGATATAGATGATAGGGTTAAGTTGACTAAGGGAACACTTAACCGTTGTAACATGTTAATTAAGCAGATGATAGGGTTAAGTTAACTAAGGTAACACTTAACCAAAATGTATAGTGACTTGTGGTAGGGTTAAGTAACATAAGAGGATACACTTAACCAACATATAATGACAGGTGGTGGGGTTAAGTAATACAAGAGGAAAACACTTAACCAATTATATATATAACATGATATATGGGAAAGGTTAAGTTGACACGAGAGGGTAACACTTAACCAATTTTTGAGATAGGGTCAAGTTAACACCAGAAGGAAACACTTAACCAACATGACATGATGAGTGGGTGGGTTAAGTTAACTTGAATTGATTAATGACACTTGACCAATATAACTTGATGAAAGAATGGGGTTAAGTTAAATGGGAAATACTTAACCAATATAACCTGATGAATGAACAGGGTTAAGTTAATAAATCACACTTAACCACTCCAACATGATAAGTGAGAAAGGTTAAGTACACATCGGGTTGGTGGGTAATATTAGTAAATATAGGCCCACATAACTTAACCATTAAATAAGCATGCTTGAATCAGTGGGAAGGTTAAGTACATATCGGGATTGGTGGGTAATATTAGTAAATATAGGCCTACAAACTTAACCATTAAATGAACATACTTGGATCAGTGGGAGGGTTAAGTACATATCGGGTTGGTGGGTAATATTAGTAAATATAGGCCCACAAACTTAACCAGTAGGAAACCCTAGTAACGAGGACTTATTTCAGCAGTAACCCACATAGATGTATCATGGTACCCTGAACTAGGCAGGGTGGGGCACGATTACTGGGTTGATTATAAGCGGTCAAAATAGCGGCGGGTGGTGCAGTAGTGTAGGTCCGGACGAAATACGGGCGTGCACGTGCTCCGGAGCGGGAAAAGCAAGCACTGGTCATCAGTAGTTATACACTGTGCATCTTGAATCGTGTCGGGTCACTATCATAAGGATTGATACACCTTATGGTGGGGCCAGCACAGGGTATCTACACACAAGTGAGGGCCGATTGACATAGACACAAGGAAAGTTAACACAAGTAGGGAGCCGATCGATAGGGTGGTAAGGGTACATATCCATGGCAATTAGGCTGATTGAGGTAAGATCCTCATACTGGATGTACTCCTAAAGGCTACAACAATTACGGGGTTAGGATCACCTTAACATATAACAAGAGATACTAGTTGGGACACTAGTAGTGAAACGAATCATTTTATACAGATTACTAGTTGGGACACTCGTTAGGTGGTGCAGAGATATAGATATCAGAATAACAGGGTAGTAGCGAAGTAGAGAATGGTTATCATGCGACGTTATACTTAGTATATCTTGCCTATTGCTTATCCTATGTTATCCTATGTTCCTTATCCTCATGCTTATGTCTTTATTTAGTTTAATTCATGTCATGTTGTTCTTGCTTGTTCATATGCTGAAAGTAACTGGACTTACCAGACTTATGTCTGACCTAGTTTTGTTTCGCCTCTTTACTTCCATTCCCCCCCCCCCCCACAGGTTCTGAGGGAGGAAACACTTCTGCTTAGCTTGGATATCTTGTTGCTTCAAGATCATCATGTATTGCTTCAGACTCTGTCTCTTTTCAGCTATGGCTTGCTTTGCTCTACTGGGGAATAAAATGTTGTATATTTATGCTTCTTTTCTTTGTTAAACAAGGCAGATACTTTGGTATTGGAAAACAATCTATGTACAAGCTATTTTATCAATGCAATAAAGATTTATTTATTTTCTGCTTCTTATTTGCCTGTCTTGTAATTTATCTGCATCTTTTACCATTAATGATCCATCGAAGTTAAGTTATTCCCTTTTGTGAGTGACCTTAACGGAGGTGGGGTGTTTCATATTCTATTTCAAAACTAGTTCATTTCGATAAAAATATATTTATATCTTTTCAAATATGGAATTTTTCATCCTAATTCTTTCTAAATCAATTATTTTAATTATACATAATTATTTATATTTTTAATAATTTTATCAAGGCTCATACAGTCGATTTCAATAATCGACCATTGAACTGCACTTACAACGACCTTTTCCAAATTTCATTTGGACATAATTCCAAATCCAACCGTTAGATTTCAAATTTTTCATATTCGTTAGAAAGCTCTTTTCGATACGAACCCAACGGTTCCAGTTTTAAGATAATCCGACGGTCGGATCTCCCGTAACGTCCATTCGAAGTCAATGGTCGAAATTCCCGAACTACCGCAACGCGTTCTATTCAGGCCATTATATATATAAAATATATATTATATATATATATATATATATATATATATATATATATATATATATATTTCGTCGATTTCCTTTTAAAACGTATTTTATAAATCGTTTTAAATTTGTTTTCAAAATAGTTTCAACTTCATATTCAATTCCAAATCAAAATTGAATTTTCCATTATAAATTCATTTTAAATCCATTTCAAATTGATTTCAATTCAATTTCAATTTCAATTCAATTTCAATTCATTTTGAATTCACTTTAATTCGATTTCAATTCAATTTCCATTTCAATTCAATTTCAATTCAGTTCTATTTCAATTCAATTCCAATTCGTTTTGAATTCACTTTAAATCGATTTCAATTCAATTTTGAATATTCTATATCACTTCAATATTTTCAAAACATCAGATTTTGAAATCACTTTTCGATATTCATTATAAAATGAATTAAATCGACCAAATTCCCATTCATGTTAAAATGGCATTTAACTACTTGACACGGCTTCACATTCCAATATTCACTGAATATCATTTTAAAATAATCGTTAATTCTGAACTGGAATCAGACTCAATCAATTACCATATAATTTGATTTATATGGATTTCATACACACATGTACACAACAATAACGATAAACAATCAACCATCATCCAAAGTGCATTCTACACTGTATAAGCATTAAATATAAATATTCAATGCTCATACAGCCTGTCAATCAATCGATCGATATACAACTAATTATTGGGACTAGTGTATGTCATATATCATCCCAATACCCATGTGGGGTTTCAATCAACAAATAATGTATTTTATTTGTGCAGTTGGGCGATGTGTAAAATTTATCGTCCCAATCAATATCAGTCAAAGGTATATACATAAACAAATCGTCCGATTTGTTTATAAGTATCTATTTTATTCATATACACGTTAAAAATCATATTTTTAACCATAAAATATTTTGACTATAAAATATTTTTAACCATAAAATATTTTATTCCATTCCACAATACAACCAATTTTTACAACAACATACAATCAAACAAACAAGCCACCCATGGTCTGTGGACGACGAGCGTCGGGTGCTGCTAAGCACCGTCTGCATCTTAGTATATATTTGAACTAGAAAATAAAATAAAAGTGTGAAGTTCTCACCTTTGGGTTCCACTCCGCCGTGCTTTGATTGTCAATCTATGTAGTATACCTACGTTAAAAATTATGTTTTTAACCAATCAATAATTATTTATAACCTATCAATAATTATTTATTTGTATGATTATTTTATAAGACATACATAGGCTAAAAATTATATTTTTATCTTTCTAAAAAGGATTTCATATTTTTATAACAACGCTACATACATAAAAATCACATTTTTATATCTTCACTTCATATATAAAGATCGTATATTCCTACAACGCTTCTTTCTATATAAAAATTATATTTTTATATCTCTACTTCTTATATAAAGATCGAATTTTTATCTTCGCTACTTTCTTATAAAAATCATATTTTTACAATGCTCTTCATGTTATAAAAATCAAATTTTTACAATGCTTTTCAAAATCAAATCTTTATTTTGCTAAAGTATAAAAATTATATTTTTATCTGGTCAAAGATCGTATTTTTTTTTCTATTCTATTTACATAAGAGTCACATTTTTATTCGCTACCTACATAAATAAAAATCATAACTTTTTATCGCTATCTATATATGAAAAATCATAACTTTTTATGGATAAAAACCATATCTTTACTAGGATAAAAATCAAATCTTTACAAGGATAAAGATCAAATCTTTTCTTATATAAAAATATAATCTTTCTTTACATAAAAATATAATCTTTCTATTTATATTATATAAAAAAAACTGAATTTAGAAAATAAAAACTGATTTCAAATTTATGCTAAAACTGATCTTTATTTATATTTACTTATATAAAAACAAACAAAGAAAACAAAAATCAATAAACTAAAAACTCACAACGTTCGGAGGGGGGTGAAACTTCGTGTCGGAGGCTGAAGGAGGGGGAGCAGGCATCGGCATCAGGGCTTGGGGGGTGCGGCGGTCTTCAAATTGATTTAGGGTTTGAGGGGGCTCGACGCGGAGGAGGATACTGGGTGGAGGCGGAGGCGAGGAGGCAGAGAGGGTTTGGCGGAGGGGAGCGCCTGCCCCGGCGGCAGCGCAGTGGCCAGCGCGGCCTGGTGGCGTACGACTTCCCCCTTATTTTATTTTATTTTTTATTTTGTGAACCCGTAATCGGGTTTGGAAGAGAGAAGAGGGGGTTGACCCCCTTTTTTATTTTTTTATTTAATTATTCCCAAAAGGTAACTTTTAATTTCAACCTCCAAATGAGACCCACCGACTGTCGTCCATAACTAATTACCCCCATTTCGAACACAATGGGATATGTATCATAAGCCAGTTTGGCTGTTTCGATCAGTTTCCATCAAAATTAAAATATAAATCTATATATTGAATTTGAACGCACATTTCAATTTATTGGACCCACATACGAACTCTAAAAATTTCTAAAAAATATTTTCTAGCTTTATATTGATGATATGGTTCTAACAAAACTAGTTTCATCAAATTTGGAGACCGTTTGAAAAATGGCCATTTTCTGGTCGATCCAAGTTGACTGAAACTGTGAAAACACGTTTTCCTACGCCACACTCGCATACTGATTCAGAAAATTATGAATTTTTAAATCTAGCAATAATTTGACATCCCGAATCCAACAAAAGTGGTTTCGTCGAAAAAAGAGGTCGTTTGCAAAATTTCCTTTTTTAAGGGCTATATTTTCCATAGCGACTATTCTGAATTTTCAACTAGGCATTACTTTTTATTCCCGCAATGAAATTTTAATTTTTCGGATTCGTTGGAAAGATATTTTCAAATAGATTCTAATATATTTGGTTTTCCTAAAATCCGGTTTATTTTGAATCTTGTACATTCATCTGAAATTTGAAATCAAATTTTCGAACTACCGCGCCATTTTTAATTCCTTTTATAATTAAAAATAAATATTTATATTCTAACATCAATTCAAATAAATATATACATTCTAATTCTATTCAAAATAAATTTATTGTCATTATTGTTTAAAATAATTCATTTTAAATATTCAAAATTCATTAAAATTGCCAAAATAAAATTTTTAAATTGATTCGGATTTTCCGGGTTGTTACAATCTCCCCCACTTAAAATCTTTTCGTCCCCGAAAAGGAACGGAGCTGAAAGTTATTTTACTAATCAACTCAACTTTCATTATTTTCATTATGGCTTAAGTTCTTCAACTTTTCATTTTCTCAGAACTTTTCAAATTTTCAAAAATTTGGCTATCACCCTAAATTTTCGAAAAATTTCGCCATAACCTCCCCTGTATGGGAGCACCGGGAAAATCGCGAAATTACCATACATGCCTCTCCAATCTAAAAGGAAAAAGAAACAGCCAATCGGTACATAAAATCATCCAAAATCCAACAAATACAATAAACATGTACCTATTTGTCGGGCAAACAATTTTATTCCTCTACTCTAGCCTCTTTGCAATGACCTGTTCAATGGATACATGTATATGCATGCAATTTCAAACAATTTTCAATACAGTTCAATATTGGTTCAATTTGGCCTAAATTTACCTTTCTTTCATATGTTGGTTTTATTAGATAACAAATTATCATACAACACATCCATCAATCAATTAGTGAATTAAGGTTTCAAATTCATAATTTTGATACATATACAGACAATCATGTTTTTGATGCCAATTCACGCAATAGCCCTATCTAGTTTTGGTTCTCACACCAGTCAATTGGAAATATATAGATAACCCACTTTCGAAACTCGAACATAGATGTTGATGATGCGATCGCTGTCATCAAAACCATGCTCGGGCGGTTAGAGTGTGATTCTTTATCTATCCAGTGTATTAAAATTTCGAATATACGTTTGCAAGATGTATATGCAAAATCTTTATATATTGGATTGTCTAAATTCAATACAAATAAATATTCAAATACGTTGAATAAGGTTTAAATTTTCGAAACAAAAATTGTTTTCATTTTAAAAATATACTCTTCATACTCGTTCTAGGATACTACATATCCTATCTCAAACGAGTCATTCTCATTGGATATTACTAATCCAATCTCTGATGAATTCTTTCGTTTAGTTCTAATGTGTCTTGTTCTCGAGCTCTGTAAACCAAAGCTCTGATACCAAAATGTAATGACCTGAACTCCCCCATGAAGGAAAGCCCGGATTGAATTGATAACAAGCCACATCAGGACACAAACAGAAGAACATTTCATTGCTTATTACAACAATTCCATCAGAATACAAGAATATACAGAGTATGAATAAATATTAAACATCAGAAAGAAAATATCAGAGGTTACAATACATTACTGCAACGGAAAATATTACAAAACACAACTGAAAGAGATAAAAAGATACAGAGCTTTCCGGATATCATTCCAGCTGTAAAACAGGATCTTGTGAATATAAATCTGCAAAACCAAAACTACTAGCTGTCCGTGTGGAAAATAGGGGCACCCAGAGTTTAGGTTAAAACAATAAACTCCAGGTCAGTCATGTGACTGGTGTGAGAACTAAAACAGTTATTTTAAAACTTTACTTTAAAATAGAGTAATTCAAGGGACCACGCCGTATAACACGGAACGAATTTCCTTTCAAGAATACTTGAGCATAGAATAAACAACGCAATGCTTTTTGAAAAAATGAAGCTATTATAAGACCCAGGTCCCATCACACAATGCATCGCAAGCCGGAGGATAGGGTTTTCCCTTATAATAGCCAAATAATGCTTGATACGTTTAAAACAAATCATTTGATACTATTATAAGTGTATAGTGTCAAAACAACTTCAAATGTAAATGTATCAATCCTAGGCGGAATGGGTACCATCTATCATGTCGTCAACACTAGGCTCTACAAATAAAACCGAAATATCACGTATTGGAAATTGGATTTCCGTCATGAGTCGAGGCAAGGGGCAAGCTCCTCACTGGCTTCGAGACACTCTAGCAAATGCCCCAGGACTACACACTCTGGGTAGCCCTTGGATCTTCAGGGCCAGTCCACACTTATGTTAGTGGATTGGCAATTCCTGGACACACGTTTCTCAGTCCTAATGGGCCTATAAATCGAGGCGCCTCGCATTCCAACATCCACAAAGGTATAATAATCAAAAGTGTCAGGGCTAGTAAAACGCTGACACCACCGATAGCTAGAAAGAAACAGCGTGCACTCCCTGTAGTCCTTATCCCGTTTTTAACTCATACCGAGGTGTGAGTCTCGCGAATTAATGTCATACACAAAGCTACGCCATAAAGGCCGTGCTTTGATCATCAACCACAAGATTCTGCTTTTCAACAAAAGCCTTGATCAATGCATCTCAGCATGCCACAAGGCAATTCATGCCGTGCGACTGATATCTATCGGTATATAACCTCTGAGCTCGTACGTCTCAGAGAAGGGCATTAAGCAAGAGAATAAATTCTTCGTTGCCACACAAATATATATTTAATAGAAATCAATTAGCACAGAATAAAATCCAATGTAGACACACAATCCATTTATAAGTCCGTTCTGGGTCTGAAAGAAACCGGAGGCACCTTATTCCTCCCCCTACATGTCTAATACAGGGGAGAGGTCCTCGCATATCCGTCGATCTCCGAGTACGCCTGGACGATCACCACTTATTACCTCGGCTTGGGTGTACAGCCCAATCAAGACATCAGTAATCATCCAAACGATGTGAAGACCTCCGGTCCTCAACCACCGTCTTTATCGTCGACATATCGTCGAATCAGTTATTCAGAATGGGTATAAACCTGACCTTTTCAAATAACTCGCGTATATAATAAACAAGTGCTATAAAAACATAACATACGCCTCATTACAATTCTGAATATTCTTTTATTCAAATATTCACATACTTTAGGAAAGGTTCCCATTAATTTTATCAATGATAAATTCTTTAAATTTATTCTTTAATCTTCCTTTGGATATCATTTCAATCTAATTAAAGATGCATTAAAACTGCACTTGATTTTAATCTATCCAAAAATCAATATTAATGATTGTTTAACTTGGGAAATCATATCATGTCTTTAACTAGGTTAAAGAACTAATGTCATTTAAAACACAGTTCACGATAAACCCAAATCATATTCCATTCCATCAGCCTCTAACCGTAAATTAGCAAGTGAACAATTCCCTAAGTATTAACCCCGAAGGCTGAAACCAACATCAGATCAATACCCAGGAAACCATTCAACTTAACTAATCTACAGTTAGTTTCTGATTTTCTTAAATCCATTGTTAATCGGGTTAAAGAACCAGTGTTATTTAAAACACCATTCATGATAAACCCAATGACCATTTTCAATGCAATTCCAATTAAATATATTAAACTGAAAAACTTTACTTTGGAAAATTCCAATTAAATCATAATAAAAAGATTTATAAATTCCAAATCTCATTTCATTGTAAATCGGGTTAAAGAACGAATGTCGTTAAAAACACAGTTCACAACGAACCCAAAATCCCATCAGTCTCTTACCGTAAATTTGTAAGAGAACAATTCCCTAAGTATTAACCCCGAAGGCCGAAAGCAACATCAGATCAATACCCAGGAAACGATTCAACTTAACTAACCTCCAGTCAGTTTCTAATTTTCTTAACTACATTCGGTTCAAGAACAGTATTATTAAAGAAACCATTCACGACAAACCCAAAATCCAATTTGATATTAAATACAAGGCTCTGAATAGAAAATATATCGGCTTATATTCAATAGCAAATTCTAAAACCAATAAATATCGTATTGGAATAACGATATATATATATCTTCCAAATTCCTCCACAATATCCGTATAATCACGAAATCCAATATCGAAATATTCCATAGATGATTTTGATTCAAATCCATACCAATTCATATATTGGAAATTCTAGTTATTTTTAAAACCATTTCAAATCCAATTTATTTATTTTAAAAATATTGGATTTATTATTCTATTTCAAAACTAGTTCATTTCGATAAAAATATATTTATATCTTTGCAAATAAGAAATTTTTCATCCCAATTCTTTCTAAATCTTTTATTTTGATTTTACACAAATTATTGATATTTTTATAATTTTATCAAGGCCCGTACAGTCGATTTCCATAAATGGCCATCGAACTGCACTTACAACGACCTTTTCCAAATTTTATTTGGACATAATACCAAATCCAACCGTTATATTTCAAATTTCTCATATTCGTTAGAAAGCTCTTTTCGATATGAACCCAATGGTTCCTATTTAAAGAGAATCCAATGGTCGAATCTCCCATAACGTCCATTCAAATTCAATGGTCGAAATTCCATAACTGCCGCAGCGCGGTGCGTTCTATTCAGGCCATTATATATATAAAATATATATTATATATATTTCGTTGATTTCCTTTTAAAATACATTTTATAAATCGTTTCAAATTTGTTTTCAAAACAGTTTCAACTTCATATTCAATTCCAAATCAAAATTGAATTTTCCATTATAAATTCATTTCAAATTGATTTCAATTCAATTTCAATTCGTTTTGAATTCACTTTAAATCGATTTCAATTCAATTTCCATTTCAATTCAATTTCAATTCCATTTCAATTCAATTCAAATTCGTTTTGAATTCACTTTAAATCGATTTCAATTCAATTTTGAATATTCTATATCACTTCAATATTTTCAAAACATCAGATTTTGAAATCACTTTTCGATATTCATTATAAAATGAATAAAATCGACCAAATTCCCATTCGTGTTAAAATGGTGTTTAACTAATTAACACGGCTTCATATTCCAGTATTCACTGAATATCATTTTAAAATATTCGTTAATTCTGATTGGAATCAGACTCAATCAATTACCATATAATTTGATTTATATGGGTTTCATACACACATGTACACAACAGCAACGATAAACAATCAACCATCATCCAAAGTGCATTCTACACTGTATAAGCATTAAATATAAATATTCAATGCTCATACAGCCTGTTAATCAATCGATCGACATACAACTAATTATTGGGACTAGTGTATGTCATATATCATCCCAATACCCGTGTGAGGTTTCAATCAACAAATAATGTATTTTATTTGTGCAGTTGGGCGATGTGTAAAATTTATCGTCCCAATCAATATCAGTCAAAGGTATATACATAAACAAATCGTCCGATTTGTTTATAAATATCTATTTTATTCATATACACGTTAAAAATCATATTTTTAACTATAAAATATTTTTAACCATAAAATATTTTGACTATAAAATATTTTATTCCATTCCACGATACAACCAATTTTTACAACAACATACAATCAAACAAACAAGCCACCCATGGTCTGTGGACGACGGGCGTCGGGTGCTGCTAAGCACCGTCTGCATCCTTGTATATATTTTAACTAGAAAATAAAATAAAAAGTGAGAAGTTCTCACCTTTGGGTTCCACTCCGCCGTGCTTTGATTGTCAATCTATGCAGTATACCTACGTTAAAAATTATGCTTTTAACCAATCAATAATTATTTATAACATATCAATAATTATTTATGAATATTTTATAAATGACATACATAGGCTAAAATTATATTTTTATCTTTCTAAAAATGATTTCATATTTTTATAACAACACTACATAGATAAAAATCACATTTTTATACCTTCACTTCATATATAAAAATCGTATATTCCTACAAAGCTTCTTTCTATATAAAAATTATATTTTTATATCTCTACTTCTTATATAAAGATCGAATTTTTATCTTTACTACTTTTTTATAAAAATCATATTTTTACAACGCTCTTCATGTTATAAAAATCAAAATTTTACAATGCTTTTCAACATCAAATCTTTATTTTGCTAAAGTATAAAAATTATATTTTTACCTAGTTAAAGATAGTATTTTTATTTCTATTCTATTTACATAAGAGTCACATTTTTATTCGCTACCTACATAAATAAAAGTCATAACTTTATATCGCTATCTATATATGAAAAATCATAACTTTTTATGGATAAAAACCATATCTTTACTAGGATAAAAATAAAATCATTACAAGGATAAAGATCAAATCTTTTCTTGTATAAAAATTTAGCCTTTCTTTACATAAAAATATTATATTTCTATTTATATTATATAAAAAAAACTGAATTTAGAAAATAAAAACTGATTTCAAATTTATGCTAAAACTAATATTTATTTATATTTACTTATATTAAAACAAACAAAGAAAACAAAATCAATAAACTAAAAACTCACCGCGTTCAGGGGGGAGAAACTTCGTGTTAGAGGTTGAAGGAGGGGGAGCAGGCATCAGCATCAGGGCTTGGGGGGTGCGGCGGTCTTCAAATTGATTTAGGGTTTAAGGGGGCTTGACGCGGAGGATTCTGGGTGGAGGCGGAGGCGAGGAGGGGGAGAGGGCTTGGCGGAGGGGTGCGCCTTCCCCGATGGCGGCGCAGTGGCCAGCGCGGGCTGGCGGTGTGCGACTTCCCCTTTTTTTGTGAACCCGTAATCGGGTTTGGAAGAGAGATGGGGGGTTTACCCCCTTTTTCTATTTTTTTACTTAATTATTCCTAAAAGGTAACTTTTAATTTCAACCTCCAAACGAGACCCAACGACTGTCATCCATAACTAATTACCCCCATTCCAAACACAATGGGATATGTATCGTATGTCAGTTTGGCTGTTTCAATCAGTTTCCCTCAAAATCAAAATATAAATCTATATACTGAATTTGAACGCACATTTCAATTTACTGGACCCACATATGGACTCTAAAAATTCCCGAAAAATATTTTCTAGCTTCGTATTGACGATATGGTTCTAACAAAACTAGTTTCATCAAATTTGGAGACCGTTTGAAAAATTGCCATTTTCTGGTCGATCCAAGTTGACTGAAACTGTCAAAACACGTTTTCCTACGCCACGCTCACATATCGATTCAGAAAATTATGAATTTTTGAACCTAGCAATAATTTGACATCCCGGATCCAAAAAAGTGGTTTCGTAAAAAACGGAGGTCATTTGCAAAATTTCCATTTTTAAGGGCTATATTTTCCATAGCGACTATTCTGAATTTTGAACCGGGCATAAATTTTTATTCCCGCTATGAAATTTCAATTTTACAGATTCATTGGAAAGATATTTTCAAATAGATTGTAATATTTTTGGTTTCGCTAAAATCAGGTTTATTTTGAATCTTGTACATTCATTTGAAATTTGAAATCGATTTTTCGAACTACCGCGCCATTTTCAATTCCTTTTATAATTAGAAACGAATATTTATATTATAACATCGATTCAAATAAATAAATATGTTCTAATTCTATTCAAAATAAATTTCTTGTCGTTATTATTTAAAATAATTCATTTTAAATATTCAAAATTCATTAAAATTGCCATAATAAATTTTTTAAATTGGTTCAGATTTTCCAGGTTGTTACAGTTTTGAAGTATAAGATGCTTGATTGATTGAGTTATTAGAGAGTGACATTAGTTTTAAGTTGTTTATTGTTCGTCTGATATCTGTATCAGTAACCCTGTTTGTTAGGAGGGCAATTGACGTTGATTGAAGGAGGTAGGTGGTACTGCAAGGTATGTTTGGAGGATGAAAACATATGCTGATTCATCCCTATTGATTTGGTTTTGGTTTTATTTTCGTTTGATATGTTTGGGGATGCAAACATATGCAAACTCATCCCATTTTGGTTTATTTTGTTTTATCGGTATGTTTGGGAATGCAAACATACAAACACATCCGGGACCAGTTTTGTCATTTTTTCACTCAGATCTTTTGCTTACCGATTAGACTGAAGATTGTTGAGTTGCTGTTGAGTATTTAGTATTTGGTGCTTGGAGTTACTCTCTAACAATGCTCAAATGGTTGCTCGATCTTGCTACTCTTCACTTTGCAGCTTCTATTTGGCAAACTCACGATTTTTCGCATCGTGAGTTTGAGGGGGATGTTAACGATAAGAATAAGATATGTTGCATTTATTTGGTATTGCATTGATTACCGTTTATATTTGGTATTATATTGATTTGGGTCTATATTTAGTATAGAATTATTTATTATAATTGACCCAAATATACGCTCTAGAATATTCTTATCTAGAATTCTCTTTTAGATAGGGATAACCATGTATAAATAGTGGCAAGATTTAGCATTGCAAATCAATCAAACATCTTTTGTAATAATCAATCAAGTAATCAATAAAAATGTAGCTTTTCAATTGTTTTATCTTTTCATCTCTCTCTTCTCTGTAGATCAACTTCTAACAATTATTACTTGGGTTCCTAGAAGTGGTATTCCTAGACAAAAACATACTAATAATTATATTTATAATGATAATTATAATTTTAAAGGTCCTAGACCCTTATAGTATGGATACCTTCACACTAACCTATGGATGCTAACATAGGAAGTGGGTATAATTTTTTTTGTAGGTACATCACATATTAATCAGAGGTTAATTCCAATTTACCAATTCATGTGGAAATAAAGCTACAAATAGAGAAATATTAGTGAAACTAAGGAAGTGCATAATACTTTATACAATTCAGCGGAGCTATGATTCACTAATATATACTCTAATATTTATCTCTTTTTAACTATTCCAATGGGGTAGACATATATAGGAAACACAAGAATATCAATATGGCTAGTTAATTCTTAGATAAGAGGATAGTTAAGAGGGAGATGATTCTTATCTTTTTCAAGTTGTGTAGTTGTTACAGTAAAAAAAGGAGAGTACTAAAACAATGATTTATTATGTTATGATGGTAACAATTATGCAACAATGTTGCTAATGATTTTTTTAAATGTTTATAGATATATAAGTAGCCACAACATGAATAGAAGAAATGAAGGTCCTTTAGATGCATTATATATATATATAAAGACATAAAAAATTGGAATGACATAAAGAAGATTATCATGGCCCTGTGCAAGTATGACACATACAAATCGAGAAGGCATATAAAAACTGGAGAAAACATAGTTGTAGAGTGAAGTATAAGCATATAAGAACATATATTGGAATTAATAAATCAATTATAGCAAAAATAAACACTTGAATTGACTAAGGAGCTAAAAATAAAGTACGCCGTTTTTTAGAGCCCTTACAATTTTTTTTTAATCCCACAAACAGTCTCCGAATTACTTTAAACATCTTTACAACATTTGAAGTATCAATATATATATATATATATATATTTGGAAACTTTCTTATAACTTTCTTTAATTTTTTAATGCAAGGAAAATGATTTTAGATGTTTTAAATGCAAGTTTAAATCTGTTTTTTCAACAATGAAGCGTAGCAATTTAGACAAAAGTGCCATCATAGGCTTCCAACGGTCACATTCCGAAGGGACATTTAATAGCGCCATTTAGAAAGAAAAAATCTGTCGTTCATTGCTGTAAAAAGCAGACTTTAAAATTTGGACTTTTTAATCATTTTTCCTTGCATCAAAATTCAAGAAAATTTGAAATATATATTATGATGTTTCGAATATTGTAAAAAAGTTTAGGGTGATTTAAAGATTGTTTGTTGGTTTTAACAAATTTAAATTATAAGGACTTGATAAAACGATGTAATCTATTTGTAGTTCTTTAGTCAATCAGAGTACTTGTTTTTGCTTTGCTTGAATTGTTAACTCTAATGCATGCTTAGAGTACTTGTTTTTGCTTTGCTTGAATTGTTAACTCTAATGCGTGCTTATAATCCACTCTAGTCTTTACTCAATTACACACACATTCACATACATACACACACAAATACAAATATAGGTATAATATATATATATATGTGTGTGTGTGTGTGTGTATGTATGTATGTATGTATATGTTTTGGTATGTGCTTGTGTGTGTCTTTTATGCATCCATACATTCTATATTTTTTCATTTATGTTATAGCCATTTATTAACATGTAAAAACTTGAAAACTCGTTAGTAGCATTGTAGTATAGATGTTATCATCAAAGCATCATTACGTATGGCTTAACACAAAAAAAAGATGGAAAAGGTAGTGAACACTTTGGGCAACGTGTATCGAAAATATGTGGCTAGTCTTCTCCTCGATCCTACTCATCTCCTCCCCCCTTACTCCACCACTAACACAAGCTCCAACATTTCTACTATCTTCAGATCATAACAAAGAAGAAACATGACATGCAACAGGAAAAATGCCAATAATTGAAGAGAAAAAACAACATTAATCACCACATGAGAAATCTTAGGAATATCTAAGAGGATGAGGAGTATGTAGGGCCAATCAATAATGGCTAAGAGATTATCAGACTGATTTGTCCACGCCATGACACTATAGAAGCTACTACGGAAATCAAAATAATGATAAGACCCAATAATTTATACACCATAGCATCATTTGCATTTATGTTGATGTAATCATCATGTTGTCATTGCATTGGCATTATTGTAAACATTTTATATAACCAAATGGTTGATATACTATCTCAGGTTTTAACTAAATATGCATAGTATAACAACCCGTATTTTCAATAAACTGTTATAACATAAATCGAGGCAGAATTTAATTCAAAAATCAGAATCAGGGGAAACGGGCTATGCCATTGCGTTCGTCTCGGAAAAATACGCGAAATAGAGTCCGAGTTTTCGAAAATCGGAGTCCGTATGACCCAGTTAAGGCCCATTGAAGTTTTCAGAAATTTCTATGCTAAAGACAGATTTAAATTTCAAATTAAAATCAAGGATTAGGGCTAATCAGGGTTAGGCGGGAAAATTCCCGCCAGGGGGCCCCATGTCGACAGGCATGTCGACAGGGCACCCAGGGTGTCGACTGCCCTGTCGACAGCCCTGTCGACAGGGGGTGCCCAGGCAGTTCAGCCTGGTGCACCATTTCTGATTTGGGTTGGGTCATGTGGCTTGGTTCTGGAGAATTCTGAGATCTGACGGGCCAAACCTAATCTAGGGTTAATCCTAGGGCTAAAAACACTCTAATTCTCTATAAATATACCCCTAATCCTACCCTAAAGCCTCATTAATCAATCTAGCAACTAAACTATGCCAAATTGAATCCTCAAATGGCCTCCACCTAAAATCCCTAGCCTCCACCTTCCTCAAAGTTAAATCCTATGAAGATATGATGATCATACAACTTTTTCTATGTTGTATGAGTGCTTAATAACTTGCATACTTCATTAAGTAGCAAGTTTGATTTGCTAAGTTTGTGTTTTTGGGATCTTGCAAAAGGGCTTTCTTATTTGAGGCTTTGTTTTGGTTTTTTTAAAAAGGGCTTCTTCATCTTATTTGGTGGATTTGTGGCTTGTTTATATTTGTAAGCCCTCTTACCTTCACTTTACAAACTCTAAAGTTAATGTTTGGTGAAAGTTGAGATTTATGTGAGTTTAGTTGATTATGCATGCTTATGCGAACTCACTATGTCATGTTTTATATGATTCATAAGTTATGCATGCTTATGCGAACTCATTATACCATGTTTTACATGTTTCATAAGTTATGCATGCATATGCGAGATTTCTATGCCATGTTTTACATGTTTCATAAGTTATGCATGCATATGCGAGATTTCTATGCCATGTTTTACATGTTTCACAAGTTATGCATGCTTATGCGAGCTTATTATGTCATGTTCTACATGTTTCATGGGTTATGCATGTTTATGCAAGATCACCTTACCATGTTATGCAAGTTTAATGGATTATGCATGCTTATGCAAGATCATCTTACCATGTTATGCAAGTTTAAATGGATTATGCATGTTCACCTTACCATGTTATGCATATTTAATAAGCTATGTATGTTTATGCGAGTTTACTATGACATGATTTGCAAGTTTAACATGTATGCATGTTTATCAAAATATGGGAAGTTCATCATGTATGTTATGCCAAGTTACCTTTTATACCCTTAAGCGTTATGACGAATATGTAAGCGAGATAATGACGTTGGGAGGGTTTGGGTAAACTTAAAAATACATGAAACTAAAAGATTGGGAATTTACCTATTAAGTTAGGTCTACCCCTTGGGAATTTACCTATTAAGTTAGGTCTACCCAAGTATATGTTAACTTGTAAATGTATGTTAGAGTGGACATGACATTAGATAACATGATATGGCCAACTCGAGGTTAGACCTAGTTGTGGTGTAAATCTTCCTAGGTAACCACAACGTAGGGTCTAATGTGGGTAGTTGGTCATGTTGCACCATAAGACCCGAGGTTAGACCTAGACGTGGTGTAAATCTTCCCAGGTAACCACGGATGTCTAATGTGAGAGGTTGGGTGCGCTAAGTAATTAATGCCTCATGATTAGGGTTAAGTCATGGCCCACTAATACTTAACCAATAATGGGGATGCGAGGATTAGATGGGGTTAAGTGGTTACACTTAACTAATTTAATCCATGATTAGTGAGGGGTTAAAACCACACTTAACCCTCTTAGAAACCCTAGCAACGTGGTCTGTTCCAGCAGTAATCCCAGTTTGGTATCACCACAACCCTATAGCTAGGTTAGGGCGGGGCACGATTACTGGACTGATGTAAGCGACCAAAGCGACGGCTGAGTGGTACACCGGTGCGGGTCCGGCGGGCTACGGACGTGCACGTAGTCCGATGTTGGACAAACTCGAGGCACGGGTACCAGTAGGTTTAGACTGTGCATTATTGCTTAGGTGTCCGGGGTTGACACCCGAGGGCTTGATACACCCAAAGGTGGACCCAGCGCAGTCTGACTACATCCATGTGGGCCGTATGGACACCAACACTTGACGTGTTAGGTTTATAGGGAGCCGATCGACTAGACCGTTGGGCTGGACCTTATACTAAGGTCACTTCATATTATTGGGCCAAAGTTTGGGCTAAGGGATCAAGATCTGTTTTGTGGGTTTGCTAGTACACTGTGGTGCAAAGTTTAATCTCATCTATGTGATGTCACCTTTATCTATTGCCAGTATGTTCATCTCAGTTTCCATCATACTGTTAACTTTATTAGTTTATAGATTGATCGTAGTAGGGCTTACCAGTCTTTTTGACTGACCTGTTTTCTTTCGCTTCTTTTCTTCCGTTTCCCCCCCCCCCCCACACACAGGTTCTCAGGGAGGGGCTACATCTGCTTAGTGGATCTTTGACTTGCTTGTTGGATAGCTCATGTATGGATCTGAGCTAGCTGTGGCTTATCTTTTATTTCTGGGGATTAGTACTGATGTTTTACCATGTATTTTTGTTATCACGTATCTAGACTTATGTTGTATTTTGGATCATGACATTTTGATAGTATGTACTTGACTATGTTGGTTTTCTGAGATGATGATGATGGGTTTTATCGGCTACCGCTGCTTTACTTATATTTATTTTTATATATTTTGTCTTGCGATATCTCTGTGCATGTTTACCTTCACAATAACGCCCCTCCAAAGCTAGTACATTCCAAGGAGTGATCCTAGTGGAGGTGGGGTGTTACATTTGGTATCAGAGCACAAGGTTAACAAGATTGAACAAAACTTTTGAAAAAAAAAACCCCTTTTTGAAAAACTATTTTCAAAAACCTACTAAGTATTTTCCAAAATAAAGTCTAGATTATTTTAAGGCTAATCCCCAAAAGCCATCAGCGTTATCCTTCGTTCCCTTGACCTAATCTTATCTTATCTTTTGTTTCATTATGGCTGAGAATCTTGACATCCCAGATGGAGTGAACGTACCACTCTGGTATAGGAGACTCCTAGAAGCTAGGGCGGCAGCTGGTCCCGCCAACCCCACTCCCACTCCTCCTCCTGTAGTTGAGAATCCTATCCCTAATATCCCTCCTCCGGTGGTCCCTGCTCCCCCTCCTCCAGCAGTTAATATTCCCCCTCCCGTTGCTAATGTTCCTCCTCCTCCCGTTGCTGAGGCTCCTCTTCCCCCTCCTCCCCCTCAGCATCCTCAGATTGAGTTTACAAAGGTTTGTAAAGACTTCAAGGCAATGGGAGGCAAGAATTTCCTAGGCACGGAATCTTTCGTAGAAGCTAGGAATTGGCTGAAGGATACGGAGGACTTGTTTGCTATCTTTGGGATTGATGACGAGAGGAAAATCCTATTGACAGTATGGCTTCTGAAGGATGAGGCGGCCTATTGGTGGGAGGTCACCAATGGGACGAGGCCCGTTGAGACTTGGGCCGATTTGAGGGCTAGATTTGTGACCAAGTTTCTATCTTCAGCGGAGGCGAATTTACAAATGGAGAAGTTCATTGCATTAAAGCAAGGGGATATGTCTGTCAAGGAGTATGTGAACAAGTTTAATCAGCTGGCCCGCTTTGGTTTGGATATGGTGAACACCCCGGAGAAGAAGGCTCTTCGATTTGCTAGGGGGTTGAATGAGCCGTTACAGGGCTTGGCGATGTCACATATTCCGCATGGAGCTACTTTTGAGAGTTTGGTCAATATGGCTCTGCTTCAGGGAGAGGGAAAGAAGGAAGTCAAGTCGGGCGATACTCAAGCAAAGAAGGCTGATTCTCAAAGCAAAGGCAACCAAGGTCAAAACAGTCAAGGAAATCCGAATAAGAACAAGAAGGGGAACAACAACAACAAAGGCAAGGGAAAGTGCAATTACTGTGGCATAGCTGGGCATTTTGCTAAGGATTGCAGGAAGAAGAAAAGGAAGCTTAGTGGTGGATGCTTTTCTTGTGGAGAGACTGGGCACTTCAGCAAAGAATGCCCAAAGAAGAAAGGACAGGCTGGATCTTCAGGAGGGCAAGTTCATGCTCTCAATGCCGCTTCAGTTCCCGAGAGAGGTAGTGTTTCTGTTGAGAACCTTGTTTATATCTCTGATCTTCCAGTACGTACCTTGTTTGATTCTGGTGCTTCACATAGCTTTATTTCATCTGATCTTGTTGATAACTTGCACCTCAGTACTAGCTTAGTGGATGATCCCGTTTGTGTTTCGAATCCCATTGGGGGTTCTGCTCATCTATCTATGATATGTGAGGATCTAAGGATCTCTATACTCAGCGTTGAGTTCTTGTGTAGTGCGTATGTTCTAGGTTTCAGGGGATACGGATTGATCTTGGGCATGGATTGGCTGTCTAGATATGGAGCCATTCTGGATTGTGAGCATAGGGTTGTAAGGCTTGTAACTCGCCTGGGCAACACCTTAGAGATTTCATGCAATCCGAAGAATCCCGTCATGTTATGCTATCTAGAATCTCTCGACTCATCAGAGGAGGCCCTTCAGTCTGTAAGGGTGGTCCGAGATTATCCAGATGTGTTTGAAGAAGTTAAGGGGTTGCCCCCTAAACGAGAGATTGACTTTCGCATCTATCTTGTAGACAATGCTAAGCCTGTTTCTTTGCCCGTTCGGCATATGGCTCCGCGTGAGAGACGGGAGCTGAGCAAGCAAGTGAAAGAATTGCTTGAGAAGGGCTTCATCAGAAGGAGTATATCCGAATGGGGAGCGCCTGTGGTGTTTGCAACTAAGGCAGATGGCTCTCTTCGACTCTGTGTGGATTATAGAGAATTGAATAAGCTGACTAAGAAGAACCGACACCCGTTACCAAGGATCGATGATCTCTTTGATCAACTTGTTGGTGCTTCTGTTTTCTCTCAGCTTGACCTTGCTACGGGTTTCCATCAGCTCAGAGTGGCTGAAGACAGTATAGACAAGACTACATTCAGAACTCCAGACGGATTCTTTGAATGGCTTGTTATGCCGTTCGGTTTGACGAATGCACCCGCGTATTTTGTGGATTTGATGAGTAGGGTGTTTCGGGAGTTCTTGAATAAGTTTGTCGTGGTCTTTGTTGATGATATTCTAGTCTTCTCCAAGGATGAGGAAGAGCATGCGAGGCACCTAGTAGAGGTGATGGACACACTCAGAGCACACCAGTTAAAAGCCAAGTTCTCCAAGTGCCACTTTTGGAGAAGGGAAGTCAGATTTCTTGGGCATATCGTATCCAAGCAAGGCTTGGCGGTGGATCCCGCTAAGGTGGTTGCAGTTCAGGATTGGAAGACTCCAAGGAGTGCAACCGAGGTGAGAAGCTTTTTGGGTCTTGCAGGTTTCTATCGGAAGTTCATTAAAGACTTCGCAAAGATATCCGCTCCTCTTACTAAGTTGACGAAGAAGAACTTAGTCTTTGCTTGGGATATGGATTGTGAGCTTGCTTTTCAGAGACTCAAAAGAGCCCTTACCTCTGCACCAGTTCTAGCCTTACCCGATGGTGGTAAGATATTTACGGTGTACACTGATGCTTGTGGCACGGGATTGGGTGCCGTTCTGATGCAAGAGGGCAGAGTTATATGTTTTGGTGGGAGGCAACTTAAGGTGCATGAGAGGAATTATCCCACTCATGATCTAGAGCTGGCAGCGATTGTTTATGCGCTCAAAGCATGGCGTCATTATCTTCTGGGAGAGAGATTTGAGCTATATACTGATCATAAGTCTTTGAAGTATCTCTTTTCGCAGAAAGATCTGAACTTAAGACAGCAGAGATGGATGGAATTTTTGGCTTCCTATGATTTTGAGATATCCTATACCCCTGGCAAGGGGAATGTTGTAGCGGATGCGTTGAGTAGGAAAAGGTTGACACTAAGTCCTCTATTTGTTGAGATGAAGAATTTAGAGTTCTTAGCGACCTTTGATTTCTCTTTGGCAATGGAGTCGGTGACCGGTTCCTTGGCATCTTTAGAGCTCAGGCCTACCCTTCTAGATCAAGTTGGGGCTTCGCAAAAGGAAGACCCTCAGGTAGTGGAGATCATGGATAAGCTGGCTCGAGGGGAGACATCTAGTCACCTTGCTCGATATTCTATAGACGATAAGGGTTGGCTGTGGAAAGATGGAAGGCTTTGTGTTCCGATGGTAGAAGACTTAGTGAGGAAAGTTCTTGAGGAAGCACATCGCTCCAAAATGACTATACATCCAGGTGGTGATAAGATGTATAAGGACATGAAGCGCGTTTTCTTCTGGCCTGGAATGAAAAAGGATGTGGCGGAGTTTGTCTCGAGATGTGTTACTTGTCAGAGAGTAAAAGCTGAGTCGAAGAAGCCCGGTGGGCTATTGCATCCGCTAGAGGTCCCGCTATGGAAGTGGGAGAGCATTTCTATGGACTTTATTGATGGGCTTCCAAGGTCCAGGAAGGGGAATACGAGCATATGGGTCATTGTGGATAGGCTCACGAAGAGTGCTCATTTTATCCCAGTGAAGAGCAAAAGGACCGCATCTGGACTAGCATCAGTATATCTTCGTGAGATAGTACGACTACATGGAGTCCCTTCCAGCATAGTCAGTGACCGAGACCCCATCTTTACTAGTCAGTTCTGGAACAGTTTGCAGGAAGCTATGGGCACAAGGTTGAATCTGAGTACAGCTTATCACCCACAGACGGATGGCCAGACCGAAAGGGTGAATCGAGTGCTTGAGGACTTGTTGAGACTTTGCATCTTGGATTTTGGTGGTACTTGGGAAGACCACCTTCCTCTTGTAGAATTTGCTTATAATAACAGTTATCAGGCGAGCATTGGTATGGCACCGTTTGAGGCTTTATATGGGAGACCATGCAAGTCACCTACATGTTGGTGGGAGACTACAGACAAACTTATACTTGGACCGGATATGATGAGAGATACGTCCGAGAAGGTCGAGTTGATCAGAAGACGAATGAAGGCAGCCCAAGACAGACAAAAATCTTATGCTGATAAGCGGAGGTCTGATTTGGAGTTTGAGGTTGGGGACAAAGTTTTCGTAAAGGTTTCTCCTTTGCGGAATGTGGTCCGATTTGGAGCTGTTGGGAAGCTAGCACCGAGATTTGTTGGACCCTTCCCCATCATTGAGAGAATTGGGAAGATGGCTTATAGAGTGCAATTGCCCGAGAAGTTGTCCGGAGTGCATAATGTCTTTCATGTCTCGCATCTCCGAAAGTGCCTGCATGAGTCCGCTAAGGTGGTTGAACCTAGCATGCTTGAAGACGTGGAAGTAGAGAAAGAAGCAACTTTAAGGAAAACTCCGATTTGTATCTTGGGGACAGAGACCAAGAAGCTAAGGAATCGCGAGGTCAGGTTAGTGAAAGTTCAATGGGGTGAAGCCGAAGAGGACGCAACTTGGGAAACCGAGGAGAAGATGCGTGGGCTTTATCCATTCCTGTTTGAGGGTACACTCTCAATCTCTTCCCTTTGTTAGTATATCTTTCTCTTTGCTAATCCATATTTATCTAGTTATCGTGCTAAGCTTGTCATGAGAACCTTAGGTAGAAACCCTTTGGATGAAACATGTGCTTGAAACATGTTATGTTTGATGACTGCAAGTGGTTGCAAGTGTTTGCAAGTGGTTACTCGTGGATGCATGATACACATTAGGCACTAGATCGGCTCACACACTCCTCATATTGCATGTGCATGAGTGTTTATGCTTATTCTTGGATGAGATTTGTATGCAATCACATGGATGTTGCATATGGATGTATGATTGAGCACGCATATAGATATTATACATTATGTTAGGGATTTGCATACATATGGATACATTTCACTAACATATTTTGCATTGATCATTGCATTAGATAAGTACATATACACACACTTTTGCATATGTTCATACAACATTTAGAATTATTTTTTAAGGACAATGGCTGCTCGTGGATGATGTTTTGAGTAGATGGATGTTGGATGGTAGGATATGTCCTTCCTAACTTGAAGATTTCGGGGACGAAATCCTTTAAGGAGGGGAGAATATAACAACCCGTATTTTCAATAAACTGTTATAACATAAATCGAGGCAGAATTTAATTCAAAAATCAGAATCAGGGGAAACGGGCTATGCCATTGCGTTCGTCTCGGAAAAATACGCGAAATAGAGTCCGAGTTTTCGAAAATCGGAGTCCGTATGACCCAGTTAAGGCCCATTGAAGTTTTCAGAAATTTCTATGCTAAAGACAGATTTAAATTTCAAATTAAAATCAAGGATTAGGGCTAATCAGGGTTAGGCGGGAAAATTCCCGCCAGGGGGCCCCATGTCGACAGGCATGTCGACAGGGCACCCAGGGTGTCGACTGCCCTGTCGACAGCCCTGTCGACAGGGGGTGCCCAGGCAGTTCAGCCTGGTGCACCATTTCTGATTTGGGTTGGGTCATGTGGCTTGGTTCTGGAGAATTCTGAGATCTGACGGGCCAAACCTAATCTAGGGTTAATCCTAGGGCTAAAAACACTCTAATTCTCTATAAATATACCCCTAATCCTACCCTAAAGCCTCATTAATCAATCTAGCAACTAAACTATGCCAAATTGAATCCTCAAATGGCCTCCACCTAAAATCCCTAGCCTCCACCTTCCTCAAAGTTAAATCCTATGAAGATATGATGATCATACAACTTTTTCTATGTTGTATGAGTGCTTAATAACTTGCATACTTCATTAAGTAGCAAGTTTGATTTGCTAAGTTTGTGTTTTTGGGATCTTGCAAAAGGGTTTTCTTATTTGAGGCTTTGTTTTGGTTTTTTTTAAAAAGGGCTTCTTCATCTTATTTGGTGGATTTGTGGCTTGTTTATATTTGTAAGCCCTCTTACCTTCACTTTACAAACTCTAAAGTTAATGTTTGGTGAAAGTTGAGATTTATGTGAGTTTAGTTGATTATGCATGCTTATGCGAACTCACTATGTCATGTTTTATATGATTCATAAGTTATGCATGCTTATGCGAACTCATTATACCATGTTTTACATGTTTCATAAGTTATGCATGCATATGCGAGATTTCTATGCCATGTTTTACATGTTTCATAAGTTATGCATGCATATGCGAGATTTCTATGCCATGTTTTACATGTTTCACAAGTTATGCATGCTTATGCGAGCTTATTATGTCATGTTCTACATGTTTCATGGGTTATGCATGTTTATGCAAGATCACCTTACCATGTTATGCAAGTTTAATGGATTATGCATGCTTATGCAAGATCATCTTACCATGTTATGCAAGTTTAAATGGATTATGCATGTTCACCTTACCATGTTATGCATATTTAATAAGCTATGTATGTTTATGCGAGTTTACTATGACATGATTTGCAAGTTTAACATGTATGCATGTTTATCAAAATATGGGAAGTTCATCATGTATGTTATGCCAAGTTACCTTTTATACCCTTAAGCGTTATGACGAATATGTAAGCGAGATAATGACGTTGGGAGGGTTTGGGTAAACTTAAAAATACATGAAACTAAAAGATTGGGAATTTACCTATTAAGTTAGGTCTACCCCTTGGGAATTTACCTATTAAGTTAGGTCTACCCAAGTATATGTTAACTTGTAAATGTATGTTAGAGTGGACATGACATTAGATAACATGATATGGCCAACTCGAGGTTAGACCTAGTTGTGGTGTAAATCTTCCTAGGTAACCACAACGTAGGGTCTAATGTGGGTAGTTGGTCATGTTGCACCATAAGACCCGAGGTTAGACCTAGACGTGGTGTAAATCTTCCCAGGTAACCACGGATGTCTAATGTGAGAGGTTGGGTGCGCTAAGTAATTAATGCCTCATGATTAGGGTTAAGTCATGGCCCACTAATACTTAACCAATAATGGGGATGCGAGGATTAGATGGGGTTAAGTGGTTACACTTAACTAATTTAATCCATGATTAGTGAGGGGTTAAAACCACACTTAACCCTCTTAGAAACCCTAGCAACGTGGTCTGTTCCAGCAGTAATCCCAGTTTGGTATCACCACAACCCTATAGCTAGGTTAGGGCGGGGCACGATTACTGGACTGATGTAAGCGACCAAAGCGACGGCTGAGTGGTACACCGGTGCGGGTCCGGCGGGCTACGGACGTGCACGTAGTCCGATGTTGGACAAACTCGAGGCACGGGTACCAGTAGGTTTAGACTGTGCATTATTGCTTAGGTGTCCGGGGTTGACACCCGAGGGCTTGATACACCCAAAGGTGGACCCAGCGCAGTCTGACTACATCCATGTGGGCCGTATGGACACCAACACTTGACGTGTTAGGTTTATAGGGAGCCGATCGACTAGACCGTTGGGCTGGACCTTATACTAAGGTCACTTCATATTATTGGGCCAAAGTTTGGGCTAAGGGATCAAGATCTGTTTTGTGGGTTTGCTAGTACACTGTGGTGCAAAGTTTAATCTCATCTATGTGATGTCACCTTTATCTATTGCCAGTATGTTCATCTCAGTTTCCATCATACTGTTAACTTTATTAGTTTATAGATTGATCGTAGTAGGGCTTACCAGTCTTTTTGACTGACCTGTTTTCTTTCGCTTCTTTTCTTCCGTTTCCCCCCCCCCCCACAGGTTCTCAGGGAGGGGCTACATCTGCTTAGTGGATCTTTGACTTGCTTGTTGGATAGCTCATGTATGGATCTGAGCTAGCTGTGGCTTATCTTTTATTTCTGGGGATTAGTACTGATGTTTTACCATGTATTTTTGTTATCACGTATCTAGACTTATGTTGTATTTTGGATCATGACATTTTGATAGTATGTACTTGACTATGTTGGTTTTCTGAGATGATGATGATGGGTTTTATCGGCTACCGCTGCTTTACTTATATTTATTTTTATATATTCTGTCTTGCGATATCTCTGTGCATGTTTACCTTCACAATAACGCCCCTCCAAAGCTAGTACATTCCAAGGAGTGATCCTAGTGGAGGTGGGGTGTTACACATAGCAAACCGCTACAGATTAAAAAATGAAAATCCCTAGTATCAAGAAAAACTCTAGCAGATCTAATAGATAGCATACCTTGTAATACGTACGACTTTCCCTTTTCCTCTATAGCAATATTAGACATGGTCCCAACTACATCATACACTTTCAGGATCTGATTGGTATTTCTAGGAAACCTTCTTAACATGCTCATCATGTCACATTTGAAACACTTCTGTTCCTTGAAAAGGTAACAATATCTAACAAAATGGTCGTTCTCTTTACAACAATGGAAAACCATATCACCTTTGTTCTTTTCTATCCCCCTTTCCCTTGTTGTTGTTACTTCCACTTTTCATTATGCTTCTTCTTACATGCAATGCTTTGTTGCATCTTTATTTCCTCCTTTTTGGAAGCAATGACAGTAGCCATCATTTTTTGGATATAGATTCTCAAGCCTAATAGCTTTCTCTATAAGTTCTCAGAATGGTACATCTATGTAGTCAACAAGCTTCTCACCAAGTAATGATCTAAGACAATAACTAACTTCTAATTCTTCTTCATAGAAATGTCAACAAAAGATATCCTGTATTTCTACAGAGCATTAAACTTTGAAAAATACCTATTGGGATAGAAGTATCCCCTTGCTTCAAGTTTGCAAATTTTCTAAACAAGATAGAAGTCTAAGCAATACGGGTGAAGTTTAAATTAATTCTAGACTTAAATTAATCCTAAGTAATCTGATCTTCTAGAATAATTGTGGTGATAACATTCATATAATCCATGAATCGACCTTAAAGTTTTCTCGATGCTAGCTTCATTTCAATAGCATCCTCAACATTCATGTCACTAAAGACGTGCTCATAAGTATCTAATGTAACGATTCATATTTTTAGTCACTTTAAAATATGGGTTTATAATAATAAATTAAATGGATTTTTAAATATATGTATGTATGTATGTAGTATTTTAACTAAAAAATATACAGTTTGAATTTCAATTTAAATAAAAATATTTGAATGCGAATTTAGAAAAATATTAATCTTTGAAAATATTTGTCGATGTTTAAATTTGATGTAGTAAGTAGCTAATTATTTTACTAAGTAACATTAATGTTCAAAATTAATTACTTAAGTCAAAATTTAAGTTAAACTTATGAAAACAATTCCTAAGCTAATAAAAACTAAACTAAACCATGTGCTACACCTTTTGAGGTGTCATCTTCTTCCTTTCCCTCCTTCCTTGTTTAATTCCTCATTGCTTAAGGCTTAAGAAAAAGGGACAAAGCCGTTTGACAACTTTGAGTTGTCATCCTTAGAGTGCATCCCTCCTTTTGTATAAAAAGATTACCTCCTTCTCCATCCTTTCATTTCTTTTTCTACTTCTTCCATTTTCCTTCTAAAAACACCATTAATGGCTTTCTTCTCCCTCGCTTCCCATGGCCGAGCTCTCCTCTCCCTCTCCCTCTCCACTTAGTTTGCACCACCAAAAACACTCCAAAACCTTCCCACTACCTTCCTATACCCCACACCTTAACCCCCTCCCCTCCCCCTTGAAATTCGTGCCCTATAACCCCCTAGGCCGTAACCAATTTGCCCCTACGCGAGCCCATTCCACCCAAAAATCCTACCTTCTCCACTTTAAAACACTTATACACCTCGTCCATTAAAGTAACAAGGCCTGTATGCCATAAAATCCAATATTTACTATGTTTTAACCAAAAAGATTCAACTTTATGTTTGTTTTTCAAAGATAAAATCCTACGCTTAAAAGAATGAGGGAGTGGATCCCTCGATGAGAAAAAAATACACCTTTATGTGTTAACAAGTGTATGTTTGCTTATATGTATGCCTTGGTTTGATGTGATGAATGGTTTGATTTTGAATTGTTTTAATTGTAACTAAGTATGGAAAGCATGAACATTTAGTGTAAAAGGTTTAAAATGTCACCTTTATGTGTTTAAAGCATGGAAACTTAGTTACAAGTGTTAAAAATGTCACATTTATGCGAATATGGTATGCACCCTTGTGTAAATGACACACTATGTTGTTATTGGATGGTGTATGATGTTATTATATGCTATGATGAATGGTGATTGGGTTATTGGATATGTTATTGGGTTGTTGACTTTAAGTGTTAAGTGTATTAACACTTATGTTAAATGATACCTATTTAGAAATTAAGTGTTAATTATATTAACACTTAAGTAAATTACACATATGTATGGATAAATATATATTGATGAAGTCTCTTTCGGAAAAAATACCGGAAAGTTCAAGGATGACAGAGAGGATAATATGTCGGCATGGGTATGGAAAATATAGTATCATGCTCTCCCTGGCTATCCCTAACTGATCCGACGGACAGGATGGTTAATCCAGAATTTAATTTGGAATTTATTCGAATTTAAAAATGATTTGAATTTAAAATTCAATTTGGAAAATAATTTTGAAATTATATTTGATTTGAAAACAATTTGAATTGAAATTTAAATTTAGATCACCTTATAAGTGAGTCTTAAAATTGAATTTAAAATATTTTATAAAATACTTAATTTGACTTTCTAGAAAGGTTAAAAATGAAAAGAAGATTTTTGAAAAATAATAATACTTTATTATTTAAAATAATAATATAATATTCGTAAATTTGAATATTTGATTCTACATTTGAAAAATTGAAAATATAGTTTTTCGAAGGTCTTGTAGGTATTCTAAATCAAATATAGACTAACTGGAAGTGAATCAGACAAATTCTGAGTCATAAAACGGTCAGAGTAGGACCAGATGCACGGTTGTAATTCGCGAATTTCGATAGTTAACTTTAAATTGACGTACCGGGAGACCCGACTATCGGATTTTCCCAAAATTAAAAACCTTTACTTCAAAATTAAAAGAGATTTCAACTGCAAAAAATAATTAAAATCCAACAGTTAGATTTTGAAATAAATCAAAATCAGTTTTCATTAAAAATCCTGAATTTGCAGTTTATAGGTCAAAATAGGATTTTATGGAAAACAGTCATATAAAATGGTTTAAAAATAGGAAACAAATATTGTAAAATCATTATAAATCATTTGAAATTGTTTAAAGTTGGAGCAATGAAATTTTATTTAAGAACTTTGGAACATATAGGTTTTGATCTAAATGTTAAGCGAATAATTATCCAACTTGAAAGGAAGAGACTTAGGAAAGTATATGTTCCATATAGGTTCACTTTTATACTTGTGCTTATTATTCGGATAAACCGGAAATGATGTTTGGGTCCGTAAACCATTCCAAATAATAAAACGACGTGTTTGGAGCAGATCAAATGTTATTGAAGAGGATGGTGAAGACTGGGAACCTTCACATCGAAAGGACTACTTGTTGAATGTCTCAAATAGATAGCTCCCATTTGAAGATGGATTTTATATCAATTAGTGGCAGTGGTCAGGATGTATTTGTAGGAATGATGGATTTGCAAGGGCCTCTCTCCATTTGTTGGACAAGGAATAAGGTGCCTTCAGTTTTGTTAATTCAAGTGCCCGTAGAAAAGGTCAGTAATGACTGGGAAATGGCAACTTGTGTGGCATGGCTTGGATAACACCAACGGCCTTGTGTTCTCAGAGAAGGGTTTACTTCCCAGGACGTTTTCTAGAGGCGTACTCATAAGGTAAGGAAGTTCCTTGGCCTTGGTCATTTGATGGGAAATCCAAACTCATCCTCTACGTGCCAATATGGTTTTCTATTGTAGATCCTGCATAAAACGCGTAGGAGGTTAGTATAATATTATGGTACTTATGCTGGACAAGACTGATACATTTATTTGCGAAAGTGATTTTCACACTATGCACTAATAATAATATAAGAGGATTTTCATGTATCAAGTATATTTTGGCTATTATAAGGGATACCTCGCCCAAGTGTGCATTTGCATTGTGCATGTGGCATGAGATCTTATGGTAGCTTCATTTTCCAAAAAGCATCACGATTTTTAAATGGATTGGTTTCACGAGAGCAAACCCATTCTATGTTATACGACACGGTCTTATGAATTACCTTATTTTTAAAATGATTTAAACCTGTTTTAATTTCTCATACCAGTCCACTGAGTGATCTGGAGTTTATTGTTCCCTCATCTAAACTTTGGGTACCCATATTTTCCACACGGGCATCCTAGTGTTTTAGGGTTTTTCAAGTAGCTACTGGAGCAAGGATTTTGGATAGATTCTTATCGTGGATTTGTTGATCATTTGGACTTACCTTTTGAAGACCCTATTCTTTTGCTTTACTATTGCATATGTTTTAAATTTAGTCTGTGTATTATTTTGTAGGACATATGTAATTGTTGAATTTTCCTGTACCAGTTCGTGTACTTCTCTTGTATGACACTGTTGTATTATAATATCATGAGAAGTTTAATTTCTCACTGTATTTTTGCCTGTATTCTGATTTATTATTACTCAAAAACACTAACAATTAGGATTCAAACATATGGACTTACGACAATGAGTATCTTCGGATCTGGGCAGTTAAAGCGCTCAGCGGTTCCATAGCGGTGGAGGTGCAAAAAAGTGTAGCGGGGATAAAGCGGGGAAATAGCGGGATATAGCGGAGGCGCAAAAATGTTCATAAAATGTGAAACCAAATATATAAAATTAATTAATTAATTATCATTCTCATTATATGTGTAGAAGAAACTAACATTAATTAATCATATATAGTAGAATCAAAGAATATCATGGTTACACACATTAGATTTGATGATTATAATAGATTTCTGAAATATATCGGACAATAATGCCTTAAAATTAGCTCTTTACACTTTATTGATTTTTTTAAAAGAGAATTAGTCAAATCAACCTTTATATATTAATATTGCTAAAGCGGATGGTAAAAGGCGTTGATTTAGCGGACGTAGCGGGTAATAGCGGGGCTACAAGCGGATCTACTGTTCATCAGCGCTAAATTGAAATAGCGTAGCGGTTGAAGAGCGCTACGGGCTATAGCGAGGATATTGCGGGGTTTTAGCGGGGCTTTAACTGCATAGCTTCGGATACATTAATTGTCGATGTTCGAAGGTCGAAGATCCAGGTCGCTAATGGACAGTCGAGAGTTCTTATCCATTTGGGTCGGAGTTGTGTGGTTTATACTCGATTCAAATGGTATGCATTTCCGAGTCGTCACAACTTGGGGATCAGAGCTAAAGGTTAGCTCGTAGGGTATAACCATTAGATAACTCATTAGAGATGGGGTTAGTAATGCCCTATAATGAGTGCAGATTTGAGAGAGAGAAACTCATACTCCTTTATTTCCTATCTATCTTTATTGCTTTTCCCTAAAATATCTTGTCCATATGCCTTAATTTGAGCTCTCTTACTACAACATATTATAAGAAATGAGCACCCGCGGACGACGACATAGGATACAAAGCAATACCACTACCAATAGGCATGACCCAGCTATTTTTAATGAAGCTTGGGGGAAGTACAAATTCAAAGTGACTGGCTAGATCTCTATAAGAACTTCACCAAACTCGGAGGCAAAGCATTCAAAGGAACCGAGTCTTTTATTGAAGCACAAGCTTGGATGAAATCATTGAAAGAATTTTCAAGTGTTTGCACCTAAATGATGAAAAGAAAATGGTTGTAGCTTCATGGCAGCTTGAAGATGAAGCTTTATTTTGGTGGGAAACCATCACATAAGTTGAACCGGTAGATGACTTTACATAGGCAAGATTCAAGCAGGTCTTTGAAGGGAGATATATGCCAGCGGCAGGAATCTTCAAGATGTATAAAAAGTATTTCGATTTAAAACAAGGAGATATGAGCTTTGAAGAATATCTAAATCATGTCAATGAACTTTCTCGTTTCGACTCAGAGTTGGTAAGTTCATCTATCAAGAAGAACAAGAAGTTTATTAAGGGTCTGAATAAGCAATGTAAAAAAGAAATGATGGCACATGTAAAGAAGTCCTTCGTAGACATTGTTAACATGGGATATAGATATAGATACGATAACCTGGATCAACATGAGTCTATGGAAGAGAAGAATAACTACCAGGATGGAATGAAAAGGAAGTTCACTGGCAAGAAGCCTTGCCCCAAGAAAAACAAGAAGGAAGTTTCGGAAGACAAGTTGAAGAACTTCACTCGTTACAATTTCCACGAGAAGGGCCATTATTCAAATACATGTAATAAGCCGAAGAAAGAAGGCAAGTACAACCAATCAGAAAAGTAAAAATGCTATAACTTCCATAAGCCTGGACACTTTGCAAAGATTGCCCCATAATTAAGCCAGCTGCAGTCACCAAAGTTTATGTTTTGAAATATGGACCCTCAACTTCTAAGCCAGACAAAGGTAAGAAAGTCATGGAAGGTATTCTTTTCATTAATGATAGACTAGTTAGAGTTTTACTTGACATTGGTGCATCACACAGTTTTATTTTCAACGTATAGTAGACGAATCAAAACTTGACATTATATTTGTTAATGATTCCATTTATGTCACAAATCCCGTAGGAGGACCCGCGACTCTTTGTTTAGTTGGTAATCAAGTTCCTATTTCCAAGGCGGACTTGGCCCAAGGGTATCATCAGTTAAGGATTGATGTGGATAGTATTCATCTCAAAGCTTTTCGAGGGCACAACATCTTCTATGAATGTTTAGTTTTGCCTTTTGGACTAACCAACGCCCCTGCATATTTCGTAGACCTAATGAAGAGGGTATTTCGGGAAGTGTTGAATAAGTTCGTAATAGTGTTTATTGATGACATTCTAATATACTCCAAGACAGAAGAAGAGCATGTTGAACATTTGAGAGTTGTGCTGGAAATATTAAGGAGGAGCGTCTTATTTGCAAAACTGTTGAAGTGCCACTTTTGGGATAAGAAGGTAAAATTCCTTAGCCATGTACTGTAAAAAGAAGGAATTGTTGTGGACCCAAGTAAGATCTCTGCAATTTTGGATTGGAAGCAACCCCAAATGCCAATGGGGGTTCGAAGTTTTCTAGGATTGGCTGGATATTACCATTAGTTTGTGCAAGATTTTACTATGTTAGCTAATCCTATAATGAAGCAGACTATGAAAAATGCAAAGTTTAATTGGACTCCTAAATGCGAGACAACATTCAAAGAGTTAAAGAAGAGGCTGACCACTGCTCAGGGTTAGCCATTATAGATGGAAATCAAGGACTAGCCATGTATATAGAAGCGAGTGGCGATGGGGTTGGTGCAGTTCTGATGCAGAATGGTAGAGTGATTGCCTACGCAAGTAGACAGTTACGACCGCATGATAAGAAATACCGCACCAATGATTTGGAGTTGCTAGCAATAATATTTGCCCTAAAGATATGAAGGCATTATTTACTGGGTGAGAAATTTGAATTATTCACCGACCACAAATCTTTGAATTATCTCCACACCCAGAAGGATCTAAACCTGAGGCGGCAAAGGTGGTTAGAATTTCTGGTGTCTTACGACCTAGATATTCGGTATACACTTAGAAAAGCCAATGTGGCAGCCGACGCATTAAGTTGGAAATATACCTTCCTGGCATATCATGTTGTCACTCATACTCAGATTGAAAAAATTTCTAGTAAGAAAAAGGAAGATGGGTTTCTTCAGATGATCTTTGGGTATATACGACAAAATAAAAGATCAAGTTTTAAATTCGACAATAAAGGGTTATAAGGTTGAAGTCAGAATTTGCATTCCAGACATTAAAGAACTTAAAAGGGAAATACTGGAGGAATGCCACAAGTCAAAATTCGCCATCCACCCTGGAGTAAATAAAATGTATCGTAACTTGAAGCACACATTTTGGTGGAGAATTATAAAGAGAGATATCCCTATCTTTTTTAGTAAATGTGCTACCTGCCAATAGATTAAGAGTGATCAAAAGAAGGCGGCAGGATTACTTCAACCCCAACAAGTTCCAAAATGGAATAAGGACCAAGTTTCGATCAAATTTATCGATGGGTTTCCATGATCTAAAAAGGGAAATGAAGGAGTTTGGATAATTATGGAATGGCTTACTAAGATAGCTCATTTATTCCAGTCAAGCCAATCCAAACTGTAACAAGTTTGGCAGATCTAAATATCAAAGATATTGTTTGACTCCATGGTATAGCTGTTATTCTTGAACAATACGTTTCCTGGACTTATCGGACCTCCAAAATGGCCATTGTCGACCAAACATTTCCGAGGCGCCTCGCAATCCATCAACCACATAAGTAAAAATGTCTAGGCACCATACCATGGCACTACTTCTAGCTAGAAAGTAACACATGCACTCATTTACAGTCACTATCCCGTTTTTGACTCATACCGATGTATGAGGCTCACGAATTAACACTATACACAAAGTTATGCTAATTTAAGCCGTGTTATGGTCATCATCTACAAGGCCCTGCTTTTCAACAAAAAGCCTTGATCATTGCATCTTAGCATGCCATCTTGTCAGTCCATACTATACTATTGATTTCCACCAATATATAACCTCTGAGCTCGTACGTCTTAGAAAAGGGTATTAAGCAAGAGAATAAATTCTCATCCACCAAACAGATACATAATTAGAAGAGATCAACAAATACATCATGATATACAATGTCAGACATACAATCCATTTTCAGGTTCGTTCTAGGTCTAAACGAACCGGAGGCACCTTATTCCTCGTTCCATATTGTTATCTTCTTAAATCGATCAATGGGTTATCAATAAGCTTGTACGGGTCGGTTTGGTGCGTTTGAAGAAAGGGTCGGTCCTGAAGTAATTACATGGGGTCGGTCATCGTCTGGTCGTTCCTTTCTTTAAACTCTACTGGTCGTTCCCTTCCTTAAACACCTGGTCGCACTGTCTTTGGATAAAAGCTACAGGGTCGGTTCTGCAATGCCACAGGACTGGTCGTTCCTTCTCAACTCATGGCTTGAGCCAAAAGGCTTGATAAATCGTCTGGTCGCTCCAAATACAGAAGATCTTTGGTCGCTCCAGATGAAGAAGATCTCTGATCGCTCCAAATGCAAAGGGCAGCTGGTCGTCCTTCTCTGGAGACCGACCCCATGTTTGAGGGAACCAATTCCGATGTATTCTCGATCATGGTCGCACATTTCTGGAAGGTAGCGCCATCTCTGGTCGGACCGTTTTTTGGGTCGAGCTTTTGGTCATTCTTTGGTCGGTCCACTCCACATTCTAGCCTCCTGGTCGTCCTTTCTTCTGGCGGAAGCTCCTGGTCGGCCAAAGCGCTAGAAACGACCTGTGATGGCGTGACAGCTGGAAACAACTGGTGACAACTGGCAGTGGCATTTCCGTAAATACCGAAAATACCGACCAGACCCCTGAATACAAGATTTCAGCCATTTCTCCGCCTATAAATAGGACCCTACCTCCATCATTTTGGGGGAATTTTTGGGGAACTACGAGGAGGTGCTGTCTAATTGCTTTCGGGATTTCTCCAAGCATTCCTACATCTCTTCTCTATCATCGATCACAAGTCTATGGAACATTGGAGCATGTGGAGCATAGCTTTCATGGAGGAACAAGCATAAGCATTTCACGCACTTCTTCATTTCTTCTTGATCATTCACCCAAAGATCAAAGGAGCTTTCATCCAAGGCTTTCATGGAGGGATTGGCATAAAATACTTCAAGCTTTCATCCATTCTTTCAATCGGTTGTAAAGACAAATGCATGTCAAAGGAGCTTGTATGAATGTATAATGGAGCAAATGTTGTAAATCTCATGGTGATTAATGGAATGTTATCTTCAAAGTGGACGTAGACTCGAATAAGAGTCGAACCACTATAAACTCTTGTCTTCTTTTCCTTCTTTTCCTAATTTTGGTATTTTGATGCTTTTGAATGTTAGATATGGCCTCACACAACTCTAAAGGTTTTCTAACGCCCCGCCTCTGAAAAGGTGACGTGCTTTCTAAGCATCTCACCTCTGATTAGGTAACGTGTTTAGAAATACCATTTTGGTTGTTATACCAATTTTCGGTATCAACAATTAGGCGCCCACCGTGGGGCCAGATCTACTTTCTGGCATCAAATATACTACGAAGATCTTGAGATCTTGAAGCTAAGCCTTAAAATAGCTCGCTCCAGCTTGCGATTTGGACCTTCCGACGAACTCCCCTCAAGGTTCAAGTTGCTTTCTGAAATAATGCCGCCAAAAGTGAGCAAGGAAGCGAGAACTAGGACATCTAATGAAAGAAATCGGGAGGAAACCCCCATGATCAACCAATTTGAAGTAGGCGAAACATCAAATGGAGGCATGAATGTTACAGGGGGCGAGCTTGATCAAGCTGTCGCTGGATTGACGCAACAGCTAGAGATGGCTAACAAAGCCATGTTGACAAAACTTGATTCGCTCTTTGCTCTTCAGGCCGCTACGGCAAAGGTGGCCTCTAAGCCCACTCGTGCAGAGGATGCTGGTTCTTCTTCTTCTAGTCCAAATCGAGAAAAATCTTTTCAAGAAATCTCTAATCCTGGTAAAGGAAAGCCCGATAATCCAAAGAAAGCCGCTTGGAACCATAATGGAGAAGCTACTTCTTGTTGAGTTGCCAATGCTGCCAAAGGGGCACTTTCCAATCGAGAAGGGCCAGGGCCCCTAAGTCGCAACCGTGAAGGTTTGCAAAGGCAAGCCTCGGGCCAAGACATAGGTGTCCGCTCCGCAGAAAGCCTCGACGAGAAGGATCGCCTTCTGAAGATGGTCCGACAGATCATGAAGGAGGACAAGCACCGAAACGACAATGAAGCAGAATGGGAATTCGCGCCATCTAAAACCCCCGTTACCGAAAGAATCAAGAAAACGACCTTCCCGCGAAAGTTCAAACCGCCCACCATCCAAGCTTATAATGGGACAGGTGACCCTAATGTGTTCTTGTTCCGATACGATCAACACATGGATGGGGCACAAGCAACTGACGAGCTTAAGTGCTTGTACTTCCCGGTGTATTTGGAGGGGGTTGCGTCATTATGGTTCACAAAGTTGCCTCCCAGATCTATTGATAACTTTGCCACATTGGCAAGATGCTTCCGAGACCAGTTCCGCCTCCAAACAACAAAGGTCAGAGATATCATGTCCCTCAATGAACTAGAACAAGCTCCTGGTGAAACGATAAGGTCTTTCTTGAATCGTTTTAATGCTGCTGCTGCAGAAGTAGGGACCCACGAGCCAAGGCTAATTCTAATGGCCTTAAAGGGGGGCATAGATAAACTGTCTGAGTTCGGAAGATGGCTGAAGAAAAGAAGCCAGAAACGTTAGAGAAATTTTACGACAAAGCCGAGGAATACATGTGTCTTGAAGATGATCCTATCTACTCCGTTGGCAATGTCAAAGCTAAAGCGGTCCCGGAAAGGAAGGAAGCTCCCAAAAGGAATAGTCAAGAAAATTTTGGGGAAGGTCAAAAGAGAGGAAGCAGTAATGATGCTAGAAATGATAAGGATTCCAAGAAACGGCGTTTCTTTAAGCCAACAGATTTTACTCCGTTGAATGATACAATCGAGCACATATATATGGCAACGAAGGATGCAGAGGGCTATCCGAGCCCAAAGCCAGTAAAGGTGTCTGAAGAAGCTGCGAACTCTGGAAGGTTTTGTCGATTTCATAATCGACCAGGCCATGACACGAATGAGTGTCGACACTTGAGGAATCTGGTTGAAGAATTAATAAGGAAGAATCGCCTCCAAGAGTATGTAAAGCGTTCATCAATACCGAGCCTGCCCAGGGGCAACAGGTCCATCCAAGTCAAGACGGAAGAACACCTGCGAATATTCCTCGACCTGTTATCAATATAATCAGTGGCGGACCTCATCCTGCAGGAAATACCTAGGAGGATATTGTCAGATATACAAATGAGTTAAGCAGAGCTCCGAAAGAAGATGGATTTCGAGTTTGCAGCAACTCACTTCGTTGGAAAATGCCAAAGACATCCTAGGAAGATGTGGTATTCCGAGATCGGGATTCTGATGGGATGTTGGTTCCAACCGTTGACCCAATGGTGATCACTGTTGGCTTGGGTCCAGCAATAGTGAAAAAGGTGTTGATTGATAACGGAGAATCCGTGAACATTCTGTTTTACAGCACTTTCTCTAAAATGGGTCTGTCCATAAATAATGTGCGAGCTAGCAAAAATAAAATACACGGGTTCACCGGTGTGCCAACTCAACCAATAGGCGAAATTGATCTCCTTGTAGAACTTGGCGAAGGAAAAAAGCAAGTCTCCCTGATACAACCTTTCATCATAATTGACTCATCCTCAGGGTATAATGCGTTCTTGGGTAGACCAGCACTTGCCGACTTCAGGATAGCTCTTGCTCCTTGGTGTTTGATGATGAAGTTCCCGACCGCAAATGGGGTGGGAGTTATCAAAGGGGATCCTCAGGAATCGAGAGAATGCTATATGGCAGAACTTATTGAAGCTCGGAAATACGAAATTCAGAAGGATGCGGAGACTCCTCTCTGCATCCATGAAGCTCCTTTATAGCAATTAATGACCTCCCCCTGCGCTGGAGCATATAACGACATGCAGGAAGATATGGACCCACGAAAAATCAGTGCAGGGGATGAAAAGGTAGCACCAGCTGAAGCTACCATTTCCATAGAAATCCATGATAGTGATACAGATAAGGTAATAAAGATAGGCTCCCAATTGGACCCTATGCTGCAAAAGGAATTGATTAGTTTTTTGAAAGCAAATTTGGATGTCTTCGCTTGGAGTCACTCAGATATGTGCGGGATACCTCCAGACGTAATAGTGCATAAGCTGAATATTGACCCCCAACGTGCGCCCGGTGGGGCAGAAAAGACGGATGCAGGGCCCAGAAAGGTCTGAAGCTTTGAAAGATGAAGTGGATAGGCTATTGAAGAATAATTTCATTCGGGAATCCACCTATCCTAATTGGGTGTCCAATCCGGTCCTTGTGAAAAAATCAAACGGCAAATGGCGAGTGTGTGTTGATTATTCTGACTTGAATAAGGCTTGCCCAAAATATAGTTTCCCCCTACCTCGAATTGATCAACTTGTTGATGCAACAGCGGAGCATGAACTATTGTCTTTCATGGGTGCATATTCTGGATACAATCAGATTATGATGCACGAGCCAGACCAGGATAGTACCAGCTTCATAACTGATCGTGGTTTATATTGTTATAAGGTAATGCCGTTTGGTTTGAAAAATGCAGGTGCCACCTACCAACGTCTGGTGAATTCAATGTTCAAAGGGCAAATTGGGAAAACCATGGAGGTCTATGTTGATGACATGTTGGTCAAATCCAAGGAAGCAAAAAGTCATATGGAAGACCTTGATGAGATGTTTCAAATCTTAAGGAAGTATGGCATGAAGCTAAATCCACTCAAATGTTCATTTGGCGTAGCTTCCGGGAAATTTCTAGGCTTCATGGTCAACGCTCGGGGCATTGAAGCAAACCTAGCACAGGTGGTTGCTTTGCGAGAAATGCAAGCTCCACGGACTAAAAAGGAATTCCAAAGTTTGAATGGCAAGGTAGCAGCTCTAAGACGTTTCATTTCAAAGGCAACAGACAGGTGCATTCCCTTTTTCGATGCATTGAAAAAGGAAAGAAAGAGTTTCCAGTGGACTCCTGAATGCCAGCAAGCATTCGAGGATCTTATCAAGCACATGGAATCACCTCCGATGTTGTCAAAGCCAAAAAATGGAGAAAGTCTGTTCCTATATCTTGCAGTATCATCCCATGCTCTGAGCGCAGTCCTCATCAGGGAGAAAGACAAAATTCAATGGCCGATATACTACATCAGCAAAAGGCTTACCGGGGCAGAGATGAACTATCCGAAGATTGAAAAGCTTGCATATGCCTTGCTCGTTGCATCACAAAATCTCAGGCCTTATTTCAAATCTCACTCTATCAAGGTCCTCACAGATCAGCCTTTGAAACAAGTGTTGTTCCGTCCAGAAACCTCAGGGAGATTACTAAAATGGAATATAGAACTTAGTCAATATGATATCACCTATCACCCCAGGAAAGCAATAAATGGGCAAGCACTCGCTGATTTCATTGCTGAATTCACCAATAGAGGAGAGGAAATGGAGGTAACTAATGAGCTGATCGCTAGATGGAAGCTTTTCGTCGATGGCGCTAGGAATGAATACTGTGCTGGGGCAGGAATAGTGCTTGAAACTCCAGAAGGACGACAGATATGTTGTGCCCTACGATTCGGATTCCTAGTTACAAACAATGAGGCCGAGTATGAAGCCTTGCTTGAAGGACTGAGAGTTGCAAAAGAGTTAAACCTGGGAAGTTTATTAATCTTCAGTGATTCACAGTTGATGGTTTCTCAAGTCAAGGGTGAATTTGAGGCCAAAAGCGGAAATCTTCCGACGTATCTACGCAAGGTCAAAGAGTTTCTTGACAATCTAGAATATTACTCCATTTCTCATATCCCCAGAGGAGAAAATTGGAAAGCCGATTCCTTATCAAAACTAGCTAGTGCCGTCGATCCTCAAATCTTCGGTCTAGTTCCGGTTGAAGTCCTATCCAGTTCTAGTATTGAAGGATCTGATGTAGATTGGGTTATGGAAACGTCCGACGAGCCAGACTCATGGATGGCCCCCATCAAAGAGTATATACTTCATGGAACACTCCCTGAAAACCCAAAGCACCGCCAAAAGTTGCTCCGAAAGTCCTGTTTGTATCTCATTCAAGATGGTCACTTATATAGGAGAGGATTTTCAACACCTTTGTTGCGATGTGTAACAAAGAAGGAATCCAAAGAAATCCTGGCAGAATTACATGAAGGAGATTGTGGCAGGCATGTAGGCGGACAAACTCTAGCCAAAAAAGTCCTTCGATATGGCTACTTCTGGCCAGAAGTGAATTTCGACTCCATGATCTTCGCTAAAAAATGTGACCAATGCCAGAAATTTGCAAAGATTCCGAGAGCTCCGTCAACTGAGTTGACACAAATGTTGAGTCCTTGGCCATTCGCTGTCTGGGGCATAGACTTGATTGGAGTTTTGCCAACTGCAAAATCCAGCTTCAAGTATGCCATAGTTGTCGTGGACTATTTTACTAAATGGGCGGAAGCTGAGCCACTGGCAACCATCACATCAAGAAAAGTGATCAATTTTGTTTCAAAAAATATCATATGCAGATTTGGAATTCCGCAAAAGATCATAACTGACAATGGCACTCAATTTGAAAGTGACGAATTCAAGAGCTTTTGCGATAAATATCACATTCAGAAAAGTTTTGCAGCAGTTGCCCACCCGCAGGCCAACGGGCAAGTCGAAGCAGTTAACAAGATCCTGAAGTCCACCATTAAGAAGCGTCTCGAGAAGGCTAAGGGTAACTGGATCGAAGAGCTGCCACTTGCACTATGGGCTTATCGTACGACTCATAAAACTGCAACTGGGCATACTCCTTTCTCCTTGGCATATGGTTCGGAAGCGATGATACCTGTGGAGTTAGAGGTTCCAACTCACCGCAGAATTCATTTTAACCAGGGAGAGAACGAAAAGCTGCAACTTGAGGCTCTTGATTTACTCGAGGAGAAAAGGACTGAATCAGAACTTAGAATGGTTGCCCATCAGAGAAGAGTTGCTCGACACTTCAATCAAAAGGTCAGGCATAGAACATTCGAAGTGGGAGACTTCGTGTTAAAGAAAATCATGACCGCAACAGGAGTCCTTGGCCCCAATTGGGAAGGTCCATTTGTCATCGACCAAAAACTCCTCGACGGTACCTTTAAGCTCAAAACTGTAGACGGAGTCGAAGTCCCAAGGGCCTGGAACAGTGATCACCTCCGGCGTTACTTCAAATGACTCTCTTAACTCATATTCCTATATGAATACAATATATACTTTGTATAAAATTTCATGAACATGAATAAAGCAATTCTTTTGACACCTGTCTAAATCGTATATCGCATACCTTTGATTGTATTCAAAGATGCTCAGTTATGATTTCTGATTACAGGACACAGTTAAAAGAAGAAATTCGTTGGTTCGTTATCCAATGGAAGCCCTGTGTTGGTTCATTCTGAAAGCACAAATTCAGTGCATGGATTCATAAAGCACTCCCGTCAGAACACGCGAGTGAGAAACGTCTCCATAGGGTTAAAAGAAGAAACAAAACACCAAAGCCAATCAACGAGGGAACCAATGGAACGAATTCAAGAAAAGCTCGCCAAGCTCCACCAAAGGGGTATTATCCGAAAAGATCAGCCAAGAATTGAGGTTTTATTACCAAGGCATATAGATCAACTCAGATGTCCATACCTACTCTGTGGAGCCGGACAGACACCACTTAAACCCAAAACCTCTCCGGGGTGCTCAGTCAATAACTTAAAGTCAGTTAAATCTGACCACGTTATTACCAAACTGAGTTTTTAAACCCAAAACCTCTCCGGGGATGCTCAGTCAATAACTTAAAGTCAGTTAAATCTGACCACGTTATTACCAAACTGAGTTTTTAAACCCAAAACCTCTCCGGGGGTGCTCAGTCAATAACTTAAAGTCAGTTAAATCTGACCACGTTATTACCAAACTGAGTTTTTAAACCCAAAACCTCTCCGGGGGTGCTCAGTCAATAACTTAAAGTCAGTTAAATCTGACCACGTTATTACCAAACTGAGTTTTTAAACCCAAAACCTCTCCGGGGGTGCTCAGTCAATAACTTAAAGTCAGTTAAATCTGACCACGTTATTACCAAACTGAGTTTTAAACCCAAAACCTCTCCGGGGGTGCTCAGTCAATAACTTAAAGTCAGTTAAATCTGACCACGTTATTACCAAACTGAGTCTTTAACTTAAAACATCTTCAAGAAGAACTTCCTCATCTCTTGGATATCTAATACATTCAGATACAAAGGATAAGAGATTATGGATAACACATGCGAAGGTCGTATGAAGAATGAAAAAGCTCCAAATGTCACAATGCAATGACAGACGCTTTCTAAATTCTGATCATAACTTAAAAACATCCAAATCTCAAATCTGTTTTCAATGTATTAAAGTTGAAATATCCCATTGGTACGGGGGCATATAGCAAAAGTGACTACTTGATTCTTTACATGCCAAAGGATCACTGCAATTATACATAGTTGAAAAATCCATAAACAAGCCATGTGTGTAAAGTGAGATGTGCAAGTGTGGTATGCAAACCAGGACAAGCGGAAGAAAGTAACGACAAGGTTACAAATGCTGAAACACAGAGCATCACCACGTCACATTCAAACACAGAAAGTCAACCTACATCACAGTCATAGAGATCATAGTGTACCAACACAAGATAAACATAGAAGTTAAATGCGAGGACCGGGACTCGCTTAATACAACCGGTCTAGACATAAAATCCACCAAGCCAAAAGTCATCAAGAGAGAACAAGCTATGCCTTTGGGTTCTTCCTGGGCCGTCCTACCTTCCTTTTCACCGGGGGCAGACCCAGATGTGGAAGCTTCACCAACCGATCCCCTTTTGTAAGGTCCCACCAATTCAATGTCCCCCATTGGAAGGGCAGCAACAAGAGCATCTCGGTTCCTCAAAGCACGGATCAGCTTGACCTTATCAGCCTCCAGAGCAACAATACGATCAAGACTCTCTCGGTGAAGTCTTTGAAGATATTCAGCCAAACCATGCCAGCCATGAATTTTCCTCGCGGTATGGTCTCTGAGCAAATCCATTTGCTTCTCAAACTGGCACAAGGCGTCGTCCATGCGCTCCATCAGCCTGGTTTTTGCCACCATGACGTCACAGGATGTCATCTGCCGATCACTATGAGATATCTCATAGTCGGAAGAAGCCCCATATAAATCCCAATCAGGGAGCCGTTTAGCCAGCTTGGAATTGCAAGCCCTCAGTGCATAAGGAGGCATGTTTATAACTGATTGAATTTCTGAATAGGTGGGGCCAACGAGCACAGGAGAAGTCACTGAGGGCTGGCCAGTATTCTCTTCGCCCAGATCAAAGTGTCTTTTCATCCTGTCAGGTGTTAAATCCATCCTGTGTAAAAGGAAAACATTGTTCGTATATTTAAGTTAATAAATGAACATCAAACAAGTACATGGGGGAAACGAAGTACAGGCAGGGTCGGTCATGGCAGGCTAGAGGTTGGTCGGTCCAAGACTAGTCAGGCCCTGGTCGCTTAAAACGGGTAAAGCATCTGGTCGCTCAAAGCTGGTCAGGCCCTGGTCGCTCAAAATTAGCGAAATTCTGATCGTCCAAAGCTAACCCCAATCCTAGTCAGTCTAGTGACGATCAATTCCTGATCAACCAAAGAACCAATTCAGCTCTGGATGATTCTAAGTCATTCAAGACTTGGTCGTTGTTAAATTGGTCATAACTTGGGTCGGTAATAAAGCTGATTGGTCCACACAAAATGGTTGGCTAAACCGGAAATTGACCAATAGGGCCATGAAAAATCACTCAAGATGGACACAGCACAAGATCAACCAGGTTGGTTATATCTTAGAAATTAGATATGATACAAAGGCATTATATCGCAAAATGATGGATTAAACAAGAAATCATGCATGCGCGAGCCATTCAAGCATTTACATTGTGATTATCATCGTAATAAGAAAGAACTGCAAAGGTTTTTTATTGCAAAAACATCATCCGCAAATTCAAATTGAACAGATTGGCTTCTATCTTACTGTTAAGCATTCCAATATGCAAAGAGTGTCGAATTCAAGGATTTTACAATCAAGTTGCAATCATACATCAAAACTAATCCAAAACGGTTTAACCCCGAAAAATCCAGCCAAATTCAAAGGACAGCGTCGATCATTCTCGAATTAACAAAGAGATAGAAAATGTGTACCTGCAATCAAACCAACTAGCTGAAAAAAGTTTGGATGGAATTTCCGGGCTTTGGTGAGGAACAGATTCGAGCACTTGGCAGAGAATCGGGGAGAGTGATTGTGGATGGATTGTTTCCCTGGATTGGATTGGAGAAGCAAGAAAAAGATTGGAGAATTTTTCTTCAAAAAACCACCGCCATTAAAGTAAGAAAGTTCTGGAGTTGGGAAAGTAAGGAACACCAAGGGTCAAAAAGAAGATATATACCCAAGACGACCAGCCGCTTTGTCAAAACCGACCCCTACGTGCCATGTTCAAAACCGGCCCCTGGTCCAACCTGATCGATCCGCTAATACTTCGAAGTCCATAATTTTTCTTGAAAATTACGAAACTCCGAGGGGCAAAATGTTATCTGCTTAAATCGATCAATGGCTTATCAATAAGCTTGTACGGGTCGGTTTGGTGCGTTTGAAGAAAGGGCCGGTCCTGAAGTAATTACATGGGGTCGGTCATCGTCTGGTCGTTCCTTTCTTTAAACTCTACTGGTCGTTCCCTTCCTTAAACACCTGGTCGCACTGTCTTTGGATAAAAGCTACAGGGTCGGTTCTACAATGCCACAGGACTGGTCGTTCCTTCTCAACTCATGGCTTGAGCCAAAAGGCTTGATAAATCGTCTGGTCGCTCCAAATACAGAAGATCTTTGGTCGCTCCAGATGAAGAAGATCTCTGATCGCTCCAAATGCAAAGGGCAGCTGGTCGTCCTTCTCTGGAGACCGACCCCATGTTTGAGGGAACCAATTCCGATGTATTCTCGATCATGGTCGCACATTTCTGGAAGGTAGCGCCATCTCTGGTCGGACCGTTTTTTGGGTCGAGCTTTTGGTCATTCTTTGGTCGGTCCACTCCACATTCTAGCCTCCTGGTCGTCCTTTCTTCTGGCGGAAGCTCCTGGTCGGCCAAAGCGCTAGAAACGACCTGTGATGGCGTGACAGCTGGAAACAACTGGTGACAACTGGCAGTGGCATTTCCGTAAATACCGAAAATACCGACCAGACCCCTGAATACAAGATTTCAGCCATTTCTCCGCCTATAAATAAGACCCTACCTCCATCATTTTAGGGGACTTTTTGGGGAACTACGAGGAGGTGCTGTCTAATTGCTTTCGGGATTTCTCCAAGCATTCCTACATCTCTTCTCTATCATCGATCACAAGTCTATGGAACATTGGAGCATGTGGAGCATAGCTTTCATGGAGGAACAAGCATAAGCATTTCACGCACTTCTTCATTTCTTCTTGATCATTCACCCAAAGATCTAAGGAGCTTTCATCCATGGCTTTCATGGAGGGATTGGCATAAAATACTTCAAGCTTTCATCCATTCTTTCAATCGGTTGTAAAGACAAATGCATGTAAAAGGAGCTTGTATGAATGTATAATGGAGCAAATGTTGTAAATCTCATGGTGATTAATGGAATGCTATCTTCAAAGTGGACGTAGACTCGAATAAGAGTCGAACCACTATAAACTCTTGTCTTCTTTTCCTTCTTTTCCTAATTTTGGTATTTTGATGCTTTTGAATGTTAGATATGGCCTCACACAACTCTAAAGGTTTTCTAACGCCCCGCCTCTGAAAAGGTGACGTGCTTTCTAAGCATCTCGCCTCTGATTAGGTAACGTGTTTAGAAATACCATTTTGGTTGTTATACCAATTTTCGGTATCAACACATATGTCCAATACAGGAGAGAGGTCCTCGCATATCCGACTGATTTCCAAGTACATTTTAAGCTACCACCACTTATTACCATGTCTTGGGTGTACGACCCAATCAAGACATCAGCAGTAGCTCAAATGACGTGAAGATCTATGATTTCTAATCACCGTCTTCATTATTGATCTTTAATTGTTGTAATAATAATTCAAAATGGCCAACAACTTGATCTTTCCTAATAACTTGCGGATCTTTATAATCATGTGGCAAATACATAAAGATAATATTCTTTTCATTCCAATCCAGAATATTTCTTCTAATTAAATATTCATTACCTTAAAAGAAAAGGGTTCTTATAAATTTTATCAAAGATAAAATTTCTTCAGTCTCAAAAATCATACCTCAGTGATTATCCAAATTTTTAGAAAGTCATCTCATCTTAACTGGGTTAAAGAACAATTGCCATTTAAAATCCTTGTTCACTATAAACCCAAAATATCACTTTCCATTTATTATGGAATCTTTACAAAAATCCAGTTTGATTTAATAAATTGGGAAGAATTCCCTAAATCTCATTTAAAGATTCATCCTTTTCATGGTTGGGTTCAAGAACCATATTCTTAAAGATATCATTCACGACGAACCTCAAAACAGTTTATTACGTTCATATATTAAATCTCACCGTAATTGCAAAAATAACAAATTTAGATAAAAATAATATTATTTTTCAAATCGTGGAATATTTTACCCAACATCATTCCAAATCACTTATTATGATTTACCATAATTCATTTATATTTTTAATAATTTTATTAAGGCTCTTATAGTCGGTTTTCTGATATCGACCACCAAACTACATGCATAAAGACCTTTGTCAAAACTGAGCTGGACAAAATTTGAGATCTAACTATTCAAACTTAAACCACATATATTCATTGGAAAGATAATTTCAATACGAACCCAACGGGTTTGGTTTTAGAGAATCTGATGGTCGGATCTCCCGCTACATCAGTTCGAAGTTACGGGTCGACATTCGCGAACTATCACTGTGCAACGCATTCTATTCAAGCCCAAATCGATTTTTACATTTAGTAAATAAATTGAAACATTTCTATACTTCTTTATTAATTATATAAACATTTACAGAATCACTTTAGAAAATTCGTTTTAGCCGTTTAGCTTCAAATTCAAATATTTCACTATTTGGTCCAATTTTCATTATTCTAATGAATAAAATAATATTATTTTTCGAAAGTCCTCCATTTACGCACAAAATTTCCTTACATCCATAATAAAAAAAACAAGAAACTTTTGAAAGAAAACGTCTGTTCAAACGTCCTCTACATATCCTAACCGAACTTCATTTTGAAAAGTTACTATTCATTTAAAATCGAAATATTTTGACTAGCCAAAAGTAAGTTAAAAACACTTCAAAATCATTCATCACAGTTACGTATATTCATCAATATTACAATATAAACGTGTCCATCTAAAAGTGGACATCGAAATCAACTTCCAGTTTTCATTGAATATTATATTATTAAAATATTCATATTTATTCCGAACTGGAATAAAATTTCAACCATTATCCATATAAATAAATTCATAGGGATTTTATTCATCATATGCACCTAAAAATAGTTGTAAACAAATATCAATATCCAATATGACATCCAATGTGCATTTTATTTTTATATAAGCTTCAAATGATTTATTGACGCTTATATAAATTTATCAATCAACCAATTAACCGCAGTTTCACACAAGGGAGATGTATGAACCAAATATCATCCCAAGATCTGTATGGGGTTTTCAACCATCAAAACAATTATTTAATCATTTATTTGTTTCTTGATTTTATTTAAATAGGTGAATATAAACAAGTCGTTCGACTAATAAATGTATTTTTTATCACATTTCATCTACCACAAATAACATGACATTATTGTTAAAAAATTAATCATTTGAATTCAGATCCACATCACAACATAACAATCATTCATTCCCCTGTACGGCACCACAAAGTGTCCATCCACATTGTCTTAAGTACGAGTGTCGTATTCAAACAATGCTTCAAATAATAAATAATGAAGTTAATAGTTCATGTGTTGAACTCCAAGGATATCTCATGTAACAGATAAAATAACTAGACAAAACATTTTAATGTCGCACTAATTGTGACTTAAACTATTTTTCTAACTTGCAACTTAATTAGCTTTACTGCATTAACTCATAACTTAAAACGGTTAACTAATTAACTTTTCATAACAAATTAAACTATTCGAACACACTAATTATAGAAAGAATCTCTCACCCAACCATCAGAAAACAGCAATGCAACGTCAGACTTTCCAGTGCTTGTTACCACCTAAAAATCTCCCCTTTTTGGCTCGAAATGTTTTCAAACTTGTTGGCAACCTTGATACACCTGCCAACTAGTGAATGAAGCAAGAAATGAAGGATCTTTGGCCACTTGGAGTTCTCCGAATGTAATGTCTCGTATTTTTGGTAGTCTAATATTTAATTTAATTTATTATTTTAAATATTGCAGTTGGAATATTAATGAATTTTAATATTTATTTCGTTTATTAAAATTGAAGTTGAACGTTAATTTATATATAATATAAATCGAGCTCGAAATGGCGCTGCATTTCGTAATATTGAATTTTGAACTTTAACTGGATGTACAGGATCCGATATAGGTCGGATTTTTGTGAAATAAGAAATGTCGGAATCTTGTTGATTATAATTTTCACATGAAAGAGAAAATTTTAGATTTCGTAATATAGATTGATAGTTATGTCCAAATCAAATTTTAAAATAGTCGCTATGGAAATCGTTATTTAAAATATAACGTTTATTTACGGAAATAATATGGTTTTAATATAATTTGGACACCGTCTTGACTCGAAATGGACGATATAGAGTTGTATAACTATATGATAACTCTATTTGGATAAATATGATGATAATAATTTATTATTATTTTTATTTGAATTAATTTCGAATTTAAATAATATTTTATTCAATATTATATAAGCGTTAAAAATCGCCATTTTTGCCAACGGTCTCCGTTTTCAGTGAAATTAGTTTCATTGGAACTGTATCATCAAATTATTGTAAGAAAATCAAATTTCGTGGTAAACCGATGTCGTATGTGACTTCGGTGGCCAAAAATGCCTTTGCGTCTATTTAATTGTTTAGACAATTTAGACATGGGCAAATTTAAACGAATAGACGACTGGCCAAACAAACTCCAAATTTGACGAAACAAGATTCATTGGATCCGTTAGGAATAAGTCTAGTAAAATGTCAATGTCTCATATTTTTTTGGATTTTTCTGTAATAATAGAAGTTTTTAAAGCTTGATTTTTCATTGATATTTATAACTGACTTTTCACAGATGACCTCGAAATTCGACGAAACCTGTTCCATTGGGTCCGGAATATTTTTTTATGCTAGGAATAGGTATTTCATCTCGAATTAAAAATCATATGGGGTGTCAATTTTATGAAAAGCTTCATGACAAAGTTAGACATAATATAATAATAATAAATGGTCTATTCTCTTCTTATATATATAAGCAACGTAACCCTATTTTGGGTCAAAGCTTCAATGCACGGTCAATAATTCATGTAGCCGCCATATATGTTATCAACGGCTAGAAAGATTGGACCATCTTCCCTCTTTCACAACCGATCCAATCACTTATACCCGGATCGTTCAAAGGCAACCTTGTTCATCTCTTCATGCTCTACATTTTGTCCCGTGGTGATCGACTGTTGTGTTGTATTGTGGCCGGTGCGAGGCCTGAAAGGGGCCACGGTTCGTGCTCAACTACTGGGGGAGGATGCCGTCAAGATGGATGAAACTTGGGCCGAAGGGGGAGTGGAGCGAGGCGAGTGGTGCAGCGGGTTCCGATCATGCTCCGGCGATGGAAGGAGGCTGCGCCATCGATGAAAAGGGTGGAAGCAGGTTCAGCGTTTGCAAGGATGTCGCGAGTTTTGAACAGCAAGAAAACATGGTGAAGAATTAAAAAAGGAAATCGGCCTTGGTCTGTTATTAAGTATTATTGGTACATTATTAACTTATCATTTAGAAAATTAATTATATTTTATTCTAGGTAGGTGGGTTTATCACGCTGAGTAAACGAGCAACGGACAAAGCGTGGGAGGCCATTTGAACCGGCCATTGTAACAGACTAATGTGCCCAGTCAAAATGTTTTTAAATAATTAATTCTAAGTTAGTAAAAAGAATGGTTAAGTAATTAGAAAGATTGAAAGTTAATCTATTTAGTTATAATATAATATAGGAATTATTAAGTGACGTATGGCCGGGTATAAATTAATGACAGGATGAATACCGAAGAAGGGAACATGGACAAAGCTGTAGGTAGGAATCATTTGGCCTAATCCTAAGTTAACAATGTAATTAACTTAATTTGATTATAATTAAGTAATTAAATTAGTTTCTTTTATAAAGGGAAAATAAGTTGTTAACTATGACGTGAATTGTTTCAGGCAAAAACAAAGGACGGTGCTGAAGCATTTTAAAGAGTGCGGACCTGTTTGTTGTTTTTTCTAACCAAAGTAAACCGTATGTTTAACCATAAATAATTAGTAAGCTAATTTATTTCATTAAACTTTACTGCTAGGTGATTTAGTGGGATGAAGTGGCGTGAAATAATTAATGCATGGGAAATTGGTCTGGAACGAAGGCATGGATTGGGATGAAAATCACTGTGCGTGTAGTATGAATCTAGAGGGATTAAAAAGTGGGTGTGAGGCGGTTGAGTTGGCAATATGAAGATGGGCGCACATTCTTATGTGAAGCAGGAGCAATTCATTTCGACAGTTAGTGATTTCGTGGAAAAGTTTTCAAATTGGACACATTTTAACGAGACTGAGAATTAAGATGACAGGCAGTGTTTTTCCTTAAAATCAATGTAGTGATCAGACCATTTAGGTTAAATACAAATAATTAGTAGTTTCTTTTACAACTAAGGAACTAAGTTAGTTCAATTAAATAATTAATCAAAAACGCTAGTCATTTCTTACCAAGTATCCAAATGAAACAAGACAAAAAACGTTGGGATCGTGATGGCGAACGCGACAGTATGGAACTGTTTTAGACGGAGTTGGAGACAACTAGAAATTACTGTTAAATTAAACAACTGTTTAATTTAACTGTAACCAAACCGTTTCAACAAATCAAATCAAGGTGAGTTAAACTCACTCAGTTATCCCACTTATATTTTATATAAGTCCGATTTTTATTTTGTATGCTACGGTTGCTAATAGTTGATTGTTTGTTAACTATATTTATTCATATATTGATTGAACCGATGGAATTAAACGGTTGTGTAATTTCAGTGAAACACCAAATCGTTATTTTAACAATTAGTCCCAATTAAGGTAACTTACCTTGTTGGTCACGTTTATAAAATAAACGTGTTAATTGTTTGAATTGTTTGTTATTGTTAAATAAATTGGTTGATGTTAAATGGTCATCATTTACTGATATATGTGTTAAATTGAATTGAATGAGTTTATATTGAGATAACCATTTGAATGCAGAGAAGTACAGGTTGAAGGGATCCAACGGGATTCCTCAAATACATTTAATGCTATTTATTTTCATATTATCATTATATGAACAGTTTAAATCCATCTGTTTGAAATGATTGATTTGATTGTTGACCTGAAATTGAACATTTGTTTCAGTTTTAAACCAATGGGTGATATTGGTTGAGTAATTGGCAGTATATGACCTATAAATCAATCATTATATAAATATGGATTTACCGTCGGATGAATCGACCATAATGAAGTTATAAATTTATTTATAACTGAATATAGATTTTTAAATATATACTTTTAAATGAAGTTTATAAAAAGAAAATATACCGTGTGCGAAGCACACACATATATTGATTGTTTTAACCACAAATACAATTTTTGTATCAAAAATATACCGTGTATGAAGCATATGCATATATTGATTGTTTTAACCACAAATACCATTTTGTACAAAAATCAGTCGTGTGCGAAGCACGTGCCTCATCTTACTTATTAAATGATTTATAAAGCTAATTCGTATATTACTAAGATGAATAAGCAAGTGAGCAAGGATTAATATAATGATTTATAACTGAGATTTATTGTTTGTAAGAAACAATTAAATGAAATTATTTAAATTAATTATATTATTAATTAATTTAAATAAGGGACTGACTGGAATTAGTTAATGAAATAACCGTGTTTTGAATTGACAAAGTCAACTGTGTTAACTGGATCGATTATTAAATCAATTTGTTTTGAATTTATCTAATAAAATAGTTAATGAATATTTGTTTAAATTTTAATAAGATTTTAAAAAAGGGAAATTACTATTTATTTTGGTAAATAAAGAAATTAACTACTTTTATAGTAGTTAATGTTTGAAGTAAATTATTATATTAATAATAATTTAAGAGGTTACTTTTTAATTGGAATTCATTTAAAAAGCGATCGAAGTTGAAATGAATTGAACTGAATGGCGAAAAAGAGTTTATGAACGAGTTTTATATTAAAAACCCGTGTTTTTACAATGAAGTTATAAAAAGGATTTTAAGCGAATTTGATAGCTTAAATTAAATATTTACTTAATGTTTGATGTTATCAAAAGGAAATTTAGAAATTGGGAAATACTATGAAATAACGAAATGAGATTTATTCCGAGGTTTGGAATGTGATATTCCAAAGTCGGAATATTAAGCGGAGTTGAGCGTATAAGAAGTAAAAGGTTTTTGGGAAATGACAACGAATATAAGTTGTCGTAAATGATTTACAAATGATTTTGTAAATGGATGTTAGGAGTTGAAATGTAATCGAAATATCAGTTGTCGATAATAATTTACAAACGGTATTTGTAAATAAAGTGAGAGAATTGAAAAATGATTTTTGTAACTATTATTAAAACAATAAATCGAGTTATTTGATTTATAAACTGAACATCGCTAAAAGGATCGCAGTGTGATTTTAGACAGCACATAAGTTGTCGAAATGTTTGAAAAAAGGTATAAATAAAGAAAGGAAAAAGTTTTGAAATGAAATCTGTAACGTTTGTTACAGATGATAAGTGAAATTGTTTTGAGAAAAATAAATATAAGGATTCGTAAGGAATGTCAATACAAGAGTTGTAAAGGATATAAAGGTAAGATTTATAAATATATTTATATAAGATTTATTAAGATATTTATATTAGATTTGTTAAAGACAATTATATATGATTTAAAAACCAATATGATATTGTTGTTGCAAACAAGTCAAAGAATGGTTATAACAAAATCGAAAGTTGAGTATAATATTAAAAAGGATTAATAAAGATTAATAAAGAAGTATATTAATAGTTTACTTAATAATTAATTAGGTAAACGTTGTTGAGATATAAATAAGGTTTTCAAAGGAAAATGCGTGGTTAATTAACTTCTATCTATTCTGAAGATATGAATGTTGTTGGTCAAGGTTTGAGAGGTAAATAAAATACCCCAACTTGAACGATTATCTAGGAATGGTATTAGTTTATAAACGAGAGGAAGTGAGGGAAACATAAGTTATGATTTCCATAAATAATATTAAAAGTTGTGTTCGAAAAGTTTATCGGTGAATGAAATGATTTTTAAGAATATTCTTATTTATAGTAAGTAAAAGATAAACTCCGAATATTTGAAGACTAAAAGAATATAACAAACAAATGTTAATTAATAAGGCCAAGTAATGCCGAGTACTGAATCAGTAAACTCATTTCATTCACATGATTATCTATTTGATAGTTAAATAACCGACTATCAAATCTGGCCAAATACGATTGTTTGTATGGAAAGACCAGGATCGAATTATATTCGAAAACCATTCTGACCAGCAAATACGTGAAGATGTTAATTGAAGATGAAGCATTGAAGGATCTTCATAAACGAAAGAACCACTTGTTGAATTTCTTTGGTTTAGAGGCCAGAGATATTTCGATAGCGATCTGTCGCGATTGGAATGTGACGACCCCATTTCCCGTACAGACGGTGACAAGGGTAATCTTTGGAATATAACACATAAACAGATAACAGCAGAGCAGAAATATATGAATACACCAGATAATGAACAAATAGTACACTGGATAAACGTAATCATCAGAGCTACATAATATACAGGATCATACTTAGTACAAATACAGTTCAGCTATACATAAATGTCTACAGCGGAAAACAAACAAAATATGTACAATAGGAGCTGAACAGCATAAAAAGAGATAAATGATAGAATCCATCTTCAGCTCCTGCTATCCGGATAAAGCCTGCTAAACCTGAACACAAGGCTGCCCGTGTAGAAAAAGGGGCACCCGAGTTTGAAAGTGAAACAAACTACGAGTCAGTCATGGGACTGGTATGAGAAATCTACTCAACACATTTAAAATATGGCTAATCACAGGACCATGCCACTTTCGTGGAACGGGTTTACTTCATTGGATTGCCAGTGCTTTAAACAAATCATTCTTTGAAACATCGCAATGGTTTTTATAAAAATGAAGCCATTATAAGACCCAGTTCCCATCACACAATGCAACGCAAACCGGAGGATAGAGTTTTTTCCTTATAATGGCCAAAATATGCTTGATACGAATAAAACGAAAGCATTTGATATTATTACTAGTGTTTGTATATTTCAAAAGCAATTTCAAATCATAAGTATCAATCATAGACGGCATTAATGCCCCATACCACTATGCCGCTATATATAGGTACACAATCAAAACCGCACGATGTCGTATTTGGAAATTGGATTTCCGTCATGAACCAAGGCAAAAGATAGTCCTTACCGACTTCGAGACTCTCTAGCCCGAGCCTTAGGGTCAGAGCGCATCGACCCTTGGATCGTCAGGGCCGGTCCACCGATGTGGATTAAAATTCCTGAGCACTGCGTTTCCCCGCCCTTTGGGGCGTAAATGAGCCAACGAATGACTCCATCGGACCCGGTCGTCCGATATAACGGAGGCGCCTCGCAACAGTAACAACCACATAAATCAAACTCGTCAGGGCGTGTAAAACGACTGACGTCACTTCTAACTAGCAAGAAACGCAGGCCCTCCCTGAGGTCCTCTCCCATTTCTGGTTCATACCGGGGTGTGAGGCTCGCGAATTTACGTTATACACAAAGCTACGCCACACAGGCGGTGCTTTGATCATCACCACAGGACTTTGCTTTTCAACAGAAGCCCTGATCATTGCATCTTAGCATGCCACACAGGCAATTCACACCGTGCAACTGATGGCTATCAATCACACAGAATAAATTCCAATGTCAGACACACTGTTCATTTGCAAGTCTGTTCTGAGTCTGAACGAAATTGGAGGCACTATATACCTCGCAAACCCATCGATCACCACGTACGTCTGGACGATCACCACTCATTATCCATATTTCGGGATGCCTCCCAATCAGGACCTCGGTTACCGTCCAAACGAGGTGAAGATCTCCGGTCTTCGACCACCGTCTTTATCTTCGATTTCATATCATCGATTCAGTTATTCAGAATGGGATAAACCCGGTCTTTCTGAGCAACTCGCGTATATGATAAACAAGTGCAACACAAATACACATACGCATCATTTCAATTCATTAGTCGCTAACCGTAAATCAGTAAGAGAACGATTTCCCGAATATCAACCCCGAAGGCCGAAACCAACATCAGATCAATACCCCAGAAACCATTCGACTTAGCCAACCTTCAGTTAGTTTCTAAATTTCGCACCCATATCATTTATAATATTTTATAATGATTTATCGCTATTTTTATTTATTTTAAAATAGCCAATTTATTCAAAACGACGCTTCGGGCCATAAAGCGGCCGTGGCGCTGTTTTTCTTCAGATTTGATTTACACATATATGAAAATCTAACCGTTGGATCTTTACAAAATTTACATCATTAGAAAGATCTTTTCAAAACGAATCCAACGGTTCCAATTTCGGGAAAATCCGACGGTCGGATCTTCCGGTATAATCGTTTGAAGTTTCGATTTCAAAATACGAACTACAGCGTCGTTATTCGATTTAATATAATTATATTTATGTATATATAAATATAATCGATTCTGGTGCTGTTTTTCTTCAGATTCGAATTAAACATTTCAGACAATCCAACCGTTGGATTTTTACAAAGTTGGTGCCGTTGGAAAGATATTTCCAAAGCGAACCCAACAGTTGCGATTTCGGGAAAATCCAATGGTCGGATCTCCCGCACTAATCGTTTGAAATCACGGTTTCAAAATACGAACTGCAGCTTCGTTATTCGATATATTTCAATTCTATATATATATATATATATATATATCGATTCTTCGATTTCAAAACTATATGGATTTCATACATTTGATAAAAGTGATATTTTTATCTAACTGTTTACTATTTCAACACTTTACTATTTTTAACAATTCATGTATATAATAAAAAGGTGATTTTTAATGTAAAACAATTTATTTCAAAACTCGACTATTTTATATTTTTCATATAGGTGATAAAAATAGGATTTTTATTATAAAACAATTTATTTCAAAACAAGATTATTTTATATAGTTCACATCGATGATAAAAATTGGATTTTTATTATAAAACACTTTCTTTCAAAATATGAATACCATTCAACACATGAATTTCAATTCAATGAATGAATTTCATTCAACACATGAAGGTTTTCTATAGTTTATATATATCGATAAAAAGGTGATTTTTATATTTAAAACACGAATACCGTTCAACACATGAATTTCTATCCAACGAATGAATATCGATTCAACACATGAAGGTTTTCTATAGTTTGTATATATATATAAAAAGGTGATTTTTATATTTAAAACACGAATACCATTCAACACATGAATTTCTATTCAACGAATGAGTTTCAATTCAACACATGAAGGTTTTCTATTCAACGAATAAATATAGTTTCAACAAATGAAAATAATTCTAACACATGAATATTATTCAAAATTTCGGCAGCATAACGACAGGGTAGTTAAAACCGGGACCGTCCCTAGTACTGCTCCTCGCTCTACCTTAAAACCTCGCGGTTTTTGACAATGGGGATTCATGCATCTAGTTCGCACGCATTCGGCATGTATATTTATTTCATTTCCACAAACTAATCCTATGTGGTTTCAACCAAATATTTCTCAACCACAAACGGGTATTTTTCAACCACAATCAATCAATATCAACCACAAACAATTCCAATCAACCATTCGCCATCAATTAATTTTCACACCAATCACAACCAATAAATATCGTCCATGGTTTGTGGACGAGGGGCGTATATATATATATATATATATATATATATATATATATATATATATATATATAGCATTTCACTTCTATTTCAACACATATATAATTTTTACAACGCGTATACAACTTATATATCGAACGTACAACTTATACAACGCTTATACAAGAGGTGTACAACGCTTATATAACTCATACATCGACTATACACTTTATACATTGTCGTTTTCCTTATCGTTTATAAATTAGAAATATCACTTTGGGTTCCACTCCACCAAAAATAGCAGAAGGCTCAGAAAAATATGCGGTCTTTTCTAGAAGGTAGAAGACGTCCACACGAGTCCACTGTCTCTTGTTTCACTGGATTTCGACAAGAAACGAAAAAGATACGTTATTTCAAAGTTTGCAACGGTTTAAAGGTGTTAATTTCAGTTTAAATAAAACAAGCCGTACTTCAGCTAATTCATTCAAAACTAGGTTTTGAATTTTCGTGCAAACGATGAAGTGGTTGGACGATCGGCCTTCGCAGCGACGAAGAGGGAGGAGAGGCGCGGCGGACGACGGTGGTGCGGTTGATTCCGGCGGTCGGAGGCGACGGCGGCGGCAAGCTGAAACCCCGAACTTTCGAAGCTGATTTCTCCCTTGATTCAGAACGAAAAAATTCAAACCCTATATGGATTTGAAGATCTCGAGAAGCTCTACAAATTCCCTAACCGGAGTGTTTGATTTCGATGCGTGGATTGATCAGAAAATTAACGGGAAGCTTTTGAACTATATCCGCCGTCTCTCGAGAATATATGGGGAGAGAGAAAATATAGTCAACCAATGATATTTTTTTATATTTATAAAATTTTAAAATCCAAAAATACCCTCTTTCACCCACGAACACCAATTCAAACCCAACGACTGTCGTCCCTAGCGTTTTATCCCCATTCCGAACACAATGGGATATGTTTCGTAGGCCCATTCGACTGTTTCAGTCATCTTTCCTTCAAATTAAAATATAAAACATTCAATATTTTATTTGAACAAACATTTCAATTTGCCAGGGCCACAAACTAATTCTAAAAATTCCCGAAAAATAAATCTAGCTATGTTTTGACGATACGATCCCAACAAAACTAATTTCGTCGAATCCTGAGACCGTTTGCAAAAAGGCCCATTTCTGGCCGATCCAATTTAACTATAATGGATCAAAACACGTTTTCCTTTGCCACGCTCACATACTAGCTTCAAAAATTATGAAATTTGAAACCTAGCAATAACTTCACATCCCGGATCCAACAAAAGTGGTTTCGTCGAATTCCGAGGTCGTTTGCAAAATGGCCAATTTCACGAGCTATATAATTTCTATAGCGACCTTTCTGAAAATTCATTTGGCCATAACTTTTGCTTTCCGCTATGAAACTATGATTTTTTTAGATTCGTTAGAAAGGTATTCACTAACTGATTTAAATATTTTTGGTTTCACTCAAATCCGTTTTGTTTTGCACTCGGTACAGTCAGTTGAAATTTGAATTCAAATTTTGAAACTACTGCGCCATTTCAGGCCTTGTTTATAATTAGAATTAATTATGTTCGTTTTCAAACGTCGATTCAACCTCACTTTTCATTGCTATTATTTAAAATATTTATTTTAAATATTTAAAATCCACTATTTTAGCCAATTTAAAATTTTTAAATTGGTTCAGATTTTCCGGGTCGTTACAATCTCCCCAACTTAAAACTTTTCGTCCCCGTAAAGGAACAAAGTCGAAAATGGTTTGATTAATCAACTCTACGTTCAATCTGGCTTCCATTCTTCAACTTTTCAGTTTCTGAGAATTTTCAAATTCTTCAAAAATTTGGCTAACACCCAGAATTTTCGAAAAATTTCGCCATAACTTCCTTTGTACGGGGAGAGGTTTGGAAATTTATTGGGTCGTATTAGGTACCCAATAAATCATAATAAGCATACACATATTTATAGTGATATATTCTGGTGTTTACAGGGGAGCGTGTATAGATAATAACTCCAGAGAATAAATTCTCGTCACCCCGTCAAAGCCTGAGGGAGTGTGTGTTTTAATTGCTCCAGAGGATAAATCCTCGTCACCTCGTCCCGTATGGGAAATAAATAGTCCATGTGCCGTATCTAATAACTAGAGAGACGTGATTATTGTCAACTCCAGACCCGTGTGGGGTTTTTATTAATCTGGCAATTTTACCGTTACAATTTAAATAGTCCATATCAGTCATCAGTTCAACCTATAAAATAAAGTCATCGCCATACAAGCCTCTCGCTCGTATGGTAAATCTTCCACCTCGTCACACAAGCTCCAAATGCTTATGTGGTATATGATGAAGTATGTCTATCTTCAGAAGTATGCCATGTAATGTAGTTCAAAATTAATTGTTACTATCCTATGGCGACGTTTATTATTACACACAGAACAACCAGCACTCCGCATCCAATGGCATTCACAGGAGTTGATATAATAATATTTCGCATCCAACTCATTAAGGTTTACCTATTTGTCGGGCACGCAAATAAATTCTTTACTCAACAGCTATCCAATTACCTGTTCAAACATATATAATGCACAAGTATATATTTCTATCTATTTTTAAATCAGTTTAATGCGTGAGTCAATCGAATAAATCCTACCTTTCATTATCTTATTAATTAAATTAACTATCATTTCAATAATTTAATTAATCTAATTTACTATCACACAATGCAAACAACAAGCAATTTGTTTTTAACTTTTCAAAAATATACTAATCGATTCATATATTCCTTTACTTTTCAAATATATATCTTTTATATATTCAGAAATTATATTTCTAAAACCAGACTTTATATATAATCACAAATACGTTATTTAAAAACATATTACTCTCGACTCGCTCTGGGGCACTTCTGACCCCATCTCTAACGAGTTGTTCTGGTTCTGCTATACTCATACTAGGATATTGCTGATCCTATCTGTACTAAGTTACTCGTCCTAGAACACTACTGGTTCTATTTCTAATGAGTTCGTTAATGTTATATTCCAGCACTAAGCTTAACCAAAGCTCTGATACCACGTTGTGACGACCCCATTTCCCGTACAGACGGTGACAAGGGCAATCTTTGGAATATAACACATAAACAGATAACAACAGAGCTGAAATAAATGAATACACTAGATAATGAACAAATAGTACACTGGATAAACGTAATCATCAGAGTTACATAATATACAGGATCATACTTAGTACAAATACAGTTCAGCTATACATAAATGTCTACAGCGGAAAACAAACAAAACATGTACAATAGTAGCTGAACAGCATAAAAAGAGATAAATGATAGAATCCATCTTCAGCTCCTGCTATCCGGATAAAGCCTGCTAAACCTGAACACAAGGCTGCCCGTGTAGAAAAAGGGGCACCCGAGTTTGAAAGTGAAACAAACTATGAGTCAGTCATGGGACTGGTATGAGAAATCTACTCAACACATTTAAAATATGGCTAATCACAGAACCATGCCACTTTCGTGGAACAGGTTTACTCCATTGGATTTCCAGTGCTTTAAACAAATCATTCTTTGAAACATCGCAATGGTTTTTATAAAAATGAAGCCATTATACGACTCAGTTCCCATCACACAATGCAACGCAAACCAGAGGATAGAGTTTTTTCCTTATAATGGTCAAAATATGCTTGATACAAATAAAACGAAAGCATTTGATATTATTACTAGTGTTTGTATATTTCAAAAGCAATTTCAAATCATAAGTATCAATCATAGACGGGCATTAATGCCCCATACCACTATGTCGCCATATATAGGTATACAATCAAAACCGCACGATGTCGTATTTGGAAATTGGATTTCCGTCATGAACCAAGGCAAAAGATAGTCCTTACCAACTTCGAGACTCTCTAGCCCGAGCCTCAGGGTCAGAGCGCATCGACCCTTGGATCGTCAGGGCCGGTCCACCGATGTGGATTAAAATTCCTGAACACTGTGTTTCCCCTCCCTTTGTGGCGTAAATGAGCTAACGAATGACTCCATCGGATCCGGATCGTCCGATATAACCGAGGCGCCTCGCAACAGTAACAACCAGATAAGTCAAACTCATCAGGGCGTGTAAAACCACTGACGCCACTTCTAACTAGAAAGAAACGCAGGCCCTCCCTGAGGTCCTCTCCCGTTTCTGGTTCATACCGGGGTGTGAGGCTCGCGAATTTACGTTATACACAAAGCTACGCCACACATGCGGTGCTTTGATCATCACCACAGGACTTTGCTTTTCAACAGAAGCTTTGATCACTGCATCTTAGCATGCCACATAGGCAATTCACAACGTGCAACTGATGGCTATCAATCACACAGAATAAATTCCAGTGTCAGACACACTGTCCATTTGCAAGTCTGTTCTGAGTCTGAACGAAACCGGATGCACTATATACCTCGCAAACCCATCGATCACCACATACGTCTGGACGATCACCACTCATTATCCATATTTCGGGATGCCTCCCAATCAGGACCTCGGTTACCATCCAAACGAGGTGAAGATCTCCGGTCTTCGACCACCGTCTTTATCTTCGATTTATTTTCATCGATTCAGTTATTCAGAATGGGATAAACCCGGTCTTTCTGAGCAACTCGCGTATATGATAAACAAGTGCAACACACATACACATACACATCATTTCAATTCATTAGTCGCTAACCGTAAATCTGTAAGAGAATGATTTCCTGAATATTAACCCCGAAGGCTGAAACCAACATCAGATCAATACCCCAGAAACCATTCGACTTAGCCAACCTTCAGTTAGTTTCTAAATTTCACATCCATATCGTTTATAATATTTTATAACGATTTATCGCTATTTTTATTTATTTTAAAATAGCCAATTTATTCAAAACGGCGCTTCGGGCCATAACGCGGCCGTGGCGCTGTTTTTCTTCAGATTTGATTTACACATATCTGAAAATCTAACCGTTGGATCTTTACAAAATTTACATCATTAGAAAGATCTTTTCAAAACGAATCCAAAGGTTCCAGTTTCGGGAAAATTCGACGGTCGGATCTCCCGGTATAATCGTTTGAAGTTTCGATTTCAAAATACGAACTGCAGCGTCGTTATTCGATTTAATATAATTATATTTATGTATATATAAATATAATCGATTCTGGCGCTGTTTTTCTTCAGATTTGAATTAAACATTCCAGACAATCCAACCGTTGGATTTTTACAAAGTTGGTGCCATTGGAAAGATATTTCCAAAGCGAACCCAACGGTTGCGATTTCGGGAAAATTCGATGACGGATCTCCCGCACTAATCGTTTGAAATCACGGTTTCAAAATACGAACTGCAGCTTCGTTTTCCGATATATTTCAATTCTATTTATATATATATATATATATATATATATTTATATATATATCGATTCTTCGATTTCAAAACTGTATGAATTTCATACATTTGATAAAAATGATATTTTTATCTAACCATTTACTATTTCAACACTTCACTATTTTTAACAATTCATGTATATAATAAAAAGGTGATTTTTACTCTAAAACAATTTATTTCAAAACTCAACTATTTTATATTTTTCATATAGGTGATAAAAATAGGATTTTTATTATAAAACTATTTATTTCAAAACAAGATTATTTTATATAGTTCACATCGATGATAAAAATTGGATTTTTATTATAAAACACTTTCTTTCAAAATATGAATACCATTCAACACATGAATTTCAATTCAACGAACGAATTTCGATTCAACACATGAAGGTTTTCTATAGTTTATATATATCGATAAAAAGGTGATTTTTATATTTAAAACACGAATACCATTCAACACATGAATTGCTATCCAACGAATGAATATCGATTCAACACATGAAGGTTTTCTATAGTTTGTATATATATATATATAAAGGTGATTTTTATATTTAAAACACGAATACCATTCAACACATGAATTTCTATTCAACGAATGAGTTTCAATTCAACACATGAAGGTTTTCTATTCAACGAATAAACATAGTTTCAACAAATGAAAATAATTCTAACACATGAATATTATTCAAAATTTCGGCAGCATAAGGCAGGGTAGTTAAAACCGGGACCGTCCCTAGTACGGCTCCTCGCTCTACCTTAAAACCTCGCGGTTTTTGACAATGGGGATTCATGCATTTAGTTCGCACGCAGGCGGCATGTATATTTATTTCATTTCCACAAACTAATCCTATGTGGTTTCAACCAAATATTTCTCAACCACAAATGGGTATTTTTCAACCATAATCAATCAATATCAACCACAAACAATTCCAATCAACCATTCGCTATCAATTAATTTTCACACCAATCACAACCAATAAATATCGTCCATGGTTTGTGGACGAGGGGCGTATATATATATATATATATTTATATATAGCATTTCACTTCTATTTCAACACATATATAATTTTTACAACGCATATACAACTTATATATCGAACGTACAACTTATACAACGCTTATACAAGAGGTGTACAATGCTTATATAACTCATACATCGACTATATAATTTATACATCGTCGTTTTCCTTATCGTTTATAAATTAAAAATCTCACTTTGGGTTCCACTTCACCAAAAATAGCAGAAGGCTCAAAAAATACGCGGTCTCTTCTAGAAGGTAGAAGATGTCTGCACGAGTCCACTGTCTCTTGTTTCACTGGATTTCGACAAGAAACGAAAAAGATATGATTTTTCAAAATTTGCAACGGTTTAAAGGTGTTAATTTTAGTTTAAATAAAACAAGCCGTACCTCAGCTAATTCATTCAAAACTAGGTTTTGAATTTTCGTGCAAACGGTGAAGTGGTTGGATGATCGACTTTCGCAGCGACGAAGAGGGAGGAGAGGCGCGGCGGACGACGGTGGTGTGGTGGATTCCGGTGGTCGAAGGCGACGGCGAGCTGAAACCATGAACTTTCGAAGCCGATTTCTCCCTTGATTCAGAACGAAAAAATTCAAAACCTATATGGATTTGAAGATCTCGAGAAGCTCTACAAATTCCCTAACTGGAGTGTTTGATTTTGATGCGTGGATTGATCAGAAAATTAACGGGAAGCTTTTGAACTATATCCGCCGTCGCTCGAGAATATACGGGGAGAGAGAAAATATAGTCAACCAATGATATTTTCTTTATATTTATAAATTTTTAAAATCCAAAAATACCCTCTTTCACCCATGAACACCAATTCAAACCCAACGACTGTTGTCTCTAGCGTTTTACCCCCATTCCGAACACAACGGGATATGTTTCGTAGGCCCATTCGACTGTTTCAATCAGTTTTCCTTCAAATTAAAATATAAAACATTCAATATTTGATTTGAACGTACATTTCAATTTATCAGGGACACAAACTGATTCCAAAAATTCCCAAAAAATAAATCTAGCTATGTTTTGACAATACGGTCCCAACAAAACTTGTTTCGTCGAATTTTGAGACCGTTTGCAAAAAGGCCCATTTCTGGCCGATCCAATTTAACTGTAATTGACCAAAACACGTTTTCCTTTGCCAAGCTCACATACTAGCTTCAAAAATTATGAAATTTGAAACCTAGCAATAACTTCAGATCCCGGATCCAACAAAAGTTTTTTCGTTGAATTCCGTGGTCGTTTGCAAAATGGCCAATTTCACGGGCTATATAATTTCCATAGCGACCTTTCTGAAAATTCATTTGGCCATAACTTTTGCTTTCCGCTATGAAACTTCGGTTTTTTTCAGATTCGTTAGAAAGGTATTCACTAACAGATTTAAATATTTTTGGTTTCACTCAAATCCGTTTTGTTTTGCACCCGGTACAGTCAGTTGAAGTTTGAATTCAAATTTTGAAACTACCGCGCCATTTCAGGCCTTGTTTATAATTAGAATTAATTATATTCGTTTTCAAACGTCGATTCAACCTCACTCTTCATTGCTATTATTTAAAATATTTATTTTAAATATTTAAAATCCACTATTTTAGCCAATTAAATTTTTTTAAATTGGTTCAGATTTTTTGGGTCGTTACATGGAATCTACGGATTACAAGGACTTCTCGCTACTGATCCTTGGGGTGATACCTATATAGGATGTGATAGGAGGGTGCCTTTGGTTCATCCTGTTCCTGGATGAATTGTATGGACGAGTGTCTGACAGAGTATTTCCCAAGGATCACGTACGTTTGTTTCTACAAACGTACCACGGTTGTGACGGAGAAAGGCCTTCTCTTAACGACTAGGGTACTTTTATGGACGTCAATTAGTGATATCCAGCGGTTCTGACAATGTGGCATTCAAAGTAGACAGTGATGCACTGCTCTGAAGGATAAACCAGACAATCTAATTAAATGAAAGTAAATTGATTTATCTAATTAATTAATTAATCTTGACCTCTAGCCTCATCAACCAGGAAATGGCATAAAATCGGGTAGGTCGCATGGCTATGTGGGTCGCACCCATCAAAAGGGTATATCATTACCTGATCTGGTGAAATCAAATGCCTTCGGTTATCCCTTTTATTTTTATATGTATGCTATCGGTTCAGTTGGTTGGCCCCCAACCGTTGTGATGATATATTCGTACTCTCAAGCGAAGTGAGGGGCCGATCATGTTTAGCCTGGGTTGCAAGATGTTCTTGTTGAACCCCCAATGTATTCATCTTTGGAGGTACATTGTCGGGAAGGTGGTCCCATACCTTGCCAGGAAATCCATTCTCTAATAAGCACCCGCGGTTTTGATTGTATACTATATATGTAGAGCGTGAGATGCAAGCGTTCTACTAAATTTATACTTATTTGTATTTAGGAACTATTATAATATCAGAGAAGATATTGATTTCAAAAACGTTTTGGGTTATCGTAAGGTAAAAACCGTCCATATTTATGTGTGGATTTGGTCTTACGATTACCCTTTCTTTCAAAAAGTTTTTTTGACCTCAAAATCAACTTGTGTGATACTCATAAACTCAGTATGTTTTTCTCACTCTGGTTAACCAGACTGACCCGTCGTTTGTAATGCTCGGGTTAGACCGGGTCGTACAGGTCCAGTTTACCAGATGCTGTGAAGAGACGAGTTGGAAGAGTCCAAACGTATGATGTCTAGTATGTTTTCCACTGTGTGACTGTATATAAGGACATGTTGTTATAACTATCCAGATGTGTTGATGTACTCTGATGATTGTAAGTATTTTTAAAAGCTCTCAGTAAAGGTTTATTTCTATATTATATTTTGTTCCGTTGCGATGTGAGACTCTGGTATGTGTTGGTTCTTCTTCCTCTTCTTCTATTCTAAAATTTCTTTCTTTCTTATCTCACCCTCTAATTTCTTTCCAATAATGTTCCTGTATTTTCGATGCTTGAATATTCGACATGGTGTTTCAATGTCGATTTTCAGGGTTGGAAAACCCGTCGGTCATTACCCCGGAGCTCAAATCCTTGCTGTCCGGAAATGGTAGAGGGCTTTGCGAGGTCTCCATGTTGTCTCGGGTACTTAGAGTTCACCAAGGAGGTGCTAAGGATTGGTAGGTGAAGCTAGGAACCTTAAATAAAGCTCTTTTTCATGTCATGAAGCAATTTGAGGAAGAGAAGAGAAGGGAGAAGGGGGCCCACATGGGTACAATGCCGACGTGGGTAGGCGGTAGGGGCAGCGGCTAGGGGAGGGTTAGGGTTTTGTGGGAGAGGCCATTAATCAGAAAATATGAAATGAAGAGGAAGAGAGAAGTGAGGAAGGATAGTGCAGAGAAAGGGTTTAAGTAAGAATTTTATCCCTCTCTCTCTCTGATTGCCCTCTTTCAAACATCTCTGTTTGCTACGAAATTTTAGCGCAAGATAATATACAGAATTACAAATCCAACGAGTCAAGTTTCGTCGAATTCCGAATTCATCCGACCTCCCGTTTTATTTTCTGATCGATCTTGCTCAAGTTATCTTCAAAAATGCGATTTTAGAGTATATTTTCTTCTAGCACGCGCACACGCTAACTCCAAAAATTATGAAACTTAGGATTCTTCCATTATTTAACGATACGATTCTAAAAAAAAGTGTTGCCGAATCGTGGGGTCGTATAGACAACGTTCCTTTTTAAACTGATTATTAGTTTTAACTTAAATAGCTTTGTCGAGTACGACCACACAATTATTTCATTTAGCGTGAAATTCGAAACTCAACAGTGACTTTCTCTTCCAAATCCAAAAAAATTTGTCTCGTTGAAGTCTGAGCTTGTTAGCAAAATTTCACTTTTTAAGGGTTATGCGATGATTTAAAAATTGATTTTTCAAATTCCGGGTTTATAAATCGATTTAATAATTTTACTGAGTTTGTTTTAAGTCAAATAAAATATTAAAAAAAATAAAAAATTATTCTCAAATTTTATTTAACAAAAATAACCAATTTATGTTTAATATTCATTTAAAGTAGTTTAACTTAAGAATTTTAAATTGGTTTTGAATTTCCAGGTTGTTACAAACTTATAATCTCCCCCGCTTAAAACCTTTTCGTCCTGAAAAGGAATGGAGCTGAAAGTTATTTAACTTACCAACTTAACTTTCATTCTGGCCTTCATTCTTTAACTTTTCAGTTTCTAAGAATTTCCCAGGTTTCCTGAAATTTGGCTAACAGCCTAAATATCTGAAAAATTTCGCCATAACCTCCCTTGTATAGGGTAATCTAAACAAATTTATATGGCCTTATTAGGCGGCCAATAATCCAATATATTGCATACAAATCAAATGTGAATTATTTGAGCTCAAGGGAGATGTGTAAAAAATCATCCCTTGACCTAGTGATGAGAATTAATCATAATTCATGCGTCGTATCTAAAACAAGAGAGACGTGTACACTTTTGTCATCTCCTAACCCGTGTAGGGTTTGTTATTACTCCTGCAAATAATCGTTATAAGTTTTTAAGTCCATAATCAGTCCTCAATTCAACTTGCAGCTCAGTCCTCGCCATACTAGCGTCTCACTCATATGGTAATGCAAACATCATCATATAAGCACCAAATGCTTATATGAAATATGATATGCTACGCTGTCCATGATGTATGTTATGCGGTATGGTTTATAATTTATTTATTACTATCCTATGGCATATGTTTAATTTCATAAAAAGCAACCATCATAGCACATCTAAATCATTCATAGTAGTTTAATAATAATAAAATTGTGTAACCAATTTATAAAGGTGCACCTGTTTGTCGGGCACACAAATTCATTGCTCTACTCAACGCTAAGCCAATAACCTGCTCAATAGACACATATGCGTGAATCTACTGAAAAGTGTCCATGTTTTTATTTATTTGTCCATAGGGTCTTTCTGGCCGCCCTCTTCATATAAGCACTAAGTAGCGATGGGCTCATATGGATGGTATATAACTCGTAATATATGCTATGCAGCGTAGTCATATCACGCAACATCCAACACATATATTTCAAATATCTTAACCCGTCACAAAGATCAACGACCATCAACATATATAAAATATCATAGTGATATATCACCAAAAAGATCAACTATAACATAGACATAGTATATACCCTAGCGTGATTTGTCGCTTAAGGTATATACCATATATATATATATATACCTGACTACCCATATCTATGCTCACTTGAGTACTGCTACGTACTTGAGGTGGCTCACAAAATATTACACATCCAAAATATACATATCGTGCCTCTGTTGCACCAAAAAGGGACTAGCGCACAGATATCCGATACATATATACATAATACTACTGACTACCATCACTGATCAGTATTGTCCTAACAAAGTCAATACCTCAGGCTCCTGTGTCGGCTCATCCTCAAATCTGGAAGCGAAAAGAGGCCACTCATCATCATCATCTTCCTCTATCTCTTCCCCATTTATTCCTCATCTTCCTCCATCTTTATCTCTTCCTAATCCGCCATGGTAATCTCCTTAATCGGGTCATCCACCTCTATAGGTATTGGAGCAGCTAGTGGCTCCTCGTCTGGTAACAACTCCAGGGTAAATTCCAAAGCTAGTAAGCTATAGGTACTAAGGGCTGAACATGTTCAACAACCATAATGCCCATCATATCCATATAGTCAGGGAGGACATCTAAGGTTAGAAGTGGTGGATCTAACAACATCGCATCCTCCTTTGGAATTGCAGGCGGGTCAAAGCCTCCTATCATCATCATATCCCACATCATGCCATCCAACTCCGGGTCAGGGGGTACATGAAACTCAGGACCTAAGTCATGGAATACAAGATCAATCTCAGACTCTAGAACGGGGGTCAGGTATAACTAGTGGCTCGAGGGGTGAAGGATCCTCAACTACTACTATAGGCATGGGAAATGAGTCTCCCATGATCACATTGTTGAACTCGTCAAATGGAATACCCTCATCATCCTCCAGCATCAACGCATCGTAATCAGCCGAATCCTCAGGCTCTGGAGTGCCTGAAGCCATAGAAACATCATCTGAGCCTAAGCTCGAATCTGTATCAAGAAGGACTGGTGGTATGAAAACAGAAGCAACATCAGATATATATGCATCATTCCTACCATGGTCAGAGGCAAAGGGTACTGTGATGATAGTAAGAATTAGAAGAGCTACTGCCTGAGCTATTTGTAGAGCTGTCAGAACTATCGGATGAACTAGTAATATTCAAACCATAAATACTATCTCCAGTATGCAAGGAAACTGGGGGACTATCACCTACAATGAAAGACGAACTACCCTCTAAGGATGAGGAAGAAAGAATGAATAGGAGCTCGGCTTGCCCATAGGGCACAGTCTTACCTCTCTACGGATCCGAAACAAAGTAATTCAAATTAGAAAGTGGTTATAGATCAAATTATTTTAAAACAAACACTAATGTTTTTATATATTCATTGTCCAAAATCGTGAATACATTTCTTTTTAATTAAATCTTAAGGTACTTCAGAATTTATCGACTATCCAAAATCACCGAAAATTCCATTTAATTAATACTAATTTAAAATAGGAGATCAAACAATCAATTGATCATTTAATTTTTATATACTCAAAGTATACTTTCAAAATTAGGTTATATATATAACAATCACAAATACGTTACACTTAAACATATCACACTATACTCATCCTAGAGCATTACTATCCCTATCTCTAATGAGTATTCTTAAATAGAATGTTACTAATTCTACCTCTGTGGAATTCTTTCACTCGGTTCTAACGTGTCTTGCCCTCAAGTTCTGTAAACCAAAGCTCTAATACCAAACTGTTACACTCTGGAGTACCCGGATCTCCGAAGAGACGGAAAAGACCGGATTGTATGAGAACACGATGAATCAGAACACAAACAAGAGAACGTTTCATTGTCATTACGACAATTTACATCAGAGTACAAGATTTCAAAGTACAAATAAATATCGTACACCAGAAAAATAATATCAGATTAAATTACGACGCAGTAGAAATAAAATGTATAAATACAATGCAGAGCGGATATACATCAACTACTACAACTAAAGGAGTTACACGGATACAATGTTTCCGAATATAGCTCATGTCGTAAATCAGGATCCTGTTAAATAAACATCTGCAAAACCAAAACTAGTAGCTGCCCGTGTAGAAAATATGGGCACCTAGAGTTTAGGTGGAAGCAATGAACTCCGAGTTAGTCATGGGACTAGTGTGAGAACTAAAACAGATATTAACTTTATTTTAAAATTGGGAAAATCAACAGACCATACCGCATGACATGGAACGAGTTTTCTCCCAAGACTACCATAAAAATTAATGCAATGCTAGAGAGGAAAAATGAAGCCATTATAAGACTCAGGTCCCATCACACAATGCAACACAAACCAATGGATAGAGTTTTTCCTTATAATGGCCAAACATGGTTGATACGCAGAAAACAAAAATCATTTGATATTATCATTAGTGTTTAGATGTTTCAAAGACAACTTCAACGTAAATGTATCAATCATATATGACATAGGTACCATATATTATGTCGCCATATAGGTTTACAACTAAGAACGCACAATGTCATATTGGAAATTTGATTTCCTTTATGAGTCAAGGCAAGGGATGTCTCCTTACCGATTTCTTGACACTCTAGTAAATGCCTCAGGACTTAGACTCTAGTGAGCCCTTGGATCTTCAAGGCCAGTCCACTCTTACTTTTATGGATTAGTTATTCCTGAACAATATGTTTCTCGGTCCTTTCGGACCTCCAAAATGGCAATTGTCGACCAAACATATCCTAGAAACCTCGTAATCCGTCAACCACATAAGTAAAAATGTTTGGGCTCCATACTATGACACAACTTATAGCTAGAAAGAAACGCAGGCACTCCCTGTAGTCACTTTCCCATTTTTGTCTCATACCGAGGTGTGAGGCTCGCGAATTAACGCTATACACAAAGCTATGCTACTTAAAGCTGTGCTTTGATCATCATCCATAAGGCCCCGCTTTTCAACAAAAAGCCTTGATCATTGCATCTTAGCATGCTACCTTGTTAGTCCATACCATACTATTGATTTCCACCAATATATAACCTTTGAGCTCGTACGTCTCAGAGAACAGTGTTAAGCAAGAGAATAAATTTTCCGCCACCAAATAGATACATATTTAGCATAGATCAACATGTACAGCGCGAAATACAATGACAGACATACAATCCATTTTAAGTTCATTCTGGATCTGAACGAAACCGAGGGACTCTATTCCTTGTCCCATATGTTCAATACATGAGAGATGTCCTCACATATCCGGCCGATTACCAAGTATGTTTTAACCTACCACCACTTATTACCTTGTCTTCGGTGTATTGCCCTATCAAGACATCATTAGTAGCTCAAACAATGTGAAGATCTCTGGCCTTCAACCACCGTCTTCATTATTGATCTTTAATCGTCGTAATAATTATTTAGAATGAGTAAAACTCGGTCTTTCCAAATAAATTGTTGATCTTTATAATCATGTGGAAAATACACAAAGATAATATTCATTTCACACCAATCAGAATATTCCTTTTAATTAAACATTCATTACTGTAATAACCCAGAAATCTGAGCCAATTAAAATTTTTTATTTTGGCAATTTTAGCGGATTTTGATTATTTAAAATGATTATTTTAAATAATATCGACGAGAAATTTATTTTGAATAGAATTAGAACGTATATATTTATATACGTCGTCGTTAGAATATAAATATTTATTTATAGTTATAAAAAGAATTTAAAATAGCGCGGTAGTTCGATAATTTGATTTCAAATTTCAAATGAATATACAGGATTCAAAATAAACCGGATTTTAGTGAAACCAAAAATATTTGAATCTAATCGAGAATATCTTTCCAACGAATCCGGGAAATCCAAATTTCATAGCGGGAATCAAAAGATACGTCCAGTTGAAAATTCAAAATAGTCGCTATGGAATTCTGGCCCTTAAAAATAGCCGTTTTGCATATGACCTCGGTTTTCGACGAAACCAATTTTGTTGGATCCGCGATGTCAAATTATTGCTAGGTTTCAAAATTCGTAATTTTTCGAATAAATATGTGAGCGTGGCAAAGGAAAACGCGTTTGACCAGTTTAAGTTGATTTCAATCGACTGGAAAATGGCCATTTTTCAAACGGTCTCAGAATTTGACGAAATTAGCTTTTTAGGACCGTATCGTCAATACGAAGCTAGAAAATATTTTTTGGGAATTTTTAGACTCCGTATGTGGCCCCGTTAAGTAGAAATGCGCGTTTTAATTCAATATATAGAGTTATATTTTGATTTTGACGAAAACTGATCGAAATGATCGAATCAGCTTACGATACATATCTCATTGTGTTCGAAATGAGGGTAATTAGTTATGGACGACAGTCGGTGGGTTTGATTTCGAGGTCAAAATAAAAATGTACCTTTTTGAAATAAAATAAAATAATAATAAGAAAAAAAGAGGAGACCTCTCTCTCTCTCCTTCTACTTACAGATCCCCCTCGTTCATTTTAAAGAAATCAAAAAAAGAAAAAAAACCTAGATCGACACCGCGCCCCCTCCGAGCCCAACGCCGCCCACCATCGGAACCCGCCCCCAAACTCCGTTGACCGCCAGGACTCCCTCCATTTCCGATTTCCCTCTCTCTCCCTTTGGCCACTCGATCCCCAATCCGTTGCTCCAGGCCCTCTCCTTCGCAGCCAAATTGAAGCGCCACTACCCTGGTCAGATCATCGCCTACTCCCCCTCCTCCTCGCGACAGCAGCCCCCCTCTCTCCTCTTTAAATCGTTGAAAACCCCCTCCGGCGCGATTAACAGTGAGGAAAAAGGTAATTTAAATCAATTAATTATATTAGTTAATACTGATTTATACACTGAATTATATACTATACTGATTTATCAAATTGATTTATAAAAAGTGATATAGAAAAATATGATTTTGTTCATAGAAAGTTGGGATTTTTCATGTGAATAAAGATTATATTTTTTATAGGAGGTTCATGTGAATAAAAATTATATTTTTATACGAGGTTCATGTGAATAAAAATTATATTTTTATACGAGGTTCATGTGAATAAAGATTATATTTTTATACAAGGTTCATGTGAATAAAGATTATATTTTTATAGGAGGTTCAGGTGAATAAAAATTCGATTTTTAAAATATATGTAAGGACATAAAAATATGATTTTTATATTAGTAGATTATTGAAAATATAATTTTTCTAATGTGGTAGCGAAGTAAAAATAGAAATTTTACATAAGGAAAAGTATGGATTTTTGTAGCGAAGAAAAATATAATTTTTATATAGAAAGAAGCATTGTAAAAATATACGATTTTTATATATGAACTGCCATTATAAAAATGTGATTTTTTAAAATAAACATCGTATTAAAAATGTGATTTTTACCATTAACAGCGTGAAAAGAATTGCAATGGAACTGGTGGAAAACAAATCCAAGCGGTTCAGAAATTCAGAAATGAAATGGCGGAGTGGAATCCCAAGGTGAGAACTCCTCACTTTTAAATTTATTTCTAGTTGAATTATATACTAGGATGCAGACGGTGTTTAGTAGCACCCGACACCCGTCATCCACAGAGCATAGATGACTTGTTTGTTTGGTTGTTGTGTTATGTGAAAACAAACAAAATATTTTATAGTTAAAAATATGATTTTTAACGTGTATATAAAATAAATATTTATAAACAAATTGACGATTTATTTATATACACACATTTGATTGATATTGATTGGGACGATAAATTTTACACCTCGCACAACTGCACAATTAAAATATGTGTTTGATTGTTTGAAACCCCACACAGGTATTGGGATGATATATGACATACACTAATCCCAATAATAAGTTCTATGTCGATCGATTGATTGACAGACTGTTATGAGCGTTAAATATTTATATTTGATGCTTATACAGTGTAGAATGCGCTTTGGATGATGGTTGATTATTTTTCATTATTGATATATACATGCGTTGTATGGAAATCCATAGAAATAAAACCTATGGTAATTGATTGGGCCTCATTCCAGTTTAGAAATAGAATATTTGAAGAGAAATATTTGAATAAAATATTTGAGAAGAAATATATGAAACGAAATATTTGAATAGAATATTTGAAGTAGAAATATATAAAGCTGTGTTTATTAGATATGCGCTATTTTGACGCGAACGATATTTATATCAATTATATTCGTTTCTATAATGAATATTGAAAAGTGATTTCAAAATCGAATATTTTGAAATGAAATTCGAATTAAATTCGAATTGAAACAAATTAGAATTCTAAATTTTAAAATTCGAATTGAAACGAATTAGAATTCGAATTGAACTGAAAATAAAATGAATTCGAATCGAATTGAAATTGAATGGAAATCAATTTGAAATGAAATTCGAATTAAATTTGAATTGAAAGAAATTATAATTCGAATTGAATTGAAACGAATTAGAATTCGAATCCAATTGAAAAAAAATGAATTCAAATCGAATTGAAATTGAATGGAAAATGAATTCGAATCGAAATTGAATAGAATTGAATTCGAATTGAAATTGAATAGAAATGAATTCGAATTGAAATTGAATAGAAATGAATTCGAATTGAAATTGAATTGAAAACGAACTGAAATTGAATTAAAAATCGATTTGAATTGAAATCAAATAGAAATGAATGTAAAAAAGGAATTTATAAAGGAAAATTCAATTTTGATTTGAAATCGAATAAGAAGTTGAAATCGTTCTGAAAATAAATTTAAAATGATTTATAAAATACGTTTTAAAAAGGAAATCGACGAAATATATATAATATTATATATATATATATATAATGGCCTGAATAGAACGAGCCGCGATGCGGTAGTTCGCGAATTTCGACCATTGACTTTGAACGGATATTGCGGGAGATACGACCGTCGGATTCTCCTAAAACCGAAACCGTTGGGTTCATATCGAAAAGAGCTTTCTTACGAATGCTAGACATTTGAAATCTAACGGTTGGATTTTCCAAATCAAATTTGTAAAAGGTTGTTGTAAGTGCTATTCGATGGCTGTTGATGGAAATCGACTGTACGGGCCTTGACAAAATTATAAAAAATAGTAATAATTTGTGTAAAATCATAAGAAATGATTTGGAAAAAATTGGGATGAAAAACTCCATATTTGAAAAGATAAAAATAGATTTTTATCGAAATGAACTAGTTTTGTACTAGAATTATAATTCTATTTATTTTTAAATAAATAAATTTAATTTGAAAAGTGTTTTAAAAGTAACCAGAATTTCCAATAATTGATTTGGAATGGATTTGAATCGAAATTGCCTTTGGAATATTTCGATGTTGGATTTTGTGATTATACAGATAGCATTATGGAAATTTGAAAGATATATAGATATCGTTATCTCCAATACGATATTTGTTGGTCGTAGAATTTGATATTGAATATAAGCCGATATATTTTCTATTCAGAGCCGTGTATTTAATATCAAATGTGATTTGGGTTTGTCGTGAAAGGTGTCTTCATTAACACTTTTCTTAAGCCCAGTTGAGAAAAAGATTAAATCTTTTTATTTAGATTTAATGAAGTATACCAATTAAATAATATTTAATTGGAATTGAATTGGTATTGATTTTTGGGCTTATCGTGAACAGTGTTTTAAATAACACTTGTTCTTTAACCCGATAATTAATGGTATGTGATTTTGGGTTGTCGTGAAGGGTATCTTCAATAATACTATTCTTAGACACAAAGGAGTTAAGAAAATCAGAAATTAACTGGAGATTAGTTAAGTTGAATGGTTTCTGGGGTATTGATCTGATGTCGGTTTCAGCCTTCGAGGTTAATACTTAGGGAATTACTCACTTGCTAATTTACAGTTGGGGACTGATTAAAATGTGATGTGATTTTGGGGTTTATCGTGAACCGTGTTTTAAATGACACTGATTCTTTAACCCAGTCAAAGATTAAAATTAAGTGGAGTTTTAATGAATCTTTAATTAGATTGAAAAGATCGAGAATGGAGTATCACCAGTTTTGCTCCAGGCGATAGTTAAATCTTTAATTAGATTTGAACGTGAAATGGTGATTGATTTTGCTGATAACACCGTGGTATTAGATATGAAGTATGACCATTTTTACTTTATGGGATGAATAGGTTGGGATTGGGAAATAAAATAAATGATTACTTCGGTGTGGTTCACTAATCCCGACTAGTTGAATTGATATTCTAAAGAAGATTAAAGAATAAATTTAAAAGAATTTATCTTTGATAAAATTTATGGGAACCTTTCCCTAAGAATGTGAAATTTAGAAACTAACTGTAGGTTGGCTAAGATGAATGGTTTCCTGGGTATTGATCTGATGTTGGTTTCGACCTTCGGGGTTAATATTTGGGGAATTGTTCTCTTACTAATTTACGGTTAGTGACTGATGAATTGGAATGAGGCGTATGTTGTGTTTGTGTAACACTTGTTTATTATATACGCGAGTTATTCAGAAAGACCGGGTTTATCACATTCTGAATAACTGATTTGACGATTAGTTGAAGATGAAGACGATGGTTGAAGATCAGAGGTCTTCACGTCGTTTGGATAATTACTGATGATTTTGATTGGGCCGTACACCCAAGAGGAGGGAATCAGTTGGTGATCGTCCAGACGTACTTGGAGATCGATGGATATGCGAGGTACAAGTTGCCTCCGGTTTCGTTCAGACCCAGAACGGATTGTAAATGGAATGTGTGTCTGACATTGGATATCATTCTGTGTGATTGATGGATATCGGTTGCATGGAGTGGTTTGTCTGTGTGGCATGCTAAGATGCAAATGATCAAGGCTTTTGTTGAAAAGCAAAGTCTTGTGGTTGATGATCAAAGCACGGCCTTTGTGGCGTAGCTTTGTATAGCATTGATTCGCGAGCGTCACACCCCGGTTGTGAACCAGAAACGAGAGAAGGACCTCAGGGAGGGCAGGCGTTTCCTCCTAACTAGAAGCGGCGTTAGTGGTTTTACACGCCCCGACGAGTTTGACTTATGTGGTTGTTGCTGTTACGAGGCGCCTCGGATATATCAGTGACTATGCGAAGCCGGTGGAGTCATTCGTTGACTTATTGACACCCCAAAGGGTGGGGAAACGCAGTGTTCAGGCATAATAATCCAAATCGGTGGACCGGCCCTGACGATCCAAAGGTCACTCGAGCTCTGACCTGAGACATGGGCTAGAGCGTCTCGAATCAGTAGAGGACTATCTTTTTCCTCGGTTCACAGATGGAAATCCAACTTCCAATACATGATGTTTCGATTTTAGTTGTAATCCTATATATTGGTGACATAGTGATTGGGCGCTCATGCCGCCTATGATTGATATTTTTGATTGTATATAAAATCAGAAACAAACTGGAAACGAGCTAAGATGGGTGGTTTCTTGGGTATTAGTCTGATGTTGGTTTCGACCTTCGGGGTTAATACTTAGGAAATTGTTCTCTTACAAATTTGCGGTTGGAGTCTGATTAAGAATCAAAACATGAAATTTAGCGTGTCAAGCATTCTTTGGCTATTATAAGGTAAAAACCCTATCCTCCGGCTTGCGTTGCATTGTGTGATGGGACATGGGTCTTATAATAGCTTCATTTTTCTTTATTTAGCGTTGCGCTGTTTGTTTTATGCACTGGTATTCTTGGGAGGAAACCCGTTCTGTGTTATATGGCATGGTCCCTTGATTTACCTAACTTTAAAATAAAGATAAATAACTGTTTTAGTTCTCATACCAGTCACATGACTGACCTGGAGTTTATTGTTTTAACCTAAACTCTGGGTGCCCTTATTTTGACACGGGCAACTAGTAGTTTTGGTTTTGCTGATTTATATTCACAGGATCCTGATTTACAGCTGGAACGATACTCGGAAAGCTCTGTATCCATGTATTACTTCTAGTTGTGTATTGTATTATTTTTCCGCTGCGATGTATTTAAATGTAATTTAAATCTCTGATAATTTTTGTGTAATATTTATTCATACTCTGTATATTCTTGTATTCTGGTGGAATTGTTGTAATAAACAATGAAATGTTCTTCCATCTGCGTTCCTTTGTGTGTTGTTCTCAAGGTAATCCGGGCTTTCCTTACCGGGGAAGTTACGGGCTATCACAGTGGTATCAGAGCTTTGGTTTACAAAGCTCGGAGAACAAGACACATTAGAACCAAATGAAAGAACTCATCAGAGATTGGATTAGTTATATCCAAGGAGAATGACTCGTTAGAGATAGGATCAGTAGTATCCTAAAATGAGTGTGAAGAGTGATGTTTTTAAAAATAAAATTTAAAACGATGTTTGTTTTGAAAATTTGAATCGAATTATTCGTAATTGAATAGTTTGTTTGTATTGATTTGGACAATCAAGTATATGAAAATTTGGCATGTACGCCTAGCTAGCATGTATTTGAAATTGTAATATACTTGATGGATATAGAATTACACTCTAGTCGCCAGGGGGTGATTCTGATGATTGATATATCATCATCAGAATTTATATTCGAGTGACGAAAGTGGGATTTCTATATATTTCCTATTGACTGGTGTGAGAACCAAAATTTGATAGGGCCTATTGTTGTGATTTGGCATCAAAAAACTGATTTTTTGACTATATATCAAAGTTATGAATTTGAAATAATAATTCACTAATTGATTGATGATTGTGTTGTTTGATTATTGTTTGATTAATTAAATGTTGGACCTATAACCAAATTGAATCAAATAGTGAATTGTATTGGAAATTTATCGCATTTGCATGCATGTAAATGTACTTACGTTGAATAGGTCATAGCAAGGAGGCTAGAGCAGAAGAATAAAATTGTTTGCCCGACAAATAGGTACATGTTTACCATAATTTACTGTTTTGTTTGGGTGATGATGATTTTATGAGCCGATTGGCCAGGCGCTTGGCTTTTTCTTTTTCTTTTGGATTGAAGAAGGCCATGGGAGGCTATATGAAATATCCCGAAGTCCCCGGTGCAGGGGAGGTTATGGCGAAATTTTTCAAAAATTAAGGGTGTTAGCCAATTTTTTTGAAAAATTTGAAAAGTTCTTAGAAACTGAAAAGTTGAAGAACTTAAGCCGTAAAGAAAAGAATGAAAGTTGAGTTGATTTGTGAAACAACTTTCGGCTTCGTTCCTTTTCGAGGACGAGAAGTTTTAAGTGGGGGAGATTGTAATAACCCAGAAATCTAAGCCAATTTAAAATTTTTATTCTGGCAATTTTAGCGGATTTTGATTATTTAAAATGATTATTTTAAATAATATCGACAAGAAATTTATTTTGAATAGAATTAGAATATATATATTTATATACATCGTCGTTAGAATATAAATATTTATTTATAATTATAAAAGTAATTGAAAATGGCACGTAGTTCGATAATTCGATTTCAAATTTCAAATGAATATACATGATTCAAAATAAACCGGATTTTAGTGAAACCAAAAATATTTGAATCTAATCGAGAATATCTTTCCAACGAATCCGGGAAATCAAAATTTCATAGCGGGAATCAAAAGATACGTCCAGTTGAAAATTAAAAATAGTCGCTATGGAATTCTGGCCCTTAAAAATAGCCATTTTGCAAACGACCTCGGTTTTCGACGAAACCACTTTTGTTGGATCCGCGATGTCAAATTATTGCTAGGTTTCAAAATTCATATTTTTTCAAATCAATATGTGAGCGTGACAAAGGAAAACGCGTTTGACCAGTTTAAGTTGATTTTAATCGACTGGAAATGGTCATTTTTCAAACGGTCTCAGAATTTGACGAAATTAGTTTTGTTAGGACCATATTGTCAATACGAAGCTAGAAAATATTTTTTGGGAATTTTTAGAGTCCGTATGTGGCCCCGATAAATAGAAATCCGCGCTCAAATTCAATATATAGGGTTACATTTTTATTTTGACGAAAACTGATCGAAATGATCGAATCAGCTTACGATACATATCCCATTGTGTTCGGAATGGGGGTAATTAGTTATGGACGACAGTCAGTGGTTTGCTTTCGAGGTCAAAATAAAAATGTACCTTTTTGAAATAATAATAATAATAATAATAATAATAATAATAAGAGACCTCTCTCTTCTTCTATTTACAGATCCCCCCCGTTCATTTTAAAGAAATAAAAAAAAACCTAGTTCGACATCACGCCCCCCTCCGAGCCCGACGCCGCCCACCATCGGAACCCGCCCCCAACCGCCGTTGACCACCAGGACCCCCTCTATTTCCGATTTCCCTCGCTCTCCCTTTGGCCACTCGATCGCCAATCCGTTGCTCTAGGCCCCCTCCTCCGCAGCCGAACTGAAGCGCCACCACCCTGGTTAGATCCGCGCCTGCTCCCCCTCCTCCTCGCGACAGCGGCCCCTCCCCTCTCCTCTTCAAATCGTAGAAACCCCCCTTCGGCGCGATAAACAGTAAGGAAAAAGGTAATTTAAATCAATTAATTATATTAGTTAATACTGATTTATACACTGAATTATATACTATACTGATTGATCAAACTGATTTATAAAAAGTGATATAGAAAAATATGATTTTGTTCATAGAAAGTTGGGATTTTTCATGTGAATAAAGATTATATTTTTTATAGGAGGTTCATGTGAATAAAAATTATATTTTTATATGAGGTTCATGTGAATAAAAATTATATTTTTATATGAGTTCATGTGAATAAAGGTTATATTTTTATACGAGGTTCATGTGAATAAAGATTATATTTTTTATAGGAGGTTCAGGTGAATAAAAATTCGATTTTTATAATATATGTAAGGACCTAAAAATATGATTTTTATATTAGTAGAGTATTAAAAATATAATTTTTCTAATGTGGTAGCAAAGTAAAAATAGAAATTTTACATAAGGAAAAGTATGGATTTTTATAGTGAAGGAAAATATAATTTTTATATAGGAAGAAGCATTGTAAAAATATATGATTTTTATATATGAAGTGTCATTATAAAAATGTGATTTTTAAAATAAATATCATATTAAAAATGTCATTTTTACCATGAACAGCGTGAAAAGAATTGCAATGGAACTGGTGGAAAACAAATCCTAGCGTTTCAGAAATTCAGAAATGAAATGGCAGAGTGGAACCCCAAGGTGAGAACTCCTCACTTTTAAATTTATTTCTAGTTGAATTATATACTAGGATGCAGACGGTGTTTAGTAGCACCGACACCTGTCGTCCACAGACCATGGATGACTTGTTTTTTTGGTTGTTGTGTTGTGAAATTTGATTGTGTGATGTGAAAAGAAATAAAATATTTTATAGTTAAAAATATAATTTTTAACGTGTATATAAAATAAATATTTATAAACAAATCGACGATTTGTTTATATACACACATTTGACTGCTATTGATTGGGACGATAAATTTTACACCTCGCCCAACTGCACAATTAAAATCTGTGTTTGATTGTTTGAAACCCCACACGGGTATTGGGATGATATATGACATACACTAATCCCAATAATTAGTTGTATATCGATTGATTGATTGACAGACTGTTATGAGCATCAAATATTTATATTTGATGCTTATACAGTGTAGAATGCACTTTGGATGATGGTTGATTATTTGTCATTGTTGATATATACATGCGTTGTATGGAAATCCATAGAAATAAAATCTATGGTAATTGATTGGGCCTCATTCCAGTTTAGAAATAGAATATTTGAAGAGAAATATTTGAATAAAATATTTGAGAAGAAATATTTGAAACGAAATATTTGAATAGAATATTTGAATAGAATATTTGAAATAGAATATTTGAAATAGAAACATATAAAGCCGTGTTGATTAGATATGCGCTATTTTGACGCGAACGATATTTATATCGATTATATTCGTTTTTATATTGAATATTGAAAAGTGATTTCAAAATCGAATATTTTGAAATGAAATTCGAATTAAATTCGAATTGAAACAAATTAGAATTCGAATTGAATTGAAACGAATTAGAATTCGAATCGAATTGAAAATAAAATGAATTCGAATCGAATTGAAATCGAATGGAAATCAATTTGAAATGAATTCAAATTAAATTTGAATTGAAACAAATTTGAATTCGAATTGATTGAAACAAATTAGAATTCGAATCGAATTGAAAATAAAACGAATTCGAATCGAATTGAAATTGAATGGAAATCAATTTGAAATGAATTCGAATTGAAAATGAATTCGAATTGAAATTGAATAGAATTGAATTCGAATTGAAATTGAATAGAAATGAATTCGAATTGAATTGAAAACGAACTGAAATTGAATTAAAAATCGTTTTGAATTGAAATCACATAGAAATGAATGTAAAAAGGAATTTATAAAGGAAAATTCAATTTTGATTTGTAATCGAATAAGAAGTTGTAAGCGAATTTCGACCATTGACTTCGAACGGATATTACGGGAGATCCGCCCGTCGGATTCTCCTAAAACCGGAACCGTTGGGTTCGTATCGAAAAGAGCTTTCTAATGAATGCTAGAGATTTGAAATCTAATGGTTGGATTTGGAATTATGTCCAAATCAAATTTGGAAAAGGTCGCTGTAAGTGCAATTCGATGGCCGTTGATGGAAATCGACTGTACGGGCCTTGATAAAATTATTAAAAATAGTAATAATTTTTGTAGAATCATAAGAAATAATTTGGGAAAAATTGGGATGAAAAACTCCATATTTGAAAAGATAAAATAGATTTTTATCGAAATGAACTAGTTTTGAACTAGAATTATAATTCTATTTATTTCTAAATAAATAAATTGAATTTAAAAAGGGTTTTAAAAGTAACCAGAATTTCCAATAATTGAGTTGGAATGAATTTGAATCGAAATTTTCTTTGGAATATTACGATGTTGGATTTCGTGATTATACAGATAGCGTTATGGAAATTTGAAAGATATATAGATATCGTTATTTCCAATACGATATTTGTTGGTCGTAGAATTTGATATTGAATATAAGCCAATATATTTTCTATTCAGAGCCGTATATTTAATATCAAATGTGATTTGGGTTTGTCGTGAATGGTGTCTTCATTAAAACTGTTCTTAAGCCCAGTTGAGAAAAAGGTTAAATCTTTTTATTTAGATTTAATGAAGTGTACCAATTAAATAATATTTAATTGGAATTGAATTGGTATTGATTTTTGGGTTTATCGGGAACAGTGTTTTAAATAACACTTGGTCTTTAACCCGATAATTAATGGAATGTGATTTTGGGTTGTCGTGAACGATATCTTCAATAATACTGTTCTTAGACCCAAAGGAGTTAAGAAAATCAGAAACTAACTAGAGATTAGTTAAGTTGAATGGTTTCTGGGGTATTGATCTGATGTTGGTTTCAGCCTTCGGGGTTAATACTTAGGGAATTGCTCACTTGCTAATTTATGGTTAAGGACTGATTGAAATGTGATGTGATTTTGGGGTTTATCGTGAATCGTGTTTTAAATGACACTGATTCTTTAACCCAGTCAAACATTAAAACTAAGTGGAGTTTTAATGAATCTTTAATTAGATTGAAAAGATCGAGAATGGAGTATCACCAGTTTTGCTCCAGGCGATAGTTAAATTTTTAATTAGATTTGAACGTGAAATGGTAATTGAATTTGCCGATAACACCGTGGTATTAGATGTGAAGTATGACAAGTTTTACTTCATGGGATGAATAGGTTGGGATTGGGAAATAAAATAAATGATTACTTCGGTGTGGTTTGCTAATCCCGACTAGTTGAATTGATATTCAAAAGAAGATTAAAGAATAAATTTAAAAGAATTTATCTTTGATAAAATTTATGGGAACCTTTCCCTAAGAATGTGAAATTTAGAAACTAACTGTAGGTTGGCTAAGATGAATAGTTTCCTGGGTATTGATCTGATGTTGGTTTCGGCCTTCGGGGTTAATATTTGGGGAATTGTTTTCTTACTAATTTACGGTTAGTAACTGATGAATTGGAATGAGGCGTATGTTGTGTTTGTGTGACACTTGTTTATTATATACACGAGTTATTCAGAAAGACATGGTCTATCCCATTCTGAATAACTGATTCGACGATTAGTCGAAGATGAAGATGGTGGTTGAAGACCGGAGGTCTTCACGTCGTTTGGATAATTACTGATGATCTTGATTGGGCCGTACACCCAAGAGGAGGGAATCAGTTGGTGATCGTCCAAACGTACTTGGAGATCGATGGATATGCGCGGTACAAGGTGCCTCCGGTTTCGTTCAGACCCAGAATGGACTTTAAAATGGACTGTGTGTCTGACATTGGATATCATTCTGTGTGATTGATGGATATCGGTTGCATGGAGTGGTTTGCCTTTGTGGCATGATAAGATTCAAATGATTAAGGCTTTTGTTGAAAAGAAAAGTCTTGTGGTTGATGATCAAAGCACGGCCTTTGTGGCGTAGCTTTGTTTAGCATTGATTCCCGAGCGTCACACCCCGGTTGTGAACCAAAAACGGGAGAAGGACCTCAGGGAGGGCATGCGTTTCCTTCTAGCTAGAAGTGGCGTCAGTGGTTTTACACGCCCTGACGAGTTAGACTTATGTGGTTGTTGCTGTTACGAGGCGCCTCAGATATATCGGTGACTAAGTCGTTGGAGTCATTCGTTGACTCATTGACACCCCAAAGGGTGGGGAAACGCAGTGTTCAGGCATAATAATCCACATCGGTGGACCGGCCCTGACGATCCAAGGGTCACTCGAGCTCTGACTTGAGACACAGGCTAGAGCGTCTCGAATCGGTAGAGGACTATCTTTTGCCTCGGTTCACAGATGGAAATCCAACTTCCAATACGTGACGTTTCGATTTTAGTTGTAATCCTATATATGGCGACATAGTGGGATGGGGCGCTCATGCCGCCTATGATTGATATTTATGATTGTATATAAAATCAGAAACTAACTAGAAACGAGCTAAGATGGGTGGTTTCTTGGGTATTAGTCTGATGTTGGTTTCGGCCTTTGGGGTTAATACTTAGGGAATCGTTCTCTTACTAATTTGCGGTTGGAGTCTGATTAAGAATTAAAACATGAAATTTAGGGTATCAAGCATTCTTTGGCTATTATAAGGTAAAAACCCTATCCTCCGGCTTGCGTTGCATTGTGTGATGGGACCTGGGTCTTATAATAGCTTTTTTTTTATTTAGCATTGCGCTGTTTTTTTTATACACTGGTATTCTTGGGAGGAAACCCGTCCCGCATTATACGGCGTGGTCCCTTGATTTACCTAACTTTAAGATAAAGATAAATAACTATTTTAGTTCTTACACCAGTCACATTACTGACCTGGAGTTTATTGTTTTAACCTAAACTCTGGGTGCCCTTATTTTGACACGGGCAGCTAGTAGTTTTGGTTTTGCAGCTTTATATTCATAGGATCCTGATTTACAGCTGGAACGATACTCGGAAAGCTCTGTATCCGTGTATTACTTCTAGCTGTGTATTCTATTATTTTTCCGCTGCGATGTATTTAAATGTAATTTAAATCTCTGATAATTTATGTGTAATATTTATCTATACTCTGTATAGTCTTGTATTCTGATGGAATTGTTGTAATAAACAATGAAATATTCTTCTGTCTGCGTTCCTTTGTGTGTTGTTCTCAAGGTAATCCGGGCTTTCCTTACCGGGGAAGTTACGGGCTATCACAATTACCTTTAAAAGAAAAGGGTTCTTATTAATTTTATCAAAGATAAAATTTCTTTTGTTTCAAAATCATACCTCAATGATTATCCAAATTTTTAGAAAGTCACCTCATCTTAACAGGGTTAAAGAACAATTGCCATTTAAAATCCTTGTTCACTATAAACCCAAAATATCACTTTCCATTTATTATGGAATCTTCACAAAAATTCAGTTTGACTTAATAAATTGGGAAGAATTCCCCAAATCTTATTTAAAAGATTCATCCTTTTCATGGTTGGGTTCAAGAACAATATTCTTAAAGATATCACACACGACGAAACTCAAAATAGTTTATTACGTTCATATATTAAATCTCACCGTAATTGCAAAAATAGAAAACTAAGATAAAAATATTATTTATCTTTCAAATCGTGGAATATTTTACCCAGCCTCAATCCAAATCACTTATTATGATTTATCATAATTCATTTACATTTTTAATAATTTTATTAAGGCCCTTACACTCGGTTCCAATATTGGCCACCGAACTACATCCACAATGACCCTTTTCAAAACTGATTCAGGCATAATTTGAGATCTAACCGTTCAAACTTAAACCACTTATATTCATTGGAAAGATAATTTCGATATGAACCCAACGGGTCTAGTTTTAGAGAATCCGACGGTCGGATCTCCCGCTGCATCAGTTCGAAGTTACAGGTCGACGTTCGCGAACTGTCAATATGTGACACGTTCTATTCAAGCCCGAATCAATTTTCATCTTTTCTATATAAATTGAAACATTTTTAAACTTCTTTATGAATTATATTAACATTTATAGAATAACTTTAGAAAATTCGTTTTAGCCGTTTAGCTTCAAATTCAAATATTTCACTATTTGGTCCAATTTTTCATTATTTTAATGAATAAAATAATATTATTTTTCGAAAGTCCTCCATTTACGCTCAAAATTTCCTTACAGTCATAATAATAATAAACGAGAAACTTTCGAAAGAAAACTTCTTTTCAAACGTCTGCTACATATCCTAACCGAACTTCACTTTGAAAAGTTACTATTCATTTAAAATCCAAATATTTTGATTAGCCATAAGTACGTAAAACATACTTCAAAATCATTCTTCATAGTTACGGATATTCATCGATATTTTAATATAAACATGTCCACCCAAAATCGAAAACTGAAATCAACTTCCAGTTTTCATTGAATATTAAAATATTCATATTTATTCCGGATTGAAATAAAATTTCAACCATTATCCATAAAAATAAATTTATAGGGATTTTATTCATCATATGCATATAACAATAGTTATAAACAACTATCAATATCCAATATGACATCGAGTGTGCATTATATTTTTATATAAGCTTCAAATGATTTATTGACGCTTATATAAATCTGTCAATCAACCGATTAACCGCAATTTCACACAAGGGAGATGTGTAAATCAAATATCATCTCAAGACCCGTGTGGGGTTTTCAACCATCAAAACAATTATTTAATCATTTATTTATTTCATCCAATTGATTTTATTTAAATAAGTGAACATAAACAAGCCGTTTGACTAGTAAATGTATTTTTTATCACATTTCAACTACCACAAATAACAAGACATTATTGTTAACAAATTAGTTATTTAAATTCACATTCACATCACAACATAACCAATAATTCATTGCCATTTACAATGCCACAAGGTGTCCATCCAAATTGTCTGAAGTACGTGTGTTGTATATTCAAATAATGCTTCAAATAATAAATAACAGACTGAAAAGTTCACGTGTTGAACTCCAAGGATATCTCATGTAACAAAGAAAATAACTAGATAAAACATTTTAATGTCGCACTAATTATGACATAAACAGTTTTTCTAACTTGCAACTTAATTTGCTTTACCGCATTAACTCATAACTTAAAACGGTTAACTAATTAACTTTACATAAATAATTAAACTATTCAAACACACTAAAGCAAGAATCACTCACCCCAGCCATCAGAAAACAATAATGCAATGTCTGACTTTCCGGTGCTCGCTAGTGCCTAAAAATCCCGCCTTTTTGGCTCGGAATGTCTTCAAACTTCTAGGCAACCTTGGTACACCTTCCAAGTTGTGAATGAAGCAAGAAATGAAGGATCTTTGGGCACTTGGAGCTCTGCGGAGCTCAAACCCTTGCTATATGTAAATGGTGTATGGCTCAAAACCTTGCTGTCCAGAAATGGTGTACGGCTTTGTAAGGTCTACACGTTGTCTCGGGCACGTAGAGTTCACCAAGGAGGTGCTAAGCGCAGGTAGGTTGTAACACCCCACGTCCATTAATGTCACTCACAAAGGGAATGCATTAACTTCCATGGAGGTTTTAAGTGAATATAGAATAGAAAAATTACAGCAAGACGGATAATAAGTAGTACTTGGGAATCTAAAACTTTATTTCATTGCAGCGGAAGTTAGACGTGTTTGTTACATCATAAAAACCATAAATCAGAGTCAAGTACAATATCCATCTTGATAAAACAAAATACATAATCCCATTACATAAATAGCCATTAAACAAGATAACAAGCTGGACTTTACTTCAACGGTCCAAGCTTTCCAAGAGAGAGATAAAGCAATCCAATCAAACTCCGCTAGAGCTGGGCCCACCCTGAGGACCTGGTGGGGGGAAAAAGATAGAAAAAGAGGGGGTCAGACATAAAGTCTGGCGAGTATGATAATTCTAACAATACTATTATCAAAATAATTAGACTGAGGCATAAGCTGGAAAACAAGGAAATGTCTATGAACTATTGGGTATGGAAGAGCAGGTAAAGATAACATTAAAGGCACACCTAATTACTAACGAATAATTACTACACTACACCACACCAGTCACCCTAAAGGTTGATCCCACTTGCTTCACTTAGAAATTTTATATAAATAGCTTCGTGTACCCCTAGCTGACTACATAGGTGTCGCCTGCCCCTATCTCCACTAGGTGTACCCCACTACCCACTTTCGATCGGCTCCCTACTCGTAGATACCCGTGCTGGCCCTACAGTGGGGTGTATCACTCCCCTAAAGTGGCAACCCGATACAACTTGAGAGTGCACGGCTTATACCTACACGATGCAACAACGTCTTACTTACCAGCCCGGGTCCACACACGCATATGAAACCCGTTGTACTTGCGTTGCCACCGCTACCCCGTTTGGCCTCTTATAGTCAAGCCCAGTATGCGTGTCCCGTCCTCGACTTGGGTCGAGCCCACAAAGATACGTTTGTGTTACTGGTTGAAATGGGCCCCTACAAGCTATCCACCTAAGCTTGTCCCCACTAGTATATCCCACTTGACCCTCTTAGTCATGTTCATTTACATGTGTGTTTGGTTAAGTCTTACTAATCGTATTTCAAATGCCACTAAAGGCACTCACTAGATTCCTCATGCCACCCAAGGCACCTACTTAACCCCCATGTCCCACCTTACATGTTTATCTGGTTAAGTATTTCTTAATTCATTCAGGCCATAACCTCATAAAGACCTCTCACATTAGACTGACATTTATGGCAGCTGGATTTGCCGGGCGGGTCCGGGCAGTCTTACACCATAAAAGAGTCTAACCTCATGTCTTTACAACTGTTATGCTTTAATTTGGGCCTAGGACCTCTCACATTGGGCTGACATGTGTGACTACTGGATTTGCCGGTCGGATCCGGGCAGGTTTACGTCACAAACGAGTCCAACCTCGTGTCCTAAGCATTGATTATCACTTATAATCTTTTACCCCAGTTTTAAATATATCCCTATTCCAATCATTAATTAATTCCAATTTTAATGATGTCCATAATTGACTCAATTATGGCCATCCACTTATGGTATGCAAAATCATATCAATTGCACCCCAATTTCTTAATAATAAATCCTTAATATTACCCCTACCCCACGTTATACGTTCGCTTATTCAACGCAAAATGGACGTTAGACTCGAATAGTCTAACTCATAGCACAAAGACAAATTATCACAACATATAGACAAATAAAATAGATCTAATCATAATAGGGGTGAAACTTGCATAAAACTACACATGTCATGGATCTAAAGGTGTCAACTTGTTTGGTTAAATGTCACAACCTACATAATATGATCATAACCCAAATTCATGTATAAATTTGCATATTTGGTTTATGCAACATAATGATGGTGTGAACTAGCATCTAACACATAAAACTCACACATGTCATAGCACAATTCTAGATCTAAATAGATGTCATGGCATATGTTCATAATCTTTACTAATCAATCTAAACTTGCATACATGATTTGTCATATAGATCAACATAGCCCAAATAATATCAACATTATGATTTGATAAACATGAACTAATTAGCATAGATAATAACATCATGACTTTATAACATGTATGCTTTATCACAACTTAGCATAGAAAACTACAACCTATACAATATAATCATAGCATGATTTACAACATATTGGATATCATCATCTCCTAACATAAGATTTACAACATACATGATAGCATAAGGTTTACAACAACATATATGACAATTCACATCATTTTCTTATGATCCATATCACCTCTTAATCTAATTAGTTTGCTAATATTCTTGTTAAGATCATCATACTCACAATTAGAGAAGAAAGAGAGTCTTGATTTGCTTTAGAGTTGAGTAGAATTAGGGTTTTGATTAGCTTTCTTCCTTCTTAGTTGGCGGCGGCTACACTGAGTTCCATGGCGGAGATATGACGGTGGCTATTCTATTTTTTATGTGAATTAGAGTGAGAGACTACCTAGGTATTTATAGAGTTTAGGATTTATTTAGACCGTCAGATCAACTCAGAACTAACCTGAACCGTTTAATTTGCAAACTCAGCCCTAAAGACACATCAGCAGCTCAAGATTGGGCTCAGTCAAACCCTAGCCGACTGGACCAGGTCGACACCCAGGTCGACTGCCCAGTTGACTCCCCAGTCGACCTGGGGGGGGGTGTCGACTGCCTAGTCGACTCCCTAGTCGACCTGGGGTGATGGGCAGGAAATTTCCCACTTAGCCTGTTTGACTTCGAATTTTGAATTTTAAATTTTCTGAAATCTGTTTTAAATTTTCTGAAACTTCCGATGGCCATATCTCCATCATACGAAGTCCAAATCACGCAAACTCGGACTCTATTTCAACCAGAATTCCGAGACGAACACAATGGCGCAACCCGTTTCCCAAAATTCTCACGTCTGAGATCAGTTATTCTTTAATTTGTGAATATTAATATTAACAGAATTACGGGGTGTTACATTCTCCCCTCCTTAAAGGATTTCGACCCCGAAATCTTCAAGTCAAGAAGAATGTATATCCTAACATCCAATCGTCCATCTACTCAACCATCAAACACAGGCATCCATTGTCCTTATAGACTTCTAATGCTTTCATGTTTAAATGCACAGTGTGTGTATATGTCCATATCTAATGCAAAATCAGGCGGTCCACTGATTCAGTTGACCTCCTTAATGCAAATCATGATAGTGCCATGTGTCCATTATGTATGCTAAAGTTCCTTAATGCTACATATTATCTCTATATGCGTGCACAATCATCATCTGAATGCAACCTCCATATGATAAAAAAATCCTCATACATCCATTTTACTAAATACATCCATTTATATGCAATATGCAATATGAAGTGACTGAGCCGATCTAGTGCCTAATAGTGTGTGTATATGCATCCACGAGCAACCACTAGCAAACACTTGCATCCACTTTGCATCCATCATACATAACATGTCTCAAACACATGTTTCAATCATAGGATTATCCTAACTAAAGGTCAAAGATACTAGCGAGAGGATATACTAAAGATAAGATAAGTACAAGCTAAGCGATAAAGGAGAAATTAAAAGACATACCCTCAAAAAGAAAAGGGTACAACGAACGCATCTTCACTTCTGTCTCCCAAGTAGCGTTGCTCTCATCATCTCCCCATTGCACTTTGACTAGCCTGACCTCTCGATTCCTCAACTTCTTGATCTCCGACCCAAGAATGCGCGTAGGAGCTCGTCGAATCGTCGCATCACGCTCTATCTCCACAAGCAAGCTCGGCTCTACCACCTCCTCGATCTCGTGTAGGCACTTCCTCAAATGTGATACATGGAATACGTCGTGTATGCCATTAATTCTCTCAGGCAACTTCACTCTATACGCCATCTGTCCAATCTTCTCCTTAATAGGAAACGGCCCTACAAACCTTGGTGCTAATTTCCCAAAGGACCCAAAGCGAACAACATTCCGTAATGGAGACACTTTGATAAAGACCATGTCCCCAACATCAAACTCAATATCTGTCCTCCTTTTGTCTTCATAAGATTTCTGCCTATCTTGCGTCGTCTTCATCCTCCTTCGAATCAAGTCGATCTTTTCCGAAGTCTCTCTAATCATATAGGGCCCAAGTAAGATCTTATCCGTAGATTCCCACCAACATGTAGGTGAACGACAAGGTCGTCCATAAAGAGCTTCGAAAGGTGCCATGCCAATGCTGGACTGAAAGCTATTATTATATGCGAACTCTACCAACGGAAGATGCTCTTCCCACGTACCCCCAAAGTCTAGGATACATAGCCTCAAAAGATCCTCTAGAATGCGATTCACCCTCTCAGTCTGGCCGTCCGTCTAAGGATGATACGCGGTGCTCAAACATAACTGAGTCCCTACCGCCTCTTGCAAGCTCGTCCAAAATTCGCTAGTGAAGATAGGATCACGGTCGCTTACTATGCTAGAAGGAACACCATGCAAACGAACTATCTCTCGAACGTATACAGAAGCTAACCATGGAGCAGTTCTCTTACTCTTCACGGGAATGAAATGGGCGCTTTTAGTAAGTCTATCTACTATAACCCAAATCCCCGTATTACCCTTCCTTGATCTTGGTAATCCATCCACAAAATCCATCGAGACACTATCCCACTTCCATAGTGGAACCTCCAATGGGTGAAGCAACCCACCGGGTTTCTTTTGCTCCGCTTTTACTTGTTGGCACACCAAGCATCTAGCGACATACTCGTCCACATCCCTCTTCATACCAGCCCAAAAGAAAACTCGCTTCATGTCTTTGTACATCTTGTCCCCGCCGGGATGAATGGTCATCTTCGAATGATGTGCTTCGTCAAGAATAGCCTTCCTCAAACCTTCGTCTCGAGGTACACAAAGTCTACTATCCCTACGTAACCAACCCTTATCATCTAGGGTATACCTACGGAGATGGCTTGATGACTCCCCTCTTTTGAGCTTTTCTACTAACTCAACCAACTGTGGGTCGTCTCGCTGTGCCTCACCAATCCGTCCCAAAAGCGTAGGTCTAACCTCTAAGGATGCTAGCAAACCGGGTACGAAGTCAATGGAAGGTGTAAAGTCAAACATAGAGATGAATTCTAAGTTTCTCCGTTCAACAAACAACGGACTCAAGGACAGCCTTTTCCTACCTTAGGCGTCTGCCACCACGTTACCCTTGCCAGGGGTATATGTTATTTCGAAATCGTAGGACGCTAAGAACTCCATCCACCTTTACTGTCTTAAATTCAAGTTCTTCTGAGAGAACAAGTATTTTAGCGATTTGTGGTCAGTGAACAATTCGAATTTCTCCCCAAGAAGATAATGGCGCCAAGACTTAAGCGCAAAAACAATTGCGGCCAACTCTAGGTCATGCGTAAGGTAATTTCTTTCATGCACTCTCAACTGCCTTCCACCATAGGCTATTACCCTTCCCTCTTGCATTAGGACTGCGCCTAATCCTGTCCCACAAGCGTCAGTATAAACGGTAAATGGCTTACTCCCATATGGCAATACTAAGATTGGGGCTGAAGTCAAAGCTCTCTTCAAACGTTGGAACGTATCATCACAATCTACGTCCCATGCGAAGACTAGGTTCTTCTTCGTCAGGCGTGTTAATGGAGCTGATATCTTTGCGAAGTCTTTTATAAACTTCCTATAGTAGCCAGCCAACCCCAAGAAACTCATTACTTCGGTAGCATTTTTAGGGACCTTCCAATCTTGGATGGCCACCACCTTCGCGGGATCCACAGCTATCCCTTCTTTGGAAACCACGTGCCCTAAGAATCGCACTTCCTCTCTCCAGATGTGACACTTAGTAAATTTAGCTTTAAGGTTATGCACTCGTAGGGTCTCCAACGCTTCCCTAAGATGCAGGGCATGCTCTTCTTCATTCTTAGAAAAGATCAAGATGTCGTCTATAAAGACCACCACGAATTTATTAAGGTACTCCCTAAACACCCTACTCATCAAATCAACAAAGTATGCGGGGGCGTTTGTCAAACCGAAGGGCATCACTAGCCATTCATAGAAACCGTCCGGAGTCCTAAAGGCGGTCTTGTCTATGCTATCCTCAGCCACTCTCAACTGATGGAAACCAGTGGCTAAGTCCAATTGCGAAAACACTGAGGTGCCAACTAACTGATCGAAGAGATCATCAATCCTCGGCAGTGGGTGTCTGTTTTTCTTAGTAAGCTTATTAAGTTCTCTATAGTCCACACACAGTCTAAGGGACCCATCCGCCTTCGTGGCAAATACTACTGGAGCACCCCCATTCTGATATACTACGTCTTATGAACCCCTTCTCAAGCAACTCCTTCACTTGCTTATTGAGTTCCCTCCTTTCACGAGGATCCATGTGGCGTACTAGCAAAGATACTGGTTTTGCATTATCCACAAGATATATTCGAAAATCTATCTCCCGCTTCGGAGGTAAGCCCTTCACCTCCTCAATCACATCTGAGTATTCTCGGACCACTCTAACAGATCGTAGATTCTCCACAGACGCGTCAAGCGATTCTAAATAACTTAGCATAATAGAATTTATGGGATTACAAAAGATTTCGAGAGTATTGCCAAGGCGTGTCATGAGCCTAACTACTCTCCTTTCACAATCAAGAACGACCCCATTTCTGGATAACCAATCCATTCCTAAAATTATTCCATAGCCCGTGAAGCCCAAAACATAAGCATCACATCTAAACTCAACGCTAATTATAGAAATTTTCAAATCCAAACACATCATGGACAAATAAGCTGAGCCCCCAATTGGATTCGAAACAACTAAGGGATCCTCTACTAAACTGGTGTTTAAGTGCAGTGATTCAACTAATGATGTAGAGATAAACGAATGCGATGCGCCCGAATCGAATAAGGTACGGACAGGATGATCAAACAGAAAAACTAAGCTTTCAACAGAAATGATTCTACCTCGTTCTTGCAGCGGTGGGACCGCGAGAGCCTGAACTTGTCCCCTTGCTTGCCCTGGTGCCATAAGAGCCTGCACCTGTCCTCCCGAGGTAGACCCTGCCCTCTGCCCCTTCTTTGGGCAGTCCTTCACTAGATGTCCCGCTTCACCACAGTGAAAACAGCAGTCTTCTTTTTCTTTCTGCAATCCTTGCTGAGATGGCTTGGTGTCCCACAGTTAAAGCATCTTTTCTTTCCTTTGCCATTATTGTCTTTACCACCCTTCTTGTTTTGCTGTTGTGGTTTCTTCTGATCCGCTTTCTTCTCGGGTGCCTTATTAGCATTAGCGCCTTTCTCCTCGCGCATGAGTGCCATGTCTACTAGCTTCTCAAAGGTGGCCCCCATAGGGATGTGTGTCATAGCCAACCCTTGCAACGGCTAATTCAAGCCATTAACGAACCTCAGAGCCTTCTTCTCCGGCGTGTTCACTAAGTCCAAGCCAAACCTTGCTAACTGATTAAATTTGTTGACGTACTCATTCACTGATGAGCTTCCTTGCTTCAATGTCAAGAACCTTTCCATGTATAAATTCTCTTCTGCCCTTGAGAGAAACTTTGCCTCAAACCTACGTCTGAAATCCGCCCAAGAATCAACAGGACGCTCCCCATTAGTGACCTACCACCAAAACGAGGCCTCTCCCTTCATTAACCAAGCTGCTAATTTGACTTTCCTCCCTTCTTCTACTTCAAATATTTCTAGTAATTCTTCCACCTCCTTAAGCCAATCTCTAGCTTCCACATACGTTTCTGACCCTTGAAAAGGTTTTCCACCCTTAGCCTTAAATTCCTTGCACGTCTTTGCAAAAGTATCTACGCGAGGAGGAGGAGGAGGAGGAGCGGGTGCAACTGGTGGTGGAGGAACATTTACTGGACCTACAGCGGCCCTAGCCTCTAATAACCTCCTATACCATCCTGGTATTGTTACACCATCCGGAAGGTTAAGATCTTCAGCCATGCTGAAACGAAAAAGGAAAGATTCAAAATGGAGAATTCGAAAGATAAAGATATATGGCAATTGGGGATAATGTTTTTCATAAAAACTTTTCTCTTTAAATTACTCATCAAGACATGTTTTTGAAAACACTTCTTCCAAAAATACTTTAGAAAAATAGTTTTTCTAAAAAAAATTATTTGTTCTGGTAACCTTAAGCTCTGATACCATGTGTAACACCCCACGTCCATTAATGTCACTCACAAAGGGAATGCATTAACTTCCATGGAGGTTTTAAGTGAATATAGAACAGAAAAATTACAACAATACAGATAATAAGTTGTACGTGGGAATCTAAAACTTTATTTCATTGCAGCGGAAGTTAGACGTGTTTGTTACATCATAAAAACCATAAATCAGAGTCAAGTACAATATCCATCTTGATAAAACAAAATACATAATCCCATTACATAAATAGCCATTAAAGAAGATAACAAGTTGGACTTTACTTCAACGGTCCAAGCTTTCCAAGAGAGAGATAAAGCAATCCAATCAAACTCCGCCAGAGCTGGGCCCACCCTGAGGACCTGGTGGGGGAAAAAGATAGAAATAGAGGGGGTCAGACGTAAAGTCTAGCGAGTATGATAATTGTAACAATACTATTATCAAAATAATTAGACTGAGGCATAAGCTGGAAAACAAGGAAATGTCTATGAACTATTGGGTATGGAAGAGCAGATAAAGATAACGTTAAAGGCACACCTAATTACTAACGAAAAATTACTACACTGCACCACACCAGTCACCATAAAGGTTGATCCCACTTGCTTCACATAGAAATTTTATATAAATAGCTTCGTGTACCCCTAGCTGACTACATAGGTGCCGCCTGCCCCTATCTCCACTAGGTGTACTCCACTACCCACTTTCGATCGGCTCCCTACTCGTAGATACCCGTGCTGGCCCCATAGTGGGGTGAATCACTCCCCTAAAGTGGCAACCCGATACAACTTGAGAGTGCATGGCTTATACCTACATGATGCAACAACGTCTTACCTACCAGCCCGGGTCCACACACGCATATGAAACCCATTGGACTTGCGTTGCCACCGCTACCCCTTTTGGCCTCTTATAGTCAAGCCCAGTATGCGTGTCCCGTCCTCGACTTGGGTTGAGCCCACAAAGATACGTTTGGGTTACTGGTTGAAATGGGCCCCTACAAGCTATCCACCTAAGCTTGTCCCCACTAGTATATCCCACTTAACCCTCTTAGTCATGTTCATTTACATGTGTGTTTGGTTAAGTCTTGCAAATCGTATTTCAAATGCCACTAAAGGCACTCACTAGATTCCTCATGCCACCCAAGGCACCTACTAAACCCCCATGTCCCACCTTACATGTTTATCTGGTTAAGTATTTCTTAATTCATTCAGGCCATAACCTCATAAAGACCTCTCACATTAGACTGACATTTATGGCAGCTGGATTGCCGGGTGGGTCCGGGCAGTCTTACACCATAAAAGAGTTTAACTTCGTGTCTTTACAACTGTTATGCTTTAATTTGGGCCTAGGACCTCTCACATTGGGCTGACATTTGTGACTACTGGATTTGTCAGTCGGGTCCGGGCAGGTTTACGTCACAAACGAGTCCAACCTCGTGTCCTAAGCATTGATTATCACTTATAATCTTTTACCCCAGTTTTAAATATATCCCTATTCCAATCATTAATTAATTCCAATTTTAATGATGTCCATAATTGACTCAATTATGGCCATTCACTTATGGTATGCAAAATCATATCAATTGCACCCCAATTTCTTAATAATAAATCCTTAATATTACCCCTACCCCACGTTATACGTTCGCTTATTCAACACAAAATAGACGTTAGACTCGAATAGTCTAACTCATAGCACAAAGATAAATTATCACAACATATAGACAAATAAAATAGATCTAATCATAATAGGGGTGAAACTTGCATAAAACTACACATGTCATGGATCTAAAGGTGTCAACTTGTTTGGTTAAATGTCACAACCTACATAATATGATCATAACCCAAATTCATGTATAAATTTGCATATTTGGTTTATGCAACATAATGATGGTGTGAACTAGCATCTAACACATAGAACTCACACATGTCATAGCACAATTCTAGATCTAAATAAATGTCATGGCATATGTTCATAATCTTTACTAATCAATCTAAACTTGCATACATGATTTGTCATATAGATCAACATAGCCCAAATAATATCAACATTATGATTTGATTAACATGAACTAATTAGCATAGATAATAACATCATGACTTTATAACATGTATGCTTTATCACAACTTAGCTTAGAAAACTACAACCTATACAATATCATTATAGCATGATTTACAACATATAGGATATCATCATCTCCTAACATAAGATTTACAACATACATTATAGCATAAGGTTTACAACAACATATATGACAATTCACATCATTTTCTTATGATCCATATCACCTCTTAATCTAATTAGTTTGCTAATAATCTTGTTAAGATCATCATACTCACAATTAGAGAAGAAAGAGAGTCTTGATTTGCTTTAGAGTTGAGTAGAATTAGGGTTTTGATTTAGCTTTCTTCCTTCTTAGTTGGCGGCGGCTACACTGAGTTCCATGGCGGCGATATGACGGTGGCTATTCTATTTTTTATGTGAATTAGAGTGAGAGACTACCTAGGTATTTATAGAGTTTAGGATTTATTTAGACCGTCAGATCAACTCAGAACTAACCTGAACCGTTTAATTTGCCAACTCAGCCCTAAAGACACATCAGCAACTCAAGATTGGGCTCAGTCATACCCTAGCTGACTGGACCAGGTCGACACCCAGGTCGACTGCCCAGTCGACCTGGAGGGGGTGTCGACTGCCCAGTCGACTCCCCAGTCGACCTGGGATGCTGGGCGGGAAATTTCCCGCCTATCCTGTTTGACTTCGAATTTTGAATTTTAAATTTTCTGAAATCTGTTTTGAATTTTCTGAAACTTCCGATGGTCATATCTCCTTCATACGAAGTCCAAATCACGCAAACTCGGACTCTATTTCAACCAGAATTCCGAGACAAACACAATGGCGCAACCCGTTTCCCATAATTCTCACGTCTGAGATTAGTTATTCTTTAATTTGTGAATATTAATATTAACAGAATTACGGGGTGTTACATAGGTGAAGCTAGGATCCTTAAATGAAGCTTCTTTTCATGTAATGAAGTAATTTGAGGAAGAGAAGAGGAGGGATAAGGGGGCCGACGTGGTTAGGGGCGGGGCCCGACGTGGGTAAGGGGTAGCAGCGGTGGCTAGGGGAGGGTTAGGGTTTTGGGGGAGAGGCCATTAATTAGAAAATATGAAATGAAGAGGAAGAGAGAAAAGTGAGGAAGAAAGTGAAGAGAAAGGGTTTAAGTATGAATTTTACCTCTCTCTCTCCGATTGCCCGACTGCAAACTATCTCCGTTTGCTATGAAATTTCTACAAAAGACAATATACAGAATTACGAATCAAACAAATCAAGTTTTGTCGAATTCCAAGTTCGTATGACCTTCGTCCCATTTTATTTTCCGATCTAGTTCAAGTTATCTTCAAAAACACGAATTTAGCATATATTTTCTTCTTGCACTTCCCCACAGTAACTCCAAAAATTATGAAACTTAGGATTCTTTCATTATTTGACGATACAATTCCAAAAAAATGTCATCAAATCGTTTGGTCATATAGACAATGTTCCTTTGTAAACTGATTGTTATTTTAACCTGAAACGACTTTGTCGAGTACGGCCACACACTGATTTCATTTGGCGTGAAATTTGAAAATCAACAATGATTTGCTATTCCAAATCCAACAAAATTGGTCTCATCGCATTCTGAGCTTGTTAGCAAAATTTCACTTTATAAGGGCTATGCGATGAATCAAAAATTGAATTTTCAAATTCCGTGTTATGAATCAATTTTATTATATTACTGAGTTTGTTTAAAGTCAAATAAAATATAAAAACTAATTTAAAAATTATTCTCAAATTTTATTTAACAAAAATAACCAATTTATTTTCAATATTCATGAAAACAACTATACTTAAAATTTAAATTGGTTTTGAATCTCCGGGTTGTTACGTCCTAATAACTCATTCTAGATATATAACTTCCCTAATACTAAATCTAAATTAATGACTAATGTAATTCTATGTAAACAAGAGCAATCCAGACAACATTTCCAAATAATCCAATCAATATTTATAAGCAATTATTGTTTATATCAAACCAGTAAAATCAAATCCAACCAAATCAAATAATATTTACACATTTTCAAAAACATACCAAACAAAGTATATCAAATCAATCAAATTCATACATCCCTTGGAACTTCTACTCATCCGTCTCCACCAAAGATTGGATTTCTTTTGATGACTTCCCAGTCTTTGTTATCTTTGGTGAGAGGTGCTGCAGTGATGTTATTATATTCATCTTTGGAAAGAGAAGAAATCATCCAACGAATGGCACCAAAGTGTTTTTCTTGTTGTTAAATCATCTTTATCTAACTTAATTCTAGATGACGATGATTATGAAGAATTGTAGATAGGATGTTTTTAAAGGAATTAAGAGTTTCTTCAAGATTTTCACTTAGACTGCGAATAGATTGACCATCATCTAATAACATAGAGAAGGAGTGAATAAAGAAGAAGCATAGAAATAAAAATAAGTTTTTATGGAAGAAAAAGGTACTTATATGGACTGGAATTCGTTTAAAAATGAATAGACACATGTTAGTTAATTAAAAATTTAAATTTGAACCAATTTGAATTCTTGACAGTTATATGTCGACATGTCAAAATGTACATGCCGACATACCCTTGTGACTTTTGGGTAATTTTGAATTTTCACACAATTTTGAATTTTTTCTTGCTATATTATATTATTTTACTTAATTTTAATGTTTTTACGATGTTTAAAGATTGTTTTGACTTAAAACAATAACATTCATTGCTACTTAATGATTACATTCAAACGATACAGGAAAATTAAAACTAGAAGCCATTACGAAAGGATAACAACTTAAATCTCGACGGATGAAGACGAGGAAGATGATAATCCAATTTTTCGTCCTATTTTACCAAAGAACTTATTCATTTTAGAAGACATTAGATTGAGTGTCTTCTTGATCTTCTTTTGGTTCTTGGCTAACTTGACTTGGTTTTGGACAAGTAATACTTTGGATATGGCCCTACAAGTTGTTGGACATTCTACAATTTCAAAAGTTGATTCTTCTTAATCGTCGATTTCCATTGGATTTTCCTTTTGTTCCATTCGAGCTTGTTTTTCAGCAAATGTTTCATGAGGCTTAAAAGTGATTGCATAAGGGATAGAGTCAAAAACCTTTCTTGACACAAATTCCTCTCCTTTGAGACCCACTCCAAAACACTTAAAGATGCGAGTAAGATAAACTCCATAATAGAGAGGATTTTCTTTTGGGAACATTTCTTTGGGTTTAAAATCTTTTAAAATCACATCGCTCCAATTAATTTCATAGTTGCTAAAGATGGCAAAAAGTGCTTTTTGGGCCTTGAGAGTAGGATTATTAAAATCAGAATGGGGAGTGAGAGTGTTTGGAAGCAGGAGGTTGACAATTCTTGCTTTTAGATGGAAAAAGTGATTTTTAAAATTCGTATAATCATCGCTTTCAAAGATGTGATGAAACATTTCCAAAACTTGTTCATCAATTTCAAAATCCGAAAAATCTAAGCCCGTGTTCTTACAATTTAAAATGGTTCCCAAAATATCATAATCCAAAATGATTTGAGTGCAATTCATGCTACTCCAAACTTGATTTTCATTTCTATCATAAAAATGCGATTTAAATTTGCATAAACAATTTGACAAGATTCAGGTAGCATACTTATCCTGAGAGTCAATTAAACTTAAAACTCCATTTTATTCAAAAAGAGAATGAAGATTATAAGAAGGGAAATCTTCAGAGATAGCGAAGGTTCCCGTATTAGACTTTTCCATTTGTAACATAGTCTCTATAATCTTGAATAGCTTCCAAATCTTTGTAGAAATGAGCTTTAAGAGGTTTGGCTAATCTCATGGTTTTTGGTGTACTTTAGGAGGCCATTAGAGATATGTTTTGAAGAGAATAGAATGAAGAAAGTAGTTTTGAATTATGAAAGGTAGTGAGAATAGAATCGAATAGATAAATAAATAGAGAGTAAATGGACACATCTTTCAGAGTAGAAGGAGACCTTTTTAGACATTGGGAGCTGGTGAAAAGGTGGCAGGATGTTTGAAAGTTTAAACTTTGGAAATCAAAATTTTGAATTTCATTTTTTGGTTAGGTCAATTTATTTATGTCATATGTGTGCCACTCAAAATTTCAAATTGCTTTTTGAATTTGTTTTCATTATATTGTTTTTTTTATATTCTCTGTTTTATTATTTCCTAGGAGATCATTAATTTCAAAACTATTTAAAATTAATTATTATATTACTATTTATTATATTATTATTATTTTGAATTTCAAATTTCAAATTTCAAATTCTAATTTTTGAATTTCAAGTTTGAATTTTAGAATTGAAATTTCAAATTTTCAAACAAGATAAGCAAACAAAACAACCATTCAACCCACTTAATCAAAAGTTAATTAAGGTGTACCTGGTTTTTAGATCCATTTCTTCGATATTTTCTTAATTCTAAATCGCTATGAAGCACATATTAGAATTTTCAGTTTTGGGCTCTTCATTACTCGATGATGAAACCGAGTCATCTAAAGTAGTTGCATATGCTCTTTTCCTCTTCTTTGATGAATTATTGTCTATTTGTTGATTCAATTTATCAGGATATTGACACATCCTTTTTATATGACCTGGTTTGTTGCAATTGTAACATTTATCGTCATTTCTACACGAACTTCCCTTATTATTTCTCTTAAAATTAATTCTTCTTTTATATCTTAGAAATTTTCTGAAATTCCTTGTCATTAAGGCAATTTCTTCACCATACTCACTGCTTGAATCAGATCCGCCAGTTATTGCTTTGAATGCTATAGATTTCTTTTATAAATAAAGGGGGAAGGCCTCATTCTTTTCCACACAAATCTATAGCCACAGCGGAGCTCTGCAATTTTCCTCCCTCTTCTAACCTAATTTCTTAAATAAAAATATATTCATATATAACAAATCTAATCCAAATCATATGGAGTTGAGAGGATTATTAGATTCAATGGAAAGGAATATGAATTGATGCTCCAAAACAATTTCTCTCCTCTCTTCCTATTTTGTTACACCTCTACAGATTTGAAATTTATCCCCTTTTGAGATAAACTGAAGATTTATAAGAATTTAGGAATTATAGGCCTAAAAGTTTCAAACTATGGATTTGGATGCTTTAAGGTGAGTGAGAAATTTACGAATACAATTATAATAGTGTATTTATTTCGTTTGAGTTAATCTAAAATTTTATGCTTGTTTCCATCAGATTTATTCATTTAATTGTTGTAATAGGATTGACACCTATCAGATTTGATTATAAACATTGTTAAAACTTGTATATTGTGAATTGTGGTTAGGCATAATATTAGTTGTAGGATTCTTAATTTTTTTTATACATATTTCCTACAATTATTTTGTAAAATGTATTGTGGATGTTGCAATGCACTGTTGATCTTGAAATCTGTCCCATTAAACACCATTTAGATGTAGCTATATTCAAATATCTATTTTCAATGTTAAATAATAAATTATGAGAATGGTGGATAAAAATGTTAAGTTCTGTGATTTTAATTTTAAAAGAATTTTACCTATTTGCATCCGTTGTTGTTGGGTTTTGGCTTAATTGTTGTAAATATGCGGTTTTCCTCTTTTTGAACAAAAAGATATTATTTTGCATTCACAAGAGATACGACAAAAAGATTGGAAAATGGAAAAAGTAATGCAAACATACGTATAAATATTAATATACATATTTATGCGTAGTTTTCATCAACTACTCATAAAATATATATACACATATATGTCTCTTATGAATTTGTAATATGTCTATCCATAAATCAGGCATAATTTACAATAATTACAGCTAATAATCTTTTTCAAAGATTGAAACCTTTTATCAAGATTGAATGCAAAAAGTAGTGTTTGGTTATTGATTAAACTAAATAATTAAACTTAATAATAGTAGTAGTAGTAGTAGTAATAATAAGATAACTACGTTGATCGCACAAAAAAATAAAAATATAAACATACATATTATCCGTCCAAATCAACGTAAAATGGTAAAATATACATTGTATTGAATGTTTGAATGATGCTCAATTATGGAATCATATGAAAATGTAATCCATATTGAATTAATATAGAACTTATACAAAAGTAGATTTGGACTTATTAGCTTTGTAACGTAAAGATATTATTAACCATAGGAACCCGTGACGATAATAAATCTTAGGCACATAATATTTCTGTGGAGAGTAACTAAATAGAAATAACATAATGACTTGGCCCACTTTATCCCAATAGGGAAAAGTACTAAGGGCTAATGGTGTACGAACCTAATAACCTTCGTGTATAGTCTGCTTTCTAGGTCTTAAGCGGCTGGGTTTGAAGAGTCCACCTGGAAGTAGGTCTTTCAGTTTAGGTGTCTTAAATGGCGTAAGACCGTGGGCCTACCCAACCTGAAATCTAAAAACATCATATATGGCTACCTACCCTATGGGAAGTAATAGGCGACTAAAGGGGTTATCCAATAATGCCAGCTAGAAGGTATGGAGAATGATAAAATAACATCTCTCACCTTATACTAGGAAAGCGTATATGCATGAATGACAAAAGCCTTAACTAGTAGGGCCCGTAGCTAGTGTCCTCTAGTTTATAAGAATGTGGAACAAGTTATCGAGAGGTATTAATTGACCAATAAGTCCGCAGACTAATAAGTCCGCCTAGGGTCTTAAGTGATCAGGAGAATCCACCCTATTTATCATTGATAGTGAGGTAGAAAACAATAAACGGTAAGTGGATGGAAAAGTGTGTATATATATAAGGACTCCGCAGTTAGGGGTTCACTTCTCGGTCTAATAATCAGCTAAAATATTATTTAAAGGCTTCCTAAATATATGCATAAACGTCCTTTCTCGATATCATTGCTTGGAACACTATATTATGAAGAGTAGTAAGGTCGTGCGTAAACATTTACAAGGTTAGGCTAGAATCACTAACCTTGGTAGGCATACATCTTGGGTTGAACCAAGCGAGATACATCTGTGTATTATAATTTGTGTTGTACATTTCCAATTCACCAAATTCTTGTTGTTCTGATCCTCTCCTCATTACAACCACCCACATTTTTAGAGAAGGTCGGGTTCTCACAGATGCTTTTGTTTGGCTTTTGGTTCTCGTTCTCTCTCATGCTCGGTATTGGCAAAGTGACTTACTTTGAAAAAGGTAGTTACTTGAGTTAATACTAGTTTATCCTATTTTGTTTCCGCTGTGAGTTTTCTTATTGTACTCTGATTATGCTCATGCTCTTTTGTTGCAGGTACCAGATATACATGCTCCATGCTTGGATGTGTTCAAATTTTGATTTTTATTGAAATTTGGATGTGGAAAAGTGTGGGGTGTTACATTTGGTATCAGAGCTTAGGTTAAACAATATGAGGAATTGATTAAATTAGGATTCATGAGAGAACATAATTCGATTTTATTTTCTGTTAACGATGAATTAGTTACGGGCCTAATTATATAAAATGGGCTTTAAGTGACTAAGAGTTGAAATATGTTGAGTTCAGGTTTCTAGCCAATTCTGTCTTACCCCACAGTACGTTGGCGATCTCATCGTAAAGAGCATGAGGAAGACATATGGCGAATTCCATTGATTCAATTTTGGAGAATGGAATAGTAATATATATAATATAAAATTCTAGCTACAACCAAGATGGTTACATTTCTGGATTTTGGTTTTGTTTACTGGTTTCGGTTAAGATCGTTAGTAGATCTAAAATGGGAAAAGTCCATGTTATCATGTCATATCCAGTTCGGAATTATAATCACGAGTTATATCAATTTGTTACTTCGTTCACTTTCCGAATATGCCTTTATTGAATATTTTCAATTGAATTCTTGGCCTTGTATTCGAGGAAATTTTATTTTTAAAACTATTTAAGAGAATAAAAATGGGTTCTGAAAGTTTTGAAATACTGTTTCGAAATTTGGTTTTATAAAGGCCTAGTTTTATAAAGATTCGATTTTAAATTTTAATCTATTCATGTTTCAGAAATTTGTAGGGCTATTGTGTAACTTTAATAAATATAATCTGATTAGTAGGAAGGAAGGAATCAGAAATGTCAAGGATTGTGCTACAAAATTTAAGAATAATAAATATCCATTGCTTGTAATTTTTAGTATCCTTCTCCCTATGTATATATATATATATATATGGGATTGTTAAAGGGACTCTATAGTTGGTTAAGGGGAGGATTATTTTAAGGGGATTCTAGTTTTAAATTTTTTTGTTAAGGGGGGTCTGGTTTATTTTAAAAAGAAAAAGAGACCTAAGTACCCTTGCCTCGTCACCATGGTTAAAACTTAACTTACTAAATTCAGCGCAAGAAACAAACATGTGAATTACTAAACATCTCAATTTCACAAATTCGATACAATATTCTAAATCAAAAATATTGTTTGTGCATTTATTTTAAATTAACTGTACCAATTCTAATATGAAATTACAATTAACTACGTCCATTTTTTATTTTTATGTGCAGCATTAAATTTTAAGCATTAATTAAAGTTTAGGTTTTATGTTTAATATTAATGAGGATTATAGGGGGGTCAATATTGGAATCTTAATTTATATGTTTAAGGGGAGGCTAATTTATTTTGTGCTCCCCATAACAATTATACAATAGATAAAAGTTGGTCCTCCCCTTAACCAAACGTGGAGTCGCTTTAACAATTATCTACATACATACATATATATATTTGAAAATTGGTAGTCTTTATTGCTATACCAACCATATACTTAGTTTATATGCCTCATCAAAACCTTATGCTCCTCTAACCTAGATGGGTACCACATAAGGGAAAAGAGCGCATATAAACGCCATATATTAATAATACAATACAAACATATAACCAGCTCATACACCACACAATCACACTAAATCAAATACAATGCAAATACATTATCCTGAATCATGTAATTCAATACCCCACCTCTTTATTAACTCAACCTTCATCTGCGAGCTACTAAATGAATTACCATTATTTTTAACCAACCAGATGATGTCTCTTTCAAAAATCTTCAAATGGGATTCTTTAGAAAGTTTCTTGTCACTGAAAATCCTTAGATTTCTTTCTTGCCAAACCTGATATACAGCAGTAGTGAAAACAACACAGGCCAGATCCAATGTCTGATCATGATCTTTGAATACATGCAAAATCTTTTCAGCTTCAAACTCCATATCACCAATTAAACTTGTAGATAAACCTAGTTTTAAAAGAAACAGCAATCAGATATAATTTGAATACTCACTTTCAAAGAGTAAATGATTCACTGATTCATCACTATTTTGAAAAAGAACACATACCTTTTCCTCAGTAAGTCCGAACCTCATCAACCGATCCTTGGCTGATAACTTATTCAATACTACCAAATATGAAATGAGTGACATTCTCCTTGCATTTTTTGAATGCCAAATTACCTTAAAACATAGTCTACCATGCTGTTTATTTCTAACGTGATTCCAAGCTTTACGAAAGGTAAATGTGCCACCATCCTTCCATTCATAGAAATCATGACCAGCCTCAAGATAAAAAAAATAAAGTCAATCTCACTTTGAATTTCTCTTGTAGCTGCATGAAGCCTTCCATTAATTCTTCCACCAAAAATTAAAGATGAAACTCGCTCATTATTACTTCCAATACTATAAAATCTGGAAAAACCCAAAATGTCAACCAAACATTTTGAATTTATCCAAGGTTCAAACCGTAAATCGGTATCACTTCCTATGGAGATCACTTTACGAAATAATTGCTCACTATGAGTCTTTAACCTAAGGATAGATTTCCGTGTGCAAGACGAATTATTATCACAATGCATACTCCAAAAGAATTTACCAATGCAATATTTTCTCTTCATCCACTTACTCCATAAGGAAGAACCATCCAGGAATTTCCACATTAGCTTTATACATGAAGCTTTCTTTAAATCATGAAGAGATTTCATACCAATTCCTCCTTCAGACTTTGGGAAACATAGCTTTTCCCAACTAACTTCCCTCCCTAAAAAATCAGAACACATAAAATGAAGCTTAGAAATGGTATGCTCTGGAATTTGATAGACAGATAACCAATATAAGATGGTAGCAATAATAACTGATTGTATTAGTTTGGTTTGACCAGCATAGCTGAGAAAATTGGCATCCCATGACTGTAGATTTACTTGAATTTTCTGAAGTAATGATTGACGTTCACTGTAGTGTAAATAGTTTGAGGATAATGGGGCACCCAAGTATTTAACTAGTAAATAATCAACCTGAAAACCCAATGTTGATGATATCTCCCTTGTAAATCTTGCATTCAAACCGAAATAAATCTTTGATTTGAGAGTACTAACAGAAAGTCCACAATATTTCCTTAATCTATCAAAACGTTCATTCAAAGAAATGGCACACTGAGATGAACACTTACCAAATATCATAAGATCATCTACATTCATTAAATGAGAGACCACTGGCCTAAAATTATGAACAGGTGTGAATTTCTTCAAAGCAACCGCCTCATTCATACAATAACTAAAATACTCCATAGCTATAGAAAAGAGGTAAGGAGAAAGGGGATCACCTTGTTTTAACCCACGATTAGAAGAATTGAATCCATTAGGAATCCCTTGAATGATGGTTGAGAATATAGGTGATGAAATACATTCATAAATGACATTAATAATATGTACAGGAAAACCCATTTTGAACATAATATGAAAAATTAATCATGTCATATGCTTTATGCAAGTCAACTTTCACACAAAATTTGCTAACTCCTCTCTTCTTAAAATCTCTTAAGAGCTCATGAGCCAACATAATATTCTCACCTATATGACGATTAGGAACATATGCACATTGATTTGCAGATATGAGATGAGACAAATACCATTTAATCCTATTGCAAAGTATTTTACTAAATTTTTTATGAAACATATTGCAACAAGATATAGGGCGGTATTGTGAAATCTCAGTGGGTCTCTCTACCTTAGGAATCAAAATTATGAATGTGTGATAACTACCTTTTGGAAGCCTACCAAATTCAAATATGTCTTGCATTGCAGATAAAAGTTCAAACTTATTACCTCCCAATGCAACATAAAGAATTTAGAGTTGAGTCCATCAGGTCCTAGGCTTGAGTATATGTGAACAGATTCAACTACCTTTTTCACTTCATCAAGGGTAATAGGTTGAAGTAATTACTGCTGTCCATGTAAGTTAATTGTAGCTATTGGATGAAATGAAGGAAGCTCTAAAATATCTTCACCATTGAATAGATTTTCAAAATAGTTGATGGCTTCAGCAGCAACCTCCTCCTGCTGATACAAAAGAGATCCATCTGCTTTGAATAAGGCTTTCAAATTATTAACATGCTTTCGAATAGACATTTATGAATGAATTTTTTTTGAATTGGTGTCAGCATCTTTTAACCATGAGAACTTGGCCTTTTGTTTATAACTCCATGATTTGATCTGTTTTTGAACATATAAATCTTGCCTTGCTTCCAGCATGCTCTCATATAAAATAATGTTCTCTGGATCTAAATCACAAGCTTGTTCTCTTTCTTTGAATAAGGCTTCAGCATTAGCTAATAGTTCATTGTCTTTGGGTCTTATCTTTTTCCATTTATTCAATTTTGCCTTACAAGCATAAAGTTTTTGCAAGAAATTGTAATTGGCAAAACCATTAACATTGACCTGAAAACCTCTTTGAATACATTCCTCGTATCCTTCTTTAAGATGCCATTCATTTGAATATCTGAAAGGAGAGCCTTTGGAAGAATCATTTACAATGAGATCTACCAAAAGAGGATTGTGATCACTTGATTGGTGGGAAAGGCAAGAGCATTCAAACAAGTGAATTTTTGGAGGCATTAATGGTTAATAAATATTTTATAAATATTATTTTCCAATCCTCTTCGTCTCCAAGTAAAATTGAAACCCGTTGCTTTAATTTCTACCAAACCAAATTACGTTAAGCAGTTATTCAAAGCTCTGATGTGTTGAAATGGAATAGATAATCCTCCTTTCTTATCTAGATGAGAAGTATCATTATTGAAATCACCTATCAAAATCCATTCCACATTCATAGAACCAGATTTCTGAATAATATGTTGCCAAAGTATTTGTCTTTCATTGAAGCTGTTACTGGCATAGATGATAGAAAGAAAAAAGACAGTCCTCCTACATTAGTTACTTGCACAGTCAAATGTTGATATGAATTAGATATTTCATTAATAGACCATACATTCGAATCCCAAATCAATAAAATTCTACCATAATATGATGTTATATTTCGAGGCATGAGATCCCAACTTTTAGGCATTCGTCTACTAAAAGCTTGCAAACTATTTGGATTGATCTTATTTCCAACCAAACCAACAATTGTTGGTTTGTATTTTGTCAGTAAGGATAATACATCAGACATCCTATCTGATGTATTCATCCCTCTGACATTCCACATTAAGATCGTCATTCAATAGGAGCATTGCTCCTTAATGGCCTTTAAGAAGGAGCTATGAAAGAAACCTTTTTCTTACCCTTGAGATTGGCAAGATACTCTGCATTTTTAGTACCACCAGCTGACACATCACATTATTCATTCAAGGTGGATTATTATTCAAATTCTCTGCAATTTGATTCAATAAATCTGGCATAACATCTTTAGGCAACTCCTTATTGATAAAATTCAAATCATCTACATTATTATTCAGCTCATCAGCAATGTCTTCATCTTGCATCTGAATTCGATCATTAGAATTTTCACTATTTGAATAGGAACTGGCAGCATTTGAAGATGTACTAGCATGAAGATCAAATTCTGTTTGAATTGAAGACCATGAAGACTTATTAGATCGCTCATGCACAAGAGTCCTGTGACCAAATTTCTTGCATCTGGCACACTTATGAGGTATGTGTAACAACCCGTAAAATCTGGGCCAGTTTAAAATTTTTATTTTGGAAATTTTGATGAATTTTGATTATTTAAAATGAATTATTTTAAATAATATCGACGAAAAATTTATTTTGAATAGAATTCGAACGTATATATTGTATAGATCGTCGTTAGAATATAAATATTTATTTTAAATTATAAAAGGAATTGAAAATGGCGTGGTAGTTCGATAATTCGATTTCAGAATTCAAATGAATATACCGGGAGCAAAATAAACCGGATTTTAGTGAAACCAAAAATATTTGGATCTAATTGATAATATCTTTCCAACGAATCCGACAAATTGAAATTTAATGGCGGGAATCAAAAGATATGTCCAGTTGAAATTTCAGGATAGTCGCTATGGAATTTCGGCCCCTGAAAATAGCCATTTTGCAAATGACCTCGGTTTTCGATGAAACCACTTTTGTTGGACTTGTGATGTCAAGTTATTGCTAGGTTTCAAATTTGGTAATTTTTCGAATCAATATGTGAGCGTGGCAAAGGAAAACGCGTTTGACCAGTTTCAGTTGATTTTAATCGACTGGAAAATGGCCATTCTTCAAACGGCCTCATAATTTGACGAAACTAGTTTTGTTAGGACCGTATCGTCAATACGAAGCTAGAAAATATTTTTCGAGAATTTTTAGAGTTAGTATGTAGCCCCGGTAAATTGAAATGCGCATTCAAATTCAATATATAGAGTTATATGTTGATTTTGACGAAAACTGATCGTAACGACCGAATCAGCTTACGATACATATCCCATTGTGTTCAGAATGGGGGTAATTAGCTAGGGACGACAGGCGGTGGGTCTCGTTTCGAGGTCGAAATTAAAAGTTACTTTATGGAATTAAATAATTAAATAAATATATTTTTATATAAAGGCCCTTGGCCCTTTACTCTCTCTTCAAAAGTCAAACAGAATAAAAAAACGAACGATCCTTCTCAGATCCGAAGGGGCGACGCCTGCCGCCATCGCCACTGTCGGAGGGCCCACCGCCGCCCCATCAGCCGCTCTTCCCGTCCTCCTCTCCTCCTTCCCCTCCGCTTACTCCCTCTCTCTTCTCTCCTATTTCGACGCAACCACCACGCCGCCGACCCAACGACCGCCGCACCCCCCTGCTGCAGCCACCCCTCGCCTCCGACCACCTTGAATCCCACGTCACCCCTCACTCGTGACCACCAGCAGACCATTCCCCCCTTCGGTGACGCCCAGACCATCCCCCCTCCTCTCGATTTCAGCTGTAAGTCCTCCTTCGTATTTTTTTCCTCTACTTGTTTGTTTATTTATTTTAAAGTAATTAGGGTTTAAAATTTTAAAAATCAGTTTGATTAGGATTTTTAAAGCTATGAAAGACATGATTTTTAAAACGAGTAAGACATGATTTTTCTACCTATAAAAAAATAAGATTTTTATTTATTCGTATAGCGAATTAAAATGGGATTTTTATTTATATTTTCATATAGAAAGAAGTGATTTTTATTCGTGTAAAGATTAGATTTTTATAAACAAAAGAATTAGATTTTTTTACATAGAAAAAGATTTGATTTTTAAAGGTAAAAAGAAATGATTTTTATCGTTGAAGGAAACCATTTTTGACAGGTTGAAATTATTTTTACAGGTATAAAAATATGATTTTTATACTTATAGCAAATTAAAAATATGATCTTTATATAGTAGAAGATATAAAAATATTATTTTTATATAGGAAGAGTATTAAAAATAGGATTTTTATATAATAGAGAAAATAAAAATATAATTTTTATATAGTGGCGATAATAAAAATATGATTTTTATCATACGTGAAGAATAAAAATATAATTTTTATATTATAGAAAGATTAAAAATGTGATTTTTATAGCGATGATATAAAAATTCGATCTTTGTATATGAAATAGAAATATAAAAATATAATTTTTATATAGGATGAAGCGTTATAAAAATATATGAAATGGAAATAAAAATACGATTTTCATTTATTGAATGAAGCAGTAAAAATATAATTTTTATTGTGAACAGCGTGAAAAGAATTGCAAACAGATCCAGACGGTTCAGCAGTCCAGAAGCAAAGCACGGCGGTGTGGAACCCTCTGTGAGAACTTCTCACCTTAATTCTTGTTTTCTAGTTAAAATTATATACTAGAATGCAGAAGGTGCTTAGCAGCACCTGACACCCGTCGTCCACAGACCATGGATGGCTTGTTTGTTTGTTTGATTTTGATGTGTAGTTGATCGTGTGTTGTGAAATGAAATAAAATATTTATATAGAAAATAAATATTGCATAGTTAAAAATGGAATTTTTAACGTGTATAAAATGAAATAAATAAATATAAATGAATCGGACGACTTGTTTATATACACACATCTGACTGATATTGTTTGGGACGATAAATTTTACACATCGCCCAACTGCACAAATAAAAATTTGTGTTTGTTGATTTGAAACCCCACACGGGTGTTGGGATGATATTTGGCGTACACTAATCCCAATTATTTAATTGTATGTCGATCGATTGGTCGACAGACTGTGTAAGCATTGATTATATATATTTAATGCTTATGCAGTTGTGTGGTGCGCTTTGGATGATGGTTGATTATTTATGGTTGCTATTATATACATGTGTTGTATGGAATCCATATAATTAACATTATATGGTAATTGATTGGGCCTCATTCCAATTGGAAAAATAAAGAATATTTTAAAATAAAGATTAACGTGTTGACAGTACTCATTTGTTGAGATTAGTCATGTGGTGAAAGAAATATAGATTCATGTGTTGAATAGAATGAATATTCATTTGTTGAATAGAATAACGAAGTTATTGAATAATATAAAGCCGTGTTGATTAGAGATGCGCTATTTTGATGCGAACGATATTGATATTGATTATATTCGTTTTTAAAATGAATTTGAATTGAATAAGAATTGAAAGTAAACTCAAATTGATTCGAATTGAACAGAATAGAAAACGGGTTAGAAATGAATAGAATAGAAAACGGATTAGAAATGAATTGAATAGAAAATGAATTCGAAATGAATTGAATAGAAAATGAACTTGAATTGAATTGAATAGAAAAATGAAGTCTAATAGAATTGAATTGAAATTGAATTCGAATAGAATAGAATTGAAATTGAATTCGAATAGAATTGAATTGAAATTGAATTCGAATAGAATAGAATTGAAATTGAATTCGAATAGAATTGAATTGAAATTGAATTCGAATAGAATAGAATTAAAATTGAATTCGAATAGAATAGAATTGAAATTGAATTCGAATAGAATTGAATTGAAATCGAATTGAAATTGATTTGAATTGAAAAGGATGTTGAAATTGTCTTTGAAACGAATTTAAAACAATTTATAAAATTCGTTTTAAATCGAAATCGACGAAATATATATTATATATATAATATAACGGCCTGAATAGAACGCGCCACGGCAGTTCGCGAATTTCGACCATTGACTTCGAACGGACATTACGGGAGATCCAACCGTCGGATTCTCCTCAAACCGGAACCGTTGGGTTCGTATCGAAAAGAGCTATCTAATGAATATCAGAAATTTGAAATCTAACGGTTGGATTTGGAGATATGTCCAAATCAATTTCAGAAAAGGTCGCTGTAAGTGCAGTTCGATGGCCGTAGATGGAAATCGACTGTACGGGCCTTGATAAAATAATTAAAAATATCTATAATTTGTGTAAGATCGTAAGAAATGATTTGGGAAAAACTGGGATGAAAAACTCCATATTTGAAAAAATAAAAATAGATTTTTATCGAAATGAACTAGTTTCGAACTAGAATAAAAATCAATTTATTTTTGAAATAAATAAATTGAATTTGAAATGGGTTTTAAATAACCAGAATTTCTAATATATTTAATTGGAATTGAAATAGAATGGGATTTGGGTTTATCGTGGACTGTGTTTTAAATGACATTAGTTCTTTAACCCAGTAAAAGGTGTTTTAATGAATCTTTAATTAGATTGAAATTGTAACGACCCGGGAATTTTCGACTCCGAAAATCAACACAAAACTGCCATGTTGACTATTCGAACGTCGAAAATACCTGATCATTAATAGAAAGAAGTTTGATGGTGAGAATAGATAAGATAGAAAATTAGAATAGAAGAAGAAGAACAACAACACAATCAGAGTAATACGAATCTCACAGCGGAACGAATAAAATATAATAGACAACATACTTTGAAACATAAAGCTGTATTTGTATATTAGAATACAACACATACATCACAGCGGAAATAAACAATAGCTATAAAATCTTGAAGCCTCCTGCTCCAAGCTCCTTCTGGTACATCTGTAAATCCTGACTACTTGACTGCCTGTACAAGTTTGGGCACCTAAGAGTTTAGGGAAAACAAAACAAAATAAACTCTGGGTCAGTCATGGGACTGGTGTGAGTAAACATGGACGGTTTTTACCTTACGATAACCCAAAACAATTTTAGAAATCATTACTTTTCTGATATTATAATAATGTCTAATCACAAGTAATTAGAATCTAGCAGAACGCTTGCATCTCACGTTCCATATATATAGTATACAAACAAAAACCGCGGGCTTTTATTGGAAATTGGATTCCGACCTTGACAAGGTATGGGACTATCTGCCGATCGTGTATCTCTAGAGGCGAATACACTGGGTTCAACAAGAACATCTTGCAACCCGGCCCTCACATGACCGACCACTCATTTCGCTTGAGTGTATCGAATGTATATCACCAACGGTTGGGAGCTACCCACCGTCTTCCCGAAAGGGACAGCATCGAAATAGACAATAGAATGAAATGGATTTTCTCTAGATAGGTGATACACACCCTAATGGGTGCGACCCACATAGCCATGCTGCCTGCCTGTTTTCTGTCATTTCCCGGTAGATGAGGCTTGAGGTCATTACGTATCCTTTGAAACACTTGACCACCATTCACTTTGAATGGCGCATCATCATGCCCGCCAAATCACAAATTGATTTCCACAAAAATACCACGGGTATAAAGCTAAGAGAAACGAATTCCTCCCCCACCAAACGTAAGTACGTTTGAAGAGATCAACTTACGCGATCCGTTAGATATACTCTGTCAGACATTCGTCCATTCACGTTTATCCTGGGACTGGACAAACCGAAGGCACTATTATGTAAACAGGATAGCCCTTGCATAACTCCATCTTCAATTATCTTCACCATATTTGATCGCAACGCTAATGTCTATACAGAGTAGGTTTTCAGATAATGAATATGACCCCGGTCTCTCCGTATTGACAATGTAAAATGGTCAAAAACTTCGATAGTCGGTGATTTAACTATCAAAGAAAACATATGTGCAAACAATGATATTATTTCCAGATGGAAATTCTATTGACCAATCATCATTCAACATTCATCTCTTTATATTAAATTATCTTTAATTTATCCATTTCCCATTTCACTACATTTGTAAACTCTCATTTTCTAAACTTTAGAAAACGTTCTAGTCCTTATTTGGAAAAAACATTCCCAAACTTCTTTATCGGATTTAAACTGATGTTTAAATAAAACATCGCCTTGCCCATTCAAACCATTTCACTCATTGACTAAATTCCCTAAACCGATCTTCACTATCGAACCTTAACTACTCCTTAGTTAAAAACGAAGTCAACCAAGTTGGGGTATAATTACCTCTAAGACCTTAACTAAACCACATTTCCAACCTCAAAATAGACAAAGTTCATCTTATAACCCTTCAACAACTTCCTTACGCAAACTCTCGGATTCCATTTACGAATCCACTTCTTTCGCAAAAATCATTTGATTATAACGCTAGTGTTATAATTTCATGCTTTTGAAATAGAAGAACTGAAATATAACTTTTATCTATTGGTTTTACTAAATGGTAATTAACAAATCTTGCTTTAAAAATCGGAAAGAAAATAATACATTCTCGAATTCGATATAATCGAATCCCTATGTATAATCCACTCTCGAATAGTCACTATTCGATAACTCTCTTCCAAATACTATATTCGATTACTCTTTCTTTCGAATAAACTATATTCGATTTATTCTCCTCTTTACGGATTTTATTTAATTCCCTTTTACATTTCGAATATTGAAATGGATTCATTGTTCCTTTGAAAAACAACTCCAAATTTCCCAATTCCCATTCACTGTTGAATTCACAATCTCAATTATCCATTGATAATCATATTTTAGTTCATTTATAAACCTTGTTTATAAATCACAACACTTGTTTTTCATTATTAACAAGTTATTCATTTCTAACCATTTGAAATTCCATTTCTGTTTAATTCTATTTTAAAAACCCATTTTTCTTAATAAATGTGTTTATTTGCAAAACTTTTGCTTAAATCCATTTTCCATTTCAGATTCTTTGATTTCATATACAAATATTCTTTTTCACTTCTATTCGTTCCCAAATATTATATCATACCATAAAGTTCTTGATTTACTTCGTATTACTTCCCTTTTCGCATTTTAGCCAAAACGCCCCTTTTTGACTTCTATATGCGTTAATAGTTTTATACAAGTTCCTTATTTTAAATTTCACATATTCCTTCCTTTATATAAAACCTTTTTGATTTATAAAACCCTTATTTCAATATATACTTCACAAATTTCCTTTTAATAAAACCCTTTTTATTTTAAAAACTTCCACAATTTAATAATCACTGCAAATTCTTTTTTTTTATAAAATCCTTGATTTTTTTACACAAATATTTTATTTCAAATAATAGTTTGAAATTTTCCTTTTCACATTCTAGTATTTCTTTTGGAATCTAAAAGTACCAAATAATCACGATCAAACACACAAAATCAACAACAGATTATAAATCAGATCATATATCATTATGTAGGAAAAACGGTAAAATAAATGTTGAGGAATCCAGTTGGATCCCTCCTACCTGTTTCACTGCATCCATAGATGTTACACAATATAATTCACATCAATTTCAGTTCAATATGTAATATTCTGATAAATAGAATCAAGGTTTGTTTAACGATACGTGTATATATCGTTTACTGTAGTTTCAACCAACAATCAACCATTCAACCAAACAATCATCACACATAAATCAATCATTATTTATCAATACTAGATTATATTTATAAAAGTATAATTTAAACAGAGTTGGTGAGTTTACTCACCTTGATCGTTAATTGTTGAATAACGGTCAACGTCGGTTGATTACATCAGTCGTTTAATCTTGCCATAATTTCAACCGAGCTTCACATCGCTCCAAACCAGCTTCATATTGTAGCCTGCGTCCATAGGAACCCAACGCGATAGACGGCGCTCAATTCTGATAATGTATAAAAGAGTTCTATATTTTATAAATTTGTAAATATCTAAAAAGGTCATAAATAAATATTTAATTATGTTGTCGTAATTAAATTCAACCTTTATCGTTTTACTGATATACTTTTTTACGCTTAACAAACGTGTTAAACTAATGTGTTAAATTTGTCGATACGATGATAACGTCGAAAATTGAGATATTACGGATTGTAAGGGATCGGTATTGGTACGTTTAATCTAAACTAGTTGACCAATAGTTCAATAACCAATGAAATCGTTAAATAAAATTTACCAAATCCGCATCAATCCCTGGTCCACTATCTTCTCACGGACGTGCGGTCCTCGTGTATGCACCCCCGTAAATGTTCCATGTACTAAATGCGAACAACCACATCTCACTGCTCCAACATATACTCACCCATCACTATGCACCAGAACACCTTAGCATGGACTTCACCACAAGATTCTTCCTCGTATTAATACATGCACTGATGTGCCTGCATATTTCCGAAGCCATCCGAGAAAACTAAGGGTCCATTGCCACACAACATCCCACGTCCGCCACATGATTTCCCTCCCACAGCATGCAGTAAGTTGTACTTCCCCATCTCGTTCCCTTCTTTTTTTTTCGTATATGGGCTTTACATACCAACCATCAGCCCATCTCCTCACTAATATACCCACGTCCGCCACTACATGGTGCCTCGCTCCCAGTTCAAGCCGCAAAGCTTTCTATTCTTTTTTTTTTCTTTTTTCTTTTTCAAAACAGAGACCGCATGGGAGTGCTTCTTCCCCAAAGCTTGGTTATTCACGGTTTATCCCTTAGCCACTCACGGTTTATCCTTTATATGTATATTCGATTTTGTTTTCAACTCTCGCTTGGTTATTTCAATTTTATTCTTCACTGCTTTTGTTTTTCCGCAATGAACAAGAAAAGCTCCAATATTTATAGCCTTAGTTGGCTTGGCGTGCAAGGATTAGGGTCTTAGGTAGCTGATAAAACATGGTAGCTAGTCTTTGATGTGAAAACTCATTTTAGCGTTGGGTAGGTTGTATAGGACAGTGCCTCATTTCTTATGTAGCCGTGGTGATTTACACTCTTCGATAGCTGTTGATAAGAAGGGACGTAGCAGGCCCGATAGGAAAGAAGTAACATAGTAGAAAATAGGATGGAGACTTTGCAATGAAGTATTTGGGCAGATCGTAGGTGAGTTGGTTTATGTGAAAATATTTTTGCATGTTCCCTTCATTGAATTTTACGAGGACCAGACAGGCTTTGTGCAACATATGTGATAATGTTTTCAAACTGCGCATGTGTATTATGAAAAGTAAACAGAAGATTGGCTTGTGTAACTATGGACGGTGATTTATCAAAGCATAGGGTAGGACAAGGAAAAGGAAACAGTCTGTATTATGAAAAGAAGGGGGTACGAAACTTAGCTTTGAAGGAAAATATACGGTACATGATTTCACGTTGGTTAAAATAAATAAAAGAGTGGAGAAACAATGCTTCTTCTACTGTTAACTATGGTAGTACAGGCTTCAGTGGTAGCATGTGAAATATGGACATGGTGCGTAGTAGGTTACGCATGCTTTTACTATCCTAGGTTTCCCTATCACAAAACATAGTGTGACGTTACAAAATTTAGGGTGATGTTTGGCTCAAGATAGGCTGCAATTTGGTCTATCAGAAACGTCAGGATGGAGGTATATATTTTGTAGTTGTGTGATTTTAATAGAAGTTTTAAAAAGTTCACATACTACGCTACGTACAATTATATTCATTTACGAGCGCTATAGACTGAATTAAAAATGTCTCTGTGACAGGCAATGTGCCACGATCATAAAAATATAATAATATCGGTAAGTTGACTCATATTGTAAAGTCCCAAAATATTGATATAGGGTGCGAAATACTCCAAATAAAAAGTTGCATATTTAATTAATTAAAAATTACAGTAAAATTCTAAAAATTAAATTATCACTACGTCACAAAAGAACCTTGTCTAAATTCGAATCCAGTATGCAGTTATTTCAAATAAACCGTTACAGTCGACGAACGATTCTATAACGACTATTTGAAAATTTGAACTGGACATATCTTGCAATCTATACGAAAAAATCCTGATTTTTCTCTTCCATTAGAAAAATACAGTTCAACAGATTCCAATGTTTCTTGTTTCACAGAAATCCGACTTCAAACGGATTCTGTATATTCGTTTAAAGTTCGAATCGCCAAATTACTAACTGCAGCGCCATTTCGAGCTTGATTATAATTATAATATAAAATATAGTTATATCATCGTTCATTGAATAGATTCGTTCTTCGAATCTAAACTTATCCAAATATCTTATACTGCCCAATTCACACAATATTATGAATTCTACTATTTTCGACTATCTCAGAAATAATTATATTATTCTATTATTTAAATATAAATATTATTAAATTCAAGTTATCGATATCGCCAAATCGATATTTAATAATTAAATAAATTAATTATTTCACCGTAAAAATACGGGACATTACAGAAATGTGGATTGATAATTTAAATTATCAAAATTGGGAAATGATCGAAAGGGGAGTATCACCAGTTTTACTCCTAGCGATAGTTAAATCTTTAATTAGATTTGAACGTGAAATGGTAATTAAATTTACCGATAACACCGTGGTGTTAATTATGGGGTAATAACAGTTTCGCTCCATGGGATAAATAGGTTGGGATTGGGAAATAAAATAAATAATTACTTCGGTGTGGTCCGCTAATCCCGACTAGTTTGGAAAACCATAATATGGTTTGAAATGATATCCAAAGGAAGATTAAAGAATAAATTTAAAAGAATTTATCTTTGATAAAATTATTGGGAATCTTTCCCTAAGAGTGTGAGTATTCTGAATTGGAATGTGGCGTATATTGTGTTTTATAGCACTTGTGGATTAAGATACGCGAGTTATTCAGAAAGTCCGGGTATAACCCATTCTGAATAACTGATTCGACGACGAGTCGAAGAGATTGAAGACGGTGCAAGATCGACGATCTTTACATCGAATGGATGGGTGCTACTGATGCTCACGATGGGAGTAGCTACCTTGAAGAGGGCTAAAGTAGTAGCCGTCCGGACGTGCTTGGGGGTCGACGGATATGCGAGGAAAGTGCTTCCGGTTTCGTTCAGACCCAGAATGGACTTGTAAATGGATGGTGTGTCTGACATTGTATTCCTTTATATTGTATTCGTTGATCTCTGCTAAATATATATCTGTTTGGCGGTGGAGAGTTTATTCTCTTGCTTAACGCCCTTCTCTGAGACATACGAGCTCAGAGGTTATATATTGGCAGAAATCAGTGGTACGATATGGATTGATAGTGTGGCATACAGAGATGCAGTGATCCAGACTTTTGTTGAAAAGCAAAGTTTGGTGGATGATGATCAAAGCGCAGCTTTAACATAGCTCGGCTTTGTGTATAGCGTTGATTCGCGAGCCTCACACACCGGTATGGTGGTAAACTGATGGTTTGATCAGTATGCTTTTTAGTGGATGGGCACCTTAGTGGTGCCGTGGATTCGGTCGATCGAGATTGAGCTTAGTGCTCAGAGGGATAGGGTAAGCGGTGTTTTCTCTCGCCGAGACGTAAGCCGCAGTGATACTCGATTTCCCAAAAGTGCGGATGTGCATTACGGTGTTTTCTCTAGCTGAGACGTAAGCCGTTGTAGATGGCACTACGCGATCGATCTTTCGAATCAGGAGCCACCATGATGGAAATCCAATTTCCAAATATGACATTTTGCGGTTTTGATTGTAGAGCCTAGTAATGGCGACATGATATATGGTACCCATGCTGTCTATGATTGATATATTTATATTTGAAGTTGTTTTCTTCACTTATAGTAATAATATAAGATGAAATTTCACGTATCAAGCATATTTGGCTATTATAAGGGAAAACCCTATCCTCCGGCTTGCGTTGCATTGTGTGATGGGATCTGGGTCATATAATAGCTTCATTGTTCTTTATTTAGCATTGCGCTATTTGTTATATGCACTGGTATTCTTGGGAGGAAACCCGTTCCGTGTTATAAGGCGTGGTCCCTTGATTTACCTAACTTTAAAAACAAAGATTAATAATTGTTTTAGTTCTCACACCAGTCACATGACTGACCTAGAGTTTATTGTTTTAACCTAAACTCTGGGTGCCCCTATTTTCCACACGGGCAGCTAGTAGTTTTGGTTTTGCAGATTTATATTCACAGGATCCTGATTTACAGCTGGAACGATGCTCGGAAAGCTCTGTATCCGTGTATTACTTTCAGTTGTGTTTTGTATTGTTTTTCCGCTGCGATGTATTTAAATGTAATTTAAATCTCTGATATTTTCTGTGTAATATTAATTCATACTCTGTATATTTTTGTATTCTGATGGAATTGTTGTAATATATAATGAAATGTTCTTCTGTTTGCATTCTGATTGGTCGTGTTCTCAAGGTAATCCAGGCTTTCCTTCACGGGGAAGTTACGGGTCCTCACAGTATGTATTCATATTCAACTGCTATTATCTTCATCATACCATTATACAGCTTGTAGGGATACTCTCCTCAAATTTGGAATCCAAATCAATCTCAACAAGTATTCTGGCATATCTCGTTATCCTTTTTGAAACTGCATTTGAATCAGATCGAATTGACTGGCCAATAAAACTAGAAATTTTAGAGAAACTTGAATCCCTCCACATTTCCATTTCCAAATTCAAAAGTCTGATCCAGATCTGAACCTTATTAACATTGAAATCCTCAAAATTATAACCTGGAAACCATCTATAAACCATTAGAAGTCTACCAAAAGGGAATAAGTCGAAGTTTTCAACACCGACAATACATCAAGCACTTCATCGAATTGAACTGTATAATAGAAACCAGGAGCAATATGGATTCTAAAAGTACCTTTAGGCTTCCATACTTTTTCTTTGTAGTCCTTAAGCTTAACGACAGTAAGCTTAAAATCAACAGGATGAAGAACAATCATATTCCGCCATGAATCAGCTAACCCTTTAAACGATTCTTCAGGAATAGGTACACATTCTTCTGATGGTTGAACAAAGTGGAGAGATTCCAAATCATCCTCAATCAAATGATCTACAAGATATGAATTAGATCTAATAGTATTCAGATTTGAATTTGAATTTTGGGGATTAATCAATGTATCATCCGGCGGGATAGATTCCGCCATTTTTTGACTTATCACGATTAATCATCAAGATTTTTAAAACTCCAACATTTTGAACATGAAAGGTTTTTTTTCCAGTTTAAAACATAAACTAGAAAATAAATAATAATAATTAGATGGGTTTATAAATATAAAACCACTAGATTATATTAAAATTCCATTTTTGGAAAAAAAAATTAAATTATTCTTTGAAAAGGCTAAGGGAAAAACCTTTATCTAGATTTTTGGTATATTTTGATTTTGAATCGTTTAGTTTATGTCGGCTAGTGAGGGGAAAATCCATTTTAAATTTTATTTCGTATTTCTAGCTGATTTCCTGTTTTAAGGTCGTTCGATTCAGTAGTCACAAGTCCTTTTGGAGTCAGGGAAAAGGCATTGGAAAATTAAATTTCTTAACTCGACGAGTGGTGGAAGTCGATATGAGAATTCGTTTGGGAGCGGAAGTTGTTTCAACATAATAGGAATTTTATTTTAAATTATATATAATTTATACGGGCCATTGGGCCGAGGTTCAAATCGCGCCTTTTTAAGGGCAGGCGGTCGACCGCTAAGTAGTCAACCGACGGTCGGCCTCTCTTCTAGGGCCAGGCCGACGCTTCTCCCTTATTGAAGTTTCCTGGAACCTGACCCGAATTGGCTGAAACGATATATATATCGTTCCAGCTGACTCTTTCTCCCCAACCCCAAATTCCACTGAAACCAAACCCTCCTCCGTCCCAAGCTCCAATCCGAGCAACCCCGCTCTGCTTTGTCTCTAATTACCACAAAAATCCTTCTCGTGTAGGTCTCTGCCTAATTATACTCTAGATTTGCAATTTCTCTTGCCCAATTCACCGATTCCTTTATGGCACCTCGCACTCAACACCCCGGTCTCACGCCTTAGGAAGCTGCTTGGCTAGTTCGTGATGAGGTGAAGATCAAGCGCAACTTAGACTCGACCAGCTATGAATTTCAGGTTCGTCGACCGGTGAACTTCGCCGATTTCGCCACTTTTGGTTTGGAGGAGATTTTTCTCACTGCAGGCCTAGCACTGATCCTGCACTTCGACACTTTTGAGCACGACTTATATCAGTGTTGTGTCCGTCTGTTTGATGCCCAGATGGATGCTGATATTGATGATGAATCCTATGTAATCAGATTTGAGGTTATGGGCACCCACATCGAGTTCACCAACGACGAATTAGCTCATATTTTGGGTATCTCGGCAGTCGGAGCCGAGCTTGATGTTATCAAGATAGATGACCCTTAGATCCTTCAGTGTACCTTCCTTGGATCCCTTGGAGCCTAGGCCATCGCCAATCTACGACACATCACTCGAGTAGTTGTGCGTCTCATACAACACAACATCATTCTGAAGACGGGAAGCTTGGAGAAGATTTATTCTTCTATTCGCCACGCCACCTATGTTGTTCTTGGCGGCGTAGCTGTCAGTTGGGCGTGCGTGCTTATGATCCATCTTTATGATCCCTTCATCGGCACCCGACAGAGCCATTTTCCTTGTAGTCACCTTCTCACTCGTGCCTTCCGACACTTCCAGGTGATATTTTTTGGGGAGACGACGGTAAAGAAGGCGCTGACCACTATTGGTCGTGCCGCTCTCCGAAAAATGGGCGTTTAGCTTCCCGATACTCCTGTCCCCGTGCCACCTGCTCCAGCTCAGCAGCCCCAGTAGCCTGGCTAGGAGAGTTCAGAGCTCGCCTCCCTCCGCACCATCCAGGCCAAGCTCCGAAATGTTCGCGACATGCAGCGCCACCAGGTGCATGAGATTGGCTGCATCTCCGCCATACTACACACTTAGCGCAGGCTTTGGTAATGGATCAGGCTCCAACCGCGGAGGTGGACTAGCCTACAGTGGATAGTCATTGTTGTTGCTGTTGTTAGTGAATGCCTTGCGCATGTTGTATCTTGTATCGTGTGTTTCCCTTCCTAGCATTTACTTTATCTTTATTGTTGATGGTAGTGTTGTAACAGCTAGTATTGAAAATCACACAACTTTAGTTAATAAGATTTCTATGTTTGAAAATGTTTTGTCATTCACGCATATTTATTTGAATGAAATCTCATTCATAAACTAGCATTTGCCCTAGAGCTAGAAAGAATAGAATTATGCGGTGGATAAATTTTAGTAAAGGACCGGTTCCACGTCACGGGTATATAAATAAATAAATAAATAAATGCACCTTATTAAAACTAAAATTTATTTCGGTCTTTTGTGCTACTTCAGTTTTTGCTTTTTCGCACAACTTACTTCCTTTTGCGCCAAAAGTGACTTGAATCATTTAAGTTTCCGCAAAATACATTTTTATGTTTTTGGAAAAGTTCTTTGAAAAAAAGAGAATTTTTTATCATTTTCTTATTTTTATAGGAAGTTGGAACAGTTTTGAAAAGAAATTTCAAAATAAACATAAGTTTTCAAGTGGAAGTTTAGTTTTATGAAAAATTTCGATTTTTGGTCACATGAATGGCGTAGGGAAGATTTTTGGATGTTTTGTGAGCATGTTTAGCGATGCAGTAGGACCAACAATACGATAAAAACGTTAATGGCTATAAGAAAAAACTGTTTTAGCCTTGGAAACGTTGTTTCCATACCTTGTCAACGATGCGCGCGGGTTATCATTTAACTCATTTTGCATTTTAGAGCTTGTTTTAAGCCTCCTTTACAGTCTATAGATGGAAATTTTTGGAGTATTGGGTAACTGAGGTGAAAATTCCACTATTAGGTGGGAAATGGAATATTTGTAGGCGGGGAAAACATTAAAATTCTTCGCTTTGATTTCCTTTTTCGGGTTTAGGAGAAATTAAATAGCAAACGATTAGATTGCGTGACGTTTTGGATGGTAGGGTTTGGATGCAAAAGTGGTCCTTCACACTCTTATTCGTAATTGTGTGAAGGTAATGGATGAAGAAGAGTTTTTGAAATATGCATTCAAATAGAACTGCCAGTATATTTAAGAGGCGTTGCATCACACTTTCTAAACTATTTCAAAATTTTAATGCATACATATAGGAGGATCCGATCTAGAATCATCTTGCATGCATATTTTATTTTCGAAATCGCATTATGTACACCATATACACATGGTTGCAAAGTGGATGTACACAAATTAATTGTGTAGAATAGGACTATTGGTGTTAGAATTTCGAGATGAAATTCCTTAAGGAGGGAAGAATGTAACAACCCGGAATTTTAGCAACATAAATTAATTAATTATTAAAATTTCAAAAGTAAGAATTTTTGCAAATGAAATAATTTGACCATGAAACTTTAACAGATGAGTTCAACTCAAAATTCTGGTCAACTTTCATATTTAGAGTTTCGCGAACGGAGTCCGTATAAAAAATTACGGACGAAATACGAAAGTGGACAGAAAATAAATAAACCAGAATAATTAAATATTATATAACTTATTTAAACTAGCCTTACTGGGCATTTGACAACCTAGGCGGTCGATCCATTAGGCATTAGTACGCTCAGTGATGGCTATGATTTATAAGGTTTGGTTATAATATAATATCAAACAGATGGATGGATGTAAATTAAAATGAATCTAATGGTACAAGGCTAATTCCACTCCTATAAATAAAGCGGTAAAGTCTCATTCTTTTCCACACAAATCTGTAGCTGCAGCGGAGCTCTGCAATTTTCCTTCCTCTTCTAACCTAATTTCTTAAATAAAAATATACTCAAATACAACAAATCTAATCCAAATCATATGGAATTGAGAGGATTATTAGATTTAATGGAAAGGAATGTGAATTGATGCTCCAAATCAAATTCTCTCCTCTCTTCCTATTTTCTTACAGCTCTGCAGATTTGAAATTTATCACTTTTTCAGATAAATTGCAGACTTATAAGAATTTAGGGATTATAGGCCTAAAAGGACCAAACTTTGGATTTGGATGCTTTAAGGTGAGTGAGAAATTTACGAATACAATTATAATAGCGTATTCAATTCGCTTGAGTTAGATCTAAAAATTTATGCCTATTTTTATCAGATCTGTTCATTAAATCATTGTAATTGGATTGACACCTATCAGATTTGATTATAAACATTGTTAAAACTTGTATATTGTGAATTGTGATTAGGCATAATATTAATTGTGGGATTCTTATTTTTTTTTATATTTCCTACAATTATGTTGTAAAATGTATTGTGGATGTTGCAAAGCACTGTTGATCTTGAAATCTGTCCCATCAAACATCATTTAGATGTAGTTATATTGTAGATATCTATTTTCAGTGTAAAATAATAAATTATGTGAAGGTGGATAAAAATGTTAATTTCTACGATTTTAATTTTAATAGAATTTTACCTATTTGCATTCGTTGTTGTTGGGTTTTGGCTCAATTGTTGTAAATATGTCCTTTTCCTCTTTTTGAACAAAAAGATATTATTTTGCATTCACAAGAGATATGACAAGAATATTGGAAAAAGGGAAACGTGGTGCAAACGTACATACAAATATAAATATACATATTTGTGCATAGTTTGCATCAACTACACCATATATATATATATATATACACACATACATACATACATACATATATATATATACATACATACATATATATACATACATACATACATATATATATATATATATTTCTTGTGAATTTGAAATATGTTTATCCACAAATCAGACATAATTTACAATAATTACAACTAACAGTCTTTTTGGAAGATTGAAACCTTTTGGCAAGATTGCATGCAAAAAGGAATGTTTGGTTATTGATTAAACCAAATCATTAAACTTAATAATAATAATAATAATAATAATAATAACAACAACTACGTTGACCACACAAAAGCATAAAAATACAAACCTACATATTATCCGTCCAAATCAGTGTAAAACGGTAAAATACACATTGTATTGAATGATGCTCAATTATGGAATCATATGAAAATGTATTCCATATTGAATTAATATATTAATGGTGACCATTGTAGCAATTAATATAATTTATTGCAATAAATGGGACCACAAATTAATGAATAACAATTGTAACCAATGTTGAATAGGGAAAATAAATGTAATAGAGCAATGGTTACAATTCCTAAATTAATTAGAATTAATGTTGTACACCCCAAACTATTAAATTTGAATTATAACCGCATTTAGACACGAGGTTAAGCTTAACTTGTGGAAGAAGTCTGTCTGGAACCGACCGAAAAATTCAGCATCCACAGGTGGTCAGCTTAATGTGAGGGGGTCTAATGTGTAAATATAAATGTACCAAGGCACGAGGTAAAGTTCAACTTGTGGTATAAGCCTGCTCGGAACCAACCGGAAAATCCAGCATCCACAAGTGGTCAACTTAATGTGAGAGGCCAGGTTCACAAATAATATATATATGTATGTATATGTATATACACAACAAGCAACAAATAAATAAGAATAGTAATTGTTTATTGGGTACAAGTTTACAACAAAGAGATACCTTGGGACTGATAAATGGTTGCCTTAGGAAAATATGACCATTATGGTCATAATGGGCAATAAACAAAGAAATAAGAAGAAATGGGTGTAATAAGAGCATTAATGGATATTTATTGTCATTTAAATACTAAGTCCAATTAGTGAAGTAATTAAATAAATATCCCAAGGTAAAGAGGATATAACTTTCTTTATTTATGTTAATGAATACAAAACTTAAAATTAAAAGAAAATTTTGACTTAGTAAGTTAATAACGTAAAGATAATATTAACCGTAGGAACACGTAACGATAATATATCTCAGGCATATAATATTTCCGTGGATAGTAACTAAACGGAAAAGGCACAATTACGTGGCCCACTTTATCCCAATAGGGAAAGGTACTAAGGTCTAGTGGGGTACGAACCTAATAACCTTCGTGTATAGTCCACTTCCTGGGTCTTAAGAGGTTTGGTTTGAAGAGTCCACCTGGGAGTAAGTCTTTTAGTTTAGGGGTCTAAAAACATGTAAATGTGTGGAGCCAACCCAAACCTGGAAACTATAATCGTCAGATATAGCTACCTACCCTATGGGAAGTAGTAAGCGCCTAAGAGGGGTTATCTAATAAGGTCATCTAGAAGGTGTAGCGAACGACAAAATACCATCCCTCACCTTATATGGGGAAAGGGTATATGCGTGAATGATGGAAGCCTTAACTAGTAAGGCCTATAGCTAGTGTCTTCTAGTTTATAAGAATGTGGAAAAATTTATTGAGAGGTATTAAGTGACCAATAAGTCCGCCTAGGGTCTTAAGTGATCGGGAGAATCCATCTTATCTATCTTGATTGTGAGGCGGAAAACAATAAAGGGCAAGTGGATGGAAAGATGTATACATATAGGGACTCCACAGTTAGGGGTTCACTTCTTGGTATAATAGTTAGCTAAAATATGGTTTAAAGGCTTCCTAAATATATGCATAAACATCATATCTCGGTATCACTGCTTGGAACACTATTGTGTGAAGAGTGGTAGGGCCGTGCAAAAACATTTACAAGGTTAGGCTAGAATCACTAACCTTGGTAGGCATTTGTCTTGACTTGAACCAAAAGAGATACATTTGCATATTATAATCTATGTTGTACATTTCCCATTCACCAGAATCTTGTTGTTCTGACCCCTCCTCATTACAACCACCTAGGTTTTCTAGAGAAGGTCGGGGTCTCACTGGTGTTTTAGTTTGGCTTTTGGTTCTCGTTCTCTCTCATGCTCGATATTAGCAAAGTGACTTACTTTGAAAAAGGTGGTCACTTGAGTTAATATTAGTTTATCCTATTTTGTTACCGCTATGAGTTTTCTTATCAAACTCTGATTATGCTCATGCTCATTTGTTGCAGGTACCAGATATACACGCTCCATGATTGGATGTGTTTAAGTTTTGATTTTTGTTGAAATTTGGGAGCAGAAATGTGTGGGGGGTTACATTATTAGCATCATAAATCACTAGTGTTTTGTGATCCCATTCTAGAATTAGAAAATTAAGGATTTTACCGACTTGATCTTCTTCAAAGTTAGTTTTTTGCAAAGCCATTAATGAATGCACGATTTCTTGAAACCTGCAGTACATATCGAAGACAGATTCATTTTGATTCATTTTAAATAGCTCAAATTGATTAGTTAGTATTGATATATTTTTTTTAACTTTATTTGTTCCTTCATTAGGAATTTGCAAGGTTTTCCATTTATCATGAGCAGAATTAAAACTGATACTCTATTAAATTCATTTCTATCCAATGAACAGAATAGCATATTCATAGCCTTAGAATTACTTTGAGCAGCAGCCTTTTGTTCATTAGTCCATTGTGAAAAATTAGTATTGGGTTCAACATATTCAATCCATGTGATAATCCAAGTGTCTAATCCTATAGATTGCTAATATATTTTATCCTACATGCCTAATATGTATAATTACTGCCATTAAATAGTGGTGGTCTAACGGTGGACTGATCCTCTATAAATGAACTAATACTATTAGCAATTCCACTGTTGGTTACCATTTAATATTTCCTAAATTCATATGATGAAATTTTGAAAACCTATGCCCTGATACCAATTGTTAGGGATGAGAATCATAGATCTTAAGCAAAACTAACACTAGAGGGAAGTGGGTTAATAGTGTTTTAAAGGGATTATGGAAAACTTAAATAATTAACAATTACTCAAACAACTATATGAATCACAGAATGACAATCTCAACAGAAACAATAACAGATGCAGATTTAATCAAAAATAAAATGCAGAAAAGGAAAGAACACACTGGATTTTATAGTGGTTCAGATTACTTCTACATCCAGTCCTATGCAACGTTGGATTGCGTAGAGTTTTATCAATACTAGTATTAACTTACAACACCCTTGATTTCACGGCTACAACGTTAACACCATTTCTGCACCCTTGATTTCACGGCTACAAGGTTAACACCGATTCAACACTCTGGATTTCACGGCTATAAGGTTCACACCGCTCCTTTTTCTTGATTTACAGGCTACAAGAAATACACCCTTTCCTTAACAATTACAAATATACCTAGAACTCACGAATAATACTTCTATATAGAGAGTATTTGACAAATATTGAGAATAGAAAGAAAATGATATAATTTGTATCGAAAACAGTAGAGTATAAGTGTAGAAATCAAGAAATTAAAGTAGAATAATGGTGGTAAGAGATAGGATAAAGAAGGAGAAGATTAGTTGATTAAAATTTCGAAAATGATCCCTTTATATAGAGTTCCAAAGGTCACAACAGTTTTGAAACCTTTCAAAACATGGAAAGATGCTTCCGTTCAAATTTAAAAAAGTGACGGTTATATGTCGACATGTATAAAATGGTACATCGACATATACTTGCATTTTGCATTTTTAAATCATTTTTTTCAAGTGTTTAAACAAATATATATGTATACATACATATATATTCTGAAAATTCCTAAATCAAAGCAAGTTGTTTGAAATATAATTTCTTAAGTATAAAAACATATTAAACATATGATATCAACTATATATATATAAATGACACAAAACTATATTATAATTATAATATTATTATAAAACTTTCTAGTATACATAAAATATATAATAAACACATATGTTTGAAAACATAAGTAAAAACCTCTAATAATTTGAAATCATTTAGTAAGGGGTTTGAAATAATTTTAAAATCAATTTGAAAATAGTTTGAAATAATTTGAAAGTGCTAACCGGAGTTTCACATACTAACTAGACTCTATTACTTTGATAATCTTGAACTCTTGATATCCTGAAACTCATGAATCTTGAATCTCTAAAACTCTTAGTTGTACAGTCTTCGGTTATTTATTTCCTGCATATTAATCCTGCATATATATATATATATACTCTAGATAAAGATGTTAGTATACTTTTTATAATCAATAATGTCAATAATTTAAAAAAGTTTGTTGCCATCAAAATTCCATTCTCTAACAATACCAAGTAATATAGTGAGTGATCGAGACCCGATCTTCACTTGTCATTTTTGGGAAGCTTTTCAAAATGCATTGGGAAGAAATCTAAATTTTAGTACCGCATACCATCCACAAAATGATGGGGAAACAAAACGATTAAATAGAATCTTGGAGCATTTGTTGCGAGCCTGTTTTCTTAATTTTGCTGGTTCATGGGAAGTCCATATGGCCTTAGTTGAATTTTCTTACAATAACAGATATCAGTATAGCATTAGAATGGCTCCGTTTGAACCATTGTATGGTTAACCGTGCAAATCTTCGGTGTGTTGGGTAGAAAAAGGAGATCGATTAGTTCTTGGCCCTGATATAATAATAGAAGCTTCATAAAAAGTTGATCTCATTAGAAAGAGGATGAAAGCCGCGCAAAGTTGACAGAAAAGTTATGCCGACAAAAGAAGGTGAGCTTTGAAATTCGTTGTTGGTGATTCAGTATTCTTGAAGATATCTCCAATGCGTGGAGTCATTAGATTTAGGAAGACAGGAAAATTAGCACCCCGATTTATTTTCCCTATCTTAGAGAGAGTTGGTCCATTAGCTTATTGTCTTCAACTACAAGAATGGTTGTCCAACATGCACAAGTTTTTAATGCATCCCACTTAAGAAAGCACATTCACAATCCAGACCAGGTCATTGGGGAAGCAACTCAGCAGGATCTGGAGATTTCTCCAAGTTTGGCAGTAAGGCGAGAACCAATCAAGATTTCGATTGGGAAGAGCGGAAGTTGCGAAACAAAATAGTCAAATTAGTCAAATTTCGGTGGAGTGGAAATCCAAAGGACTACTACTTGGGAAATAGGGGAAAGCATGAGTAAATCCAATCCTAGGTGCAGGATCGATATCCACCACTGACTCTTACCAGATATGCTTATTTTTCAGTATCTTTTCTCTTTCAGCTTGTCTGTTGCTTCGCCCAATTTCGAGGACGAAATTCTTTTAAGTAGAGGAGATTGTAAGGATCTATATTTTTAGTCACTTTAAAATATGGATTTATAATAATAAATTAAATGGATTTTTAAATATATATATATATATATAGTATTTTAACTAGAAAATATAAAGTTTGAATTTCAATTTAAATTAAAACATTGGAATGTGAATTCCACAAAATATTCAGCTTTGAAAATATTTGTTGATATTTAAATTTGATGTAGTAAGTACCTAAGTATTTTACTTAGTAACAACAGTGTTTAAATTAATTACTTAAGTTAAAAGTTAAGTTAAACTAATGAAAATAATTCCTAATCTAATAAAAACAAAAACAAACCACATGCTACACCTTTGAGGTGCCATCTTCTTCCTTTCCCTCCTTCCTTGTTCGACACCTCATCGCTTAAGGCTTAAGAAAAAGGGACAAAACTATATGACAACTTTTTGAGTTGTCATCCTTATAATACTTCTATAAAATGAGTACCTCCTACTCCTTCCTTTCATTTCATTTTCTACTTCTACCATTTCCCTTCCAAAAACACCATTAATAGCTTCCTTCTCCTTCCTTAACCATGGCTGAACTCTCCTCTTCCTCTCCACTTAGTTTCCACCACAAAAACACTCCAAAGCCTTCCCCTTACCTCCCCAGACTGCACGCCTAATCCCCTCACCCTTGAAACCCGTTCCCTATAACTCCCTAGACCGTGACCAATTTTCCACTACCCAAGCCCATTCCAACCAAAAATCCTACCTTCTCCACTTTAAAACAATCGTATACCTCTTCCCTTAAAGTATCAAGGCCTATGTGCCATAAAAATCTAACCTTAACTATGTTTTAACCAAAAAGATTCAACTTTGTGCTTTTTTCAAAGATAAAGTCCTACTCTTAAAAGAACGAAGAGGTGGATCCCTCAGTGAGAAAAATTACACCTTTATGTGTTAAAGTAGTGTATGTTTACTTATATGTATGCTTGGGTTTGATGTGATGATAAATGGTTTGACTTTGAGTTATTTTTGTTGTAACTAAGTTTTAAAAGCATGAACACTTAGTGTAAAAGGTTAAAAATGTCACCTTTGTATTTTTAAAGCATGGACACTTAGTTAAAAGTATTAAAAATGTCACCTTTATGCGAAGTATTGGGAGATTCACATTCCTAAATGAATGGTTCGACCATTAACTTTAAATTGAAGTACCAGGAGATTCGACCATTGGATTTTCCCAAAATAAAAAATGTTTGGTTCAAATAAAAAGAGATTTCAAATGCAAAAGAAAAATTTAAGGTTTAATAGTTAGATTTTAAAATAAGTCTAAATCAGTTTTCAATACAAATCCTGAATTTGCAGTTTACAGGTCAAAATGGAATTTTTCGGAAAAAGGTCAGCCAATAGTTTAAAAATAGGAAAAAATATTGCAAAATCATTTGAAATTGTTTAAAGTTGGAGTGACGCAATTTTATTTAAGAACTTTGGAACTTATAGATTTTGATCTAAAAGTTAGGCGAATAATTATCCAACTTGAAAGGAAGAGACTTAGGAAAGTATTTATTTATATAGATTCTCTTTTAAACTTATGCTTATTATTCAAAAAACCCGGGAACAATGTTTGGATCCGTAAACCATTCAAAACATTAAAACGACGTGTTTGGAGAAGATCAAATGCTATTGAAGACAATGATGAATACCTGGAACCTTCACATTGAAAGGACTACTTGCTAAATGTCTCAAACGGATAGCTCCCATTTGAAGATGGACTTTTATATCAGTTGAGTGGTAGTGGTGCAGATGTATTTGAAGGAATTCTGGATTTTCAAGGGCATTTCTCCATTTGTTGGACGAGGAATAAGGTGTCTTCGATTTCGTTCAGACCTAGAACAGACTTTTAAGGATGTATGTCTGACATTGTATTTCATGCTATATTAATTGATCTCTACTAAATATATATCTATTTAGTGGCGTATAATTCATTCTCTTAGCTTAACACTCGTTTTTGAGAGTTATGTGCTTAGAGGTGATATATTGATAGACATCAATTATATGGTATGGAATGACAAGTGTGGCATTCTAAGTGATGAGCTAGTGATGATCAAAGCATGGCATAAAGTAAGCTTAGCTTTGTGTTACAAGACTTCGACAAGCCTCACATCCCATAAATGGCTGAAACAGGAAAAGATGCAGCATGGTTATGGGGTTCACGACCCTTAGGGGATGAGCATGTCCTTCTAGATTGTGAAGCAACACTATGGTATGGAGCCCCGGTGTACGCTACGTGGCTATTATAAGGTAGTGCTACGGTATGGAGCTTTGGCATTCTACTGATGTGGTTTTGTTGGAAATTCATGCACCCGTAGAAAATGTAGGTAATGACCGGGAAATAACATACTCATGTGGAATGACTTGGAAAGCAGCGACGACCTCATGTTGGCATAAAAGGGTTTACTTCCTGGGACATTTTCTAGAGGCGTACCCATTTAGTAAGGAAGTTCCTTATCCTTGGTCATTTGATAAAAAATCCAGACTCATCCGCTACGTGCTCATATGGTTTTCTATTGTAGAACCTGTGTAAAACGCGTAGGAGGCCAGTATAATATTATGGTACCTATGCTAGCTAAGATTGATACATATATTTGAGAAAGTTATTTTCACACTATGCACTAATAATAATATAAGAGGATTTTCATGTATCAAGCATATTTTGGCTATTATAAGGGATACCTCGCCCAAGTGTGCATTTGCATTGTGTGTGTGTGGCGCGAGATCTTATAGTAGCTTCATTTTCCAAAAAGCATTGCGAGTTTTTTATGCACTGGTATTCACGAGATAAAACCCATTCTATGTTATACGACATGGTCTTATGAATTACCTTATTTTTAAAATTATTTAAACCTGTTTTAATTTCTCACACCAGTCCACTGACTAATATGGAGTTTATTTTTTCCCTCATCTAAACTCTGGGTACCTATATTTTCCACACGGGCAACCCAGTGTTTTGGGGTTTTTCAGTTAGCTACTGGAGCAAGGATTTTGGATAGATTATTATCATGGAGTTGTTGATCTTTTGGACTTACCTTTTGAAGACCCTAGTCTTTTGCTTTCTAGTTGCATATGTTTTAAATTTAGTTTGTGTATTATTTTGTAGGACATATGTGACTGTAGTATTTTCATGTACCAGTTCGTGTACTTCTCTCGTATGACGCTGTTGTATTTTGAACTTGTTATAATATCATGAGAAGTTTATTATTTTCGCTGTGTTTTGCCTATATTCTGATGTGTTATTACTCGAAAACACTATGCACTAATAATATTATAAGAGGATTTTCACGTATCAATCATATTTTGGCTGTTATAAGGGAAACCTCACCCAAGTGTGCGTTTGCATTGTGTGTGGCGTGAATTTAAACTTGTTTTATTTTCTCAAACTTGTCCCATGACCGATCTGGTGTTTATTGTTTCCCTCACCTAAACTCTAGGTGCCCATATTTTCCATACAGGAAGCCTAGTGTTTTGGGGTTTTTCAATTAGCTGCTGGGGCTAGGATTTTGGATAGATGCTTATCATGGAGTTGCTGATATTTTGGACTTACCTTTTGAAGATTCTAGTCTTTTGCTTTCCCATTACCTATGTTTTTAATTCAGTCTGTGCACCATTTTGTAGGACATATGTTATCATGTATCAGTTCCTGTACTACTCGCGTATGACTTTGTTGTATTTTGAACTTGTTATAATATCATGAGAAGTTTATTTCTCCACTGTGTTTTTGTACGTATTCTGATGTGTTAGTACCTAAAAACACTATGATTAGGATTCAGACATTTGGACCTACGACAATGATAATCTTTGGATAAATTACTTGTCGATATTCGATGGTCAAAGATCAGGGTCGCTAGTGGACGGTCGAGAGTTCTTATCCACTTAGGTCAGAGTTATATGATTTATACTCGATTCAAATGATATGAATTTTCGGGTCATCACATCTAATCAATCGTGAATGTCTACGGTTGACTTGGATCCTAAGAATGTCTTACCATTCAAAGTAGAAAAATTCTTGAACATCTCAGTAAAGTCAACCCTAGGTTCTTGTACATGAGGATCACCACTTAATGCCACCCCAGGAGTAGATTAGACTCGCCACATCATCAATGGCATCATAGCCACGAAGGTAACCTTGTAGTCGAGTATAGTTGCTCCCTATTATGTTTCCTCGTCAACCCCAGAAGTAGAGTTATTGTAAACAACGTACCTCATAATTTAATTCATTCTTGATTTTTATCTAACAAAGGTAAGCTATAAATGTCACATAAGTGCATGCAATTAGTCTATATATCGCTATATGGTTTAAAACTAAGGCACCAACAAGTACGCCTCCCTATAATATCTTCAATTTCTAGCGAAACATTATTCAAGAAATTTAATTATATATATTAAATAGAATAAAGTAGTAGGATATCGAGATTAGATTTATAAATTAACACGATTTATTCTTAATTAGTTAATTAGTTGAATTAATATATTAAAGGACTCGTAGGAAGAAAAAGAAGACTATTCCTATCTTTTATCCCTTATCCCTTCACCTTATTATTTATTATTTCGTATTTCAAACACTAACCTAAAACTAAAGCTAGGAGACCATCATTATCATCAAAGAGAGAAGATAAGATCAGACAAACTAGATAGAAGCTTGCGATAATCTATAGCTACTTCAATTCTTAACTTAATTACTATTATAAGGTAAATAGTTTACTCCACCTTTTATATATATTTTGTTTGATCCAACTATAGGTAATCCCTGGTTAATATAGGTTGTTATTTGGATGGAGCTAGTTAATTTAATTTATTTCAAATTAAATAAGAGAAGTTTTCGATAAAAGCCTAAAGGTTTTGGATAAAAACATATGATTTATACATCCAAGTGCTTTGAAACTTCAATATTTCGTGCTTAGCATACTTTTGGAAACGCGTTTTCAGTTTTATAATTTTTTAAGCGATTATGAGCTTTTCACAAACTTTCTAATGTGGAAGTATGCTCAATTTCAGGGTTTAATTCATAAAAATAATTAAACCGAGGTTTTTTCTAGGAATTTTTATAAAATAAAGAAAATGGTATTCTTTAATTTCTATGTTTTTTGGGAATTTTTCTTATAAATTTTTGTAAGATTTTTTATCCAGATAATCTTAAGACAAAGCAATTAATTACATATATTAATAAATCCTTTCGTTGTAATTAGTCTTTGGATAGGAGGTTGATGTCCAAATTTCGACATCCACCAAAAAGATTATGACATATATAAAGAGTTGATGATAAGATAATGTTCTAACAAGTAAAGTTCATATCCAAAACCAATCAAGGTGAGTTATACACTCACACATTCTAGCGTAATGTAACGACCCGGGGATTTCGCGATCCTGGTAATCGACATATAACCCAATGTCGACTATCAAGCATCGGAAATACCAGATAGTTAATGAAAGAAGTTAAAGGGTGAGAATATATAAGATAGAAAATTGGAATAGAAGAAGAAGAACATACAATAACATCAAAGTAACACGAATCTCACAGCGGAACGAACAACATATAATAGATAACATATCTTTGAAATAAAAGCAGTATATGAATGCAGTAACAATATCAAAGTACAATACTTACAACACAGCGGAATGAACAATAGCTATATAATCCTGAAGCCTCCAGCTCCAATCTCTCCAAATATATCTGTAAAACCTGACTACTTGACTGCCCATAAAAATTTGGGCACCCAAGAGTTTAGGGTAAAACAAAACAAGATTAACTCCTGGTCAGTCATGGGACTGGTGTGAGTAAAACAATTTAAAATAGTTTGATAAAATAAATGATATCTCATTAGACCACGCCGTCTAACACGAAATGGGTTTTTCCCTTATGAGAATCCAAAACATCTAATTTAACATCAAATATCCTTTTGCTAGAAACAATGATCTTTTATATCAAAACCCCCTGATATTATAATAGTGTCTATCAACCACAATATAATAATCATCTAGCAGAACGGTTTCATCTCACGTTCCACACACATAACATATAATCAAAAATCGTGGGCCCTTATTGGTTAATGAATTCTAACTGGCAAGGTATGGGACCACCTTCCGATAGTGTATCTCTAGAGAGAAATACACCGGGTTCAACAAGAACATCTTGTAACCCAGGCTAAACAAGAGCGGTCACTCATTTCGCTTGAGTGTACCGAATGTATTATCACCAACGGTTGGGATCGGCAACCATTTCCCGAAAGGGACAACATCGAAATAGATTATAGAAGTAAAATGGAATTTCTCTAGATCAGGTGTGTGACGGCCCGCCCCGCACCAGCCTGCATTTCCTCCAAAAGTGCGCTGTACACATGCCCGACTAGCACAGGACGGTCGTCATAAGAAAGAAAAGAAGAGAATGAACTAATCAAGAAACCTGCAGAATGTCTCACAGCGCATGGAATAAAATATAATAATAACATACTTGACACAAAACAGGCGAGACAGTGCATAAGCTGATAACAAAAACCAACATCAATCTCAAAGCAGCGGAAATCCAAATATAGCTTATTACAATTTTCCAAATTTACTGTCTCTAAATAAAAGAAAGCTAAAGTAGAAGATACACCAACAATGCCCAAGCAGTGATCTTCAACAACACAGGGAGAATACTATATATATGTATTACGTGGAAGCCTCCTACTCGTCTCCGGATCATCTACCCGTGCATCACCAGCTAACCTGTCTCTAGTCTGCTCGTGTGAGCACCCAGAGTAATAAGAGGAGACATAAAACTCTGGGTCAGACATAAAGCCTGGTATGAGCGATAAGCATCTAAACAGAATAATAACAGGTATACTAAACCATACCTGAACCTGGACCTGCAACCAAAGAGTTAGTACCACATACCGTACAATACTCCAAGGTGCCATAATAAATAGTGTAAGAATACGGGGGTGGGGTGTGCATGTCACAATGATAGCAAGCAAATCATCCATAGCAACCATCCTCACATCTCTCACTCAGTGCGTAAAGCGTACGACATCTACCACTTTGGAACACTAGACAAACTGAGGTAACGACGAATCCCGACTTGTAGAAACCCTGCTGTGACCAAGCCAAACACTTGGACTCATGACCAAACATTTCAATGACCCACTTCATTGGTCGTAGCCCTTGGTTCTACCGATGCCATAATGGCCCTGAATCCGCCTTCGTACCTCCTACCATAGTGGTCCAAGGCTATAGACGTCGATAACTCCTTGGCACGCGTCCCGCAGCAAAGCCCAACCATGAAGCGAACTCGTTGATTCCCATCTGAATCTTGAGCTCTAACTTCTCATTTGGACTTCCCTTGCATCTCGGGTTTGGTCGAATGGGAGTTGGTCTTCAGAAGAGTCATCACGAAGTAGTAAAAGTACACGTCTGGTTCCCCATGCTCGGTTCGGTTCGGATACATTCCCCGGTTCGGTTCGGAGTGCCATCATCCTCTGGGTTCGGGTCCTTCTCCCTCATGCGGTTCGGTTCGGAGTTCTTCCTCATGCGGTTCGGTTCGGAGCTCTTCCTCATGCGGTTCGGTTCGGAGCTCTGAAGCGGTTCGGTTCGGATATCCCATGGCTTGAGTGTCTCCGTCTCGTCAGCATCAGTTCGGTTCGTGTATTGCCCTCGATTCGGTTCGGAATATGGTATCCATGCTCCTCTTTCTTCCACTTCAGTCCTCCTTGTTCCTTCCGATCCCACGCTGCGCCCCTCCCATCCGACCAGGCCTTCCTTGTTGCCTCTTCACGTCATGCTCCAGAAAGTACACGCCCCGGTCCGGTTCGGATATGTCCGATCCGATCCCTTACCCGATCCGATCCCCTACCCGATCCGATCCGATTAGATACCCTGCAGTTTTCTGCAACTTTCCAGCAACTGTTTATACGCCTCTCTGGCGTTTTCGACCAATCTAACTATTGGAATCAATCACAAAACATACCAAAGAGTCATAGCAACATATAACAGCAACCGCAAGCAACAAACAACAACTTAAATGAATCATAATGGATCAAAAGTGGCCAAAACCTCACATTTTCCTATAATCCCTCTTAATCATGTTTAAGCATACGATTAGCAAAACACATCGAAATTAACCCAAATTTCTAACAGAGCCTTAAAACATTATTTTAGAATTTTAAGAATTTTTCCAGAATTTATTAGTGTATAAATTCGCTAATCTTCACTAATTACCCTTAATTAACTGTAATTAGTGTCAAAATGATGCTATCACTCACCTTTGCCACAACTAGAACCCCAAAACTGAAATATTCTCTGATTTGGCGCTGTTCCCAATCCTACACAGCAGCTCTACCTCGGTTCTCGTGCTAATACTCCTTGGTTTGATGTTTGCTATGCCTAATCTCCAATTAGAAAGTGATTTTTGGGTGTTTTAGAGAGATTTAGAGAGTGGAGGCCATGGCTAGGTCAAGAGAAATGAAAGTGGCGGCTGGAAAATGTCTAAAGAAATGTTTTCTAACCCTAATCAGCCTCCATATACCCCTAAACCCGAAATTCCCCTTGGGCCTAGCTGCTAATCACCCGGTTAAGCCCAATTAAGTTGTTTTTAACCATCTGAAACTTGTTTCAGCCATATCTCCCAAACGGTAAGTCCGTTTGGCTAATGTGACCACTCTACGGAAAGAGAAACCATCATCCGAAGCCAATGGAAGTGGATTCAGGTCAAAATTCATTTCCAGTCAAAAGTTATGGCCAAAACAGTGCCAACTAGGGGTAAAATGGTCATTTAAAAAATCGAGAAAAATCATGAACATGGGAAATGACCCCAATAGTCGTCTCCCAGAGTTACATGACCATACGACTTCGTATGTGAAAGAAATAAATATCCTACGATCCTATGATGCGTAGAATGCGGGTCGTTACACTCTCCCCCCCTTAAGAAATTTCGTCCCCGAAATTCCTTAACCCAAAACATACAAGGGATCCCGCATGCCTAACAACCATATACAACAATCAAATATGCAAAACAAGCAAACAAGCCTATCCTAGCATGCGGAAAACTAAATTGAAGTCAAGATCTTACCAGGCAAAGAGTTCTGGATACTTCTTCCTTATGTCCTCCTCTGTTTCCCAAGTACAATCATTCTCGTCCTCGCTCCACTGTACCTTGACTAGCTTCACCGCCTTCCTTCGAAGTTGCTTCATGTCGTGTGTGACAATACGGGCCGGCTTGCGGTTCCCAACCGCCTCGGGCTCTACTTCGAAGTCCTCTAACTGATCAGGTGAAATAGTCATGTCTGAGTCGTGAACGAACTTCCTTAGTTGGGAAACATGAAATACGTTATGAACTCCCGCCATCTTCTCCGGTAAGTCAATTCTATATGCCAAATTCCCGACTAGTTCAAGAACAGGGAATGGACCAACAAATCTTGGTGCTAATTTGCCTCTTCTGCCAAATCGTATTACGCTCTTCAACGGAGAAATCTTGACAAACACCAAGTCACCCACGGAGAATTTTAAGTCTCTTCTCCTCTTATCAGCATAACTCTTCTGCCTATCTTGGGCTGCCTTCATTCGTTGCTGAATGATCTTGATTTTATCTGAAGTTTCCCTCACCACATCTGGTCCAAGCATAAACTTCTCGCCAGTCTCTATCCAACATGATGGTGAGTTACACGGCCTTCCGTACAAAGCTTCAAACGGAGCCATACCGATACTGGATTGGTAGCTATTATTATATGCAAACTCTACTAGATGCAAATGTTCATCCCATGATCCACCAAAATCCAATATACATGCTCTCAAGAGATCTTCTAAAATACGATTCACCCTTTCCGTCTGACCGTCGGTCTGAGGATGATATGCGGTACTGAGATGTAACTCTGACCCTAGAGCCTCTTGTAAGCTCTTCCAAAACCCACTAGTGAACAACGGGTCTCGGTCGCTCACAATGCCTTTAGGTACTCCATGAAATCTCACTACCCACTTCATATACAATTCTGCTAACTTAGTTGCCGTTCTGGTCGATTTGACTGGTATAAACCTTGCACTTTTAGTCAGTCGATCTACAATTACCCAAATGCTGTCATATCCCGATCTAGTCCTTGGTAAACCATCGATGAAATCCATCGAGACTTGCTCCCATTTCCATTCGGGAATTTCTAAGGGCTGTAACAACCCACTAGGCTTCTTTTGCTCGGCTTTTACTAGCTGGCAATTCATGCACTTGGATATAAACTTCCCAACGTCTCTTTTCATCCCTTCCCAGTAGTAAGTCTGCTTCATATCTCGATACATCTTATTACCACCGGGGTGTATGGTCAGCTTAGAGTGATGACATTCTCTAAGCACTTCATCCCTCAATCCATTGACATTGGGTACAACAAGCCTTCCATTCTTTCTAAGCCATCTATCTCGATCAAGCCCATACCCGTTCATCTCCTCATCGATACCCATCTCTAACTTGGAGATGATTTACAATAGGTTAGGATCGTCCCTCTGACTAGAGCCGATCCGTTCAATCAAAGTGGGTCTGATCGTCAAACTCGCTAACATTTCTGGATCCAATTCGCACTTTGGTCTGAAATCAAACCCCGCGATAAACTCCAGTTGCTTCCATTCAAGGAACATAGCCCCTAAGCTGGCATGTCTTCTACTCAATGCATCAGCCACCGCATTGCCCTTTCCCGGTGTATATGCGATGTCAAAATCATAGGAAGATAAGAACTCTAACCATCTCTGCTGACGGAGATTCAGATCTTTCTGAGAGAAGAGATACTTTAACGACTTATGATCTGTAAACAGCTCAAATCTTTCTCCCAAGAGATAGTGTCTCCACATCTTTAACGCGAACACGATTGCTGCCAATTCTAAATCATGGGTAGGGTATCTTCTCTCGTGCGGTTTCAATTGCCGACTTGCATAAGCTACAACCCTACCGCCTTGCATCAATACAGCACCCAGTCCGGTACCACAGGCATCCGTGTATACCGTCATCTCTTCATCCCCCTTAGGAATGACTAACACTGGTGCGCTTGTCAACTTGTCCTTTAGATTCTTGAATGCATTCTCGCACCTTTCATCCCAGACAAAAGCTTGATTCTTCTTGGTCAACTGGGTCAACGGTGCTGCTATCTTGGAGAAACTTTGGATAAACTTACGATAATATCCCGCTAACCCCAAGAAACTTCTTACATCTGTTGCATTCTTGGGCGTAGGCCAATCTTGTACCGTAGCCACCTTTGCTGGGTCCACGGCAATACCATTCTCTGATACAACATGGCCCAAGAACCTCACTTCCCTCTTCCAGAAGTGACACTTAGAAAACTTTGCTTTCAATTGGTGTTTTCTCAACACCTCCATTGCTACTCTTAAATGTTCCTTGTGTTCTTCCTCTGTCCTCGAATAGACCAAAATATCATCAACGAACACAAGAACAAACTTATTCAACTGATCCCTGAATACCCTATTCATAAGGTCCACAAAATATGCTGGGACATTGGTCAGCCCAAATGGCATAACCAACCACTCATAAAATCCAGACGGCGTTCGAAATGTCGTTTTAGCTATACTCTCAGCTTCCACTCTAAGCTGATGAAAACCTGTCGCGAGATCCAACTGAGAAAATATTCTCGCACCACTCAACTGATCGAACAAATCATCTATCCGCGGTAGAGGATACTTGTTCTTCCTCGTCACTTTATTCAACTCGCGGTAGTCTACACACAAACGAAGGGAACCATCCGCCTTGGTAGCAAACACAACTGGTGCTCCCCATTCAGAAACACTCCTTCTGATAAATCCCTTCTTCAAAAGATCGCTGACTTGCACCCCGAGCTCTCGCTGCTCCCTTGGTGCCATACGACGAAGTGGCATCACTATAGGTCTGGCATCCTTTACCAAATCAATACGAAACTCAATCTCTCGGTGTGGTGGAAGTCCGGTCACTTCTTCGAAAACATCCGGATACTGGCCAACCACGGGCAAACCTGACAACTCACTATGCGGAATGTCGAGGGAGTTTAGAAAACTAGCCAATACCCCCTTACTGGGTAGACCACCAAACACTATCCTCCGCCCATCATCCGCTCTAGCTGTCACCAACAAGCCCTCACAGTCTACCACCACCCCGTATCTTTGGAGCCAATCTACTCCCAAAATAATGCCAAACCCAGTAAAGCCCAAAACAAAGCAATCACAAACAAACATGCATCCATGACTCGATAAGACCACATTACGACAAATCATGCTAAGGCTAGTCGAACCACCAATCGGGTTCGTCACTACTAAAGGTCTATCGACAATCTCGGGCTCCAATCCCAACCTATCTACCAGGTCACTAGATATGAAAGAACTGGAAGCTCCGGTATCAAATAAAACTCTAACAGGAACATCATATACAGAAAGCATACCTTGAATGACGACATTCTTTCCCTTCTCCGCCGCAGTTGGGGCATTCGACGAAGAAGGAATAGCATTGAGAGCATATGCTTTCACCATTTGCTTTTCCTTAGGGGGCTGTGGACACTTGTCCTTGTGATGTCCCATTTGGCCACAGTTGAAGCACTTCCTATCCGCTGGCTTGGCCCGTCAATTACTAGCATAATGGTCCTTCTTACCACAGCTGAAGCACTCAACATCTTGCTTATTCTTTTTCTTCTGGCCATCCTTAGCCTGATTCTGCTTTCTCTTATTCTGAGAACCACCTTTGCCTCCACCACTAGCTTGTGGCTTTGGCTCATCTACGGATGCAACTTCAGTCTTCGGCTTAGGGTAGAGACTTTCTGACCTTAACGCTTTCCCCACAATCGATTCAAACGTCTCATCGATGTGGTTAATAAGTTTTTCCCCCAAGTATTGATCCAATCCAGTTATGAATTTTTCATTCTTTTTCTCGGCAGTATCTATAAGAGATAACCCATATTTTGACAAAGTGTCAAATTCAGCAATATACTCCGAGACAGCCCTACCATTCTGCTTGAGCTCCAAGAATTTCTTAAACAACATTGACTTCTGAGCAGCTGGGATGAACTTCTCACTAAAGCGAGCCTTAAACTGCTCCCAAGTAATCTGATCTTCGGGAGTAGCTGCCTTTATAGCATTCCACCAATTCATTGCCCGCCCTTGCAGCTGACGGGACGCTAGCTTTCTTTTCATCGCATCCTCGATACCCAAATCCTCGAAGATACGTTCGCAACTATCCACCCAATCCTGAACATCCGTAGCCGACTCCGTTCCGTGGAACGGCTTTCCACCAAGACTAGTATAATCCTTATTCAGCTTGGCGAAGTCGACTCTTGGCGCCTGCACTATTGGACCACCACCATTTCCACCATTGGGAGCTGCCCTCTGCACATCTCTAAGCATCTCTCTCATGAGGTCAGTAAACATCGTCCTCATGTCAGCAGCATTCCCATTATTGGCTCCCCTACCAGCACCTCTAGTATATCGGCTCATCGTCAATCTGAAAAAGGAAATGATTAACGACCCCATAGTGGTGCTAGTGTAGTACGACTTCATCCTTATACTACTAATAGTATATATATATAGCTTTTTAAAAACCAAAGTAATCACAAATACGCTCTCTCGTATACGTATAATATCTCTCCCTGATAACTTCCCTAGGTTAACTACGCAACCTAGAGCTCTGATACCAAGTGTGACGGCCCGCCCCGCACCAGCCTGCATTTCCTCCAAAAGTGCGCTGTACACATGCCCGACTAGCACAGGACGGTCGTCATAAGAAAGAAAAGAAGAGAATGAACTAATCAAGAAACCTGCAGAATGTCTCACAGCGCATGGAATAAAATATAATAATAACATACTTGACACAAAACAGGCGAGACAGTGCATAAGCTGATAACAAAAACCAACATCAATCTCAAAGCAGCGGAAATCCAAATACAGCTTATTACAATTTTCCAAATTTACTGTCTCTAAACAAAAGAAAGCTAAAGTAGAAGATACACCAACAATGCCCAAGCAGTGATCTTCAACAACACAGGGAGAATACTATATATATGTATTACGTGGAAGCCTCCTACTCGTCTCCGGATCATCTACCCGTGCATCACCAGCTAACCTGTCTCTAGTCTGCTCGTGTGAGCACCCAGAGTAATAAGAGGAGACATAAAACTCTGGGTCAGACATAAAGCCTGGTATGAGCGATAAGCATCTAAACAGAATAATAACAGGTATACTAAACCATACCTGAACCTGGACCTGCAACCAAAGAGTTAGTACCACATACCGTACAATACTCCAAGGTGCCATAATAAATAGTGTAAGAATACGGGGGTGGGGTGTGCATGTCACAATGATAGCAAGCAAATCATCCATAGCAACCATCCTCACATCTCTCACTCAGTGCGTAAAGCGTACGACATCTACCACTTTGGAACACTAGACAAACTGAGGTAACGACGAATCCCGACTTGTAGAAACCCTGCTGTGACCAAGCCAAACACTTGGACTCATGACCAAACATTTCAATGACCCACTTCATTGGTCGTAGCCCTTGGTTCTACCGATGCCATAATGGCCCTGAATCCGCCTTCGTACCTCCTACCATAGTGGTCCAAGGCTATAGACGTCGATAACTCCTTGGCACGCGTCCCGCAGCAAAGCCCAACCATGAAGCGAACTCGTTGATTCCCATCTGAATCTTGAGCTCTAACATCTCATTTGGACTTCCCTTGCATCTCGGGTTTGGTCGAATGGGAGTTGGTCTTCAGAAGAGTCATCACGAAGTAGTAAAAGTACACGTCTGGTTCCCCATGCTCGGTTCGGTTCGGATACATTCCCCGGTTCGGTTCGGAGTGCCATCATCCTCTGGGTTCGGGTCCTTCTCCCTCATGCGGTTCGGTTCGGAGTTCTTCCTCATGCGGTTCGGTTCGGAGCTCTTCCTCATGCGGTTCGGTTCGGAGCTCTGAAGCGGTTCGGTTCGGATATCCCATGGCTTGAGTGTCTCCGTCTCGTCAGCATCAGTTCGGTTCGTGTATTGCCCTCGATTCGGTTCGGAATATGGTATCCATGCTCCTCTTTCTTCCACTTCAGTCCTCCTTGTTCCTTCCGATCCCACGCTGCGCCCCTCCGATCCGACCAGGCCTTCCTTGTTGCCTCTTCACGTCATGCTCCAGAAAGTACACGCCCCGGTCCGGTTCGGATATGTCCGATCCGATCCCTTACCCGATCCGATCCCCTACCCGATCCGATCCGATTAGATACCCTGCAGTTTTCTGCAACTTTCCAGCAACTGTTTATACGCCTCTCGACGGCGTTTTCGACCAATCTAACTATTGGAATCAATCACAAAGCATACCAAAGAGTCATAGCAACATATAACAGCAACCGCAAGCAACAAACAACAACTTAAATGAATCATAATGGATCAAAAGTGGCCAAAACCTCACATTTTCCTATAATCCCTCTTAATCATGTTTAAGCATACGATTAGCAAAACACATCGAAATTAACCCAAATTTCTAACAGAGCCTTAAAACATTATTTTAGAATTTTAAGAATTTTTCCAGAATTTATTAGTGTATAAATTCGCTAATCTTCACTAATTACCCTTAATTAACTGTAATTAGGGTCAAAATGATGCTATCACTCACCTTTGCCACAACTAGAACCCCAAAACTGAAATATTCTCTGATTTGGCGCTGTTCCCAATCCTACACAGCAGCTCTACCTCGGTTCTCGTGCTAATACTCCTTGGTTTGATGTTTGCTATGCCTAATCTCCAATTAGAAAGTGATTTTTGGGTGTTTTAGAGAGATTTAGAGAGTGGAGGCCATGGCTAGGTCAAGAGAAATGAAAGTGGCGGCTGGAAAATGTCTAAAGAAATGTTTTCTAACCCTAATCAGCCTCCATATACCCCTAAACCCGAAATTCCCCTTGGGCCTAGCTGCTAATCACCCGGTTAAGCCCAATTAAGCTGTTTTTAACCATCTGAAACTTGTTTCAGCCATATCTCTCAAACGGTAAGTCCGTTTGGCTAATGTGACCACTCTACGGAAAGAGAAACCATCATCCGAAGCCAATGGAAGTGGATTCAGGTCAAAATTCATTTCCAGTCAAAAGTTATGGCCAAAACAGTGCCAACTAGGGGTAAAATGGTCATTTAAAAAATCGAGAAAAATCATGAACATGGGAAATGACCCCAATAGTCGTCTCCCAGAGTTACATGACCATACGACTTCGTATGTGAAAGAAATAAATATCCTACGATCCTATGATGCGTAGAATGCGGGTCGTTACAAGGTGACAATACACCCTAATTGGGGGCTAATCACTTAGTCATGTGACCTACCCGATTTTATACCATTTCTCGGTTGTGGGGCTAGAGGCCATACGTATATATCACACTTTTATTTACTTTGAATGTCACATCGTCATACCCGCCAAATCACAAATTGATTTACCCAAAAATACCATGGGTATACAGCTAATAGAAACGAATTCCTCCGCCACCAAACGTAAATACATTTGAAGAGATCAACTTACACGATCTATTAAATATACTCTGTCAGATATTCTTCCAAACAGGTCGTTCTGGGACTGGACAGACCGAAGGTACTATTCCATAAATCCGTCTTAGGCAATTTCTACCTAGGATCGCCAGAACAGCCCTGCTTAACTCCATCTTCAATTATCTTCATCATATTTGATTCACAACGCTAATGCCCATACAGAGTGGTTTTCAGATAATAAATCTAATCTCGGTCTCTCTGTATTGACAACAGAAATGGTCAAAAACTTTGATAGTCGGTGATTTAACTATCAAAGAAAACATGTGTACAAACAACGGTCGTATTTTCAAATGAAAATCTTACAGATTAATCATCGATCAAAATTTTCTCCTTTTAAATTAATATATCATTAATTTATTCATATACACCTTTTCCCGTTTCCATATATATATTTAGAAATTCTTATTTTCTAAATCTAGAAAATATACCTTATTAACATTGTAAAACGTTTCCATTTCAGATTCATGCGTCAATATCTTCACACCTCTATCAGTCTCTAACTGTAAACTAGTAAGAGAACAACTTCCCAAGTATAAACTCCGAAGGCCGAAACCAACATCAAATCGATACCCAGAAAGCCATTCAATTCAACTAATTTCCAGTCAATTTCTAATTTTAGTAATTCCATTTAAATTACTAATTCAAACCCCAAATTCCTTTATAATATTTTATCTGCAAAATATTTATTTTAATCTATTTTTCACATAAAATGCGAATATTTTTTTTATGTAATCAAAACAGTTTGATTTCATATTTAAAAACAATACCTCAAACCCAAATTCTATTTATATTTTTATTTGTAGAATTATTCATACAAATCTCTGTTTTTATTTCTAACACTTAAATCTCATTTATAATTTTCTTTATATAATTCTATTTATTCTGTATAAATCCTTTTATATAATTCTATTTATTTTATATAAATCCTTTTATATAATTCTATTTATTCTATATAGATCCTTTTATATAATTCTATATAAAAATATTTCATTTTCAATATTCACTTTGAAAATTTCCTTTTATACATTCCAATAATTCATATGGTATTTAAAATACCAAATAACATGACCAGTGTTATCATAATCAATCACAGATTATATATCACATCATATATCACAACATATGAAATCAAACAGTATTATAAATATTAAGGAATCCAGTTGGATCCCTCCAATCTGTTTCTCGGCATCACAGATGTTAAACAATATTAATAACATTGATTTCATTTCAATATGAAATATTCCGATAAACAAAATCAATATTTGATTAACGATTTATATATATATATATATATCATTATCTATAATTTCAATCACTAAATCAGCAATTCAACCAAACAATCATCATACAACAATCAATCATCATTTATCAACACTAGATTATATTTACAAAAATATAAACTGGCAGAGTTAGTGAGTTTTACTCACATTGGACATTCATCGTTAAATAACGATAACTGTCGGTTGATTCAGACAAACAATTTATTTCGCTATAAATTATAATGAGTTCCAATTCACTCCTAGTCAGTTCCATGGTGTAGCCACCGTCCATACAATCCTAACACATCCAGTTTCGTCAAATTCTGATTAAGAACGGGTAATTTACAAGAATTACAAATTTATACACTATTTATAAAAAGAATTTAATTTAGATTTTAAATAAATCATGGGATTTACCAAAACATTCCAACCCATCTCCATCCATACAAACCCACGTCCGCAGTCTTTCTCCTTCCCCAATCTGATTCGAACCACTCCAGTTACCCGTAACACCATTTGCGGATCCTTCATCAACAAATCACCGTGGCTCCTCTACTAAAAATCTAACACGAACACTAATCCTTGAACGTGCATGCACCCTATAGTTCCTTTCTTCTTCGCAGCTACACAAAAACACGCTCTAGGTTTATATTTCAAATGGCCATTACGGCACCTTCCTGCTCACATATTCCTTCCTTTTTAGCGATTTTGCAAACCGCTTTCACCACTGAAATCTCGTTCGAAAACTCTACATTTCCATCCTACTTTCATACAACTCGCACCCTAGCACCAATTCCCATCGATCAGTCCTAAACCGACCTACTCCTAACCAGTGCGTCACTTTTATCCCTCAAATTTCCCCAAACTTCGTAAACAAGATCTCGTTGCTTCCTTGAACTCACTAACTCTCTCAAAACAATCTCCAACCTCATTACCAAGGCTCGACAATGAACCCTAGTGCATTATTCCAAAATTCGAACCCCACATGATGGCATCGCACCTCTTGACACTTGTATAGGAGAAAAGATATTCTTTTGAGGAATCCGAAAATATATATTCCATGATTTTAAGACTTTTATTTGATTTGTTATGATTTTTGAAAGAAGAACTTTCCTCACGTTTTGTTGAAGAACAGAGCGGCGGAAATTTATTTGACCAGAGGAGTGAAAGTGTTAGGTTTAGAGAAGGTAAATAGGTATTTATAGGATAGTTTTATATTTTTTATTTGATTATTTTGCTTATTTTTAAGCAACCACTATAATTTTTTTGTTTAAAAATCAGTACGACCATATACAATATTCAATTTTGATGAAAATGGACATGTAGTTATAGTTCGACATTACGGACCCAACGAAACTTATTTCATCGAATTCCGAGTCCGTTTGCTCACACAGCATATTTTTAAAGTCAAATTATTAACTGTTTTTCACATTAAAATTCCGTACGGACTAACTCCAAAAATTACGAAAATTAGAATCTAACAATAATCTAATATTCCGGATCCAACGAAATTAGTTTCGTCGAAAACGGAGGTCGTTTGCAAAACTGGCTATTTTTAAAGCTCTAAATAAACCCTTTTTAAATATTAATATATTTAAATTTAATATTAATTAATTAATATTATCATATATATTCACAGTAGAATATCATACAGCTCCAAAATAAATATATCGTGATTTATAACTCGATATTTCAAAATTCCAAATTATATCGATATTCAATTTATATTAAAATCCTTTTATGATATAAATAAATTGTTATAAATTATAAAGGAATTCCATAGCGACTTTTAAAAAATTTGAATTGGACACAACTCACAATCTACACGACGAAATCTCGATTTTTCTCTTCCATTAGAAAAATATACTTCACCAGCTTTGAACGTTTCTTGTTTCACAGAAATCCAATTTAAAATGGATTCTGTATATTCGTTTAAAGTTCAAATAGCCAAATTACGAACTGCCGCGCCGTTCGAGCTTGATTTAAATTATACTATAATTATACGTTCAACTGTCATTTATATAATATATTCGTTAATGTAATTCAACTCTAAACTGAATTAAATCAGTTTGATGACTCAATTCACACCATATTGCCTATTCTTCTATTTTGATTGTTTCAGAATTAAATATATTATTCTATTATTAATAATAATTGAATATTCAATATAATTTTAATTCAAGCCGTTTAAATCTCTAAATCACTAGATAAATAATTAAATAAATTAATTATTGTATTGCTAAAAATATGGGTCATTACATTCTTCCCCCCTTAAAATAATAATCCTGTCCTCGAAATTGCTATAGTAGAAAACACACCCTATTAACTGGGTTAAAAATTATTTGTTAAATTCTTTAACTTCAGTTTTAACTGAAACAATTTATTTCGATTAAAATATTAATTCCTTTCAACTAACGAAAATTTGCAAAAATTCTGAAAATTTTCTAACACCCTGAATTTCTGAAAGTTTTCTCCAGCACCTCCTTTGTACGGCTCGATCAATACAGCAACAACTTGACTCTCTAGGCCTTCTCTAACCCAAAAGAAAATCAAACAGTCAAGCGGCTTGCCAAATAGGCTCAAAAAATTTCATATCCAATATTAAATATAAACTGGTACCTTTTTGTCGGGCATGTCATTATATCATTCCCACATGTTACCAATTCTGCATATACCAATGTATCCATCCCAATTGATCACCAATCAATTTAATCTCAACTAATTTTCACTTATATCCAAACCATAATAACATTTCAAACTCGAGTTCCATCCTCGATTCCAAACTCTTAACATAAAAATTCAACAAAATTCCAGATTCCTATCTCACTGTCCAATTTTTATTCTATATCTTCTATTTTGATTTGTTTTCACAAATTCTAATTTAATTTGTTTTCAAATTTAAACAATCCTAGGGGTTTTAAATAGTTTACCATTTCAAAAATCAAACTTCCCTTTCAGGATTCAAAATAACTTGTTTTTCCAAAACAATTCGAAATCAATAACTTTTGTACTAATCCATCACTTAGAAACTCAAAAATGAATACCGATGATGTCTGAATCATCATCGGAATTATTTTCCAGTGACTGAAGTGAGTTCATTACTATATTACTTTTTCAAAACTCATATTTAAGCACTTCCCATTTTGAAATCAATTTCAAAATACGATTTACAATGCTTGTAAAACAATTTAAAAACTCCCAGGATTTTAAAATTCCCTTATACTTAACTCAAATCCATTTAAAAATACTTTTCCAAATTTCCAGAGTTGTAATTTCAATTCAGATTTAAATTCAGATTTAATTCATTTCATAACACTTATCTGAATTCTGATTGGTTATTTACATAACCATTTCACTTTTCATAATCTTACTCGATTATAATAACAACCAATAAATCCAATATATTATAATCATTCCAATATAAATCCTTTATATCAAAATATAATTGGGGTAAAATTATTTTGTTTACCCTTTTTCAAAATATACTATGTCGGTTCATCGTATTCAAGTGTGTATAAACCCCTACCGATACAGTGGATCAAACTGATCGACCAGAACCCATAAATAACTCAACCAATAAATCTCCACAATATAAAACAATTTTTATAAAATCTACAAATACGTTCACTCGTATATATACACTCAACTCAATCTAGGGCATTACTAACCCTATCTCTATCGAGTTACTCCACAGAGCCAAGGTAATAGCTTAACCTTCAGCTCCGATACCACTGTAACGACCTGGGGGATTTCGCGATCCTGGTAATCGACATATAACCCAATGTCGACTATCAAGCATCGAAAATACCAGATAGTTAATGAAAGAAGTTAAAGGGTGAGAATAGATAAGATAGAAAATTAGAATAGAAGATGAAGAAGAAGAACATACAACAACATTAGAGTAACACGAATCTCATAGCGGAACAAACAACATATAATAGATAACATATCTTTGAAATAAAACCAGTATATGTATGCAGTAACATTATCAGAGTACAATACTTACAACACAATAGCTATATAATCCTGAAGCCTCCTGCTCCAAGCTCTCCAAGTATATCTGTAAAACCTGACTACTTTACTGCCCGTACAAATTTGGACACCCAAGAGTTTAGGGTAAAACAAAACAAAATAAACTCCGGATCAGTCATAGGACTGGTGTGAGTAAAACATTTTAAAATAGTTTGATAAAATAAATGATATCTCATAAGACCACGCCACATAACATGAAATGGGTTTTCCCTTATGAGAATCCAAAACATTTGATTTAACATCAAAAATCCTTTTGCAAGAAACAACAATCTTTTATATCAAATCCCCCTTGATATTATGATAGTGTCTATCAACCACAATATAATAATCATCTAGCAGAACGCTTTCATTTCACGTTCCACATACATAACATATAATCAAAAACTGCGGGCGCTTATTGGTTAATGAATTCCAACTAGCAAGGTATGGGACCACCTTCCGAAAATGTATCTCTAGAGAGGAATACACCGGGTTCAATAAGAACATCTTGTAACCCAGGCTAAACATGACCGATCACTCATTTCGCTTGAGTGTACCGAATGTATTATCACTAACGGTTGGAATCGACAACCGTTTCCCGAAAGTGACAACATCGAAATAGATTATGGAAGTAAAATGGAATTTCTCTAGATCAGGTGACAAAACACCCTAATTGGCAGCTAACCACTTAGTCATGCGACCTACCCGATTTTATACCATTTCTCGATTGTTAGGTTAGAGGCCATACTTATAGATCATGCTTTTATTTACTTTGAATGTCACATTGTCATACCCGCCAAATCACAAATTGATTTCCCTAAAAATACCATGGGTATACAGCTAAGAGAAACGAATTCCTCTGCCACCAAAACTAAATACATTTGAAGATATCAACTTAGGCGATCTATTAAATATACTCTGTCAGACATTCTTCCAAACAGGTCGTTCTAGGACTGGATAGACCGAAGATTCTATTAAATAAATCCATCTTAGGCAATTTCTACCTAGTATTGCCAGAATAGCCCTTGCTTAACTCCGTCTTCAAGTATCTTCATCATAATTGATTTGCAACGCTAACGCAAAAACGTAGTGGTTTTCAGATAATAAATCTGATCCCGGTCTCTCCGTATTGACAACGAAAATGGTCAAAAACTTTGATAGTAGGTGATTTAACTATCAAAGAAAACATGTGTACAAGCAACGGTCATATTTCCAAAAGGAAATCTTACCGATCAATCATCAATCAACATTTTCTCCTTTTAAATTAATTCATCATTAATTTATTCATTTAACCGTTTCCTGTTTCCATATATATATATGTATGTATGTATTCAGAAATTCTTACTTTCTAGATCTTGAAAATATACCTTATTAACATTGGAAAATGTTCCAATTTCTGATTCATGCATCAATATCTTCCCACCTCTATCGGTCTCTAATTGTAAACTAGTAAGAGAACAACTTCCCAAGTATAAACCCCGAAGGCTGAAACCAACATCAGATCGATACCCAGAAAGCCATTCAACTCAACTAATTTCCAGTCAGTTTCTAATATTAGTAATTCCATCTAAATTCCTTATTCAAACCCCAAATTCCTTTATAATATTTTATCTGCAAAATATTTATTTTAATCTATTTTTCACATAGAATGCGAATAAAATTTCTTTATATAATCAAAACAGTTTGATTTCATATTTAAAAACAATACCTAAAACCCAAATTCTATTTATATTTTTATTTGTAGAATTATTCATACAAATCTCTTTTTTTATTTCTAACACTTAAATCTCATTTATAATTCCCTTTATATAATTCTATTTATTCTATATAAATCATTTTATATAATTCTGTTTATTTTATATAAATCCTTTTATATAATTCTATTTATTCTATATAAATCCTTTTATATAATTCTATATAAAAATATTTCATTTTCAATATTCACTTTGAAAATTTCCTTTTATACATTCCAGTAATTCATATGGTATTTAAAATACCAAATAACATGAACAGTGTCATCATAATCAATCACATATTATATATCACATCATATATCACAATATATGAAAACAAACAGTATTATAAATATTGAGGAATCCAGTTGGATCCCTCCAATCTGTTTCCCTGCATCCACAGATGTTAAACAATATAAATAACATTGATTTCATTTCAATATGAAATATTCTAATAAACAGAATCAATATTTGATTAATGATTTTTATATAACTAATTCAGCAATTCAACCAAACAATCATCACACAATAATCAATCATCATTTATCAACACTAGGTTATATTTATAAAAATATAAACTGGCAGAGTTAGTGAGTTTTACTCACATTGGACGGTCATCGTTAAATAACGATAACTATTGGTTGATTCAGATAGACAATTTATTTCTCTATAAATTGTAACTAGTTCCAATTCACTCCTAGTCAGTTCCATAGTGTAGCCACCGTCCATACGATCCTAAATGATCCAGTTTCGTCAAATTCTGATTAAGAACGGGTAAGTTACAAGCATTACAAATTTATACACTATTTATAAAAGAATGTAACTTAGATTCTAAATAAATCATGGGCTTTACAAATATAGTCCAACCTATCTCCATCCATACAAACCCACGTCCGTAGTCTTTCTCCTTCCCTAATCTGATTCGAACCACTCCAGTTACCTGTAACACCATTTGCGGATCCTCCATCAATAAATCATCGTGGCTCCTCTACTAAAAATCTGACTCGAACACTAATCCTTGAACGCGCATGCACCTGTAGTTCCTTTCTTCTTCGCAGCTACAAAAAACACGCTCTAGGTTTATATTTCAAATGGCCATTACGGCACCCTCCTGCTCACATATCTCCTTCATTATTCAATGATTTTGCAAACCGCTTTCACCACTGAAATCTTGTTCGAAAATTCTACATTTCCATCCTAGTTTCATACAACTCGCACTCTAGCACCTATTTTCGTCGATCAGTCCGGACCCGACCTAGTCCTAACCAGTGTGTCACTTTTTTCCCTCAAATTTCCCCAAGCTTCGTAAACAAGAGCTCTTTGCTTCCTTGAACTCACTAACTCCCTCAAAATGATCTCCAACCTCATTACCAATGCTCGACGATGAACCCTAGTGCACTGTTCCAAAATTCGAACCCCACATGATGGCATCACATCTCTTAACACTTGTACAGCAGAAAAGTTATTCTTTTGAGGAATCCGAAAATATATATTCCATGATTTTAAGACTTTTATTTGATTCGTTATGATTTTTGAAAGGAGAACTTTCCTCACGTTTTATTGAAGAACAGAGCGGCGGAAATTTATTTGACCAGAGAAGTGAAAGTGTTAGGTTTAGAGAAGGTAAATGGGTATTTATAGGATAGTTTAATATTTTTTATTCGATTATTTTATTTATTTTTAAGCAACCTCTATATGTTTGGTTGTTTAAAAATCAGTACGACCACATACAATATTCAATTTTGATGAAAATAGACATGTAGTTACAGTTCGACATTATGGACCCAACGAAACTTGTTTCGTCGAATTCCGAGTCCGTTTGATCACACAGCATATTTTCAAAGTCAAATTATTAACTGTTTTTCACATTAAAATTCCATACGGCCACATACTGACTCCAAAAATCACGAAAATTGGAATCTAACAGTAATCTAATATTCTGATCCAACAAAATTAGTTTCGTCGAAAACGGAGGTCGTTTGCAAAACTGGATATTTTTAAAGCTCTAAATAAACCCTTTTTAAATACTAATATATTTAAAAATATTTAAATTTAATATTAATAGATTAATATTATTGTATATATTCAGAATAGAATATCATACATCTCCAAAATAAATATATCGGGATTTATAACTCATATTTCAAAATTCCAGATTATATCGGTATTCAATTTATATTAAAATCCTTTTATAATATAAATAAATCATTTTAAATTGTAAAGGAATTCCATAGTGACTTTTCAAAATTTTGAATTGGACACAGTTCACAATCTACACGAGGAAATCTCGATTTTTCTCTTCCATTAGAAAAATATACTTTACCAGCTCCGAACGTTTCTTGTTTCACCAAAATCTGATTTAAAATGGATTCTGTTTACTCATTTCGAGCTTGATTTAAATTATATTATAATTATACATTCAACTGTCGTTTATATAATATATTCGTTAATGTAATTCAACTCTAAACTGAATTAAATCAGTTTAATGACTTAATTCACACCATATTGCCCATTCTACTATTTTGATTATTTCAGAATTAAATATATTATTCTATTTTTAATATTAGTTGAATATTCAATATAATTTTAATTCAAGCCATTTAAATTTCTAAATCACTAGATAAATAATTAAATAAATTAATTATTATATCGCTAAAAATACGGGTCGTTACACTTAAATTAGTGCATATTGAATCTATGTCTTTTGTTAATGAATTGAAGATTATTGTAAATGATATTTTCTAGTTTTAAGTTTATAGTTTAACATGTTTAGGGTTTAACTTTATGGCTATATATCCTATGTATCGTCTTTAATTCATGCCAGATTTTTGTGGTAACTTTTCTGATTGATATTAGTGTTATTGATTTCTTTGCATGCCAATTTCAGGTCCATATAAACTTTGTATCTTATAGAACTTGTGTCAAAATTTGAATCAAAATAGAAATTCTACCTGTGTTAATTTGCATGTTTAGGGTCGACCCATGTCCTTCTTGGATCGACCTAAGGGTCGACCCAAGCATAGTTAGGTTAACCTTAAGGTTGACCTGTCAGTATTGTTTTGAAGGAATATTTCGTCTATGTTATTACGAGCTTCTACCAATGACTTTTGTGTAATTTCCAAAGCAATTTGGATGATTTCTAATCCTACGTCTCAAAATTTTTATTTAAGCATGTTCCTCAATTAAGAAAGCCAACATTGTAGTGACTCACTTTCTGGATCTATGAGTTTACTGTGAATATTATGTTTTTGTTTCGTGAGTGTTTCATGATTTTACTTGCACGATGCACGCGTTTTACAAAATTATTTTTGAAGGGAATTTAATATCATATTGTAGTATTTTTGAGATAAATGCATTACAAAGTTAGTTTATAAAGTATAATTATTTCAAAGATATTATACAAAAATATTATCTATTATAATGAGAGTTTAAAGATGATTTCCAAACTGTTATCAAAAATAGTTTTAAACTCAATTTTTTGATATAAGTACTTTTTTATAAAATTACATTATCGTGCAACGAAAAAGTGAATCAAAAGACACAAACATAGGTATATTACATCAATTAATTTTGGACTTGCTCAATTGAAACTACTTTCAATATGGAATTGGATGTCCTGTTGTCAACCAAAAAGTGAGAGCGTACCGTATGAGATGTATCGTTACCACTATTTGGGTTAATATAGGGAAGTCTATGACATATTTTGCAATTGTGTGGGACCTTTGGGTCAGATGTTTACCAATACTTGGCTAAAAGGGCCACCTATATTAGACTTACGAATCTATCCTATGTAGACTCAAGGTCTTTATATGTAGGGTGACTGTGTGAATCTTATGAACTAGATGTGTAGACCTTTTGGTACACTTCATGGGGTGCCAAAATTGTGTGGGTAGTATGGTAGGCTTTGGCCATTACTGTGTGGAGAACGTGTAGGTATTGCTAGGACTCTCCTTTGTGGTACTAAACTGTGTGGTGTTGTATTTTTCTAGATTTTAAGTAATCTTTGATTTCTAGAACTTGTGGTACTTTATGACGTTTTCACCTTCTTTTGAATATTGGGTTTAACATATATCCTTTGTGTTATTTAGTGTTGTTTTATATGATGATTACTTTATTTTGTGGTGTACTCCTAATCGAGTTCGACATGTTGTGCTTCTGTGATTTCCATCGAATGCACTACTTTATTTATGTTTCTTTAGAACATCCTAGGCTTAGGAATTGGTCATATAGTCAATGGAAATGGTTATGTCATGTGGAAAGTTTTTACATGAGATTCTTTATTATAAGACAGTGAATCTAGCTCATGAATCCTGTGTTTTTATGTATTTATGTATTCCTCTTTTAGTATGTGGATCATCTCGAATTTGACATTATCTATCACTTACCATGTTCTAACTGATGTGTTTAAGCTAGACAAACCCGTGTATTCTCGGGTCGGACGGAGTTATGCAGGTAAGCCGCTTCTCGTAGATTCTAGTTTACATAATTTTGCCATGGATCACTAAATTTTCCTTTTGATGTTAGCTCAAGCTTTTTATTTGTTTTGGTTATGTCCAGTTATACATATATATTTAGTTAACTCGTTTGTATGTATGATTCATAAGAACCAATGCTTATGTGACTCGTATTTATTGTACTTATGGCGTATTTGTATATGCATGCATGTGCATTTGTTGTTCTGTGGCTGTTATATATATATATATGTATGTATGTATATATGTGTGTATATATATATATGGTATTGTGTCTTTTGTCCTAAATTGATCCTTAGGCACCTTAGTTTTATATTAAACATGACCTAAGTACGTCGATCTACCTTAGTTTTACTCGTTAATGCTTTTTGTTAGTGTGGGTCTCAGGGTGAGGCATTATAGCAAATATAAAAATATCTTGACAAGCACCATTTTCTAAATGGTTAAGACACTTTGACATGGTACGAGATGTCATGGGTTGGAATCTTGTCTTGAGGAATTTAACTCGCCATGTAGTATGTCATATACTACATTACTTGTAAATAAAGTACCTAATTCAAAAATAAGCATCTCTCACTCCTGAATTTCCTAACTAGATATATTATAATTGCAATCCATCTTAGGTCCTCAGGTTTGTTCATCTGACAATAAATGAAGTTGTAGTTTGTCTCCCTATTGTTTAAAACACATGTGATTTCTCATTCACAAAATGGGTCATCATTATATTGGACAACCGTACGTCTATCAATAATTTATGTCATCTCCGTATTTCTTGAAGAAACTCCACAAGACATGTGTCAATAAGAAAAGAATGTAGCTACAGAGAGAACGTATGTTAATAAGTTTAGGGAATGAGATCGTAAATATTTGCATAACTGAGAAAGTCGACATACATCTAGGTGTGTAACTAAGCACTGGTAGTTAGAACATATCTAATTATGAATGTGTAGGAGTGAGCTTCATTGTTATTTTCAAATATCTTATCCAACTCCTTGAATTTCAAAGGTAAGCAAACTTTGAATTTTTTATATTGTTTAGCAACCGTATCCAATCACTCATCATCTCATCAAACAATGTGTTTCTCCACATCCTAAAACCTAGCCTTCAGTCTTCAATAACCAATTATAGGGGATCTAATCGAACTTTTAGATGTTGAACTTGTTTATAATTTGTCGAAGATTGTAACCGACATCCATGTACATGTTTAAGGCATTATTGATTTTGTCGTACCAACTGCTAAGTAGTTCTCTATGAGATCCGATGTTGGCCTAGCACATATCACTAACGGTAACATCCGTTTTTTAGTGTAGTCAAAACGTGGCTGGTAAACGAACAAAATAACTAATGGATCGGTACTTTATAAAAATAAAAATCAATAAATATTAAAGGTAATATTAGTATGAAAAAAGCAAATTAATTGGAATTGACATGAAAAGGTGACTTAAAATATAGATTTCAAAATGACAAACATTGTTTGAATTTTCAGGTTTAGGGATGAATAGTAGATTTGACGAAAAGAAACAAAGAAAGGATGAAATATAAAGAAACATAGTGGGTGATCTTTATGGTAAGACGTGTTGGAAATTTTCAACCTAATGAGCCACATATTTTAATATATGGGCTATCTTTTGACTAAATGAATATGTGATCTATTTGAAATACTATCCGAAGGCTTAAAGGGTAAAATTTTCATGTATAATTATAATGGATGGATATCAAAGTGATAATTCTAGTTTGTTTAAGGGCCAAACTAAAAATATCACTATATATATATATGGTTATGGTCTCAAAATTACACAAGTTTCCAATATATTCCCTCTATCTCTTCTATAGAGTTATTTATAGATATGAGCTTATATCAATTTGGAAGGTCAATATAGTTACATCTATGTATATTCAGATTTGTAGTGAATTATCTACTAACAAGTGGTTTTAGAGCAATCATTATTGATTTTGTTGACAAAATTGTTTTTTTCTTTTTTCCATTGATTCAACCGCTACTCTCATCTGGTTATAAAAACATTGCTATTTTTTTATTTTGATTCAGTTTGCACATATTATTATGCATCTTAGAACAAGCAGCTGAAGCACCAATTGTATATATTATATACGCATGACTTTGTTTAATCACTTTCCAAAATTTCAAACGAAGTAATATATGCATAGATAATTGTACACATCACAAATCGTATCATATAAAAGAAAAATTACAAATTTAATATGTGAAAATAACATTTAAAGTTTGAGGGACCTACAAATCTCAACTTGTTATTCAACATGAATATTTTTTTTACATGTAGCATGCTATAATATATAAATTTTTTCTAAATATTCTTAATGTCATTTCAATATGATGCACATGTTAGTGCAACCGTGATTAAGCTTGAAATATAGACCCTATAGTTGTGTAAATATTACTCCTCCATTCCTAAATAAAACATTTTTTTATTTGTTTGCACAAGAATTAAAGAATCGATTAATGACGTTTTAATCTATACATAAGTTAGTCTCTCTCCTAAATTTGCTTCTTTTTATGCACAAAAATAGGGAAATATCATTAATGAAAGAGCAACTAGTGGTTGGAAACATGAGTAAATACATAAAAGTCTCATTATTTATTATGAATCATAGATAAATAGGGCATGAAAACCGTAAACGTCTTATATTTTGAAACACATTAAACTTGTTAAAAAATCTTATATATAGAAACAGAAGAAGTATATATTAAGTGGCACGACAAAGTTGCTACATTTCATTAATAGCAACCACCCTATATGTATATGTATTTAGGTTATAGTATTGAAGAGTGTGCAGTCTGTTGTTTCACTCGGTCAGAAGTATTATTGTAACAACCTAAATTTCATCAGACCCATTTTTTTCCAAAAATTCCAATCTACCAAAGCTCGAATCAGCTTGCCTGGTATCCTGCAGAAAAGACAATGATAATAAATATACCAGAGCTCAGTAAACAACTCACAGTGGAATGAATAAAATAAAATATAATCAAAACATAGCCTTACTGAAGTAATAATACTGTCTAACCAGTATCCAAAGCTATCAAATCTCTGCCATAATCCTAATCTGCGAGTGTGTTATGAGGTGGGGGTCAGAACACAAAGTTCTAGTGACTAGACAAATTATACATTCCGAAATAACCCTACATACACCATTCATTTATGTTTTCTTATTTATTAGGTTATTTGCATTAACAACGCTCATGGCTCCACACTTACGTCGTACCCATCTACTTTTCGGTAGATTAACCTAATATAGAATATATGTAGCTATACCCAACATCTCAAGGTAATCCTCAAAGTACCCTCCTCGAAGGTCTCCACCATCACGCCATGGAAGTGTATGCAACTTTCATTCTACGCTAAATGACGTATAGAAATCCAAATCATTATGCCATATAATCGCACAAAACCCTTATCGCTATGCCACGTAAGCGTACGAATCGTCGTATCCAAACTACTCGATAGAATCAAGTCCCAATACGGATGCAGAGTAATGCCCTACTATCTATGTAAAACCCCATAATTTAATACACCATAATTACATAAAGAAGATAATAAAATTAAAGATTTTAATAGAGATTTTTTTTTAAATATATGGGAAAGAAGAAATGTAAAGATGGGAAAGGAGACCGAAAAGAGGAAAGAAATAAATGAAAATTAAAGAAATAAAATCAAGGAAACTTGACAAGTATTTTTTTTTCTTGCTCAGTTCATGAGAGTACCAATGTAATTGATACACCACTTTACTAATCAAGATTTTTTTATATATATACAAGAAAACAAAAGAGAAAATAAAAAAAACTAACACGAATCAGAAATTAAATAAACAATAAAATTTAATCGTTACCTCCCCGGCAACGGCGCCAAAAACTTGATCGACGCTAGTCTATGAATTAGAAAAGCGCGACATTTAAATTAAATTCTGCAAGCATACAGGTGGGTAGCATACAGGTCGAACACAGGGAGGTGAATTAAATCAATTATTTATCTAATCTCTTGGGCGAGTTAGACAAAGCTTAGAGGTTGATTTTTTTTCGCAAAGAAAAATAAAAACTGAAACTACGAATAAAAGATGCAATTAAATTCACTACAGATTCGAATCTAATCGGATCTGTAATAAATTCAATGATTAAAATAAAATAGAACACTGGAAATAAAATTGCAGAAAAGAAATCAACAACTGAAAATAAAAACTAGGATTACCGCTGAATCTAATCAGACGGTCAATCACTAGTAAGAAAAATAGAAGCAATAGCAAATTGTGTTCTAGCAAATCTAATTGACTAGACAACACAATTTACCATGAAATAAAATGCAGAAACTAAAGAAAAGAAAGCTTTATTAAAACTAAAAGAGAGTACAGAAGAATGAATATTTTTTTCAATGGTTACAACACATATTTATAGATGAGAATGGTAAAACCCTAATTAGGTCTGTGAATAAATGGGCCTCCTTATTCATGAATATCTCTTGCCTTCCTTGACTCGGCTTGATTGGAGAAAATCTGGGCATATCATGGTAAATATTTTCCATATCTCTCAATTCTCCCATGTGGCTAATTGATTGATAAAAGATTACATATAATTAATTCTTCCAAACAAGGATGCTTATTAGACTCCAAAGGCAACAAAGGATAAGATCTTCACAATTGATCTTTTCTTGGCAGCAATTCAATCAGAAATTCTTCTAAATGATTTGAATTTAATTCCATGATAAGAATATAGCTATTGCTGAAGTGTTAATTGGTGCACATCATAAATACATACACATGAATATGTGTATGTATATATATAACATAACACTAATCCAAATATTTCTCAAAGCAAAGGGCCAGTGTGAACGCGCTCCGTTTCTTTGGCAAAAAGTGAGCTCATTGGGGATCGAACTCGGGTCTCTCAGTACAAATCTCTATGCCTTTACCAGTGAGCTACGACGTCTTTTGTGATTGAGATGACTTTAGTATGGGGAAGTAGCTTTTTATCTATAGTTGGCCTTTAATTTGAAACGGAAGAGGCATTACTTGACATCCTGTAAAAACATACAAAAGTAACCAAAGTATCATTTATTTATTTACAAAAGATAAAATATACGAGCATAAAATAAACACATTCCTATGTTAATCAAATACCCCCACACTTATCTTTTACTCGTCCTCGAGTAAAACAAAAAATGAAAAACTAAACTAGATAGGTCACACTTTCGTAGGAAACACGATTGCATTGAGCGTATGCAACAAGCCGTTAAACCTCTAGGTGTCCCTAGTAGGACGAGTGGTGTCTCGTGAGGGTTTTCAGCGGATACTACCCACAAAATCCAAATGTAATATGCTATGATTCTAATGAAACTACATGAATGCAATGGACATATGCAAATAAAAACGAAAAATGAAAATATGACTTGTTTCAGGAAAGTGGTACAACAAATTAAGTTAACAATTTCTAGTCAGTTGATTTTAATTTAGATACCTCGACTTGTCACAAATTTTCAATATAAATCAAGTTTTCAAATGTTAAATTCCAGTTTGGCCAGTTAGTTCGGTCGATAACATAGTGCAGCCATGAAATAAATTCTTAGTTTGCTTGGCACAGTTTGCAAAGTGGTATTCTAATTTTCTCATGTATGGCTAGTCAAATCAATAAGGTCAAGAAGTGTTTGGGTATCATCGCTTATTCCTTATTCTATAAAATTTTAAGATTTATGATTAAGTACATACACCTAACAAAAAGACCAAGGTTTACCACCCATGCACTGCCTCGCGGACTAACGGAGAGTAGGTAAAGAGCTTGGCGGATTGTGCAGGCCGACTTTGACTTTGTCAACAACGTGTCGGTAATCCTTAGGTGTCCAATCTCATAAAATGAGACCAAGATATTCCAACGCTGACTTTGTCAACAACGTGTCGGTAATCCTTAGGTGTCCAATCTCATAAAATGAGACCAAGATATTCCAACTTTGACTTTGTCAACAACATGTCGGATAGAGCTTGGCAGGTTTGCACACCAACGCTCGATATACAAGCAATGTTGGATACCCTTGGATTACTATTTTTATTGAATTTATAAGCACAACAAGAGAGTTACGCGAATTCAACTTAACACAACTTAGTTTTAAAGATTTGACAAGCCATTATAAGTATTTTAAGTCCTCCACTTATTTAAACAAAGTCTACAATATAGAATAGATTTCATGGCCATCACCTAAGAGTCTCCCTATGTACCGGTTACACTATTATCCCTCAAAATTAAACTTTTCATTATATTTCAAATTCGAACTTAGCTGAGAGAGAAAAATACTATCAACTGGCTAAAAATTGTAAACTTATTTTGTTGTATCAATTGAAAATGAGTCGTATTTCAAAAAAAAAATGGCATGTTACTACAGTCTAAAATGCATGATGGTCCTATTTAAATGGATGGAAATGAAAAGAAAGAAAAAAAAACGAAAATGAGTGAAATGCAGACTCCCCCCCCCCACACTAGAACTAAACAGTGTCCACACTGTGAACGTTTCCTAAATTTGAAAGATCGCACCCAAAGGTGAATGAGATGCAAAATTATTTGAAGGATGAAATGGAGTTTAGCCACTATATGCGAATGCCAATCATATGTACAATGATATATGTGCTTGCGGTGCACGCGATGCAAAGAATTCCATCAACTTTTCCCCCCACACTTGGTTCTAGCCCTATGAGTCCCATTCCCACTATGTCTAGGCATGTTTTCTAATAAGCAAAGGTTTTTGAAAACCATCTCATGTTTAAACCTAGATTTATAGTCCAGGAGATAAATGTCTAGGGTCGTCCTAACATGAAGTTTTTCAACAAAGCTAACATTCCAAAAATAGTTCATGTGTTCAACAAATTTGTCAGTGTAATTTTTCAAAAATTTGTGATCGTATATAAATTCAGTGAAATCTGAAATCTGAGTGTTGTTCAAGACTATGTGATCACAATTCTCATTTGACAACGTATTTTCGACACTAACAATTTCAAGTTCGTTTGGAATTTCCTCAAAGTTAAAATTTTTGAACTCGTGACGTGAATCCACTTCTTCCTCGTTTGGCAATTCATCCTCGTACAATCCAAAAAATTCCTGCTCATTAAAATCCTTTTCCACATTTGAATTGAAAAATTCAACATTTTTATTCTGTTCAATTTCTAGAATTTCAAGTTTTTCGCAGCCTAAAAGAGGAAGATCAAAATCCAAGCTTAAATCTTTTTTCTGAAAAGAGTTGAAGTCCAAATCATTTTTTGAATTTTGAAAAACTTCATCAAGATGATTACTCTCAATTTCCAAAGTCGTTATTTGAAAATTTTCAATGTCAGTAGAAATTGGATTATTTTCTGATTCAACGCTCATTTGATTATGTTTCTCGCTTTGTTCTTTCAAAGATGTCAGTAAACAAAGAAGTTCATCAAGCTTTTTATCTCGCCTTTCGATCGTCTCATCAAAATGACATTCTTCAGAATCGTTGATTAGAGAGCTCTCATTTTGGATTTATTGATTCTCAAAATTATAGTCCACATTAATTTCACAATCAATATTATTTCCAATGTGGTAGTTGTTTGAATTTTCAGGAAACTGACAATGATATTGGAAATTATTTTGATCATAGAAATTTTGTTCATAACCAAAACTGTTAAAATTCGAGTGAAAATTGCAATTTTGGTCATTTTCAAGATGTTGATATGGGCTATAATTTTGAAAATTTTGGTTTACAACCCCATATTGATGTGGATCAAAGTTATATTGGGATTCAAAACTATTTTCATGTGGATGTGGCCCATAATCGAAATTGTTGAAATTTGAATTGAAATCGTCATTTCGATTATTATCATGATTTTGAAATTGTTGGTCAGTTGGAAATTTTTGAAAACTGTTAGCATTGAGCTCATGAAATTTTGGAAAATTTTGCCTCATGAGTTGTAATTCATATTCATACTCTTCAAGAGGACGTCTACTCCGATTATTATCCCACGTTTCTCTCAAGGATTTTTTTGAATCAGACATTTGAATGAAGTCAGCAGAAGACAAAAATTATTCTCACTTCAAAATAATATAAAATACTCAGTTGTGATCCATTAATTAACTGACTCAATTGGAAGGGGGAAGAGGGTCTTATGGCCGTTCACGTGTAGTATAAAACTAAGGGATACGACCAATGTTTTACGGGTAGTATGCAACCTCTTTTGCTAATAGTTCAATAAATTGAACTACTATATATCCGCGATCCAATTATACGAGACAGTCAACTTCACAAAACACCACTTTTTAATTATATTATTTTGCAGCGTCTATTTTTATTGTTGAAAACAATGAGAATGAAGATTTCAGTTATGGAAATGTCAGTCCGCACCAAATTAATTCAGAAATTACAGTCACAGAACAGTCACAGAAATATAAATTGCAGAATTAAATTTTTTTACATTCAAGCCGCTACCCCTGCAGAAGATTTTTACAACAATTTCTATATTTTTATTTTGCAGCAGAGCACCTGTAGAGTTAAGAGAATTTTACAGCGGGGTATGGCAGTCCGTCCAGTGCAATTGAGTAGCGTTGGCGATTTGCAAATTTGCCTGGCTTCCGAGTTTTCTTGTTTTTTTTTTGCTCGAATTCTTTGCTTGTTGCCTTTGATTTGAATGAGGTTTCCTCTTTTTTTTTTAATAAAGAGATGCAAATAAAACAAAATAAGAATATAAACAATTGAAAGGGAGAAAACCTTAAAAAAAACTAACAAAGGAAAAAAAGAAAAAAAAAATACAAACAAACAAACAAGCGAACCTACTAGATTAAGCCTAAAAAAAAAACGTACTCTTTTTTTTTTTTTAAGAAAAAGAAAAGAAGTAAAATCAAAAGAAAACTACAAACTGATAAAAACCTAGAATAAAAATAAAAATAAAACCAAACAAAATAAATAAACTAAACTTAAAATAAAAGCTAAGCCTAACAAAAGAAATAAAAAAAAATAAAAAAAGTAGGGAACAAGCACTAACGCACTAAATAAAGAATTGCTCCTGGAAAGTCAATTCTCAATCAAAACGCACGCACCCAAAAATAGGCAACACAATCCAATTCTCGCCTTAATTATGCTCCTCAAACCACATTTTTTTTTTTTTGCTATTTGTTTTGGCACAGTCGAACAGGCCAAAAACAAAATACAGGATATGCGCTCCCAAAATATCTCAGAAACCAAAAATGGCAGTCCCAATTTTTTTTTTTTTTTAATGTGTGTAGTATAATTTACCTTTCACGAAGAGACCACATCAAAAAGAAAATGAAAACAAATCAATTGCCTACTCAATTGCTAAACACCATGCACAAACTTCAATGTTCACCAAAAAAAAAATGCAGTGCCCCAAAAAAAATTCACGGGAGATCTCACTGAGACGCGCCTCCTCCTTTTCTTGGAAAACAGGACGCAACTCCCCTAATAGACTCCACCCACAATCAATCTCCACAACTAAGCTATTCGAGATCCAAAAAAAAAGGAAAATTTTCAATATGAAACTCAAGGCCCCTCCGATTTGCTTTTTCGTTGTTGACTTGGGATTTTTGACTTGGTTTCGAATGGCGATTTATGGGTTTCTTGGATCTGTTGCGTGGTGGAGGTGGTGTTGGAATTCGAACGTGAGGTTGGAGGATGATGTCGTGATCGGAGAATCGGATTTGGAGTGGGTATTGGTGGTATTGTGGAGCGGTTTTAGTGGATAGAGGCGAAGATGTACGGAATGGAAAGAAGATGAGAGGAGATTGCTGTTGTAATGGCAAAAAGAAAAAGAATGGAAAGAAATAAAGAAATAGAAAAAGAGGGTAGTAATCAAATGACAAAGCAGAGAATTAACTACAAGGAAGAAAGAATGGAAAGTTTTCAATTTTTTTTTTATATGAAAGCTATTGAAAGAGAGGTTGTAGAAACTGGGAATGAAATTGAAAAAGGGGAAAGAGTTTGAGAAATTAAATGATGAGTTTTTTTTTGTTTTTGTTTTTTTTATTGCTTTGAAAGTAGGAAAGGAAAAAGAAATATAAAAGGAAAAAATTGAAAGGGGGAAGAAATAAATGAGAAAGAAGAAGATAAAATTAAGGAAATTTGGTAAGTTTTTTTTTTATTTGGTAGATTACGGTATCATACCAAATCTAACCAACCAAGAGTTTTTCTTCTTCTATATATACAAGAAACAAAAAGAAAAGAAATCAAATGACATCCAATCAAACAGAGAAAATTAATTACAAGGCAGAAAGGGGAAAGATTTTAATAGAGATTTTTTTTTAAATATATGGGAAAGAAGAAATGTAAAGATGGGAAAGGAGACCGAAAAGAGGAAAGAAATAAATGAAAATTAAAGAAATAAAATCAAGGAAACTTGACAAGTATTTTTTTTCTTGCTCAGTTCATGAGAGTACCAATGTAATTGATACACCACTTTACTAATCAAGATTTTTTTATATATATACAAGAAAACAAAAGAGAAAATAAAAAAAACTAACACGAATCAGAAATTAAATAAACAATAAAATTTAATCGTTACCTCCCCGGCAACGGCGCCAAAAACTTGATCGGCGCTAGTCTATGAATTAGAAAAGCGCGACATTTAAATTAAATTCTGCAAGCATACAGGTGTGTAGCATACAGGTCGAACACAGGGAGGTGAATTAAATCAATTATTTATCTAATCTCTTGGGCGAGTTAGACAAAGCTTAGAGGTTGATTTTTTTTCGCAAAGCAAAATAAAAACTGAAACTACGAATAAAAGATGCAATTAAATTCACTACAGATTCGAATCTAATCGGATCTGTAATAAATTCAATGATTAAAATAAAATAGAACACTGGAAATAAAATTGCAGAAAAGAAATCAACAACTGAAAATAAAAACTAGGATTACCGCTGAATCTAATCAGACGGTCAATCACTAGTAAGAAAAATAGAAGCAATAGCAAATTGTGTTCTAGCAAATCTAATTGACTAGACAACACAATTTACCATGAAATAAAATGCAGAAACTAAAGAAAAGAAAGCTTTATTAAAACTGAAAGAGAGTACAGAAGAATGAATATTTTTTTCAATGGTTACAACACATATTTATAGATGAGAATGGTAAAACCCTAATTAGGTCTGTGAATAAATGGGCCTCCTTATTCATGAATATCTCTTGCCTTCCTTGACTCGGCTTGATTGGAGAAAATCTGGGCATATCATGGTAAATATTTTCCATATCTCTCAATTCTCCCATGTGGCTAATTGATTGATAAAAGATTACATATAATTAATTCTTCCAAACAAGGATGCTTATTAGACTCCAAAGGCAACAAAGGATAAGATCTTCACAATTGATCTTTTCTTGGCAGCAATTCAATCAGAAATTCTTCTAAATGATTTGAATTTAATTCCATGATAAGAATATAGCTATTGCTGAAGTGTTAATTGGTGCACATCATAAATACATACACATGAATATGTGTATGTATATATATAACATAACACTAATCCAAATATTTCTCAAAGCAAAGGGCCAGTGTGAACGCGCTCCGTTTCTTTGGCAAAAAGTGAGCTCATTGGGGATCGAACTCGGGTCTCTCAGTACAAATCTCTATGCCTTTACCAGTGAGCTACGACGTCTTTTGTGATTGAGATGACTTTAGTACGGGGAAGTAGCTTTTTATCTGTAGTTGGCCTTTAATTTGAAACGGAAGAGACATTTCTTGACATCCTGTAAAAACATACAAAAGTACCCAAAGTATCATTTATTTATTTACAAAAGATAAAATATACGAGCATAAAATAAACACATTCCTATGTTAATCAACCCATGTGTGGACCCAAGTAGTAGGTGGGTCGACCCACCGTCGACCAGGCTGGAGCCTGAACTTGGACTGTTTTGTGTGAAATATTCCTTGTTGACTCAACATGATGTATCTTTAACAGTTTGATTTTAAAACCAAATATCTTATAGTTGTATTATCCGAATGTATCTACAAATAGGCTAGCAACCTCATCATTTTCATACACAAAAATTTCTTTATCTTCTTCCTCTTGTAAGTTATGCTCTGAAATAAAATTAATAAAATGTCGAGGTTCTGTTAGAATGTAGATTGAAAGGATAATTCTTCTTCTACAACTATTTCAAAGGCCTTTTCTGGATCTAATACATATCTTTGTGAGTTTTACATTATTTTTAGGCCTGCAATTTAAAAAGGATTTTGACACTAAATATACTAGATCTGAAAAGTATCACTGTTTATAAATTTATTCTTATACGTTATTGTTATTTTATTTACTATCGGATATCTATTCAGCTTTTGGTTATTACGTGTTTATATGTAGATCTATCTTCCTTATCCCCTTTCTGTCTTAGTTTTACTTACAGTCTTATTATTCCTATTTATTCAGTTGTTGTGTTTGATCTATTTTCTCCTTTTCCTTTTTATTTTGCGTTGAGCCTAAGCCATCGAGAGCCTAGGCCATTTTCGTTTGAATTGCGTAAAATTGGGATAAATTGGTATAACATGTGATGACAGTAAAAAGGAGATTTAGGCATATTGGAATATGAGAACCATTGACTGTATAATTGGGATAATTATAAAGGAAGAGTATGCAAACATGTTAATCTGAATAGGTTGGACTTAATTTTATATTAAGAAGAACGTGTCATGGAAAAGTATGTGAATCAGATGTCGATTAAGTAAAAACATGTTACTGTAATCTATATACATCTGAGCAAGTGCCTGTATGATTTGGGGAAGGGTTGTTACATTTGACAAATATCATTTACAACCAGGAAGTATAACATAGGGTTATATGATGCTTATTAATGAACTTATACCTGCTAAGTTAAACATGTTTTATTAATAAGCTAAGAGGTTCCATGTTTGCTATTAATATATTTTGAGGGGAAATCTTAAGATCGTAGTTTACTTGGGGGACCAAGCCTAAGGGGGGCTTGTGTCAATTTGTTGTTTTCTTGGAATCCATATCAATTGGTACCCTCCTGCTATCAAATGAGTCCTGCACTAGGTAGGGACTAGAGCACGCTTTACTTATAGATAATTGTAAGAGGTTCAAATTCTGGAGGTGGGTATGGGCGCGTTCCGGCGAAGTCATGAGCATGCATGGGTTCGATGGGGGAAGATAAGACGTTGTAACATCGGCGGATAGGGTTGTGTATTTTAAAGTTAATGAATTTGAGACTGATATCCCCGACTGTCATGGCTGGTAAAGGTTATTCGCGTGTGTAATGGATTTGGTCACTGGATAGTAATTAGGGTAAACCTGATATTCTGATAATTGGTATAGAAATTTTTTCTGGGATATGAACGAGAAGCGTATCTTATCTTACCTTATATAATTTACTTCATACTTGTTTATTTTACTACATTTTCATATCTAGTATTATTGAACTGTCTTGATAATTCTTTACCTTATTCTTAAGCTAGAAATCACCGGAACTCGCTAGACTTTATGTCTGACCTATTTTTCTTTTCCTTCTCTCTCTACCTTTCCCCCCACTAGTTTATCAAGGTGGTAGGTTATAGTAATGACCATAATTCTTCGATCCAGCTTTGTAACATCCTGTATTTTTTGTAGTCAGATATTTATTTATTTTATTATTTTAAATATTTTGAATTGAAAATGGATTTATAATATAGAATTCGTTCATATAAGAAGTTTGAACTTTAAATTTGTGTTTAATTATAAATCGAGCTCGTAACATCGTGGTAGTTCACGATATTGAGTTTTGAACTTCATTTAAATATATATAATCCATTTTAAGTCGGAATTCTTTTAACAAAAATTGTCCGAATCTATTTGATTATAGTTTTCTAATGAAAGAGAAAAATGGAGATTCATGTTATGGATTGTGTGTTATGTCCAATTCAAATTTTGAATAGTCGCTATGAAATCATTTATAAACAATAATGTTTATTTAATAAATTTAAAAAGGATTTTTCATGTAATATGGATATCGTTAACTCGAAAATGTTAGCGTTAAGTTATAAATCCTTATTGGTTTATATTAGAAGTTATACAATAATTACATTTGGATATATATGATGGTAATAATTTGTTACTATTCAATTTGGTTGCTTGCAGTTTAATTAAAATTATATCGATACTATATATGCCTTAGAATTAACTGTTTTCTAAACGACCTATGTCTTCGACGAACAAATTTTATTAGAATACGTACAACTAATTATTGTTAGATTTTCAATTTGGAGCCAATTGGAGTTGTTTTATCAGCGTGTGCAGTTTAAAGGTAAACCGATGAATAATTTGGTATTAAAAAAGCACCGTTGTGCAAACGGAGTTGATTTTCGATGAAATTAATTTTACTGAGACCAGAACATTGAGACGTAGCGATATGCCCATTTTCGTTGCGTTTGGAATTCGTGAATGTCAGTACAAATGTAAACGGTCAAAAAAAATTAGCGGTAGATTATAATAACCAAATAAAACCAACGTATAAAATAAAATAAATTATATGTGTATGCTTAAGTTCTAAGAAAAGAAATTTAAGCTCTGGCCTACCCATATTTTTCTTCCAGCTTATTTATCTTCATGCCTAAGTATCCCCGTACAACCGACCCTATGTAATTAATATCAGCACATGTTATGTTAGAAAGTCTTCACGCCTACTCGAATAATACCTTCTGTATGCTACTTCACTGTTTTCTACCTGCCGCTAACATATTCTAAGTCTACCTTCGTGAAAGACACTAATCTTATCTCCATTCTCCTTCTATTATAAATACATAGGCAAATTTCATTGTTTCCATTTATTGATGCTACATATAAAATACATGCCTCATTTCGTGTAATGACCCGCATTTTTTAGCTGTTGAATAATTAATTTATTTAATTATTAAACATCGATTTATCGATATCGAGAACGTGAATTAAATAATATTGAATATTTAATTAATAATTTTAATATAATAAAATATATTATAATGTCGAAATAATCAAAAATATTGGAAATCACAATATTTTGTGAACGGGGTCATCCCTAAGATGTAATTCAGCTTAGAGTTGAATTATATTGACGAATATATTCAATCGACGTCAGTTTGAACTTAGAATTATAATATAATTAAAATAGAGCTTGAAACGACACGGCAGTTCGCTATTTGGCGATTTGAACTTCAACTGAATATACAGGGTTCGTTTTAAATCGGATTTCTGTGAAACAAGAAACGTGTGGAGCTGGAGGAGTATATCTTTCTAGTGGAAGAGAAAAATCGGGATTTCGTCGTGTAGATTTTGATTTATGTCCAAATCAAATTTCAGAAAAGTCGCTGTGGAATTCCTTTATATTTTGCAACGCTTTATTTACGTTATAAAAGGATTTTCGTTATAAATTGAATATCAAGATAATATGGAATCTGAAATATCAAGCTGTAAATTCTGATGTGATATGCTGGAGCTGTACGATAACATATGTGAAGATATACGACAATAAAAATTTATTTATATTTAATTTAATTATATTTAAATATATTTATATATTTAAATGGGTCATCTAGAGCTTTAAAAATAGCCACTTTTGCAAACGAAGTCGGAATTCGACGAAACTAATTTTGTTGGATCCGCAATGTCAAAATATTGTTAGAGATCAAGTTTCGTGATTTTTAGAGTCACTGTGTGGCCGTACGGATTTTTAATGTGAGATACAGTCAGTATTTTGACGGTTAAAAATACGCTGTGTGAGCAAATGGAGTCGGAATTCGACGAAACCAGTTTCGTTGGGACCATAATGTAGAACTGAAGGTGCATGTCCAGTTTCGTGATTTTTGGGTAACGTATGTGATCGCGGGAATTTTTAGAAGTCGGATACGATGAGAAATGGACAAAAATAAAATATTAAAATATTAATAAAAAAATATCTAAATATTTTGTGATGCTATAAATAGCCCTCATTCCATTCTAACCTAATTCATTCATCAGTCAACGAAGCATTTTTCTGCCGTTCTTTTTTTGGGTTCTTCCAGTAAAATTCCTCCAATGAAAAATCAAAAGAAAATCCTAGAAATTTCTATAAATCGTAAAACATACATATATGGATTCAACGAGTGATTCTCTTCATTTTGATGTGGGTTTTGTGGCATTCGGACCTTGCTCCATCGAAGTCGGTTGCAAGCAGTGAACCTAGGGTTCAGTTTTTTGGAAGCTGTGAGAAATCGATTTGGGTTTCCGTGTTGGATGTGGGTATAGAATGGAAATCCTCACCTACTGTGATGATTTTGTGGAATTTCGAAACAAATGGTGTCGATGTCTTTTTGGGTATTTGCTGCGTTCTGATACTTGTGGGGTTCGACGCAAGCATCCTTGTGAGTTCGAGAATGATGATAAAGGGAATGGTTGGAGCGGCTTTGGGAGTGGGTGATTTCGGTATCATTTGTTTGTGAAATCTTGCAGTGGAAAGGGAGATACGGTGAAGGATGGAACTCGAAAATGGCAAGAACATGGGAGCGACGGGATTCATTTTTGTGTTTGGGGAGATGAAGTTTCGGGTCTGGTATATTGAAAGGAGAATGGGCCGGGAAGAAAGATAAGGCCCAATACATATTTATTTAAGTTTTATTTTATTTAAATGTGTGTATAAGCTTGTTTATATCATATCTAATTCATACGTAAACGAAATCAAACAAAACAGAATCCGATAGGATCGTATGGACGGGCACTACACGATGGAACTGACTGGAAGTGGATTGGAGCTCGTTTGAATTTACGCCAAATTAAACTGTTTGATTCAATTCAAACAACAGTTTATCGTTCTTTAACGATGAACTGCAAATGTGAGTAAATCTCACTAACTCTGAACAGTTTATATTTTCATATTGTATTTTTAGAACTGTTAAATATTGACTGATTGATTGTGTGTTGATTGTTGATTGAACTGCTAGTCAGTTAGTGGAATTTCTATATTTGATTCTGTTTAACAGAATATATCATATGGAACTGAAAGCGATGTTGATTTTATTGTGTAACATCTGTGGATGCAGGGAAACAGGTTGGAGGAATCCGACTGGATTCCTCAACAGTTATTTTATTGTTTTTCATATATTGTGATATATGACGTGATTTATAATCTATTATTGATTATATGTGAATGGACGATATTAGACACCGTAACTTGATATGTTAAACACTAGGACATACAGGAATATTGAAAAGAGAATATTTATAAATTCAAGAGGATTTTATAAAAGAGAATATTTATAAATAGAATATTTATAAATAGAAATATTTATAAATGGAATATTTATAAATAGAAGATACGTTTAAGTGGAATTATAAATGAAGGAAAGCCTTTATAAATGGAATATTTATAAAGTGAATTATTTATTTAGAATAAATAGATAAGATACTATAACATGGATTATTTATTTGTTAAATAAATAAAATATTAAATAGGTATTATTTACTTAGAAATAAATAGGAGATATTCAAAAAGGAAATAACTGCAAATCATTTTCTTTTTTAATGGAAAGGCTTGTGTAGCGGTTTGGGGATTTTCCCGATGCTCCCGTTACAAAGGAGGTTATGGCGAATTTTTCTGGGAATTTAAGGAGATAGAATAATTTTAAAAATAAATTAGAAAAAAGAGAAATATTTGTAAAACATTTACAAATAGAATAGAAAGAGGAATATTTGTAAAACACTTACAAATGAAATCAAAAGAGAAATATTTGTAAAACATTTACAAATAGAATAGAAAGAGGAATATTTGTAAAACACTTACAAATGAAATCAAAAGAGAAATATTTGTAAAACATTTACAAATAGAATAGAAAGAGGAATATTTGTAAAACACTTATAAATGAAATCAAAAGATAAATATTTGTAAAACATTTACAAATGAAATAGAAAGAGAAATATTTGTAAAACATTTACAAATAGAATAGAAAGAGGAATATTTGTAAAATCATTTACAAATAGAATTGAAAATGAAATCATTTGTAAAGTGAAGAACCGTTACTAAAAGTAAATCTTTATAAATGAATAAACGTTGTTAAAAAGGAAATCCATTTAAATGGATAAACGTAATTAGAAAGGAGTTAATCGAATATGGTATTCGAAAGTAAGTTAATCGAACCTGGTATTCGAAAGTTAGTTAATCGAATATGTTATTCGAAAGGGGGTTAGTCGAGTTAGAGTAAATCAGTTAGAGTTAATCAGTTAGAGTTAATCAGTTAGAGTTAACCAGTTAGAGTTAACCATTAGTTAGAGTTAACCAGTTAGAGTTAATCAGTTAGAGTTAACCATCAGTTAGAGTTAACCAGTTAGAGTTAATTAGTTAGAGTTAACCAATTAGAGCTAATCAGTTAGAGTTAATCAAATAAGTGTTAATCCAAATGAGTTGCCATTTCGTACGACTGCTAGCGTAATTCGCAGGGCTGTAAATAGCCTACGGCGGTCGGATGTATCCTGAGGGAATCAGGCGTAACAATTGTGATCGCTGCAATCTAGAGTCAAGCGAATGGAGTTAAATAGAGTTATCGAATATTAGTTATTCGAACGGAGTTAAATAGAGTTATCGAATATTAGTTATTCGAATAGAGTTAAATGGAGTTAAATAGAGTTAATCGAATTAGTTATTCGAATAGAGTTAAATAAATAAGAGTGATTCGAATTAGTTATTCGAATAGAGTTAAACACAAAGGAGTTATCGATTAGTTAAATCGAAAGGAGTTATCGATTAGTTAAATCGAAAGGAGTTATCGAATTTAGTTATTCGAAAAGGAGTTATCGAATTGTTAAATCGAAAGGGAAGATTATCGAATATCGTTTATTCAAGAGGAGATTATCGAATATAGTTTATTCGAAGGAGTTATCGATTATTAGTTAATCGAAGTGAGTTATAGAATATTAGTTAAATCGAAGGAGTTATCGAATTTAGTTTATTCGATGGAGTTATTCGATTAGAGTTAAATCAAATGAGTTGATCGAATATAGTTTATTCGAATAGAGAAAAGGAGTAAATCGAATATAGTTTATTCGAATAGAGAAAAGGAGTTAATCGAATATAGTTTATTCGAATATAGTAAATGAGTTATTCGAATATAGTTTATTCGAATAGAGTTAGAGGAGTTATCGAATATAGTTTATTCGACAGGAGTTAAGTGAATTAGTTAAGTTAAACTAAGTGAATTAGTTAAGTGAATTGGTTAAGTTAACCAAAGTGAATTAGTCGAGTTAATCAAAGTGATTAGTTCAGTTAATCGAGATAAGTAAATCAAGTTAGGTTAATCGAGTTGAATTAGTCAGTCGAGTTAATAAATTGAGTTAGTCAAACCAAGTAAAACCAGTTAGAGTTAATTAATTAAGGTTGACCAGTTAGAGTTGATCGGTTAGAATTATCCAGTTAGAGTTAATCAATCAGAGTTAATCAAATAGAGTTAAGTAAAATTAGAACTGACTAGAGATTAGTAAATTGAATGGTTTTCTAAGTGCCTATCTGATGTTGGTTTCGACCTTCGGGATTTATACTTAGGGGATTGTTCTCATACTAGTTTACAGTCAGGGACTGATAGTTGAGGAAGAGTAGTGATTTGTAAATAAGCAAATGGAAAACGTTTTCCAGTGTTAATAACACATATTTTCTAAACATAGAAAATAAGGCAATGTGAATATATATAGATGTATGTTGATGATTTACCGATATAATTTCCATCTGGAAATAATATCGTTGTTTGAACACTTGTTTTTCTTTGATGGTTAAATCACAGACTATCGAAGTTTTGACCATTTTAATGTTGTTAATATGGAGAGACCGGTTGGATTATTATCCAAAGAACCACTCTGTATTGGCATAAGCATTGCGAATCATATATGCCAAAGATAATTGAAGACGGAGTAAAATGCAAGGGCTGTTGTATAAGTCTTAGATAACAGTGACTAAGATGGATATACTGAATAGTGCCTTCGGTTTGTCCAGTCCCAGGACAACTTGTACGGACGAAGGTCTGACAGAGTATATCCAATAGATCGCGTAAGTTGATCTGTTCAAACGTATTCACGTTTGGTGGCGGAGGAATTCGTTTCTCTTAGTTGTATACCCATGTTATTTTTGGATAAGTCAATTTGTGATTTGGCAGGTATGACGATATGACATTCTAAGTAAATGAGGATGACTTGTATGAATGAATGTCTGACAGAGTATTTCCAGAAAGGTCACGTACATGGATTTCGTCAACCGTACCAAGAGTGGAAGCGGAGAAGGAAACTTCTTTAGCTAACACATAATGTACTGTTGTAGGTATAAATTAGTGATTTTCGATGGATCTGACAATGTGGCATTCAAAGTGAATCTGATGTGATGATGAAGTGTAACCTCAAGCCTCATCAACCGGTAAATGACAGAAATCGGGCAGACATCATGGCTAAGTCGGTCGCACCGAAGTAGGGTGTATAATCACCTATCTAGAGAATATTCATTTGCTTCTTTAATCTATCAATGTTGTCCCATATATATACGGGAACGGTTGCTGATCCCAACCGTTGGTGATGTACATTCGATGCACTCAAGCGAAATGAGCGGTCGGTCATGTGTGGCTGAGTTGCAAGACGTTCTTGTTGAACTCCAGTGTAACGTTCCTAGAGTACACTGATCGGAAGGTGGTTCCATACCTTGTCATAGTTGGAAATCCATTATCCAATACGTGCTTGCGATTTTGATTGTATACTATATATGTAGAACGTGAGATGAAAGCGTTTCTGCTAGTTGATATCTATTTGTACATAGACATTATTATAATATCAAAAGGTTTTTGATATAAAGATATTTTGGATTCTCATAAGGGAAAAACCTGTTCCGTTCTGCGGCGTGGTCTTATGAGATATCGTTTACTTGTTCATATACCTGTTTAAACTGTTTTACTCACACTAGTCCCATGACTGACCCGGAGTTTACTTTGTTGTTTTCCCTAAACTCTTGGGTGCCTAAATTTGTACGGGCAGTCAAGTAGTCGGGATTTACAGATATACTTGAAGAGCTGGAGCAGGAGGCTTCTAGATCATATAGCTATAGTTTATTTCCGTTGTGTTGTAAGTGATGTACTCTGATAAGTGCTATTGTATACATAACTGTTATATTTCAAAGTTATGTTATTTATTATATGTTATTCGTTCCGCTGTGAGGTTCGTGTTACTCTGATGTTGTGTTCTTCTTCTTCTTCTATTCTAAGTTTCTATCTTATCTATCCTCACCCTCTAATTTCTTTCATTAATTACCAGGATTTTTCGATGTTTTGGTTATCGACATCGTGCTTATGTCGATAACCAAAGTCGCTCAAAATCCGGGTCGTTACAGTTGGTATCAGAGCTTAAGTTAAGAATTTACCTTGGCTCTGTGGCGTGACTCGGTAGAGATAGGGTTAGTAATACCCTAGATTGAGTTGAGTGTATATATACGAGTGCGTATTTGTATTTGATATAAAAATGGTTTTATATTGTGGAGATTCATTGGCTGAGTTGTTTATGAGTTCTGGTCGATCAGTTTGATCTACTGTATCGGTAGGAGTAAATAAATACTTGAATACGATGGACCGACACAGTATGGATATGTAATATATTATCATATATTAGATATATTGGTTGTAATTATAATCGAATGAGATTATAAAGTGAAATGGTTATATATAACCAATCAGAATCATATAAGTAAAGTATATGAAATAAGATGAATTAAATATGAATTTAAATCAGATTTGGAATTAAAATAAGGAAATTTTAAGTTCCTGGGAGATTTTGAGATGTTTTCAAAATGGATGTATTTAGTAAGAGTTTTGAAATGATATAGTATTGAAATCACTTGGGTTGCTAGAAAATAATTCCAATGATGACTGTGCAGTATCGTCGGTGTGATTTTCGAGTTTCTACGTGACGGATTACTACCAAAGGTTTTGTTTTTTCAGTTGTTTTGAGAAAACAAGTTGTTTAGAAATTCAAAGGTTTTGAATTGGTATTATAATTTCAAATTGATTTGAAAGAAACCCAGGAATTTAAGTTCTGGAATTAAAAATTTAACTAATGAAGTTAAATAAAATGAGATGGTAAAAATAAATTGAAATTTAACTTGAACAGAGTTAAATAGAATTGAATTGGATTAGAGAATAATCTGTTATGGAATTGGGTTGATGAGTCAAGAATTTGAAATTTGATATTGGGGTTCAAATAAAATTCGGTTTGGATTTGAGGATATGAACTGATTGGAATTTGATTGAGATAACACTGGTATATGCTGAGTTGATAGCATATGGAAGTGGTAGAGTTGATGTGCCCGACAAAAAGGTACCAGTTTATATTATATATGGATTTGAGATTTTGATGAGCCGAATTGGCAAGCCGCTTGGCTGTTTGATTTTCTTTTGGGTTGAAGAAGGCCCAGAGAGGCGTGTTGGAGTTTGAGATATTGACCAGTACAAAGGAGGTGCTGGCGAAATTTTTCGAAAAGTTAAGGCATTAGAAAATTTTCAGAATTTTTGAAAATTTAGTTAGTCGGAGTAAATTAATATTTTAGTCGATATTAATTGGTTCAGTTGAAACCGGAGATAAGAGGTAAACAGATAAATTTTTACCCAGTAGATAGGATCGTCCACTACCTTAGCAATTTCGAGGACGAAATTATTTTAAGGGGGAAAGATTGTAATGACCCGCATTTTTTAGCTGTTGAATAATTAATTTATTTAATTATTAAATATAGATTTATCGATATCGAGAACATGAATTAAATAATATTTAATATTTAATTAATAATTTTAATATAATAAAATATATTATAATTTCGAAATAATCAAAAATATTGGAAATCACAATATTTTGTGAACGGGGTCATCCCTAAGATGTAATTCAGCTTAGAGTTGAATTATATTGACGAATATATCCAATCGACGTCAGTTTGAACGTAGAATTATAATATAATTAAAATAGAGCTTGAAACGACGCGGTAGTTCGCTATTTGGCGATTTGAACTTCAACTGAATATACAGGGTTCGTTTTAAATCGGATTTCTGTGAAACAAGAAATGTGTGGAGTTGGTGGAGTATATCTTTCTAGTGGAAGAGAAAAATCGGGATTTCATCGTGTAGATTTTGATTTATGTCCAAATCAAATTTCAAAAAAGTAGCTGTGGAATTCCTTTATATTTTGCAACGCTTTATTTACGTTATAAAAGGATTTTCGTTATAAATTGAATATCGAGATAATCTGGAATCTGAAATATCGAGTTGTAAATTCAGATGTGATATGCTGGAGCTGTACGATATCATATGTGAAGATATACGACAATATAAATTTATTTATATTTAATTATATTTAAATATATTTATATATTTAAATGGGTCATCCAGAGCTTTAAAAATAGCCACTTTTGTAAACGAAGTCGGAATTCGACGAAACTAATTTTGTTGGATCCGCAGTGTCAAAATATTGTTAGAGGTCAAGTTTCGTGATTTTTAGAGTCACTTGTGGCCGTACGGATTTTTAATGTGAGATACTGTCAATATTTTGACAGTTAAAAATACGCTGTTGAGCAAATGGAGTCGGAATTCGACGAAACCAGTTTCGTTGGGACCATAATGTAGAATTGAAGGTGCATGTCCAGTTTCGTGATTTTTGGGTAACGTATGTGATCGTAGGAATTTTTAGAAGTCGGATACGATGAGAAATGGACAAAAATAAAATATTAAAATATTAATAAAAAAATATCTAGATATTTTGTGATGCTATAAATAGCCCTCATTCCATTCTAACCTAATTCATTCATCAGTCAACGAAGCATTTTTCCGCCGTTCTTTTTTTGGGTTCTTCCAGTAAAATTCCTCCAATGAAAAATCAAAAGAAAATCCTAGAAATTTCTATAAATCGTATAACATACATATATGGATTCAACGAGCGATTCTCTTCATTTTGATGTGGGTTTTGTAGCATTCGAACCTTGCTCCATCGAAGTCGGTTGCAAGCAGTGAACCTAGGGTTCAGTTTTTTGGAAGCTATGAGAAATCGATTCGGGTTTCCGTGTTGGATGTGGGTATAGAATGGAAATCCGCACCTACTGTGATGATTTTGTGGAATTTCGAAACAAATGGTGTCGATGTCTTTTTGGGTATTTGCTGTGTTCTGATACTTGTGGGGTTCGACGCAAGCATCCTTGTGAGTTCGAGAATGATGATAAAGGGAATGGTTGGAGCGGCTTTGGGAGTGGGTGATTTCGGTATCATTTGTTTGTGAAATCTTGCAGTGGAAAGGGAGATACGGTGAAGGATGGAACTCGAAAATGGCAAGAACATGGGAGCGACGGGATTCATTTCTGTGTTTGGGGAGATGAAGTTTCGGGTCTTGTATATTGAAATTAGAATGGGCCGGGAAGAAAGATAAGGCCCAATACATATTTATTTAAGTTTTAGTTTATTTAAATGTGTGTATAAGCTTGTTTACATCATATCTAATTCATACGTAAACGAAATCAAACAAAACAGGATCCGATAGGATCGTATGGATGGGCACTACACGATGGAACTGACTGGAAGTGGATTGGAGCTCGTTTGAATTTACGCCAAATTAAACTGTTTGATTCAAATCAAACAACAGTTTATCGTTCTTTAACGATGAACTGCAAATGTGAGTAAATCTCACTAACTCTGAACAGTTTATATTTTCATATTGTATTTTTAGAACTGTTAAATATTGACTGATTGATTGTGTGTTGACTGTTGATTGAACTGCTAGCCAGTTAGTGGAATTTCTATATTTGATTCTGTTTAACAGAATATATCATATGGAACTGAAAGCGATGTTGATTTTATTGTGTAACATCTGTGGATGCAGGGAAACAGGTTGGAGGAATCCGACTGGATTCCTCAACAGTTATTTTATTGTTTTTCATATATTGTGATATATGACGTGATTTATAATCTGTTATTGATTATATGTGAATGGACGATATTGGACACCGTAACTTGATATGTTAAACACCAGGACATACCGGAATATTGAAAAGAGAATATTTATAAATTCAAGAGGATTTTATAAAAGAGAATATTTATAAATGGAATATTTATAAATAGAAGATACGTTTAAGTGGAATTATAAATGAAGGAAAGCCTTTATAAATGGATTATTTATAAAGTGAATTATTTATTTAGAATAAATAGATAAGATACTATAACATGGATTATTTATTTGTTAAATAAATAAAATATTAAATAGGGATTATTTACTTAGAAATAAGTAGGGGATATTCAAAAAGGAAATAACTGCAAATCATTTTCTTTTTGAATGGAAAGGCTTGTGTAGCGGTTTGCCGATGCTCCCGTTATAACGGAGGTTATGGCGAATTTTTCCGGGAATTTAAGGAGATAGAATATTTTTAAGAATAAATTAGAAAAAAGAGAAATATTTGTAAAACATTTACGAATAGAATAGAAAGAGGAATATTTGTAAAACACTTACAAATGAAATAAAAAGAGAAATATTTGTAAAACATTTACAAATAGAATAGAAAGAGGAATATTTGTAAAACACTTACAAATGAAATCAAAAGAGAAATATTTGTAAAACATTTACAAATAGAATAGAAAGAGGAATATTTGTAAAACACTTACAAATGAAATCAAAAGAGAAATATTTGTAAAACATTTACAAATGAAATAGAAAGAGAAATATTTGTAAAACATTTACAAATAGAATAGAAAGAGGAATATTTGTAAAATCATTTACAAATAGAATTGAAAAGGAAATCATTTGTAAAGTGAAGAACCGTTACTAAAAGTAAATCTTTATAAATGAATAAACGTTGTTAAAAAGGAAATCCTTTTAAATGGATAAACGTAATTAGAAAGGAGTTAATCGAATATGGTATTCGAAAGTAAGTTAATCGAATCTGGTATTCGAAAGTTAGTTAATCGAATATGTTATTCGAAAGGGGGTTAGTCGAGTTAGAGTAAATCAGTTAGAGTAAACCAGTTAGAGTTAATCAGTTAGAGTTAATCAGTTAGAGTTAACCAGTTAGAGTTAACCATCAGTTAGAGTTAACCAGTTAGAGTTAATCAGTTAGAGTTAACCATCAGCTAGAGTTAACCAGTTAGAGTTAATCAATTAGAGTTAATCAATTAGAGCTAATCGGTTAGAGTTAATCAAATAAGTGTTAATCCAAATGAGTTGCCATTTCATACGACTACTAGCGTAATTCGCAGGGCTGTAAATAGCCTACGGCGGTCGGATGTTTCCTGAGGGTATCAGGCGTAACAATTGTGATCGCTGCGATCTAGAGTCAAGCGAATGGAGTTAAATAGAGTTATCGAATATTAGTTATTCGAACGGAGTTAAATAGAGTTATCGAATATTAGTTATTCGAATAGAGTTAAACGGAGTTAAATAGAGTTAATCGAATTAGTTATTCAAATAGAGTTAAATAAATAAGAGTGATTCGAATTAGTTATTCGAATAGAGTTAAACACAGAGTTATCGATTAGTTAAATCGAAAGGAGTTATCGATTAGTTAAATCGAAAAGAGTTATCGAATTTAGTTATTCGAAAAGGAGTTATCGATTTGTTAAATCGAAAGGGAAGATTATCGAATATCGTTTATTCGAGAGGAGATTATCGAATATAGTTTATTCGAAGGAGTTATCGATTATTAGTTAATCGAAGTGAGTTATAGAATATTAGTTAAATCGAAGGAGTTATCGAATATAGTTTATTCGATGGAGTTAATCGATTAGAGTTAAATCAAATGAGTTGATCGAATATAGTTTATTCGAATAGAGAAAAGGAGTTAATCGAATATAGTTTATTCGAATAGAGAAAAGGAGTTAATCGAATATAGTTTATTCGAATAGAGTAAATGAGTTAATCGAATATAGTTTATTCGAATAGAGTTAGAGGAGTTAGAGGAGTTATCGAATATAGTTTATTCGACAGGAGTTAAGTGAATTAGTTAAGTTAAACTAAGTGAATTAGTTAAGTGAATTGGTTAAGTTAACCAAAGTGAATTAGTCGAGTTAATCAAAGTGATTAGTTCAGTTAATCGAGATAAGTAAATCAAGTTAGGTTAATCGAGTTGAATTAGTCAGTCGAGTTAATAAATTGAGTTAGTCAAACCACGTAAAACCAGTTAGAGTTAATTAATTAAGGTTGACCAGTTAGAGTTGATCGGTTAGAATTAACCAGTTAGAGTTAATCAATCAGAGTTAATCAAATAGAGCTAAGTAAAATTAGAACTGACTAGAGATTAGTAAATTAAATGGTTTTCTAAGTGCCTATCTGATGTTGGTTTCGGTCTTCGGGATTTATACTTAGGGGATTGTTCTCATACTAGATATAAATTAGTGATTTTCGATGGATCTGACAATGTGGCATTCAAAGTGAATCTGATGTGATGATGAAGTGTAACCTCAAGCCTCATCAACCGGTAAATGACAGAAATCGGGCAGGCAGCATGGCTAAGTCGGTCGTACCGAAGTAGGGTGTATAATCACCTATCTAGAGAATATTCATTTGCTTCTTTAATCTATCAATGCTGTAACAACCCGCATTCTACGCATCTAGGATCGTAGAATATTTATTTCATTTTCATATGAAGTCGTATGGTCATGTAACTTTGGGAGACGACTATTGGGGTCATTTCCCATGTTCATGATTTTTGTCGATTTTTAAATGACCGTTTTGCCCCTAGTTGGTACTGTTTTGGCCATAACTTTTGACTGGAAAGGAATTTTGACCTGAAACCACTTCCATTGGATTCGAATGATGGTTTCTCTTTCCGTAGAGTGGTTACATTAGCCAAACGGGCTTACCGTTTGGGAGATATGGCTGAATTAAGGTTTAAAGGGTTAAAAACAGCTTAATTGGGCCAAACCGGGTGATTAGCAACTAGGCCCAATGGGGGATTTCGGGTTTAGGGGTATATGAGGGCTGATAGGGTTAGAATTTCGGTTTCTTCCTCATTTTTCCAGCCGCCACTTGCTTTCCTTCAACCTAGTCATGGCCTCCACCTTCTAATTTCATCCCAAATCACCTTCTAATCACTTTCTAATCAAGTCTTGGCCTAATCTACATCAAATCAAGGCGGATTAGCATCAAATCAAGATAAGAGCTGCTGCTAAGCATTGGGAGTGGATCCAAATCAGAGGACATTTCAGATCTATAGTTTAATTTGTGGCAAAGGTGAGTGATTTGCATTGTTTTTCACTAATTACGGCTAATTATGGTAATTAGCGAAGATTAGCGAAATTATGGCTCAGAAAAATCTAGAAAAATTCCTAAAATTCTAAAACATCATTTTATGCCTCTGATATGAATTTGGGTTGATTTCGACTAATTTTGTAAATCCCGGAATTTGGGGGATTAAGGAGTAATTAGTGATAATTAGCGAAATTATGCATGTTAAAAATCTGGAAAAATATGCAGAAATTCATAAATATTGTTTTAAGCCTCTGTTAGAAAAATTGGCTAATTTGGTTAAGTTTTGCTAATCCTATTGTTAGATTTGCTTAAACATGCTTAAGGGGAAAATATGGATTTTTGGGTATGTTTGATCTATTTTAACCTATGATATTGATGTGAATGATGTTTGTGGTTGATTATGCATGTTGCTATGACTGTATGAAATGCTTTGTGATTGATTTCAATAGTTAGAATGGTCGAAAACGTCGTCGAATGGCGTAAACACTTGCTGGAACAGTTTCAGAAAACAGTGCAGAGTTCGGATCGGATCGGATAAGGGGGCTCGGATCGGATATGTAGAACTGAGCAAAGAATCCGATCGGATCGGAACCCAACACTTGGGAAAAGTGGTAAAAAGGAAGGCCACGCTAGCTAAACTGGGATCGGATCGGATAGAGGAAGACGGATCGGATCGGATAGAGGAAGACGGATCGGATCGGATAGAGGAAGACAGATCGGATCGAAGGGGACGGATCGGATCGGAAACACAAAGGCGAATCAGAGCAGGAGCACAAAAGCGGATCGGATAGGAGCATATGAAGGGGAGCATGAAGACGGATCGAAAGCACAAACTAAGAAGGACCCGACCCGACCCGAAAGGAAGCACCGACCCGACCCGAAGAAGAAGAAGCAGCTGACTCGAACCCAGAGGAACGCCGACCCGAACCGACGGAGGACAACCGACCCGAACCGCACCAGGAGAAGACCCGACCCGAACAGATGAAGGACACCCGACCCGAACCGATGGCTTGAGAAGGAACCCGACCCGATCCAGTATTGACCAATAACCCGAGATGCAAAGGTAGTCCAATATGGGAAGTTAGAGCTTAGGATCCAGATGGGAACCAATGAGTTCACTTCATGATTGGGCTTTGCTGCGGGACGTGTGCAAAGGGGTTGTCGGTATTCATAACTTTGGTCCACCACTGAGAGATGGATAGTGGGCTTGTAGTGATAGTTACACGGGATTGGATTCCGCCATGGCCCAAAGTATTAGGTGACCAAAGTAGTGGATATCGTATGCTTTACGCACTGAGTGAGGGATGTGAGGATGATTGCTATGCTTGATTGTTTGACATCACTATGACATGCACACCCCCACCCCCGTTATCTTTACACCATTTGAAAGGGCACCTTAGAGTGTTGTACAGTATGTAGTGCTAACTCTTTGGTTGCAGGTCCAGGTTCAGGTATGATTGGATTATACCTGTTATTATTTTGTTTAGATGCTTATCGCTCATACCAGGCTTTATGTCTGACCCAGAGTTTTATGTCTCTTCTTATTACTCTGGGTGCTCACACGAGCAGACTAGAGACAGGTTATGGTTAGCTGGTGATGCGCGAGTAGCTGATTCGGAGGCGAGCAGGAGGCTTCCACGTATGATATATAGATATTCTCCCTGTGTCGTTGGTGGTTGCTACTTGGGCATTAGTAGTGTACCTCCTTTATCTTGCTTTTGCTTTGAGACAGTTTGAAAAGTTGTAATAAGCTATATTTTGGATTTCCGCTGCTATGATGATCAGTTATGGTTTTTAGCTTATGCACTGTCTCTCCTGTTTTATGTCAAGTATGTTATTATTATATTTTGTTCTATGCGCTGTGAGACATTCTACAGGTTCCTTGTTAGTTCATTTCCTTCTTCCCTTTTTCTTCTGACGACCGTCCCGTGCTAACTGGACATGTGTACAGCGCACCTTTGGAGGAAATGTCGGTTGGTGCGGGGCGGGCCGTCACACTTGGTATCAGAGCTCTAGGTTGCGAAGTTAACCTAGGGAAAGACACCAGGGAGAGATAGTATACGTATATGAGAGCGCGTATTTGTTATATTTTGGTTTTCAAAAGCTAGTTATATATATACTAGTAGTATTAGTAAGGATGAAGTCGCACTGCACTAGTACCACTATGGAGATGGCTGATTCGTTCTCTTTACAGATTGAACGATGAGCCGAAACCTGAGGAACAATGGTCCAAGGGGTAACAATAGGAATGACCCAGACTTGAGGACGATGTTCACCAACTTCATGCGAGATATGATTAGGGATGCTCAGGGAGCAGTCCCTAATGCTGCTAATGGTGGTGGTGCAGTGGTGCAGGCGCCTAGGGTCGATTTCGCCAAGCTGAGCAAGGATTATACTAACCTTGGTGGAAAGCCGTTCCACGGAACGGAATCGGCTACGGATGTTCAGAATTGGTTGGATAGCTGCGAGCGCATCTTTGAGGACTTGGGTATCGAGGATGCGATGAAGAGAAGGCTAGCATCCCGTCAGCTGCAAGGACGGGCAATGAATTGGTGGGATGCCATTAAAGCAGCTACTCCCGAGGATCAGATTACTTGGGATCAGTTCAAGGCTCGCTTTAGCGATAAGTTTATCCCAGCTGCTCAGAAATCAGAGTTGTTTAGGAAGTTTCTGGAGTTGAAGCAGAATGGCAGGGCTATCTCGGAGTACGTTGCTGAGTTCGACACTTTGTCGAAATATGGATTATCTTTGATTGATACTGCCGAGAAGAAGAATGAGAAGTTCATAACTGGCTTGGATGGATACTTGGGGGAAAGGCTTATAAACCACATCGATGAGACGTTTGACTCGATTGTGGGAAAAGCATTAAGGTCAGAGAGTCTTTACCCTAAGCCAAAGATTGAGGTTGCTATTACATCAGTAGAGGAACCAAAGCCGCAAGCAAGCGGTGGAGGTAAGGAGAATCCCCAGAGCAAAAGGAAGCAGAATCAGGCCCAAGCTAAGGATGGTCCAAAGAAGAAAAGCAGGGAAGATTCTGAGTGTTTTAGCTGTGGCAAGAAGGGCCACTATGCTAGAGATTGTCGAGAAAAGCCTGGGGAAAGGAAGTGCTTCAATTGTGGGCAAGCGGGACATCACAAGAATGAATGTCCACAACCTCCTAGGGAGAAGCAGATCGTGAAAGCATATGCTATCAACGCCGTTCCTTCTTCGTCGAATGCCCCAACTGCGGCGCAGAAGGAAAAAGGTGTCGTTATTCGAGGTATGCTTTCTATTTATGATGTTCCTATTCTAGTTTTGTTTGATGTCGGGATTTTTCCATTCTTTTATGTCTAGTAACCTGGTGGATAAGTTGGAATTGGAACCCGATAGTCGATAGACCCCTAGTAGTGACAAAACCGATGGGTGGTTTGACTAACCTTTGTAGGATTTGTCGTAATTTGGTCTTATCGAGTCATGGATGTATGTTTGTTGTGATTGCTTTATTTCGAGCTTTACTAGGTTTGGCTTGATTTTTGGGAGCCGATTGACTCCAAAGGTATAGAGTGGTAGTAGATTGCGAAGAGTCTTTGACGACCGTTAGAGTGAATGATGGACGAAAGTTGGTATTGGATCACCTACCTTATGATGAAGATGATAACGGGAGTTAGAGAAGCAAATGTACATTGGATGTACAGTAGTTTGGTCAGGACTTGGTCATGCGACCGATGATAGTTTCAAGCAAGATTGGCGAGGATAGCCAAAGTCGGTTATGGATGCTTGAATGTTTGGATGTTTTGCTCATATCATCTCACGTATATTGTCTGAACTCGGAGGAGATGTTCCTTGGGTGCTTGTCTGATATTGGTTTAGGCCTTTGGGGCTTGTGCTTGGGGAATGTCGATTTCGACTAGAATGGTTTGCGTGAGGGGTAAATAGTTGTTGTGATTTTCATTGGATGATATCTTGGTTCACTCGAGGAGTGATGGGCAGACGGAACATGATAAGACTGTTCGATGGTATAGACTGCCCAGAGTTAGACTCGATAGGGTTATGAGATTGCTCGAGTGGGACTCGGGAAAGATGCAAAGTAATGGATTGTTTAGGACCCTATGTTGATGTTCTCTATTGGATAGTAGAATTTTGAAGGAATAGGATGTGTTCGTTGATCATGGATGATACAATGAAGATTAGAGCGATTCAAGTTGGACTTGAACTCGTAAAAGAAAATTGGTGTTCGTTGATCTTGGAGATGCAACGAATAGGGAGACGACTCACGTTGGACTAGAGTTTGTCGGTACTCAAGACTGGGTCTGAGTTATAGATTGACTCGAGTTGGACTCGAGAAGGCTGCAAGGAATTGGATTCGGCTCGAGTTGGACTCGAGAGGGCAGCAAGAAAATGGGTAGACTTGGGTTGGACTCAAGTATTTTAGGAGGACTAAAAGCAGGGGTATATGGGGACGCCCATTACCTTGGATCCGTTGGACGTGATCTAGTTATCCTTGGAGGATAAACGTACGTTGGACGTACGGTAGTCCGTTTGGAGGCGGGGCTTCCATTAGTTTTAGTTATCCTTGGAGGATAAATGTATGTTGGACGTACGGTGGGTTGTTTGGAGGCGGGGCTTCCATTAGTTATTGATGTTGGTTAGACCAGACATACAGGTATAGATGTATTTATGGCTTTAGCAGGTGATGGATAGGATTTGTTTGATAGATGCTATGATTGCTATGTTTGTTCCTATCTTTCTTTTCTTAGGTAGACTGTCACCTGTAGGATCCTATTGAATAGAAAATAGGATAAGTTTGTTGATCATGGTGATATGACGAGAGTAAGATACTTTACGTTAGACTTGAAGTATGTTTGGGAATTGTAGAGCGTCCGTTGATCTTGGAGATTCAGCGGATATAGGAGCTTCAAGTTGGACTTGGACTCATAGGTAGGGTACCTAGATTCATTGGATGAGTCTAGTTCACCTTTGGAAGGTGGATGTACGTTGGACGTGCAGTACAGATATAGGTAGAGTACCTAGATTCATTGGATGAGTCTAGTTCACCTTTGGAAGGTGAATGTACGTTGGACGTGCAGTACGAATGTGGGTAGGGTACCTAGATTCATTGGATGGATCTAGTTCACCTTTGGAAGGTGAATGTGCGTTAGACGTACAGTACGGATATGGATGTAGTGCCTAGGGTCATTGGATGGATCTAGTTTGCCTCTAGGAGGTGAATATACGTTGGACGTACAGTGTGGATGTAGGCAAGATTCGGGTTAGACTCGAAAGGATATTTGGAATGTGGTTGGTAATTTAACGTATATGGTTGGATTACCTAAGAAGATGACAGTATGGATGGATGCCGTAGTACCGAACTAGGTGCGGTAACTGATGCATTGGGTAGGAGGCATGCCAGTTTAGAGGCTATGTTTTGGAATGAAAGCAACTAGAGTATATCATGGGATATAACTTCAGACCTAAGTGTGAATTGGATTCAGAAACGCTAGTAAGCTTAACGATTAGATCGATCTGGATTTAGTGGATCAGTTCCAGTCATAGGGACGATCCTAACTTATTGGAAATCACCGCTAAGATAGAGATGGAGATCGATGGCGAGGGAACGGCTGTACTTGGGAAGTAGAGGATAACATAAGAGAGTCGTATCCAAAGCTCTTCGCCTGATAAGACTTTAGCGGCGATGATTCTTCCTTTGTTAGAAAACCGCATGCTAGGATAGGTTTGTTGTACTATCATGTATGTTTGATTGTTGAAAATTGGTTGATAGGCATGCGGGATCCATTGCTTGTTTCTTAGTTAAAGAATTTCGGGGGCGAAATTTCTTAAGGAGGGAAGAATGTAACAACCCGCATTCTACGCATCTAGGATCGTAGAATATTTATTTCATTTTCATATGAAGTCGTATGGTCATGTAACTTTGGGAGACGACTATTGGGGTCATTTCCCATGTTCATGATTTTTGTCGATTTTTAAATGACCGTTTTGCCCCTAGTTGGTACTGTTTTGGCCATAACTTTTGACTGGAAAGGAATTTTGACCTGAAACCACTTCCATTGGATTCGAATGATGGTTTCTCTTTCCGTAGAGTGGTTACATTAGCCAAACGGGCTTACCGTTTGGGAGATATGGCTGAATTAAGGTTTAAAGGGTTAAAAACAGCTTAATTGGGCCAAACCGGGTGATTAGCAACTAGGCCCAATGGGGGATTTCGGGTTTAGGGGTATATGAGGGCTGATAGGGTTAGAATTTCGGTTTCTTCCTCATTTTTCCAGCCGCCACTTGCTTTCCTTCAACCTAGTCATGGCCTCCACCTTCTAATTTCATCCCAAATCACCTTCTAATCACTTTCTAATCAAGTCTTGGCCTAATCTACATCAAATCAAGGCGGATTAGCATCAAATCAAGATAAGAGCTGCTGCTAAGCATTGGGAGTGGATCCAAATCAGAGGACATTTCAGATCTATAGTTTAATTTGTGGCAAAGGTGAGTGATTTGCATTGTTTTTCACTAATTACGGCTAATTATGGTAATTAGCGAAGATTAGCGAAATTATGGCTCAGAAAAATCTAGAAAAATTCCTAAAATTCTAAAACATCATTTTATGCCTCTGATATGAATTTGGGTTGATTTCGACTAATTTTGTAAATCCCGGAATTTGGGGGATTAAGGAGTAATTAGTGATAATTAGCGAAATTATGCATGTTAAAAATCTGGAAAAATATGCAGAAATTCATAAATATTGTTTTAAGCCTCTGTTAGAAAAATTGGCTAATTTGGTTAAGTTTTGCTAATCCTATTGTTAGATTTGCTTAAACATGCTTAAGGGGAAAATATGGATTTTTGGGTATGTTTGATCCATTTTAACCTATGATATTGATGTGAATGATGTTTGTGGTTGATTATGCATGTTGCTATGACTGTATGAAATGCTTTGTGATTGATTTCAATAGTTAGAATGGTCGAAAACGTCGTCGAATGGCGTAAACACTTGCTGGAACAGTTTCAGAAAACAGTGCAGAGTTCGGATCGGATCGGATAAGGGGGCTCGGATCGGATATGTAGAACTGAGCAAAGAATCCGATCGGATCGGAACCCAACACTTGGGAAAAGTGGTAAAAAGGAAGGCCACGCTAGCTAAACTGGGATCGGATCGGATAGAGGAAGACGGATCGGATCGGATAGAGGAAGACGGATCGGATCGGATAGAGGAAGACAGATCGGATCGAAGGGGACGGATCGGATCGGAAACACAAAGGCGAATCAGAGCAGGAGCACAAAAGCGGATCGGATAGGAGCATATGAAGGGGAGCATGAAGACGGATCGAAAGCACAAACTAAGAAGGACCCGACCCGACCCGAAAGGAAGCACCGACCCGACCCGAAGAAGAAGAAGCAGCTGACTCGAACCCAGAGGAACGCCGACCCGAACCGACGGAGGACAACCGACCCGAACCGCACCAGGAGAAGACCCGACCCGAACAGATGAAGGACACCCGACCCGAACCGATGGCTTGAGAAGGAACCCGACCCGATCCAGTATTGACCAATAACCCGAGATGCAAAGGTAGTCCAATATGGGAATTTAGAGCTTAGGATCCAGATGGGAACCAATGAGTTCACTTCATGATTGGGCTTTGCTGCGGGACGTGTGCAAAGGGGTTGTCGGTATTCATAACTTTGGTCCACCACTGAGAGATGGATAGTGGGCTTGTAGTGATAGTTACACGGGATTGGATTCCGCCATGGCCCAAAGTATTAGGTGACCAAAGTAGTGGATATCGTATGCTTTACGCACTGAGTGAGGGATGTGAGGATGATTGCTATGCTTGATTGTTTGACATCACTATGACATGCACACCCCCACCCCCGTTATCTTTACACCATTTGAAAGGGCACCTTAGAGTGTTGTACAGTATGTAGTGCTAACTCTTTGGTTGCAGGTCCAGGTTCAGGTATGATTGGATTATACCTGTTATTATTTTGTTTAGATGCTTATCGCTCATACCAGGCTTTATGTCTGACCCAGAGTTTTATGTCTCTTCTTATTACTCTGGGTGCTCACACGAGCAGACTAGAGACAGGTTATGGTTAGCTGGTGATGCGCGAGTAGCTGATTCGGAGGCGAGCAGGAGGCTTCCACGTATGATATATAGATATTCTCCCTGTGTCGTTGGTGGTTGCTACTTGGGCATTAGTAGTGTACCTCCTTTATCTTGCTTTTGCTTTGAGACAGTTTGAAAAGTTGTAATAAGCTATATTTTGGATTTCCGCTGCTATGATGATCAGTTATGGTTTTTAGCTTATGCACTGTCTCTCCTGTTTTATGTCAAGTATGTTATTATTATATTTTGTTCTATGCGCTGTGAGACATTCTACAGGTTCCTTGTTAGTTCATTTCCTTCTTCCCTTTTTCTTCTGACGACCGTCCCGTGCTAACTGGACATGTGTACAGCGCACCTTTGGAGGAAATGTCGGTTGGTGCGGGGCGGGCCGTCACAAATGCTGTCCCATATATATATACGGGAACGGTTGCTGATCCCAACCATTGGTGATGTACATTCGATACACTCAAGCGAAATGAGTGGTTGGTCATGTGTGGCTGAGTTGCAAGACGTTCTTATTGAACTCCAGTGTATCGTTCCTAGAGTACACTGATCGGAAGGTGGTTCCATACCTTGTCATAGTTGGAAATCCATTATCCAATACGTGCTTGCGATTTTGATTGTATACTATATATGTAGAACGTGAGATGAAAGCGTTTCTGCTAGTTGATATCTATTTGTACATAGACATTATTATAATATCAAAAGATTTTTGATATAAAGATATTTTGGATTCTCATAAGGGAAAAACCTGTTCCGTTCTGCGGCGTGGTCTTATGAGATATCGTTTACTTGTTCATACACCTGTTTAAACTATTTACTCACACCAGTCCCATGACTGACCCGGAGTTTACTTTGTTGTTTTCCCTAAACTCTTGGGTGCCTAAATTTGTACGGGCAGTCAAGTAGTCGGGATTTACAGATATACTTGAAGAGCTGGAGCAGGAGGCTTCTGGATCATATAGCTATAGTTTATTTCCGTTGTGTTGTAAGTGCTGTACTCTGATAAGTGCTATTGTATACATAACTGTTATATTTCAAAGTTATGTTATTTATTATATGTTATTCGTTCCGCTGTGAGGTTCGTGTTACTCTGATGTTGTGTTCTTCTTCTTCTTCTATTCTAAGTTTCTATCTTATCTATCCTCACCCTCTAATTTCTTTCATTAATTACCAGGATTTTTCGATGTTTTGGTTATCGACATCGTGCTTATGTCGATAACCAAAGTCGCTCAAAATCCGGGTCGTTACATTTCGATTCTCTCCAGGAAAGTAGAAAATAATAACCTTCCTTCTTCAATGAAATGAACAGACCGAATCCTCTAATTTTCCTCCTCCGTTTTTCTCGATCTGATCACCTATAACTGAAAAGTTCAACTGCAAATGTGGTCGACTTAATGAGATATAACCGATCGATGGTCATGACTGAGGATGACGAACTGTAGTGGCTAGAAATTAATCATGAAGAGCCAGCATTCGAACGAAGACTAGAAGTAATGGACAATAGCGAGTGGTCAGCAGTTGGGGGCATGCGTGGAGGACGATCAGGCACATGCGCCAATAATGATCGAACATTATCAGGTGGGGGGTCGAGGAGTGCATTGGAATTTGTTTCGAACGTGTGCGATACTGAAGGGGATATCGAGCAATTACAAAGAGCAGAAAGGTAGTAAATGGAGGAAAAAACGGTCGGGCTCTTTTTGTTTGTTTGAAATAAAAATTGGGCCGACTTTGTATATACTGCATGCAGTATCACATTGAAGATAATATTTAACGAGAGCAGATGGAACCAAAAGGTAAATCGACCATGTGTAATCGTATTGGCAAATTCAAAAGCCTCAGCCTGGTTAAAATTTAACCAGAAGTAAACTGACGTTGACTACAATTATTTAATTATAGGATTTAAAATTTAATTAATATCGTATAACTTATGTTGTTAAAAAATTTGTGATGCAAGGTCAGAATTGAACGAAACAAAAGATGCTGAGATCCTGGTAATCGACACTACGTTTGGGAACTAATCTAAATCGAGCAGTAGACAGTGGAATTCATAGTAAAATTAAACGACTGTTTAATTTAAATATAGCCAAATCGTTTTAGCAACGAATAAAAGCAAAATGAGTATAACTCACTTAGTTTTTATCACTTATATTTTATACAAGTCAGGATTTAATTTGTGTGCTATGGTTGATAATTGTTTGTTGTTTGTTGAACATATATATATATATATATATAGGATAAATTGGTTGATTTATATATTCGTTTATTTAAAATGAAAACCAATCATTATTTAAGAGATTATTCCCAAACAAGGTAGCCTATCTTATTGGTTATATTTATAATAATATAAACATATTAAATTGAAACATGGATGTTTGAATTGTTGTTATTGATTCATTATTGAATATTACTTCTGTTTATTCGAATTGAATGATGTTATTTTGAGATAACCTATATGGATGAAGGGAAAAACAGGTTGGAGGGATCCAACTAGATTCCTCACCAATATTTATAATGTTACCATAACTATTTAATATATTTGATTGGATTAAATTACGAAACTGAATGTGAAAACCCTTATTTCACAAGCTTGGTGTCTTAGCGGTAGTTTGGCTTTTTACTACCATTATAAGAATTGTGGGGATCGATTTTAAATCAAGTTTGAAATATTTCAATATTTTATATAATTAGAACCCGTCATTTAAAGAATATAAGAAGAGTTTATTCCCTTATTAGATAAATTTCAAGTTTAATTATAAGTTGACCTAAGTCAATTATTTTAATAGAAATTGAATATTAGATTAATTTGTTTTAACTAATCAGATGAAATAGTTTAACTAATATTTAGTTTAATTTTAATTAAATTTTAAAAGAAATTTACTATTTATTTCAGTTAATGAAGAAGTTAACTACTTTTATAGTTGTTAATGATGAAGTAAATCACTATTTAAATAAATAATAATTTAAGTAATTACTTCTTAAACGAAATCCATCTAAGTAAACAACCGATTTTGGAAAGGAATATAGTTGAGTTTTGAAAAGAGGTTATGAACGAGTTTTATAGTAAACCCAAATTTTTATAACGAAGTTATAAAGAGATTTTAACTGAATACGATAGCTTAAATTAGATGTTTACTTTGTATTTAAATTAAGCAAGAAGGAATCGAGATAAAAAAGGGTCTTGTATAAAATTCGAGTTTTATAAATAAGGTATATAAAAGGAATGTAAAGTTAAAAGTTGATTTGAATTGGCAATACTTAATAATAGAATCAAGTAAAATAAATGGAATTGAAATGAGATTTTAAAAGTGGGAAATGGTTGAATGGATTCAAAGTGGAATAATATGGATTGATATGGAGTTAAGATAAGAAACTAAAGAATTGGAACCTAACTGGAGATTGGTTGAGTTGAGTAATTTTATGAATATTAATCTGATGTTGATTTCTGTCTTTGGAGTTGATACTTAGACATCATTCTCTTACCAATTTACGGTCTAGGGCTAATGAATGTTGAAGTATAGAAATGTATGAATAAGATATAGGAATGTTTGCAAATGCAAAAGGTATGAAGTGAAATCGAAATAAAAATATTTGAGAATATATAATAAGATTTTCGAGGGAAAAGGAAATGAAAAGTGGGGTTTTAAAATGTGTTTATTTTAAAAGGTTAAATGTTAGGTTTTGTTTCCAAGTAAAAAAATAAAAGAAATTTCGTAACATTGTTTTACAAATGTTAAGTTGAACAAATTTTCCAGTTATAGATAATGAATAATGATGTAGAAAATATTTTAAAATTGATTGTAAAATGGAAATTTGAATATGATTATAAGATATTTTTCTAAGAATATTAAAAGAAATGATTTTGGGAATACCCATATATCAAAATAAGAAATAAAAGATATGTTTGCATTATTGAAAGATTTGGAAGTTTAATTAACCATTTAATAATTGTTATTTTTAAATCTAAGTGATGCCGAGTACTAAACCAGTGAATTCATTTTATTTTATGTTTGTAAGGTTGCTTATTTGATAGTTAAATAAACGACTATTAAATTTGGCCTATACGATTGTTGGTATGGGAAGACTGGAATCGAATTTATATTCGAATACCATTCTGACCAAAAAATACCTGACCATGGAAGATATCAGATGCAGATTGAAGATGAAGCAATTGAAGATCGTGGATCTTTATGAGTGGGAGAACTACTTGATGAATCCCTCTAGGTAGTCCTGGAGATGTTTTAACAGTGATTTTGCCATGATTGAAATCTTTGGATTGCAAGGACTACTCGCTACCGATCTATAGGGAAATTCAAGAATGTGGTAGGATGGAGCCTTCGGTTTGTCCAGTCCCAGGACAACTTGTATGGACGAATGTGTGATAGAGTATGCCTAACAAATCATCTACATTGGTCTCTTCAAAATTTCATTCATGGCGAAAAAATTCGTTTCTCTTAGCTTTATGCCATGATATTTTTGGGAAAATCAAATTGATGATTTGGCGGATCTGTGTAACACCCCGCCTCCGCTAGGGTCACTCGCAAAGGAATGCACTAGCTTTAGAGGGGCATTATTGGTAAACATGCACAGAAATATCACAAGACAGAACATACAAAATAGCGGAAGTAAAATCAAACTTTCATAACATGAATAAATAAGGTCTAAAGCCTTTTACATCAGAGTACATCAAAACCTGTCTTGCAATAGTAAAGAAGCATAAAGACATTTTCATAAATTATTCCCCAAGTAAAAACAGTAAAGTAGCCATTAGCCAAGAAAAGTCCAAGCCATCCATGATGACCTTCAAGCAGAAGAAGTCCGAACTAAACAACAGTATTTCCTCCCTGTAACCTGGGGGGAAACGGAAGAAAAGAGGCGAAACAAAACGGGTCAGTCAAAAAGACTGAGTAAGCCCTATCTACTATTAGTATAAAAACTAGTAAAGTTAACTGACATGAGAAACTGAGATGAACATAAGCATGATAACAAGATAGATAAGCTAAATCAAAATAACAGGATGAACTACTGAACTCAGATAAACTAAGGTGTCATGATAAATTACGATGTCAAGATAAAACAAGATATCACATCGTCAGGTTTCTATCAAGTATAATATCCCCAAGATATCTGTCACGTATAACGCCCCGTGATATCTATCCTGTACATCTGCTCTGCACCTACCGTACTAGTATCCCAACTGTATCACGTGTTATCCGGGAATGACCCTTACTCAAAAGTCGTGTAGTGGTCCATGTCAACCTAATATATCGCATATATAGGTTACTCAACTCGTATGTTTTATTTCATGTAAATGTTCAGTCCTTTGCCGTAGGCCATACGGGCTTTCCCATGAGATTCTATACTATTTTAACATAGTTCCATGATCCTTAAGATCAGTTTGGACTGTTACCCTAAACCTAGCTAGGGTCTTCCAACATGAATTATCGTTTGTACAACTAGGACTTATGCTACCTAGGGCTACTAGGGATTACGCTTACCTATTGCACGTTTTCGTATCTCGGTTTGGGTTCAACCACCTAGGGCCACTAGGGATTACGCTAACCGCCAACCGCGCCCTTTTTCCCACGCATTCATCGTGAATCGTTTTTCCATGACTGTATGCACATGTATCACATCGTGCCATCCGAGTCCTGTCACAGGGCAGACCAGGAAATACAGGACTCGGTCGGGAGCTTACGATTTATCTGCCGATGCAGATGCTAAGGTCTGTTTTTTTCTATACGTGGCTATGGTCCCACGCGACCCCTCCCTCAACTAGCGAAAGACAAGACAGGATAAATCCTGTACGAGAACACACTACTGGCCAACCCCCAATCCGAGCCTTACCGCACCCATAATTAGATAGCAATTATGGTCTATTGGGTGTTCTCTGCCTTTCCGTACGTACACGCTTGACCAAAGATGGAAGGTAGCCTGACGAAAAATGCTATCTAGGGTACGACCGTGTTTCGTCGACTATACCCTATCCATCCTCGTCTTTAGGTCGCTCGTATAGCAACCAAGGCATACTCTTGGTTCTTCTAACGCAGACCTTAACCTCTCATGAGCCTAGTATAATTACCTGGCAGCCCACAGAGGGATCCCAAGAATATCCTCACGTTCCCCGAAGCCGCTGCTTCGTTACCCAGTTCGCTGGAGCCTTTATCTAAATCAGATACTTGCTCCTACTCGTATACTTAAACGATGACCTACCGTATCAGGTTACTCATCTATCTATGAACTGGTCTAAATTTCCTTGACTAAGAATCATTACTTAGTTATCCTTCAACCAAGGTTTACGACTTAGCCTTATTCCCGTTATCCTTGTTAATTACGGTTACCCACCTAATTCTCCGAATTAGGGTTTACATAATAGATTAAGTGTCACTTAAGTTCATGACTTAATCCCGTCTACAAATCATGTCAAAATTGGCTAAGTATCCAAGTCCAAGACTTAACCCTACAAACCATGCTCAAGTTGGTTAAGTATGTATTAACTTGACCCCATCAAATTACTGAGTCAAACTGGTCAAGCGTATTCAAACGATTCGTGACTTAGCCTTATCATGTCTTCACGTTAGATTGGTTAAGTATAGGTTAACTTAACCTCAATAAATTCACGGGTTAGATTGGTTAAGTATAGGTCACTTAACCTCAATAAATTCACGGGTTAGATTGGTTAAGTATAGGTCACTTAACCACATCAAATCATCATGTTAGATTAGTTAAGCATTTAACTTAACCCCATTAAACTGCCAAGTGGGATTAATTAAGTCTAGGCTAACTTAACCCCATCCGATTTCCCTGTTTAGACTAGTTGAGTCTAATCTTAACCCCATCCATTAACTGTATCTTTTGGTTAAGTGTCATTAAGAAAACTTACTTAACCTTACCAAATTATCGTGTTGGATTGATTAAGTGTTGGTTAACTTAATCCCCGTCCACTAGTCGTATAAAAATGGTTAAGTGTCATTAGGCAAATCAAGTTACTTAACCTACCCAACCTTGTCATGTTTTGTTAAGTATCATTAGCCTAATCCAATTACTTAACCCATTTGTCCATGTCATATTTGGTTAAGAGTCATTAATCAAATTAACTTAACCCTATCATGTGGCATTAATTTCTTAATGCACCCCAACCTCTCACATTAGACTTTGTTGTGGTTACTAGTTAAGCCGGTCGGTTCCGGGTAGCTTTACACCACAACTTGGTCTAACCTCAGGTTCAAGCACAACATGACCAACTTCTCACATTGGGTCCTATTGTTTGCAACTACTAGTTAGGCCGGTCGGTTCCGGGTAGCTTTATGTTGCAAACTCAACCCAACCTCGAGTTGGCCACTTTCATGTTTAGTCTAGTGTCATGTTCATATTCAAGTTTTCAAGCAATTGGGTAGACCTAACTTAATAGGTAAATTCCCAATGGGTAGACCTAACTTAATAGGTAAATTCCCAAGCTTATGTTTTTATGCATACTTACATGTCACTTCCATGTTATATTTCAAGTCATGTTTTCAAGTATAAACACATGTCATATTTAACGTCACACGTTGTCATGTTTATACCCATTTACCCAAATCATGTTCATATCATTATGTTTTCCCATAATGTGACCCCAACGCTTTTAAACTCGCATATACGTTCGCAACAACGTAATGGATTAAAAGAATAGACTTGGCAAAGGCATGGCAAAAATGGATATTAAGCCACAAGTTAATCATGGTGGCAAATGAGGCACAAATGTGTTCATTAACTTGCATGTTACATTCTTAAGCCTCACAAAAACATGCATAAACCCAAACTTGGCACATAAACGAATCATGGTGACAAAAGACATGGAATGATGACTAGAAACTCGCATATATCATCATATAAGGGTTATGACTTCATATGCAAGTTGACATAAGGATTATGAGTGTTCTCATGTTGCATAATGCAACATTTCAACATAAAGGTTGTAGCTTTTAGCTCACAAGATCAAGATAATGACTTCATAAACTTGCATGACATGATAGCATGTATCATACTCAATGATCAAACCCAAACTTGCAACATGAACATTTAACTTCATAGTTAATATCTAAGAGTAGGGAAAGGGCTTACATTGTTATGAAGGCACAAATCGAAATGCAAAACAAAGATTGTGATGAAGCCTATGCATGCCATCACCCAAAAACCCAAAGATGAACACTCCAAATCAATAAAAAAAACCATCTTTATGAACAAAGATCAAAGCTTTAGCCTTGAGATCAACTTGAGAAGCTCTCATACTAACATAGGGACTCTCTAATACTCTCATGATCATGAAACCTCTCATAGAAATGAAGTGGAGGCTAGCATAGTTGAGTGGAGGCCATGAGAGTAGCAATTTTGCCATAGTTTAGTTGCATGAATGAATAATGAGGGTTTAGGATAGGTTAGGGTCTTATTTATAGATTAGGCAAGTGTTTTAGGCCATAGGATTAAACCTAGATTCAATCCAAGCCATCAAAGCATGTCTTGGGGAAGAAGTCAAGTGTAGGAACCATCTAGGGCCTTTAGATTAAAGATGAACCATGAGAACCATCCAAATGCAAAATCTGCATTTGAGCGAATCGACCCACGGGTTGACAGCCAAACACCCTGGATTAACCCCTAGTCGACCCAGCGGGCTCGGGTCGACCTCAAAAATCGGCCGGTTCGGTTATTCCCCTCTCCCAATTCGCTGTTTTGAACATTTTTGCATATTTATTTATTTAATTTTCAATTATATATATATATATATATATATCAATATATATATATTTATCTGCGCAACCCATTTCACTTAATTAAGTATACTTTAATTTGGGAATTTTTCGTGAAACTTCGCGAGGCCATATCTTGGTCATACGGACTCCGATTCTTGAAAACTCGGACTCTATTTCGCGTATTTTTCCGAGACGAACGCAATGGCATAGCCCGTTTAACTTGATTCAGAAATTAAAATTAAATTCTGTCTTGATTCTCGTCTTAATCATGTTATCGACATTCGGGTTGTTACATTCTCCCCACCTTTTAGGATTTCGTCCCCGAAATCTCTAAGTTAGGAAGAACATATCCTACCATCCATCATCCATCTACTCAAAACATCATCCACAAGCAACCATTGTCCTTAGATGATTTCTAATGCTGTATGAATATATGCAAAACGTGTGTGTACATGTTCCTTAGCTAATGCTAATGATCAGGCCTGAATAATCTTTCTAATGCAAAATATGTATAGTGCCATGAATCCAACATGTATGCAAATAGTCCTAGTCATATAGATACTATATGCGTGCACAATCATTCATTCATATGCAACAACCGCATGATAATACATTCGATTTCATCCATAAACAAGTATAAATACTCGTGCATATGCAATATGAAATGTGACCGAGTCGAGCTAGTATCTAATGTGTATTCGCGCATCCACGAGCAACCACTTGCAACCATATCAATCATAACATGTTTCAAATACATGTTTACATCCATAGGGTTCTACCTAGAATTCCCTGAAACAGGGTCGAGAAGATAAACAGGACAAACTCCTTACAGGGTTTGTAACGGAGAATAGGACCGAGGGGATGTCCACAAGAGATAGCCTACAAGTAAGCTCTACAGAAAACAGGGATCAAGGATATACTCCCAAAAAGAGATATCATGCGCGTATCTAGTCTTTGACCATCAAAGTCGTCTTTTAACTTCGCGATTTTGTAGCTTCTTATTCCTGTTTCCATAACATGAGCTGGAACTCATTTCTTCGTCGCCTCTCGTTCCACTTGCACTTATCCTTTTCCTAGAATACTTGACGCAAACATGACTGCGTACTCATGATCTCATGCAAGCATTCCAAAATTCACTAGTGAATCTTGGATCTCGTTTATATACTATAAGGCATTCCATGTAGAAAAACTTTCTCTTGAAAGTAAACAGATGTCAATCAGGTTATCATGCGCACTTACTAGGGTGATCTCTATAACTCATGCACTAGCGAAATGAACCATTCGCCTTAGTGGCGAACTCTACTCAAGCAGATTACCAACGAATGCATCATGAGATTCTAGGTAACTAACCATGACAGAACCCAAAAGGTTACACAGGACTTCGAGGGTATTACCAAAGCAAGCCAAGAGTCTGACTACCCTCTTTTCAAAACCGAGAATGGTATCCCTTACTGGATAACCACTTTACCCCTAGAATCCATCCATAGCTCAGCAATTAGAAGTACTGCTTCTAATCTCAACACTTGGCATAGACGTTCTCAAATCCAAACAAGTCATGTATAAATGGACTGATTCTCCAATAGGACTTTGAGACAAAAATGGGATTCTCTATTACGCTAGTACTTAAGGTGCAGAGACTCAACTACCGAAGCAGACTTAAATGATACGAAAAACGAAGTCCTAACGGGATGATAGGGAAGAATAATTAGATCTTCAACAAGGATGTTATCCCCCTACTCAGGTACTCTAGTGAGGGTATACAATTATCTTCACGATGATTTTGTCCTTGTCCCACAATACTTAACTATCCGTCCCGTTTCACCATACCAAAGATACTTGTTGAGGACTAAGCCATACCAACAAGTTGCTCATCCTTAAGCTCGTATCCTTTATCCTTCTTTCTCACGATCCTTTCTTATAACGCGGCCACTGGTCTCTCGAGAACCACCTCCATCGTATGGAAAGCACTTTCGTAGGTAGAAAAGGCTAGTCGCAGTTAAAACTACTGTGACTACAGATGGAGGAAAGAAAGGAAAAGAGACTCAATTAAGGAAACAAGGATAGTGCTAATGGCCTTTGGGGAATAGCCTTTTTCTTTTAAAAGAAAATTTTCTTGAAAAATGCTTCTTTATAAACGATTTTCAAATAGTTTTCAGAAGGTCTTTAAAAACTTTTGCCCAGTCTGGTAACCTTCTGCTCTGATACCACGTGTAACACCCCGCCTCCGCTAGGGTCACTCGCAAAGGAATGCACTAGCTTTAGAGGGGCATTATTGGTAAACATGCACAGAAATATCACAAGACAGAACATACAAAATAGCGGAAGTAAAATCAAACTTTCATAACATGAATAAATAAGGTCTAAAGCCTTTTACATCAGAGTACATCAAAACCTGTCTTGCAATAGTAAAGAAGCATAAAGACATTTTCATAAATTATTCCCCAAGTAAAAACAGTAAAGTAGCCATTAGCCAAGAAAAGTTCAAGCCATCCATGATGACCTTCAAGCAGAAGAAGTCCGAACTAAACAACAGTATTTCCTCCCTGTAACCTGGGGGGGAAACGGAAGAAAAGATGCGAAACAAAACGGGTCAGTCAAAAAGACTGAGTAAGCCCTATCTACTATTAGTATAAAAACTAGTAAAGTTAACTGACATGAGAAACTGAGATGAACATAAGCATGATAACAAGATAGATAAGCTAAATCAAAATAACAGGATGAACTACTGAACTCAGATAAACTAAGGTGTCATGATAAATTACGATGTCAAGATAAAACAAGATATCACATCGTCAGGTTTCTATCAAGTATAATATCCCCAAGATATCTGTCACGTATAACGCCCCGTGATATCTATCCTGTACATCTGCTCTGCACCTACCGTACTAGTGTCCCAACTGTATCACGTGTTATCCGGGAATGACCCTTACTCAAAAGTCGTGTAGTGGTCCATGTCAACCTAATATATCGCATATATAGGTTACTCAACTCGTATGTTTTATTTCATGTAAATGTTCAGTCCTTTGCCGTAGGCCATACGGGCTTTCCCATGAGATTCTATACTATTTTAACATAGTTCCATGATCCTTAAGATCAGTTTGGACTGTTACCCTAAACCTAGCTAGGGTCTTCCAACATGAATTATCGTTTGTACAACTAGGACTTATGCTACCTAGGGCTACTAGGGATTACGCTTACCTATTGCACGTTTTCGTATCTCGGTTTGGGTTCAACCACCTAGGGCCACTAAGGATTACGCTAACTGCCAACCGCGCCCTTTTTCCCACGCATTCATCGTGAATCGTTTTTCCATGACTGTATGCACATGTATCACATCGTGCCATCCGAGTCCTGTCACAGGGCAGACCAGGAAATACAGGACTCGATCGGGAGCTTACGATTTATCTGCCGATGCAGATGCTAAGGTCTGTTTTTTTCTATACGTGGCTATGGTCCCACGCGACCCCTCCCTCAACTAGCGAAAGACAAGACAGGATAAATCCTGTACGAGAACACACTACTGGCCAACCCCCAATCCGAGCCTTACCGCACCCATAATTAGATAGCAATTATGGTCTATTGGGTGTTCTCTGCCTTTCCGTACGTACACGCTTGACCAAAGATGGAAGGTAGCCTGACGAAAAATGCTATCTAGGGTACGACCGTGTTTCGTCGACTATACCCTATCCATCCTCGTCTTTAGGTCGCTCGTATAGCAACCAAGGCATACTCTTGGTTCTTCTAACGCAGACCTTAACCTCTCATGAGCCTAGTATAATTACCTGGCAGCCCACAGAGGGATCCCAAGAATATCCTCACGTTCCCCGAAGCCGCTGCTTCGTTACCCAGTTCGCTGGAGCCTTTATCTAAATCAGATACTTGCTCCTACTCGTATACTTAAACGATGACCTACCGTATCAGGTTACTCATCTATCTATGAACTGGTCTAAATTTCCTTGACTAAGAATCATTACATAGTTATCCTTCAACCAAGGTTTACGACTTAGCCTTATTCCCGTTATCCTTGTTAATTACGGTTACCCACCTAATTCTCCGAATTAGGGTTTACATAATAGATTAAGTGTCACTTAAGTTCATGACTTAATCCCGTCTACAAATCATGTCAAAATTGGCTAAGTATCCAAGTCCAAGACTTAACCCTACAAACCATGCTCAAGTTGGTTAAGTATGTATTAACTTGACCCCATCAAATTACTGAGTCAAACTGGTCAAGCGTATTCAAACGATTCGTGACTTAGCCTTATCATGTCTTCACGTTAGATTGGTTAAGTATAGGTTAACTTAACCTCAATAAATTCACGGGTTAGATTGGTTAAGTATAGGTCACTTAACCTCAATAAATTCACGGGTTAGATTGGTTAAGTATAGGTCACTTAACCACATCAAATCATCATGTTAGATTAGTTAAGCGTTTAACTTAACCCCATTAAACTGCCAAGTGGGATTAATTAAGTCTAGGCTAACTTAACCCCATCCGATTTCCCTGTTTAGACTAGTTGAGTCTAATCTTAACCCCATCCATTAACTGTATCTTTTGGTTAAGTGTCATTAAGAAAACTTACTTAACCTTACCAAATTATCGTGTTGGATTGATTAAGTGTTGGTTAACTTAATCCCCGTCCACTAGTCGTATAAAAATGGTTAAGTGTCATTAGGCAAATCAAGTTACTTAACCTACCCAACCTTGTCATGTTTTGTTAAGTATCATTAGCCTAATCCAATTACTTAACCCATTTGTCCATGTCATATTTGGTTAAGAGTCATTAATCAAATTAACTTAACCCTATCATGTGGCATTAATTTCTTAATGCACCCCAACCTCTCACATTAGACTTTGTTGTGGTTACTAGTTAAGCCGGTCGGTTCCGGGTAGCTTTACACCACAACTTGGTCTAACCTCGGGTTCAAGCACAACATGACCAACTTCTCACATTGGGTCCTATTGTTTGCAACTACTAGTTAGGCCGGTCGGTTCCGGGTAGCTTTATGTTGCAAACTCAACCCAACCTCGAGTTGGCCACTTTCATGTTTAGTCTAGTGTCATGTTCATATTCAAGTTTTCAAGCAATTGGGTAGACCTAACTTAATAGGTAAATTCCCAATGGGTAGACCTAACTTAATAGGTAAATTCCCAAGCTTATGTTTTTATGCATACTTACATGTCACTTCCATGTTATATTTCAAGTCATGTTTTCAAGTATAAACACATGTCATATTTAACGTCACACGTTGTCATGTTTATACCCATTTACCCAAATCATGTTCATATCATTATGTTTTCCCATAATGTGACCCCAACGCTTTTAAACTCGCATATACGTTCGCAACAACGTAATGGATTATGAGTGTTCTCATGTTGCATAATGCAACATTTCAACATAAAGGTTGTAGCTTTTAGCTCACAAGATCAAGATAATGACTTCATAAACTTGCATGACATGATAGCATGTATCATACTCAATGATCAAACCCAAACTTGCAACATGAACATTTAACTTCATAGTTAATATCTAAGAGTAGGGAAAGGGCTTACATTGTTATGAAGGCACAAATCGAAATGCAAAACAAAGATTGTGATGAAGCCTATGCATGCCATCACCCAAAAACCCAAAGATGAACACTCCAAATCAATAAAAACCCCATCTTTATGAACAAAGATCAAAGCTTTAGCCTTGAGATCAACTTGAGAAGCTCTCATACTAACATAGGGACTCTCTAATACTCTCATGATCATGAAACCTCTCATAGAAATGAAGTGGAGGCTAGCATAGTTGAGTGGAGGCCATGAGAGTAGCAATTTTGCCATAGTTTAGTTGCATGAATGAATAATGAGGGTTTAGGATAGGTTAGGGTCTTATTTATAGATTAGGCAAGTGTTTTAGGCCATAGGATTAAACCTAGATTCAATCCAAGCCATCAAAGCATGTCTTGGGGAAGAAGTCAAGTGTAGGAACCATCTAGGGCCTTTAGATTAAAGATGAACCATGAGAACCATCCAAATGCAAAATCTGCATTTGAGCGAATCGACCCACGGGTTGACAGCCAAACACCCTGGATTAACCCCTAGTCGACCCAGCGGGCTCGGGTCGACCTCAAAAATCGGCGGTTCGGTTATTCCCCTCTCCCAATTCGCTGTTTTGAACATTTTTGCATATTTATTTATTTAATTTTCAATTATATATATATATATCAATATATATATATTTCTCTGCGCAACCCATTTCACTTAATTAAGTATACTTTAATTTGGGAATTTTTCGTGAAACTTCGCGAGGCCATATCTTGGTCATACGGACTCCAATTCTTGAAAACTCGGACTCTATTTCGCGTATTTTTCCGAGACGAACGCAATGGCATAGCCCGTTTAACTTGATTCAGAAATTAAAATTAAATTCTGTCTTGATTCTTGTCTTAATCATGTTATCGACATACGGGTTGTTACAATCTGACAATGTGAAATTCAATGTAAGTGATAGCATGATGTTCTTAAAAATGCAAATCATAACCTATATCCTCACAACCGAGAAATGAAAAAAATCGCGCAGGCAGCATAGCTAAATGGATCGCTCACAATTAGGATGTATTATCACCTATCTGGAGAAAAACAATTTCCTTCCTTATTCTATCAATGTTGTCCCTTTTGGAAAAAGGTTGCTGATCCTTATCGTTGGTGATATACATTCAATATACTCAAGAGAAATGAGTGGTTAGTCATGTGTTGTCAATTGCAAGATGTTCTTGTTGAACCGAGTGTATTCCCCTCTAGAGATACACTATTGGAAGGTGGTTTCATACCTTGTCAAAGTCGGAATCCAATCTCCAATAAGCACCCATAGTTTTGATTGTATATTATGTATGTGGAGCATGAGATGCAAGCGTTCCACTAGATTGCTATTTATTTGTTTTAAACACTATTATAATATCAGAATACATATGATTTAAAAATGTTTTGGGTTATCATAAGGTGAAAACCATCCATTTTTATGAATGGACTGGTCTTACAATTATCCTTTTCCTTCAAAAAGAAATGTTTTGACTTTAAAATTAAGTTGGATGTTGCTTATAACTTAGTGAATTTCTCACTCTGGTTCACCAAACTTATCTGGCATTTGCAATGCTCTGGTTAGATCGAGTTTAACAAGTTCAAGTTTGGATGCTACGAACTTGAGAAGACGTGCTCAAGGAGTTCAGACATATTAATATTTATTCCACTGTGAGTTGTATATAAGGACAGGTTGGTATAACTATCCAGATGCATATATTGTATGATGTCCTCTAATGATTTGTAAGTTTATTTCAAGCTCTCAGTAAAGATCTTGTAACATCTCGTATCTTTGGTAGTTAGTATTAATTTAATTTATTATTTTAAATTATTCATTTAGGATTTTTAAATGGATTTATAACATATAATTCATTAATTAACAAAGTTTAAACGTGTAATTTATATTTAAATTATAATCGAGCTCGTAAAGTTGCGATAGTTCGTAATTTACGATTTGAAATTTAATTGAATATACATAATTCATTTTATGTTGTAATTTTGTGAAGGAAGAACTTTCGGATCGATCTGATTATAATTTTTTAGCGTAAGAGAAAAATGGAGATTTCATATTATAGATTGTGAGATATGTCCAATTCAAATTTTCAAATAGTCGTTACGGAATCGTTTATAAATTATAATGATTAATTTAATAAATTTAACTCGATTTAGAAGTTAATTTATTTATTACTTGAGATAACGATCAAATTAAAATGCGAAACAAATTCCTTTGAATTCGTATTGACGTTTAGAATCAGGTTAGATATATTGTTTGTTATTTTTGGAGACTGGGTAATTTGGTGCCCAAAATAACATTCTTTTAAACGTAAAATATTATAATCGATTTTCTAACGAACTCTATTTTCAGCGAAACTAATTTTATTGAATCTGTAATAATTAATTGTTTTAGTGTTTCAAGTTTCAAGTTATTTGGATTTATTTTGTGATCGTAGGCAATTTAAAAATGTGATTTTTCACTTATGATTTATAAAGGGACTTTTACAAACGATATAGGAATTCTACGAAACATGTCCCATCATGTCCAGAATATTTCTTTACGTTAGGATTACGAGTTTCATCTCGATCGGAGGATGTACGTGGGTATTTTAGCATGATACTTAATATTTTAATAAACCACTCCTATATACACCCCAAAGTTTTTGTCAAACCCTAAATTTCTATCTGTGTAGTCAACTAACAACACATCTCCACCTTTCTTTAATAAACGAACATCATCTCGCGACTCTCTCCTCAAATAATCTTCAAATCCACGCATTAAATCAAAAACCTCATCACTAGAAAGTGATAGAGCTAGGAGAGAGCTTCGTATCTACCGGTCATGATCTGTCCTCATATACGGAGGTGGCCTGAATTCGTTTTCGAGCAGGTAGAGTTCAATGGGGGTTTGATGGAAACTATGATCTTCGAGTTTACGAATGTACAGGCTGTTCGAAGAGGAAGCTCTTCCGTTCGGTCGCTAGTTGCAACGGTCATGGATGGGCGTCAGGTGGCTGAAAATGGTTGCAGCAGGCGGTCAATAAAGGGTTGCGTGGGCTATAAAAAATCGGGAATGGAGCGGTTCGGGTGAAGATCGTACGTGCTAGGTATGTATTTGAGAATGAGGACAGAACAACTTATGTGAAACAAAAAGGAAACCTGGGCTGTTTAATTTCAAAACAGTGTAAAAACGGGCTGAAGAAAATAAGGGGGCCTATTGGTTTTAACATGAATGAGGGGAGATAGGACCAAACAAAGTCGACATGTTGGTGACATGGGATAAATTTCGTATGGGGCATAATTGTTTTAAGCAATACAGCTGTAATGATGAACGAGCAAATGAGAGCAGCATGTAACGTGGAGAACAAAAGAGTCAGGCTTAATTAATAAGACGAAGAGAATGAAGAAGTTTTGAACATTGGCCTGTGTTATTGTGGTGGAGTAACAGTATAAAGGTGGACACGTCGGCAAAACAAAAGTGGGAACAATTTTGGAATGAAATGCAGACTGTTACGAAAAGCAGTAGTGAATTAAATTGGATCGGGCTATCCAAAGACAATGGTTATCGGCCTGGTTAACATCCTTAACGTAATTAAGTTTTTTGAATAATAATTAGTGTTGAACATTAATTAGACATGTTAGTTAAGTTAATTAACCTATTCTAATTTCAGGAATAAAGGCAAATGGGTATCGTAAGGAACAGGGAGGAGACTGGCAGAATTTGAAGCAGTGAAGGTGTCGTTACTTATAAATGTAATTTGATTAACGTTATAATTATTAATTAAGTAACTAATTTTAATTAAATTAGAGTTAACTTAAATATTTAAAACTTGTACCCAATTTATCTGAATTTAATGAAACAGGCTACATTGGAATCATGGTGAAGGGCAGAACATTACGGAACCTGTTTTGGATAGGATTGAAAACAACTGAAATTGACGGTTAAATTAAGCGACTGTTTAATACAACTATAACCCAACCACTTCAGAAATAAATGGAAGTCAAAGTGAGTATTGCTCACTCAGTTTTTACCCACCTATATTTTATATACGTCGGGATTCATTTTGTGCGCTATGGTTGATAATTGTTTGCTGTGTGCTGAATAATATTTATATATTTAATGAATTAGTTGATTTAAAACGTTCATTTGTTTTAAACGAAATATAATCATTACTTTAACGATTATTTCCAAATGAGGTATTTTACCTTGTTGGTTACGTTTATAATAATATAAACATATTAAATTAAAATATGGATGCTTGGATTATAGTTATTTATTTATTGTTGAATAGTATATCTGTTTATTGAATTGAATAACATTATTTGAGGTAAGGTATTTAGATGCAAGGAAAACAGGTTGGAGGGATCCAACTAGATTCCTCAAGTTTATTATTATTTTCATATTACAATTATATGAACCGTTTAACCAATATGGATTGGACAAATTAATTTAGTGTTGATTGTTGATTGGAATTCAACGATTGTGTGGTTTTAACTAATGGGTAGTAATGATTGAGTAATTGGCATCAGATGGCTTGAAAATCAATCGTTCTATAAACATCGATTTACCATCAGGAAAAGAGATTGAAATGAAGCTATAAAATTAATTTTATAACTGAAGATAGATTTTGAAATATATTATTTTGAATGGAAGTTTATTAAAAGAAAATAAATATTTATTATTTGTTATTTAAGTTTATAAATAATTATAGAATGATTTTAAAGTGCAAATTCTTTGTTCTATAAGTAAGTAAGTATAATTTAACCTAAGTGTTAAAAGAGGGATTAATTGTTTTGAAGAAATAATTAGATGGGGATATTTAAATTAATTATATTATTAATTAATTGGGGGGAAGGACTAATTGGGATCGATTAACGAGATAATCATGAGGTGAATTGACTAGTTCAACTATTTTTAATTGGAATTGGTTGTTTGATTAATTTACTTTCAATTAATCATATGGAGTATTTTAATGAATAATTGTTTTAATTTTTATAAGACTTTAAAAGGAAATTTATTATTTATTTTAGTTAATAAAGCAGTTAACTAATTTTATAGTAGTTAATGCTAAAGTAAATTTATTATTTTAATTTAAGAGATTAGTTTTTAAAGGAAAATGATTTAAGTAAGAAATCGAGAGTGTAATGGAATATAGTTAAATTGGGAAAGAGTTTATGATAGCGTATATATTGAAAACCCAAGTTTTTTTGTGAATAAAGTTATGAAAGAAGTTGCAAGCGAATGCAATAGTTTTAAATAGATGTTTAATTAATATTTAAATTAAGCAAAAAGAGATCGAGATAAAAAGGGTATCATATTAAACAGATTCGTATAAACGAGGTTTATAAAAATAGATAAGAAGTCAAAGCATTGATTTGAATTGATGATACTTAATAACGAAATTAAGTGAAATGAATGGAATTGATATGAGATTTTCAAAGGGGAAAAGGGTTGAATGGATTATAAGTGAAATAATGTGGGTTGATGAAGAGTTAAGATAAGGAATTAAATAATTGGAACCTAACTAAAGATTGGTTGAGTTGAGTGATTTTCTGAGTAACTGATGTTGATTTCAAAGTTGATACTTATGGGATTATTATCTTACCAATTTATGGTCTAGGACTAATGAATGTTGAAGAACAAAAATGCATGGATAAGAAATAAAAAGATATTTCCAAAGCAAAATGGAAATAGAAGGTTAAAGAGTATATATAATGGGATTTTCAAAGTAATGGATATGAAAAGATTTGAGAATATATACATATATGTATATATAAGGATATCTTCAATATAAGGGAAATAAATGGAAATTATGTGAAAATATAAAGATATTTTCGAGGAGAAAGGAAATGAAAAGTAGAGTTTTGGGATTAGTTTATTTTAAAGATAATAAGGGTTTGTTATTGTTTTTCAAGCAAAGAGAACAAAAAAGATATATGTAATGATTATTTTACGAATAATAAGTTAAACTAGTTTTCTAGTTTTAAATAATGAATAATGCGGTGCAAAAGATAATTAGTGTAAAAATTGGATATTGTTAAGTGTTAAGATAAAATTGTTCTGAGGATACTCTTATATCAAAATAAAAAATGAAAAGCTATATTTTAACGTTAAAAAGAATCTGAGGTTTATTAAATGAATATTTTTAATTAAGGAAGCCAAGTGATGTTGAATACTGAACCAATGAATTCATTTTATTTTTATGATTGAATGGTTGTTTTATCTGATAGTTAAATAAATGACTATCAAATTTGACCTATACGATTGTTGGTATGGAAAGATGGGGATCAAATTTATCTTCGGATACCATTCCGACCATCAAATACGAAATTGTGGAAGATATCAGATGATAATCGAGATGGAGCATTCAAAGACCATAGATCTTCATAAACGGAAAGACCACTTAAAATCTCTGAGTCGACGCAGAGAAATACTGGGGTTATGTCGTGGTTGAAATCCATGGATTGCAAGGACTACTCGCTACTGATCTATAGGGTAATACCTAGGATGTAGTCGGAGGGTACCTTCGGTTCATCCTGTTCTTAGATGATTTGTATGGACGGATGTCTGACAGAGTATTTCTTAAGGGTCACGTACCATGATTTTCACAAACGTACCTCTATTGGTTGCAGAGAAGACTCTTCTCTTAGCTTAATTCGCAGAGTATTTTTGTGGACATCAATTAGCGATTTGATGGATCTGACAATGTGGCATTCAAATTGAATGGAGATGTGATGTTCTAAAGGTAGTGTTAAACCTCAAGTCTCTTCAAATGACTCGGATTTTGCCCGGACCTAATCGATCGCAAAATCGACTAAGACCGTTCAAAAACCAGAATATGCTAACTTTGGGCATACAACACATCAGAACAAAAAACAGAAGACTTTTATAAACATTATAATAATGTTACATTAGAGTATAGAATATCATAGTACATCGAATAAATAATAATACAGCGGAAGATTAATTTACAATAAACTTAACATAATGTAGTGTAAGACTATCATTGCTCTGGCCACATCTTTAAGCTTCGATACAGAATCCTGCCTAATAAATAGATATCTACAGAACAAGCCACTCAACTGCCCATGTGGAAAAGAGGGCACCCGAGTTTGCAAAGTGAAACAAACTACGAGTCAGTCATGGGACTGGTATGAGAAATCTTACTTAAACTATTTAATAATAAGGCTAATCACAGGACCACGCCACTAATGCGGAACGGGTTTACTCCATTGGATTGCCAGTGAAAGAAATAAAGTAAATCGTTAAACAACGCAATGCTTTTTAGAAAAATGAAACCATTATGAGACTCAAATCTCATCACACAATGCAACGCAAACCAGAGGATAGAGTTTACTTTATAATGGTCAAAAATGCTTGATACGATAAAATGGATTTGGTATTATCATTAGTGTGTATATGTTTCAAAAACATTTTAATCATAATGTATAAATCGTAGATGGCATAACTACCATATACTATGTCGCCATGCTAGTTATACAATCAAAACCGTATGGTGTCATATTGGAAGTTGGATTTCCATCATGAACCAAGGCAAGGGATCATCCTTAGCGAATTTGAGACAACCTAGCCCGTGTCTCAGGACAAGTACTCAGTCAAGCCCTTAGGATCGCCAAGGTCGGTCCACATATATGTTAGTGGATTAATTATGCCTAAACAATACGTCTCCCTGTCCTATGGGGCGTAAATAGAGCCACTAGAGACTCAAATCCGAGGTACCTCGCTTTCCATCATCCACATAAGTAAAAATATCTGGGCTTGTAAAACCCAGACACCACTTCTAGCTAGAAAGAAACGCATGTTCTCCCTGGGGTCCTTCTTCCGTTTCTAGTTCATAGCAGGGTGTGAAGCTCACGAAGTAATGTTACACAAAGCTATGCTAAATATAGCTGTGCTTTGATCATCAACCACAAGGCTCTGTTTTTCAACAATAGGCCTTGATCATTTGCATCTTAGCATGCCACATTGTCAATCCATACCATACCATTGATTTCTACCGATATATAACCCTGAACTGGTACGTCTCAGAGAAGGGTGTTAAGCAAGTGAATAAATTCTCCGCCACCAAACAAATATATATTTAGCAGAGATCAACGGATACAGCATAAAGGAATACAACGTCAGACATACCATCCGTTTACAAGTCCGTTCTGGGTCCGAACAAAACCAGAGACACCTTATTCCTCATCCCATATGTCCAATACAAGAGAGAAGTTCTCGCATATCCATCGATCTCCAAATACGTTTGGACGATCACCACTTATTACCTTATCTTGGGATGCCTCCCAATCAAGACATCAGTAATCATCCAAACGATGTGAAGACCTTCGGTCTTCAACCACTGTCTTCATCTTCGACACTTAATCGTCGGAAAATTATTCAGAATGGGTTAAACCCGGCCTTTCTGAATAACACACGTATTTTGTAATCAATAGTTAAGTGGTATAAAAACACATCATACGTGTCATTCCAATTCAGAACATTCTTTTAAATAAATATTCACGTTATTAGGGAAAGGTTCCCATTAATTTTATTAAAGCTAAATTCTTTTAAATTTACTCTTTTATCTTCTTTTCAAAGATCTATCAAAACACCAATTTGGTTTTAATCTCAAAAATCATCATTTAATGATTATTCAACCTTAAGAAATTAGTCTTGTCTTTAACTGGATTAAAGACCCAATGTCATTTAAAACACAGTTCATGAGAAACCCAAAATCATCCTCCATTAAATATGGAATTTTCACAGAAATCAAATCAATATATAATCGATATAAATTTCCGTATCAGACTGATAATATAAATGGAATAACAACAGAGCCTTTTAAATTCATATATAATAACGGTCTTCTTTTACAAAAGCTCATCTCGATTATTATTAAATCGAATTCCATTCAATTCCAATTTTAATATATTAAATTGGAAAATTTTACTTGGAAAATTTCCATTAAATCTTAATAAAAAGATTTATAAATTCCAAATTTATATTTTCACTATTAATTGGGTTAAAGAATGAATGTTATTAAAAACACAGTTCACAATAAAACCAATTCACATTTCATTTTATTCCATTTACTAAATATAATTGGAAACTCTAGTAATCTTAATTAAAAGATTTATTCTTTCCATGCGGGGTTTAAGAACAGTGTTATTTAAGACACCATTCACGACAAACCCAAAAATCCAATTTATTCTATTTAATTCCAATTTAATATTAATTAATTGGAAAACTTCATTTAATCTTAATTAGAAGATTTATCCTAATTAATAACTAGTTCATTTCGATAAAAATATATTTTTATTTTTTCAAGTATGAAATTTTTCATCCAAAATATTTTCAAATCATTAATTATGATTTTACATAATTTTTCCATATTTTTAATAATTTTCTAAAGGCCATTTCAGTCGATTTCCATAAACGGTTATCGAACTGCACTTACAGCGACCCTTTCCAAATTTGATTTGGACATAATTCCAAATCCAACCATTAGAATTCAAAACACTTATATTTTTTGGAAAGCCCTTTTCGATACAAACCCAACGGTTCCAGTTTTAGGAGAAACCGACGGTCGAATCTCCCTTACATCAATTTGAAGTTAATGGTCGAAATTCGCAGCGAACGGTCGCTGCGCGGCGCGTTCTATTCAGGGCATTAAGTAAATATTTATATATATTATATATATCAACGATTTCTTTTTAAAACGTATTTATAAATTTGTTTTCAAATGATTTTTAACTTCATTTTCAATTTTAAATCAAAAATTGAATATTCTATATTTATATCATATTAAAATATTAATATTTTCAAAATATTATATTTTAAAATCACTTCTTTTCAAAAATTATTATAAAATAAATAAGTTTGATCGATAAACCCAGTCGGGTTAGAAATGGCGTTTGCTACTTAACTCGAGTTCATATCTTTTTATATTTTTGTGTCCATTCTAAGACGGACATAAAATCATAACTTTATTCTTTACTAATTTTTTCAAAAATACTTTTTATTTTAAAAATATTCTTTATTTAAAGATTCCTTTTTTTAAATTATTCTTTATATAAAAGGTATTCTGAATCGGGATGCGACTCAATCAATTACCATATAATTTCTGTTATATGGATTTCATACATCGCATGTAAATAACAATAATGATAAATAATCATTAAACAATCCATATACATCCAGAGTGAAATTTACAACTGTGTGAGCATTAGAATAAATAAATAACGCTCATCACATACTGTCAATCCATCGATTGACAATTAATTAAATATTGGGACTAGTGTATGTCAAATATCATCCCAATACCCGTATGGGGTTTTCAAACAACAACAGTTTATACAAATAAATCATTGGTTAATAGATTTAACCGATTCTAATTCGGTTCGAATTATTTTCTATTTAACTAATTTACACTGTTTAAAATTATAGATGGATATTTGTAATTTAATTTTACTATCACATTAATGTTAACATTATTTTTAATATGTTAAACATTTCAATATCATAAACATATATTTAACAAATGATCATTTTATAATAACAACGCTAACATGCTGCAAATGATGTTTTATCTAACAAAACATTTTTAACATATAATTCTTTTACTTTAATCTAACATGATAATAATGACATTTTAATGACAATCATATTTTAACATATTTTTCTACTTTGCCAACACATAAATGAAAATGTTTTAATAAACAAAACCTATATTAACAAATTATCATTTCTCTAACATACGAATGATAATGTTTTAATTAACAAAACATAAATAATCAAATGAACATTTTACTATGTAACTAGCATGTGAATGATAAGGTTTTAACTAATAAAACATATATAATCAAATGAACAATTTTCTATGTAAAAACAATGCATATTTTTAATCATTTCTACTATACAATTAAAATGTAAATTTTTATTGTTAAACAATTTTCAACAATTCCTATGTTCATATCTGACAAATAAAAAGATGGTTTTTATTTTCAATAATTTCAATGTTCATACATGACAGATAAAAAGGTGGTTTTTATTTTCAATATTTTCTATGTTCTTATACGACAAATAAAAAGGGATATTTTATTTGCATATATTTCTAACCTCGACATGACAAATAAAAGGAAATGTTTCTATTTGCATACAGTTAGTTCTATTTAAAATGACAAATAAAATGTAAATTTAATTGCATAAAAATTTCTATCCTTATCATGACAAATAAAATTGTAAATTTATTTGCACACAAATTTCTATCCTTAACATAACAAATAAAATGACTACTTTTATTTGTTTACCAATTCAATGTTAACATAACACCTAAGCATGATATTTTTATGTTATCGACAATTCAATTCATCATCACAAATAAAAATGATATTACTATGTTGTTGACAATTCTAGTTCAACATAAAAATGTTTTTATATGACAATTTTGGTTCAACATAAAAATGATATTCTATGTGACAATTCTAGTTCAACATAAAATGATATTTTTATGTGACACAAATATATTTCAACAAAATGATATTTGTTTTGACACAAATATTATTTAACAAAAATGATATTTGTTTTGACACAAATATGATTCAACAAAAATGATATTTGTTTTGACACAAATATTATTGACAAAAATATAATTTTAACACTTTTCTATTTAACAAATATGAATATTTTGTTTTAACACTTCTCTGTTTAACAAAATGAATAACTTGTTTTAACTTATTTCTATATAAATAAATGAATATTTTGTTTCACTACTTTTCTATATAATAAAAAAAAGAATATTTTGTTTCACTAGGCATTTTTTAATCAAAATGTTATTTTTATTTTACATGAATATAATTCACCAAATCATCACAACCAACATCAATCAGTCAATCTTAATTTTATATGGTGAATATATTTAATATTACAATCACAATCAATATAAATAGATATATATACATATATTTCTACATATATGTGGTGTATATATATATATATTAATTTTAAATTGAGAAATCTCACTGAATGCTTTCCACTCTACCAAAATTTAGACGAGTTCCATTCAAATCCACTCCATTCCGAAATGTAGATCTTGAATTTACGGTCTGAACGTTTTCAGTTTCATCGAATTCTGACCTTATTTGAAAAAGATATCGCCATTTAATCATTTAAATAATTTAATTACAAAATTAATTAAATAATTAGGGTTTTTAATTACCCTCTTAATAACTTAATCACATGATTTTGCCTTCCCTTCCATCGTCAAGTCTGTTGTTCAATCCTTTTTCTTCAATGCGTATAACAGAACCCACGCTCCTAAAATACTTCCACTGTCACCCCGTAAACCGCGCCACCAACACCACATCGACCACCACCTCAAGCTCCGCCTTCACCTCGCCTCCCCAAACCAGAAACCGCTCGGGGTTCGAACCCCCGGTTGCCCAGTAAAACGTGTTTACATGCAGCAACATTGAGCTGCGATTTCTCCTAATCCGTGGTACTAAAAACAATCTTAACCGTATGAAAATGTAGAGCTCTTGAATCTCTAGAATATTTGTATTGGCACTTGATTTAATTCTCAGTATTTAGGGAGAATTTAGGGGATAAAAATGGGATGAGTATGGCCATTGAAAAAGATAGGTGGCGACTGTAAGTTTCTAGGGTTTTAGATTAGGTTAATTCATATATTTATATAATATAATATTAATTTAATTCATTAATTAACAAAAAGCCCAATAACTCTTAATAACTCCAAATCTAGCCTAAAAAATGTTGCCTCTAGCCAAATACCTATATTTCGGACACAGTGGACTAGGTTCCATTAGCCCGTTTGATCGCCTCAGCCTACTTTTCTTTGTTTTAAAATATAATCATTTAATTATTCAATTTGATAGTACATTTTAATTTACCGGGGCCAAATACTAACTCTAAAAATTCCGGAAAAATAATTTCTAGCTATGTTTTGATGATACAGTCCTAACAAAACTAATTTTGTCGAATTTGGAGACATTTTGAAAAATGGCCATTTTCTGGTCGATCCAAATTGACTGAAATTGACAAAACACATTTTCTTTTGCCACGCTTATATATTAATTCCAAAAATTAAGAAAATTGGAATCTTGCAATAATTTGACATTCCAGATCCAACCAAAGTGGTTTCGTTGAAAACGGAGGTCGTTTGAAAAGTAGCTATTTTTATGCAGGCTATATATTATATTTAATTCTATAGCGACTATTCTGAATATTCAACTGATCATAACTTTTTATTCCCGCTATGAAATTTCAATTTTTCAGATTCATTGGAAATATATTTTTAAATAGATTCTAATATTTTTGGTTTTACTAAAATCCGATTTATTTTGAATCTTGCACATTCAATCAAAGTTCAAATTCAAGTTTTCAAACTACCACGCTATTTCTAACTCCTTTTAAAATTAAAATAAATATATTCATTCTAACTTCGATTTAAATAAATTTTTCATAATTATTATTGAAAATAAATTATTTTAAATATTAAAAATCCATTAAAATTGCTAAAATAATTTTTTTAACTCGGTTCCAAAATTATGGGTTGCTACAAAGTTGTTTATTTAACTAACTCAATTTTCATTTTTTTTATTTGTTTCAATAAATTTCATTAGTTGATTAACTTTTCAAATATATATAACCTTTATATATTCAAAAACCATATTTTCTAAAATCGGATTATATATATAATCACACATATGTTAATTATAAACTTGTTACTCTCAACTCATTCTAGGGCATTTCTAACCCCATCTCTAACGAGTTTTCTCGTTCTAAGATACCATTGATCCTATCTCTAATGAGTATTCTTTTATATGATAATAATAATCCTACCTCTGATGAGTCTTTTGTTCAGTTCTAACTAGTTGTACCCCAACGATTTGAGCTGACCAAGGCTCTGATACCAACTATAATGACTCGGATTTTCCCCGGAACTAATCGATCGCAAAATCGACTAAGACCGTTCAAAAACCCAAATACGCTAACTTAGGGCATACAACACATTAGAACAAATAACAGAAGACTTTTATAAACATGATAATAATATTATACCAGAGTACAAAATATCATAGTACATCGAATAAATAATAATACAACGGAAGATTAATTTACAACAAACTTAACATAATGCAGCGGAAGACTATCATTGCTCTGTCCATAGCTTTAAGCTTCGATCCAGAATCCTTCCTAATAAATAGATATCTGCAAAACAAGCCACTCGACTGCCCGTGTGGAAAAGAGGGCATCCGAGTTTGCAAAGTGAAACAAACTACGAATCAGTCATGGGACTGGTATGAGAAATCTTAACCTATTTAACAAAAAGGCTAATCACGGGACCACGCCGCTAACGCGGAACGTGTTTACTCCATTGGATAGCCAATGCAAGAAATAAATAAATTGTTAAACAATGCAATGCTTTTTAGAAAAATGAAACCATTATAAGACCCAAGTCCCATCACACAATGCAACGCAAACCGTAGGATAGAGTTTTACCTTATAATGGTCAAAAATGCTTGATACGATAAAACGGATTTGATATTATCATTAGTGTGTATATGTTCCAAAAACATTTCAATCATAATGTATAAATCATAGACGACATAGCTACCATATACTATGTCTCCATACTAGTTATACAATCAAAACCGTATGGTGTCGTATTGAAGTTGGATTTCCATCATGAACCAAGGCAAGGGATCGTCCTTACCGAATTCAAGACAATCTAACCCATGTCTCAGGACAAGTACTCAGTAAAGCCCTTAGTTTCGCCAGGGCCGGCCACACATATGTTAGTGGATTAGGTATGCCTGAACAATACGTCTCCCCGCCCTACGGGGTGTAAATAGAGCCACTAGAGACTCAAATCTGAGGTACTTCACTTTCCATCACCTACATAAGTAAAAATATCTGGGCTTGTAAAACCCAGACACCACTTCTAGCTAGAAAGAAACGCATGTACTCCCTGGGTCCCTTCTTCCGTTTCTGGTTCATACTGGGGTATGAGGCTCATGAAGAAACGTTACACAAATCTATGCTAAATAAAGTTGTGCTTTGATCATCAACCACAAGGCTCTGCTTTTCAACAATAGGCCTTGAACATTTGCATCTTAGCATGCCACATTGTCAATCCATACCATACCATTGATTTCTGCCAATATATAACCCCTGAGCTGGTACGTCTGAGAGAAGGGTGTGAAGCAAGAGAATAAATTCTCCGCCACCAAACATATATATATTTAGCGGAGATCAACGAATACAGCATAAAGGAACACTACGTCAGACATACCATCCATTTACAAGCCCGTTCTAGGTCTGAACGAATGTGGAGACACTTTATTCCTCGTCCCATATGTCCAATACAGGAGAGAGGTTCTCGCATATCCATCGATCTCCAAGTATGTCAGGACGATCACCACTTATTACCTTATCCTGGGATGCCTCCCAATCAAGGCATCGGTAATCATCAAAACGATGTGAAGACCTACCGTCTTCAACCACCATCTTCATCTTCGACTCTTAATCGTCGGAGAAATTATTTAGAATAGGTTAAACCCGGTCTTTCCGAATAACTCGCGTATTTTATAATCAATAATTAAGTGCTATAAAAACACATCATAAGCCTCATTCCAATTCAGAATAATCTTTTAAATAAATATTTACGTTATTAGGGAAATGTTTCCATTAATTTTATCAAAGATAAATTCTTTTAAATTTATTCTTTAATCTTCTTTTCAAAGATTCATCAAAACACCAATTTGGTTTTAATCTCAAAAATCATCATTTAATGATTATTCAACCTTAAGTAATTAGTCTTGTCTTTAATTGGGTTAAAGAACCAATGTCATTTAAAACACAGTTCACGAGAAACCCAAAATCATCTTCCATTAAATATGGAATTTTCACAAAAATCAAATCAATATATAATCAATATAAATTTCCGTATCAGACTGATAATATAAATGGAATAATGGCAGAGCCTTTTAAATTCATATATAATAATGGTCTTCTTTTACAGAAGCTTATCTCGATTATTATTAAATCGAATTCCATTTAATTCCAATTTTAATATATTAAATAGGAAAACTTTACTTGGAAAATTTCCATTGAATGATCATAGAGTATTAATTCTTTCACATACGAAATCGTATGGTCACGTAACTTTGGAAGACGATTATTGGGGTCATTTCCCATATTCATGATTTTTGCCGATTTTTAAATGACCATTTTTCCCCTTGCTGATCTTATTTCGACCATAACTTTTGATTGGAAAGGATTTTTGTCCTGAAACCACTTCCGTTAGATACGGATGATGGTATACCTTTTCGTAGAGTGGTCATACGTGAAAAACGGACTTACCGTTTGGGAGATATGGCTGAAACCAGGTTTAGGAGGTGAAAAACAGCTTAACCGGGCTTAATTGTTTAGTTAACAGCTACGCCCATTGGGGGATTTCGGGATTAGAGATATATAGGGGCTGATCAGGGTTACAAAAAATTTCTTTAGACACATTTTCAGCTGCCACTTTCATTCTTGGAACCCTAGTAATGGCCTCTACTTTCTAAAACACCCAAAATCACCTTCTAATCGCTAATTAAGCCAAATCTACATCAAATCAAAGCGGATTAGCACCAAAATCGAGGTAGAACTGCTGTATAGCCTTGGGAACAACGCCAAACAGAGAATCATTTCAGATTTTTTATTTTATTTTGGCTAAGGTGAGTGATTTGCATAGTTCCTCACTAATTATGGTTAATTAAGGGTAATTAGTGCTAACTTGCGAATTTAAACATGACTAAATTCTGGAAAAATATTTACAAAATTTTGAAATATTATTTTAGGCCTCTGTTAGAAAATTTGGTTAGTTTGGTTAAGTTTTACTACTCCTATTATTAGTTTTGCTTTTACATGCTTAAGGGAAGATATGAGATTTTGGCTATGTTTGATCCGTTTTAACATATCAAATTGTTGATTTAGCATTTGTGGTCAATTATACATGTTGCTATGACTGTTTGATATGATTTGTGATTGTTTAGAAAAGTTAGATTGGTCGAAAACGCCGTCGAATGACGTAAACAGGTCGCTGGACAAAGTGCAGGAAGTGTGCATAGATCGGATCGGATCCCCTGAACCCCGAACCAAACCACTCGTGGATGGTGGCACCGAGCCGACCGCCCACCTGGAGAGCCATACGATCTGACCCACTTGCGCTTGAAGCTCCGATCCGAACCATTCTCCTGGAGTGCGCCATGAAGTCTCGACCCAAAGCGGAAGAGAGAGACCAAACCGATAGGTATACCGACCCGAACCGATGTACCACGAGTGGGTTTGAGGGACTCGACCCGATCCCGAGTGCTTATGAAGGATGACCGAACCAGAGGAGCTCTCCACGACTCGAACCGCTGGAGGAAGGACACCACGAACCGAACCGATCTGGGGAGGGTGCTACGAACCAATGGGAACCCGAACCTAGATAATGATCACGAACTGAATGAAGACCGATCCGGAGATGATGACCAAAACCCGAGATGCAAAGGTAGTCCAAGTAGGAAGTTTGTACTCGGGATCTAGTTGGGAACCAACAGGTTACCTTCATGAGTTGGGTTTTGTTGCGGGGCGTGTGCTAAGGGGCTATCGATGTCTATAACTTTGGATCACTATGGAGTGCGGGGTATGTGGACGGATTCAAGGCCGCAGTGGCCTAGGTAGGACTATTGGCTACGGACCAATGAGATGGGGTCATTTGTAAGGATTTAGTCGTGACTCCATGGGAAAATCTTGGTGGTAGCAATAGTTATATAAGTCGGAATCCGTCACTACCTCGATGGGTATAGTGATCAAAGTGGTGGATATCGTATGCTTTACGCACTGAGTGACAGATGTGAGGATGGTTGCTATGATTGATTGTTTGCCATCACTATGTCATGCACACCCCCACCCCCGTATTCTTTACACCATATGTTAGTGGCACCTTAGAGTATAGTATGTAGTGCTAACTCTTTGGTTGCAGGTTCAGGTATGGTTTAGTACACCTGTTATTGTTCTATTTTGCTACTTATCGCTTGTACCTGACTTTTGTCTGTCCTAGAGTTTTATGTCTCTTCTTATTAATCTGGGTGCTCTTAAACGGGCAGACTAGAGATAAGTTAGGTGGTATGCACGAGTAGTTGTGCCAGAGGCGAGAAGGAGGCTCCCACGTATGATATATATAGATATTCTCCCTGTGTCGCTGCTGGTCACTATTTTGGGCATTAGTAGTGTACCTTTCCTTTACTTTGCTTTAGAGACAGTTTTCAAAAGTGGTAACAATCATGATGTGGTACATAAGATGTATTTGGATTTTCCGCTGCTATGATGTTTAGTTTTCAGCTTATACACTGTCTCGCCTGTTTATGTCAAAGTATGTTATTATTATATTTTATCCCATGCGCTGTGAGACATTCTACCGATTCCTTGCTAGTTCAAATTCCTTACTTTTCCTTTCTTTGACGACCGTCCCGTGCTGGTTGGACATCGGCACAGCGCACGTTCATTGGAAATGTCGGCTGGTGAGGGGCGGGCCGTCACATTTGGTATAAGAGCTCTAGGTTACGTGGTTAACCTAGGGAAAGGCACCAGGGAGAGATAATACGCATATGAGAGTGTGTATTGGTGATTATTTTGTTTTTCAAAAGCTAAATATACTATTAGTATAGCTAAGGATGAAGTCGCACTGCACTGACACCACAAAGAGGATGGTTAATCGTTTCTCTTTACAGATTGAACGATGAGCCGATATACGAGGGGTGCTGGTAGAGGAGCCAATAATGGGAATGCTCTTGACATGAGGACTATGTTCACTGACTTAATGACAGAGATACTTGGGGACATTCAGAGGGCAGTTCCTAATGATGCTAATGGTGGTGGTGCAATGGTGCAGGCGCCTAGGGCCAATTTCGCCAAGCTATGCAAGAATTACACTAGTCTTGGTGGAAAGCCGTTCCATGGAACGGAATCGGCCACGGATGTTCAAGATTGTTTGGATAGCTACGAGCGTATCTTCGAAGACTTAGGTATCGAGGATGCGATGAAGAGAAAGCTAGCATCCCGTCAGCTGCAAGGATGAGCAATGAATTGGTGGAACGCTACTAAGGCAGCTACCCCCGAGGATCAGATTACTTGGGATCAGTTTAAGACTCGCTTTAGCGACAAGTTTATTTCAGCTGCTCAGAAGTCAGTATTGTTTAAGAGCTTCTTGGAGCTAAAGCAGAATGGTAGAGCTGTCTCGGAGTATATTGCTGAGTTTGATACTTTATCAAAGTATGGATTATCCCTTATTGACACTCCCGAGAAGAAGAATGAGAAGTTTATAACAGGCTTGGATCAGTACTTGGGGGAAAGGCTTATTAACCACATCGATGAGATGTTTGAATCGATTGTGGGGAAAGCTTTGAGATTGGAGAGTCTATACCCCAAGTCAAAGACTGAGGTTGCATCTGCGAAAGAGCCAAAGCTACAAGTAAGCGATGGAGGCAAGAATGGTTCTCAGAATAAGAGAAAGAAGAATCAATCCAAAGATGGCCAGTAAGAAAGATGTTGAGTGCTTCAGCTATGGTAAGAAGGGCCACTATGCCAAAGAATGTAGAGCCAAGCCAGCGGATAAGAAGTGCTTCAACTGTGGCCAAGTGGGACATCACAAGGACAAGTGTCTGCAACCCCCTAAAGAAAAGCAGACCGTGAAAGCATATGCTATCAATGTTGTTCCTTCTTCGTCGAATGCCCCAACTATGGCGGAGAAAAGAAAGAATGTCGTTATTCAAGGTATGTTTTCTGTTTATGATATTCCTTTTCGAGTATTGTTTGATACCGGAGCTTCCAGTTCCTTCATATCTAGTGACCTGGTAGATAGGTTGGGATTGGAACCCGAGATTGTCGATAGACCTTTAGTAGTGGCGAACCTGATTGGTGGTTCGACTAGCCTTAGCATGATTTGCCGTAATGTGGTCCTATCGAGTCATAGATGCATGTTTGGTTGTGATTGCTTTGTTTTGGGCTTTACTGGGTTTGGCATTATTTTGGGAGTCGATTGGCTCCAAAGATACGGGGTGGTGGTAGACTGTGAGGGCTTTTTGGTGACAGTTAGAGCGAATGATGGGCGGACGGTCTTGTTTGGTGGTCTACCTAGTGATGGGGTAATGGCTAGTTTTTTAAATTCCCTCGACATCCCGCATGATGAGTTGTCAGATGTGCCCGTGGCTGGCCAGTATCTGGACGTCTTCGAGGAAGTGACCGGACTTCCACCACGCTAAGAGATTGAGATCTGTATTGATTTAGTGAAAGATGCCAGACCTATAGTGATGCCACTTTGTCGTATGGCACTAAGGGAGCAGCGAGAGCTCGGGGTGCAAGTGAGCGATCTTTTGAAGAAGGGGTTTATCAGAAGAAGTGTTTCTGAGTGGGGAGCACTAGTTGTGTTTGCTACCAAGGCCGATGGTTCCCATCGACTGTGTGTGGATTACCGCGAGCTGAATAAGGTGATGAGGAAGAATAAGTATCCTCTACCGCGGATAGATGATTTGTTTGATCAGTTGAGTGGCGCGAGAGTGTTCTCCCAGTTGGATCTCGCCACAGGTTTTCATCAGCTAATAGTGGAAGCTGAGAGTATAGCTGAAATGGCATTTCGTATGCCGTCCGGATTCAATGAGTGGTTGGTTATGCCATTCGGGTTGACCAATGCACCAGCATATTTTGTGGATCTTATGAATAGGGTATTCAGAGATCAGTTGAATATGTTTGTTCTTGTGTTCGTGGACGATATACTTGTTTATTCGAGGACAGAGGAAGAACACAAGGAACACTTGAGGATAGTGATGGAGGTGTTGAGAAAACACCAATCGAAAGCAAAGTTTTCTAAGTGTCACTTCTGGAGGAGGGAAGTGAGATTCTTGGGCCATTTTGTTTCAGAGAATGGTATCGCCATGGACCCTGCGAAGGTGGCTACGGTACAAGATTGGTTATGGCCAAGAATGCAACGGACATAAGAAGTTTCTTGGGATCAGCTAGATATTACCGTAAGTTTATCCAAGAATTCTCCAAGATAGCGGCACCGTTGACTCAGTTGACCAAGAAGAATCAAGCTTTCGTCTGGGATGAAAAGTGTGAGAATGCATTCAAGAGTCTAAGTACAAGTTGACATGTGCAGCAGTGTTAGTCATTCCTAAGGGGAATGAAGAGATGACGGTATACACGGATGCCTATGGTACCGGACTAGGTGATGTATTGATGCAAAGAGTTAGGGTTGTAGCTTATGCTAGTCGGCAACTAAAATCGCATGAGAAAAGATACCCTACCCATGATTTGGAATTAGCAGCGATCGTATTCGCGTTGAAGATGTGGAGACATTATCTCTTGGGAGAAAGATTCGAGTTGTTTACCGATCATAAATCGTTAAAGTATCTTTTCTCTCAGAAGGATCGAAATCTCCGATAGCAAAGGTGGTTAGAATTCTTGGCTTCCTACGATTTCGATATCGCATACACACCAGAAAGGGCAATGCGGTAGCTGATGCATTGAGTAGAAGATATGCCAGTTTTGGGGCTATGTTTCTTGAGTGGAAGCAGCTGGAGTACATCGCTGGGTATGATTTCAGACCAAAGTGCAAATTGGATCCAGAAGTATTAGCAAGTTTGACGGTCAGACCCACTTTGATTAAGAAGATTGGTTCTAGTCAGGGGGACGATTCTAACTTATTGAAAATCATCTCCAAGTTATAGATAGGCATCGATGAGGAGACAAATGAGTATGGGCTTGATCCAGATGGATGGCTTAGAAAGAATGGAAGACTGGTTGTACCTAATATCAATGGGTTGAGAGATGAAGTGCTTAGAGAATGTCATCACTCAAAACTGACTATACACCACAGTGGTAATAAGATGTATCGAGACATGAAGCAGACCTACTACTGGGAAGGGATGAAAAGAGACGTTGGGATGTTTATATCCAAATGCATGAATTTCCAGTTGGTTAAAGCTAAGCAAAAGAAGCCTAGTGGTTTGTTGCAACCATTAGAAATTCCAGAATGGAAATGGGAACAAGTCTCAATAGATTTCGTTGATGGGTTACCAAGGAGTAGATCGGTCCATGACAGCATTTGGGTTATTGTGGACCGATTGACCAAGAGTGCAAGATTTATACCCATCAAGTTGAACAGAATGGCAGCTAAGTTAGCTAAGCTATATATGAAATGGGTAGTGAGATTTCATGGAGTACCTAAAAGCATTGTAAGTGACCAAGATCCGTTCTTTACTTGTGGGTTTTGGAAGAGCTTACAAGAGGCGTTAGGATCAGAATTACATCTCAGTACCGCGTATCATCCTCAAACCGATGGTCAGACAGAGAGGATGAATCGAGTGTTATAAGATCTCTTGAGAGCTTGCATATTGGACTTTGGTGGATCATGGGATGACCAATTGCATATAGTAGAGTTTTCACATAATAATAGTTATCAATCCAGTATTGGTATGGCTCCATTTGAAGCTTTGTGTGGAAGACCATGTAACTCACCGTCATGTTGGTTAGAAACTGGTGAGAAGTTTGTGCTTGGACCAGATGTGATAAGAGAAACTTCAGATAAGATCAAGATTATTCAACAGCGAATGCAGGCTGCCCAAGACAGGCAGAAGAGTTATGCTGATAAGAGGAGAAGAGATTTAAAGTTCTCCATTGACGACTTGGTGTTTGTCAAGATTTCTCCGTTAAAGAGCGTGATACGATTTGGCAGGGGACGCAAGTTAACACCAAGATTTATTGGACCATTCACAGTTCTCGAGCAAATTGGGAATTTGGCATATAAAGTTGAATTACCAGACAAGATGTTGGGAGTTCATAATGTATTTCATGTTTCCCAGTTAAGGAAGTTTGTGCATGACCCTAGTGTGGCTATTTCACCGGATCAGTTGGATGATATCGAGGTTGAACTCGAGGCGGTTGGGAGCCACAGGCCCATGCGTATTGTTGAGAAAGATATGAAGCAACTTCGAAGGAAGGCGGTGAGACTAGTCAAAGTTCAGTGGGGTGACGATGAGGAAGACTGTACTTGGGAAACAGAAGAGAACATAAGGAGGAAGTATCCAGAACTCTTTGCCTAGTAAGGTTTTTATATCGGTATAGTACCCCCTTGTTAGTAAACCGCATGCTACGATAGGCTTGTTGTGTTGTTTTGTATGCTTTATTGTTTTGTTAATGATTGGTAGGCATGCGAGATCCTTTGTATGTTTTAGTCTAAGGAATTTCGAGGACGAAATTTCTTAAGGGGGAGGGGGGAATGTAACGACCCACATTCTACGCATCGAAGGATCGTAGAGCATTAATTCTTTCACATACGATGTCGTATGGTCATGTAACTTTGGGAGACGATTAATGGGGTCATTTCCCATGTTCATGATTTTTGCCGATATTTAAATGACCATTTTGCCCCTAGCCGATCTTGTTTCGGCCATAACTTTTGATTGGAAAGGGGTTTTGACCTGAAACCACTTCTATTAGATCCCAATGATGGTTTACCTTTCTGTAGAGTGGTTATATGTGAAAAACGGACTTACCATTTGGGAGATATGGCTGAAACAAGGTTTAGGAGGTGAAAAACAACTTAATCGGGCTTAATTGGGTAGTTAACAGCTAGGCCCATTGGGGGATTTCGGGATTAGGGGTATATAATGGCTGATTAGGATTAGAAAACATTTATTTAGACACATTTTCATCCGCCACTTTCATTCTTGGAACCCTAGCAATGGCCTCCACTTGTTAAAACACCCCAAATCACCTTCTAATCGCTAATTAAGACAAATCTAAATCTACATCAAATCAAAGCGGATTAGCACGAAAATCAAGGTTGAACTGCTGTATAGCTTTAGGAACAGCGCCAAACAGAGAATCATTTTAGATTTTTTATTTTATTTTGGCTAAGGTGAGTGATTCGCATAGTTCCTCACTAATTATGGTTAATTAAGGGTAATTAATGCTAATTAGCGAATTTGAACATGACTAAATTCTAGAAAAAATATTTATAAATTTTGAAATATTGTTTTAGGCCTCTATTAGAAAATTTGATTACTTCGGTTAAGTTTTACTAATCCTATCATTAGTTTTGTTTTAACATGCTTAAGGGAAAATATGAGGTTTTGGCTATATTTGATCCGTTTTAACATATCAAATTGTTGATTTAGCGTTTGTGGTCAATTATACATGTTGTTATGACTATTTGGAATGAATTGTGATTGTTTAGAAAAGTTAGATTGGTCGAAAGCGCCATCGAATGGCGTAAACAGGTCACTGGACAAAGTGCAGGAAGTGTGCAGAGATCAGATCGGATCCCCTGAACCCTGAACCGAACCGCTCGTGGATGGTGGCACCGAATAGACCCGCTCACCTGGAGAGCCATATGATCTGACCTGCATGCGCTTGAAGCTCCGATCCGAACCGTTCTCCTGGAGTGCGCCATGAGGTCTCGGCCTAAAGCTGAAGAGGGAAACCGAACCGATAGGTATATCGACCCGAACCGATGTACCATGTGTGGGTTTGAGGGACTCGACCCGATCCGGAGTGCTTGGGAAGGAGGACCAAACCAGAGGAGCTCTCCTCGACCCGAACCGCTGGAGGAAGGACACCACGAACCGAACCGATCTGGAGAGGGTGCTACGAACCGATGGGAACCCGAGCCTAGATAATGATCACGAACTGAATATAGATCGATCCGGAGATGATGACCAAAACCCGAGATGCAAAGGTAGTCCAAGTAGGAAGTTTGTACTCAGGATCCAGCTGGGAACCAATGAGTTAACTTCATGAGTTGGGCTTTGCTGCGGGATGTGTGCTAAGAGGCTATCGATGTCTATACCTTCGGATCACTATGGAGTGCGGGGTATGTGGACGGATTCAGGGCCGCAATGGCCTAGGTAGGACTATTGGCTATGGACCAATGAGGTGGGGTCATTTGTAAGGATTTAGTCGTGACTCCATGGGGCAAGCTTGGTGGTAGCAATAGTTATACAAGTCGGACTCCGTCACTACCTCGATGGGTCTAGTAATCAAAATGGTGGATATCGTATGCTTTACGCACTGAGTGAGAGATGTGAGGATGATTTCTATGATTGTTTGTTTTCCATCACTATGTCATGCACACCCCCACCCCCGTATTCTTTATACCATATGTTAGTGGCGCCTTAGAGTATTATATAGTATGTAGTGCTAACTCTTTGGTTGCAGGTCCAGGTTCACGTATGGTTTAATATACCTGTTATTGTTCTATTTTGCTACTTATCGCTCGTACCATACTTTTGTCTGACCCAGAGTTTTATGTCTCTTGTTATTACTCTGGGTGCTCTTAAACGGGCAGACTAGAGACAGGTTAGTGGTATGCACAAGTAGTTGTGTCGGAGACGAGCAGGAGGCTCCTATGTATGATATATATAGATATTCTCCCTGTGTCACTGCTGGTCACTACTTTGGGCATTATTAGTGTACCTTTCCTTTACTTTGCTTTAGAGACAGTTTTCAAAAGTTGTAACAATGATGATGTGGAACATAAGCTGTATTTGAATTTTCCGCTGCTATGATGTTTAGTTTTCAGCTTATACACTGTCTTGCCTGTTTATGTCAAAGTATGTTATTATTATATTTTATCCCATGCGCTATGAGACATTCTGCAGGTTCCTTGCTAGTTCAAGTTCCTTGCTTTTCCTTTCTTTGACGACCATCCTGTGCCGGTTGGACATCGACACAACGCACTTTCATTGGAAATGTCGGCTGGTGAGGGGCGGGCCGTCACACTAATAATACAAATGGAATAACGGAAGAGCCTTTTAAATTCTATATATAATAATGGTCATCTTTTACAGAAGCTCTTCTCGATTATTATTAAATGAATTCCACTCAATTCGAATTTTAATATATTAAATTGAAAAACTTTACTATGGATTCCATTAAATTTTAATAAAAAATTTATAAATTCCAACTTTATATTTTCACTGTTAATTGGGTTAAAGAACGAATGTCGTTAAAAACACAGTTCACCAGAAACCCATTCACATTTCATTTTATTTCAATTACTAAATATAATTGGAAACTCTAATAATCTTAATTAAAAGATTTATTCTTTCCATGAGGGGTTTAAGAACAGTGTTATTTAAGATACCATTCATGGCAAACCCAAAAATCCAATTTATTCTATTTAATTCTAATTTAATATTAATTAATTGGAAAACTTCATTTAATCTTAATTAGAAGATTTATCCTAGTTAATAATAGTTCATTTCAATAAAAAGATATTTTTATTTTTTCAAATATGGAATATTTCATCCAAAATCTTTTCATATCATTAATTATGAATTTACATAACTTTTCCATATTTTTAAAAATTTACTTAAGGCCATTTCAGTCGATTTCCAAAACGGTCATCGAACTGCACTTGCAGCGACCTTTTCCAAATTTGATTTGAATATAATTCCAAATCCAACCGTTAGATTTCAAAACTCTTACATTTGTTGGAAAGCCCTTTTTGATATGAACCCAACGGTTCTGATTTTAGGAGAATCCGACGGTCAGATCTCCCGTTACATCAATTTGAAGTTAATGATCGAAATTCGCAAAAGGTCGCAGTGCGGCGCGTTCTATTCAGGCCATTAAATATATATATATATATATATATATATATATATATATATATCGTCGATTCCCTTTTAAAACGTATTTATAAAATATTTATAAATTTGTTTTAAAATGATTTTAACTTCATTTTCAATTTTAAATCGAAAAATGATTATTTTATATTTATATCATATTAAAATATCAATATTTTCAAAGTATTATATTTTAAAATCACTTCTTTTTCGATAATCATTATAAAATAAATAAAATCGATCGATAAACCCGTTCGGGTTAGAAATGGCGTTTGCTACTTAACTCGACTTCATATGTTTTTTATTTTTGTGTCCATTCTAAGACGGACATAAAATCATAACTTTATTCTTTACTAAATTTATTTTAAAATACTCTTTATTTTAAAAATATTCTTTGTTTAAAAGATTCCTTATTTTAAATTATTCTTTATATAAAAGATATTCCGAATTGGGATGTGACTCAATCAATTACCATATAATTTCTATTGTATGGATTTCATGCATCGCATGTAAATAACAATAATGATAAATAATCACTAAACAATCCATACACATCCAGAGTGAAATTTTCAACTATGTGAGCAAAAAAATAAATAAATAAATAACGCTCATCACAGACTGTCAATCCATCGATTGACAATTAGTTAAATATTTGGACTAGTGTATGTAAAATATCATCCCAATACCCGTGTGGGGTTTTCAAACAACAACAGTTTATAAAAATAAATCATTGGTTAATAGATTTAACCGATTCTAATTCGGTTTGAATTATTTTCTATTTAATTAATTTACATGGTTTAAAATTATAAATGGATGTTTATAATTTAATTTTACTATCACATTAATGTTAACATTATTTTTGATACATTAAACATTTCAATATCACAAACATATATTTAACAAATGATCATTTTATAATAACAACGCTAACATGCTACAAACGATGTTTTATCTAACAAAACATTTTTAACATATAATTCTTTTACTTTAACCTAACATGATAATAATGACATTTTAATGACAATCATGTTTTAACATATTTTTCTACCTCGCTAACACATAATTGAAAATGTTTTAATAAACAAAACCTATATTAACAAATGATTATTTCTCTAACATACGAATGATAATGTTTTAATTAACAAAACATAAATAATCAAATGAACATTTCACTATGTAACTAGCATGTGAATGATAAGGTTTTAACTAACAAAACATATATAATTAAATGAACATTTTTCTATGTAAAAACAATGCATATTTTTAATCATTTCTACTGTATAATAAAAATGTAAATTTTTATTGTTAAACAATTTTCAACAATTCCTATGTTCATATCTTACAAATAAAAAGATGGTTTTTATTTTCAATAATTTCAATGTTCATACATGACAGATAAAAAGATGGTTTTTATTTTCAATGTTTTCTATGTTCTTATACGACAAATAAAAAGGGATATTTTATTTGCATACATTTCTAACCTCGACATGATAAATAAAAGGAAATGTTTCTATTCGCATATAGTTAGTTCTAAAATGACAAATAAAAATGTAAATTTAATTGAATACAAATTTCTATCCTTATCATGACAAATAAAAATGTAAATTTATTTGCCTACAAATTTCTATCCTTAACAAATAAAATGACTACTTTTATTTGTTTACTAATTCAATGTTAACATAACACATAAGAATGATATTTTTTATGTTATCGACAATTCAATTCATCACCACAAATAAAAATGATATTACTATGTTGTTGACAATTCTAGTTCAACATAAAAATGTTTTTATATGACAATCCTGGTTCAACATAAAAATGATATTTTATGTGCAATTCCAGTTCAACATAAAATGATATTTTTATGTGACACAGATATAATTCAACAAAAATGATATTTGTTTTGACACAAATATTATTTAATAAAAATGATATTTGTTTTGACACAAATATGATTCAACAAAAATGATATTTGTTTTGACACAAATATTATTGACAAAAATATAATTTTAACACTTTTCTATTTAACAAATATGAATATTTTGTTTTAACACTTCTCTATTTAACAAAAATGAATAATTTGTTTTAACTCTTTTCTATATAACAAAAATGAATATTTTGTTTCACTACTTTTCTATATAACAAAATGAACATTTTGTTTCACTACTTTTTCTATATAACAAAATGAACATTTTGTTTCACTACATTTCTATATAACAAAAAAAGAATATTTTGTTTCACTATACATTTTCTAATCAAAATGTTATTTTTATTTTACATGAATATAATTCACCAAATCATCACAACCAACATCAATCATTCAATCTCAATTTTGTACGGTGCATATATTTAATATTACAATCACAATCAATATAAATAGATATATATATACATATATTTCTATATATATATATATATTATTTTAATTTAAAATTGAGAAATCTCACCGAAAGCTATCCACTCTACCAAAATTTAGACGAGCTCCATTCAAATTAGTCCGTTCTGAATTGTAGATCTTGAATTTACGGTGTGAGCGTTTTCAGTTTCATCGAATTCTGACCTTATTTGAAAAAGATATCGCCATTTAATCATTTAAATAATTTAACTACAAAATTAATTAAATAATTAGGGTTTTTAATTACCCTCTTAATAACTGTGCTTTGGCCTTCCCTTCCATCGTAAAGTCTGCTGTTCAATCCTTCTTCTTCAATTGTATAACAGAACCCACGCTCCAAAAATACTTCCACCGTCGCCCCATAAACCGCACCACCAGCACCACATCGGCCACCACCTCAAGCTTGCCTTCATCTTACCTCCCCATGCCAGAAATCGCTCGGGGTTTGAACCCCCGTTTGCCTCGTAAAACATGTTTACATGCAGCAGCATTGAGCTGTGATTCCTCCCAATCTGTGGTACTAAAAAAAATCTTGACTGTATGAAACTGTAGAGCTCTTGAATTTCTAGAATATTTGTATTAGCACTTGATTTAATTCTCAGTATTTAGAGAGAATTTAGGGGAGAAAAATCAGATGAGATGGCCACGGAAAAAGATAGGTGGCGGCAGTATGTTTCTAGGGTTTTAGATTAGGTTAATTCATATATTTATATAATATAATATTAATTTAATTCATTAATTAATAAAAAGCCTGATTACTCTTAATAACTCCAAATCCAGCCCAAACAATGTTTCCCCTAGCTAAATAACCCTATTCTGGACACAATGGACTAGGTCCCGTCAGCCCGTTTGATCGTCTCAGCCTACTTTTCTTTGTTTTAAAATATTATCATTTAATTATTAAATTTGATCATACATTTTAATTTACCGGGGCCACATACTGACTCTAAAAATTCCCGAAAAATTATTTCTAGCTATGTTTTGATGATATGGTCCTAACAAAACTAATTTTGTCGAATTTGGAGATCGTTTGAAAAATGGCCATTTTCTCGTCGATCCAAATTGACTGAAATTGACAAAACATATTTTCTTTTGCCACGCTCACATATTAATTCCAAAAATTATGACAATTGGAACCTTGCGATAATTTGACGCTTCGGATCCAACCAAAGTGGTTTCGTAGAAAACGGAGGTCGTTTGAAAAATGGCTATTTTTATACGGACTATATATTATATTAAATTCGATAGCGACTATTCTGAATATTCAACTGACCATAACTTTTTATTCCTGTTATGAAATTTCAATTTTTCAGATTCTTTTGAAAGATATTTTAAAATACATTCTAATATTTTTGATTTCACTAAAATCCGTTTTATTTTGAATCCTGTACGTTCAGTCAAAGTTGAAATCAAATTTTCAAACTACTGCGCTATTTCTAACTCCTTTTAAATTAAAATAAATATATTCATTATAAGTTCAATTTAAATAAATTTTTTGTCGTTATTATTTAAAATAAATTATTTTAAATATTAAAAATCCATTAAAATTTCTAAAATAAAATTTTTAAATTGGTTCCTAAATTCCGGGTTGTTACATGTGTCGCTCCAAAGTAATGTGTATAATCACCTATTTAGAGAAAATTCATTTCCTTCTTTAATTTGTTTCGATCTTGTCTCTTTTTGGGAAACGGTGGTTCGAGCCCAACCGTTGGTGATATACATTCGAAACACTCAAACGAAATGGGTGGTCAGTCATGTGTGGTCAGGTTGTAAGACATTCTTATTGAACCCATTGTATTCCCCTCTGGGATACACTATCGGCAGGTAGTTCCGTACCTTGTCATAGTCGGAATCCAATCACCAATTAGTGCCTGTATATTTTGATTTTAAATTATATATGTAGAGCGTAAGATGAAAGCGTTCTGCTAGATGGTTATTTATTTGATTTAGACACTATTATAATATTAGAATAAGATACGATTTTAAAATGTTTTGGGTTATCATAAGGTAAAAACCATACTCGTTTATGTGTGGATCGGTCTTACGATTATCCATTTCTTTTAGAAAAGATTCATTAACTTCAAAATTAAGTTGGATGTTGTTAATAAAACTTAGTGGATTTCTCACTCTGGTTCACCAGACTGATCCGGTGTTTGTAATGTTCGGGTTTGACCGGGTTTTACAGGTTCTGGTTAAGATGCTATGGATTTCATAAGACATGCTGGAGGAGTTCAAACATTTGATATATCTAGTGTGTATTCTGCTGTGTGTTGTCTACGAGGACATATTATTATAACTGTCCAGAGGTATTGATGTACTCTGATGATTGTAAGTTTTATTTCAAATCTCTCAATAAAATTTATTTCCATATTATATTTTGTTCCGCTGCGATGTGAGACTCTGATGTTGTTAGGTTGTTATTCATCTTCTTATTTTTCTTCTACTCTAACATTTCTTCCTTTCTTACCTCACCCTCTAATTTCTTTCTATTAACTATCTGGTGTTTTTGATACTTGAATTCTGGCAAGTAATATGGGTTTATGTATTATTGTTGGAATTCGGGCATCGAATTACACCGGGTCATTACATATCAATTTCTATATTATATTTTATTCCGCTGTGATATGAGACTCTGATTATGTTGTGTTGTTATCCTTCTTCTTTTTCTTCTATTTTAGTATTTCTTTCTTTTCTCACCCTCTAATTTCTTTCTATAAACTATCTGGTGTTTTCATTACTTGGGTTGGCAAGTAATATGGGATTATGTATTATTGTTGAAATTCAAGCCTTGAATTCCCGGGGTCGTTACAAGCTTAGACATGGATTATTTATCACTCTAAGTATAGCTTCAGTTTCTGTTCTATGTCCTATTGTTATGACTTATGAGGAATATTATTTTAATGGCTTTGTACTCTTACTATAATGATTTATGTTTCCACGAGATGGATGTTTGTGATCATGACTTTATGGTATTTGAAAATGGAATGCTATAATGATTTGATAATAAAAAATTGAAAAGTTTTCTGCTGCAATTTATATTTTGTCTTGTGAAATTATTCTCTATATTATTATTGCGCTTCACATAACTTCATGTATTGTCATATGGGTGGCATTATGGGACGTAGGGTGTCACATTCTATGATACACCACCCAGTGCGTGGTGTATCTAGAACCCCACACGAACGTACTATCTACTTTAAACCGAGTTCCATAATAGGGATGCATCCAGTGCACGAAACCCAGTCTAGAGCTTTCCATATCTATAAAGGTTCTCTTCATTAGGCCTACAATACTAATATCCAAGTATGATCTGCATTTTCACGGTGGCTATGGCCCCACCCTTGCCCCTTCCACAATTTTTGAAAGACTACATCAAGAGATAAGTGATGTTCCCCTGTTAAACAATCTAAAATCCAAATTTGCTTATCCTATAACAAACATCTCGATAGTGAAAGATCGATTGTCTCTAGGTTTAGTTATAGTCATTCCGCGTCACACTAACTACAAATGATAGGTATCCAATGATTACTATCCTATATTGGTCCCGGCCCGCCTCTCCAAGGAAAACTGCTGAATCACCCAATGCCAACCGCATAGCCTTTTAAATGCCAACCTACAATTGCAATCAAGGTATACTCATCGAGTGGTACTGCACAAACCAAATCTCTGTGTGTATAGCCTGAGCATGTACCGCACAGAGGACCACCATGAGGTACCCTACCACATCCTGCAGAAGCCGTGTGCTTCTCTCCAGCCCTGCAGAGCAATTAAACAGAATATCAAGAAGAATAATCAGATTAAGTACTCCTCTCATGTCTCCAGACACCACGATGATCTACCCCATTGGGCTCTTCACCTGCGTACTGCAGACTAGTCCAAGCGCACTACACTAACGTGTTATTAGATCTCACGTCTAATCTTTTAATCAGGTGCTTGTTTTATCTATATTTTAATATAATAAATAGCAATTTTGCAAACGACCTCCGTTTTCGATGAGACCTCTTTTCTTGGATCTGGTATGTCAAATTATTGCTAAATTCCAATTTTCATAATTTTTGGAATCAATATGTGAGCGTGGTGAATTTAAACATATTTGTTAATTTCAGTTTGAATTTAATCGACGGGAAAATGACCATTTTTCAAACAGTCATCAAATTCGATGAAATTAGTTTTGTTAGGAACGTATCGTCAAAACATAGATAGAATTATTTTTCGGGAATTTCTAGGATTAGTATGTGGCCCTGGTAAATTAAAATGTGCGTTTAAAATTCAGTATATTGATTTATATTTTAATTTAAACGGAAACTGATCAAAACTGTTGAATTGGCTTTATCCCATTGTATTCAGAATGGGAGTGTTTAGCTAGGACGACAGTCGTTGGGATTGATTTGGAATTAGGATAAAAAAGTAACTTTTTGAAATGAAAATAAATAAAACATATATATAATATATAATAGTTGTCCCCCCTCTCTCTCCCCTCACTCTTTCTCCCCGATTCAGATTTAAAGAAAAGAAAAAAACGCTCCTTTGTTCAGTCACAACGCCACCACCGCCCCTCCCTCCGGTCGTTGCGCCTCCCCCCTTCCTCCTCCGCTCCTCCCTCCCTCCTCTCTCCTCCTCTAATTGCAACAGACGCCCAAAACCCCCAATTCACCAGAAAACAAGCCGCCAGTCCACCCTAGCCCCACCGCCGGCGATCCAAAGCCTCCCTACTTGCTCCAGCACTCCGGTGCGCCATTCTCCCCCCTCTCGGCTCAATGTAGAACACAGTAAGATTTCTTTTATTATTATTTTTCTCTTTCTTATATATATATATATATATATATATATAATAAAGCAATGTTTTAAAATCAGGTTTTTTATTTGATATAACATTGGATTAAAAAATGTGTTTTTTTATATAAAGCATTGAATTTTCTTTTCAGTTCTTTTTTAAAAAAAATAGCTTAGATTAAAAATGTAATTTTTATATATATTATAGCATCATTTTAAAAATGAAATAGCTTCAATAAAATTTGATTTTTATTATATAATTATAACTATAAAATTTTGATTTTTATTATATAAGTAGCATATAAAGTTATGATTTTTAAATGCATAAAGATATATTTTTGAGTATACAAAGATAGGATTTTTATGTTATGAAAAATACGTTTTTTTATTCATAGAAAAATACGATTTTTATTCATAGAAAATCCGATTTTTGTTCATAGAAAAATACGATTTATTCATAGAAAAATATGATTTTCATGTGTAGCAAATTAAAATTTTGATTTTTAATATTTGAATAGCGATCTAAAAATTCGATTTTTATTATTTGAATAGCGATATAAAAATTCGATTTTTATTATTTGAATAGCGAAATAAAATTTTGATTTTTATTTATTTGAATAGCATATAAAAATATGATTTCTATTATATGAATAACGATATAAAAATATACTTTTTATATATGAAATAGCATTGTAGAAATATGATTTTTAATGTATACATAACATTGTAAAAATACGATTTTTAAATATATATATCATTGTTAAAAATGTGTTTTTTAATATAAACTGCGTTAAACAGATTGCGATGGAACTGGGTGGAAGCAAAACGAAATCCAGATCGTCCAATAAATAATGATGAAGTGGAAACCAAAGGTGAGAACTGCTCACTCTAATTTTTTACAATTAAATATATACTAGGATGCAGACGGTGCTTAGTAGCACCCGACACCTTTGATTGAAACCATGGATGTTTGGTTGTTTGTTTTGATTGATTTAATTGGTTGAATTTGTTTGGGATGTGAATGGAATTGATTGAATTTGGTTTGTGTATGGCGTGAGCCATTATTAGACAAGGGATAAGGCTAGACCTTATTCGGTTCTAGTATCGCGCCGTTATACTGCCGAAATTTTCTAAAATAAAATGTGTTAGTTAAAAATAACATTTTTAATGTGTATATGAACTGTAAAAAATATGTATTTGTTGAATAAAATATTTGAACAATAAAAATATCATTTTTATTGGATGTATGAACTATTAAAAATATTCATGTGTTGTAATAAATATTTTATCATTAAAAACATAATCTTTAACGTATATATGAAAGGCAAAAATTCTCCTGAATTGAAAATAAATATTCATATACAAATCTGACAATTTGTTTATGTACACTCATTTAACTGACATGGATTGGGACGATATATTTTACACATCGCCCAACTGCACAAATAATATTCAGTATTGGTTGGTTGAAACCCCACATGGGTATTGGGATGATATTTGACGTACACTAATCCCAATTGTTTAGTTGTATGTCAATTGATTGGTTGACAGACCGTTGTAAGCGTTAAATATTTATATTTAATGCTTATGCATTTGAATAAGGCACTGTAGATGATGGTTGATTGTGTATCATGGTTGTTGTATACATGTGTTGTCTAAAATCCATATAATTTACATTATATGGTAATTGACTGTGTCTGATTTCAATTCAGAAAGGACGAATATATTAAGATAACGAATATTTTAAAATAAGGAATATTTTAAAATAATATTCAATAAAGGATTAAAAACTGATTTTGGATAGATACGAAAATATTGAATATATGAAGCCGTGTTGATTAGATATGCGCCATTTTGACGCGAACGATATATATATCGATTTTATTCATTTTTATAATGAATATCGAAAGGAAATTATTTCAAAATCTGATATTTTGAAAATATTATCATTTAAATATTATAATGGTAAGGAGTATTCAATTTTGCTTTAAATTTGAAAATGAAGTTAGAATTGTTTTAAAACGAATTTATAAACGATTTATAAAATATGTCTTAGATGGAGATCGACGAAATATATATATATAATACATATTATATATATACATATATTTAATGGCCTGAATAGAACGCGTTGTGCCACGACCGTTTACGAATTTTGACCACTGACTTCAAATTGATATTACGGGAGAACCGATCGTTGGATTCTCCGAAAACCGGAACCATTGGGCTCGTATCGAAAAGAGCTTTCCAAAAAATACTAGAGATTTGACATCTAAAGGTTGGATTTGGAATTATGTCCAAATCAAATTTGGAAAAGGTCGCTGTAAGTGCAGTTCGATGACCGTTTATGAAAATTGACTGAAAGAGACTTGATAAAATTATTAAAAATATTAATAATTTGTGTAAAATCATAATAAACGATTTAGAAATAATTGGAATAAAAAATTCCATATTTAAAAAGATAAAAATATATTTTTATCGAATTGAACTAGTTATTAACTAGAATTATAATCCAATTATTTTTAAATAAATAAATTGGATTGAAAATGGGTTTTAATATACCCAGAATTTCCAATATATGAATTAGAGTGGATTTGAATGGAAATCATCTTCGTAATATTTCGATATTGGATTTCGTGGTTATACGGATATTGTTACGGAAATTTGGATGATATATTTATATCGTTATTTCCAATACACTGTTTGTTGGTTTCAGAATTTGATATGGAATACAAGTCGATATAATTTCTATTCAGAGCCTTGTATTTAATATCAAATGGGATTTTGGGTTTGTCGTGAATGGTGTCTTTATTAACATTATTCTTAAACCCAGTCTAGAAAAGAATAAATCTTTTATTTAAGATTTAGAGAAGTTTTCCAATTAATTAATATTTAATTGGAATTAAATGAAAGAGTTGGATTTTTGGCTTTATCGTGAATGGTGCTTTAAATAACACTTGTTCTTTAACCCGATAACTAGTAAAATGTGATTTGGAAATTATAAATCTTTTTATTAAGATTTAACAGGAATTTTCCAAAGTAAAATTTTCCAATATAATATAGTCAATTGGAATTGAATGGAATTCGATTTGATAATAATCGAAGTGAGCTTCTGTGGAGGAAGACTGTTAATATATATGGAATTTAAAAGGCTTTTTCGTTATTCTATTTATATTATTAGTCGGATACAGAAATTGATATCGATTACATATATTGATCTGCTTTCCGTGAAGATTCCATAATTAATGGAATGTGATTTGGGTTTATCGTGAACTATGTTTTAAATGACATTAGTTCTTTAACCCAGTTAAAGACAGGATTACATGTCTAACATTGTATTTCAAATAATATGATTGATCTCTACTAAATATATATATATATATATATATATATATATATATATCTGTTTGGTGGCGGAGAATTTATTCTCTTGCTTAACACCCTTCTCTAAGATGTACGTGCTTAGAGGTTATATGTAGGCAGAAATCATTAGTACGGTATAGATTCTCGATGCGACATGTTTGATTTTCCCAAAGTTAAACAATCATTAATATTGATTTTTGGAAGATTAAAACCAAGTGGAGTTTTAATGAATCTTTAGTTAAATTGAAATGAAAATATGATAATTTAAATTATTAAATTTGGGGAATGATCCATAATGGAGTATCACCAATTTTTCTCCATGTGATAGTTAAATCTTCAATTAGATTTGAATGGGAAATGGTAATTAATTTTACCGATGACACCGTGGTGTTAGATATGGAGCATTACCAGTTTTGCTCCATGGGATAAATAGGTTGGGATTGGAAAATTAAACAAATGATTACTTCGATAAGGTGCACTAATCCCGACTAGTTTGGATAAACCTTAATTTGGTTTGAATTGACATACAAAGGAAGATTATAGAATAAATTTAAAGAACTTATCTTTAATAAAATTTATGGGAACCTTTCCCAAAGCATAAGAATATTTGAATAAAAATATATTTTGGATTAGAATGAGGCGTATGTTGTAAGAACCCGTAACTTCCCCATGAGGGAAAGCCCGGATACTTTGAGGACAAGACAAAATATAACGTAGACGGAAGAACATTTCATTGTATATTACAACAATTCCATCAGATACAAGAATATACAGAGTATAAATGAATAAATTACATTCGATAAATATCAGAGATTACAATAAATTACTAAGCGACGGAAAAATAATACAAAGCACAACCGAAAGTGATACATGGATACAGAGCTTTCCGAGCATCGTTCCAGCTGTAAATCAGGATCCTGTGAATATAAATCTGCAAAACCAAAACTGCTAGCTGCCCGTACGGAAAATAGGGGCACCCAGAGTTTAGGTTAAAACAATAAACTCCAGGTCAGTCATGTGACTGGTGTGAGAACTAAAATAGTTATTTAAAACTTTACTTTAAAAGATAGTAATTCAAGGGACCACGCCGTATAACACGGAACGGGTTTCCTCCCAAGAATACTAGTGCATATAACAAAACAGCGCAATGCTCTTTGGAAAAATGAAGCTATTATAAGACCCAGGTCCCATCACACAATGCAACGCGAGCCGAAGGATAGGGTTTTCCCTTATAGTAGCCAAATAATGCTTGATACGTTTAAAAACAAATCATTTGATACTATTATAGGTGTATAGTGTCAAAACAATTTCAAATCATAAATATCAATCATAGGCGGCATGGGTACCATATATCATGTCGCCGTACTAGTTCTACAATTAAAACCGCAATATCACGTATTGGAAATTGGATTTCGGTCATGAGCCGAGGCAAGGGGCAAGCTCCTCTCCGCGTTCGAGACACTCTAGCAAATGCCTCAGGACCCCACTATGATCCTTGGATCTTCAGGGTCGGTCCTCTCTTACTTTTGAGGATTAGTTATTCCTGAACACACGTTTCCCGGTCCTTACAGACCTATAACTGAGGCGCCTCGTATCCAACAACCACACAGGTGAAAAGTATATAAATGTCAGGGCTGGTAGGTCACTGACACCACCCTAGCTAGAAAGAAACGTCGTGCTCTCCCTGCAGTCACTATCCCGTTTTTGACTCATACCGAGGTGTGAGGCTCGCGAATTCACGTTATACACAAAGGTGCGCCACACAAGCCGTGCTTTGATCATCAACTACAAGACTTTACTTTTCAACAGAAGCCTTGATCAACTGCCACTTATGTGTGCCACACTGGCAATTCACTCCATGCGATTGATGTCCATCGATATACAGCCTCTGAGCTCATACGTCTCAGAGAAGGGCGTTAAGCAAGAGAATAAATTCTCCGCCGCCAAACAGATGTATATTTAATAGAGATCAATCAACACAGAATAAAGTCCAATGTCAGACACACAATCCTTTTACAAGTTCGTTCTGGGTCTGAACGAAAACGGAGGCACTTTCCTCGCATATCCATCCATCTCCAAGTACGTCTGGACGATCACCAACTGTTTCCCTCATCTTGGGTGTACAGCCCAATCGAGATCATCAGTAATCACCCAAACGATGTGAAGACTTCCGGTCTTCCACCACCGTCTTCATCTTCGACATCTTGCCGAATCGGTTATTCAGAATGGGTATAAACCTGGCCTTTCTGAATATCCCACGTATATAATAAACAAATGTTACGCAAACACACAAACGCCTCATTCCAATTCAGAATATTCTTTTATTCACAAAATCACATTCTTAGGGAAAGGTTCCCATTAATTTTATCCAAGATAAATTCTTCTAAATTTATTCTTTAATCTTCCTTTGGATATCATTTCAAACTAGTCGGGATTAGCGAACCACACCGAAGTAACTATTTATTTTATTTCCCAATCCCAACCTATTCATCCCTTGGAGTAAAATTGGTAATACTCCATATCTAACACCACAGTATTATCTGTAAAATTAATTACCAATTCACGTTCAAATCTAATTAAAGATTTAACTATCGCTTTGGAGCAAAACTGGTGGTACTCCATTCTCGATCACCTTTCAGATTTGATAATTTAAATTATCAATTCCCATTTCAATATGATTAATGATTCATTAAAACTCCACTTCGTTTTAATCTTTTCAAAAATCAATATGCTGTCTTTAACTGGGTTAAAGAACCAATGTCATATAAAACACAATTCACGATAAATCCAAATCACATTTGGTATTAAATACAAGGCTCTGTATTGAAAATATACCGGCTTATATTCAATATCAAATCCTGAAACCAACAAATATCGTATTGGAAATAACGATATAAAATATATCTTTCAAATTCCCATAAAAATATCTGTATAGTCACGAAATCCAACATCGAAATATTCCGAAGATAATTTCGATTCAACTCCAGTCCAATTCACGAATTGGGAATACTGATTACTTTAGAATCACTTTCAAATTCAATTTATTTATTTCAAAAATAAATTCATTTTAATTCTATGTAACGACCCAGAAATTTCGACTACTAGAATGTGAGATTTATTTTAGATTTAATTTGAATAATCAATTTTATATTAATACTCTGATTAGAAATTTAAAATCAAAATATAGGGTTTGTATATGAAATTAATGGTTGATTGGGAATCAAATGATTAGTTTTGAATATTTAGATTGAATTTGGTTGAATATTCGAATTGGATTGTAATTCGATTTGAAAATTTAAATGGTTGAATTAAAAATAAAAATAACGTTATATGCAAGCGGAATCAAATTACAACCAAAATAATTTTTTATGAATAAGAATGGAAAAACGAAGTGGTCCGTATAATTTTTGTCGTATTTGAAGACTGTTTTTGCGGTTCGAAATCAGAACGGTATGCGGTGATTCACGCTATAAAGTTTAAACCGCGTTATCACCTTCCCTAAATATCACCTACCTTAGTTTTTAACTTCGCAGACCTATCTCTAATTAGCGTAGCCACCCTAAAATCTATGATTTGCGACATTGTGCTTATCCTTTATTTTCCCCTTATATAAATGAAGTCCCTCGTTCATTCTCTTCAGCAAATCCCCAACCCAAAAATGGCAGCCCTAAAAATCGAAATGAAAGTAAATCCCCAAATTAAAAATCTAATCTTCCTCGGAATTTCCTCAATCGGATCGCGAGTCCGATACCCTTCATCATCGTCGAGGCAAACCATCTAACATCAAAGGCCGAACGTCTTTCTCCAAATCGAAGCCAGAAGCCATCGGAAATCGTTGAAGACCCTCGCTTCCTCCACTCGTCGCGTTGATTTAAGGGAAACTCGGCCCTAAGGTGAGTTTCTTTTGGGAACTCACGATTGATTGATTCTAGTTCAAGTACTTTAATTTTAATACAAACTGATTCTGATAGTATGATTTTTGGGGTGTTTCTGACTTGGGTTTGAATTGATTAATAATGGATTGCGTTTTGATAATTATTACCTATTTCTTTATCCAATGATTTGAGTGGCCGCACTGTTCCTTTGTGGTTTTGGGTCATCATGCTGTCAAAAAGAGAAAAAATTGTACATTACATACACTATTAGCACAAATGGGAGTCACCGGTTAATTGAGCAATCATGCAGATGCTAACCTTTACATTAGGGATAACTCATATGACAGATTGAGTTTATTCAAAACTGTCACTATGTATGCACAGATCCTACAAGAATTTTTTTCCTTTTATTGTTAATAAAGTGTAACAAACTGTAGAGAAGTTCATTTGGTTTTATGGTTCTTTTATGAAAATAGAAGATTGTAATATTAGCGTATACTGATGGATGGTAGGCTGAATATTTTACAATGCTTACCTCGTTTGTTATAAATATAAGTTGGCTCGTGTGTGTGTATTCATAACTGTGCATATGTGTTCGAGTTGCATGTGTATGACTGTGCATATGTATTGGAGTTGCATGTGTGTGTTCACATATATATAACTGTGCATATGTGCTGAACTGTGTCTTTGCTCGGCTTTGATGTCATCCTTGATGTAAATTGTCACTTTGCCTTTTCATGCTACTGTCTGTGTCTTTCATGCCATCGTAATATCCTTGAATTGAAAATTGGAAAAAAAAAAAAAAAGAAGGCCATTCGATTTTAGATAAATTTTCAGAGGCTTGTAAAGTTATAAGGGCCTTTATTTTATTGGTATTGCATCATGCACACATGTATTAACATGTTTGTTGTTCTATTCAGTTTTTGCATTTGTCATAACTGTTGCAATTATTATGTAACTAGAGTAATTGTAGATTTAAAGTTTCAAGAAATCATTGTCGTAGCATCCATACAACTAAGTTTGCTTTAAAAATAAGGATGCAAACAGAGCAATTTTAAATCATGGACAAACAATAGTATTTACTGTTAAAGCCCTTTGCCCTACATAAGAACTGCTGAATGGTTAGTGGATTTTGATAGTGTTTAGGAAGAATAACGTATGTTATGGGGTCAGACTTGTAACCTTTATAAATAAACAATAATAATTGTCTTACATTTCCTCTGGTAAAATAATATATTGGGTCTGGCTTGTTTCCATGCTAGTTGAAACTGCTGCTATATGTTTTGTAACCCAAACCTATATTGACTAAGAGGGTTTGTTTTGTGCTACCTTGATTTTCTTGAACCTACTACAAACCGCTTGCCTGCATACTTGGCAAACTCTGCATCATTGTCAAATGTTAAAATGAAAATGTGTCGTAGGCATGGATCTTATTCGAAACCTGGTTATAAGTGGAATTGTAGTGACCTTAAACCATTTTGTTTATGTTCCATGACATACTGGAAATATGTTATACCCTGTTCACTTTGGTAAGACATGAGAAGAAAATGAAATTGTAGTGTGAAGCCTTGAGTACATGATTGACTTACTTATTTTTGCATCTCATTACCACCTGCGCCTTGTTTGTTCACTACTACATTGATCATAAAGGTTTGGCATTGCACCTACATACGGAATTAGCAAGCCTGTAACTTTCTCTACCATGCATTGATTGATTTTCATATGTTGATATCTAACCTACTGCTTTGTTACATGCGGCTGCTGTTGTGACAATTGTTATGCATTTCACTTGCATACAATATCTTATTTGCGGTATCTATTTTGTTGTCTTAACTTGTTTAGTGGGGCCGATCTTCGTATATATGTCTTGGTATGTATATGTGGTGGCCAATGTACATGTATGTATATATATATACCAATGTATGTGTATATATACGTCATTGGCATACGTATATATATATATAAACCCATGTGCTGTCCCGATTTGTTTCGTCCTAGATTGCTATGATATATTCCGACAGTTCTCATAAGTTGATGTTCCAAAAATTTAGTGGATTATAGGATTTAGCTATTTAGTTCAGTTTATATTGAAATTGTTTACTTGAACTATGATTAATCCTGACTCGAGTGTTTTATGTTTTTGCATGGAACGCTCGGGTCAGACCCGAGCAGTACATATTTAAGGATTACAACTTAGGATTCGAAGATTGGCGAAGCTGGGGATATCAAAGACGGCGCACTCTGAAGATTTTAAACCAGTAAAGATTTTTCATGTGTTAAATTGTTTCTTTTAAATTCCGCTGTATTTAAAAGTATTGTACTCAAAGCTTTATTTATAAATAAAAGATTTATTCTGTTGCTCAATATTGTGTCATTTATTTATTCTGTATTTCCTGTGTGTTGATCCTATCTTTTAAACTCTGTAAGCTAATAACGATCCGTCGATTTGGACGTTTTATATTGGCCTAAATACTAATTTAAAGCGGTCAAAAAGGCGGGTCATTACAAGTGGTATCAGAGCTTTGGTTTATTCAAAGCATAGCTTATCGAGTTTGAAATAGAATCAACACTGGAAAAGTGGATTTTGGAAATAAAAAGATTTCGAAATATAATTTTGAAATGTGTAAATAATTTTAAATACATTTGAAAAGAAAAATATTTTGGAAATATTATATATGTATATATATATATTTGAAAATTAGTATTTTGGAAATAATGCAGCAGAAATAAAAATTTATTTTGAGATTTGAAATTTCTATTCGGAATCCCCAGTCTTCGGAAGTCTTCGAATCCAGGTTTGCGAGAATTATTCTTCGATAAGATTCCTTTGTATTTGAATCTCGAACCTATCATCAAACAACATTTAAGGAAGATAATTATAATAGAATCGATGAATCAATTGTGTGTTTTTGGCGATAAAAAAATAATTGAAATTTATTGGAATAAAATTTCAGATAAGAATTTGATTGAGGAGAGGAAATTGGAAATCGTTTCGGAAATTAGGCGATGAGTTTTATTTTGAATCCGGAATATAAAATAATAAAATTGAAAAGGGTATAATTATAATTGCGTCGAAGTTTATTGGAAAGATAATTTATAATTAGTATAATCGAATACATGGATTCAATAGTGAGGTACAAACTTGTAAATTAATTATCAAGAAGCGAAGTATGAACGAGAGTTGTAAATGGAGCAAAATATGAATAAGGATTTGAATCGAGGTTCAAGTGAAATTAAAGCTAATTGGATGTGACGAGTCTAGATTTTGATAAAAGAAATATTTACTTTTTTTTTTTTTGAAGTAAATAACATTTGAAAACGAATATGTTGCGATTGAAATTGGAGATGGAGGTGATAAAGTTAATCAGTACGGTGAGATTGTTCTGAAGTTCAGAATATTTTCCGAAGTTCGGAATATGGTATTGAATAATAGATTATTCGAAAAGAAGTTATTTATGGGAGACGATTATGTCGGGTTTCAGGAAAATATTATTTAATTATGTATTCAATGGATAAAGTATATTTTAAAGTTAAATATTTCGAGGCATGAACGATTGTTACAATCAACGATTTTCGTTAAAAAAGTAAAATTTTAATTTGAATTTGAAAGTTATGAGAATGAAAGTTTCGAAGTTGCGAACTTATCTGTTTCAAAGTTAATAATATTGTTCAGTTAAGGTCTGAGAGGTAAATATACCCCAACTTGATTGACCTCATCATTGACTAAGAAATGGATAAGATTCGATAGCAAGAATGGTTAAGTGAAGTAAGTGAATGAGTGCTAGCAGTTAAGTGAAAATATCAGTGTTTTATTTAATAACTGTTTAATGCAAATAACGAATTTAGAAATATTTCCCCTAAGAATAAAGTGATTTTGTAGAATTATAGAGATAAAATATGAAAATTGGAAATGTTTTCAAAAGATCATGGGAGGTGAGCAAATTTTGGAAAGAATGCCGCACGTCGAGAACGAATGATGACAGAACATAAAAGATGTATGTTCGTAAACTGAATTCGAGAATTTGCATAAACAATGAATTGATAAGAAATTAAGAACTGGCTAGAGATTAGTCAAGTTGGATGACTTTCTGAGTGTTGATCAGATGTTGGTTTCGGCCTTCGGGGTTGATACTTAGGAAGTTGTTCGCTTACTAATTGACGGTCGAAGTATGAATGGGAAGAAGTGATAATGCGTGAAGGAAAAATTTGTGATAAGAAGAAAAAATCCGGAGTTTTGAGCAAATAAAGATGTTGATGAAGTGATGAATTTTATAATTAGAAATTGAAAGAAAATTTGGTTTATAGCCAGTGGATTCAGAAAGCCGAGTTTGAAGTGATATCAATCAATCATTTGAATTGATTAAGAGTTTAAAGCTAAAATTTTAAGATTAGAATAGAAATTGAGGGATGTTCGAGTTTAGATATTTAGCATAGAAGTTTCGAAACTTATAATGGAGAAAAATGTGATATAATCAGTTTGAAATAAAGTCTTATATAACAGAATTTATATAAGAATGAGATGTTTGATTTGGAAAGAGAATCTTATGTAAAGTATGAATTATGAAAAGTATGAGAATTAGATACTATATGTATATAGTATTATATGTTTTCAAGTCAAGATAAGGGAAGTACCATCCTTCTTCTTTGAATTTCGAGCTTATGTAAAAGGACTGCAGATAGCGCAATCTGCAGTGCTGCTGGTGGCGGTAGGTTGTCCGGACATAAAACTCATGAGTTGCCATTGAGTACGACTGCTAGCGCAATTCGCAGGGCTGCAGATAGCCTACGGCGGTCGGATGTTTCTTGAGGGAATCAGGTGTAACCATTGTGATCGCTGCGATCTAGAGTCGTTGGAATTCGACCGTGTAGCGGAATTCGTAGGGCTGCAGATAGCCTATGGCGGACGGATGTTTCTTGGGGGAACCAAGCGTAACCATTGTGACTGCTGCGATCTACAGTCGAATTGTAAGGGCGTAATCCGCAGGGCTGTGAAAGCTTACGGGTATGGATGTTTCCTGGGGGACCCAGGCGTAACCATTGTGTACCTGCGGTCCACAGTATTTGAGATATCTTAGTGATAGTGAGCCACCTGTTTGATGCAGCAGTTAGTCTTCGTGACTTGATTGGTCTTCGTGACCTGATTTGTCTTTGTGACTTGTTTTGTCCTCGTGACTTGATTCATCTTCATAATTGGATGATTTGATTTCGTGATCCTGAGAGAGAGCAACCAACGCTCAATGACCTCAGATCGTCTTTTGATTCTTAAGTATTTTCCGTTGATTTGTCCATGACGGAATTCGCAGGGAAGTGACTTTCTACGGATACGGATGTTTTCTGGGGGATCCAGACGGAACCATTGTGTATCTGCGATTCATGAACAATCAACGTTATCGATATCACATTGGTACTTTCCGTATCTATTTTAAAGAGAATTTTTGAAATATTTTCACTGGGAGTTGAAGCAAGGATATTTAGTACTTAGAGATTTTAGTCATGCGCCCGGCCAGCGTATGCCTAACATCTGTGAGAACAACAATAGACTTGTCGAACTTCGAGTTATCAAATCAATAATTTGAAATTTAAAATGTGCTTAACTAAATAAGTTAGAAAATTTCGAAGTATTTTTAAATCCATGGCTTTGGAACGAGAATACAAATATTTTCCGCATGAATTTTATATAAAGGTTATAAAAAGAAATTGGGATCTTTGGAAATTTTCAAGTCAAAAATTTGTACCTGGAATCTAAGAAGATTGGGTTGAGAGTTGCTAAGTCTAGATCCATTACAGTTGCAAGGGTAGATAAGTAACGTTGGTAGATAATGTTTGAAATGAAATTTGAAATAATTGAGATGCATAAATCCAGTTTATGCAGAGAGATTGAATTTAAAAAGAGAATGGTTTTGAAAAGAAATTGATTTTTTCGAGTTAATTGAGTACGATGGATAAAGAAGAAAAAAAAAACATCGATGACTTAAAAATCGATATTTAAATTGGTTGTGGGGAAATTTAACACAAATGTGAAAATTTGAAGTATATATTGGTAACTCTAACGATCTTTCCTTTTCGAGGACGAAAAGTTTTAAAGGGGGGAAGAATGTAACGACCCAGAAATTTCGACTACTAGAATGTGAGATTTATTTTAGATTTAATTTGAATAATCAATTTTATATTAATACTCTGATTAGAAATTTAAAATCAAAATATAGGGTTTGTATATGAAATTAATGGTTGATTGGGAATCAAATGATTAGTTTTGAATATTTAGATTGAATTTGGTTGAATATTCGAATTGGATTGTAATTCGATTTGAAAATTTAAATGGTTGAATTAAAAATAAAAATAACGTTATATGCAAGCGGAATCAAATTACAACCAAAATAATTTTTTATGAATAAGAATGGAAAAACGAAGTGGTCCATATAATTTTTGTCGTATTTGAAGACTGTTTTTGCGGTTCGAAATCAGAACGGTATGCGGTGATTCACGCTATAAAGTTTAAACCGCGTTATCACCTTCCCTAAATATCACCTACCTCAGTTTTTAACTTCGCAGACCTATCTCTAATTAGCGTAGCCACCCTAAAATCTATGATTTGCGACATTGTGCTTATCCTTTATTTTCCCCTTATATAAATGAAGTCCCTCGTTCATTCTCTTCAGCAAATCCCCAACCCAAAAATGGCAGCCCTAAAAATCGAAATGAAAGTAAATCCCCAAATTAAAAATCTAATCTTCCTCGGAATTTCCTCAATCGGATCACGAGTCCGATACCCTGCATCATCGTCGAGGCAAACCATCTAACATCAAAGGCCGAACGTCTTTCTCCAAATCGAAGCCAGAAGCCATCGGAAATCGTTGAAGACCCTCGCTTCCTCCACTCGTCGCGTTGATTTAAGGGAAACTCGGCCCTAAGGTGAGTTTCTTTTGGGAACTCACGATTGATTGATTCTAGTTCAAGTACTTTAATTTTAATACAAACTGATTCTGATAGTATGATTTTTGGGGTGTTTCTGACTTGGGTTTGAATTGATTAATAATGGATTGCGTTTTGATAATTATTACCTATTTCTTTATCCAATGATTTGAGTGGCCGCACTGTTCCTTTGTGGTTTTGGGTCATCATGCTGTCAAAAAGAGAAAAAATTGTACATTACATACACTATTAGCACAAATGGGAGTCACCGGTTAATTGAGCAATCATGCAGATGCTAACCTTTACATTAGGGATAACTCATATGACAGATTGAGTTTATTCAAAACTGTCACTATGTATGCACAGATCCTACAAGAATTTTTTTCCTTTTATTGTTAATAAAGTGTAACAAACTGTAGAGAAGTTCATTTGGTTTTATGGTTCTTTTATGAAAATAGAAGATTGTAATATTAGCGTATACTGATGGATGGTAGGCTGAATATTTTACAATGCTTACCTCGTTTGTTATAAATATAAGTTGGCTCGTGTGTGTGTATTCATAACTGTGCATATGTGTTCGAGTTGCATGTGTGTGACTGTGCATATGTATTGGAGTTTCATGTGTGTGTTCACATATATATAACTGTGCATATTTGCTGAACTGTGTCTTTGCTCGGCTTTGATGTCATCCTTGATGTAAATTGTCACTTTGCCTTTTCATGCTACTGTCTGTGTCTTTCATGCCATCGTAATATCCTTGAATTGAAAATTGGAAAAAAAAAAAAAAAAAGAAGGCCATTCGATTTTAGATAAATTTTCAGAGGCTTGTAAAGTTATAAGGGCCTTTATTTTATTGGTATTGCATCATGCACACATGTATTAACATGTTTGTTGTTCTATTCAGTTTTTGCATTTGTCATAACTGTTGCAATTATTATGTAACTAGAGTAATTGTAGATTTAAAGTTTCAAGAAATCATTGTCGTAGCATCCATACAACTAAGTTTGCTTTAAAAATAAGGATGCAAACAGAGCAATTTTAAATCATGGACAAACAATAGTATTTACTGTTAAAGCCCTTTGCCCTACATAAGAACTGCTGAATGGTTAGTGGATTTTGATAGTGTTTAGGAAGAATAACGTATGTTATGGGGTCAGACTTGTAACCTTTATAAATAAACAATAATAATTGTCTTACATTTCCTCTGGTAAAATAATATATTGGGTCTGGCTTGTTTCCATGCTAGTTGAAACTGCTGCTATATGTTTTGTAACCCAAACCTATATTGACTAAGAGGGTTTGTTTTGTGCTACCTTGATTTTCTTGAACCTACTACAAACCGCTTGCCTGCATACTTGGCAAACTCTGCATCATTGTCAAATGTTAAAATGAAAATGTGTCGTAGGCATGGATCTTATTCGAAACCTGGTTATAAGTGGAATTGTAGTGACCTTAAACCATTTTGTTTATGTTCCATGACATACTGGAAATATGTTATACCCTGTTCACTTTGGTAAGACATGAGAAGAAAATGAAATTGTAGTGTGAAGCCTTGAGTACATGATTGACTTACTTATTTTTGCATCTCATTACCACCTGCGCCTTGTTTGTTCACTACTACATTGATCATAAAGGTTTGGCATTGCACCTACATACGGAATTAGCAAGCCTGTAACTTTCTCTACCATGCATTGATTGATTTTCATATGTTGATATCTAACCTACTGCTTTGTTACATGCGGCTGCTGTTGTGACAATTGTTATGCATTTCACTTGCATACAATATCTTATTTGCGGTATCTATTTTGTTGTCTTAACTTGCTTAGTGGGGCCGATCTTCGTATATATGTCTTGGTATGTATATGTGGTGGCCAATGTACATGTATGTATATATATATACCAATGTATGTGTATATATACGTCATTGGCATACGTATATATATATATAAACCCATGTGCTGTCCCGATTTGTTTCGTCCTAGATTGCTATGATATATTCCGACAGTTCTCATAAGTTGATGTTCCAAAAATTTAGTGGATTATAGGATTTAGCTATTTAGTTCAGTTTATATTGAAATTGTTTACTTGAACTATGATTAATCCTGACTCGAGTGTTTTATGTTTTTGCATGGAACGCTCGGGTCAGACCCGAGCAGTACATATTTAAGGATTACAACTTAGGATTCGAAGATTGGCGAAGCTGGGGATATCAAAGACGGCGCACTCTGAAGATTTTAAACCAGTAAAGATTTTTCATGTGTTAAATTGTTTCTTTTAAATTCCGCTGTATTTAAAAGTATTGTACTCAAAACTTTATTTATAAATAAAAGATTTATTCTGTTGCTCAATATTGTGTCATTTATTTATTCTGTATTTCCTGTGTGTTGATCCTATCTTTTAAACTCTGTAAGCTAATAACGATCCGTCGATTTGGACGTTTTAGATTGGCCTAAATACTAATTTAAAGCGGTCAAAAAGGCGGGTCATTACATTCTAATTCAAAACTAGTTCATTTCGATAAAAATCTATTTTTATCCTTTCAAATGTGGAATTCTTCAGCCCAATTTTTCCCAAATCATTTCTTATGATTTTACACAAATTATAGATATTTTTAATAATTTTATCAAGGCCCGTACAGTCGATTTCCATCAACGACCATCGAACTGCACTTACAACGACCTTTTCTAAATTTGATTTGGACATAATTCCAAATCCAACTGTTAGATTTCAAATTTCTAATATTTATTGGAAAGCACTTTTCGATACGAACCAAACGGTTCCGGTTTTAGGAGAATCCGACGGTCGGATCTCCCGCAACGTCAATTCGAAGTCAATGGTCGAAATTCAAGAACTGCCGCGGCGCGGCGCATTCTATTCAGGCCATTATATATATATATATATATATATATATATATATATATATATATTTCGTCGATTTCCTTTTAAAATGTATTTTATAAATCGTTTTAAATTTGGTTTCAAAACCATTTCAACTCTATATTAATTTCAAATCAAAATTGGATATTTCATATCATTACTATATAAATGATAATATTTTCAAAACTTTATATTTTGAAATCACTTCCTTTCAATATTCATTATAAAAATGAATATAATCGATATAAATATCGTTCACGTCAAAATAGCGCAACTCTAATCAACACGGCTTTATATATTTCAATAAATTCGTTATTCTATTCAACAAATGAATATATATTCTATTCAACATTTGAATCTATATTTCTTTTAACACACGACTAATCTCAACACATGAGTACTGTCGACACACGACTATTTTTGTTATGTAAAATATTTTATAAAACTATGGTATCTATCGTTTGATTTTTAATTAGACTCCACCGTGAAGTAGATTCTAATCGTAAATATGATAAAGATGTAAATTTTATTATTTAAAATATTTTACTCAACACATGAACAATTTCAACACATGAACATCGTCAACACATGACTATTTTTATATTCAACACATGAATTTCCTTTTATAATACTCATTATTTTCCCAATTGGAATGAGGCCCAATCAATCACTATATAACGTTAATTATGTGGATTCCATACAACACATATATATAATAGCAATGATAAACAATCAACCATCATCCAAGGTGCACCACACAACTGCATAAGCATCAAATATAAATAATTAACGCTTACACAGCCTATCGACCAATCGATCGACATACAATTAAATAATGGGATTAGTGTACGCCAAATTTTATCCCAACACCCGTGTGGGGTTTCAAATCAACAAACACAGATTTTTATTTGTGCAGTTGGGCGATGTGTAAAATTTATCGTCCCAATCAATATCAGTCAAATCAGTGTATATAAAATCGGCCGATTTGTTTATAATTATTTATTGATTCACATTCACGTTAAAAATTATATTTTTAACGATAATTAATTTATTTCAACACATGAATATATTTCATTATCTATTTCACATCAACATCACAAACAAATTTTCACAACACATCAACCAAACAAACAAGCCATCCATGGTCTGTGGATGACGGGTGTCTGGTGCTACTAAGCACCGTCTGCATCCTAGTATATATATAACAAGAAAAAGAAAAAGAAAATTTAGAGTGAGAAGTTCTCACCAATAGCTATCCCAACTCCACGACTCTCCCGATGTAGAAATCTTCGTCGTTCTCGCCTTTTGTCACTTTCGTTGACCGTAGCCACTACATATATAAAAATCACATTTTTATATTGTTGCTATGTATATAAAAATTATATTTTTATACTACTACTACATAGATAAAAATTCTATTTTTACATCGCTACCATATAGATAAAAATTCTATTTTTACATCGCTACCATATAGATAAAAATTCTATTTTTACACCGCTACTATATAGATAAAAATTCTATTTTTACATCGCTACTATATAGATAAAAATTCTATTTTTACATCGATGTTCATACAATAAAGATTATATTTTTATCACGCTATTCTCTACATAAAGATTTCGCCTTTTCAAATTTAAAGATTTCGCCTTTTCAAATATAAAGATCAAATTTTTATTATCTATATTATATAAAAATTATATTTTTAACTTTTCCATATATTAAAAATTATATTTTTATCCTTTCTACTCTTCGCTTTCATATGATTAAAAATCATATTTTTACTTAGTTAAAAATCTCGTCTTTACTTCATAAAAAAAATTCGACCTTTATATCATTAAAAATCCGACTTTTCAAACATTTCCTATTTCAAAAATCCAATCTTTTATATTTTTGATCAAATAAAAATCATATTTTTATATGGCTAATCATAAAAAAAAGGTCAAATCTTTATCTAATATTACCTACATACAAAATTAGTTTTTTTTTCTCCTATCAAAAATTGATTAAACAAAATGAAATAAAATAAAAAAATTAAAAGAAACTCACTTTGCATTCTCAAGCGAAGGAGGCAGCGAAGGACTTGGGGTTGGAGGGGTTTCCAGTCGAAGGGGAGGCACGTCGTGGAGGCGGATCTCATCAGAGGGGGGCGCGAGTGGTGGTTTTGCAACGGCGACAAGGTGGAGCGGGCTCAGTGGAGGGGCGGTGCGAGGCTAGGGGGTGCGGCGAGGGAACAGGGAGGGAGGAAGGAAAGAAGCGGCGGCGATCTTCTGGGTGGCGCCCTAAGTGGAGAGAGAAGAAAGGAAGAGGAGGAAGAAGAGGAGAGGGAGGCGAAGTGGAGGCGCGGCGGCGAGCTCATCGGGGGGAGGGGGTGGCGGTCGCTATCCCCCTCTCTCCCTTTTTATTATTTTCTTTTGATTTGAAAAAGTGAACGGGGGGGGGGGGGGGGGTGAGAGAAGATAAGGGGCGGAGAGGAAGTTTTAATATTATTATTTTTTATTGTTATTTTATATCAATAAAAGTTGACTTTTATTTCGACCTCGGAATGAGGCCCACTGCCTGTCGTCCATAGCGTTTTACCCCCATTTTGAACACAATGGGATATGTATCGTAGGCCAATTCGACCGTTACAATCAGTTTCTATTGAATTTAAAATATAAATCTTTATATATTCAATTTTAACGCACATTTCAAATTACCGAGACCACATACTAACTCGAAAAATTCCAGAAAAATATTTTCTAGCTTCGTCTTGACGATACGGTCCTAACAAAACTAGCTTCATTGAATTCTGACACCGTTGGAAAAATGGCCATTTTCCAATCGATTAAAATCAACTGAAACTGGTCAAACGCGTTTTCCTTTGCCACGCTCACATATTGATTCGAAAAATTACGAAATTTGGAATCTAGCAATAATTTGACATCAAGGATCCAACAAAAGTGGTTTCGTCGAAATCCGAAGTCGTTTGCAAAATGTCTATTTTTAGGGGCCTGAATTCCATAGCGACTATTCAGAATTTTCAACCGGACGTATCTTTTGATTCCCGCTATGAAATTTCGATTTTTCAGATTCGTTGGAAAGATATTCTCAAATAGATCCTATTATTTCTGGTTTCGCTAAAATCTGGATTGTTTTGCACCCGGTACATTCAATTGAAGTTTGAAATCGAATTATCGAACTACCGCGCCATTTTCAATTCCTTTTATAATTGTATATAATTATTTATATTCTAACGACGACGTATATAAATATATACATTCGAATTCTATTCAAAATAAATTTCTCGTCGATATTATTTAAAATAATCTATTTTAAGTGTTCAAAATTCGCTAAAATTGCCAAAATAAAAAAAAATTAAACTGGCCCAGATTTTCGGGTTGTTACCATCTCCCCCACTTAAAACTTTTCGTCCCCGAAAAGGAACAAAGTCGAAAGTGGTTTGATTAATCAACTCTACGTTCGATCTGGCTTCCATCCTCCAACTTTTCAGTTTCTAAGGATTTTCAAATTCTTCAAAAATTTGGCTAACACCCGGAATTTTCGAAAAATTTCGCCATAACCTCCTTTGTACGGGGAGAGGTTTGGAAATTTATTGGGCCGTATTAGGTACCCAATAAATCCTAATAAGCATACACGTATTTATAGTGATATATTCTGGTGTTTACAGGGGAGCGTGTATTGATAATAACTCCAGAGAATAAATTCTCGTCACCCTGTCAAAGCTTGAGGGAGTGTGTATTTTAAATGCTCCAGAGGATAAATCCTCGTCACCTCGTCCCGTATGGGAAATAAATAGTCCACGTGCCATATCTAATAACTAGAGAGACATGATTATTGTCAACTCTAGACCCGTGTAGGGTTTTTATTAATCTGGCAATTTTATCGTTACAACTAAAATAGTCCATATCAGTCATCAGTTCAACCTGTAATATATAGTCCATATCTGTCATCCATTCAACCAGTAATATATTGTCATCGCCATACAAGCCTCTCGCTCGTATGGTAAATCTTCCACCTTGTCACACAAGCTCCAAATGCTTGTGTGGTATATGATGAAGTATGCGATCTTCAAGAAGTATGCCATCTTCAGGAAGTATGCCATGCAGTGTAGTTCAAAATTAATTGTTGCTATCCTATGGCGACATTTGTTAATTACACACAGAATAACCAGCACTCCGCATCCAAAGGCACTCACAGGAGTTGATATAATAATAAAAGTGCGCATCCAACTCATTAAGGTTTACCTATTTGTCGGGCACGCAAATAAAATCTTTACTCAACAGCTATCCAATTTCCTGTTCAAACATATATAATGCACAAGTATATATTTCTAACTATTTTCTAATCAGTTCAATGTGTGATTTAATTGAATAAATTGTTCTGGTTTTTATTGATGATATTCTAATCTTCTCTAAATCAAAGACCGAAAAGGAACATAACAATGGAAGCCGAAAAGGAACGAAGCCGAAAGTTGTTTAACAAATCAACTCAACTTCCATTATTTTGACTACGGCTTAAGTTCTTCAACTTTTCAGTTTCTAAGAATTTTTCAAAAAATTGGCTAACACCCTAAATTTTCGAAAAATTTCGCCATAACCTCCCCTGCACCGGGAGCACCGGGAAAATTCCGAAATTGCCATACAGGCCTTTTGATCTCAAAAAGAAAAAGAAAAAGCCAAGCGGCTAGCCAATCGGCTCATAAAATCATCATCACCCAAACAAAACAGTAAATTATAATAAACATGTACCTATATGTCGGGCAAACAAATTTTATTTCTTCTGCTCTAACCTCCTTGCTATGACCTGTTCAATGTAAGTACTTGTATATGCAAGAAAATGTGACCAATTTTCAATACAATACAATATGTGATTCAATTAGGCTAAATGGTTCAAAATTATCAAACAAATAAACAAACAACACAAACATCAATCAATTAGTGAATTAGAGTTTCAAATTCATAATTTTACTACATATGAAGAAAATCATGTTTTTGATGCCAATTCACAACAATGTATTCTAGCTATATAAGTTTTGGTTCTCACACCAGTCTAATGGAAATATATAGAAATCACACCTTCGAAACACGAACATAAATATTGATGATGTGGCCACATCATCAGAATTATCCCCGGGTGTCTAGAATGTGACTCTATATCTATCCAGTATATTAAAGCTTCGACTATACGTTCATGACGCGTATACGCGAAATCTTTATATACTCGATTGTCCAAATTCAAAATAAATAAATATTCAAATACGTATAAAGCGATTTAAATTTCAAAACAAAATTGTTTTCGTTTGAAAAATATACCCTTCACACTCGTTCTAGGATACTACTGATCCTATCTCTAACGAGTCATTCTAATTGGATATTACTAATCCAATATCTGATGAATTCTTTCGTAGGGTTCTAACGTGTCTTGTTCTCGAGCTCTGTAAACCAAAGCTCTGATACCAACTGTAAGAACCCGTAACTTCCCCGTGAGGGAAAGCCCGGATACTTTGAGGACAAGACAAAATAGAACGCAGACGGAAGAACATTTCATTGTATATTACAACAATTCCATCAGATACAAGAATATACAGAGTATAAATGAATAAATTACATTCGATAAATATCAGAGATTACAATAAATTACTAAGGAGCAGAAAAATAATACAAAGCACAACCGAAAGTGATACACGGATACAGAGCTTTCCGAGCATCGTTCCAGCTGTAAATCAAGATCCTGTGAATATAAATCTGCAAAACCAAAACTACTAGCTGCCCGTGCGGAAAATAGGGGCACCCAGAGTTTAGGTTAAAACAATAAACTCCAGGTCAGTCATGTGACTGGTGTGAGAACTAAAATAGTTATTTAAAACTTTACTTTAAAAGATAGTAATTCAAGGGACCACGCCGTATAACACGGAACGGGTTTCCTCCCAAGAATACTAGTGCATATAACAAAACAGCGCAATGCTCTTTGAAAAAATGAAGCTATTATAAGACCCAGGTCCCATCACACAATGCAACGCAAGCCGAAGGATAGGGTTTTCCCTTATAATAGCCAAATAATGCTTGATACGTTTAAAAACAAATCATTTGATACTATTATAGGTGTATAGTGTCAAAACAATCTCAAATCATAAATATCAATCATTGGCGGCATGGTACCATATATCATGTCGCCATACTAGTTCTACAATTAAAACCGTAATATCACGTATTGGAAATTGGATTTCCGTCATGAGCTGAGGCAAGGGGCAAGCTCCTCTCCGCGTTCGAGACACTCTAGCAAATGCCTCAGGACCCCACTATGATCCTTGGATCTTCAGGGTCGGTCCTCTCTTACTTTTGAGGATTAGTTATTCCTGAACACACGTTTCCCGGTCCTTACAGACCTATAACTGAGGCGCCTCGTATCCAACAACCACACAGGTGAAAAGTATATAAATGTCAGGGCTGGTAGGTCACTGACACCACCCTAGCTAGAAAGAAACGTTGTGCTCTCCCTGCAGTCACTATCCCGTTTTTGACTCATACCGAGGTGTGAGGCTCGCGAATTCACGTTATACACAAAGCTGCGCCACACAGGCCGTGCTTTGATCATCAACCACAATACTTTGCTTTTCAACAGAAGCCTTGATCAATTGCCAGTTATGCGTGCCACACTGGCAATTCACTCCATGCGATTGATGTCCATCGATATACAACCTCTGAGCTCGTACGTCTCAGAGAAAGGCGTTAAGCAAGAGAATAAATTCTCCGCCGCCAAACAGATGTATATTTAATAGATATCAATCAACATAGAATAAAGTCCAATGTCAGACACACAATCCTTTTACAAGTTCGTTCTGGGTCTGAACGAAACCGGAGGCACTTTCCTCGCATATCCATCCATCTCCAAGTACGTCTGGACGATCACCAACTGTTTCCCTCATCTTGGGTGTACAGCCCAATCGAGATCATCAGTAATCACCCAAACGATGTGAAGACTTCCAGTCTTCCACCATCGTCTTCATCTTCGACATCTCGTCGAATCAGTTATTCAGAATGGGTATAAACCCGTCCTTTCTGAATATCCCACGTATATAATAAACAAATGTTACGCAAACACACAAAAGCCTCATTCCAATTCAGAATATTCTTTTATTCACAAAATCACATTCTTAGGGAGAGGTTCCCATTAATTTTATCCAAGATAAGTTCTTCTAAATTTATTCTTTAATCTTCCTTTGGATATCATTTCAAACTAGTTGGGATTAGCGAACTACACCGAAGTAATTATTTATTTTATTTCCCAATCCCAACCTATTCATCCCTTGGAGTAAAACTGGTAATACTCCATATCTAACACCACAGTATTATCGGTAAAATTAATTACCAATTCACGTTCAAATCTAATTAAAGATTTAACTATCGCTTTAGAGCAAAACTGGTGGTACTCCATTCTCGATCACCTTTCAGATTTGATAATTTAAATTATCAATTCCCATTTCAATATGATTAAAGATTCATTAAAACTCCACTTCATTTTAATCTTTTCAAAAATTAATATGCTGTCTTTAACTGGGTTAAAGAACCAATGTCATATAAAACACAATTCACGATAAACCCAAATCACATTTGATATTAAATACAAGGCTCCGAATAGAAAATATACCGGCTTATATTCAATATCAAATCCTGAAACAAACAAATATCGTATTGGAAATAACGATATAAAATATATCTTTCAAATTCCCATAACAATATCTGTATAGTCATGAAATCCATCATCGAAATATTCTGAAGATAATTTCGATTCAACTCCAGTCCAATTCACAAATTGGGAATACTGATTACTTTAAAATCACTTTCAAATTCAATTTATTTATTTCAAAAATAAATTGATTTTAATTCTAGTTCAAAACTAGTTCATTTCGATAAAAATCTATTTTTATCCTTTCAAATGTGGAATTCTTCAGCCCAATTTTTCCCAAATCATTTCTTATGATTTTACACAAATTATAGATATTTTTAATAATTTTATCAAGGCCCGTACAGTCGATTTCCATCAACGGCCATCGAACTGCACTTACAACGACCTTTTCTAAATTTGATTTGGACATAATTCCAAATCTAACCATTAGATTTCAAATTTCTAATATTCATTGGAAAGCTCTTTTCGATATGAACCCAACGGTTCCGGTTTTAGGAGAATCCGACGGTCGGATCTCCCGCAGCGTCAATTCGAAGTCAATGGTCGAAATTCACGAACTGCCGTGGCGCGGCGCGTTCTATTCAGGCCATTATATATATAATATATATATATTATATATATTTCATCGATTTCCTTTTAAAACGTATTTTATAAATCGTTTTAAATTTGGTTTCAAAACCATTTCAACTCTATATTCAATTTCAAATCAAAATTGAATATTTCATATCATTACTATATAAATGATAATATTTTCAAAACGTTATATTCTGAAATCACTTCCTTTTCAATATTCATTATAAAAACGAATATAATCGATATAAATATCGTTCACGTCAAAATAGCGCAACTCTAATCAACACGGCTTTATATATTTCAATAAATTCGTTATTCTATTCAACAAATGAATATATATTCTATTCAACATTTGAATCTATATTTCTTTTAACACACGACTAATCTCAACACATGAGTACGGTCGACACACGACTATTTTTGTTGTGTAAAATATTTTATAAAACTATGGTATCTATCATTTGATTTTTAATTAGACTCCACCGTGAAGTAGATTCTAATCGTAAATATGATAAAGATGTAAATTTTATTATTTAAAATATTTTACTCAACACATGAATAATTTCAACACATGAACATCATGAACACATGACTATTTTTATATTCAACGCATGAATTTCCTTTTATAATATTCATTATTTTCCCATTTGGAATGAGGCCCAATCAATCACCATATAACGTTAATTATATGGATTCCATACAACACATGTATATAATAGCAATGATAAACAGTCAACCATCATCCAAGGTGCACCACACAACTGCATAAGCATCAAATATAAATAACTAATGCTTACACAGCCTGTCGACCAATCGATCGACATACAATTAAATAATTGGGATTAGTGTACGCCAAATTTCATCCCAACACCCGTGTGGGGTTTCAAATCAACAAACACAGATTTTTATTTGTGCAGTTGGGCGATGTGTAAAATTTATCGTCCCAATCAATATCAGTCAAATCAGTGTATATAAACAAATCAGCCGATTTGTTTATAATTATTTATTGATTCACATTCACGTTAAAAAATATATTTTTAATGATAATTAATTTATTTCAACACATGAAAATATTTCATTATCTATTTCACATCAACATCACAAACAAATTTTCACAACACATCAACCAAACAAACAACCCATTCATGGTCTGTGGATGACGGGTGTCGAGTGCTACTAAGCACCGTCTGCATCCTAGTATATATATATAACTAGAAAAAGAAAAAGAAAATTTAGAGTGAGAAGTTCTCACCAATAGTTATCTCAACTCCACGACTCTCCCTATGTAGAAATCTTCGTCGTTCTCGCCTTTTGTCACTTTCGTTGATCGTAGCCACTACATATATAAAAATCACATTTTTATATTGTTGCTATGTATATAAAAATTATATTTTTATACTACTACATAGATAAAAATTCTATTTTTACATCGCTACTATATAGATAAAAATTCTATTTTTACATCGCTACCATATAGATAAAAATTCTATTTTTACACCGCTACTATATAGATAAAAATTCTATTTTTACATCGCTACTATATAGATAAAAATTCTATTTTTACATCGATGTTCATACAATAAAGATTATATTTTTATCACGCTATTCTCTACATAAAGATTTCGCCTTTTCAAATATAAAGATTTCGCCTTTTCAAATATAAAGATCGAATTTTTATTATCTATATTATATAAAAATTATATTTTTAACTTTTCCATATATTAATAATTATATTTTTATCCTTTCTACTCTTCGCTTTCATATGATTAAAAATCGTATTTTACTTAGTTAAAAATCTCGTCTTTACTTCATAAAAAAAAATTGACCTTTATATCATTAAAAATTCGACTTTTCAAACATTTCCTATTTCAAAAATCCAAGCTTTTATATTTTTGATCAACTAAAAATCATATTTTTATATGGCTAATCATAAAAAAAGGTCAAATCTTTATCTAATATTACCTACATACAAAATTAGTTTTTTTTTCTCCTATCAAAAATTGATTAAACAAAATGAAATAAAATAAACAAATTAAAAGAAACTCACTTTGCATTCTCAAGCGAAGGAGGCAGCGAAGGACTTGGGGTTGGAGGGGTTTCCAGTCGAAGGGGAGGCACGTCTTGGAGGCGGATCTCATCAGAAGGGGGCGCGAGTGGTGGTTTCGCGACGGCGACGAGGTGGAGTGGGCTCAGTGGAGGGCGGTGCGAGGCTGGGGGGTGCGGTGAGGGAACAGGGAGGGAGGAAGGAAAGAAGCGGCGGCGATCTTCTGGGTGGCGCGCTAGGTGGAGAGAGAAGAAAGGAAGAGGAGGAAGAAGAGGAGAGGGAGGCGAAGTGGAGAGCGGCGCTGCCACCTAAGGCGCGGCGGCGAGCTCATCGGGGGGGGGGGTCGCGATCCCCCCTCTCTCCCTTTTTTTTATTTTCTTTTGATTTGAAAAAGTGAACGGGGGGGGGGGGGGGCTGAGAGAAGATAAGGGGAGGAGAGGAAGTTTTAATATTATTTATTTTTTTATTATTTTATATCAATAAAAGTTGACTTTTATTTCGACCTCGGAACGAGGCCCACTGCCTGTCGTCCATAGCGTTTCACCCTCATTCTGAACACAATGGGATATGTATCGCAGGCCAATTCGACCGTTATAATCAGTTTCTGTTGAACTTAAAATATAAATCTTTATATATTCAATTTTAACGCACATTTCAAATTACCGGGGCCACAAACTAACTCGAAAAATTCCAAAAAATATTTTCTAGCTTCGTATTGACGATACGGTCCTAACAAAACTAGTTTCGTCAAATTCTGAGACCGTTGGAAAAATGGCCATTTACCAGTCGATTAAAATCAACTGAAACTGGTCAAACGCGTTTTCCTTTGCCACGCTCACATATTGATTCGAAAAATTACGAAATTTGGAATCTAGCAATAATTTGACATCACGGATCCAACAAAAGTGGTTTCGACGAAATCCGAGATCGTTTGCAAAATGTCTATTTTTAGGGGCCTGAATTCCATAGCGACTATTCAGAATTTTCAACTGGACGTATCTTTTGATTCCCGCTATGAAATTTCGATTTTTCGGGTTCGTTGGAAAGATATTCTCAAATAGATCCTATTATTTTTGGTTTCGCTGAAATCCGGATTGTTTTGCACCCGGTACATTCAATTGAAGTTTGAAATCGAATTATCGAACTACCGTGCCATTTTCAATTCCTTTTATAATTATATATAATTATTTATATTCCAACGATGACGTATATAAATATATACGTTCGAATTCTATTCAAAATAAATTTCTCGTCGATATTATTTAAAATAATCTATTTTAAATGTTCAAAATTCGCTAAAATAAAAATTTTAAACTGGCCCAGATTTTCGGGTTGTTACATATGTTGTGTTTTTATAGCACTTGTTTATTATATACGCGAGTTATTCGCAAAGGCCGTATTTATACCCATTCTGAATAACTGATTCGACGATAAGTCGATGACGAAGACGGTGGTTGTATACCAGAGGTCTTCACATCGTTTGGATGGTTACTGATGTCTTGATTGGGATGTACACCCAAGACAAGGTAGTAAGTGGTGATCGTCCAGATGTACTTGGAGATCGACCGGATATGCGAGGACCTCTCACCTGTATTGGACACGAGACGAGGAATAAGGTGCCTCTGGTTTCGTTCAGACCCAGAACGAACAAGTAAATGGATGTGTGTCTGACATTGGATTTTATTCTATGTTGATTGATCTCTATTAAATATATATTTTTTTGGTGGCAAAGAATTTATTCTCTTGCTTAACACCCTTCTCTGAGACATACGAGCTCAGAGATTATATATCGATAGACATTAGTCGCATGGTGTGAATTGTCAGTGTGGCATACTGAGATGCAAATGATCAAGGCTTCTATTGAAAATAGAGTCTTGTGGTTGATGATCAAAGCACGGCCTTAAATGGCATAGATTTGTGTATAGTGTTAATTCGCGAGCCTCACACCTTGGTATGAGTCAAAAACGGGATCAGGGACGCAGGGAGGACATGATGTTTCCTTCTAGCTATGGGGGTGTCATGGTATGGACCCCAGACATTTATATATTTTTACCTATGTGGATGATGGATAGTGAGGCGCCTCGGATATATCGGTTACTACGAAGTCGATGGATAGGTCCTATAAGACCGGGAAATGTGTGTTTAGGAATAACTAATCCTCAAAGGTAAGAAAGGACCGGCCCTGCACAAACCACGGGTTGCCCAGAGTGTGTAGTCCTGAGGCATTTGCTAGAGTGTCTCAAAGCGGTGAGGAGGATTCCCTGGCCTCGACTCATAGATGGAATCCAATTTTCAATACGTGACATTTCGGTTTTCATTGTAGAGCCTGGTATGGCGACATAGTAGGATATGGTACTATGCCATCTATGATTGATACATTTATATTTGAACTTGTTTTATACACTTTAAACTTATAATAGTATCAAAATGATATTTTTTTAAACGTACCAAGCATGTTTGGCTATTATAAGGGAAAACTCTATCCTCCGTCCTGCGTTGCATTATGTGATGGGACCTGAGTCTTATAATAGCTTCATTTTTCCAAAAAGCATTGCACTGCTTTTTATATGCACTAGTATTCTTGGGAGGAAACCCATTCCATGTTATACGGCGTGGTCCCTTGATTTACTTTATTTCTAAAGTAAATTTTTAAATAACTATTTTAGTTCTCACGCCAGTCACATGACCGACTTGGAGTTTATTGTTTTGACCTAAGCTCTGGGTGCCCCTATTTTCCACACGGGCAGCTAGTAGTATTGGTTTTGCAGATTTATATTCACAGGATCTTGGATTTACAGCTGGAACTATACTCGAAAAGCTCTGTATTCGTGTATTTCTTTCAGTTGTGTTATGTATTATTTCCCGCTGCTATGTAATGTATTTTAATCTCTAATAGTTTTCCTGATGTATATTATTTATTCATACTCTGTATATTCTTGTACTCTGATGTAAATTGTTGCAATAAGCAATGAAATGTTCTTCTGTTTTTGTTTTGATTTGTCATGTTCTTAACTCAATCGTGCTTTACTGAAAGTGGAAGTTCGGGTCGTTTCAGCTGGTATCAGAGCTTTGGTTAACGGAGCTCGAGAACAAGGCAAGTTGGAATCGAACAAAAGAATTCATCAGAGATTGGATTAGTAATATCCAATAAGAATGACTCGTTAGAGATGGGATTAGTTGTAACAACACGGAAATCTGAGCCAATTTAAAAATTTTATTTTGGCAAATTAAATGAATTTTGAATATTTAAAATGAATTATTTTAAATAATAACGACGAAAAATTTATTTTGAAATGTATATATTTACATACGTCGTCGTTAGAATATAAATATTTATTTATATATATAAAAGGAATTGAAAATGGCGTGGTAGTTCGATAATTCGATTTCAAAATTCAAATGAATGTACAGGATTCCAAATAAACCAGATTTTGGCGAAACCAAAAATATTAGAATCCATTTGAGAATATCTTTCCAACGAATCCAAAAAATTGAAATTTCATAGCGGAAAACAAAAGTTACGTCCAGTTGAAAATTCAGAATAGTCGCTACAGAATTCTGGCCCTTAAAAATGGAAATTTTGCAAACGACCTCGGTTTTTTACGAAACCACTTTTGTTGGATCCGTGATGTCAAGTTATTGCTAAGTTTCAAATTTCGTAATTTTCTGAATCAATATGTGAGCATGGCGAAGGAAAACGCGTTTGACCAGTTTCAATTAATTTTAATCGACTGAAAAATGGCCATTTTTCAAATGGCCTCAGAATTTGACGAAACTAGTTTTGTTAGGACCGTATCGTCAATACGAAGATAGAAAATATTTTTCGGGAATTTTTAGAGTTAGTATGTTGCCTCGGTAAATTGAAATGCGCGTTCAAATTCAGTATAAAGAGTTATATGTTGATTTTGACGAAAACTGATCGTAACGACCGAATCGGCTTACGATACATATCCCATTGTGTTCAGAATGGGGGTAACTAGCTAGGGACGACAGGCGGTGGGTCTCGTTTCGAGGTCGAAATTAAAAGTTACTTTATGGAATCAAATAATTAAATAAATATATTTTTACATAAAGGCCCTTGGCCCTTTACTCTCTCTTCGAAGTCAAACAGAATAAAAAAACGATCCTTCTCAGATCGGAAGGGGCGACGCCTGCCGCCATCGCCACCGTCGGGGGGCCCACCGCCGTCCCATCAGCCGCTCTTCCTGTCCTCCTCTCCTCCTTCTCCTTCCCCTCCTCTTACTCCCTCTCTCTTCTCTCCTATTTCGACGCAACCACCACGTCGCCGACCCAACGACCGCCGCATCCCCCTGCTGCAGCCACCCCTCACCTCCGATCACCTTGAACCCCCTCCCCCCTCGCCACTAACCTCCTCTTCCCTCTCCTCTTCTTCGACAGTCAAACCCCCCCTCTCACGCGCGTGAATACGGAAGACGAAAGTAACAAGGGTGAGCACGACGAAGATTTTCCACATATGAAGTGTCATGGAGTTGGGATAGCTTTGGTGAGAACTTCTCACTTTAAATCTTGTTTTCTAGTAAAAAATAATATATACTAGGATGCAGACGGTGCTTAGCAGCACCCAACACCTGTCGTCCACAGACCATGGACGGCTTGTTTGTTTAGTTGATTGTTTGGTGATTGATATATTTGTGTGGTTGATAAATTTGATTGAACTGATTGTGTGATGTGAAATGAAATAAAATAGTTTATAGTGGAAAATATTTCATAGTTAAAAATTTAATTTTTAACGTGTATATAAAATAAAATATTTATAAACAAATCAGACGATTTGTTTATATACACATACTTGACTGATATTGATTGGACGATAAATTTTACACATCGCCCAACTGCACAAATAAAATTTGTGTTTGATTGTTTGAAACCCCACACGGGTGTTGGGATGATATTTGGCGTACACTAGTCCGAATTAATAAATTGTATGTCGATCGATTGGTCGACAGACTGTGTAAGCGTTAATTATATATATTTAATGCTTATGCAGTTGTGTGGTGCACTTTGGATGATGGTTGATTATTTATCGTTGCTATTATATACATGTGTTGTATGGAATCCATATAATTAACATTATATGGTAATTGATTGGGCCTCATTCCAATTGGGAAAATAAAGAAAATTATAAAATAAAGATTAACGTGTTGACGGTACTCATTTGTTGAGATTAGTCGGGTGGTGATAGAAATATAGATTCATGTGTTGAATAGAATAAATATTCATTTGTTGAATAGAATAACGAAGTTATTGAAAAATATAAAGCCGTGTTGATTAGAGATGCGATATTTTGACGCGTACGATATTGGTATCGATTATATTTGTTTTTAAAATGAATATTTAGAAAGAGATGTAAAAATATATAATTGAATAGAAATAAATTCGAATTGAATTGAATAGAAATAAATTCAAATTCAATTGAATAGAAATTGAAATCGAATCAAATTAAAATCGAATCAAATTGAAATCGAATTGAATCAAATTGAAATCGAATTGAATTGAATCGAATAAATTCGAATTGAATTGAATAGAAATTGAAATCGAATCAAATTGAAATCGAATCAAATTAAAATCGAATTGAATTGAATCGAATTGAATTGAATAGAAATTGAAAATCAAATCGAACTAGATAGAAATTGAATCGAATTGAATTGAAATTGAAATCGAATTTGAATGGAATTGAAATGAATTTAAAACAAACTTACAAGGAAAAATTTAACTTTGATTTGAAATTGAAAAGGAAGTTGAAATTGTTTTTGAAACGAATTTAAACGATTTATAAAATTCATTTTAAATAGAAATCGACGAAATATATATTATATATAATATAATGGCCTGAATAGAATGCACCGCGCCGCGGCAGTTCGCAAATTTCAACCATTGACTTCGAACGTACATTACGGGAGATCCGACCATCGGATTCTCCTCAAACCGGAACCGTTGGGTTCGTATCGAAAAGTGCTTTCCAATGAATATTAGAAATTTGAAATCTAACGGTAGGATTCGGAATTATGTCCAAATCAAATTTGGAAAAGGTCGTTGTAAGTGCAGTTCGATGGCCGTATGTGGAAATCGGCTGTACGGGCCTTGATAAAATTATTGAAAATATCTATAATTTGTGTAAAATCATAAGAAATGATTTGGGGAAAACTAGGATGAAAACTCCATATTTTAAAAGATAAAAATAGATTTTTATCGAAATGAACTAGTTTTAAACTAAAATTAAAATCAATTTATTTTTGAAATAAATAAATTGAATTTGAAATGGGTTTTAAATAACCAGAATTTCTAATATATTTAATTGGAATTGATTTGTGGGTTTACCGTGAACGGTGTTTTAAATAACACTTGTTTTTTAACCCGATAATAAATAGAATGTGATTTGGGTTTATAGTGAACTGTGTTTTAAATGACATTAGTCCTTCAACCCAGTAAAAGGAGTTTTAATGAATTGGTAATTAGATTGAAATGTGAATTGATAATTTAAATTACCAAATTTGGAAAGTGAGCGAGAATGGAATATCACCAGTTTTACTCCTAGCGATAGTTAAATCTTTAATTAGATTTGAACGTGAAATGGTAATTAAATTTACCGATAATACTGTGGTGTTAGTTATGAGGTGATAACAGTTTTTCTCCATGGGATTAATAGGTTGGGATTGGGAAATAAAATAAATAATTACTTCGGTGTGGTTCGCTAATCCCAAGTAGTTTGGAAAACCATAATATGGTTTGCAATGATATCCAAAGGAAGATTAAAGAATAAATTTAAAAGAATTTATCTTTGATAAAATTAATGGGAACCTTTCCCTAGGAGTGTGAATATCCGAATAAAAGAATATTCTGAATTGGAATGAGGTGTATATTGTGTTTTATAGCACTTGTTGATTAAGATACGCGAGTTATTCAGAAAGTCCAGGTATAACCCATTCTGAATAACTAATTCGACGACGAGTCGAAGAGATTGAAGACAGTGCAAGACCGACGATCTTCACATCGAATGGAAGGGTGCTACTGATGCTCACGATGGGAGTAGCTACCTTGAAGGGGGCTAAAGTAGTGGCCATCCGGACGTGCTTGGAGGTCGACGGATATGCGAGGAAAGTGCCTTCGGTTTCGTTCAGACCTAGAACAGACTTGTAGATGGATGGTGTGTCTGACATTGTATTCCTTTATATTGTATTCGTTGATCTCTGCTAAATATATATCTGTTTGGCGGCGGATAATTTATTCTCTTGCTTAACGCCTTTCTCTGAGACATACGAGCTCAAAGGTTATATATTGGCAGAAATCAGTGGCAAGATATGGATTGATAGTGTGGCATGCTGAGATGCAGTGATCCAGACTTTTATTGAGAAGCAAAGTTTGGTGGATGATGATTAAAGCGCAGCTTTAATATAGCACGGCGTATAGCGTTGATTCGCGAGCCTCACACCCCTGTATGGTGGTAAACTGATGGTTTGATCAGTATGCTTTTTAGAGGATGGGCACCTTAGTGGTGTCGTGGATTCGGTCGACCGAGATTGAGCTTAGTGCTCAGAGGGATAGGGTAAGCGGTGTTTTCTCTCGCCGAGACGTAAGCCGCAGTGATACTCGATTTCCCAAAAGTGCGGATGTGCATTACAGTGTTTTCTCTCGCTGAGACGTAAGCCGTTGTAGATGGCACTACGTGATCGATCTTTCGAATCAGGAGCCACCATGATGGAAATCCAATTTCCAAATATGACATTCTGCGGTTTTGATTGTAGAGCCTAGTATTGGCGACATGATATATGGTACCCATGCCGTCTATGATTGATATATTTATATTTGATGTTGTTTTCTTCACTTATAGTAATAATATAAAATGAGATGAAATTTCGCGTATCAAGCATATTTGGATATTATAAGGGAAAACCCTATCCTCCGGCTTGCGTTGCATTGTGTGATGGGATCTGGGTCTTATAATAGCTTCATTGTTCTTTATTTAGCATTGCGCTGTTTGTTTTATGCACTGGTATTCTTGGAAGGAAACCCGTTCCGTGTTATACGGCGTGGTCCCTTGATTTACCTAACTTTAAAAACAAAGATTAATAAATGTTTTAGTTCTCACACCAGTCACATGACTGACCTGGAGTTTATTGTTTTAAGCTAAACTCTGGGTGCCCCTATTTTCCACACGGGCAGCTAGTAGTTTTGGTTTTGTAGATTTATATTCACAGGATCCTGATTTACAGCTGGAACGATATCCGGAAAGCTCTGTATCCGTATATCTTTTCTAGTTGTGTTTTGTATTATTTCCGTTGCGATATATTTAAATGTCATTTAAACCTCTGATATTTTCTGTGTAATATTAATTCATACTCTGTATATTCTTGTATTCTGATGGAATTGTTGTAATATACAATGAAATGTTCTTCTATTTGCGTTCTAATTTGTCATGTTCTCAAGGTAATCTGGGCTTTCCTTCACGGGGAAGTTACGGGCTATCACTGTAACGACCCGTGTTCTACATATCGTAGGATTGTAGAATATTAATTTCTTTCCCGTGTGAAGTTGTATGGTCATGTAATTTTGGGAAACATTTATTAGAGTCATTTCCCCTGTTCATGATTTTTGTCGATTTTTAAATGACCATTTTGCCCCTAGTCAGTACTGTTTTGGCCATAACTTTTGATAGGGAAGGAATTTTGACCTGAAACCACTTCCATTAGATTCGTTTGATGGTTTCTCTTTCCGTAGAGTGGTCATAATAGCCAAACGGACTTACCGTTTGGGAGATATGGCTGAAACAAGGTTTGGAGGGTGAAAAACTGCATAATTGGGCTAAACCGGGTAGTTAGCAATTGGGCCCATAAGGGGATTTCGGGATTGGGGTTGTATAAGGGCTGATTAGGGTTAGAAAACATCCTTTTAGTCATTTTTCCAGCCACCATTTCATTTCATAGAACCCTATTAATGGCCTCCAACCTCTAAATCACTCCAAACCACTCCAAACTTGAAGAAAAGAGATTAGCAACGACAAATCAAGGCAAATCAACACCAAATCGGGATTAGGGCTGCTACAACACCTTGTTATCTTCACCAAATCAGAGATTTATTTCGGATCTTGTTTTATTTGTGGCTAAGGTGAGTGATTAGCTTGCTTTATGCACTAATTGGGGTTATTTGGGGTGATTAGTGCTAGTTGGTGTTTTTAGACGAAAATAAATTCTGGAAAAATGTTTATAAATTCATAAATAATGTTTTAGACCTCTGATATGAGTTTGGGTTAATTTGGTTAAGTTTGGCTAATCGTACCATTAGTTATGCTCACATATGCTTAAGGGAAACATGGGGTTTTGGCTATGTTTAATCCATTTTATCATATCATGTTGTTGTTTTGGTGTTTGAGGTCACTTGTATGTATTTCTATGACGCTATGACATGCTTTGTGATTGGTTTCAATAGTTAGAATGGTCGAAAACGCCGTCGAGAGGCGTATAAACACTTGCAGGAATCGGTGCAGGAAATCGGATCGGATCGCCCCCTACCCGATCCGAACCGCCCATTTCCCCTCACCACGAACCGAACCGATTGTTATAGCGAGGCAAGCTGCGCCACGAGCTGAAGGATCCGAACCGATCCGAGAAGTCGCGATTCAAGACTTGGTGATTGAAGACTCCGACCCGACTCGCCTGGAGTGATAGCGACACGATCCGATCTGATCACCTTGAGGACAACGAACCGGAGACTTGGAGGAGGGCGAGTGGCTTGGAGCTATGACCAGGAGGCGTGACCCGAGCCGTTGCGTGTTGGAGAACCCGATCCGATCCGGATGGGACTGGAGGCCACGAACCGATGGCGCACTCCGATCTGATCCGAGGTAGCAGTCACGAACCGAGACGATGAAGGCCACGATCCCAATGATGATGAAAGGGATCCGAACCGATCCAATGGAGGTCCATAACCCGAAATGCAAAGGTAGTTCAAGTGGAAGTTCGAGCTCAGGATCCAGACGGGAACCAATGAGTTCACTTCGTGATTGGACTTTGCTGCGGGACGTGTGCTAAGGAGTTGTCGATGTCTATGACTTTGGATCACTAGGTGTTGGAGGTAGAGAGACAAACTCGGGCTTTGGATATGGTGCGACTAGGGAGCTACCTACCAGTGGAGTGGGGTCATGGAAACGTTGGGCGTGATCCCATAGGTATGGCGTTGGTGGTAGTAGGAATGTACATAGTCGTACAAAGTCGAGTTCTGTCGTTTTAGTAAAGTGCTCTAGTGATCGAAGAAGTGGATGTCGTATGCTTTACGCACTGAGTGAGAGATGGGAGGATGGTTGCTATGCTTGATTGTTTGACATACACATCCCCACCCCCGTATATTTACACACCATATGTTAGTGATATCTTAGAGTATTGTACCGTGTAGTACTAACTCTTTGATTGCAGGTCCAGGTTCAGGTATGACTTAGTATACCTGTTATTATTCTGTTTATGCTTGCTACCACTCATACCAGACTGATGTCTGACCCAGAGTTTTATGTTTCTTCTTATTACTCTGGGTGCTCACACGAGCAGACTAGAGACAGGGATAGCTGGTAGTGCGCTTGGTAGATGGACTGAAGACGAGCAGGAGGCTCCACGTATGATATATAGTTATTCTCCCTGTGTCGTGATCGGTATCTACTTTGGGCATTAGTAGCATACCTATTTTGCTTATCTTAGAGACAGTATTTTGAAGTTGTAATAAGCTGTATTTGATATTTCCGCTACTCTGATGATGTTAGTTCAAGTTTTCAGCTTATGCACTGTCTCATCTGTTTTATGTCAAGTATATGTTGGCTATTATATTTTATTCCATGCGCTGTGAGACATATTACAGGTTCTTTATTTGGTTCCTCTTCTTTCTTTCTCTTCTTTGGCGACCGTCCCATGCCAATTGGACATGTGTACAGCGCACAATTGGAGTAAAACGTCGGTTGGTGCGGGGCGGGCCGTCACATTTGGTATCAGAGCTCTAGGTTGCGTAATCCACCTAGGGAAAGACACTAGGGAGAGATAGTACGTATATGAGAGCGCGTATTTGTGATTATTTTGGTTTTCAAAAGCTATATCTATATATAGTATTAGTATGTTTAAGAATGAAGTCGCATTGCACTGCACTGGCACCACTATGGAGATGGTTAATCGTTTTCTCTTTAACAGATTTGACGATGAGCCGAGGAAGAGGTGCTGGCAGAGGGGCCAATAATGGGAATCCCCCTGACATGAGGGCTATGTTTACCAACCTCATGAGAGAGATGCTTGTGGATATTCAGAGGGAGGCTCCTAATGTCGCCAATGCTGGAGGTGCAGCGGTGCAAGCGCCTAGGGTCGATTTCGCCAAGTTGAGTAAGGATTACACTAATCTTGGTGGAAAGCCGTTTCACGGAACAGAGTCGGCCACGGACGTTCAGGACTGGTTGGATAGCTGTGATCGGATCTTCGATGACTTGGGTATCGAGGATGCGATGAAGAGAAGGCTAGCGTCTCGTCAGCTGCAAGGACGAGCGATGAATTGGTGGAATGCTATTAGGGCAGCCACACCAGAAGATCAAGTTACTTGGGATCAGTTTAAAGCTCGCTTTAGCGACAAGTATATCCCAGCTGCCCAGAAGTCGGAATTGTTTAGGAAGTTCTTGGAGCTTAAGCAGAATGGAAGGGCAGTATCGGATTATGTTGCTGAGTTCGACACTTTGTCGAAGTATGGGTTATCTCTAATCGATACTCCCGAAAAGAAAAATGAGAAGTTCATCACTGGCTTGGATGAATACTTAGGGGAGAGGCTGATTAATCACATCGATGAGACGTTTGAGTCGATCGTGGGAAAAGCTTTGAGGTCAGAAAGTCTTTACCCTAAGCCGAAGACTGGGGTTGTTGCTGCATCTGCTGAAGAGCCAAAGCCGCAAACAAGCGGTGGAGGCAAGAATAACTCTCAGAATAAGAGGAAGCAGAACCAAGCTAAGGATGGCCAGAAGAAAAGCAGGAAAGAAGTTGAGTGCTTCAAATGTGGAAAGAAGGGCCATTATGCAAGGGAATGTAGGGCCAAGACAGTGGGAAAGAAGTGCTTTAACTGTGGCCAGGAGGGACATTTTAAGGATAAGTGCCCGCAACCTCTGAAGGAGAATCAGATTGTGAAAGCATATGCCATCAATGCTGTTCCTTCCTCGTCGAATGCCCCAACTGCGGCGGAGAAAGGAAAGGGAGTCGTCATTCAAGGTATGCTTTCCATTTACGATCTTCCTGTTAGAGTTTTGTTTGATACCGGGGCTTCCCATTCCTTCATATCTAGTGACCTGGTAGATAGGTTGGGATTGGAACCCGAGTTAGTCGATAGACCATTAGCTGTGACGAACCCGATTGGTGGTTCAACAAACCTCAGTATGATCTGTCGTAATGTGGTCTTATCGAGTCATGGATGTATGTTTGTTTGTGATTGCTTTGTTTTGGGCTTTACTGGGTATGGCATTATTTTGGGAGTCGATTGGCTCCAAAGATACGGGGTGGTGGTAGACTGTGAGGGCTTTTTGGTGACAGTTAGGGCGGATGATGGGCGGAGGGTAGTGTTTGGTAATCTACCCTGTGATGGGGTAATGGCTAGTTTTGTAAATTCCCTCGACATTCCGCATGATGAGTTATCAGGTTTGCCCGTGGTTGGCCAGTACCCGGACATCTTCGAGGAAGTGACCGGACTTCCACCACACCGAGAGATTGAGTTTCGTATTGATTTAGTGAAAGATGCCAGACCTATAGTGATGCCACTTCGTCGTATGGCACCACGAGAACAGCGAGAGCTCGAGGTGCAAGTTAGCAATCTTTTGAAGAAGGGATTTATTAGAAGAAGTGTTTCCGAGTGGGGAGCACCAGTTGTGTTTGCTACTAAGGCAGATGGTTCCCTTCGATTGTGTGTGGACTATCGCGAGTTAAATAAGGTGACGAGGAAGAATAAGTATCCTCTACCACGGATAGATGATTTGTTTGATCAACTGGAAGGAGCGAGAGTGTTCTCCCAGTTGGACCTCGCGACGGGATTTCATCAGCTCCGTGTAGCAGCTGATAGTATAGCTAAAACGGCATTTAGAACGCCGTCTGGGTTCTATGAGTGGTTGGTCATGCCATTCGGGTTAACCAATGCACCAGCATACTTCGTGGATCTTATGAATAGAGTATTCAGAGACCAACTGAATAAGTTTGTTCTTGTGTTCGTAGACGATATCCTTGTTTACTCGAGGACAGAAGAGGAACACAAGGAGCATTTGAGAATTGTGTTAGAGGTGTTGAGAAGACACCAATTGAAAGCGAAGTTCTCTAAGTGTCACTTCTGGAGGAGAGAAGTGAGATTCTTGGGCCATGTTGTTTCAGAGAATGGTGTTGCCGTGGACCCTGCAAAGGTGGCTACGGTACAAGATTGGTCTACGCCCAAGAATGCAACAGACGTAAGAAGTTTCTTGGGGTTAGCTGGATATTATCGTAAGTTTATCAAAGACTTCTCTAAGACAGTGGCACCGTTGACTCGGTTGACTAAGAAGAATCAAGCCTTCGTTTGGGACGGAGGGTGTGAAAAAGCATTCAAGAATCTAAAGGAAAAGTTGACGCGTGCGCCAGTGTTGGTCATTCCTAAGGGAAATGAAGAGATGACGGTATACACGGATGCTTGTGGTACCGGACTGGGTGCGGTATTGATGCAAGGAGGTAGGGTCATAGCTTATGCTAGTCGACAGCTAAAGCCACATGAAAAGAAGTATCCTACCCATGATTTGGAATTAGCTGCGATTGTATTTGCGATGAAGATGTGGAGACATTACCTCTTGGGAGAAAGATTTGAACTGTTTACCGACCATAAATCGTTAAAGTATCTCTTCTCTCAGAAAGATCTGAATCTCCGTCAGCAGAGATGGTTAGAGTTCTTGGCTTCGTATGATTTTGATATCGCGTATACACCTGGGAAGGGTAATGCGGTAGCCGATGCCTTGAGTAGGAGACATGCCAGCTTAGGGGCAATGTTTCTTGAATGGAAGCAGCTGGAGTATATCGCGGGGTTTGATTTCAGACCAAGGTGCGAATTGGATCCAATTATGCTATCTAGCTTGACGATCAGACCCACTTTGATTGAGAGGATTGGTTCCAGTCAAAGGAACGACCCTAATTTATTGGAAGTCATCTCCAAGTTGGAAATGAATGTCGATGGGGAGATGGACAAGTATGGGCTTGATCGAGATGGATGGCTTCGGAAGAATGGAAAGCTTGTTGTACCCAATGTCAATGGATTGAGGGATGAAGTGCTTAGAGAATGTCATCACTCAAAGCTAACTATACATCCCGGTGGTAATAAGATGTATCGAGATATGAAACAGACTTACTACTGGGAAGGGATGAAAAGAGACGTTGGGAAGTTTATATCCAAGTGCATGAATTGCCAGCTAGTTAAAGCCGAGCAAAAGAAGCCTAGTGGGTTGATGCAACCATTAGAAATTCCCGAATGGAAATGGGAACAAGTTTCGATGGATTTCATCGATGGTTTACCAAGGGCTAGATCGGGATATGATAGCATTTGGGTAATTGTGGATCGACTGACCAAGAGTGCAAGATTTATACCAGTTAAGTCGAATAGAACTGCAGCTAAGTTAGCAGAACTATATATGAAGTGGGTAGTGAGATTTCATGGAGTACCCAAAGGCATTGTAAGTGACCGAGATCCGTTGTTTACTAGTGGATTTTGGAAGAGCTTACAAGAGGATTTAGGATCAGAATTACATCTCAGTACCGCATATCATCCTCAAACCGATGGTCAGACAGAGAGGGTGAATCGGATATTGGAAGATCTCTTGAGGGCTTGTATATTGGATTTCGGTGGGGCATGGGATGACCATTTGCATCTAGTGGAGTTTGCATATAATAATGGCTACCAATCCAGTATCGGTATGGCTCCATATGAAGCTTTGTACGGAAGACCGTGCAACTCACCATCATGTTGGATAGAGACTGGCGAGAAGTTTGTGCTTGGACCAGAGTGGTGAGAGAAACTTCCGATAAGATCAAGATCATTCGGCAACGAATGAAAGCTGCTCAGGATAGGCAGAAAAGCTATGCTGATAAGAGGAGAAGAGACTTGAAATTCTCCGTTGGTGACTTGGTGTTTGTCAAGATCTCTCCGTTGAAAAGAGTGATACGATTTGGCAGGAGAGGCAAGTTGACACCAAGATTTATGGGTCCTTTCCAAGTTCTCGAGGAAGTTGGGAATTTGGCGTATAGAGTTGGCTTACCAGAGAAAATGGCAGGAGTTCACGATGTGTTTCATGTTTCCCAACTAAGGAAGTTCGTTCACGACTCAAATGTGACTATTTCACCTGATCAGTTAGAGGACTTCGAAGTAGAACCTGAGGCGGTTGAAAACCGCAAGCCGATTCGTATTGTGGGGCATGATACGAAGCAACTTCGAAGAAAGTCGGTGAAGCTAGTCAAAGTTCAGTGGGGCGAGGACGAAAATGATTGTGCATGGGAGACAGAGGAAAGCATCAGAAAGGCTTATCCAGAACTCTTTGCCTGGTAAGATTTACTTTGCGATTTAGTTATTCCGCATGCTAGGATAGACTTGTTTTGCTTGTTTTGCATGTTTGATGGTTGTTTTATGATTGATAGGCATGCGGGACCCTTGTGTGTGTTTGATTAGGGAATTTCGAGGGCGAAATTTCTTAAGGGGGGGAGAGTGTAACGACCCGTGTTCTACATATCGTAGGATTGTAGAATATTTATTTCTTTCCCGTGTGAAGTTGTATGGTCATGTAATTTTGGGAAACATTTATTAGAGTCATTTCCCCTGTTCATGATTTTTGTCGATTTTTAAATGACCATTTTGCCCCTAGTCAGTACTGTTTTGGCCATAACTTTTGATAGGGAAGGAATTTTGACCTGAAACCACTTCCATTAGATTTGTTTGATGGTTTCTCTTTCCGTAGAGTGGTCATAATAGCCAAACGGACTTACCGTTTGGGAGATATGGCTGAAACAAGGTTTGGAGGGTGAAAAACTGCATAATTGGGCTAAACCGGGTAGTTAGCAATTGGGCCCATAAGGGGATTTCGGGATTGGGGTTGTATAAGGGCTGATTAGGGTTAGAAAACATCCTTTTAGTCATTTTTCCAGCCACCATTTCATTTCATAGAACCCTATTAATGGCCTCCAACCTCTAAATCACTCCAAACCACTCCAAACTTGAAGAAAAGAGATTAGCAACGACAAATCAAGGCAAATCAACACCAAATCGGGATTAGGGCTGCTACAACACCTTGTTATCTTCACCAAATCAGAGATTTATTTCGGATCTTGTTTTATTTGTGGCTAAGGTGAGTGATTAGCTTGCTTTATGCACTAATTGGGGTTATTTGGGGTGATTAGTGCTAGTTGGTGTTTTTAGACGAAAATAAATTCTGGAAAAATGTTTATAAATTCATAAATAATGTTTTAGACCTCTGATATGAGTTTGGGTTAATTTGGTTAAGTTTGGCTAATCGTACCATTAGTTATGCTCACATATGCTTAAGGGAAACATGGGGTTTTGGCTATGTTTAATCCATTTTATCATATCATGTTGTTGTTTTGGTGTTTGAGGTCACTTGTATGTATTTCTATGACGCTATGACATGCTTTGTGATTGGTTTCAATAGTTAGAATGGTCGAAAACGCCGTCGAGAGGCGTATAAACACTTGCAGGAATCGGTGCAGGAAATCGGATCAGATCGCCCCCTACCCGATCCGAACCGCCCATTTCCCCTCACCACGAACCGAACCGATTGTTATAGCGAGGCAAGCTGCGCCACGAGCTGAAGGATCCGAACCGATCCGAGAAGTCGCGATTCAAGACTTGGTGATTGAAGACTCCGACCCGACTCGCCTGGAGTGATAGCGACACGATCCGATCTGATCACCTTGAGGACAACGAACCGGAGACTTGGAGGAGGGCGAGTGGCTTGGAGCTATGACCAGGAGGCGTGACCCGAGCCATTGCGTGTTGGAGAACCCGATCCGATCCGGATGGGACTGGAGGCCACGAACCGATGGCGCACTCCGATCCGATCCGAGGTAGCAGTCACGAACCGAGACGATGAAGGCCACGATCCCAATGATGATGAAAGGGATCCGAACCGATCCAATGGAGGTCCATAACCCGAAATGCAAAGGTAGTTCAAGTGGAAGTTCGAGCTCAGGATCCAGACGGGAACCAATGAGTTCACTTCGTGATTGGACTTTGCTGCGGGACGTGTGCTAAGGAGTTGTCGATGTCTATGACTTTGGATCACTAGGTGTTGGAGGTAGAGAGACAAACTCGGGCTTTGGATATGGTGCGACTAGGGAGCTACCTACCAGTGGAGTGGGGTCATGGAAACGTTGGGCGTGATCCCATAGGTATGGCGTTGGTGGTAGTAGGAATGTACATAGTCGTACAAAGTCGAGTTCTGTCGTTTTAGTAAAGTGCTCTAGTGATCGAAGAAGTGGATGTCGTATGCTTTACGCACTGAGTGAGAGATGGGAGGATGGTTGCTATGCTTGATTGTTTGACATACACATCCCCACCCCCGTATATTTACACACCATATGTTAGTGATATCTTAGAGTATTGTACCGTGTAGTACTAACTCTTTGATTGCAGGTCCAGGTTCAGGTATGACTTAGTATACCTGTTATTATTCTGTTTATGCTTGCTACCACTCATACCAGACTGATGTCTGACCCAGAGTTTTATGTTTCTTCTTATTACTCTGGTTGCTCACACGAGCAGACTAGAGACAGGGATAGCTGGTAGTGCGCTTGGTAGATGGACTGAAGACGAGCAGGAGGCTCCACGTATGATATATAGTTATTCTCCCTGTGTCGTGATCGGTATCTACTTTGGGCATTAGTAGCATACCTATTTTGCTTATCTTAGAGACAGTATTTTGAAGTTGTAATAAGCTGTATTTGATATTTCCGCTACTCTGATGATGTTAGTTCAAGTTTTCAGCTTATGCACTGTCTCATCTGTTTTATGTCAAGTATATGTTGGCTATTATATTTTATTCCATGCGCTGTGAGACATATTACAGGTTCTTTATTTGGTTCCTCTTCTTTCTTTCTCTTCTTTGGCGACCGTCCCATGCCAATTGGACATGTGTACAGCGCACAATTGGAGTAAAACGTCGGTTGGTGCAGGGCGGGCCGTCACAATCACAGTTGGTATCAGAGCTTTGGTTTACAGAACTAGAGAACATGACATATTAGAACCAAACAAAAGAATTCATTAGAAATTGGATTAATAATAACCAATGAGAATGACTCGTTAGAGATGGGATCAGTAGTATCCTAGAACGAGTGTGAAGAGTATATTTTTAAAATGAAAACCAATTTTGTTTTGAAATTTAAATCGTATCATACGTATTTGACTATTTATTTTAAATTGATTTGGACAATCCAATATATAAAGATTTTGCATATACGCCTTGAAAGCGTGTATTCGAGGTTTTAATATACTGGATAGATATAGAATCATACTCTAGTTGTTCGGGGATAATTCTGGTGATGGGGCCCCATCCCCAGTACTTGTTTTCGAGTTTCGAAAGTGAGATTTCTATATATTTCAAATAGATTGGTGTGAGAACAAAACTTAACTGAAATTTACTGTTGGTGACTTGACACTGAAATCTGATTTTTGAGTATATAAAAATCATATATATTTGAAAATCTAATCAACAAATTGATTGATGGCTATGATGTTTGATTATTGATTCAACTAATAAAAATACTGGAATGATTAATAAAGTATAATCAAGATGATTGTTAAGTGAAAAATAATGCAAACTCTCTTGATAAAAATCCTAAAAATATTATATAGGATATGGACGATTATGACTTATCTCATACTGAATTCTGGATGACCCCGAAACAAGCAAGGAGAGCTCACCAGAAAGCAGAAAAAGAACATGAGTTGAACTTAGGAACGTACGTGGGTATTTATTGCCGTATATGCAGGAAAGAAGGACATTATGCCGTTCGGTGTGCTGAGAGAAAGAAAAGCAGGGAGAAAATGATGAGAATGGACATAGTGTGTTTCAAATGCAAAGAGACGGGGCATTTTGTACATAAGTGTCCGAAGGTAAAGAAGAAACCCACGAATCTAGGAAAGGAAAAGAAGTGCTTTCGATGCAAAGAAGTAGGGCATCTAGCCCGAATTGCCCGTTAAAGAAGGGTGATAAGAAATCCAAGGGAAAGGAGCTATCAACTTTGGAAATAATGCAAGAAGAAGGCACGACTTCCTAGAAAGCTGGGTTTTAATGTAATGAACTAGCGTTTTGGATATATGTATGTATGTATGTATGATGCTTGTATGAACGTAATTATGCCTTTTGTTTTAAAATGTATTGGTATTGTATAATATAACTAAGGTAAGAAAAATGTTGAACCAAGTTGAATTTAACACCGAACATCGAACTGTATTGGAAATTTATCGCATTTGCTTGCATATACATGCACTTACATTGAACAGGTCATAGCAAGGAGGCTAGAGCAGAGACATAAAATTGTTTGCCCGAAAAATAAGTACATGTTTACCATAATTTACTGTTTTGTTTGGGTGATGATGATTTTATGAGCCGATTGGCTAGCCGCTTGGCTTTTTCTTTTTCTTTTTGAGATCAGAGGGCCTGTATGGCAATTTTGGGATTTTCCCGGTGCTCCCGGTGCAGGGGAGGTTATGGCGAATTTTTTCGAAAATTTAGGGTGTTAGCCAAATTTTTGAAAATTTTGAAAAGTTCTTAGAAACTGAAAAGTTGAAGAACTTAAGCCATAGCGAAAAAGTGGAAGTTGAGTTGATTAGTTAAACAACTTTCGGTTTCATTCCTTTTCGGGGACGAAAAGTTTAAATTGGGGGAGATTGTAACAACCCGGAAATCCGAGCCAGTTTAATTTTTTTTTTGGTGAATTAAATGAATTTTTAATATTTAAAATGAATTATTATAAATAATAATGACGAAAAATTTATTTTGAATAGAATTAGAATGTATATATTTACATACGTCGTCGATAGAATATAAATATTTATTTATATATATAGAAGGAATTGAAAATGGCGCGGTAGTTCGATAATTCGATTTCAAAATTCAAATGAATGTACAGGATTCAAAATAAACCGGATTTTGGCGAAACCAAAAATATTAGAATCCATTTGAGAATATCTTTCCAACGAATCTGAAAAATTGAAATTTCATAGCGGAAATCAAAAGTTATGTCCAGTTGAAAATTCAGAATAGTCGCTATAGAATTCTGGCCCTTAAAAATGGAAATTTTGCAAACGTCCTCGGTTTTCGACGAAACCACTTTTGTTGGATCCATGATGTCAAGTTATTGCTAGGTTTCAAATTTCGTAATTTTCTGAATCAATATGTGAGCGTGGCGAAGGAAAACGCGTTTGACCAGTTTTAGTTGATTTTAATCGACTGAAAAATGGCCATTTTTCAAACGGCCTCAGAATTTGACGAGACTAGTTTTGTTAGGACCGTATCGTCAATACGAAGCTAGAAAATATTTTTCGGGAATTTTTAGAGTTAGTATGTAGCCTTGGTAAATTGAAATGCGCGTTCAAATTCAATATATAGAGTTATATGTTGATTTTGACGAAAACCGATTGTAACGACCGAATCAGCTTACGATACATATCCCATTGTGTTCAGAATGGGGGTAATTAGCAAGGGACGACAAGCGGTGGGTCTCGTTTCGAGGTCGAAATTTAAAGTTACTTTATGGAATTAAATAATTAAATAAATATATTTTTATATAAAGTCCCTTGGCCCTTTACTCTCTCTTCGAAGTCAAACAGAATCAAAAAAACGATCCTTCTCAGATCGGAAGGGGCGACGCCTGCCGCCATCGCCACCGTCGGAGGGCCCACCGCCGCCCATTCAGCCGCTCTTCCCGTCCTCCTCTCCTCCTTCTCCTTCCCCTCCGCTTACTCCCTCTCTCTTCTCTCCTATATCGACGCAACCACCACGCCGCCGACCCAACGACCGCCGCACCCCCCTGCTGCAGCCACCCCTCGCCTCCGACCACCTTGAACCCCCTAGCCACTAACCTCCTCTTCACTCTCCTCTTCTTTGACAGTCAAACCCCCCCTCTCGCGCGCGTGAATACAGAAGACGAAAGTAACAAGGGCGAGCACGACGAAGTGTCGTGGAGTTGGGATAGCTTTGGTGAGAACTTCTCACTTTAAATCTTGTTTTCTAGTAAAAAAAATATATACTAGGATGCAGACGGTGCTTAGCAGCACCCGACACCCGTCGTCCACAGACCATGGACGGTTTGTTTGTTTAGTTGATTGTTTGGTGATTGATTTATTTGTGTGGTTGATAAATTTGATTGAATTGATTATGTGATGTGAAAGAAATAAAATAGTTTATAGTGGAAAATATTCTATAGTTAAAAATATAATTTTTAACGTGTATATAAAATAAAATATTTATAAACAAATTAGACGATTTGTTTATATACACATATTTGACTGATATTGATTGGGACGATAAATTTTACACATCGCCCAACTACACAAATAAAATCTGTGTTTGATTGTTTGAAACCCCACACGGGTGTGGGGATGATATTTGGTGTACATTATTCCCAATTAATAAATTGTATGTCGATCGATTGGTCGACAGACCGTGTAAGCGTTAATTATATATATTTAATGCTTATGCAGCTGTGTGGTGCACTTTGGATGATGGTTGATTATTTATCGTTGCTATTATATACATGTGTTGTATGGAATCCATATAATTAACATTATATGGTAATTGATTGGGCCTCATTCCAATTGGGAAAATAAAGAAAATTATAAAATAAAGATTAACGTGTTGACGGTACTCATTTGTTGAGATTAGTCAGGTGGTGAAATAAATATAGATTTATGTGTTGAATAAAATAAATATTCATTTATTGAATAGAATAACGAAGTTATTGAAAAATATAAAGCCGTGTTGATTAGAGATGTGCTATTTTGATGCGAACGCTATTGATATCGATTATATTCATTTTTAAAACGAATATTTAGAAAGAGATGTAAAAATATATAATTGAATAGAAATAAATTCGAATTGAATTGAATAGAAATAAATTCGAATTGAATTGAATAGAAATTGAAATCGAATCAAATTGAAATCGAATCAAATTGAAATTGAATTGAATTGAATCAAATTGAAATCAAATCAAATTAAAATCAAATTGAATTGAATCGAATAAATTCGAATTGAATTGAATAGAAATTGAAATCGAATCAAATTGAAATCGAATTGAATCAAATTGAAATCGAATCAAATTAAAATCAAATTGAATTGAATCGAATTGAATCGAACTGAACTGAATAGAAATTGAAAATCAAATCGAATTGAATAGAAATTGAATCGTATCGAATTGAATTGAAATTGAAATCGAATTTGAATGGAATTGAAATGAATTCAAAACAAACTTATAAGGAAAAATTTAACTTTGATTTGAAATTGAAAAGGAAGTTGAAATTGTTTTTGAAACGAATTTAAACGATTTATAAAATTCGTTTTAAATAGAAATCGACGAAATATATATTACATATATAATATAATGGCCTGAATAGAACGCGTCGCGCCGTGGCAGTTCGCGAATTTCAACCATTGATTTCGAACGGACATTACGGGAGATCCGACCGTCGGATTCTCCTCAAACCGGAACCGTTGGGTTCGTATCGAAAAGAGCTTTCCAATGAATATTAGTAATTTGAAATCTAACTGTTGGATTTGGAATTATGTCCAAATCAAATTTAGAAAAGGTCGCTGTAAGTGCAGTTCGATGGCCGTATGTGGAAATCGACTGTACGGGCCTTGATAAAATTATTAAAAATATCTATAATTTGTGCAAAATCATAAGAAATGATTTGGGGAAAACTGGGATGAAAACTCCATATTTGAAAAGATTAAAATAGATTTTTATCGAAATGAACTAGTTTTAAACTAGAATTAAAATCAATTTATTTTTGAAATAAATAAATTGAATTTGAAATGGGTTTTAAATAACCAGAATTTCTAAAATATTTAATAGGAATTGATTTGTGGGTTTACCGTGAACGGTGTTTTAAATAACACTTGTTCTTTAACCCGATAATAAATAGAATGTGATTTGGGTTTATAGTGAACTGTGTTTTAAATGACATTAGTCCTTCAACCCAGTAAAAGGAGTTTTATTGAATCGGTAATTAGATTGAAATGTGAATTGATAATTTAAATTACCAAATTTGGAAAGTGGGCGAGAATGAAGAATCAGCAGTTTTACTCCTAGCAATAGTTAAATCTTTAATTAGATTTGAACGTGAAATGGTAATTAAATTTACCGATAACACCGTGGTGTTAGTTATGGGGTAATAACAGTTTTGCTCCATGGGATGAATAGGTTGGGATTGGGAAATAAAATAAATAATTACTTCGATATGGTTCGCTAATCCCGACTAGTTTGGAAAACCATAATATGGTTTGAAATGATATCCAAAGGAAGATTAAAGAATAAATTTAAAAGAATTTATCTTTGATAAAATTAATGGGAACCTTTCCCTAGGAGTGTGAATATCTAAATAAAAGAATATTCTGAATTGGAATGAGGCGTATATTGTGTTTTATAGCACTTGTTGATTAAGATACGCGAGTTATTCAGAAAGCCGGGTATAACCCATTCTGAATAACTGATTCGACGACGAGTCGAAGAGATTGAAGACGGTGCAAGACCGACGATCTTCACATCGAATGGATGGGTGCTACTGATGCTCACGATGGGAGTAGCTACCTTGAAGGGGGCTAAAGTAGTGGCCATCCGGACGTGATTGGAGGTCGACGGATATGCGAGGAAAGTGCCTCCGGTTTCATTCAGACCTAGAATGGACTTGTAAATGGATGGTGTGTCTGACATTGTATTCCTTTATATTGTATTCGTTGATCTCTGCTAAATATATATATGTTTGGCGGCGAAGAATTTATTCTCTTTCTTAACGCCCTTCTCTGAGACATACGAGCTCAAAGGTTATATATTGGCAGAAATCAGTGGTACGATATGGATTGATAGTGTGGCATGCTGAGATGCAGTGATCCAGACTTTTGTTGAGAAGAAAAGTTTGGTGGATGATGATCAAAGCGCAGCTTTAATATAGCACAGCTTTGTGTATAGCGTTAATTTGCGAGCCTCACGCCCTGGTATGGTGGTAAACTGATGCTTTGATCAGTATGCTTTTTAGAGGATGGGCACCTTAGTGGTGTCGTGGATTCGGTCGACCGAGAATGAGCTTAGTGCTCAGAGGGATAGGATAAGAGGTGTTTTATCTCGCCGAGACGTAAGCCGCAGTGATACTCGATTTCCCAAAAGTGCGGATGTGCATTACAGTGTTTTCTCTCGCTGAGACGTAAGCCGTTGTAGATGGCACTACGCGATCGATCTTTCGAATCAGGAGCCACCAAGATGGAAATCCAATTTCCAAATATGACATTCTGCAGTTTTGATTTTAGAGCCTAGTATTGGCGACATGATATATGGTACCCATGCCGTCTATGATTGAAATATTTATATTTGAAGTTGTTTTCTTCACTTATAGTAATAATATTAGATGAAATTTTGCGTATCAAGCATATTTGGCTATTATAAGGGAAAACCCTATCCTTCGGCTTGCTTTGCATTGTGTGATGGGATCTGTGTCTTATAATAGCTTCATTGTTCTTTATTTAGCATTGCGTTGTTTGTTTTATGCACTGGTATTCTTGGGAGGAAACCTGTTCCGTGTTATACGGCGTGGTCCCTTGATTTACCTAACTTTAAAAACAAAGATTAATAACTGTTTTAGTTCTCACACCAGTCACATGACTGACCTGGAGTTTATTGTTTTAACCTAAACTCTGGGTGCCTCTATTTTCCACACGGGCAGCTAGTAGTATTGGTTTTGCAGATTTATATTCACAGGATCCTGATTTACAGCTGGAACGATATCCGGAAAGCTCTGTATCCGTATATCTTTTCTAGTTGTGTTTTGTATTATTTCCGCTGCGATATATTTAAATGTAATTCAAACCTCTGATATTTTTTGTGTAATATTAATTCATACTCTGTATATTCTTGTATTCTGATGGAATTGTTGTAATATACAATGAAATGTTCTTCTGTTTGCGTTCTGATTTGTCATGTTCTCAAGGTAATCCGGGCTTTCCTTCACGGGGAAGTTACGGGCTATCACATTAGTTGTATCCTAGAATGAGTTGAAAGAGTGTTATTCATAAAATAATAAAGAAAACAAATTTTTGTTTTGAAAATTTATATTATATTATACATATTTGAATATTTATTTTAGATTGATTTGGACAATCGAGTATATGGAGATTTTGAATATACGGGCAATTAGCATATATTTGAAGCCTCAAATGTATTGGATAGATATAGAATCACACTCTAGTCGCCCAAGGATGATTCTGATGACGTGGCTACATCATCAGCATCTGTGCTCGAGTTTCGAAGGTAGGAAGTCTATATATTTCCAATTGATTGGTGTGAGAACCAAAATTAGATAGGATTTATTTGTTGTGATTTGGCATCAAAAATGGATTTTTAGTATATGTAACAATTTATGTGTTTAAACGATAACCAACTAATTAATTATTGATTGTGTTGTTTGATTAATTAAATTTTGAACCATTAGGCCAAATAAAAATTTAATGATTAAATTAAATTGAAAGTTGATTGAAATTGCATGCGTGTACATATATATGTGTAAACAGGTCATAGCAAGGAGGCTAGAGAAGAAGAATAAAATTGTATGCCCGATAAATAGGTAAATGTTTACCATTTCCTTAGGTTTTGATGATTTTATGAGCCAATTGGCTTTTTCTTTTCGATTGGTGAGGGCCCTGCGTGGCTAGTTGTGGTTTTAAATGTCTCCCTGTACAAAGGATGTTATGGCAAAAAAATTCGAAAATTTAGGGTGTTAGCCAAATGTTTGAAAAATTAGAAATTCTTATAAACTGAAAAGTTGAAGAATGAAAGCCATAATGAAAGTTGAGTTGGTTAGTTAAACAATTTTCAGCTCCATTTCTTTTCGAGGACGAATAGATTATAAGTGGGGGAGATTGTAATAACCTGAAATTTCAGAACCAATTTAAAAATTTTATTTTAGCTATTTTAATGAATTTTGGATATTTAAAATGATTTATTTTAAATAATAACGACTAAAGTTTATTTTAATTGAAGTTAGAACAAATAAATTTATTTAAGTTATATAACGAGCCTGAAATGGCGCGGTAGTTTGAAAATTCGATTTCAAATTTCAAATGAATGTATAGGATTCAAAATAAATCGGATTTCAGTAAAACAACAAATATGTGAATCTGTTGAAAAATATTTTTCCAACGAATGTGAAAATCTAGATTTCATAACAGGAATAAAAAGTTATGTCCAATTTAAAATTCAGAATAGTCACTATAGAATTTATATATTTTTTAATATAATAAATAGCGATTTTGCAAACGACCCCCGTTTTCGATGAGACCACTTTTGTTGGATCCGGAATGTCAAATTATTGCTAGATTCCAATTTTCATAATTTTGGGAATCAATATGTGAGCATGGTGAATTTAAACGTGTTTGGTAATTTCAATTTGAATTTAATCGACTGGGAAATGACCGTTTTGCAAATGATCTCCAAATTTTACGAAATTAGTTTTGTTAGGACCGTATCGTCAAAACATAGTAAAAATTTTGATGGATTTTTAATGTTTAAAATGATTTATTTTAAATAATAACGATTAAAAATTTATTTTAATTGAAGTTAGAACGAATAAATTTATTTTAATTATAAATAGAGTTTGAAATAGCGCGGTAGTTTGAAAATTTGAATTTGAACTTTGACTGACCGTACAGGATGCAAAATAAATCGGATTTTAGTGAAACCAAAAATATGTAAATCTATTTAAAAATATCTTTCCAACGAATCTGAAAAATTGAAATTTCATAGCGGGAATCAAAAGTTGTGACCAATTTAAAATTCAGAAAAGTCGTAGAATTTATAAATATTTTGATATAATATATTGGCCTTAAAAATAGCCATTTTTCAAATGACCTACGTTTTCGACGAAACCACTTTTGTTGGAATCGGAATGTCAAATTATTACTAGGTTTCAATTTTTATAAATTTTCGAATTAATATGTGAGCGTGGTAAAGAAAAACGTGTTTTAACCATCTCAATCAAATTTATTCGCCTAGAAAATAGCCATTTTTCAAACAGTCTCAGAATTTTACGAAATTAGTTTTGTTAGGACCGTATCATCATAACAAAGCCAAATATATTTTTTTTGAAATTTTCTGAGTCCGTATGTGCCCTCGGTGAATTTATTTATACGAACGAATTAATTTAATAAAGGATTTAATTATTAAATTAAATAATTCAGGACACAGACAGCCATTTGGACAGACGGGACCTGGCCGTTGGATCCGGGACAGGGGCTATTGTGTAGGGTCACCTCTGGTTGGAATGAAATCGGAACAGTTATTAAGTTATGGATTTTTTTTGTAAAAATTACAATTTGATATTATAAATAATTAGAAAAACATAACCTAATCACTATTCACTATCAACTGCAGCCGCCACCCACTATCTCCATGGTCGAAAATGTTCCTTACTTCTCCCACTAAATTCTCCTCCATCTCTATGGATCAGACCACAATCCTTATACTACTTCGAAGCTCTTTCTCTCCTCTTCTCATCCATACAGTTAAAGCCCCCTGAAATCGCCCGAAACCCCGGAACCGACGCCTTAAACCCGCGCCCTTTAGATCGTCGCCACCCCCTCCTGGTCAGATCGCACCTATGGCTGAGGGTACCCCCAGGCGCGCCTCCCCCTCCTCTCTAACGTGCCACCACCCGATTGTCCTGAAGCTTAACGAATTGAACGCAAGGATCAACCCTAGAACGGAAGGTTATTGGGTTTGGTACAGCCTTAGTCTGTAGGAGGAAGGAGAAGGGTATTTTCCCCTTTTTATATTATTTAATTAACTTAAAATATTTTCCAACTTAAATGATTCGTAACTCATTCGTTCTTAATTAGAATTTAATGATTTCTGAAGCATGGCGACCGTGAAGCCGAATACTACGCTTCAGAACTGACTAGGACTGATTCTGGACCTTTTGAATTTTTGATCTGAATTTGAATTGAGGTGAGATTTATAGATTTAAAATTAAAACTAAATTATATAGAAATATAAATGTTTATATTTATATTGATTATGATGATGGTGATTTGCTGAATGATAGTGTTGTATGATAGAAATAAAATCTTTGATGTGTTAGCAGGAAAATATCATTTTTGTTTAATCATGTTGTATTAACATGAGATGTCACCTTGCTTGATCATGTTGTATTAACATGAGATGTCACCTTGCTTGATCATGTGTATTAACATGAAATGTCACCTTACTTGATCTTGCTGTATTAACATGAAATGTCACCTTGCTTGATCATGTTGTATTAATATATAAAATAAGTGTCGTTAATGTATGAAATGTCATACTAGTGTAAATTCCATTATAGTTAGAAATGTACGTTAGTATAAAAATGCCATTTTAATTAAAAATGTTATGTCAAAATAAAATAACATTTTATTAGATGATGTTATATCAAAATAAAATTAACATACATAGGAAATTGTTTATAAATAAAATGTGCATTTATGTGTCATTAACATAACTTAGAAATTTGATTACAAATAAATAACCATTTATTTGTCATTTGAATAACATAGAAACTTGATTACAAATAAATAACCATTTACTTGTCATTTAAATAACATAGAAAATTGTTTACAAATAAATTTACTTTTATATGTCATTAAAGTTCATAGAAAAATGTAAACATATAAAATTCTCTTTTATATGTTATTAGAATCCTTAGAAAAATGTAAACTTATAAAATTCTCTTTTATATGTTATTAGAATCCTTAGAAAAATGTAAACATATAAAATTCTCTTTTATACGTTATTAGAATCCTTAGAAAAATGTAAACATATAAAATACTCTTTATATGTTATTAGAATCATTAGAAAAATGTAAACATATAAAATTCTCTTTTATATGTTATTAGAATCCTTAGAAAAATGTAAACATATAAAATTCTCTTTTATATGTTATTAGAATACTTATAAAAGTGTGAACATATAGAATATTCTCTTATATATGTTATTAGAATACATAGGAAAACGTAAGGAAATAAATGTGTCATATTAGTTGAAGTAAAAATAAACATTTTTGACAAGAAATGTTTACATATAAAATGTTATTTTATATTTTATATGATATTTGAATTCACAGAAAATGTCTTACATATAAAACATTATTTTATATGATATTTGAATTCACAGAAATGTTTACATATAAAATGTTATTTTATTTGATATTAGAATTCACAAGAAATGTTCACATATAAAATATTATTTTATGTGATACTAGAATTAAAATAAAATGTTAGGATTTATGAAAACACCATTTTAGGTATAAAATGCTGAGATTGATAAAATAACATTTTAGTTATAAAATGTTAAGATTGGTTAAAACACCATTTGGTTATCAAATGTTAATTTAGACAAAATATCACCTTTATTTGTTTTGTTGAATTAGAGTTGTCGACAAAACAAATATAGTACTTTTATATGTTTTGTTGAAATAGAATTGTCGACAAAAACAAAGCTATCTTTTTAATTGTTTTTGTTGAAATGTAAGAATTTATTTAACATAAAAATATTCTTTTTATGCTAATATGAAAGGTTAGAAATGATGTAACATAAAAATATACTTTTATCTGTTACTAGGATACATAAGAAAAGAGTAGGGAAATAAAGGTGTTATATTAGTTGAAAAGAAAATGTACGATTTGCCAAAATAAAAGACATGAAATTAAAAAGTACATTTTTATTTGCCTTTTCTTATGCAAATAAAACCATAGATATAAAGTACACTTTTTATCTGCAAGTTAGTTGCAAAAAAAACATGAAGTGATAAAGTACCATTTTATTTTGCAATTTAGTTGTAAATAAAAACATGATTATAAAAAGTTGACATTTTTATTTATATTTTAGATATAAATAAAAGCATGAATTGAAAAAGGATATTTTTATTTATATTTTAGATATAAATAAAAACATGAAAATAAAAAGTACATTTTTTATTCGCATTTTAGATGTGAATTAAAACTTGATTTATAAAGGATATTTTATTCTCATTTTAGATGTAAATAAAAACATAGAAATCAAAGTGAACCTTGTATTTACATGTTAGTTGTAAATAGAACCATGGATTTAAAAAGTGACATTTGAAGTTACATTTTTGATGTAAATAAATAAGTTACATTTTTGGTGAAAATAAGAAGAAATAAAGCGACATCTTTATTTACATTTTAGATGTAAATAAAAAGAATAAATTTAAAGTAACATCTTTATTTACAATTTAGATGTAAATAAAGAATAGAATCAATGTTACGTTTTTATTTACATTCTAGGTGTAAATAAAAAGATTAGATTAAAAGAGGCATTTTAAATTTACATTTTAGATGTAATCAATAAGGTAGAATTTAATGTTATGATTTATTGTTAAAATAGAGACAATAAAAAGATTAAACTTTGAAGTTACATTTTAATGTCATTGTAGATGTAATCAAAAGATAGAATTTAATGATAAATTTTTATTGTCATAATGGAGACAATAAAAAGAATAGAATAAAAAGACATATTTTTATTGTCATTCTAGGGACAATAAAAACAGTAGAAATAAAAGTGATATTTTTATCGTCATTTTAGATGCGATAAAAAGAGTAGAAATAAAAGTGATATTCTTATCGTCATTTTAGATGCGATAAAAGAATGGATTATAACGGTTGAAATCGCCAAATGATTTATATTCATATTTATATATAAATATAACTTGAAATTAAAAGAATCGCGCTGCTGCAGTTCGCGATTTGAAATCGTAACTTTAAACGATTATACCGTAAGATCCGATCGTCGGATTTTCCCAAAACTGGAACCGTTGGGACCGCTTTGGGAAGATCTTTCCAACGATATAAATCTCGTCAAAATCCAACAGTTAGATTTCGAGATAACGGTAAATCAAATTTGGATAAAAGCAGTGCCAGGGCCGCCGATCGACCAGAAGTGTCGTTAAATGAATATAGCTATATATATATATAAATAGCGATAAATCATTATTAAATACTAATAATGATGTGAAATAATTTTAAAGAATGTATATGCGAGAATCATTTGAAAAGTCTGAGTTCAATCTCATTTCAAATGATTATACGACGATCTAAGTCGAAGAGTTGAAGACGGTGATTGAAGATCGACGATCTTCACATCGGGTGGATATATTGCTACTGAGGCCCATGATTGGAGTAGCTACCTTGAAGGGGAGTCAGGGGTAGCCGTCTGGACGCACTTGTTGATTGTTCGGATATGCGAGGAATAAGATGCCTCCGGTTTCGTTCAGACCCAGAACGGACTTGTAAATGGATGGTATGTCTGACGTTGTATTCCTTTATGCAGTATTCGTTGATCTCTACTAAATATATATTTGTTTGGTGTTTAACACCCTTCTCTGATATGTACGAGCTTAGAGGTTATATATTGGTAGGAATCAATGGTATGGTATGGATTGACAATATGGCATGCTAAGATGCATGGATCAAGGCTTTTGTTGAAAAGTAGAGCCTTGTGGTTGATGATCAAAGCATAGCCTATTTAGGCGTAGCCTTGTGTATTGCGTGACTTCACGAGCCTCACACCCTGGTAGAGTCTAAAACGGGAAAAGGGAACGCGGGGAGTGCATACATTTCTTTCTAGCTAGAGTGATGTCAGCGACCTACCATCCCTGGCATTTTACTTATATGGATGATGGATTATGAGGTAACTCGGTTTTATAGGTTGTTAGTGGACATATTGAGGTCCAAAGGGACCGAGAAATGTGTGTTCAAGAATTGCCAATCCACTAACGTTAGGTGTGGACCGGCCCTGCAGATATCCAAGGGTATCCCATAGGTGTGATCCTGAGGCATTTGCTAGAGTGTCTCGAATCGGTAAGGAGACCGCCCCTAGCTTTGACTCTTGATGGAAACCAAATCTCCAATATGACATTACAGTCTTGATTGTAAACTTATATATGGCGACATAGTAGGATGGGGTACTATGCCGTCTAGGATTGATACATTTACTTTGAAGTATTTTAATACTGCTTAGACACTAATAATAATATTAAAATATTATTTTATACGTATCAAGTCATGTTTGATCATTATAAGGTAAAACTCTATCGTCCGGTTTGTGTTGCATTGTGTGATGGGACTTGAGTCTTATAATGCTTTCATTTTTCTAAAAAGCATTGCGTTGTTTAACGATTTACTTTATTTTATGCACTGGCAATCCAATGGAGTAAACCCGTTCCGCGTTAGTGGCGTGGTCCTGTGATTAGCCTTATTATTACACTAGTTAAGTTAGATTTCTCATACCAGTCCCATGACTGACCTGTAGTTTGTTTCACTGGCAAACTCGGGTTCCCATATTTTCCACACAGGCAGTTGAGTAGCTTATTTGCAGATATATATTCTTTTAGCAGGATCCTGGTTCGAAGCTTAAAGCTGTTTCCAGAGCATTGATAGCCATCCGTTGTATCAGTTTAAGTCTTCTGCTGTGTATTGTATTAATTAATTGTAATTAGTCTTCCGCTCAATTTTATGTATCGATGTACTCTGATATTCTGTACTCTGATGTAACATTATTATAATTTTTATAAAAGTCTGCTGTTATTGTTCTGATGTGTTGTATTCCCAAAGTTAACGTATGCGGGTTTTGAACTATTTTGATCGATCTAGCGATCAATTAAGGTCGGGAAAAATCTGTTATCGTTACAATCAGTATGTGGCCCCGGTAAATTAAAATGTACGTTTAAAATACAATATGTTGATTTATATTTTAATTTAAATGGAAACCAATCGAGATAGTCAAATTGGCTTATGGGACATGTCCCATTGTGTTCGGAATGAGAGTGTTTAGCTAAGGGCGATAGTCGTTGGATTTGATTTGGACTTAGGATAAAAAGGTAACTTTTTGAAATGAAAATAAATAAAAAATATATAATATATAATAGTTGTCCCTTCTCTCTCCTCACCCTCTCTCCCCGATTCAGTTTTAAAGAAAAGAAAAAAAAACACTCCTCCGTTCAGCCACGACGCCACCATTGCCCCTCCCTCTGGCCGTCGTGCCTCCTCCCTTCCTCCTTAGCTCCTCCCTCCCTTCTCTCTCCCCTCACTCCTCTTCTAATTGCAATCGCCGCCCCAAACCCCCAATCCACCAGAAAATGAGCCACCAGTCCACCCTAATCCCACCGCTGGCGATCCAGCGCCTCACCCTTGCTCCAGCACTCCGGCGAGCCATTCTCCCCCCTCTACTCGGTTCAATGTCAAACACAATAAGCTTTCTTTTGTTATAATTTTTTTCTTTTTCTTATATATATACACACACACACATATTAAAGCAATGTTTTAAAATCTGATTTTTTTATATGAAATAACATTGGATTAAAAAATGTGTTTTTTTATATAAAGCATTGAATTTTCTTTTCAGTTTTTTTAAATAAATAGCTTAGATTAAAAATGTAATTTTTATATATTATAGCATCATTTTAAAAATTAAATAGCTTCAATAAAAATTTGATTTTTATTATATAATTAGCATTATAAAAATTTGATTTTTATTATATAAGTAGCATATAAAGTTATGATTTTTAAATGCATAAAGATATGATTTTTGATAGTACAAAGATAGGATTTTTATGTAATGAAAAATACGATTTTTATTCATAGAAAAATATGATTTTTATTCATAGAAAATCCGGTTTTTATTCATAGAAAAATACGATTTTTATTCATAGAAAAATATGATTTTTATATGTTTAGCAAATTAAAATTTTGATTTCTATTATTTGAATAGCGATATAAAAATTCAATTTTTATTATTTGAATAGCGATATAAAATTTCGATTTTTATCATTTGAATAGCGATATAAAAATTTGATTTTTATTATTTGAATAGCAAAATAAATTTTTGATTTTTATTTATATGAATAGCATATAAAAATATGATTTCTATTATATGAATAACGATATGAAAATATACTTTTTATATATGAAATAGCATTGTAGAAATATGATTTTTAATGTATACAGAGCATTGTAAAAATACGATTTTTAAATATATAAGCATTGTTAAAAATGTGATTTTTAATATAAACCGCGTGAAACAGATTGCGATGGAACTGATTGGAAGCAAAACGGAATCCAAACCATCCAATAAAGAATGATGGAGTGGAAAGAAAAGGTGAGAACTGCTCACTCTAATTTTTTTACAGTTAAATATATATTAGGATGCAGACGGTGCTTAGTAGCACCCGACACCTTTGATTGAAACCATGGATGTTTGGTTGTTTGTTTTGATTGATTTAATTGGTTGAATTTGGTTTGGGATATGAATGGAATTGACTGAATTTGGTTTGCGTATGGCGCGAGCCATTATTAGGCGAGGGATAAGGCTAGACCTTATTTCAGATCTAGTATCGCGCCGTTATCTGCCGAAATTTTCTAAAATAAAATGTGTTAGTTAAAAATAACATTTTTAATGTGTATATGAACTGCATAAAATATTAGTATGTTGAATAAAATAATTGAACAATAAAAATATTATTTTTATTGAATGTATGAACTATTAAAAATATTCATGTGTTGAAATAAATACTTTATTGTTAAAAATATAATTTTTAACGTATATATGAAAGGCAAAATTCTCCTGAAATGAAAATAAATATTCATATACAAATTGGACGATTTGTTTATGTACACTCATTTAACTGACATGGATTGGGACGATATATTTTACACATCGCCCAACTGCACAAATAATATTCAGTATTTGTTGGTTGAAACCACACATAGGTATTTGGATGATATTTGACGTACACTAATCCCAATTGTTTAGTTGTATGTTAATCGATTGGTTGACAGACTGTTGTAAGCGTTAAATATTTATATTTAATGCTTATGCAGTTGTGTAAGGCACTCTCGATGATGGTTGATTGTGTATCATGGTTGTTGTATACATGTGTTTTCTGAAATCCATATAAATAACATTATATGGTAATTGACTGTGTCTGATTTCAACTCTGAAAGAACGAATATTTTAAAATAACGAATACTTTAAAATAAGGAATACTTTTAAATAATATTCAATAAAGGATTAAAATCTGATTCTGATGCCCGATTTTGGATGGACACGAAAATATTGAAATATATGAAGCCTTGTTGATTAGATATATGCCATTTTGACGCGAACTATATTTGTATCGATTTTATTCATTTTTATAATGAATATCAAAAACGAAATTATTTCAAAATTTTAATATTTTGAAAACACTATCATTTAAATATTATAACGATAAGGAGTATTCAATTTTGATTAAAAAATGAAGTTAGAATTGTTTTAAAATGAATTTATAAACGATTTATAAAATACTTTTTAAATGGAAATCGATGAAATATATATATTATACATATTTAATCGCCTGAATAGAATGCGCCGCGCCGCGACCATTCGCGAATTTCGACCATTGACTTCGAATTGATATTAGGGGAGATCCGGCCGTCGGAATCTCCTAAAACCAGAACCGTTGGGTTCGTATCGAAAAGAGCTTTCCAACGAATATAATAGATTTGAAATCTAACGGTTGGATTTGGTATTATGTCCAAATGAAATTTGGAAAAGGTCGTTTAAGTGCAGTTCGATGACCGTTTATGGAAATTGACTGAAAGGGCCTTAATAAAATTATTAAAAATATTAATAATTTGTGCAAAATCATAATAAATGATTTGGAAAGAATTGGGTGAAAAATTCCATATTTGAAAAGATAAAATTATATTTTTATCGAATTGAACAAGTTATTAACTAGAATTATAATCCAATTATTTTTAAATAAATAAACTGGATTGAAAATGGTTTTTAATATACCCAGAATTTCCAGCAGTGGGGTGGATTTGAATGGAAATCATCTTCAGAATATTTCGATGTTGGATTTTGTGGTTATTCGGATATTGTTATGGAAATTTGGAATATATATTTATATCGTTATTTCCAATACGATGTTTGTTGGTTTCAGAATTTGATATTGAATATAAGCCGATATAATTTCTATTCAGAGCCTTGTATTTAATATTAAATGGGAATTTGGGTTTGTCATGAATGGTGTCTTTATTAACACTGTTCTTAAACCCAGTTGAGAAAAGAATAAATCTTTTAATTAAGATTTAGAGAAATTTTCCAATTAATTAATATTTAATTAGAATTGAATGAAAGAATTGGATTTTTAGGTTTATCGTGAACGGTGTTTTAAATAACACTTGTTCTTTAACTCGATAATTAGTGAAATGTGATTTGGAATTCATAAATCTTTTTATTAAGATTTAACGGGAATTTTCCAAAGTAAAGTTTTCCAACTTAATATATTAAATTGGAATTAAATGGAATTCGATTTGATAATAATCGAAGTGAGCTTCTGTGGAGGAAGACTGCTAATATATATGAAATTTAAAAGGCTTTGTCATTATTCCATTTATATTATTTGTCGGATACGGAAATTGGTATCGATTATATATATTGATCTGTTTTCCGTGAAGATTCCATAATTAATGGAATGCGATTTGCATTTATCGTGAACTATGTTTTAAATGGCATTAGTTCTTTAACCCAGTTAAAGACAGGATTACATGTCTAACATTGTATTTCGAACTGTATGGTTGATCTCTACTAAATATATATCTGTTTGGTGGTGGAGAATTTATTCTCTTGTTTAACACCCTTCTCTAAGAAGTACGAGCTTAGAGGTTATATATAGGCAGAAATCAATAGTACGGTATAGATTGTCGATGCGGCATGTTTGATTTTCCTAAAGTTAAACAATCATTAATATTGATTTTTGGGAAGATTAAAACCAAGTGGAGTTTTAATGAATCTTTAATTATATTGAAATGAAAATGTGATAATTTAAATTATCAAATTTGGGAAATGATCGAGAATGGAGTATCACCAGTTTTGCTCTAAGCGATAGTTAAAACTTCAATTAGATTTGAACGGGAAATGGTAATTAATTTTACCGATAATACCATGGTGTTAGATATAGAGTAATACCAGTTTTGCTCCATGGGATGAATAGGTTGGGATTGAGAAATTAAACAAATGATTACTTTGGTAAGGTGCGCTAATCCCGACTAGTTTGGATAAATCTTAATTTGGTTTGAATTGATAACCAAATGAAGATTAAAGAATAAATTTAAAGAATTTATCTTCGATAAAATTTATGGGAACCTTTCCCAAAGTATAAGAATATTTGAATAAAAGAATATTCTGGATTGGAATGAGTTGTATGTTGTGTTTTTATAGCACTTGTTTATTATATACGCGAGTTATTCGAAAAGGCCGGGTTTGTACCCATTCTGAATAACTGATTCGACGATAAGTCGACGATGAAGACGGTGGTTGAAGACTTGAGGTCTTCACATCATTTAGATGATTACTGATGTCTTGATTGGGCTGTACACCCAAGACAAGGTAAAAGTGGTGATCGTCCCGACGTACTTGGATATCGACCGAATATGCGAGGACCTTTCTCCTGTATTGGACACAGGACGAGGAATAAGGTGCCTCCGGTTTCGTTCAGACCCAGAACGAACTAGTAAATGAATGTGAGCCTGACATTGGATTTTATTCTGTGTTGATTGATCTCTATTAAATATATATCTGTTTTGTGGAGGAGAATTTATTCTCTTACTGAGCACCCTTCTCTGAGACATACGAGCTTAGAGGTTATATATCGATAGACAGTAGTCGCATGGCGTGAATTGTCAGTGTGGCATGCTGAGATGCAAATGATCAAGGCTTATGTTGAAAAGCAGAATCTTGTGGTTGATGATCAAAGCACGGCCTTAAAGGGCATAACTTTGTGTCTAGCGTTAATTCGCGAGCCTCACTGTAACAACCCGGAAATGCGAGCCAATTTAAAATTTTTATTTTGGCAATTTTAGCGAATTTTGATTATTTAAAATGAATTAATTTAAATAATATCGACGAGAAATTTATTTTGAATAGAATTCGAGTGTATATATTTATGTACGTCGTCGTTAGAATATAAATATTTATTTTAAATTATAAAAAGGAATTGAAAATGGTGCGGTAGTTCGATAATTCGATTTCAAATTTCAATTGAACGTACCGGGTGCAAAATAAACCGGATTTTAGCGAAACCAAAAATATTTAGATCTAACTGAGAATATCTTTCCAACGAATCCGAAAAATCAAAATTTTATATCGGGAATCAAAAGATATGTCCAGTTGAAAATTCTGAATAGTCGCTATGGAATTCAGGCCCTGAAAAATAGCAATTTTGCAAACGACCTCGGATTTCGACGAAACAACTTTTGTTGGATCCGTGACGTCAAATTATTGCTAGATTCCAATTTTCATAATTTTTCGAATCAATATGTGTGCATGGCAAAGGAAAACGCGTTTGACCAGTTTCAGTTGATTTTAATCGACTAGAAAATGGCCATTTTTCTAACGGTCACAGAATTCGACGAAATTAGTTTTGTTAGGACCGTGTCGTCAATACGAAGCTAGAAAGTATTTTTTGGAATTTTTCGAGTTAGTACGTGGCCCCGGTAAATTGAAATACACGTTCAAATTCAATATATAGAGTTATATGTTTATTCTGACGAAAACTGATCAAAACAATCGAATCAGCCTACTATACATATCCCATTGTGTTCGGAATGGGGGTAATTAGCTATGGACGACACACGGTGAGCCTCGTTTCGAGGTCGAAATAAAAAAATCAACTTTTTGAAATTTAAATAAAAAAAATCTCCCTTCATCCCTTATCACTCTGGTTCCCCCCCTCGTTCTTCATTCGTTCAGAAGAAAAAAAAGACTGGGCGTTCGTGCCCGAGCCCTCGCGCGCCGCCTCTGGCGATGGGCCCCCCCTCTCGCCTGACGCCAGACTCCGACGAACGCCACTCCCCTCATCCCTTCCAATCGAAGCGCGAGCCCCCCCCCATTTCCTGAAGCCGATGCCTGCCCTAACCCCCGCACCACCGCGATGAGCAGTAGCCTCCCCCCCCCTTCGAGCGCTTCAGGCGATCTCCAGCCTCGACCCCCTCTCGTTTCTCTCTCTCCTCCTCTACTTGAAGCCGTTGCTCCAAAACCCTCCCCGACCCAATCTGAAAACCGCCGACGATGGGATGCGTCCAGGTGTGGCTCCGGCCATCTGAGGAGGCGCAGATGATGAAGGGTTCGACAGATATTCTTTTTTACAGAGAAAGGTATTTCTTTTTACTTTTCTTTTACTATTTAAATTATTTAAAAATTTGAATTAATACTATATAAATCAGTTTTAATTTATAGAAAAGAAAACACATTTTATTTTTACAAAAAGAAATGATTTTTATTTGTTTATTAGCAAAAGAAAGAAACGATTTTTAATATGAAGTTGAAGTGATAAAAATCTGATTTTTATTGTGATGTATAACATATAAAGTTTTGATTTTTATTATGGAAATAGCGGTATAAAAATATGATTTTTATATAATAAAGATTATAAAAATATAATTTTTATAATATAGAAAGATTAAAAATATAATTTTTATAAAGTAGAAGTATTGAAAATATAATCTTTATATTTGAAAAGATTTGATCTTTATATTTGAAAAAGGAGAAATCTTTATATTTGAAAAAGGCGAAATCTTTATATTAGTAAAGGCGAAATCTCTATATTTGAAAAGGCGGAAGTCTTTATATAGAGAATAGCGTGATAAAAATATAATCTTTATTATATGAACATCAATGTAAAAATAGAATTTTTATCTATATAGCATCAATGTAAAAATAGAATTTTTATCTATATAGTAGCGGTGTAAAAATAGAATTTCTATCCATATATAATGATTATAAAAATATGATTTTTATATATGTAGTGGCTACGGTAACGAAAGTGACGAAAGGCGGGAACTACAAGATTTCCTACATTAGAAGTGTCGTGGAGTTGGGATAGCTTTGGTGAGAACTTCTCACTTTAAATTTCTTTTTTCTAGTTATAAATATATATACTAGGATGCAGACGGTGCTTAGTAGCACCCGACATCTGTCATCCACAGACCATGGATGGCTTGTATGCTTGTTCGATGTGTTGTGAAATTTGTTTGTGATGTTGATGTGAAATCGATAATAAAAATGTAGATGGTTGAAATAAATTAATTGTCGTTAAAAATATAGTTTTTAACGTGAATGTGAATAAATAAATATTTGTAAACAAATCGGCCGATTTGTTTATATACACTGATTTGACTGATATTGCTTGGGTCGATAAATTTTACACATCGCCCAACTACACAAATAAAAATCTGTGTTTGTTGATTTGAAACCCCACACGGGTGTTGGGATGATATTTGAGTACACTAATCCCAATTATTTAATTGTATGTCGATCGATTGGTCGACAGATTGTGTAAGCGTTGATTATTTATATTTGATGCTTATGCAGTTGTGTGGTGCACTTTGGATGATGGTTGATTGTTTATCGTTGCTATTATATACACGTGTTGGGTGGAATCCATATAATTAACGTTATATGGTAATTGATTGGGCCTCATTCCAATCGGGAAACCAATGAATATTATAAAAGAAAATTCATGTGTTGAATATAAAAATAGTCATGTGTTGACGATATTCATGTGTTGAAACTATTCATGTGTTGAGTAAAATATTTTAACAATAAAATTTACATCTTTATCATATTTAAAATCAGAAGCTACTTCACAGTGGAGTCTGATTAAAAATCAAACGATAGATACCATAATTTTATAAAATATATTACATAACAAAAATAGTCGTGTGTTGACAGTACTCATGTGTTGAGATTAGTCGTGTGTTGAAAGAAATATAGATTCATGTGTTGAATAGAATAAATATTCATTTGTTGAAAAGAATAACGAATTTATTGAAATATATAAAGCCGTGTTGATTAGAGTTGCGCAATTTTGACGCGAATGATATTTATATCAATTATATTCGTTTTTAGAATGAATATAGGAAAGGAAGTAATTTCAAAATATAACGTTTTGAAAATGTTATCATTTTATTCAATTTCGATTTGAAATTGAATATATAGTTGAAATGGGTTTGAAAATGAATTTAAAACGAATTATAAAATACGTTTTAAAAGAAAATCGATGAAATATATATAATATAGATATTATATATATAATGGCCTGAATAGAACACGCCGCACCGCGGTAGTTCGTGAATTTCGACCATTGACTTCTAATTGACGTTGCGGGAGATCCGACCGTCGGATTCTCCTAAAACCGGAACCGTTGGGTTCGTATCGAAAAGAACTTTCCAATGAATATTAGAAATTTGAAATCTAACGGTTGGATTTGGAATTATGTCCAAATCAAATTTGGAAAAGGTCGTTGTAAGTGCAGTTCGATGGTCGTTGATGGAAATCGACTGTACGGTCCTTGATAAAATTATTAAAAATATTAATAATTTGTGTAAAATCATTATATGTGAATTGGAATGAACTGGGATGAAAAATTCCACATTTGAAAAGATAAAAATAGATTTTTATCAAAATGAACTAGTTTTGAACTAGAATTAAAATCAATTTATTTTTGAAATAAATAAATTGAATTTGAATTGGTTTTGAAAATAACCAGAATTTCCAATATATATAAAGTGGAAGTGGATTTGAATCGAAATTGTCTTTGGAATATTTCGATATTGGATTCCATGATTATACAGATATTGTTATGGGAATTTGAAAGATATATTTATATCGTTATTTCCAATACGATATTTGTTGGTTCCAGAATTAAATATTGAATATAAGCCGGTATATTTTCTATTCAGAGCCTTGTATTTAATATCAAATGTGATTTGGGTTTTTCGTGAATGGTGTCTTCATTAACACTGTTCTTAAGCCCAGTTGAGAAAAAGATTAAATCCTTCTATTTAGATTTAATGAGGTGTACCAATTAAATAATATTAATTGGAATTGAATTTAAATTGGTTCTTGGGTTTTGTCGTGAGCGGTGTTTTGAATAACACCTGTTCTTTAACCCGATTAACAATAGAAAGTGATTTTTGGTTTATCGTGAACCGTGTTTTAGATGACATTGGTTCTTTAACCCAGTTAAAGATAGGATATTGATTTTTAAGAATATTAAAACTAAGTGGAGTTTTAATGAATCTTTAAATAGATTGAAAGTGAATTGATAATTTAAACTATCAAATCTGAAAAATGATCGAGGATGGAGTATCACCAGTTTTGCTCCAAAGCGATAGTTAAATCTTTAATTAGATTTGACCATGAAATGGTAATTAATTTTACCGATAACACCGTGGTGTTAGATATGGATTATTACCAGTTTTGCTCCATGGGATGAATAGGTTGGGATTGGGAAATAAAATAAATAATTACTTCGGTGTGGCTCGCTAATCCCGACTAGTTTGGAAAACCATAATACGGTTTGAAATGATATCCAAAGGAAGATTAAAGAATAAATTTAGAAGAATTTATCTTTGATAAAATTAATGGGAACCTTTCCCTAAGAATGTGAAAATTTGAACAAAAGAATATTCTGAATTGGAATGAGGCGTATGTTGTGTTTGTGTAACACGTGTTTATTATATACGCGGGTTATTCGGAAACGCCGGGTTATACCCATTATGAATAACCGATTCAACGATAATTCAAAGATGAAGACGGTGGTTGAAGACCGGAAGTCTTCACATCGTTTGGGTGATTGCTGATGATCTTGATTGGGCTGTACACCCAAGATGAGGGAATCAGTTGTTGATCGTCCAGACGTACTTGGAGATGGATGGATATGCGAGGAAAGTGCCTCCGGTTTCGTTCAGACCCAGAACGAACTTGTGAATGGATTGTGTGTCTGACATTGGATTTTATTTTGTGTTGATTGATCTCTATTAAATATACATTTGTTTGGCAGCGGAGAATTTATTCTCTTGCTTAACGCCCTTCTCTGAAACGTACGAGCTCAGAGGTTGTATATCAATGGACATCAGTCGCATGGAGTGAATTGCCAGTGTGGCACGCGTAAGTGGCAATTGATCAAGGCTTCTGTTGAAAAGCAAAGTCTTGTGGTTGATGATCAAAGCACGGCCTATGTGGCGTAGCTTTGTGTATAGCATGAATTCGCGAGCCTCACACCTCGGTATGAGTCAAAAACAGGATAGTGACTGCAGGGAGAGCACGACGTTTCTTTCTAGCTAGGGTGGTGTCAGTGACCTACCAGCCCTGACATTTATATACTTTTCACCCATGTGGTTGTTGGAATGCGAGGCACCTCAGATATAGGTCTGTAAGGACCAGGAAACGTGTGCTCAGGAATAATTAATCCTCCAAAGTTAGGTGAGGACCGACCCTGAAGATCCAAGGATCATAGTGGGGTCCTCAGACATTTGCTAGAGTGTCTCGAACGGAGAGGAGCTTGCCCATTGCCTCGACTCAGGACGGAAATCCAATTTCCAATACGTGATATTGTGGTTTTAATTGTAGAACTAGTATGGCGACATGATAGATGGTACGCATGCCGCCTATGATTGATATTTATGATTTGAATTGTTTTGACACTATGCACTTATAATAGTATCAAATGATTTGTTTTAAATGAACCAAGCATGTTTGGCTATTATAAGGGAAAACCCTATCCTCCGGCTTGCGTTGCATTGTGTGATGGGACCTGGGTCTTATAATAGCTTCATTTTTCCAAAGAGAATTGCGCTGTTTTGTTATATGCACTAGTATTCTTGGGAGGAAACTCGTTCCGTGTTATACGGCTTGGTCCCTTGAATTACTCACTTTTAAAGTAAAGTTTTAAATAACTGTTTTAGTTCTCACACCAGTCACATAACTGACCTAGAGTTTATTGTTTTAACCTAAACTCTAGGTGCCCCTATTTTCCACATAGGCAGCTAGTAGTTTTGGTTTTGCAGATTTATATTCACAGGATCCTGGTTAACAGCTGGGACGATACTCGGAAAGCTATGTATCCGTGTATTATTTCTAGTTGTGTATTGTATTATTTTCCGCTGCTTTGTAATTTATTGTAATCTCTGATATTTGTAGAATGTATATTTATTCATACTCTGTATATTCTTGTATTCTGATGGAATTGTTGTAATATACAATGAAATGTTCTTATGTTCGCGTTCCGATGTGTGTTGTCCTCATCTCAATCCGGGCTTTCCTTACCGGGTAAGTTCGGGTCATGTCAGTTTAGTTCAGAGCTTTGGTTTACAGAGCTCGAGAACAAGACATATTAGAACCGAACGAAAGAATTCATCAGATATTGGATTAGTAATATCCAATTAGAACGACTCGTTAGAGATAGGATCAGTAGTATCCTAGAACGAGTGTGAAGAGTACATATTTCAAATGAAAACGAATTTTGTTTTGGAGTTTAAATCATTTTATAGTATTTGAATATTTATTTATATTGAATTTGGACAATCCAATATATAAAGATTTTGCATATACGCGTCATGAACGTATTCGAAGTTTTAATATACTGGATAGATGTAGAATCACATTCTAGACACCCGGGGATAATTCTGGTGATGTGGCCACATCATCAGTATTTATGTTCGTGTTTCGAAGGTGTGATTTCTATATGTTTCCATTAGACTGGTGTGAGAACCAAAACTTATTTAGATAGATTTATTGTTGTGAATTGGCATCAAAAACATGATTTTCTGTATATATATCAAATTATGAATTTGAAACGTTAATTCACTAATTGATTGATGGTTGTGTTGTTTGTTTATTTGTTTGATAATTTTGAACCATTTAGCCTAAAAGAATCAAATATTGAATTGTATTGAAAATTGGTCGCATTTGCTTGCATATACATGTACTTACATTGAACAGGTCATAGCAAGGAGGCTAGAGCAGAAGAATAAAATTTGTTTGCCCGACAAATAGGTACATGTTTATCATAATTTACTGTTTTGTTTGGGTGATGATGATTTTATGAGCCGATTGGCTTTTTCTTTTTCTTTTTGAGATCAGAGGGCCTGTATGGCAATTTCGGGATTTTCCCGGTGCTCCCGGTGCAGGGGAGGTTATGGCGAAATTTTTCGAAAATTTAGGGTGTTAGCCAAATTTTTGAAAAATTTGAAAAGTTCTTAGAAACTGAAAAGTTGAAGAACTTAAGCCGTAACGAAAATAATGGAAGTTGAGTTGATTTGTTAAACAACTTTCGGCTTCGTTCCTTTTCGGGGACGAAAAGTTTTAAGTGGGTGAGAATGTAACAACCCGGAAATGCGAGCCAATTTAAAATTTTTATTTTGGCAATTTTAGCGAATTTTGATTATTTAAAATGAATTATTTTAAATAATATCGACGAGAAATTTATTTTGAATAGAATTCGAGCATATATATTTATATACGTTGTTGTTAGAATATAAATATTTATTTTAAATTATAAAAAGGAATTGAAAATGGCGCGATAGTTCGATAATTCGATTTCAAATTTCAATTGAACGTACCGAGTGCAAAATAAACTGGATTTTAGCGAAACTAAAAATATTTAGATCTAATTGAGAATATCTTTCCAACGAATCCGAAAAATCTAAATTTCATATCGGGAATCAAAAGATATGTCCAGTTGAAAATTCTGAATAGTCGCTATGGAATTCAGGCCCTGAAAAATAGCAATTTTGCAAACGACCTCGAATTTCGACGAAACCACTTTTGTTGGATCCGTGACGTTAAATTATTGCTAGATTCCAATTTTCATAATTTTTTGAATTAATATGTGAGTGTGGCAAAGGAAAACGCGTTTGACCAATTTCAGTTGATTTTAATCGACTGGAAAATGGCCATTTTTCTAACTATCACAGAATTCGACGAAATTAGTTTTGTTAGGACCGTATCGTCAATACGAAGCTAGAAAGTATTTTTCTGGAATTTTTAGAGTTAGTATGTGGCCCCCGTAATTTGAAATGCGCATTCAAATTCAATATATAGAGTTATATGTTGATTATGACGAAAACTGATCGAAACGATCGAATCAGCCTAAGATACATATCCCATTGTGTTCGGAATGGGGGTAATTAGCTATGGACGACAAGCGGTGGGCCTCGTTTCGAGGTTGAAATAAAAAAATCAACTTTTTGAAATTTAAATAAATAAAAAAACCTCCCTTCATCCCTTATCACTTTGGTTCCCCCCCTCGTTCTTCAATCGTTCAAAAGAAGAAGAAAAGACTGGGTGTTCGTGCCCTAGCCCTCGTGCGCCGCCTCTGGCGATGGGCCCCCCTCTCGCCTGATGCCGGACTCCGACGAACGCCACTCCCCTCATCCCTTCCAATCGAAGCGCGAGCCCCCCCATTTCCTGAAGTCGACGCCTGCCCTAACCCCCACACCACCACGATGAGCAGTAGCCCCCCTTCGAGCGCTTCAGGCGATCTCCAACCTCGACCCCCTCTCGCTTCTCTCTCTCCTCCTCTACTTGAAGTAGTTGCTCCAAAACCCTCCCCGACCCGATCTGAAAACCGCCGACGATGGGATGCGTCCAGGTGTGGCTCCGGCCATTTGAGGAGGCGCAGATGATGAAGGGTTCGACGGATATTCTTTTTTACAGAGAAAGGTATTTCTTTTTACTTTTCTTTTACTATTTAAATTGTTTAAAAATCCGAATTAATACTATATAAATCAGTTTTAATTTATAGAAAAGAAAACACATTTTATTTTTATAAAAAGAAATGATTTTTATTTGTTCATTAGCAAAAGAAAGAAACGATTTTTAATATGAAGTTGAAGTGATAAAAATCTGATTTTTATTATGGTGTATAACATATAAAGTTTTGATTTTTATTATGAAAATAGCGGTATAAAAATATGATTTTTATATAATAGAGATTATAAAAATATAATTCTTATAATATAGAAAGATTAAAAATATAATTTTAATACAGTAGAAGTATTGAAAATATAATCTTTATATTTGAAAAGATTTGATCTTTATATTTGAAGAAGCAGAAATCTTTATATTTGAAAAAGGCGAAATCTTTATATTAGTAAAGGCGAAATCTCTATATTTGAAAAGGCGGAAGTCTTTATATAGAGAATAGCGCGATAAAAATATAATCTTTATTATATGAACATCAATGTAAAAATAGAATTTTTATCTATATAGCATCAATGTAAAAATAGAATTTTTATCTATATAGTAGCGGTGTAAAAATAGAATTTTTATCCATATATAGTGATTATAAAAATATGATTTTTATATATGTAGTGGCTACGGTAACGAAAGTGACGAAAGGCGGGAACTACAAGATTTCCTACATTAGAAGTGTCGTGGAGTTGGGATAGCTTTGGTGAGAACTTCTCACTTTAAATTTCTTTTTTCTAGTTATAAATATATATACTAGGATGCAGACGGTGCTTAGTAGCACCCGACACTCGTCATCCACAGACCATGGATGACTTGTATGCTTGTTAGATGTGTTGTGAAATTTGTTTGTGATGTTGATGTGAAATCGATAATAAAAATGTAGATGGTTGAAATAAATTAATTATCGTTAAAAATATAGTTTTCACCGTGAATGTGAATAAATAAATATTTATAAACAAATTGGCCGATTTGTTTATATACACTGATTTGACTGATATTGCTTGGGTCGATAAATTTTACACATCGACCAACTGCACAAATAAAAATCTATGTTTGTTGATTTGAAACCCCACACGGGTGTTGGGATGATATTTGAGTACACTAATCCCAATTATTTAATTGTATGTCGATCGATTGGTCGACAGACTGTGTAAGCGTTGATTATTTATATTTGATGCTTATGCAGTTGTGTGGTACACTTTGGATGATGGTTGATTGTTTATCGTTGCTATTATATACACGTGTTGGGTGGAATCCATATAATTAACGTTATATGGTAATTGATTGGGCCTCATTCCAATCGGGAAAATAATGAATATTATAAAAGAAAATTCATGTGTTGAATATAAAAATAGTCATGTGTTGACGATATTCATGTGTTGAAACTATTCATGTGTTGAGTAAAATATTTTAACAATAAAATTTACATCTTTATCATATTTAAAATTAGAAGCTACTTCACGGTGGAGTCTGATTAAAAATCAAACGATAGATACCATAATTTTATAAAATATATTACATAACAAAAATAGTCGTGTGTTGACAGTACTCATGTGTTGAGATTAGTCGTGTGTTGAAAGAAATATAGATTCATGTGTTGAATGGAATAAATATTCATTTGTTGAATTGAATAACGAATTTATTGAAATATATAAAGCCGTGTTGCTTAGAGTTGCGCTATTTTGACGCGAACGATATTTATATCAATTATATTCATTTTTACAATGAATATAGGAATGGAAGTGATTTCAAAATATAACGTTTTGAAAATGTTATCATTTATACAGTAATGATATGAAATATTCAATTTTTGATTTGAAATTGAATATAGAGTTGAAATGGGTTTGAAAACGAATTTAAAACGAATTATAAAATACGTTTTAAAAGGAAATCGACGAAATATATATAATATATATATTATATATATAATGGCCTGAATAGAACGCGCCGCACCGCGGCAGTTCGTGAATTTTGACCATTGACTTCGAATTGACGTTGCGGGAGATCCGACCGTCGGATTCTCGTAAAACCTTAACCGTTGGGTTCGTATCGAAAAGAGATTTCCAATGAATATTAGAAATTTGAAATCTAACGGTTGGATTTGGAATTATGTCCAAATCAAATTTGGAAAAGATCGCTGTAAGTGCAGTTCGATGGCCGTTGATGGAAATCGACTGTACGGGCCTTGATAAAATTATTAAAAATATTAATAATTTGTGTAAAATCGTAATATGTGAACTGGAAAGAACTGGGATGAAAAATTCCACATTTGAAAAGATAAAAATAGATTTTTATCAAAATGAACTAGTTTTGAACTAGAATTAAAATCAATTTATTTTTAAAATAAATAAATTGAATTTGAATTGGTTTTGAAAATAACCAGAATTTCCAATATATATAAAGTGGAAGTGGATTTGAATCGAAATTGTCTTTGAATTATTTCGATATTGGATTCCGTGATTATACAGATATTGTTATGGGAATTTGAAAGATATATTTATATCATTATTTCCAATACGATATTTGTTGGTTCCAGAATTCGATATTGAATATAAGCCGATATATTTTCTATTCAGAGCCTTGTATTTAACATCAAATGTAATTTGGGTTTGTCGTGAATGGTGTCTTCATTAACACTGTTCTTAAGCCCAGTTGAGAAAAAGATTAAATCCTTCTATTTAGATTTAATGAGGTGTACCAATTAAATAATATTAATTGGAATTGAATTTAAATTGGTTCTTGGGTTTTGTCGTGAGCGGTGTTTTGAATAACACATGTTCTTTAACCCGATTAACAATAGAAAGTGATTTTGGGTTTATCGTGAACCGTGTTTTAGATGACATTGGTTCTTTAACCCAGTTAAAGATAGGATATTGATTTTTAAGAAGATTAAAACTAAGTGGAGTTTTAATGAATCTTTAAATAGATTGAAAGTGAATTGATAATTTAAACTATCAAATCTGAAAAGTGATCGAGGATGGAGTATCACCAGTTTTGCTCCAAAGCGATAGTTAAATCTTTAATTAGATTTGAACGTGAAATGGTAATTAATTTTACCGATAACACCGTGGTGTTAGATATGGAGTATTACCAGTTTTGCTCCATGGGATGAATAGGTTGGGATTGGGAAATAAAATAAATAATTACTTCGGTGTGGTTCGCTAATCCCGACTAGTTTAGAAAACCATAATACGGTTTGAAATGATATCCAAAGGAAGATTAAAGAATAAATTTAGAAGAATTTATCTTTGATAAAATTAATGGGAACCTTTCCCTAAGAATGTGAAAATTTGAATAAAAGAATATTCTGAAGTGGAATGAGGCATATGTTGTGTTTGTGTAACATGTGTTTATTATATACGCGGGTTATTCGGAAAGGCCGGGTTTGTACCCATTCTGAATAACCGATTCGACGATAAGTCGAAGATGAAGACGGTGGTTGAAGACCGTAAGTCTTCACATCGTTTGGGTGATTACTGATGATCTTGATTGGGTTGTACACCCAAGATGAGGGAATCAGTTGGTGATCGTCCAGACGTACTTGGAGATGGATGGATATGCGAGGAAAGTGCCTCCGGTTTCGTTCAGACCTAGAACGAACTTGTAAATGGATTGTGTGTCTGACATTGGATTTTATTCTGTGTTGATTGATCTCTATTAAATATACATCTGTTTGGCGGCGGAGAATTTATTCTCTTGCTTAACGCCATTCTCTGAGACGTACGAGCTCAGAGGTTGTATATCGATGGACATCAGTCGCATGGAGTGAATTGCCAGTGTGGCACGCGTAAGTGGCAATTGATCAAGGCTTCTGTTGAAAAGCAAAGTCTTGTGTTTGATGATCGAAGAACAGCCTGTGTGGCGTAGCTTTGTGTATAGCGTGAATTCACGAGCCTCACACCTCGGTATGAGTCAAAAACGGGATAGTGACTGCAGGGAGAGCACGACGTTTCTTTCTAGCTAGGGTGGTGTCAGTGACCTACCAGCCCTGACATTTATATACTTTTCACCCATGTGGTTGTTGGAATGCGAGGCGCCTCGGATATAGGTCTGTAAGGACCGGGAAACGTGTGCTCAGGAATAATTATTCCTCCAAAGTTAGGTGAGGACCGGCCCTGAAGATCCAAGGATCATAGTGGGGTCCTGAGACATTTGCTAGAGTGTCTCAAACGGAGAGGAGCTTGCCCCTTGCCTCGACTCATGACGGAAATCCAATTTCCAATACGTGATATTGCGGTTTTAATTGTAGAACTAGTATGGCGACATGATAGATGGTACCCATGCCGCCTATGATTGATATTTATGATTTGAATTGTTTTGACACTATACACTTATAATAGTATCAAATGATTTGTTTTAAACGTACCAAGCATGTTTGGCTATTATAAGGGAAAACCCTATCCTCCGTCTTGCGTTGCATTGTGTGATGGGACCTGGGTCTTATAATAGCTTCATTTTTCCAAAGAGCATTGCGCTGTTTTGTTATATGCACTATTATTCTTGGGAGGAAACTCGTTCCGTGTTATACGGCGTGGTCCCTTGAATTACTCTCTTTTAAAGTAAAGTTTTAAATAACTGTTTTAGTTCTCACACCAGTCACATGACTGACCTGGAGTTTATCGTTTTAACCTAAACTCTGGGTGCCCCTATTTTCCACACGGGCAGCTAGTAGTTTTGGTTTTGTAGATTTATATTCACAGGATCCTGGTTAACAGCTGGAACGATACTCGGAAAGCTTTGTATCCATGTATTATTTCTAGTTGTGTATTGTATTATTTTCCGCTGCTTTGTAATTTATTGTAATCTCTGATATTTGTAGAATGTATATTTATTCATACTTTGTATATTCTTGTATTCTGATGGAATTGTTGTAATATACAATGAAATGTTCTTCTGTTCGCATTCCGATGTGTGTTGTCCTCATCTCAATCCGGGCTTTCCTTATCGGGGAAGTTCGGGTCGTGTCACTCACACCTCGGTATGAGTCCAAAACGGGATCAAGGATGCAGGGAGTACATGACGTTTCCTTCTAGCTATGGGTGGTGTCGTGGTATGAAGCCCATACATTTATATATTTTTACCTTTGTGGGTGATGGATAGCGAGGCACCTCGAATATATCAGTTACTATGGAGTCGATGGATAGGCCCTATAGGACCAGGAAACATGTGTTCATGAATAATTAATCCTCAAACGTAAGAGAGGACCGGCCCTGCAGGAACCAAGGGTTCCCCAGAGTGTGTAGTCCTGGGGCATTTGCTAGAGTGTCTCAAAGCGGTGAGGAGCCATCCCTGGCCTCGACTCATAGATGGAATCCAATTTCTGATACGTGACATTTCAGCTTTCATTGTAGAGCCTAGTATGGCGACATAGTAGGATGGGGTACTATGCCATCTATTATTGATACATTTATATTTGAAATTGTTTTATACACTTTACACTTATAATAGTATCAAAATGATCTATTTTAAATGTACCAATCATGTTTGGCTATTATAAGGGAAAACTCTATCCTTCGGCTTACGTTGCATTGTGTGATGAGACCTGAGTCTTATAATAGCTTCATTTTTTCAATAAACATTGCGCTATTTGTTATATGCACTAGTATTCTTGGAAGAAAACCGTTTTGTGTTATATATCGTGGTCCCTTGATTTACTTTATTTCTAAAGTAAAGTTTTAAATAACTGTTTTTGTTCTCACACCAGTCACGTGATTGACCTGGAGTTTATTGTTTTAACCTAAACTCTGGGTGCCCCTATTTTCCACATGGGCAGCTAGTAATTGGGTTTTGCATATATTATATTCACAGGATCCTAGATTTACAACTGGAACTATACTCGGAAAGCTCTGTATCCGTGTATTTCTTTCAGTTGTGTTATGTATTATTTCCCACTGCTATGTAATGTATTTTAGTCTCTGATATTTTTCCTGATGTATATTATTTATTCATACTCTGTATATTCTTGTACTCCGATGTAAATTGTTGTAATAAGCAATTAAATGTTCTTCTGTTTGTGTTTTAATTTGTCGTGTTCTCAACTCAATCCGGGCTTTCCCGAAAGGGAAAGTTTGGGTCGTTTCATTAACTAAGTATATTTTATCCCAATCCGCATGTTTTCTGTTAACATGTTAATTAATATATAATCAAGTACAACTTATTTCATTTCATAAGTCTACCAATAATAAGCCTACTTTATTCTTTCTTACTTAACCATAACCTTGTCTTACACTATCATCACAACATGTTGTTGTTATTTACTTATTAACTTAATTCTCTTAACTATGGTTTATTAATGTAACAGCCTAGGTTTTTAACCGTTTTATTTAAATATTTAAAAATGGTTTTAAATGTTGTTTTGGCAATTTAATAACTTGAATTTAATAATTTTGAATATTATATTAATATAAATAATATAATAATAATTTAATTCCGATATAGTCGGAATAAGTTGGAATTGTTGTATAATGCAAATCAAACAACATGGAAATATCTATATAAGTTTATATTGAAATATATTAATGATTTTGTTTATTAAACAATGTTTGAACGTTTAATTTATAATTTAATTATAAAATGAGCTGCAGTAGTGCGGCAGTTCGTAATATTACGTTTTCAACTTTAATTGGTTGTACATGACCCAAAATAAGTCGGATTTCTTTGAAACAAGAAACATTCGAATCTAGTGGATAATATTTTTCTAATGGAAGTGAAAAATTGAGTTTTCATATTGTAGATTTTGTTTTATGTCCAAATTAAAATTTCAAATAGTCGCTATGGAATTCGTTTATAAATTATAATGATTTATTATATAAAATAAAAGGGGTTTTAATATATTAAATATCGATTTGGCTTGGATTTCAACCCAGAGTATTTTATTTTGAAACTACATGAAATTCTGCTCGAGTATGGACGATTATAATATTTTAATATTATTATATTGAGGTATTTGTTAAATTAATTAATTTTAATTTATATTGGACCCTTGAAAAGGGACTTTATTCAAACGAACTTCGTTTTCAACGAAACAAATTTTATTAAGACCATAATAGACAATTATTACTGTATTTCAATTTTTGCGCCAACTGGATTTATTTTGTGAGCGTAGCAAAATAAAATACTAAATCGATCATTTGGACTCGAACGAGCGCCATTTGAGCAAACAGACTTGGAATTCGATGAAAAAAGTTTCAATAGGATCGTAACATCAAATTATACGATGACGTCCATTTTCGTTACGAACGGAGTTTGTGTGTGACCATAGAAACCAATAAACATCGTTCGGAAATGGCGATAGGTATGTAATAAAATCATTAGTCGCTTTCACATAAAAATATTTAATCAATTCAAAATTCAAATCAAAGAAATAAAATAAAATAATTAAAACGTCAACCCCATTCTTTTTTCCGCTACCCTATTCTGAATAATGCACATGCGTCTGCTCCCTCTTTGGAAAATTCACAAGGTACTGTCTGCCCTTCTCTTCCATTCTCTATATATATGAGAATCAGCATCTCTCTCGTCCTCATATTTGAGTTTGAAAACAAAATTGCTCCTATGATAAAGATATATGTTTATAAAATAAACAATGCTTCTCTTTATTTTCAACTTATATAAAACAGAAACTCATGAATCTCTCTCCTCATCGCTCGAAATACAACAAAGAAGAAAAACTCAACAGCTTTCGAAACTTGGAGGCTGCCGTTACTTCTTCAGCTAAATATATATAACAACCTCGTTCGGGAAAACAAAACCAAATGAAATGCAACAAGAATATGGCGAGTCGAAGTTTGATGGGGTACTGGGAAGTTCGGGTTTGATCGGAGTGGGGGAGGTGAGACCGGGACGGTGTAGGCCCAGGTGATGTGTGGCGAGCTCGGACTGGTGAATGATGGTCTGTGGATAACAGGAGGTGTCGGTCTATACATAATGGTGCGCCGATCGAGGAGGAGGTCCGATGACTGGGCATTGGCGCAGTGATGAGTTGAACGAGAGGGAAAACAAGCAGTGGTGGTGGAAGTTTTAGTGAAGACGATGTAAGGTGGCAATTCGCATCGGGCCAGAGCAGTGGAGGCATTCAGGCGCGGTGAACACTGTAAGTTGATGGAGGAGATGCAGTTGGTTCTATCTAGTGTTGTTTCGGTGGAGTTTTATGGAGAGATGGGAGTTTGAAATCTCGGCAGTAGGGTGTTGTTTGCAAGTATACATGGAGAGAGTTTAACAAGGTCAGTTTGATAAAATGGACGAAGAGTGCGCTGTAATGGGGGAGTTCGGTTATAGTGTTGTAGCAAGTTTTACGACATGAAAGAAGATGGAGTATGGAGAAGACGGGTACGTGGGTTTGGACCGGAGTACCCGTGGGCTTGGGCTCTTTTGGTGAAAAAAATAATATACGCAAGCTCATTGTTATGTCAGGTAACCAAGGTGGTGAACAAGAACAGTGGGCTGATTGGATGAAACAAAGGGGAGAGGTGGAAAGTTATTTTCGTGTAAGGGATGTAGTTGTTGCAGTAATAGGATGGATTTACGGTATGAAGAAGAGGTATTAAAACAATGAATAGAAAGTATGGTTAACTTAATTAAACTCGGTATTTAAAAGGGTAAGTAGAAAACTAATTATAAATTTAGTTAGTACATTGTCCTAAATTCAAATTAATGTCGTAATAATCGATACTCGCTCATATTATTGCAGAATCACGTCGATGCAATCGCATCAGTGAGGGCTACACTACTATGCAAATTCGAAAGGGAATAGAGGCTACTGGATTCTCATTTAATTTAAAATGCCAATTTATAATTAAACGAAACAATGCGTGAACCGTCAAACAAAAATAATGGTGAGTTTACTCTCACACTTTTCTGGAATCCTATGATGTGATTAAATTCATATAATTAAATTTAATCGTTGATAATTGGATGTTTAGTTGCCTTGGATGCCCATTGTTGATTGAATGGTTGACGTTAATTACATTATCGTTTAGAATATTGAGTTCAAGTTTATATCTTATACGTTGTTATAAAATGTTATAATAAACTGTAATGCAGGGAAGAACAGGTTGGAGGAATCAAAGCAGATTCCTCAAATATTTAGTATGCTGTTTTATTTCATATTATTTATTTATGGACCGATTGAACCTCGTGATGTTGAAAACCTGTTTGGGTGTTGACATTGAATTTAAATTCAATGTTGTTGTGGTTCGAATCAATATACGGTATTAATTGAGGGATCGACAGCAAATGGCCTAAAATCCACCTTTTTGTTAAAACGTTGATTTGCCGTCAAGAGATATTGACGAATTTAAGTCATAGAAATTATTTTATAACTAAAGCAAGATCTTTAATTACATTTTATAATCAAGTTTAGAATAAAATCGATGTTTATAAGTAAATTTTATTTAAATATTATGGAATGATCATATAATAAGAATTTGACATTTTAAATAAGTTTTTAAAGTGAATAAAGCTATAATTAACCTACGGTATGATAAATTATTTAAACAATTAAACAATAATATTAGATTGATTATATTAATCAAATACGAAGAAGTAGCTAAAATCGGTTAACGAGTTAATCGATGGTTTAAGGTTGATCGAGCCAATTGTTTGGCCAAAAGTGGTTATTAATGGATAATGTTTAATTTAATAAGATTTCATAAATATAATTTACTTGTAATTAATGATGTTAAATATTATTGTTTATAATTAATTATTATTTCCAAAGGGTGATTTACGGAAGAAGTAAACAATATTTAAGGAAGTAAGTTATTTCTCAGTTGGAATTCAGTTACGAAAGCAACTGAGTTTAATTGGATATTCGTGGAAATTTAAAAGGGAATTTTGTAATAAGAATCCAAGTATTACGGGAAGATTTTAAAGGGAAATTTAAAGTTATGTAGAAATTTTATAAACACACTGAATTATACATAATGTTATGAATCAGATGTTAAAAAGACAAGAGGAAAGTATACAAATGTTTTGGTGCAAAGAAGTAATAAATGGATTTTAGTTATAGAAAATTCGAGAATTATTTTATAATATGATGTAAAGGGGTTTGGATAAAGTATTTGAAATGTATTGTCAAAACGGAATTTTATGTCAAGTGAGAACAGTCTTAATCGACCGAGATTTTCCAAAGGATATGGTTTATTAAACCATATTTTAATAAAATAGAAAATGAGATTTGATAGATATTAAAGGAAGATGGGATTTGAGTTACGAGCTTCTACCTATTCTAAGATAATAACGTTGTCGATCAAGGCCTAAGAGGTAAATAAAATACCCTAACTTGAACGGCTTCACTATTATCGAGGGATGGTATTAGTTTGTGACGGTAAGAGATGTTGATATTAAGTTTATTAATCCATAAAAAGAATATTGAGACGGTATTTACAAGATCGTTAAAATGTAATAAACATATTGGGTTTTAGAGTAAATTACGTATATTTTAAACATTGTTTGGCCTATTTTGAAGTACAATGATATGTGTATCATTTGACCTCTTAAATAATGAAAAGAGTTTTTAGGGAAATGTGGTGATATTTTCAAAGTAAAGGTAAACGGATATGAGATTAGTAAATATGTTATTTGAAATATAGTTAGTGCTTCCGAATTAACGGAAACAAATATGATTTGTCAGGAATAGTAGATGGAATTGATTTTAATCGAAGAAATGGGTTTGAGATTCGATAAAAGAGTTAATGAATGATTATCATAAGACCCGAGCTGCCAATATAATCTACAATACTATTTGAATTGATAGTTAAAAACCCGACTATCAATGATCTTATTTGGACCTTTTGACGTGTTGTTTCGAAGAGACCGAGATGGGAATTAGGCCCAAAACCACTTCGAATCAATGTAGCGCTCGAAACTAATATGCAGAGATAAAGATGGAGCATTGAAGACCATAAATCTTCATAAAATGGAAGAATTACTTAAGATCTCTAGCTGATCTCTAGAGATATATTGTGGTTTTGTCATGATTGAAATCTATAGATTGCAAGGACTAATCGCTACTGATCTATAGGGTGATTCCCCGAATAAGGTAGGAGGGTGCCTTCGGTTCATCCTGTTCCTGGATGACTTGTATGGATGAATGTCTGATAGAGTATTTCTTGAAACTCATGTACGGTGATTTTTACAAATATACCAAGTTTGGTGGCGGAGAAATTTTCTTGTTTTACACCTAGAGTATATTTGTGGACATCAATTAGTGATTTGATGGATCTGCCATTGGCATTCAAAGTGAATGATGGCCAGGTGTTCTAAAAACGATAATCATGACCACAAGCCTCACAACCGGGAAATGACAAAAATCGGCCAGGCAGCATGGCTAGTTGGGACCCCTAAGTAGGGTGTATTGTTACCAATCTGGAGAAAATTTATTATTTGTTCTTCTTTCGCTTTTGTATCTCCTGGGAACGGTTAAGTTGGTACCAATCGTGGGTGACAATACATTCGACACCCTCAAGTAAAATGAGTGGTCGGTCGTATGTGGCTAGGCTGCAAGATGTTCTTGTTAAACCCCAGTGTATACCCTCTAGAGTACACTGATCGGAAGGTGGTCCCATACCTTGTCATATTTAGTATCCATTCTCCAATAAGCGCCTTACAGTTTTTGATTTTATAATGAATATGTAGAGCGTGAGATGCAAGCTTTCTATTAAATGGTTATTTATTTGTGGTTTGATAGACACTATTATAATATCAGTGGATTTTAATATATCAAAAATGTTTTGGGTTATAGTAAGGTAAAAACCGTCAGTGTTTATGTTTTGGCTGGTCTTACTGTTATCCTTTTCTATCATAAAGGATTTCTAAAGTTAAGCAAGTTGTTTGTCATGTGAAATTATCACTGAAAGCATTCCAGACCGATTCGGGTGAATTTTGCTTTGCTTCAAATATGCTTGGGTTAGACCGAGTATATTTCCAGGTTAGGTTTCGCTTGGAGTTCCAGATAAGGATTCGAAGTTGAGACATATTCCATATATTTACTGGTACTAATTTCTTTCCTCTATGTGTTGTATTGATCTGAACGTATACTCAGATGTTGTAATCATATATACATTTCTTTTTGTATAAAGTATTATTGATTATTATATTTTGTTCATTCTGCTGTGAGACTCTGATCTTCTTATTCTTCTATTCTAATATTTCTATCTTTCTTCTCTCACCCTCTAACTTCTTTCTATTAGCTTTCTGGGGTTTCGATACTTGAGTTTGGACACGGGATGTATTAGTATTTGAATTCGAGTGTCGATTTTTCCAGGATGATATAATTAATAAGTTCTCTTTTTTATTTATTATAACCCATGTTATAATTCCACTCGTCCCTAGGACAAGCCTACCTATTATATTACATTCTCATTCATATATATAATTATAATAGGCTATATTACCCGTTCATCATATTTTCCCTTGGTTCCTTAACATTAACAAAACTTTTACTCTTGTAACGTCCATTTACTTACTATCTTGTATATTATCATTATTTCAAGAAAATATTTTGCACACCTCATTAGAAAGATTAGTGGAAAGATGTAAAGATCCATTTTCCATAACGCCATCAATGAGAATCCGTGGTTGCAAGCTATTTCTTTTATTTTCATCATGGACATGCATATATCTTTTTATTTGATTAGTATGCAATATGGTAAAAGAATCCCTATTTCACACTAATCCTTTTCCCCTTTCTTTTCTTGCAACTACATTTACAATAATTTTGTCGTTGTGGAAACGTATCCATTTTTCTTAAAATCCAACTAACTCAGCCTACTACGAGTTTCCCTTTTTAGTTTCTGCGTTAGATGTTAATTCCTGTTAGATGTCAATTCCTAATTATTTCAAATCACTATAAATTTTCCGTAAAAATTAGGTATATCTATTCATTTCCATTATTCTTAATTTCACTATAATTCTATTTACAACATATATAGTTTGTCATTAAATAACAATTTTAGGAACATGTTCATGTTCACGGTAAATTCCACAATTTCAGTACTATAGTAATTCTTAATCCAAACAGAAGAATAATAGAACAGATTTGTACAGCAACATATTCTTAACATACTTGAAAAAAAATTATATTGCAATTAACAAAAATTACTGTTATTTAACATGTTAAGAATAATGGGGAATGTAAACGGTAAATATGTCGTTATCCAAAAGGTATAATTCTAAATCCACTCACCTGACTGCTTTCCAATCCTTGAATCTGATTCAGATCTGCTATTTCGTGGTCTTTCTAACAAAATCTAGTATTAACGTAACCACAGATTTATAAATCTAATATTAAAAGAAGAGGTAAAGAAAGAAAGAAACCTAAATGATTCGAATTCACAGGACTTACCTCACTTGATCAGAAATCTAAACACTTATGTTATAGATTTATATTCTTCATCTTCAAATCTTGAACCAGAACTCCAAAAAGCTAATATTCTAATTTCCGAAGTATTTAGAGAAGAAAGAAAATGGCAGAGCCTTGTCGGCATCTCATAAAATATGAGTTAAAGGCTAGGCCCTACTAGTTTATTTATAAGTGTACGGGAGACCTGGTCCATCAAACTTAATAATATGAAATTCAAACCATTTAACCAAGAAATACACGTCACTTAAAATGTAGATCTGGCCCCGGGTGGGTCGACCCATGTGTCAACCCACCTTAAAGGTGTGTCGACCCATGTATGACCTGGGTTGACCCAGAGTCTGGGACCTGAACGTGATTTCAACCGGGATTAATTTTGGATTAACATTACAATTAACTTTCATCTTATTTCTTAACATTACTTATGTGAATTATTATTTTCCGCTTATAAAACATATCTAATTTTAAATTTTGAATTTATGCGTGTATATACACATATAACCTTTATAATGGCCCGAATTTCCATACCTTTTGAGTTGACTAAATACACCATACATCCAACCCAAATAGCACAGAAACACGAATCATTAACAGAAAGAAGTTAGAGGATGAGAAATAGAAAGAAAGAGAAATTAGAATAGAAGTGTTAGCCTACTTTGTGAACTAGGCAACACAAAGTCAAGATGTCAAGCATTGAAGAGCATTTCTAATTAGAAGATTTCGGTTCGGATCGGAGAGACCATCACTACTCAGATCGGAGAAGACACTACAGCCTAGATCGGATAGCTGTAATCATTCGGGTCGGGTCAAAACAACGTATCGGTTCGGATCGGATAAAGTTTTCTGTTCGGATCGGTGAGCTATTGCTGAGGAAATTAGAAAGGCACATCTGTTCGGATCGGAGGGCAATATAGTCTCAATTGGATCGGAAAGCCACTTGGTTGTTGCGGAGATAAGTCGGAGCGGAGCGGAGCAGACTAAAGAGGAGAGAGCGTTGTATCCAAGCCAATCCGGGTCGGATCGGATATCCCGACCCGAACCCCTTGCACGTGTCCCTCCGACCCGAACCCATTTTCCATATCATTCTCCAGCATAAGCGCCTGGATATCCGGATCGGCTATGACCAGTTCCTGCCCATAACGTCCACTATTCTGATGCGTTGTCAACGAAGAAATCAATCCGAATCCGATGCTGATGGGATGAGTGACACGTGGCTCCGATCCGGATCGGGCTCTGAGCAAATTCACACCTATAAATACCCCGTTTGGAGACAAAGAAAAGGATCCTTTTTCTGGCATTTTGAGAGTTCAACCACCTTCATAATCCGAATTCCAGCAATCCCGAAAAATCAAAATCTTCTTTCATTATTTGTTTTCTATAATTGAGTGATTATAAGTGAGTTGTGAGAGGAATCAAGTGAATATTTCATTGTACTTGCAACTAAATCAGTAAATATAGTGAGAGACAAGTGGACGTAGGCATTTCTTCGCCGAACCACTATAAATCCTGTGTGTTCATTTTTGTTTTTATCTTATTTCATTTGCTTTCAGTTAATTCGGGTGTTAGAACCACTTTTTGGTCTAACATAGGGGCAATTCGTCAACCCATTTTGCCTTTGCACGCTCTAATCGTTTCTTGAGGATGGATTTTATTACTTTGCTTATTGCCTCTACTTGCCCATTCGATTGCGGATAGGCAACTGCAGTATATCGTTTGTCTATCTTATACTTCTGGCAGAAATTTCTGAATTCAGTACTATCAAATTGGGTTCCGTTGTCAGTTATAATCGTCCTTCAGCTTCCACCCACTTCGTAAAATAGTCCACGACCACTATTGCATATTTTGCTCCTCCTTTAGCAATCGGAAGAACTCCAATGATATCAATTCCCCATGTGGCAAATGGCCAAGGACTCACCATTGATTTAAGTTGGGTCGACGGTGCTCTGGGGATTTTGGCGAATCTCTGGCACTTATCGCAGCGTCGTGAATAATCAGCTGCATCTTTGTTAATTGTAGGCCAGAAGTATCCGTATCGCAATATCTTTTTTGCTAAAGTCTGACCTCCTATATGATCTCCACACTCACCTTCGTGTACTTCTCTTAGTACACGCTTGATGTCATCGTGTGCTATACATCGTAACAAGGGCATAGAAAATCCTTGCCTATAAAGAGTATCATCTTGTATGACATATCTGGTAGCCTTGCGAACTACAGCCCCTCTTTCACTCTTCTTTGACGGGAGTGTTCCATCCTTAAGGAAGTTCTTAATTGGGGTCATCCACGACTCTTTCTCCGGTTCCGCTTCAAAAGCGAACTCAATTTCCATTGACTCAAAGCTTGGTGATTCCAACGTTTCAATTGGAATTATTTCAGTCCCTTCTGGATTATCGGAACTAGCCAGCTTTGCCAGCCTATCCGCTTTCTGGTTTTCAGCTCTGGGAATGTGTGTTATGTTGTACCGCTCTAAGCTATTCAATAGCTCTCTCACTTTCCTGAGGTAGGCGATAAGTCGAGGTCCTCGAGCCACAAATTCCTCTCGCACTTGGCAAACAACAATTTTAGAGTCACAGAATATGTCTAACATTTTTACCCCGAGGTCTTTAGCAAGCTTCAGCCCGGCAATCAGGGCTTCATATTCAGAGTCATTGTTAGTCGCCGAAAATTCTAATCGCAGGGCGTAATATAACGACCGTCCTTCGGGAGTGACTAAGACAATTCCAGCTCCGGACCATCGGTCGTTCTTGGCTCCATCTGTATATAGTTTCCACGGATCTATCTTTAACTCATCCTCGGACTTAACCACTCTGTCATCGATTACTTCCTCCTCTGGAATGGTGAACTCCGCAATAAAGTCTGCTAGAGCTTGCCCCCTGATCGACTTTCGTGGTTGAAAATTCAAATCAAACTGACTTAGTTCTATGTTCCACTTGATCAACCTTCCCGATGCTTCGGGTCTCTGCAGCACTTGCCTCAAGGGCTGGTCGGTGTATATGGTTATTGGATGAGCTTGGAAATAGTGACGAAGTTTTCGGGATGCGATTAGGAGGCTGTAAGCAAGCTTCTCAATCTTTGGATAGTTGCGCTCTGCCGCTGCTAATTTCTTGCTTACATAATACACTGGCCTTTGTACTTTGTCTTCTTCTCGAACCAGGGCTGTGCTAACGGCGTGAGCCGAGACTGCCAAGTAAACAAACAATTCTTCGTGATCTACGGGCTTTGATAAAATCGGCGGTTTCTCTAGCAGTTCCAATAAATTTTTAAAGGCCTCAACACAGTCCGGAGTCCACTCGATGTTCTTCTTTCCTCTTTTAATCAAATCAAAAAATGGAACGCATTTATCCATGGCTTTGGAGATGAATCTACTCAGCGCCGCTACTTTCCCTGCAAGACTTTGGGCGTCTTTAATTCTCCTCGGCTCTTCGATATTTCTAATCGCTGCTATCTGGCTAGGGTTGATTTCAATTCCTCGGGAGCTCACAATGAAGCCAAGGAACTTTCCCGATGCCACTCCAAATGAGCATTTCAGAGGATTCAATTTCATCTGATACTTTCGCAGGATACCAAACATTTCCGCCAAGTCTTGCGTATGGCTGGAGGACTGTTTCGATTTGACAAGCATATCATCCACATAAACTTCCATAGTCTTTCCTATTTGATTATAAAACATTCTGTTCACCAAGCGCTGATAAGTAGCTCCGGCATTTTTCAATCCGAATGGCATTACAACATAACAATATAATCCCAAATTCGTAATGAAGCTCGTATGTTCTTGGTCTGGCACGTGCATAGGAATTTGGTTGTACCCAGAATATGCGTCCATGAAAGAGAGAAGTTCATGACCTGCTGTCGAATCTACAAGCTGGTCAATCCTGGGAAGTGGGAAACTATCTTTTGGGCAAGCCTTGTTCAAATCTGAAAAATCAATACAAGTCCGCCACTTTCCGTTTGGCTTCTTTACCAAGACGGGATTCGATATCCAGTCGGGATATGTCGAATCTCGAATAAATCCATTTTGCTTCAACTTCTCTACTTCCTCTATGAGAGCAGCCGACCTCTCTGGGCCCAGCATGCGTCTCTTTTGCTTCACAGGCGGATGTTTCGGGTTTACATTCAATTTGTGACTTATAATGGATGGCGATTTCCCACACATGTCAGCGTGGGTCCAGGCAAACACGTCCAAGTTCGCCTTCAAAAAGTCCGCTAGTTCTTTGGCCCGACATGGATCCAATTGAGACCCAATCTTCAAGACTCTTGTCGGATCAGCGTCATCAATGGGAATTTCCACTGTCGCTTCATTAGGAGTTGCATTCTTAGTCTCTGGTTCCTCGTCTTTTCTGGGGTCCAGGTCTTCAGGCGTTCCTTTTAGCAACTCCTTCGGGGCCGATTTCTCTAATTGCTACGCCGAGCCCCCCTTTGAGGGAGGCGAGGCATCTTCACTCTCGATGTTAAGTCCTTTCATCAACATCTTTAGTTCGGCCACATAACAGGCCCGTCCGGAAACTTGATCCCCTCTCATTACTCCAGTTCCAGCATCGGTTGGGAACTTAAGCAATAAACACCAGGAGGCGATACAAACTCTGAATTCAGCAAGGGCAGGCCTCCCCAAAAATGCATTATAAGGCGAATCTACGTCCAATACTACGAACTGAAGCATCCGCACTCTTCTGCGTTCTCCTTGCCCCAAGGTCACGGGCAATTCTATGTATCCCATGGGAGCTGTTGATGCCCCGTTGAAGCCTCTGATCCATCCTTCACATGGCTTCAAATCCTCAGACTCAAGCTTCATCTGATCAAATGACTTTTTAAACAAAATATTAACGGAACTTCCGTTGTCTACTAATACCTTATGAACCAAGGCCGGCCCAATGGTGGTAGTAATAACCAACGGATCATCAGTGGGTGATTGGATCCCAGTATTATCTCGGCTGCGGAATACCACGTCGTCAAACATGGTCTTCTGTTGTTTTATGGGGGTGATATCTTCCAAATCATCACCTTCATTCACGTCTAGATGATTGGCAGCATTTACATATTGATCCATTGATCTAAAACTTCGGATTGCCGGGTGTGGTCCTCCCACTATGGAGTTGATAACAATTCCTTTACCTTTCTGCTGCGCTGTAGGCTTAGGAGCAGGTAGAATCTGTTTTGGAGCTTGCTCTCCTTGCCCCCTGTCCCTCGGGGCAACCTTGTATTCATCCAACTTCCCTTCACGCAGCAGCTTTTCAATCAAATCCCTCAAATGCCGACATTCATTGATTGAATGCCCATGAGTTCCATGAAACAAACAAAATTTCCCTGTCGCCATTTCTTTCTCGGTCGAATCACGAGGTGACGGTCTTTTGTACTGTAACACATTGTACGTATCCAGGTAAATATTTTCCAGGGTGTCGTTCAATGGTGTATAATTCTCGTAGGTCTGGAATCGGGGTCTTTTGTTTGGATCACTTCCCCTATTTCTGTTTCTTCTGTTAACGTTCGGATTACGGTTATTGTTGTTGTTACCCCCGCTTCCAGCATTGTTGTTTCCACCCTTGTTTCCCACATTTACTTCAACCTTGCCAGAACTTTCCCCAGACTGCTTCACGGCGATATTACTCTGCACATTTTCTTTTGAAGTCGTCTCAGACTTTCTCTTTCGGTTTGCCCTGGCCTCCTCTCGCCTTAGATAAATATCGGCTTTTTCGTAGAATATCTCTCTTGTGGAGGGTGTTTTTCCAGAAAGGTAATCTCCAAACTCGGATTCAGGATCGACTCCTTCCTTCAATGCCATCAGAATAGTGGGCTCATGCGGGTCACTGACCTCAGTCACAGCTTGGTTAAAACGGTCAAGATATGCCCTCAAAGACTCTCCTAGTGCCTGCTTGATTCTTGATAATTCAATAACACTTTTGGACTTTCGGGCATGGAGTCGGAACTGGTTCATAAAACGCTCGCTTAGTTCCTTGTAATTCGAAATCGAACGAGGAGGAAGTCGGGTAAACCAGAACAGCGCCACATCTTCTAAGTAGATTGGGAATGCTTTGCATTTCACTTCATCAGGGGCAGCAGCAGCATTCATGAGCCACGAGTATCGCATCAAATGCTGTCCCGGATCAGTCCTTCTGTTGTACTTGTCCATCTGTGGCAAGTTAAAGCGCTGGGGAAATTGGAAGTCGAGGATATCATCGGTGAAAGGAGTATGGCTTCGCTCAATGCCATAATCTTCATTGGTATAGTTCCGGCTCTCGGTCATGATCTGGCGAACCATTGCCTGCACATCAGCATTAGTTAGGGGTCGCTCAGGTTCCCTGGCCCTAGTATCCGAGTTCCTTCTGGGCTCTTGTTCAGGAGATGCCCTTCTTCTTCGAGCTGCTTCTGCTCGATTCCGTTCCCTGCGCTCCCGGTCGATCTCGGGAGGAGGGGACTGGAGTCTTTGCCCCCGAGTGGGGTCATTGTTTCCTAGCGCTCGTGCAATATCCTCACGAGATCCCAAAGATCCAAATGTCAGCTGCTCCACATTCTGAGGTCGTTCGAGCGGCCTTCGTTCACGGGGCCGCTCTTCCTCGGAAGATGAAGATTGATCCACTGGTGTGTGACGAACCGGTGATGGAGTTCTCTGTCGACGGAGTTCACTAATCTCCCGACTCATGAGCCTCATATTTTCCTGCATCATGAGATTAGTGCGCTCGTGGACTTTCATAGCCTCCCTTGTGCTCTCAAGCATGTCAAGTAAGCGCGAGAAATCTCCTTGAGTGATGGGCGCAGATGGATTGACCTGATCACTAACCCTGGTGGCTGGAATCGGAGCATTCGTAGGGACTCGAGTGGAGGTTCCAGCTTCACCAAGCGTCGGATCGGATCGGAGATAGGAGGTCGGTTCGGTTCGGAGCTGGGGAGCCTGGTCGGATCGGTACGTGGTAAGCTGCTCGGGTCGGTTCAGATTGGGGGAATGCACTGCTTCAGAATCTCCTATCCGGATCGGATCGGAGCTTTCCCCCTGTTGGCGGCTCGAATTTCCTGCATTGGTTCTTCCTGCTGCTGAACTCTGCCCACGAGACCTTGTTACAACCGCATTTTGCTGATCTTCGCTAGCTCCATTTCCTCGACCAGATTGAACTTCTTTGCCTTTTCCTTTGGCCATGATTCTTTGACAATCACTTCAACAAATATAAAAGAGCGTAGAAACTTAAGGATTAACTTCTTTGAACTCAACGGTCCAAAAAGTAGAAAGAAATCCCGGAAAATAAGGAATTCAGATGAGATTCTCAGTGAAAGCACCAAAATGTTAGACCAAAAAGTGGTTCTAACACCCGAATTAACTGAAAGCAAATGAAATAAGATAAAAACAAAAATGAACACATAGGATTTATAGTGGTTCGGCGAAGAAATGCCTACGTCCACTTGTCTCTCACTATATTTACTGATTTAGTTGCAAGTACAATGAAATATTCACTTGATTCCTCTCACAACTCACTTATAATCACTCAATTATAGAAAACAAATAATGAAAGAAGATTTTGATTTTTCGGGATTGCTGGAATTCGGATTATGAAGGTGGTTGAACTCTCAAAATGCCAGAAAAAGGATCCTTTTCTTTGTCTCCAGACGGGGTATTTATAGGTGTGAATTTGCTCAGAGCCCGATCCGGATCGGAGCCACGTGTCACTCATCCCATCAGCATCGGATTCGGATTGATTTCTTCGTTGACAACGCATCAGAATAGTGGACGTTATGGGCAGGAACTGGTCATAGCCGATCCGGATATCCAGGCGCTTATGCTGGAGAATGATATGGAAAATGGGTTCGGGTCGGAGGGACACGTGCAAGGGGTTCCGGTCGGGATATCCGATCCGACCCGGATTGGCTTGAAACAACGCATCTCTCCACACGACTAGAAATGACTATTTGACGTTTCAAATTCAAGGACTAGGCGACAGACGACATCAAAGCACGCTTCGTCTCCAACAGAAGCAAGCTTTGAGGGGGCAAAATGTTAGCCTACTTTGTGAACTAGGCAACACAAAGTCAAGATGTCAAGCATTGAAGAGCATTTCTAATTAGAAGATTTCGGTTCGGATCGGAGAGACCATCACTACTCAGATCGGAGAAGACACTACAGCCTAGATCGGATAGCTGTAATCATTCGGGTCGGGTCAAAACAACGTATCGGTTCGGATCGGATAAAGTTTTCTGTTCGGATCGGTGAGCTATTGCTGAGGAAATTAGAAAGGCACAGCTGTTCGGATCGGAGGGCAATATAGTCTCAATTGGATCGGAAAGCCACTTGGTTGTTGCGGAGATAAGTCGGAGCGGAGCGGAGCAGACTAAAGAGGAGAGAGCGTTGTATCCAAGCCAATCCGGGTCGGATCGGATATCCCGACCCGAATCCCTTGCACGTGTCCCTCCGACCCGAACCCATTTTCCATATCATTCTCCAGCATAAGCGCCTGGATATCCGGATCGGCTATGACCAGTTCCTGCCCATAACGTCCACTATTCTGATGCGTTGTCAACGAAGAAATCAATCCGAATCCGATGCTGATTGGATGAGTGACACGTGGCTTCGATCCGGATCGGGCTCTGAGCAAATTCACACCTATAAATACCCCGTCTAGAGACAAAGAAAAGGATCCTTTTTCTGGCATTTTGAGAGTTCAACCACCTTCATAATCCGAATTCCAGCAATCCCGAAAAATCAAAATCTTCTTTCATTATTTGTTTTCTATAATTGAGTGATTATAAGTGAGTTGTGAGAGGAATCAAGTGAATATTTCATTGTACTTGCAACTAAATCAGTAAATATAGTGAGAGACAATTGGACGTAGGCATTTCTTCGCCGAACCACTATAAATCCTGTGTGTTCATTTTTGTTTTTATCTTATTTCATTTGCTTTCAGTTAATTCGGGTGTTAGAACCACTTTTTGGTCTAACAAGAAGAAAATGAAGAACACAAAATTCACAGCAAAACGAATAAAATATATTAAATACATCACCTTTGAAATACAAATTTATACATACCATCATCAGAGCACAACGGTTATTCCTGGAACAGTTATAAACACCTATTTCCAGATATAAACATAGTACACAACGAAAAATATGATAGTCTATAGCTAACTGATGAAATCTACTGCTTTAAGCTCCTCCCAGTGAATCTGTAAAATCCTGACTACTTGACTTCCCGAACAAATTTGGGCACCTAAGAGTTTAGGGTAAAACAAAACAAAATAAACTCTGGGTCAGTCATGGGACTGGTGTGAGTAAACTTCAACCATTTGTTTAACTTTCAAAAATCCTTTTGAAAGAAAAGATAATCGTAAGACCGATCCACACATAAACATGGATCTCTGAATCAAATAAAAATCAATCTATTGGAACGCTAGCATCTCACGCTCCATATATAATATAAAGTCAAAATCCGCAGGGAGCTTATTGGAGATTGGATTCTGACCATAAAAAGGTATGGAACCATCTTCTGATCAATGTACTCTAGAGGGGATACACTGGGGGTTCAAAAAGAACATCTTGCAACCCAGCCATACATGGCTGGCCACTCATTTAACTTGAGTGTACCGAGTTATCACCAACGGTTGTGATCAGCGACCGTTACCGAAAGCATACAGCAGTGAATAGAATAAGAAGTAAATGAAATTTCTCTAGATCAGGTGATAATACCCCTAATGTGAATGACCCACTTGGCCATGTTGCCTGACCGATTTCTATTATTTCCCAGGTGATGAGGCTTGAGGCCACGATTATCTTTTTAGAACATCTTTCCACCATTAACTTTGAATGCCACATCGTCAGATCCGTCCATATACTTTGTCCTGGGACTGGACAACCCGAAGGCACCACTATATTAATCCATCCTTGGCAATTTCTACCTAACATTAACAGAATAACCCTTGTATTTTACTCTGTCTTAAATCATCTTCTGTGTAAGTTGATTCGTAACGCTTATGCCCATACAGAGTGGTTTTCAGATAATAAATTGATCCCGGTCTCTCCTTATTGACAACGGAGATATAAAATAAATTAAAACTTTGATAGTTGGTGTTTTAACTATCAAAGAAAACATCCACACAACCAAAGATCCTATTTCCAAATGGAAATTCTACCGATCAACTATCCAGCAATGTTTGGGCCCTTTTAAATAAATTTCTTATTAAATTATCATTTACCAATTTTCCATATCTTTTCCTAGATATTTTTCAAATCCCGTTTGAACTCTTCCAATTCTTCGCAAACATTTTCATTCATTTGAACTCTTATTTTCCCTATTTCCATAAATATATCAATTAACGTCGGGAAAACAATTCCAACCCTTACATTCCTTATTTTCTATATTCACAAGATAAATGTTATTAACATTGGAAAACACCTCCAATTTCCATTTCTAATTTTCTATATTAACTACAATATTCCATTTCTTATGCTTATAAAACATTCCTATTTTTATTTGGAAAATGTTTCCAAATTTTATATATGGATATAAATAAATATTGTATAAAATGTAGTTACGATAACTCAACCCGTTAATCACTTATTTACTAATTGCATCTCTAACCAATCCTCGCTTTCGAACCTTAAACATTCCTCGGTTAATCATAATGTCAATCAGGTTGGGGTAGATGACCTCCCAGATCTTAATGAAACGACATTCTTAACTTCGATATAGACAAGGCTCACAACTTCAAATTTTAACAAAAACATTGCTTACGCAACTCTCAGATTCAATTTAATAATCCACTTCTTTTATGAGAAACAATTATTATAACGATAGCGTTATAATCCCTACTTTCAAATATTCAATTTTAAAATATAACTTTTATTCAGTAATTTGTAAATAAAAAATAATAATTAAATAATTAAATCTTGATTAAAACAGAAAGTAAGAATTACTTTCCTTAATTCGATGTATTCAAATTTCAATAAATAACTCTCTTTCGAATAATTTAAATTTGATTAATATTCCGAATTCCGGAATAAATCCACCATTTTAGGTTAATTTAAATTTTAAATTCGCTTTTGAATTTATTCTTTCCAAATCCTTACCAAATTCCTTTATAACCATTCCAATACACAAATAGTTATCACAATTTATTTTATATTCCAAATTTTGTAATAAAACTCTCCGTTTTGTTTAAAAATGATTATCCATTTCCTTTTGTCAATTAAGTTCCAATTTGGATTCATATTTCAAATATAAATTTCCTTTGCAGATTATTTGTTTTGAACTATTATTCAATTTAATCATGAATATATTTCTTATATAAAATCAAATTCATTTGATTTTATACTTGTAAATAGATCTCAAATCCAATTTCCTTTTAAAACGTCTATTTAGAATTTATTCATAGAAAATATCATCATTTTTATTTATTTCAGTAATATAATCATATTTATAATTTCCTTTAAGATTTCAAAGTTCAAACCCAACTATAGATATCAGTTTTCAAATCGATTTTCACCTTTCTATGTAAATTCGAACCTGAATTTACATTTCGATTTATCTCAAGACAAATAATTTACAAAATTTATAATGTCATTTATAACAAACTCCTTGTTTTATTTATTTAAAACAAATTTTCTAATTTCAGGCCCATTTAAAAATTTGATTCCTATTTTAGAAATATATTTCCTTTTTACATATCAAAATGTTTTCCCATATTTGAATTTTTTTTATGGTATTTAAACACCAAAATTCTAGGGCTAGGGTAATTCAAACACAACGTAATCAATCTCCGATTATATATCACATCAAATATCACAATCAATGAAAAACAGTCACATATGTTAATTAACATCAATAATATTAATTTCACATCAATATGAAATATCATAGTAAACAGAATTAATAATGGATCAATAATATAACTATATCAACCATTTCAACCAATTTTATCAACCATTCATCCAAACAACTATCAGACGGTATAAAATTACTATAAATAAATTTAAAACTCATTTATATAAAAATATAAACGAGTCAGATTTAGTGAGTTTACTCACATTGGTTTGTAGTTGACGGTTCTTCTTTTGTTTTGTTTTAAAATCAAATGAGCCTTTGATTTTATTATGAAATTTCAGTAGCACAATTTCCAGCTGCGACAGTTCCATAACGTAGGTTTCGTTGCTACGGTTCTCATATGATCGGTTTCATCCAATTCTGTTCATATATGATCAAGTTGTAATTGTTATAACGTTATATGATTTAATTTATTTACATACACACACACACACACACACACATATATATATATATATCTTAACTTATTACTTATTATAATTACAGTCTTAATCACCAGTTTTATCTTAATCCATCTGCTCAACGTTAGCTCCTCTGCATCATATTCTCACCTCAACTGTGTCCCAATCACTACTTCATCACACTGCAATAGGAGCTGCACTACCTTTCCTTACCACCACCATGGTGCAACTTATCTAAACATAACAACAACTCGTATGCCTTAGCATACTTATCTAAGCCATAGTAAATAGAATTAATAATCGATCAGCAACATAAATATATCAACCATTTCAACGAATTTTATCAACAATTCATCCAACCAACCATCACACTGTATAAAATTACTATAAATAAATTTAAAACTCATTTATATAAAAATACAGACGAGCCTGATTTAGTGAGTATACTCACATTGGTTTGCAGTTGACGGTTTTGGTTTTGTTTCGTTTTTTAAATCAAACGAGCCTTTGATTTTATTACGAAATCCAAGTAGCTCAATTTCCAGCTGCGACAGTTCCATAACATAGATTTCATTGCTACGATTCTCATGTGATCGATTTCGTCCAATTCTGCTCATATATGATCAAGTTATAATTGTTATAACCTTATATGATTTAATATATATATATATATTAACTATTTATAATTACAGTCTTAATCAACGGCTTTATCTTAATCCATCTGCTAAACATTTGCTCCTCTGCATCATATTCTCACCTCATTTCTAATTAGGTTGTAACTGTGTCTCAATCCCTACTTCATCACACTGCAATAGGAGTTGTACAACCTATCCTTACCATACCATGGTGCATCTTATCCAATACATAACAACAACTCGCATGCAACTCATTTGCCTTAGCATACATGTCATGCTTAGTTGTGTACCATTCGTTGTACAATCACACTGGGTATCCATCTTCACTCGGTAAGTGGTGTATTAGTTCTGAATGATTTCCACTATGATACAGTCACTCTTTCTTATGCCTACTCAGTAAGTAATCTTCCCCAATTATCAAGACAAGTCTGCACTTTACCATACCATCCTCCCTTACATAGATTTGCACAACACAATTCCCAGTCAACAACCACACGCAGCTCATCATCATTGCCAAATTCACCAACTCTTCCACCACCTCAAGCTTTATCTATCGGCCCCCAACTTCCCAAGTTCGAACCTCTTATTTCATTTAATCCCACTAATTTAACAATTTTCACCATCTACACTTATATCACGTTTCCTGTTCCCAGTATCACGTTTTCTATTTCCAACTCCCGGGATTTTAAATCCATGCAATCATCCACTAATCTTCCAATTAACTTAGTTAACTACCTCTTAGTCTGTATTCCCCAATACTCATGTATCCTTCCAGTAAAAAAAACCTAACAGGCCAACTTTTAATTTCATCCAAGACAAACAAAACGTGCTACCCCTTGCCATGTCTTTCCCAGATTTTTTTCCCGATTAATTACTGACCATCTCACTTCAATTCCAACATTCATACTTCCTCAGCCACTCCCTCTTTTACATACACGCACTCACTTTCCAGTAAGAAGCCAAAACCAGAAGTGCTCCTCTCCCTCTTTTCTTCCCTGTACTTTGAATTATTACCTGCTACAAGCCCCACCATGGTTCCAGTTCCTCACGTAGAAACCTCAACTCCCCATCGCAAACTCCGTCAACTTCCCACCTTTCTGTCGGGCTCGAACCATGCCCAGTCACATGCATAGATGTGTGACAAAAATCTGAATGGTAATCCACAAGAGGAATACACCTCATGCCAAGCAACGCCACATTCATGAACACGATATTAGTTTCAACGATCGTTGCCTCCTACCCCAAAATCGAAGATCCCGAATTCTCTATCACTGTCGAATTTAAGCTAAAAATGTATGTAACCTCGAATCGCTTGCTATAGTGAAGAATAATCCGTTAGGAACTCAAAGGATGTGATCTCGCAATTTTTTATAATATATTTTGATTTTTTTTCTTGAATTTTAAAGGCATGGTTTGGTTTTTTGTTTGAAGGAGCTTTCGTGATTGCTGAAGGAAAGAAAAAATAAGAGGGGTCGGCTTGTTTATTTTATAAAGATTTGGGTAGCTTGCAACGCACGGCTTTGAAATCCTTGGTACGCACGGTCTTCAATTGCTTGACACTTACGGCTTTGAATTTACTTGACAGGCACGGTTTAGAAACTGTGAAGAGAATGCTGCTGAAGTGTGCTCGAAAAGATAGAGATTTTTTTATATTAATCACTCAATTGTTTTAACTTCGTAACTAGTGTACTGATATGTACTGTGGCTCGTATATCTTCTCCGTGTTGTGAATGCACACGAGCTTGATGAGTTCCATTAAGTTGTTTTGCGCATTGGACAAGAGAATTTAATAGTAGAGAGATTCAATGTTTAAGGTGATTGGTAAGAGTATAAATTTTTCAAAGTTTGTTATAACCACAATATTTGTAATGGAATCCTGCAATGTAATAGTTCTAGATTCCTAACTTACATAATATAAGTAACATAGGTAGCATCCCGGTTTTATATGTTTTAAGTTTTCTTTTTATTCCTCAGTTTTGTGCACCCCTATTATGTAAAATCTCATTCCTAATGAGCTGATAGCGATAAAAATAAAAATAACGATTGTATTGAGCGTTATGCAACGATCTCATAAATATAACAAAATAGACAATTTAACTTATATTGTGATATCCCAAAACGTTGATATAGGGTATAAAATATTTCAAACAAAAAGTTGCTTATTTTTCAAAATAAAAATTACAGAAAAAAATCTATAAATTAAGTTATAACTATATCTCAAAAACTCTTGTCCAAATTTGAAACCAATATTTAATTATATTAAATAAATCGATATGGCTTATGTACGACTCCATAATGACTTTCTAAAATTTTGATTTGTACATAACTTACTATCTATAAGACGAAATCTCGATTTTTCACTTCCATTAGAAAGATATAGTTTAATAGATTCAAACGTTAATTGTTTCAAAGAAATTCAACTTATATTGAATTCTGTATATTCAATTGATGTTCTAAACGTTAAATTACGAACTATCGCGATAGAGCTCGAGTTAAATTTAATTATAAATTATAAGTTCAAACTTCGTTTTAAATAAATAAATTCCTTATCGTTTTATATTTCCAACACAACATTTAAACCAATTAAATGTTTTTTTTAAACTAACAACTAAAAAAACCAGGTCGTTACATTCCTCCGCCCTTAAAAGAATTTCTTCCCCAAAATTACTAAGGTAGGAAGAGTTCTACAAACCCTACTGACATAAGTGAAAAATCATTTGTTTTACTTCTTAATTTCATTTTTAACTGAACCAGTTTATTTTAATTAAAATATTTATTCGATCCTACTAGCGAAAAATTTCAAAAGTTCTGAAAAATTTCTAATACCTTAAATTTTCAAAAAAATTTGGTAGAGTCTCCACTACACGGAGGGACTTCCGTGATTTCGCAAGATCAAAAAATATATATATACATCGACCCACAGGGTCGGAAAACAAAATTCAAAACCCAAATTTTTATTTTTGCATAGGCGTACCTTATACCGAGCTTAATTCTTATTCAATTTATGCAGTCGAACCCAAGCCATAGGATCTAGGTATATGCACCCACTCAATTTAACAGGTGAGTTTCATTAATTGATGTTTAAGTAATCATCCAATCATTTAGTTCAATAGTACCATGTCATTTCACTTGGTTTCAATGGTTTTCATTCCATATTCTCACATCCAATCCATAATCCACATACAAACATTAACATTCATCCAAATTGATTTTAAATCAGTTTATTCACTTTACAATTTATAAGTTACTCAATTTAATTTCCAATCTAATACAATTCCATTTAACTTAAGTTAAGTTAAATTTCAATTCATTCGATTTATTTCATTATTTTAATCTATATAACTTATATAAGTTAAATATTTAATTCAAAATTCGAATACTCGCCTTTTATTTCAAACTCCCTTGAAATAACAAATATATATACATGTGTTCATAACCATTTGCAAATACAAAATCTTTGATTATTTTTTTAAAGTTCCATGTTCTTTTCAAACAAATTTTCCATTAACGAACTATTATGGTAGCAATCCACCACTCAAAAACTTGAAAATGAATACCGATAATGTCACGATCCATTATCATAATTATTTTCTCACCGCTGAAGTGATTTCAGTGCTAAATCATTTTCAAAATCCATTTTAGAAATAATTTCTATTCAAAAATTCTTCAAAGTAATGTTATATTACCTTTAAAAATACCAGAAAATATTTCTTAACATCGGAGATTTAAATTCCAAATTCTTTTCTGAATTCAATTGTAATTCAGTTTATTTGTATTTTCCATTCTTTATACAAATTCAATTTTGTTTTACATAACCATTACAATATTTTATAATTCCATTTTATTGTAATAATAATTAGCTCATTCATCTACCATAATAATTCAGAAATTGTTAATTTTATATCAAAATAATCTTTTTAGGCAAAATTATTTTATTTTCCCATTTTAAAGTAATACTTTATTGATTTGCTTTGTTCGAGAGTTTAAAAACACCTATCGATACAGTTGTACATCCTGTATCGACCAGAATTCATAAACCACTAAACCGGTCAACACAATATAAAACACATTTTATCAAATCTACAAATACGCTCTCTCGTATGCATACACTCAAACTCAATCTAGGGTATTACTAACCCATCTCTATTCAGTTACGCCACAAAGCCAAGGTTATTACTCAACCTTCAGCTTTAATACCAACTGTAATGGCCCGAATTTCCATACCTTTTGAGTTGACTAAATACACCACACGTCCAACCCAAATTGCATAGAAATACGAATTATTAATAGAAAGAAGTAGAGGACGAGAAATAGAAAGAAAGAGAAATTAGATTAGAAGAAAATGAAGAACACAAAACTCACAGCGGAATGAATAAAATATATTAAATAACATAATCTTTGGAATACAAATTTGGTAACTATATATACATATCATCATCAGAGCATAACAGTTATTCCTGGAACAGTTATAAAGACTTGTTTCCAAATATAAACATAGTACACAGCGGAAAATATGATAGTCTATAGCTAACCGATGAAACCTCATGCTTCAAGCTCCTCCCAGTGAATTTGTAAAATTCTGACTACTTGATTGCCCGAACAAATTTGGGCACCCAAGAGTTTAGGGTAAAACAAAACAAAATAAACTCTGGGTCATTCATGGGACTGGTGTGAGTAAACTTCAACCATTTGTTTAACTTTCAAAAATGCTTTTCAAAGAAAAGATAATCGTAAGACCGATCAACACATAAACATGGATGGTTTTTACCTTACGATAACCAAAATTATTCTTTGTATCAAAACTCTTTTAATATTATAATAGTTTCTAAATCAAATAAATAGCAATCTAGCGAAATGATTGCATCTCACGCTCCATATTTAATATAAAGTCAAAAACCGTAGGGCGCTTATTGGAGATTGGATTCTGACCGGCCATGATAAGGTATGGAACCACCTTCTAATCTGTGTACTCTAGAAGGGATACACTGGGGTTCAAAAAGAACATCTTGCAACCCGACCACGCATGGCTAGCCACTCATTTAACTTAAGTGTACCGAGCATATTATCATCAACGGTTGTGTTCAGCAACCATTATCGAAAGCATACAGCAGCGAATAGAATAAGAAGCAAATGAAATTTCTCTAGATCAGTGATAATACCCCTAATGAGAATGACCCACTTGGCCAAGCTGCCTGCCCGATTTCTGTCATTTCCTGGGTGATGAGGCTTGAGGTCATGATTATCTTATTAGAACATCTTGCCACCATTACTTTAAAATCCACATCGTCAGATCCATCCATATACATTATCCTGGGACTAGACAACTCGAAGTCACCATTATATTAATCCATCTTAGGTAATTTCTACCCAAGATTAACATAACAACCCTTGCATTTTACTTCGTCTTCAATCATCTTCAATGTGAGTTGATTTGTAACGCTTATGCCCATACGGAGTGGTTTTCAGATAATAAATCTGAACTCGGTCTCTCCGTATTGACAACGGAGGTATAAAATAAATTAAAACTTTGATAGTTGGTGTTTTAAGTATAAAAAAAACATCCATATAGCCAACGATTCTATTTCCAAATGGAAATTCTACCGATCAACCATCAAGCAATATTTGTCCCCTTTTAAATAAATTTCTTATTAAATTATCATTTACCAATTTTTCATATCTTCTCCCAGATATTTTTCAAAACCCATTTGAACTCTTCCAATTCTTTGAAAACATTTTCATTCATTTAAACTCTTATTTTCCCTATTTCCAGAAATATAAGCCATTAACGTCGGGAAAACAATTCTATCTCTTATATTTCTTATTTTCTATATTTAGAAAATATATGTTATTAACATTGGAAAACACCTCCAATTTCCATTTCTAATTTTCTATATTAACCACGATATTCCATTTCTTATGCTTATAAAACATTCCTGTTTTTATTTGGAAAATGTTTCCAAATTTTATATATGGATTTAAATGAACATTGTATAAAACGCTGTTAAGATAACTTAACTCATTAATCACTAATTTACTAATTGCATCTCTAACCAATCCTCGCTATCGAACCTTAATCATTCCTCAGTCAATCAAGTTGGGGCAAATTACCTCTCAAACCTTAACTGAACAACATTCTCAACTTTGAAATAGACAAGGCTCGCAACTTCAAATTTTAACAAAAACATTGCTTACACAACTCTTGGATTCAATTTAATAATCCATTTCTTTTACAGGAAACATTTATTATAACGATAGCGTTATAATCCCTGCTTTAAAATATTTAAATTTAAAATACAACTTTTATTCATTAATTTGAAAATAAATAATAATAATTAAATAATTAAATCCTGATTAAAACAGAAAGTAAGAATTACTTTCCTTAATCCGATATATTCGAATTTTTTTAAATAACTCTCTTTGAATAATTTATATTCGATTATTCCAAATTCCATAATAAATCTACAATTTCTAGTTAAATCAAATTCTAAATTCACTTTTGAATTTATTCTTTCCAAATCCTTATTGAATTCCTTTATAACCATTCCAATCCACAAAGCGTTATCATAATTTATTTTATATTCCAAATTTTGGAATATAACTCACTGTTTTCTTTTAAAATGATTATCCATTTCCCTTTGTCAATTAAGTTCCAATTTGGATTCATTTAAAATCTAAATTTCCTTTATAGATATTTCATTTGCAAAATATTTGTTTTAAACCATTATTCAATTTAATCATGAATATATTTCTTATATAAAATCAAATTTGTTTGATTTTATACATGTAAATAGCATCTCAAATCCAATTTCCTTTTATAATTTCTATTTAGATTTTATTTATAGAAAATCTCATTATTTTTATTTATTTCATTAATTATAATCTTGTTTATAATTTCCTTTAAAATTTATAAGTTCAAACCCAACATAAATATCAATTTTCAAATCGATTTTCACCTTTCAATATAAATTCAAACTTGAATTTACATTCCGATTTATCTCAAGACAAATAATTTACTAAATTTATAATGTCGTATATAACAAACTTCTTGTTTTATTTATTTAAAACAAGTTTTCTTATTTCAAGTCCATTTAAAAATTCAATTTCTATTTTAGAAATATATCTCCTTTTTCCTATATTTGATTTTTTTTACAGTATTTAAATACAAAATTCTAGGGCTAGGGTAATTCAAACACAGCATAATCAATCACCGATTATATATCACATCTAATATCACAATCAATGAAAAACAGTAATATAAATATAGAGGAATCTAGTTGGATCCCTCCAACCTATTTCCCTGCATTTAAAGATATTAATTAGCATCAATAATATTAATTTCACATCAATATGAAATATCATAGTAAACAGAATTAATAATGGATCAATAATATAACTATATCAACCATTTCAACCAATTTTATCAACCATTCATCCAAAAAGCTATCACACAGTATAAAATTACTATAAACAAATTTGAAACTCGTTTATATAAAAATATAAACGAGTCGGATTTAGTGAGTCTACTCACATTGGTTTGCAGTTGACGGTTCTGCTTTTGTTTCGTTTTAAAATTAAATGAGCCTTTGATTTTATTACGAAATTTCAGTAGCTCAATTTCCAGCCGCGACACATCCATAACATAGGTTTCGTTGCTACAATTATCATATGATCGGTTTTGTCCAATTCTATTCATATATGATCAAGTTATAATTGTTATAACGTTATATGATTTAATTTATTTATACACACACACACACACACACATATATATATATATATATATATATATATATATATATCTTAACTAATTATAGTTACAGTCTTAATCACCTGTTTTATCTTAATCCATCTGCTCAACGTTAGCTCCTCTGCATCATATTCTCACCTCAACTGTGTCTCAATCACTACTTCATCACACTGCAATAGGAGCTGCACTACCTTTCCTTACCACCACCATGGTGCAACTTATCTAAACATAACAACAACTCGCATGCAACTCGTATGCCTTAACACACATGTCAAGCTTAGTTGTGTACCACTCATTGTACAATCACATTGGGTATCCATCTTCACTCGATAAGTAGAGTATTAGTTCTGAATGATTTCAACTAGGAAACAGTCCCTCTTTCTTATGCCTACTCAGTAAGTAATCTTCCCCGATTATCAAAACAAGTCTGCACTTCACCATACCATCCTCCCTCACACATATTTGCTCAACACAATTCCCAGTCAACAACCACATGCTATTCCTCATCATTGCCAAAATTCACCAATGTTTCCACCACCTCAAGCTTTATCTACTGGCCCCCAACTTCCCAAGTTTGAACCCCTTCTTCCATTTAATCCCACTTATTTAACAATTTTCACCATCTGCACCAATATCACATTTCCTGTTCCCAGTATCACGTTTTCTGTTTCCAACTACCAGGATTTTAAATCCACGCAATCATTCCTTAATCTTCTAATTAACTTTGTTAATTACCCCTTAGTCTGTCTTCCCCAATACCCGCGTATCAATCCAGTGAAAAAAACTACAACCCAATACGCCAACTTTTAATTTCATTCAAGACAAACAAAAACATGTCGCCCCATGCCATGTCTTTCCCAAAAAAATTCCTGATTAATTACTGACCATCCCACTTCATTTCCAGCGTTCATACTTCATCAGCCACTCCCTCTTCTACATACATGCACTCACATACCAGTAAGAAGCCAAACCAGAAGTGATCCTCTCCCTCTTTTTCTTTCCCGTACTTTGAATTGTTCCCTACTACAAGCCCCACCATCGTTCCAGTTCCACACGTAGAAACCCTAACTCCCCATCGTAAACTCTATTAACTTCCCACCTTCCTGTCGAGCTCGGACCATGCCCAATCATATGCATAGATGTGTGACAAAAATCTGAATGGAAATCCACAAGAGGAACACACACCTCATGCCAAACGACGTCACACTCACGAACACGATATTAGTTTCAACGATCGTTGCCTCCCTACCCCAAAACCAAAAATCCCTAATTCTTTGTCACTGTCGAATTTCAGCTAAAAATGTATGTAACCTCGAATCGCTTGCTACAGTGAAGAATAAGCCGTTAGGAACTCAAAGGAAGTGAGATCGCAATTTTTTATAATATATTTTGAATTTTTTTCTTGAATTTTAAAGGCATGGTTTGGTATTTTGTTTGACAGGAGCTTTCGTGATTGCTGAAGTAAAGGAAAAATGAGAGGGGTCGACATGTTTCTTTTATAGAGATTTGGGTAGCTTGCAACGCACGACTTTGAAACCTTGGTATGCACGGTCTCAAAATGCATGACACTTACAGCTTTGAAGTTACTTGACGGGCACAGTTTAGAAACCATGGAGAGAACGTTGCTAAAGTATACTGGAAAAGATAGAGATTTTTTTAATATTAATCATTCAATCATTTTAACTTGTTAACTAGTGTACTGATATGTTCCATGGCTTGTATATCTGCCTCGTGTTATGAATGCACGCGAGCTTGATGAGTTCCATTAAGTTGTTTTGCAAGTTGGACAAGAGAATTTGGTAGTATGGAGACCTAATGTTTAAGATGATTGGTAAGAGTATAAATTTTTCAAAGTTTGTTGTAACCACAATATTTGTAATGGAATCACGCAATGTAATAGTTCTTGATTCCTAACTTACATAATATAAGTAACATAGGTAACATCCCAGTTTTATACGTTTTAAGTTTTCTTTTTCTTCCTTAGTTTTGCGCACCCCTATTATGTAAAATCTCGTTCCAAATGAGCTGCTAGCGCCAAAAATAAAAGTAATGATTGTATTGAGCGATATGCAACGATCTCAAAAATATAACAAAATAGACAAGTTAACTTATATTGTGATATCCCGAAACGTTGATATAGGCTGTAAAATACTTCAAATAAAAAGTTGCTTATTTTTCAAAATAAAGATTGCAGAAAATGTCTTTAAATTAAATTATAACTACCTCTCAAAAATCTTATCCAAATTTGAAACCAATATTTAATTATATTAAATAAACCGTTATAGCTTATATACGATTCCACAATGACTTTCTGAAAATTTGATTTGGACATAACTTACTATCTATAAGACGAAATCTCGATTTTTCACTTCCATTAGAAAGATACAGTTTAATAGATTCAAACGTTTCTTGTTTCAAAGAAATCCGACTTATATCGCATCCTGTATATTCAATTGAAGTTCAAAACGTTAAATTTCGAACTACCGCGATAGAGCTCGATTTAAATTTAATTATAAGTTATACGTTCAAACTTTGTTTTAAATAAATAAATTTCTTATAAAAATCGTTTTATATTTCCAACACAACATTTAAACCAATTAAATGCTTTTTTAAAAGTAACGACTAAAAAATCCGAGTCATTACAACCTTTTAAATGTTTATTCTTTAATAACTTTCCCATACGTACTCCATTTGGCACAAGTCATAAATCAAAACGAATCAGAAAATTTCCATGGACTCAACGGATGTGTTTGGAGGCTAAATTATGATATTGATATTTTCGTTTAATATTTATATAAAATTTGAAGTGTTACATTCTTCTCTCATCAGAAAATTTCATCCCCAAAATTTGTTAAGGATGAAGTGATGTTCTTCCACTTATAAATTACAACCATTATGTGTACATCCCATTTTACAATCATACTTGTGCAAAGTTTAATACAACATAAAAACACATGAATGTAATGAATGCCTAAGCGGTACCTCTTATACGAATGCAAATTTCCTTGAAAATATGATGCACACATCCTAAATATACTGGAAATTTCTATATGAATGCAATATTTTGGAAACCAAAATAATTTTTCATCCAATTTTTCCTTCATGCTTAAAAATAAGAATGTAGTTCATCAAATTTTAGTATTCAAACCCCACCAATCAACTGAGAATTTTTTATTTATAGAAAAGTCTAATTTTCTAAGTACGATTTCTTATGTTACGAAAAGGTGGAAAATGGAAAACTTCATATCTTCCTTTTTTTCTTTTATGTACTTTTTCTATCTGTGCTTAGATTTTATGCAACTATTATATAAAGGTTTCCTATCTTCCTACCCAAGAACAGTTTACTAAGAAAATTTTCTTCGTAATAAATTTTCTTCTCCAACTTACTATGGAAAAATATCCGTTTCTCGAAAGTTTTCATTTATCTCCATTGTCATATTTGTTGCTTTACTTTTAGTTACGTCATTACTTTTCTTTAGCTTATTTAATTTAATCCACCGATCAAAGATTAATTTTAAATAAGCATTATAATTCTTTCAAAACTAAAATAGGAAAACAAGCACAGTACACAGCTACTACCAAGGCCTAAGAATCCTAGCACCATGTCCCTGTTGATAAAGAAAAGCCAAACCATAGGATCTAAACAACTCGCTTGCCCTCTACCATTTACTTGTCGCAACTAGTCCTTGCTGTCTACTAACAATCTTTTCCAAGCAACAACCTAGGCTCTATAGTGCTTACGCACTCTACGAGAATTTACTACTATTCCAAAATAATTCTTGCCATTTACTTTGTAGCCTCAAAAACTATCCCCGTCTTTTCTAGGTGCTAATCCTTACCTACTCCATGAATTAAAAACGTGGTTTGGCCTCATCATTTCATTTTCATTCCAAAAATTTAAAGCTTCAAAACTTGATTTTTCTTCATTAAAATTTATTTTTGCCAAACCATAAAAAAAAATGACATCTCATAAAAAAAACGTAAAAAATTCAAATCATAAAAACTGGAGTAGATAAGGACCACTATTTCTCCACTAATTTCACAACAACCCATTTTTACTACACAATTTAAATTACTTACTACTAGGTGTTAATTTCTAAACTTATCCCAAACACCTATTCTATAAAATAAAAAAAAAAATAGGCTTATTTTGTCCATCCAACAAAGTTTATGCCAATCCAATTGTCAAAGGAATAGAGATTTTTAAAATTTTCCTTAGCGAAAAATTTAATTTTTTTTTTACAAAATGCAACCTTTTTTATGTTTTGTTATTTAATTTTTTCATACTTCATAGCTTAAAAACTGGCGAGTTATTCGTGTTATATATTATACGCATTTTTCTTGAATGAATTCAGTTTTGACATAAATTTCAAAAGAAATCCCCGTTTTCAAGACATACCCTCTTTTTATTAAACTCAATATGTACTTTTCAAATATGCTACTTACATATTTTTTTTCAAACATCAAAAATACCTCTTTTTATTTCAAAAACTTTCTACATAATTTAGCTAGTACATATTTTACTATTGTAAACTCTTAAGGTCAAAACTTGAAAAACACCGTAAACTAGCACCTAAAAGTTTTTAAAATTTCAAGTTCTTAAAAGTTAACAATGAGGATAGACTCAAAGTGGGTTTCTAACTTATTTAGACATCCGTAAATATTCCCCCAAAGTCATTTTTCTCAAAAAAATAATATTCCTAACCCGTTTTCTTTCTACTCTTTCCCACTTTATAAGGATCTATTGCAAAACGCACTAATCTGAAATACTAACAATTCATATGCTAACATATGGGATACATTTTTTTCCATTCAAACCACACAAGGGTCTCTTAGTCTCAAAATTTCCATAACCATTTCTTTAGTGTACGTAACTAGCATCCCAACTCTTCCCATATGTCTCTCTTCTTATCTAGTGGGTTCTTTTATGGATTTTGATGCATATATATAATATATTTATATTTTTTATAAATACAAATATGTTCACTCACTATCTATACAGAAATCCAAAATTTAGCTCTGATACCAGAAGTAACAACCCGATTTTTGATTGACCGATTTTTTTTTCAAAAATCTCAATCTATCGAAGCTCGAGTCGGCTTGCCTGGTATCTTGTAAAAAAGACATAGATAAGAAATATATCAGAGATCAGTAAACATCTCACAGCGGAATGGATAAAATATAGTATAATTAAAATGTAGCCCTACCAAAGTAATAGTATTGTCTAACAGTATCCAAAGCTATCAATCTCTGCCGTAAACCTAACCTACGAATGTGTTATAAGAAGGGGGTCAGAACACAAGGTTCTGATGACTGGACAAATTATACATTCCAAAATAACCCAACATATACCGTTCAGTTATGTTTTCTTATTTATTAGGTTATTTGAGTTAACAACACTCAAGCCTCCACACTAACGTCGTACTCATCTACGTCTCAGTAGATTAACCTAATATAGAATATATGTAGCTATGCCCCCACATCTCAAGTTACTCCCTATAGTACCCTCCTCGTATGGTCTCAACTGTCACGCCACAGAAGCGTATGCAACTTTCATCATACGTCGAATGACGTACGTAAATCCAAATCATTACCCCCACGTAATCGAATAGAACCATCATCTCTATGCCACATAAGCGTATGGATGTTCATATATAAACTCCTTGGTCGAATCAAGTATCAACAACACAGAGTAATGTCCTACTGCCTACGATACACCATCGAGTTTGTGTATCTAGACCCTCACACGAACGTACCATCTACTGTAACCTGTGTCCCGTAATAAGATTGCATCCAATGCACAGAACTCAATTGGGAGCTTTCCGTATCTACAAAGGTCCGCTTCATTAAACCTACAAAAGTATGGTCTGCATTTTCACGATCGCTATGGTCCCACCCTGGCCCCTCCCTTAACTATTGAAAGACTACATCAAGAACTAGGTGACGTGCCCCTATCAAACAATCTAGCATCCAAATTGGCGTATCCTGCGGCTAACGTCTCAATAGTGAAAGTTCAACGGTCTCTAGGTTTAGCTCTACTCTTTCCGCGTCACACTGACTGTCAATGACAGTTATCAAACGATTACTATCATGTATTGGTCCTGACCGGCCTCTCCGAGGCAAACTACCAAATCACCCAACGCCATCCGCCACGGCCTTCTGACTGCCAACTTACAGTTGCAGTCAAGGTATACTCATCGGGTCGTACTGTGTAGACTAAACCTCTATGAGTACAACCGCAGCATGTACCGCACAAAGGACCACCACGGCGTACCATACCACATCCCGCAGAAGTCGCGTGCTTCCCTCCAATCCCGCAGAGAAATCGGACATAATATCAAGTAAAATAATCAAATGGACATGCACTTATCGCGTCTTAGACACCACGATGACTAACTCTTTGGGTTCTTCACTTTCATACGTGTGCACTGGTCCAAGCGTATCGCAATAAAGTGTTATTAGATCTTACATCTAATTTTTAATCAACACTTACTTTATCTCATCAAGTTGCTAATTAACTTGATTATCCACATATTAATTTTTTATTCAAGTTACTAGTTTTTCCCTGAGCGCTTTATATGTCACTAGAAAGGACCCCCTTAAAGATTAGCTTATTAGTTAGACAAGTTTAACTTAGCACGCCTAAGTTCATTTAATAGGCCTAATATAAATATTTGTTATATTTCTAGATTGTAATTAACGAGTGTAATCTATGACGCTTTCCTATATCAAGTCAAGTCAAGTTCAATACATCACTGTTCAGATGTTTTACAATTACAAGTTACGTAATGTCTAATTAGGTATATTTTATCACAATCCACATGTTTTCTGTTAATATGTTACTTAATATATAATCAAGTACAACTTATTTCATTTCATAAGTCTACCAATAATATGCCTACTTTATTTTTTCTTATTTAATCATAACCTTGTCTTACACTGTCATCATAACTTGTTGTTGTTGTTTACTTATTAACCTAGTTCTCTTAACTAAGGTTTATTAATAAGTTCTCTTTTTCTATTTATTATAACCCATGTTATAATTTCACTCTAGGACAAGCCTATCTATTATATTACATTCTCATTCATATAATTAATTATAATATATTATATTCCCTATCAATCATATTTTTCCTTGGTTCCTTAACATCAACCAAACTTTTACTGTTGTAACGTCCATTTATTTACCATCTTGTATATTCTCATTACTTCAGGAAAATATTTCGTATACTTCATCAGATAGACTAGTGGAAAGATGTTAATCCATTTCCACAACGCACATCAAATAAGATCCATAGTTGCAAGCTATTTCTTTTATTTTCATCATGGACATACATGTATCTTTTTATTTGATTAGTGTGACATACGGTAAAATAATCCTTATTTCACACTAATCCTTTTTCCCTTTCTTTCCTTGCAACTACATTTACAATAATTTTACCGTTATGGAAATGTGTCCAGTTTTCCTGAAATCCAACTACAGTCTACTATGAATTTCCCTCTTTATTTTCTGAATTAGACGTTATTTCCTGTTTTCATTTACCGTTTCTAAATCGTTGAAAATTTTACATACAAATTAGGCGTATGTATTCTTTTCCATTATTCTTGATTTCACTGCAATTCTATTTACAACATATCTGATTTGTCATTAAATAACAATTTCAGGACCATATTTACAAATATGAATTTTCTCTATATGGTACCCTAATGGGTCTGACCCACATAGCCATGTTGCCTGCCCAATTTCTACCATTTCCCGGTTGATGAGGCTTGAGGTCATGATTACCTTTTTAGAACATCACATCATCATTTACTTTGAATGCCACATCTTCACATCCGTCAAATCACTAATTGACGTCCACAAATATACTATGTATGTTAAGCTAAGAGAAGTTGTCTCTCCGCCGCCAAACTTGGTATATTTGAAAAAATCAACGTATTTGACCCTCAGGATACACTCTATCATACATTCGTCCATACAATTCACCCACGAACAAGATGAAACGAAGGCACCCTCCTACCGCATCCTATATAGGAATCACTCCTAAAGATCAGTAGCGAGTATTCCTTGCAATCTGAAGATTTCCATCACGACAGAATAATGGATCATAATAACTCTAATGGCCAAACCAGAATAATTTAATGAGTAGTTCTTCTGCTCATGAAGATCCACAGTCTTCAATGCTCCCTATTTATAATCATCTCTTCATATTTGTTTCGAATGCACAGTTGGTTCGAAGTGGTTTTGTGTCTAGTTCCCATTCCGGTCTCTTCGAAATAACTCGTAAAAAGGTCAGTGATTTTTATTGATAGTCAGGGTTTTAACTAACAACTCAAATAGTACCGATTAGTACTTTGGCAGCTCAGGTCCCTTTCATTTAAAAACCGTTCATACATCCCATCAATTCTTAGAAATCGATTGCATATATTTCTCTTAACAAATCTCTTCTGTTTTCATTACTTCGAAAACAGTAATCACTACTTATATCTTTAAAATAAACACATTTACCAAACTCCTTTCTTTATTTCTTTCTGTCTTGAAAATATCATTCTATTTTCCCAAAGTCCCTTTTTCATCAAATCATCCATTAAAACTATTTATCGATTCTTAAAATTGATTACATAAACTCATCTTTAACAAAACACTCTTATTTCCATTATTTGGAACTTATATCTTTGGAATGATATATTCGCCAAACTCCTTTATCTCGAAAGATCACAATAATTCACAAAAAAATCTTTTATGTCCTTTATCTTGGAAATACCGTTATAAATATGCTTTTAACTAATCGGTATAGATTTTACTACCAAATCTTATATGAGTCAAAAGAACGTCAAGCGATGTAATCCTTTATAATATAACCTAAAACAATTTTATTAACTTCAGAACCTTATCAATTTTAGTTTACAAATCTACTTTTCCAATATCCAATTTTAAGTGCAACCTCTTATTCCCATTTTTATATTTCTTTACTATATTTCAAACCCATTTATACTTCCTTATTTTTGGAATATAGTTTTATATTCTTAAACCCCTTTTAATTTTCTACACTTTGAAAATATTATCTTTTTCCTTAACTAAGAGGTATAAGTTCAATCTATAAGGATTTAATGATGTCGTATGTCACATCATATATTATCTAAACCTTGAAACCTTTTAATTTCAAACTTCTCAGTTTACCAATACTATTTACGGAAATATTAACTTCCAACATTCGTTTCCATTTAAATCAATATACTTCTTTAAAAAAAAATCAACCATTTATTTATTCATTAAATAAGCGTAATACAAAATATACTATTTCTATTATTTAGAAAATAGTACCATTTACTTACTCGAATGGTGTAAGTATGGTTACACTTAATATCAAACCTGAACAATGTGATATAATACATTGTTTATTGTAAAACTAAATACTCTTATTTTATTTTCATAAACCTTGCAATAAAACTGCAATATTATTTCCCTTATGGGAATAGTCAAATAACTTTAACATCCTACCATTTACAAAATAATATTATCCTTAGATAATCCTGAAGTCAGTCAAGTTGAGGTATTCTATTTAGCTCTCAGACCTTAATCGACAATGTTCATATTTTCATATGAATAAACGTTTGTAACTCAAAATCCATATAATTTACCAATACAAATCTTATTTTTTATTTGATTTCAAATATGGTTTATAAACCATTTCTTACATCTGAAATCTTCTTTTAATTATATTTTCTTTACTTAATTTATCAAGTAAATATTCACCAAACCACGTCTTTAGCTTTATATCGTAATTTCGTTCATCAATTTGGATTATAAAAATCCCTTTAGCAAATAACTTACGCCAACCCATTTAAGCATTCCTTATTTTAAATCTTAACTCAGATTCAACAAAAACATTTACCAAGTTCTACACATCTTTAATTTGGATTTTATGTCAACAAATATACCTACCAAATATTTTACACAAAACTATTGACCATCCTTACCATTGAATCTTGAAATCCATATTTTAATTACAATATTTCACTTAATTCAATTCGTAAGAAAACGTTTATTTTTAAAATCACCGTCTTGGCTTTAAAAAAAACACTTTACAACCTTTGTGTAGATTTTTTTTTTTAAATCTCGTAGTGCTAATCTATTTTAGCATCTTGTAATAACATAACCTGGATTTTTATTACCAAATCCATTTGTTATATTTTAACCTCTCATCAATTTTATTTAAACCATTTCCCTTTTACACAAACAAATTAAATACCGATAAGTTGTAAATTTGATTATATACAATTCATACAAACAGATTAAATACTAGAATCTGACAAAACACTAGCTTTAAGTTGGAATTTTTTGACAAGCATCATTGTCGTAGTTGCTCAAGACGTTTAGACATAATATAAATGGTCGTGAGTTTGATAAGTATCCAATTTCTTACTTAAAAATAATAATAAAGAAGAAGTTCACTTTTTGGCTGCAATTTAGAGCTCTCATCGTTCGCTAAACATTTCGTGGCTGTTTTGCTGTTTGTAATTGTAGGTCATAAACATAACACAAGTTTTCATAAAAATAAATATGTACAAGAGGATAATAAGAGATATTCCATAAATATTCCTCAGCAGCGGTAATGCTCGCTCTTTATCCAAACCCCGTTCCATTTCTTTCTCCTGCCAGTTTTTCAAACAACAACAACAATATTCGTCGGCGTTTAAAATTGCTCAATGTCGCCAGCGTTTCATCGCCGCATTCAGGACCTAGGATTCTCAAATCCAACCGAAGAAGAAACCCTAAAATTGCCACTTTGTCATCCTATGACGACGAAGATTCGGATGATGAATTCGACAACGGAGGGGAGGATGACGATAGTACGGATGACAGTGATGGAGATTATTCTCGACTATCTGACACTGTAAGCTTTTCATTATAGCTCTTTTTATTTATGGCAGAATTTTTATTTGATAAATTGGTTGTTAGTTGTTACTAATACTTAGACAAAAGCTGAATTTTGAGATATATCGCCATTGAGCTACATGCAAGTAAAAAGGTACTTGCTTGGTTTGAGGGTTTGAAACTTGAAAGTTAAGCTAAATCACTGCAGAATATTCTTCATCTTTCTATTAGCAACATAGAGAGCATTCGAGATAGCTATATTCTAATTACTCGCTACTTATATTAGTCAAAGATTACAAAATGACATTTGTAATGCCGAGTAGGTACCTTTAAGCGTGGGTCAAGCCTCTTCTCACTTCTGCTTCTACTATACATACCTTATAATACTATGATTGTGGCATGCAGGATGATTATTTAGACTTTCAAAAGATTCATAACAGGAAAAGCTCGATGGAAAAACGAACAACACTTCATTCCTTTTCAAATAAGCGACATCGTAAGATTTATCCAACAATATACCTAAAAGTCTTACATTAATTTACACTTAATTGTGTTTTTGTTCAAATACAGAAAATTCAAAGTCATCACAGAAGGACCAAAAAATTCAAACACCAGGAGCAAACATTAGGGTGGGTACTGGAGAACAGGTAAGGTTAAAACTCCATAAGACATTGTTTATTACCTATGTGCAGCTAAATAACTCTGTCAAAAAATAATTAAAGATCATTGTTGGTTGCAAGTGAAGAATGGAGCATTAAAGGCAAGCGCTCTCAAAAAACTAGCTGAAGAACTTGATTTTGATGAGAAGTGGTTCCCTTTAATCAAGTACTTAAGTACATTTGGACTTAAGGAATCTCACTTCACTACCATTTATGAGCGTCATATGCCATCCTTCCAAATTAACTTGACTTCTGCTCAAGAAAGAATAGAGTTTCTACTGAGTGTTGGTGTAAAGCGTGCAGATATAAAGAGGATACTTGTGAGGCAGCCACAGATTTTAGAATATACCGTCGAAAAGAATCTAATGTCTCATATTATATTCTTATTGGGTTTAGGGATTCCAGAAACTCGAATAGGACAGATAATTAGTGCTGCACCTTCTTTATTTTCGTATAGTGTGGAGAACTCTCTTAAGCCAACAGTTCGATATTTGATTGAAGAAGTAGGTATTAAAAAGAGCGATGTCAGCAAAGTCGTACAACTTAGCCCCCAAATTCTGGTTCAGCGAATTGACAATTCTTGGACTTCTCGCTTAACATTTTTATCAAATGAACTGGGGGCACCACGGGAGAATATAGTGAAAATGGTCACTAAACATCCTCAGCTTCTTCATTATAGTATAGAAGATGGAATATTGCCTAGAATCAACTTTCTCAGAAGCATTGGCATGAGAAACTCTGAAATTTTGAAAGTTTTGACAAGCCTTACGCAGGTTAGTTCTTGATCTTCTCTCCCTCCTTTGTTTTGCCTTTTCTGGGTTCTGTTCTTGTTTCCTCTGCATATATTGATTTGTCTCCTTTAAATGCTTTAGTTTACTGTTTACATATAATTATTAGGCAATCATATATTCATATTCCTGCATTTGCATTTTTTGTTCCATTATGACTGATTGATGAATGCCTAGATATTTGCATTGTTCCCTAGAGTGAAGGATATCTTACCAGGCAAAGTACAAGATTGTCTGAAGTGGTATGAGTCAAATTTCAATGGCCACAATAAATTCCAGTCATGGGACTTTCCTCAGAAATGTGTGTGTGTGTGTTTTTTTTTTTTAGTTAAAACAGTACATACGCAATTTTAGAGTTTAGGATGTCAAGGATTTTGTACAGTAAAAGGCAGGATACAGTATTATAGCCTGCACGGCATGAGTGGCATGAATTTTTACTTCGGTTTGCAATGGTAGTTTATAATTCAACAATTTCCTAAATTTTCAAAATCATTTTGATTACATGAAGCATATTGCGGCAAGCAGAGCCGAGCTATCATTAAGCTTCCTATACGATCAGAACATGCATGGAAATTATTAATAATTAATGAATCTTAGATCATTTTTGCTTCTGTATTTGAAAAGTAACAATGCTTGTAAACTTTCAGGTTTTATCATTGTCACTGGAGGCAAACCTAAGGCCAAAATATCTGTATCTAGTAAATGAACTCCGTAATGAAGTGAAATCCTTAACCAAGTACCCTACATATTTAAGCTTGTCTTTAGATCAAAGGATACGACCGCGCCATAGGTTTCTAGTATCCCTTAAAAAAGCTCCTAAAGGTCCATTTCCTTTAAGTTCATTTGTCCCAACCGATGAGAGTTTTTGTCAGCAGTGGGCTGGGACGAGTTTGGATAAGTACATGGATTTTAAGAACAGGCTGCTGCTCAATGATCTTGCAAAGAAATATGAAAGGAAAAGATAGAACTCATGGAGCTTTAAGCATCAAAATTTTGGTTGACTTATAAGTAGTGTAAGTTGAAGATACATTATCTGCTAACATATTACCGTACTTTTATTTGGTTGTAGAGTTTTGGATCTGGTTTTTACCATCAAATGGAGTTTTATATATTCTGATACAAAGAAGAAGCTACTGTCTGCAAGTTCATTGTTGTTTTGTATACGTGTGGTGGATGAGATTTTTAATTTCTTTTATAATCTTCATGTTTTTGTAATTATAAGATACTTTAATTATACGGTCTGTATACAGATTTTGCCTACTTTATGTGCCATGCTTTTGAATGATGCTTGCATTGGGGGTATGTAAGATGAATTTGCTGTATAATCTTATATTGTTGGTCTGATTAGTTGTTATTTGTATTGTTCCTTTGATATAATTGGGATTTAGAGTTGGTGTGGTTGCTTGGAAATGAGACTGAGAAGAACCTAGGTTTATTTGTGATCCTGATTGACATTTGAATGCCGATGGTTGAACTCGCATTGTGAGTCTGTGATCTATTACTTTAAGCATTATTATTGTAAACACACTGACATATCCCGGTGGGTTCGGAGGTCAAATTTTAAAAACACTCCAATCATACAAGAAATGTTAAGGGGGTCACGTACTTAATTTTTTATGTTCCCTTCTTACCCTTACCATCTTAAATCACAATTAATCTCAAAAAAAAAAAAAAAAAAAAAAAAAAGAGAGAGAGAGAGGGAGAGAGAAACTTTAAATTGTTTGCAAACAAAAAAAAAACGATTTTTTAGGAAGAAATAATGGTGTAAAAGATGAACGTTGCCCCGAAAACTATAAAGGTTAGGGTTTTTGTTATGTCAATCTTGACAGCCAAACGCCTTAGTGTCAAATTTTATTCGGTGGAAGATGGTTGTTTATTTCTTCGATTTGTCATCGCTGAAATAGGTGAATTACTGCATAACGACATGAACAACATAGGTCTGTCATATTATATATTTTTGTCTGACATTGTTAATCATTTTTGAATTTTGTATTCGTTGTTGGGTTTTCAAAGTGGAGAAAATATGGTGTATGGAAAAATTCAATGGTGGGATAATGTATAAAAAAATTGTTCGATATATGTATATCGATTTTCTATGAATGATATATTTTCATTTGATCCGATGCATATCGACAAATGAAATTAATAATAATTTGGTATAAAAATCTGATGCAGTTCGACTAATGTAACGTATAATTTTTTTTATTAACAACTAAAAAAAAGATTATTGCAAAGAAGGCTAATTTGGTAAAATAAACTTTATTTGTTAAGGGAGGTGCTCTCTGCATTGGTACTCCCCTTAACAGATTCTTTCTTTTTAAAGAATTGACCTCCCCTTAACAATACTTGGAGTGTCAATAACAATCCCCTTCTTAAATTCATTTTTGCGTTTTACAGAAACAATAATTGGAAAGCTGAATGATTTAGAGGAACAAAATTTATTAAGAAATCTATTGGAAAACTAGTTTTCAATTGAAATTTATTGCAAAATTAAAGTTCATTTTCAAACTATTTAAGCATATTTCCAATTTATTTTAAGAGCATCTTGCGGGGTGCAAATATTTGTGCATCTCATAAATAGGCATGTGTTCTATAAATGATTAAGATGTATTTATGCAGTAATTCTTTTGTTAAGATTACTTCTAAAAAAACATTAGATACCTATTGAATATGTAGGTTTAATTAATTGACCCTAAAATTGCTAATCAGCCTCATAGATCGTTGGGTAAGATTTAATGTTTTTGGTTGCCATAAAATTCGTTAACTTCTGGCACAGTGTTAATGAAAGTCGATTCCAAAGGCGAAAAACTTGATTCGCTTCGCGTTATTCACATATCAATAGAGTTTGATCTTTTTGTCGAAACCAACACGGGCTTGCCAAGGTCGGAGGCTCGGAAGAAACTAGTGCAAAACATTCTATATTACTTATGATATGATTAAGGTTCGACCAGCTCCCGAAAGTTTAGTTCTCGGAGTTCTCATAGCTTGGGGTTCCGACGAAAGGGTCAACCTAAATATTTGTTCCTAGAGAGTGATTCTTATTTGAATAAATCAAGTATAATCAAAAGTAAAGTTCTTTGATGTCTCTCATATCATGAGGCCTTTCGTGGTCTCGTTTATGGAGGATAACTTAGTCAATATCGATAGGAACCTCCTTTCAACCTAATAGGTTGTAAAGAATCCTACTGGTACACATTTATCCTCAAAAGATCTTGCTACAAAACTTGGTTATATACTGAATTAGAAAAAGGGAAGATTGAATCATGTGCAATTGAATATTATGCCAACTAATAGCTGAGATGATTGATTTTCTTATCTTCCAAATTTAACGTTCCTAAGCAATGATTATCGATTTTCCATTCTGGATTTACTATTGCTCAATAAGATAACAAGTAATAAGAAATCCCCAATTTGATTGTTGATTTAGGGTTTACATTTCGCAAATATATTTACAATTGTTCAAATTGATGAAAAGTTGCCTTGATTTCGGACCCCTAATGTCGTATTTATAGATGCGGGTTGACCCTTTTTCCTGCCTTAGAGGCTTCGTCTTGTGCTCTTATGGATGCAGGCCTGAAGGCTTCAAAAGCAACTTTAGTTATCAGCGACTTGTGCTTTCGTCGTGGCCTGAACCGAAAGTGAATAGTTTGAAACAGGAGTAGACCTAATTTTTTTTTTTTTTTTTTTTTACTGATGAGACTTATTTTAAAACATTTGGGTTCACCAGAGGGAATCTTTCAAAGGAAAGGCTGAATACATATTTTGAGAAATAAAATTTTCTTTTGAAGGTCTTTTATCTTAGAGACATCGTAAGGCCGGTTCTCCTTGTGCGGAAGGGATCTCTTTTAGCATTGTATGGATGAATTATCCCTTTCAAGTCAATTGAAGGGTATATTTAATTTGTTTATTTTTGAATTTGCTTTCATTTGGTTTGCTTGATGCTTGTTGTTTTTAGGGAATACATACTTCAGCCTTATTGAAGGAGCTTTCTTTGGCTGAATTGAATCTTTGGTTTCTTCGAAAGCTTCCTATTTCTTTCAATTGCTTTTAGTCACTTTGATTTTGGGTTTGCGTTATTATGGGAGGCTTCATCCTTTTGCACTTGAATATTCTTCGCTTGTGTTGATCTCTTCAAATCTTATTTTTGGCGAGCTACTTCCCATTTTCCTCGAGAGCTTCCTCCCTTTCTTTTGGCCTTCTTTCATATTATTTGCTTTGGAGAATATTTTTTGGTTAATGTATAGTGTGAAAGAGGCCTTCTTTATTTAAGACAAGCCTGTGAGCGACTCTACCTTGTTCACTTGCAAATTCATGTTTATTAGCAGCTATTGTTAGTTTTTGAAGAAACTTTATGGGGGGGGTGTGTGCGTATACACACACACATGGCGGTTCAATGTATATTTTCTGCAATTTGTAATATAACCAATGCTCTAAAATCATGATTAGGATATTAACATCTCATCCTTTGACGGTTAATGCGGAACCCAGATTCCCTTGGCAATAACAAAGGGCTAAACCTCTTGTGATAATAATTAAAAGATATGAAACCATAATTTGGATTTTTTTAAATAATAGAAGTCCAGAAATTCACTTTAGGAAATAATAAAAGGCCCAAGCCACTTTTAGCATTGATTAGAAGATCCGAAACTCAAATTCATGTATTTTAATTTGTGAAAATTAGGCCCGCTTCCCTAAAATTAAACTTAATTAACATGACATCCTCCCGCTTCAAATTATACTTTTCGCATCCCCATTTTTTTATTCGGCTATTCTTTTTCCACAAATACCCTTGTTCTAATTAGCGTTTTTTTATCTGCTCATGCTGTCTTCATAACATGATTTAGTTGGAATTTGTTCGATCTAAGTTTTGATTTTCGGCCTTATCAGGGGTTTAATTCGATTTTTGTAGATAAATTTAATGGAAGTTTCTTCTTCCAGATAATTTATAGTTCTTTTTTTTTGTCCTCGATTTCTGATTATGGAAATCATTGTTGATATTTTTTCATACTTGAATCGTTGTTATTTTTTGCAGGTATATGGTGTTATTGTAGTTATCGTTCATACGACTTTATTTGTGGAAGCATATTTCGTTACATTTATGCAAAATTTCTAATTATATGCATACAAGTATGCAACTATTCTGAATATCTGCGTACAAGTATGCAACTATTCTGAATAGATGCATGGATGTATGCAACTGTTCTGAATATATGCATATATGTATGCAACTATTCTTAATAAGAGCATACATGTATGCAGATATTCTTAATATCTGCAAACATAATTGCAGATATGTATGCAATAATTCAGAATACTTGCTGATGTGTAAGCAAGTATTCTGAATAATTGCATATGTGTATGCAGTCTTATGTGATTACTGCTGATAAATCTGATTATTGTTGTTTTTCTTCTTTGTATAACAGTGTTACTGCTGATATTGGTGTATTGGTTCTATTGAAGTTTGGGAATGATAGCTTTTCTATACGTCTTTATTTTGATAGTTCTATTGTTGTCGTGAAAGATGCTGTTTGTGGTAAATGGACTGATTTAAGTCCAGTGTCATTTGAATTATATCACTTTAGAGATGGTTTGAGAAGGAATATTGAAACTAATTCTGATCTTCAATCTATTCTGCTGTTGGCTGTACATAATCGTGAGGATTACTTGATTATTTTTGTTGAGATCATTCATAATAGTTCTTCAGTTAACAATGCAAGGTCAGATAATGTTTCTTGTGGTAGTAATTCTTCTTTTGCTAGTACTGGTGATTCTAACATTCAATTCAGGCAATTATTGAGAAGTGATTTGAATCAACCTGTTTTTTCTGGTACTGGTCAGCAATTTCCAGGAGATGTTACTGAATTTAGCCTTAATGTGATGATGTATAGTATGAAGATTGGATACAAGCTTAATTTGGTTAAGAATGACAAGGAAAGAGTTACGGCTGTTGGTTCTAAAAATTGTAGTTTCATGATTCATGCTTCTCTTAAGTTTAATCTTCCTGACTATTTTGTGATAAAGAGACCTTAACCTGAACATACTTGCGGTGCTGGAATTCATGACATAAACAATCCTACTATATCCACTAAATTGATTAAATTGTTGGTTTATGATCATATTCAAGCTAATTCGTTACTGAAGACCAAGTATATTGTTAACTTGTTTCAGACTGAGTATAATATTATTTTGAAATATTATTTCGCTTATAGTGGGAAAGAGGTTGACATTAGAAGATTTACATGGAAGTGATATAATGTCTTATCATCATTTGCAGTTCTTTTGTGATGTTGTTGTAACAACTAATCATGATAGTAAAGTTGTTTTGGAGTGTAATGGTGTTACATGTCAATTTAAGAGAGTTTTTATTGGATTTGAAGCTTGTGCATATGGATTTCAATATTGTCGGCCTTTAATTTTTGTTGATGCTACTTTTATGAAGGGAGAACTCAAGGTTGTTTCATGGCTGCTATTGGTAAAAATGAAAATGAAGGTATGGTGTTTTTACAGTTTATTTTTTTCTGTGTATATATATATATATATATTGAAAATTGGTTCACTTTATTAATAGAAAAGGCAGTACAAAAGATAGGTTAGCATACTAACCTTAACAACTAAAATAAAAGTGAAAAACAAACATATATGAAAATACAAGTGAATCTAAAATTAACTAAAATGATACTGACCCATGATGAGACCAACCCCACATATAACACGCTGCACCTGAGCCCAATGCTCCATTCAACACTCTCACTGCACCACAACTCGCCCTTCTTGCATATCTTCAACCTCATATGCAATAATTTCAGGACAACAATCTGATTAGCTTCTCCAATACCAATTTAAAAGAATGTAATACCTCTTATCAGACAGTTCCAAACATCCCATACCCAATCCCAGACAGCATAGAAACATATCATTTATGACAAACACGTTCATTTATCATTAGAAACAATAAGAAATTGCCATAGAAAAGAGCTATCACCTTAGAAATCCTATATCACCATGATAACTGTTGTTTATATGAGTACTGTTCATGACCCAATATGTAAAATTTATCAAACCTGAATCCAATTGCTGTTAAACAGCGGCGATTTCATATGAGAACCAAACAACTAACTATTGCAAATCCATTGTTATGCCTCTACAAAACATCAAATTGGTTTGCATGTTTCATAAAAGCAACTTAAAACTATCATAACCCAGCAGTTTGATTTTACTTTATTCTATAAATACACCAATGTATATAAGAACTTCTCATGAATACTTAACATCCTATACTCCAAATACTGGAAAACTGAAAACCCTTATGAACAGCTCATACTTTGAACCATAATAGAGTTGATATCCAGGACCAAATCAAATCATGAAGAGAATACTATCAGAATTCCCGAAAAATATTCTCAGACCAAACAAAATTTCTAATGAAAATTCGATATCCTTAAAAATGTTCTTTCCAAAGCAGTATCAACCCTATATGTAGGTAACTTATGAACAGAGAAACCAAAGCAATAAACAACAAGATGGATATCAGGTTATTTGGTGTAAAACTGGATCTGGTCATTGGGAGTACAGATAAATAAACTGACAACCATGATATGGGATGCAGCAAAAACACGAGAAGATCACAGCCCTTGCACATACGAAAACCTGCACTTAAATCCTGAAAAATTCAATCCAAACACTAAATCTGGTTGATGATTGGCTATCTACAAAGTGAATCAATCTTAGTGCCAAATCGACTTTCGAAGCACAGAGAATCCAAGTGCCAACTTCATAAGATATAAGAGATATAACAAGTCTTTGAATCATGGTGAATCTGCCAATAATGAAACTGACACTGACTACAGGTGAGGATTCCTAACCCCAACATAACACTACTTCATTCAAATGAATGAAAGGAAGAAAACTAGATTGCATCAAAACCAGATCATATCCCATACATGAAACGAATCCAAAAAGAACAAGTCATGTATACCAAATCTATATGAAAAAACTGTACAAAGCCCGTTAGCCAAAGACACCAGATAGTCTTACCCAAAAATCACCTCTGACATCGATTCAGTTCAACAGGAGGAGAGATCGGTTGGAGAATTTGGAACTGAAGCAAGTTCAGTTACGCCGGCAATTCCAGAACCCAAATCCACAGAGGCTTGGCCTTCCATCTTCGAACTAATCCAAACCGAAGGGATAAAGTGGACTTAAACATGGTGACGCAGCGAATCGGCATAAGAAATTGATAGATCTGGTAATACATTAGATCGAAAAATGATCTAGATGCAATTAGGATTCGGCACTGAAATCGCAGATATGAATAGATCTGAGATCTAGGGTTAGTTTGAAGAAATTGAAAACCGGCTTATCACCGAAATATAATTTCGTTGAAAGTTATCGTATAAGAAATCAGATAGAAAACGGATTGAAATCAGACGGAAAACATATAGAAATCAGATAGAGATAATGGATTGGGGAAAACTCACGCATGAACGAAATCAGGCGTAGAAACGCCTGTCGACATTAACAAGTTTATATATACATACACACACACACATATATATATATATATATATGTGTGTGTGTGTGTGTGTGTGTGTGTACATGCATGCATGTGTAACGACCCGAATTTTTCGGCTATTTGAATTCGAATATTTAAATTGATTTTAAACATTATATTGGAATATTAATGGATTTTAATATTGAATTCGTTAATAAAGCGACGACTGAACGTTTAATTTATATCTAAATTATAAAGCGAACTCGAAATAGCGCGGTAGTTCGTAATATTGAGTTTTGAACTTCAATTAAATATAGAAAATCTGTTTTAAGTCAGAATTCTATGAAACAAGAAACATTAGAATCTAATTAGTGATAATTTTCTAATGGGAGAGAAAAATCGGAATTTTATCGTATATATTGTAAGTTATGTCCAAACCAAATCTAAAAATAGTCGCTATGGAATCGTTTGTATATTATAACATTTTTAATTTATTTAGTAAGGAATTATGTATAATTTCGATATCGTTTCACTTGAAAATATTAACATCGTATTTCCATATTGGTTTATATTTGAAGTGGCATATTATTTTATTTTGGAGAAATACGATAATAATATTAATTTATTTTTGGATTTAATTATATTTTATCAATAGTATATAAGCCGTATAAATAATTATTTTTCAAATGACCTCCGTTTTCGACGAAACTAATTTTATTGGAATGCGTATGGCTAATTATTGCTAGTTTTCCAGTTTGGAGCCAATCAGAGTTATTTTATCGGTAGACGAAATTTAAAAGTGAACCGATAGATAAAATTGGATCTAAATAGCGCGTTGTTGCAAACGGAGACTGTTTTCAATGGAATTAGTTTCATTAGGGCCGTAACGTCAAATTACACCATGGCGTCCATTTTTCGTTATTTTTGGATATCGTGTTTATCAGTGCGAACTTAACGGTCGACGTTGAATAGCGGTAACCGTGTGAAATCAAAACCTACCTAAATTATACCCAAAATGTATAGCCTTATCAACTCAATTTATAAATCATACCTACCCTAAACTTTACCACTAAGATAAGTAAGCAGCCTTTCTTTTCGACAGCCTACACACTAAAGAGAATGGCAAGACCAAGCTTTAGCTACATACTATCTAAAAACTTACACTCTGTAAACCATCTTTGGATTTGCCAATACATTGAAACTGACAACTCAACATGCAACTACCCTTCCTTTGAACCTACCCCAGGCACACTCTCAGCTCGTCCATTCCTTCACCCAAAAGCAACCGAAACCAGTACATCCATATGGATACAGCACATGCCATCTACACCCTATTTCCTAAGCTATTTTGGTCACAACCATATACATGCTTAAGCTTTGGGGAACTAAAACCTACCCCATCATCATAGCTGAAACGCTAGCCTACCCAAAATTCAAGTCATTCAGCTATTGAAGACACAATGCAAACCTACAACAGAGGAGATAGCCTACCTACTTGATTACCCGCTCCATGGCCATGTCCAAGTCCAAATCAAGTCATACAGCCGACGGAAGTGAGAAGACACACAACTAGTTACTCCTTATAGCGTGCCTACGAAAACTCTATACCATGATCACCTAGGAATTCTCGCTTATAAATACGAGACAACGACCAATACTGAGACAAACAAAACAGGGAATAAAAATAGTATCTATAGCATACAAAAATAAAAACAAATCCAAGCTTGCATTACAAATAAAAATCAAAGAAGCCCCACTAACTCTTCAAAATAGCGAAATGTATTAACTAACAAAATGTAGAGAATGAAGCGGATAAAGTCTGTTTGAAGGAACATGGAAGAAAGGAAATTTGGACGTGAACGCTGTAGGCAGAATTTTAACTCCGCATGTGGTTCCAGTGATGGCGAAGAGTACCGACAGAGGGTGTTGCAGGGCGGATGTGACGGAGGCTGGTTGGGGGTAGTCGGCATGTACTAGAGATGGAAGTCGAGGATGAGGTGAGGGTGGATGACCCTCCGGTGTACAGATCAATGGCGGGGGTGGTGTATGGGCGAGGAGCGATGTTGTCTGGAAGTGCGGTTGTTTCCAGCTAGCAGTACGGTTTGAAATGAAATTAGAAAATGGTGGACGCAAGAATGGGAACATGACGTGGAAGCTGATCATCGGTTGTTGATGGAGAGGGCGAGTTGTGTGAGGAGATGGAAGTGGGGAAGTCCTTGTTTGCATGATGTTGATGGGACTGTGCACGATTGTGCAATGGAACGAGTTTCAGGGTAGGAGAAGCGGAAAAGGTTTGGTTGCATGCGGTCATTTCATGCATGGAGAGAAGGGGAATGGGTCTGTGAGACGGGGAAAGGCCCTGACTGGGTTCTGGTAGAGTGGCGGAGGTCCTGCGTGAAGGGCTGGAGCAATTTCATGGGACAAAGATGTAAAACGCAGGGAAAGTAACGTGTTAAAACATTTGGCGATAGAAGCTTGTAAATGTTAGAAAGAATATGAAGGGAAGAATACAAATGTTGAAGAAGATACGTAAGGAAGATGGGGCTGAAAATTTGAAGTGGGCTTTTAATTGGGCTTTCAGAAGAAAAAAAATGGCGCTACAATTTTGGACCAGGAAGAAGAGAAATTATACTATAGTGTGGCTTGGCATGGGAAGGGGAAAAGGTCCATGGGTGGGTGGGGGCATTAGAATGGAATATATTCTTCATTTTAAACGTGAGACAGGCCTGATTATCTTTCTTTAACCCCAATGTAAGTGACTTATATCGGTATGTTTATTTAGGCAATGTAATTAGTTTAAATAAACTATAATTAGGTAAGTTAATTATTAAATTAAATTGTATACACAATAAATGTTAATAACTTCTTATATCGTTATCAGAATCGAACGAACTAAGGGCGTTGGAACCATAACGATGAACAACTAGTTTTAGACAAAGCTGAACGCAGCCAGAAACAAACCAGTTGACAATGAGTGAAAACCAAGGTGAGTTAAACTCACTCAGTTTCCCACTTATATTTATATAAATCGGGTTTACTTATTTATGTGCTTTATTTGCTATTGGTTGAATGATTTGATTGTTGTTTGCACATATACTGATATAACTGATTCAAATTGAACGTTTGTTTAATTTAATCAAACCAAATCGTTATTTTTAACGATTATTTCCAATAGAGGTAACTTACCTTGTTGGTTACGTTTCTTATAATATAAACATATTAAGTTGAATTGGATGCTTGAATTGTTGTTAGTTGACCGTTATCAGTTGAATTAATGATCCATGTTTATTATAAATTGTCGTATTAATTGGATTAACTTATTGGATACATGGAAGAACAGGTTGGAGGGAACCAACCGGATTCCTCAAATTGATTGTTTATTTTCATGTTATATTACGTGTACTGTTTAACCAATCTGATTGGATGATTGATTATTAAATCCAAATTCAATGTTTATTTTGATATTAACCAATGAGAAATATTGGTTGAGGAATTTATAGCAGATGACCAAAATACAAACTATTTTATAAAGATTGATTCGCCATCAGGTGAATCGCTAGAAATGAAGTTACGAAATTTATTTACAACCGAATATAGATTTCTAAATATATTATTTTAAATGAAGTTTCTAGAAAGAAAATAAACCAACCACCTATATATATTGATTTTTTTAACCACTAATCATCATTTTTGTACCAAAATCTACCGCGCACGAAGCACGTACCTCATCTTGATTATTAAACGATTTTATTAAGCTAATTCAAATGACCAGAATTAACGTAACAGTTAGAATAAGTTTACATTAATATTGATTTAATAAAAATCAAAGTGAATAGAATTATTTAGATTTATTAATTATCAATTAATTTAAATGGAAAGACCAATAACGATTGATTAACTAGTTAATCATGTTTAGAGTTGAACAAGTTAACGACGTTAACTGAAATTGTTTATTAAATTAGTTCATTAATTAAAGAGAATAGTTAATGGTTAAGTAACCCAGTTTTGTTTTTATAAATTATAAATGTTGGAACTTGATTATTAGTTATTTAAGTGATAATTTGAGAATGTAAATTCTAGTAATAGATGTTTGTTAAGTTTAAAAGCAATTTTATAGTTTAATGAGTATTTAAGCGATTTAAGATGTATAATAATATAAGTTATGTTTAAACCGGAGTTTTAATTTAATTCTTATTGAATTAGATTTAATTGGATTTTATTAAATCCAAGTTAGACGGAGTTATAAAAACCCTATTTTGTTGAATATATTATTGAAACGAGTTATTAAAAATGGGTTTTGAATGGAAATAAAAGTCCAAGAGATGAAATTAAAGAACTAGAACTCAACTGGAGATCGGTTGAGATAAATGATTTTCTGAGTATTGATCTGATGTTGTTTCGGCCTTCGGGGTTGATATTTAGGTAATTACTTTCTTAATCGATTTATGGTTTGGAACTAATGAAGGTATGAAATGGAAATATTAATGGAAACTCGAATTTGAATAAGGCAGTTTAGGCGAGTTAGGTATAAAGATAAGATCAGAACTTGCTATAAATTATGAGATGAGGTTTGATCAAAGATAATTGGAATGGGTTTTTAGGATAAACTTATCAGAAGTTTATAAAAGATTCTATTTTGGAATGAAGGCTTGTATATGATGTTTTAAAAGAATTTAAAGATTCTGATTTAACGAATGGTTATTAAAATGCCTAAGTGATGCTGTGTAATAATCCAATGGACCTATTTTATTTTATGGTTGTTTATTTTGATAGTTAAATAACCGACTATCAAAATCATGCCCAATGTTCTATAGGTATGGAAAGACCGGGATCGTATTTATATTTGAAAACCATTCCGATCAATAAATACGAATACGTCGAAGATGCTGACCGGGATAAAGCAATTGAAGACGGTAAATCTTCATAAAACGGAAGAGTTACTTACAATCTAGGGCTGATCCCTAGGGATATGCTGTGATTCTGTCGTGGTTGAAATTTACAGATTGCAAGGACTACTCGCTACTGATATATATAGGGTGATTCCTAGGATGTGGTAGGAGGGTGCCTTCGGTTTATCCTGTTCCTGGATGACTTGTAAAGATGATGTAGGATTCAAGTGAATGGTGGCCAGATGTTCCAAAAGTTGATTATAACCTCAAGCCTCATCAACCGGGAAATGACAAAAATCGGGCAGGCAGCATGGCTATGTCGGTCGCCCCCATTAGGGTGTATTTCCACCTATCTAGAGAATATTTATATTTGTTCTTCTTTCGCTTTTGTATCTTCGGATAACGGTTATGTGGGCCTAACCATTGGTGACAATATATTCGATACACTCAAGAGAAATGAGTGGTCGGTCATGTGTGGGCTGGATTGCAGATGTTCTTGTTGAATCCAGTGTATTCCCCTCTAGAGATACACTATCGATAGGTGGTTCCATACCTTGTCATAGTTGGAAATCCAATCTCTAATACATGCCCGCGGTTTTGTTTGTATACTATATATGTGGAGCGTGAGATGCAAGCGTTATGCTAGATTGTTATTTATTTATATTTAGACACTATTATAATATCATAATAAGATATTGATTTCAAAATGTTTTGGGTTATCGTAAGGTAATAACCATCCATATTTATGTGTGGATTTAGTCTTACGATAATCCTTTTCTTTTGAATGGGTTTTAACTTTATAAATCAAGTTGGATGATATTATAAACTTAGCAAGTTTATCTCACTCAGGTCCACCAGACTGACCCGGTATTTGTAATGCTCGGGTTAAACCGGGTTGTACAGGTTCAGGTTATCGAATGCTATGAAGTCCAAAGAGGAGCTGAATGAGTTCAGACATATGATGTTATACTTTTATTAATCCGCTGTGTGATATATATGAGGACAGACTATTATAACTGTCCAGATTTATTGATGTATTCTGATGTGTCAGCATTATTTCAAGCTCTCAACAAAAGTTATTTCTATATTATATTTTGTTCCGCTGCGATGTAAGACTGAGTGATGTATTAGTTCTTCTTCTTATTCTTTTATTCTAATATTTCTTTCTTATCTCACCCTTTGATTTCTTTCTCCAAGCATTCTGGGTTTTCGATACCTGAGTTGGACACGAGATGTGTTAATGTCAAGATTCTAGTGTTGGAATTCTCGGGACGCTACAGTTGGTATCGGAGTAATGGTATAGGAATAACCTTGGCTCTGTGGTATAACTCGATAGAGATAGGGTTAGTAATACCCTAGATCGAGATTGAGTGTGTGTTAAATATATATATATATATAAGAGAGCATATTTGTAGATTTTACATATACAAATGTTTTGTATTATGTTGTTTGATCGGTTCAAGTTGAACTGAAAATCGATACAATATTGTTTTGGAAACAAAAAATAGGTAAATGAAATAATTATTGTCAAAATATATTTTTATATAGAAAAGAAATCATTTTGTCAAATTATTAATATTGGTTTGCAGATTGATTTGAATGAGTTCAAATTGGATTATAAGTTTGAATAATTTAATAAAACCAGAAGGGAATTTAAAATATAAAATTTACGAGTAAGAATTTGAAATGGAATTAAATAAGTCAAAATTTAACTTAAAATTAAGTTAAATATGGAATGGTTTGGTTATGTTAATTGTTGATTGTTTGGTGGTTAAATGTTAGATTGATTGTATGAAATTCGTCAATAGTTAAATAAATAAGAAACTAAGAGAATGAGTTTCAGTGTAATGGACTGGAAAAGAATCAAAATGGAATAAAACAGAAATGATTTAACTATATATCTATAATTGACATTATGTATTGGGTTAAGTACAGATATTAGAAGGCTGTGGGAATTGGCTTGATTACAGAGATTGAAGTACAGGTTGGAAGGTGAACAACTAATTGTCGCCGTGCTTCGTGATTAGAGTTTGATTGCCCGACAAATAGGTAAACCTTAATTTTATTGGTTGGGTGTTGATTTTATACCCCTGAGATGGGTAGCCGCTTGGCTTTGATTTTCTTTTGATATAATTATGAGGCCCGGAGTGGCGAGTGTAGTTGTTTGGATCGAACAGTAAAGAGGAGGTGCAGACGAATTTTTCAAAAATTTAAACTAAGAAATTATTTTTGATAATATTTTTAATTTGTTACATAGGAAATAAAGTGGGTTTGGAGCATTCTTCTTAACTTAGTAATTTCGGGGATGAAATTCTATTAAGGGAGGAAGAATGTAATGACCCAGATTTTTCGGCCATTTGAATTTGAATATTTAAATTGATTTTAAATATTATATTTGAATATTAATGGACTTTAATATTGAATTCGTTAATAAAGCGACGACTGAACGTTTAATTTATATTCAAATTATAAAGCGAACTCAAAATAGCGCGTTAGTTCATAATATTGAGTTTTGAACTTCAATTGAATATACAAAATCTGTTTTAAGTCAGAATTCTGTGAAACAAGAAACGTTTGAATCTAATTAGTGATAATTTTCTAATGGAAGAGAAAAATCAGAATTTTATCGTATATATTGTAAGTTATGTCCAAACCAAATTTTAAAATAGTCGATATGGAATTGTTTATATATTATGACATTTATTTAATTTATTTAGTAAGGAATTATGTATAATTTTGATATCGTTTCACTTGAAAATATTAACGTCGAGTTCAATTTCCATATTGGTTTATATTTGAAGTGGCATATTATTTTATTTTGGAGAAATACAATAAAAATAATTTATTTTTGGATTTAATTATATTTTATCAATAGTATATAAGCCGTATAAATAATTATTTTTCGAATGACCTCTGTAATTGTAACACCCCACGTCCATTAATGTCACTCACAAAGGGAATGCATTAACTTCCATGGAGGTTTTAAGTGAATATAGAACAGAAAAATTACAACAAGACAGATAATAAGTAGTACTTGGAAATCTAAAACTTTATTTTATTGCAGCGGAAATTAAACATGTTTGTTACATCATAAAACCATAAATCAGAGTCAAGTACAATATCCATCTTGATAAACAAAATACATAATCCCATTACATAAATAGCCATTAAAGAAGATAACAAGCTGGACTTTACTTCAACGGTCCAAGCTTTCCAAAAGAGAGATAAAGCAATCCAATCAAACTCCGCTAGAGCTGGGCCCACCCTGAGGACCTTGAGGGGGGGGGGGAAGATAGAAATGGAGGGGGTCAGACATAAAGTCTGGCGAGTATGATAATTCTAACAATACTATTATCAAAATAACTAGACTAAGGCATAAGCTGGAAAACAAGGAAATGTCTATGAACCATTAGGTATGGAAGAGCAAATAAAGATAACGTTAAAGGCACACCTAATTTCTAACGAATAATTACTACACTGCACCACACCAGTCACCCTAAAGGTCGATCCCACTTGCTTCACGTAGAAATTATATAAATAGCCTTGCGTAACCCTAGCTGACTACATAGGTGCCGCCTGCCCCTATCTCCGCTAGGTGTACCCCACTACCCACTTTCGATCGGCTCCCTACTCGTAGATACCCGCTGGCCCCTCAGTGGCGTGTATCACTCCCCTAAAGTGGCAACCCGATACAACTTGAGAATGCACGGCTTATACCTACATGATGTAACAACGTCTTACCTACCAGCCCGGGTCCACACACGCAAATGAAACCCGTTGGACTTGCGTTGCCACCGCTACCCCGTTTGGCCTCTTATAGTCAAGCCCAGTATGCGTGTCCCGTCCTCGACTTGGGTCGAGCCCACAATGATACGTTTGGGTTACTGGTTGAAATGGGCCCCCACAAGCTATCCACCTAAGCTTGTCACCACTAGTATATCCCACTTAACCCTCTTAGTCATGTTCATTTACATGTGTGTTTGGTTAAATCTTACTAATCATATTTCAAATGCCACTAAAGGCACTCACTAGATTCCTCATGCCACCCAAGGCACCTACTTAACCCCCATGTCCCACCTTACATGTTTATCTGGTTAAGTATTTCTTAATTCATTCAGGCCATAACCTCATAAAGACCTCTCACATTAGACTGGCATTTATGGCAGCTGGATTTGTCGGGCGGGTCCGGGCAGTCTTACACCATAAAAGAGTCTAACCTCGTGTCTTTACAACTGTTATGCTTTAATTTGGGCCTAGGACCTCTCACATTGGGCTGACATTTGTGACTACTGGATTTGCCGGGCGGGTCCGGGCAGTTTTACGTCACAAACGAGTCCAACCTCGTGTCCTAAGCATTGGTTAACACTTACAATCTTTTACCCCAGTTTTAATAATTCCCTATTCAAATTATTAATTAGTTCCAATTTTAATGATGTCCATAATTGACTCAATTATGGCCATCCACTCATGGCATGCAAAATCATATCAATTGCATCCAATTTCTTAATATTAAATCCTTAATATTACCCCTACCCCACGTTATACGTTCGCTTATTCAACGCAAAATATACGTTAGACTCGAATAGTCTAACTCATAGCACAAAGATAAATTATCACAACATATAGACAAATAAAATAGATCTAATCATAATAAGGGTGAAACTTGCATAAAACTACACAATGTCATGGACCTAAAGGTGTCAACTTGTTTGGTAAAATGCCACAGTTCACATAATATGATCATAATCCAAATTCATGTATGGACTAGCATATATGGTTTAGGCAACATAATGATGGTGTGAACTAGCATCTAATACATAGAATTCACATATGTCATAGCATAATTCTAGATGTCATAGCTCTAGATCTAAATAGAAGTCATGGCATATGTTCATAATCTTTACTAATCAATCTAAACTTGCATACATGATTTGTCATATAGATCAACATAGCCCAAACATTTTGATTTGATTAACATGAACTAATTAGCATAGATAATAACATCATGACTTTATAACTTGTATGATTTATCACAACTTAGCATAGAAAACTACAACCTATACAATATCATCATAGCATGATTTACAACATATAGGATATCATCATCACATAACGTAGGATTTACAACATACATGATAGCATAAGGTTTACAACAACATATATGACAATTCACATCATTTTCTTATAATCCATTCATAACTTAATCTATTAGTTCAATAATAATCTTGTTAAGATCATCATACTCACAATTAGAGAAGAAAGAGGGTCTTGATTTGCTTTAGTGTTGAGTAGAATTAGGATTTTGATTAGCTTTCTTCCTTCTTAGTTGGCGGCGGCTACACTGAGTTCCATGGCGGCGGTATGACGGTGGCTATTCTATTTTTCATGTGAATTAGAGTGAGAGACTACCTAGGTATTTATAGAGTTTAGGATTTATTTAGACCGTCAGATCAACTCAGAACTAACCTGAGCCGTTTAATTTGCCAACTCAGCCCTAAAGACACATCAGCAGCTCAAGATTGGGCTCAGTCAAACCCTAGCCGCCTGGACCAGGTCGACACCCAGGTCGACTGCGCAGTCGACCTGGTCCCTGGGGTGTCGACTCCCCAATCGACCTGGGTGCTGGGCGGGAAATTTCCCGCCTAGCCCGTTTGACTTCGAATTTTAAATTTTAAATTTTCTGAAATCTGTTTTGAATTTTCCGAAACTTCCGATGGCCATAACTTCTTCATACGAAGTCCAATTCACGCAAACTCAGACTCTATTTCAACCAGAATTCCGAGACGAACACAATGGCGCAACCCTTTTCCCACAATTCTCACGTCTGAGATTAGTTATTCTTTAATTTGTGAATATTAATATTAACAGAATTACGGGGTGTTACATTCTCCCCTCCTTAAAGGATTTCGACCCCGAAATCTTCAAGTCAAGAAGAATGTATATCCTAACATCCAATCGTCCATCTACTCAATCATCAAACACAGGCATCCATTGTCCTTATAGACTTCTAATGCTTTCATGTTTAAATGCACAGTGTGTGTGTATGTCCATATCTAATGCAAAATCAGGCGGTCCACTGATTCAGTTGACCTCCTTAATACAAATCATTATAGTGCCATGCGTCCATTATGTATGCAAAAGTTCCTTAATGCTACATATTATCTCTATATGCGTGCACAATCATCATCAGAATTCAGCATCCATATGATAAACAATCATCATACATCCATTTTACTAAATACATCCATTTATATGCAATATGCAATATGAAGTGACTAAGCCGATCTAGTGCCTAATAGTGTGTGTATATGCATCCACGAGCAACCACTAGCAAACACTTGCATCCACTTTGCATCCATCATACATAACATGTCTCAAACACATGTTTCAACCATAGGATTATCCTAACTAAAGGTCAAAGATACTAGCGAGAGGATACTCTAAAGATAAGATAAGTACAAGCTAAGCGATAGAGGAGAAATTAAAAGACATACCCTTAAAAAGAAAAGGGTACAACGAACGCATCTTTGCTTCTGTCTCCCAAGTAGCGTTGCTCTCATCATCTCCCCATTGCACTTTGACTAGTCTAACCTCTCGATTTCTCAACTTCTTGATCTCCGACCCAAGAATGCATGTAGGAGCTCGTCGAATCGTCGCATCACGCTCTATCTCCACCTCTCTAAGCAAGCTCGGCTCTACCACCTCCGCGGTCTCGTGTAGGCACTTCCTCAAATGTGATACATGGAATACGTCGTGTACACCACTAAGTCTCTCAGGCAACTCCACTCTATACGCCATCTGCCCAATCCTTTCCTTAATAGGAAACGACCCTACGAACCTTGGTGCTAATTTCCCAACGGACCCAAAGCGAACAACGTTCCGTAATGGAGATACTTTGATAAAGACCATGTCCCCAACGTCAAACTCAAGATCTGTCCTCCTTTTGTCTGCATAAGATTTCTGTCTATCTTGCGCCGTCTTCATCCTTCTTCGGATCAAGTCGATCTTTTCCAAAGTCTCTCTAATCATATCGGGCCCAAGTAAGATCTTATCCGTAGATTCCCACCAACACGTAGGTGAACGACAAGGTCGTCCATAAAGAGCTTCAGAAGGTGCCATGCCAATGCTGGACTGAAAGCTATTATTATATGCGAACTCCACCAATGGAAGATGCTCTTCCCATGTACCCCAAAGTCTAGGATACATAGCCTCAAAAGGTCCTCTAGAATACGATTCACCCTCTCGGTTTGGTCGTCCGTCTGAGGATGATATGCGGTGCTCAAACATAACTGAGTCCCTACCGCCTCTTGCAAGCTCTTCCAAAATTCGCTAGTGAAAATAGGATCGCGGTCGCTTACTATGCTAGAAGGAACACCGTGCAAACGAACTATTTCTCGGACGTATACAGAAGCTAACCATGGAGCAGTCCTCTTACTTTTCACAGGAATGAAATGGGCGCTTTTAGTAAGTCTATCTACTATAACCCAAATCCCCGTATTACCCTTCCTTGATCTTGGTAATCCATCCACAAAGTCCATCGAGACACTCTCCCACTTCCATTGTGGAACCTCCAATGGGTGGGGCAACCCACCGGGTTTCTTTTGCTCCGCTTTTACTTGTTGGCACACCAAGCATCTAGCGACATACTCGGCCACGTCCCTCTTCATACCAGCCCAAAAGAAAATTCGCTTCATGTCTTTGTACATCTTGTCTCCGCCGGGATGAATGGTCATCTTCAAATGATGTGCTTCGTCAAAAACAGCCTTCCTCAAACTTTTGTCTCGAGGTACACAAAGTCTACTATCCCTACGCAACCAACCATTATCATCTAGGGTATACCTACGGAGATGGCTTGATGACTCCCCTCTTTTGAGCTTCTCCACTAACTCAACCAACTGTGGGTCATCTCGCTGTGCCTCCCCAATTCGTCCCAAAAGCGTAGGCCTGACCTCCAGGGATGCTAGCAAACCGGGTACAAAGTCAACGGAAGGTCTAAAGTCAAACATCGAAATGAATTCTAAGTTTTGCCGCTCAACAAACATCGGACTCAAGGACAGCCTCTTCCTACTTAAGGCGTCTGCCACCACGTTACCCTTGCCAGGGGTATATGCTATTTCGAAATCGTAGGACGCTAAGAACTCCATCCACCTTTGCTGCCTTAAGTTCAAGTCCTTCTGAGAGAATAAGTATTTTAAAGATTTGTGGTCAGTGAATAATTCGAATTTCTCGCCAAGAAGATAATGACGCCAAGACTTAAGCGCGAAAACAATTGCAGTTAACTCTAGGTCATGCGTAGGGTAATTTTTCTCATGCACCCTTAACTGCCTTCCACCATAGGCTATTACCCTTCCCTCTTGCATTAAGACTGCGCCTAGTCCTGTCCCACAAGCATCGGTATAAACAGTAAACGACTTACTCCCGTCTGGCAGCACTAAGACTGGGGCTGAAGTCAAAGCTCTCTTCAAACGTTGGAATGCATCATCACAATCTACGTCCCATGCGAAGACTAGGTTCTTCTTCGTCAGGCGTGTCAATGGAGCTGATATCTTTGCGAAGTCTTTGATAAACTTCCTATAGTAGCCAGCCAACCCCAAGAAACTTCTCACTTCGGTAGCATTTTTAGGGACTTTCCAATCTTGGATGGCCACCACCTTCGCGGGATCCACAGCTATCCCTTCTTTGAAAACCACGTGCCCTAAGAATCGCACTTCCTCTCTCCAGAAGTGACACTTAGTAAATTTAGCTTTAAGTTTATGCGCTCGTAGAGTCTCCAACACTTCCCTAAGATGTAGGGCATGCTCTTCTTCATTCTTAGAAATGATCAAGATGTCGTCTACAAAGACCACCACGAATTTATTAAGGTACTCCCTAAACACCCTACTCATCAAATCAACAAAGTATGCGGGGGCATTTGTCAAACCGAAGGGCATCACTAACCATTCATAGAAACCGTCCGGAGTCCTAAAGGCAGTCTTGTCTATGCTATCATCAGCCACTCTCAACTGATGGAAACCAGTGGCTAAGTCCAACTGCGAAAACACTGAGGCGCCAACTAACTGATCGAAGAGATCGTCAATCCTCGGCAGTGGGTGTCTGTTCTTCTTAGTAAGCTTATTAAGTTCTCTATAGTCCACACAAAGTCTAAGGGACCCATCCGCCTTCGTGGCAAATACTACTAGAGCACCCCACTCCGATATACTACGTCTTATGAACCCCTTCTCAAGCAACTCCTTCACTTGCTTATTGAGTTCCCTCCTTTCATGAGGAGCCATGTGGCGTACTGGCAAAGATACTGGTTTTGCATTATCCACAAGATATATTCGAAAATCTATCTCCCGCTTCGGAGGCAATCTTTTCACCTCCTCAAACACATCCGAGTATTCTCGGACCACTCTAACAGATCGTAGATTCTCCACAGAAGCGTCAAGCGATTCTAGATAACTTAGCATAACGGAATTTATGGGGTTACAAAAGATTTCGAGAGCGTTACCAAGGCGAGTCATGAGCCTAACTACTCTCCTTTCACAATCAAGAATGGCCCCATTTCTGGATAACCAATCCATTCCTAAAATTAGCCCATAGCCCGTGAAGCCCAAAACATAAGCATCACATCTAAACTCAATGCTAAGTATAGAAATTTTATTTCAAATCCAAACACATCATGGACAAATAAGCTGAGCCCCCAATTGGATTCGAAACAACTAAGGGATCCTCTACTAGACTGGTGTTTAAGTGCAGTGATTCAACTAATGACGTAGAGATAAACGAATGCGATGCGCCCGAATCGAATAAGGTACGGACTGGATGATCAAACAGAAAAACTAAGCTTTCAACAGAAATGGTTCTACCTCGTTCTTGCAGCGGTGGAACCGCGAGAGCCTGAACTTGTCCCCTTGCCTGCCCTGGTGCCATAAGAGCATGTACCTGTCCTCCCGAGCTAGCTCCTGCCCTCTACCCCTTCTTTGGGCAGTCCTTCACTAGATGTCCCGCTTCGCCACACTGAAAACAGCCAGTCTTCTTTTTCTTTCGGCAATCCTTGCTGAGATGGCCTGGTGTCCCACAGTTAAAGCATTTCTTCTTTCCCTTGCCATTATTGTCTTTACCACCCTTCTTGTTTTGCTGTTGTGGTTTCTTCTGATCCCCTTTCTTCTCGGTTGCCTTATTAGCATTAGCGCCTTTCTCCTCGTGCATGAGTGCCATGTCTACTAGCTTCTCAAAGGTGGCCCCCATAGGGATGTGGGTCATAGCCAACCCTTGCAACGGCTCATTCAATCCATTAACGAACCTCAGAGCCTTCTTCTCCGGTGTGTTCACTAAATCCAAGCCAAACCTTGCTAACTGATTAAATTTGTTGACATATTCTTTCACTGACGAGCTTCCTTGCTTCAATGTCAAGAACCTTTCCATATATAGATTTTCTTCTGCCTTTGAGAGAAACTTTGCCTCAAACCTACGTCTGAAATCCACCCAAGAATCAACAGGACGTTCCCCATTAGTGACCTCCCATCAAAACGAGGCCTCTCCCTTCATTAACCAAGCTGCTAATTTGACTTTCCTCCCTTCTTCTACTTCAAAGATTTCTAGTAATTCTTCCACCTCCTTAAGCCAATCTCTAGCTTCCACAAACGTTTCTGACCCTTGAAAAGGTTTCCCGCCCATAGCCTTAAATTCCTTGCACGTCTTTGCAAAAGTATCAACGTGAGGAGGAGGAGGAGCGGGTGCAACTAGTGGTGGAGGAACATTGGTTGGACCTGCAGCGGCCCTAGCCTCTAATAACCTCCTATACCATCCTGGTATCGTTACACCGTCCGGAAGGTTAAGATCTTCAGCCATGCTGAAACGAAAAAGGAAAGATTCAAAATGGAGAATTCGAAAGATAAAGATATATGGCTATTGGGGATTATGTTTTTCATAAAAACTTTCCTCTTTAAATTACTCATCAAGAAATGTTTTTGAAAATACTTTCTTCCAAAAATACTTTATAAAAATAGTTTTTCTAAAAAAATTATCTGTTTTGGTAACCTTAAGCTCTGATACCACGTGTAACACCCCACGTCCATTAATGTCACTCACAAAGGGAATGCATTAACTTCCATGGAGGTTTTAAGTGAATATAGAACAGAAAAATTACAACAAGACAGATAATAAGTAGTACTTGGAAATCTAAATCTTTATTTTATTGCAGCGGAAATTAAACATGTTTGTTACATCATAAAAACATAAATCAGAGTCAAGTACAATATTCATCTTGATAAACAAAATACATAATCCCATTACATAAATAGCCATTAAAGAAGATAACAAGCTGGGCTTTACTTCAACGGTCCAAGCTTTCCAAAAGAGAGATAAAGCAATCCAATCAAACTCCGCTAGTGCTGGGCCCACCCTGAGGACCTGGAGGGGGAAAAAGATAGAAATGGAGGGGGTCAAACATAAAGTCTGGCGAGTATGATAATTCTAACAATACTATTATCAAAATAACTAGACTAAGGCATAAGCTGGAAAACAAGGAAATGTCTATGAACCATTAGGTATGGAAGAGCAAATAAAGATAACGTTAAAGGCACACCTAATTTCTAACGAATAATTACTACACTGCACCACACCAGTCACCCTAAAGGTCGATCCCACTTGCTTCACTTAGAAATTATATAAATAGCCTTGCGTACCCCTAGCTGACTACATAGGTGCCGCCTGCCCTATCTCCGCTAGGTGTACCCCACTACCCACTTTCGATCGGCTCCCTACTCGTAGATACCCGTGCTGGCCCCATAGTGGGGTGTATCACTCCCCTAAAGTGGCAACCCGATACAACTTGAGAATGCACGGCTTATATCTACACGATGCAACAACGTCTTACCTACCAGCCCGGGTCCACACACGCATATGAAACCCGTTGGACTTGCGTTGCCACCGCTACCCCGTTTGGTCTCTTATAGTCAAGCCCAGTGTGCGTGTCCCGTCCTCGACTTGGGTCAAGCCCACAAAGATACGTTTGGGTTACTGGTTGAAATGGGGCCCCACAAGCTATCCACATAAGCTTGTCACCACTAGTATATCCCACTTAACCCTCTTAGTCATGTTCATTTACATGTGTGTTTGGTTAAGTCTTACTAATCATATTTCAAATGCCACTAAAGGCACTCACTAGATTCCTCATGCCACCCAAGGCACCTAATTAACCCCCATGTCCCACCTTACATGTTTATCTGGTTAAGTATTTCTTAATTCATTCAGGCCATAACCTCATAAAGATCTCTCACATTAGACTGGCATTTATGGCATCTGGATTTGTCGGGTGGGTCCGGGCAGTCTTACACCATAAAAGAGTCTAACCTCGTGTCTTTACAACTGTTATGCTTTAATTTGGGCCTAGGACCTCTCACATTGGGATGACATTTGTGACTACTGGATTTGCCGGGCGGGTCCGGGAAGTTTTACGTCACAAACGAGTCCAACCTCATGTCCTAAGCATTGGTTAACACTTACAATCTTTTACCCCAGTTTTAATAATTCCCTATTCAAATTATTAATTAATTCCAATTTTAATGATGTCCATAATTGACTCAATTATGGCCATCCACTCATGGCATGCAAAATCATATCAATTGCATCCAATTTCTTAATATTAAATCCTTAATATTACCCCTACCCCACGTTATACGTTCGCTTATTCAACGCAAAATATACGTTAGACTCGAATAGTCTAACTCATAGCACAAAGATAAATTATCACAACATATAGACAAATAAAATAGATCTAATCATAATAGGGGTGAAACTTGCATAAAACTACACAATGTCATGGACCTAAAGGTGTCAACTTGTTTGGTAAAATGCCATAATTCACATAATATGATCATAATCCAAATTCATGTATAGACTAGCATATATGGTTTAGGCAACATAATGATGGTGTGAACTAGCATCTAATACATAGAATTCACATATGTCATAGCATAATTCTAGATGTCATAACTCTAGATCTAAATAGATGTCATGGCATATGTTCATAATCTTTACTAATCAATCTAAACTTGCATACATGATTTGTCATATAGATCAACATAGCCCAAACATTATGATTTGATTAACATAAACTAATTAGCATAGATAATAACATCATGACTTTATAACATGTATGATTTATCACAACTTAGCATAGAAAACTACAACCTGTACAATATCATCATAGCATGATTTACAACATATAGGATATCATCATCACATAACATAGGATTTACAACATACATGATAGCATCAGGTTTACAACAACATATATGACAATTCACATCATTTTCTTATAATCCATTCATAACTTAATCTAATTAGTTTAATAATAATCTTGTTAAGATCATCATACTCACAATTAGAGAAGAAAGAGAGTCTTGATTTGCTTTAGAGTTGAGTAGAATTAGGGTTTTGATTAGCTTTCTTCCTTCTTAGTTGGCGGCGGCTACACTGAGTTCCATGGCGGCGGTATGACGGTGGCTATTCTATTTTTCATGTGAATTAGAGTGAGAGACTACCTAGGTATTTATAGAGTTTAGGATTTATTTAGACCGTCAGATCAACTCAGAACTAACCTGAGCCGTTTAATTTGCCAACTCAGCCCTAAAGACACATCAGCAGCTCAAGATTGGGCTCAGTCAAACCCTAGCCGCCTGGACCAGGTCGACTGCGCAGTCGACCTTGTCCCTGGGGTGTCGACTGCCCAGTCGACTCCCCAGTCGACCTGGGTGCTGGGCGGGAAATTTCCCGCCTGGCCAGTTTGACTTCGAATTTTAAATTTTAAATTTTCTGAAATCTGTTTTGAATTTTCTGAAACTTCCGATGGCCATAACTTCTTCATACGAAGTCCAATTCACGCAAACTCGGACTCTATTTCAACCAAAATTCCGAGACGAACACAATGGCGCAACCCGTTTCCCACAATTCTCACATCTGAGATTAGTTATTCTTTAATTTGTGAATATTAATATTAATAGATTTACGGGATGTTACAGTTATCGATGAAATGAATTTTACTGGAATGTGTATGGCTAATTATTGCTAGTTTTCCAGTTTGGAGCCAATTGGAGTTATTTTAACGAAATTTAAAAGTGAACCGATAGACAAAATTGGATCTAAATAGCGTCGTTGTTGCAAATGGAGACCGTTTTCAATGGAATTAGTTTCATTAGGACCATAACGTCAAATTATACCACAACGTCTATTTTTCGCTATTTTTGGATATTGTGTTTATTGGTGCGAACTTAACGGTCGATGTTGAATAGGGGTAACCGTGTGAAATCAAAACCTACCTAAATTCTACCTAAAATGTACAGCCTTGTCAACTCAATTTATGAATCACACCTACCCTAAACTCAACCACTAAGATAAGCAAGCATCCTTTCTTTTAGACATCCTACACACTAAAGAGAATGACAAGACCAAGCTTTAGCAACCTACTATCTAAAAACTTACACTCTGTAAACCATCTTTGGATTTGCCAATACACTGAAACTGTCAACTCAATATGCAGCTACCCTTCCTTCGAACCTACCCCAGGCACACTCTCAGCTCATCCATTCCTTCACCCAAATGCAACCGAAACCAGCACATCCATACGGATACAGAACACGCCATGTACACCCTATTTCCTAAGCTATTTTGGTCACAACCATGTACATGCTTAAGCTTTAGGGAACTGAAACCTACCGCATCATCATAGCTGAAACGCTAGCCTAACCAAAATTCAAGTCAATCATCTATTGAAGACACAATGCAAACCTACAACAGAGGAGACAACCTGCCTACTTGATGTACCTGCTCCATGGCCATGTCCAAGTCCAAAGCAGGTCATACAGCTGACGGAAGTGAGAAGACACACAACTAGTTACTCCCTACAGCACACCTACCAAAACTCTATACTGTGATCACCAAGTAATTCTCGCTTATAAATACGAGACAATGACCATTACTGAGACAAAAAAAACAGTGAATAAAAGTAGTATCTATGGCTTCCAAAAATAAAAACAAATCCTAGCTTGCATTACAAATAAAAATCAAAGAAGCCCCACTAGCTCTTCAAATTAACAAAATGTATTAACTAACAAAATGTAGAGAATGAAGTGGCTAAAGTCTGTTTGAAGGAACATAGAAGAAAGGAAATTTGGACGTGAACGCTGTGGGCAGAAGTTTAAGTCTGCAAGTGGTTCCAATGATGGCGAAGAGTACTAACAGGGGGCGTTGCACGGTGGACGTGACGGAGGCTGGTTGGGGGTAGACGGCATGTACTAGAGATGGAATTCGAAACTGAGGTGATGGGTGGTGACGTCCGGTGTACGGATCAATGGTGGGGTGGCATATGGACAAGGACGGTGTTTTCTGGAAGTGCGGTTGTTTCCAACTTGTAGTACAGTTCGAAATGAAATTGGAAAATGGCGGATGCAGGAATGGGAACATGACGTGGAGGCTGATCGTTGGTTGTTGATGGAGAGGGCGAGCTGTGTGAGGAGATGGAAGTGGGGAAGTCCTTGGTTGCGTGATGTTGGTGGGATTGTGCACGGTTGTGCACAGGATCGACTTTCAGGGTAGGAGAAGCGGAAAAGTTTTGGTTGCATGCGGTCATTTCATGCATGGAGAGAAGGGGGACGGGTCTGTGAGATGGGGAAAGGCCCTGACTGGGTTCTGGTAGGGTGGCGGAGGTCCTGCGAGAAGGGCTGAAGCAATTTCATGGTACAGAGATGTAAAACGCAGGGAAAGTGATGTGATAAAACATTCGGCAGTAGCAGTCTGTAAATGTTGGAAAGAATATAAAGGGAAGAATACAAACGTTGAAGAAGATACATAAGGAAGATGGGGCTGAAATTTGAAGTGGCTTTTAATTTGGCTTTCGAAAAAAATGTGACATTAAGTTTTTGGATCGGGAAGAAGGGAAATTATACTACAGCGTGGCTTGGCATGGGAAGGGGAAAAGGTCCATGGGTGGGTGGGGGCATTAGAATGGAATATATTCTTCATTTTGAACGTGAGTCAGGCCAGATTATCTTGCTTTAACCCCAATGTAAGTGACTTATATCAGTATGTTTATTTAGGCAATATAATTAGTTTAAATAAACTATACTTAGGTAATTTAATTCTTAAATTAAATTGTATACACAATAAATGTTAATAACTTCTTATATCATTCTCAGAATTGAACGAACTAAGGGCGTTGGATCCGTAACGATGAACGTAACATTGTGAAGCTAGTTTTGGACAAAGCTGAACGGAGCCGGAAACAAATCGGTTGACAACGATTGAAAACCAAGGTGAGTTAAACTCATTCAGTTTCCCACTTATATTTATATAAGTCGTGTTTGCATATTTATGTGCTTTGTTTGCTATTAGTTGAATGATTAGATGGTTGTTGCATACATACTGATTCAAATTGAACGTTTGTTTAATTTAATCAAACCAAATTGTTATTTTTAACCATTATTTCCAATAGAGGTAACTTACCTTGCTGGTTACGTTTATTATAATATAAACGTATTAAGTTGAATTGGATCCTTGATTGTTGTTAGTTGACCTTTTTCGGTTGAATTAATGATCCATGTTTATTATAAGTTGTCATATTGATTAAACTAACTTATTGGATACAGGGAAGAACGGGTTGGAGGGATCCAACCGGATTCCTCAAATTGATTGTTTATTTTCATGTTATATTACATGTATTGTTTAACCAATCTGTTTGGATGATTGATTGATTATTAAATCCAAAATCAACGTTTATTTTGATACTGACCAATGGGAAATATTGGTTGAGGAATTTATAGCAGATGACCAAAATACAAACTATTTTATAAAGATTGATTCACCGTCAGGTGAGTCGATAGAAATGAAGTAATGAAATTTAATTATAACCGAATATAGATTTTTAAATATATTATTCTAAATGAAGTTTCTAGAAAGGAAATAAACCAACCACATATAAATATTGAGTATTTTAACGACTAATGTAATGGCCCGAAAATCCATACCAATTTGAGCTGACTAATATCCTACACATTCAACTCAAAGTGCACGAAAGTTCAGATCATTAATAGAAAGAAGTTGGAGGGTGAGAAAGATAAGATAGAACTAATAGAATAGAAGAAGAAGAAGAACTCAACTGAACGGAATCACACGAAACTCACAGCGGAATGAATAAAATGTATTATATAACATAACTTTGAAATACAAATCTGAATTTGTATATACATACCATATCAGAGTATAACTCATTTACATCACAGCGGAAATAATCTCTAAATAGCTAATGGTGAAGCCTCTTGCTTTGAGCTCCTCCAAGTGAATATGTAAAATCCTGAAACACTTGACTGCCCGTACAAATTTAGGCACCCAAAAGTTTAGGGAAAACACAAAAAAATAAACTCTTGGTCAGTCATGGGACTGGTGTGAGTAAACTCCAACCATACTATTTAACTTTGAAAATCCTTTTGAAGAAAAGATAATAGTAAGACCAGCTCACACATAAACATGGATGGCTTTTACCTTACTGTAACCCAAAAACACTTTGATATCACAATCCAGTGATATTATAATAATGTCTAATCAAATAAATAACCAAATAGCATAACACTTGCATCTCATGCTCCACATATATAATATAAAATCTAAAACCGTAGGGCGATTATTGGGGAATGGATTCCAACAAACAAGGTATGGGAGCTCCTTCCGATCAGTGTACTCTAGAGGGTATACACTGGGGTTCAACAAGAACGTCTTGCAATCCGGCCACACATGACCGACCACTCATTTAGCTTGAGTGTATCGAATATATTGCCACCCACGGTTGTTGGCCATCCAACAGTAATCCGAAGATATAGAATCGGAAAAGAAGAACAAATATGAATTTTTTTTAGATCGTTGACAATACAACCAACTTGGGGATGACCCAACAAGCCATGCTGCCCTGCCCAACTTCTGTTATTTCCCAGTTGTGAGGCTAGAGGCTACGTCTATCTTTCAGAACATCTGATCACAATTCACTTTGAATGCCACATTGTCAAACCCGTCGATTCACTAATCGATTTCCAAAAATTTCACTGGTATAAAAAGCTAAGAGGAACGAATTCCTCCGCCACCAGACGTGATACCTTTAAAAGATCAACCATACGTGATTTGTTAGGTATACTCTGTCAGACACTCGTCCATATAAGTTGTCCTGGGACTGGACAAATAGGAAGCACCATTCTGGAATAGAACGACCCTTCGATTTCGCTCCGTCTTCAATTTTCTTTAGCAAAATCTTATTCGCAGCGCTTATGCCTATATGGAGTGGTTTTCGGATAATGTATCCAACCGGTCTCTCCGTATTGACAACGATGGTCAAACACTTCGATAGTCGGTTATTTAACTATCGAAGTAAAACAAACGTCCATTCAAATGTACAACCAAACATCACACAAACACTGACCTTTTTATTTAATACTAAATTTCTAGTTTCCCATATTTTTATAAAACTCTCCTTTATTTCTCTTTATGACTAATGCAATACACTGCCATATCCCCCTTTATAACTACTGCAATACGCTGCCATATTTCCCTTTTTAACTAATGCAATACGCTGCTATATTCCCCTTTATAACTACTGCAATACGTTGCCATAATTCTCTTTATAACTAATGCAATACGCTGCTATATTCCCCTTTATAACTACTACAATACGCCGCCATATTTCCCTTTATAACTAATTCAATACGCTGTTGTATTCTCCTTTATAACTACTGCAATACGCTGCCATATTCCCATTTTATTTATTTATAACTATTCCATTTTTATCTCTAAATATCGTTTACAATCAAACTATTCATTTAATATAACTAACATAGGTTATTGTATTTTAGCCCAATTAAATTTCTATTATTTAAATAATAGATCCTTTTTAAACTTGAATTCCTTGCCAATGTATTTACGGTAATTAAAGAACCGTTATTTCAGGGGCCAGTGTAATCCCATATCCAAACAAACAAGAATCAACCATGGATTATTCAATAGAATTGGTATCCATTAAATGATGTATATATATGCAACGATATATATATTATTCAACCAATTTAACTGTAATTTAGCTAAATGACCATCACACAGCATTCAACCAATATAATTATAATATTTTAAAATAATCAGAGTTAATGAGTTTACTCACCTTTGCGCATTAACCGTTTAATAACGATTTGCGTCGGTTGATTGTACCAGATGGTTTATTCAAACGAGCTCCCAATGGTTCCAACCAACTTCGTAACGTAGCTTGCGTCCCCACGAACCCAACATGACAGACAGCTCTTGATTCCCCACTTGATCCAAGCCCGACTCAAAAACATGAATTCGAGCCAGCAACAACTCCCAGTGGCCTTCTTGTTTGTTCCCATATTACGTGTGTAACCGAATATGTTGCGTCCCTCCAGGCATTATCCCTTTCGCCACTGAACCATTATTTCCAACGTTTGGGCCCCTTTTTCCCTTTTATTTCTTTTTATTAGAATTCAGGCCTCACGTATTCAACCCAGCCCACCAAGAATTCAACCCGTTCACCTTCAACAGAACCTTCTTCCCCTAACTTCCGCGTTAACTAATTACATGCTCAGTATTTTCCTCATTTTTGAAAAGCTTCAATTCCCCTTACCTACCGTGCTTCTCCACTAACTCAAAAACAAACACCACCACCGTTAGCACGTTCGAATGCTCCATCAACATTATGTTCATCTCACACGCTAGCACCGGGGAAACCCCTTTCCAGTACATATACCTGCTACCTCCATGTTCTCCCATCTACTCCTCACGATTAGATTTCCATGCGTGAAACTCCTCATGTACACAAAGCTAGCACCATGAAAAAATTCGCCAAACCCTAATTTCACTCAAAAGCCACTGTTCTTCCTTTTTCCAACATGAATACCATCTTTTGCCTAATCCAGCACAGTGCGTGCTCCCTTTCTATTAATACCTTATGTCGGCCTTCATGCCCGTGCCCATATGAATGCATGCCATTTTCCAAATTCAACCCCAACTGCTCCTCATGCATGGATCCTTCGCTGACTACAATGGGATACTTGCAACTTATATTATCACATAATTTTATGGACTTTTGTACAAGTAGCTACTCTCCCCACTGAACAACACGTCTTCCTCCCATGAGCCCAGTCTTTCTCGCCGCTTGATGTCAGATCGAGGCTCAAAAACTTCACCAAAACTCCTTATCAGTCATCCTACCCATACTTCACTAATTCATGTGAATTGTTCTTTTCACACAGAAGCTCGTATTTCATTTCGGTTTTGTTCCATAACTCTTTAACTTGCTGGTTTTGTTTTTTTTTGGATATATATTTTGGAGAATAGAATTTTATAAGAATTTGTGAAAGCCATTAAAGACTTTAAAATGTTGTTTTGCTGAAGGAGAAGTGTTCAGGACCGTATATATATTTGATGGTAAAGATAAAGATTAATGTTTCTCTATAGATGTAGCTTAGCATAGGGTTGGTCGGCATCCTCCCATTTTTCAACGTGACTTGTCTGCAAGTTTACAGGATGTATAGATTAAGGACATATGTATAATAGGTTAAGGTACCACGTAGATAGGTTGATGTATTTTTCCACTTAGGCACATGTCGTAGGGTATGGTGGGTTGGCATGTTTGCCATGCTTCATTAAATTTTGATGCAACACCTTAGATTATAGCCTGCGGAAAAACTGGTTGTACAGTTCCTTAGCCGTGTAGCAAATCAATTTTAAATGTAACTTATTTACTTTGACATCTACATAACATGGCAGCTAGTATCAGCCAAAACGTTTGCATTAAATAACACAACCATGTTTGTTTAAGATTTAATATTTAGCGTATTCAGTTACGTAAAACTCCAGAACCTCTCCCGACCGAAATAAAAATACCATTGTGATGAGCGATGTACCGCGATCCCAAAAATATAATAATATCGATAGGTTAAATTATATTGTTAAACACCAAAATATTGATATAGGATGCAAAACACTCCGAATAAAAAGTTGCTTATTTTATGAATTAAAAATTACAGTAAAATTCTAAAAATTAAATTATCACTACGTCTCAAAAGAATCTTGTCCAAATTCGAAACTGATATTTAGATATATTTAAATAACCGTTATGGCCATAAACGAATATGTCGTTGCTTTTCTGAATATTTAATTTGGACATAACTTACAATATATAATCCAAAATTTTGATTTTTCACTTCCATTCGAGAAATATGGTTCAAGGGATTCAAATGTTTCTTGTTTCGAAGAAATCCGACTAATAACGGATCCTGTATACTCAGTAGAAGTTCAGAACGTTAAATTACGAACTACCGCGATATTACGGGCTCGATTATATTTAATATATATTTTTATACATTCAACTCCGTTTTAATTAATATATAAATCCACTTACATTATGAATTCAATATTTAAACTGATTTAAATATTCAAATACAAACCGTTAAAAATGCGGGACGTTGCATTCCTTCCCCCTTAAAAGAATTTCGTTCCCGAAATTACTAAGGTAGGGAAAATACTACAATCCATATTATAACCATGTTAAAAATCTTTTATTTAACTTCTTAAATTCAGTTTTCAACAGAAACGATTAATTCTAATTAAAAATTAATTCTTCCTTATTAACAAATACTTTCAGAAAATTTGAAAATTTCCCAATAGCTTAAATTTTGGGAGAATTTCGTCAGCATCTCCTCTGCACGGCTCATTCGGTACTACTACAACACGCCACTCTGGCCTTCTCCAAATCCAAAAGAAAATAAAACAGCCAATCGGCTTGCTAAACAGACTTATAAAAATCTCATACACAAATATAATGTAAACTTGTACCTTTTTGTTGGCATTTACTCTATCTCTGCCATTTGATATCACTTTAACATATATCCAAGCATCCTTGGTTGATCTCCCATCATTCCATTCTCAAACCAATCTTTCGCTTTTACTAAGCCTAATTTCTATTTCAACTCCAATTCCATTTACTGATTTATTTCTCAAATCAGTTATCTTCATCTCCAAATTCAAAATTCGATTCTTATTCTCCAAGAATCAATTCGTTTTAATAACTCGAATCACCAATATTTCTCTTTTACATTCTGGATCGTTCCCAAATTCAGTCCAATTTGTTTATCTTAGTTTAAGTTCCACTTTTACCATTTTAACTCCATAAGTTAAATCTTTATTTCAGAATCCAAATTCCTGGGATTTATTTCAAATCAGTTTGAAATCATATATTATTCAAAACATTTGAATTTCTGACAACTTGTTTCCTCATAATAATTCAAAAACAAAATCTTTGGTAGTAATCCATCACTTAGAAACTCGAAAATGAACACTGATGATGCGGCCGTCATCATCAGAATTTATTTTCCATTGATCAAAGTGAGTTCAATACTATATCACTTTCAAAATTCATTTTAAAACACTTCGAATTTGAATTTTACTCCAAAATATCTTTCAAAGTATTTGGAAAACAATTTCAAATCTCCTAGGATTTCAAAATTCCCATATATTTAGTCCAAACATTATGTCCAACTCTTTTCCAAGTTTCTAGAGTTTTATTTCCATTCTGGTTTTAAATTCAGATTCAGTTCATCTGATTTATATATTATACTCCTGTGAATTCTTATCTGTTATTTTTAACCAATTCAATTATAACCCTATTCGATTATAATTTCAACCAACACATTCAATATATATTAGATAATTCCAATATATATGCTTTCTTTATATCAAAATATAATTTGGGTAAAATTATTTCATTTACCCTCTTTTCAAAACATACTATGTCGAATTACTCTGTTAAAGAGTTTAGAAACAACTATCGACACAGTTTGCATTACTGTTTCGACCAGAATTCATAAACCACTCGACTGACCAGTCAACACAATATAAAATAGTTTTTATATCAATTTACAAATACGCGCTCATATATATACACTTAAACTCAATCTAGAGTATTACTAACTCCATCTCTATTGAGTTACGCCACAGAGCCAAGGTAATCACTTAACCTTATGCTCTGATACCAGCTGTAATGGCCCGAAAATCCGTACCAATTTGAGCTGACTAATATCCTACACATTCAACTCAAAGTGCACGAAAGTTCAGATCATTAATAGAAAGAAGTTAGAGGGTGAGAAAGATAAGATAGAACTAATAGAATAGAAGAAGAAGAAGAACTCAACTGAACGGAATCAGAGTAAACACGAAACTCACAGTGGAACGAATAAAATGTATTACATAACATAACTTTGAAATACAAATCTGAATTTGTATATACATACCATATCAGAGTATAACTCATTTACATTACAGCAGAAATAATCTCTAAATAGCTAATGGTGAAGCCTCCTGCTTTGAGCTCCTCCAAGTGAATCTGTAAAATCCTGAAACACTTGACTGCCCGTACAAATTTGGGCACCCAAGAGTTTAGGGAAAACACAAAAAAATAAACTCTTGGTCAGTCATGGGACTGGTGCGAGTAAACTCCAACCATACTATTTAACTTTGAAAATATTTTTGAAGAAAAGATAATAGTAAGACCAGCCCACACATAAACATGGACGGTTTTTACCTTACTATAACCCAAAAACACTTTGATATCAAAAGCAGTGATATTATAATAATGTTTGATCAAATAAATAACCAAATAGCAAAACGCTTGCATCTCACGCTCCACATATATAATATAAAATCTAAAACCGTAGGGTGCTTATTGGGGAATGGATTCCAACAGACAAGGTATGGGAACACCTTCCGATCAGTGTACTCTAGAAGGTATACACTGGGGTTCAACAAGAACGTCTTGCAACCCGGCCATACATGACCGACCACTCATTTAGCTTGAGTGTATCGAATATATTGCCACCCACGGTTGTTGGCCATCCAACCATAATCCAAAGATACAGAATCGGAAAAGAAGAACAAATATGAATTTTCTCTAGATCGTTGACAATGCACCCTGCTTGGGGATAACCCAACTAGCCATGCTGCCCTTCCCAACTTCTGTCATTTCCCGGTTGTGAGGCTAGAGGCTACGTCTATCTTTCAGAACATCTGATCACCATTCACTTTGAATGCCACATCGTCAAACCCGTCAATTCACTAATCGATTTCCAAAAATATCACGGGTATAAAAAGCTAAGAGGAACGAATTCCTCCACCACCAGTCATAATACCTTTAAAAGATCAACCATACGTGATTTGTTAGGTATAATCTGTCAGACACTCGTCCACACAAGTTGTCCTGGGATTGGACAAACGTGAAACACCATTCTGGAATCGAATGACCCTTGCATTTCGCTCCGTCTTCAATTTTCTTCAGCAAAATCTTATTCGCAGCGCTTATGCCTATATGGAGTGGTTTTCGGATAATGTATCCAACCGGTCTCTCCGTATTGACAACGATTGTCAAACACTTCGATAGTCGGTTATTTAACTATCGAAATAAAACAAACGTCCATTCAAATGTACAACCAAACATCACAAAAACACTGACCCCTTTATTTAATACTAACTTTCTAGTTTCCCATATTTTTATAGAACTCTCCTTTATTTCTCTTTATGACTAATGCAATACACTGCCATATCCCCCTTTATAACTACTGCAATGCGCTGCCATATTTCCCTTTTTAACTAATGCAATACGCTGTTATATTCCCCTTTATAACTACTGCAATACGTTGTCATAATTCTCTTTATAACTAATGCAATACGCTGCTATATTCCCCTTTATAACTACTGCAATACGCTGCTATATTCCCCTTTATAACTACTGTAATACGATGCCATATTTCCCTTTATAACTAATTCAATACGCTGCTATATTCTCCTTTACAACAACTGCAATACGCTGCCATTTCCCATTTTATTTATTTATAACTATTCCATTTTTATCTCTAAATATCGTTTACAATCAAACTATTCGTTTAATATAACTAACATAGGTTATTGTATTTTAGCCTAATTAAATTTCTATTATTTAAATAAAAGATCCTTTTTAAACTTGAATTCCTTGCCAATGTATTTACGGTAATTAAAGAACCGTTATTTCAGGGGCCAGTATAATCAGAGTTAGTGAGTTTACTCACCTTTGCACGTTAACCGTTTAATAACGATTTGCGTCGGTTGATTGTACTAGATGGTTCATTCAAACGAGCTCCCAATGGTTCCAACCAACTTCGTAACGTAGCTTGCGTCCCCACGAACCCAACATGACAGACGGCTCTTGATTCCCCACTTGATCCAAGCCCGACTCAAAAACATGAATTCGAGCCAGCAACAACTCCCAGCGGCCTTCTTGTTTGTTCCCATATTACGTGTGTAACCGAATATGTTGCGTCCCTCCAGGCATTATCCCTTTTGCCATTGAACCATTCTTTCCAACGTTTGGGCCCCTTTTTCCCTTTCATTTCTTTTTATTAGATTTCGGGCCTCATGTATTCAACCCAGCCCACCAAGAATTCAACCCGTTCACCTTCAACAGAACCTTCTTCCCCTAACTTCCGCGTTCACTAATTACATGCTTAGTATTATCTTCATTTTCAAAAAGCTTCAATTCCCCTTACCTACTGTGCTTCTCCACTAATTCAAAAACAAACACCACCACCGTTAGCACCTTCGAATGCTCCATCAACATTATGTTCTTCTCACACACTAGCACCGGCGAAACCCCTTTCCAGTACATATACCTGCTACCTCCATGTTCTCCCATCCACTCCTCACGATTAGATTTCCATGCGTGAAACTCCTCATGCACACATATCTAGCACCATGCAAAAATTTGCCAAACCCTGATTTCACTCTAAATCCACTGTTCTTCCTTTTTCCAATGTGAGTACCATCTTTTTCCAAATCCAGCACAGTGCGTGCTCCCTTTCTGTTAATACCTTATGTCGGCCTTCATGCCTGTGCACATATGAATGCATGCCATTTTCCAAATTCAACCCCAACTACTCCTCATGCATGGATCCTTCGCTGACTACAGTGGGATACTTGTAACTTATATTATCACATAATATTATGGGCTTTTTTACAACAACTACTCTTCCCACTGAACAACACGTCTTCTTCCCATGAGCCCAGTCTTTCTCGCCGCTTGATGTCAGATCGAGTCTCAAAAACTTCACCAAAACTCCTTATCAGTCATCCTACCCATACTTCACTAATTCACGTGAATTGTTCTTTTCACACAGAAGCTTGTATTTCATTTCGGTTTTGTTCCATAACTCTTTAACTTGCTGGTTTTTTTTCGAATATATATTTTGGAGAATAGAATTTTATAAGAATTTGTGAAAGCCATTAAAGACTTTGGAATGTTGTTTTGCTGAAGGAGAAGTGCTCAGGACCGTATATATATTTGATGGTAAAGATAAAGATTAATGTTTCTCTATAGATGTAGCTTAGCATAGGGTTGGTCGGCATCCTCCCATTTTTCAAAGTGATTTGATTTTCGGTATGGTCTCATAGGTCATTTGTCTGCAAGTTTACAGGATGTATAGATTAAGGACATACGTATAATAAGTTAAGGTACCACGTAGATAGGTTGCTGTATTTTTTCACTTAGGCACATGTCGTAGGGTATGGTGGGTTGGCATGTTTTCCAAGCTTCATTAAATTTTGATGCAACACCTTAGATTATAACCTACGGAAAAACTGGTTGTACAGTTCCTTAGCCGTGAAGCAAATCAATTTTAAATGTAACTTATTTACTTTGACATCTACATAACATGGCAGCTAATATCAGCCAAAACGTTTGCATTAAATAACACAACCATGTTTGTTTAAGATTGAATATTTAGCGTACTCTGTTACGCAAAACTCCAGAACCTCTCCCGACTGAAATAAAAATACCATTGTGACGAGCGATGTACCGCGATCCCAAAAATATAATAATATCGATAGGTTAACTTATATTGTTAAACACCAAAATATTGATATTGGGTGCAAAACACTCCAAATAAAAAGTTGCTTATTTTACGAATTAAAAATTACCATAAAATTCTAAAAATTAAATTATCACTACGTCTCAAAAGAATCTTGTCCAAATTCGAAACTGATATTTAAATATATTTAAATAAACGTTATGGCCATAAACGAATATGCCATTGCTTTTCTGAACATTTAATTTGGACATAACTTACAATATATAATCCGAAATTTTGATTTTTCACTTCCATTCGAGAAATATGGTTCAACGGGTTCGAACGTTTCTTGTTTCGAAGAAATCAGACTAATAACGGATCCTGTATACTCAGTTGAAGTTCAGAACGTTAAATTACGAACTGTCACGATATTACGGGCTCGATTATATTTAATATATATTTTTATACATTCAACTCCATTTTAATTAATATATAAATCCACTTATATTATGAATTCAATATTTAAAATAATTTAAATATTCAAATACAAACCGTTAAAAATGCGAGACATTACAACTAATCACCATTTTTGTACCAAAATCTACGCGCGAAGCACTGCCTCATCTTAATTATTAAGTGATTATTAAACGATTTTAATATGCTAATTCAAATGACCAGAATTAAGGTAACAATTCGAAAGGGTTTATATTAATATTGATTTAATAAAAATTAGGGTGAATAGAATTATTTAGATTTATTAATTAATTTAAATGGAAAGACCAATAACGATTGATTAACGAGTTAATCATGTTTAGAGTTGAACAAGTTAACGGCATTAACTGAAATTGTTTATTAAATTAGTTCATTAATTTAAAGAGAACAGTTAATGGTTAAGTAACCCAGTTTTAATTTTATAAATTTTGAAACTTGATTAATAGTCATTTAAGTGATAATTTGGGAATGTAAAATCTAGTAATAGAAGTTTGTGAAGTTTAAAAGCATTGTTATAGTTTGATGATTATGTAAGCGATTTAAGATGTATTATAATATAAGCTATGTTTTAGCCGGAGTTTTGATTTAATTCTTGTTGAATTAAATTTAATTGGATTTTATTAAATCCAAGTTCGACGGAGTTATAAAAACACAATTTTGTTGAATATATTATTGAAACGAGTTATTAAAAATGGGTTTTGAATTAAAATAAAAGTCCAAGAGATGAAATTAAAGAATTATAACTTAACTGGAGATCAGTTGAGATAAATGATTTTCTGAGTATTGATCTGATGTTGGTTTCGGCCTTTGGGGTTGATATTTAGGGAATTACTTTCTTAATTGATTTACGGCTAGGAACTAATGAAGGTATGAAATGTAAATATAAATGGAAACTCGAATTTGAATAAGGTAGTTAGGCGAGTTAGGTATAAATATAAGATCAGAACTTGCTATAAATTATGAGATGAGGTTTGATCAAAGGTAACTGGAATGTGTTTTTGGGATAAACTTATCAGAAGTTTATAAAAGATTCTGTTTTGGAATAAAGGCTTGTATATGATATTTTAAAAGAATTAAAAATTCTGATTTAACGAATGGGTATTAAAATGGCCAAGTGATGCTATGTAAAATTCCAATGGACCTGTTTTATTTTATGGTTGTTTATTTTGATAGTTAAATAACCGACTATCAAAATCGTGCCCAATGCGCTGTTGGTATGGAAATACCGGGATCAAATTTATATTCGAAAACCATTACGACCAATAAATATAAATATGTCGAAGATGCTAATCGAGATGGAGCAATTGAAGACCGTAGATCTTCATAAAACGGAAGAGCTACTTACATTATCTAGCTGATCCCCAGAGATATATTGTGATTCTGTCGTGGTTGAAATTTACGGATTGCAAGGGCTACTCACTACTGATCTATAGGGTGATTCCTAGGATGTGGTAAGAGGGTGCCTTCGGTTCATCATGTTCCTGGATGACTTGTACAGATGATGTGGGATTCAAGTGAATGGTGGCCAGATGTTCCAAATTTATCAATGTATTCTTATGTGTATGCATTATTTCAAGTTCTCAATAAAAGTTATTTCTATATTATATTTTGTCCCACTGCGATGTAAGACTCTGTGATGTATTAGTTCTTCTTCTTATTCTTCTATTATAGTATTTCTTTCTTTCTTATCTCAACCTCTTATTTCTTTCTCCTAGCTTTCTAGGTTTTTGATACTTGAGTTGGACACGAGATGTGTTAGTGTTAAGATTCGAGTGTCAGAATTCTCGGGATGCTACAGCATATTTGCAATTATTCTTAATATATGCAAACTTGTATGCAACTATTCTTAATGCATGCATACAAATATAATCTTTTGAATATATGCATACAATTATGTAACTATTCTTAATACATGCATAAAAGTATGCAAAAATTCTAATTACATGCATACAAGTATGAAACTATTCTGAATATCTACATATAAGTATGCAAATATTCTTAATATCAGCATACAAGTATGCAACCATTATGGATATATACATACATATATGCAATTATTTTGAATTTAGATACACATGTATGCAACTGTTCTAAATATGTGCATACAAATATGCAACTGTTCTGAATATTTTCATACAAGTATGCAACTGTTTTTAAAATCTGCAAAAATAATTCAGAATATTTGCAGATATGTAAGCAAGTATTCATAATAATTGCAGCTGTGTATGCATTTTTTTTGTAACTCTTTGCAGCAGTTTATAACCATTACTTACTTTTTTTTCTTCTTTCAATTTTTGTTGTTATTTCATAACTTTTTTTGTATTTGTTCATGTTTTATTGCAATTTTTCCCTAATTGTTGATGTTCTTTATTTTATTGTTTAGCTAATTACATGTTTTCTTCTTTTAATAGAGTTTTTCCTATAGCAATTGCTATTGTATTCGGGGAAGATGAAGACAATTGGATTTGATATTGTGAACAACTTAAAAAAATTCTTAAAGATGATAGTAGAGGCTTTGTTTTCATTTTAGATTGTCATCCTGTTATTCTTGTTGTTATTCCAAAATTGTTTCCAAATTCAGTTCATGGTTTGTGCTTTTATCATTTGAACAACAATTTAAAGGTTGCTCTAAAATCTGAATTTTTCAACTCAAATAAGAAGTTGTTGTTAGATATGTTTGCACAAGTTGCTTATGCTTTCAATTTGAATGATTTTAATGTTGCATTGAAGAATTTTAAAGATGTTGGGGGATCCACTGTGGCAAACTTTATGAGTGAAATTCCTTTTGGGAAGTTTACTAATGTTTTTTTCCTACTTGTTGTTATGGTGAAATGTCATCTAATTGTTCGGGAAGTTTTAACAAATAGATTTTGAAGGAAAAATATTTACCAATTACTACTTGTTTGGATAAAATTAGATTGAAGTCAATGAAAATTATGTCTGATCATCGGGAAGTTGCTTCTACTTGGAATAGCGCTTTATGTCCTGTGAATGAAAATCAGTTGAGAAATCTTCATTTGGAAGGAGTTTTGTGGTTTGTTATCGAATCAAGTGAAAATGTGTTTGAAGATCGTTCTCTTGTCCATCAATCTATTAATTTATATAGTCGAGTTTGTTCTTGTAACATGTGGCAAATTAATGGTTTTCCTTGCGCTCATGTCGTTAGGTGTATTTTGAGTTGTGACAAGTTGGATGTGTATGACTACATTAAACATTATTTCAAAGTTGGTTATTTTCGATCAGCTTATTTTCATTCAATCAATCCTATCATAAACTTTGTAGGCAAAGATATTTCGGTTGAAGATGCAAATATAGCTCCTCTGAAGGGTAAAAGAATGTCTGGTCGTCCATCGTCTTCTAAAAGGTTTAAATCTGCTAGTGAATTTACGAGGACTATTACATGTGGTTTGTGCAAGAAATTGGGTCATAGCAAAAGGACTTGTTCTTCGAAAGGAAACTAACTGCAATTTGGTTTAGTATTTTAATGTTTATTTTGTTGAAATTTGGTTTAGTGTTTACTCTATGTAAGAGATTGCCTTTTTACTGCATTTTTATTATGATCTTCTGTTTTTGGTAACTTTTCTGTTTTCTCTGCAATTATTCTGCTTTATTTCTGTGATGTCTGCAATTGTGCAGATTTTCTCACTGATATCTGCAGTTAAATATTTTTTCTACGGATATGTGAGCATATATTCTCAATTTTTGCATACAAGTATGCAAAAATTTTAAATACATGCATACAAGTATGAAATTATTCTAAATATCTGCATATTTATTAGTATGTAACTATTCTTAATAGTTGCATACAAGTGTGCATCTATTTTTATTATCCACGTAAAGTATGCAACTATTTTGAATAGATGCATACAAGTATGCATCTATTCTTAATAAATGCATACAAATATGCAACTAGTCTGGAATTACTAAAGAGAAATAAGTCGAGCTAGAAATCAATGTAATTGTTGAATATAATTCGGCAATTATACTGGTTTATTGCAGTGATGTCCGCAAATTTTATTATTGATGAGCGTTAACTCTTTCTACCATTAAATGAAATATTTGCAGATAATTCTGCAATTAAACCATACTGTTGCACATATTCCAGAAATTAAACTGTACTGTTGCACATGTGTAAGAAATATCAGTAACAATGTATAAATTTGTACATATTAATTGCAGGTAATTCTGGAAATATCATGTAAAATAAGAGGAACTTAATTCACTACATAAAATGCCACATTAATTCAGTTTACAAACTAGATAAGCATGTTTCAGTGATTCGAACAATGTATTTTAGTCAAAATATTTACAAGACAATTCTAAACACCATTTTTCCTAAGTTCAATCAGTGAGGCTTGCAGTTGAGTGCAGGTACCGTTGTGTCAGATCATCATTTACAGTCCAACCATACGGTTTGGAATCAAGTATTTGATGAGCAATCACAGCTCGTTGTAGATAAATAGCCTCAGTAGTGAATGTTTCATCTTTTTTGTCAATTTCTGTGTTCTCACTTCGTTGTTTCAATATATTGATAACAAACATTCCACAATCAATGCTGCAGTAATTGTAAAACACCATTAATTTGTCTGAATAATTGTTTTTGATATGAATACATGCATACAAATATGCAACTATTTTGAATATCTACATACAAGTATGCAACTAGTCTGAGTAGTCGCATACGAGTATGCAACTATTATGAATACATGCATACATATATGCATCTATTCTGAATATATGCATACATGTATGTAATTATTCTGAATATATGCATACATGTATGCAAGTACAACTGTCTAAATATCTGCATACAAGTATGCAAATCTTTTAAATATCTACATACAAGTGCAACTATTCTTAATACATGCTTACAAGTATGCAACTATTATGAATACATGCATACAAGTATGCATATATTCAGAATAGATGCATTCAAGTATGCAACTATTTCTTATTTGTAGTTATGTACTTACGTTCTAATGCTTTGATGTGGGCAATCTGAAAATTCAATTTTTTGGGATGGTTGATAATTGCTCTTCTCAAATCTTTTCAACAATGCAATGATGTGATTTCTCTATACATGCAAAAAAAAATGATGTCAATAGTTTAGATATCAATATACATATCAGTTTGTTTTCAATTTACATACCATTTGTCTTGTTGTTCTTTGGTGTTCACCTTCACGACGTGGTTTTGCAGAGTCATAATGAATCCACCTTCTATCTTCTTTTATAAATTCTAGTAACAAAAAATGAGAATCCTGGTGGATAGGGAAGAATATTTTTGTGCAAAACTCATAGCATTTTTGCACTCGTTCATCTACCAATGCCTTTGCTTGTCTCATTGATTTTTTCACTAGAAATGCCTGTAGTTGTTCATTTTAGTGAGCAAAATTTATTACGTTACAAAGAAATTCAGCAGCAAAATAAATAAAAACTTACATAAGCACTAATTTTGATGTATTAAATTTTTGGATGATGCAAACCGGTCTAATATCTATTAAAATTAGTAGATTGTAACTATTACAGAAAGCTGAATATATGTTGATATTTGAAAAGATTAATGGAATTATTATTGCTATATCAGTAATTAAATGCGGTGATATCTGTCTTTCCAGGATTTTCCAACTACTGAATCACGCAATGCAATTCAACCGACTATTATATCATCGTTATCGTTGAGGTATGCACTTTTACTGTTAATTTATGTAAGATAATTAAAGAATATTTAGACTTTAGTAGCAACGATCTATGCAACTAATCTGAATAATTGCATATACGTATGTAATTATTTAGATTATTTGCAAGCATGTATGCAATAGTTTTGAATATTTGCATAATATGTATGCAATTATTCTAGATATTTGCATACAAGTATGCAACTATTTTGAATATCTGCATAAATGTATGCGACCATTATGAATAACTGCATACATTTATGCAACTATTCCGAATATCTGCATACATTTATGCAACTATCTTGAATATTTGTAAAAAAGAATGCAACTCTTAGTATAAAATTTACAAAATTTGTTTAAATTTTTCACTAATTAACCTTAGGTCTGAATATGTAAATTGTAATAACCCGGAAATCTGGGCCAATTTAAAATTTTTATTTTGGCAATTTTAATGAATTTTGATTATTTAAAACGATTTATTTCAAATAATAATGACGAAAAATTTATTTTGAATTGAATTCGAACGTATATTTTATATAGATCGTCGTTAGAATATAAATATTTATTTATATATATAAAAGGAATTGAAAATGGCGCGGTAGTTCGATAATTTGATTTCAAATTTCAAATGAATGTACAGGATTCAAAATAAACCGGATTTTAGTAAAACCAAAAATATTTGAATCTAATTGAGAATATATTTCCAACGAATCCGGGAAATCAAAATTTAATAGCGGGAATCAAAAGTTACGTCCAGTTGAAATTTCAGAATAGTCGCTATGGAATTTCGGCCCTTGAAAATGGTCATTTTGCAAACGACCTCAGATTTCGACGAAATAACTTTTGTTCGATCCGCGATGTCAAATTATTGCTAGGTTTCAAATTTCATAATTTTTTGAATCAATATGGGAGCGTGGCGAAGGAAAACGCGTTTGACCAATTTCAGTTGATTTTAATCGACTGGAAAATGGCCATTTTTCAAACGGTCTCAGAATTCGACGAAACTAGTTTTGTTAGGACCGTATCGTCAATACGAAGTTAGAAAATATTTTTCTGGAATTTTTCGAGTTAGTATGTGGCTCTGGTAAATTGAAATGCGCGTTCAAATTCAATATATAGAGTTATATGTTGATTTTGACGAAAACTGATTGAAACGATCGAATCAGCTTACGATACATATCCCATTGAGTTCGGAATGGGGGTAATTAGCTATGGACGACAGTCGTTGGGTCTCGTTTAGAGTTCAAAATAAAAGTCAACCTTTTTAGAGAGAAAATAATAATAAATATAAATATATAATAACCTCCCTTTTCTTCAGTTAAGCCCCTCATTTTATAATTCTTCAATCCCGCTGCTGATGTCCCCCAAATCGGAAACTCGATCCCCCTCCATCTTCGACGTCGCTCTGGTGCACCCACCCCCTTCTCCTCCGCCCTCGTCTCTCTTCCCCTTCCTCTCGAATACCGCCAGTTCCCCTCAAACCCAACACGTTCGAGCTCCGTTCCTGGCGACGGGAGGCATGCGAGTGGGGCCCTCTCCCTGGCGTAGGTGTGGTTCATGGTGGCGCTGCACGGGGTGGCATCGGATGGTGGTTCTGACCACCGTGGCGGCGATGGTGACGTGCCCCAGGGGCGGAGCAGCTTTAAACGAGATCTGAAGGTTTTAACAGAGAAGGTAATTGTTTTATCTATTTATTTAAATACAACATTGTTTCTTTTAAAAAAAACAGTTTTTAAACATTTAATAACATAGTAAATTCAGTTTTTTTTATATATATATAAAATACCATTGCATAAAAAACTAATTTTTCTTGAATATATATATTGTAATAAAAAAATGTAATCTTTATATAATATATATTGTTCTTAGAAACAATATTAGCAAAGTTTACAAAATAAAAATAGCATTATTTTTGAAAATAAAAATGGCATGATTTTAAAAGTATAAAAATATGATTTTTATAATATATGTTTTGACATAAAAATTTAATCTTTATTAGAAGTGAAGTGGAATAAAAATTCGATTTTTACATATGAAGCAGTGGAATAAAAATTCGATTTTCACATATGGAGCAGTGGAATAAAAATTCGATCTTTATATAAAAAATAGAGATATAAAAATATAATTTTTATATAGAAAGAAGCGTTGTAAAAATATAAGATTTTTGTGTATGAAGGGCCATTATAAAAATATGATTTTTAATATATACACGTCATATTAAAAATGTGATTTTTACTATGAACAACGTGAAAAGAAGTGAGAAGGAACGGATTGAAATCAAAAAGGAATTTAGACAGTTCAGAAATGAAATGGCGGAGTGGAACCCCAAGGTGAGAACTCCTCACTTTTATTTTAATTTCTAGTTAAAATATTTACTAAGATGCAGACGGTGTTTAGTAGCACCCGACACCCATCGTCCACAGACCATGGACGACTTGTATGCTTGTTTGTTTGATTTTGATGTGTAGTTGATTGTGTGATGTGATGTAAAAAGAAATAAAATATTTATGTAGTTAAAAATATTTTATAGTTGAAAATATAATTTTTAACATGAATGTGAATAAATAAATATAAATAAATAGGACGATTTGTTTATATACACACATTTGACTGATATTGATTGGGACGATAAATTTTACACATCGCCCAACCGCACAAATAAAAATCTGTGTTTGTTGATTTGAAACCCAACACGGGTATTGGGATGATATTTGACGTACACTAATCCCGATTGTTTAGTTGTATGTCGATCGATTGGTCGACAGACTGTGTAAGCGTTAATTATTTATATTTAATGCTTATGCAGTTGTGTGGTGCACTCTGGATAATGGTTGATTATTTATCGTTGTTATTTTATACATGTGTTGTAGAAAATCCATATAATTAACATTATATGGTAATTGATTTGGCCTCATTCCAGATTTGAAAAAGAAATATTTGAATAGAAATATTTGAAATAGAATATTTGAAAATAAAAATATATGAAGCCGTGTTGATTAGATTGACGCCATTTTGACGTGAACGATATTTATATCGATTTTATTCATTTTTATAATGAATATAGAAAAGGAAGTGATTTTAAATCTGATAAATTGAAATGATTTGAAATTCGAAATAAGTTGAAATGATTTGAAATTCGAAATAAATTGAAATGATTTGAAATTCGAAATAAATTGAAATGATTTGAAATTCGAAATAAATTGAAATGATTTGAAATTCGAAATAAATTGAAATGATTTAAAATTCGAAATAAATTGAAATTCGAAATAAATTGAAATGATTTGAAATTCAAAATAAATTGAAATGATTTGAAATTCAAAATAAATTGAAATGATTTGAAATTCAAAATAAATTGAAATTGAATTGAAATCGATTTGAAATGAAATTAAAACGAATTTATATTGAAAAATTCAATCTTGATTTGAATTTGAAAAGGAAGTTGAAATCGTTTTGAAAACGAATTTAAACCGATTCATAAAATACGTTTTAAAAGGAAATCGACGAAGTATATATATTATATATATATATATATATATATATATATAATATAATGGCCTGAATAGAACGCGCTGCGCCGCGGCAGTTCACGAATTTCGACCATTGACTTCGAATGGATATTGCGGGAGATCCGACCGTCGGATTCTCCTAAAATCGGAACTGTTGGGTTCGTATCAAAAAGAGCTTTCTAACGAATATTAGAAATTTGAAATCTAACGGTTGGATTTGGAAATATTTCCAACTCAAAATTGAAAAAGGTCGCTGTAAGTGCAGTTCGATGGCTGTTGATGGAAATCGACTGTACGGGCCTTGATAAAATTATTAAAAATAGTAATAATTTGTGTAAAATCATAAGAAATGATTTGTGAAGAATTGGGATGAAAATTTCCATATTTGAAAAGATAAAAATAGATTTTTATTGAAATGAACTAGTTTTGAACTAGAATTATAATTCTATTTATTTCTAAAATAAATAAAGTGGATTTGAAATGGTTTTGAAAATAACCAGAGTTTCCAATATATAAAGTGGAAATGGATTTGAATCAAAATTTTCTTTGGAATATTTCGATGTTGGATTTCGTGATTATACAGATATTGTTATGGAAATTTGAAAGATATATTTATACCGTTATTTCCAATATGATATTTGTTGGTCATAGAATTTGATATTGAATATAAGCCGATATATTTTCTATTCAGAGCCTTGTATTTAATATCAAATGGGATTTGGGTTTGTCGTGCACGGTGTCTTCGTTAACACTGTTCTTAAGCCCAGTTGAGAAAAATATTAAATCTTTTTATTTAGATTTAATGAAGTGTATCAATTAAATGATATTTAATTGGAATTGAATTGGTATTGATTTTTGGGTTTATCATGAACAGTGTTTTAAATAACACTTGTTCTTTAACCCGATAATTAATGGAATGTGATTTTGGGTTGTCGTGAACGGTATCTTCAATAATACTGTTCTTAGACCCAAAAGGAGTTAAGAAAATCAAAAACTAAACTGGAGATTAGTTAAGTTGAATGGTTTCTGGGGTATTGATCTGATGTTGGTTTCGGCCATCGGGGTTAATACTTAGGAAATTGCTCACTTGCTAATTTACGGTTAGGGACTGATTGAAATGTGATGTGATTTTGGGGTTTATCGTGAACCGTGTTTTAAATGACACTGATGCTTTAACCCAGTCAAAGATTAAAACTAAGTGGAGTTTTAATGAATCTTTAATTAGATTGAAAAGATCGAGAATGGAGTATCACCAGTTTTACTCCAGGCGGTAATTAAATCTTTAATTAGATTTGAACGTGAAAGGGTAATTGAATTTACCGATAACACCGTGGTGTTAGATATGAAGTATGACCAGTTTTACTTCATGGGATAAATAGGTTGGGATTGGGAAGTAAAATAAATAATTACTTCGGTGTGGTGCGCTAATCCCGACTAGTTTGAAGTGATATTCAAAGGAAGATTAAAGAATAAATTTAAAAGAATTTATCTTTGATAAAATTAATGGGAACCTTTCCCTAAGAATGTGAAATTTAGAAACTAACTGTAGGTTGGCTAAGATGAATGGTTTCCTGGGTATTGATCTGATGTTGGTTTCGGTCTTCGGGGTTAATATTTAGGGAATCATTTTCTTGATTAATTTACGGTTAGTGGCTGATGAACTGGAATGAGGCGTATGTTGTGTTTGTGTAACACGTATTTATTATATACGCGAGTTATTCAGAAAGACCGGGTTTATCCCATTCTGAATAACTGTTACGACGATAAGTCGAAGATGAAGATGATGGTAGAAGACCGGAGGTCTTCACGTCATTTGGATAATTATTGATGATCTTGATTGGGCCGTACACCCAAGAGGAGGGAATCAGTTGGTGATCGTCCAGACGTACTTGGAGATCGATGGATATGCGGGGTACTAGGTGCCTCCGGTTTCGTTCAGACCCAGAACGAACTTGTAAATGGACTGTGTGTCTGACATTGGATTTTAGTCTGTGTGATTGATTTCTATTAAATATATATCTGTTTGGCGGCGGATAATTTATTCTCCTGCTTAACGCCCTTCTCCGAGACGTACGAGCTCAGGGGTTATATATTGATGGATATCAATCGCATGGAGTGAATTGCCTGTGTGGCATGCCTAAGTGGCAATTGATCAAGGCTTCTGTTGAAAAGCAAAGTCTTGTGGTTGATGATCAAAGCACCGCCTGTGTGGCATAGCTTTGTGTAGCGTTGATTCACGAGTCGCACACCCCGGTGTGAACCTAAAACGGGAGAGGACATCAGGGAGGGCATGCGTTTCTTTCTAGCTAGAAGTGGCGTCAGTGGTTTTACACGCCCAGACGAGTTTGACTTATGTGGTTGTTGCTGTTGCGAGGCACCTCGAATATATCGGTGACTATGTGAAGACGATGGAGTCATTCGTTGGCTCATTTACGCCCCATAGGGCGGGGAAACGCATGTTCAGGGTTTAAGTTTAATCCACATCGGTGGACTGGCCCTGAGGATCCAAGGGTCGATGCGCTCTGACCCTGAGGCTCGGGATAGAGAGTCACGAAGTCGGTGAGGACTATCTTTTGCCTCGGTTCGCAGATGGAAATCCAATTTCCAATACGTGACTTTGCGGTTTTGATTGTAATCCTATATATGGCGACATAGTGGGATGGGGCGCTCATGCCGCCTATGATTGATATTTATGATTGTATATAAAATCAGAAACTAACTGGAAACGAGCTAAGATGGGTGGTTTCCTGGGTATTAGTCTGATGTTGGTTTCAGCCTTCGAGGTTAAACTTAGGGGATCGTTCTCTTACTAATTTACGGTTGGAGTCTGATTAAGAATTAAAACATGAAATTTAGCGTATCAAGCGTTCTTTGGCTATTATAAGGTAAAAACCCTATCCTCCGGCTTGCGTTGCATTGTGTGATGGGACCTGGGTCTTATAATAGCTTCATTGTTCTTTATTTAGCATTGCGCTGTTTGTTTTATGCACTGGTATTCTTGGGAGGAAACCCGTTCCGTGTTATACGGCGTGGTCCCTTGATTTACATAACTTTAAAATAAAGATTAATAACTGTTTTAGTTCTCACACCAGTCACATGACTGACCTGGAGTTTATTGTTTTAACCTAAACTCTGGGTGCCCTTATTTTGACACGGGCTGCTAGTAGTTTTGGTTTTGCAGATTTATATTCACAGGATCCTGGTTTACAGCTGGAACGATATCCGGAAAGCTTTGTATCCGTGTATCTTCTTCAGTTGTATAATGTATTATTTTCCGCTGCTATGTAATATATTGTAATCTCTGATATTTATCGAATGTATTTTATTTGTTTATACTCTGTTTATTCTTGTATTATGATGTAGTTGTTGTAATAAACAATGAAATGTTCTTCTGTCTGCGTTCCTTTGTGTGTTGTTCTCGAAGTATCCGCTCTTTCCTTCACCGCGAAGTTACGGGTTTTTACAGTTGGTATCAGAGCTTTGGTTTACAAAGCTCAGAGAACAAGACACGTTAGAATCGGATGAAAGAATTCATCAGAAATTGGATTAGTAATATCCAATGGGAATGACTCGTTAGAGATGGGATCAGTAGTATCCTAGAACGAGTGTGATGAGTACATTTTTAAATTGAAAACAAGTTTTGTTTTGAAAATTTAAATCAATTATACGTATTTGATTATTTATTTATATTGATTTGGGCAATCAAGTATATAGAGATTTTAGTATACGTCTGATCCACGTGTATTGAAGCCTCAAATATATTCGATAGATATTGAATCACACTCTAGTCGCTCGGACATGATTCTGATGATTGACGCGTCATCATTAGAATATATTTTCGTGTTTCGAAAGTGGGATTTCTATATATTTCCAATTGACTGGTGTGAGAACCAAAATTAGATAGGGTCTATTGTTGTGATTTGGCATCAAAAATGTGATTTTTGACTATATATCAAGGTTATGAATTTGAAATGATAATTAACTAATTGATTGATGGTTGCGTTGTTTGATTATTGTTGGATTCATAAATTTGAACCAAATAGTAAATTGTATTGAAAATTTATCGCATTTGCATGCATATACATGTACTTACATTGAACAGGTCATAGCAAAGAGGCTAGAGCAGAAGAATAAAATTGTTTGCCCGACAAATAGGAACATATTTACCATAGTTTACTGTTTTGTTTGGGCGATGATGATTTTGTGAGCCGATTGGCTAGCCGCTTGGCTTTTTCGTTTTCTTTTGGATTGAAGAATGCCATGTGAGGCTATATGAAATATCCCGAAGTCCCCGGTGCAGGGGAGGTTATGGCGAAATTTTTCGAAAATTTAGGGTGTTAGCCAAATTTTTGAAAAATTTGAAAAGTTCTTAGAAACTGAAAAGTTGAAGAACTTAAGCCGTAGTGAAAATACTGGAAGTTGAGTTGATTTGTTAAACAACTTTCGGCTTCGTTCCTTTTCGGGGATGAAAAGTTTTAAGTGGGGGAGATTGTAACAACCCGGAAATCTGGGCCAATTTAAAATTTTTATTTTGGCAATTTTAATGAATTTTGATTATTTAAACTGATTTATTTTAAATAATAATGATGAAAATTTTATTTTGAATAGAATTCGAAAGTATATTTTATATAGATCGTCATTAGAATATAAATATTTAGTTATATATATAAAAGGAATTGAAAATGGCGCGGTAGTTCGATAATTCGATTTCAAATTTCAAATGAATGTACAGGATTCAAAATAAACCGGATTTTAGTGAAACCAAAAATATTTGAATCTAATTGAGAATATTTTTCCAATGAATCCGGGAAATCAAAATTTAATAGCGGGAATCAAAAGTTACGTCCAGTTGAAATTTCAGAATAGTCGCTATGGAATTTCGGCCCTTGAAAATGGCCATTTTGCAAACGACCTCGAATTTCGATGAAACCACTTTTGTTGGATCCGCGATGTCAATTTATTGCTAGGTTTCAAATTTCATAATTTTTCGAATCAATATGGGAGCATGGCGAAGGAAAACGCGTTTGACCAGTTTCAGTTGATTTTAATCGACTGGAAAATGACCATTTTTCAAACGGTCTCAGAATTCGACGAAACTAGTTTTGTTAGGACCGTATCGTCAATACGAAGCTAGAAAATATTTTTCTGGAATTTTTCGAGTTAGTATGTGGCTCCGGTAAATTGAAATGCGCGTTCAAATTCAATATATATAGTTATATGTTGATTTTGACGAAAATTGATCGAAACGATCGAATTGGCTTACGATACATATCCCATTGAGTTCGGAATGAGGGTAATTAGCTATGAACGACAGTCGTTGGGTCTCGTTTAGAGTTTAAATTAAAAGTCAACCTTTTTAGAGAGAAAATAATAATAAATATTAATATAAATATATAGTAACCTCTCTTTTCTTCAGTTAAGCCCCTCATTTTATAATTCTTCAGTCCCGTTGCCGATGTCCCCCAAATCGGAAACTCGATCCCCCTCCATCTTCGACGTCGCTCCGGTGCACCCACCCCCTTCTCCTCCGCCCTCGTCTCTCTTCCCCTTCCTCTCGAATACCGCCAGTTCCCCTCAAACCCAACACGTTCGAGCTCCGTTCCTGGCGACGGGTGGCATGCGAGTGGGACCCTCTCCCTAGCGTAGGTGCGGTACATGGTGGCGCTGCACGAGGTGGCGTCAGATGGTGGTTCTGACCACCGTGGCGGCGATGGTGGCGTGCCCTAGGGACGGAGCAGCTTAAAACGAAATCTGAAGGTTTTAACAGAGAAGGTAATTGTGTATCTATTTATTTAAATACAACATTGTTTCTTTTTTCTTAAAAAAATCAGTTTTTAAACATATAATAACATGGTAAATTCAGTTTTTTTTCATATATATATAATACCATTGCATAAAAATATAATTTTTCTTGAATATATATATTGTAATAAAAAAATGTAATCTTTATATAATATATATTGTTCTTAGAAACAAAATTAGCAAAGTTTACAAAATAAAAATAGCATTATTTTTGAAAATAAAAATGGCATGATTTTAAAAGTATAAAAATATGATTTTTATAATATATGTTTTGACATAAAAATTTAATCTTTATTAGAAGTGAAGTAAAATAAAAATTCGATTTTTACATATGAAGCAGTGGAATAAAAATTCGATTTTCACATATGGAGCAGTGGAATAAAAATTCGATCTTTATATAAGAAATAGAGATATAAAAATATAATTTTTATATAGAAAGTAGCAGTGTAAAAATATATGATTTTTGTGTATGAAGGGCCATTATAAAAATATGATTTTTAATATATACACGTCATATTAAAAATGTGATTTTTACTATGAACAGCGTGAAAAGAAGTGACAAGGAACGGATTGAAATCAAAAAGGAATTCAGACAGTTCAGAAATGAAATGGCGGAGTGGAACCCCAAGGTGAGAACTCCTCACTTTTATTTTAATTTCTAGTTAAAATATTTACTAGGATGCAGACGGTGTTTAGTAGCACCCGACACCCATCATCCACAGACCATGGACGACTTGTATGCTTCTTTGTTTGATTTTGATGTGTAGTTGATTGTGTGATGTGAAAAGAAATAAAATATTTATGTAATTAAAAATATTTTATAGTTGAAAATATAATTTTTAACATGAATGTGGATAAATAAATATAAACAAATAGGACGATTTGTTTATATACACACATTTGACTGATATTGATTGGGACGATAAATTTTACACATCGTCCAACCGCATAAATAAAAATCTGTGTTTGTTGATCTGAAACCCCACACGGGTATTGGGATGATATTTGACGTACACTAGTCCCGATTGTTTAGTTGTATGTCGTTTGATTGGTCGACAGACTGTGTAAGCGTTAATTATTTATATTTAATGCTTATGCAGTTGTGTGGTGCACTCTGGATGATGGTTGATTATTTATCGTTGTTATTTTATACATGTGTTGTAGAAAATCCATATAATTATCATTATATGGTAACTGATTGGGCCTCATTCCAGATTTGAAAAAGAAATATTTGAATAGAAATATTTGAAAAAGAATATTTGAAAAAAGAAATATATGAAGCCGTGTTGATTAGATTGACGCCATTTTGACGTGAACGTTATTTATATCGATTTTGAAATTCGAAATAAATTGAAATGATTTGAAATTCGAAATAAATTGAAATGATTTGAAATTCAAAATAAATTGAAATGATTTGAAATTCGAAATAAATTGAAATGATTTGAAATTTGAAATAAATTGAAATGATTTGAAATTCAAAATAAATTGAAATGATTTGAAATTCGAAATAAACTGAAATGATTTGAAATTCAAAATAAATTGAAATTGAATTGAAATCGATTTGAAATGAAATTAAAACGAATTTATATTGAAAAATTCAATCTTGATTTGAATTTGAAAAAGAAGTTGAAATCGTTTTGAAAACGAATTTAAAACGATTTATAAAATATGTTTTAAAAGGAAATCGACGAAGTATATATTATATTATATATATATATATAATGGCCTGAATAGAACGCGCCGCGCCGCGGCAGTTCGCGAATTTCGACCATTGACTTCGAATGGATATTGCGGGAGATCCGACCGTCGGATTCTCCTAAAACCGGAACCGTTGGGTTTGTATCGAAAAGAGCTTTCTAACGAATATTAGAAATTTGAAATCTAACGGTTGGATTTGGAAATATGTCCAAATCAAATTTGAAAAAGGTCACTGTAAGTGCAGTTCGATGGTCGTTGATGGAAATCGACTGTACGGGCCTTGATAAAATTATTAAAAATAGTAATAATTTGTGTAAAATCATAAGAAATGATTTGTGAAGAATTGGGATGAAAATATCCATATTTGAAAAGATAAAAATAGATTTTTATCGAAATGAACTAGTTTTGAACTAGAATTATAATTCTATTTATTTCTAAAATAAATAGTGGATTTGAAATGGTTTTGAAAATAACCAGAGTTTCCAATATATAAAGTGGAAATGGATTTGAATCGAAATTTTCTTTGGAATATTTCGATGTTGGATTTCGTGATTATACAGATATTGTTATGGAAATTTGAAAGATATATTTATACCGTTATTTCCAATATGATATTTGTTGGTCGTAGAATTTGATATTGAATATAAGCCGATATATTTTCTATTCAGAGCCTTGTATTTAATATCAAATGGGATTTGGGTTTGTCGTGCACGGTGTCTTCATTAACACTATTCTTAAGCCTAGTTGAGAAAAAGATTAAATCTTTTTATTTAGATTTAATGAAGTGTACCAATTAAATGATATTTAATTGGAATTGAATTGGTATTGATTTTTGGGTTTATCGTGAACAGTGTTTTAAATAACACTTGTTCTTTAACCCGATAATTAATGGAATGTGATTTTGGGTTGTCGTGAACGGTATCTTCAATAATACTGTTCTTAGACCCAAAAGGAGTTAAGAAAATTAGAAACTAACTGGAGATTAGTTAAGTTGAATGGTTTCTGGGGTATTGATCTGATGTTGGTTTCGGCCTTCGGGGTTAATACTTAGGGAATTGCTCACTTGATTATTTACGGTTAGGGACTGACTGAAATGTGATGTGATTTTGGGGTTTATCATGAATCGTGTTTTAAATGACACTGATTCTTTAACCCAGTCAAAGATTAAAACTAAGTGGAGTTTTAATGAATCTTTAATTAGATTGAAAAGATCGAGAATGGAGTATCACCAGTTTTACTCCAAGCGGTAGTTAAATCTTTAATTAGATTTGAATGTGAAAGAGTAATTGAATTTACCGATAACACTGTGATGTTAGATATGAAGTATGACCAGTTTTACTTCATGGGATAAATAGGTTGGGATTGGGAAATAAAATAAATAATTACTTCGGTGTGGTGCGTTAATCCCGACTAGTTTGAAGTGATATTCAAAGGAAGATTAAAGAATAAATTTAAAAGAATTTATCTTTGATAAAATTAATAGGAACCTTTCCCTAAGAATGTGAAATTTAGAAACTAACTGTAGGTTGGCTAAGATGAATGGTTTCCTGGGTATTGATCTGATGTTGGTTTCGGCCTTCGGGGTTAATATTTGGGGAATCATTCTCTTGATTAATTTACGGCTAGTGACTGATGAACTGGAATGAGGCGTATGTTGTGTTTGTGTAACACGTATTTATTATATACGCGAGTTATTCAGAAAGACCGGGTTTATCCCATTCTGAATAATTGTTACGACGATAAGTCGAAGATGAAGACGATGGTAGAAGACCGGAGTTCTTCACGTCATTTGGATAATTACTGATGATCTTGATTGGGCCGTACACCCAAGAGGAGGGAATCAGTTGGTGATCGTCCAGACGTACTTGGAGATCGATGGATATGCGGGGTACTAGGTGCCTCCGGTTTCGTTCAGACCCAGAACGAACTTGTAAATGGACTGTGTGTCTGACATTGGATTTTAGTCTGTATGATTGATTTCTATTAAATATATATCTGTTTGGCGGCAGAGAATTTATTCTCCTGCTAAACGCCCTTCTCCGAGACGTACGAGCTCAGGGGTTATATATTGATGGATATCCATCGCATGGAGTGAATTGCCTGTGTGGCATGCCTAAGTGGCAATTGATCAAGGCTTCTGTTGAAAAGCAAAGTCTTGTGGTTGATGATCAAAGCTCCACCTGTGTGGCATAGCTTTGTGTAGCGTTGATTCGCGAGCCTCACACCCCGGTGTGAACCAAAAACGGGAGAGGACGTCAGGGAGGGCATGCGTTTCTTTCTAGCTAGAAGTGGCGTCAGTGGTTTTACACGCCCTGACGAGTTTGACTTATGTGGTTGTTGCTGTTGCGAGGCGCCTCGGATATATCGGTGACTATGTGAAGCCGATGGAGTCATTCGTTGGCTCATTTACGCCCCATAGGGAGGGGAAACGCATGTTCAGGGTTTAAGTTTAATCCACATCGGTGGACTGGCCCTGAGGATCCAAGGGTCGATACGCTCTGACCCTGAGGCTCGGGCTAGAGAGTCTCGAAGTCGGTGAGGACTATCTTTTGCCTCGGTTCGCAGATGGAAATCCAATTTCCAATACATGACTTTGCGGTTTTGATTGTAATCCTATATATGGCGACATAGTGGGATGGGGCGCTCATGCCGCCTATGATTGATATTTATGATTGTATATAAAATCAGAAACTAACTGGAAACAAGCTAAGATGGATGGTTTCCTGGGTATTAGTCTGATGTTGGTTTCGGCCTTCGAGGTTAATACTTAGGGAATCGTTCTCTTACTAATTTACGGTTGGAGTCTGATTAAGAATTAAAACATGAAATTTAGCGTATCATGCATTCTTTGGCTATTATAAGGTAAAAACCCTATCATCCGGCTTGCGTTGCATTGTGTGATGGGACCTAGGTCTTATAATAGCTTCATTGTTCTTTATTTAGCATTACGCTGTTTGTTTTATGCACTGGTATTCTCGGGAGGAAACCCGTTCCGTGTTATACAGCGTGGTCCCTTGATTTACCTAACTTTAAAATAAAGATTAATAACTGTTTTAGTTCTCACACCAGTCACATGATTGACCTGGAGTTTATTGTTTTAACCTAAACTCTGGGTGCCCTTATTTTGACACGGGCAGCTAGTAGTTTTGGTTTTGCAGATTTATATTCACAGGATCCTGGTTTACAGCTGGAACGATATCCGGAAAGCTTTGTATCTTCTTCAGTTGTATTTTGTATTATTTTCCGCTGCTATGTAATATATTGTAATCTCTGATATTTATCGAATGTATTTTATTTATTTATACTCTGTTTATTCTTGTAATTTGGTGTGGTTGTTGTAATAAACAATGAAATGTTCTTCTGTCTGCGTTCCTTTGTGTGTTGTTCTCGAAGTATCCGCTCTTTCCTTCACCGGGAAGTTACGGGTTTTTACATAAAAAAATCTTCTAATTGCATGATTTGATGCTCTTCTAGTTTCTGAACATTTTTACACCTTCTAACTTTCAGTTTTGTATTCTTACGCAATTCAATGGATCTTTGTTCTATCACATAGTCCTCTAGATCCATTGTTTATGTTTGTACCGCTTTCCTTTTCCCTGCAATTGAGAATAATAGCAGATATATCAGCATTTTTTTAACCTTTTTTTTCTTTTTTTACCTGCAACTAGATATTGTGTACATTATTTGTTGGAAAAATTCGACCAAATCTTCATCCACTTAAAATGTTTTAACGAATTAAAACAAGGATCTATTGTAACGGCCCAGATTTTTAACTGTTTAATGTAACATTTGAAATTAGCTTTAGACGTTCTTTTGGAATTTAATAACACGAATTTAATAGTTTTGAATATTTTATTAATATAATAATAAAATAATATTTATTTTTGGAATAGTCAAAATATGTTGATTTTGCAATATTGAATGAATTGGCAATGTTTAAGAATATAATTGGGTTTGATTTTGAATTATATAAACGAATTCGTTCGTTAAACGACATTTGAACGTATAATTTATAATTTAATTATAAACGAATCTGTAACGTCGCGGTAGTTCGTAATATTACCTTCTGAACTTTAAATGGTTGTATAGGATCCAATATAAGTTGGAATTCTTAAAAAAAGAAACGTCTGAATCTATTGGATAGTAATTTTCTAATGGAGGAAAAAAATCGAGTTTTCATCTTGTAGATTTTGTTTTATATCCAAATCAATTTTTCAAAAGGTCGCTATGGAATTCGTTATAAACCATAACAATTTATTAAATAAAATAATGGGGTTTTTAATATATTAGATATCGATTTGGCTGGGATTTCAAACTGAGTTAATTTGTTTTGATAGTATATGAAATTCTTTTCGAATATGTCCGATAATGATATTTTAGTATTATTATATTGAAGTATTATAAAATTGATTTATTTTAATTTGAATTGGACCTTTAAAAAGGACCATTATTCAAACGGCCTCATTTTCCAACAAAACTAATTTTATTAAAACTGTAATGATTAATTACTGTGAGATTTCCAATTTCACGACAATTGGATTTATTTTATAATCGTACGAGGCATAAACGTGTATGGTTTAACCGTTTGAAATTAAAATAGCAATTTCACAAATGATCTCAGAATTCGACAGAAAACAAGTTTCATCGTGTTTGAAATATTTAGTTATTGTATAGTTTTAGATTTCATCATGATCAAAATATGTTTGGATTGTACGAATTTTAACGTCGAACGTACACGTCAAATAAAATTGTTAGTCGCCTTCAAAATAAAAATCTTTTGTTGCTTTCATAAAAATATCCTCGGTTATTTCAAAAAAAAAACATTGCTGCAAAATCTTTCAATTTCAAGCAATGGTTTTCGGCTGTTCAAACCAAACATCACATGGCTAATAAAAAATAAATCTCTTCCTATCGTATTCATATCAACGCAAGCCTTTTTCAAACTTCAGCCAAAATTAGCAATTTTGCAATCCATCCTATTCTTTGAAACTTAGCACATGCCATGACTACCCTATTCGTTCAAGCCCTGTACAACATTTGACAAAGCTATATACAATTTTTTTTTGTACATGGGTATACAATAAAACCATGCGGCTTCATTTGAAGAAAAAAATATCTCTTGTCTTATCCATCTGACATTCAGCAGGCTTATGTCATTTTCTTTCTGCCGAAAACTTCTGATACCCATGTGTTACTTTTTCTTGGTGGACAAGCCTTCCTTCTTATATAAAAGTACAGTTGTCCCCATTTTTTCGTGTATCCATTCAAAAAAGGAACCAACGTCTGCATATTCCTCATCTTCCCATCTTCGAACCAGCGGAACAAACCAAAGCACTCTCGTCTTCTTATTTTCTTCGAAATACAGCGAGAAAAAGAAACCAAAGCACTGTTCCCATTACTACAAATCATATATGTTGCTTCGCTTCATTTGCACTGGTTGTGTAAACGACCGGTATAAATAGTCTTTTTTGCTCCAGTTCTAAGATAACAACTGGTGCAAGTGGTACATAAAAATTGTGACGACCCGAACTTCCGGTACCTTTTGAGCTGACCAAACAACCCAAGTCCAACCCAAAATGCACTGCAAACCCAGATGCCAATAGAAAGAAATTAGAGGGTGAGATAAGAAAGAAATATTAGAATAGAAGAAGAACACAACACAGAGTCTCACATCGCAGCAGAACAAAATATAATATAGAAATAAATCTTTACTGAGAGCTTTTTAAAAGTACTTACAATCATCAGAGTAGATCAACACATCTGGACAGTTATAATAACCTGTCCTCATATACAATACACAGTGGAATAATTATATATCAGACACCTAGACACTTCCAGCTCGTCTCTTCACTGCATCCGATAACCTGAACCTGTACAACCCGGTCTAACCCGAGCATTACAAACGCACAGATCAGTCTGGTGAACCAGAGTGAGAAAACACACAAAGTTTATGGGTAACATCCAACTTGACTTTAAAGTTAAAATCTTTTCGAAAGAAAGTATAATAGTAAGACCAAATCCATACATAAATACGGATGGTTTCTACCTTACTATAACCCAAAACATTTTGAAATCATATATCTTCTGATATTATAATAATGTCTAATATCAAGTAAATAGCAATCTAGTAGAACGCTTGCATCTCACGCTCCACATACATAGTATACAATCAAAACCGCGGGCGCTTATTAGAGAATGGATTTCCAACTATGGCAAGGTATGGGACCACCTTCCGATAACGTACCTCTGGAGATGAATACATTGGGGATTCAACAAGAACATCTTGCAACCCCGGCTAAACATGACCGGCCCCTCACTTCGCTTGAGAGTATCGAATATATCATTACTACGGTTGGGGGCCAGCCAACCGAACCGATAGCATACAAATAAAATAAAGGGACAACCGAAGGCATTTAATTTCACTAGATCAGGTAATGAATACACCCTTTTGATGGGTGCAGCCCACATAGCCATGCGACCTACCCGATTTTATACCATTTCCCGGTTGATCAGGCTTGAGGTCATAATTAATTAATTAATTAATCATTATTATATTATTATGTAATTCATGTTTTAGAACATCTGTCCACCATTCACTTTGAATGTCACATCGTCAGATCCACAAGAAATCACTAATTGATTTCCACAAAAATACTCGGGTTGTTGAATTAAGAGAAGGTGTCCTCTCCGCCGCAACAAAAATACGTTTGAGGAAATCAACGTGCGTAACTCCTTTGGAAATACTCTGTCATACATCCGTCCATACAAGTTGTCCTGGGACTGGACAAACCGAAGGCACCCTCCTACTACATCCTTGAATTACCCTTTGGATCAGTAGCGAGTAGTCCTTGCAATCCGAAGATTCCAACCACGACTGAATTACCATCAAACTCTCTGGTTGCAAGCCAGAGAAATTTATCAAGTAACTCTTCCGCTTATGAAGATCCATGGTCTTCAATTGCTCCATCTTCAGTCTTCACGTATTTGTTGGTCGTTTCGAATATAAATTCGAACCCGGTGTCCGTACCAACAATTGTATTGGCCAAATTTGATAATCGGTTATTTAACTATCAAATATATAAACATGACAATAAAATGAGTTACTGGTTCAGTACTCGACATCACTTGGCCTTTTTAATTAAAAACAATTAACGAACGTTAATTTAAAACTTTAAAATATTTCAATATTACGAATATAGTTTTTCCCTTCTTATTTAACATAAGATAAATTCAAAACTATTCTATTTTAAGGTTTAGGAAAATATACTATATTATATCCAATTTTCTATTCTATTATTGTTTCCAAAATATTGGCTCCAGTATTTCTCGTTATCTATAATTGAGAAAATCAATTCAATTTATCATTCGTAAAATAACGTTACGAAATCCACTTTGTTTCATTATTTGAAAATAATAACTAACACTTATTCTTTTAGAATAACGCATTCAACCACTTTACTTTTCATTTCCTTTTATTTCTTTTACTTAGGGAATATCCTTATATATATATTCTCAAATCTTCTCGATTCTGTTACTTTGAAAATTTCAATATATATTGTCAAACCTCGCAATTTACGTTGCGTTATTATTTCTCATATTGAAATAATAAATTGTTCTTAACCCCTTTCCCATTTACCACACATATCACCTTTAGACAATCCTGAATTCATTCAAGTTGGGGTATTTATTTACCTCTCAGACCTTGATCAACAACTTTCTCACCTTTAAGATGGATATGAGTCGTAACTAAAAACCCATATTCATTCTGGTATCAAACAAATCTCATTAAACTATTTATTTTAAATATGGTTTATAAAACCTTCTTACTTGTGAAATATTTCTTTCTTTAAATATAACTTATTATTACTTAATATATTATTAAGTAATTTCTTAAATAAAATCACTTCTTAACCTTACCTTCTTTCAAAGCGTTCATTTTATAACTAGAATTATTATTACCATATCTCATTATTAAATCCTTTACCGAATTCAATTACCAATCCCTTTTAATCGTTCCTTTTTGAAAATCTCATTCCAGTTCCATTTGTTTAACTTAATTCCATTATTAAGTATTTCGATTCAAAATCAACATTTTGACTTCACATCCTTTTATAAACCTAGTTTATAAATTCAGGTTTAATATAAACCCTTTTTTTATCTCGTTTCTTTTACTTAATTGAAGTATTAAGTCAACATTTATTTTAAGCCATCGTGTTTGCCTGAAATTCCTTTTATAACTTCGTATAAACTCGGGTTATATATCGAAAACTCGTTTGTAACCTCTTTCCAAAACTCAACCATCCCATTTCAAAATCGGTTACTTACTTAAATGTATTTCATTTAAGAAGTAATTACTTAAATTATTAAAATAATACTTTACTTCATTATTAACTAGAATTGGTATTAATTTCTTTTTTAAAATATTGTTCAAGTTAAACTATTATATTCTAAATTATTTCATTTCTTATTGGCACAAATAATTTAATTAAATAATCAGTTTCAATTTAAACAGTTGACTTGGTCAATTCTAAAACATGATTAACTGGTTGATCAACTTTAACTCGTCTCTTCATTTAAATTAATTAATGAATTAATTTAAATAACCTCATTTTATGTAACACCCCGAATTTTCTATTAACACTAAAGTTGCTAAAATATTAATAAGTGTGTAAGAGAGGGGATGTATCTAATATGAATATAAAAATATTAATAAGTGTGTAAGAGAGGGGATGTATCTAATATGAATATAAAAATATTAATAAGTGTGTAAGAGAGGGGATGTATCTAATATGAATATAAAAATATTAATAAGTGTGTAAGAGAGGGGATGTATCTAATATGAATATAAAAATATTAATAAGTGTGTGAGAGAGGGGATGTATCTAATATGTATATAAAAACAATAATAAGTAAAGGGGGATGTATCTAATATGTACATTGTAGAAAAAATATATATATTTATGACATGAATAGAAGTTTATTAATATGCTGAGTGTTTGCTGAGTCACTTCTGACTCATTGCTGAGTCAACAAGATAAACCCCATCTTGTCTGAACGGCTGCGGTTATTTCTAGGTTAAATCTAATGGCCTAAATGAATTCTAAAATCTATAAATAAGTGGGTAGACCCTAGACCTAAATCACTTGTAAAATTAGAGAAGCTACCGTCATGCTGCTGCCATGGAGTTCAGCATAGCCGTCACAAACTAAGAAGAGGAAGCCTAATCATCTACAACTAAATCTACACAAATCAAATCAAAAGATCTCTCTTTCTCTAATTCTTTTCTTTTGTTGGTGAGTATGATGATTCTCACAAGACTATTACAAACTAATTTGACTCAGTTATGAATGGATCACAAGAAAGTGATGCGATTTGTAATTGTAAATTCTATATATTGTGGATCTCTTATTATGTTATTATGTTGTCGTATGATGTAAATTATATATGCTATGTCATGCTATGTTGTAAATTCTCTTATGCTATGTCGTGCTATGTTGAGAATCATGTCAAGCTATGTTATACTATCATACTATGCCATGTTATAAATCATGCTATATTATGTTGAAAAATCATGATGTTGTTGGATCATGCTTAAAGTTATGTTTTTTTGGATCTTGTTTATGGGAATTTGCCTATTAGGTTAGGTGTACCCATAAACTTGAAACTATAATTAAATAAAACTTGATTATGGGAATTTGCCTATTGAGTTAGGTGTACCCATATAAAACTATGTTGTTAAAAAATTAGATGATGTTGATTCACACATGTTCATATGTAAGTTTATGAAAATTGATTGAGATCATATTAGGTGAATTTTGAACAAGTTGACACCTTTAGATCCATGACATGTATAATCTATGCAAGTTGGACATATGCAAGTTTCACCCCTTATTATGATTCATTTGGTCACATATACATGTTGTTATTATGATAATCTCTTTTATGCTATGAGTTAGGCTATTCGAGTCTAACATATATTTTGCGAATAAACGTTCAAACGTGGGGTAGGGGTAATATTAGGAATTAATAAATTGGGTGCAATTTTGTAAGATGTTGCATACCATGAATGAATGTCCATAATTGAGTCAATTATGGACATTGTTAAAAATTGGAAGTAATTAATAATTCAAGTAGGGAATTATTAAAATTGGGGGAAAGTGGATTATTATTAATAATCAATGCTTAGGACACGAGGTTGGACCCGTTTGTGATGTAAACCTGCCCGGACCCGCCCGGCAAATCCAGTAGTCACAAATGTCGGCCCAATGTGAGAGGTCCTAGGCCCAAACTAAAGCATAACAGTTGTAAAGACACGAGGTTAGACTCTTTTATGGTGTAAGACTGCCCGGACCCGCCCGGCAAATCCAGCTGCCATAAATGCCAGTCTAATGTGAGAGGTCTTTATGAGGTTATGGCCTTAATGAACTAAGAAATACTTAACCAGATAATCATGTAAGGTGGGACATGGGGGTTAAGTAGGTGCCTTGGGTGGCATGAGGAATCTGGTGGTTGCCTTTAGAGGCATTTGAAATACGATTAGACTTAACCAAACACACATGTAAATGAACATGACTAAGTGGGTTAAGTGGGATGGACTAATGGGGACAAGCTTAGGTGGAATGCTTGTGGTAAATAGTGGGGGCCCATTTCAACCAGTATCCCAAAACGTATCTTTGTGGGCTCGACCCAAGTCGAGGACGGGACACGCATACTGGGTTTGACTATAAGAGGCCAAAACAGGGAGCGGTGGCAACGCAAGTCCAACGGGTTTTATATGCGTGTGTGGACCCGGGCTGGTAGGTAAGACGTTGTCGCATCGTGTAGGTATAAGCCGTGCATGTCCGTTGTATCAGGTTGCCACTTTAGGGGAGTGATACACCCCACTGTGGGGCCAGCACGGGTATCTACGAGTTAGGGAGCCGATCGAATAATGGGAAGTAGGGTACACCTAGTGGAGATAGGGGCAGGCGGCACCTATGTAGTCAGCTAGGGGTACGTAAAGCCATTGGGAAAGTTTCTAAGTGAAGCTAAGTGGGATGAATCTTTAGGGTGACTGGTGTGGTGCAGTATAGTGTTTATCCTTTAGTATTTAGGAGCGCCTATAACGTTGCCTTTAGCGATTGTCTATGTCCTTAATCTGCTCTTCATAGACATTTTCTTGTTTTCCAGCTTATGCCTTAGTCCAGTTATTTTGGTAATAGTATTGTAGAATTATCATATTCACCAGACTTTATGTCTAACCCCCTCTTTTCCATCCTTTTTCTCCCTTCAGGTCCACAGGTTGGGCCAAGTTCTAGTGGAGTCTAGTTGGATCGCTTATCTTCTGGAAAGCTTGGACTGCTGAAGTAAAGTCCAGCTTGTTATCTTTCTTTTTAATGGCTATTCATGTAATGGGATTATGTACTTGTTTTATCAAGATAGATATTGTACTTGACATTGAATATGGTGTTATGATGTAATCAAACATGTTTTGACTTCTGCTACAATGAAATAAAGTTTTTTTTAAATTTCCAAGTACTATTTTATATCTGTCTTGTTGTAATTTTACTGTTCTATATTCACTTAAAACCTCCATAGAAGTTAATGCATTCCCTTTGTGAGTGACATTAATGGACGTGGGGTGTTACACGTGGTATCAGAGCATAAGGTTACCAGAACAGATAAAAAAAAAAATTAGAAAAATATTTTTTTTTCTAAAGTATTTTTGGAAGAAGTGCTTTCAAAAAAAAAACATGTTATTTAAAGAGAGTTTTTATGAAAAACATAATCCCAAATAGCCACATCCTTTTCTTTATCTTTCGAATTCTCCATTTTGAATCTTTCCTTTTTCGTTTCAGCATGGCTGAAGATCTTAATCTCCCAGAAGGTGTGACGATTCCAGGGTGGTTTAGGAGATAGTTGGAGGCTAGGGCCACCACTGCAGGCCCAGCGGATACTCCTCCACCCCTAGTTGCACCCATTCCTCCTCCTCCTCCTCGTGTTGACACTTTTGCAAAGACGTGCAAGGAATTCAAGGCTATGGGAGGAAAAACTTTTCAAGGGACAGAGACGTTTGTGGAGGCCAGAGATTGGCTTAAGGAGACTGAGGAATTGTTGGATATCTTTGAAGTGGAAGATGGGAGGAAAGTCCGTTTAGCTGCTTAGTTAATGAAGGGAGAGGCCTCGTTTTGGTGGGAGGTCACTAACGGGGAACGTCCAGTTGATTCATGGGCGGATTTCAGACGAAGGTTTGAGGCAAAGTTTCTTTCAAGGGCAGAGGAGAACTTAAATATGGAAAAATTCCTGGCACTAAAGCAAGGGAGCTCATCAGTAAAGGAATATGTCAATAAATTTAATCAGTTAGCAAGGTTTGGCTTGGAGTTGGTGAACACGCCAGAGAAGAAAGCTTTGAGGTTCGTTAGAGGCTTGAATGAACCGTTGCAAGGGTTGGCTATGACCCACATCCCTATGGGAGCCACCTTTGAAAAGCTAGTAGAAATGGCACTTATGCATGAGGATAAGGCAGTTGAAAAGAAAGGGGATCAGAAGAAACCCCAACAGCAAAATAAGAAGGGTGGTAAAAACAATAATGGCAAAGGGAAGAAGAAATGCTTCAATTGTGGGACGCCTGGCCATCTCAGCAAAGATTGTAGAAAGAAAAAGAAGACTGGTTGTTTTCATTGTGGAGATGCGGGACATTTAGTGAAGGACTGTCCAAAGAAGGGGCAGAGGGCAGGGTCTACCTCGGGAGGACAGGTGCAGGCTCTTATGGCACCAGGGCAGGCAAGGGGGCAAGTTCAGGCTATTGCGGCCCCACCGCTGCAAGAAAGAGGTAGAACAATTTCTGTTGAAAGCTTAGTTTTTCTGTTTGATCATCCTGTCCGTACCTTATTCGATTCTGGCGCATCTCATTCGTTTATCTCTGCATCATTAGTTGAATCACTGCACTTGAACACCAGTTTAGTAGAGGATCCCTTGGTCGTTTCAAATCCAATTGGGGGTTCGGCTCATTTGACCATGATATGTTTGGATTTGAAAATCTCTATACTTAGCGTTGAATTTAGATGTGATGCTTATGTATTGGGCTTCACGGGCTATGGGCTAATTTTAGGAATGGATTGGTTGTCTAGAAATAGGGCCATTCTTGCTTGTGAAAGGAGAGTAGTTAGGCTTGTGACTCGCCTTGGTAATGCTCTCGACATCTTTTGTAATCCCATAAATTCCGTTATGCTAAGTTATCTTGAATCGCTTGACGCGTCTGTAGAGAACCTGCGATCGGTAGAAGTGGTCCGGGAATATCCGGATGTGTTTGAGGAGGTGAAGGGCTTACCTCCAAAGCGGGAGATAGACTTTCGAATTTATCTTGTGGACAATGCTAAACCCGTATCTTTGCCAGTGCGCCACATGGCTCCTCGTGAAAGGAGGGAACTCAATAAGCAAGTAAAGGAGTTGCTTGAGAAGGGGTTCATAAGACGTAGTATATCGGAGTGGGGTGCTCCAGTAGTTTTTGCCACAAAGGCGGATGGGTCTCTTAGACTTTGTATGGACTATAGAGAACTAAACAAGCTTACTAAAAAGAACCGACACCCACTGCCGAGGATTGACGATCTCTTTGATCAGTTAGTTGGCGCCTCAGTGTTTTCGCAGTTGGACTTAGCCACTGGCTTTCATCAACTGAGAGTGGCTGAGGATAGTATAGATAAGACTGCTTTTAGGACTCCTGACGGATTTTATGAATGGCTAGTGATGCCCTTTGGTTTGACAAACGCCCCTGCATATTTTGTTGATTTGATGAGTAGGGTGTTTAGGGAATACCTTAACAAATTCGTGGTAGTCTTTGTGGATGACATCTTAGTCTTTTCTAAGAATAAAGAAGAGCACTCCCTACATCTTAGGGAAGTGTTGGAAACCCTTTGAGCGCATAACCTTAAGGCAAAATTTTCTAAGTGTCACTTCTGGAGGAAGGAAGTACGGTTCTTAGGGCACGTGGTTTCCAAAGAAGGGATAGCAGTGGATCCCGCAAAGGTGGTGGCCATCCAAGATTGTAAGGTCCCTAAAAATGCAACCGAAGTAAGAAGTTTCTTGGGGTTGGCTGGCTATTATAGGAAGTTTATCAAAGACTTCGCAAAAATATCAGCTCCATTAACACGGTTAACGAAGAAGAACCTGGTTTTTACGTGGGACAAAGATTGCGATGATGCGTTCCAACGTTTAAAGAGAGCCTTAACTTCAGCCCCAGTCTTAGTGCTGCCAGACGGGAATAAACCGTTTACCATCTATACTGATGCTTGTGGGACGGGACTTGGCGCGGTCCTCATGCAAGAGGGAAGAGTAATAGCCTATGGTGGAAGGCAGTTGAGGGTTCATGAAAAGAATTACCCCACGCATGACTTAGAGCTAGCCGCAATTGTTTTCGCGCTTAAGTCTTGGCGTCACTATCTTCTTGGTGAGAAATTCGAACTGTTCACTGACCACAAATCATTAAAATACTTATTCTCTCAGAAGGATTTGAATTTAAGGCAGCAACGGTGGATGGAATTCTTAGCCTCCTACGATTTTGAAATAGCATATACCCCGGGCAAGGGTAACGTGGTGGCAGACGCCTTAAGTAGGAAAAGGTTGTCCTTGAGTCCGTTGTTTGTTGAACGACAAAGCTTAGAATTCATCTCTATGTTTGACTTTAGACCCTCCGTTGACTTAGTACCCGGTCTGTTAGCATCCTTGGAGGTTAGACCTACAATTCTAGGACGGGTTGGTGAGGCACAGCGAGACGACCCATAGTTGGTTGAGATAGTAGAAAAGCTCAAAGGGGGGGAGTCGTCAAGCCATCTTCGTAGGTATACCCTAGACGATAAGAGTTGGTTACGAAGGGATAATAGACTTTGTGTACCACAAGATGAAGACTTAAGGAAGGCCATTCTTGATGATGCTCATCGCTCAAAAATGACCATTCATCCCGGCGGGGATAAGATGTACAAAGATATGAAGCGGGTTTTCTTTTGGGCCGGTATGAAAAAGAATGTGGCCGAGTACGTCGCTAGATGCTTGGTGTGCCAACGAGTTAAAGCAGAACAAAAGAAACCCGGTGGGTTGCTTCACCCATTAGAAGTTCCACTATGGAAATGGGAAAGCATCTCAATGGATTTTGTGGATGGATTACCAAGATCAAGGAAGGGTAACACGGGGATTTGGGTTATAGTAGATAGACTTACTAAAAGCGCCCATTTTATTCCCGTGAAAAGTAAGAGGACTGCTCCGTGGTTGGCTTCTGTATACATTAAGGAGATAGTTCGTTTGCACGGTATTCCTTCTAGTATAGTAAGCGACCGTGACCCCATCTTTACTAGCGAATTTTGGAAGAGTTTACAAGAGGTGGTAGGGACTCAGCTATGTTTGAGCACCGCATATCATCCTCAGACAGACGGCCAGACCGAGAGGGTGAATCGCATTCTATAGGATCTTTTAAGGCTTTGTATCCTAGACTTTGGGGGTACATGGGAAGAGCACCTTCCGTTAGTAGAATTCGCATATAACAATAGCTTTCAGTCTAGTATTGGCATGGCACCTTTCGAAGCTCTTTATGGTAGGCCTTGCCGTTCGCCTACATGTTGGTGGGAATCTACCGATAAAATCCTACTTGGGCCCGATATGGTTAGGGAAACCTCGGAGAAGATTGAGTTGATTCGAAGGAGGATGAAAGCAGCACAAGATAGGCAGAAATCGTATGCTGATAAGAGGAGGACAGATCTTGTGTTTGACATTGGGGACATGGTTTTTATCAAAGTATCTCCGTTACAGAATGTTGTTCGCTTTGGGTCCGTGGGGAAATTAGCACCAAGGTTTGTAGGGCCGTTTCCTGTAAAAGACAGGATTGGGAAGATGGCATATAGGGTGGAGTTGCCTGAGAAACTTAGTGGAGTACACAACGTATTCCATGTATCACATTTGAGGAAGTGTTTGCACAAGACCGCGGAGGTGGTAGAGCCGAGCTTGCTTAAAGAGGTGGAAATAGAGCGTGATGCAACAATTAGACGAGCTCCTACATGCATTCTTGGGTCGGAGATCAAAAAGTTGAGGAATCGAGAGGTCAGACTGGTTAAAGTGCAATGGGGAGATGATGAGAGCAACGCAACTTGGGAGACAGAAGAGAAGATGTGTTCGTTGTACCCTTTTCTTTTTGAGGGTATGTCTTTTAATTTCTCCTTTATCGCTTAGCTTATCTTATCTTATCTTTAGTATGTCCTCTCATTAGTATCTTTGACCTTTAGTTAGGATAATCCTATGGTTGAAACATGTGTTTGAGACATGTTATGTATGATGGATGCAAAATGGATGCAAGTGTTTGCTAGTGGTTGCTCGTGGATGCATATATACACACACTTTAGGCACTAGATCGGCTCAGTCACTTCATATTGCATATTGCATATATATGGATGTATTTAGTATAATGGATGTATAATGGTTGTACCATCATATGGATGCTGCATTCGGTTGAATGGGTGTGCACGCATATAGAAGTAGTATGTAAGCAATTAGGATCTTTTGCATACATAATGGATTCATGACACTTACATAATTTGCATTAAGGAGGTCAACTGAATCAGTAGACCGCCTGATTTCGCATTAGGTAAGGACATGTACACACACTTGCATATGATCATAAAGCATTAGAAGTCTTTTAAGGACAATGGATGCCTGTGTATGATGGATGAGTAGATGGACGTTTGGATGGTAGGATATACATTCTTCCAGACTTGAAGATTTCGGGGACGAAATCCTAAAAGGAGGGGAGAATGTAACACCCCGAATTTTCTATTAACACTAAAGTTGCTAAAATATTAATAAGTGTGTAAGAGAGGGGATGTATCTAATATGAATATAAAAATATTAATAAGTGTGTAAGAGAGGGGATGTATCTAATATGAATATAAAAATATTAATAAGTGTGTAAGAGAGGGGATGTATCTAATATGAATATAAAAATATTAATAAGTGTGTAAGAGAGGGGATGTATCTAATATGAATATAAAAATATTAATAAGTGTGTGAGAGAGGGGATGTATCTAATATGTATATAAAAACAATAATAAGTAAAGGGGGATGTATCTAATATGTACATTGTAGAAAATATATATATATTTATGACATGAATAGAAGTTTATTAATATGCTGAGTGTTTGCTGAGTCACTTCTGACTCATTGCTGAGTCAACAAGATAAACCCCATCTTGTCTGAACGGCTGCGGTTATTTCTAGGTTAAATCTAATGGCCTAAATGAATTCTAAAATCTATAAATAAGTGGGTAGACCCTAGACCTAAATCACTTGTAAAATTAGAGAAGCTACCGTCATGCTGCTGCCATGGAGTTCAGCATAGCCGTCACAAACTATGAAGAGGAAGCCTAATCATCTACAACTAAATCTACACAAATCAAATCAAAAGATCTCTCTTTCTCTAATTCTTTTCTTTTGTTGGTGAGTATGATGATTCTCACAAGACTATTACAAACTAATTTGACTCAGTTATGAATGGATCACAAGAAAGTGATGCGATTTGTAATTGTAAATTCTATATATTGTGGATCTCTTATTATGTTATTATGTTGTCGTATGATGTAAATTATATATGCTATGTCATGCTATGTTGTAAATTCTCTTATGCTATGTCGTGCTATGTTGAGAATCATGTCAAGCTATGTTATACTATCATACTATGCCATGTTATAAATCATGCTATATTATGTTGAAAAATCATGATGTTGTTGGATCATGCTTAAAGTTATGTTTTTTGGATCTTGTTTATGGGAATTTGCCTATTAGGTTAGGTGTACCCATAAACTTGAAACTATAATTAAATAAAACTTGATTATGGGAATTTGCCTATTGAGTTAGGTGTACCCATATAAAACTATGTTGTTAAAAAATTAGATGATGTTGATTCACACATGTTCATATGTAAGTTTATGAAAATTGATTGAGATCATATTAGGTGAATTTTGAACAAGTTGACACCTTTAGATCCATGACATGTATAATCTATGCAAGTTGGACATATGCAAGTTTCACCCCTTATTATGATTCATTTGGTCACATATACATGTTGTTATTATGATAATCTCTTTTATGCTATGAGTTAGGCTATTCGAGTCTAACAAGTATTTTGCGAATAAACGTTCAAACGTGGGGTAGGGGTAATATTAGGAATTAATAAATTGGGTGCAATTTTGTAAGATGTTGCATACCATGAATGAATGTCCATAATTGAGTCAATTATGGACATTGTTAAAAATTGGAAGTAATTAATAATTCAAGTAGGGAATTATTAAAATTGGGGGAAAGTGGATTATTATTAATAATCAATGCTTAGGACACGAGGTTGGACCCGTTTGTGATGTAAACCTGCCCGGACCCGCCCGGCAAATCCAGTAGTCACAAATGTCGGCCCAATGTGAGAGGTCCTAGGCCCAAACTAAAGCATAACAGTTGTAAAGACACGAGGTTAGACTCTTTTATGGTGTAAGACTGCCCGGACCCGCCCGGCAAATCCAGCTGCCATAAATGCCAGTCTAATGTGAGAGGTCTTTATGAGGTTATGGCCTTAATGAACTAAGAAATACTTAACCAGATAATCATGTAAGGTGGGACATGGGGGTTAAGTAGGTGCCTTGGGTGGCATGAGGAATCTGGTGGTTGCCTTTAGAGGCATTTGAAATACGATTAGACTTAACCAAACACACATGTAAATGAACATGACTAAGTGGGTTAAGTGGGATGGACTAATGGGGACAAGCTTAGGTGGAATGCTTGTGGTAAATAGTGGGGGCCCATTTCAACCAGTATCCCAAAACTTATCTTTGTGGGCTCGACCCAAGTCGAGGACGGGACACGCATACTGGGTTTGACTATAAGAGGCCAAAACAGGGAGCGGTGGCAACGCAAGTCCAACGGGTTTCATATGCGTGTGTGGACCCGGGCTGGTAGGTAAGACGTTGTCGCATCGTGTAGGTATAAGCCGTGCATGTCCGTTGTATCAGGTTGCCACTTTAGGGGAGTGATACACCCCCACTGTGGGGCCAGCACGGGTATCTACGAGTTAGGGAGCCGATCGAATAATGGGAAGTAGGGTACACCTAGTGGAGATAGGGGCAGGCGGCACCTATGTAGTCAGCTAGGGGTACGTAAAGCCATTGGGAAAGTTTCTAAGTGAAGCTAAGTGGGATGAATCTTTAGGGTGACTGGTGTGGTGCAGTATAGTGTTTATCCTTTAGTATTTAGGAGCGCCTATAACGTTTCCTTTAGCGATTGTCTATGTCCTTAATCTGCTCTTCATAGACATTTTCTTGTTTTCCAGCTTATGCCTTAGTCCAGTTATTTTGGTAATAGTATTGTAGAATTATCATATTCACCAGACTTTATGTCTGACCCCCTCTTTTCCATCCTTTTTCTCCCTTCAGGTCCGCAGGTTGGGCCAAGTTCTAGTGGAGTCTAGTTGGATCGCTTATCTTCTGGAAAGCTTGGACTGCTGAAGTAAAGTCCAGCTTGTTATCTTTCTTTTTAATGGCTATTCATGTAATGGGATTATGTACTTGTTTTATCAAGATAGATATTGTACTTGACATTGAATATGGTGTTATGATGTAATCAAACATGTTTTGACTTCTGCTACAATGAAATAAAGTTTTTTTTAAATTTCCAAGTACTATTTTATATCTGTCTTGTTGTAATTTTACTGTTCTATATTCACTTAAAACCTCCATAGAAGTTAATGCATTCCCTTTGTGAGTGACATTAATGGACGTGGGGTGTTACATTTTAATTAATAAATTTATTTAAATAAATATTATTTACTTCGATTAATATGAAATAAATAATAATATAATTCCATTTTAATTGTTTCTTAAAAACAATTAATCCCAGTTGTAAATCGTTACATTAATGAAGATGAGGCAAGTGCTCTGCACACGGCTGGTTTCTCTTTTTATAAACTTCATTTTTAAATAATATATTTAAAAATATATATTCAGTTATAAAATAAATTTCATAACTTCATTTTGATATCGATTTACCTGACGGTAAATTAATATTTCAAGGATTGATTTATAGGCCAACTACTGTCAATTACTTATCCAATATAGCTCATTGGTTAAAGCAAAACAATTTGTTGAATTTCATGTCAATGATCAACAACCAAATCAATCATCCAAACAGATGGGTTTAAACAGTTCATATGATAGTGATATGCAAATAAATAACATCTAATATATTTGAGGAATCCGGTTGAATTCCTCCAATCTGTTCTTCTTTGTATCCAAATGGGTTACTTTTTATGATATAATTCAATTCAATTATACTGGTTATTTCTATAACAGTAAAATAACAGTAATTTAATATCAATCAATTTATTTAACACTAACAACCAATTCAAACAATATTTAAAATAATATGTGTGGAATTCTTCTGTACCCAACTCCGGTGTTCCCATGTGCCGGATCAATCTTATCCATTGATTTGCATAAAATTTAATGGTTTTGAGTGGATTGTAGGACCCGTTCATTAGATTATTAATAATATGTGTGGTTGATGTGTGGTGGTGATTTGTCGGACACACGGGAACACCGAAGTTGGGTACAGAAGAATTGATCCCGACCTTTTCTGACCTTAACGCATGGTGTATATAGTGAATGGATAGAAAACTATTAATATTTTATTGAATTGAAACTTCACTACGAGGTATCACCTCAATATACTTATATACGTTTTTGACAAAAAAATGTAATCTTAACATAAAAAAATATTCTGGACCCGATGGGACAGGTTCCGTCGAATTCCGAAGTCGTTTGTGAAAAGTCCTTTATAATTATTGATGAAAAATAAGCGTTTAAAATTCCCATAATTACAGAAAAAATCGAAAAGTTACAAGACCTTAACATTTTGCTAGACCTCTTCCTAACTAATCCAATGAATCTTGTTTCGTTAAATTTGGAGTTTGTTTGGTCAGTCGCTTATTCATTAAAAGTTGCCCTTGTTTAAATAATCCAAACAATTAAATAGAAAACGAGACATTTTTGGCCACCGAAGTCACATACGACATCGGTTTGCCATGAAATTTGATTTTCTTACAATAATTTAACAATACGGTTCCAATAAAACTAATTTCATCGAAAACTGAGACCGTTTGCAAAAATGGCTATTTTTAACGCTAAAATAATATCGAATAAAATATTATATAAATTCCCAAATAAAAATAAATTATTTTTATCACATATATCCCAACAGAATATATATACAACTTCAAATAAAATTTATACAACTCAATATCGTCAATTTTGAGTTAAATGATTTAAATTTCCCTATTAAATATATTAAATAAACGTTATATTTTAATAATGATTTCCATAGCGACTATTTCAAATTTTGGTTTGGACATAACTTACCATCTATAACACGAAATATGGATTTTTCTCTTTCATATGAAAATTATTATCAATTAGACTCTAACGTTTCTTGTTTCACAGAAATCCGACTTATATCGGATCCTGTATATCCAATCAAAGTTCAAAACTCCACATTATGAACTGTAGTGCAATTTGGAGCTTGTTTATAATTAAATAAAATTTATATATATATAATCGTTGCTTTATTAATGAATTCAATATTAATTTCGATTAATATTCCAAATACAATATTTAAAATAATAAAATATATTAAATATCTGATCACTAAAAATACGGGACATTACAAAAAACATTAGAGTAGGAAAAAGAAAATAATTACTTCGGTTTTAACTGAAAACCAGTGCAAATAAGGGAAAGAAAATTCATTTATTTGCACCGGTGATTGGTTAAATCAGTGAAAATATTATATTTGCACCGGCTCAATGCTAGCATTCTATCATCCGGTGTATTTTCAATTTATTTTGTCGCTTCCTTCCCCCAAAATATTTCCGGTTCTCTTTAGAGGAAAAAAGAAAAGAAAAAAGCCTAAACGTTATTCGGTCGTCTCTCATCTGGTCGGGATTTCCATTTTGCCAATACCTAGTTTTAATTCAATTTTGATTTGAATCGATTTAGCATGGATTGTAGTTGTTACTTGACGCCAATGTAAGCAATCTACCCAAAACGGATATATATTCCGCTAATTTTTCTCCAGTTGATCTAATTTTACTTTTATATGCAGCTTCTCAACTTTTCCTATTTGTTGAGTCCAAATAAGAGATTTGCTTCATTTTTGTATGCTCGGGTTCTCTAGCTAATCAAAGTTGGAACGATCTGATTATTATTGGTAAAAAATTATTTTATAGATTGTCTTTGTTTTATTTTCTTTTTCTATTTAGATCCAAAAGGTTGATGGTGCTTTTACAGCTTAGGAAAAATATTACAGTTTTTAGATATTAAAATATTTAATACTAAAACATAAGTTTTGTTTAGTACGGTTTTATGTCATTATTAAAACACCTATTCAAGAGTTCTTACCAATTAATTCTCCTTTTGAAGGATCCCAGTCGTTTTTAGTGCTTAAAAATGAAGGTACTGTAAAACTTGGATAATGAATTAGTGGTACCACAAGAACAAAAAAGGCATGCAGTCATGGAGGACAGGGGATGCGTTTTTCCTGCACACGTTGAACAGTCTCCGCCTGGTGGAGATAATTCGGAGGGATTCACTCTAGTGACGAGGAGGAAAGGCAAGGAAAAGCTAACATCTGACGGTGGTTTGGACAAGCGGACGGGTAAAGATATACAAGTTTCTGGGCATGGCGAACAGTATAAGAATAAGTCGGTTCCTAAATTCAGCTTCACTCGCCAAGGTGAAGCACCGAGATCTACTCTTTAGATGCAGGGTATAAACCGTAATGAATTTCCTAGCTTAGCAGAAGCTCAAGATAGCCATGGCAAGACTCAGATAGGAAACATAAATTCAAGACCACCGATGAAATCCTAGGCTGAATTAGTAAAGGAAGAAGACATGCCCACTTATTCACCTATTGAATACTTCCCACCTACCAATTTTAAGATTTTAAAGCGCGCCCAAGTAGGGATCAGCTGCTGAAGGATTCCAGGAAGAAATGGAAAATTTCCATTGCAATGTATGTCATTGGTACAAGGTCCGACTATCATTTTTTCCATGCTTATATTAATCGAGTGTGGAAGCCTTCTACTGGGTTTCAATTGTTTACTCGAGAAAAACGAATTTTGCTTAATTGCACGATTTCCGAATTTGGAAATTGATTTCTGGTCCGAAGAAATTATTGGAAGATTAGCTCCAGTTATCGGCCAGCCCATTAAAATGAATCAGATCATGAATGGGATGATTCGATTGTCATATGCTCGTGTACTTATGGAAATAGATGTCGTCTTCACCTTCGCAAAACAGATTCCTTTTCTTCTTGCAGATGAGAATATTATATGGCAGGAGGCGGTTTATGAATGGACTCCGATAAGATGTAATAACTATACATGTTTCAGTCATTCAGAGAGAAGATGTAATTTAGTGAAAACCTGGATGCCAAACAAGAAGATTCTTATGCAGACAGCATGAAAATCAATGTAGACAACATGCAAGTAGATTCAAGTATAGATTTCACAACAAAAAGTGATAAGGAGATACACAATAATGAATGTAACATATCAAGTCCCAAGCATGCAATAAGGCAGTCCAATATACAAAGTGCCAACATTAATACTCAACCACAGTCTAGAATTAAACACAAAGTAACTAATATTGTAAATGAATGGCCTGCAATGGATTTGAAAGCATTCCTCAATGAACAAGATCATTCAAACGCTACTGAGATTAATGAGATGACTGAGCTTCACAGTATGGATGTATCTCATACAAGCGCGCTGAAGCAGGGAGGAAACAATATGCACTTGGATGTTGCATATGCAGACAGTGAGATTAATTTGGATAAAGAAGATGAAAATGCTATAGCAATGCTAAATAGAACAAATTCGATGCCCAACAACTTAAACAAAGCTGTGCACTCACATGGCTTTGCCAGTTCAAGTCTTCAATTAATTTGTCATGGTAGGAGAGAGGAGGATTCTTTCACTTTTCAAGCAGAGCAACCGAATGAAAGAGTAATTGATAATTCTTCATGGGCAGAAATAGTTAATAAGGAAAAAGGTAAATTAAACAACAATCAGCAAGCACAATAAGACTTTTGTTGTAACAACCCAGAATTTTGGAACCAATTTAAAAAAATTATTTTAGAAATTTTAATAGATTTTGAATATTCAAATAATTTATTTTAAATAATAACGATTAAAAATTTATTTAAATCGAAGTTAGAACGAATATATTCATTATAATTATAAAAGGAGTTTAAAGTAGCACGGTAGTTTGAAAATTTGAATTTGAACTTTGACTGAATGTATAGGATGCAAACTAAATCGGATTTTGGTGAAACCAAAAATATTAGAATCTGTTTAAAAATATCTTTCCAACGAATCCGAAAAATTGAAATTTCATAACGGGAATCAAAAGTTATGTCTAGTTTAATTTTCAGAATAGTCGCTATGGAATATATATATATATATATATATGTATATATATATATATTAAAAATAGACATTTTGCAAACGACCTCTATTTTCGACGAAACCACTTTTGTTGAATCCGGAATGTCGAATTATTGCTAGGTTTAAATTTCCATAATTTTTGGAATTAATATGTGAGTTGGTAAATTAATATGTGAGTTGGTAAATTAAAATGCATTGTTAATTTCAGTCAATTTGGATTGACCATTAAAAAGACCATTTTTCAAACGGCCTCCAAATTCGACGAAATTAGTTTGTTAGGACCGTATCGTCAAAATAAAGCTAGATATAATTTTTCTATAATTTTTAGGGTTAGTACGTGGCCCCGGTAATTTAAAATGTACGTTCAAATTAACTAATTAAATGAATTATATTTTAAATTAAAGAAAACAAGCTGGAGACACTAGTACAAAACAGTCCATTTGCGACGCCTTATTTGCGACGGTTTACCTAAAAATTGTAGCACATATGGTTATATGCGACTTCTTTAGTTCCAAACCATAGCAGGTTGTCAGGGAAATGATATAGGAGAAAAAATTGCGATGGTTATTTTTAAAAACAGTAGCAAATATTTTATAATGTGCGACTGTTATATATAAATCCGTGGCATATAAACTGAGTTTGGAATTTGGTCAGGTATAAATTTGCGACGTTAAGTAAAAAACAGTTGCATATGTTCATCTTTACAATTTTGCGACATCTTTACAGTAATCCGTAGCACAAACCATGACAGTCGCACATAACATTTGGGTTAGCTAACTCTGGGATCAACCTATTAAACCAATTATGCGACGTTAACAAATAAACAGTCGCACTAACCTTATTATCCATTAAACAAAACAGTGACATACAAAATAAAACCCTTTTTTTTAATCGAACAAAGAATCGAATCCACCGCTTGTTCTATCGAACAAAATTAAATCTCATCCAATTTCGATCAAATTAAATCTCCTCCTGTTTCGATCAAACACGGCCTCCAATCATCATTTCGATCCACTGAGAAGAACGAAGTCGATTTCGTCGATCTCCTCAAAAGCTTCATTTCAGATCTTGGTAAGTTATTGTGGTTTACTACAGAATTTTAATGGTTGGTTTTAGGTGTTGGTGGTGCCTATACAATGAATACCGCAGGTGTTGATGGTTGGTTTTAGGTCTCTCTATAAAACCCTATTTTATTTAATTTCTGTTTAAGTTCAGTTGTCTGAATCTTTAATTCCTCCTTAACGACATTTAAACAGAGTAGATGATGGCTGTGGCAGTTCTAGGAGATTTACTTGATGCAGTTTTGAACCATTTTGTTTTGAACTTGAGAGTGCATAATGTTTTGGACCAGAGAATATTTGTCATGATGGTTTATGGGATTTGGATTTTGTATGATGCTTGGTTTGAGATTAGAGGAGATGTTGGTAGTGGGGCAGGGGATGTGCTGCAGCGGTTGGTGATGTGGGTATATTATTGAATGAGGAAGTGAAATGTTATGGTAATGCAGGAGTGTAGCAGTATTTATGATGTTTTTATGGTCAAGGTAAGGTTTTGGAATTGAAGTGTGGTATATTAATGATGAAATAGGAGATGCTAATAGTTCTGGTTGAGGAGGGTTGATGATAAATGGTTGAATGATCAGTTTGAGGAGGAGGCTAAAGGTTGTTGAATGGATTGGACATGGAATTGGTGGTGAAAGTCTAATACATGATTATCTATTAGATGTTTGTTAGTAAAATCATACTTCGGACATAAGCCCTAGCCTGCAACCGATCTAAATAAATTGGTTTGCCTAACGTTGAAATCAATATCATCTCTTAGATACACTGCTTAGGAAATATATTTAGTAAAATTATTTATCGGTGGCTTCTACATTTAGTGTTGTTTCTTGAGTAATAACCAATTTATTAGCGTGTGATGCGTATAGAATCCCTTTTCTGGGTCATTAACTAGCATTTTTAACTATTTTATATGCTTTATCTTTTCATCCACTAAAAGATCAATATTCCTTTAATTGATAGCTTGAGGAACCATCCTCATTTCCAGCAAATAACTGACAAGCGGGCAAAGCATCGTGATATTCTTGGGTTAGCTAAGTCCTTTTCTCGTCTAAGTGTTGGACGACAATTGTATGTTCACTTTATCATTTTTTTAGTGGTGTATAGCTTGCTCCTTTCGAGGAGTCGTTCCTTTCAGATTTGATTGGAGATATTTTTCAAATCTTAGTAGCAATCACAGATCTGATTTTGATATTCTATTTCTTAGTGAAACCTCCAAAAGAATGTTTGCACATGGAATGGATAAACACTTGTACATATCGCTAAATTTATGACCTGTTGTACACTAAATTCTGTGTGAAGAAAGATTGGCATTTCTTGGAATTTAGATTCAATATTAGTTCTATACTTAGGTTGTTTGGTTTACTGACATTTTAATTTCACTTACAGTTTCATGCATGACCTCAGTTAAAATTAATAACTAGTTTTTTGTCACTTATGACTATGTACCCCTGTTGAAAAGTAAATATTATACTAACGGATAGCTAAGCATGCATAGGCGTGACTTGCATGATTCTGGTTTCATTTCTGACCATGATGATTCATAAGAACTTTATTTCCTCACATAATTGATTGACTGCACTTGCTTATTTTTATGGTTTTTTTATTGAGGATCATCTGAGTGATATTACACAATTATAAAGCTCAACTCTTTCCATTAGACGGTTACAATGTTGCATTTAATCCTACTAAGGGAGAAAGCCTTCTCTTACAGTGCAGCCACGAGCTTCTCTTGAACTTCTAGATTTAAACATGCCTTCAATTTTTTTTATTACTTGAAATGTTTAATTTGATGTGCTACTATGTTAGCACTATTGTATTACTTTGTATCGTGCATGACATGTATGCTACAATTAATAAGAATGTACATGTTATACCTAGACATTCTTAAATTTGATTAGCTGGGTATGAAATAATTTTCAATAAGTATTTATGCTTTTATCCAAATTCGAAATATATTCGTACAGTTTTAAACCTAAATACAAAAATAACACGAGAATGACAGGATTTACAAAAGAAATATTAATATTCCATTAGAAAATTTGAATTTTTTTAGTCTCACATAAAGTATTATCAATTTTGTTAATCATGAAAATACTATAAATAAATAAATATACAAAAACCTGAACCAAGTTTTGAGGTGAAATGGGTCGGAAAGTGTCATGACTGTTCTGTGAGGTGCCTGTGTTCGCGATTTTAGGGTGGACATCGAAGGTATTTTCATAGCACTCGTGGAGGAGAGGAGATGGAAGGGGAGCCATCGGTGGCTATGGCAGGAGGAGCTCGAGCTTGAAGGGGAAGTCTGAGGTAAGGTCGTTGGTTTGGTTTCAGATGGAGAAGAATGAACTAGTTTACATATTTATTGATGATTTTAACTTTTTTATAATGCAGGAAAAATTGTGTACTGCTTGTTTTTCAGATGGAGAAGAATGAAGTTTATGCTTTGGATCCGCAGTCCGAACGCAAACGTAGATAGGAAATTAAGCCGCAAGTGAACATGTATGTTGTATTACTAATTTTTAAAAATATAATTTTACTTCTTTCATATTTTTGAGACCTTTGTTTTTCACAGTTTTATTTATTATGGCGAGCAAAAAATTCATCGTTTTGCATTTTCACACAAATGTTTTACATGGCGGTATTAAGTGATCAGCAAACTTGGTATATCAACTTTAAAGCTTTCTCAGCAAAGAAAATAATTGATGCATATGTGTAGGGCCTTTAAAGCTTACAAGTACGGCGGTAGACTTCGAGGAATCTTCTTGAAATGGATTAATGTTCAGGTGATTCTTTTTCATCTAACAAAAAAAAATTGTATATTGTTTGGTATAAAACTTCATCTTAAACTGATTACTGAATCATTTTGTGACATTGTTGTAGTGTCCTCAAAGGTCTGCATCAATAGATTGTATATTTTGTGATGAAGTATATGCATGAAATAGTACAAAACCACTGTCAAAACAATGATCTAAATGAGGTAACATTTTAATTTTTCCTTCATATTTTGTGTTAAACAATTATATGTTTAATGTTTCGAAATAATCTCTTAATTGCAGTACTTTAAACAAGTTGATTCTTATAGCCAAACGGAGTTGGACGAGGTTCGAGATAATTTAGCTGATTATATCATCCATAACTGGATGTAGTTTTCTTATACAAGGGAGCATTTTTGGTGAGCATTTCCTATCCGATAATTTTTTTAGCCTGCATTTTTTTTATTTTGGAAATTGTCCTATAACCAATTAATTTTGCTAAACATGCCTGGTTTTAATTTTGAAGTGGAAATAATCCAACAAATACTTGCGTTGGTTGGAGAAATGGGGCAAAATGCCTCGTTTTAGTTTTCGACGCGTTAAACACATCAAAATCTGTAATAGGGCAATTCTGCCCTGCAAACATCCCCTTAATGAAATTTCGACAGGTTAATCGTTATAGTACTATTAACGTCGAGTTTGGATTGATTTAACAATTTTGTTTCATATGGATTGATTCACTTAGTTGTTATTAATAAAATAATCGCTAAGCTATAGCTGTTGTAAAGAACACTGGAGATGAGGTTTACCGGTCGTATATCACAAAACAGCAGTATAGGTAAAATGGTCTACCCGACAAGAAAGCCTAATTGATTGTCAAAAAAGACACACTAGTAATCCATACATAAATTATATTCGCAATGTTACATATATACTACACGATATTGCCCAACAAAAGTAATGCACAAAAGAAAATGAATGCTTTACAAAATATTCAGATAAACGGCTCAGTTTACCCGAGCCAGTGGCTCAGGTAAACGGCCCAGTTTACCCGAGTCACTGGCTCAGGTAAACTGAGCCTACAGTGGCTCAGGTAAACTGAGCCAGTGGCTCTGGTAGTTTACCTGAGCTACTGGCTCAGTTTACGTGAGCCGATCGGCTCAGTTTACCATGCCCATTGGTTGAACATGGTAAACAACCAATTAACATCCCAAAATGATTTTATAAACCCTGAATTTGATTAGTTTGTTTTCCAATTAACAGTGGCTCTGGTAGTTTACCAATTAGCAACTAATTACCATGCTCAGTGGCTCTGGTAAACTGGTCCAACAACTGTTTACAATCATGCCATACACTACAAAGTACTTTTTAGTTTGTTTACCAATTAACATCCTTTTTTTTTTACATTTTCCAGCAGTACTTATTTGAGTTAATTGCGTAGTTAAATGTGTATTATCCAAAAGACCCCCCTCCCAAGAAAAGGGGACCGTAGTTAAATGCGTATTATCCATGTACATACAAATTGCCTTATTTTCAAATTTAGATAGAACTATGCATGCACTCGCATTTGAAATAATTTTTCAATAAAAAGTATATTTATTCATGGATATAGACGAATATCGCATGATTTATCATGATACTCTCTTAATCACATTGACTATAAAAAGGAATCGGTTGTTTAGACAAAACATGGTGACACATATAGTGAAACACAAAATTAGAACTATTTAAATCTTTTTGGATTCGTACAGAATATGAAATCGAGGGAACAATAAAATGACGGAGATTTATTATGTTATCAATTACATTAATACACTGCGTTCGAACAAAGATTCCCTTACAAAAATATGCAAATCAACCAATACGATGATATTAATTAAAACGATTTTGAGCAGTCAGCATGCGTTAAATACATATAATATAAAGTTTCAACTTAGTAAAAGAATGAATACCTTTATTTCATTGTACAAAATACAAACAAAATAAACTATAATCCTGACAAAACTGAGTGGATTTAATGATTTTATATCTATATATGTGATCGCTTTCCGGATATTTATCTGCTTTCTATATACATGTAAATGTATTTTAGATTTCATGGTTATCCATGACAATTTTAGCGTAAACATGTTGTGAACGCGTATTTAGGATATCTGAATTTGAAAATGAGTGAATTTATTCACTATTTATTACATGTAAAGAATTTAAGCCGACTATACAAAATTAAATTAATTAATAATAGTTTTGATTTGCCTATGCTTACAAATGCTCAGTTAAGCTTAGCATAATTCTTCCTGATTTCTGCCTGACAAGTGAGCATAAAAACAACTAAATAAGTACTCTTAACACACACTTTAACTATAATATGCACACAATCTTAATTATAATATGCACCCCAGATGATTTCTTACTCGCATTATATTGTTCGGCTTCCTCCCTCCATGGAGTCCATGAGACGGAATGGCTCAACTAGTCCCAAATAATAAAGTAGGAGGTGAAGAATCAAAATCAAATAACCAATATGTTTGAGTATATAACCTATTTTTTATTTTTATTTTGTTTATATATACTTCTTTGCTGACTTCAAACTGCAAATGATAACCTTAATTGTCACAATTCATGAAGTACTTTGTAGTGTATGGCATGATTGTAAACATCATTTGGCAGTGTTGTTTTCAATCAATAACGACAAGTTTGCTTAATCATTTTTATGCCAACTAGTCCTCTAATAACTGTACTTTATAATCCTCTTCTAATTCGTTAGATTGCTGACATGCCAAATTATCGTTCAACTTGGTGCTAAAATTTAATTTCTAACTAATGTCAAAGCTTTTGATTTGCTGGAGAACACATACTATACTTGTTTGCAAATTTTTATCATTGAATTGCGTAAATTACTAAATTTAACTTCTTCCATGTACTTTGACATTTTTAGTCAAATTTAAAGGACATTAAGCATATATAAGTTGGTACATGCTGATCACCTTAATTACTAGTAGTTAGAATAGTCATTTTACTTGTAATCTCATCAAAGAGTTACTGAGTGAATAAGGTCAAAATTATTTTAAAGGTTAGGGTATCTTCTTTACCTGCTAAAACTCTAAAAGATATAGGTTTACATTCATATGATTCAGGTTTTAAGCATTGGTTCAAAATCAACATTTATACAGTTGGTCTTATAAAACATATCATTACCAAAACAACTAATGTTTCAAGAGGATAACTAAGGTAAAACAACTGAAAAGCAAGTTTTACTAACTTAATTATTGGATATTTAATGGCTATGGAAAGAATTAATATGCAAAGAAAGATAGTATCACTGTTAGTTGCTCTTAATTTAATTGTTTTTGTTTGTTTGCATGTCTCAATCTTTTTATCAACTACATATCATTGACTCACCTATATATATTTGGTTTTGCTAGGTCATTTGTAAATACTATAATATAATCATGCATGTCAAATTCAATAGTAACATACTAACTTCCGGTATTGTTGACCACTTAAACTAGTACGCAAAGTTTATAAACTGCAAGCATTTAGAGCTTGCCATTGTCATAGCTAGAGTTAAACAAGAGCCTAATCTATTACGACTAGAATTTTCCAGGATTTTAGAACAAACCAATATCAAATATATAAAATGACTAAAGAATGTATTAAGAAACTCACAAGATGCCGAGGAAGAGAAATATTGAAAATGTTGATTCTGTCGGTACCAATAGATTGTTAGAGATATAGTAAATGTACTATACAAACTATTACAAATATATCATAGAAAACTTTTACAAATACTGTTTGTGAATTCTTTGCAAAAACTGTGTTTTGCTTATGTTTTGTTGAAAATAGTTTGACGAATGCTGATTGCAAAGATTTTGCAAAACCATTATAAACGTACCAGTAACTCAAATAAGTACTGTTGGAAAATGTTTAAAAAAAAGGATGGTAATAACTGTTAACTCTGATTAGTTTGTTTTCCCAATTGTTTTTAATTTCTTGTAGATGCTTTTTGCATCCCTAAATGAGTTTATAAACCCTGAATTTGACATACAAAAGTTTCAATCTGTGATGATGCCGCGTGTAAGAACAAGTAAAATAAAACACTACTTTTTTCACATTACAATTCACATCCCAGAAAGCTTTGATCCCAGTGATACTCATATTCATTTTAAATGATCTGGATCTAGAAATTGGGCAGCTTGAGTTATTAGTATTAGAAGTTACTTTTATATTATACCATATGGTGCATACATTATAATCTGTTTGATACAGTGAGAGTTATAAAATTGAAATATGTCTTTTTCCCTGATATAGGAAGATTGCAGTTTTATGATGATGAAGTAGCGTGCAACAACTATGATCTCTTCGAAGCATTTTTGGGTTTGGATATGACATCTAATATTTTGGATTTGGATATGACAGCTAAGGAGATTATTATGAATATGTGGACTTGTGTTGTCTTGTACAAGTTAGATGGTAATCTCAGTATTATGAAGTTAATGATAAATTATATAACATGTGAATTTGTGTTAATTATGGTAAATGAGACCATTGGTATTATTTTGATTTATGTTGAATGTTGGAAATATGCTTGATGTTCATTCATTTATAGTTTCTGGAAATGTGTGGGATAATAAATCTATATGGGTGTAAACCTGATGATATTACCAATTTTTGGTAGATGCAGTAGCATAATTTGCGACGGATTTTAATAAAACCGTAGTATAATCAAACAAAACGAATATCTCCTGCGATGGTTTTTTATAAAAACAGTAGCATAAGATGACATTTTTGCGGCAAATTTTAATAAAAACTGTCGCATAACGTACAATCTTTGCGACGGATGTTACAAAACCGTAGCATGCTAGAGGAAGTCAAAACTAAAATGATGTTCATTTGCGACGGTTTTTCATTAAAACTAGTCGCAAAACAGTAAGTTCTTGCGATGGTCTTTAAAAATCCGTAGCATACCAGTCAAATTCAAAACTAAAATCTTTTTCATTTGCGACGACTTTTAACAAAAACCAGTCGCAGAAAATAAACTATTTGCGACTGTTTTAAAGTGAAATCCGTTGCACAAAATGACATTTTGCGACGGGTTTTTAACCGTCGCAAAAGATTTATGTTATTTGCGACGTCTGCATTTGCGACGGTTGCAAAACCGTCGCAAACCATGCTAAAAAACCTTCGCAAATGGCCTGTTTTGTAATAGTGAGATGATCAAACGGGCTGACGGGACATATTCCGTTGTGTCCGGAATAGGGGTATTTAGCTGGGGCGATAGTCGTTGGGTCTCGTTTGGAGTTTGGATGGTTTAACAAGTTATTTACTTGAATTAATTAATTAAAATAATATAAAATACTCTTGAAATACGTAATACGCAGTAAACCCTAATACTAACACAGTGCCGCCTCCATCGGTTTTATTGGCCGATTTCATCCCAATTTTGATCTTTAAAATCTCCTAATCTACAAAAAATTAAAACATTCAACCACTGACAAAATCGAAGAGAAGGACGAGGCCTATACATCCAACGGTTGAGATCGAAGATGGTGTGGAGGATAGCTCGGATTTCGAGCAGAAAGGGCAAGACTTTGGGCATGATTTTCACCGCAGGGGAACCACCGAGTTCGCTCAGACTCGGGGTGGAGACGGTGCGTCCCTGGGCGCTTCACGGTGCAGAAGTGGATCGGCGTCAAGTTGATCATTGGGTGGCGCGTTGGGAGGAGTTTGATCGTGAAATGTGTTTCGGTTTTGCCTGATAAGGGAGACGATGATTAAGGGGAAGAGCGGCCTAAAACAAAGTAATTAGGATAATTAGTTTTTAAATTATTTTAGTTAATTATTTATTAAATTGTCAAAGTTTAAAACACTGTAACTTCTTCAAACAGCAGCGGAATCGAACGTTTTAAAATGCGTTGGAGTCGTCTTTCCGAGATCTACGTCATGGGACAAACCAGAACTGAAATGGAGCGATCTAAATTTTTGAAGAATTCTAAACCCAAGGTGATATTTCTATTTTAAAATAAAATTAATTATTTATTTCATTGTGAAATGTATATTCATTCTATATAAAATTCATGTTGGTGTTGTGTATATATTTATTGAAATTTTGATTGTTTTGTGATTGCGATGAATCACTGAATTGAATTGTGTGTATCATGAATAGATGAAAACAAATATATCATGTTTGTTACGAAATAAATGAAAACAAATATATCATGTTTGAAATAAAATAGATGGAACAAGTTTTACACATTTGATGGAAATAAAATTATCATTTTGCTCATTAGATTGTTGAAATTAACATTGGTGTTAATTAGAGAATTGGATAAAATCAAATTATCATTTTGCTCGTTAGACTGTCAAAATTAACATTGAATTCTTCAAATAAAAGCATTGATTTTTATTTGTCAAATTTAACATTGAATTGTTCACAAATAAAAACATTCATTTTTATTTGTCAAATTTTACATTGAATTTGTTAACAAATAAAAAAAATAGTCATTTTTATTTGTTGATAGATATTTGTATGCAAATAAATTTACATTTTTAATTGTCATGCTGAGATTAGAAACTGTATGCAAATAAGAATACTCCTTTTGATTTGTCATTAGAGAACATAGAAATGTTGTGTTAGATAAAAATACCATTTTATTGAAATTGTCATATTTAACAAATTAGAATTGTTAAATTATAATTGTCAGGTTTAACAAGTTAGAATTGTTAAATTATGTTAATGATATAATTTACAATTTTTATCGTATATGTAGAAAGGATTAAAAATATTCATTTTTGTCAATATAGAGTAGTTAGACAAAAATATTCACTTTTGTCAATATAGAGTAGTTAAACAAAAATATTGTCAATATAGTATAGTTAAATAAAAATATTCATTTTTGTCATTATAGTTTAGTTTAACAAAAATATTCATTTTTGTCAAAATATCAAAGTTGAAATCAAATTTGTTGCTTTTGTCAAAATATCGAAGTTGAAACCAATTTGTCGCTTTTGTCAAATTATCAAAGTTGAAATCAAATTGGTCGCTTTTGTCAAAACATCAAAGTTGAAATCAAATTTGTCGCTTTTGTCAAAACATCAAAGTTGAAATCAAATTTGTCGCTTTTGTCAAATTATCAAAGTTGAAATCAAATTTGTACCAGTTTGTCGCTTTTGTCAAAATATCAAAGTTGAAACCAATTTGTCGCTTTTGTCAAATTATCAAAGTTGAGTCCAATTTTTCGCTTTTGTCAAATTATCAAAGTTGAAACCAATTCATCACTTTTGTCAAATTATAAAAGTTGAAACCAAATTTGCCAGTTTTGTCAAAATGTAACAATTAAAAACAAAATTGGCATTTTTGTCAAAACATAATGGTTAGAACAAAAATTACATTTTTGTTAATTAGAATTGAGTTAGAACAAAATTTACATTTTTGTCAAATAGAATTATGATAAAACAATAATATCGTTTTTGTTAAATAGAAATTGTAAACAAATAAAATTATCATTTTTATTTGTGTAAACAAATAAAATTATCATTTATATTTGTTATATTGAATAGAAAAATGTAAACAAACCAATATATCACTTTTATTTGTTTCGTTGAATTAGAATTGTCGACAAAACAAACATATCACTTTTATTTGTTTTATTGAATTAGAATTGTCAACAAAACAAACATATCACTTTCATTTGTTTTGTTGAATTAGAATGGTTGACAAAACAAACACATCACTTTTATTTGTTTCGTTGAATTAGAATTGTCGACAAAACAAAGTTATCATTTTTATTGTTTTGTTGAAATAGATTTGTCGACAAAACAAAGTCATTATCTTTATTGTTTTGTTGAAATGGATTAGTTGAAACAAAATAAATATTTTTGTCAAAATATGCATTTGTGGTCAAAATAGATTAGTTGAACCAAAATATTCATTTTTGTCAAAATGTAATAGTGGAAACAAAATTTTACATTTTATCAAAATACGATGGTTGAAAACAAAAATTACATTTTTGTAAATTAGAGTCGAAATAAAACAAAAATCACATTTTTGTTAAATAAAAGAGTTAAAACACAAATAGCATTTTTGTTAAATAGGTTTGTGTCAAAAAAAAATTAGCATTTTTGTTAAATAGGTTTGTGTCAAAACACAAATAGCATTTTTGTTAAATAGGTTTGTGTCAAAACACAAATAGCATTTTGTTACATAGGTTTGTGTCAAACACAAATAGCATTTTTGGTAAATAGATTTGTGTTACAACAAAAATATTCATTTTGTTAAATTATAATTGTTAACAATATGGAATATCATTAATATTCATTTTGTTAAATTAGAATTATTAACAATATGAAATTGTCACTTTTTATTCATTATTTGGTTAAACTAGAATTGTCAACATAAATGCAATCATCACTTATATTCATTTTGTTAAACTAGAATTGTTCACAAAAAAAAAATGAAACTAGCACTTGTAATCATTTTGTTGAAATAGAACTGTCAACAAAAATGAAAAATATCATTTTAATCATTTTGTTGAAATAGAATTGTCAACGAAATGAATGAATCACTTTTTAATCATTTTGTTGAAATAGAATTATCAACGAAATGAATGAATCACTTTTTAATCATTTTGTTGAACTAGAATTGTCAACAAAAATGAATGTATCGCTTTTTATGCATTTTGTTGAAATAGAATTTGTATGCAAATTAAAGAATCATTTTATGGTCAATATACACATTAGAATTTATGTATATATTAAACTGACATTTTTATTGTCAATATACACATTAGAATTTGTGTATATATTAAAGAGATATTTCTATTGCAAATATACACATTAGAATTTGTATATTAAAAAAAGACATTTTTATTGTCAGAATATATTAGAGTTTGTATGCAAATTAAAATAAACATTTTTATGTGTGTCATGTCATATATTGAAACTGTATAAAAATAAAAATATTTCTTTTTATGTGTTAAAGTATAAAATAGAAATTTCATACAAATAATGAAAATAAAAATTATCTTTTTATTTGTCATTAGCAAAGATGTCATGTAAATAAAATACATATTTATTTGACATTATGAACATTTAGATGTGATATGCCAATAAAACAGTCTTTTATTTGGCGTGTTAAAAACGTTAGTAGAATCGTCGAACGATTTGTACTTGTATATAATATTATATATATAAATATAAATTAAAATCAAACGAATCGTGCGTGGTAGTTCGCGCTTCGGAATCGTAACTTTAAACGATGATACCGAAAGATCCGACTGTCGGATTTTCCCAAAATTGGAACCGTTAGGTCCGCTTTGGGAAGATCTTTCCAATGATATAAAATTTGTTAAAATCCAACGGTTAGATTTCTAAATAAGTGTAATTTTGATGAAAACAGCGCTAGGGCCGCCTATTGACCCGAAGCGTCGTTAAATTAGATTGGGCTATTTTTATATAAATAAAAATAGCGATAAATCATTATAAAATAATATAACGATATAAAATGGTTTTAAATTATAATTATACGAGAATTATTTGAAAAGACCGAGTTCAATCTCATTTGAAATAATTATACGATGATTTAAGTAGAAGACATTGAAGACGGTGGTTGAAGACCGACGATCTTCACATCGAATGGATGACTAATGATGCCCTGGACTGATTTGCTCCCAGGAAAGGGTTACAGTGGAAGTTGTCCGTACGTACTTGTTGATTGTCCGGATAAGTGAGCACGTCTCTTCCGTATTGGACATATGGGACGAGGAATAAGGTGTCTTCGGTTTCGTTCAGACCCAGAACGGACTTGTAAATGGATTTGTGTCTGATATTGGATTTCATTCCATGTAAATTGATTTCTATTTAATATATATCGGTTTGGTGGCGGAGAATTTATTCTCTTGCATAACACCCTTATCTGTGACGCACGAGCTCAGAGGTTATATATTGGTAGTTATCGATCGCATGGCGTGAATTGTCATTGTGGCATGCCAAGATGCAATTGATCGAGGCTTTTGTTGAAAAGCTGAGCCTTGTGGTTGATGATCTAAGCACGACCTGTTTAGGCGTAGCTTTGTGCATAACGTTACTTCGCGAGCCTCACACCCCAGTATGAGTCAGAAACGGGAAAAGGGAACACAGGGAGTGCACACGTTTCTTTCTAGCTAGAAGTGGTATGAGGGTTTTACAAGCCCCGACATTTTACTTATTTGGATGATGGATTACGTGGCCTCGGTTATATTGGTCGATAGTGACCAATTTATAGGTTCATTAGGACTAGGAAGCGTTCAGGCATAATTAATCCACTAAAGTATTTATGGACCGGCCCTGCAGGATCCAAGGGTTCGCCAGCATCTGAATCCTGAGACATTGCTAGAGTGTCTCGAATCGGTAAGGTGATCGTTCCTAGCCTTGACTCATGATAGAAATCCAACTTCCAATACGACACCATGCAGTTTTGATTGTAGAACTAGTATGGCGACATAGTATATGGTAGTTATGTCGTCTATGATTGATACATTATGATTGAAATGTTTTTCGAAACATATGTACACTAATAATAATATCAAATCCCTTTTATCGTATCAAGCCTTTTTTAATATTATAAGGTAAAACTCTATCCTCTGGTTTGCATTGCATTGTGTGATGGGACTTGAGTCTTATAATGGTTTCATTTTTCTAAAAAGCATTGTATTGTTTAACGATTTACTTTATTTAAATTATGCACTGGCAATCCAATGGAGTAAACTCGTTCCACGTTAGCGGCGTGGTCCTGTGATTAGCCTTATCACTAGTTAAGTTAAGTAAAGATTTCTCATACCAGTCCCATAACTGACCCGTAGTTTGTTTCACTTTGCAAACTCAGGTGCCCTTTTTTCCACATGGGCAGTCGAGTAGTTTATTTTGCAGATATATTGAGCAGGATTCTTGATTGAAGCTTAAAGCTGTGTCCTGAGCATTGATAGACTTCCATTGTATCAGATTATTAGTTTCGCGGCACTTTATTAAATTCATTGTAATTTATCTTCCAATGTATTATATTCAATGTACTCTGATATTCTGTACGCTGAAGTAACATTATTGTAATGTTTATAAAAGTTTTCTGCTATTGTTCTAATGTGTTGTATTCCCAGAGTTAGCGTATTCGAGTTTTTGAACGGTCTTAGTCGATTTTGCAATCGATTAGGTCTGGGCAAAATCCGAGTCGTTACAGTTGGTATCAGAGCTTTGGTTAGCTCAAATCTTTCGGGTACAACTCGTTAGAACTGAACAAAAGACTCATCAGAGGTAGGATTAGTAACGCCTTATAAAAGAGTACTCATTAGAGATAGGATCAGTAGTATCCTAGAATGAGAAAAACTCATTAGAGATGGGGTTAGAAATGCCCTAGAACGAGTTGAGAGTAACAAGTTTATAATTAACGTATTTGTGATTATATATATAATCCGATCTTATAAAATATGATTTTCGAATATATAAAAGATATATACATTTGAAAAGTTAATTAACTAATCAAATTATTGAAACCAACAAAAAAATGAAAATTGAGTTGGTTAGTTAAACAACTTTTAGCTTCGTTCCTTTTCGAGGACGAAAAGATTTTAAGTGGGGGAGATTGTAACAACCCGGAATTTTGGAAACAATTTAAAATTTTTATTTCAGAAATTTTAATGGATTTTGAATAATTAAAATAATTTATTTTAAATAATAACGATTAAAAATTTATTTAAATCGAAGTTAGAATGAATATAATCATTATAATTATAAAAGGAGTTTAAAATAGCGCGGTAGTTTGAAAATTTGAATTTGAACTTTGACTTAATGTACATGATGCAAAATAAATCGGATTTTGGTGAAACCAAAAATATTAGAATCTGTTTAAAAATATCTTTCCAACGAATCCGAAAAATTGAAATTTCATAACGGGAATCAAAAGTTATGCCCAGTTTAAATTTCAGAATAGTCGCTATGGAATTTATATATATTTTTTAGTATTAAAAATTGCCATTTTTCAAACGACCTCCGTTTTCGACGAAATCACTTTTGTTGGATCCGGAATGTCAAATTATTGCTAGGTTTAAATTTCCATAATTTTTGGAATTAATATGTGAGTGTGGTAAATTAAAATGCATTTGTCAATTTTAATCAAATTGGATCGACCATTAAAAAGACCATTTTTCAAACAGTCACCAAATTCGACGAAATTAGTTTTGTTAAGACCGTATCATCGAAACAAACCTAGATATAATTTTTCTGTAATTTTTAGGGTTAGTATGTGGCCTCGGTAATTTAAAATGTGCGTTCAAATTAAATAATTAAATGAATTATATTTTAAATTAAAGAAAACAAGCTGGAGATGTAACACCCCATGTCCGTTAATGTCGTTCACAAAGGGAATGCATTAACTTCCATGAAGCATTATAAGTAAACAGAACAGAATTTTACAAGACAGATACGAAAAGTAGTACTTAAAAATTTTATATCTTTATTACAGCAGAAACAGAAATAAGTTTGGTTGAATCCTTCAAAATCACAATACCAAAACCCAAGTACACAAGTATCAATCTTATACCAAAATCCTTCAGAATGCATAATTTTAAAACCATAATCCCCAACATAAATTGCCATAAAAGGTAGAGTCAAAGCCAAGCAATACTTCAAGCACTTCAAGCACTTCAAGCAGAGAGAATATGAATCAAGCTTCTATGTTTCCACCCTGAGCACCTGAGAGGGAAACGGAAAGAAAAAGAGGTGAAACAAACGAGGTCAGACATAAAGTCTGGCGAGTCCAGTAACTTTCAGCATATAAACAGATAGTAGTATCATTACATGTAAATAAAACTAGATGAGAGATTACAGCAACAGGAGTAGCAGGTATGCTTAAGTTAAATAGAAGAAATAGAATGATATAGACCAAGTTAGGCTTCTTACCTATATCTTACTTCTCTGCACTAATACTTAGTATAACAGTATTAGGTGTTACCCTAATGTCTAAACTGAAACAGAAACGGAAACAGAATAATCTCTACAAAAACAGAATGCTAGTAATAGGCCTTTACCACCCCAATAAAGACAGAAGGTACAGAAACAGAATTCTAATAATGAGCCTTTACCACCCCAACTAATGGGCCTTTACCACCCCAATAGAAACAGATAGTACAGAAACAGAATGCTAATAATGGGCCTTTACCACCCAACTAATGGGCCTTTACCACCCCAACAGAAACAGACGGTACACCAACAGAAACAAACAGAACTAGGTGTACCCTGAATTCTACCCCAAGCAGTTGGCTCCCTAATACATAAATACCCTGTGCCAGCCCCACAGAAGGGTGTATCATTCCCTAAAGTGGCAACCTATGGGCACAGACCTATTTACAGATGTCACGGTATCTTACATCCTCAAAGCAGACCGGATCCATGCACGCACATGACCCGGTTGGAATGCACCATCGACTACCCTCGCCATTATCAGAGTGAACCTCTTACAATTAGTTCAGTAAGCGTGCCCGGACCCCTCCTAGTGTTGGGTCATAGTTTTGATACCAGAAATGGGTTACTGATTAATACGGGTTCCGCAGAACAGATGACACAAGTAATTACCCCTCATAACCTTGTGTCCCCAGACTAACAGATTTTCAGATTAACTTGCTTACAGATTTCAGATGTACAAAGTTCAGATTTACTAGTTCTCAGATCATACATATAGGTTAACAAGTTTTCAGACTAACGGATCAGATATACAGATTAACAGACTTACAGATTGTTTCACCTAACCTTGTATTGGGCCTACAAATTTACAAAATGGGGTTATTAGATTCATCCGCCCAGTTGATTTAACCTTATCCACCCAACGCATTTTAGGCATCATGTTTATCCTAGATTTGCATTAATTAATTGCTAATGCACAGACCTCTCACATTAGGTCGGTAGATTGTGGCCGCTGGATGTGCCGGGCTGTTCCGGACAGACTTCTTCTGGAAGCCAGACCTAACCTCGTGTCTAAGCATCTTTTAGTTATGCCTACGACCTCTCACATTAGACTGACAGTTTGCGGTTGTTGGTTAAGCTAGGTGGGTACAGAAGGCTTCTACCGCAAACAGAGTCTAACCTCATGTCTCGCATTCTTATCCTTAGCTAAAGTATTCATCCACAGATTATGCCAATAATAGACTAATTATGCCAATTCAACAAATTTAACTTCTTTACATATTACAGCAGATTATTCAAAGTTCTATTAACTCATTTTTCTCAATTTTAGATAGAGCCTACAGATTTTCATACCCCAAATTTACCGTGCTCAGTTTCAACAGTTTCAGCAGATTAGGCAATTTAACATATTTAATCATAAAATTAAGCCTAATTTTACATGCCCAAATTATGGTCATAACTCATAATATAACATATGCCCCCAAATTTTAGTTAAATTTACACAGTACAGAATATTCTCCAAAAATCCCAAATCATGGTATACAATACGAATTATGCCAAATTATAGCCTTTGATTTTAGCGTATGCCTAATATCGAAAATCCCCATTTAGGCGTATTCACATTTAATAGTTATCCTATTATAATATAGATCTTTGCGCCTAAATCATATACACAATAATTCTCCTTCTTCCAAATCACAGACTGTCATATATGGTATGCCCAGATCTAGATCTTAAATTACAATATATGTTCTTTCCTTAAATTAGTCACAAATCGGTCATGTCTAATTATGCATCAATCACTATTTTCCCTAAATTTAGCATTTGTGCGTCAATCTCTTATGAGATTTGGCTCAGGCTCGTGGTAGCCCGGCTATAGAACAGAAGGAAGGAAGAGATACAAAATAGTTACTATAATACTAATAAGACAGATCTACACAGAAAAACAGATCTGATAAACAAGAATATGCATAGTCTTAAATTCAGATTTATAACCATGTCAAGATCATAATTAAATTTCATATCTGAAAATAACTATAATTACCTTGGTTGGATTCTAAAAGAAAAAGGGTTGTAGTTGTTGTCTTTTAATCCTATTCAGATTGGAAGAAGAAGAAGCACTAGTTCTAGCTTAGGTTTCAGCAGAGTAGAGACACCAATAAATTATTTTAATTAGAACTAAGGCAGCATAGTGTTACAATGGTTTGGTATGGATAGAAAGTGGGGTTTGGGGGTGTTTAAATAGCATAGGGATCAATGAATCTGGTCAGAACGGGCGTCCAAATGCAGAAAAACGATCCAGTCCTCGGATCTGGAAATATGGGGGAGGTCGACCCCCTGGTCGACCTATGTGACCCAGGTCGACCCCCTGGTCGTCCCCCTGGTCGACCTGGGTCCTGGGAAGGAAATTTCCCGCCCAGCCTGGGTGTGTGATTTGAATTTCGAACTTAAATCTGAGCTGTTTTAATTTATTTAAATTTTCTGAAACTTCTAAAGGCCATAACTTCTTCATACGGAGTCCGATTTACGCAAACTCAGGCTTTATCTTAAGCAGAATTCCGAGACGAACGCAATGGCTTAATCCGTTCCCCTTAATTCTTCTTTTAAAAATTAAGTATATTTTGTTTTGTTACTTTTATGTTCATAGAAAATACGGGGTGTTACATTCTCCCCTCTTTAAAGGATTTCGTCCCCGAAATCTTTAAGTTAAGAAGAATGTGTTCTACCATCCAATCACCCATCTACTCAACCATCATTCACAAGCATCCATTGTCCTTAGAAAACTTCTAATATTGTATGAACATATGCAAAAGTGTGTGTTTATGTCTCTTATCTAATGCAAAGATTAGGCGGTCTACTGATTCAGTCGACCTCCTCAATGCAAATTTATGTTAGTGCCATGAGTCCAATTATGTATGCAAGAAATCCTATTTGATACGCATCATTTCTATATGAGTGCATAACCGTTCATCCAAATGCAACATCCACGTGATGAGCCAATCATTTTGCATCCACAAAAAGTGAAAAATGCGCACACATCCATATGCAGTATGAGAGTGCTTTTGAGCCGATCTAGTGCCTAGTGCGTGTATATGCATCCACGAACAACCACTAGCAACCAATTGCATCCACTTGCAACCATCAAACATAACATATCTCAAACATATGTTTAAACCCATTAGTTTCTACCTAAAGGTCGAGGACTCAATCGATAGGATACAACCGAGTGATAGAAGCAAGTACAATTAAAACAAAAGTTTTGTTCCCATTAGACATCAGTTAAGAGAATAAATCTCTAAGTATCGACCCCGAAGACCGAAATCAACATCAGATTGACACTCAGAGAATTACTCCCATTAAACAATGTCAAAACAGGAAATCTACTTCACGCTTTGAGTAAAAACCCCAATCCTTTTCAGAAATATTCAGATACTTACAGACTACCGGTACAGATCATATTATCAAAACCCAGAATGTACGCGTCATAGTCAACTTAACGCCCAATACTGATACCCCCAACTTATCACAAACAGATGAGTCGTAACCCTTATGGGGTTTGAGACTATAGCGGGATCAGAAATAAGACTAGTATTAAAGTGCAGAGTCTCAATTACAGAATCAAAATGCCAGAATCAAAAAGAGTTTTAACTCAATAATTAGATAAGGAAATTAAACCTTCTACAGAAATTTTCCTATCTCTATCCTATCCCCCAGCCACGTGAGCATTCACCTGCCCTCAGAAGTAGGTCCTGTCCTCTTCCCTTGCCCTCGTTTCTTCGGGCAGTCCCTAGTGAAGTGTCCCATCTCACCACAGTTGAAGCAAGTGCCCTTCCTTTTTCTACAATCCTTGTTCAGATGAGTCAAGCTTCCACAAGTAAAGCACTTTTTATCCTTCTTATCTTCAAACTTTTCATCCTTCTTTTATGTTTCCTTTTTGAGTCACGTTTTCTTGTTCTGTGGTCCTTCGAGCTTTTCCTCTTTTTTCTCACTTTTGGCTTCCTCTTCATGCATCAATGCCATGTCAACCAATTTCTCGAAGGTAGCCCCCATAGGAATGTGGGTCACAGCCAACCCGTGTAGCGGCTCATTCAAACCTTTAACGAATCTCAAGGCCTTCTTATTAGGTGTGTTCACCAAGTCTAAGCCGAATCTCGCCAACTGATTGAACTTGTTGACATACTCTTTCACTGATAAATTCCCCTACTTCAACGCCAAGAACCTCTCCATGTATAAATTCTCTTTTGCTCGTGAGAGAAATTTCATCTCGAAACTATGCCTGAAATCCATCCAAGTCTCCACTGCTCGTTCTCCATTCGTGGCCTCCACCAAAACGAGGCTTCTCCTTCATTAACCAAGCAGCTAATTGGACCTTCCTTCCCTCTTCTATCTCGAAGATACCAAACAAATCTTCCACCTCCTTAAGCCAATTTCGAGCTTTAACAAACGTCTCTGACCCGTGAAAAGGTTTCCTGCCCATTGCCAGAAAGTCTTTGCATATCTTCGAAAAAGTATCAACACGGGGAGGGGAGAAGGAGGAGCGGCTGCAGCTGGGGGAGGAGGAATGTCTGCTGGGCCTGCGGCGGTGGCCCTAGCCTCCAGATACCTTCTGAACCAGGTTGGTATCGGTATGGCCTCGGGTATCTCGGGTACCCCAAACATGCTGAAAAGAAAAAGGAAGAGATTCAAAATGGAGAATCGAAAGACAGATATATGGCTTTCTGGGATTATGTTTTTCAAAATAAACTTTACTTTTGAAAATACTTCCTTTTTAAAACCTTTTTGAAAATAGTTTTCAAAAACTTTTTATCAAATCTGATAACCTTCAACTCTGATACCAAGTGTAACACCCCATGTCCGTTAATGTCGTTCACAAAGGGAATGCATTAACTTCCATGAAGCATTATAAGTAAACAGAACAGAATATTACAAGACAGATACAAAAAGCAGTACTTGAAAAAATTATATCTTTAGTATAGAAAAAACAGAAATAAGTTTGGTTACATCGTTCAAAATCACAATACCAAAACCCAAGTACACAAGTATCAGTCTTATACCAAAATCCTTCAGAATGCATAATTTTAAAACCATAATCCCCAACATAAACTGCCATAAGAAGGTAGAGTCAAAGCCAAGAAATACTTCAAGCACTTCAAGAAGAGAGAATATGAATCAAGCTCCTATGTTTCCACCCTAAGAACCGGGGGGGAACGGAAAGAAAAAGAGGCGAAATAAACGAGGTTAGACATAAAGTCTGGCGAGTCCAGTAACTTTCAGCATATAAACAGATAGTAGTATCATGACATGTAAATAAAATTATATGAGAGATTACAGCAATAGGAGTAGCAGGTATGCTTAAGTTAAACAGAAGAAACAGAATGATATAGACTAAGATATGCTTCTTACCTATATCTTACTTCTCTGCGCTAATACTTAGTATAACAGTATTAGGTATTACCCTAATGTCTAAACTGAAACAGAAACGGAAACAGGATAATCTCTACAGAAACAGAATGCTAGTAATGGGTCTTTACCACCCCAACAGAGACAGAAGGTACAGAAACAGAATGCTAATAATGGGCCTTTACCACCCCCAACTAATGGGCCTTTACCACCCCAACAGAAACAGAATGCTAATAATGAGCCTTTACCACCCAATTAATGGGCTTTTACCACCCCAACAGAAACAGACGGTACATCAACAGAAACAAACAGAACTAGGTGTACCCTAAATTCTACTCCAAGCGATCGGCTCCCTAATACATAAATACCCTGTGTCGGCCCCACAGAAGGGTGTATCATTCCCTAAAGTCGCAACCTATGGGCATAAACCTATTTACAGATGTCACGGTGTCTTACATCCTCAGAGCAGATCAGATCCATGCACGCACATGACCCGATTGGAATGCGCCATCGACACCCCTCGCTATTATCAGAGTGAACCTCTTACAATTAGTTCAGTAAGCGTTCCCGGACCCCTCCTAGTGTTGGGTCATAGTTTTGATACCAGAAAAGGGTTACTGACTAATATAGGTTCCACACAACAGATGACACAAGTAATTACCCCTTCTAGCCTTGTGTCCCCAGACTAACAGATTTTCATATTAACTTGCTTACAGATTTCAGATGTACAAAGTTCAGATTTACTAGTTCTCAGATCAGACATATAGGTTAAGAAGTTTTCAGACTAACGGATCAGATATACAGATTAACAGACTTACAGATTGTTTCACCTAACCTTGTACTGGGTCTACAGATTTACAAAATGGGGTTATTAGATTCATCCGCCCAGTTGATTTAACCTTATCCACCCAACACGTTTTAGGCATCAAATTTATCCTAGATTTGTATTAATTAATTACTAATGCACAGACCTCTCACATTAGGTCGGTAGCTTGTGGCCGCTGGATGTGCCAGGCGGTTTCGGGCAGACTTTTGCCGCAAGCCAGACCTAACCTCGTGTCTAAGCATATTTTAGTTATGCCTACGACCTCTCACATTAGACTGACAGTTTGCGGTTGCTGGTTAAGCCGGTTGGGTCCGGGCAGGCTTCTACCGCAAACAGAGTCTAACCTCATGTCTCAGCATTCTTATCCTTAGCTAAAGTATTCATCCACAGATTATGCCAATATTAGACTAATTATGACAATTCAACAAATTTAACTTCTTTACAAGTTACAGCAAATTATTCAAAGTTCTATTAACTCATTTTGCTCAATTTTAGATCGAGTGTACAAATTTTCATACCCCAAATTTACCGCATTCAGTTTCAACAGTTTCAGCAGATTAGGCAATTTAACAGATATAATCATAAAATTAAGTCTAATTTTACATGCCTAAATTATGGTCATAACTCATACTATAACATATGCCTCCAAATTTTAGTTAAATTTACACAGTACAGAATATTCTCCAAAAACCCCAAATCGTGATATACAATACGAATTATGCCAAATTATAGCCTTTGATTTCAGCGTATGCCTAATATCCAAAATCCCCATTTAGGCGTATTCACATTTAATAGTTATCCTATTATAATATAGATCTTTGCACCTAAATCATATACACAATAATTCTCCTTCTTCCAAATCACAGACTGTCATATATGGTATGCCCAGATCTAGATCTTAAATTACAACATATGTTCTTTCCTCAAATTAGTCACAAATCAGTCATGTCTAATTATGCATCATTCACTATTTTCCCCAAATTTAGCGTTCGTGCGTCAATCTCTTATGAGATTTGGCTCAGGCTCGTGGTAGTCTTGTTATAGAACAGAAAGAAGGAAGAGATACAGAATAGTTACTATAATATTAATAAGATAGATTTACATAGAAAAACAGATATGATAAACAAGAATATGCATAGTCTCAAATTCAGCTTTCTAACCATGTCAAGATCATAAGTAAATTTCATGTATGAAAATAACTGTACTCACCTTGGTTGGATTCTAAAAGAAAAAGGGTTGTAGTTGTTCTCTTTTAATCCTATTCAGATTGGAAGAAGAAGAAGCACTAGTTCTAGCTTAGGTTTCAGCAGAGTAGAGATGCCATTAATTTATTTTAATTAGAACTGAGGCAGCGTAGCGTTACAATGGTTTGGTGTGGAGAGAAAGTAGGGTTAGGGGGTGTTTAAATAACATAGGGATCAACGAATCTGGTCAGAACGGGCTTGCAAATGCAGAAAAACGAACCAGTCCTCGGATCTGGAAATAGGGGGAGGTTGACCCACTGGTCAACCTATGTGACCCAGGTCGACCCCCTGGTCGACCTGGGTCCTGGGCGGGAAATTTACTGCCCAGCCCGGGTGTGTGATTTGAATTTCGAACTTAAATCTGAGCTGTTTTAATTTATTTAAATTTTTTGAAACTTCTGAAGGCCATAACTTCTTCATCGAAGTCCGATTTACGCAAACTCGGACTCTATCTTAAGCAGAATTCCGAGACGAACGCAATGGTGTAACCCGTTACCCTTAATTCTTCTTTTAAAAATTAAGTATACTTTGTTTTGCTACTTTTATGTTCATAGAAAATACGGGATGTTACAGGAGATGATCAAACGGGCTGACAAGACATATTCCATTGTGTCCAAAATAGGGGCATTTAGCTAGAGGCGACAGTCGTTGGGTCTCGTTTGGAGTTTGGATGGTATAACAAGTTATTTTCTTGAATTAATTAATTAAAATAATATAAAATACTCTATAAATACTTTTGAAATATGTAATACGCAGTAAACCCTAATACTAGTACAACGCCGCCTCCATCGGTTTTAATGGCCGATTTCATCCCAATTTTGATCTTTAAAATCTCCTAATCTACACAAAATTAAAACATTCAACCAAAGACAAAATCGAAGAGAAGGACGAGGCCTATACATCCAACGGTTGAGATCAAAAATGGTGTGGAGGATAGCTTGGATTTCGAGCAGAAAGGGCAAGACTTTGGGCACGCTTTTCACTGCAAGGGGCCTACCGAGTTCGCTCAGACTCAGGGTGGAGGCGGCGCATCCCTGGGCGCTTCTTAGGGCAGAAGTGGATCGGCGTCAAGTTGATCATTGGGTGGCGCGTTGGGAGGAGTTTGATCGTGAAATGGGTTTCGATTTTGCCTGATAAGGGAGACGATGATTAAGGGGAAGAGCAGCCTAAAACAAAGTAATTAGTATAATTAGTTTTTAAATTATTTTAGTTAATTATTTATTAAATTGTTGAAGTTTAAAACGCTGTAACTTCTTCAAACAACAGCAGAATCGAACGTTTTAAAATGCGTTGGAATCATCTTTCCGAGATCTACATATGGGATAAACCAGAACTTCAACGGAGCGATCTAAATTTTTAAAGAATTCTAAACCCAAGGTGAGATTTCTATTTTAAAATAAAATTATTTATTTATTTCATTATGAAATTTATATTCATTCTATATAAAATTCATGTTGGTGTTGTGTATATATTTATTGAAATGTTGATTGTTTTGTGATTGCGATGAATAACTGAATTGAATTGTGTGTATCATGAATAGATGAAAACAAATATATCATGTTTGTTATGAAATAGATGAAAACAAATATATCATGTTTGAAATAAAATAGATGGAACAAGTTTTACTCATTTGGTGGAAATAAAAATCATTTTTCTCGTTAGATTGTTGAAATTAACATTGGTGTTAGTTAGAGAATTGGATAAAATCAAATTATCATTTTGCTCGTTAGACTGTCAAAATTAGCATTGAATTGTTCAAATAAAAACATTGATTTTTATTTGTCAAATTTAACATTGAATTGTTCACAAATAAAAACGTTCATTTTTATTTGTCAAATTTTACATTGAATTTTTTAACAAATAAAAAAATAGTCATTTTTATTTGTTATATGAAGGATAGATATTTGTATGCAAATAAATTTACATTTTTTATGGTCATGCTGAGATTAGAAACTGTATGCAAATAAGAATACTCCTTTTGATTTGTCATTAGAGAACATAGAAATGTTATGTTAGATAAAAATATCATTTTATTGAAATTGTCATATTTAACAAATTAGAATTGTTAAATTATAATTGTCAGATTTAACTAGTTAGAATTGTTAAATTATGTTAATGATAAAATATTACAATTTTAATCGTATATGTAGAGAGGATTAAAAATATTCATTTTTGTCAATATAGAGTAGTTAAACAAAAATATTCATTTTTGTCTATATAGTGTAATTCAACAAAAAAAATCATTTTTTTTCAATATACAGTAGTTAAACAAAAATATTCATTTTTGTCAATATAGTTTAGTTAAACAAAAATATTCATTTTTGTCATTATAGTTTAGTTTAACAAAAATATTCATTTTTGTCAAAATATCAAAGTTGAAATCAAATTTGTCGCTTTTGTCAAAATATCGAAGTTGAAACCAATTTGTCGCTTTTGTCAAATTATCAAGGTTGAAATCAAATTTGTCGCTTTTGTCAAAACATCAAAGTTGAAATCAAATTTGTCGCTTTTGTCAAAATATCAAAGTTGAAACCAATTTGTCGCTTTTGTCAAAATATCAAAGTTGAAACCAATTTGTCGCTTTTCTCAAATTATCAAAGTTGAATCCAATTTGTCGTTTTTGTCAAATTATTAAAGTTGAAACCAATTCGTCACTTTTGTCAAATTATAAAAGTTGAAACCAAATTTGCCACTTTTGTCAAAATGTAACAGTTAAAAACAAAATTGGCATTTTTGTCAACACATAATGGTTAGAACAAAAAATACATTTTTGTTAATTAGAATTGAGTTAGAACAAATTTACATTTTTGTCACATAGAATTGTGATAAAACAATAATATCGTTTTTGTTAAATAGAAATTGTAAACAAATAAAATTATCATTTTTATTTGTTAAATAGAAATAGAAATTGTAAACAAATAAAATTATCATTTTTATTTGTTATGTTGAATAGAAAAATGTAAACAAGCCAACATATCACTTTTATTTGTTTTGTTGAATTAGAATTGTCGACAAAACAAACATATCACTTTTAGTTGTTTTGTTGAATTAGAATTGTCGACAAAACAAACATATCACTTTCATTTGTTTTGTTGAATTAGAATGGTCGACAAAACAAACACATCACTTTTATTTGTTTTGTTGAATTAGAATTGTCGATAAAACAAATTTATCATTTTTATTGTTTTGTTGAAATAGATTTGTCGACAAAACAAAGTCATCATCTTTATTGTTTTGTTGAAATGGATTAGTTGAAACAAAATATACATTTTTGGTCAAAATAGATTAGTTGAACCAAAATATTCATTTTTGTCAAAATATAATACTGGACACAAAATTTTACATTTTGTCAAAATATGATGGTCGAAAACAAAAAATTACATTTTTGTAAATTAGATTTGAAATAAAACAAAAATCACATTTTGTTAAATAAAAGAGTTAGAATACAAATAGCATTTTTGTTAAATAGGTTTGTGTCAAAACACAAATAGCATTTTTGTTGTGTCAAAACACAAATAGCATTTTGTTACATAGGTTTGTGTCACAACACAAATAGCATTTTTGGTAAATAGATTTGTGTTAGAACAAATATTCATTTTGTTATATCAGAATTGTTAACAATATGAAATTGTCACTTTTTATTCATTTGGTTAAAGTAGAATTGTCAATATAAATGCAATCATCACTTATATTCATTTTGTTAAACTAGAATTGTTCACAAAAAAATTGAAACTAGCACTTGTAATCATTTTGTTGAAATAGAACTGCCAACAAAAATGAAGAATATCATTTTAATCATTTTGTTGAAATAGAATTGTCAACGAAATGAATGAATCACTTTTTAATCATTTTGTTGAAACAGAATTGTCAACGAAATGAATGAATCACTTTTCAATCGTTTTGTTGAACTAGAATTGTTAACGAAAATGAATGTATCGCTTTTTATGCATTTTGTTGAAATAGAATTTGTATGCAAATTATAGAATCATTTTTATTGTCAGTATACACATTAGAATTTGTGTATATATTAAACTGACATTTATATTGTCAATATACACATTAGAATTTGTGTTTATATTAAAGAGACATTTCTATTGCAAATATACACATTAGAATTTGTATATAAAAAAAAGACATTTTTATTGTTAGAATATATTAGACTTTGTATGCAAATTAAAATAAACATTTTTATGTGTGTCATTTCATACATTGAAACTATATAAAAATAAAAATATTTCTTTTTATTTGTTAAAGTATAAAATAGAAATTGTATACAAATAATGGAAATAAAAATTATCTTTTTATTTGTCATTAGCAAAGATGTCATGTAAATAAAATGCATATTTATTTGACATTATGAACATTTAGACGTGATATGCCAATAAAACAGTCTTTTATTTGGCGCGTTAAACACGTTAGTAGAATCGTCGAACGATTTATATTTGTATATAATATTATATATATATATATATATATATGTATAAAAATTAAAATTAAACGAATCACGCGCGGTAGTTCACATTTCGGAATCGTAACTTCAAACGATGATACCGAAAGATCCGACCGTCGGATTTTCCCAAAACTGGAACCGTTAGGTCCGCTTTGGGAAGATCTTTCCAACAATATAAAATTTGTTAAAATCCAACGGTTAGATTTCTAGATAAGTGTAAATCAAATTTTGATAAAAATATCGCCAGGGCCGCCTATTGACCCGAAGCGTCGATAATTTGATTGGGCTATTTTTATATAAATAAAAATAGCGATAAATCGTTATAAAATAATATTAACGATATAAATTGGTTTTAAATTATAATTATGCGAGAATTATTTGAAAAGACCGAGTTCAGTCTCATTTGAAATAATTATATGACGATTAAAGTCGAAGACAATGAAGACGGTGGTTGAAGACCGACGATCTTCACATTGAATGGATGACTACTGATGCCGTGTACTGATTTGCTCCCAGGAAAGGGTTACAGTGGTATTTGTCCGGACATACTTATTGATTACCAGATAAGTGAGCACCTCTCTTCTGTATTGGACATATGGGAGGAGGAATAAGGTGTCTACGGTTTCATTCAGACCCAGAACGGACTTGTAAATGGATGTGTGTCTGACATTGGATTTCATTTCATGTAAATTTATTTCTATTTAATATATATCGGTTTGGTGGCGGAGAATTTATTCTCTTGCTTAACACCCTTCTCTGAGATGCACGAGCTCAGAGGTTATATATTAGTAGTTATCGATCGCATGGCGTGAATTGTCAATGTGGCATGCCAAGAAGCAACTTATCGAGGCTTTTGTTGAAATGCAGAGCCTTGTGGTTGATGATCAAAGAACGGCCTGTTTAGGTGTAGTTTTGTGTATAGCGTTACTTCGTGAGCCTCACACGCCGGTATGAGTCAGAAACGGGGCAAAAGAACACAGGGAGTGCACATGTTTCTTTCTAGCTAGAAGTGGTATCAGGGTTTTACAAGCCCTGACATTTTACCTATGTGGATGATGGATTACGGGGCCTCGGTTATATTGGTTAATAGTGACCAATTTATAGGTATATTAGGACCGGGAAGCATGTGTTCAGGCATAACTAATCCACTAAAGTATTTGTGGACCGGCCCTGCAAGATCCAAGGGTTCACCAGCGTCCGAATCCTGAGACATTACTAGAGTGTCTCGAATCGGTAAGAAGATCGTTCCTAGCCTTGACTCATGATGGAAATCCACACTACAAGAAAACACTGATTTTGCGTCAGATATTTAGAAGCGGAAATTTCCGTCGCTAATTTGCGATGGATTTCCATGTGATCTGCAAGGGATAGTTTTTTATTTTTTCAACTTCTTTTTCTTTTATTTATTACCGTCGTCTTTTGTCATCCGTCACTAAGCCGTTGCAAATTCCGTTAAATTACCGACATAAAATTGCTGCCGCTATTTTCCGCTGCAAATCCAGGCAGAATATCGACGAATATTTATCGAAGCTATTTTGCAGCAGAATTCCAGCAGGTTTGCAAGAGATGGAAATATCAGTTTATTATAATAATTATTTAATAATTAATAATAAAATTTAATACTTATGAAATGATATCTAGTATTCAATAATTAATTTTAAATAATTGTATTTAATAATTACAATTGATAATTATAATTGAAACTTATATTTTATAATTATAGTTGATAATTATATTTTATAATTACGAGTGACAGTTTTACAACGATCATAAAATCCCCCTTTTAACCAATGTCAATTTTATAATGCCCGTTGTAATAATTATTATTTACTAATATTCAATAATTAATAATAATAATTTCGAATAAATATGAATACATAATAATATATACTTAATATTATTAATTTATTATAATTGATAATTGATAATTTGTAATTAATAGCAAATAATACTTACTCAAAAATTTATAAATAATAATTATAAATGCCAACCTATATAAACATTATTTAAAATTTATAATAATGATCGATTATTAATAAATAATTCATAATTACATCAAATAATTAATAAATATAATTACACTACGATAAAATAATCATTTTACAATGTTTTCTTTACAATCTGCACAAACTGACAGTTGTAATAAATATTTTGTAACAATCGTTTATTCTTAGCGATTGTAATACACATTTTAACAACTTTATATTTGCAATAGATGTAATATATGATTGTAACAATTGGTGTTGGCTGTTATCTACGTAGAATAGCTGCTTGTTGATAAAAGATTACGTTCCCTATCTTATTTTCTTTCTCCCACTAAACATACCCAAGTAAAATAAACCTGGCCGCCAAACTGCTAAATCTAAACCCTAACTCTATCCTAGTACAATCTGCCATTGCCTTCGAGGAAATTAAACCAGGATCGCAAAAATTGACGAAGCTCTCTTATAAGCCCTAACCCGCTACTCTCTACCAGCTGCTCGCCACCGATGCCACCCGCGTTTGCTCGCTTCTATTGTTCGTCCATGTTGCCGCTCGCCTTCATTAAATAGGTATCCGTAGTCATTTTCTTTGATAATATATGATCTTATTTATATAACTTATGTTTTATCATTTACGTTTGAACTGGGGTTTCGGAAATTCAAGATTAGAGTGTTGTTGCTAGGTCGGCTGTTTTTTTTTTAAATTATCATCGTCATTTATTTAACTTGCGGTTGTGTTGTAGGATTCATCTTTAGGTAAAATAGTGGATTGTTGGATGTGATGCTATTTTTTGTCCATCTTTATTGGTTTTAGGGATGACTGTGCCTTGATCTTGATTGTTCTTATTTATATTTATGCTTTTTAATGGTAAAATATTTGTCATAATACTGATATATCATGATGAAGTCAATTTTTTTTCCAGTTCATATACATTTATATATATTGAACTTTATATTTTAGTAAAATTACATTCATTCCGTTTCAAACAAAATGCTCAGTAATTCAACATGTTCAACTTTATGTTTGGTTGGAAGTAGTAACTTGAATTGGTTTCAGAAAAAAAATGGTAGGATAACAAAAATAATATTTTCTTATATTCTATTCTATTTGAAGTCAAATTTCATAATCGTACTCCTTTAATCATGGTTCTATACTATACTAGTTGTCATAGACCTCTATACGTTTTCTAAAGCGTGAGAGAGTGTTCTGAACATTATAAAGACTTTATCTAAAACACGCTCGATCGGTCTTAAAAAGGCTCTTTATAGCTTTAGCGCTAAACAAAATTTCACCATTTATATTTCCCTGTTTTTTGTCTATTGCTTTTGGTTCATAGTTTGTGTTGTTCCTCTTATCTATGAAGTTTGAACACACAAACACAAAGATATTGTTAGACTACTTTGTGAAATAGGCTACACAAATCTAAAGGATCAAGTATTAGAGAATAATCTACCTAGAAACCGGATCGGATCGGATGTAGTCAGAGAAAAACAAAGCTAGACAAAGTGAGGAAAGACAGAACTCGAACCGGTGCGGATCGGATATGATGCTCCGATCTGAACCCCATTACCTGGCCTATCCGACCCGAGCACAGAATGAAAGCTGCTTCATTCCCATGTTCTCCTAAAGATGCGGAGCAGTTACACGCATGATTGCCCACGTTCTCCCACTCGCTTGATGCGCTGTCACCATCTGGAGAGCTCCGAACCCGCATCTCCAGGGATGGATGCCACGTACCTCCGATCCGAACCCGTTTTTAGGAGAATTTGCACCTATAAATAGACCTCTAAGGCTCACTTGAAGGGATCTTTTTGGCATTCTGAGAGTTTGAATATCTTTAAGAACCGAATTCCAGCACTCCTAAGCAATCCAAATCATCATTCAAAGTGTATTTTGAGTATAAATGAGTAAATATATATGAAAAAAGAGTGAGATTGAGTGAATATCTTGTTGTATTTTCATCTACATCATCAAGAAAAGTGATATAAAGTGGACGTAGGCTCTTTAACGCCGAACCACTATAAATCTTGTGTCTCTTTTCTGTTTTTGATTTCATTTTATCGTAATTTTAGTCAATTTGGGTGTTAGAACCGCTTTTTGGTCTAACATTTTAGTGCTTTCACTGAGAATCATTTGAATTCTCTATTTTTCTGGATTATCGTTCTACTTTTTGGACCATTGAGTTCAAAGAAGTTAATCCCCAATTTTCGACGCTTTTAAGTACTTGTTGGTTGATTGTTGAAGAATTATGGCCAAAGGAAAAGGTAAGGAAGTTCAAACCAGTCGAGGGAACAAAATTGGTGAAGATCAGCAAAACGCGGTCGTGACGAGGTCTCGTGGGCAAAGCTCGGGAGCGGATCGGACTGGCTCAGGAAATCCGAACCGATCGTAGAGGGAAAGCTCCGATCCGACCCGAGTAGAAGACGTAGAAGAGGTGCGCTCCCCTGTCCCGAACCGATCCGGTCAGGTCACCTTGCTCCGATCCGACCCGATTCTAGGTGATGTTGGAACCTCTACTCGAGCCCCTCCAAATGCTCCGACTCCAGCCACCAGGACCAATGACCAGATCAATCCGTCTGAGCCTGTCACCCAAGGAGATTTTTCTCGCCTTCTTGACATCCTTGAGAGCACTAGGGAGGCTATGAGAATCCATGAGCGCACCAACCTTATGATGCAAGAGAATATGAGAATCATGAGTAGGGAAATTGGCGAGCTTCGCAGGCAGAGGACCCCTTCCCCAGTTCATCACATTGCAATGGATCAGTCTTCTTCCTCAGAGGAAGAGCGACCTCATGAAAGAAGGCCGCTCGAATGACCTCAGAATTTGGAACAAATGACTTTTGGATCTCTGGGATCCCACAAAGACGCTGCTCGTGTGTTAGGACCCGATGACCCGAGCTTGAGAGAGCCTATGCTGTTACCAATGCGAGGATCCCATGTTCTGCCTAGAGATCCTAACCTTATCAACCCCACTCAGGGACAAATGCTCCATCCCCTTCCTCCCGAGATCGACCGGGAACGTAGGGAGCAAAGCAGAGCAGAAGCTGCTAGAAGAAGGAGGGTGTCCCTTGATCAGGAGCACAGAGTAAACTCGAACATCAGTGCTAGGGAGCCTGAACGACCTTTGACCAATGCTGATGTGTGGGCTATGGTGCGCCAGATCATGTCTGAGAGTCGAAATTACACCAATGAAGATTATGGTATTGAGCAAAGCCATACTCCCTTTACTGATGACAATCTTAACTTTCAGTTCCCCCGACAATTTAATTTGCCGTAGATGGACAGATATAACGGGAGAACTGACCCGGGACAACATCTGATGCGATACGCCTGGTTTATGAATGCTGCGGCTGCTCCTGATGCTGTGAAGTGTAAGGCTTTCCCGATTTACTTAGAAGACGTAGCATTACTATGGTTTACCCGACTTCCTCCTCGATCGATATCGAATTTCAAAGAATTAAGTGAACATTTTATGAATCAATTCCGACTTCACTCCCGAAAGTCTAAGACTGTTATCGAATTATCGAGAATTAAGCAAGCACCGGGTGAGTCCTTGAAGTCGTATCTAGACCGTTTCAATTTAGCTGTAACAGAAGTCAGCGACCCTCATGAGCCTACGATCTTGATGGCCTTAATGGAGGGAGTTGGTCCTGATTCAGAGTTTGGAGATTATCTTTCTGGGAAGCCGCCTCCCACAAGAGAGTTGTTTTATGAGAAGGCCAATATCCAATTAAGACGGGAGGAAGCAAGGGCAAACAGAAAGAGGAAGTCCGGAGCGGCCTCAAAAGAAGCTGTTCAGAGTAATGTTGCTGTAAAGCAGTCTGGAGAAAGCTCTGGGAAAGTCGAAGTGAATGTTGGAAACAAGAATGGAAACAATAATAATGGAAACGGGGGCAACAGCAACCGTAATGCGAATGGTAATAGGAGAAACAGGAACCGAGGAAGTAATTCTGACAAAAGACCCCGATTCCAGACCTTTGAAAATTATTCACCGTTGAATGACACTTTGGAGAACATTTATTTGGACACGTACAATGTTTTGCAATACAAAAAACCGCCGCCGCGAGATTCGACAGAAAAAGAAATTGCTACCGGAAAATTTTGTTTATTTCACGGAACCCACGGACATTCAACGAACGAATGTCGACACTTGAGAGATGTGGTTGAGAAGTTGTTGCGTGAAGGTAACTTGGATGAGTATAAGGCTGCCCCAAGGGACAGGGGGCAAGGAGGACAGGCCCCAAACCAGAATCAGCCTGCTCCCAAGCCTACAGCGCAACAAAAGGGCAAAGGGATTGTCATTAACACCATAGTAGGTGGACCCCATCCAGCCATCCACAGTTTCAGAGCAATGGACCAATACATTAATGCAGTTAAGCACATAGATGTAGACGAGTGTAATGATTTGGAAGATATCACCCCTGTGAAGCAGTAGAGGACAATGTTCGATGATGTGGTGTTCCGTAGCAGAGACAATACCGGAATCCAATCACCTACCGAAGATCCGTTGGTTATTACCACTACTATTGGGCCGGCACTGGTCCATAAGGTACTAGTAGACAAAGGAAGCTTTGTCAACATTTTGTTTAAGAAGTCGTTTGATCAGATGAGACTCGAGTCTGGAGATTTGAAGCCTGTGAAGGTTGGATCCGAGGCTTCAATGGGGCATCGACAGCTCCAATGGGGTATATAGAATTGCCCGTAACATTGGGACAAGGGGATCGTCGAAGAGTATGAATGCTTCAGTTCGTAGTGCTAGATATCGATTCGCCCTACAACGCATTTTTAGGAAGGCCTGCCCTTGCAGAGTTCAGGGCTTGTATTGCACCATGGTGCTTATTGCTAAAGTTCCCAACTGAAGCCGGAACAGGAGTAATGATGGGAGACCAAGTCTCCGGGCGAGCTTGTTATATTGCTGAATTAAAGATGCTGATGAAGGGACTTAACATCGATACTAAAAGTAATTCACCTCCTCCGAAGGAGGGTTCAGCATAGCAATTAGAGGGATCAGCCCCGAAGGAGTTGCCCAAGGGAATGCCTGAAGACCTGGATCACATAGAAGATGAGGAACCTGAGGATAGAAAAGCAACTCCTAACGAAACGACAGTGGATATACCCATTGATGAAGCTGATCCAACAAAAGTTTTGAAGATTGGATCCCAATTGGATCCGCATCGAGCTAAAGAACTGACTAACTTTCTAAAGGCAAACTTGGAAGTGTTTGCCTGGACCCACGCTGACATGTGTGGGATATAAACATCCATCATGAGTCATTCGCTGAGTATAAACCCGAAACACCCGCCTGTAAAGCAAAAGAGACGTATGTTTGGCCCAGAGAGGTCGGCAGCTCTGAAAGAAGAAGTGGAGAAGCTGAAAGAGAACGGATTTATTAGAGATTCGACATATCCCGACTAGATATCGAATCCTGTTTTGGTAAAGAAGTCAAACGGAAACTGGCTGACGTGTATTGATTTTTCAGACTTGAACAAAGCCTGCCCGAAAGATAGATTTCCACTCCCCAGAATAGACCAGCTTGTGGATTCGACGGCGGGACATGAACTTCTTTCTTTTATGGACGCATATTCCGGATACAACCAGATTCCCATGCATGTGCCCGATCAAGAGCACATGAGCTTTATTACAAATTTGGGGTTGTATTGCTACATGGTCATGCCTTTCGGATTGAAAAATGATGGAGCTACCTACCAACGCTTGGTGAATAGGATGTTTTATAACCAAATAGGGAAAACTATGGAGGTTTATGTGGATGATATGCTTATCAAATCGAGACGGTCCTCTAGCCATACGCAAGACTTGGCAGAGATGTTCGGTATCCTGCGAAAGTATCGAATGAAGCTAAATCCTTTGAAGTGCTCATTTGGGGTGGCATCTGGAAAGTTTCTAGGTTTCATCGTGAGCTCTCGAGGAATTGAAATTAATCCCAGTCAGATAGCAGCGATAAGGAACATTGAGGAGCCACAAAGAATCAAGGATGTCCAAAGTCTTGCAGGGAAAGTGGCTACGTTGAGTAGATTTATCTCTAAAGCAACAAACAAATGCGTCCCGTTTTTTGACTTGATAAAAAGGGGAAAGAAAAATTTTGAATGGACTCCGGACTGTGTTAAGGCCTTTCGAAATCTATTGGACTTACTAGAGAGACCACCGATTTTGTCGAAGCCGGTGGATCATGAAGAGCTGTTTGTTTATCTAGCAGTATCGGCTCATGCCGTTAGCACCGCCTTGGTCCAGGAAGAAGACAAGGTGCAAATGCCGGTATATTACGTAAGCAAAAAATTGGCAGCCGCAGAACGTAACTACCCAAGGATTGAGAAGCTTGCTTACAGCCTTCAGATCGCCTCCCGAAAACTTCACCATTATTTTCAAGCTCACCCAATAATCATATACACTGATCAGCCTCTGAGACAGGTGTTGCAAAGACCTGAAGCATCAGGACGGTTGATCAAGTGGAATATTGAATTAAGTCAGTTTGATTTAAACTTTCAGCCGCGGAAATCGATCAGGGGGTAGGATTTGGCTGATTTTATAGCAGAGTTCACAATTCCGGAGGAGGAAACGATCGATGATAAGGTGGTCAAATCAGAGGAAGAATTAGAATTAGATCCATGGAAGTTATACACAGACGGAGCCAAGAATGACCGAAGGTCCGGAGCTGGAGTCGTCTTAGTTACTCCTGAAGGACGATCGTTATATTATGCTCTATGACTAGAATTTTCAGCGACCAATAATGACTCTGAATATGAAGCCCTGATTGCCAGGCTGAAACTTGCTAAGGAATTCGGAATAAAGGCATTAGATATATTCTGCGATTCCAAACTAGTCGTCTCCCAAGTGCGAAAGGAGTTTGTGGCCCGAGGACCTCGACTTATTACCTATCTTGAAAACGTGAAGGAGCTGTTGAGCAATTTGGAACGGTATAACATAACGCATATCCCAAGAGCTGAAAACCAGAAGGAAGATCGGCTAGCAAAGCTAGCAAGTTCCGACAATCCGGAGGAATCCGAAATGGTTCCAACTGAGACGTTGGGGTCACCAAGCTTTGAGTTAATGGAAATTGAATTAGCTTTCGAAGCAGAACCGGAGAGGTAGTCGTGGATGACTACAATCAAGAATTTCCTTATAAATGGAGTACTCCCGCCAAAGAAAAGTGAGAGGCGAGCCATAGTTCGCAAAGCTACCAGATACGTCCTTCAAGATAATACCCTTTATCGGCAAGGATTTTCTATGCCCCTATTACGGTGTATAGCGCACGATGACATCAAGCGTGTACTAAGGGAAGTACACGAAGGTGAGTGTGGAGATCATACGGGGGGTCAGACTTTAGCAAAAAAGGTGTTGCGGTACGGGTATTTCTGGCCCACTATTAATAAAAATGCAGCTGATTACTCACGACGCTGCGACAATTGCTAGAGATTCGCCAAGATCCCCAGAGCACCACCGACCCAGCTCAAGTCGATGGTGAGTCCGTGGCCGTTTTCCATGTGGAGAATTGACATCATCGGAGTTCTACCGATTGCCAAAGGAGGAGCGAAGTATGCAATAGTCGCCGTGGACTATTTTACGAAGTGGGTGGAAACTGAGCCCTTAACCAAAATCACAGCGAGAAAGGTGATAAGTTTCGTGGTTATAAATATCATATGCCGATTTGGGATTCCAAGGACCATTATAACTGATAATGGAACCCAGTTCGATGGCGCCGAATTCGGAAATTTGTGCCAGAAATACAAGATTGACAAGCGGTACATTGCAGTCGCCCATCCACAGTCGAATGGGCAAGTAGAAGCAATAAATAAAGTCATAAAATCCATCCTCAAGAAGTGGTTAGAATGTGCAAAAGAAAAATGGGTGGATGAATTGCCCTTGGCTTTGTGGGCATATCAGACAACGTTTAAGACAGCTACCAGACATACTCCTTTCTCTCTCTCATTTGGTTCAGAAGCGGTAATCTCGGTAGAGCTCGAAGTTCCCTCTCACAGGGTGACATATTATGACCCGATGACGAATCAGGCACTCCTCCTCGAGTCCCTTGATGAAGTCGAAGAGAAAAGGGATGAGGCAAACTTGCGTGCGTCAAGACATCGATGTCAGATGGCACGCTATTATGACAAGAAAATTCGCTTTAGAACCTTTGAGCCAGGGGATTTGGTGCTAAAGCGAGTTTTTCCATCCCTTCCTCATCTCGGTCCAAAATGGGAAGGACCATTCACCATCCAACGGAAGCTTGATACGGGAGCATTCAAGCTAACGACCATAGACGGTGAAGAGATTCCCAGAGCTTGGAACGCTCAGCACTTACGACGATATCTGAGCTAAATATGAGATGTCTTTTCTTTTGTTTTCATAAGCCATGTAAAAAGGCATGACTTGCCTCAAAAAAGTCTGTTTATGTGAACAAAGGACTATAAAGTGGATGTAGGCTACGACTTAGCCGAACCACTATAAAAATATCGTGTGTCAATTACTTTCCTGCATTATTTATATCTTCAACTATTATTCTATTATGACTGTGAAACACAAAATGTTAAACTAAAGTTGAAGATGACCTATATGCGAGGACAAACAAAACGATTGTTTGTACAATAAGACATAAAAGAATGGGAAGATGACATTCTTAACTCTAACTCTCAAGAATCGAGAGAGAGTATAAAGGACGGGAAGACGACGTCCTCTGAGGCGTGAAGGTGCACCCAGATGAGAGACCGCCTCAGCAAGAACTCTAACCTGAGTATAAGACAGGAGAGTATAAAAGATGCCAGAAAAGAACAGGCGTCAATGACGAAAGGAATGTGACCCCCGTCAGAGAATCGGGGACATTCGGACTTTTTAATTTAATCTTGAATAGTTCTCTTTCAGTTACTCAAGATTAACTGGGGGCATACATGTACACACATATTCCCCTCCACCATGACTCCATTACATGACTTTAGTATGACATGCATTTGTATTTTTACATAAGTACTGAACTAACGACTAACAGGCATTGCAGGAAATGAATTATTTTTATTTACAAACGTGTGAGTTTGTACATGAAAAACTAGCAAAAAAGAAATGCGAGGGCCACACTCGCTGCGACAAATGTAGGCTAATTAAATGCTAAAATAAAGCAAAACACTTCATCACTTAGGCGTTGGAGTGGACTTGGATTTTTTTGCAGCCTTCTGTGCATTCTTCGCCTCTCTTTCAGCCTCAGTTAGAACGCGCTTTGGTTTTTTCCTCCCTGTGACCGAAGCACTGGAATCGGTTGACTTTTTCCCAGGAATTGGAACACTGGAATCAAGAGAAGACTTTTTAGCAAGCTCTTCTGTAATAGATCTAGTCGAAAGCTTAACAACTAACCTTGATCCAGCATCCACCATTGCGAGAGGCTTAAGGCTTTCGGGGTCCATGTCTTCAACTTTAAGCTGCATATGTTTGTCTTGCTCAGCTTTCAGCGCAGCCAAAGTGATGTCAACAGCGCTGGTTGATTCCCCAACTATAGCCACCTCAGGGTCTTCCTCATGTTCCTCATTGCCGTCATCATCTTTCAAGGCGTTTATCATCTCGCCATCATGAGGAGCATCAGCCTTACCCTTGTCTCCTTCAGCCCTCTCCGTTGACTTTGCTTCGACAGTGGTTCCCTGAGACACGTTTGTCTTTTCGGACGGTTCAACACCTACAGAGTGAGAAGCAACAGTTATCAACTCAGGAGAAAATAAAGGGTCCTTCATCGATTGCCCGATTATGCGATGGAAAGTGGAGACAGCTTTGACGAATTGGGGTGAAAAGGTAGAAATACCTTCCGATGATTTTTCAGCTGGAGTAACTGCCATCTCTAACACCGCCTCAGGAATGGGGGATAAGAGAGATGCCTGAGGGAACGCCGGGTTTTCAGGGTCATATCCCTCGACTTCAGAAGTCCCAGCGGCAGTAGAAGAAGAACCAGCCTCAGAGATGTTCTTTTGTTTAGCCTTCCGCTTCTCGTCCTCCATAGTAGCGGCGATGAGGCGGCGTCCCTCGGCCAGGCGCGCTGGTTCATCATCTCTTAGATATTTTTCCATTAGCTTGTCCTCGTTGACGGAGTCTACCTTGAGTTCCTCTTTTTCCCATTCAACGATCTGACTCCATACGTAAACCAAGGTAGTCGGATAATCTTCGATCCAAGAGATGTTTCGGCAACGAATTATATGCGCGAAGAATTCGATTAGTAATTCGCCGAAGCCATGCACTTCCTCCTCGGTCTCAGACAGTTGCTTGCGGGTCTCTTCGGCGGATTTAATAACACTTTCAACATTACCCTCCGCTAGGGAAGCCCTATTCTCAGCCTCCACCAACTTGGAAGCCAAGTCAGCGTTTCTCTTCTCTAATTCAGCATTCTTTCTCGCTAACTCAGCTTTCTCTTGCTCCAGAGCGGTATAGGCAAGTTGCATTTTAGCATTATCCGACTTTGCGTCTTCTGCTTGCTTTTTCAACTCCGAGCACTCCTGATTGTGAGACTCGAGTAAGTCATGATAACGTTTTTGTAGCTCTTCAAATTGCTGCTTGAAGTTGGTAGCATCCCGCTGAGCAATGGCAAGTTGGGCCTGTGTGTCCTCAAGATCTTTCCTTAAATTTTTCAAGGCTTTAGCGTCAGATGCTGCAGTATTTTTCATCGACTCAGTATCCGTAATCAGAGTTCGGATGATTCTGGAGAGGTTACGTGAATACTTGAACATCTCTAAATATTGTTTTTCAACTGCATCAATTTTCGCTTTAGCCTCGTCCGCCCACCTTGAGGAAATAGGCTCGAGAGCGGGTAAGAAAGTCAGGTTTTCAAAGTAGTGCTCGGGGAATTCTCTCTCCAAATATGCCCACTTGACTTTAGTTTTAGCATCCAATGGTGGATGTGCGCGATATGTTAGCTTAGTATCCTTAGGATCAGCGGGCACGACGGCCGTATCACCCTTCCTAGGCCGCTTATCAGAAACCTTATGTTTATCTCGAGAGCTGGTTTCTTTCGGCGGACTTCTTTCCCTACCACGTTTTTCATGAGAAGAGGTTTGATCTTTTGACTGCGACGTGTCTTCTCCTCGACGGCCTTGATAGCTTTTGTATCGTTCTGAATCAGACCGAACGGGCGAGCGAGAGCGTGAGGTCCGCGACCGATAAGAGTCATAAGGCCTTTTATCCTCCCTACCCCGGCCTTCACGACGATCATGCTCAGCATTAGAAGGGGGTCTAGTCATGCTGCGATGAAGTTTCCTGATATCATAATGGGAGCGGGACATTGTACCTGCGCAACAATGCAAATGGAATTCAGAATCAGCGTTCCCACACAAGGTAAGTGCTGTGAAATGTGGTGTTATTGTGTTAAGTGCATCCTATGTGGTGTTTGTCCCCCGACAAACCCGAGTCCGAAGCCAGACTAGTGCGAGTGGGCTCTTTGGCCTTAGCGGGGGTAGTCTCTTCTGAAGAAGTGAAAACTAAAGGATTTGTTCCAAAATCCTCTGAAGTGTAAATAGTTTCGGGCAAGGGGAGATCTCCTAAACCCTGAAATGTTGGATCATTGGTACTAGGGGCATCTCCCTGGGAAGCATCAATTGGAGGTTCTTTGGAAGACGTCGACTTCTCCGGAGAGATAGCATCCTCGGGAACGATGTACCCCTCTCGGTGCTTTTCGGCCATGTTGGCCAGCTCGTCGTCTTGAGTCGAAGATGGAGAAGGTGAATCTTGAAGCGGCATTGTAGGAGCTTTCGAGCTTTCGCCCGTTTCTGGGATTATGTCCACTGTGGGGATGTATACATATGGACCCGACCCGTGACCTATGCTACGGGTAATGGACAGCAACCCGTGGAGATGAAGATATTCATCCTTAAGGACTTCATCAATAGTTAAAAACTTTTGGTCGCCATTAAGGAGCCGGTGCATCCGATCAAAGAACGCTTGACCCGATATTTGTTTTGGGTTATCAACCGTAAACAAAAAGAAAATAGATTAATGTGGTGGCGTGGACATTCAGAGTCGAGATTTAGAAAACCAGTGATTTACTTGATTTTGTCCATCTCCTAGCACACCCCGGCTGTTGCCTTATATAAAACCATTCCAGCTTGGAATCGCCCGCCTTGCTGCTGAACGGTGCTGAAATTATTTTCCTTTTTGGGACAGACTCAAAGTAAGAGAAAGAAGGAGTTTCTCGAGTCCGGTGCTTAAAGTTATAAAAGAAATGGACGTCATCAAAAGTGAGCTCTGTGCCTAAGATCTCGTTGTATGCTACATATAAGGTATATAGGTAAGCATAGGAGTTGGGATGCAGCTGCATGGGGGCGATCCGCATCTGTCTTAGAAAGTCGACGACAAAAGGAGAAAACGGTGGAATAGCTCCAACCATGCACATCAATCGAGTGATTGCCATAAATCCCTCTGGAGGATTATGAGGACGGTCAGTTTTAGATGGCACCAGGGTATCTTTTTTCAGTATCTCGTACTTTAAGCATATTCGAAGGAGCCTGTCGTAGTCAATCGTTGATTCAATAGAATCTTGAGGTGATTCCAATATGATGGCAGACTCAAATTCGTCAGGAGCTCGATTATCTCCAACCCCTCCTTCCTCTTCATAGCCCAGAGAAACTTCACTGTCAGAAGGCGTTCCGCTGTTATGTGCCCCTGCTTCATAATCTGATCCCTCGTCATCCCATTCAGGGTCTGAGGAAGAAGATATGTTGTCAAGAGAGATTTTATTTGATGTCTCTGGGACCTCTTTCTTTTCTGCCAGTCTAGAAGAACGTCTTTCGGCCATGATCACTAAACTATCGAAGAAGCAACAACAGAGATTAGAGTAAATTAGCCTGTGCCCCCTGTGCATGTGTATGAACTAAAGTGTGTACGGTGTGTGCAGGAGATGTAAAGTGAACACTTGAAAGCATAATGTAAAGTTCTGACGAAGCGATGATGTTCAGAACAGTTCTCGACGTTTGTTTATGATTCGTAAGGCACTATCCTAACTGTCCATTAAGTTGGAAGATCATGTCAAGAACTGAATGGGCTAGTTAAGCAAGTTCTTAAGTGTTAAATTGGATTGTTTTCTTCGGTTCAGTTCGGATGTGTGCTTTGGGATCAGATCGAAGGGTAAGGCCTCATCTTAGCTGAGAATAAGTATTGGTGTCCAGGGATCAAAATCGGATCGGTTCGGAGGAGGACTTCTGGAATGGTCCGGATCGGATTAAGCAGCCATCCTCTTTACTTCCTTTGTTTCATTTCCCGATCCGATCCGATAAGGCGATTCCTGTCCTCCTTTTTGTTTACAAGTCTAACCCGATCCGATTGAGTAAGTCCAGCTTCTCTTCATGATTCTTTACTCCGACCCGATCCGATTTTGTGAACTTCTCTTCCCTTTCTTCTTCTCCATGATCCACACTACATCACCCGAACCGATCCCCTGCAACCTCTTTCTTCTTCCTCTTTTTCGAACCTAGAACCTAATTTCGTACTCATGGCCCCAACCAAGATCAAGTTTTCATTGGTTTTATCCATTATGGCGAGCCCTAATTCCATCTTCCCAGCGCCTCGAAGTGGCGACTGAGCCACCAATGACGATGGTGAAGGAAGAGGAGGCTGTACTAGCAAATCGAACCAAACCCATGCCCAAATCGATCAAACCGAGTGTAATTCATAATCGAAATCGATTATTATCAAGAAAATCAAGTTTAAGATTCACTTACGAATTCGATTTGATGATTAATAAAGGGGTTTTTTGAGTTTCAGAGGGCCAGGGTTTCTGTGTTCAATCGGCTGAGAAAAAACAAATAAGAAGAAAGAGAGGAAGAAAGAAAAAGGTGAGAGGCTTATATAGAGTTACGGTGACTACTCGTATTCCTGCCTACTTTTCCGTTCGGACCGGAATGAGAGCCCAGTGACGTAGTCTGGCCCGCTAACTTGATACCAAATGAAAGAAGAGGTGAGACTGTTCGGGTCGGAACCCGAACCGAATGGAATTTCATGTATTAACTTAGCATCTGAATTGAATTAAATACAAAGAAAAATCAAAAAGAAAATCACCTGGAAGGATAACTGGATGTTAACAAGAGTTCTCCAAGTTGTTTGAAAATAAAGAAAGGGATTCACATACTATGAGAAATATATATAGACATCAAGAGATGCAACTTTCTGAAGCAACGTGTCTTTATATGTCAGTAGAAACGACTTCTCAACAATTCAAAATCAAATTCAAAGACCAATGAGCAGATAACATCAAAGCACGCTTCGTCTTCAACAGAAGCATTCTTTGAGGGGGCAAAATGTTAGCCTACTTTGTGAAATAGGCTACACAAATCTAAAGGATCAAGTATTAGAGAATAATCTGCCTAGAAACCGGATCGGATCGGATGTAGTCAGAGAAAAACAAAGCTAGACAAAGTGAGGAAAGACAGAACTCGAACCGGTCCGGATCGGATATGATGCTCCGATCCGAACCCCATTACCTGGCCTATCCGACCCGAGCACAGAATGAAAGCTGCTTCATTCCCATGTTCTCCTAAAGATGCGGAGCGGTTACACGCATGATTGCCCACGTTCTCTCACTCGCTTGATGCGCTGTCACCATCTGGAGAGCTCCGAACCCGCATCTCCAGGGATGGATGCCACGTACCTCCGATCCGAACCCGTTTTTGGGAGAATTTGCACCTATAAATAGACCTCTAAGGCTCACTTGAAGGGATCTTTTTGGCATTCTGAGAGTTTGAATATCTTTGAGAACCGAATTCCAGCACTCCCAAGCAATCCAAATCATTATTCAAAGTGTATTTTGAGTATAAATGAGTAAATGTATATGAAAAAAGAGTGAGATTGAGTGAATATCTTGTTGTATTTTCATCTACATCATCAAGCAAAGTGATATAAAGTGGACGTAGGCTCTTTAATGCTGAACCACTATAAATCTTGTGTCTCTTTTCTGTTTTTGATTTCATTTTATCGTAATTTTAGTCAATTTGGGTGTTAGAACCACTTTTTGGTCTAACATATATATATATATATATATGTGTGTGTGTGTGTGTGTGTGTGTGTGTGTAAACTCTTTGGAACTATCCAAACGTTAAATTGTTCAGTCATTTTGATTGTTTGCTCTATCGCTTTATAATGAACATCTAACAATGGAATTTGGTAGTAGGCTACAGTAATGTTTTGGTTGCCTGATCAAATTAGCTGTTGAGTTTTGGGGATTCAATTTAGTGATTGGTAATAGTTTTGCGCATTTAGTCTGTGTGCGTTTAATCTCTATGTGACCTGTTTCTTTTCTTGACTTTGCATCCTTAAGTGCATTATATTTCAAATTTGATCATATCGTTACTATATTTTTATGTATGTGATTGTTCTTTCTATATATGTAATTTTATCAAAAAAAATTAGTATACCTTTCAGTTGCATGTTTTAATCACGTACAAGGATGAATATTTGCGTATATTCTGAGAGTTGAGGGAAGTATTAACAAGACAAGTAAAAATGCGTGTGCCTTGGTGTTTGTTATGTCATATTGTCTCATATGCAAGGATGAATCTTTACCTTGTACATTTTATTTCTGTATATAGTTAAATGGAGTCTATAATGATATTGTCGTGAACAGGAACATAAATGGTTTTTTTATTAATTCAAGTCATGCTTCGTTGCTGTTACTGTTACATATCTCCATTTCGAAAGGAGACTTATTTAAAAAAATGAAGTGCATAAAGCTTATTTTGAAAATGATACACTGCTTTTTAAGGATAGTTATATGAATTAAGTACTGCAAATCAACCAAACAAAAACAAGAATATTAGGTTGCAAAATTATAACTGAACCTGTATTCTTCTCAGAACATACAGTAAATGTATTATGATAGCAGCATACCATTAATGAGGGTCATATTAACAAAAATAAGTAGACTATATAATTAACACCACAGCCCTGTAAACTAGTGATAACTGTATGATTTCAGCTTTTGTGCTTGTTTAATGAATAACCGTCTGCACATTTAGGCTTCATCCTTGTTTGACTCTTGAAAATAGTATAACATCTAGTGGAAATTTAATAATTTGAATCTTTTTTTTTTTTTGAAACTTTATAGAAATCAATTATGAATATTTTGCACCAACAACAATAAGTTGGCGATGCAAATAATAAGTGGCTACTAATCAGGTAATACAAAACTACCACAGCAATTAGCATATGAATGTATAGAAAAATAGAAATTTTGAGCATTTAAAGTCACACAGGTGACTGGATTTCGGTGACTAGAATCCTTTTTCAAAAGGGTCGACTGAAAACCCCATGCACTAGTATACTTAAAATATAGGCACCGACTAGTAAATAATGGTTAAAAGAGATAGTATGGATTAGGATTTATAAAGTTTAACGCTTGAAAACTGAAAAGAGGAAAACGAAATACCCATAATATTGGATGAATCAAGAGCATTGAATGTAAAAGGGTAGTCTCATGACAGTAGGATTCCCTCCCATAATACTAAAACGTGTCTTTTATATGCTCAGCTTTATAGAACATGAAACATTGAAATTCAGTTAATACAGTCCCCATTAAGTGTCGATTGTGAATTGCTTTCTTATTGGAATGGGAAAGCAAGCTACACACATAATATATTTGTTACCAGTCTTGAACATATGATCAGTAAGAAACACATAATTATCCTATTCAGGTTGAATTTGTGTGCATAAAGGGGAGTACATGTCTTATAATATTTAGTTTCCTTTCTATATAGATAACATGAATGATTAACAAACTTGTTACTAAAGCGCTTTACATTTTATATTTTCCACAATACGTTCAACCTGCTTATGCATATTTTAAGTGAATATTAATCTAAGTTGGAGATAATACAGTATGGTGGAAAGTATAAAGCATTTGGCTGGATTTGAATGAAAATTTACTATGAATGGATATTTACTATCAACTAGTGAAGGTATGTTGTGCCAAACTCGTTTATTTCATGGAGTTTAGCCCAATGAATGGATAAATTAGAAATATTAGAGAAGAAATGCAATTTAATAGAAATAAGGTTAGATAATGAATCAAACTTGATACGGTTGGAGTTGGTCTCTTCTAATGAAGATTTTGTTGTATGGCTCCCCCCACCACCATCACTGGAGATTTATTTTCAAGTGCATTTCAATGATGTTACTATTTGGAAATCTACAGGATTATTGATTTGTGTATAAACTAAAAGTAGGATGATATAAGAGAATTTTTATTGGAATGCCAGGAGAAAATCTTAGCAGAAAATTTCAACGGCTGTCACTAAATTATGATAGTACTAGAGAAACTGAATTAGAATGCTAAAAGAAAAAAACCTCAACAAAAAATTTCAAGGGTTATTTCTGTTAGTTAAATTTCAAGTGCTTGGAAGTTGAATATCCTAATTTTAATTTTATTTATGAAGGCTCTAGGGAATAAAAGAAATGAGAAAACAAAAGGACGATCAAAGTGTGTTGATTTGGTTTTCTCAAAGTTGATAAATGCAGAATTAATAAGCATCGATGAAGAACATGAAAGTTATATGCAAAGTTAATTGATAATTAAATTGAAGGGAAGAAGCCTGTTAAGTGCTAGAATGTAGCATTTAATTCTCAAAAATTATAGAAAACAGAACCTGAATGGTATTGCTTCAGGTTTATTGATTTGTGTATAAACTAAAAGTAGGATGATATAAGAGAATTTTAATTGGAATGCCAGTAGAAAATCTTAGCAGAAAATTTCAATGACTATCACTAAATTATGATAGTATTAGAGAAATTGAATTAGAATGCTAAAAGAAAAAAAACCTCAACAAAAAATTTCAAGGGTTATTTCTGTTAGTCAAATTTCAAGGGCTTGGAATTTGAATATTCTAATTTTATTTTTATTAATGAAGGCTCTAGGGAATAAAAGAAATGGGAAAACAGAAGGACGATCAAAGTGTGTTGATTTGGTTTTCTCAAAGTTGATAAATGCAGAATTAATAAGCATCGATGAAGAACAGGAAAGTTATATGCAAAGTTAATAGGTAATTAAATTGAAGGGAAGAAGCCTGATAAGTGCTAGAATGTAGCATTTAATTCTCAAAAATTATAGAAAACAGAACCTGAATGGTATTGCTCAGGTTTTAATTATATTTAATACATTTGTGCATCATGCTGACTTATTTAGTATATAACCTTTTTTGTGTGGTTGGTATGTTATTTAGTCATTCAAAATTTAGTTAGGTATTATTATTTGTACAATAAATTTTGATTTCAATGCAAATGCCAACACTTTTAAACGAAGAAGGGTTATTGTTGAAGACAAATTTAACTCTCCATTACAGTTTATCGGGGTTGAAACAAAACTGAGTTGCTCAGTTTTGTCTCAAACTGAGTGTATGCTCAATTTTGTTTCAACTGAGCTATGTTTGGTTTGGTTTCAAAGTGAGCATTGCTCGGTTTCATCAAAACTGAGCGTATGCTCAGTCTAAAATAAAACTGAGAATTGCTCAGTTTCAACAAAACTGGGTATACACTCAGTTTTGTTTTAAACTTGAAACAAAACTGAGCAATGCTCAGTTTCTTAAAACTGAGCATATGCCTAGTTTCTTGAATTACTGTCTTATGGATAATACAATTGATAAATTTAAATTATAACATTTTCTTTTTCATGGTTGAATCGTATGTTAGAGAACCAAACCTGTAAATCAAATTAGTGGTACCTCCATCTGTAGATGCAAGTTTGTTGTCACTTTAAAACAGACATAATAAAAATATAATCTGGCGATTTTCTTCCAGAGGTACAATTCATATTGATTAATCCTGAGACTTTGGAAAAACTTTTGTTCTCCTTAAGAAAATGATTCAGGAGATTTCATGTCAAATGGAAGTAAGATTGCTTTTGCTGGCACATGATAGCTACTGTTGCCTTGAGTATGTAGTTTTGCACCATGATTTTTTACATTCTTATCTAGCCTCTTTAGTTGAGTATGCTATTTCCTATTATGTTGTTTCTTGTGATCTGAAAGGCATGATTTAGTGGGTGTTGTGGTTCATTTAGCGGTTTCCTTACTTTTAAATGCATTTTAATTGAAAGAAAGAAACCTACAGTTAAAAATGACAAGATTTAATTGTATGTGTTATCTCATTATCTTTTGAGATATGTGGTGTTTCTTCTGTTATTTATTAGCCATGATAACATCATATTTCTCTAAAATTTTCCGTTTCTTTTGTTATTTGCAGGGGCTTATGTTTTTCAAAGCCCAATATCAGGTAAACTTTTGAACTCTTTTGTTTTTGTTTATGTGTGAAGCTTTGGCGTTGTGTATCATTATTTTCATTTATCATATCGGTGCAGAATTGTGAATGTTGTATATTAACATGTTGATATTCGTCGTATCCTTATTTTCATTTGGCATTGTGACCGTATGCAGATCGTATCCTTATTTTCATTTGGTCTTTGGATTTTATAGTCCTGGAATCATAATATAATTTGTCAGTAAATTTCCTTCAATTTATAAAAAAGATATAGCCTCTGCTTTTGTGCATTTGGGAAACTTTATTTTTGAGGCATTATAAAGAATTATTTTGTTGATTTGTTTAGCAAAATAGGTGAAAAAGTTCAGAAGAAAGAGAGATAGTGGTCCAGGTTGCAAGTGAAGCCCATCACGGAATATTGGAATGCAGGCGATGAGATGTTGTGTGACTGAAGCTAAGTGACACGAATTGAGTTGATGTTGTTTGGCCGTAAAAGGTATGTCCACTGTGAATCCGATTTCGTTTTTTGCATTTAATATGTATGTTATCATGGAGTACATATTGTTATGTATGACATGAGTAACCGGAACAATCATTGCTTTTCTTCTCAAAGCTGCTTCCGCTTGCATCGCACAGTACACTCATCTGCAATTGTCTTCTGCCATGTATATTTTATAGGTTAATTATCTGCTTTATTTTGTTCAATAGGTTTTAATTTTGATTGATTGTTGTTTTGATTTTGGCAAATACACATAGATTATCAAAACAATTGTTTTGATTTCTTTTCAATAGCTTATCTATAGGTGATGTAGAGAGAATGCTTCGAGAACTTGGGACCGAAAAAGGGAGACAAACAGCTTTACATGTTGGAGGTACGAAAGCACAAAATGAAAGAGCTATTGTAATTGCTGTTCTTTTAGAAGCAAGATCCCGAGTCAAATAGCAACTTCTTTGGATGGTAATAGAGCAGTCTCTTGTAATTTTAGGTGTAACATTAGGTAGTTATCGGTCAAACTGCTTTTGTTTAAATGTATATTACTAGTGTACGCTTGGACGTATTAAAAAGTTCAAGACATACGCAGTTGTCAAAGTTGAATGTACCGAACGAAGAAATAAATCATAACTGCAAATTTATCTTTGTATTTTTGGATGTGCTTATTTTAGTATTCATAGTTAATTGATATTAGTTCGATAAATATACATGTATGTATTTATGTGTGTGCGTGTGTGTGTGTATGCAGATTAGAAGGGGAATAGCAACAAATTACTAACAGATGATGCTAGTTTAAATATTTACATAAAAAATCCGTCGCTAATCCCTTGGCAATTAGTACGGGTTTACCAACGTCTTTGTTAAATATTAATTTATTATAAATTACTTATCCGTCGGTAAATAGTCGGCAAATAAACTAAAATTAAATTAATAAATAAAATTATATTTTTATTATATAATTAGTAAACCGTCGAAAATTTCATGCTAAATTTTCATCGCAAAATATGACACAATTACCGTCATGGTTTTTTACCGACCACAGCCTTATGCAGGAAATCCGTCGTTAAAGCCGATTTAGCGATGGATTCGAAGCGAATACTGCCGCTGCTATATGCTGTTTTTCTTGTAGTGCCAACTTCCAATACGACACCATGCGGTTTTGATTGTAGAACTAGTATGGCGACATAGTATACGGTAGCTATGCCATCTATGATTGAAATGTTTTTGAAACATATGTACAATAATAATAATATCAAATCCGTTTTATCGTATCAAGCATTTTTGACCATTATAATGTAAAATCTATCCTCTGGTTTGCGTTGCATTATGTGATGGGACTTGAGTCTTATAATGGTTTCATTTTTCTAAAAAGCATTGCATTATTTAATGATTTACTTTATTTAAATTATGCACTGTCAATCCAATAGAGTAAACCCATTCCGCACTAGCGGCGTGGTCTTGTGATTAGCCTTATTACTAGTTAGGTAAGTAAAGATTTCTCATACCAGTCCCATGACTGACCCGTAGTTTGTTTCACTTTGCAAACTCGGGTGCCCTTTTTTCCACACGGGCAGTCGAGTAGCTTATTTTGCAGATATATTGAGCAGGATTCTGGATCGAAGCTTAAAACTGTGTCCAGAGCATTGATAGACTTTCGCTGTATCAGATTATTGGTTCCACTGCACTGTATTAAATTCATTATAATTTATCTTCCGCTGTATTATATTCAATGTACTCTGATATTCCGTACTCTAATGTAACATTATTGTAATGTTTATAAAAGTCTTCTGTTATTGTTCTAATGTGTTGTATTCCTAGAGTTAGCGTATTCGAGTTTTTGAACAGTCTTAGTCCATTTTGCAATTGATTAGGTCCGGGCAAAATCCGAGTCGTTACATGTGCTAACCCCAGTAGCTCTACCTATGGGGACATTTTAGTACAGCCAAATTAATGGTCTTTATGTTTTGGAATGTGAGGGGTATGAACTCCCCGACTCGACAGTTAGATATTATGGATCATATCTCTAAATATAAGTTATATGTGGTGGCTTTGTTAGAGCATAAGATGATTCAAGCTGATATTAACTCTTTTGTAAAGGGATTTTATCCGGAATGGTCATATTGCATTAATGAACTGACAAATGAAAAAGCTCGCATATGTGTTATGTGGAACCAACAATTTTGGCAGTTTGATTTAGTGACTATAGATACATTGTTGGAGAATCGAGTTTTGATGACAACAACCTTATTTCTATTATCATTGATTGTATAACATATACTAACACTTTTTGTATAGAATATACACACACACACGCATATATGCAAGAATTATATACAGGAAATATGACTGAAGACTGTATATTTATAAAGATGATAGAGATTCAAAGATCAGAGAAATTTCAAGACTCATGGGCAATCAAGATTTCATGAGTTCAAGATTAATATAGTTATAGAGTCTAGATTTTGTAAGAATCTAAATAGCACTCCAGGTTCAAATTCAAATTTTCAATTTTTGATTTTCAATTTTATCCTCAATCCTCTCTATTTTATTCTTCAATTTTTTTTTAAAGTTTTTAACAGATAAATGGTTCCTTAACAAATTAATACATTTTGATTTCTAAAAGTTTAAATTTAAAATTGATTTGTATCAAAAGATTGATTTATATTTCATAATAAATTAAATTTTAAATCCTTTTTAAAAAAATAGTTTATATATATATAATTATGACTATATGTTTACCTTATATGATACAATTCTATATTCTCTTTAAAAAGATCTTCAATTTTTACAATATTAAAGAAGCACACTATTAAGAATATTTAACTCCACATTTCTCATAGAGTTATTTTAAATATTTTATTATATATTATGAATATCATAAAACTTTTATCTTTACTATCCTTTCAATCTCTTTATAAGTATCATTAACTTAAGTCTAGAAATTAACATATATTATCCTTGTTTGATTCAAATAATTTATTATATGCATAATAGTTATATATTACTTTTAAGTATCTTTTATAGAAATACATATCTTCATCAAATCATTCTATATATTATTACCATAATATCATTACACATCTTATTTTGTATCATACAGTACATCTCAAATTAAAATCATTCACATCACAAGTTACATTTCATTCAATATACCACTTCACATAGATTTGCATATGACATACTGCAATATAACCAACACACTGCATTACATGCTAATTTTAAACAAGTATACATAACATATTTACTTTGTCTTGATTAATATGATTTGGGTTGATTGAACTGATTGTCTTGTTTGGTTTATTTGATTTGTTTGACTTAAATTGACTTACTTGATATGGTTAAATTTCATTAGTGGTCGATAGGTTTGTTAGGAATATACTTATGCATTTGTAGTTGATAGGAGCTTTATAGGTTTTAGGATAAATAAAAGTTACAAGAAATGTTTGGTTTCATGTTTGAATTGATGTTTTGTGACAACAAAACTTAAATTAATTGATTAATTGGATTGAATTGCTTCACTTATATCATAATTTTAAGGATATCTTATCAGAGTTATTTTTAAGTCTAGATTAAGGTCTTAACATGGTTTTGAGGGAATTAGAGTCTAAAATAGGTTTATTCTTGTATTACCAGTTTGGTGCTTTTGTCAGTGATTATGGTTTTGTATTATGTGTTTGTTAGAAATGAAGTTTCACCTGATATTCTTATTTGGAACTTTGGCAGTAATTTATAGAAAAATCACGTGGTGCAATTGTGGTATCAAAGCCAAAGGTTATGGATTGGGTCATGCAGACAATGCAGTGCTCTCAAAAGATGCTCATAGGATGCGAGTCAAGAGGGAGACTGTTAGGATTGTCTCGCATGTTGTTAAGGAGGAATAATGGTTTGGATACAATAGTCTCACATCACGTAATATATTGAAGGAATTGTGTACGAGCTGGTAGGCACGTAACATCAGGGATTTCTTTTGTTATATAGGAGTTGTATGTCAGCTCATATGCGTGCAAGGTAGGAGGGGCTTTGTTCCGACCGTCGTAACATAACACTCTAGCATATTTTGATAAAAGGTTCGCCTTCTTCACTTGTCCATGTTTCCTTTTCAGTTCCAGTTTGAATTCAAAATCTTTCTTCATTTTCAAATATTTTAAATCATTTAGAGTATCACTTTCTGAACATAACACTAAATGGAGTTTATATGCCTTTCAATAACCAAAGCATATACTAAATTTAGCAGCAGTATCCCTTGGGAGGTCATGAAAATTATTTATTTCATTTTCCAGAAATACAAGTACTGTTTTTTAGTTGATTACTTTCAGTAGGACCAATACTGTTTTTTTTTGTCATTATTTTCAGCAGTATGAACTGCCATACGAAATTTGCCCCTATGATTTTGATTGCATTTAATACAATTGTCGTAGGATCCTTCTCATTAAAATGAAATAGATGGTAAGTTAACTGATTTTTCACTCGTTAATTTATTGGGCCTAATGGTGATTTTAAACATATTAAATGGGCCAGTCTTGTGCCCCTTTATTCAATACACAATTCCTATCGTAAGAATACAACTCAAGTTCAATTTGGTCTTATTCCACCATTTAAATGATCAAAACCATGATGTCTACTATATCTGCTACGGTGGTCAAAATAGAAAAGTGTGGAGAGTCTAAATTAACCAATTTGTTGGCTTAACCGCTCCAGACATTGATCTCATAAGCTTTTGAAAATGCTAGTTAAACATTTCTGTACGACGCTCTATAAAATTCTTCCTGCAGGAAGAAACTAATTCAATTTTTTTAAATGAAATATTATTACTAGTAGTTTCAAGTAGAATAAGTATGCTTTTTTCCTATGTGTCAATCTTAAGACAAGTTATGCATACCCTGACTTTTATCATTCAGTAGGCATGTGCAGTACATTTTAAGGTTGAACATTTTGAGCAGCACAAGTATTACATCTTAAGATGATACTGGTATTTTATACCTGTATTTGCATTCTAGACCGCCAGTGAAATTTGAAACAGCTCGCACATGATATGCTGAGGATTACATTCTCTAAAAAAATGTGGTTGCTGCATGACTGCAGGAATAAACGTGACAACAAGAAGGGGATAAAAACTAGAATGATGTTATAAATTAATCTCCAGAGGTGCATTATCATGGTAATCTGCCTTTAAAGCTGCAATATTATACTGATGAAATTCAATTTTACCCTTAATGCCATATACAAGAACCACCCACACAATCTTATTCCTTGAATAATAGAATACAACTCAAGTTGCTCGTTGTCCTGTATATAAAAATAATAAGTTGACCCTTTTTGCTAACATGAAATCGACCTTCATTCATACATGTTTGAACATTAAAACTTTGGTTATTATTTCATACTCAAAGTCTCAACCGGTGTTCCTTTACTCAAGTTTAATGTGATATGCTGAGAACAGGAAAACGCAAGGTGGTGAAGTGAAGACAAAATGGAAAATAACACCTTTTGTGGCAACATGCAAGAAGTTCAAGACAGATGCTTGTTTCTGGTATGTAGAAGAAGAAAAAAAATACATGTATGGATGTTATCATAAACATACATTTCATGCATTGTATTGAGTTTATATTTGTTTATCAATTATTTTATTTGCCAATCTTGTATAGGATTTATTTGATTTCTGTATGTTCATTATATGGTATAATTTTATTGTTTGTTCGATAAGAATTGTAGTAATAAGCATTTATGGAAATTTAAATCTTGTTTGGTACTTTTTCAGGTTTTAAAATAACCTGGAAAAGTATCAATTTTTTTTTCCCTTTAGGTGGAATTTGCACCGGTTGTTTTCAACCGGTGCTACATTTCCATCTCTTGCACTGGTTGTAGAAAACAACTGATGCAAAAAATAAGTTTTTTTAAGAAACAAAGCATAACTGGTTTTTGGTAAAATTCGGTGAAAAAACTTATCTTTTGCACTGGTTGTTACAGACAACCGGTGCAAAGAATCTTTTTTTGCACCGGTTTTAAAATCGGTGTAAAAGAAAAAAGCTTTTTGCATCGTCTGCATTTGCACGGTTGTATAACCGAAGCAATAGGAGGTAAACAACTGGTGCAAATGATCAGTTTTGTAGTAGTGACGGTTCTAATTGTCCTAGTCTCGTCTAATTCAAAAACCGCTGGCAAACTGGTCTTTGTTAATGTTATTGTTCAATTTTAACTACTTTGCGTTTATATTACGCATGCTCACACATTAGCTCCAATTAACTTGAAGTAGGAAATATTACCATTATTTACTACTACAGATTAGATAAAATTGTTTCGTCGAATTACGAGACTGTTTGCAACATTTCTATTTTTCTAGCTTTTTAAACTAACACTGAATTATCGATTTTTAAAATAACCTTGCTAATTATTATTTTAGAACTCCAATAACCTTATTCTAACTATCATATAAGTTGTATTATCTCAAAATCTCAAAAAATTTCAATTTCGGTGAATATTGTCAAAATCTTGTTTTTATCGAAAATTGTTTGAACTGATAAGTTGCTAAAACTGATTTAAATAACTTATCTGACTGATATAGTTTTTGAAATCGTATTTAAAAATGAGTGTTTGTATCCAGAACCGTGCGTGATTATTTTAGGGTGCGTTCGGTTTGTGTTTTCAATTTTCAGTTTTGTGTTTTTTAAGCCATTTTCAATTTTGAGTTTTGAAAATTTTCATCATTTTAGAAAATGTGTTTGGTATGGAGTATTTTGAAAACACATTTTCAAAAATGAAAACGGGAAAATACGTTCGGTTTGAAGTATGTTTCTCATGTTTTGAAGTTTTGAATTTTCCATTTTGTAATCCAAACAGCATTTACATTTAAACCATAATACATAATATATATTACTTATTATCCATATCTAATTGAACACACAAGAATAAAAGAAAGAGCCAAATGAAAAATATTACCATTATATCAAATTACTAATTAACAATTAGTGAATGACAAGGGAAAATACAGTAAGTCATAAACATAATAGTTAATAACTAAAGAGGAATTAACACGAAGATTAGGAACTACATAGTTACGTGAACACAAAGTTTAATAAAGCATAAAGTATATAAACCTACAATAAAGATACCATAATGCACAAGTTAATAAAATCACTATAGGCATTCTAAAACTGGAAATCTTCTATGTTCCGGCATCATAACAAATCGCATCCTGAAATTGGGATTATCAAAAGCCTTCACTGCCTTTGTGTAGACGTCATCAGAAACACCGTCAATAACATTTAATATATTCATACACACCATATCGCAATATAGGTCTGATGCGCCACTTTGACTATCGTTTGTGTTAGGCGACTTTCCTTCAACTTTTGCAATTTTTCTTTTCAAGTATTGCATTCTAAGTTGAGCTTCTTCGTTGCGAATTTCAATTGAAGAAGGCCATTTTTCCATATACGAGTCAACCTTTTCAGCATTACTAGCTTCATGTTTTTTGCGCCCTCGTTCATTTGTTGACATGTCATCACTTGGAATCCAAGAACACCCCATGACTTTCACATTGCATCTTCACAACATTATGAGACATGCTGTTAAACAACAAGAAACCTCATGATAAACATAAACATGAAATCAATAATTCATACGGCAACACAACATCATATTAATATGCAGTTATATGACATGAGCAAATTGGACTGTGCATAGGACAATGATTCATACAGCTGTTTAAGTTTTGTTCTGTAATTCATATTGGGTGTAGTAATTAATAATTGGTAGTACTGTGAACATGAAATCTATCAGTAACAAGTTAACTATACATACAAAGTAGTAGATTATATTTTTCCTTCATAAGATACTTATATGAACATATGGTTTAACTGTTTTTTTCCTTCATGAATAACTTAGAATCAACTGCAAACTTAGTCAAATATATAGTGTTTATTTTGAATATGCAGTGTTTATGCAACAAAACAATTATTAATAAATATGGTGTCATTTTGAACATATGGTGTAAAATTCAATAAATAGAAATGCACAGCAACTAGTATATCAAAAGATTCGCTAACGTAGGCCTGCATTTACTGTCTAATTTACAAAATATGAAAGAAAGATTATTTTATGTTTTGCATGTGTTATATGACAGCATATTGCATTTACTGTCTAATATACATTCAACAGATTGTTAATTTAAGCTTTAATGCTACTTTTTTTTAATGCTTTGTACCTATAGGGAATCAACACATTGGTAAAAACACATTTTTTAGTGTTTTTACAATAAATTTTCTTTTGATTGAATCTTTAAGGCATGCAAGAGATTTTTACTTTTATGCAGCTCATCCATTCAAAATTTAGTGAGTGCATACATCTTTTGTCAAAGTAATAGTGCCAGTAACTACTAACTAAAGTGAAATGAACACTGGATTAAATGGTTGACTAATAAGCTGTTAATGATATTTAAAATGCCTAGATGTTATACTCCACTTTAATCTATTTGTTGGTCATAATTAGCTTGTATTATTGTCATAATTACTGAAATAAACAATAAATTTATTGCTATAATTATTAAAATAAACTAACAGATTTGAATCACTTTCTATAGCAAAACAGAGTAAAGGCTTTTAATAGTATATTTTTTTCTAATAAATAAAATGTGTTGCAGCATAACTTTGATAACACATAAGAAAATCATTTAATGCAAGATAATCAAAACACTCAGATGATAAGCATGGAGTTGTTACTATAATTTGATGCAAGATAATCAAAACACTCAGCAAACTATCAGGAATATAAACATCATGGGAAAGTTCATTCGAAATGTTGATCAAAGCAGATGCAGAATCATTTGATGCAAGATAATCAGTATATCATAAGTAGATTCACCAACGGTCTTGGATTCGATTAAAAAAAAACAGTATATCTTTGAAACTGGACTGTTTGCAAACCAAGGGTATACAAAAATAAGCATGAACTACTATATCTTTCCTAAATTTGCCTTTCTTTATTATGTTTCATGGACTATTTATGATGCAACTGTATAGTTTTTACTTACGGTATAGAAAATAAGTAAAAACTACTTATGATATACTGGTTATAGATGTTTTAACTTATTTTTTATAGTATATATTGCTTAAGCATTCGACCAAACTATAAAGTTGCATCTAGATGAAACTAGACTGTTTGCTAAATATAATACTTTTTGCTAAATTTATAACAAATTCTGACAAATATTTTTGATATGTTACTTTTTTTTTTTGAAAAATATTGCTTTAAACAAAATAACATATCAAAGTCTTGTTAACTGGGCAATCTGTAATTAAATGTATAAACCAAGCAACTAAACAATACAAATATCTTTGCCTAAATAGTAGCTCATAAACGTTCTGTTTACGATACAAGATAATAGAAATAACGAAAACATCCTAATGAATGACAATAGTATAGCCAACGAATGCATTGGATATTTAAATGCTGATTATCATCAGGAAATCAAAAGATAACACTCATAAATTCTCCACACAATTCATAAAATGAAATATATGATTTAGTTATTCTTCATATTAGTTGGTAAGGATGAAGGTTACGTTACACAACTTAATCAACTGCTTATATAGTGAAATATCTACAAAAATCTCAATATCAATACAATATTGGAATCGGATAGCTGAAGCTCAACATTAACTAATTGGATAACATAACATTAATTGGATAGCATAACATTAAAAGTTGCATCAAAATCACCAAATGCAAGATGAAGTAAAGCCACATCAAAAACATCAATTATTATCAACCTTATCTAGATTGAAAGCAAATCAAATACTTGAAAAAGCAAGAAACAGAAAGGGATACAGTTTCGATTTTACCTTAAAACCATTGAAACAGAAGTAACTCAAATCTGAGAATAAATCCTAATTCATGCCGAAGAGAAGAGCCACTGTTAAATAAAAAAAACTTGATCAATTACTTAAATTGAATCAAAGGAGATACGAAAAAAGAAAAAAGTTGCGATTTACCTCGATTTAGCATATTCGACGAAAATCGGAGAAGAGAAACAGTGCGGCCAGAAAATGACGAGGGTAAAATAATGCATTAGCTTTGTTTTCGATTTGGGTTTTCTATTTTTCAGCTGGGCCTGAAAACGTCAGAAAAAAAAAAAAAAACTGTTTTGGGTTTTCTTTGTTGGGCCTATTTTTGAAAATGATAGATTTTTGAAAATGATAAAAGGAACATGCTTTTAGTATTTTTCAAAATGGAAAACTGAAAATGAATCGAAAATGGCAAACCAAACGCACCCTTAATTTCTTAAAAACTCGTATTTTCAAAATTTTAAATTGGTTCTAAAATTTTGGATTGTTACATTAGCCTTATAGAATGCCACCCTCAAGAATAAGAATACAAAGTATGATATCAAGGAAAGGCTTAGTTAATTGTGTTCGTATTAGCCTTTTAGTATGTATATGAGTGTGTTTTAATTTTTTTAAGGGTATTTGTTTAATTTTTATAAATTAGCCATTTTGTCATTATTCACAAAAAAAAGAATATATTTAAAATTACGAGGATTATGCTTAAAATGAAAAAGGATGTGATGTGTAAATTTTTATGATTGCACACTACAAGAAAATGATGTATTGATAGCAAATAGGGATTACACAATAACATGTCTTGCTATAAATTAGGCCGTTAGTGATCCTTTAGGTTAAATAACAACATGCGTTCGTGCTATATTTAAACATGTGAAAAAATTGGCGGTCAAAAATTAAAATTCCCTCCAAATAACAACACGTATTTGTGCTAGTTAAGCATGTGAAAAAATTCGCGGTCATACGTTAAAATTCCCTCCCTCAATTTTCACAGGCCACAATATTCCTCTTTTCCTTCACTTCTAAAATCCCTAACCTGCAAACTTTCGAACGTCATAATCATGTCCCTCCTGCTCACTAATTTCCTCTTCAATCAACAATCCCTTCTCACACTGAAACTCTCACCGCTCTACTTCCGATTACTAGGCCATTCTTCACTAAAAACAATTTTGTAACGATGGTTGATTTCTCAACGAATCTCAAATCTGAAGCTGAAGCATGACATTTTGTAAGCCTGAAATTTTGTAAACCTGATTCTTATTCTTCCTGCTGCCATTCTTCTGTAGCTCCTTTGCTTCTTCAGGTTGCTCGCGTGCGATTGTGTTCCTTGACCTTAACGACGACGAAGAGCGATTGTTCCAAGGGATTCCTCGACCGTGCGAACTCAATTTTAGGTATAAAATTTCGTTCTCGAGTTTTTTCTTCTTTAAATCATTAAACGATCATTAAATTTGCAACTCGATTTTAGCTTGTTCCTGCTGACTTAGTTTGCTGATTTTAGTTTTTTTTACTTGGCTTTAACTAAAGGTAATGATGTTTTGAAATGTAAGCTACAAGTATATATAGATTTCAAATATACGATTTTAAAGAAGCTTTTGTTTAAAGTATCTTTAGCTTTTGTATACAAAAGTTTTCAAACGAATGAATATTTGTTTATACGCAAATTTCATATTAGAATACACACATATTTCGAGGAAATTGGCTTTGAAATTATAAGCTCTTAAAGATGCGTTCAGGTGATTTGATATACATATCAAGATTTAGGGAATCTAATTTTGGACATGTGTAACCTCTATTTATAGATAAAATATGAATGCATGAACTTTTTTTTTTTTTTTTTTGATTTTACTTTATTTGTTTATTTATTGTATTTTCATTGCAAGAAAGTCCTATACCAATTCAACTGTGCGGTACACTAGCAGCATTCTTGCTAGGTTCATGAATTAAGTATCATTTATTTTACATGTAACATATTGCCTTCATTCAGACAGCAACAACATCTTGTACATTCATGATTTTGGTTTCATATAGGTTATTCTAATTCAGTTCTCAATTTATGTTACTTTTTTAGTTTGCGTCTAAGTTTCATGTTGTTATCTATGTGTATTTACTATTATGGCTTCCTTCCATCTTGTTGCAAGTTAGCTGAACCAATAGGTGCAGTAGCGGTAGCCTATCTATGCACATCTAATTAAAAAGCCTTATGATCAATAGTGTTTTGGATTAAGTTGAAATCTGCTCATATTGAAAAACAATGAGCAAGGCAACCGCTCTTTGAAATAGGGTGATGAAGACTGTGGCCACCACAGTTTACATGTGATATATTTAAATCTTAAATATACAACTACATTAGAATTCAGTTTACAATGTTGATCAACAATGGGCTAATTTAAAGCGTTTCTCTTTGTTTTGTATTTGTATCTTTCTCCATCTTCCATATACATTTTTATTTTGGTTCCAACATATATTTTCCAAAACTGGTTTGGTATGAAATTGGGACGCTGGATTTCCTCGTGTGGTTAAACTAATGATAAACATATTGAACTTTTGCAATTAAGATTCACTATTTTGCAACGGTGACCATCTGTCATTTGATGTTTTTTTTAAGGCCAGAATATAGGAATTTTGATCCACAAATTTTCAGCGTTATTTTTGGACCTCTGTTTCTCCCATAATATGATTTGTGCATTAGGTTTTACATATTTTATATGCTATGATGCTTGAATTCAATTATTAACAATCATATAATGTAGTCAGAACATTAGATCTTCAAAGTCTGATTTGTAGAACTAATGTTTGTGAAGTAGTGAAAATTCTATTTCATGATTTTTTTTTTAATTTGTGATACTTGCATCACATTTTACGCTTTCTATTCTGAATCTTCTTCGTATCCATTTACTTTTATATCTCCTCCATTTTATGTCACATTATACAATTGTTATCTGATTTTTTTTTTAATGACATGTTGGATTCGTTGTTGGTCGGCAGCACATCATAGTTTAGTACTACATGATGATTTATGAATTAATTAGTTAATGTAGATCGACCAGTTAAAGGATGTAGGTTGAAACAAAAAATAAGAATATTTTCCAGCAGCTTGAATTACGATAAAATAAAGCATGTAAACAAATTCACTTTAAATGTTCCTGAATGACAAATAGATACTGGGAATCATAGTGCACATACCAATGCTTTCTTTTTTTATAACGTAAAGAGCTGGTTGCCCAAGTTTTCTCAACAAGATCTCTTAATATTTCTATGCACTCGATTTCAGCTCCATTATATAATATTTTTTTAACGATCATATAGATCCCATAATCTACATAAGATTTGTTGGTTTAAAGTGAGCTAGATGCGATTTTTTGTTTCTAAGACTTTATTTGTCGTAAAATTACGTAAATTTTCCTTTTAACTCGGATAAATAAAATTGCAATAACTTATTGAATAAATACTATTGTCTGGATGACTCTACTTGCCACTCCCACACGATATATGTGCTGATATATGTTCGTTTTGTTTACGCTGGCATCATTGCTATTGATCAAACCACTGTGAAATAAAGATTATTTTCCAGTTTGATGGGGATTGCTGTGGGTTTCTATTTGCAAAGTTCCCGCTTCTGAATTTTTCTGTATTACATTGCAGGAGTAATCTTGATTACTTATTTTTTACATCATCGATCATGTTTTTTTAACCAATTTTCTTCCTCCCTATAGATATTCATGAGTTATGGATTGGTTCAAGCTGCCAATTTGCCTTCTTTACTGCAAATTTTGCATGGATTCCGACTCGAGGTTATTTTTTTGGCCTTTTCGATTGTCGATTTTTCAACATGCGAGTTCATTAACGATGATGAATCAATCGCGCCAACTCTTACGCGTTCTCAACGCTCATATCGTCAACGAAGTGAGCACATTGTTTTTTTCTGTTTTTTAATTGAACGTTCATTAATATTTCAACTCCTTTAATCACGGTTGTCTTAACTCAAGCTCTCCACTCCTTTATTAATCACAACAAGAAAATGGTTTAGTAACTTGCATATATAATCGGGTAAAATAGCTTCAAACTTCTGCATAAACCAAATGTGGATCAAATGAAATTGACAATCATTCATTTTTAATTAAAATCTATTTCATTCTATTATGCAGAGTTTATGATTGCTTTTCAAAGCAGTTAAATTCGTATGGACTTGAATCAATTAAAACTAACTATATTTAACGATAATCGATTGTACTCGTACTATAAGTTTGCAAATATTGCAAAACCATCATTATTTAGCTAACAATACTATCCAACATTTATTATACAGCTGCTAAGTTTGTTTTTCTTCCCTGTTTCATGCATAAGATTGGCATAAATTATGTTACATACTCCCAAGTTTAATTTTTTGTTTGTTTGTTCTTTCATATTATATCCTATTGGATTTTCAAACTTAATGATTATGTTATATGCTACATTGACAGGTTTGCAATGAATGATTATGTTATATCCTTCAAGTAAATTTGTTTGTTCTGTCATATTATATCATTTAGGTAAATTTGTTTGTTCTGTCATATTATATGCTTTAGGTAAATTTGTTTGTTCTGCCATATTATATCCTATTGGATTTTCAAACTTAACGATTATGTTATATGCTACAATGATAGGTTTACATGAGGATTTTGAAAACTAGCCATGAATCACATGGAGCCATTGCCTAAATCCAGTTGTTATTTAATCGATTGCTTTTAAAATGCATTTTTTCATTTCCTTATGTTTCTTTTAAGAAATTTATAGATGTGAGAATTGAAGTGCTAACGAGTTACATTTGCCATTTGTATTTGAGTAAAAAAGAAAGGCATGCTAGGCATATCTCACGAAATCATGCTTGTTATAGACTAGTATTGTGATGTAGCACTAACCGTGCATAAGAGATGTCAAAATTTTATGAAATCCATTAAGTTTATAAAACTTAACAGTGTTAGAAAAAACATTAAGAAAATTTTACTAAAATTAGAAACAATTATAAAGGCAAACAAAGTTCTAACTTCTCAAACCAAGTTAACTAACTTTTATAGAGAGATGATCAAGTTTATAAAAAATAAGCAATTTTTATACAAATTTAACTGGATTAACCAGAAGTTTTTAAAATTAACCCATTCTTATAAAGTTTAACTAAGTTCATAAAATAAACCAAGTTAACCAAATTTTATAAAATAGATTAAGTTTATGAAGAGATAACAAAGGTAATAAATTTTAGCTAATTTTTGTAAAAGCTAATCAAGTTTTACAAACATTTGACAAAATTTATTAAATTTGTAAAATGTAACCAAATTTTGTAAGAAACTTATCTATGTTTAGAAAAAAAAAATTTAAATTAACAAAAAACCAAAGTTTTATATAAGTTAAGTAATTTTCTAAAATTGACAAAGTTTTAGAGAACTGAAATAATTTCGAAAAATTGACCAAGTTGTACCAAATTTTATATAAGATAAACAAGATTTATATACGTAATTTTCTCTTTTATAACCGACGTTTCAAAAAAAAAAAAAAAGAGTCTTTCTAGCTTTCTTGATATCCATGTTTAATTTACTACTGTTTACCGTAACAGTGGCAATGTAGTTGATATCAATCTTTAATTTTCTCTTTTAATGAACTGTGATATGGTTTGGACAAATAGAAATGCTCATTGGTCAGGTTATGATTGGGTTGGCAACATCATTTTATTTTTGGGATTTTTGAATGGAGTTGTGCCATTTCTTTTAATCTAAGAATTATCAATTTTAAAATATATTGAAGCATGATCAATCAAAAGTGGTTCCAAAGCACATAACTTGTTAAACTTATTGATCCAGGCTTGACTCAAAAAGAAAAAGAAAAAAAGAGAAGGATACAGCATTAACATGGCTGTTGTTACAAGGGGCAGTTGCTGCCAATAGCAGCAGCATTAAGAATACTAAAGAAAAGTTGGATTAAAAAATTACTTTAAGATAAAATATAATATAATCGTAAGTTAGTTATCCATAGTTTTTAATATATATTATTATAAAATTTTAGTTAACAAATAAACTTTTGAATAGCAATTCCTAGTTTTATTGAGGTGTACATTCTTATAGTATGTTGTTACTTGTTATATTTAATAATTGGAACATGGGAATTGCGTGGATTACAACTGAGGGCGAGGGTGTGTATTCATGCGTTTGTGTTTATATATGTTTGGGTGTTGTAGGTATAATTTATGTGTATGCAATTAGGTGGGTTCTGGCGTGTGTGCAGCTGACCAGTTTTCGGATAATAGTGCATTATGCATCAGGGAAATGTATTTCTAAAATGGTAGAGAGGAGTGAAAAATTAACTAATTGCTTGAGATGCCTTTATCTAAGAAACGGATCCAATTTTTGAGATTTGATGGGAAGTTAACTCAGAAAAATACAACAGATGTTTTGAAGGGTTCAACGAGTGTACCGATAACGGGTAGTTAGCATATTTACATACCTTTGCATCCAACATATGCATTAGCTTCGTATTCATGGCATGAGTTCCAATTGTTGAATATCAGATGTTGCTGATATCACTAACTAAAGGCAGGTGGCATGGGATTGAATTTAACTGCAGCTCTAGTGTCTTTCTAATGGTAAATATTACTTCCTCGTAATGCATGCTTTATAGTTTTGTGAATTTGACTATTTCAGGTTTTCGAATATCAATGTGTTACAAAAGATAAATTGTTTTTCAAATATGTTTGAATTTGTCTATGTAGCAATTTTGGCAGCAAAACATTAAGGCTGCATTTCTTTATGGTACAAAGTTAATGAATGCTTACAACCATGATTGGTCCTACTCAGTCATATGATAAAATTAGTGTTTACTTTGATTAGTTATGACAAATTTTGCACTGAGATGTTTATTTTGAGTAATGCATGATACCTACTAGGAATTGAACTACGGCTATAGAATAGAAATAGTATGTAGTTTTTTTTAAGAAGCAGCATGATCGAACATTTATAGACACATAATAGATAAATCACTATACAGTATCAGCCCGTACAGGCCTAATAATAGTTTGATATATCTTGCTCTTGCTACATAGCCATGCCTAAACAAACCAGCACATATACATATAACTTTACAGCTCTTTGTAACAGGAATTCGACACCCAATGTGTTGTGCGAGCCGGCAAGGCTGCTCATTTCTATTACTTTGACATCAAGGGTACTGTCAAGCTTCACAATACCGTCGTTGCCATCTACACCTACAAGCTTTTCGTTAAGTTCACGTTGTCCGCCTCCAATTATCTTGATCTTTTCTGACTTTTTAGGCCTCACAGGCTTCAATTCCCACTGAAGAGAAGTCTCCACATCTCTGCCAAAGCAACGCGACATGACCCATCCGTGTTGATCTCACTACTGACCCCAAGAAGAGGTTCTTCTCCTGTCCTTGCTACATACACATATATGTCCGTCACTAGCCAGTTTCCCTCGCCTGAACCAGGTGTAGGAGCTTCAATATAACAAGTAGTTTGCACGGCACAATTCATGAATGATGTGCACATGCAATATACAGGATCCATGGTGGAATCCTGTAGTAGAAGAACAAGCAATCATGAGTATTCATCGCATTGGTCAAAAACAAGTTGTAGTCCAGTACCACAAGTAATGTGGTAATCAAATTCAAATTCTTCGGTAAGTTATCAATATTTTTTTATATTTTACTATTTGAAAAAAGCAGTCATAGGTACTTTCTTCATATTTTGCTTCGAAAAACCTTTTATCATTATTGGGCATTGCGCAAAGATTGAATATATGGTCTTTCTGTTTGAAATAGGTACCAAGAGCTAGCACATCGTATTGACGACACACGAGGTTTCATGGCTGCAACTGGACTCTCCGTCGATCAACCGATCATGACAACGAATTTTTGGACATCTCACGAGTGTTTACTTCTTCCTTATGAGCAAGCCTTAACTCGTGAAGGTTCAACAACAGGCCTGTACTACGATTTCTCAGCTCACATGTTTGGATTGGTGAAAGAACTCGGCAGCTCGATGGTGCCCATGTTGAATTTTCTCATGGTATAGCTAACCCCCTAGGCATCAAAGTATTGTCATATTCCTATTTCAACTGAATCATGGGTTTTGGTACAATCGTTCATAGGTAAGCGATAAGATGGACCCAAGTGAACTGACAAAATTGATAGAGATTTTGAACCCACATAATAAGCTTGGGAGAATTTCAATAATTACAAGGATGGAGGCAGATAATATGAGAGTGAAGCTACCTCATCAGATAAGAGCAGTATGTGGAGCAAGCTAGATTGTTACATGGGTTAGCGATCCTATGCATGTTAACACCATCAAGGAACCGTGTGGCCTCAAAACTCGACCTTTTGATGCTATTCGGGTAATGCCATATCTCATTCTTTCAAATAATTTAACATTTATGATTATATCATCTCATCTCTTATTGGAACAGGCTGAGTTGAGGGCATTCTTCGATCCATGGTGAAATTCGTTGTTAAGGTAATACATTATATCACTACAACAAAAATGATAATCAATTGCAAGTTATTAAAAGATTATGTTGCAGCTATGGTTAATTGATGCTCAAGCAATCTGCTAATTGGTGGCAGGTTGCTATGTTAGGGTTCGAAACATTTTGATTGTATGGTGATGTATAGGCAGGCTTGATACTTGGGCGCCAACTTATATTGCATTGGCAGTGCGGAATTCTACTGGGTATGCCTTTAACTTTTTTAGTATGGGATTGTGTGGTGATGGTTGAGCGTGGCATCGTCCAGTCGGTCAGAAGGTGCTACCTTCATAACATGTTTTACTGTTTTCCATTCTTAATTATTCCTTTCTTCCCTTTCATGCAGGGTTTATTAACTAATTTGCAAAGCAGACCTTAGTATTTCTACTGATGGACTAAAAGATTTTTATCCACTCATATGTTTTGTTAACACTTGAACTAGAAATATTTCTATTATTTTATTCCCTTTCATGTAGAGTTTATTAACTTATTTGCAAAACAGACCATAGTATATCTACTGATGGACTAAAAGTTTTTTACTAGCTCATATGTTTTGTTAACACATGAACAAGAAGTATTTCTATTATTTTATTTTTCTTACATGGTAATATCTGAATTAGATGTGTAATCTGAATGTGTCCATCTTAACTGCTATGCAGGAACCAATTACGGTCACCAATATGATTCATTCCTTGACTATAAACAGATTTTTTTTTTTTTTTTTTTTAATATTAAAGGGTTACAATGTTAATATCTATGTTACTATCTATGTCACCATGTTCAACTTAAAGTGAGCCCACTGGATTATATAGTCTTTATATCAGTAAGCTTATATTCATGCCCCATAGTTGTTATGATGGTTTATTACTCTTTTTATTTGGTTTTGGTGGGTGGACTATACTATTTTATTCACTTACCAAAGTCTTCTCTGTTATTCATCATTGATTGGTGCTAAGCATCTTTGAATTAAAGCACCTCTTCATTTTATCCCACTTCATATATATGTTGTAATAGTTTATTAAATGGATGTTTTTGCACCATCATTTTTTGTATGCAGAAGCCTGTATAGCTTCTCGCAATTGTTGAGTTAGAATTTCCTTTTACAATCCATTAATTTACGGTCTTCTCATTATTTTGCAGTTGTTGTGTAAACATGGATTGGCTTGGATTTGATAAATGTATGTACACATCTCTAAATTCCTAATTTTTTTGGCACCTTTTTTTCCATATCTAATTTTGCAGCTATCAATGTCAACAACAAGGCTATAAGGAAATTTTAGGTTTGTCGAGCTTTATTTTTTGTACATTGGGATTGTTATAGGGAGGCTACTCGGAGAAATAAGATAAGAAAAATGGTTAGCTATCCAGAAAGTAATTTTTTGCTTTGAAAATAGTCCAATTTAAGATTGCTTGAAGTGGTTTTTTGGAGCAGGGTGTTGCGGTTTTGTATGCAAGGCTTGTGATGATGTGGTCTTGTTTGGAGGCGAATGTGAATGTTTTGATTTGCAATTGTTATGGACTTCTATAAGCATGCATGTAATTGTTTTATACATAGCAGGTCAGTATTTTGCATCCTAAGTGGTGACACAACTATTTGCAGTATGAATTAATAAGCATAAGCTGCAGTTACCTTATGATCTCATAATTATTTGTTATGATGGTTAATTGCAGTTGATGGCAAGGTGGTAAAAGTTTTTGTTAGGTAGTAAAGGAAGTATGGTTGTGGTTGAACGCAAGGTGTGCTGCTGATGGTCTGAAGGAGGTGTTGATGGTAAAGTAGTTGTAGGCGATTTCACAGGGGTGGCCAGTCACGTGGAGAAAAGGGATTGGTGTGGAAGACTGCATGTGATATTAGCCGTAACATCAGCATCTTCTTGAAAGGTGTTGTAGGATGCTTTGAGACTGATATATGATGTTACACTCTTTTTTCTTCAAACTAGTTATGCTTGTCGGTGTTTATGAATGTTTTTAGTATGTATCATTTTGGTTTGATATAGTCGTATGTATTGTTAATATTTATGTTTGAATTCATCATGTATGAAATATTATGAATATATATATTTTGTGATTTGGTTTATGACTCCATTTGTGTATTTAGATTAATACAACAAATATGGTTTTTTTTGAATTGTTATAATATATTATTAGAATTAGAAATTATAAACTTTGAATGTTATGGCGGCAAAATGTTGCAATCAAACGTTTTTTATAGCTACAAAATGATGTTGTAGTAAATAGTAGTGAATTTTCCATTGTTTGTTTTGATACGTCATAAAAACTTTTCATAGCGTGTTCAGATGCTATAACAACAAGGAATGACAACATATTACACCATTTAAATGAAGTTTCCATGGCGTTTGGATGCGTTATAAAAACTTTCCATAGCATGCTTCACTAGTTATAGAAAATCAGTTGCACTAATATAGCATGTTTAAGATGGCAACAAAAGTATGTTTTCTATTGCAAGAATTACACGCTATAATATCTACCAGACTTTTAACAACATGTTGATCTATGACGTTTATAGAATTGCCATAGAAAGTTTTTATAGCGGGTTTTAAACGCCATAAAAAGGTCTTTTTGTTGTAGTGGCATGCAGATTACACTATCCATCCAAAATAAAAGGATACTCATTCCTAGTAATTTTAAATATGTTTGTTATTGTTTGGGCAAATTTATGAAAAATAAAACAAAAGACCTTACTCAGATTTAAATTCTAGAAAATTGGAGCATAGGAAAATATTCTAGTATAGATTAAACATTAATTAGTTCTATATAGAGATTTGATTTAAGAAATTCTTTTTGGGTCAAACTTCACTTGAAGACCGGAAAATAGAAAGAAGATAGTTAGAGCATTGGGAATAAGAAGAAGAGTTGCATCGTGGATCTCTTAGACGATAGGAGTAATATTTATGTAACAACCCGAAAATCTGGGCCAATTTAAAATTTTTATTTTGGCAATTTTAGCGAATTTTGATTATTTAGAATGAATTATTTTAAATAATATCGACGTGAAATTTATTTTCAATATAGAATTCGACGTATATATTATACGCATCGTCGTTAGAATATATATAATTATATATAATTATAAATAGAATTGAAAATGGCGCGGTAGTTCGATAATTCGATTTCAAACTTCAATTGAATGTACCGGGTGCAAAACAATCCGGATTATAGTGAAACCAAAAATAATGGGATCTAATTGATAATATCTTTCCAACGAATCCGAATAATTAAATTTTCATAGCGGGAATCAAAAGATATGTCCAGTTGAAAATTCTGAATAGTCGCTATGGAATTTAGGCCCTTAAAAATGGACATTTTGCAAACGACCTCGAATTTCGACGAAACCAGTTTTGCTGGGTCCGTGATGTCAAATTATTGCTAGGTTTTAAATTTCATAATTTTTCGAATCAATATGTGAGCGTGGCGAAGGAAAACGCGTTTGACCAGTTTCAGTTGATTTTAATCGACTGGAAAATGGCCATATTTCAAACGATCTCAGAATTTGACGAAACTAGTTTTGTTAGGACCGTATCGCCAATACGAAGCTAGAAAATATTTTTCTGGAATTTTTCGTGTCAGTATGTGGCCCCGGTAATTTAAAATGTACGTTCAAATTGAATATATACTGATTTATATTTAAATTTAACGAAAAACTGACCTTAACGATCGAATTGGCCTTCGTGACATATCCCATTGTGTTCGGATTGGGGGTATTACGCTAGGGACGACAGTCGGCGGGTTCGATTTCGAGTTCGAAAACAAAAGTTGCTTTTTGTGAATTTAAAATAAAAATAATAATTAAATATATATAAATGGGTCAACGCCCCCTTTTCCCTTTATCTTTCCCCGATGGTTCTTCAGGAAAAAGGGAAAAAAAAAAAAAAACCCCAATCGAAGGCGACGCCTCCCAGCCACCACCGCCCATCGCCCCATCCCCCACCGTCGGTCGGCCACCATGGCGCTTCCCCTTCGCCTCTCCCTCTTCCCCCTCGACCTCATGAATCCCCAACCCGAACCCTAACCCCTAACTGAGCCGACGCAACCCCAGTAAGCCCCACCAAGACCGGCGCCACCCCCCTCCCAGCGCGTCAGACCTCCGACCGCACCACTGCCACCTCCCCGACGCGCCGCTCCCCTCAGCACCCTACCCGATTCCACTCCCTCAGCCGATAATTGAAATTTGGTGAGTTAAATTTTATTTTATATTTACCTCTTTAATGTAATTAGTTAAATAAACCAGTTTTTTTTTTTTTTTTTTTTAGAGTAACATAGAAGAAAAAGAAAACCAATTTTCATATATTTTATTTTTAAAATGAAAAAGGTTAAAACTTTAAATAGAAAAAGGTTAAAACTTTAAATAGAAAAAGGTTAAAACTTTAAATAGAAAATATAAATTTGAAAGGATTTTTAAATATAAAAATTAGCATTGTTGAAAATATATCTATATCGCAAGGTTTTGAAAATATATGAGAATGTTTTAAAAATATATATCATGTGATTTTTATATATTGAACATCGAAGTAAAAATATGATTTTTATATATTGAACTTCGAAGTAAAAATAGGATTTTTATATATTGAACTTCGAAGTAAAAATAGGATTTTTATATATTGAATAGCGAAGTAAAAATTCGATTTTTACATATGTAGTGAAAGCGAACAACGAAGATGACGAAGATGCGATAGCGATGAAGATTTCTATCAATGAAGTGCCGTGGAGCTAGGATAGCTATCGGTGAGAACTTCTCACCTTTCAATTTAAATTTTCTAGTTATATATATACTAGGATGCAGACGGTGTTTAGTAGCACCCGACACCCGTCATCCACAGACCATGGATGGCTTGTTTGTTAAATTGTTTGGTTGTGTAGTTGATTAGATGATTTGATTTGAAATTGAATTGTTTGGTGATTTGATTGATGAGTGAATGGCGTGGGCCTTCACTAGACCGGGGATAAGGCTAGGCCTTGTCCCGTTTCTAGTATCGTGCCGTTATGCCGCCGAAATTTTCTAAAATAAGTTAGAAAAATAAAAATATCATTTTATTTAAAGAATGAACTGAATAGAAATTCATATGTTGGAATAAAATGTTTTGTCGTTAAAAATATAATTTTTAACGTGAATGTGAATAAATGAATATTCATTTACAAACCAGACGGTTTGTTTATGTTCACCTATTTGAAGGACATTGATTGGGTCGATAAATTTTACACATCGCCCAACTGCACGAATAAAAATCTGTGTTTGATTGTTTGAAACCCCACACGGGTGTTGGGATGAAATTTGAAGTTCACTCATCCTGATTGATTAAATATGTCGATCGATCGATTGACAGGCTGTTATAAGCGTTAGATATCTATATTTGATGCCTATACAGTGTAGTGCACTTTGGTTGATGGTTGATTATTTTTCAATGCTATTATACATGTGTTGTATGAAAATCCATATAATTAACTTTATATGGTAATTGATTGGGCCTCATTCCAATTTGAAAAATAAAGAATATTATAAAATAAAGGTTCATGTGTTGACAGTCTCATCCATTGAGATTGGTCATGTGTTGAACGAAATATTTTAGTAATAAAATTTACATCTTTATCAATATAAAATAAAGGTTCATGTGTTGACAGTACTCATCCATTGAGATTGGTCATGTGTTGAACGAAATATTTTGATAATAACAACTATTTTGAAAAAGAAATATTTGAAATAGAATATTTGAAAATAGAAATTTATGAAGCCGTGTTGATTAGATTGACGCCATTTTGACGTGAACGATATTTATATCGATTTTTATCGATTTCGAAATGAATTGAATTGAAAACGATTTCGAAATGAAATGAATTGAAAACGATTTCGAAATGAATTGAATTGAAAACGATTTCGAAATGAAATGAATTGAAAACGATTTCGAAATGAATTGAATTGAAAATGATTTCGAAATGAATTGAATATAAAACGAATTCAAATTGAATTGAAAGCAAATTGAAATGAATTCAAATTGAATTGAAATTTGAATTGAATAGAAATGAATTTTCAAACGAATTTATAAAGAAGAATTCAATTTTGATTTGAATTGAAATGGAAGTTGAAATTGCTTTTGAATCGAAATTAAAACTATTTATAAAGTTCGTTTTAAATAGAAATCGACGAAATATATATTATATATATTATATATATAATATAATGGCCCGAATAGAACGCGCCGCGCCGCGGCAGTTCGTGAATTTCGACCATTTATTTCAAACGGACATTACGGGAGATCCGACCGTCGGATTCTCCTGAAACCGGAACCGTTGGGTTCGTATCGAAAAGAGCTTTCTAACGAATATTAGAAATTTGAAACCTAACGGTTGGATTTGGAATTACGTCCAAATCAAATTCGAAAAAGGTCGCTGTAAGTGCAGTTCGATGACCGTTGATGGAAATCGACTGTACGGGCCTCGATAAAATTATTAAAAATAGTAATAATTTGTGTAAAATCATAAGAAATGATTTAGAAAGATTTGGGATGAAAAACTCCATATTTGAAAAGATAAAAATAGATTTTTATCGAAATGAACTAGTTTTGAACTAGAATTATAATTCTATTTATTTTTAAATAAATAAATTGAATTCGAAAAGGGTTTTAAAAATAACCAAAATTTCCAATGATTGCATTGGAATGGATTTGAATCGAAATTGTCTTCGGAATATTTCGATGTTGGAATTTGTGATTATACAGATGTTGTTATGGAAATTTGAAAGATATATATTTATATCGTTATTTCCAATACGACATTTGTTAGTCGTAGAATTTGATATTGAATATAAGCCGATATATTTTCTATTCAGAGCCTTGTATTGAATATCGAATGTGATTTGGGTTTGTCGTGAATGGTGTCTTCACTAACACTGTTCTTGAACCCAGTTGAGAAATGATTAAATCTTTTTATTTAGATTTAATGAAGTGTACCAATTAAATAATATTTAATTGGAATTGAATTGATATTGATTTTTGGGTTTATCGTGAACAGTGTTTTAAATAACACTCGTTCTTTAACCGATAATTAATGAATGTGATTTTGGGTTTATCGTGAACCGTGTTTTAAATGACACTGATTCTTTAACCCAGTTAACGATTAAAACTAAGTGGAGTTTTAATGAATCTTTAATTAGATTGAAATGATCGAAAGTGGAGTACCACCAGTTTTGCTCCAGGCGATAGTTAAATCTTTAATTAGATTTGAACGTGAAATGGTAATTGAATTTACCAATAACACTGTGGTGTTAGATATGAAGTATTATCAGTTTTACTTCATGGGATGAATAGGTTGGGATTGGGAAATTAAAACAAATGATTACTTCGGTAAGGTTCGCTAATCCCGACTAGTTTGAATTGAGATTCAAAAATAGAATAAAAGAATAAATTCAAGGAATTTATCTTGGATAAAATTAATGGGAACCTTTCCCTATGAATGTGAAATTTAGAAACTAACTGTCGGTTAGCCAAGCAGAATGGTTTTCTGAATATTGATCTGATGTTGGTCTCGGCCTTCGGGGTTAATATTTGGGGAATTATTCTCTTGATTAATTTACGGTTAGTGACTAATGAATTGGAATGAGGCGTATGTTGTGTTTGTGTAACACTTATTTAAAATATACGCGAGTTATTCGGAAAGACCGGGTTTATCCCATTCTGAATAACTGATACGACGATAAGTCGAAGATGAAGACGATGGTCGAAGACCGGAGGTCTTCACGTCGTTTGGGTAATTACTGATGATCTTGATTGGGCTGTACACCCAAGAAGATGGAAACAGTTAGTGATCGTCCAGACGTACTTGGAGATCGATGGATGTGCGGGGTACTAGGTGCCTCCGGTTTCGTTCAGACCCAGAACGGACTTGTAAATGGACTGTGTGTCTGACATTGGATTTTAGTCCGTGTGGTTGATCTCTATTAAATATATATCTGTTTGGCGGCAGAGAATTTATTCTCTTGCTTAACGCCCTTCTCTGAGACGTACGAGCTCAGGGGTTATATATTGATGGACATCAAACGCATGGAGTGAATTGCCTGTGTGGCATGCCTAAGTGGCAATTGATCGAGGCTTCTGTTGAAAAGCAAAGTCTTGTGGTGATGATCAAAGCACGGCCTTTGTGGCGTAGCTTTGTGTAACGTTTACTTCGCGAGTTTCACACCCGGTATGAACCAAAAACGGGAGACGGACCTCAGGGAGGGCATGCGTTTCTTTCTAGTTAGAAGTGGCGTCAGTGGTTTTACACACCCTGACGAGTTTGACTTATGTGGTTGTTGCTGTTGCGAGGCGCCTCGGATTGATCGGTCGTTCTCGAACCGATGGAGTCATTCGTTGGCTCATTTACGCCCCATAGGGCGGGGGAACGCATGTTCAGGGTTTAAGTTTAATCCACATCGGTGGACCGGCCCTGTCGCTCCAAGGGTCGATGCGCTCTGACCCTGTGGCTCGGGCTAGAGAGTCACGAATCGGTTGAGGACTATCTTTTGCCTCGGTTCATAGATGGAAACCCAATTTCCAAATACGTGACTTTGCGATTTTGATTGTATAACCTATATATGGCGACATAGTGGTATGGGGCATTCATGCCGCCTATGATTGATACTTATGATTTGAAGTTGTTATATACACTATGCACTTATAATAGTATCAAATGATTTGTTTTAAACGTATCAAGCATTCTTTGGCTGTTATAAGGTAAAAACCCTATCCCCCGGCTTGCGTTGCATTGTGTGATAGGACCTGGGTCTTATAACAGCTTCATTTTTCTTTATTTAGCATTGCGTTGTTTGTTTTATGCACTGGTATTCTTGGGAGGAAACCCGTTCCGTGTTATACGGCGTGGTCCCTTGATTTACCTAATGATTTAAAATAAAGATTAATAACTGTTTTAGTTCTCACACCAGTCCCATGACTGACCTGGAGTTTATTGTTTTAACCTAAACTCTGGGTGCCCCTATTTTCGACACGGGCAGCTAGTAGTTTTGGTTTTGCAGATTTATATTCACAGGATCCTGGTTTTCAGCTGGAACGATATCCGGAAAGCTTTGTATCCGTATATCTCCTTCTAGTTGTGTATTGTATTATTTTCCGCTGCTATGTATTTAAATGTAATTTAAATCTCTGATATTTCTGTGTAATATTCATTTATACTCTGTATATTCTTGTAATCTGATGCATTGTTGTGATATACAGTGAAATGTTCTTCTGTATGCGTTCTGTTTTGTCCTGTTCTCAAACGATAGGGCGTTTCGAACGGCCTGGATCGGTTTAGCGACTGGTTCGGACCGAGCGAAATTCCTTGCCTTCACAATTTATCTTTTTAGGTGTAGCATAATTGTCTTTTTGGTAATTTGTGGCCACTCTTGAAGAATTGCAAGGAGGCCACCTAAAATACCAAAATGTAGATGGAATAACCACTAACAAATTTCTACTCGGACCATATTTGTGGTTAAACTTTAGAAAAAGTCTAATTTGGTTAGGTAGACTATGGAGGATAATGAGCCAATAGTATATTTGGGGCTTTCCCTAAGTTAGGAAGATATATGATATTATGAATAGGAACCCATAAAAGTTTTATGTTTGATAAGACACATTCACGGTACAATGAATTTTGGTAGGGTCTAACCAAGAAACGGAGACAAAGACGGAACCTCAGAAATCTTGTGCCACCATAGATATTTTGGAGAATGGGATTTCGAGACTCCACATTATTCAGATAGATTGGTTTGGGTACAGTAAGGAGACAATTCGAGAAAAATCAAAAAAAAAAAATGTAGCCTCCCTCGAGAATTTAGGATTTTTGGTTGCATTGTGGTTGCTACATTAGATGGTAGGAGATAGATGCAATACAAATGCACCATGCACTCATATATAAATTATATGAATGTTAAGATGTTTTGCATACATACTGCATCACTTATTACACATACACGTTAGGATTGAGCTCACATTAGTAAGTCTACAAAGCATAATCACTGTGAGTTATGGATGTTTATGGATGTATTTAGGTTAAGATGGTTGTTTAGAGCAAGTTGTGTTTTTCGCCCCTTTACACAGATTTCGGGACGAAATCTATTTTAAGGGGGGAAGAATGTAACACCCCGTAAAAATATACCAAAACGAACTTAAGATAATCTAATTTCAAATAAATAACAATAAGCAATGAAAATCAGCAATAAAATAATAATATATTGATGGGTTGAAAAATGGAATTTCACAATATTAGGAATTTGACCATGAAAATATCGTAGTTGTATTCGAAGCGAGATTTTGATCAATTTTCACGTATAATATGTCAAAATCAGAGTCCATATGAAGGATTTATATTTAAAAGATGTTGCACGTTAATATATATATATATGCAAGAACGTTTGAAATTTTAATTGTAATATAAATATATGCAATAAAAATAAGTAATTAATGGTAGATTAGAATATTCCATTCAATTCAAAATTGTGTACATATATACACATACAATTGGGGATATGAATATTGTTGAAATAGGAAGATATAAATAAATATAAATAATGTTTAATAAATATCTTCCTAGCAATCAACGCAGGCCACTGGCCATTTTTGTGACAGCCTGGATTGCCTAGATAAAATATAATAAATACAACCTAACTCATCTCTCAAATCTCTAAACCCTCTCATTCTCTATGCCTCCACTCTACTGCTAACATTCCAAGAATTTTGGTTTCTTCTTCTACCCCTAATCTATTCCATTTCTAATCAAATTCTATTTGGTATATATTCTGGAATTACATTAATTTATATATGAGATTCAAATCTATATAATTCTCTTATATAGATCTACAATAGAATCAAAGAACGATGATTTCAGCATTCAAATCGGTATTGTCTCTTTTCTCAAAAATCTCTATGAGTGGAAATAATACTTGTTTAGGCTAAATTCTACATTTTGTAGATTTTATATAATGGATTGGTATGCCTAAGGAGATTTTTTTTCACATTACATCATAATATAAAACCCCTAAATCTCATATTTTTGTATATATCGCAAAGTTGTCAATCAATGTTTGGGTTTGTGAATTGTTTGTGTTATGTATAAAGAATAGTTTGGTGATTTACTTTTGTTTAATTGGATTTACCTCTTTTTATTTAAAAAGTGTTTGTGTTGTAAAAAGATTATGATTTGGTTTGGTTTTATTATTTGAATATACTTAGATTTCCAATCTTAAATGGATAATTTGAACGTATTCAGATTTGAAATAATCAAATGTTAATATTTTTATGTACAACATAGAAAAAGGGAATTGGATTAAATAGAGCTTTATGAATATATGTGTGTATACTCATATATATATATATATATATATATATGTGTGTGTGTGTGTGTGTGTGTGTGTGTGTGTGTTTGTGTGTGTGTACGTATGTACCTATGTATGTATGTTACATATGTATGTGTGTACGTAATTAACACCTTATTCCTATTTCATTACCTAAATTGTTCTAACAAGCCTAGGAATACAAGTTTGGATAGTTATGCTGTTACTTCCCCTTTTTTGCTATTATTATGCCATGTATTTAGTAGTTTGATGTGGGAATCAGGCATGTATACCTTTAACGTGAACCGGATTGACAATTTACACCATTAAAATGTTTCTTTATTTGAACAGAAATTAGCGTTAATAGTACGTATTAAATATTATATAGCGTAATCAACGTAATCAAGTGAAATAATGACGTAATGAATATGTTAGAATAAGGTTAGAAATTTGAAATGTCCACATATGAACTGTTGCTTGTGTGTGTATAAAAATGGCTTATTTATATATATTAAAAAATGACATATAGACACAAGTTTAGTCGTCATTTGTGGTAGAAGTCTTCCCGGAACCAACCGACAAACCCACCAACCACAAGTGGGTTTGGCTAATGTGAGAGGTCTGGGTGCCATTAACCACCTAACTTAGTACATTATGACACGAGGTTAAACCCGCTTCTAGTAGAAGCCTGCCTGGAACCGCCCGACATATCCAACATCGACAAGTAGATGGTTTGATGTGAGAGGTCTAGTGTGTGTGTGTGTATATATATATATATACACATACCTATTATGTGTTTAAATAGGTAGGCTTTCTACGCCTTGAGAAGGTCTTAAGTGGATACTTTCTTCTTATCTAGTTTGGGTCTTAAGTTGTCAAAGATTAGGACCATTCTAAAGGTTTATTCCTTAGATTTGGACCAAATTCATGGGACTTTCCCTTATTAGATTTGAAGTTGGCTATGTCTCCTCTTTCTCTAAAAAGTGCATGGCGATAACATTGTAATGTAGTTTACCGGAATGTACCCTTCCTCAAGGAGCATAGTGAGAGCCAACCTAGGGATAGATTTGGTATATGTGGTATGTAGCATGCTATTTAATTAATCAACCATCTAAGGGAAGTCTTCAGCATCATAGGTGTTCTACTGTAATATCAGTTTAGTAGTAACACGAGGCATTGGCCGAAGGGGTCTTAAATGGCTATATGTGAGACTACCTTAAGCCGGTATTAAGCAGCGAGATACTACTTCTCTTATTTATTGTGAGGATATAATAAGGACGTTGACATGTTAGGACAGGGTCTTAAGTGGCTAGGGTCCGCCTTAGGTCATAAGAGATCATAAGAATCCACCCTTAATAAATATACTAAAATGGGCCTTAAGTGACCGAGAATGTCCACCTCGTTGTCTTAAGTGATCGCTAATCCGCTCTAAATGCATTAATGAAGGTCTTAAGCAACTGATTCGGATGTCCACCTCATTAATTAATATATTTGTTTGTATTTGTGTGCTTGTGTGTTTACATAGACATACTTTGAAGTTTATAACATGCCAAATCTAGAGTACAGTCTTTAAACACATATTATTTTTAATTACTAGAACTTTATGTTTTGACCTCCCTCCTTTTAACATATAAATAGGGTGGTAGGTGGGAACGCTTAGATTAGTGATACTTTGGAGATAGAGTCTCACGATGGAGGATCCATAGTTATTAGGCATTATGGAAATATTATTATGTTGCGATAATTGATGCTGATGTACTTATTATTGCATGAGACTCGTTGCAATTAACATTTATGATGGTTTTAAACTAAAGGTATATCTATATTAAGTTATTATATTTTATCCCTTCCATTATGTGAGATTCTGATTTCGCTTTAATATGCTTTGTTATATCTGTTATACCATTTCCTTATAGGAACCGATGACCCGTTTAGAGTGGCTTTAAGTTTCGATGAGCCTTTTCTAGGACGAAATTTAGGCCCACTCCGGGTGGGTCGTTACGCATTACACTTTTCAAAATGGCAATTAAAAGTTTTAAAAACAAGTGCTCATTTTATAGGACCTTAATTAATTCCCAAAATTGAATTAGGCGGCAATTATGCCTCCTAAATTTCCAAATGGCATTTATTGCTAAGCCTTTCAAAATATATTATTACACCACAAAATATGCTTTGAACATTACTCACGATTTATGTATCTTTTAGTAATAAAATTTAATATCCTTTTTGGCAATAAATTTTTGATAACTTCTTTATTTTTAGCAAAATGTTTAAATCTACTATGAAATTCTAACATTTTACAAATATCTATTACATGCTACTAAATTCTTAAATTAGGAGTAAAATATCCTCCTCTATTCTAATACCTGTCTTTTATTAGCATTCTAAATGTTAGTCTTTAATGTCTTCCAAAATAACAATTATTTTTGAAATAATTGTTTGTTACTATTTGGAAATGAGATTTTGATCTTCTTAACATCGGATTAATTAACAATTAATTCTTTTAACACATCCATATCTATATTTTTAATTTATTATATTACTTTCAAATATATTTAAAAACATTAGACTTATTTAGCTCTAAAGTTAAAAAATTTACTACCATGCTTGCATATTCTCGTAAAAATTTCCTATATGCATATATTTGAATTTTGGAAGTGCTTAATGAACATAACTAGAAATTACCCTTTTTTACAACGTGGGAGGCCCTTCAAAAATAAATTTAATGGTCATAAATAAATTTCAGTTTAAATAAATTCCTTGGAGTAGTCTTTTATCTTTTATCCTACTCCAATATTACCACTTTCATATATTATTACATGAGTATCTTCCTATATCAGTTATATATAGTTTTAGTAACTATTTTCTTTTATTTAAGTATATCTATGTTGTTTACCTTACCAAGCTTATTTGTTTTATCTCCTTGCATCGACTCATATCCCAAACGCCGAGGAAATCGGACAGCAAGCTTAAATTGGATGTGGTTCTATTTCCCAATTCAAAGTCAACGTGATCCTTCCATTTACAACCTTCTTCATGTCCAAAGTCTAGCAAATCATTTAAGCCTTGCTTGAAAATCGACAAGCCTTACATCACATAAAAGGAGCACGACTTGACTATCCAGTATTAACTCTGGTCCATTAGCGTGGATCAGAGCATAAATACACAAAATGGGTGCAATTGACAACCCTTCGTCCCTCCCAACACAAACTGGAGTATAAACACTAAGTGTGGGCGTATTTCGACTGCCCATCCACTGAATATGGTCACCCATTATAGACTGGTGTATAAAAATTGAAATAACAAATGGGCATAGTTCAATATCCATTGAATAACTCAAGTTCTCATGGTGGAAGCTTGAGTATAAAACCTAATAAGTGTGGTTCGACCACTCATTGAATAACTCTAGTTCCAGAGTGTGAGTAGGAGTATCGACACAGATATATGAGTGTGATTTGGTTATTCATTCGACTTTGACCTAAATCAACAGGTGGAGTCTACATTCCATACAGATGCGGTTCAACCGCCCATCAACCAACTCTTGTCCTCTAGTGCAAGCAGAGTATAAACAACTAAATAAGAATGAGACCATTTGGTACAAGATAGATATAACCAACCGCCCATGTATCGTTTCTTTCCATCGGCACAGGTCATACAACATAAACTCAAATGGATGTGATCCCACCATCCTTCACCAAATCACCTCCTTGACTCGATAAAAAGATCCAAATTAGCAAAATAGACGTAACTGACCGTTCGACTCTGAATGAGTGTGACATGAACATTTATGCACTCAATCATGCTCTCATTAAAAAAATCAAATTTGTAATTTGGCTTGGATGATATTCATCCATCCTTCAGTTTACTTAATCCAATAGTTATATAAGAAGAATATAAAATCTAAATGAATGCATCTCGATAGTTCTCACACTAAACCTTGTTGTTAACTTAATAAGCATAAGTATATGCATGGATGAAATGATTCGACTGTACGGTTCCTTATCTCATGCTATTAAAACGAGGTAGGAGTATATAATAAATTAGACAAGTTCCGATCATACATTTCCAGACTTAAAGAAGGTGTGATTTAACCCTCTGATTCCTAGCTCTTGCCCTTCAATTCGGGAAGGAGTATAAATACAAGCAGGTGTGACATGATCACCCAGTCAATTAATAACTCCTATCTTTGATCCATTGGAAGAAGCATAGAACATTAATGAACGTGATTCATTGTTCACCAAGCAACTCTCCCTTATTTCCAAAGGAATATATGCAAATTTCCGCGATATATGTGAATTAGACCTCCAGTAGATAATGATGTCTCACATCCGGACGAGAGGAGTATAAACTCTATAAGGACGAGAGTAAACTCGTTTACCGGCTACAACTTCAAAATTTGACTGGCGGAGTACAAACTAAAGTAGTGTGACCTAACATCCACTCACCAAATTTTACCATGAACACGATAGGTAAAGTTCCAATTACCATTTTTTTTTCAATTCGGGCATAGAAGCGAGAATCAAAATGAATGTAAACTGATTGTTTACTGGCAATTTCTAGTCTCAGAGCTTGGATGGGAGTATAAACATGGAACAAATGTAACATGACCATTTGTTCATTAACTTCCATCTTTTAATCCTCTAGGTTGAGTACAAACATGAAATTGGTGTAACTCGATTGTCCATCCCTTAACTCTAACTCATGATCCGACAGTTGAGTATAAAAAAGAAAACCAAACAAAACTCGATTCTCTGACATATTAATCAAACCTATAACTCAATGGGAATGGTAAAAAGTGTGAAAAGACATGACTCGCCTACCTACTTACCAACCTAATCCCTTGGACTAAGGGAAAAATATAAACTTCAAATGGTGTGATCCCACAACTGGCCGACTACCAACTCTAGTTCTCGATACTAGAATGAAAGTACAAAATCAAGATGGATGGAATGAAACCATCCATCCATCTAATAATTCTAATCCTATGTTCCTAAGGATGAGTATAAAGTTCAAAGGGTGAGTTTTGATTGTCCATATTCAACTCTATCAATTTAAGATAATGGGCAGGAGACAAATTACTGTAAAGAGGAACGACAACTAAATTCTATGGTCCCTGCCTAGATTACAACATGATTTAAGGGTACAATCAAAAGAAGATCTTAAGAGAGTATTATCGAAATGATTGGGGCATTTGTTTATCATAACTACATAAGCGATGAGTAATAGACCACAAGTACATTGGATTGAAAACATATTACTTGGATATCAAAGTAATTCAAACAAAAGCTTAATCTAAAAGAAGATTTTATCATCCATGAATCTAGCTACAACTTAGAAAATAAAACCAAAAGAAAAAGAGAGAGACAAACCCACATAAGGTAGGCTAACAAGAAGCAAAAACCATCTATATATTTATACATAACTCAAGGCCGATATGACGACTATTGTTTGAGTTTTTTTTTTTACTTCTTTGGAGTTGATCTACTTGAATGCCATTGTATTTATACCCTCAAAGCATTTGAAAGCCATAACCATTAATCTCAGTGGATAGCTATAGTTAAATCGATTAACCTATACTCCCTTGATAAGTGTAGTTTAACACAGTTCTAAATTGTACAATAGCGATGACAAAGTTTGAGAGTTTAATTGTAGTGACTATAGTCCCCACTGACTATCCCATCGATGGTTGAGCTTGAAAATTGCAAGAGTTCAAAATTTAAGTATATGTATGCATGTACACGCTCGAAATATATTCATGTACATGTGCATTCAATCCATTTCAAGCCCATATGTGCATACACATTCAACCACATGTTCGAAATTTTAACTTTGAGTTGAATGCGACAATATTGAGCAGAAGTGTCTGAATACAAGAATTAAACTCATATTGAAAGATCTGAGTACGTATTCACGCAAGCTCTCAAGTCTAAATTTGTCAACTTGGATATATGTTAGCACCAGAAAAGGTTTCAAAATCCCTGCATTTTTTAGAAGAGATGAAATGAAAAAAAAACAACTCAAAATAGTAGAAGACAACAGAAAATGAAGATACAATCATTTGATGTGGGCTGGAAATGATAAGCCTACGTATACTATACTATTTAGCTCTCTATTGATTGATTGGATGAGTTTCAGAAATTCAATTCGGAATAAATCCAGGGTACAACAATAATGGTGTAAAACAAAAAATCAAAAAAGGATCCTAAAATCTCTAATGCATTACCTGTTTATTGGTCAAAACGAACTCGGATCGACCGAAAATCAATGGAAAATTCATAGATGGCAAGAAAACCAGTTCTAAAAAGATTGGGTCATATCGCCCAAGCTTATGTTCTAGATCAACGCCCATCTGGCGCAGTATAGATTGAACCTGATCCGAGTTCACTTAAGAATGCATGACTCGAACTAATGTCCTTCTTTCTATATTACCCCCTTTAGATCCGGGGCCTTCATGATCTAACCGACCCGAAGCCTTCATGGGATTAGTCAATTTGAAGTCTTCAAGAGCTTAGTCGAACTAAACTTTTGTCCTTCCAGACTTTACGCTGAGCACTTTGTTTCCCATTTCCTTGACTTAAAACAAATTGTCAAATGGTTTTGAGTTGCCTATCCAAAAGGTCGGGTAATACTTGCTTACAAAGTACATCTTTTTGCAAACACGACATGCTTTGAATTTAGTCCAACATCACTATTTAAGAGAATGCTATTCTGCTAAACCAATTTCCATTCTTTTTAGGAGTTGCCTTAGAAAGGAGTCAAATGCCTCTTATAGTTGTGATTTTCTGCTGACTTCAATCTGCATAAATAATAAGATTCACCTCCTCAACAGTACCTTTATTTAGTTCATTTGAGCTAAACACTTTAAGATGGAAATTTCGGGAAATCTAACGTAGACTTCCCTCTGGAAACTACAAGTAAAAGATCAAACCTTTTTGAGTCATGAAATAGAGTGTCGGATACATGTGCTCGATTATTCATTCACATAAGAATTTTAAGTTGCCGGCTCCCAATTACATTAAAACACGGCTAGGCCGAATGAAGGCTCAAGCAGGACTATTCATATCTGAATAAGCCAAGTCATTATCATTTATTCATTATTTTTTAAAATACTTGATCGATCTACGATCCAAAATTTTGTGATTCCTCCCCTTCAACCGGTCGGAATCTAGAATCTACCTGCCATTTTAGGGAATACGAACGATTAGATCTTGGGATATATTAGCCTGTTTGCTTCTTCTCCTCTCTTCACATCTAATTTTCTGATCTCGAATTACCTTGCACCAAAATCCACTTTAATATTCCTACCTTTGATCCCCACATTCTAATCCATGCTAGCCGCATCAACAAAGGTCAATGCCTCTAATCGCGATGCTTCGATCTCCACGTGCCTTGAATTAGTGAGTTTTTATCCCGTATTCCTTAGGATGATACAATAGTTACTGTAGAGTCCCAAAAGCAGCAGTAATACTTCTTAGAGCCCTGGCAATGATGGAGAGGTGGGTTAGTGGCGCGGTTGAAAGGAGAAGAAGTAGTCTAACATTGGGTCTGAATCCTCGTTGTAGCGGTTGGTGGAAGTGATAGGATCGAGAGTTGAGTTTTGGTTGCAGTCGATATAATAGGCAAGAGAAGGTGAGAGCCATGGTGGATGGAATCGATGCGGAGGAAGGAAGGAGTAGGTGTAAGAGTTTGTATCGATCGGACGTGGATAAGATAGAAAAGGAAGGAGGAAGAAACGGGTGGACTTGGATTGGTGCAGACTATGATAGGATTTTCATAGCTAATGAATTGAAGACACCCTATTGGAGTGGCTGATCTATCTACCAAAAGAGGATTTAAATATAAAGATCGGGATCATAGGATTTATTCGGCAACAGACTATGATAGCAAACCATTAGAGCAATAAGTTAATCAACCACCACTCCAAATGGAAGCCATTGAAGGTGACGTAGTTGGTATCACCCCAGCTCCCAACACATTATTAGGGATTACATTATTGAAAAATATGAAAAACTCAGTGCCCTCCATGATGGACGAATAAAGGCTAAAGAGAATGCATCAAACATATCACTCCGTTTCAGCATGTTCGAGTTTCAAGTCCACGAGTTAGGGTGCACATTCCTCCAGAAGAATGCACAACATGAAATTGGTATATGCGCACAACGGCAGAAACAACTACTGTAGATGGATCTACATCGGGACAAACACCTTGACCCAAGTCTCCTGCTTTGGATGTAAAAAAGGAGAACTATCATAAGCATCGATAAGCTCTTTAATGACCTTAGTGATTTTCCTTTGGAAATGTCAACATATTTCTTTGGGAATATTCGATGTCTTCTTCGTAGCTTCAAAAAAGGAAAATATGACTGTCGATGTCGATAAAATTACTCCATCGAGAAAAGCTTCAGAAAATGTTCCGTTAGTGGGACCCCGGGACATGCACTTACAAGCACCTCACATTACAACACTTTGCGCAATCGCCTTTATGTTCTGATGCTTTCCTATTTTTCCTATAGGTACAGAGGATAGAGGAAAAAATTATCATTGGCACTTCATCTCCAGCGTCTCAAAGGGTGACAGTCAACCCAGATATGCTTTTGACTATGAGAGAGATCATCGTGAGACCCTTGATGGAGAGAGAGAGAGAGAGAGGTGTATTCAGGATTATGCTCATCCCTTCTGTTATCTCCAATTTGCCAGGATCACGATAAACCAACGAGTCATCGCAACAAATCTCGTGGTAGTGAGAAGTCAAAATCTCTTCTCCGGTCCCTCTTAGAAGTCAAGAGAGAAAGAGCCATTGAAAAATGCACCATACACAAAATAGGAAAATAATCATCCCCATCAATAAGTAGAGAAAGAAAACTGTTCATACTTCTGTTGCCTTACAGCCAAATCTTTCAGTCAAAGAGAGGAAAAAGGAACTCGAGACTTTTTCCCTTGAATTTCACTTCTTTAGGCTAACATTACTCTCAAGTATCCAACTCATTCCTCAAGGGCTTGACAAGGAGTTGAAATGGGCGTGGTCAACATATGCGGGCAGTACCATGAGATGGTTAGAGTGACGTGAAAACTTTATGATATTATAAGGTCCTTGGTATTGGACACTGGTAATATGAAGCAAGAAGCAGGGCGTGACAAAAGCGCTTTGGCTGCTTTAGACAAAAAAGGGGCGGAAACAAAGTTATACTGGCTATGGAAAAAAGAGAGTTGAGTCTACTAGAAAATAGCTCAATAAAAGGAAAAAACCAATTCTAAGAGGACCTCAATTCTATGTCATTTAAGGCCACCTCTTTCAAGAGTGAATGCAAGTTAATAACTTAAGAGAATGCCCAGTTAAAAGTAGACAATGAAACCCAAGTGAAAAGAGGAATTTTTTTGCCAGTGGGATATGGATGCTCAAGATCAAGCTCGTGGAAGCTGAGAAGAAAAGCACACAACTGAAGAAATTACTCAATTGTCTTTCGAATCAGCTGTTGATGTAAAAGTCCAGTGCAAAAATAAACTAAATAAGCTCAATGCTAAGATCATAGAAGTGAAGAAGGCAGAGAAAGAGTTTAATCCTCTAATCCGCGCGTTTTATGCTCGAGTCATTCAACGTCGTGACTTATCTTGGGTTGATTAGTATCTATAGTCACTAACAAATGCTTGGGAGCGATTAACTGTGAATGAAAGACTTGCATCCTAAAGCGAGCCAGAGGATGAAGAAGAGCTGATGAGGCAATACTTAAAGGATAATCACCCTCAAATTCTCAAAGTGGGTCGGTGCTTTCTACTAGAAGAAGAGAACGATCGAGCTCACGCAAAAGGAAAGAATGTTGTGAAGGAGAGTTCTGATGTTGCCCATGATCCCACCACGACCGAAGTATCGTCAAATCAAGAGGCTCAGACCTAAAATCCCTCCCTACACCATATGTCAGTTATGGAATGCGGAATGGATCGTTAAGGCAAAACAAACACTAGAGGGGGGTGAATAGTGTTTGTGATAATTTAAACAAAATTTAAAACTTATGTGCACTACGGGATGAATTAATCACTACAAACATAATCACAGACATAGATTCAAACACGAATACAAAATAAACAGAAATAAAGATGCAGAAAAGGAAAGAACACACCAGATTTTATACTGGTTCGGATTATTCCTACGTCCAGTCCCACGCAACGCTGGATTGCGTAGAGTTTTATTACTATATCCAAATTCAATTACAGCCTCCTTGATTTCATGGCTACAAGGGATACCACCGACTCCAACCTCCTTGATTTAACGGCTATAAGGGATACCACCGATTCTAACATTTACTCAACCCAAACAATTACAAACAACCCTATAACTCTTCAGTAGCACTTGATTCAGAGAGTAGAGAGTGGAGAGTGCAGAGAGAAGAAGTTTGATCAAAACAGAATTGAATTCAGCAGAGTATAAGTGTAGAAACCATAAAAATGATTAAGAATAATGGTGTAGAGAAAGAGGATGAAGTTAGAGAGGAAGAGATGATAAAAAATTCGGTTTTAATCCCTTTTTATAGAGTATGAAAGGTTGCAACGGTTCCGAATCGTTTCAAATAGTGAAAAGACCCTTCCTTTCAAAATTGGAAAAAGTGACGGTTATATGTTGACATGGTGTTTTTGGTATGTCGACATACCCTAGTGTGTTTTTGAATTTTAAAGCATTTTTCAAGTGTTTTGATATAGAAATAATTCTGGAAATTCTTGAGTAAAAATTTAGTGTTGTAAATTAATATTATAAGGTAGAAAAACATATGAAAACATAAATTTAAACTATATAAATATATTTATAACATTATAAGGTTTTAAACTATATAAATATATAAAGTATAAGAATATAAATATATAAAATTTAAGTTTGAAAAACAAAGAAGAATAAGAAAAGAGGAAAGATAGAAAATAAAATAGAGAGGATAGAATTGAAAATCAGAATTTGAACCTGGAGTGTTAGTTAGAATCTTACAAAATCTAGACTCTATAACTATATTATTCTTGAACTCTTGAAATCTTGATTTCTCATGAGTCTTGAAATTTCTCTGATCTTTGAATCTCTATCATCTTTATAACTGTACAGTCTTCAGTAATATTTCTTGTATATAATTCCTGCACACACACACACACACATATATAAAAAGTGTTAGTATATATTTTATAATCAATGATAATTGAAATAAGATTGTTGTCATCAAAACTCCATTCTCCAAAAATCTCTCTCTTTTTGATGATGACAACCTTAGTTTATAAAATATCATACCTGTATATACCTGTTTGATGATGTTCCTTCTATACCCCCTCTGTCTGTAAGAATCCTGTAAACTATGTCTATATTTTATAATTTCTGCCCCTTTGGCATTATCAAAAAGAAATCCTAAAGGTACACCCCCTAAATTGTATAACTTCCCGAATAAAACATAAGTAACTATCCAAAAAATACTCCCCCTAAATCTGATATATATATATATATATATGTTTAGAAGGTTATAACTAATTAAACCATAAATGATAATTTTGTTAAAAAATAATTTGTACAAATACACGAATTTATACACATACAACTTATCGTAGGAACGTAATAAAACGAAAGAAAGAGAAAAAAATCCTTAAGCACTTAATTATTTGACAATAGGAGATTTGTGAAATGGACAATTTGGATAATGGAGACATAATTCTCCATTTTTTCAATTACATTCCCATTTTTGTCAAATAGAACCTCTCCTATGCACTCAACGTTATCATCTTCGTTCGTAATCGTTGGTTGAGTCTCTTATTATTCTTCCTCCTCCATCATTTCTTCTTCCTCTTCTGGTTCTTCCTCTAGTTCTTCTTATGGTTCTTCCTCTGGTTCTTCTTCTGGTTCTTCCTCCTCTTCCATGGCTTGATTATCATCATTGATGATAATCAGATTAGCCTCGTTATCCATTATAAATTTCAAAAGGCTTCTTATCTCTTTCCCTTGCCTATTCTGCTCCTAACTCACTCTAATCTAAAGTACTTGTATCTCATCCATCATTTTCAATGCATTCTCCATTTTCTCTTAGATTTTGATAACTCTAGATAGCGTAGATCGTTGAAACGGACCCTCGGATGGTCTAGTGTATGAATTGGAGTTAATTTGAGTACTTGGATTAGTGGAGGCCATTGTAATTTTTTAATTTAAAGTTTTTACGGAGAAGAAGAATGAAAATGAAGAAGAAAAGTCGAAATAAAAGGTTTAAATAGTTGAAATAACTAACTTTTGGTGGTAATTAAATTTGAATTTTTTAGCAGTTAAATGTCGACATACCAAAAACTCTATGTCGACATAGTCTTGTTTTAAATTTTATTATTTTAATTTTTTATTCTATATATATATATATATGTATGTATGTATGTATTACTATATTTAATTATTCTAACTCATTTAATGAACATATGCCTAATTCTCTCCTAAATTTAGTGAATGTTGCTTTATTTAATGGTTTAGTTAATATATCTGCAATTTGTTTATTTGTTTCTACAAATTCTAGTGAAATCTTTCCTTTGCTTACGTTATCTCGTAGAAAATGATGTCTCACAACAATATGTTTAGTTCTCGAATAATGAGTTGGATTTTTAGAAATATTTATAACACTTGTATTATCACAGTATATAGGTGATTTATTTATACTTAAACCAAAATCATTTAAAGTTTTTTGCATATATATTACTTGTGAACAAGCCAAAGAAGCAGATATATATTCTGCTTCAGTTGTTGACAAAGATACGGTATTTTGCTTTTTACTGAACCATGATACAAGGGAATGTCCTATCAGAATTCGTTTTACAACTGTTGAATGTGTTTCCTTATGTTGTGATTGGTATCTTGCACAGAGACATACACTATGCATTATATCTGGTCTACTAGCGGTGATATATAATAAAGATCCTATCATTCTTGTATATAGTTTTTATCAACATCTTTTGATGCATCATCTTTACTTAAAGCAGTATTAGTTGCCATAGGTGTTCGTCCACCATTTTTTGTTGTTAAATAATATTTATTAATTAAATCTCTTGCGTATTTTCTTGATTAGTAAATATTCCATTCTTTAATTGTCGAATTTTAAACCAAAAAAGAATGATTATTCTCTCATATGACTCATTTCAAATTCTTTGGTCATAATCTCGGAAAACTCTTTGTTCGTTTTATCATTTGTTAACCCAAAAATTATATCATCAACATATACTTGTACTAGTTGTATATCTTTGTTGTTATTCTTGATAAACAAAGTATATCTAATTTTCCTATTTCAAACTTTGATTGTAATAAATAATTTTGTAATCTGTCATACTAAGCCCTAGGGGCCTGTTTTAATCCATATAACGCTTTCTTCAACTTATATACGTGATTTGGTAATTTCACGTCTTCAAATAGGGATGGTTGCTCTATATATACATCTTCCTTGACAAATCCATTTAAAAAAGCACTCTCGACATCCATTTGATATCATTTGAAATTATTATAGTTAGCAAAAGCTAGTAAAATTCTAATAGCCTCTAGTCTTGCTACTGGGGCAAAAGTTTCATCGTAATTTATTCCTTCTTGAGTATAACCTTGTGCTACTAGTCGTACCTTATTTCTTACTACCTCACCATGTTCATTCATTTTTTTAATAGACCCATTTGGTTCCTATTATTGTTTTATCCTCTGGTCTAGGAACAAGTTCCCATACTTCATTCCTAGTAAACTAATTCAATTCTTCTTGCATATCAAGTATCCATGAATCATCGAAAGAAGCTTCCTTTGAATTTTTGGGTTCAATAGTTGATATGAATGCGGTATTACTCATATTATTTAATTGATTACGAGTTCTAATAACGGATTCAATATCTTCTAAGATATTTTCTACAGGGTGGTCTCTAAGTAATCTAATTCTTTTATTTGGTTGATTATCTTCATAATTTATTTCATTAATTTCATTTTCATAATCGTCTTCATTGTTTTGAGTTATATTTTTATAGTTTTCGTCAAAAGATACGTTTAATGTTTCTTCTATAGTGTTGGTTTGAGTATTGAAAACTTTATAAGCCTTGCTTCTTTCTAAATATCCAATAAAAACTCCTTTATTGGATTTTGAATCAAATTTGTCTAAATTATCTTTTGTATTTAGTATAAAACATTTACCTCCAAATATTTTAAAATATGATACTTTTGGTTTCTTGTTATACAAAAGTTCATATGGTGTTTTATGAGTTACAAGGCTAACTGAAATTCTATTAATAATATAGCAAGCTGTTGCAATAACCTTAGCCCAAAAATTCCTCTGTAAAATACTATCAGATAACATAGTTCTTGCACATTCTTATATCGTTCTATTTTTACGTTCAACTACTCCGTTTTGTTGAGGAGTTCTTGGAATTGAAAAATTGTGGGTTATCCCCTTTTTACTACAGTATTTTTCAAAATTCTCATTTTTGAATTATCCGCCATGATCACTACGTATTATTTTAATTTTTAGTGATAACAAATTTTGAATCCTTTTAGAAAAAGTTTTAAATTAATCAAAAGCATCACTTTTATTCTAAAAAAACAAAGTCCAAGTGAATCTAGAAAAATTGTCGACTTACATACACATATCTATTATGATTTATTGATGGAACTTAGGAAGGACCAAATAAATCCATGTGTATGAAATCTAATGGTTTTGAAGTAGTAATTTATTCTTTTGATCTAAATGAACTCTTCTTTAATTTTCCAAATTGACAAGCATCGCATAGTTATTAATTTTAAATTTTATTTTGGGTAATCCTCTAACTGAATATAATTTAGAAATCCTAGAGATGTGTTTGAAATTTGTATGACCAAATCTCTTATGCCAATTCCAGGGATCACTTGTATTGTCCATAAGACATAAATTATCGCTGTATATTATCATACTTAATATATAGATGTTTTTCTTTATGTCTCCTTCAAATATAATTTTTGAATTCCTATCTTTTATTAAACATTTATTCGTTTCAAAATTTATTTTATAACCCTTATCGCAAAGTTGACTTATACTTAGCAAGTTATGTATTAAATTCCTAACTAATAAAACATCAGAAATAGTAGGAGTTTTAGAATTACCCGACATTGCCGATTCCAATGATATATCCTTTAGAATTGTCTCCAAAGTTTACCATTCCACCATCTTCATACTTCAGATTATTGAGTAGTTTTGGATTTCCAGTCAAATGCCTCGAACAGCCACTATCCAATATCCATTTGTCCTTTTTCATTTCCACCAATTGCTTTCCAGAATTTTAATTTTCAACAACCATGTAACACACCAGTTCGAGATTTGAATTTCCAACAGCCACCTTTTCAAAATTTGAATTGCCACTTTACTCATCTTTTCAACTTTTGAATTTTCAACAGTCATGGAACTCATCCTTTTCTGAATTGAACAATATTTCAATAGATCAAATGCTTATTTAACATTATTATATGCAGACTCAACATTGATGCAATGCATGAATCGACACTAGTATTAATAGAGATTCCAAAATTTTCCATTTTATCAGAATTTCAAAAAAAAAAAGATTATAAACGTTTTGAAAAACCTTGCTCTGATACCAATTGTTAGGGAATGCGGAATGGATCGCTAAGGAAAAACAAACACTAGAAGGGGGTGAATAGTGTTTATGAGAATTTAAACAAAATTTAAAAATTATGTGAACTACGGGATGAATCAATCACCATAAACACAATTACAGACACAGATTCAAACACAAATACAAAATAAACAGAAAAAAAGATGCAGAAAAGGAAATAACACACCGGATTTTATACTGGTTCGGATTGCTCCTACGTCCAGTCCCACGCAACGTTGGATTGCGCAAAGTTTTATTACTATATCCAAATTCAATTACAACCTCCTTGATTTTGCGGCTATAAGTGATACCACCGATTCCAACCTCCTTGATTTAACGGCTACAAGGGATACCACCGATTCTATCCTCCTTGATTTAACGGCTACAAGGGATACCGCCAATTCCAACCTTTACTCAACCCAAACAATAACAAACAGCCCTAGAACTCTTCAATAGCACTTAATTCAGAGAGTAGAGAGTGTAGAGAGAAGAAGTTTGATCAAAATAGAATTGAATTCGGCAGAGTATAAGTGTAGAAACCATAAAAATGATTAAGAATAATGGTGTAGAGAAAGAGGATGAAGCTAGAGAAGAAGAGGTCATAAAAAATTCGGTTTTAACCCGTTTTATTGAGTATGAAAGGTTGCAATGGATCTGAATCGTTTCAAATGGTGAAAAGACACTTCCTTTCAAAATTGGGAAAAGTGACAGTTGTATGTCGACATGGTGTTTTTGGTATGTCGACATACCCTAGTGTATTTTTGAATTTTAAAGCATTTTTCAAGTGTTTCGATATAAAAATAATTCTGAAAATTCTTGAGTAAAAATTTAGTATTGTAAATTAATATTATATAGTAGAAAAATATATGAAAATGTAAATTTAAACTATATAAATATATTTATAAAATTATAACATTATAAGATTTTGAACTATATAAATGTATAAAGTATAAGAACATAAATATATAAAATTTAAGTTTTAAAATCAAAGAAGAATAAGAAAAGATAAAAGATAGAAAATAAAATAGAGAGGATAGAATTAAAAATCAGAGTTTGAAAATTTGAATTTGAATTTGAACCTGGAGTGTTATTTAGAGTCTTACAAAATCTAGACTCTATAACTATGTGACGACCCCATTTCCCGTACAGACGGAGACAAGGGTAATCTTTGGAATGTAACACAAAAACAGATAATAGCAGAACAGAATTAAATAAATACACCAGGTAATGAACAATAGAATATACTGGATAAAAGTAATCATCAGAGTTACACAGTATACAGGATCTTACTTAGTTCAATTTAGTTCAACTATACATATATGTCTACAGCGGAAAAACAAACATAATGTACAATAGGAGCTGAACAGCATAAAAAGAGATAAATGATAGAATCCATCTTCAACTCCAGCTATCCAGAAAAAGCCAGCTAAATCTGAATACAAGGCTGCCCGTGTAGAAAAAGGGGCACCCGAGTTTGAAAGTGAAACAAACTACGAGTCGGTCATGGGACTGGTATGAGAAATCTACTCAACACATTTATAATATGGTTAATCACAGGACCACGCCACTTTCGTGGAACGGGTTTACTCCATTGGATTGCCAGTTCTTTAAAACAAATCATTCTTTTAAACATCGCAATGCTTTTTATAAAAATGAAGCCATTATAAGACTCAGTTCCCATCACACAATGCAACGCAAACCGGAGGATAGAGTTTTTACCTTATAACGGCCAAAATATGCTTGATACGAATAAAACAAAGGCATTTGATATTATTGCTAGTGTTTATATGTTTTGAAAACAATTTCAAATCATAACTATCAATCATAGACGGCATTAATGTCCCGTACCACTATGTCGCCATAGATAGGTATACAATCAAAACCGCACTGTCACGTATTTGGAAATTGGATTTCCGTCATGAACCAAGGCAAAAGATAGTCCTTAACGAATTCGAGATGCTCTTGCCCGTGTCTCAGGTACAACCGCAACCGTACCTTGGATCGTCAGGGCCGGTCCACACGAAGTGGATTATAATGCCTGAACAATGCGTTTCTCCACCCTATGGGGCGTCAACGAGCCAACGAATGACTCCATCGGACCCGGATCGTCCGATCTAACCGAGGCGCCTCGCAACAGTAACAACCACATAAGTCAAACTCGTCAGGGCGTGTAAAACCACTGACGCCACTTCTAGCTAGAAAGAAAACGCAAGCCCCCCCGAGGTCCTTTCTCCCGTTTCTGGTTCATACCTAGGTGTGAGGCTCGTGAATTTACGTTATACACAAAGCTATGCCACACAGGCGGTGCTTTGATCATCACCACAAGACTTTGCTTTTCAACAGAAGCCCTGATCACGGCATCTTAGCATGCCACACAGGCAATTCACACCGTGCAACTGATGGCTATCAATCACACAAAATAAATTCCAATGTCAGACACACTATCCATTTGCAAGTCCGTTCTGGGTATGAACGAAACCGGAGGCACTATATACCTCGCAAACCCATCGATCACCACCTATGTCTGGACGATCACCACTCATTATCCATATTTCGGGATGTCTCCCAATCAGGACCTCGGTTAACATCCAAACGAGGTGAAGATCTCTGGTCTTCGACCACCGTCTTCATCTTCGATTTCTTATCGTCGATTCATTTATTCAGAATGGGATAAACCCGGTCTTTCTGAGCAACTCGCATATATAATAAACAAGTGCAACACTAACATATACACGCATCATTTTAATTCATTAGTCACTAACCGTCAATCAGTAAGAGAACGATTTCCTAAATGTTAACCCCGAAGGCCGAAACCAACATCAGATCAACACCCAGGAAACCATTCGACTTAGCTAACCTTCAGTTAATTTCTAAATCACATCCATATCGTTTATAATATTTTGTAATGATTTATCGCTATTTTTATTTATTTTTAAATAGCCAATTCATTCAAAACGACGCTTCGGGCCATAACGCGGCAGTGGCGCTGTTTTTCTTCAGATTTGATTCACACATATCTGAAAATCTAACCGTTGGATCTTCACAAATTTACATCATTAGAAAGATCTTTTCAAAACGAATCCAACGGTTCCAGTTTCGGGAAAATCCGACGGTCGGATCTCCCGGTATAATCGTTTGAAGTTTCGATTTCAAAATACGAACTGCAGCGTCGTTATTCGATTAAATATAATTATATTTATATATATAAATATAATCGATTCTGGCGCTGTTTTTCTTCAGATTTGAATTAAACATTCCAGACAATCCAACCGTTGGATTTTTACAAAGTTGGTGCCGTTGGAAAGATTTTTCCAAAGCGAACCCAACAGTTGCGATTTCAGGAAAATCCGATGGTCGGATCTCCCGGTATAATTGTTTGAAATCACGGTTTCAAAATACGAACTGCAGCATCGTTATTCGATATATTTTAATTCCATTTATATATATATATATATATATCGATTCTTCGATTTCAAAGCTATATTCTTTTCATACATTTGATAAAAATGATATTTTTATCCCACTGTCTTCTATTTCAATACTTGACTATATTTAGCAATTCATGTATATAATAAAAATGTGATTTTTATTGTAAAACAATTCATTTCAAAACACTATTATTTCCTATAGTTCATATAGGTGATAAAATAGGATTTTTATTATAAAACCATTTCTTTTCAAAACACTATTATTTTCTATAGTTCATATAGGTGATAAAATAGGATTTTCATTATAAAACCATTTCATTCAAAACAAGATTATTTTATATAGTTCGTATAGATGATAAAAATGTGATTTTTATTATAAAACAATTTATTTCAAAATTTGAATACCATTCAACACATGAATTTCAATTCAGCGAATGAATATCGATTCAACACATGAAGATTTTCTATAGTTTATATATATAGATAAAAATGTGATTTTTATATTTAAAACACGAATACCATTCAACACATGAATTTCAATTCAACGAATGAATTTCGATTCAACACATGAAGGTTTTCTATTCAACGAATAAATATAGTTTCAACAAATGAAAATAATTCAAACACATGAATATTATTCAAAATTTCGGCAGCATAACTGTAGGGTAGTTAAAAACGGGACCGTCCCTAGTACGGCTCCTCGCTCTACCTTAAAACCTCACGGTTTTTGACAATGGGGAATCATGCATCTAGTTCGCACGCATGCAACATGTATATTTATTTCATTTCCACAAACTAATCCTATGTGGTTTCAACCAAATATTTCTCAACCACAAACGGGTATTTTTCAACCACAATCAATCAATATCAACCACAAACAATTCCAATCAACCATTCGCTATCAATCAATTTTCACACCAATCACAACCAATAAATATCGTCCATGGTTTGTGGACGAGGGGCGCATATATATATATATATATTTATATATAGCAATTCACTTCTATTTCAACACATATATGATTTTTACAACGCATATACAACTTATACATCGAACGTACAACTTATATAACGCTTATACAAGAGGTATACAACGCTTATATAACTCATACATCGACTATATAATTTATACATCGTCGTTTTCCATATCGTTTATAAATTAGAAATCTCACATTGGGTTCCACTCCACCAAAAATAGCAGAAGGCTCAGAAAAATATGCGATCCCTTCTAGAATGTAGAAGACGTCCACACGGTCACGATGTTTCCTGTTTCATCGAATTTCGTCAAGAAACGAAAAAGATATGATTTTTCAAAATTTGCAATGGTTTTAAACTGTTAAAAACAGTTTTAAATTAAACAGTCGTACCTCCTCAGAAATGTTCAAAACTAGGTCACGCGATTTCGTGAAATCCGTGAATCGATAGAACGATCGGGCTACGCAATGTCGAAGAGGGAGGAGAGGCGCTCAGGCGCCGGGGGAAGTTGGCCAGTTCGACGACCAGAGGAGGGTGCGGCGGCGGTTTGAACGGCTCGACTTTCGAGCCCGAGATCTCCCCCGATGCTCAACGAAAAAATCCAAACTCTATATGATTTTGAAGATCTCGAGGAGCTCTACAAAATCTTCAACTGGAGGAGGGGCTAATTTTGCGTGGATTGATCGGAAAATGAATGGGAAGATCTCGAGCGGTTTCCGCCTTCGATCGGGGAGAGAGAAAAATGGATTTTTTTTTTTTTATTTAAAAAAAATATGATTGGCCGGTGGGTTTTAAAGGGGTTTTCTGACGCAACCACCAATCTAAACCCAACGACTGTCGTCCCTAGCGTTTTGCCCCAATTCCGAACACAATGGGATATGTTTCGTAGGCCCATTCGACTGTTTCAGTCATTTTTCCTCCAAATTAAAATATATAACATTCAATATTCGATTTGAACGTATATTTCAATTTGCCAGGGCCACAAACTGATTCGAAAAATTCCAGAAAAATAAATCTGGCTATGTTTTGACGATACGGTCCCAACAAAACTAGTTTCGTCGAATTCTGAGACCGTTTGCAAAAAGGCCCATTTCTGGTCGATCCAATTTAACTGTAATTGACCAAAACACGTTTTCCTTCGCCACGCTCCCATACTAGCTTCAAAAATTATGAAATTTGAAACCTAGCAATAACTTCACATGCCGGAACCAACAAAAGTGGTTTCGTCGAATTCCGAGGTCGTTTGCAAAATGGCCAATTTCACGGGCTACATAAATTCCATAGCGACCTTTCTGAAAATTCATTCGGCCATAACTTTTGTTTTCCGCTATGAAAATTAGATTTTTCAGATTCGTTAGAAAGGTATTCACTAATAGATTTAAATATTTTTTGTTTCACTCAAATCCGTTTTGGTTTGCTCCCGGTACGGTCCGACAAAGTTTGAATTCAATTTTTGAAACTGCAGCGCCATTTCAGGCCTTGTTTATAATTAGAATTAATTATATTCATTTTCAAAAGTCGATTCAAACTCACTTTTCATTGCTATTATTTAAAATATTTATTTTAAATATTTAAAACCCATTATTTTAGCCAATTTAAAATTTTTAAATTGGTTCAGATTTTCTGGGTCGTTACAATCTCCCCCACTTAAAAATTTTCGTCCTCGAAAAGGAACAAAGTCGAAAGTGGTTTTATTAATCAACTCTACGTTCGATCTGGCTTCCATTCTCCAACTTTTCAGTTTCAGAGAATTTTCAGATTCTTCAAAAATTTGGCTAACACCCGGAATTTTCGAAAAAATTCGCCATAACCTCCTTTGTACGGGGAGAGGTTTGGAAATTTATTGGGCCGTATTAGGTACCCAATAAATCCTAATAATCATACACATATTTATAGTGATATATTCTGGTGTTTACAGGGGAGCGTGTATTAATAATAACTCCAGAGAATAAATTCTCGTCACCTTGTCAAAGCCTGAGGGAGTGTGTATTTTAAATGCTCCAGAGGATAAATCCTCGTCACCTCGTCCCGTGTGGGAAATAAATAGTCCATGTGCCGTATCTAATAACTTAGAGAGACGTGGTTATTGTCAACTCCAGACCCGTATGGGGTTTTTATTAATCTGGCAAATTTATCGTTACAATTTAAATAGTCCATATCAGTCATCAGTTCAACCTGTAAAATATAGTCATCGCCATACAAGCCTCTCGCTCGTATGGTAAATCTTCCACCTCGTCACACAAGCTCCAAATGCTTATGTGGTATATGCTAAAGTATGCCTATCCTCAGAAGTATGCCATGTAGTGTAGTTCAAAATTAATTGTTACTATCCTATGACGTCATTTTTTTTACACACAGAATAACCAACACTCCGCATCCAATGGCATTCACAGGAGTTGATATAATAATATTTCGCATCCAACTCATTAAGGTTTACCTATTTGTCGGGCACGCAAATAAAATCTTTACTCAACAGCTAATCCATTTACCTGTTCAAACATATATAATCCACATGTATATATATTTCTTTCTATTTTTAACTCGGTTCAATGTGTGATATAATCGAATAAATTCTACCATTCATCCTATTATTGATTAAATTAACTGTTGTTTTAATAATTCAATTAATCAAATTTACTATCACACAACACGAACAACAATCAAATTGTTTTTAACTTTTCAAAAATATACTAATCAATTTCTATACTCTTTTAAAATCATTCAGACTATAGAATTAAAAGTGCACATCCATGGAAAGAAAATAACAACAGAGTAGAGAACTAATTGGTAATGCAAAGTATGGTAAATGTACCTTGCACCGGAGTCAATCAGAGATATCCACTCGGCATCTAGGATAGGCTTTTTGAATGCTCTCCTCAGTTTCCCTAGTACAATCTCGCGGATCTCCACTCCATTGCACTTTGACTAAGTGAACTTTCTTGTTCCTCAGTTCTTTGGTTTCTTTGCCAATGATCTTGAGCGGCTCTCTTCTCACAGCTAATTCAGAGGTAATTTCAATATCCTGCTGAGCTGCTTCTTCCACGATCAAGTCTGGATCATGAACGTGCTTTCGAAGTTGAGATATGTGAAATACATCATGAACTCCAGGCAACGAATCAGGCAATTTAACCCTATAAGCGATAGTTCCGATCCGTTCCAGAATAGGAAACGAACCAATGAATTTGGGCGCCAACTTTCCAGTCTTACCGAACCAGATAACTCCTCTCATCGGCGATACTTTCAAATATACGTAGTCGCCAACAACAAAGGATATATCTCTTCTTCTTCTATCGGCATAGCTCTTTTGTCGGCTTTGAGCGGCGAGTAATCACTTCTTAATTAAGTCGACTTTGTCGGCAGCTTCTCGGATCATATCTGGCCCCAACACAAGTCTATTACCGTGTTCGACCCAACAAGAAAGAGATCGGCACGGTCTACCATATAATGCTTCGAATGGCGACATTGTCAGGCTCGCCTGGTAGCTATTATTATATGAGAATTCAGCCAAATGCAGATGGTCTTCCCACGATCCACCAAAATCTAGAACACAAGCCCGCAATAGATCTTCTAAAATACGATTCATCCTCTCAGTCTGACCATATGTCTGAGGATGATAAGCAGTGCTCAAGTTCAACTTCGTTCCCAGCTCGATTTGAAATGCCTCCCAGAATTTGCTAGTGAATATTGTGTCTCTATCACTGGCTATACTGAGCGGCACTCCATGTAGTCTAACAATTTCCTTGAAGTAAATATGCGCTAGACTCTGAGCAGTTCTGTTTGATCTGACAGGTATGAAATGGGCGGTCTTCGTGAAGCGATCTACGATCACCCAAATATTGTCATTCCCTTTTCTGGTTTTGGGCAGACCATCAATGAAGTCCATGGAAATATGTTCCCACTTCCAACCAGGAACGTCTAGCGGTTGTAACAATCCAGCCAGTTTCTGTTGGTCGCTCTTGACTAGCTGGCAAGTAGGGCATCGGCTAACATATATTGAAACGTCTCTTTTCATAGCCTTCCACCAGAATGTTCGCTTGAGATCGTTGTACATTTTGGCCACACCAGGATGGATACTCAACTTGGACTTGTGACACTCGTCTAACACTTCCCTTTTGAGCTCGGGGATGCCAGGAACATAAATCCTTCCTTTCAATCTCAGGATCCCGTCGTCATCTATTTGAAAACACGAGGGTTCGCCTTTCTGAATCCTTTTGATCATATCCTTTATAAAGTTATCCTCCTTCTGAAGAATAGATATTTTGTCAATCAAGGAAGTCGTAATAATAAAGCTGGCGATCATTACATTCTTTCGGCTCAGCGCATCGGCCACGACATTGGCCTTCCCTGGAGTGTATATAATCTCAAAGTCATATGCTGCAAGAAACTCCAGCTAACGTTGCTGCCTCAGATTCAAGTCTTTCTAGGTGAACGGATACTTTAACGACTGGTGATCTGTAAACAGTTCAAATCTCTCACCCAGAAGACAGTGCCTCCAGATTTTCAAAGCGAATACTATCGCCAATAACTCAAGATCATGAGTGACGTAGTTTTTCTCGTGCGGCTTCAGCTGACGGCTAGCATAAGCAATCACTTGACCTCTTTGCATTAACACTGCGCCAAGGCCTTCCCTAGAAGCGTCAGTCCAGACTTTCAAATCCTGATTTCCATTGATAATGGTTAACACTGGAGCTGTCGTTAATCTTAACTTTAGCTCTTCAAAAGCCTCTTCACTTTTTGGAGTCCATTTGAACTTAGAGTGCTTCTTTGTAAGCTTCGTTAAGTGACCAGATATCTTCGAAAAGTTTTTAACGAACTTCCGGTAATTACTAGCCAATCCGAGAAAACTACGGACTTCAGTGGGGGTACTGGGCTGTTTTCAATTCTGAATAGCTGTGATTTTGCTTGGATCCACAGCAATTCCTTCTTTTGATACGACATGGCCCAGAAATTTTACTTCCTCTTGCCAGAATATACATTTGGACAGTTTGGCTTTCAATACATTCCTTCTGAGGATTTCCAGAACCTGTTCCAGATGCTTTTCATGTTCGGCCTTTGATTTAGAGAAGATTAGAATATCGTCAATGAAAACCAGAACAAATTTATTCAAAACCCCTCTGAACACTCTATTCATCAGATCGACGAAGTAGGCTGGAGCGTTACATAAGCCGAACGGCATTACTAACCACTCGTAGAATAAGTCGGGACCTCTGAATGCTGTCATTGGAACACACTCTTCGGCAATTCGAAGTTGATGGAAACCTGTAGCTAGGTCCATTCGTGAAAATATTTGTGCGCCATTTAATCGATCCAACAAATCACCAATCTGCGGCAATGGATATTTGTTCTTTATGGTCTGCTTGTTCAAATCACGATAATCCACACATAGCCGTAGAGTACCGTCAGATTTTGGGACAAATACCACTGCTGCTCCCCAATCAGAGAAACTAGGTCTGATCAGACCCTTCCATACGAGCTATCGTGTTTGATTGTCTAATTCCTCCTTCTCCTTCAAGGACATTCTTCGAATAGCGTGAACTACCGGCCTTGCATTCGGAATTAAAGCAATTTTAAAATCAATCTCTCTTTGTGGAGGTAATCGAACAACTTCCTCGAACATATCCGCAAAGTTCTTGACGACAGGAATATCTTTGATGAGGTCAGGAATATTCTCTGTGATTTCAGAGATATGTTCTATTTGGGCTGGAGAAACATCGAGAGCTGCCCAGAAGTCTTTTCTATTAGCATTCTGACCTTCACAGGGAATGGTTATATAATCACTGATTTAATCTTAGCCCTAACAACTCTCTCGGCGCATCTAACCTCTGCTTCATATTTGGTTAGTCAATCCAATCCCAGAATAAGATTGAATTCATTAAAATTCATGACGACAGAGATAGTGGGGAATTTATAGCAGGAAAAAGAGACAGGCACCCCACAAACCCAACTGAGACCGATGGAACCCCCAACTGGATTTTGGACAGTCATTGGTTCTTTGAGCTTCTTTAATTTCAAATCCAACTTCTTGACTGCACCCTTTGCAATAAAGCTTCTTGACGCGCCAGTATCAAACAGTACTTTAACTGGAATGTTCTTGACATTGAGCGTGCCTTCTAAAACATCAGACCTTTCCTGAGCAGACGAAGATGCAGGCACTTCTGCCACTTCATTCACTTGCACTGTTTCAGATTACTGAGATAGCGGGCAGTTTTTCGCAATATGACCGGCCTGGTGGCACTTATGGCATACTCTTTTCTCTTGTGACCTCTTACCGGATTTAGACCCATCCTTTACTTGTTTCTTTAGAGATCTGCAACTGATCGAGAGATGTCCTTGCCTATTGCAGTTACTGCATACAGCTGTCGTTACAGGTTCTTTCCTAGATTCAGCCCTTTTTCTCTTGCCACTGGGCTTCTTACTGACCTCAGACACCATACTGGCTTCAGGAATATCAGTTTCCGACTCTTCTTTGTTACTCGAACTGACCTCTACTTCATCGCGCAACACTCCTTTCTTATGGAGATCTTCATATTGATAAGCCATATAAATCATTTTTGAAAAAGGAAGCTTCACATTTCTCATCACACTATTCCGATATCTCCTTTGCAGGCCATGAATAAATCTCAGATTCTTCCTCTTTGGATCTTGAATCAGATGAGGAGCAAAGTGAGCAAGTTCGTTGAATTTCTTATGATATTCTGGGATGGTCATATCACCTTGTATCAGATAAGAAAATTCATCACATAGTCGCTCCATCGCTTCAGGAGGGGTAAATCTTTCTAAGAAAATCTCTTTGAATTTGTCCCAGGTGATATCACCTTCTGGATTTTCTTTGATGATTGTTTCCCACCAGATCAAAGCTTCTTCTTTGAGCGCCCAAGAGGCTACTAACCTTTTCTGGTCATCTCTCAGCTGGATACGCTCAAAAATTCTTTCGACATAACTCATCCAAGCTTGAGTCTGAATTATAGATTCATTGCCCGAGAACTGTGCTCCGTTCAGATTTCGATATCTCTTTAATAGAGCCTCTAGATCGGGTTCTGCATTTCTTCTGTTTCTGACACTCATTTTTCTAGTACTTCTGCAAATAGCAGATCAAGTGTCAGGTCACAGAAAAGATAATTTAAAATATAGAAACACATACTTCAATGTAAATGTGTCTATCGAGGTGTAATCTCATTCTGCTTTACTCATACTAGGATATTACTGATCCTATATGTATAGAGTTACCCGTCCTAGAACACTACTGGTTCTATTTCTGACGAGTTCGTTAATATGTTATATTCCATAACTAAGCTTAACTAAAGCTCTGATACCACGCTGTGACGACCCCATTTCCCGTACAGACGGAGACAGGGGTAATCTTTGGAATATAACACAAAAACAGATAATAGCAGAACAGAATTAAATAAATACACCAGATAATAAACAATAGAATATACTGGATAAAAGTAATCATCAGAGTTACACAGTATACAGGATCTTACTTAGTTCAAATACAATTCAACTATACATATATGTCTACAGCGGAAAAACAAACATAATGTACAATAGGAGCTGAACAGCAAAAAAAGAGATAAATGATAGAATCCATCTTCAGCTCCAGCTATCCAGAGAAAGCCAGCTAAACCTGAATACAAGGCTGCCCATATAGAAAAAGGGGCACCCGAGTTTGAAAGTGAAACAAACTACGAGTTAGTCATGGGACTGGTATGAGAAATCTACTCAACACATTTATAATATGGCTAATCATAGGACCACGCCACTTTCGTGGAACGGGTTTACTCCATTGGATTGCCAGTGCTTTAAAACAAATCATTCTTTTAAATATCGCAATGCTTTTTATAAAAATGAAGCCATTATAAGACTCAGTTCCCATCACACAATGCAACGCAAACCGGAGGATAGAGTTTTTACCTTATAACGGCCAAAATATGCTTGATACGAACAAAACAAAGGCATTTGATATTATTGCTAGTGTTTATATGTTTTGAAAACAATTTCAAATCATAACTATCAATCATAGACGGCATTAATGCCCCATACCACTATGTCGCCATAGATAGGTATACAATCCAAACCGCACAGTCACGTATTTGGAAATTGGATTTCCGTCATGAACCAAGGCAAAAGATAGTCCTTACCGAATTCGAGACGCTCTAGCCCGTGTCTCAGGTACAGCCGCAACCATACCTTGGATCGTCAGGGTCGGTCCACACGAAGTGGATTATAATGCCTGAACAATGCGTTTCTCCGCCCTATGGGGCGTCAACGAGCCAACGAATGACTCCATCGGACCCGGATCGTCCGATCTAACCGAGGCGTCTCGCAACAGTAACAACCACATAAGTCAAACTCGTCAGTGCGTGTAAAACCACTGACGCCACTTCTAGCTAGAAAGAAAACGCACCCCCCTGAGGTCCTTTCTCCCGTTTCTGGTTCATACCAGGGTGTGAGGCTCGCGAATTTACGTTATACACAAAGCTATGCCACACAGGCGGTGCTTTGATCATCACCACAAGACTTTGCTTTTCAACAGAAGCCCTGATCACGGCATCTTAGCATGCCACATAGGCAATTCACACCGTGCAACTGATGGCTATCAATCACACAAAATAAATTCCAATGTCAGACACACTATCCATTTGCAAGTCCGTTCTGGGTCTGAACGAAACCGGAGGCACTATATACCTCGCAAACCCATCGATCACCACGTACGTCTGGACGATCACCACTCATTATCCATATTTCGGGATGCCTCCCAATCAGGACCTCGGTTACCATCCAAACGAGGTGAAGATCTCCGGTCTTCGACCACCGTCTTCATCTTCGATTTCTTATCGTCGATTCAGTTATTCAGAATAGGATAAACCCGGTCTTTCTGAGCAACTCGCGTATATAATAAACAAGTGCAACACTAACATATACACGCATCATTTTAATTCATTAGTCACTAACCGTCAATCAGTAAGAGAACGATTTCCCAAATGTTAACCCCGAAGGCCGAAACCAACATCAGATCAACACCCAGGAAACCATTCGACTTAGCTAACCTTCAGTTAATTTCTAAATCACATCCATATCGTTTATAATATTTTGTAACGATTTATCACTATTTTTATTTATCTTTAAATAGCCAATTCATTCAAAACGACGCTTCAGGCCATAACGCGGCCGTGGCGCTGTTTTTCTTCAGATTTGATTCACACGTATCTGAAAATCTAACCATTGGATCTTCACAAAATTTAAATCATTAGAAAGATCTTTTCAAAACAAATCAAACGGTTCCATTTTCGGGAAAATCCGATGGTCGGATCTCCCGGTATAATCGTTTAAAGTTTCGATTTCAAAATACGAACTGCAGCGTCGTTATTCGATTAAATATAATTATATTTATATATATAAATAAAATCGATTCTGGCACTGTTTTTCTTCAGATTTGAATTAAACATTCCAGACAATCCAACCGTTGGATTTTTACAAAGTTGGTGCCGTTGGAAAGATTTTTCCAAAGTGAACCCAACGGTTGCGATTTCAGGAAAATCCGATGGTCGGATCTCCCGGTATAATCGTTTGAAATCACGGTTTCAAAATACGAACTGCAGCGTCGTTATTCGATATATTTTAATTCCATTTATATATATATATATATCGATTCTTTGATTTCAAAGCTATATTCTTTTCATACATTTGATAAAAATGATATTTTAATCCAACTGTCTTCTATTTCAACACTTCACTATATTTAGCAATTCATGTATATAATAAAAATGTGATTTTTATTGTAAAACAATTCATTTGAAAACACTATTATTTTCTATAGTTCATATAGGTGATAAAATAGGATTTTAATTATAAAACCATTTCTTTTCAAAACACTATTATTTTCTATAGTTCATACAGGTGATAAAATGAGACGACCCCAAACCCCGTACTGGCGGTGGCAAGGGTAATCCGTGGAATATAACACAAAAACAGATAATAGCAGAACAGAATTAAATAAATACACCAGATAATGAACAATAGAATATACTGGATAAAAGTAATCATCAGAGTTACACAGTATACAGGATCATACTTAGTAAAAATACAGTTCAGCTATACATAAATGTCTACAGCGGAAAACAAACATAAAATGTACAATAGGAGCTGAACAGCGTAAAAAGAGATAAATGATATAATCCATCCTCAGCTCCAGCTATCTAGAAAGAACCAGCTAAACCTGAATACAAGGCTGCCCGTGTAGAAAAGGGGCACCCGAGTTTGAAAGTGAAACAAACTACGAGTCAGTCATGGGACTGGTATGAGAAATCTACTCAACACATATATAATTTGGCTAATCACAGGACCACGCCACTTTCGTGGAACGGGTTTACTCCATTGGATTGCCAGTGCTTTAAAACAAATCTTTCTTTTAAACATCGCTATGCTTTTTATAAAAATGAAGCCATTATAAGACTCAGTTCCCATCACACAATGCAACGCAAACCGGAGGATAGAGTTTTTACCTTATAACGGCCAAAATATGCTTGATACGAATAAAACAAAGGCATTTGATATTACTGCTAGTGTTTATATGTTTCGAAAACAATTTCAAATCATAACTATCAATCATAGACGACATGAGCGTCCCATGCCACTATGTCGCCAAATATCTATACAATCGAAACCGCACGATCACGTATTTGGAAACTGTATTTCCGTCATGAACCAAGGCAAAAGATAGTCCTTACCGAATTCGTGACTCTTTAGCCCGAGCCACAGGCAAGTACTCAGTCAAGCCTTCGGAGCGACAGGGCCGGTCCACCGATGTGGATTAAAATGCCTGAACAATACGTTTCCCCGCCCTTTGGGGCGTAAACGAGCCAACGAATGACTCCATCGGACCCGGATCGTCCAATCAAACCGAGGCGTCTCGCAACAGCAACAACCACATAGGTGAAAAGTATATAAATGTCAAGGCTGGTAGGTCACTGACACCACCCTAGCTAGAAAGAAACGCATGCCCTCCCTGAGGTCCTTCTCTCGTTTCTGGTTCATACCGGGGTGTGAGGCTCGCGATTTTACGTTATACACAAAGCTACGCCGCACCGGCGGTGCTTTGATCATCACCACAAGACTTTGCTTTTCAACAGAAGCCCTGATCACTGCATCTTAGCATGCCACACAGGCAATTCATGCCATGCGACTGATGTCCATCGATATACAACCTCTGAGCTCGTGCGTCTCAAAGAAGGGCGTTAAGCAAAAGAATAAATTCTCCACCGCCAAACAGATGTACATTTTATAGAGATCAATCAACACAGAATAAAATCCAATGTCAGACACACAGTCCATTTACAAGTCCGTTCTGGGTCTGAACGAAACCGGAGGCACTAAATACCTCGCAAACCCATCGATCACCACATACGTCTGGACGATCACCACTCATTATCCATATTTCGGGATGCCTCCCAATCAGGACCTCGGTTACCATCCAAACGAGGTGAAGATCTCCGGTCTTCGACCACCGTCTTCATCTTCGACTTTCAATCGTCGGTCAATTATTTGAAATGAGAATTAACTCGGCCTTTTCAAATAATTCACGTATATTTAGAATTTCAAATCAATTTATTTCAATGGTTAAATCATTCGACAACACCAATTTTGTTCTTTAATGTAATTTTCACACCAAACACATTCAACCATCAAATACCACATAAATCGAGCAAATTCAGTTTATTTCCATTCCATATTGTTTATGGTATTTTATAATGATTTATCGCTATTTTTATTTATTTTAAAATAGCCAATTTATTCAAAACGACGCTTCGGGCCATAATGCGGCCGTGGCGCTGTTTTTCTTCAGATTTTATTTACACATATATGAAAATCTAACCGTTAGATCTTCACAAAATTTACATCATTAGAAATTTCTTTTCAAAACGAATCCAACGGTTCCAGTTTCGGGAAAATCCGACGGTCGGATCTCCCAGTACAATCGTTTGAAGTTTCGATTTCAAAATACGAACTGCAGCGTCGTTATTCGATTAAATATAATTATATATATATATATATATAATCGTTTCTGGCGCTGTTTTTCTTTAGATTTGAATTAAACATTCCAGACAATCCAACCGTTGGATTTTTACAAAATTGGTGCCGTTGGAAAGATTTTTCCAAGGCGAACCCGACGGTTGCGGTTTCGGGAAAATCCCATGGTCGGATTTCCCGCACTAGTTATTTGAAATCACGGTTTCAAAATACGAACTGCACGGCCTCGTTTCGTTTTAACTTTATTTATATTTATATATTTATATAAATGTAGTTCATTCAACAATTTCAATATCGTTTTCACCTCAAATATTTCACTAACGCCTTTAAATTTTGGAAAATTTCGCCATAACCTCCTTTGTACGGGAGGGGCTGGGAAAATTCCCAAATAGCCACACGGGCGTCTCATTTCAAAAAGAAAAAGCCAAGCGGCTAGCCAACAGGCTCATAAAATCATCACCCAAACAAAACAGTAAATGTGTACCTATTTGTCGGGCACAAAATTTTATTCCTCTTCTCTAGCCCCTTTGCTATAACCTGTTTAATAAATATGCATGTACATATATACAGTTCTTATCACTTATCATTTTCCATTCAACTTCATATTTGATTCCATTTGGTTTAAAAGCATCATTCATTCTAATGTTACATGCATAGGTAAAAATCATGTCATTAGCTAATTAATGAATATTTCAACTCATGCATATTTATTTGAACGAGTTGCTATTTTTAACACTTCCCATTTCAACAATTCATGTGTATAATAAAAATGTGATTTTTATTTTAAAACAATTCATTTCAAAACACTATTATTTTATATAGTTTATATAGGTGATAAAAATGGGATTTTTATTATAAAACAATTTCTTTTAAAACGAGATTATTTTACATAGTCCATATAGTTGATAAAAGATGATTTTTATTATGAAACAATTTATTTCAAAATATGAATACCATTCAACACATGAATTTCAATTCCACGAATGAATATCGATTCGACACATGAAGGTTTTCTATAGTTTCTATATATAGATAAAAATGTGATTTTTATATTTAAAACACGAACACCATTCAACACATGAATTTCTAATCAACGAATGAATATCGATTCAACACATGAAGGTTTTCTATAGTTTCTATATATAGATAAAAATGTGATTTTTATATTTAAAACACGAACACCATTCAACACATGAATTTCTAATCAACGAATGAATATCGATTCAACACATGAAGGTTTTCTATACAACGAATAAATATAGTTTCAGCAAATGAAAATAATTCAAACACATGAATATTATTCAAAATTTCGGCAGCATAACGGCAGGGTAGTTAAAACCGGGACCGTCCCTAGTACGGCTCCTCGCTCTACCTTAAAACCTCGCGGTTTTTGTCAATGGGGATCATGCATCTAGTTCGCACGCAGGCGGCATGTATATATATTTATTTCATTTCCACAAACTAATCCTATGTGGTTTCAACCAAATATTTCTCAACCACAAATGGGTATTTTTCAACCACAATCAATCAATATCAACCACAAACAATCCCAAACAACCATTCGCTATCAATCAATTTTCAAACCAATCACAATCAATAAATATCGTCCATGGTTTGTGGACGAGGGGCGTGTGTATATATATATATATATATATATAGCAATTCACTTTTATTTCAACACATACATAATTTTTACAACGCATATATAACTTATACATCGAACGTACAACTTATACAACGCTTATACAAGAGGTGTACAACGCTTATATAACTCATACATCGAACATATAATTTATACATCGTCGTTTTCCATATTGTTTATGAATCAGAAATCTCACATTGGGTTCCACTACACCAAAAATAGCAGAAGGCTCAGAAAAATATGCAGTCTCTTCTAGAATGTAGAAGGCGTCCACACGGTCACGATGTTTCCTGTTTCATCGAATTTCGTTAACACAGCAAAAAGATATGATTTTTCAAAGTTTGCAACAGTTTTAAACTGTTAAAATCAGTTTTAAATTAAACAGCCGATTACCTTTCAAAATCTTCAAAACTAGGTTTCGATCTTTCAGGCAAACCGTTGATTGTTGCTTCGATCGGCCAGCGCCACCTTGTCGGGCTAGGAGAGGCGCACGTGCGCCAGGGAGGGGGTCGTGCTCGGTGGTCCCCAGGCGGCGGAATCGAGGTGCGAACGGCCGAACTTCTCGAGGGTGGTTCTCCCCCTACAGGCCACGAAAAAATCCAATACTTATATGGATTTGAAGATCATGAGAAGTACTACAAAAACCTTAACTGTGGCATTGGATTTCATTAAGCGGATAAGAAGAAAGAGAGGAGAGAAGGAAGCGGCCAATTTCCGTCGTCGTTCGAGTCGGGGAGAGAGAAAAGCGGGGGGGGGGGGGGTGCGTTCTGACTTGGCCCAATCATATTTTTTTTATTTATAAAGTTTTTAAAAATCCGAAAATACCCCTCGTCACACACGAACACCAATCCAAGCCCAACGACTATCGTCCCTAGCGTTTTACCCCCATTCCGAACACAATGGGATATGTTTCGTAGGCCCATTAGACTGTTTCAGTCAGTTTCCCTTCAAATTAAAATATAAAACATTCAATGTTTGATTTGAACGTGAATTTCAATTTGCCAGGGCCACAAACTAATTCGAAAAATTCGAGAAAAATAAATCTAGCTATGTTTTGACGATACGGTCCCAACAAAACTAGTTTCGTCGAATTCTGAGACTGTTTACAAAAAGTCCCATTTTTGGTCGATCCATTTTAACTGTAATTGACCAAAACACATTTTCCTTTGCCACGCTCACACATTAGCTTCAAAAATTATGAAATTTGAAATCTAGCAATAACTTCACATCCCAGACCCAACAAAAGTGGTTTCGTCGAATTCCGAGGTCGTATGCAAAATGGCCAATTTCACGGGCTATATAAATTCCATAGCGACCTTTCTGAAAATTCATTCGGCCATAACTTTTGCTTTCCGCTATGAAAATTCGATTTTTCAGATTCGTTAGAAAGGTATCCACTAACAGATTTAAATGTTTTTGGTTTTACTAAAATCCGTTTTGTTTTGCACCCAGTACAGTCCGACAAAGTTTGGATTCAATTTTTGAAACTGCAGCGCCATTTCAGGCCTTGTTTATAATTATAATTAATTATATTCGTTTTCCATTGTCGATTCAAACTCACATTCCATTTCCATTATTTAAAATATTTATTTTAAATATTTAAAATCCATTATTTCAGCCAATTTAAAAAATTTAAATTGGTTCAGATTTTCTGGGTCGTTACAATCTCCCCCACTTAAAACTTTTCGTCCCCGAAAAGGAACAAAGTCGAAAGTGGTTTGATAAATCTACAATCACACAACACAACAAACAATCCAATTGTTTTCAACCTTTCAAAAATATACTAATCAATTTCTATACTCCTTTTAAAATCATTCAGACTATAGAATTTAAAAGTTCACATCCATGGAAAGAAAATAACAGCAGAGTAGAGAATCAAATGGTAATGCAAAGTAGGGTAAATGTACCTTGCACCGGAGTCAATCAGAGATATCCACTCGGCATCTAGGATAAGCTTTCTGAATGCTCTCCTCAGTCTCCCAAGTACAATCTCGCGGATCTCCACTCCATTGCACTTTGACTAAGTGAACCTTCTTGTTCCTCAGTACTTTGGTTTCTTTGCCGATGATCTTTAGCGGCTCTCTTCTTACAGCTAATTCTGGAGTAATTTCAATATCCTGCTGAGCTGCTTCTTCCACGATCTAGTCCGAATCATGAACGTGCTTTCGAAGTTGAGATATGTGAAATACATCATGAACTCCAGGCAACCAATCAGGCAGTTTGACCCTATAAGCGAGAGTTCCGATCCGTTCCAGAATAGGAAACGGACCAATGAATTTGGGCGCCAACTTTCCAGTTTTACCGAACTGGATAACTCCTCTCATCGGCGATACTTTCAAATATACATAGTCGCCAACAGCAAAGGATATATCCCTTCTTCTTCTATCGGCATAGCTCTTTTGTCGGCTTTGAGCGGCGAGTAATCGCTTCTTAATAAAATCGACTTTGTCGGCAGCTTCTCGGATCATATCCGGACCCAACACAAGTCTATTAGCAGGTTCGACCCAACAAGCAGGAGATCGGCACGGTCTACCATACAATGCCTTGAATGGCGACATTGTCAGACTCGCCTGGTAGCTGTTGTTATAAGAGAATTCAGCCAAATGCAGGTGGTCTTCCCATGATCCACCGAAATCTATAACACATGTCCGCAATAGATCTTCTAAAATACGATTCACCCTCTCAATCTGACCGTCTGTCTGAGGATGATAAGCGGTGCTCAAGTTCAGCTTCGTTCCCAGCTCGACTTGAAATGCTTCCCAGAATTTGCTAGTGAATATTGTTTCTCTATCACTGACTATACTGAGCGGCACTCCATGTAGTCTAACTATTTCCCTGAAGTAAATCTGCGCCAGACTCTGAGCAGTTCGGTTTGATCTGACAGGTATAAAATGGGCGGTCTTCGTGAAGCGATCTACGATCACCCAAATACTGTCATTCCCTTTTCTGGTTCTGGGCAAACCATCAATGAAATCCATAGAAATGTGTTCCCACTTCCAACCAGGAATTTCTAGCGGTTGTAACAATCCAGCCAATTTCTGCTGGTCGCTTTTGACTAGCTGGCAAGTAGGGCATCGACTAACATATATCGAGATGTCTCTTTTTAACGACTTCCACCAGAATGTGCGCTTGATATCGTTATACATTTTATTCACACCCGGATGGATACTGAGCTTAGATTTGTGGCATTCATCAAGCACATCCCTTCTGAGTTCAGGAATTTCTGGAACACATATCCGTCCTTCTAACCTCAGAATCCCTTCGCTGTCGAGCTGGATATCTGAAGCATTGCCTTCACGAATTCGCTGACTCATTCCATTGATAAATTGGTCGTCTTTTTGGAGAGCCGATATCTTGTCAATCAAAGACGTCGCAATGATGAAACTGGCGATCATCTCATTCTTTCGGCTCAACGCATCGGCCACGACATTGGCTTTCCCTGGAGTGTATATAATTTCAAAGTCATATGCTGCAAGAAACTCCAGCCAACGTTGCTGCCTCAGATTCAGGTCCTTCTGAGTGAATAGATACTTCAACGACTGGTGATCTGTAAACAGTTCAAATCTCTCACCCAGAAGATAGTGCCTCCAGATTTTCAAGGCGAATACTATAGCCAATAACTCAAGATCATGAGTTACGTAGTTCTTTTCGTGCGGCTTCAGCTGACGGCTAGCATAAGCAATCACTTGACCCCTTTGCATTAACACTGCGCCAAGGCCTTCTCTAGAAGCATCAGTCCAGACTTTTAAATCCTGGTTGCCATCGATGATGGTTAACACTGGAGCAGTTGTTAATCTCAACTTTAGCTCTTCAAAAGCTTCCTCACTTTCTGGGGTCCATTTGAATTTAGAATGCTTCTTTGTAAGCTTCGTTAAATGACCAGATATCTTCGAAAAGTTTTTAACGAACTTCCGGTAATAGCTAGCCAATCCGAGAAAACTGCGGACTTCAGTGGGGGTACTGGGCTGTTTCCAATTCTGAATTGCCGTGATTTTGCTTGGATCCACAGCGATTCCTTCTTTCGATACTACGTGGCCTAGAAATTTTACTTCATCTTGCCAGAAGATACATTTGGAAAATTTGGCTTTTAATACATTCCGTCTCAGAATTTCTAGAACCTGTTCCAGATGCTTTTCATGTTCGGCCTTTGATTTAGAGAAGATTAGAATATCATCAATAAAAACCAGAACAAATTTATTCAATACTCCTCTGAATACTCTGTTCATCAGATTGACGAAGTAGGCGGGAGCGTTACATAAGCCGAACGGCATTACTAACCACTCGTAGAATAAGTCGGGGCCTCTGAACGCTGTCATTGGAACACACTCTTCGACAATTCGAAGTTGATGGAAACCTGTAGCTAGGTCCATTCGTGAAAATACTTGTGCGCCATTTAATCGATCCAACAAATCATCAATCCGCGGCAATGGATATTTGTTCTTTATTGTCTGTTTGTTCAAATCCCGATAATCCACACATAGCCGTAGAGTACCATCAGATTTTGGGACAAAAACCACTGCTGCTCCCCAATCAGAGAAACTAGGCCTGATCAGACCCTTCCATACTAGCTGTCGTGTTTGATTGTCTAATTCCTCCTTCTCTTTCAAGGACATTCTTCGAATAGCGTGAACTACCGGCCTTGCATTCGGAATTAAAGCAATTTTGAAATCTATTTCTCTTTGCGGAGGTAAGCGAACAACTTCCTCGAACACATCCACATAGTTCTTGACGACAGGAATGTCTTTGATGAGGTCAGGAATATTTGCTGTAACCTCAGGGACATTTTCTATTTGGGCTGGAGAAACATTCAAAGCTGCCCAGAAGTCCTTTCTATTTGATGTCGGGCCTTCACAAGGTATGGTTATATAATTCCCCGATTGTGCCCTTGCCTTTACAACTCTCTCGGTGCATCTAACCTCTGCTTCATATTTGGTTAGCCAATCCAATCCCAGAATAAGATCAAATTCATTAAAATTCATGATGATAGAGATAATAGGGAATTTATAGCAAGAAAAAGAGACAGGTACTGCACAAATCCAACTGAGATTGATGGAACCCCCAACTGGATTTTGGACAGTCATTGGCTCCTTGAGCTTCTTTAAATTCAAATCCAGTTTCTTGACTGCACTCTTTGCAATAAAGCTTCGTGACGCGCCTATGTCAAACAGTACTTTAACTGGAATGTTCTTGACATTGAGCGTGCCTTCTAAAACATCAGACCTCCCTTGCTTATCTGAGGTCTCAGAAGTTTCTGCTACTTCGTTTATATGTACTGCCTCGGATTTCTTTGAGAGTTGACACTCCCGTGCAATATGACCTACTTGACGACACTTATGGCATCTCCTTTCCCCATGCGGGTTCTTTTGTTTCATAGTGCGCTTATATCCACTCTTGATCAGTTTCTTTAGAGATCTGCAACTTATCGAGAGATGTCCTTGCTTATTGCAGTTAGAGCATACAGTTGTCGTTACTGGTTTCTTCTCAGATTTGGCCCTTTTCCTCTTGGCACTGGGCTTCTTACTTCCCTCAGACCTCATACTGGCTTCAGGAATATCAGTTTCCGATTCTGCTTTGTTACTAGAAAAGACTTCTTCTTCGTCGCGTAACATTCCTTTCTTATGGAGATCCTCGTACTGATAGGCCATATAAATCATTTCAGAAAAGGGGAGCTTCACGTTCCTTATTACACTGTTCTGATATTTTCTTTGAAGCCCATGAATATATCTCATATTCTTCCTCTTCGGATTTTCAATTAGATGAGGGGAAAAGTGAGAAAGTTCATTGAATTTCTTATGATATTCTGGAATGGTCATATCTCCTTGTATCAGATAAGAAAATTCATCACATAGTCGCTCAATCGCTTCTGGAGGAGTAAATCTTTCCAGGAAAATCACTTTGAATCTATCCCAGGTGATATCACCTTCTAGATTATTCTCAATAACTGAATCCCACCAGAACAAAGCTTCATCTTTGAGTGCCCAAGAGGCCAGTAATCTTTTCTGGACATCCCTCAGCTTTAAACCATCAAAGATCTTCCCAGCCGAACGAATTCAAGCCTGTGTCTTCATAATAGATTCTTCACCAGAGAACGGTATTCCACCCATATTTCGATATTTGATTAATAGGGCCTCAATATCCGGTTCTGCATTCCTTCTGTTTCTGACACTCATTTTCTAGCACTTCTGCAAACAGTAGATCAAGTGTCAGGTCACAGAGAAGATAATTCTTAAAACATAGAAGCATATACTTCTAATGTAAATGTGTCTATCGAGGTGTAATTTCATTCTGCTTTACTCATACTAGGATATCGTTGATCCTATCTGTATAGAGTTACCCGTCCTAGAACACTACTGGTTCTATTTCTGACGAGTTCGTTAATATGTTATATTCCATAACTAAGCTTAACCAAAGCTCTGATACCAAATGAGACGACCCCAAACCCCGTACTGACGGTGGCAAGGGTAATCCGTGGAATATAACACAAAAACAGATAATAGCAGAACAGAATTAAATAAATACACCAGATAATGAACAATAGAATATACTGGATAAAAGTAATCATCGGAGTTACACAGTATACAGGATCATACTTAGTAAAAATACAGTTCAGCTATACATAATTGTCTACAGTGGAAAACAAACATAATATGTACAATAGGAGCTGAACAGCATAAAAAGAGATAAATGATAGAATCCATCCTCAGCTCCAGCTATCCAGAAAGAACCAGCTAAACCTGAATACAAGGCTGCCCGTGTAGAAAAGGGGCACCCGAGTTTGAAAGTGAAACAAACCACGAGTCAGTCATGGGACTGGTATGAGAAATCTACTCAACACATATATAATTTGGCTAATCACAGGACCACGCCACTTTCGTGGAACGGGTTTACTCCATTGGATTGCCAGTGCTTTAAAACAAATCTTTCTTTTAAACATCGCTATGCTTTTTATAAAAATGAAGCCATTATAAGACTCAGTTCCCATCACACAATGCAACGCAAACCGGAGGATAGAGTTTTTACCTTATAACGGCCAAAATATGCTTGATACGAATAAAACAAAGGCATTTGATAGTGTTTATATGTTTCGAAAACAATTTCAAATCATAACTATCAATCATAGACGACATGAGCGTCCCATGCCACTATGTCGCCAAATATCTATACAATCGAAACTACACGATCACGTATTTGGAAACTGGATTTCCGTCATGAACCAAGGCAAAAGATAGTCCTTACCGAATTCGTGACTCTCTAGCTCGAGCCACAGGCAAGTACTCAGTCAAGCCTTCGGAGCGACAGGGCCGGTCCACCGATGTGGATTAAAATGCCTGAACAATACGTTTCCCCGCCCTTTGGGGCGTAAACGAGCCAACGAATGACTCCATCGGACCCGGATCGTCCAATCAAACCGAGGCGCCTCGCAACAGCAACAACCACATAGGTGAAAAGTATATAAATGTCAGGGCTGGTAGGTCACTGACACCACCCTAGCTAGAAAGAAATGCATGCCCTCCCTGAGGTCCTTCTCCCGTTTCTGGTTCATACCGGGGTGTGAGGCTCGCGATTTTACGTTATACACAAAGCTACGCCGCACCGGCGGTGCTTTGATCATCACCACAAGACTTTGCTTTTCAACAGAAGCCCTGATCACTGCATCTTAGCATGCCACACATGCAATTCATGCCATGCGACTGATGTCCATCGATATACAACCTCTGAGCTCGTGCGTCTCAAAGAAGGGCGTTAAGCAAAAGAATAAATTCTCCACCGCCAAACAGATGTATATTTAATAGAGATCAATCAACACAGAATAAAATCCAATGTCAGACACACAGTCCATTTACAAGTCCGTTCTGGGTCTGAACGAAACCGGAGGCACTAAATACCTCGCAAACCCATCGATCACCAAATACGTCTGGACGATCACCACTCATTATCCATATTTCGGGATGCCACCCAATCAGGACCTCGGTTACCATCCAAACGAGGTGAAGATCTCCGGTCTTCGACCACCGTCTTCATCTTCGACTTTCAATCATCGGTCAATTATTTGAAATGAGAATTAACTCGGCCTTTTCAAATAATTCACGTATATTTAGAATTTCAAATCAATTTATTTCAATGGTTAAATCATTCGACAACACCAATTTTGTTCTTTAATGTAATTTTCACACCAAACACATTCAACCATCAAATACCACATACATCGAGCAAATTCAGTTTATTTCCATTCCATATTGTTTATGGTATTTTATAATGATTTATCGCTATTTTTATTTATTTTAAAATAGCCAATTTATTCAAAACGACGCTTCGGGCCATAATGCGGCCGTGGCGCTGTTTTTCTTTAGATTTTATTTACACATACCTGAAAATCTAACCGTTGGATCTTCACAAAATTTACATCATTAGAAAGGTCTTTTCAAAACGAATCCAACGGTTCCAGTTTCGGGAAAATCCGACGGTCGGATCTCCCGATACAATCGTTTGAAGTTTCGATTTCAAAATACGAACTGCAGCTTCGTTATTCGATAAAATATAATTATATTTATATATATATATAAATATAATCGTTTCTCGCGCTGTTTTTCTTCAGATTTGAATTAAACATTCCAGACAATCCAACCATTGGATTTTTACAAAATTGGTGCCGTTTGAAAGATTTTTCCAAGGCGAACCCGACGGTTGCGGTTTCGGGAAAATCCAATGGTCGGATTTCCCGCACTAGTTGTTTGAAATCACGGTTTCAAAATACGAACTGCACGGCCTCGTTTCGTTTTAGTTTTATTTATATTTATATATTTATATAAATGTAGTTCATTCAACAATTTCAATATCGTTTTCACCTCAAATATTTCACTAACGCCTTTAAATTTTGGAAAATTTCACCATAACCTCCTTTGTACGAGAGGGGCTGGGAAAATTCCCAAATAGCCACACGGGCGTCTCATGTCAAAAAGAAAAAGAAAAAGCCAAGCGGCTAGCCAACAGGCTCATAAAATCATCACCCAAACAAAACAGTAAATGTGTACCTATTTGTCGGGCACAAAATTTTATTCCTCTTCTCTAGCCCCTTTGCTATAACCTGTTTAATAAATATGCATGTACATATATACAGTTCTTATCACTTATCATTTTCCATTCAACTTCATATTTGATTCCATTTGGTTTAAAAGCATCATTCATTCTAATGTTACATGCATAGGTAAAAATCACGTCATTAGCTAATTAATGAATATTTCAACTCATGCATATTTAATTGAACGAGTTGCTATTTTTAACACTTCCCATTTCAACAATTCATGTGTATAATAAAAATGTGATTTTTATTTTAAAACAATTCATTTCAAAACACTATTATTTTATATAGTTTATATAGGTGATAAAAATGGGATTTTTATTATAAAACAATTTCTTTTAAAACGAGATTATTTTACATAGTCCATATAGTTGATAAAAGATGATTTTTATTATGAATCAATTTATTTCAAAATATGAATACCATTCAACACATGAATTTCAATTCCACGAATGAATATCGATTCGACACATGAAGGTTTTCTATAGTTTCTATATATAGATAAAAATGTGATTTTTATATTTAAAACACGAACACCATTCAACACATGAATTTCTAATCAACGAATGAATATCGATTCAACACATGAAGGTTTTCTATAGTTTCTATATATAGATAAAAATGTGATTTTTATATTTAAAACACGAACACCATTCAACACATGAATTTCTAATCAACGAATGAATATCGATTCAACACATGAAGGTTTTCTATACAACGAATAAATATAGTTTCAGCAAATGAAAATAATTCAAACACATGAATATTATTCAAAATTTCGGCAGCATAATGGCAGGGTAGTTAAAACCGGGACCGTCCCTAGTACGGCTCCTCGCTCTACCTTAAAACCTCGCGGTTTTTGACAATGGGGATCACGCATCTAGTTCGCACGCAGGCGGCATGTATATATATTTATTTCATTTCCACAAACTAATCCTATGTGGTTTCAACCAAATATTTCTCAACCACAAATGGGTATTTTTCAACCACAATCAATCAATATCAACCACAAACAATCCCAAACAACCATTCGCTATCAATCAATTTTCAAACCAATCACAATCAATAAATATCGTCCATGGTTTGTGGAAGAGGGGCGTATATATATATATATATATATATAGCAATTCACTTTTATTTCAACACATACATAATTTTTACAATGCATATATAACTTATACATCGAACGTACAACTTATACAACGCTTATACAAAAGGTGTACAACGCTTATATAACTCATACATCGAACATATAATTTATACATCGTCGTTTTCCATATTGTTTATGAATCAGAAATCTCACATTGGGTTCCACTACACCAAAAATAGTAGAAGGATCAGAAAAATATGCAGTCTCTTCTAGAATGTAGAAGGCGTCCACACGGTCACGATGTTTCCTGTTTCATCGAATTTCGTTAACACAACAAAAAGATATGATTTTTCAAAGTTTGCAACGGTTTTAAACTGTTAAAATCAGTTTTAAATTAAACAGCCGATTACCTTTCAAAATCTTCAAAACTAGGTTTCGATCTTTCAGGCAAACCGTTGATTGTTGCTTCGATCGGCCAGCGCCACCTTGTCGGGCTAGGAGAGGCGCACGTGCGCCACGGAGGGGGTCGAGCTCGGTGGTCCCCAGGCGGCGGAATCGGGGTGCGAACGGCCGAACTTCTCGTGGGTGGTTCTCCCCCTACAGGCCACGAAAAAATCCAATACTTATATGGATTTGAAAATCATGAGAAGTACTACAAAAACCTTAAGTGTGGCATTGGATTTCATTAAGCGGATCAGAAGAAAAAGAGGAGAGAAGGAAGCGGCCAATTTCCGTCGTCGTTCGAGTCGGGGAGAGAGAAAAGCGGGGGGGGGGGGTGCGTTCTGACGTGGCCCAATCATTTTTTTTATTTATAAAGTTTTTAAAAATCCGAAAATACCCCTCGTCACACACGAACACCAATCCAAGCCCAACGACTGTCATCCCTAGCGTTTTACCCCCATTCCGAACACAATGGGATATGTTTCGTAGGCCCATTCGACTGTTTCAGTCAGTTTCCCTTCAAATTAAAATATAAAACATTCAATATTTGATTTGAACGTAAATTTCAATTTGCCAGGGCCACAAACTAATTCGAAAAATTCCAGAAAAATAAATCTAGCTATGTTTTGACGACACGGTCCCAACAAAACTAGTTTCGTCGAATTCTGAGACCGTTTACAAAATGGCCCATTTTTGGTCGATCCATTTTAACTGTAATTGACCAAAACACATTTTCCTTTGCCACGCTCACACATTAGCTTCAAAAATTATGAAATTTGAAATCTAGCAATAACTTCACATCCCGGACCCAACAAAAGTGGTTTCGTCGGATTCCGAGGTTGTATGCAAAATGGCCAATTTCACGGGCTATATAAATTCCATAACGACCTTTCTGAAAATTCATTCGGCCATAACTTTTTCTTTCCGCTATGAAAATTCGATTTTTCAGATTCGTTAGAAAGGTATTCACTAACAGATTTAAATATTTTTGGTTTCACTAAAATCTATTTTGTTTTGCACCCAGTACAGTCCGACAAAGTTTGAATTCAATTTTTGAAACTGCAGCGCCATTTCAGGCCTTGTTTATAATTGTAATTAATTATATTCGTTTTTCATTGTCGATTAAAACTCACTTTCCATTGCCATTATTTAAAATACTTATTTTAAATATTTAAAATCCATTATTTCAGCCAATTTAAAAATTTTAAATTGGTTCAGATTTTCTGGGTCGTTACATAAAATAGGATTTTTATTATAAAACCATTTCTTTCAAAACAAGATTATTTTATATAGTTCGTATAGATGATAAAAATGTGATTTTTATTATAAAACAATTTATTTCAAAATTTGAATACCATTCAACACATGAATTTCAATTCAACGAATGAATATCGATTCAACACATGAAGATTTTCTATAGTTTATATATATAGATAAAAATGTGATTTTTATATTTAAAACACGAATACCATTCAACACATGAATTTCAATTCAACGAATGAATTTCGATTCAACACATGAAGGTTTTCTATTCAACGAATAAATATAGTTTCAACAAATGAAAATAATTCAAACACATGAATATTATTCAAAATTTCGGCGGCATAACGGCAGGGTAGTTAAAACCGGGACAGTCCCTAGTACGGCTCCTCGCTCTACCTTAAAACCTCGCGGTTTTTGACAATGGGGAATCATGCATCTAGTTCGCACGCAGGCGGCATGTATATTTATTTCATTTCCACAAACTAACCCTATGTGGTTTCAACCAAATATTTCTCAACCACAAACGGGTATTTTTCAACCACAATCAATCAATTCAACCACAAATAATTCCAATCAACCATTCGCTATCAATCAATTTTCACACCAATCACAACCAATAAATATCGTCCATGGTTTGTGGACGAGGGGCGTATATATATATATATTTATATATAGCAATTCACTTCTATTTCAACACATATATGATTTTTACAACGCATATACAACTTATACATCGAACGTACAACTTATACAACGCTTATACAAGAGGTATACAACGTTTATATAACTCATACATCGACTATATAATTTATACATCGTCGTTTTCCATATCGTTTATAAATTAGAAATCTCACATTGGGTTCCACTCCACCAAAAATAGCAGAAGGCTCAAAAAAATATGCGATCCCTTCTAGAATGTAGAAGACGTCCACACGGTCACGATATTTCCTGTTTCATCGAATTTCGTCAAGAAACGAAAAAGATATGATTTTTCAAAGTTTGCAATGGTTTTAAACTATTAAAAACAGTTTTAAATTAAACAGCCGTACCTCCTCAGAAATGTTCAAAACTAGGTCACGCAATTTCGTGAAATCCGTGAATCGATAAAACGATCGGGCTACGCAGTGTCGAAGGGGGAGGAGAGGCGCTCAGGCGCCGGGGGAAGTTGGCCAGTTCGACGGCCGGAGGAGGGTGCGGCGGCGATTTGAACGGCTCGACTTTCGAGCCCGAGATCTCCCCCGATACTCAATGAAAAAATCCAAACTCTATATGGATTTGAAGATCTCGAGGAGCTCTACAAAATCTTCAACTGGAGGAGGGGCTAATTTTGCGTGGATTGATCGAAAAATGAATGAGAGGATCTCGAGCGGTTTCCGCCTTCGATCGGGGAGAGAGAAAAAAGGATTTTTCTTTTTTTTTTCTTTTTAAAAAAAATATGATTGGCCGGTGGGTTTTAAAGGGGTTTTCTGACGCGACCACCAATCTAAACCCAACGACTATCGTCACTAACATTTTTCCCCCATTCCGAACACAATGGGATATGTTTAGTAGGCCCATTCGACTGTTTTAGTCAGTTTTCCTCCAAATTAAAATATATAACATTCAATATTCGATTTGAACGTACAGTTCAATTTGCCAGGGCCACAAACTGATTCGAAAAATTCCAGAAAAATAAATCTGGTTATGTTTTGACGATACGGTCCCAACTAAACTAGTTTCGTCGAATTCTGAGACCGTTTGCAAAAAGGCCCATTTCTGGTCGATCCAATTTAACTATAATTGACCAGAACACGTTTTCCTTTGCCACGCTCACATACTAGCTTCAAAAATTATGAAATTTGAAACCTAGCAATAACTTCACGTCCCGGATCCAACAAAAGTGGTTTCGTCGAATTCCGAGGTGGTTTGCAAAATGGCCAATTTCACGGGCTATATAAATTCCATAGCGACCTTTCTGAAAATTCATTCGGCCATAACTTTTTCTTTCCGCTATGAAAATTTAATTTTTCAGATTCGTTAGAAAGGTATTCACTAACAGATTTAATTATTTTTGGTTTCACTCAAATCCGTTTTGGTTTGCTCCCGGTACGGTCCGACAAAGTTTGAATTCAATTTTTGAAACTGCAGCGCCATTTCAGGCCTTGTTTATAATTAGAATTAATTATATTCGTTTTCAAACGTCGATACAAACTCACTTTTCATTGCTATTATTTAAAATATTTATTTTAAATATTTAAAACCCATTATTTTAGCCAATTTAAAAAATTTAAATTGGTTCAGATTTTCTGGGTCGTTACAAACTATATTATTCTTGAACTCTTGAAATCCTGATTTCTCATGAGTCTTGAAATTTTTTTGATCTTTGAATCTCTATCATCTTTATAACCGTACAACCTTCAGTAATATTTCCTGTATATAATTCCTACACATTTTTTTTTCCGACGGGCTGAGCACTGCTGTAACAACCCAGAATTTTGGAACCAATTTAAAATTTTTATTTTGGAAATTTATTGGATTTTAATATATAAAATAATTTATTTTAAATAATTACGACTAAAAAATTATTTAAATCGAAGTTAGAACGAATAATTTTATTTTAATTATATAACGAGCATGAAATAGCGCGGTAGTTTGAAATTTTGAATTTGAACTTTGACTGAATGTACAGGATTCAAAATAAATCGGATTTCAGTAAAACCAAAAATATTTGAATCAGTTTAAAAATATCTTTTTAATGGATCTGAAAATTTGAAATTTCATAGCGGAAATAAAAAGTTATGACTAGTTAAAAATTCAGAATAGTCGCTATGGAATTTAATATAATATATAGCCCTTATAAATAGCCATTTTGCAAACGACCTCCGTTTTCAACGAAATCACTTTTGTTGGATGTGGAATGTCAAATTATTGCTAGATTCCAATTTTCATAATTTTTGGAATTTATATATGAGCGTGGAAAATTAAAACGTGTTTGGACAGTTTCAGTTAATTTGGATCGACCAAGAAATGGCCGTTTTTCAAACGGTCTCCAAATTCAACGAAATAGATTTTGTTAGAACCGTATCATCAAAACATAGCTAGATTTATATTTTGGGAATTTTTGGAGTCAGTATGTGGCCCCGGTAAATTAAAATGTACAATCAAATTAAAAAATTAAATGATTTATATTTTAATTTAAAGAAAAGTGGGCTGAGGCGATCAAACAGGCTGATGGGACCTAGTCCATTGTGTCCAGAATAGAGGTATTTGGCTAGGGGAAACTCTCGTTGGGCTGAAGTTGGAGCTATTAAAAGTTAACGGGTCTTTTTGAAAAGTTAGAGAATTAAAAATAATTAAATTATAAATACCCCAAAGTTAAACCCTAATCCCCTAAATGATGCAGCCGCCAGTATTAAACGAAGGGCCAGAATCGCTCCTCACTTCTCCTCTCAATTTCTTTCAATCTAGCAATAATCAGACCGAGCCCATGTTAGGTGAATCGTAGTATGGAATGAGCTCTTCGATTTGATATGGCGATGATGGGGTTTCGTTGCATTTTTCAACCAAAATTGGTGCTGAACGATGGCAACTTCAAGGTGGATTTAGGAACCGATGGAGGCCTCGCGGGGCGTGGTACTGGGTGCTAGGGTAGGCGACGTTAAGGGGGAGGAGGCGCCAGACTCTAATCGACGGTCAGTGGCTTCTGTCAGGTGGCACCAGCAATTTTTGGTGGCGAGATTTATGGGTTCGACGGGTTCATATTGGCCAGAAGATGTTAATCAGGGGATTAATGAGTTAAGCAATTAATTAAATAATTTATTTATTTATTTTAATGTTCAAATCTTTAAACGATCGTATCTTGTTCATATAGAAACGAAACTGAACGATTTTCGTTGCGTTGGAAACCTCTTGACGAGCACTACAACATGGAGCAGATCAGAACTAAAACAGAGGCCGCTTGGATTTTTGAAAATTAGACATCAGTTTAATTTTATTAAAAATAATCATTTATCGATTTTTGAAAACTGATCAAGGTGAGATTTCTTATTTAAATAATTTAAAATAAATTAATTGTTACCGTGTTTAGAAATTCTTACATGTACGTGATTTGATTGAAATTAGTTGATATTGTTTGTTGTGATCTGTTTGATTAAATTGTATATAATGGAATTATTGAAATTGTATACATAGAAAAATGTACACAAATAAAATATTCTTTTATTTGTCATTAGAATACATAGAAAAATGTATGCAAATAAAATATCCTTTTAATTGTCATTAGAATACATAGAAAAATGTATGTAAATAAAATATTCTTTTAATTGTCATTAGAATACATAGAAAAATGTATGCAAATAAAATATTCTTTTAATTATCATTAGAATACATAGAAAAATGTATGCAAATAAAATATTCTTTTAATTGTCATTAGAAAACATATTGCATAAAATATTCTTTCAATTGTCATTAGAATACATAGAAAAATGTATGTTAATAAAATATTCTTTTAATTGTCATTAGAATACATAGAAATATTCTTTTAATTGTCATTAGTATACATAGAAAAATGTATGCAAATAAAATATTCTTTTAATTGTCATTAGAATACATAGAAAAATGTATGCAAATAAAATATTCTTTTAATTGTCATTAGAATACATAGAAAAACGTATGCAAATAAAATATTCTTTCAATTGTCATTAGAATACATAGAAAAATGTATGCAAATAAAATATTCTTTTAATTGTCATTAGAATACATAGAAAAATATATGCAAATAAAATATTCTTTTATTTGTCATTAGAATACATAGAAAAATGCATGCGAATAAAATATTCTTTTTCATTAGAGACATAGAAATTGTATACGAATAAAATATTTCTTTTTATTTGTCATTGTTAAAAATAGAATTGTTGTCAAATAAAAATATTTCTTTTTACTTGTCATTGTTAAAAATAGAATTTTTGTCAAATAAAAATATTTCTTTTTATTTGTCATTGTTAAAAATAGAATTGTTGTCAAATAAAAATATTTCTTTTTATTTGTCATTGTTAAAAGTAGAATTGTTGTTAAATAAAAACATTTCTTTTTATTTGCCATATTTAAAATAGAAGTTGTAAACAAATAAAAATATTTCTTTTTCTTTGTCATGTTGAAATTAGAATTGTATCCAAATAAAAATATTTATTTTTATTTGTCATGTTAAATATTGAAATTGTATACAAATAAAAATATACACTTTTATTTTTCATGTTAAAGACAGGAGTTTGTATACAAATAAATGTTCATTTTTATTTGTCATGTAAAAAATAATAGATTTGTATACAAATAAAAATATTCCTTTCCACTTGTCATGTTGAAAATAAAAATTATCTTTCTATTTGTCATTAGCAACATAGAAATGTTATGAAAACAAATACTTCTTTTTATTTGACATTAAAAATATTGAAATTGTTATGCTAATAAAATGCTCTTTTCATTTGTCATTTTATGTTTTGTTTATTCAAAACATTATTATTTGCATGTAGTAGAAAAATAATCATTTGTCATTTTATGTTTTGTTTATTCAAATCATTATTAGTTACATGTAGTAGAAAAAGATTCATTTGTCATTATATGTTTTGTCTACTGAAAAAACATTATTATTATTATGTTAGCGATATTAGAAAATTGATCATATGTTAAAAATATGATTTTGGTTAGATTAAAACATTATCATTATTATGTTAGCGATATTAGAAAATTGATCATATGCTAAAAATATGATTTTGGTTAGATTAAAACATTATCATTATTATGTTAGCGAAGTTAGAACAATAATCGTATGTTGAAAACATGTTTTGTGAAATAAAAATGTCATTTATTTAGAATAAAGTTTTATGAAATAAGATGTCACCGTTATCATATTAGACAAGAGTAAAAATAATTATTTGTTAAATATATGTTTTGTTGAAATTAAATTATAAATATTTATTTATAATTTAAACAATGAAAATTGGTTAGGTAGAAATAATTCTAAATCGAGTTGGAATTGGTTAAATTTATTAACCAATGATGTATTTAAATAAACTGTTGTTGTCTGGAAACCCCACACGGGTACTGTGATGATATTTGACATACACTAGTCCCAATATTTAGTTATGTGTCAATTGATGGATTGACAGTCTGTAATGAGCGTTATTTATTTATTTTAATGCTCACACAATTGTAAATTTCACTCTGGATGTGAATGGATTGTTTAATGATTATTTATCATTATTGTTATATGCATGCGATGTATGAAATCCATATAACTGAAATTATATGGTAAATGATTGAGTCGCATTCCGATTCAAAATGTTTTAAATAAAGAATATTCAAAAATAAAGAGTATTTTAAAATAAATTTAGTGAAAAATAAAATTATGATTTTTATGTCCATCTTTGGATGGGCACAAAAATATAAAAATATGAATACGGGTTAAGTATAGAAATGCCATTTTTAACCCGAACAGGTTTGTCGATCGATTTTATTCATGTTATTATGAATATCGAAAAGTAGTGATTTCAAAATTTAATATTTTGAAAATATTATCATTTTAATATGATAACGATATAGAATATTCAATTTTGATTTAAAATTAAAAAGGAAGTTAAAATCGTTTTAAAACGAATTTATAAATATTTTATAAAATACGATTTAAATGGAAATCAACGAAATATATATATATATATAATATAATATATATTATAAATATTTAATGGCCTAAATAGAACGCACCGCGCAGCGACCGTTCGCGAATTTCGACCATTAACTTCAAATTGATGTAACGGGAGATCCGACCGTCGGATTATCCTAAAACCGGAACCGTTGGGTTCGTATCGACAAGAGATTTCCAATAAATATAATATTTTTGAAATCTAACGGTTGAATTTGGAATTATGTCCAAATCAAATTTGAAAAAGGTCGCTATGGATACAGTTCTGTGGCCATTATTGGAAACCAACTGTACGGGCCTTAATAAAATTATTAAAAGTATGGAAAAATATGGTAAAATCATAATAAATGGTTTGGAAAGATTTTGGATGAAAATTCCATATTTGAAAAGATAAAAATATATTTTTATCGAAATGAACTAATTATTAACTAGAATGATAATCCAATTGTTTTAGAAATAATAAAGTGGATTTGTAATGGTTTTAATATAATCAAATTTTCCAACGTATGAATTGAAGTGAAATTGGATTTTTGGGTTGTCGTGAATGGTGTCTTAAATAACGTTGTTCTTAAATCCAGTCGAGAAAAGAATAAATCTTTTAATTAAGGTTATTAGAGTTTTCTATTTATATTTAGTAATTGGAATAAAATGAAATGTGAATTGGGTTTATTGTGAACTGTGTTTTTAATGACATTCGTTCTTTAACCCACTTAATAGTGAAGATATGATTTGAGATTTATAAATCTTTTTATTATGATTTAATGGAAAGTTTTCTAATTTACTAGAAGAAATTGGAATTGAAGGAAATTCGATTTAATAATAATCGAGATGAGCTTCTGTACAAGAAGACAGTTACTATATATGGAATTTAAAAGGTCTTGCCATTATTCCATTTATATTATTAGTCTAATACGAAAATTTATATCGATTATATATTGATTTGATTTCTGTGAAGATTCCATATTTAATGGAAGATGAATTTGGGTTTATCGTGAACAATGTTTTTAAATAACATCTGTTATTTAACCCAGTTAAAGACAAGATTAATTTCTTAAAGTTAAATAATCATTAAATAATGATTTTTGAGGTTAAAACTAAAACAGAGTTTTAATGAATCTTTAATAACATTAAAAATAGGGAATGAGTAATTAAATGATTAAAAGAATAAATTTAAAAGAATTTATCTTTGATAAAACGATTGGGAACCTTTCCCTAATAATGAGAAAGTTTTATTAGAAGAATATTCTGAATTGGAATGAGGCGTACGATGTGTTTTATAGCATTTGTTTATTGATTATAAAATATGCGAGTTATTCGGAAAGACCGGGTTTAACCCATTCTGAATAATTACTACGACGATTAAAAGTTGAAGATGAAGACGGTGGTTAAAGACCGGATGTCTTCACATCGTTTGGATGATTATTGATGTCTTGATTGGGAGGCATCCCAAGATAAGGTAATAAGTGGTGATCGTCCAGACGTACTTGGAGATCGACCGGATATGTGAGGACCTCTCTCCTGTATTGGACATATGGGATGAGGAATAAGGTGTCTCCGGTTTCGTTCAGACCCAGAACAGACTTGTAAATGGATGTGTGTCTGACATTGGATTTCGTTCTGTGTGAATTGATTTCTATTTAATATATATCTGTTTGGTGGTGGAGAATTTATTCTCTTGCTTAACGCCCTTCTCTAAGACGCACGAGCTCAGAGGTTATATATTGATAAACACTAGTCGCATGGCGTGAATTGTCAATGTGGCATGCCAAGATGCAAATGATCAAGGCTTATTGTTGAAAAGCAGAGTCTTGTGGTTGATGATCAAAGCACAACTTTATTTAGCATAGCTTTGTGTATAGCGTTACTTCGCGAGCCTCACACCCCGGTATGAACCAGAAATAAGAGAGGACAGCAGGGAGGACGTACGTTTCTTTCTAGCTAGGAGTGATGTCATGGTATGGAGCCCATATATTTTACTTATGTGGATGATGGAATGAACCGCCTCGGATTTGAGTCTCTAGTGGCTCTTTATTGACGCCCCATAGGGCGGGGAAACGTATTGTTCAGGAATAACCAATCCACTAACGTATTTGTGGACCGGCCCTGCAAGATCCAGGTGCAGTTGCGGCTGTATCTTGAGGCTTGGGCTAGAGAGTCTCGAATTCGGTAAGGACGATCCCTGGCCTTGGTTCATGATGGAAATCCAACTTCTAATACGACACCATGCGGTTTTGATTGTAAAACTAGTATGGCGACATAGTATATGGTAGCTATACCGTCTATGATTGATACATTATGATTGAAATGTTTTAGAAACATATATACACTAATAATAATATCAAATCCTCTTTATTGTATCAAGCATTTTTAACCATTATAAGGTTAAACTCTATCCTCTGATTTACGTTGCATTGTGTGATGGGACTTGAGTCTTATAATGGTTTCATTTTTCCAAAAAGCATTACATTGTTTAACGATTTACTTTATTTATGCACTGGCAATCCAATGGAGTAAACCCGTTCTGCGTTAGCAGCGTGGTCCTGTGATTAGCCTTATTATTATATAGGTTCAGTAGGATTTCTCATACCAGTCCCATGACTGACTCGTAGTTTGTTTCACTTTGCAAACTCGGGTGTCCTCTTTTCCACACGGGCAGCCTTGTATTCAGGTTTTAGCAGGTTCATTCTGGATAGATATGGAGCTGAAGATGGATACTATCATTTCTATTTTGCTGTTCAGACTTCATTTAGCATATTATGTTTAATTCCGCTGCAGTGTATTAAGTTTATTGTAAATTAATCTTCCGCTGTATTATTATTTTCGATGTACTCTAATATTTTGTATTCTAATGTAACATTATTATGATGTTTATAAAAGTCTTCTGTTATTTGTTCTGATATGTTGTATGCCCAAAGTTAGCATATGCGGGATTCGAACGGTCTTGGTCGATTTAGCGATCGATTAGGTCCGGGCGAAATCCGTGTCATTACAGCTGCCTTCTTCAGAGCCCACCGGGAAGACCTGAAACAGCTGGTGTTAGAAGCAATATAGGAAGCATTCAAAACTAGAAAAATTCTCAAAGAAATAAACCACACATTTTTATGTCTCATCCCAAAAAAAGAAAATCCCTCTAGAATCGAAGATTACAAACCCATTGCTTGTTGCAACGTAATATACAAAATTCTCTTGAAGGAGATTTGTAACAGAATAAATTTCATTCTACCGGACTTCATAGCTGAATGTCAAAGTGCATTTTTAAAAGGAAGGTGAATAACTGATAATTCTTTGCTCGCCCACGAATTAATCAGAAATATCAACAAAAAGGGAGCTGACTTTTATTGCCTTAAAATGGACCTCCATAAAGCATATGACAAAATCTATAGAAAATCCATTATTCATGTGTTGTTAAGTATGGGATTTCCTACTAAACTGACTGGGCTGATTGAAGAATGTATCACTACCCCTACTTTCTCAATTCTAATAAATGGTGTTCCTAGAGGCCATTTGAGTAGTAACAGAGGCATCAGACAAGGCGCCCCGCTCTCACCCTATTTTTTTGCGATTGCAATGGAGTACTTCTCGTTGTAGATGGAAATTGCATGTTTTAGAAAAGAGATAAAACCAATTTATGACTTCTACCCCATTATTAGCCACTTATTATATGTCAATGACCCGATTATTTGCATTAGATATACTAGAGAAGCTGTGTGAAAACCCGTAACTTCCCCGTAAAGGAAAGTGTCGGATAGTTCGAGAACAAACCACAACAGAACGCGTACAGAAGAACGTTTCATTGTATATAACAACAATGCATCAGATTACAAGAATATACTGAGTAAAAATGAATATTACACAGAAATATCAGAGATTTAAATTACATTTAAATACATAGCAGCGGAAAATAATACAATACACAACTAGAAAGAGATATACGGATACAAAGCTTTCCGGATATCGTTCCAGCTGTAAACCAGGATCCTGTGAATATAAATCTGCAAAAACCAAAACTACTAGCTGCCCGTGTCAAAATAAGGGCACCCAGAGTTTAGGTTAAAACAATAAACTCCAGGTCAGTCATGTGACTGGTGTGAGAACTAAAACAGTTATTAATCTTTATTTTAAAATTAAGTAAATCAAGGGACCACGCCGTATAACCCGGAACGGGTTTCCTCCCAAGAATACCAGTGCATAAAACAAACATCGCAATGCTAAATAAAGAAAAACGAAGCTATTATAAGACCCAGTTCCCATCACACAATGCAACGCAAGCCGGAGGATAGGGTTTTTACCTTATAATAGCCAAGAATGCTTGATACGTTTAAAACAAATCATTTGATACTATTACAAGTGTATAGTGTATAAAACAACTTCAAATCATAAGTATCAATCATAGGCGGCATGAATGCCCCATACCACTATGTCGCCATATATAGGTTATACAATCAAAATCGCAAAGTCACGTATTTGGAAATTGGGTTTCCATCTATGAACCGAGGCAAAAGATAGTCCTCAACCGATTCGAGACGCTCTAGCCCGCCCCTCAGGCAAGCGCGCAGGCAAGCCTTGGATCGTCAGGGCCGGTCCACCGATGTGGATTATTATGCCTGAACACTACGTTTCCCCACCCTATGGGGTGTAAGTCTGGCCCGTCAGCCGACCAGAATGCATCGGCCGAAACCGATATAACCGAGGCGCCTCGCAATAGCAACAACCACATAAGTCAAACTCGTCAGGGCGTGTAAAACCACTGACGCCACTTCTAGCTAGAAAGAAACGCAAGTCCTCCCTGAGGTCCGTCTCCCGTTTTTGGTTCATACCGGGTGTGAAACACGCGAGGTAAACGTTACACAAAGCTACGCCACAAAGGCCGTGCTTTGATCATCACCACAAGACTTTGCTTTTCAACAGAAGCCTCGATCAATTGCCACTTAGGCATGCCACACAGGCAATTCACTCCATGCGTTTGATATCCATCAATATATAACCCCTGAGCTCGTACGTCTCAGAGAAGGGCGTTAAGCAAGAGAATAAATTCTCCGCCGCCAAACAGATATATATTTAATAAAGATCAATCACACAGACTAAAATCCAATGTCAGACACACAGTCCATTTACAGGTCCGTTCTGGGTCTGAACGAAACCGGAGGCACCTAGTACCCCGCATATCCATCGATCTCCAAGTACGTCTGGACGATCACTAACTGTTTCCATCTTCTTGGGTGTACAGCCCAATCAAGATCATCAGTTATCACCCAAACGACGTGAAGACTTCTGGTCTTCGACCACCGTCTTCATCTTCGACACCACGTCGAATCAGTTATTCAGAATGGGATAAACCCGGTCTTTCTGAATAACTCGCGTATATATTATAAAAGTGTTACACAAACACAACATACGCCTCATTCCAATCCAGAATATTCTTTTATTCAAATATTCCTATACTTTGGGAAAAGTTCCCATTAATTTTATCCAAGATAAATTCTTTAAATTTATTCTTTAATCTCCTTTGAATATCAATTCAAACTAGTCGGGATTAGCGGACCACACCGAAGTAATCATTTATTTTATTTCCCAATCCCAACCTATTCATCCCATGAAGTAAAACTGGTAGTACTTCATATCTAACACCACGGTGTTATCGGTAAATTCAATTACCATTTCACGTTCAAATCTAATTAAAGATTTAACTATCGCCTGGAGTAAAACTGGTGATACTCCATTCTCGATCTTTTCAATCTAATTAAAGATTCATTAAAACTCCACTTAGTTTTAATCGTTATCTGGGTTAAAGAATCAGTGTCATTTAAAACACGATCCACGATAAACCCAAAATCACATTCCATTAATTATCGGGTTAAAGAACAAGTGTTATTTAAAACACTGTTCACGATAAACCCAAAAATCAATACCAATTCAATTCCAATTAAATATCATTTAATTGGTACACTTCATTAAATCTAAATAAAAAGATTTAATCTTTTCTCAACTGGGTTCAAGAACAGTGTTAGTGAAGACACCATTCACGACAAACCCAAATCACATTTGATATTCAATACAAGGCTCTGAATAGAAAATATACCGGCTTATATTCAATATCAAATTCTACGACTAACAAATGTCGTATTGGAAATAACGATATAAATGTATATCTTTCAAATTTCCATAACAACATCCGTATAATCACGAATTCCAACATCGAAATATTCCGAAGACAATTTCGATTCAAATCCACTCCAATGCAATCATTGGAAATTCTGGTTATTTTCAAAACCCTTTTCAAATTCAATTTATTTATTTAAAAATAAATAGAATTATATTTCTAGTTCAAAACTAGTTCATTTCGATAAAAATCTATTTTTATCTTTTCAAATATGGAGTTTTTCATCCCAAATCTTCACAAATCATTTCTTATGATTTTACACAAATTATTACTATTTTTAATAATTTTATCAAGGCCCGTACAGTCGATTTCCACCAATGGCCATCGAACTGCACTTACAGCGACCTTTTTCGAATTTGATTTGGACGTATCTCCAAATCCAACCGTTAGATTTCAAATTTCTAACATTCGTTAGAAAGCTCTTTTCGATACGAACCCAACGGTTCCGGTTTTAGGAGAATCCGACGGTCGGATCTCCCGTAATGTCCGTTTGAAATAAATGGTCGAAATTCACGAACTGCCGCGGCGCGGCGCGTTCTATTCAGGCCATTATATTATATATATAATATATATAATATACACTTCGTCGATTTCTATTTAAAACGAATTATATGAATAGTTTTAAAATTCGCTTCAAAAGCAATTTCAACTTCCATTTCAATTCAAATCAAAATTGAATTCTTCTTTATAAATTCGTTTTAAAATTCATTTCTATTCAATTCAAATTTCAATTCAATTTGAATTCATTTCACTTCGCTTTCAATTCAATTTGAATTCGTTTTCAATTCAATTCATTTCGAAATCGTTTTCAATTCAATTCATTTCGAAATCGTTTTCAATTCAATTCATTTCGAAATCGTTTTCAATTCAATTCATTTCGAAATCGTTTTCAATTCAATTCATTTCGAAATCATTTTCAATTCAATTCATTTCAAAATCATTTATATTCAATTTCAATTCGAATTCATTTATATTCAATTTCAATTCGAATTCATTTCTATTCAAAATTTCAGATTTTGAAATCACTTTCGATATTCATTATAAAATGAATAAAATCGATATATATATCGTTCACGTCAAAATGGCGTCAATCTAATCAATACGGCTTCATATATTCCTATTTTCAAATATTCCCTTTTCAAAACTGGAATGAGGCCCAATCAATTACTATATAATGTTAATTATATGGATTTTCTACAACACATGTATATAATAGCATTGAAAAATAATCAACCATCAACCAAAGTGCACTACACTGTATAAGCATCAAATATAAATATCTAACGCTTATAACAGCCTGTCAATCAATCGATCGACATATTTAATCAATCAGGATGAGTGAACTTCAAATTTCATCCTAACACCCGTGTGGGGTTTCAAACAATCAAACACAGATTTTATTTGTGCAGTTGGGAGATGTGTAAAATTTATCGTCCCAATCAATGTCATTCAAATAGGTGTACATAAACAAACCGTCCGGTTTGTAAATGAATATTTTATTTTATTCACTTTCACTATATTCATATTCACGTTAAAAATTATATTTTTAACGATAAAACATTTTATTCCAACATATGAATTTCTATTATTCATTTACACAATAAAATGATATTTTTATTTTCTAACATATTTTAGAAAATTTCGGCGGCATAACGGCACGATACTAGAAACGGGACAAGGCCTAGCCTTATCCCCGGTCTAGTGAAGGCCCACGCCATTCACACCTCAATCAAATCAATTTCATCTCACCAAACAATTCAATTCAAACAAATAATTCAACTAATCTATGCAACCAAACAAACAAGTCCATGGTCTGTGGACGATTGTGTCGGGTGCTACTAAGCACCGTCTGCATCCTAGTATATATATATAACTAGAAAAGAAATTGAAAGGTGAGAAATTCTCACCGAAAGCTATCCAAACATCTTGACTCTTCTTTGATATAAATCTTCTTCGTTCTCGCCTTTTTGTCACCTTCGTTGTCCGCTTTCACTACCTATGTAAAAATCGAATTTTTACTGGTATTCCATATATAAAAATCATATTTTTATTTCGTAGTTCAATATATAAAAATCATATTTTTATTTCGTAGTTCAATATATAAAAATCATATTTTTATTTCGTAGTTCAATATATAAAAATCATATTTTTATTTCGTAGTTCAATATATAAAAATCATATTTTTATTTCGTAGTTCAATATATAAAAATCATATTTTTATTTCGTAGTTCAATATATAAAAATCATATTTTTATTTCGTAGTTCAATATATAAAAATCATATTTTTATTTCGTTTAAAAACAAAATCTTCTTCTATATTTTTCAAAGCAAAGTTTTCTACTATATTTTTCAAAAACAATGTTTTCTACTATATTTTTCAAAAACAATGTTTTCTACTATATTTTTCAAAGCAATATTTTCTACTATATTTTTCAAAACAATGTTTTCTACTATATTTTCAAAAACAATGTTTTCTACTATATTTTCCAAAAACAATGTTTTCTGCTATATTTTTCAAAACAATGTTTTCTACTATATTTTTAAAAACAATGTTTTCTACTATATTTTTCAAAACAATGTTTTCTACTATATTTTTAAAAACAATGTTTTCTACTATATTTTTCAAAACAATGTTTTCTACTATATTTTTAAAAACAATGTTTTCTACTATATTTTTCAAAGCAATGTTTTCTACTATATTTTTAAAAACAATGTTTTCTTCATTTTCATTTTTTTTATTTAAAAAAAAACTGCTTAAAGAAAAATGTTTTAAAAACTGCATAAAGAAAAATGTTTTAAAAACTGCATAAAGAAAAATGTTTTAAAATAAAATGCGAAGAGCTCACTGTTTCGTGCTCGAACTGAGCTCTTGCTCTTGGGCTTCGATTAGCGCGCCATTGGAGGGGGCGGAGCACGATCGGAGTTGACCACCCTGAGCGCCATCGCGAACCTCCCCTCCCCCATGAGCGACACCACCCTCGGTACCCCCTTGCGCCAGAAAACCCCATGCGAAGTTTAGAGCTTTCGAGCTCGATTACAGCTCCGACGAGGGGCTGCAGCTTTGGCGACCTCCGCTGGTGACAGGGCCCCCCCAGGCGAACGGTTTCCCCCTAGTGGCCGACGATGATCCTGCGCCTTCGCGGAGATCGGAGGAGAGGTTTGGGAGAGGCTGAGGGCCCTCGGTTTTATTTTGGGGGCGGGTCTGAAAAATTAGGGTTTAGAGAGTTTTTTTTTCCTTTTTATACCCTTTTTTTTATTATTTAATTTCTAATTTTACTTGTTTAATATCTCGAACTTCAAATAAAACCCTACGACTGTCGCCCCCAGAGTTTAACCCCCATTCTGAACACAATGGGATATGTATCGTAGGTTGATTTGATCGTTTGAATCAGTTTCCTTTGAATTTACATTTAAATCACTATATTGAATTTTAAACGTACATTTCAAATTACCGGGGTCACATACGAACTTTAAAAATTCCTGAAAAATATTTTCTAGCTTCGTATTGACGATACGGTCCTAACAAAACTAGTTTCGCCGAATTCTGAGACCGTTGGAAAAATGGCCAATTTCCAGTCGATTAAAATCAACTGAAACTGGTCAAACGCGTTTTCCTTTGCCACGCTCACATATTGATTCGAAAAATTATGAAATTTGGAATCTAGCAATAACTTAACATCACGGACCCAACAAAACTGGTTTCGTCGAAATCCGAGGTCGTTTGCAAAATGTCCATTTTTAAGGGCCTGAATTCCATAGCGACTATTCAGAATTTTCAACTGGACATATCCTTTGATTTCCGCTATGAAATTTCGATTGGTCGGATTCGTTGGAAAGATATTATCAAATAGATCCTAATGTTTTTGGTTTCACTCAAATACGGATTATTTTGCACCCGGTACATTCAATTGAAGTTTGAAATCGAATTATCGAACTACCGCGCCATTTTCAATTCCTTTTATAATTATATATAATTATTTATATTCTAACGACGGCGTATATAATATATACGTTCTAACTTATATTCAAAATAAATTTTTCGCCGATATTATTTAAAATAATTCATTTTAAATAATCAAAATTCGCTAAAATTGTCAAAATAAAAATTTCAAACTGGGCCAGATTTTCGGGTTGTTACAATCTCCCCCACTTAAAACTTTTCGTCCCCGAAAAGGAACAAAGTCGAAAGTGGTTTGATTAATCAACTCTACGTTCGATCCGGCTTCCATTCTCCAACTCTTTAGTTTCTGAGAATTTTCAAAATTTCAAAAATTTGGCTAACACCCTAAATTTTCGAAAAATTTCGCCATAACCTCCCCTGCACCGGGAGCATCGGGGAATTTCAAATAGCTTCCCCGGTCCTTCAGATCTCAAAAAGAAAAAGAAAAAGCCAAGCGGCTAGCCAATAGGCTCACAAAATCATCATCACCTAAACAAAACAGGAAATTATGTAGTAAACATGTACCTATTAGTCGGGCAAACAAATTTTATTCTTCGGCTCTAGCCTCCTTGCTATGACCTGTTCAATATAAGTATATGTATATGCAAACAAATGCGACCAATTTTCAATACAGTTCAATATTTGGTTCAATTAGGCATAATGGTTCAAAATTACCAACCAAATAAACAAACAACACAAACATCAATCAATTAGTGGATTAACGTTTCAAATTCATAATTTTGATATATATACAGAAAATCATGTTTTTGATGCCCATTCACAACAATGTGTTCTAGCTATATATATAAGTTTTGGTTCTCACACCAATCTAATGGAAATATATAGAGATCACACCTTCGTCACTCGAAAATAAATGCTGATGATGTTTCGAACCACCATCAGAACATCTCCGGACGACTAGAATGTGATTCTATATCTATCCAGTATATTAAAATTTCGAATACACGCGGATCAGACGTATACACAAAATCTATATATACTGGATTGTCCACATCAATATAAATAGATAATCAGATACGAATAATTGATTTAAATTTTCAAAACAAAAATTTGTTTTCACTTTAAAAATTTACTCTTCACACTCGTTCTAGGATACTACTGATCCCATCTCTAACGAGTCATCCCCATTGGATATTACTAATCCAATATCTGATGAATTCTTTCGTATGGTTCTAATGTGCCTTGTTCTCTGCTTTGTAAACCAAAGCTCTGATACCAACTGTGAAAACCCGTAACTTCCCCGTAAAGGAAAGTGTCGGATAGTTCGAGAACAAACCACAACAGAACGCGTACAGAAGAACGTTTCATTGTATATAACAACAATGCATCAGATTACAAGAATATACTGAGTAAAAATGAATATTACACAGAAATATCAGAGATTTAAATTACATTTAAATACATAGCAGCGGAAAATAATACAATACACAACTAGAAAGAGATATACGGATACAAAGCTTTCCGGATATCGTTCCAGCTGTAAACCAGGATCCTGTGAATATAAATCTGCAAAAACCAAAACTACTAGCTGCCCGTGTCAAAATAAGGGCACCCAGAGTTTAGGTTAAAACAATAAACTCCAGGTCAGTCATGTGACTGGTGTGAGAACTAAAACAGTTATTAATCTTTATTTTAAAATTAAGTAAATCAAGGGACCACGTCGTATAACACGGAACGGGTTTCCTCCCAAGAATACCAGTGCATAAAACAAACATCGCAATGCTAAATAAAGAAAAATGAAGCTATTATAAGACCCAGTTCCCATCACACAATGCAACGCAAGCCGGAGGATAGGGTTTTTACCTTATAATAGCCAAGAATGCTTGATACGTTTAAAACAAATCATTTGATACTATTACAAGTGTATAGTGTATAAAACAACTTCAAATCATAAGTATCAATCATAGGCGGCATGAATGCCCCATACCACTATGTCGCCATATATAGGTTATACAATCAAAATCGCAAAGTCACGTATTTGGAAATTGGGTTTCCATCTATGAACCGAGGCAAAAGATAGTCCTCAACCGATTCGAGACGCTCTAGCCCGCCCCTCAGGCAAGCGCGCAGGCAAGCCTTGGATCGTCAGGGCCGGTCCACCGATGTGGATTATTATGCCTGAACACTACGTTTCCCCACCCTATGGGGTGTAAGTCTGGCCCGTCAGCCGACCAGAATGCATCGGCCGAAACCGATATAACCGAGGGGCCTCGCAACAGCAACAACCACATAAGTCAAACTCGTCAGGGCGTGTAAAACCACTGACGCCACTTCTAGCTAGAAAGAAACGCAAGTCCTCCCTGAGGTCCGTCTCCCGTTTTTGGTTCATACCGGGTGTGAAACACGCGAGGTAAACGTTACACAAAGCTACGCCACAAAGGCCGTGCTTTGATCATCACCACAAGACTTTGCTTTTCAACAGAAGCCTCGATCAATTGCCACTTAGGCATGCCACACAGGCAATTCACTCCATGCGTTTGATATCCATCAATATATAACCCCTGAGCTCGTACGTCTCAGAGAAGGGCGTTAAGCAAGAGAATAAATTCTCCGCCGCCAAACAGATATATATTTAATAAAGATCAATCACACAGACTAAAATCCAATGTCAGACACACAGTCCATTTACAAGTCCGTTCTGGGTCTGAACGAAACCGGAGGCACCTAGTACCCCGCATATCCATCGATCTCCAAGTACGTCTGGACGATCACTAACTGTTTCCATCTTCTTGGGTGTACAGCCCAATCAAGATCATCAGTTATCACCCAAACGACGTGAAGACTTCTGGTCTTCGACCACCGTCTTCATCTTCGACACCACGTCGAATCAGTTATTCAGAATGGGATAAACCCGGTCTTTCTGAATAACTCGCGTATATATTATAAAAGTGTTACACAAACACAACATACGCCTCACTCCAATCCAGAATATTCTTTTATTCAAATATTCCTATACTTTGGGAAAAGTTCCCATTAATTTTATCCAAGATAAATTCTTTAAATTTATTCTTTAATCTCCTTTGAATATCAATTCAAACTAGTCAGGATTAGCGGACCACACCGAAGTAATCATTTATTTTATTTCCCAATCCCAACCTATTCATCCCATGAAGTAAAACTGGTAGTACTTCATATCTAACACCACGGTGTTATCGGTAAATTCAATTACCATTTCACGTTCAAATCTAATTAAAGATTTAACTATCGCCTGGAGTAAAACTGGTGATACTCCATTCTCGATCTTTTCAATCTAATTAAAGATTCATTAAAACTCCACTTAGTTTTAATCGTTATCTGGGTTAAAGAATCAGTGTCATTTAAAACACGATCCACGATAAACCCAAAATCACATTCCATTAATTATCGGGTTAAAGAACAAGTGTTATTTAAAACACTGTTCACGATAAACCCAAAAATCAATACCAATTCAATTCCAATTAAATATCATTTAATTGGTACACTTCATTAAATCTAAATAAAAAGATTTAATCTTTTCTCAACTGGGTTCAAGAACAGTGTTAGTGAAGACACCATTCACGACAAACCCAAATCACATTTGATATTCAATACAAGGCTCTGAATAGAAAATATACCGGCTTATATTCAATATCAAATTCTACGACTAACAAATGTCGTATTGGAAATAACGATATAAATATATATCTTTCAAATTTCCATAACAACATCCGTATAATCACGAATTCCAACATCGAAATATTCCGAAGACAATTTCGATTCAAATCCACTCCAATGCAATCATTGGAAATTCTGGTTATTTTCAAAACCCTTTTCAAATTCAATTTATTTATTTAAAAATAAATAGAATTATATTTCTAGTTCAAAACTAGTTCATTTCGATAAAAATCTATTTTTATCTTTTCAAATATGGAGTTTTTCATCCCAAATCTTCACAAATCATTTCTTATGATTTTACACAAATTATTACTATTTTTAATAATTTTATCAAGGCCCGTACAGTCGATTTCCACCAATGGCCATCGAACTGCACTTACAGCGACCTTTTTTGAATTTGATTTGGACGTATCTCCAAATCCAACCGTTAGATTTCAAATTTCTAACATTCGTTAGATAGCTCTTTTCGATACGAACCCAACGGTTCCGGTTTTAGGAGAATCCGACGGTCGGATCTCCCGTAATGTCCGTTTGAAATAAATGGTCGAAATTCACGAACTGCCGCGGCGCGTTCTATTCAGGCCATTATATTATATATATAATATATATAATATACACTTCGTCGATTTCTATTTAAAACGAATTATAGGAATAGTTTTAAAATTCGCTTCAAAAGCAATTTCAACTTCCATTTCAATTCAAATCAAAATTGAATTCTTCTATATAAATTCGTTTTAAAATTCATTTCTATTCAATTCAAATTTCAATTCAATTTGAATTCATTTCACTTCGCTTTCAATTCAATTTGAATTCGTTTTCAATTCAATTCATTTTGAAATCGTTTTCAATTCAATTCATTTCGAAATCATTTTCAATTCAATTCATTTCGAAATCGTTTTCAATTCAATTTATTTCGAAATCGTTTTCAATTCAATTCATTTCGAAATCGTTTTCAATTCAATTCATTTCGAAATCATTTTCAATTCAATTCATTTCGAAATCATTTATATTCAATTTCAATTCGAATTCATTTATATTCAATTTCAATTCGAATTCATTTCTATTCAAAATTTCAGATTTTGAAATCACTTTCGATATTCATTATAAAATGAATAAAATCGATATATATATCGTTCACGTCAAAATGGCGTCAATCTAATCAATACGGGTTCATATATTCCTATTTTCAAATATTCCCTTTTCAAAACTGGAATGAGGCCCAATCAATTACCATATAATGTTAATTATATGGATTTTCTACAACACATGTATATAATAGCATTGAAAAATAATCAACCATCAACCAAAGTGCACTACACTGTATAAGCATCAAATATAAATATCTAACGCTTATAACAGCCTGTCAATCAATCGATCGACATATTTAATCAATCAGGATGAGTGAACTTCAAATTTCATCCTAACACCCGTGTGGGGTTTCAGACAATCAAACACAGATTTTATTTGTGCAGTTGGGCGATGTGTAAAATTTATCGTCCCAATCAATGTCATTCAAATAGGTGTACATAAACAAACCGTCCGGTTTGTAAATGAATATTTTATTTTATTCACTTTCACTATATTCATATTCACGTTAAAAATTATATTTTTAACGATAAAACATTTTATTCCAACATATGAATTTCTATTATTCATTTACACAATAAAATGATATTTTTATTTTCTAACATATTTTAGAAAATTTCGGCGGCATAACGGCACGATACTAGAAACGGGACAAGGCCTAGCCTTATCCCCGGTCTAGTGAAGGCCCACGCCATTCACACCTCAATCAAATCAATTTCATCTCACCAAACAATTCAATTCAAACAAATAATTCAACTAATCTATGCAACCAAACAAACAAGTCCATGGTCTGTGGACGATTGTGTCGGGTGCTACTAAGCACCGTCTGCATCCTAGTATATATATATAACTAGAAAAGAAATTGAAAGGTGAGAAATTCTCACCGAAAGCTATCCAAACATCTTGACTCTTCTTTGATATAAATCTTCTTCGTTCTCGCCTTTTTGTCACCTTCGTTGTCCGCTTTCACTACCTATGTAAAAATCGAATTTTTACTGGTATTCCATATATAAAAATCATATTTTTATTTCGTAGTTCAATATATAAAAATCATATTTTTATTTCGTAGTTCAATATATAAAAATCATATTTTTATTTCGTAGTTCAATATATAAAAATCATATTTTTATTTCGTAGTTCAATATATAAAAATCATATTTTTATTTCGTAGTTCAATATATAAAAATCATATTTTTATTTCGTAGTTCAATATATAAAAATCATATTTTTATTTCGTAGTTCAATATATAAAAATCATATTTTTATTTCGTTTAAAAACAAAATCTTCTTCTATATTTTTCAAAGCAAAGTTTTCTACTATATTTTTCAAAAACAATGTTTTCTACTATATTTTTCAAAAACAATGTTTTCTACTATATTTTTCAAAGCAATGTTTTCTACTATATTTTTCAAAACAATGTTTTCTACTATATTTTTAAAAACAATGTTTTCTACTATATTTTTCAAAAACAATGTTTTCTACTATATTTTTCAAAACAATGTTTTCTACTATATTTTTAAAAACAATGTTTTCTACTATATTTTTCAAAACAATGTTTTCTACTATATTTTTCAAAACAATGTTTTCTACTAAATTTTTAAAAACAATGTTTTCTACTATATTTTTCAAAACAATGTTTTCTACTATATTTTTAAAAACAATGTTTTCTACTAGTGGCCGACGATGATCCTGCGCCTTCGCGGAGATCGGAGGAGAGGTTTGGGAGAGGCTGAGGGCCCTCGGTTTTATTTTGGGGGCGGGTCTGAAAAATTAGGGTTTAGAGAGTTTTTTTTTCCTTTTTATACCCCTTTTTTTATTATTTAATTTCTAATTTTACTTGTTTAATATCTCGAACTTCAAATAAAACCCTACGACTGTCGCCCCCAGAGTTTAACCCCCATTCTGAACACAATGGGATATGTATCGTAGGTTGATTTGATCGTTTGAATCAGTTTCCTTTGAATTTACATTTAAATCACTATATTGAATTTTAAACGTACATTTCAAATTACCTGGGTCACATACGAACTTTAAAAATTCCTGAAAAATATTTTCTAGCTTCGTATTGACGATACGGTCCTAACAAAACTAGTTTCGCCGAATTCTGAGACCGTTGGAAAAATGGCCAATTTCCAGTCGATTAAAATCAACTGAAACTGGTCAAACGCGTTTTCCTTTGCCACGCTCACATATTGATTCGAAAAATTATGAAATTTGGAATCTAGCAATAACTTAACATCACGGACCCAACAAAACTGGTTTCGTCGAAATCCGAGGTCGTTTGCAAAATGTCCATTTTTAAGGGCCTGAATTCCATAGCGACTATTCAGAATTTTCAACTGGACATATCCTTTGATTTCCGCTATGAAATTTCGATTGGTCGGATTCGTTGGAAAGATATTATCAAATAGATCCTAATGTTTTTGGTTTCACTCAAATCCGGATTATTTTGCACCCGGTACATTCAATTGAAGTTTGAAATCGAATTATCGAACTACCGCGCCATTTTCAATTCCTTTTATAATTATATATAATTATTTATATTCTAACGACGGCGTATATAATATATACGTTCTAACTTATATTCAAAATAAATTTTTTGCCGATATTATTTAAAATAATTCATTTTAAATAATCAAAATTCGCTAAAATTGTCAAAATAAAAATTTCAAACTGGGCCAGATTTTCGGGTTGTTACAAGCTGCCAGTGCGATCACAAAAATATTTGACTCTCTAGAAAGATATGCAGGGCTGAAAGTGAATGAACTGAAAACGAAATGTTTTTTTAACAAATTCAACTCGTGAAAGGCAGATATTTTAACAATCTGAAGGTGCGTGAAGGTTCTCTGCCAGTCAAATATTTGGGGGTCCCCTTATCATCAAACAAAATCACTGATACACTATAACAAAAACACCGTATTACAACTTTAATTTTACAACGGTGGGAAAAGCACAGTTGTAATAAATGTTTTTTACAACAGTTAATTCCCTAAAGTTGTAATAAAGATATTTTTACAACTTTTCATTCTGTTAGTTGTAATAGATGCCTATTACAAACTTCATGTTTATAATATCTATATTTAATAATTAATTATATTAATATTTAATAATAATTAATAATAAACTTAGGAATCAATAATATTTATTAATTGTTATTAAATAATTAATATTTAATAAGTAGTAATTTATTTTTAATTGTTAATGCTTTTAATAATTATTAATCGATTATAACTAAGTAGAAATAAGTAAAAGTTAAATAATAACTATTATTAATAAGTAATATTTGATTTGGTAGTAACTATTTCAGCAATTTTAATAAATATAATTTTGGCAACTTGTTTGTTCAGCATTTAACAACCGCTTGTTCATGCTTTTGATAGATTTTTTTATTTATTTAAATAGTAAATAGTAATTAATATTTAAAATTTTCTGTAATAAGTAATAATTAATAACATTGTTATTGATATCATGAATAAATATTCCAAATAATAATATTAATAATCATTAATTAATTAAAATTAAAATAATTAGTAATGGATAAAAATTAATACAAGGTACACAATACTTAAGTAATAATAAACAAATATCAATATATAATAACCGATAACTAATATTATATGTTAAAAATGAATAAATAATTCGAAATATGGAATAATCTCATTGATAATTAGTAATTAATAATATATGACTAATTAGTAATTAATTAATGATTTCTAATCAATAATCAGTTAATAAATATTGAATATAATATATTTTACTGATAATGTATAAATAATTAGTAATCTTTCTGTCTTCAAACTTAAATTTCCAGCAATCCTTTCACTTTATGCAGCTGTAACACACGTCACAACCTTGTCTTCTCGGCTCCAAAATTAAATTCGTAATCAATTTCTCAAAAAATTTGGCCCCATTCCTTAAAATTTTTGGCTCCTTCCCGAAACCCAAAACGAAAACGTGAAACAAAACAAAACAGCGATGTAAAGCTAGATTTGCTTTTCCAAAAAACCCCAAAACAAAATAGCAGTCCACATTAAATTCATCTTCTCCATCCATCCGTGATTCTTTTCATTTTACTCTCCCATCCTTCCCTTGAGATCAAGCCGTCCTTCACCGAAGTAATCGCTTGAGCGTTCTCGGTCCAATTTGGAGTGAGGAGTATTCAATCTCACGCTCATTTTCCTTTCCCATTTTGGCTACTCTCACTTTCAAAATCTCTATTTCTCTAAAAAAAAAACCAATTTCATTCCGATGAAGGACAAATTCGCTGCTGTTAAATGGATCTGAAGCGATATGTGCTCGGCAAGATCAAGCCACTAAAGACCCGGGTTATCCGACGAAAAGTGATTTCAAACTGTCAGATCTTACGCTGATTTCCTATGTACTTTCAACCGATCTTGCTTGATCAGGTAAGTCATCCCTTTGATTCAATTTTAAGAAGCGTAAGCATTTGTTTCATAGCATTAGATTTGGGTGTGATTTATTCTGATTTAAAGTTCGAGAATGCTATATAAATTCTACTTCGGATTTAACTGACAAACTATGGTGTTTTTGTACTGAAATCTGGATTAGATTATATGCTAAAACAAAGTCAGGTTCTATCTATTAGTTGATTTACATCTTGTGGTGTTACTGCCAGTATGAATGCCATTGGAAAAATTGATTTACATCTTGTTGGATGTAAAATATGTCCTCTGCTTGCAACCCACTGTTGTTCTCCGAAGCTTTTGGGGCTTATAAACTTCTCTATTTTTATTTACAGATTGTGTTTACTATTTTGATCATTGGATGCTTGGATTCAAAATCAGTCTCATAATAGCTTTACAACTGTTAATCGAATTCATGTGCACTCGTTTATGGATTTTCTTAATTACTACTTCGAATTATGTAGATTTAGGAAGGCACTGTATGGCTTGCTTGATGGCTCTTCCGACAATACCAAGTACGAAAATGATTGACGTTCAATTATTGGTACGTAGTCTTATGTGCTTTTCACTTTGGACAAATTAATCTACAAAATTGTTGAGCAGGTAAGTTTTTATTGATTATTATTTGGTTTCATTAGGTGGATCTGTTTCTTTCTTGAATCTTGATAGTGTGAGTTCTATCTTCTATGCCACTCATGGTAAATGCAGGCATTTTTTTTTGTAATTATACATCTTTATACAAAACTATATTTTAGTCTATTACATATATAGTTGCATAAAGATGTATAATTATTATTTGGTTCCACCGTTGTAATATGGTTAATTTGTTGTAGACTACGAATGTGGTAGCAAGCAAATGAGAGAGCTGTACGACATTCTAGTGAAAGCTCCAGGCGTTTACGGTGCACGATTCAGCGGGTCAGGCTTCAGAGGGTGCTGCCTTGCAATTGTTGATGCAGATAAAGCAGAAGACGCAGCATCTTTTATCGAGCAGGAGTACCAAAAGGTGCAGCCTGAGCTTGTAAGCCAGCTTGTACTAAGTTGCCATGTAACGGTCAAGTATGTAATCTTGTACGAAATGTTGTTTAAAACTTATTGTTTATAATACTGAATATTTGAGTATTTTACAAAATTAGTTTGCAAATAACTGTAATATCGGATTTGCTTATGGAGTATTGCTATATTTAGTGTATTGTTCTTTTCAGTTGCAAAAGATGTTTACTTTTTTAAAAACCCAAATGTCAATCACAACGGTGCATAACAGTTGTAGTAGATTTTATTACAACGGTGCATAACTGTTGTAATAAAGTTTATTACAACGGTCGAAAAAAGTTGTAAAATATACATATTACAACGGTGTTGCAACAGTGCAAAAAAGTTGTAAAAGATATTAGTCTATTACAACTTCTTAATACACGACGGTTTGCCCACCGTTGTAAAATGTATATTACAATGGTGTTCCACCGTTGTAATAGGGTCATTTTGTTGTAGTGATAGAGAATGTGCATATCTCATAACAAAAATTAGGGATAAACTACAGGCCTGGTGTTCTAAATTGCTATCATTTGCTGGGAGAGTTGAACTAGTCCATACAGTGATTCAAGCTAGGGTTAACTTCTGGTTGCAAACTTTTCAGTTGCCGGATGCATCAAGCGAGAAAATAGAGAAAGTTTGTGCTGAGTTTATATGGAAAGGAAGCTTACACAACATAAGCTATTTGGACTTATGTCGAACCAAAGAAGAAGGTGGAGTAGGACTAAGTAATCTTAGAGAAATGAGAGATGCATTTACCATAAAACAAGGGTGGAAAATAGTCACAGCTAGTGGTTTATGGGCCAAATGGATGTGTAAGAGGTACACTAAAGGCAATTTTTGGCAAATGGCCATAGATAATAACTCATCTCCAACCTGAAAAGCAATTCTGAAAGTAAGAGATAAATTAGCCATTAATTGCGATAGAGAATTTGCAAATGGGAGAGAAACTGATCTGTGGAAGGATCCATGGATTGAGGGTAAATCATTGATAGACCTAGTTGGTTGGGAAACTTATTCGGCATATGGCTGTCCAGAGAAGAAGGTTAACGAAATCATTGATGTAAATGGGATGAATTGCAATAATTTGCCATGCAATGAAGAAAACAAGGACAAAATAAAATACATGCCACTGTTGATTAACAGAACTGAAGACATTTGGTCATGGAAACACGCAAAGGACTTCTCAATTAGATTTACTTGGGAAGTTACATGAAAGAAGCACCAGATTAAAAATTGGCATAAATTTATATGGGATCGAGCCAATTGCCCTAAAATGGCAGCTACTGCTTACAAAGCGATATTAGGAAAGTTACCTACTAAAGATAGACTCTTTGCGTGGGGTATAATTGACAATGCAGTTTGTGTGCTTTGTAACAAAAAGGAAGGATCTCACCATCACTTGTTTTTCGACTGTGAGTTTTCTAAGGAAGTATAGAGTAAATGTTTGGACAAGCTAAACATCACAGATGGAGAGTTTCAACTAAGCAATAGTGTTAATTACCTAAATGTTCGTGGGCAGCTGGAACACGAAGAAGCCAAACTCTATAAAATAGCTGTCACCTCTATAATTTGGGCAATTTAGAGAGAAAGAAACGCTAGGGTGTTCAAGAAAATAAGATAAACAACAAGTAAGATTAGTTATCTCAATCAGGTGGACATTAAAATCACGTCGAAGAGAATCAGGAGAAGAAGACTTACTGATAACCAGGTAGTAGTAGAAGTGGCGACGCAAGGAGTGGATCAGAGGAATTCATGGGGAGACAGCTGATTTGCAAAAAGTAACTTCCAACCGCCATGACCTAGGTTTAGTGCTTGATTTCGCGATTTTGTGCTTGCCTTTATCTCTGAAGTGAATGCTTTATGAGAAAGTGGAAGTACAAAAGGGGGTTTTGTTTTCTTATGCTACGCGTACATGGGTTTGTAAGACGTGGGCCGATGGTTGGATATGAGCCAATTTAAGGCTTATCTCTTGGGTTGTATAAGCCTTAATAAAAATTACCCATTTTCCCAAAAAAAAAAAAAAAAAAAACTGATGAGTGTTAGTATATATTTTATAATATATATATATATTCTGTACAAAAAGTATTAGTATATATTTTATAATCAATAATAATTGAAATAAGGTTGTTGTCATCAAAACTTCATTCTCCAACAATATCCCTAGAGCTTTTTGGTGGCGAGAGCTTAAAAATAACTGATGAGTATGTTCCAAAGGACCCGACCTTTAGAGCATAAAAGATTCTTACTTTAGTTCCTAAAGTCGACATTGAGCACACCGAAGGAGATAATCCCAAAGGTATCTCAATGATCTCCCCAACGTTTAAAAAGTTCTTAATTGCATGTCAAACGGTTATGGACATACCTAAAGCTCCAAAGGGACTAATTGTTATAGCTCTTCCTTCCATAAGTACACCACTAATTAAACTGCTCTTTAACGCACCAGCTGTGACTGTTATAGGTCCTCAAGTCCCTTTGACTGATGCCTCTAACCAAGACAAACCCATAATGGATGCTTCAACGACTTGGATGCTAAGGAAACATAGGCTAAACGTAAAGGGGATGTGGTATACCAAGGAAAATAAAAAAAATGAGTTTACATAGAATTGAAGAGCGGGCTAAGCAATATGAGATAAAATTCGCAATCAAAAGAGAACCAGAATGAAACCATGTCATAACCTCTTTCAATGGTGTTTACCTATGACCCTGATCACAAAAACTTGGAAAGCGCATCGTCTGGACTAGGGCCATTTGCGGTCGACTTTTCTACACTACCAAAATCAGCGCTTGGGAAGGGCAAACATGACAGAAGCGATAAGGAATCCAAAAATGAAAGGAGAAACGACCTCGCAAAAAGTCTCCAAAGGGCCCAAGGTCCCAAAAGAAGCTAAATAAATAGATAATCTATGAGCAGCTCTTAAATAATTTTTATTTATCAGTGTTTTTAACCCGTGTTAGGCTAGTACAACCCTCACCATTTTCTTATTGACAATGTTCCAAGTTTACATGAATAAAAATTTGTATTTTCTTACTTGCATGTCTCGAATGTTTATACTTTCCATTCAATGTACTTGCAATCACTCACTCATTGTCTTAATAATGGTTGTGTTCAACTGAACCCATGTTCGGATATTAAGTTTGTACATCATTCTTATGACCTGTCTATTGATATTGGATTTGATCGATCAAATGCCAACACCCAAATCTAGGTAGAAATCATGGAATAATAGTACAAATCCAAACAAATAATGTAAAGAAATAAATGAAGACTGAGATTTATATTGGCTTGGCAAATTGTGCCTATGTCCACTATGTGGTAATCATTATCTTATACTTCTTGGTTACAATTACAATGCATTTTAATTACAACAATGTAGAGTAAAAGAAAAGGAGGTGTGGAAATATCATAGTCCCCGCATAGGATGCCAAAAGTTCCTAAAAATGTCTAAATTCAGGAGCATTTATAAGAACTACAGTGCTTATGTCAGAAAAATAGTGGGGAAAGAAAATAAGAGTAAAAAACCATAGTTTTAGAAGACCAATTCTAACATGCAGAAATCAGATCGTCCAACCCAAATCATTCAGATCGATACCAGTCTGGGTCCATACTAGAATGTTACCGATCCGGGTCTAAACTGGAACGGTACCGATCCGGGTTGATTTATCCAGATTAATGTTAAGTCATGGCACTTGCTCCATTGTTCCATGTCTAAATCCATGTATGCCAATCAAAACTTACACCAAGTCGATGCTAGGAAGAGATTGTCGATCCGGCTCCAGGCCTTTATGCCGATTCGAAATGCTAAGTGAGAAAGAAGATTGGGCCTTGTGGACCAATACTGATAAAAACCCATCAGATTGATATTGACCTGAGGCAATTCCATGAATATAGATCCAAGCCAATCAAATAGGTACAATCCGAATATAAGTTATTCAAACTCCAATTTTTTTGCGAAATCTATCACTTCAACCAAGTTTTTACGAGTACATATAAGTTCGTGCTCAAGTCTCGAACATGAGACCCTTGCAAAAGGAGGGCCAGCACTTGCCTCCTAAACACATGTCTTTCGATGGAAGGCTTTTTTTTCATAGTCCAAAAATCCATAAACTTAGAAACCTTAATCTGAGGGAATTCCAAATAGAAAACCATAAACCGAATATCAGAAATTCAAAAATCAATGATCGCATTGGATCATATTAATAGAAAACTAGAATCCAAAATTCATAGAAATCCAAATCTGAAAGCAAACAGAATTTTGATGGCCTCTCCAGATCGCATTATAAGAGAAGACCAAATCCAAAATATTCGAAATCTAAATCCAAGAATTCCAAATATCCAAAAGATTTGAGATATCCAAAAAATATGATATTTAAGTTATCCAATCCAAAATCCATATCTAAAATCCATTGCCTCTCTAAACCTTACCAAAGTTGGTATAATCCATACCTGCAAGAAACCATGTGAGTTGCTCTGCCAAACCCTGACAAAACAACCTAAATACGATTAAGCATAGTTCGTACTCGAGTATTGACCAAGCGGTCTTACCAAATCCTTATAAGACGACTGGGCTCTTCCCAAGCATAACCTTTACTTGAGGGCTAGTTCATAATGTTTAAAATTCCAATTTTCAATTTTGTACTTCACATGTATAATCCATATATATGAAGTAGTTTTATTAAAGTTCCAAAATTCTAAATTATTACAAGTGTAAAAGAACATTGTAACAGTTTATCATCGGTTACAAAGCCGCTTAGGAATTACATCCTAATCCCATACATGAATAGGCTGACTTAGCTATTTTCATTACAAATTTATTGCCTAAAGGGTGGATGGTTTACTGTCGGGTACAATGTATGCCTTGGGATTAAGTTCAAATCCTATACATGGATAGGCCGACGTAACCATCCACAACCGAAATCCAAAAAAACTAAAAGTACAAAAAACCAAAATCCATAGAATTCATATCAATTGATGATTAACCCACGTGAGCTAGGTCCTGACTCGTCCCTATTTCGAAGGGCAGTGGACAGCTACACCTGTCCTGCTACCGCGGTCATATTCCTGATGTGTTGTGCCAGCTCTCCACATCTAGCACATTCTTCAATCATATCTAGTAAATGTCGACACTTGTTTGTGTTATGACCATCTAGGTAATGGAACTAACAATGTTTATCGGATTCCCTTTCTCTTTGTGTTCACTCACTCCTGGGAGGATTTTTTAATGGAGAAACTTCATGAATATTAAGACAGATGTCTTCTAGAGAGCATTAAGCTCGGTGTACGAAAGGAATTTAGGTTGATTTATTTGTTGAACATTCCGATTATTTCTAGCTAAGGTTTTCATTTGCATTTATCCTTTCCTTTACTGGATTCAGATAGTCCTCTGCCCTTAGCCATGTTAACCTTAAGAGTTTCCTTATTGACACTCGTGTCTCTTCATACAAAAATTTGTCTGCATCAAAATAAATTTGCCATCGTCTCTTGGCAGATCCCTTTCGAATGAGATCTTAAAGTCCAACTTATCCAAATTGCTAGATACAACCACCGCAAGTACCGTCGATGGGTCCAGTCAGTCTATCGATGCCATCCTCTTATTAAAGCTTTCTAGAAAAGAGCGTAAAGTTTTTCCAACCCTCTGCTTAATTGTAGCGAGCATCATAACATTCTTGGGTCGAGGGATGCAGACCCTGAATTACTCAACGAGCCTTCAACAAAAACATTTCAACTGCTAATAGACTTTGATTTAAGTTGCTTAAATTACATAGCAGCGATAATTGTAAGTTAAAGGGGGAAGTACTTAGCAACGACGTTATCTAATACTGCAACACTTCCATGTGGCGCATATGGCGCATAAGATGGTTAGTAGGAACCTTCCTACCATCATAATCATCTAACACTGGCAGTTTGAAGGCCGTTGGGTTTCGATAATTTCTTATAATCTGAGTAAAGGGGATACGATTAACGCAGTCCACGTCCGGTTGAGACATCTCACCTTAGGAAACCCATCGAATCACATCTATGATTTGATTTTCATTACTGAGAAGATGTTGCCAATAATTTAATCATGTACCAATGCTTATACTGTTTAGTCCAGAAGAGGTAGTACATCGATCCCCGGCGTTGCCATCTAGCTCGGTCTAAACCTGAGGAGCGATGTCGAGTACAAACCAAATTCCAAGTGTCGTAAGAGCTCTTCCACCTTCCAAGCCTACACACGCTCATGCTTAAAGTGAATTTCAAATGCTTGTATTTTAAGTGCAGCTAGCCAAAATGTCGCGGGACTCATTATCAATGCCTCGGGGATTATCCTCCGTTGGAGTCGAGTTGATACTGATCTAGGTTGGATTGGTACCGATTCAAGGAGAATTAATGAGGGTTCCCTTGAGCCTTGTCCTAAGCCTTGCACGCCACTACGTCCTACCCTAAATACCATTCTTTGGCCTTCTGGCCTTTTAAATTCTTTCGTTCGAGATAGAAATGTATCTATCATCTTCTCTTACCATTTGAGGAGTCCTTCATGTCGTTGCAAGTGAGATTCAAGTTCCATGACCATTCCATCCATCTCTTCCAGGGTTAGAGAGATAGAGGGGTTTCCATCGGAGGAAGCCTCCTAGCTCCCTTCCAATCCAGCGCCTTCATCCTTAGTAGTAGCATTCAAGTTCTACCTTTTAATTGTGATTGAATGCAAGTGCAGTTTGAATCTTTAAGCAGATCAAAGGTAGTATGACTCTTAATTGGAATGCTGAAATGTTGACATTGGATTGATCAATCAAACACCAGCAAACAAATCTGAGTAAAAGTCATAGAATAATAGTACAAATCTAGACATAGAATGTAGAAAGTAATTGAACGTATAGATTTATAGTGATTTGGAAAATCATGCCTACATGCACTATGGGGTAATCACAAGTCAGAAAGTGAAGAGAAGGTCATAGTGTGATGTCGGGAAATCGCAAGGCATCAGCATATTTCCTTTGACTGAGAACTTACTCAACGAATTTAGGGTCTAAGTGAGAATGTCGTATGTAGTCCTTTATACTATTCTATCGCTCGTTTAGGTTATTATGGTTCTAGTGATCCTAAATCTAAGCATGCCATTCACAGTCATCTGTCAGTTCATACTCCGTCCCAAGTCCAATGGGACAGAGTTAAAGCGACGAATAGTCGGGTCACATTCACCTCAGCGTCATTCCTTGCCTTTATGACAAGGGCTAGGATTGTCACTCGAGTGGTTGAATCACATTAGAGTTAGGTCTATACTCATCCCATCGAATCATAGGATGGAGTTGAGAATGTTAGTGGGTGTGCAGCTAAAGTATATCCATCCTTGGTAGTGCGTTGTTTCTTTGTTTTTGCATCGAAGAAGAAAGTTTCTTAGTGAACAGGCAAAGCACATCCGCAACATCATTCATATGGCTTTGTAACGTTTAGAAGCCTTTTCCCTCGAGTTAAAAATCGATTCTTGCCTACTCTTGAGTCAATTTTCCTACATGTTAAACTATGAATAGGAAATAGCAGTTGATTCACACCCTTATGTTTGTACATCAACATAAGTTGGTCATGTCATAATTGTTAATATTAAAAAACACAGAGAATTATGGAACTAAGAGTTTTTATTGATAAAAAAGAAGTGGGCATGTTGGCTTCATTACATTATCTAAAAACAAATTGCTAGATGCATGAGTGAAGACTAAAATTACAATATAAGTAAAATAATGTCTAAGGTGCTCCGCATTACATGCTTTTGGTAATCGATTCCATCAATAGTCATTGCCTAAAAGCTCCATTCACAAGCCTCCATTAGTTGATGTAAGATCCTTCCCACTTCGGCTAAGGAAGACATGCTTCGAGAAAAGGTCACCGGCTTCAAAATTCTTGGGCCAAACCTTGTTGTTGTAGTATCCGACGACTCGATATCGATGTGTAGAGGCTCGTAGTTCATCTCCCTCTCTTTTTCATAAACAATCTCTAATGACTCCAAAAGGAGCTCTTTGTTGGTCAATGGAACGCAGTAGGTTGTTTGATGAGTCAAAACTTTCAGCTTATTTGGAATGATAACTTTGAGGCCATTTGCAAGGGTAAATGTGTATGACCAGTCCCGAACAAGGAATAGTTATGTACGCCCATAAGGCTAACAAAAACTTATCAATCCACTTGCTCCAGCTTTCTCTAAATGATTCTTTAAAATGTACTTGATTATTTTATTGACATCTTCAACTTTTTCATAGATTAAGGGTGAGCAACCACCGCAAATCGCCTCTCTATATGATGACGTTTGCAGAAGTCTTTGAATTTAGTGTTATCAAATTAGGTTCCATTGTCGGTTATGATGGCTTTATGGGGGATATCGATAGATGATGTTCCATAAAACAAAGTTAATCACCCTCTTTGTCGAGATCATAGTCAGCGACTCAGCATCAACCCATTTGGTAAATTAATACACCACCTTTAGATATTGGCAAGGTGCAGACAATGTCAATGCGTTAAACTGCAAAAGCCACGAGCTTACCCACAAATTAAGTTGTGTCGAAGTAGCTATAGGAATAAACCGGTTAGAGAGAAAATCTTTCCGTTTGGACTTTGTAGATCTCTTATCTTCATCAAAATTTGAATGTTATAAATAGTAGGGATTTTCTCAGGATCGTCTTTAATCCCACGAAAATGAACAATGAAATCCAGCAATTTTCCCAATGCAAAACCAGAATAGTTTGTCAAAGGATTGAATTTCATGCCATATTTGCAAAGACTCCCCTAATTCATCAATGTGGCCAATCGATATCTATGACTTTACGAGCATGTCATCCACATAAACCTCCATAGACTTTCGACCTAGTCCTTGAACACATAGTTGACTAATTGCTGGTAAGTTTCTCCCGCATTCTATAAGTTAAAAGGCATAATGACATAATAATACAGTCTAAGATCGGTGATGAAGCTTGGTGTGCATATAGTTTAGTCCATGCATAGGTAATTAGTCATACCAAAATTAGGTGTCCATAAAAGATAAGCATTCATGTCTAGCTGCTGGACTGGACTATTCTGGGAAGCGAAAAGCTATCTTTTGTGCAGGCTTTGTTCAGGTCGAAACAATCTATGCATATGCACCATTTCCAGCAAGCTTTTTCCATGAGAAAGACCCAATCTAGATATAAGGCATCTCAGATAAATCCATTACTCTTTAGCTTATCCACTTCATCCTTTAACGCGACTGACCTTTCGAGACCCAACGTGCGACTTTTATTCTTTACTAGCACAAAGTCGGTGTTTAGGCACAATGTATGACTCGCTATAGTCAATAATATCCCATATGTGTCAATGTGGAAACATGTCAAGTTTTGCTAAAAGGAAATTGTCTAGTTCCTTTATCTATCTGGGGTTGAGATATGATCTGATTTTCAAGACCTTTTATTGGTCATCGAAATCAATTAGAATCTCAATACTAGTTTCGGTCGAGGCTACTCTCTAGTATCATAGCTTCTCGCCTTCTACGAGGTCAACATCCTTGAAAAGTAGACTATGTTGTTCGGGCCAGGATCAAATCCATGATTATTATGCATCAGAGCATTTAACGCAAAAGGAAGTATCCATGTCTTTTCCTTTCTCCCATCGATTTGCGTCTTCCACTTAGACATGAAAGATTTTCGCCTGATTACCTGATCTCCTCGGATTACACTAACTCCATTCTCTGTTAGGAATTTCTTAAGAAAGCACTAAGGAGCAATGCAAGATATGCAGTCAGCTAAGATCGATCAGACAAAAAAATACATTGTATGGAGACTGTTTGTATAGTATGATGAACGAAAAGACCCACACTCTTTTAGTGGTCTCTTTCTCCTAACTCAACCGGTTGTTCGACCATCTCTCGTTGGTAGTCTCATTAAAGCCATGTATGCAAGCCGTGCATGACTTCAAATACTTGGCCTCATGCATCATTTCTATCTAAATCTTGCAATTCACCTAGACCTTCTGTACCAATGAAAAGCTAATCGTGACACAAAAGAACAAGCAGACAAGGACTGGAGCCTTCAAACCTCTGCGTCTCTTCACGAAGATGACATCTTCAGGCATCCTCCTCCTTTGTTTTGCTGAACAAACTCCTCTATGACTTGGCACTCCTTATACATAATGTACTTTGTCGTGTTGACGTAATGCTCCATAGTGCTCCTAGTTTGGTCGGTCGGATGTAGCTCATCGACAACGGTACTAATCATAATCCTCTTCTGCTTTCGCAGGGCCATAGGTATAGATGCTACATGGCCATAGCAATTTGGGTCAGATGTTCTTTTCCTCTATCAAGCGGGACCTAGTATTCATCATGCTTTCCTTCTACTATCAAATTCTCGTGTAGTAGTTTGTTCACCTCACTTTTAAGTGAAGTGAACAAAACACTTCACTCTATTGGTGGAAATCAGGTGGGTCCATATGGACCCCCCTGATTTCCACCAATAGGATCCGGTGTTTGTTGGTCAAGTGGTCGTACATCTCATGGAATAAGCCAAATTTCCCTGTCTACTTTTCTTTCTTCATCGATTCTCGAGAAGTAGGCTTTCAATACTGCATGGTATTGCATGTATCATTATAAACATAGTAGGGTATAATTGTCATAAGTTGGAAATTTCAAAAGCTTCCTCAAGTCCCTTTTTTTAATCACTATCACCCCCTCCATTATTGGTGCATTTCCAGAATGTTGTTCTGCTTGTTTCAATTTTGAATATTCACTTGCACCTTACTGGAGCTTTCTTTAGACCGTCTGAGTGCTACATTACATTATATTCCTTTATTATTGGGAGCTTTAGTGTCCCTCTATTAGGACCTTTAGTGTCCTGCTTCCTGGCTCTCTTTACTTCTTCCTTCCTTAAAATTTGATCTGCTTTATTCTAGAATTAATCTAAAATCGGTGAAGGCTTCCAAACCAACCAGTCTCTAAACTCAAAATCAAGGCCAACACTCCTAACGCTATCAGGATTGTTTCATTATTTGGATTGCTAATCTGTATGACTAAGACGTTAAACTTTTCAAAAAAACTTTGAGTGACTCACTTGGCGTCTGATGTATGCCAAAAAGTTGCATAACGTTCATTGGGTGAGCCGCATGGATATGAAATCAGTACAAAATTTTCCTTTCTAATTCTTCAAATGCATATATATACTTCAATGGTAGCTTATTAAATGACATAATCGCTACTCCTTCCTAGTAGATTAAAGAATCCTTGCACTTGATTGTGTCAGAGGTTTGGGTTGAATCCATATACCAATGGTATGTGATTAGTTGTTGGATATGGTTAGTCTTTCCTGTGTAGTGAGGGACAAGTGGAAATTTTCACTTGCATGGATGTTGGGTAGTTGGGCTATTGTTTGTAAACGACATATAGATCCTAGCTACTCCTTAATCCTCATTACAGTAACCCTGGATGTCCTTCACTATTTAGCATGACCATTACCATAAAATCTAGGAATAGAATTATCGAATTCTACTTTACATCCATTCAATGTCTATGTCTCCCAATTTCCCTCCTTACTTGTCATATCGCTTGAGCTGCGTTCAGAAATGGCATTTCCTTAGCTTCCATTAACCCGGTCACTCATCGGATGCAAGAGGGGTAAAGTAGTGACATGTGACGGTTCGATATCATCGCGGTCAAGGATATGAGCTCCAAGGTTTAGGCCAGAGTGCATAGCCAAAACCAAGTCAGTGTGCTCCAGATCTGCTTGAGTAGGAAGATCGAGATTGCCTGGTTAGCACCTCCTCATTTCGCCCTGACCTAAGAAACCCCATGCAATGTTTCTAACTCCTTGTTTTTCCAAACTATGGTATTGTCTCCATGGATTTTCCAATAAAAAAGATCCTTTCAAGCCATAGTATTGCCAGCTAGGAGACTGCCTCCTCTTTTCGTTCCATTCAGGACCATCCTATTCATTTAAGTCCTCTGATCAATGTTGTCCTCGATCCGTTGATTCAAAGTTTCATGAGTTTCCTACAGCTTCCTCATCAGGTTGATGAGGTCTTTATGAGTGGCAGGATACCATAGGTGATGTAGTGTTGTTGTTGTGCCTACCAAGGTTTGATTTCACTTCTGCACACTTTTCTTGTCCTATGCTTGAGAAGTAGCCCTAGAACTTCACGCTCCTTTATTTTAACCCATTACTTTGTTCCTAATATATTCAACATAATCTAAGTAAACAAAAGATAAATACAAGTGAAGACTCGGATCTTCTTAATGGGTTAAGGATCCATATGTCGATAGAAAGATCCTAAGATTGACAATAACCCATTCTAAGTCAAACCACCAAAACTATTAGCAGCATAATTGATATCAATACCCCTAAATGAGCCTTAGAAGAGGAAAAATGAAGGAAATCAATCTAAAATTGTAGAAAGCAGCAAAAAAAGACATAATCTTTTATAGTGGTTTGACAATGATAAGCCTACATCCACTTCTAGCTTTTTATTGCTTTATTTGATGAGTTATAGAAATTCGAATCGAAATAAATCCTAAGTACAACAATAATGGTTGAAAATAAAAGAGCTAAAAAGACGTTAACTCATAAATGTAACTCCTATAGGTGAAGACTAACCTGAATCGGTCGAAAAAAATTAATGGAGAAGTCTAATATGGAGAGAAGACCAATTCTTGAATTTTTGGGCCGGATCACATAAAATTGTGTTTCGGATCAGGACCTATCGGAGACAACCTAGATCGAAGCCCACTTGGTAACATGAACCAAAGTTCTATATAACCCTATTTGATCCTAAGCCTTTACGAGCTAGTCGAACCAAAGCCTTCAAGAGCTTTGTCGATCTGAAGTCTTCAAGAACTTAGCCTATTTGAACTTCTTCCCTTTGAGATTCGATTTCGAGCACTATGTTATCCTTTCCCTTGAGTTCAGCAAGTTATCAGATGATCCCTAGTTGTCGAGCCAATAGGTCGGGTAATAGTATACGTACACATGTATATTCAATTGCCCATTTTCATGCAAGCCGACCTCCAAGCTATGCCTTGAGTGATTTATGGGATCATAACCAGTAACACCCCTCATTTTTATAATATTAATCCAATTAAATAATTACATAAAACAATAAAAGGAAAATAGACATTTTCGGAATTGTTAGAATTGGGCTTCGAAATGTAAACCATTGCGTTCGTTGCATTTTTCTGATAAATTTACATATATAATATGTTTCGAACAGGGTTCGTACGACAAACTTACGAACGTACGAAGTTTAGCATAAAAAATATTTGTATGTGAATGTGTGCAAATATAATTTTTATCTTTAAATTATGTATGTAGATAAATTCCCAGAAAAATGGTCGTTTGAAATTAAAATAAATGGACAGCCGGAAAGAGGAAAGTAATTGACATTAAAATTGAAACGTTCCTATTCATTGACATTAACAAAGTAATAATATTTAGATATAAATTGCAGAACAAATGTGTAATATAAATGTGTGTCATAAATAGTACCAATTATGAAATAAAAAGAAAGTTTGAAATAACGTTAATTAAGTAGTATTTTAATTTAGAATAGATATGGGCATACTAATATATTAATGGTGTGCATTTGAAATAAAATTAATGCACATTAAAAATGGCTTGTTATAATGGAAATAAATGTTAAAGATAATGTTTATTGAATTAAAAGGGGAATAAACACACAGAAAGTTAAAAGAGGAAAAATTATATACGCGTATTAATTTCGCATTTGAAATTTGATATGGATAAGGCTTAAGATAATGAAATGAATTAATTTATAACATTAAGAATAGAATTAAGAAATAAATCACGTATTCAATGGAATTTACCTGTTTTCTCAAACCTTTTATGGGTCGACCTGAAGATGTGCTTGGGTCGACATTATATCGACCAAAGGTAAGTCTAAGTCGACCCTATGTCGACCCAGGCGCAATGTTGGGTTGACCCATACAGGTCTGGCAATGTGATTTTTTTAGGTTAAGTGATGTGTTTTATTTTCAGCGATGGTTCTGATTTTCTTTCCATGAATCTAACAAGCCAAGTGCTTTTGAGTGACTTTAAGTAAACGTCCAGGGCTAGCCATCAAACTCAATATTATTTTAGCAGACGTGGAAGCCCTGCCATTTCATTTCTTCTCTAAACCTTTTCTAAATCAAACTAAATTAGTTTAGGCCTTAAGAAACAAGAATTGGAGAATGAAATTCATAGCTTAGAATTATAGGCACTCAAAACTCCTTTCCATATGAGTAAGTTCCATGGATCTGATTCCAATTCAATTTTTTTGTTTTCTTCTGGGTTTTGAATTGTAAATTTGCGGTTATTACAGTACTGAATCAAATTAGGGAGAAACCATGGTTAATAATTCTGAATCGAATTCTGGAATTAGAAAGCTTAAAGGTGAGAAGATTTAAATTATGCCTTTTGGTAACGCTATATTTGTCGTTTAATTCCCCGTCTTTCTTAATGAAATAAATAAATGAAAATGTTGTGGTTATTGTGTAATTCATTCCTTAAAAGTATTTAGAATATTACTGTTGTGTAAATCCATTCATATATCATTACGTTTGGTCTTAAGAAATTTCTGGAATAATAAGATTTTAAATTTGATAATGATTGTGTGTATGTTCCCAAAGAAAATTGTTCAGAATATATTTAAAAGACTGGGTTAGAAAAAATTACAGTAAAATATTGAAAAATGGAATGGGAAACTGTAGGCCTAGTTGTGCAAAAAAAATTATCTAATAAATTAGAATTGAGAATTTTGTAAGAAAACATGAAATAATAAATAATTCAGAAATAGGAAATTAGTAGTGGAATGAGTTAGCTGGGGGTGGAAAAGGGATACATTTCCATAATTACCATCATGGTAAATTACATAGAATGTAGTTGCAAGAAAAAGAAGGGTAATAGGTATATTTTACAGTATTGCACACTAATCAAAAATAGATACCCAATGTAATGATGAGAAATAGCTTGTAACTACGGATCTTAATTGATGCATATTATGGAAGTAGATTTTTGTACATTTCCACCAATCAATTTAATGAAGTGTGTGAAATATTTCTTGTAATAATAAAAATGTACAAGACGGTAAATAAAGAAATGCTACAACAGCAAGGGTTCGCTTAAATAATAAGGAACCTAAGGAAAATGTGATGAACAGGAAATATAATCTATTATAATTGATGGAATGAAATATAATAGATTGGCTTGTCCTAAGGACAAGTGGAATTATAGCGTAGGTTATAATAAAATATGATATGAGAACATATTAATAAACCTTAGTTAGGGGAACTTAGTTAATAAGCAAACTCAAACAACGGTTGTGGTAACGGTATAACATGAGGTTAAAATTACATGAAAAAGAGAAGAGGCTTATTATTAAGTAAACTTATGAATGAGGGAAATATTAAATGTAATGAACATAATAATAATAAGCATAAATATGTTCCCGCAACGTGGGCTGATTAGGGAAAATAAGTAGCTCATAGATATGGTACGTTCCGGTAGTGTGTGGTTGTTTAGGGAGAGTAAGCGACCAAATATAAGCTAATAAACCAGTAAGTTGAATCGAAAATGATGTGCAACTAATCAAGTGAATTAGTAATGTGATGAGTTAAAGCAATCAGGTGATTAAAAGATTAGATATAGGATCTAATAATGCGACAGCGTAATGCGCTAAGACCAATCAGTACATATGGAGATGAAGAACCCAAAGGGGTAGATCATCATGGAGTTTGGAGACACGAGGGAAGCACGTCAAACTGATCATTATACAGGACTGAAGGGAAGCACAAGGCTTCTAGGGGACGTCGTAGGTACTCCAAGATAGCCCTTTAAGGAACAACTAGATGAAGCCGTCGCTCGGAGGCAAGTCTATTGCACCTTCTAGCGTATACCTTGACTAGAACTATAGCGTAGCAGTCAAAATGTTGTGGCAGATGGCATTAGTTGATTCAGCAGTTTTCTTTCCTCTGGGAGGAGGTGGTCCGGACCAAATTAAGGATAGTAATTGTCAGATACCTTTCATTGGCAGCCAGTGGAATGCAGAAAGAATAGAGCTAAACCAATAGACCAACGATTTTTCACTATCGGGCGTTATTTGAGGGACATGCCAAATTAGATGTAAGATTGGTTGATAGGGGCACGTCATTAGCTCTTGATGCAGTCTTTCATTAGAGTGGTCGGCATCAAAGTGGGTCAGTCATAAAATTTGCCAAGTAGCATTTTCATACATAAGTTTCAGACCGACCCAAATTACGCACACTACACCTATAAATAGCCCACTTCTCCACCATTCAAGGGACCGATTCTCCTACCCCGAAGGGCCGCCAAATCATTTCTCTAATACTCCAAGCTCCATTTCAAGCTTCATTAATGGCTTCCAACAATCAATCAACCTTCATGCAACATCGAATGGGTCAAATCTCCTTCAAACTACATTAGAAATCTCTCCAGCACAACTCAAGTGATCTATAATCTCCGCTAATCATCTCTCAAGTCTAGATCTAACAACGAATCTCTATGGAATTCATCGAGACCATCAATGTGTTAAAGTGATTGAAGATTCATACATCCACCATCACAAAACAAGAAATCTCTCTGATTCCTTTCCCAATTCAAGTGTAATTTAGATCCTAGAAAGAGAGAAAAGCGAGAAATGAACAATATGAGAGACTTCGTGTATGTCGTAAAATAAAATATCAAAATGAGAAATGATTCAAGAGTGGACATAGATCCATTTTATATCAAACCACTATAAAAATCCTTGTTCTTCATTTTTGCTTTTTATTTTGCGATTATGGTCTCACTTGAACTGTTTGGTGAAGTGTTTACATAACACCTTTGGTGTTGAAATCGATTTTCGGTTTTAACATTTGACGCCCACAATGGAGCCACGTCCGCACTTCTCTCTATCTTAAGAGCCTGCCATTGAAGTTCTAAGCTTACTTCTACCATAGATTCTACAAGTCTAAGATCTAGGCTAATCGATGAACTCTCTTCCAAATTCAAAGCCTTATCCGAAATAATGGCCAAATCTAAGAAGACTGCAAGTAAAGCCGGCGAAGAAAATGAAAATGTTTCTAACAATGAAACTACTCATCTTACCAATCGCTTTGAAGTTGGAGAAAATTCAATTAGCGAAGTTGTAGTAACCAAAGCTGAATTAGATGCTGTCATCGCTAACTTGAGTCAATGAATGGAAGCCTCCAACATAGCTTTAATCGATGCTAATAAAACTCTGGTGGATGCTAACCAAGCTTTGATGGATGATATGAGTGCTCTCCTAAACGCTCAAGCAAATCCGCTCCTCCTCCGAAAAATCTCTGTCTACCATGAAAAGAATGCAAATTCATTGGCCTCCGATCCTCATAATGACAATTTGGAAGGATTTGTTGGCAAAAACGATGCTAATGTCGAAAACTCAAAACTGAAAGCTAAAAAACATTCCGATCGAAATAACCGACGAGTTGCAAGTCCCGTTACAGGGGCCACCTTCCCATAATGAAGGTAAGAGACCTAGATCCTCTAATCGCGATCGCTCGTCACGACGAGCATCCGAAAAAGAGGTCGAAGTTTGCTCTCCAGAATGACACAATTTAAAGGAATATATCGTGGATATGGTAAAGCAAATCATGAAAGATAACATGCCTCGCAAGGACATTGAAAGGGAATGGGACTTCTCACTCGGCAAAAATCCATTCACAAAGAGGATCTGCAAAGCTAAGTTTTCGAAGAAGTTTACTCATTCTACTCTGCCTCCGTACAACGGGACTTCTGATCTGAATCACTTCCTGTATAGATATGATGGTACATGAACACAGCCAAAGCGACAGACGAGATCAAATGCTTGTGCTTCCCTCTCTATCTAGAAGGTGTTGCATCATTATGGTTCACAAGGCTTCTGCCCAAATCCGTCGACCGATTTGATGAATTGATTCTGAAATTAAAGGAGCAGTTCAGGCTGCATGCTACCAAGGCTAAAGACGTTATTTCTCTAACATCGATGAAGAAAATTCTGGAGAATCTGTTAAAGCCTTCCTCAAGTGATTCCACAATGCTTTGGCCGAAGTAGGAAATCTAGATCCCCGCATGATCTTAATGTCTCTAATTGGCGCCATAGATGAGAAGAGCGAATTTGGTAAACGGATTAAAATGAAAGAGCCAAACACGCTTGACAAATTCTATAAAAAGGCCGAGGAGTACATGAGAGTCAACATTAATCATGTACCTCTTCAGATTATTGATGCTAACCTGCTCCTTGAAGCTCCAAAAAGTGCTGCTTCTCAGTATAATCAAAAGAACACATAGGGGCAGAAGCGTGCCAATGATGGGAACGACAACAAGACTAATAAGAAGTCTCACCTTTTCAACTCATCAGATCTGACGCCATTGAATGATACTATTGAAATATTTATCTTGCAACAAAGAATTATGAAGAGTATGTGGAACCAAATCCGATAAGGATAAACGACAAAGTAGAAAACTTGGGAAAGTTATGTAGATTTCACAACCAGCCTGGTCATAACACTAATGAGTGTCGACACCTGAAGAACCTCATTGAAGAATTAATCAGGAAAAATAGGCTGCAACAGTATATAAAGAATCCGCAGGCCATGAATCCTTCTTCAACCCATAGGGGCAAGTGGCATCAAATGATCAGTCTGGTCCAAGCAACGTAGCTTCTGCTCAAACCAATCCAAGGCTGGTTATCAACTGATAACCGTTGATGGTGCTCCAATTTCATTGGCTCGGAATAAGCGATCACCATCTCCACTGCTTTACTTCATGCTTTATTTCCTGCTTTAGTTCATGCTTTATTTCATGTTTTACTTTCAGTTATATTCAAAACTTCTTGTAAATAGTTTGTAATAATCCGCAAGTGATGCACTGAACATTAGCTCTACGACTAAGAGCATATTGTCAGAATGAATTTCTTGCTTGCAAAATTATATGTCAAATCAAAACTTTCTTAAAATATGATTTCATATTGCAGGCCATTTGTCGAGCACTTGTTCCTGTAACATCGCGACCCCATCAACGCTAGTTCAAGACTCGAATACTATAAATATCAACATGCACAAATGCAAAAATAGAAAAACCTCCTTGAAATGTGAATGACAAAGTCGCAAAGATTCAAACAGTGAGCAAGCGCCAAGGCAAACAAACGAAGGACCTGTAACTTTTGTCGAAAGGGCACTTCCCTAAGTGGGAGGTTCAAATCCTCAGTTCTTAAACTGAAATAGCCCACCAAATCAAGCGTCCGACCAAGGAACTAATGGTTGTCCCCTGGAATAATACAACAAGAAACCTCTCCAAATCATTTGCGTAGCATCTGAAAATATCAGATGTGAAGAATGATCAATCCACTTGCGTAGCATCTGGAATCTTAGATGTGAACAGTGTCAAATCATTTGCGTAGTATCTGAAAATATTAGATGTGAGGAATGATCAATCCATTTGCATAGCATTTGATAAAATCAGATGTGAAGAATGAAAAACCATTTGCTGGCATTTGATAAAATCAGATGTGAAGGATGAAAATCCATTTGCGCAGCATTTGAAAATATCATATGTGAAGAATGATCAATCCACTTGTGTAGCATCTGGAATCTCAGATGTGAAGAGTATCAAATCATTTGCGTAGCATCTAAAAATATCAGATGTAAAGAATGATCAATCCACTTGCATAGCATCTAGAATCTCATATGTGAAGGGTGTCAAATCATTTACATAGCATCTGAAAATATCAGATGTAAAGAATGATCAATCCATTTGCACAGCATCTGATAGAATCAGATGTGAAGAATGAAAAAGCATTTGCGTAGCATCTACTAAAATCAGATGTGAAGGATGAAAAACCATTTGCGTAACATTTGATAAAATGAGATGTGGAGGATGAAAATCCATTTGCGTAGCATCTGAAAATATCAGATGTGAAGAATGATTAATCTTCTTGCGTAGCATATGGAATCTTAAATTTGAAGAGTGTCAAATCATTTGCGTAGCATCTAAAAATATCAGATGTGAAGAATGAATCAGATGTGAAGAATGAAAAACCATTTGCGTAGCATCTGATAAAATCAGATGTGAAGGATGAAAATCCATTTGCGTAGCATCTGAAAATATCAAATGTAAAGAATGACCAATCCACTTGCATAGCATCTGGAATCTCAGATGCGAAGAGTGTCAAACCATTTGCGTAGCATCTAATAAAATTAGATGTAAAGAATGAAAATCCATTTGCGTAGGATCTGAAAATATCAGATGTGAAGAACAATCAAATCATTCATGTAACATCTATTAATCTTAGATGTGAAGAATACCCGGCCTCCAATGAACTTGCGTAGCTCCTGAATACCCCAGACACGACAAGTGGAAAATTTTAGCCTAAGCAGGCACACGAAATTCAAAGTCCTTCCTAAACAGGGGCACAACAACAAAAGTCATTTTCATAGAAAGGTCAACTTTTCCATAGCACAGGTCAACAGTGCCCACTGAAGTCTATAATATTGGTTCAGTCGACATGAAAAGATGAGCATCAGGTGACAAACAACCTCTCTATATCATCGAGGAGACCCTAAGTCCTTCAGTAAATGATTGCCCAGCTAGAGCATATCGATTTTTGAGCGGTAACCTTTGTTCACATCTGGGTTCCATCGAGGCTAGCTACTGCTTCCTCTAGTAGTAGGGGCATCCAATGAAGTCTCTGATGTTAGAACTAACCGACAAAACAGATAAATATTAAGCAACAAAAATACTACTCATAATAAAGGATAAAGACCTCCCAGACAGGGGCATAGATATCCAAGACTTCTCCAAAAGGGGAGCAGGAAATAAATCACAGATGAATATTTCCCAAATGCAAAATGTCGTACACCATCAGATAAGTCATTAAAACAGTGACGCTTGAAATCCATAGTTGACTTCCATCGATTAATTGATTTGGAGCGGTAATGCGAATTCGAATTCGAATTGGAATATCGTGCTTGTGCAGATAAAATTTGACAAGTTATAAATCGTTGAATAAGACGATTCTATATCAACACTTCATTCAATTTGAAATAAAATTCGCCATAGTTGTAAATTCTAACTGACTAATCTGTTGTCGATATGGGCAGTCGATAACAAAATATTAGCCTAGAAATGTGCAATGCTTTTGTTATTACAGAACAGTTTGCAACATTAGAAAGGCACAACCGTCACTCGCTTCAGAAGCGATAAACATTTGAATTCGAAATTGGGGCATCTGCTAGCACAACAAGAATTGCAGATTGGAGCACTTCAAATGGGCATTCAAGACCAAGATCAAAGTTCCATATGCAATGCGAACAAGATTGAGTGCTTAAATCCAACGGTTTATGTTCTAGAAAATAAAAACACTCTGACCCATCTCAAATGTTTTATACGATCTGTTCTTGCGTATTAACACACAATATATTAAAAACCTCGAAGCTTGCATTTTACACAAGCAAAAAATACAAGCTTCGAGAGGTAAATGTTAACCCTGTTAAAAACAAGGGTCAGAAATAATTAGTTTAATGCGTGTGAAATAGATCGTTAACGTTTAAAGTGCCAAGGACTGGTGTTGTCTCAGTTCAAATCATCGGGTTGGTCGATACCAAAGCACCGGGTCGGTCGATACCAAAACACTGGGTCGGCCGGTACCAAAATACGAATCGGTCACAACTGAAGAATCGCAACTCAACTCCATAACATCACCAAATCCACAAAGTGAAATGACAACATTAATATATATTAATGTTTGTGAAATTCCATACAACTTGACAAGATATAGTGGAACATATGAAGCTTCAAGAAGCTCTGAAACGTGACATGTCACATTGGTATCAAATGGGCATATATAATGTACATGATATCTGTTACGTATGAAACAATATCAACATGTTGGAGCTGCATTGTTCGTATTTAAAGCTAGCCACACCATCATGTTCAAGGATGAACTGGATTCACATAAGAGAATGGATACAAAACTATAATGTATAAACATGGTCGGTCCTTATGCAAACAAATATGGGGCGGTCTCAAACTAACTGGTCGTCTCCAATGACTAGGCAATCAAATAACTGTGAATAGTGAGGTCGGTTACTATATAATAGTACATGGAATCCACATGGCGATCATTATATATAAACTTGCATATTCCAACACAAAAAGTGAAACTCATATATACTGCATGCAAGGAGTATGTGGGTCGGCATATAATGATATACACGTGGTCGGCCTCAATAAAACAAGAGTGGGTCAATTCTTAATTTCATAAATGGGTCGACACCAAGTTTGGACACGTGGACTGGTTGCAAAAAAATGTTGTTCGACCTTAGAGAAACAACAATGGAGTGTTTACACGTATATAGTAATATTGGAAGACTTAAAGTGACACGTGAGCTCAGTTCTAGTTTACAATAATTGGATTGGCACGCAAAATACAAGGGCGCTGGCATATCTTGTGAAGAGTGGGCCAGTATTGAATTTACACAGTCCTGGTCGGCCTCAATATCAATATCTGGTCGGTCCTGAAGAATGTAAGTCTGGCCGGCCATAAAATCAAGTCCTGGTCGACTCTATCCGTATGTTTCTGGTCGGCCCTAACATTGCATTTTGGGTCGGCATCAAAGTGGGTCAGTCATAAAATTTGCCAAGTCGCATTTTCGTAAATGAGTTTCAGACCGACCAAAACCTGCACACTACACCTATAAATAGCCCACTTCTCCACCATTCAAGGGACTGATTTTCTTACACCGAAGGGTCTCCAAATCATTTCTCTAACACTCCAAGCTCCATTTCGAGCTTCATTAATGGCTTCCAAGAATCAATCAACCTTCATGCAACATCGAATGGATCAAATCTCCTTCAAACTACATTAGAAATCTCTCCAACACAACTCAAGTGATCTCTAATCTCTGCTAATCATCTCTCAAGCCTAGATCTAACGTCAAATATCTATGGAATTCATCGAGATCATCAATGTGCTAAAGTGATTGAAGATTCATGCATCAACCATCACAAAGCAAGAGATATCTCTGATTCCTTTCCCAATTCAAGTGTAATTTAGATCCTAAAAAAAAGAAAGAAAGAAATGAACAATATGAGAGAATTCATGTATGTTGTAAAACAAAACATCATAATGAGAAATGATTCAAGAGTGGACGTAGATCTATTTTATATCGAACCACTATAAAAATCCTTGTTCTTCATTTTTCTTTTTATTTTGCGATTGTGGTCTCACTCTAATGTTTGGTGAAGTATTTACATAACACCTTTGGTGTTGAAATCGATTTTCGGTTTTAACATCACGTATGTAAATCCTTGAGTGCTGTTAACCCAATACAACCTAATAAATAAGAAAATGTAACTAATATGCAGAGTTATTTAAGAATGTGTAATTTAAGTCCAGTCACCAGAACTTGTGTTCTGACCCCTCCTCATAACATACCCACAGGTTCGGCTTTTGCCAGAGATATGATAGCTTTGCATACTGGTTAGGCAGTATTATTAATTTAGTAAGGCTATATTTGATTATATTATGTTTTATTCGATTGCGCAGTGAGATGTTTTCTAAGCTCTGATATACTTATTATCTCTATCTTTTCTGCAGGTACCAAACAAGCCAACTCGAGTTTCGGCAGATTAGAATTGTTGGAAAAAAAATTCGATATGTCGGAATTTGGGTTGTTACACCTGGTATCAGAGCCTAGGTTTAGGATTCCTGTATAGATATTGAGTGAACGTATTAGTATTTTTTTAAATAATATAAATAATATATATATATATATACACCTAGTCCATAAAGGAACTGTAACGAACCAGAATCTTTCAATGATTAAAATGAAATAAAAATTCAATTTTTTTGATTATCAAGTGAATTTAATATGGTTTAAATACAAATATTGTTATATATATATATGTTTGAATAAATATTTTGTTCTGATGTGAATAACTTACTTTAAGATCACAACTAAGATTTTACTGAAATAAATATTTTAAAATATTAATGAGTAATAATATCATCTAGTTTTATAAAATATATAGATTTTACATAAACATTTGTTGTGTATCTAAACTTGATTTTTATAATTTATATTTGATAAAATAATAATGAGTAGGTATTTTGAAATATTAGGTATTTTATAAAATCTTATGTAAAATGTTGATTACATATAGAGGTATTGGAAACTAGCTACATTTATAAATGTTTCTAAAGTGTAATTAAAAATAAAAATTTAACAAATAAATAAATTAATTAGTTATGTTAACATGCATTAGGTAGGAATTAGGTGGCTCTTAGTTGTCTTAATGCATGGTATTGAGTTTGTAAGAAGAGAACAAGTGTCCTTAGTTTAATAATTAAAATACTTCTAAAATTCATACACAAAGCCATATTTTCGTCTCTCTGGTCAAAACTGAGCTGGAAATTGCTCACGACTGTTTCCTTCTTCCTTGTTTTCAAAGCTTCAGTAAAAATAAAAATAATGTCTCCTCTCCTTTAAAAATCCAAATCTCCAAATCCACCCACTTTCAGCCAAAATGACCAACACGGAAGTTGTCCGGATTATCATTTCAGATTTTTAGAGATTAGCAAATCAAAATTTCATCGAGTACCGAAGGAGAAATTTCAAATTTACAGAGAAGTGGGATTTTGTGTAGAAAGCTTTGAAAAATAATATCTCTTAATCTTTGAAGAATAGATCTTGCCGTCTGCGTCATTGCGATCAGCAGACAACGTAATATTTTTCATGTTAATTTGGGGTGATTCTGGGTCGATGATTTGGAAAGCCGGAAACTAGGGTTAAAGTTCATCGAAGGATCGTGAGGCGATAGGAGAAGCGGATAGTGGCACTGCGACGAGAATCGAGCAAGCTTTCTAGTGGCAAAAATTGGTGGTGTTCGGAGCTTGAATGGGGGTCGCAACTTCATGGGTTCACGTGTTTTAATGCGGTTTCAGCTTTTGTCGAGAGGCTTGGATTTTGACGAGGGGAATCAGAGTTCGTGTGAGGTGGTGCAGCGGGACGAAGAAGCGAAGAGTAGCTCGTAGGTATTCTCAGATTGATGTTTAGTGGAGAGAGTAGGCAGTGTATGTGCACACAGTGCACGGTCTTTTGGGTTCATTAGTTCTTGCTTGCGCAAGGGAGGAGGACGCAAGAAAGAAGAAGGAGAAGGAAGGTAGCGGGTTGGGCTGGCACTTGAAAAGCAGTTGGGCTCGGGCCCGTTTGGCTTTAGGTATAATCCTTTTATTCTTCTAAGTTTAGATTTAAAACTTTGTCAGTTAATATCTCTTTCGTGTTAACTCGGTTTTACGCACGATTGGGTCCGTTAGACTCGTATTAGAAAATATAATCCGTGTATGTATAAGTTTGGTAATTTAGTAAAGAATAAATTTTGGAAAATAAAATGAAACGTCATTTTATATATATGACAAATTATAATATTCCAACATATATAATTAGGAGAACAAGTATCGGATGCTAATGGAATGGATTGGAAAGCAGTACGTGTAGTAGTAGCAGTGTCCATTGGTTTATTCGTCCTGACAGTAAAGATGTTGGAGTTGTATCGGTGAGAACATTTAATTTAATTATTTATTAAATTAGTTGTTATTGAATAATTATAATTAGTTGAGATTAATTATAATTAGTTGTTGGTTGGATATGGATGTTCTTGTGTGAATGGATGTGCATGTAAATAGATGACGCACTGAACACTGAATAGCGTTATTGACAGTAACGCTTGTGCACAGCTAAATTGTTTGTTTATTGATGATGATTATAATGTATGATCATATGACTTATATGGTTGATTTATTATGTTTGCATGAAGCACACACAACACTATGGTTGTGTAATCATACATATAATCGATCCAATTATCCTTCCATATAAATAAAGATTTATTTTTCATTAAAATATTAATCTTTTAAGTCAAATTTTAACTTGAAAGAGCTAAGGAAATTAAAATATAATATTTTATAATATTATACCAGATCGTTCTAGGATGACAGAGAGGATGGTGTCTAGGCTTGGGTTTGGAAATCCAATTTCCTGTTCTCCCTGGCTATCCCTAACTGGTCCGATGGACGGGATGGTTAATTTAAAATATAATTCAAAATTTAAATTTGAATTTTTTCAAACTTAGAAACGAAATTGGAATTTAAATTAATGAATGTCACATAAATGACCATTTCATGAAGTTTAAATTTAAATTTAAATTAAAAAGGGTTTCGAATTCATATAGTTACCCCTTATTTAAATTTAAATTTAATTTGAAATTTTGAAATGATTTTTGGATTTAACAGAATAAAAGGTTTTGAAATTAAGTTACTTTGAAATTTTTGATTTTAATTTGGAAAGGATTCGATAGATTTATATTTAAATCGATTTATAACGCGCTGCGGCGGGACCGATTGTAAATATCAATTTAAATTTCAAATGGTTATAACTTGACCGTTTGAAATCGGTTTGACTTGAAACTAGAAATGTTGATTTCCAAATATTAACATTTTTTGAATGCAAAAGAAATTTTCAAATTTCAGCGTATGATTTTCAAGTTATATTCAAAACAAATTTGGAAAAGATCGCTATACGTGTAGTTCGGCGACCATAACGAAAATTCGAATAAAACAAGTTTTAGAATTTGAGAAAATTCATGAAAATCTTACTTTGTTGATTTAAAGTGATTAGAACTGAATTATTTTAATTTTTGAATTGATTTGGAATCTATTTTAATTAATGGCTATTGCAGCGCTTTTAATAACATTCAAATGTTATTATCTAAATTCCATAGATAAATGGGTTTTGAAATAATCATCGTAAACCATTATTTTAAATGGTTAAAAAGTTGTTAAATGGTTCGGAAGGATTTAAGTGATTGAACCTGGAATTATTTATTTATTCTAAAGGTTAGAATTTAAAGAGGAAATGAGTTGGATGGAGTTTGTGACGGATATTCAATATTTAATTCCAAGGTTAAACAAATACTATCAGCAGCACTAGAAAATATCTACACTGAGGTTATGATAGTGCTTATTGAGTTATGGATTTATATTGAATATAATTCGAATTAACTCTATCAAACTTATGTTTGAATATAAATTGTCTGGATTATCGTTAATGGAATTCGAATCCAAATGAAGATTTGGTAAGCTTAAAGACCTAAGGAATCGAAGGATTAAGTTTTGAATATAAGGATCGAAGGGTTATGTTGAAATAAAGGTTGGTAAATCAAATATTTCATTTCAAAGAAAGGTTAAAAGGATATCAGAATGTATGACAACTTTGACTTGTAAACGAATTGAATGATTGGAAGGAATGTTCAATTGAAATTCTGCATGGTCCATAACCATTGTTTATGAATACGTTTATTACTTGTAAAGGCCGGGATCAGATTTCAGTCCGAAAACCATTCCAAGTAATAATACGATGCATGAAGCAAATTCAAGACTTGGAATCGATGATAAAGACCGTGGTTCTTCACAATCGAACGGACTGTCTACCAATTGGTTTCTTTACTGAATAGCTACAGTAGAGAGATGCCCCTATTACCGGAGTGGCAGGAAGTCCGAACGTATTGGCAGAACTTTCGGATTTTGTTCCGTTCAGACCCAAAATGGACTTGTATGGATTGTGTGTCTGACATTGTAATTGATAGCTTAACACTGATTTCCATTGATTTGTATCTGGTTTGTGACGTATGAGCTCGAAGTGGTTATGTATGGATGGAAATCAGTGGCCATGTTGTGAATGGACAATGTGACATACTTAAGATATGAAATAAGCTTGTATGATCAGGGCACTGCTTATCTAGGCATGCTTTGTATGACGTGATTTTGACAAACCTCACACCCCGGATTGATGAGAAACTGGCGGTTAGGTTGTATACTTATATACGAATTGATGATGAAGCTGCAGCAGTGGGAAACCACTTATGAATTTGGGGAAATTTGGTATGTTCGAGGGGCCATGTCTGGTCGAAAACCGTTGATCTGCCTTGCGATTTGTAGTCGGTGTCTGTGACGGACGAAAAAGCCGTGAGGGACTTCGCTTCGTATCCCTGATAGTTCTTTCGTGCCAGGAATCATCAAGTTGGAAACAAAATCTCCAATACGAGCCATACGGTTTTGGTTTGTATAAATATGGCGACATAATATTATGGGTATTATGCCATCTAGGATTTATACATTTATTTGCGAAATGGTTTTCCACACTACGTAACAATAATATGAAAAGAGGATTTTACGTATGAAGGCATTGTGATTATCATAAGATAAACTCGCCCATTTGGTGTGCGCTTGCATTGTGTGATGTGGGACGAGCTTATGATAGCTTCATTTTCAAAAAGGTCATTGCGTATTTATATGCACCGGTGTTCACATGGAGTAAACCCGTTCTGCATTAGCGGCTTGGTTCGGTGAATTTCCCAACTTTAAAATAAACCTTAAAGCAACTGTTTTATGTTCTCACACCAGTCCCATGACTGACCTAGAGTTTCTTGTTCCTTCCTAAACTCTGGGTGCCCATTAATTTTCACACGAGTAACTAGTAGTTTAGATTTTGCTGTTATGATTCGTTGGAGCGAGGTTCAAAGTGCTTTCCGAGTTGGAGTCCACGCTAAAGTTTGAAGCTTCCGCTATGCCATACTATTTCTTCCGCTGAGAGTATACTTTCTTTCTTCCACTGTATATGTTATGTTGTAACTCTGATATTCATGTAACTCTAATGTAATATTGAATTATTCAGAGAAAGGTCCTGTTATTCTGTTCAGTGTATGTATGTACACTTAACAAATTCGTCTTTCTGAATGGTTTAAGTTGGTTTAATTGCCGGCGAGAACCGGGCAAAAAGGCGAGTCCTTACAGTTGGTATCATAGCTTTGGTTTATACAAAGCTATGGGGTATGACATATTTTGAACAAAAGATAGGACTCATCAGAGTTATAACGTCTCATTAGAGATAGGGTCAGAAGTGCCCTAGAATGAGAATTTGGAATATTATGTCGAGAGAGCGCATTTTGAAATCCATATAAAGTATTTTGAACTAAGTAAATCATTTTGAAAGTATGATTATTTTAGAAATATAATTAAGGATAAGGGATTCTTGAGTATTGTGTTCGACGTCGCGATTGGACTATCGAGTATATAGGGATTTTGAATATACGCCTAGCCAACGTATATACGAAGTCCAGTGTATGCTAGATAGATATAGAATCACATTCTAGTCGCTCAAGAATGAATTTACTGATGACCATGGCACCATCAGTAGTGATTTTCGAGTTTCGAAAGTGGGATGACTATATGATTCCGGCTACGACGTCGAGAAATACTTAAATTATTTTGACATGTTGGAAATATTAAAGGGATTTAATATAAGGTAGATAAGCTAAAAACATAATTTACCTAGACAATAAGTCATGAGTAGCCTATAAAGAGCTGGGAAAAAAATGTTTAAGAGTAAAGTTAGTCTGAAGAATTGGAAAATGAATCTTGAATATGCATGTATAAGCTTATTTGTTAATCACATGCGTCGAACATCACTCCATTCTAACAAAAGTAATTGATCAAGTCATAACGAATGTCTGAATATAAATATTTAGATCTAATAAGTATAATCAGAGAAGATATCTTATTCCTCGATAAGTGTTAAGCAATAGAGCCGAACCTATACCCGGCATGAATTGTAAACGGTAAAAATGCAAGATTAAGCTATTTTTCTTGGAAGTATATTTATATTTCGGCAATCAAACTCCCCTTAAAGAATTTGAAGGTAATTTTTACTTAAACTGAGAATTTGTTTGGAAAAAAATGGTTTAAATAGTAACAAATATCTAAGTAGGGGAGAAAACTATCTTTCCCTATTAAAACTGTACGAGCAATCCAAATAGAAAGTATTAAAGAGTAATCACTTACAATACAAAGGAAAACGGAATTTGAAGTAAGATTTACTCAAGAAAAGTTATTGGAAAAACCTGAGTACCCACAAAACTAGGAACTGATTCAGATTAGGTAATTTCAATTTGTCCAAAGGCTTATGTTAACCGAACTCCAAATAGTAAGCCTTGCGTAGTAAGTAGACTAGGAAAATTTTGATTTTTCAAAATATAAAGATTTTAGTTTCGGATATTCTTCAAAATCAATTTCTAGTGTTTGGGACAAATTGTTTGAAATACATATACATTAAATTGGAGTAACGCAGCGAAAGCATAGTGGTAATTTGAAAAGAAATGTTCCAAAGATTTTCGCTAGACTTGTTGAATAAAGTAACTTTCCAAACAAGAATGAATAAATGTCGTAGATCTCGAAATACAAACAAAAAGAAAAGTTGTTTGATTTTATGAATATGACTTCTAAATTATGGAGTTAGACTCTTGGAAAATATTATATAAAAGTCTTGAAATGTTGAAGCAATATTGAATATTAAAAGAAGTTAATGCCATGTATGAAGTTTAAACGGTTGGAATGTAAGTTTGAATTTGCATAAGACCAATTTATGATAATATGAGTTGATAAGGAAAAAAAATTCAACTTATGTAAAGAATGAAAATTAAATTCACAAAGTTTGTTATGAATTCAAAACTTGAAATGTTAATGTCGATATAAGATGCTTAGAAATTATATTTCAACCGTTTTGGATATGATAAATAGATTATAAACTGTTTATAATAAACAATGGTTTCGATGACTAGAATCCTGATATTTTGAGATGTTTGAAAGCAATAAGTAATTGTAAACTATGATTTTGAAATGATTTACAACTTCGGGATATGAAAAGATTTGGTTTGTTCGAGTAACAATGACTAAAACTAGGTGATGATGAAAGATTGGGTTTCGTGCGATGGGTGATACTCAGTTGCCCTGTCATGAGGATGAACTTATCGAACTGATAAATAGATTTTGTCATAGTATATTTGAAATTTTGGAAGCAAATTGGTTTTGGAAATCCCAAAAGGAATTATGATTTATATGAAAGGAATTAGTGTATTTCAATGGTTTGAAATGGAAATGGGATTCTAAGTCCGAGAGATCATCTTGAGTTTTCAAAAATTGAAATTATAGATAATATTTATTTTACTTATGTATAATTTTACGAACTCTCCTTTTCGAGGACGAAAAGTCTTAAGTGGGGGAGATTGTAACGAACCAGAATCTTTCAATGATTAAAATATAATAAAAATTCAATTTTTTAGATTATCAAGTGAATTTAATATGGTTTAAATACAAATATTATTATAAAAATATATATATGAGTTTGAATAAATATTTTGTTTTGATGTGAATTACTTACTTTAAGATCACAACTAAGATTTTACTGAAATAAATATTTTAAAATATTAATAAGTAATAACATCATCTAGTTTTTTAAAATATATTGATTATACATTAAGATTTGTTGTGTATCTAAACTTGATTTTTATAATTTATATTTGATAAAATAATAATGAGTAGGTATTTTTAAATATTAGGCATTTTATAAATTCTTATGTAAAATGTTGATTACATATAGAGGTATTAGAAACTAGCTACATTTATAAATGTTTCTAAAGTGTAACTAAAAATAAAAATTTAACAAATTAATTAATTAATTAATTAATTACGTTAACATGCATTGGGTAGGAATTAGGTGGCTCTTAGTTGTCTTAATGCATGGTATTGAGTTTGTAAGAAGAGAACAAGTGTCCTTAGTTTAATAATTAAAATACTTTTAAAATTCATATACAAAGTCATGTTTTCTTCTCTCTGGTCAAAACTGAGCTGGAAATTGCTCACGGCTGTTTCCTTCTTCCTTGTTTTCAAAGCTTCAGTAAACTTAAAAATAATGTCTCCTCTCCCTTTAAAAATCCAAATCTCCAAATCCACCCACTTTCAGCCAAAATGACCAACACGGAAGTTGTCCGGATTATCATTTCGGATTTTTAGAGATCAGCAAATCAAAATTTCGTAGAGTATCGAAGGAGAAAATTCAAATTTACAGAGAAATGGGATTTTGTGTAGAAAGCTTTGAAAAATAATATCTCTCAATTCTATGAAGAAATAGATCTTGCCGTCTGCGTCATTGCGATCAGCGGACAACGTAATATTTTTCATGTTAATTTGGGGTGATTCTGAGTCGATGATTTGGAAAGACGGAAACTAGGGTTAAAGTTCATCGGAGGATCGTGAGGCGATAGGAGAAGCAGATAGTGGCACTGCGACGAGAATCGAGCAAGCTTTCTGGTGGAAAAAATTGGTGGTGTTCGAAGATAGAATGGGGAGTCGCGACTTCATGGGTTCACGTGTTTTTATGCGGTTACAGCTTTTGTCGAGAGGCTCAGATTTTGACGAGGGGAATCAAAGTTCATGCGAGGTGGTGCAGCGGGATGAGGAAGCGAAGAGCAGCTCGTAGGTATTTCCGGATTGAAGTTTAGTGGAGAGAGTAGGCAGTGTACGTGCACACAGTGCACGGTCTGTTGGGTTCATCAGTTCTTGCTTGCGCAAGGGAGGAGGACGCAAGAAAGAAGAAGGAGAAGGAAGGTAGCGGGCTGGGCTGGCACTTGAAAAGCAGTTGTGCTCGGGCCCGTTTGGCTTTAGGTATAATCCTTTTATTCTTCTAAATTTTGATTTAAAACTTTGTCAGTTAATATCTCTTTCGTGCTAACTCGGTTTTACGCACTGTTGGGTCCGTTAGACTCGTATCAGAAAATATAATCCGTGTATGTATAAGTTTGGTAATTTAGTAAAGAATAAATTTTGGAAAATAAAATGAAACGTCACTTTATATATATGACAAATTATAATATTCCAACATATATAATTAGCAGAACAAGTATCGGATGCTAATGGAATGGATTGGAAAGTAGTACGTATAGTAGTAGCAATGTCCGTTGGTTTATTCGTCGTGACAGTAAAGATGTTGGAGCTGTATCGGTGAGAACATTTAATTTAATTATTTATTAAATTATTTGTTATTGAATAATTATAATTAGTTGAGATTAATTATAATTAGTTGTTGGTTGGATATGGATGTTCTTGTGTGAATGGATGTGCATGTAAGTAGATGACGCACTGAACACTGAAAAGCATTATTGACAGTAACGTTTGTGCACAGCTGAATTGTTTGTTTATTGATGATGATTATAATGTATGATCATCTGACTTATATGGTTGATTTATTATGTTTGTATGATGCACACACAACACTAAGGTTGTGGAATCATACAGATAATCGATCCAATTCTCCTTCCATATAAATGAAGATTTATTTTTCAAAATTTAAAATATTATTCTTTTAAGTCAAATTTTAATTTGAAAGAGCCTTGGAAATTTAAATATAATATTTTATAATATTATACCAGACCGTTCTAGGAAGACAGAGAGGATGGTGCCTAGGCATGGGTTTGGAAATCCTGTTTCCTGCTCTCCCTGACTATACCTAACTGGTCCGACGGACGGGACGGTTAATTTAAAATATAATTCGAAACTTAAATTTGTTCAAACTTAGAAACGAAATTGGAATTTAAATTAATGAATGTAGCATAAATGACCATTTCATGAAGTTTAAATTTAAATTAAAAAGGGTTTCAAATTCATATAGTTACCACTTATTTAAATTTAAATTTAATTTGAAATTTTGAAATAATTTTTGGATTTAACTTAATAAACGGTTTTGGAATTAAGTTACTTTGAAATTTTTAAATTTAATTTGGAAAGGATTCGAGAGATTTATATTTAAATCGATTTATAACGCGTTGCGGCGCGACCGCTCGTAAATATCGATTTAAATTTCAATTCGTTTTTGACCGTTTGAAATCGGTTTGAATTGAAACTAGAAACGTTGATATCCAAATATTAACAGTTTTTGAATGGAAAAGAAAATTTCAAATTTCAGCGTATGATTTTCAAGTTATATTCAAAACAAATTTGGAAAAGATCGCTATACGTGTAGTTCGGAGACCATAACGAAAATTCAAATAAAACAAGTTTTAAATTTTGAGAAAATTCATGAAAATCTTACTTTATTAATTTAAAGTGATTAGAACTGAATTATTTGAATTTTTGAATTGATTTGGAATCTATTTTAATTAATGGTTATTGCAGCGCTTTTAATAACATTCAAATGTTATTATCTAAATTCCATAGATAAATGGGTTTTGAAATAATAATCGTAAACCATTATTTTAAATGGTTAAAAATTTGTAAAATGGTTTGGAAGGATTTAAGTGATTGAACCTGGAATTATTAATTTATTCTAAAGGTTAGAATTTAAAGAGGAAATGAGTTGGATGGAGTTTGTGACGGATATTCAATATGTAATTCCAAGGTTAAACGAATACTATCAGCAGCACTAGAAAATATCTACACTGAGGTTATGATAGTGCTTGTTGAGTTGTGGATTTATATTGAATATTAGTCGAATTAACTCTATCAAACTTATGTTTGAATATAAATTTTCTGGATTATTGTTAATGGAATTCGAATCCAAATGAAGATTTGGTAAGCTTAAAGACTTAAGGAATCGAAGGATTAAGTTTTGAATATAAGGATCGAAGGGTTATGTTGAAATAAAGGTTGGTAAATCAAATATTTCATTTTAAAGAAAGGTTAAAAGGATAGCAGAATGTATGACAAATCCAACTTTGACTTGTAAATGAATTGAATGATTGGAAGGAATGTTCAATTGAAATTTTGTGTAGGCCATAACCATTGTTTATGAATATGTTTATTACTTGGAAAGACCGGGATCAGATTTGAGTCCGAAAACCATTCCAAGTAATAATACGACGCATGAAGCAAATTCAAGACTTGGAATCGGTGAATGAAGACCGTGGTTCTTCACAATCGTACGGACTGTCTACCGATTGGTTTCTTTATTGAATGGCTACAGTAGAGAGAAGCCCATATTACCGGAGTGGCAGGAAGTCCGAACGTATTGGGAGAACTTTCAGATTTTGTTCCGTTCAGACTCAAAATGGACTTGTATGGATTGTGTGTCTGACATTATAATTAACTGCATAACACTGATTTCCATTGATTTGTATCTGGTTTGTGACGTATGAGCTCGAAGTGGTTATGTATGGATGGAAATCAGTGGTCATGTTGTGAATGGACAATGTGACATACTTAAGATATGAAATGAGCTTGTATGATCAGGGCACTGCTTATCTAGGCATGCTTTGTATGACGTGATTTCGACAAACCTCACACCCCGGATTGATGTGAAACTGGCGGTTAGGTTGTATACTTATATACGAATTGATGATGTAGCTGCAGCAGTGGGAAACCACTTATGAATTTGGGGAAATTGGGTATGTTCGAGGGGCCATGTCTGGTCGAAAACCGTTGATCTGCCCTGCGATTTGTAGTTGGTGTCTGTGATGGACGAAAAAGCTGTGAGGCACTTCGCTTCGTATCCCTGATTGTTCTTTCGTGCCAGGAATCATCAAGTTGGAAACCCAATCTCCAATACGAGCCATACGGTTTTGGTTTGTATATATATGGCGACATAATATTATGCGTATTATGTCGTCTAGGATTTATACATTTATTTGCGAAATGGTTTTCCACACTACGTAATAATAATATGAAAAGAGGACTTTACGTATGAAGGCATTTTGATTATCATAAGATAAACTCGCCCATTTGGTGTGCGCTTGCATTGTGTGATGTGGGACAAGCTTATGATAGCTTCATTTTCAAAAATGTCATTGCGTATTTATATGCACGGGTTTTCACATGGAGTAAACCTGTTTCGCATTAGCGGCGTGGTCTGGTGAATTTCCCAACTTTAAAATAAACCTTAAGCAACTGTTTTATGTTCTCACACCAGCCCCATGACCGACCTGCAGTTTATTGTTCCTTCCTAAACTCTGGGTGCCCTTTAATTTTCACATGGGCAGCTAGTAGTTTAGATTTTGCAGTTATGATTTGTTGGAGCGAGGTTCAAAGTGCTTTCTGAGTTGGAGTCCACGCTAAAGTTTGAAGCTTACGCTGTGTCATATTGTTACTTCCGCTGAGAGTATACTTTCTTTATTCCATTGTATATGTTATGTTGTAACTCTGATATTCATGTAACTCTGATGTAATATTGAATTATTCAATGAATGGCCTTGTTATTCTGTTCAGTATATGTATGTACCCATAACAAATTCGTCTTTTTGAATGGTTTAAGTTGGTTTAATTGCCGGCGAGAACCGGGCAAAAAGGCGGGTCCTTACAGTTGGTATCAGAGCTTTGGTTTATACAAAGCTATGGGTACAACATATTTTAAACAAAAGATAGACTCATCAGAGTTATAATGTCTCATTAGAGATAAGGTCAGAAGTGCCCTAGAATGAGATTTTGGAATATTATGTCGAGAGAGCGTATTTTGAAATCCATATAAAGTATTTTTGAACTAAGTAAATCGTTTTGAAAGTATGATTATTTTAGAAATATAATTAAGGATAAGGGATTCTTGAGTAATGTGTCCGACGTCGCGATTGGACTATCGAGTATATAGGGATTTTGAATATACGCCTAGCTAACGTATACACGAAGTCCAGTGTATGCTAGATAGATATAGAATCACATTCTAGTCGCTCGAGGATGAATTTACTGATAACCATGGCACCATCAGTGTTGATTTTCGAGTTTCGAAAGTGGGATGACTATATGATTCCGGCTACAACGTCAAGAAATACTTAAATTATTTCGATATGTTGGAAATATTAAAGGGATTTAATATAAAGTAGATAAGCTAAAAACATAATTTACCTAGACAATAAGTCATGAGTAGCCTATAAATAGCTGGGGGAAAAAATGTTTAAGAGTAAAGTTCGTCTGAAGAATTGGAAAATGAATCTTGAATATGCATGTACATAAGCTTATTGGTTAATCACATGCGTCGAACATCACTCCGTTCTAACAAAAGTAATTGATCAAGTCATAACGAATGTCTGAATATAAATATTTAGATCTAATAAGTATAACCAGAGAAGATATCATATTCTTCGATAAGTGTTAAGCAATAGAGCCAACCTATACCTGGCATGAATTGTAAATGGTAAAATGCAAGATTAAGCTATTTTTCTTGGAAGTATATTTCGGCAATCAAACTCCCCTTAAAGAATTTGAAGGTAATTTTTACTTAAGTTGAGAATTTGTTTGGAAAAAATGGTTTAAATTGTAACAAATATCTAAGTGGGGGAGAAAACTATCTTTCCCTATTAAAACTGTATGAGCAATCCAAATAGAAAGTATTAAAGAGTAATCACTTACGATACAATGGAAAACAGAATTTGAAGTAAGATTTACTCAAGAAAAAGTTAATGGAAAAACCTGAGTACCCAACAAAACTAGGAACTGATTCGGATTAGGTAATTTCAATTTGTCCAAAGGCTTATGTTAACCGAACTCCAAATAGTAAGCCTTGCGTAGTAAGTAGACTAGGAAAAATTTGATTTTTCAAAATATAAAGATTTTAGTTTCGGAGAATCTTCGAAATCAATTTCTAGTGTTTGGGACAAATTGTTTGAAATATGTATACGTTAAATTGGAGTAGCGCAGCGAAAGCATAGTGGTAATTTGAAAAGAAATGTTCCAAAGATTTTCGCTAGACTTGTTGAATAAAGTAACTTTCCAAACAAGAATGAATAAATGTCGTAGATCTCGAAATACAAACAAAAAGAAAAGTTGTTCGATTTTATGAATATGACTTCTAAATTATGGAGTTAGACTCTTGGAAAATATTATATAAAAGTCTTGAAATGTTGAAGCAATATTGAATATTAAAAGAAGTTAATGCCATGTATGAAGTTTAAACGGTTTGAATGTAAGTTTGAATTTGCATAAGACCAATTTATGATAATATGAGTCGATAAGGAAAAAAAATTCAACTTATGTAAAGAATGAAAATTAAATTCACAAAGTTTGGTATGAATTCGAAATTTAAAATGTTAATGTCGATATAAGTTGCTTAGAAATTATATTTCAACCGTTTCGGATATGATAAATAGATTATAAACTGTTTATAATCAACAGTGGTTTCGACGACTAGAATCCCAATATTTTGAGATGTTTGAAAGCAATAAGTAATTGTAAACATTGATTTTGAAACGATTTACAACTTCAGGATATGAAATGATTTGGTTTGTTCGAGTAACCATGACTAAAACTAGGTGATGATGAAAGATTGGGTTTCGTGCGATGGGTGATACTCAGTTGCCTTGTCATGAGGATGAACTTCTCAAACTAATAACATATAGATTTTGTCATAGTATATTTGAAATTTTGGAAGCAAATTGTTTTTGGAAACCCCAAAAGGAATTATGATTTTATATGAGAGGAATTAGTGTATTTCAATGGTTTGAAATGGAAATGGGATTCTAAGTCCGAGAGATCATCTTGAGTTTCCAAAAATTGAAATTATAGATAAGATTTATTTTACTAATGTATAATTTTATGAACTCTCCTTTTCGAGGACGAAAAGTCTTAAGTGGGGGAGATTGTAACGAACCAGAATCTTTCAATGATTAAAATATAATAAAAATTCATTTTTTTATTATCAAGTGAATTTAATATGGTTTAAATACAAATATTATTATAAAATATATATATGAGTTTGAATAAATATTTTGTTTTGATGTGAATAACTTACTTTAAGATCACAACTAAGATTTTATTGAAATAAATATTTTAAAATATTAATAAGTAATAACATCATCTAGTTTTATAAAATATATTGATTTTACATAAAGATTTGTTGTGTATCTAAACTTGATTTTTATAATTTATATTTGATAAAATAATAATGAGTAGGTATTTTGAAATATTAGGTATTTTATAAAATCTTATGTAAAATGTTGATTACATATAGAGGTATTGGAAACTAGTTACATTTATAAATGTTTCTAAAGTGTAACTAAAAATAAAATTTAACAAATTAATTGATTAATTAATTATGTTAACATGCATTGGGTAGGAATTAGGTGGCTCTTAGTTGTCTTAATGCATGGTATTGAGTTTGTAAGAAGAGAACAAGTGTCCTTAGTTTAATAATTAAAATACTTTCAAAATTCATATACAAAGTCATGTTTTCTTCTCTCTGGTCAAAACTGAGCTGGAAATTGCTCACGGCTGTTTCCTTCTTCCTTGTTTTCAAAGCTTCAGTAAAAATAAAAATAATGTCTCCTCTCCCTTAAAAAATCCAAATCTCCAAATCCACCCACTTTCAGCCAAAATAACCAACACGGAGGTTGTCCGGATTATCATTTCGTATTTTTAGAGATCAGCAAATCAAAATTTCATAGAGTATCGAAGGAAAAAATTCAAATTTACAGAGAAATGGGATTTTGTGTAGAAAGCTTTGAAAAATAATATCTCTCATTCTATGAAGAAATAGATCTTGCCGTCTGCGTCATTGCGATCAGCGGACAACATAATATTTTTCATGTTAATTTGGGGTGATTCTGTGTCGATGATTTGGAAAGCCGGAAACTAGGGTTAAAGTTCATCGGAGGATCATGAGGCGATAGGAGAAGCGGATAGCGGCATTGCGACGAGAATTGAGCAATCTTTCTAGTGGCAAAAATTGGTGGTCTTTGGAGCTTGAATGGGGGGTCACGACTTCATGGGTTCACGTGTTTTTATGCGGTTCCAGATTTTGTCGAGAGGCTCGGATTTTGACGAGGGGAATCAGAGTTCATGCGAGGTGGTGCAGCGAGATGAGGAAGCGAAGAGCGGCTCGTAGGTATTTCCGGATTGAAGTTTAGTGGAGAGAGTAGGAAGTGTACGTGCACACAGTGCACGGTCTGTTGGGTTCATTAGTTCTTCCTTGCACAAGGGAGGAGGACGCAAGAAAGAAGAAGGAGAAGGAAGGTAGCGGGTTGGGCTGGCACTTGAAAAGCAGTTGTGCTCGGGCCCGTTTGGCTTTAGGTATAATCCTTTTATTCTTCTAAGTTTAGATTTAAAACTTTGTCAGTTAATATCTATTTCGTGTTAACTCAGTTTTATGCACGGTTGGGTCCGTTAGACTCGTATCAGAAAATATAATCCGTGTATGTATAAGTTTGGTAATTTAGTAAAGAATAAATTTTGGAAAATAAAATGAAACGTCATTTTATATATATGAACAATTATAATATTCCAACATATACAATTAGCAGAACAAGTATCGGATGCTAATGGAATGGATTGGAAAGCAGAACGTATAGTAGTAGCAGTGTCCGTTGGTTTATTCGTCCTGACAGTAAAGATGTTGGAGCTGTATCGGTGAGAACATTTAATTTAATTATTTATTAAATTAGTTGTTATTGAATAATTATAATTAGTTGAGATTAATTATAATTAGTTGTTGGTTGGATAAGGATGTTCCTGTGTGAATGGATGTGCATGTAAGTAGATGACGCACTGAACACTGAAAAACATTATTGACAGTAACGCTTGTGCACAGCTGAATTGTATGTTTATTGATGATGATTATAATGTATGATCATCTGACTTATATGGTTGATTTATTATGTTTGCATGATGCACACACAACACTATGGTTGTGGAATCATACAGATAATCGATCCAATTCTCCTTCCATATAAATGAAGATTTATTTTTCAATATTTAAAATATTATTCTTTTAAGTCAAATTTTAATTTGAAAGAGCCTTGGAAATTTAAATATAATATTTTATAATATTATACCAGACCGTTCTAGGATGACAGAGAGGATGGTGTCTAGGCTTGGGTTTGGAAATCCAGTTTCCTTCTCTCCCTGACTATCCCTAACTGGTCCGACGAACGGGACGGTTAATTTAAAATATAATTCAAAATTTAAATTTGAATTTGTTCAAACTTAGAAACAAAATTGGAATTTAAATTAATGAATGTCGCATAAATGACCATTTCATGAAGTTTAAATTTAAATTAAAAAGGGTTTCAAATTCATATAGTTACCACTTATTTAAATTTAAATTTAATTTGGAATTTTGAAATGATTTTTGGATTTAACTGAATAAACGGTTTTGAAATTAAGTTACTTTGAAGTTTTTAGATTTAATTTGGAAAGGATTCGAGAGATTTATATTTAAATCAATTTATAACGCGCTGCGGCGCGACCGCTCGTAAATATCGATTTAAATTTCAAATGGTTATAACTTGACCATTTGAAATCGGTTTGACTTGAAACTAGAAACGTTGATTTCCAAATATTAACAGTTTTTGAATGGAAAAGAAATTTTCAAATTTCAGCATATGATTTTCTAGTTATATTCAAAACAAATTTGGAAAAGATCGCTATACGTGTAGTTCGGCGACCATAACGAAAATTCAAATAAAACAAGTTTTAAAATTTGAGAAAATTCATGAAAATCTTACTTTATTAATTTAAAGTGATTAGAACTGAATTATTTGAATTTTTGAATTGATTTGGAATCTATTTTAATTAATGGCTATTGCAGCGCTTTTAATAACATTCAAATGTTATTATCTAAATTCCATAGATAAATGAGTTTTGAAATAATAATTGTAAACCATTATTTTAAATGGTTAAAAAGTTGTAAAATGGTTCGGAAGAATTTAAGTGATTGAACCTGGAATTATTTATTCATTCTAAAGGTTAGAATTTAAAGAGGAAATGAGTTGGATGGAGTTTGTGACGGATATTCAATATGTAATTCCAAGGTTAAACAAATATTATCAGCAGCACTAGAAAATATCTACACTGAGGTTGTGATAGTGCTTGTTGAGTTGTGGATTTATATTGATTATAAGTCGAATTAACTCTATCAAACTTATGTTTGAATATAAATTGTCTGGATTATCGTTAACGGAATTCGAATCCAAACGAAGATTTGGTAAGCTTAAAGACTTAAGGAATCGAAGGATTAAGTTTTGAATATAAGGATCGAAGGGTTATGTTGAAATAAAGGTTGGTAAATCAAATATTTCATTTCAAAGAAAGGTTAAAAGGATAGCAGAATGTATGACAAATCCAACTTTGACTTGTAAATGAATTGAATGATTGGAAGGAATGTTCAATTGAAATTCTGTGTGGTCCATAACCATTGTTTATGAATACGTTTGTTACTTGGAATGACCGGGATCAGATTTGAGTCCGAAAACCATTCCGAGCAATAATACGACGCATAAAGCAAATTCAAGACTTGGAATCGATGAATGAAGACCGTGGTTCTTCACAATCGAACGAATTGTCTACCGATTGGTTTCTTTACTAAATAACTACAGTAGAGAGATGCCCCTATTATTGGAGTGGCTGGAAGTCCGAACGTTTTGGGAGAACTTTCAGATTTTGTTCTGTTCAGACTCAAAATGGACTTGTATGGATTGTGTGTCTGACATTATAATTAACTGCATAACACTGATTTCCATTGATTTGTATCTGGTTTGTGACGTATGAGCTCGAAGTGGTTATGTATGGATGGAAATCAGTGGTCATGTTGTGAATGAACAATGTGACATACTTAAGATATGAAATGAGCTTGTATGATCAGGGTACTGCTTATCTAGGCATGCTTTGTATGACGTGACATCGAGAAACCTCACACCCCGGATTGATGAGAAACTGGCGGTTAGGTTGTATACTTATATATGAATTGATGATGAAGCTGCAGTAGTGGGAAACCACTTATGAACTTGGGGAAATTGGGTATGTTCGGGGGGTCGTGTCTGGTCGAAAACCGTTGATCTGCCCTACGTTTTGTAGTTGGTGTCCGTGATGGACGAAAAAGCCGTGAGGCACTTCTCTTCGTATCCCTGATTGATCTTTCGTGCCAGGAATCATCAAGTTGGAAACACAATCTCCAATACGAGCCATACGGTTTTGGTTTGTATATATATTATGACATTATATTATGGGTATTATGCCGTCTAGGATTTATACATTTATTTGCAAAATGGTTTTCCACACTACGTAATAATAAAATGAAAAGAGGATTTTACGTATGGAGGCATTTTGATTATCATAAGATAAACTCGTCCATTTGGTGTGTGCTTGCATTGTGTGATGTGGGACGAGCTTATGATAGCTTCATTTTCAAAAAGGTCATTGCGTATTTATATGCATGGGTGTTCACATGGAGTAAACCTGTTTCGCATTAGCGGCGTGGTCTGGTGAATTTCCCAACTTTAAAATAAACCTTAAAGCAACTGTTTTATGTTCTCACACCAGTCCCATGACCGACCTGTAGTTCATTGTTCCTTCCTAAACTCTGGGTGCCCATTAATTTTCACATGGGCAGCTAGTAGTTTAGATTTTGCAGTTATGATTCGTTGGAGCGAGGTTCAAAGCGCTTTCTGAGTTGGAGTCCATGCTAAAGTTTGAAGCTTCCGCTGTGTCATATTGTTTCTTCCGCTGAGTGTATACTTTCTTTCTTCCGTTGTATATGTTATGTTGTAACTCTGATATTCATGTAACTCTGATGTAATATTGAATTATTCAATGAAAGGTTCTGTTATTCTGTTCAATGTATGTATGTACCCATAACAAATTCGTCTTTCTGAATGGTTTAAGTTGGTTTAATTACCGACGAGAACCAGGCAAAAAGGCGGGTCGTTACAGGAACCCACTAAATAGGAAGAACGACATATGGAAAAGTTTGGGATATTCGTTATGTACACTAAATGAATGGTTATATAAATCTGAAAATAAGAGGCCCTCAACTGGTTTAGATGGAAAGTGTACAATGTGTTTTGTAAAGGAAAAAGGATGTATCCTATAGGTAATATCTGAAATGATAGTGTTTCAGGATAGTGGGTTTGACAATTGAGCCTTTTAAATTTGGGAAAGGAAAGAAGGAAAATGGATTAGCAATATATACATACATATATATATATTTCAGAGAAATGACTTTTTCGAAATATCTTAGAGAGTCTAGATAAATTGGAAACCCACTTCGAGTCTAGCCACATTGTTAACTTTTGAGAACTTGAAAGAAATTAGATGCTTTTGGTGATAGTTTATGGTGTTTTTCAATTTTTGGCATGACAAGTTAAAATTTTAAAGTTTGTACTAGCAAAATCATGTAGAACCAATTTTTAAACAAAAAAAATGTACATATTGAGTTTTAAAGAAAAATAAAATAATATAGGGTATATTTTGGAAATGATGACTTCTTATGGAATTTTTGCCTAAATTAAACCTTCAGAAAAAATGCGCATATTATAGAGCATGTATAGCTCACTAGTTTTTAAGCTATAATATATGAAAGGATTAAAAAGCAAAACATAGAAAAAATTGCATTTTTGTAAAACCTAAAATTTTCAGAAAAGAAAATTTTAAAAATCTCTATTCTTCTGACAATAATTTTTGAAAATTGTTTTGACATAAAATTTTGTTGGCTGGACAAAATAAGTTGTAAGAATTAAGAATAGAGTAAATGTTTGCACCTAGATGTAGGTTATTAAACTGACACTGTAAATATGAACGACTGTGAAACTGATAGAGAAGTAGTTGTCATTGTCTCCTCTAGTTTTTGTGATTTGAAAAAAAATAGTTTGCGCTTTTTTGGGATGACATATTTTTATGGTTTGGCAAAAATAAGTTTTAATGAAGAAAAAGAAAAGTTTTAAAACTTTTGAAGGAAATAAATGATAAGGCCAAATCATGTTTTATTTTTAAATCATGGGGTAGGTAAGGATTAGTACCTAGGGAAGACGGAAATATTTTGAGGCTATAAAGTGAATAGCAATGACTATTTTGGAATAATGGTAAGTTCCGATAGAATGCGTAAGCATTATAGAGCCTAGGTTGTTGCTTGGAAAAGTCTATTAGTACACAACAAAGACTAGTAGTGACTACTAGACGGTAAAGGGTAAGTAAGTATTAAGATCCTTTGGTTTGGACTTTTCTTTGTCGGAGGGGACATGGTCCTGGGATTCTTAGCCCTTAGTAGTAGATGTGTAGAGTGCTTGTTTTCCTGTTTTAGTTAAATGATTAGAAGACTTATTTTTAAACTTAGATCAGTGGATTAAGTTAAATAAGCTATGAAAGGAGTAATGACATAGCTAAAAAAAATTTGTTAAAATAAAGCAACAAATATGACAAATGAAGATAAATGGAAAGTTACGAGAAATAGAAGGAAAAAAAATGGGTTTTTCCAAAAGTAAGTTGGAAAAGAAAATTTATTATAATGGAAATTTTCTTATGTAAGTTGTGCTTGGATAGGAAGACAGGAAATCTGTATACAATAGTTGCTTAAAAATCAAAGTATTGTTAGAAAAGGTACACAAAAGAAAAACGGAAGATGTGATGTTTTCCGTTTTCCACCTTTTTATAAGATAAGAAATCGAATTCAGAAAATTAGACTTTTCTGCAATTCGCTAATTTAAGGTTGTTTGGTACAGTTTGGATGGAAAAATTGGATGAATTACATTCTTGCTTTGTAAGAGTATAGGAAAAATTGGATGAAAAAGTATTTTGAATTTCAAAATAGTGCATTCATATAGAAATTGCCAGTACATTTAGGATGTTGCATCGTGTTTTCAAAAAGATTTTCAAGAAAAAATTGCATTCATATAGGAGGTACCGCTTAGGCATTCATTTCATTCATGTATTACTATGTTGAATTACACTTTGCACAAGTGCACAAATGATTGCAAAATTGGATGTATACATGATGACTGCGAATTATGCGAGGAATTACTTAATTTTACCCCTTAAGAGTGGGAGAATGTAACACCCTGCATTTTTAATTAAATAATATAATAAATTTGAAAAGCTTTCAGAATTTGGTCATGGAATTAGCATCATTGCGTTCATGGCAATTTTTTGATCAATTTTGTAACGACCCGTATTCTAAACATCATAGGATCGTAGAATATTTATTTCTTTCCCGTATGAAGTCGTATGGTCATGTAACTTTGGGAAACATCTATTAGAGTCATTTCCCATGTTCATGATTTTTGTCGATTTTTAAATGACCATTTTGCCCCTAGTTGGTACTGTTTTGACCATAACTTTTGACTGGAAAGGAATTTTGACCTGAAACCACTTCCATTGGATTCGTTTGATGGTTTACCTTTCCGTAGAGTGGTCATAATAGCCAAACGGACTTACCGTTTGGGAGATATGGCTGAAATAAGGTTTGGAGGGTGAAAAACTGCTTAACCGGGCCAAATCGGGTGATTAGTGAGTAAGCCCATAACCCATTTCGGGATTAGGGTTATGGGGAGGCTGAAATGAAGTAGAGAATCATTCCATTTCAGTTTTCTAGCCTCCACTTATCACCAAGGAACCCTAAAAATGGCCTCCAACCTCTAATTCACCTCCAAATCACCTTTTGGTCAAGGATTTGGCTTAGCAACCTCTAATCAAGGTAGATCTACACCAAAGCAACGTTGGAGCTGCTGTTTAGCATTAGGATTCACATCAAATTAGAGATTTATTTCATATCTTAGTTTATTTGTGGCTAAGGTGAGTGATTTGCATAGTTTCGCACTAATTATGGTTAATTAGGGGTGATTAGTGTTAATTAGCGAATTTAAACATGGTAAAATTTAGGAAAAATTTTCATAAATTCTTAAATGATGTTTTAGACCTCTGAGATGAATTTGGGTTAATTTGGTTAAGTTTTGCTAATCCTATCATTAGTTTCACCTAAACATGCTTAAGGGGAAATATGGGATTTTGGGTATGTTTGATCCATTTTAACCTATCATATGGATGTTTTGATGTTTGTGGTTGATTATGCATGTTGCTATGACTGTATGATATGCTTTGTGATTGATTTCAATAGTTAGAATGCTCGAAAACGTCGTCGAATGGCGTAAACACTTGCTGGAACAGCTTCAGAAAACAGTGCAGGTTTCAGATCGGATCGGATATGGGGCTCGGATCGGATATGTTGAACTGGGTAAGGAATCCGATCGGATCGGAACCTGACATTTGAGAAAATTTGGCAAAAAGGAAGGCCACGCTACTGAACTGGGCTCGGATCGGATTAAAGAGGAGGATCGGAGCGGATAGAGCAGGATGGATCGGATCGAAGCATGTGAAGGATGAGGAGACGGATCAGAGCGGAAGCATGAACTGGAGGGGAATGACACCCGACCCGACCCGAAGTAAAGCACCTGACCCGAACCAAGGAGAGACACACGACCCGAACCGATGAAGAGGACCCGACCCGAACCGATGGAGGATACCCGACCCGAACCGATGGCTTGAGGAGGAACCCGACCCGACCCAGTATTGACCAATAACCCGAGATGCAAAGGCAGTCCAATATGGGAAGTTAGAGCTCAGGATCCAGTTGGGAACCGATGAGTTCACTTCATGGTTGGACTTTGCTGCGGGACGTGTGCTAAGGAGTTGTCGACGTTCATAACTTCGATTCACCACTAAAAATGAATGATGGCTACTTATCAGTGCAGTAGGGTCATTATGACCTGAGGGGCAAGGTGATGGTAGCAAGACTATGTTATCAGTGCAGTAGGGTCATTATGACCCGAGGGGCAAGGTGATGCGTAGTAAGACTATGAGCCAGTGCAGTGGGGTCATTGCGACTCCATGGGGCAGAGTGGACATAGTAAGTATTGGTAGGCTATGAGCCAGCGCAGATGGGGTGAATAACTCCATGGGGCAAGTGGACATAGCAAGGGATTAGTGGCTACGTTATCAGTGCAGTGAAGCCATTTATGACTTCATGGGGCAGAGTGATCGTAGCAAGGTATGTTGGGTGATCGAAGTGGTGAATATCGTATGCTTTACGCACTGAGTGAGAAATGTGAGGATGGATGCTATGTTTGATTGTTTGCCATCATTATGACATGCACACCTCCCCCACCTCCATATCTTTACACTGTTTGATATGATACCTTAGAGTGTTGTACAGTATGTAGTGCTAACTCTTTGGTTGCAGGTCCAGGTTCAGGTATGTTTTAATCTACCTGTTATTGTTCACTTTAGATGCTTATCGCTCATACCAGGCTTTATGTCTGACCCAGAGTTTTATGTCTCCTCTTATTACTTTGGGTGCTCACACGAGCAGACTAGAGACAGGTTAGCTAGTGATGCGCGAGTAGCTGACTCGGAGGCGGGCAGGAGGCTTCCACGTATGATATATATATACACATTCTCCCTGTGTCGTTGGTGGTCGCTACTTGGGCATTAGTAGTGTACCTCCTTTATCTTGCTTTTACTTTGAGACAGTTTGAAAAGTTGTAATAAGCTGTATTTTGGATTTCCGCTGCCATGATGTTTAGTTTTGATTTTCAGCTTATGCACTGTCTCTCATGTTTTATGTCAAATATGTTATTATTATATTATTTTCTATGCGCTGTGAGACATTCTACAGGTTCTTTGTATGTTCATTTCCCCTCTTCCTTTTCCTTCTGACAACCCGTTCCGTGCTAACTGGACATGTGTACAGCGCACTTCTGGAGTAAATGTCGGTTGGTGCGGGGCGGGCCGTCACACTTGGTATCAGAGCTCTAGGTTGCGTAGTTAACCTAGGGAAAGACACCAGGGAGAGATAGTACGTATATGAGAGCGCGTATTTGTAATTACTTTGGTTTTCAAAAGCTATGTATATATATACTATTAGTAGTATAAGAATGAAGTCGCACTGCACTAGCACCACTATGGGGTCGTTAATCGTTTCCCTTTTTCAGATTGACGATGAGCCGAGACACGATGGGTGCTGGTAGAGGGACCAACCAAGGGAATGCCGCTGACATGAGGGCGATGTTTACTAACCTCATGAGAGATATGCTTAGAGAAGTGCAAGGGGCAGTTCCCAATCACGGAGTTAGTGTTGGCCCAATAGTGCAGGCGCCTAGGTTCGATTTCGCCAAGTTGTGCAAAGATTACACTAATCTTGGTGGGAAGCCGTTCCACGGAACGGAGTCGGGCACGGATGTTCAAGACTGGATGGATAGCTGTGACCGTATCTTCGATGACTTGGGTCTTGAGATGTGATGAAGAGAAGGCTAGCGTCTCGTCAGCTGCAAGGGCGAGCGATGAATTGGTGGAATGCCATTAGAACAGCTACTCCAGAGGATCAGGTTACTTGGGATCAGTTCAAGGCTCGCTTTAGCGAGAAGTTCATTCCAGCTGCCCAGAAGTCAGTGTTATTCAAGAGGTTCTTGGAACTCAAGCAGAATGGGAGAGTAGTTTCTGACTATATTGCTGAGTTCGACACTTTGTCGAAGTATGGACTGTCTCTTATCGATACTCCTGAGAAGAAGAATGAGAAGTTCATTACTGGTTTGGATGGATACTTGGGGGAAAGGCTTATCAATCACATCGATGAGACTTTTGAATCGATCGTGGGGAAAGCTTTGAGGTCAGAGAGCCTTTACCCTAAGTCAAAGACTGAGGCTGCATCTGCAGAAGGGCCAAAGCCGCAAGCAGGCGGTGGAGGCAAGAATAACTCTCAGAATAAGAGGAAGCAGGACCAATCTAAGGGTAGTCAGAAAAAGAGCAAGAAGGATGTTGAGTGCTTCAGCTGTGGTAAGAAGGGCCATTATGCTAAAGATTGTCGGGCCAAGCCAGCGGATAAGAAGTGCTTCAACTGTGGTCAATTGGGACATTTCAAGGATAAGTGTCCACAACCTCTTAAGGAGAAGCAGATTGTGAAAGCATATGCTATTGATGTTGTTCCTTCTTCGTCGAATGCCCCAACTGCGGCAGAGAAAGGAAAGAATGTTGTTATTCAAGGTATGCTTTCTATTTATGATGTACCTGTTCGAGTTTTGTTTGATACTGGGGCTTCCCGTTCCTTCATATCTAGTGACCTGGTAGATAGGTTGGGACTGGAACCCGAGATAGTTGATAGACCATTGGTTGTGACGAACCCGATTGGTGGTTCGACTAGCCTTAGTATGATTTGCAGGAATTTGGTCATATCGAGTCATGGATGTATGTTTGTATGTGATTGCTTTGTTTTGGGCTTTACTGGGTATGGCATTATATTGGGAGTCGATTGGCTCCAAAGATACGGGGTGGTGGTAGACTGTGAGGGCTTTTTGGTGACAGTGAGGGCGGATGATGGGCGGAGGATAGTGTTTGGTAGTCTACCCAGTGATGGGGTTATGGCTAGTTTTGTAAATTCTCTCGACATCCCGCAGGATGAGTTGTCAGATGTGCCCATGGTTGGCCAGTATCCGGACGTCTTCGAGGAGGTGACCGGGCTTCCACCACACCGAGAGATTGAGTTCCGTATTGATTTAGTGAAAGATGCCAGACCTATAGTGATGCCACTTCGTCGTATGGCACCAAGGGAGCAGCGAGAGCTCGAGGTGCAAGTCAGCAATCTTTTGAAGAAGGGATTTATTAGAAGGAGTGTCTCCGAGTGGGGAGCACCAGTTGTGTTTGCCACTAAGGCAGATGGTTCCCTTCGTTTGTGTGTGGACTATCGCGAGTTGAATAAGGTGACAAGGAAGAATAAGTATCCTCTACCGCGGATAGATGATTTGTTTGATCAGCTGGAAGGAGCTAGAGTGTTCTACCAGTTGGACCTCGCGACAGGATTTCATCTGCTACGAGTAGTGGATGAGAGTGTTCCGAAAACGGCATTTAGGATGCCGTCTGGATTTTATGAGTGGTTGGTCATGCCATTTGGGTTGACCAATGCACCAGCCTACTTTGTGGATCTTATGAATCGAGTATTCAGAGATCGGTTGAATAAGTTTGTTCTTGTGTTCGTGGATGATATCCTTGTTTACTCAAGGAAAGAGGAGGAACACAAGGGACACTTGAGAATAGTGATGGAGGTGTTGAGGAAACACCAATTGAAAGCGAAATTCTCTAAGTGTCATTTTTGGAGAAGGGAAGTAAGATTCTTGGGTCATGTTGTTTCAGACGGTGGCATTGCCGTGGACCCTGCGAAGGTGGCTACGGTACAGGATTGGCCTACACCTAAGAATGCGACAGATGTAAGAAGTTTCTTGGGATTAGCTGGATATTATCATAAGTTTATCCAGGACTTCTCCAAGATAGCGGCACCGTTGACTCAATTGACTAAGAAGAATCAGTCCTTCGTCTGGGACGGAGTGTGTGAGGATGCCTTCAAGAGTCTAAAGGAGAAGTTGACGTGTGCGCCAGTGTTAATCATTCCTAAAGGGAATGAAGAGATGACGGTATACACGGATGCTTGTGGTACCGGACTGGGTGCTGTATTGATGCAAGGAGGTAGGGTTGTAGCTTATGCTAGTCGACAGCTAAAGCCGCATGAGAAGAAGTATCCTACCCATGATTTGGAATTGGCAGCGATCGTGTTTGCGCTGAAGATGTGGAGACACTATCTCTTGGGAGAAAGATTTGAGTTGTTTACCGATCATAAATCGTTAAAGTATCTCTTCTCTCAGAAAGATCTGAATCTCCGTCAGCAGAGATGGTTAGAGTTCTTGGCTTCATATGATTTTGATATCGCATACACACCTGGAAAGGGTAATGCGGTAGCCGATGCCTTGAGTAGGAGACATGCCAGCTTAGGGGCAATGTTTCTTGAGTGGAAGCAACTGGAGTATATCGCGGGGTTTGATTTCAGACCAAGGTGCGAATTGGATCCAGTCATGCTAGCTAGTTTGACGATCAGACCCACTTTGATAGAGCGGATTGGTTCCAGCCAGAGGGACGATCCTAATCTATTGGAAATCATCTCCAAGTTAGAGATGGACATCGACGGTGAGGAGATGAATGCATATGGGCTTGATCGAGATGGATGGCTTCGAAATAATGAAAGACTAGTTGTGCCCAACGAAAATGGTTTGAGAGATGAAGTGCTTAGAGAATGTCATCACTCAAAACTGACTATACATCCCGGTGGTAATAAGATGTATCGAGACATGAGACAGACTTACTACTGGGAAGGAATGAAAAGAGACGTTGGGAAGTTTATATCCAAATGCATGATTTGCCAGCTAGTTAAAGCCGAGCAAAAGAAGCCTAGTGGGTTATTGCAACCATTAGAAATTCCCGAATGGAAATGGGAGCAAGTCTCGATGGATTTCATCGATGGTTTACCAAGGACTAGATCGGGATATGATAGCATTTGGGTAATTATGGATCGATTGACTAAAAGTGCAAGATTTATACCAGTCAAATCGACTAGAACGGCAGCCAAGTTGGCAGAACTGTATATGAAGTGGGTAGTGAGATTTCACGGAGTACCTAAAAGCATTGTGAGTGACCGAGACCCGTTGTTCACTAGTGGGTTTTGGAAGAGCTTACAAGAGGCTCTAGGGTCAGAATTACATCTCAGTACCGCATATCATCCTCAGACCGACGGCCAGACGGAGAGGGTGAATCGTATATTGGAAGAACTCTTGAGAGCTTGTAAATTGGATTTTGGTGGATCATGGGATGACCATTTGCATCTAGTAGAGTTTGCATATAATAATAGCTACCAATCCAGTATCGGTTTGGCTCCATATGAAGCCTTGTACGGAAGACCGTGCAACTCACCATCATGTTGGATAGAGACTGGAGTAAAGTTTGTGCTTGGACCAGACGTGGTGAGAGAAACTTCGGATAAGATTAAGATCATTCAACAACGAATGAAAGCTGCCCAAGATAGGCAGAAGAGTTATGCTGATAAGAGGAGAAGAGACTTAAAATTCTCCGTTGGTGACTTGGTGTTTGTTAAGATCTCTCCGTTGAAGAGCGTGATACGATTTGGCAGGAGAGGCAAGTTGGCACCAAGATTTGTTGGCCCATTCCCTGTTCTTGAGCTAGTCGGGAATTTGGCATATAGAGTTGGCTTACCAGAGAAAATGGCGGGAGTTCACAATGTATTTCATGTTTCCCAACTAAGGAAGTTCGTTCACGACTCAGATATGACTATTTCACCTGATCAGTTAGAGGACTTCGAAGTAGAACCCGAGGCGGTTGGGAACCGCAAACCGATTCGTATTGTGGGGCACAATACGAAACAACTTCGAAGGAAGGCGGTAAGTTAGTTAAGGTTCAGTGGGGCGAGAACGAGAATGATTGTACTTGGGAGAAAGAGGAGAGCATTAGAAAGGCATATCCAGAACTCTTTGCCTGGTAAGATTTACTTCATAATTTAGTTTCTACGCATGCTAGGGTAGACTTATTTTGCTTGTTTTGCATGTTTGATGGTTCTTTTATGGTTGATAGGCATGCGGGAATCTTTGTGTGTGTTTTGATTAGGAAATTTCGGGGGTGAAATTTCTTAAGGGGGGGAGAGTGTAACGACCCGTATTCTACACATCATAGGATCGTAGAATATTTATTTTTTTCCCGTATGAAGTCGTATGGTCATGTAACTTTGGGAAACATCTATTAGAGTCATTTCCCATGTTCATGATTTTTGTCGATTTTTAAATGACCATTTTGCCCCTAGTTGGTACTGTTTTGGCCATAACTTTTGATTGGAAAGGAATTTTGACCTGAAACCACTTCCATTGGATTCGTTTGATGGTTTACCTTTCCGTAGAGCGGTCATAATAGCCAAACGGACTTACCGTTTGGGAGATATGGCTGAAATAAGGTTTGGAGGGTAAAAAACTGCTTAACCGGGCCAAATCGGGTGATTAGTGAGTAGGCCCATAACCCATTTCGGGATTAGGGTTATAGGGAAGCTGAAATGAAGTAGAGAATCATTCTATTTCAGTTTTCTAGCCTCCACTTATCACCAAGGAACCCTAAAAATGGCTTCCAACCTCTAAATCACCTCCAAATCACCTTTTGGTCAAGGATTTGGCTTAGCAACCTCTAATCAAGGTAGATCTACACCAAAGCAACGTTGGAGCTGCTGTTTAGCATTAGGATTCACATCAAATCAGAGATTTATTTCAGATCTTAGTTTATTTGTGGCTAAGGTGAGTGATTTGCATAGTTTTGCACTAATTATGGCTAATTAGGGGTGATTAGTGTTAATTAGCGAATTTAAACATGATAAAATTCGGGAAAAATGTTCATAAATTCTTAAATGATGTTTTAGACCTCTGAGATGAATTTGGGTTAATTTGGTTAAGTTTTGCTAATCCAATCATTAGTTTCACCTAAACATGCTTAAGGGGAAATATGGGATTTTGGGTATGTTTGATCCATTTTAACCTATCATATGGATGTTTTGATTTTTGTGGTTGATTATGCATGTTGCTATGACTGTATGATATGCTTTGTGATTGATTTCAATAGTTAGAATGCTCGAAAACGTCGTCGAATGGCGTAAACACTTGCTGGAACAGCTTCAGAAAACAGTGCAGGTTTCGGATCGGATCGGATATGGGGCTCGGATCGGATATGTTGAACTGGGCAAGGAATCTGATCGGATCGGAACCTGACACTTGAGAAAATTTGGCAAAAAGGAAGGCCACGCTACTGAACTAGCTCGGATCGGATTAAAGAGGAGAATCGGAGCGGATAGAGCAGGATGGATCGGATCGAAGCACTTGAAGGATGAGGAGACGGATCGGAGCGGAAGCATGAACTAGAGGGAAATGACACCCGACCCGACCCGAAGTAAAGCACCCGACCTGAACCAAGGAGAGACACACGACCCGAACCGATGAAGAGGACCTGACCCGAATCGATGGAGGATACCCGACCCGAACCGATGGCTTGAGGAGGAACCCGACCCGACCCAGTATTGACCAATAACCCGAGATGCAAAGGCAGTCCAATATGGGAAGTTAGAGCTCAGGATCCAGTTGGGAACCGATGAGTTCACTTCATGGTTGGACTTTGCTGCGGGACGTGTGCTAAGGAGTTGTCGACATTCATAACTTCAATTCACCACTAAAAATGAATGATGGCTACTTATCAGTGCAGTAGGGTCATTATGACCTGAGGGGCAAGGTGATGCGTAGTAAGACTATGAGTCAGTGCAGTGGGGTCATTGCGACTCCATGGGGCAGAGTGGACATAGTAAGTATTGGTAGGCTATGAGCCAGCGCAGATGGGGTGAATAACTCCATAGGGCAAGTGGACATAGCAAGGGATTAGTGGCTACGTTATCAGTGCAGTGAAGCCATTTATGACTTCATGGGGCAGAGTGATCGTAGCAAGGTATGTTGGGTGATCGAAGTGGTGAATATCGTATGCCTTACGCACTGAGTGAGAGATGTGAGGATGGATGCTATGTTTGATTGTTTGCCATCATTATGACATGCACACCTCCCCCACCTCCGTATCTTTACACTGTTTGATATGATACCTTAGAGTGTTGTACAGTATGTAGTGCTAACTCTTTGGTTGCAGGTCCAGGTTCAGGTATGTTTTAGTCTACCTGTTATTGTTCACTTTAGATGCTTATCGCTCATACCAGGCTTTATGTCTGACCCAGAGTTTTATGTCTCCTCTTATTACTCTGGGTGCTCACACGAGCAGACTAGAGACAGGTTAGCTGGTGATGCGCGAGTAGCTGACTCGGAGGCAGGCAGGAGGCTTCCACGTATGATATATATATACACATTCTCCCTGTGTCGTTGGTGGTCGCTACTTGGGCATTAGTAGTGTACCTTCTTTATCTTGCTTTTGCTTTGAGACAGTTTGAAAAGTTGTAATAAGCTGTATTTTGGATTTCCGCTGCCATGATGTTTAGTTTTGATTTTCAGCTTATGCACTGTCTCTCATGTTTTATGTCAAATATGTTATTATTATATTTTGTTCTATGCGCTGTGAGACATTCTACAGGTTCTTTGTATGTTCATTTCCCCTCTTCCTTTTCCTTCTGACGACCCGTTCCGTGCTAACTGGACATGTGTACAGCGCACTTCTGGAGTAAATGTCGGTTGGTGCGGGGCGGGCCGTCACAAATTTAAAGCTAAATTTTATAGGAAACAGATTCAAGATATGAAAAGGTATCTTTAAAAATATAATATTACAACAAACCTGAAAAGAAGTTATAAGAAAAGAACAATGACCACCGTTGTTTTTAGTCTTATTAACAAAAGCCTATGGAGCTCAGTTGGTAATGACATGTCTCTCCCAAGTGAGTGGCGCAAGTTTGAGTCCGGCTAACGCCATATTCTTACTTTAGGGGAATGGCTAAAATAATACATATTCTTAGAGGAAATATGTGTAAATGCACATATAAGGAAAATTATACATAAAAATGAGTACAAAAATATATGTATACATGCATATGTAAATATATGCGTATATGTGTGCAAAAATATATACAAAAGAGAAATCCAAAATAAACCTGCAATCAATGAAAATAGGTAAGAAATAAATGATGACATATCGTTGTTTGAATTTTGAAATAGAAATAAAAGTTGCACGTGTGTGTGTGTGCGTATATATATATATATATATATATATATATATATATATATATATATACGTATAAATTCAAACGTTGAGATAAAAAGTGCAAGTCAAGAGCAGAAAATAATTAATGCATAATAAGTGAAAAATGGGCAAAATATTAGCTGCTTTTGAAATTGAAGTGCATTAAAAAGGATAAAGCAAAGCGTCATTAATTGGATTGATTAACGGACAAGTAATTGAAAGATTGTATGCGTATATACATGCATAAATTTGAAACTCAAACATTAAGATAGGTTATAACTAGAATGTTATAAATCAGATATATTATATGAAGTAATAAAATTAACGTTATTTATTAAACGTTAAAATCAGAAATAACTGCGTCACATAAAAACTTGCCTGGCCCGATCGGGTCGACCCATGTTCTGCCTAGGTCGACCCACATGAGGGCGGGTCGACTCAGGGATTGATCCAAGCGAGTTCAAATATGTTTCCTTTAACATATAATTATGATATGTACGGTTCAGATTTTATTTGAGTAAATCCGACGGTTCAGACTTTCTTGTACACCTATAAATAGGCTAGTAGGGCCTAACTCTAAACTCATATTTTCTGAGATGCTGCCTAGGCTCTGCCATTCTCCTCTTCCTCCAAATCTTTTCAGAAAATTAGAATATTAGTTTTAGGAAATTCTAATTCAAGTTTTGAAGATAAAAGAATGTAAATCTACAAATAGGTGCTCAGAATTCTGATCAATGTGAGGTAAGTTCTTGAGTCTGATTTATTTAGGTTTCTCTCTTCCTTTCCCTCTTCTTTTAGCATCAGATTTGTGAATCTTTGGTTGTTTTAATAATAGATTCAGTTAGGGGTGCCACGGAACAACAAATCTGGATCAGATTCACGGATTGGAAAGTTGTTAGGTGAGTGAATTTAAATTATATACCTTTTTAAACAATGGTATATTTACCGTTTACATTCACCGTCATTCTTAACACGTTAACTAACTGTAAGTTGTGATAATTGTGGTATAATTCATTTTAGGTATGTTAAGAATATCACTTTTGTATAGATCTATTCTATGAACCCCTTAAATGGATAAGAATTACTATAATACTGAATTTGTGAGATTTACAATAAAAAGGGAATATGTTGCAGAAAATATGGTTAATGAAAAATTGCATACTGTAAATCAAATTACAATGAAATTGGGAATGATTATGGTAATTGAGATTAAATCTACGTAGAATATGTTAAGAACAATTTTTTTGGTATAAACCCTATTTCCATTAATCATCTGTCTGAATTGGGAATTACTGTAAACGCTTTAATTATGGAATTTACAATAAACATGAATATTTTTCTTAAGAGAATCATTATGCCAAAAGGTTGTAAATAGAATTACATTAAAATTTGAGAATAATGAAAAAGAATATATATGCCTAAATGGTATGAAAATTTTATAGTAACTGGGAAATTGTAAATAACTGCACTAAGATACGAGGTTAAGTTCAACTTATGATAGAAGTGCCCAGAACCTCCCGGTAATTCTAGCATCCACAAGTTTTCAGCTTAATGTGAGAGGTCTGGTGCATAAACATATATAAAAATATATGTATGCAACATGGAATAGATAAATAAGGGAATGACATTGATTGTAATCAATGAAAATAAATGGTATGTGTGAAAATCCACAAGACAGTAAATAAACAAATGTTACAATAGTAAGAGTTTGGTTAACCTCAAACAACCAAGGAAAATGTGATGAATGGGAAATATGACCTATTTTAATTAATTACATGAATGCGAATGGAATATAATAGGTAGGCTTGTCCCCGAGACAAGTGGAAATTATAACCTAGGTTATAATAAATGAAAAGAAAACTTATTACTAAACCTTAGTTAAGAGAACTAAGTTAATAAGTAAACAACAACAAGTTGTAATGATAATGTAAGATGAGATAATGATTAAATAAGGAAGAATAAGGTAGACTTATGGAATGAAATAAGCTATACTTGATCATATGTATATATATATGTATGTATGTATGTATGTATGTATGTATGTATATGTGTGTGTGTATACACATTAATGTAACATGTTAATAGAAAACATGTGGATGTGGATAAGATATACTTAATTATATATTAAGTAGGACATGTTATTGTAACCTGTAAACCTAAAATTGGACAATGAATGACATGGTAATAATGTAAAAAGATTGTAGATTACTTTCGTTAATAACAATCTAGGTAATAACATGTTATTGGCTTATTAATGAACTTAAATGAGTTAAGTTATATCACAAACTAACAAGCGAAAGGGGTCCATTCCTTAAAGACATAAGAGGCTTGGAGAAAACCTGGTAACTTGAATAAAAAGATAAAATGTGGATAATCAAGTTAATTGACAATCTGATAAGATAAGACAAGCGCACGATTAAAAGATTAAACATAGGGTCTAATAACACGTTAACGTGACGCGCTTGCACTAGTCCGCACGTACGAAGGTAAAGAGCCCAATGGGGTAGATCATCGAGGTGTTTGGAGGCACGAGAGGAGCACGTCCATCTGATTCTTTAGCCTGATAGTCTTCTTGCTGGCTCTGCGGGATTGGAAAGAAGCATGCGGCTTCCGAGCGACGTAGGTGGGTACTTCGTGGTGGTCCTCTGTTGCAGTGCAAGCTCAAGCTGTACTCGCAGAGGTTAGCTCTGCGCGTTAACACCCGGTGAGTATACCTTGACTGCGTTGGAAGTTTGGTAGTTAGAAGGCTGTGGCGATGTGGCATTGGGGTGATTCGACGATTTGCCTTAAGATTGGCTGGTCAGGACCAAATAAAAGATAGTAATCGTCGGGTATCTATCGTCTGCAGTCAATGTGATGCCGAAAGACCAGAGCTAAACCAACAGACCATCGATCTTTCACTATCGAGGCTTTGGTTATGGGACACGCCTATTTGGATGTAGACTGTTTGATAGGGGCACGCCACTTAGGTCTTGATGTAGTTTTTCACTAGTTGAGGGAGGGGTCGAGGTGGGACCATAGCCACCGTAGAAATCTTGACCATAGTTCAGATATATGTACTTTAGGCCTCTCTAGCAGACCTATACAGATATGGAAAAGCTTCTAAATGAGTCTCGTGCATTCATATGCAGCCCTATTATAGAACTCGAGGTACAATAGACAGTACGTAAGTGTGAGGATACGGATACATGCACGTCGCACCGGGTGGTGTATCGTAGACGTAGGGAATTACTCCGTGTTAAGATCGAGCTTGGTCGAGGAGTTTGGATATGGCAGTCTGTATGCTTATGTGGTATGGCGAGGGTAGTTTTGTGTGAAATGTGGCGTAGTTTATGGAAATTCGTACGTCGCCCCAGCGTAGGATCAGAGTTGCATACGCTTTCGTGGCGTGACGGTGTAGACCATGCGCGAAGGATACCATGGAAAGTAACTTGGTATTGGGGTAGCTACGTATACACTATATTAGGTTAATCTACAGGGAGGTAGATGGGTATGACATGTGTGTAAAGCCTTGAGTGTTGTTAACCTAAAACAACCTAATAAACAAGAAAATGTAACTGAACGGTATATGTAGGCTTATTTCAGAATTTGTAATTTAAGTCCAGTCACCAGAACTTGTGTTCTGACCCTTTCCTCATAATATACCCGCATCGCAAGTTTGGCTTTTGGCAGAGATATGACAGCTTTGTATACTGGTTATGCAGTATTATTACTTTGGTAAGACTATATTTGATTATATTATATTCCATTCCGCTGTGAATTTTTTTTTTTTTTTTTGAGCTAAGATATATTTATTATCTCTGTCTTTTTTACAGGATATCAAACAAGCCAACTCGAGTTTCGGCAGGTTGGAACTTTAAAAAAAATCGATCTATCGAAATTTGGATTATTACAAAAATAGGGTTTATAATTATTTTGTAACTATTGGATGTTACTATGATATAAATTTTTGTCCATTTTTAGTGAAAAATGGTATGTTTAATTTTGGAATATTTTTGGATATGCTTATGGATATTAGTATAAAATAATGTTTCATCATCACATTTCTTTATTTCCTGATTTTTTTTGTAAACATTAGTATAAAAATTATTTTATGTTGATCCAAACTTTTTTATTTATACTCTTAAATTTATTAATTATTGGCGAAGCAAATAAATATCCGATATCCGTCTGTATCTGAAAATTAAGCGGATACGGATATTAGATATCCGGAAATTAAACGAATACGGATACCTGAAAATAATTTCGGATACGGATACAGATATGGCGCTATCCGTATCCGAAAGCATCCGTTGATAGCCCTAGTTAAAACTATCTCATGTACTTTATGCTGATTCGAGATTATACAGATATTTCTATGTTGATAAGTTCTATTATTATGTGATAATTATCATTCACCTATCATATTTTAATCATCTTGTTTAAGAAAGACCGACCCATGTATTTTATGTATTCGGATTAAACCAAAATGTTTCAAGATGGACTATCTTATTGGCACCTGCTTTGGTTGCTTCGACCATGAAGTATCCCATCGACTTTTTGGATGCTTATGCGTGTTTTATGTAGTCGTCTTATGGTCTATTTGCGTAACTCTTATATACATATTCTTTTGTCTTAGGACCTATGTATATATGTGGTTTGTATAATCACTTAGCTATGTATCACCATATGCGGTTAATTCCCCGCAATATCCCTATTATCTCGTGTATCAGATTTCTGCCGCCACACTATTTCCAAATAGTCTTTGAAATAGCCTTTCCTCTTTATGCTATGCTATATTATGATATTCTCGATATATCCCATTATTTCAGCTGTGTTTCGCTATTTGCGTTATATCTTCTATAAAAGAAATGAATTTAAAAATGACATTTATATATTATAGAATTTATAAAATTAGTTTTTTAATTTAATTTTTTAACATACATTTTTCAGAATATAAAATATCGTAATATTCTATTAAATTTAATCAAGCTTGTTACGATCGCCCCATAACTCCTGCACCAAACTAAGGAAAATGTACGTTGTATGACATGCTAGGCCGAGGTGGGATGGTCATAAAGGAAGAATAACTCGAAACAAAACCTTTCATATAACTCACAATGCGTGGATAACATATAATAGAAAATATACAACAGGATATAATAGTGAAACATAACAGAATAGAAAATTCAATCTTTATAACACCTCAGAGTCACCAATACAAAACAACAGTGTAAATGAATATTTATACATCAAGCCTCATTACATATCTCTCAGAGTATCAAAAATCATCAACGTACAACGAAATCGACAAATAACTATATAGTATAGAAAATAATACTTCAGCATCCCGGTTGCCTACGCGTAGCATCATCGGCACCAAAACCTATCACATGCTATCTCAGTCTACTCACCAACAACATTGACGAGCAACCCAAGGTAATAAGAGGAAACATAAAACCTTGAGTAAGACAACAATCTTAGTGAGCGATAAAATAACTCTCAACAGTTACACATGATATATATAAGTATAGACAGTTCAACCATCTGATTTGTCTCTGCAACCATAGAGTTAACACATGATAATCATTTATAAAATAACTCCCAATCACCACTTCTATTTGTCGACCTACGATGATAGCCTATCCATAGAAATAGAGAAGAAAACACTTAATCAAACATAACACTCATAGCAACCAATATACTAGCTATCATCAACTAAGGCCTTGAATACATCAATTATCGAATGACCGGCTGTTGCTGTCCATCAAGGGTTATCGGAAACCCCGGTTCAAGTCAGACTGTCATATGTCATCTACTTCTGTTTACCCCATCTAAGACAACTAAATCACACCTCGAGCTCGATCCAAGATACACGATCTGTCTGATCACGATGGGAATCCCCACGATTCCTCTGCTGTGAGCCCGCTAGAACCTTTAATAACTAGTGATTCCTTGGCACTTCCAATCCTTCAAGCCATCCTCCTCGACGACTTCATCATTTAGTTCGAGACATTTCTCAAACCAATTCCATTATCATCCACGATCAACTCCCATCTGAGTCATTCTATCACTACATTGTGCATCATCCCACGATCAGCGTCACCTCAATCAAGTTCCGACCACTCCCACTTGAGTTCACAATCGAAACACCAACCATCTTTGAGTTGAACTTTAATCATCTGAAGTCCTCTGGCCAACAAACTTTACCAGCAATCAACCCAAAGGTTGATCATCACGCTCACAAAGTTTGAGCTTCCCACAATGCAACACGATGGATCAGTACCGGTCCATCGCCTATGGACCAGTACCGGTCCCCACACTTAGCTAAAGATGGCTAAAAGTTTACATCCTCATACTCCATGACCCATGTGCTTCCTACCAGTCCAGTTTCCAACTCAAATTTCTATCCTGTTGAAACCTCTGTCGGTACATCAATACACTCGAGTAACCAACCTTCAACCCATCCAAATGCTTCAATATTTTTGCAAGTAGCCTTGTTTTCATCTCGTAAACCTATGCACAAAAAGTCATCATCATCCACGCTAATACCATGGGTCGGTACCGATCCATCGAGCATGGACCGGTACCAATCCATGTACTTAATGAGTTTTGGCATGAAATTACTCATGTCACCTCCTTTCGTCCTCCATAGCTCCTTCGTCAAGATTGCATCTGAATCTAATCATTTGAACCTCTGATTTTCTCTGATATTCAATCCTACGATCTACGGTAAACAATTCTGACAAACAATTCAGGCAACGCGTTAAATTCAGTCAAAACAAACAAGGACTCATCAAATCTTGATCATATAAACATGCATATACATCAAATATATCATAAAACAATGGATCTTACATGTTTTGGATCAAAACATGTTCAAGAACATGATTAATCTAACTTCTTGCCGATTTATATGATTAAATTAGATTATCCTACAACGTACAAATATGAATTAAACATATATGATCAGATCAAAGGTGAATTTAACAAGTATGATGTGAATCAATCCTAATATAACCCATATGATTCATGTTTTCTGTGTGAGAAATATCTATCACTCACTAAATCCAAGGTCCAATGCAAACCTAATGAAATCAGGTGTGGACAACGATGAAAATCCCCAAATCGATGCAATTTGATATGATCTAATCTTCCCGGATGATGATCTAGGCTTCAGATGCTATAGATGATGAATTAGAATGGAGGAACTAGGGTTAGGTTGAATTTGGAGAATCACGGACACAAACCTAAATGTTTGAATGAAGAGAGAAACCTTAATTCTCTCCCCAAACCCCTCTATTTATAATTGCACGTCATTAGCCTAATGGGCTTCACTAATCAGCCAATTAACAACTAATTAATCTTTCTAACAAAAACTGAAACTTAAAACAATGATTTCTCCTAAACCGTCGAGCCAAACCTTTAATGTGACCAGTCTACGAAATTGCCAATCGCCATTTCGATCCAGTGAGACTAATTTCAGCACTTGATTAATTAAATCCTTATCAAAAGCTATAGCTAAGAAGTATTCACAAGGAAAAAATGGTCACAAATTGATTCTGTAAAAATCATGGACATGTCTCACATTCCCATGAACAACATATTAAAGTCTAAAAATGATCTGACTACCAGGGAATTAAATATAATTAATTTACGATCCTCCGATACGTAAATTACTGGTCGTTACAAAGCTGAATAAAAGTTTACATATATTTGCTTACACTTTTATTTAAAATTAAGAGTGTACTAATTATAATTAAGTTGATTGTTAATTTTCCATTTATTTATTATTTACATATTTGTAAAAGCATTAAATATGACCTTTATATACCATTTTAGACTCATCCGCTATTATGCTATTTCCTTGCTATAATTTTTTGCACATCCACCGCATTAGATCTGCTGAGTGCTTTAACTGCACATGTATCACCATGTATTATAATTCTGATAAATCCGAAGATGGATTTGTTTGTTGTTCTGTGATCTATACCATGTGATGTTATATCTTATTTTGAATAAATCCATTAGTTACTGTAGTTATGTATTAAGTTTGAACTGAGTGCGTTGATCCACATGAGGTAAGAAAAAAATATAGCACTAAATCGATGTATTCGATACTCGTTTAATAAAAGACTTGCGGATGATCGCTCTTAACCAGCTCTATTCTCTGCACTAGTATATAGTATTACTTAGTAAAACTCTTAATTGGTGTGGATCTTGGGGTAGGGCGTTACATATGCAGTCTATGATCAAAATGCGAATGTATAGTTTAGAAGACGTCAATATGGATTCACATTATGAGATGTTAGGTAAATGACGCAGAAATATGATGGAGTCATATATGAGGTCAGATCCAAGTGTTGGGGTTTTCGACAACAAAGATGTATGTGTTATCACAAAACAAATTGGCTCTTTTAGTGTTCATATAAAATTAAAATGGCTAACTCTATTTCCACCTAGTTTTCCTCCTTTCATACCGCACTATTTTATCAATTTTTAGATTTTCCAAAATTATCTTTATATTCTCACACAACAGATTATGTTTAAAGGGAACAATCACGTACTTAACACTAACAAAGCGATGTTCCTATAAAAACATCATTCACTGCAAGCGAGGTCCATGTAACAACCTAGTTCAGGTTGAGTGAAGTTCATACAAGAACCTAGTTCATGTCATGCTAGGTTTGTATGATAACCTAGTTCATTCCAAACGTGATTCGTGAACAAATTACGTTACAGTTGAACGTGATTTAGAATAAATTAGGATATTTTCAAAAAGAGACGGAGGATGAAAAGGAAAAAAAACCAGAAAGCAAATAATTTTTAAAATTGGGTGGGATGTGAAAGGAGGAAGAATGGGAGTGGATAGAACTAGCCAATTAAAAAAGGGCTTGCTTTATTTACAAGGAGGAAAATGAGCATCTAAAATGAAGAAGAAACCTTCGATTTCCTATTTTGATAAGAGTGTGCAGTCAGAAGATGACGATGACAGAGAATATATTTTCAAGTCACATTACGTTATGAAGTGACGCTTAACAAAAGGTGCTTTATGAATTATTGAAGAGTGTTGTTAATGCCACTCCAAAACGGATAAAGGGGGTTCATATTTTATTTTTACTCTATTGAAAATTAAATTGTTAAGGGGGGACCACACACAATAGAAAAATTAATAAAAGAATCTAATTTTACCCTTCCATCCAAATACATAAAACATGGTAAAAATCAACAAGGACATATCGAAATTCACTAGAGTATTTTGGAAATAACATGCTGAAAATATATTAATTAAAGAAAAATTAAAATCCTACATACTCGACAATACTACATCGGTGATTTATTCAACAAATTCAACATGTCGTCCGCTTTTTTGAGTAAAAATCTTGTTTTCTTCTTTTTCAAAGTTAGAAATTTCATTAGAAATTGGCTCCTTCATGAAAACAGTGATTAATTGTTTACTTTAAAAAGAAAAGAAAAAAGATGATTAAGGTTTAATGAACAGTAAAATGTAATTAGAGTAAAATAATAAAAGAGCATTTTGGTCTATGTTTTACAAATTGTTAAGGGGGGGCTATATTAAACGATCCACCCCTTGGCAAATTTAAAATAAAATAAAAAATGACCCTCCTTTAACCGTTTTTGGAGTGTCATTAACAATACTCTTATCTAAACTTACTGTCAAAATATCCTTATATATCCCCTAATGTAAACTGAGCAGCTGCGAAACAAATTTTATGTTGTATAAGTGTTTTGTCTCTGTGATAATGAAGACAAGTACGTTAGTCTAATGATTCATTGAATTATGACAAGAATCGATCCTAAACTAAGAGAGCAAGTCAATTGGTTGGGCAATCACAGTTCAAAAACTATTATCAAACTGCAAGCAAATGGCGACTTTCCTGCCGCCTTCCGTTTCTCCGTGCCCTAACCTCTCCTCCCGTCTTTCCTCATCTCAAATCAACCAACTCCTAGCGCCGCCGTTTCAACCCAGACCCCCTCCCCCTATGCCTCCACCACCAAATCCGCCTCCTGTCCCAAATCCACCTTCAAATCCACCCTCCTCTAACCCTAACTTCCCAACGGCCCCCCCAACAAGAAATGGTCCTCCCTTTTTGAAACCAAACCAATTAACGCTGGTACGTACACCCCTCCTCCTATTAAGCTAGCCTTCAGAGGGAAAGCTTTGCTTCCAACGGACGAGTTTTTTGAAGCAGTAGAGGAGCAGTGGCAAGGCTACCTCATTGGCCATTTTTTAGACCGACCTCTCTCCTTTTCTGTGGTCACGTCTCGTTTAAGAAAGATTTGGAATCCTACAGGGGGAATCAAGATAAAATCTACTGGAAAGGTTTTTTTTCTTATTCGATAGATTGGAAGATAGAGAAAAGATTTTGCAGGCTGATCCTGTTCTTATTCAAAACAAGATTTTCATTGTTCGGCCTTGGGCTGCGAATCTAGGAAATTTGAGCAAAGCAATTACCTCAGTTCATGTTTGGATTAAGCTAACAAACCTACCGCTTTATGATTGGTCCAAGAGAGGAGTTAGTTGGTTGGCATTGTGAGTTGGTAAATTCCTCTGTATGGATATTTCTACAGAGAAGCTCGACCGTCTTGAATTTGCGAAATGTATGGTCGAGATAGCACCCCTTGACGAGCTACCGTCTGAATTTCCAGTGGTCCTGCCTGATGGCAGTGAACAAACGGTGTACGTCACGTACTTGTGGAGACCAGCCATATGTGTCAAATGTAACAGCTTTGGGCATACAACCGTCAATTGTGAAATTTGCAATGACGAACCAGTTAAAGAAAATATGAGAAAGGATAAAGACAGGGTTGAAACTGAAAGAACAGGAGATAGAAGGCAGTATAAAGGAAATGTGAGTAGTGGTGCTATTCCTAAAGCTAACTCTACATGGCAGATAGTAACTGGAAAGAGAAATGGTGTCTTTGGTACACAAGAGAAGGCGAGAACGGACAAGGGAAAAAGGGTGCTGAATGAAGGTAACACAGGCAATAATAAGTTCTTTGCGCTTGCTGATCTGCAGGTTGAGGAAACTATAATGGTCGATGAGGATAATGAATGCGAGGAGGGTGAAATCAGACAAGTGAATGAGTTGCTTTCACTTGCTTTTCCATCTTTTGTGTATCCAAATGAAAGTGCTGCTACAATGCTTAAAGCATGTTCTGTTCGAACTACTGATAATAGTGCATTGGATATCTATGTGGATTTGTGAAATGAAGAGGATAGGTGTTGTAACCAGGAAGAAAAAAAAGCAAGAAACAGAAGCTATACCTGCCATGATGGTTGATTCTGTCAACATTGATGGTGTATGTGCGGATAAAATTACACAGTATGAAGCATCTAGCCTTGACAACTTCTTGCTTTCTAACTTCGACTGTGTCGAGAAAAATGAAAAGATGGAGCAGAAGCAAACTAAACCAAAGGCAAAAGTCAATTTTATGAACCATGAAAAAGGAGTTCGTGAGATGATAGAGGGGTTAAAAGTTGAAATCCTAAGTGGTAAGATAGACCCGTTCGTATGCAGTGAGAAGAAAAAACTCATGGATATAATGATCAATAATTATAACTCAATGGAGTTATATGCAGTTGAAAGGAATAAGCTTGGTCTTATTTAACTTGATATGAGCATTGAAAAGCCTTCTACTTCTGCACTTAAGCCAGGCTTCCTCAATTCAGGTTTTTCAAAAGCAACAGCCTTCAAAGAAAGCCCTACTGAAGTCAGCAAAAAGAAAACATTATGTAAGGACAGTCCATCTACTCCTCTGTATAGCATTATCAAAGGAAAAGCCCAAAAGAAATCAGGACCATACGATCACATACCTCCTCCTCCAGGTTATAAAGCCCCACCAGATCCGATCATCAACATGCCCTTAGCTGCATCTACTTCTGGACGTTCGCTGGGGAGCGCGCCGCTGACGAGAAGTAAGAAAATTGAGCTGTTAAAAGGGCTCGATGATGACAAGGGCTGAACATATAAGAGCTCAGAATTCTTATTGAATTCAAGACATAAAGTCATGAAATTGTTACGTAAAAGTCATGTAATGTAGATCACGTCAGAAATGTAAGCTCACTGTTTTGTGTTTGTCTACTTCCTTGTGTGGAAGTTTTTATAGCTGATATGTCAAATGCATATCACCTGAACTATAATGTACTTTTTATTTTGTGATAAATAAAAGAGTGTTACGGATCACTATAAAAACCGGTCGGCTTTACCAAAAAAAATTGGCTGGGCAATCTCTTGAAGAAGAAGAGCAAGTACTAACTAAATAATGGTTATAGTTTAGTTTTCGATTTGAATTTGAAGGTTGGTGGTTTATAACCTAGATTTATCTCATCGCTTCTCATATTTGACTCAAAAGTATGTTGGAATAAATTAAAATTGCATTAAATGAAATCATTAAATATTGCATGCAATATAATTTCCTGATTTACCTATTTGGTTATATTAGGTAAAGTATTATTTTAATCTTATCTAGAATTTTCCTAAGCATGTATAAATAAAGATCTTTTGTAATCAAGAAATCAAGAAGAAGAAAAAAGGAATAAAATTTGTCTTCCTCCAAAAAAAAAACTTTTCATCTCTTTCTCTCCACTTAATTTTCTTCAATTGGTATCAGAGCCTTGTTCAATCAGAATGAGCAATTATATTCCCCTCGCTTATGTTCCTCATTAACCAAAGATAATTACGGAAAATGGAGTATCCAAATGAAGGACCTTCTTGGATCTCAAGAGGAATGGGATATAGTTGAAGATGGGTATGAAGAAGTTGAAAATGAAGGAGAATTAACAAATGCTCAAAAAGAAAATATGAGAAAGTCAAGGAAGAAAGACAAAAAGGCCTTGTTTTGGATCTACCAAGGAGTACAATCATATGAAGCTGCTTGGGAGAAAATAGAAGCTGCTACAACAGCAAAGCAAGCATGGGAAATTTTAGCAAATTCATTTAGCGGAGATGAAAAGGTAAAAAGAGTTCGGTTACAGACTCTTCGAGGGGAGTTTGAAGGCTTGCATCAAAAAGAGTCAGAACCTGTTTCGGAGTATTGTTCACGGGTATTATCCGTAGTAAACCAAATAAAAAGGAATGGTGAAACTATGGATGATATTCGTATCATTGAAAAAGTCCTTCGTTCTCTTGATTCAAAATTTGACTACAAGGTGGTAGCCATTGAAGAATCCAAGGACTTGGACGCCATGACCATCGATGAGCTCACAGGCTCATTACAAGCTCATGAAGAGAGGTTAAACAAGAATAAAAAAGAAACAAGTGTGGAGCAAGCACTCCAATCGAAGTTATCTTTAAATGAGAAGAATGAAGAATCCATAGATCAAAGAAGTAGAGGTCGTGGTCATGGAAGAGGAAGAAATTTTAGAGGTCGAGGATCATATGCTTGCGGAAGAGGTAATTATGGAAGCAAAGAAAGCGGCTTGAATCAAAATTTCAGAGGTTCTCAAAGAGGAAGAGGACGAGGAAATCAAAGAGGAAGAGGTCGTGGCTATTTTGAATGTTATAATTGCCACAAACCTGGTCACTTGGCAAGTGATTGCTGGTTCAAGGAGGAAGAAAAGCATGAAGCAAACATGGTGCATGGACATAAAAATGAAGAAAATCATAATCAAGAGACTTTGTTGCTCGTATCTCATGGCGAAAATTTTGATGATGTTTGGTACGTAGATAGTGGAGCCAGCAAACATATGACAGGTAACAAAAAATTATTTTCAAAATTACTCAAATCTGATCATGGAGAAGTTAAAGTGGGAGATGGAAAGTCATATAAAATTAGCGGTGTTGGAGAGATTTCTTTCATCACAAAAGCTGGAAAAATGGAGAAAATGGGTGAAGTATATTTTGTCCCTGGCCTTCAAAATAATTTGCTCAGTGTAGGTCATCTCTTAAAAAAGGGGATATGATGTCCATTTTCATGATATGGCGTGTTATTTGTCAAGAAAAAATCAAGTTATTGCAAAGGTCGGAGTTGCTTCAAATAATCTTTTCTCACTCGATCTTCAAAATCAAAATATTTCCTGTTTTGCTGGTGTTGATAAAGGAGTTTCAATGCTATGGCATGAAAGATATGTCCACCTAAATTATGGAAATTTGGAGATGCTTTCAAGTAAGATGATGGTCACAGGCTTGCCAAAAATTAATCATCTTAACGAAGTTTGTGAAGCATGTCAGTTCGGAAAGCAACACAAAGATGCATTTCCTTCACAATCAGCATGGCGAGCAGAAAGACCATTACAACTTATTCATTCAGATCTTTGCGGTCCCATGCCTGTGACATCTTTCGGAGGTAATCGTTATTTTATTTCATTTATTGATGATTACTCACGAAAAGTTTGGGTGTATTTTGTTAAAGAAAAATCAGCAGCTTTCCAAAAATTTAAAGATTTCAAAGCAGAAGTGGAAAATTATACTGGGCTAAAAATCAACACGTTACGGACTGATCGCGGAGGCGAATATATTTCAAATATGTTTGAAAAATATTGCAAAGACAGTGGCATTCGGCATGAAATGACATTTCGCCGTACACCACAACAAAACGGTGTGTGTGAAAGAAAGAATCGAACAATTATGGAGATGGCTAGATGTTTGCTTAAAAACAAGAGAATGTCAAGAAGATTTTGGGTTGAAGCTGTTTCTTGTGCTGTGTACCTCATTAACAGGTCACCCACAAGGGTCCTAAAAAATTGCACACCACATGAAGCATGGTATGGTAAAAAGCCTAGTGTTCATCATTTGAAAGTATTTGGGAGCATTGCTTACTCTCATGTCACAGATTCAATGAGAAATAAGTTAGAAGACAAATCCGAAAAATGTATTTTCATCGGCTACAGTGAAAGAAGCAAGGCATACAAGCTGTATAATCCCATGACCAAGAAGGTTGTGATAAGTCGAGATGTCCGGTTTGATGAAAACTCATTATTTGAGGGCACAGAAGTTGAAAAGGAGAATTTGCCTTTTTTTCCATTTGAAATAGAGGCAGAAAATATGGAGGATGACAATGTTGAAGAAAATGTTCCTGCTTCCCCAACTTATTCAAGCAGCACAAATTCTTCACCAAGTCCACCAAGAAGGATGAGAGATCTTCAGGAATTATATGATGTCACTGATGAAGTTGAATCAAATAATGTTGTGTTCTTTGCTTTTTTTGTAGGTGAAGATCCAATTTCTTTTAATGATGCGAATCATGAAGAAAAATGGAGAAAAGCCATGAAAGAAGAGATTGACTCAATTCAAAACAATGATACATGAGAGCTTACAAATTTGCCACTGCACAAGCATTCTATTGGAGTAAAATGGGTGTACAAAACAAAGATGAATCCAGACGGCTCTATTAACAAGCACAAGGCAAGACTAGTCGCAAAAGGATACAAACAAGAAGAAGGAGAAGATTTTACAGAGGTGTTTGCTCCTGTTTCAAGACTTGAGACTGTTCGTTTGCTTATTTCTCTAGCTGCTCAAAAAAATTGGAAGTTGTTTCAAATGGACGTAAAATATGCGTTCTTAAATGGTGTGCTGAAAGAAGAAGTGTATGTTGACCAACCACCAGGATTTGTCAAGAAAGGAGAAGAGGATAAAGTTTACAAGCTAAAAAAGGCTTTGTACGGGTTAAAACAATCACCCCGAGCATGGTACAGCAGAATCAATTCCTACTTTGAGAAACATGGATTTCAAAAATGTCCATATGAGCACACTCTCTATATCAAAGATGATTCTCAAGGAAAGTTCATGGCTGTTAGTCTCTATGTTGATGATCTAATCTTTACAGGAAATGATGTGAAGATGTTGAATGAGTTCAAGCTTTCAATGATGGCAGAATTCAACATGACAGATTTGGGAGAACTTCATCATTTTCTTGGCATTGAAGTGCAACAAACCCAGAAAGGAATTTTTATTTCACAGGAGAGCTATGAAAAAGATATCTTGAATAAGTTTAAGATGGAAAATGCTAATCCAGTTTCTACTCCATGCATTACAGGTTTGAAGCTATCTAAGGAAGGTGAAGGCAAACTTATTAATTCTACCATGTTCAGGAGTCTTGTTGGAAATCTAATGTATCTAACAGCCACAAGGCCTGACATTATGTACGCTGTTAGCCTTATGAGTAGATTCATGGAGAAACCTTACTCTAACCATTGGGAGGCAGCCAAAAGAATACTAAGATATGTGAAAGGAACCATTGATCATGGAATTTTTTATGAAACTACTACTCCAGTTAACCTTATTGGTTACACAGATAGTGACTTAGCAGGGAGTATTGATGATAGCAGAAGCACATCTGGTTATGTCTTTCACCTTGGAAGTGGAGCTGTCTCATGGAGCTCGAAGAAACAACAAATTGTTGCGTTCTCTACAACGGAAGCTGAATATGTCGCTGCGTCATTTGCAGGATGCCAATTGATTTGGCTGCGTGGAATTTTGGAAAGTCTCTATCATAAGCAAGAGAAGCCAACGATTTTGTTTGTGATAATAGCTCAACTATTTCAGTCACGAAGGATCCCGTTCTTCATGGAAGGTCCAAACATATCCGCATTCGATACCATTTCTTGAGGGATTTAGTGAATAAAGGTGATGTCCAGGTTGAATATTGCAAAACAGGAGAACAAATGGCGGATATCTTCACGAAGCCACTTAGTGGACAAAGTTTCAGGAGAAATGCAGAAAGATTGGGAGTGAGAAGCAAGTTTTAATTTAGGGGAGACATTGTTGGAATAAATTAAAATTGCATTAAATGAAATACCGATGCAAGCTCTTTTAGAACAGGTCATGGCGGCCACGCAATCATCTCCCTCTTCCTCATCCACCTCCTTCGCCTTCGACGCCAATTTCCCTCCTTTACCTTCGCGTCCTTCTCCACCAATTCCCCCTGATCCACCTCCTCCTACTGCTACTTCCACCTTTTCAGACAAACCCTCTGAAGCTAATAACAGATCCAATTTTTCGATTCCAGATCCTTCTCCAATTGATAATCGATCTAATTTCTATTCGTCGTTACCCTCTTCGTCTAATTCAGATCCACGAAATTCCTTCAGATCCACGACCTCTAAAGTTTTTCCCCCTCCTCAAGCGGGGGTTTCCAATGTCAATTTGGCGAACCCTATTCCTTCTCAAGCTGGTGGTTCCAATTTGTCGAACCCTATTCCTTCTCAAGCTGGTGGTTCCAATTTGTCTAATGCCTCTTATCCAGCTTTCCCGAAATTGGACTACGCCTCCCTCTTTAATTCACTACCTCGGAATGCCGGTGCTTTCCAACCCCAACACTTCGACATCCCTAGAGATGGAATTCCTAAGAAGATTCCAAAGAAAGTCAGGGCGGAAGGCATGAATTATTGGAGCAACGTCTTGGTTGGTTTCTTTCTGGATGGTACTTCTTCGTACTCTTCAGTGGTAAACTTCCTAAACCAGTTTTGGAAATTAGAAGGAGAAGTTAGTATTAAATCAGATGGAATGCACTTCTATTTCAAGTTTTCTAATGAATCTGGTAGAGAAATTTTTTTAAAATCTGATCCTATTTTTATTAGAGGTCGTATGTTTATTATAACTAGATGGGATCCATCCATAGGAAATAATCAAGCGCAGATTAAGAAAGTCTCTATCTGGGTCCATTTTTATAGAATTCCAACCATTCTCTGGACATTGTTGGGTATTAACTGGCTCGCTTGTCATGTGGGTAGATTAATTTGTTTTGATAGTAGCACGGAAAAGATGCAGAGATTTAGATACGCAAAAGCATTAATTGAGATCTCTTCTGAGTTTGAGTTACCAGACAAAATTGTGGTAGATGGTTTAGGGAAGGAATGCCCATCAGTTAGGTTATCCTACGACTGGAGACCCAACATTTGTACCACTTGTAAGGTTTTTGGACATTCAACTAGTAAATGTGAGTTTAATGCAAATGCAATTGCGGATGATGACCATGTAGAGGACAATAATTTACATGGCAGACCTCATGTTTTAAATGGTTAGTTTAATAGGAAAGTCCCAATAAATGCTAATACAAGCAATTGGACATCAGTTAATAATAAAGTTAAAAAGTACTGGAGAAGAAAAGGTGCTGCTATTGATAAATCTAATGTTAATGTTGATGCTGAAATACCTAATGTTAATGCAAATCCTTTTGATGCTTTGGCTAATGAGAATGATGAAAATGTCAATACCGAGGCGATTGATGATCATGTTAACTCTACCTCAAATGTGCAAGGAAATAATCAAGAAGCTGATTATAATTTCAATGGAAATGTTGTTGCTTCCACTAGTAATGATTCACAAGTAAACACTATTAAGGAGGCTGCTAATCATGACAAAGAGCAGATTAATCAAACTGAAGATGTTATAGAGGTTGGCAATCTCTTTGATGATAATTCCGTTGATATTGACAAATCCGCAAGTGGAAATTCTGGAATGGTTAATTTTGCTGCATCAAGTGGATCCATGTGTGCTTCTGTTGTCAATTCCGCTGCTGCTAAATCCTCTCCGATTGCAACCAAATCATGTACACCAGCTAATGTAACTGCTACACCATCAAAAACCTCCCCTTATGGAAACCTGAAGCCACCCTCAAGCCTTCAACTACCCCCTCCAGCTGTCACAGGTGCAGGATTGACTTTCCCAACCATTAACGCTGCTCTGCTATCCTCGGCGGTGCCCACAAGCTCTCTTCCTCCTTCTAAATCCAAGAGCAATAAGCTGACTGGAAAATTTTGGCAAGACGACGATTTAGATGAAGGCATTCATTATGGTCCAGACGATGTAATTCCTCAAAGTAATAAAATGAAAGCTTCCAGAAGGCATACACGGAAAAACCCATTGTACGACCCTTCTCTTACTTGAAGTGATGCTGTTGCTACATATTTTCATTTGCTGATGTTAGATGGGACTTTTTGCTGTTAAGTGATATTTCTCTTGTGGTAGAAGGTTGACACTTTGGGCTTCATGCTATTGGTATGTTGCTTGCATGTTATGCAAAGGGCTTCTCCAGTTACTACTAATAATATGTAAGCGTTGTATGGTGAGGATCAGCGAGGAGGCATTAATAATTGAGAGAATGGTGATTGTTGTTAGTGAAACTTGTAAATTTTTGTTAGTAATAAAAGCTTAACACTGCCTTTCAAAAAAAAAAGAAATCATTAAATATTGCATGTAATATAATTTCCTGATTTACCTATTTGGTTATATTAGGTAAAGTATTATTTTAATCTTATCTAGAATTTTCCTAAGCATGTATAAATAAAGATCTTTTGTAATCAATAAATCAAGAAGAAGAAAAAAGAAATAAAATTTGTCTTTCTCCAAAAAAACTTTTCATCTCTTTCTCTCCCCTTAGTTTTCTTCAAAGTAATAAGTAATTATCTTTTAATTTTTACGTACACAAGTTAGACACTGTTCATCTTTGATAACCCAAAGATAGGACCAGCATTGATTATTGTATTTAGAATTTGAAATGATCTCTGATGAATCAAGACAAACAAATAGTAGCAGGTAGACATATAGCAGTCCTATTCCACCTCCCTCTCTATATATATTTTCTATATAAAAAACATTCAATTTATGCACACACCGCCTCTCATTTCCTATCCATATCCATGGCCCCGAAAATCTCATATGCCCGAAACTTCTTCTTCATCCTTTTGTTTTGTTTCCTTCTCATTTCTTTTCTTCCCAGTTTCCCAGGTTGCTATTTCAACTTACAATTATTCTCTGTACTTATAACTATGTTTTTCCTTTTATATATAAAAATTCATGGTGCAGGTGTGAGTGCAATAGAAACAAAAAATGGAAATGCTCATGACTCAAAATCTAAACTGAAGGTAACACTTACAAAGTATTGTCCATCTAGTAGGAGAAATGCTCTAATAGTACAATTTTGTAGTATAACCACAAGTATTTGCATGTATAATATTGCATGTACTCCAGGATTCAGAGAAAGAAGGAACATGGAAATGGAAGGAGAAAAGTGCAAGAAGACTAATGATAGGGTCAATAGCACCACATTGCACTTATAATGAGTGTAGAAGATGCAGATTCAAATGCACAGCAGAACAGGTTCCAGTTGATGCCAATGATCCAGTAAACAGCGCATACCGCTACCGCTGTGTATGTCACAGGTGATCGATTATGTTTCAGACAGCAAGCTATTTATGTTTTGTGATATGTTTTTATTTTGTTAATTTGCTACTTTATATATTTAGATGTCTGTTATTCAATTGGAAGAGCAGGAGATTTTGTATTTGAGTTTTTTTCAATTTAATTGATATATTAGTTTTGTTTGTAGACTGTAGTTTATTCTCCAATTTTTATTGTTTTGCTGTTCAAAATTTTGATATCCAACACATGTTATATATTGCAATACAAATAATTAATATTGTATAATCAAACCACAATTACAACGTTGAGAATTCAGGGACATAATGGCAACTTTACGCAACATGTATTATATGCTGTCTATCCCTATACCGACTAGCCATAATTCTAAAGTTAGACAAATTTAGGTTTATGATGAGACCTGTTATTACCATAAAATATCTCTTATTACGTCACAGCATTATTAGTTTACATGTAAAAAAAAAAAAAAAAAAAAAAAAAAAAAAAAAAAAAAAACACTTCTGGTAGAATAGCTAAAGGATGAAAATAAAAAGTAAAAAATAATCTGGGGATTATATGGGATCTGGTGCTAAATTTTGTTCTCTGGTGCACTAACAGTCTAACAGTGTGCATGTTCTAGGCGCAGAGTGGTACCAATGCAGTAAAAATTCTTCACTGTTGATGCTAATATTTATTTATGATTTATTCACGTGTGCATGCAAACATATATACAAAAAAAAGGGTTCAATTTTAATGATTTACCCATAGCCTAAACTAGCTGGTGGCATTAAAAAAAATTTAGCAACTAAATTCAAGGTTACTACTAAAATTCAACAATTAGAATGTAGAATCCAAATGTGCATAATTTTATTTTTACTTCTGCATTCAAGTATGAAGGACTAGAAGTGTGAGCGCTTGTGTTTTTAATATGCAATATAAAATTTAGGTGATTTGAAAATTTTAACGAACATGGTCAAAGTGAAAACATTAACAAGCTAGTGTTGCACTTACAATCATTTACCAAGATATAGCATCTAGCTGCTCCTAAGCATTCATTGCATTGCACTATTGCGCCATTCAGTTCTTGACAGTTCCTGCCTAATGCATTAACAATTTTGGTCGTTAATGCTCAATATTAAAAATATAAAATAAATATACTACAGAAAACTGTATGAAAGACGCTGAACTGTCATCTCCCTAACATAATGGTAAAGTTACAGATACCTGAAAAATGGAGAAAATATTCAATCTCGTCCATACAAACACATAGTGGAGTTCAGTAGAACCAACTAAGATGATACTTGTTAAATTCTGTGTATTACCATCAAGCAAGAGCAAATTTTAACACATACTACAGTAAACCAGGAAATGAAAATGGAGAGACAAAAGGCAGATAATAACTGAGAGACGTACCACTTGTATTTTTATCTTCTTCATGAAAATGCGAATGACCGGGATGAGAGATTATAGTTTTCCCTCCATTTGCATGAAAAATAGGAACAAAAAACCAAATCACACTATCTGGAATAGCAAATGTTTTTTTTTTTTTTCCTAATAAAGTCATTGGAATTATTCATATACAATATTAGCTATTATTGAAGAGATTTTATCAATGAAATTTCCATTTGGCTGAGATCTATGCATAATTAGTAATTCATTTTATAGTTCTACTCATTTCCCTCTTGTGGTAAATGAACCTACAAATAGGAATTGAAGAGTAACATAAGATAAAAATAGAAATAATTCTTGCGTACCTTTTCAAATTCCACATGTAAATTTCTCATATAGCACTAGTCCAACTGTATAGTGTATACCATCCAGAATAGTCCCTGAATGTGTGTGCATGTGCACACAGCACATGATTGATTCAAAACTCAGCTTCAACATTACAAAATCTACAACTGACAATTTACCTTATGAAATCAGAGATTCTTATGTTCTTTATTTTCATGGATAGACTCATATCCATAAGTTACCACAAACAAACTGTGTAACTGCCTAACTGGACCAGTTTGGAAACTCTAGTATGTATCCTCTGCAACTGTTATTTCCCACTGAGGGTTTTTTTATTTTTTTATTTTTTTTTTCCTGGTCAAAAATTATGAGCTAAACTCGGAAGTAGCAAGCAAGACAATAGAGAGTTCTGATTATGCCCCCTTTGCTTACCTTGGAGCTTGCAAATTTCTTTTCCAGTCTACAGTCAGAATACAGCAAAGAGTCTCACTGCACACATGGTAAGAAGCCAACTATTGTTGTACATAAACTATAAATTAACACCAAGGGTACTGTAAAACAGCAGCCTTCTTCCTTGATTTCTGAGTCTTGTAAATGCATTTACATCTTAAAGGACCACGAATTCTCACAGTAACTCTAACAAATTATAAGGTGAGTACAGACTCTGTGATTATGCATATTTGATTTGTAACAAATCAAAGTTGGCAAACATGATAAGTAAACCAAGGAATTGAAGAACAAACATAATAATGGCTGTGAGGGTGACAAGACCAGAATGAAATCTGTACATTATAAAGGCAAGTAGGGTCTCAATCCTAAACTTTGAGGACCAATAGCAAGTTGCTATGGAAGAACAGCAAATTTTCCTTTCATAACCCCTATCTCTTTTAACTACTCCATAAATTGGGACAAACTGATGCGTAACATTTGTTTGGTAGTGAACTATGTTTATCATGCTTGTTCTATGTGGGGATACTGATATATTAGTTGGAAGATGCAGAGCATTCGCTCTTAAGACTTGATATTTTAATCAATCAACGCCTATTGATAACTGTTTATTTAATGTTACTGTATACCGTATCTTCGGACATCATAAACAATAAAACTTAGGTTGAAGAATGATTGAAAGAGGCTACTATTAATTGATGCTAACCCACTTACTGTATATTTGGGATCAACTTCTCGAGGTGTGAGATTAATGGTTCTGTTAGCATACACTATTAATTAATAAAGCACCATCTGCTGTCATCAGAGATGAAGTTAAGAAACTATAATGGTATCAGGCGACTTTTTTTTAAGAAGAACAAGTTTTTAACTCTGAGCAGTGAATCTTGTTTGATATTAATTACTGATTCATTTTCTACACTTGAATCTTGTTTGATATTAGTTACTGATTCATTTTCTACACTTACAACTCTGATACATTAACTACTCAAAAAGAAAAGAAAAACACAAAGAGGAGTAAAACACAAAGAGAGGTGTGGGAGTGGGGGGGGGGGGGGAGTGAGTGGGTGAGGGTGAGGGAGAGGGAGTGGGAGAGGGAGAGGGAGGGAAGGAGGAAAACAGACAGACCGTACCATGTTTCTACTAAGAACTGAACAAAATCATTTGATGATGACAGAATACAACAGAAACATAAAGTGGGGTGAATTCACGAACACAATTTAATTATACTGCTTCCACAATCAGGAGATTGTGTGTGCGACCTCTTTGGGATAATTGATATAGTTTATAACTTTAGAGTGATTACAGCAGAATAGGATATCAAGACCTAAGCATTCACAAGCTTCAGAGGAAACCCTCTGAAAATAGCAGAACAAGATCACCATATTTCTGAACTATTTATATTCGGTTAAACATTACATGTAAACTTTATATACTACCGAATTCTGGTCTAATATCAACTGAAAATCTAACATAAAATGTATTAGTTAAACACGCAAAGTCTGGAACTGCACTCAAACATGAGCAGTCATACTGTACACGTGCATACAATGTTCCATAGACAGAACACATATATGTTACAGATTTTCACTTTGATTTTGAAGGTCAAATATCAGTATCCACCATGAAACTTCATAGCGAAGATTGGGGTCAGCCGATCTCTCCCAAGTTCTTTTCTATATGCTGTTTTGTGTCTTGTTAAAACTATTACATTGCATTCACAAGAAACATGCCCCACTTAAACTTTGGCACCTCTCCAAATTAACCATTTTTTCCCTTAAATCTTTCCCAGTTCAAAATTCAGAAGAACATCAACAAATCTTTAAGGACAGAGTAAACAACTGAACAACAAAACCATCCTAACGGAGCTTTTAGCACAAAAGTTAGTGTTGCAAGTTAGCTAAAAGTTAACGTTCACATCTATATTGGATAAGTTAGTACATGATCACATGTATTTACTTCACAAATAAGATCTATATTTTAAAATGTTACCTAAGTTTGTATAGCATTTAGCTAGTGATAGCGTGACACATTTATTGTTTCACAATGAATGGACATTAAATTATGTTGTCTAATTTCAACTTTTTGTCAAGAATAGTCAAATTATAATATATCAAATAGTCAAATTTGCTATTTCAGTACAAACAAAAACTAATTAAGAAATTAACATATGAATGTGAAAATTATGGGTCACTTCATTTACATGACAATAGTCAGCTAGTGAAAATTTCAAGTCCATTACACATGCTCTAAGCACAAAACCCACACACAGAAACAATAAAATTTTGTTTTCAACTCGCTGTTTCCATAAGATGAATCAAGCCAAAAGTCTGGGCTTTTGTTTTTTATATCGGTTTTGCTTGGAGAGGATGTTTAAAATAAAAAATAGGAGTGGATGACACACACACACACGCGCGCACACACACGCGCGCGCGCACACACATACACACACACACACACACACACACACACACACACACATATATATATATATATATATATATATATATATATATATATATATATATATATATACACACACACACACACTCTCTCGCTGTGTTAATTTTGGCATCATAGTCTTTCCTGAGCTAATATTGTGAGTTGTTACATTGTAGATGGCATGTAGGGATGGGTCTGGAGTCCATATTGATTGACTGATGAGTTACCACAGTTAGATTTGGCTTTAAAGCTGCTGGGCACCCTAGGCCATCAAATTAGGAAACCTCCATCATAGGGGAAAATGTTCACTAAAGCTTGTATATGTCTATCTGTAACATAAATGCTTGGTACTGTGATTTATTAGTTAAGAAAAGCGTTGGCATAAAACATAAGATGGAACTATATTCCATAAGAAGTTGAAGAAGAACCTACATTATTCTTGGATCTTTACATAGCCTTGGTTCTTTGTATATTTTTTTAAAAAAAATAATACAAAGATGTTCTTATTGAAACACAAATGTTATACAGCTTTTTTTTTCTGTTCATTTTTTGTTTGACCAAAATATTTTCTTCATTACCTTTTGAGATGGCTTAGGAATTTTAATAATATTATAATTATAATTATGAATATTATTTTTTGAAAATTTATCATGTGTACATTTTGTCAAATATTATTTGTTGTTAGCAGTTTTGCTATGAACAAATGCTTTTCAACAAGATTAGAATTTTTATCTATAAACCGTACTTTGTGAAATGGTATTCACGTTATTGATGTTTCGATGTGATTTGCATCCATGTAAAGAATTATAGTTTGATTTTCATTAGGATGTGTGTGTCAGGGGTTTCATTTTTTGCATCTACAATTTGTTCCCAGCTAATTTTGTACCCTTGACACATATGCTATCAACCTCGTCTTTGCAAAAAATTACCTTATTCCAACACATTTAAACCATCAAAAGAAACAATGCAATATATTATGTATTAAAGTATACACTACGGTAAGTGATTTCAAAGAATTAACGTATACTGGGCTGGGGATGTAATGTATGCAGTGTTGTGGGTGTTTGATAAGAAGATATTTGGAGGAACAAAAGCCAACACATTGGCTAGACTATTGCAAATCACGTATAATAAAATAAAAACGCCAGTATTTTAGCAGTGTATGGACCATTTGTGTTTACGTTTGCTGACATGCTGTTACCTAAAAAGGTAAAAAGAGAGCAACTGCCAGCGTAAATCAGCATTTGAATCCGCTATAAGGCAAGCATCATCCCATATTACAGGTTTGATCTAAGAAATATACAGAAAGAGTGTGTCAAGCACGTATGGTTGTACATGTGTGTCAATACGAGTTTGTTGACACTTTTTTAACGTGGATCACCATGACACTACTAACGGTGTTAGTGGTGTGAGGCTATGATTACCTCCTGAATTCCACCTTTTTGATTCCAGCCACACAATCACTAACACCGTTAGTATGTCATGGTGACACACGTTAAAAAAGTGTCAACAAACTCACTCTCCGTGTGCGCGCTTTGGTTACGAAACGCAGTCAAGCATTCCAATGCGTGCACTCAAATGATTGTGAATCATGGTGACTGGAATGACTGAGAGGTAATGTAATTAATAAACATCACATCAATTGTGGCCCCAACCCAAAAATACAATAAAACAAGTATCACATGCACACCCACATACATTTGAATTGTTTGAATCTTATTACCAGGAAGGGTTATTGCACATTTGTCTTGTGCTGCATGGGAGAGATGCCGAGAAGATGATGAGTGGTCCAAAGATAGCTTGCATCATGTTGTGTTTGCCACCATTTTCTTCAACATAATCGTATGATTTGATTGTAGCATATAATACAAACATTAATGGAGTAGGAGGAAGATCACTACATGCATATCTGGAACCGATTTTGCATAGGGTCCAACAAAGGCATGAAGCCAACGATCAATTTGAAGGTGGCTTAAGTTTTGAAGTAGTCATGTGATAGTTTACAAGACGTCATATGACTAACATATAATAAGCTAGTTTCAATATGAAAATTTTGGAAAGGGTTCCTTGGAACCTTCTTATGCATGTAAGACATCACCCATGAGATCTAGTGTATGCCAATTATGCTTACTTACCTGTACATAACGCACGTCTGTTGTATTGTGCCAAGAACACCAAAAGCGAATTCGTTTATCGTGGAATAACGGTCATATGCATAGAAGATACTTGATACGAATCATTATATAAACTACCATTTTGTGAATAGTACGAACAAATGCGCAAAACTTACACGTCGGGATGGTGGGGGCGTGTGAAGAACATGGTATATAGGAATGACAAAAAGGTCCTTATTCTACAATAGAAACTTACGTGGGTTTTTAGACATTTCAAAAGCTTCAAATGAGCATTCTCCTATTGTATATAGATATTATACACATACGCTAGATTCCTAATGTAAGCGCTCTTTGCCGCTAGCTATAATATATAGAGAGATGCTAGAGAGTCCAAAAAAAAAAAAAAAAAACGTCAGAGAAGCGTGGATCTTAAATTAAAAGGCTGAAAATAAAAAAGACAAGCTAATAATAAAGGAAACAAGCAAATCATGCGGTCAAAAAAACTTTTTATTACTTTCTTTGACCTATCTTTCGGGCTTGGAAGCATTTCCGATAATATGCAAGTAATGACCGACATGTCCTGGTTTATGCATTTATGTATATCCTATCACAATTTGTGATTTTAAGTCGACACATCTGTCAACTAGCATCTAGCAAAAGTGGAGGAACAGTCTCGCTAGAAAGGAACAACTCATAGAAAATTGACACAAAATAGAAACAACAGAAAAAGGTTAGATGATAGATCATTGTTGATGAAATATATGGGGACCTTGTGGTTTGCCTATGTCAAAATCAATCTAAGATATTGTTATCCAGCTATTATATGTCATATTAAATAGATGAACATGATACCATATTTATAATTCAACTGAAAGTATTATCTAATAATATATCATTATAACACAGTTTGACATATTTGTCAATTTATTTCAGTAAAGCAATCCCTGATTCACTATGACAACGATGATATTAAGTAATTTTTGGCATTTCAGTCGTCAAAACTGCATAAATAGTAGATGATTGTTATATGTAACATGCACAAGTCCTAATGGTCGTAGAAGGCTTTAGGATGTTTTAGTCAGTAGGATTTAGGAAATAAGTGAAGTTTTTCTCTTTGTAGAAGAACATTTATTTATTCAGGGGAGAGAAAAGATTTATAACGTTATCAAAAGTTCTAGAACAGTATAATGCTTTAGAGCATCTCCAATGCAAGCGTTTTTTTTTTATGTTAACTAAATGCCACATAGATAATTAACATTTTCACTTATTTTTTAGTCTCCAATGCCAGTGTTAAAGCTATGTGTAATATGATGTGGCAAATTTTTTGTTAAACATTGTGAAATGGAATGTCTAGTTCTAGACATTGTATTTCACAATGTGAAATGATATACAATCGCAGCTTTTTATTTATTTAATTTTGAAATATTCCTAAAATGACATATGTACAAAACTGAAAGCTTTTGGACGTATGCATTGGAAATCAAATTTTTTTTTTTTTTTTTTTTTTTTTTTTTTTTTTTTTTTTTGCAGAAGCTAGTTTTGTATAATTAACATTGTAAAATAGAATGAACACATAGGCATTTTTTGACATTACATTCAATTAGGGTTGAAGACGCTCTTAGGAGATTCTAAGCAACTGACATAATCCAACTGGTTATCTATTTATTTTTCCTATTGAGGCATATTGATTTCAAACTAACATAATGATGTTATAATTGATAAAAGATACTCCTGGTGATAAAGGATCGATTTAAGTGTTAGTCAAAGATCACATATTTATTATGGACAATGAAACATTTTTTATTGGAAGATTGATTGGACTCATTGTCAACAAAAACAAGCAAGGTTGTCAACATCTGTACAGTTTGTCAACATTTGTTTGCTCCCATCAACCCCATAGCTTCTATAAATGCCAACGTAAGGTGAGAAGCAAAATCATCCCAAAAAACACAAATAGCAAATAACTTCTTTGTGAGAATTAGGTGTAATTTTCTTTAAGTGTTATCAAGTTTGGGTGAGGCTGAGAGAGTTGTAATCTTCCAATAATAATAGTACAAGATCTGTAGCAGGTCCGAAGACGTAGGCAAAATTTGACCGAACTCCGTTAACAAATTTTGTGTGTTTTATCATTATCATAAATCTACCTTATCGGAAAATTTGTCATTATTTCCTAACAACTGGTATCAAAGCGCACCATGAGAGGCAAAGATGCATGGTTCGACACAGTATCGAAAAATTTGACGGTGCAGATTATGCATTCTGGAGAATGCAAATTGAAGATTTCTTATATGGAAAGAAGCTTCATCAACCACTGAGCAAGAAACCTAAGAAGATGGATCAGGAAAAGTGGAATCTTCAAGATTGGCAGGTTCTGAGTGCTATCAGGTTAACATTGTCGAAAAATGTGGCTCACAACGTTGCAAAGGAGAGGACCACAGAAGGGCTCATGCTAGTTCTCTTGGATATGTATGAGAATCTAATAATGAAGTTTTTCTCATGAAGAAACTCTTCCTTTTGAAAATGAAAGAAGGTGGGCATGTTGCAACACATGTGAACGAGTTCAACACGATTGTCAACCAATTGTTTTCCGTTGAAATCGAGTTTGATGATGAAGTGTGAGCACTGATTTTGCTAGCATCTCTGCCAAATAGTTGGAAGCCAATGTGGGCTGCGGTTAGTAATTCTGTGGGTACTCAGAAGCTTAAATTCAATAATGTTCGAGATCGTATCTGTGACACCCCACCTCCGTTAAGGTCACTCACAAAGGGAATGCCTTAATTTTGATGGAGCGTTTATTGTGTATAGAACAGAAAAGTAAACAAGACAGATAAATATATTGGTACTTGAAAAACAAAAATCACTTTTATTGCAGCGGAGAAATAGTTTGGTTACATCACATCAAAAACCAACTACAAAACCAAATATACTTATTATCCATCTTGACAAATAAGTTCTGAGTACATAAAATAAAAGACATAACCCCAACATAAAATAGCCATAAATAAGATAGGTTGAACTCTACTTCAGCGACCCAAACAACTTCCAAAAAGAGAGAGATAAAGCTGTACAAATCAAGCTCCACTAGTGCTAGTCCCACCCTGAGCACCTGGGGGGAAAATGGAGAAAAGAGGAGGAACTAAAGGGGGTCAGACATAAAGCCTGGCGAGTGCAGTAACTTTAACAATATAATCATCAAGTAACTAGAATAAGGCATAAGCTAGAAAATAAGGAAATGACTGTGAACCAATGGGCATGACGGAGCAAACAAAGGAATAAGATGAACAAAAGATAACGTTAAAGGTGCACCTAATCATTACAATATAATTACTACATTGCACCACACCAAACACCCTAAAAGTTGATCCCGCCTACCAAACTTAATAATGATAATGGTAGTTTCGTGTACCCCTAGCTGCCTTCATAGGTGCCGCCTGCCCCTATCTCCACTAGGTGTACACACTACCCCCATTCGATTGGCTACCTAACTCGTAGACACCCGTGCCGGCCCCATAGTGGGGTGTATCGCTCCCCAAAGTGGCAACCCGATACCACAAAAAATGCATGGCTTATATCTACATGATGCAACAACGTCTTACCTACCAGCCCGGAGCCACACACGCACATGACCCCGTTGGACTTGTGTTGCCATCGCTAACTCGTTTTGACCTCTTATAATCAAACCCGGTACGCATGTCCCATCCTCGACTTGGGTCGAGCCCACTAATACACTTAATGGTACTGGTCTGAAAAGGGCCCCATGTATGACACAAGCTTTCCACCTATGCTTGGTCCCCTCTAAGGTTTTCCCCACTTAACCCCCATTCTTATTCATGTCTTCTTGCATGTTTCAATCTTGGTTAAGTGCATCTAATCGTATTTCTCATGCCACCCAAGGCACCCTCTTAACTTCACATGCCACCCAAGACACCCACTTAACCCCCATTGTCCCACCGCATATTTATCTGCTTAAGTGTTTCTTAGTTTATTAACACCGTGACCTTGTAAATACCTCCCGCATTAGACCGGCATTTGTGGCTGCTGGATTTGTCGGGCGGGTCCGGGCAGTCTTACACCACAAACGAGCCTAACCTCGTGTCTTTACAACTGTTACGTATTTAATTCATGCCTTTGACCTCTCACATTAGACTGGCATTTGTGGCTGCTGGATTTGTCGGGCAGGTCCGGGCAGTCTTACACCGCAAAAGAGTCTAACCTCGTGTCTTAGGCGGTTTATTATTACACATCTTTATTTAACCCCAAATTGGATTAATATCCCTATTCAAATTTGTAAATAAATTCCAAATATACTTATGTCCATAATTGTCACCTAAATTATGTCCATAAATACCAATTTTTCCAATTAATGTATTAAATTAATTATATGCCTTTTTAATGCCACTTATGCCAACTCTAAATATGTGAATATTCAATATTACCCCCATCGTCCCCACGTTGTTCGTTCGCTTATCATGACACACACACACACACACACACACACACACACATATATATATATATATATATATATATATATTAGACTAGCAATTAGTCTAATGACGTAAAAGGGAAGAAACATCGCAAATTTGTATATCACACAAATTGGATCTAACTTACAAATAAGGATTACAACATAAACTTGGTATTGTCATGAATCTAAACATAAGCGTAAAGGTGTGAACTTGCATATACGAATATAGTTTTCACCCAAAACTTGCATAAGCCATAGTCACAAACTTGCATAAAACCATGTATGTCATAGAACTAAATCTAAAGGGGGTAAACTTGCATATATGTGAATCCAATTTCTACCTAAACTTGCATATAGTCACTTTGTTTGATTCACATGAAATCTTGTATACAATTCATGTAATAACCCAGAAAATGTGAACCAATTTTAAAATTTTAAAATTGGTTAATACCAAAGAATTTGAATAATTGAAATAACATATTTCAACAAAATAAAGAATTGGGTATAGTAAGGCAGTTTGAAATTTTGAATACAAACTTTGTCTGACTGTACCGGGTGAAAAATATAACTGATTTTAGCGAAACTGAAAATATTTAAATCTGTCTATGAATACCTTTCTAAAGAATCTGAAAAATCGAAGTTTCATAACGGGAATCAAAAGTTATGGCCGAATGAATTTTCAGAAAGGTCGCTATATAGCATATATAGCCCCTGAAAATTGATATTTTGCATACGACCTCGGAATTCGACGAAACCACTTTTGTTGGGTCCGGGATGTCAAACTATTGCTAGGTTTCAAATTTCATAATTTTTGAAGCTAGTATGTGAGCGGGGCAAAGGAAAATGTGATTGGTCAGTTTCTGTTAAAATGGGTCGGCCTAAAAATGGCCGTTTTTCAAATGAGCTCAGAATTCGATGAAACTGGTTTTGTTAGGACCGTATCGTCAAAACAAAGCTAGATTTATTTTTCGGGAATTTTTCGATTTAGTTTGTGGCCCTGGCAAATTGAAATGTACGTTCAAATTAAATATTGAATGTTTTATATTTTTGTTTGAAAAATAACTGACTGTAACAATCGAACTGGCCAACGAAACATATCCCATTGTGTTCGAAATGGGGGTATTTAGTTAGGGGCGACAGTCGTTGGGTTTGATTTCGAGTTCGTTTGTGAAAACACTATTTAAAATTTCCTATAAAGCCTCGACCAATAGGATTTTTCCTTTAAATAAAAATATCTCGAAAAAACCTAGCCGCCAGGCGATATCGACGACCCACGTTGCTCGAATCTTCCCCTTCGTTTTCCAGCCGCCACCGCCACCTATAGGCCGCGCCACCACCACCACTCCACTTGCCTTCGTCTCCTCTTCACATCCGACCAAACCCTACCCTCCACCATCGCCTGTATCGCCTGAACCACCCCCACGAAGTCGACGTCTTTCCGACGCCGCCCAGCCTTCCTCCGGCCACCGAACTGACCCCACTCCTAGGCGCAGGCGCGCCTCTCCAAGCCCGAGGCCGTGGCACTACCTGATCGAAGCAACGATCTACGGATTTCACGAATTTGGCAAACCTAGTTTTGAACCTTCAAATAAAGGTACGGCCTTGTTTTTCTGAAATGAAAATAACACTTTTAAGCGTTGCAAAACTTTGAAAAATAATATCTTTTTCGTTCGTTAACGAAATTTGATGAAACAGGAGACACCGTGACCGCAAGGAGGCTCTCTGCCACATAGAAGAAGCCGCGGATTTTTCTGAGCTCGTTAGGATTTTTAGCACTGCAAAAACCAATGTGAGGAATCTAAACTAAATTGTGTGAATGGAATCGCGTTGTATAAATTATATAAGCGAAGTGTAAATTATATACGCATTGTATACCTCATGTACATGTGTTGTATAAGTTATATTAGCGATGTATAAATTATACAAGCATTGAATGAAACATATATGCTTTGAATTATGATGAAATGCAAGTGAATTATAGAAATAATATATATATATATATATATATATATATATATATATATATATTTTCTCCCCTCGTCCACAGACCGTGGACGATATTTATTGCTTGTGATTGACGTGATATTATATGGTATGACGAATGGTTGAAAATAATTGTTTGTGGTTGATATTGTGGTTGAAAAATACCCTTGTGGTTGAAAAATACCCTCTTGTGGTTGAAACAAATTAGAGTAGGATTGTGGAATTGAAAATAAAACATGTCGCCTGCGTGCGAACTAGATGCATGATCCCCATTGTCGAAAACCGCGAGGTTTTAAGGTAGAGCGAGGAGCCGTACTAGGGACGGTCCCGGTTTTAACTACCCTGCCGTTATGCTGCCGAAATTTTCTGAAATATACATGTGTTAGAATAATTTTCATTCGTTGAAATAAATTACATATGTTGTAACAAATATTCATGTGTTGAATATTATTTGAATTTAAACGAATAGCTTTAGCGATAAAAATCACATTTTTATATATATACAAACTATAGAGAATATTCATATGTTGAGTTGCAATTCATTCGTTGAGTTGAAATTCATGTGTTGAATATTATTTGAATTTAAACAAATAGCTTTAGCGATAAAAATCACATTTTTATATATATACAAACTACAGAGAATATTCATGTGTTGAGTTGCAATTCATTCGTTGAGTTGAAATTCATGTGTTGAATATTATTTGAATTTAAACAAATAGCTTTAGCGATAAAAATCACATTTTTATATATATACAAACTATAGAGAATATTCATGTGTTGAGTTGCAATTCATTCGTTGAATTGAAATTCATGTGTTGAATATTATTTGAATTTAAACAAATAGCTTTAGCGATAAAAATCACATTTTTATATATATACAAACTATATAGAATATTCATGTGTTGAATTGAAATTCGTTCGTCGAGTTGAAATTCAGGTGTTGAATGTTATCGTACTTTAAAATAAAATGAACAGACAATAAAAACTACATTTTTATTGCGAATATGAAGTGTTAAAAACATTCACGTGTTGAATAAATATTTTGATGATAAAAATATTTCTTTTATCATGTATACGCTTTGATAAAAATAAACACGTGTTGAAATAAATAATAGTTCGCTAGAAATATTATTATTAGCTTTGTTCTGCATATATATACATGTGTTGAACAGGGAAAATGGATTAGCTGAAGAGTAAAGAAATTATTTGCGTGCCCGACAAATAGGTAAGCCTTGAAGAGTTGGCTGCGCAATTTTATTTTTATATCAACTCCTGTGAATGCCATTGGATGCGGAGTGCTGGTTATTCTGTGTGAAATAATAAATATCGCCATAGGATAGTAACAATTAATTTTGAACTACACTACATGGCATACTTCTTGACGATAGGCATACTTCATCATAATCCACATAAGCAATTGGAGCTTGTGTGACGAGGTGGAAGATTTACCATACGAGCGAGAGGCTTGTATGGCGATGATTATATACTACAGGTTGAACTGATGACTGATATGGACTCTATAAAATATAACGATAAATTGCCAGATTAATAAAAACCCCACACGGGTCTGGAGTTGATAATAATCACGTCTCTCTAGTTATTAGATACGGCACATGGACTATTTATTTCCACACGGAAACGGGGTGATGAGAATTTATTCTCTGGAGTGATTATCTATACATGCTCCCCCGTAAACACCAGAATATATCACTATAAATATGTGGATGCTTTTTAGAATTTATTGGGTACCTAACACGGCCCAATAAATTTCCAAACCCCTCCCCGTACAAAGGAGGTTATGGCGAAATTTTTCGAAATATTAAGGCGTTAGTGAAATATTTGAAGTGAAAACGAAGTTGAAAATATAGAATGACCTACAGTTGGAATTATAAAATTAACTATATTTATATATATATATATAATTAAAAGGAATCGAAGCCGTGCAGTTCGTGTTTTGGAATCGTAATTTGAAACGATTAGTACGAGAAATCCGACCATCGGATTTTCCCGAAACCGCAACCGCTGGGTTCGCCTTGGAAATATCTTTCCAACGGCACCAACCTTGTAAAAATCCAACGGTTGGATTGTCCGGAATGTTTAATTCAAATCTAAAGAAAAACAGCGCCAGAATCGTTTATATTTATATATAAATATAAATATAATTTAATTAAATCGAATAACGACACTGCAGTTCGAATTTTGAAACCGTAACTTCAAACGACTAGTGTGGAAGATCCGACCGTCGGATTTTCACGAAACTGGAACCGTTGGGTTCGCTTTGGGAATATCTTCCCACTGATATAGACTTTGTAGAGATCCAACGGTTAGATTTTCCGATATGTGTAAAACAAATTAGGGGGAAAACAGCGCTAGTGCCACGGCATGACCTGAAACGTCGTTTAATTAAATATGGCCATTTTTAAATAAATAAAAATGGCGAAAAATCGTTATAAAATATTATAAGCAACATAGATTGGAAATAAACTAATTTGGCTTGATCTGTTTGATATTTGATGGTTGTATGTGTTTGGAACGAAAATAACACTAAAGAACTGAAATATGGATGTCGAATAATATAACCATAGAAAGAATTGATTTGAATTCTAATTATGTGAATTATTTGAAAAGGCCAAGCTAACCCTCATTTCAAATAATTTATCGAGCGATTCGAATTGGAAAATACAAGGACGATTCAAGACCGACGATCTTCGTATCGGTTGGATGGGCGCTGCTGAGGTTCCTGACTGGAGTAGCTACCATGAAGGAACGGAAGTAGTAGCCGTCTGAACGTATGTGTTGATTGTACGGATATACGAGGAATTTGACGCCTCCGGTTTCGTTCAGACCCAGAACGGACTTGTAAATGGACTGTGTGTCTGACATTGGATTTTGTTCTATACGGATTGATCTCTGTTAAATATATATCTGTTTGGCGACGGAGAATTTATTCTTTTGCTTAACACCCTTCTCTGAGACGTACGAGCTCAGAGGTTATATATCGATAGAAATCAATCGTATGGAGTGGATTGCCTATGTGGCATGCCAAGATGCTGTGATCAAGGCTTCTGTTGCAAAGCAAAGTCTTGTGGATGATGATCAAAGCACGGTCTACGTGGCCTGGCTTTGTGTATAGCGTGGATTCGCAAGCCTCACACCCCGGTATGAGTTAAAAACGGGATACGGACCGCTGGGAGAGCACGACGTTTCTTTCTAGCTATGGTGGTGTCAGTGACTTACGAGCCCTGACATTTATATCTACTTTTCACCTTTGTGGTTGTTGGAATGCGAGGCGCCTCGATTATAGGTCTGTAAGGACCGGGAAACGTGTGTTCAGGAATAACTAATCCTCAAACGTAAGAGAGGACCGGCCCAGCCGATCCAGGGTTACCCAGAGTGTGTAGTCCTGAGGCATTTGCTAGAATGTCTCGAAGCGGAGAGGAGCTTGCCCCTTGCCTCGACTCATGACGGATATCCAATTCACAATACGTGATAACAGATTCGACTGTAACTTATATATGGCGACATAGTGGCATGGGACGCTCATGTCGCCTACGATTGATATTTATGATGCTATTCATTTTTGAAACATATATGCACTAGTAATAATATCAAATGATTTTTGCTTTACATGTATCAAGCATATTTGGCCATTATAAGGTAAAACTCTATCCTCCGGCTTGCGTTGCATTGTATGATGGGACCTGAGTCTTATAATGGCTTCATTCTTTTTAAAAGCATTGCGTTGTTTTAAAAGAATTTACTTTGTTTTAAATGCACTAGCAAACACTGGAGTAAACCCGTTCCACGAAAATGGCGTGGTCCTATGATTTGCTTATTACTATTGTTTAACTGTTAAATAGATTCCTCATACCAGTCCCCATGACTGACTCGTTGTTTGTTTCACTTTGCAAACGCGGGTGCCCTTATTTTCACACGGGCAGCCTAGTTCATAGATGACAGGTTGTTTTTGGCTCTGCACTGTTTCATAGAGTGCATTTTGGCTCATGGCGAGGCTGACTCCACAGAGATGACTTTGACATTTTCCGCCGTTATTGTGCTTATATTATGATTCCGCCACTGGCGATGCAGACTGATTTACTTTCAGTACTTATTATCGTATGTATATGTACCGCCTTCGGCGATGTAGACTGATACCCTTATTATGTCTCACTGCATGTATGTATTCCGCCTCTGGCAATGATGACTAATCACTTCCCTTTTTATTTACTAAGTTATATCCTACGCTGTGCTATTCTGATGTTGTTACATGTTGCGATTCCGCTGTCATATCCATGTAAAATTATTCTATTTATTGTTTTTGCTATTATCTGTACCATGCTATGATGATTGATGTGTTATATTCCAATGATTATCCTTAATACCGCCCCTCGGATTTTGGGATCGTCACAGTTGGTATCAGAGCTTTGGTTAACCTTAGTTCCGGGATCTAACACATTAAACACCTCGTCAGAATAGAATCAGGAGTGTTCTAAGGCGAGTAGCTCATTAGAGATAGGATTAGCAATGTCCTATAATGAGCTAAGCAGATTAGCAAAACAATTTGATCAGTACATCATTACCTTTCCTTATGTTCCCCTGCTTTATCATATATGAAAATTATCAAATCTGTGAGCTTGACTCTTTTCTTGCTTATACAGTATTCTCTCTGATGGCTACACGAGCAGCAGCAGCTAGAGGAGGCCGTGGAGGCCGAGCAGGAGTAGCAGGAGGACGGGGGAATATCCCCGTAGTTGTGGAAGGCCCTATTGTTCAGCCACCAGCACCCGAGGACTTTGAGCTAGACAGAGTAGCGAAGAGGTATAGGAACCTGGGGGGAAAACCCTTTTCTGGCACTGGTACAGTGACAGAGGCTATTTCTTGGTTGAAGACCTGTGAAAAGATCTTTGAAGGCATGGGTTTGGGGACCCACAACAAAGCACGATTAGGTATTTGGCTCCTACAGGAGGAAGCAGAGTTGTGGTGGGATGCCATCACCTCAGAGGATGCAGCAGGTACTGTCAGGACCTGGGAGCAATTCAAAACCATGTTCAACGAGAAGTTTGTACCTGAACAGGCTTTAGAGAGGATGCGAGAGCAGTTTGCTAATCTCTAGCAAGGAGATCTCTCTATCCAGGATCACCTCAATAAATTCACTCAGTTATCGCGCTATGCTCCAGAGCTTATTATGACTAACAAAGCTAAGAACAAGAGGTTTATATTTGGGCTAAAGCGCAAGTACCATGACAGAGCCATGAGCAACATCAAACTCTCCTTCTCAGAATTGGTAGAAATGGCTTGTAATTATGAAGATATGGATGAAAGGCACGCCAGCCAAGACCGCACCACAAGCCAAGCTGGAAATAAGCGCAAGGCTTCAGCAGATCAGCCAGAGTCTAGCATTACATCGGCCGCTACTCAGAAACCTGGAAAGATACCGAAAGGAAATTGCTACAACTGCGGGAAGCCAGGACATTTTTCTAATGTGTGCAAAGCCCCGAGGAAGCCAAAGGCAAATCCAGACTCAGCCGAATGCTACAACTGCCAAAAGAAGGGGCACTATAGCAGGAATTGTCCTCTGAAGCAGAATGCACAAGTGGCTCATGTGTATGACGGGGAGATCCCGCCAGCTACCACCGATGGATCAGGTAAACCCGACGTCTTGGGAGGTACCCTTACCATTAAAAATATTCCTGTTTCTGTACTTTTTGATACTGTTGCATCACGTAGCTTCATTTCTGGTAACACTGTTCACAAGTTAAAATTGAAACAAAGAAAGCTTAAAGAACCAATTAAAGTTCAAAACCCGATAGGAGGTTCTGTTAGTCTTAGTACATATTGTAAAGTACCTATTTCCTTTTCTCGATTCCGGTTTCCTTTTAAAGTGATTGTCATGGACCTTTCCGAATTTGATATTATACTGGGGCTGGACTGGTTGACAAAATATAAGGCCAAAGTTAGATGCGCCGAAAGAATCGTGAAAGTCAAAACGAAATTTGGACCTATATGTATACCATGCCAGGGCTCAGAAATTGATAGAACAGAATTTTGGTCTTCTTTAGAAGTTACTTCCCCTTTATTAGAAAAGATACCGGTCATTAAAAACTATGCGGATGTGTTTGAAGAAGTAGAAAACTTACCGCCGCAAAGAGAAATTGAATTTAGAATAGATCTAATTCCTAACGCCCGACCAGTAGTACATCCAATTAGAAGAATGGCCCCGAAAGAAAAAGAAGAGTTAGGTAGTCAAACCCGAGAATTACTTTGGAAAGGTCTGATCAGACCGAGCTTTTCAGCTTGGGGCGCAGCAGTAGTATTTGTCCCGAAATCAGACGGTACTCTAAGACTTTGTGTTGATTACCGAGATCTCAACAAGCAGACACTGAAGAACAAATATCCATTGCCACGAATAGACGATCTGTTAGATCAATTAAATGGAGCGACAGTATTCTCTAGAATGGACCTAGCTACAGGTTTCCACCAATTACGTATAGCAGAAGACTGTGTTCCATTGACAGCCTTCAGGGGTCCCGATTTATTCTACGAATGGTTAGTAATGTCGTTCGGCTTGTGTAACGCTCCGGCATACTTTGTCGATCTTATGAACAGAGTGTTCCTGTAACGACCCAGCGGTTTCAGCCCCGAAAATCGACATAAATACCTTTACTGTAACTCATGCCGTTCCTCTAAGAACCGAAACACTGGATAGTTATTAGAAAGAAATTAGAGGGTGAGATAAGAAAGAAAGAAATATTAGAATAGAAGAAGAAGAAGAACCAACACAACACAGAGTCTCACATCGCAGCGGAACAAAATATAATACAGAAATAAATCTTTATTGAGAGCTTTGAAAATACTTACAGATCAGAGTACATCATACCATGGGACAGTTATAATAGCCTGTTCCCATATACAACACACAGCGGAATAGTAGCTATATAATATCATATGTCTGAACATCTCCAGCTTATATCTTCACAGCTTTCGATAACTTGAACCTGTACACCCAGGCTAACCCGAGCATTTACAAAACACCGGGTCAGTCTGGTGAACCAGAGTGAGATAAACTCGCACAGTATTAAGGGTAAATTATCCAACCATGATTTTAAAGTCCAAAACCTTTTCAAAAGAAAAGGATAATCGTAAGACCAAATCCACACATAAACACGGACGGTTTTTACCTTACGATAACCCAAAACAGTTTTGAAAACCAATATCTTGTCTGATATTATAATAATGTCTAAATACAAGTAAATATCAATCTAGTGGAACGCTTGCATCTCACGCTCCACATATATAGTATACAATCAAAAACCGCGGGCGCTTATTGGAGATTGGATTCCAACTATGACAAGGTATGGGACCACCTTCCGCTAGTGCATCTCTAGAGACGAATACACTGGGTTCAACAAGAACGTCTTGCAACCCGGCCCACACATGACCAACCACTCATTTCGCTTGAGTGTATCGAATGTATATCACCGACGGTTGGGATCAGCAACCGTCTCCCGAAAAGGGACAGCATCGAAACATAGATTTAAGAAGCAAATAGGATTTTCTCTAGATAGGTGGTTATACACCCTAATGGGAGCGACCCACATAGCCATGCTGCCTGCCCGATTTTTGTCATTTCCCGGTTGATGAGGCTTGAGGCCAGAATTTATCTTTGAACATCGGGTCACCATTCACTTTGAATGCCACATCGTCAGATCCGTCAGATATCACTAATTGACGTCCACAAAAAATACTCTAGCTGGAAGCTAAGAGAACGGCAATTTCCCCGCCAACAACTATAGCACGTTTGAAGAAATCAACGTACGTGACCCTTTGGAAATACTCTGTCAGACATCCGTCCATACAGGTCCTCCAGGAACAGGATGAACCGAAGGTACTCTCCTACTGCATCTCATATAGGAATCACCCCAAGGATCAGTAGCGAGAAGTCCTTGCAACCCGTGGATTCCAACTACGACAAAACCACAGTTTATCTCTGGCCGCTAAACCAGAGATTCTTAGCGGTTCCTCCGCTTATGAAGATCCACGGTCTTCAATGCTCCATCTCGATCATCTTCTGATATCTTCACGTATTTGTTGGTCGGAATGGTTTTCGAATATAAATTCGATCCCGGTCTTTCCGTACCAACAATCGTATTGGACAGGTTTGATAGTCGGTGTTTTAACTATCAAAATATACAGTGTTTCAATCATGACACTCCAATGAGTTCATTGGTTCAGTATTCAGCATCACTTGGCCATTTAATTAAAACAACTAATTCACTTCTGTTTAATTAAAACTTCTAACTCAGTTAAAACAGATTTATTTAAATTCAGCTTTGGTTATACAACCCACTTCTTTACCCAAATCCACTTTTACTAATCTCCTTTCAAAACTATTCGACCATTTTCCCATTTTGAAATCTCATTTCAAATTCTCCTTTTTACTTGATCTTGTTTTCAAGTAACGTTAGTATAAAATTAACTCCTTAACACGTTAAACCTCGTTTACACGACCTGGTTTATATAAACCCTTTACCTTAATTCAAATAATTAAGCAATACTTAAATTTAAGTTATCATCTTCGCTTGAAATCCTCTTTATAACATCGTTATAAAAATTTGAGCTTTAAATATACAACCCGCCCATATATTCCTTTCACCATCTAATTGGATTACATTTCTCTTTGATTACTTTTTCAAAAGTAATCTTCTAAATTCTTATTAAAACAATAATTTTCTTCACTCATTAACTACTTCAGTAGTTAATTCCTTTATTTACTAAAATAAATAGTAAATCCTTTATAAAAATCTTATTTAAAGTTAAAACAATATTCTTTAACTATTCCATTTTGAAAAATCGAAACAAACTGATTTGATAGTCGATTCTAGTTAAAACAGTCGATTTTATCAATTAAAAACTCGATTATCTCGTTAACCGTTTCTAATTAACCCTCGCTTTAAATAAAAAAAATATAATTAATTTGAATAAATTCCATTAATGGTTTTCTTTACACAACAATTATCAAAGTTAACCATTCAATTCATTTCTTATCTTCATACTTGAAAATCTGATTAACATCAGCATATACTTTATAAAATAAACCAACCATAAATCAAAGTCTTAAATAAATAAAATATTTATTTAATTCCCTTTTATACTTTATTCAAAATAATATATTTCAAGATCTAACTCCAGTTATAAAATAAAATTTATAACTTCATTTTTATCGACTCACCTGACGGTGAATCACTGTTTGTAACCCAATTGATTTTAAAGGCCATACTCTGTCAAACACTTAACCAATATCACCCATTGGTTTCAACCAAACAGATGTTGAATATTCAGTCAAAAATCAACCATCAAATCAATCACACAAACAGATCAGTTTATATATGATAATATGGAAAATAAATAATACATTTTGAGGGATCCGGTTGGGTCCCTCCAACCTGTTCATCTCTGCAATCAAATGATTATCTCAAATCAGATCACTCCAATTTCATTTAACTGATGACGATAAATAACGATCGTTTAACATCAAACACAAGCAATGCGAACAATTCTACCATTCAAAACATGTTTATTTCATAAACGCGACCAACCAAGGTGAGTTATCTTTATTGGAACCAATCGTTAAAAATAACGATTTGGTATTTCGCTGAAATTAAACCCAGTTTAATTTCATCAGTTAAACCAACAAACAAATGTATAACTAGCAAACAGGCAACCATCAGCAAGCAGAGCACACAAAATAAAAACCCAATTTATATAAAATATAAATGGGAAAACTGAGTGAGTTTAACTCACCTTGATTTCACTTATCGAAACGGTATGTTCTACAAGCTTTCAGCTGCTTTCAATTCTGTCCGTTTCAAATTCCAGAATCTTCCGTCCGCTGATATGGGTTTAACGCCCCTGGTTTGCCCTGATTCTGGGTACGTACGATACAACTATAAATTATACACTATACACATTATTTACCTAATTAATTTATATTATAAGTACGTACATGCTATTGTATTGAATAAATTATTTTTAACGTTTCACTAGGGCTATATTTAAAACGTGAAACTCTGACCAGGCAAAATGAAAACGTTTTTGGGCACATTGGGTTTTGCATATTTAATACTTTGGTCTAGGTATATAAGATTAAGTCAAAATTTGGCACCTGACAACACTATTAGCATATATATAAATACTCAGCCCTGGTATGCATATTCAAGGAAATCTAACTATAAACATGGTAGCCACGAAAGATATACGGTCACGTTGAGATTAGGCCGACTTTGATTTAAACCATTTTAAATTAAACCTAACAATTTATTTATTAAATTTTAAGGTATAAACAAATATTAACTACTAATGTTTTATCAGTAACAGGCCGGTTGGAATTTCTCTGGTCAACACTTAATAAAACAGACGTCACTCTTTGTTCACGTTCCAAGGATTCATAGCCGGCTCTTCTTTGACTCAGTTAAACAAATGGTGATAACAATTAATTAATAGGGTAAACAAATTACTTCAGTGAACTTACGGCCTCCTGCTTGCCTTTGTTTGCGTTCAGAACACAACAGAGGACCCTCCTTCCCTTCTTTGATACAACAATGCTTGTTGTCCCCATGATTCACGCACCGTCCAGCAACCATGCTGGCACCGTGAAGCTTCTCCACTTCTGTTGTGATGCCCACGTTCCTCCACAAGATGATGTGTCCTCAACTGTACTTCGTTGAACACCAAAACACAACAGCCGAACTCCCTTCCTTCACCATCTTCCACTCACGTTGCTCACTGACCCTCGCTTCACCCAACAATCCCACGCCCAACCTCAACCTCGTATGCCGCACCACTTCCTCCCATCCCACAACGTCCTGTCCTGAAGCGCTACTACAGAAAACCCAGCACCACTTCACTGTTCTTTCTTTGAATACGCGCCTCCCTCTCTTCTATATTGTTTCTTTCCCATTCATTTCACGTTGGCCACCCTCAGCCCTTCCAAACCGCACGTTCAGCCTCCCCCTTACCAATCCAAGTTGCCCATTCACGCATATCCTTCTTCCATGCTGACCAGTAACGATCAAGCATCCGTCCTCCCTCCGCGTCCACTGCTTCACGTCAAGAAAAATGCTTGCATCTTCATATTCTCTCACTCTCTACAGTAACGATTCTTGGTTGTTTGATAAGAAACGAAGATCGCTGAGTTATAGAAGAACATATAGGAGACAGGTTTGGTTTTGCATACAAGGGAGGACAAAAGAAAGAATTGGCAAGAGTTCGATTTCTACAAGAAGAAGGAAGTTTTGTTTTTGGCCGAAGAAATAAGAAAGCCTGGGATATATATATAAAGGAAAATTTACGTGGGGGTCACGCCACTATTAAATCATATTCTATTTGATTACTTGGTCTCCACGGTGAGATGGTTTGGCCTCCAAGAAACAAAAGAGCGTGGCTTGCAAGGAAAGGTACTCGTGCTTTTTAGTTGGTTTTAGCTGTAAAGTAGCTGGTAGATAGTTTATAATTATGTAATAGTTTATAATTATAATAATAACAATGATGCTTCTTAAATTTGTTGCTTTCCATGTGAGCGTATTATAATCGGCACGGCTGAAGTGTTGAATTTTCCTTGTATTATTCAATTGCTTTACGATTCACTGAAGGTTACAAAATCAAGCAATGCCAAAAGGATGGAGAAAAGCAACGCCCGATACAAAATTAAAGTTTTGTCCAACGTGGAATGATATGATGCTGCTACATACAGACCCCTATGGACAGAAATAAAAATGTAGTCGGGTCCAGCGAGGTGTCACTATCCAAAATTTATAATAATATCGGTAGTTTAATTTATATTGTGAAATCCCGAAATACTGATATAGGGTGCAAAATGCTTCAAATAAAAAGCTACATATTTAATTTATTAAAAATTACAGTAAAATTCTGAAAATTAAATTATAACTACGTCTCAAAAGAACCTTGTCCAGATTCGCATTCAGTATGCAGTTATATTAAATAAACCTTTATGATCGATAAACGATTCTATAACGACTATTGGAAATTTTAATCTGGGCAGATCTTGCCCTCTGCACGATGAAATCATGATTTTTCTCTTCCATTAGAAAGATATAATCAAACTGATCCGAACGATTCTTGTTTCACAGAAATCTGACTTATATCGAATCTTGTATTCTCAGTTGAAGTTCAAAACTCCATTTTACGAACTGCATGCCATTTTCAAGCTCGATTTATATTATATATAAAATTAACGTTAAAACTTCGTTTTATTATCGAATTAAATATTAAATTCCATTAATATTCCAAATGTCATATTTAAAATAAATTAATTAAATTTAATATTCGACGGCCAAAAACACGGGTCGTTACATTCTTCCCCCCTTAAAATAATTTCGTCCTCGAAATTGCTAAGGTAAGAAAGAACGTTATACACCCATTAAATTTCAAATCTAATTTATTTTAAATTAGAAATCAATTCAATACTGTAAATAAATATTTTCAAAAATATTGAAAATTTTCTAACACCTTAAATTTTCGAAAAATTTCGCCAGCACCTCCTTTGTATGGCTCAATCGGTACAACTCCAACTCGCCTTTCTAGGCCTTCTCCAATCCAAAAGAAAATAAACAGCCAAGCGGCTTGCCAAATAGGCTCATAAATCACCAAACCCATATAAAAATAAACGTGTACCTTTTTGTCGGGCATATCCTTATATCCTTTCCATTTGCTACCCTGTCAGCATATACAAATGTATTCCCAAACAGAATTCCAATTTTATCCTCAAACCAAATCCTTCACGCGTCCAAGCCAAATGCCATTCTTAACTCACTTTCCATCCATTTTGAATTCCAACTCCAAACTTACCAGTCCAACACCTTTTCAGATTCCTGTCTCCCAATTCCAAAATCTGATTCGGCTTGATATATTATATTCCGATTTAATTGCCAGTTAATTGGTTTCAGTTCAATTCGTATAGCTTTCACACATTTCTATTTAATTTTTTTTCCTTTGTTCAAACAAATCCCCCAGGATTTTTTAAACAGTTCAGCTCTTTAAAAAAATCAAATATTCCTTTCAAGATTCAAAACAACTTGTTTCTCTCAAAGCAATTCAAAGCAAGATTTTTGGTAGTAATCCGTCACTTAGAACTAGAAAATGAACACTGATGATGTGGCCAGCATCATCAGAGTTATTTCCCAGCTATCGAAGTGAGTTCAATACTATATCACTTATCAAAATCATATTTAAACAATTCCATTTTGATATCTTTTCAAAATACCCACCTCAAAGTTTGTAAAACAAATTTAAAATCTCACAGGATCTTAAATTTCTCATATATTCAATCCAGGTTCATTTGCAGTCACCTTTCCCACTTTTGGGAATTTTAATTCCAATTCTGATTTAAATTTCAGATTTAATAAATCTGCTTTTATATAATACGAATTCTAATGGGTTATTTATATAACCATTTCAATTATAATCAACCAACACATCCAATTTACTATAATACCTCAAATATTAATCATCCTTTTATATTAATATAATTTGGGTAAAATTATTTCATTTACCCTCTTTCAAAACATACTGTGTCGGTTTATCGTACTTGAGTGTTTAGAAACCCCTATCGATACAGTGGATCAAACTGATCGACCAGAATTCATAAACAACTCAACCAATAAATCTCCACAATATAAAACAATTTTTTTATATCAAATCTACAAATACGTTCACTCGTATATATACACTCAAACTCAATCTAGGGTATTACTAACCCCATCTCTACTGAGTCACGCCACAGAGCCAAGGTAATTACTTAACCTTCAGCTCTGATACCACTGTAACGACCCAGCGGTTTCAGCCCCGAAAATCGACATAAATACCTTTACTGTAACTCATGCCGATCCTCTAAGCACCGAAACACTGGATAGTTATTAGAAAGAAATTAGAGGGTGAGATAAGAAAGAAAGAAATATTAGAATAGAAGAAGAAGAACCAACACAACACAGAGTCTCACATCGCAGCGGAACAAAATATAATACAGAAATAAATCTTTATTGAGAGCTTTGAAAATACTTACAGTATCAGAGTACATCATACCATGGGACAGTTATAATAGCCCGTTCCCACATACAACACACAGCGGAATAGTAGATATATAATATCATACGTCTGAACATCTCCAGCTTATATCTTCACAGCTTTCGATAACTTGAACCTGTACACCCGGGCTAACCCGAGCATTTACAAAACACCGGGTCAGTCTGGTGAACCAGAGTGAGATAAACTCGCACAATATTAAGGGTAAATTATCCAACCATGATTTTAAAGTCCAAAATCTTTTCAAAAGAAAAGGATAATCGTAAGACCAAATCCACACATAAACACGGACGGTTTTTACCTTACGATAACCCAAAACAGTTTTGAAAACCAATATCTTGTCTGATATTATAATAATGTCTAAATACAAGTAAATATCAATCTAGTGGAACGCTTGCATCTCACGCTCCACATATATAGTATACAATCAAAAACCGCGGGCGCTTATTGGAGATTGGATTCCAACTATGACAAGGTATGGGACCACCTTCCGCTAGTGCATCTCTAGAGACGAATACACTGGGTTCAACAAGAACGTCTTGCAACCCGGCCCACACATGACCGACCACTCATTTCGCTTGAGTGTATCGAATGTATATCACCGACGGTTGGGATCAGCAACCGTCTCCCGAAAAGGGACAGCATCGAAACATAGATTTAAGAAGCAAATAGGATTTTCTCTAGATAGGTGGTTATACACCCTAATGGGAGCGACCCACATAGCCATGCTGCCTGCCCGATTTTTGTCATTTCCCGGTTGATGAGGCTTGAGACCAGAATTTATCTTTGAACATCGGATCACCATTCACTTTGAATGCCACATCGTCAGATCCGTCAGATATCACTAATTGACGTCCACAAAAAAATACTCTAGCTGGAAGCTAAGAGAACAGCAATTTCCCCGCCAACAACTATAGCACGTTTGAAGAAATCAACGTACGTGACCCTTTGGAAATACTCTGTCAAACATCCGTCCATACAGGTCCTCCAGGAACAGGATGAACCGAAGGTACTCTCCTACTGCATCTCATATAGGAATCACCCCAAGGATCAGTAGCGAGAAGTCCTTGCAACCCGTGGATTCCAACTACGACAAAACCATAGTTTATCTCTGGCCGCTAAACCAGAGATTCTTAGCGGTTCCTCCGCTTATGAAGATCCACGGTCTTCAATGCTCCATCTCGATCATCTTTTGATATCCTCACGTATTTGTTGGTCGGAATGGTTTTCGAATATAAATTCGATCTCGGTCTTTCCGTACCAACAATCGTATTGGACAGGTTTGATAGTCGGTGTTTTAACTATCAAAATATACAGTGTTTCAATCATGACACTCTAATGAGTTCATTGGTTCAGTATTCAGCATCACTTGGCCTTTTAATTAAAACAACTAATTCACTTCTTTTTAATTAAAACTTCTAACTCTGTTAAAACAGATTTATTTAAATTCAGCTTTGGTTATACAACCCACTTCTTTACCCAAATCCACTTTTACTAATCTCCTTTCAAAACTATTCGACCATTTTCCCATTTTGAAATCTCATTTCAAATTCTCCTTTTTACTTGATCTTGTTTTCAAGTAACGTTAGTATAAAATTAACTCCTTAACACGTTAAACCTCGTTTACACGACCTGGTTTATATAAACCCTTTACCTTAATTAAAATAATTAAGCAATACTTAAATTTAAGTTATCATCTTCGCTTGAAATCCTCTTTATAACATCGTTAAAAATTTGAGCTTTAAATATACAAACCGCCCATATATTCCTTTCACCATCCAATTGGATTACATTTCTCTTTGATTACTTTTTCAAAAGTAATCTTCTAAATTCTTATTAAAACAATAATTTTCTTCACTCATTAACTACTTCAGTAGTTAATTCCTTTATTTACTAAAATAAATAGTAAATCCTTTATAAAAATCTTATTTAAAGTTAAAACAATATTCTTTAACTATTCCATTTTGAAAAATCGAAACAAACTGATTTGATAGTCGATTCTAGTTAAAACAGCCGATTTTATCAATTCAAAACTCGATTATCTCGTTAACCATTTCTAATTAACCCTGGCTTTAAATAAAAAATATATAATTAATTTGAATAAATTACATTAATGGTTTTCTTTACACAACAATTATTAAAGTTAACCATTCGATTCATTTCTTATCTTCATACTTGAAAATCTGATTAACATCAGCATATACTTTATAAAATAAACCAACCATAAATCAAAGTCTTAAATAAATAAAATATTTATTTAATTCCCTTTTATACTTTATTCAAAATAGTATATTTCAAGATCTAACTCCAGTTATAAAATAAAATTTATAACTTCATTTTTATCGACTCACCTGACGGTGAATCACTGTTTGTAACCCGATTGATTTTAAAGGCCATACTCTGTCAAACACTTAACCAATATCACCCATTGGTTTCAACCAAACAGATGTTGAATATTCAGTCAAAAATCAACCATCAAATCAATCACACAAACAGATCAGTTTATATATGATAATATGGAAAATAAATAATACATTTTGAGGGATCCGATTGGGTCCCTCCAACATGTTCATCTCTGCAATCAAATGATTATCACAAATCAGATCATTCCAATTTCATTTAACTGATGACGATAAATAACGATCGTTTAACATCAAACACAAGCAATGCGAACAATTCTACCATTCAAAACACGTTTATTTCATAAACGCGACCAACCAAGGTGAGTTACCTTTATTGGAACCAATCGTTAAAAATAACGATTTGGTATTTCGCTGAAATTAAACCCAGTTTAATTTCATCAGTTAAACCAACAAACAAATGTATAACTAGCAAACAGGCAACCATCAGCAAGCAGAGCACACAAAATAAAAACCCAATTTATATAAAATATAAATGGGAATACTGAGTGAGTTTAACTCACCTTGATTTCACTTATCGAAACGGTATGTTCTACAAGCTTTCAGCTGCTTTCAATTCTGTCCGTTTCAAATTCCAGAATCTTCCGTCCGCTGATATGGGTTTAACGCCCCTGGTTTGCCCTGATTCTGGGTACGTACGATACAACTATAAATTATACACTATACACGTTATTTACCTAATTAATTTATATTATAAGTACGTACATGCTATTGTATTGAATAAATTATTTTTAACGTTTCACTAGGGCTATATTTAAAACGTGAAACTCTGACCAGGAAAAATGAAAACGTTTTTGGGCACATTGGGTTTTGCATATTTAATACTTTGGTCTGGGTATATAAGATTAAGTCAAAATTTGGCACTTGATAACACTATTAGCATATATATATAAATACTCAGCCCTGGTATGCATATTCAAGGAAATCTAACTATAAACATGGTAGCCACGAAAGATATACGGTCACGTTGAGATTAGGCCGACTTTGATTTAAACCATTTTAAATTAAACCTAACAATTTATTTATTAAATTCTAAGGTATAAACAAATCTTAACTACTAATGTTTTATCAGTAACAGGCCGGTTGGAATTTCTCTGGTCAACACTTAATAAAACAGACGTCACTCTTTGTTCACGTTCCAAGGATTCATAGCCGGCTCTTCTTTGACTCAGTTAAACAAATGGTGATAACAATTAATTAATAGGGTAAACAAATTACTTCAGTGAACTTACGGCCTCCTGCTTGCCTTTGTTTGCGTTCAGAACACAACAGAGGACCCTCCTTCCCTTCTTTGACACAACAATGCTTGCTGTCCCCATGATTCACGCACCGTCCAGCAACCATGCTGGCACCGTGAAGCTTCTCCACTTCTGTTGTGATGCTCACGTTCCTCCACAAGATGATGCGTCCTCAACTGTACTTCGTTGAACACCAAAACACAACAGCCGAACTCCCATCCTTCACCATCTTCCACTCACGTTGCTCACTGACCCTCGCTTCACCCAACAATCCCACGCCCAACCTCAACCTCGTATGCCGCACCACTTCCTCCCATCCCACAACGTCCTGTCCTGAAGCGCTACTACAGAAAACCCAGCACCACTCCACTGTTCTTTCTTTGAATACGCGCCTCCCTCTCTTCTATATTGTTTCTTTCCCATTCATTTCACGTTGGCCACCCTCAGCCCTTCCAAACCGCACGTTCAGCCTCCCCCTTACCAATCCAAGTTGCCCATTCACGCATATCCTTCTTCCATGCTGACCAATGACGATCCAGCATCCGTCCTCCCTCCGCGTCCATTGCTTCACGTCAAGACAAATGCTTGCATCTTCATATTCTCTCACTCTCTACAGTAACGATTCTTGGTTGTTTGATAAGAAACGAAGATCGCTGAGTTATAGAAGAACATATAGGAGACAGGTTTGGTTTTGCATACAAGGGAGGACAAAAGAAAGAATTGGCAAGAGTTCGATTTCTACAAGAAGAAGGAAGTTTTGTTTTTGGCCGAAGAAAGAAGAAAGCCTGGGATATATATAAAGGAAAATTTACGTGGGGGTCACGCCACTATTAAATCATATTCTATTTGATTACTTGGTCTCCACGGTGAGATGGTTTGGCCTCCAAGAAACGAAAGAGCGTGGCTTGCAAGGAAAGGTACTCGTGCTTTTTAGTTGGTTTTAGCTGTAAAGTAGCTGGTAGATAGTTTATAATTATGTAATAGTTTATAATTATAATAATAACAATGATGCTTCTTAAATTTGTTGCTTTCCATGTGAGCGTATTATAATCGGCACGGCTGAAATGTTGAATTTTCCTTGTATTATTCAATTGCTTTACGATTCACTGAAGGTTACAAAATCATGCAATGCCAAAAGGATGGAGAAAAGCAACGCCCGATACAAAATTAAAGTTTTGTCCAACGTGGAATGATATGATGCTGCTACATACAGACCCCTATGGACAGAAATAAAAATGTAGTCGGGTCCAGCGAGGTGTCACTATCCAAAATTTATAATAATATCGGTAGTTTAATTTATATTGTGAAATCCCGAAATACTGATATAGGATGCAAAATACTTCAAATAAAAAGCTACATATTTAATTTATTAAAAATTACAGTAAAATTCTGAAAATTAAATTATAACTACGTCTCAAAAGAACCTTGTCCAGATTCGCATTCAATATGCAGTTATATTAAATAAACCTTTATGATCGATAAACGATTCTATAGCGACTATTGGAAATTTTAATCTGGGCAGATCTTGCCCTCTGCACGATGAAATCATGGTTTTTCTCTTCCATTAGAAAGATATAATCAAACCGATCCGAACGATTCTTGTTTCACAGAAATCCAACTTATATCGAATCTTGTATTCTCAGTTGAAGTTCAAAACTCCATTTTACGAACTGCATGCCATTTTCAAGCTCGATTTATATTATATATAAAATTAACGTTAAAACTTCGTTTTATTATCGAATTAAATATTAAATTCCATTAATATTCCAAATGTCATATTTAAAATAAATAAATTAAATTTAATATTCGACGGCCAAAAACACGGGTCGTTACAGTTCCGTGGTGTATTGAATAAATTTGTTCTAGTCTTCATCGATGACATTTTAATCTACTCCAAGTCGGAAGGCGAGCATGCAAAACACTTAGAACAAGTGTTGAAAATTCTAAGGAGAAATGTCTTAAAAGCTAAATTTTCTAAATGTGTCTTCTGGCAGGATGAAGTTAAGTTCCTTGGCCATGTCGTATCAAAAGAAGGGATTGCTGTAGATCCAAGCAAAATTACAGCAAATCAGAACTGGAAGCAACCTACTACCCCCACAGAAGTTCGAAGTTTCCTTGGGTTGGCTAGTTACTATCGGAAATTCGTTCAGGATTTTTCAAAGATATCTGGTGTATTGACAAAGCTTACAAAGAAGCATGAGAAATTCAAATGGACTCCCGAATGTGAAGAAGCTTTCCAGGAGATGAAACTGAAGTTGACAATCGCTCCAGTATTGACAATTATAGAAGGCAACCAAGACTTGACTGTATGCACAGACGCTTCTATTAGAGGGCTAGCCGCAGTATTAATGCAAAAAGGCTAAGTGGTCGCTTATGCCAGCCGTCAGCTGAAGCCGCATGAAAGAAACTATGCAACTCATGATCTTGAGTTATTAGCTATCGTGTTTACTTTAAGAATCTGGAGGCATTATTTACTGGGCGAGAAGTTCGAACTATTCACGGATCATCAATCCTTGAAGTATCTATTTACTCAGAAAGATCTAAATTTGAGACAACAGCGTTGGTTAGAATTCCTTGTAGCATATGATTTTGAGATCACTACAAGAAAAAGCTGATTTTGCAGCGGCATAATCCGCTGGTAATCCGTCGCTATATAGGGCTTAGGGACGGATTACCGACGGATCACGTTGGTCGGTAAATTTCAAGACGGTATTTGTGTCAAAAATTTGCGACGGATTTTAGCGTGAGTTCTCCGACCATTTTCCGTCTTTTCTCTCAAAATAAAATTTTAATTTTGAATTAATTAAAATTTATTTACCGATGTTTTAGCGACGGATACGTATTTTTTAGAAATTATTATTTATAAATAAAAATCGGTAAACACTTGCTAATTAGCAAGGAATTAGTGACGGATACATATATTTTAGAAATTACTATTTATAAATAGATGTCGGTAAACCCTTGCTAATTAGCAAGGGATTAGCGACAGATACATATATTTTGAAAAATATTATTTATAAATATCCGTCGGTAAACCCTTGCTAATTAGCAAGGGATTAGCGACAGATACATATATTTTGAAAATTATTATTTATAAATATCTGTCGGTAAACCCTTGCTAATTAGCAAGGGATTAGCGACGATTATTGATTTTTAGTCAGAACATTTTTCATAAGCAAATATGTATACAGTTTTTCCCTAAATAATATCATAAAATTGCTGAAATACACAGAATTCATCGACTCAAATACATAAAATTCATTGATTCAAACAATAACATTTCATATACATTATTATGTTCATTTTACATATAATATATAAATAATAATCCCACAATGCCTACACTGTCACATCCATTTCACTTGGAACAACTCCATTTCACATCAAATAAGAAAAATAATACTTTTCAGGTTATATCTTGGATATTTCTTCTTCGGTCCCTTTTCTTTTAACTTTGAGGATGCCTGCATGTATCAGAAGAAAGTTCTAAGAATGCCATGCATCATTGCTTATGTATAACTAATGCACTGGTTACTTGATGTGCAAATATTTACTAATGTTGACAACTGCCATTATGCTTCATTTCAAAGAGAATGAAAGTATTCATCATCCATGTATCTTTAAAATATAGACCGCATAAAACAATGGAAAAAAATTAGAAAAACAGAATCAAAGGATCACCAACACATGTGACTATAATCCATTGCTCCAAGGGACATTGCTCCAATAAAAGAAAAGAAAAAACTGTTTAGCATTATCTCACAATGCAGGCTTGCTTTTTCGAACCAGCAAGCCCGGGCTTGCTGTCCGAACAGCAAGCATGCACTGTTTCGAACAGCAAGCCAGGCTTGTTTTTTCGAAATAGTAAGCACATGCTTGCTGTCGGACAGAATTTCGAAACAGCAAGCACATGCTTGCTGTTCGGACAGCAGCTCAAATAATGAGACTTATTCAGGAATAAGTTCTTTACATGACAGCTAAAGTAGAAAATAATTTACTTGAAAATAAGGAGTTGGTGCAATTCGGAATCCCCAGCAAACGAGTGTATCCAATTCAGTGAAGATATAAATAGTTGAATAAACAAATTAATGCTTTGATAAAATAAAAAAACGCATAAACAAAATATAGAAATATGACATACCATAATCATTACCAACCAGAAACTGTCATGCACACCATAATCATCTTCTAACTACCATCAGTACTAACAAACAGTCAACCCATACCAAGTTCACCCCACCAAATCATATAAGCAATCGTGCTCCTATTCCAAAAAAACAAACTAACACTCTTCAATCTCCTTCGAAATTGCTATCATCACAAACCATCCATAGAGTATTATTAAATGTAGAAATTATGGTAGTGACATACCTTGTTTACAATGCTTCAACATGAAATGAAATGGTGAATATCACTGGTTAGTCAGCAGTAGGCATTTTGCAGTTTGACATTTCAATGCTTTAATATGAAATGAAAGGGAAACAGTTAAATAAAGATGTAGATATAAGAAAATGCTGAAGTAAGTAGGCACATACCTGTTGCTCGCTAGTTTGCAGTATTATTAACTCTAGCTAACATTTGGTGCCAGTTTGCTGCAGTGAAACAGCAACACTAGTTGTGCCAGTTATCTGCTAATAGGCAGAGAATAAGAAAACTTTAATAACAATCGCTTGCCTACACTATAAAGGACAAAGCTAAATGATATGTCGTCATCATCAATCCTTGGTAACTTAATCTACTTATCTGCATAGCAATACCTATAAATGAATCTATCATTGATAATTTATATGCTTGTGATTGTTTTGAATGAAGGAGATAAATTACTTGATCAGAAAGATTTTTCAATGAGGATGACCAAATGCATGTGGTTTGTACATGTCCAGAAATCTTAGGCCCGCAATCTAAGTAAATATATAGCCTAAAATTACAATGATCTGATGCAGAGCATATGAAGAAAAGAGGAAAATACACATTTTAAATACAGGGTTAAACATGCAGAATGTAAAAAAATGATATTTGTGGCACACAGCATGTGCAACAAAAAGAATTACACATATTATAAAGGAAGACTCGCCTCTATTAATAAACATAGCTGGTGCATAGAGTCTCTCCCAAGAAACAAGGGCCTTTTATTCATTAGCTCCATAAAAATGCATTCTACAAACCGGATAAAAATGCACAAGTCAGCGAATTAAGTAAACTAACACCTGTGTGCAACTATTTATTTAGTCAAATACATAAGCATGTTACATGATTTACATGAAACTAACCAAGAAAAACATCAAATTATGAGCATAGTTTCATGGAACTAAACAACTGTGTGTATGTTTCAGAGGCCATTAAATGTAAGCAATCGCCATGAGATGGATTTTAAGTTATTGAAAAATGTTTCCCAACAGCCTTATATATTTTGTGCCAGTGTATACGCTCAAGGTGTAGGAAACAGAAAGCAGTAATTTTACAGGTATTATGTTCTCTTTTTTTTTCCTTTTTTTTTCTATAGCCACTGCTAGTCCATTTGGCCCTAAGCGGACCAATGACATGTGGAAAGTAAACATGATACCCCACTAACGGTATTTAGCAATTTTTTAAAGCAAATGAATTCTATATATTTCCAAGTATAATAAAGCTATATGGGACAAGCTCAGTAAAAACTGCAATAATGTTTAAATAGCTTTAGGCATATCACTCAACAGAGGGTGTGGTCATAGGATCTCATTATAATTTTGAACTGAGCTAAGATTCATTGAAATATTAGTATGAATTTTGACAAACAAGACAATTAACAACAACTTTCTTTTAATGTAATATAAGTACCCATATTTCAAAAAAAAAAGATAATTAACAACAAAAATCAAACTGTAAAAGGGAAAGAACTAATGTACACAAGCAAGGATAACAGACAAAATATGCAAAACATTTGTATAAGAAGAAATATGGTTAATGGTATATAGCTGCACTATGGTTGCTTAAAGGATGTTACACATGGTCTTTCTTAACGTCCTTACTCTCAAATTATTTAGGAGTGTTCAGATTTAAGTGTCAAACTTGATTATAATGGTTGTCTATGCTTCGTATGGGTACCATGTACTGTTCGTTGGTCAATGGAACATATTTTATCAGAATAATAAAAATGTATAAGTATAATTTATTATAATACCAAAAGTGATCATTACCAATAAATCATCAGATGGTTCACTCCAAATAGTGTTATCATACATGCCATTGTATTGCCTTTGCTGAAATACTGTGGCGGGAACCATTAAATATCATGTTCAGCCAACCTACTCAAGCTTACTGGCCATAAATTCAAAAATAATTATTCAAGGAGAACTCAAATTTTAGCACATTTTGTAATATTTATGACAAGAATATAAAGGCAAACATAAATGTCACGATGTTTGTGTCTCAAACTAGAATCTTATTGGGCATGGAAATTTGTAACTACATATGCCTAAATTACTTTGTTTAATATTTGTTCAGTAATAACTTTTCTATTGTAGCTTCCAGACTACATTTTTTTACTGCTCACTTATTCAGAAACATCTAGTGGCTTTTGGCTTTTAAAGAAAACATGAACTACTTTTTCGATTGGTGGTACCTTTATATAAACAGTAAAGAAAAAAACAAACTAGTTTAATATTGCTCCATGAAGTGAATTTAGATACAGGATTCACCCCATAATTTTTTCACTAATAGTACCCAAACAACAGATACTAATAAATTTTTGTTTCATCTGCTCAAAATATTGAGAGCAAAAAACAAGAAAATATGAATTAAAAAAGAAGTAAATATTGAGCGTACCAAGACAGATAATAAATACCTTGTTGAATTAAAAAATAAGCACAGTTTATCAAAATTGACCCTAAATAATGGAAAAATCAGTTCTCATTCTTACCAATATGGAAAAATCAGTTCTCATTCTTATCAATATGGAAAAATCAAATGAATCAAAGGGGAAGGGAGAAATAGATAATCAGAAGGACAACGTAACACTTACCGGCCAAAAGTAGTTTTCCGTAAGTTGATCTATTACATAACATATTGAAAGGAAATCCTCCCAAAGCATTGGTTTACTTAAGTTTAAAGGCATTAAATATTTCAGCTAGAAAACAATATACAGTACCGAATGTATTCACTTATGTTTATATAGAGGAGACCTGAATCAATATCCATGTTCTCCCACACATAGCCAAATGAGTAAATTTATGTTCATATTCAGGTTTATATTAACTAATTTTCTCTTGTTTTTTAATCCATTCACTTACATCTACATCTCGATCAATGAAAGTATACCAAAATGTACATTTAAGTTAGCCGATCAAAACTACTTGAAGCAAAAACAACAGTCACTAAAATCTGAAAATTACGAATTAAATTTTATTATGGAATTAAAATTAGTAGGACAAGTTTTGTTAAATATTGGCTTGGTTGGAAGTCTTTTCTTCCTTTTTTCACATATACTAGTGAGTGGTCCGTGCTTGCGCACACATGGCATTGACCAGTGTTTTAAATATCGGCCATCTCGGCCGAGATCCCGTTTTGAGGTCAAAAAGATACGAAACATAATATATCGTTATGTATCTCGTTTCAAATATATCGGCCGATATTTACAAATATCTGATATCCGATATTTAAGACCTTGGCATTGACATACCGGAAAAGATGATCTGAGGTGAAATTTTAACAGTAAGCCGTTGTAGGTCACTTTTTCATTTGTTTTTAAGATATCTCTTGTAATGTTACAAAGTTGGCAGATGGAATGAAGAGGTAAAGAAAAAGACACGCAAAAATCATTCAAGATATCATAAAACGAATAAGAACTAATTTTAGAATAAGAACTAAAATTCAGTATTAGTATAGATATGATACGTTGGTTTAATGATAACAAGAAAATGAATAAGAACTAAGTTTAGAATAATCTAATTTCAAATTTAAGAGCCATAAATTAATGCATATCAGTATTTCAGAACTGTGTATTAACATATAATAACGACAGCCACAAAATGGCAGTCTCGATGTGTATGTATATAAGTACCATCTGTAAGACTATGTGAATCACATTTTCCTCACAGCAAAACTTGCTAACAGCCTCTAGTATTAACCAGTTCCATTTAGACCCACTTTTCCAAACCGTATAAGTGCATATGGTTTGTCTACAACCAACAATAATCTAATTATTGTAAGTTTTAGTTCTAAATGTGTTACATACTTTTATGTTGATCAATTCTTACCTATGAGCAGCTTGAATCTGAATTTAACATATTAAACAGAAAAATAATGGAGACGATTCTCAGCAGAAATATTAAACAGAGAAATAAAAACAATTCTCAGTAGAAATAATACCACCGACCTTGTTAACAAGATCCTTTAATTGTTTCTTTCCTTGAAGTTTACAAAGTCCAGGTGTATTAGGAGAAGATATGTTCTTGCATCTCTATAGATCTATCAACAATACTCTATCCTATTTTTAAAAATATATGTTCTTGCATTACCTACTTGCCAAGCTCAAATATTATTATTTTTAAAGAAGGAAAAGACTATTTACGTTCTTACAATAATACACAAGTATTATAAAGATATATTAACAATACATTTTGTTCCTTTTCTCTTTTTTAATTTTGGTTGCATTTTCGATCGATTTAATTTACGAATATGTAATAGAGGAGATTCAATCAAAATAGAAAAACTATAAACCAAATAAAACAGGTATCTGAAGTAGGAATATTTTAATGATCATTAAATCACCTAAATATATCAGCTAAATTTCACCTATTTAATTATGGTATACGATCCCATGAATAAAATTGATATTTACAATAAATTTCTTTGACTATTAGTAAATAAGTAAGACTCTTAACCTTTGCCATCAGACCATAAATCAACATTAAGAAAGATTTATAGCATTCTACACAAAGTATGCCCCCAGACATTAACAGTTCCAATTCATGAATGTACAATTAAAGACTGCAAAGTTGGAAATCGATGGTGACATTACTGAATGGAAGATTCATGCAAACATTGATTAAATCAAGATTTATAGCATTTACTTTAAAATAATTTTGAATTGAAGCAATGTTGGAAGGAAGATCCATGCATACGTCGATTGATTCAATCACCAATCACCATTAGTTCTTTTTTCAATCAGATGATATCTTTACTAAATTTCACATATTTATTTATGGTATATGAATAAAATTGATATCTACAATAAGTTTCTTTGTCTTTTTAGTAAATAAAAAATTCTTACCCTTTGCCATCAGACCATAAATAAAAAGTAAGAAAAGCTTATAACATTTTAATTAACATATGTCCCCCACACGTTAACATTTCCAATTCATGAGTGGATAGAATTAACAGTTTAACACATGCAAAACTGGAAAGAAAATAAAGGAAGATTTAGAATCCATACTTTAAAGGTGGAAAGGAGGAAAAAAAAAGATACTATGTGATTGATTGAAAACATACTTCTAAAAACAATTTATTTGCTATTTAATAGATTAGTGTTACCATAATTTTAGATAATCATGCAACCGACAATTCTCCAGTTCAGAAATTCCTAAAGAAAAGATTTTATTAGGCTCATAATTGACTTCGAAAAACAAAGCAAGATTCTAATATTAGAAACACTAACTCATCCATATTAAAGGTAACTCTGGATAGACATAAATCAATATTTTAACATAAACTGAATGCTTACCATATTTATTGTAGTGCCTACCCTGTAAATAATGAAGAAAGTGCCAAGATATAAGAACACGGAATGCAAGGTCAAAATACCATCCACTCTCATTTGCTGATTGAATTGCCCGCAACCAAGAAAAATACTCTTCGGTGTCCAAAATACCTGATCCAGAACAATTCTATCACTAAAATTAAATGGATATGTAACTGATTTAGAAAAAAATGTTAAGTTATGCAATATTATAGTTCATAAACTTTTGTTTAGAAAAAATATTTACAAAATTTAAATAAACATGATATTAATACAAATAAATGCATGTAGCATATTAAAAAATGGTCAATACTGTCAATCTGTTTCAGTATGGGTGTTACATAATCGAATTAAAGATCATATTTATGGCTTGTGTCATTTAGAATGTATCATTAAATATACTAACATGCATGGCATATCATCATGAAAGGAAAGTGACCAGCATAAACCAAACATTCCCTGAATGAAGCATGGATTTTTTGTTGTTGTATAACCTACAATATCGCGCTTTAATTTGTGATTTGATTGATGTTAAATACATGCAATAAAAGGAATATTTACAGATTATTTATGTAAACTGTAAAAGAAGAAAGAATAATGAAGAATATATCCATATCCCTTTCAAATGTTTTCAAATTTCGATTTCCATGATTGAATAATGGACTTCTTATGGACTCAAGTCAAAATGCAATATTAAACTGTCAATCACCTTATAGTTCACAGTTAAAAATAGCTATAACTTTTTCATTAAAGTATCTTTTATTTATTTATTTATGAATCACAAAAGACCAAGTAAAAAAGATAGAAGGCAAACAAGAAAATATCACTATATAACAAGCACTTTTTCATTGTTAGTTGTCCAAATTTTATTTATTTATGAATCACATAGGTAATGCCAACCATTTATTTATGAATATGGCTGGTATTATCCATACGGTGATCACTGCCGTTAACTTATGTTAACACAACCATCATGTAAGATCATCGCTAAAAACTAGACTCTCATACATTGTAGATGAAGAGATGAAAAAAATGAGCATGTCTCAATAGCACCAAGATACATCTGAGACCAAGGTACACCTGAGCTATATATCCGGAGGTCAAATGTCTTTAACGTATGTAGCTGTGTATTTTGCCATTTTATAAACACAATGTTATTAGCAATGCGTTAGCATGAGACATGAGGATTAAATAACGAAAAACTGCACATTAAAAAAAAAGTTGCACAGTTAAAACTAACCTTTGCCTCACATTTGTAGGTTAAAAAAAATTCAATTTAATCTCATCTCATATCAAATAATATCGTCGTAAACCAGAATTGGACTATATAGAAAATACAACTTGCATTTTTAATATTTTTTATGTATACAGTATACACAAGTCGCTGGGTAGCTAAACAGCAAGGACGACTCTTAAAAATGTTAAAAGAGCATCCAAACACTCATACAATTACAAATTTAACTTGCATAAATTGCCTAGTCAATAATCTTACATAATAATAATGCAGTTGTTGAAGAGGATAAATAAGAAAATGCTACCCAACTTTAAGTCCAGCCATAAAGCATATAGTTATATGATTTTATATGCCTGATCAATACATGAAACAAAAAATGTATTTTTGTAAGAACGAAGAAGCACCTTTTTACCTAAAGAGTTTATGTTCGTCCTCCCTGTAATTAAGTAGAGACATGCTACTACAACAAGCCAAATAAGCTGCTCCATCATATTAGTGGATCTAGTAATCCAGGCTACCGTCTTGGATGAACTCGTTAAAGATGACGCAATCTGGGCTGGAGGAGCAGAATCCGAGGAGTTTGATAGGGTTCGAGTGGCATTTCTTCGCTTTAATGAACCAACTGCTATAATGAATCAAGTGATCAATGGTATAACTATATAGTCTCTATGATATCTGGTATAACTATATGTCAAATGGCCACTAAAATCTCAAAACATGTCAAATGAATATATATGGTATAACTATATAATATCTTTTTTTTAGTAGGGAACATAATCTTTCAAATAAAAAAGAATCAATAGACTCAGACAATAAACCTTAAAGTTACACTGTCTTAAAACATAAACTCAGGCCATGCTTGCATAGTTCAAAATAACGTAATTTACAGATCTGAATATAGTTTCAGATTCAACTTTCAAGCCTGAAACAAGAGATCAAACGATGTCCGATTGAGCGAAAAATTGGTAGGCAAATAGTAGGGAACATCTGCTTCCAAACAAAAAAGGAATCAACTGATTCTGATAAGAATGAGTGGGTTATGCTCATGCAACTCAACACTCAGACTCAATTTCCAAAAATGAAAATATAGACATAAACTCAAAAACAAAAGCTATTTTGAACTTCTTTTTGCATTTTTGAGCTTTTGCTCAGCTACATTTGCAAGTTTTCTAACTTACCTTTGCTGATTGGATGGAAAAGCTTGGATGTTGGCTTCAAGTTGGAAGCTTTACTTGAGATTCTAGGCCTTGAGAACCTGTTTAAATAGACTAAATTGTTAATCTACAACAAGGTTTTTGATAAGAATTGGGGATTTTGAATTTTTTTGAGAAGAAGAACTTGGGTTTTGATATCTAATTATATCAAAACAAAAATTTGCATTGTGCGGTTCCGAGAACTGGCGCTCTGCCCTCCGCCGTCGGATCTGGTTTTCGATCTGATTTTGTGCCTTCGCTGATGATTTTTCCGCTCTACGCTCTGCTGCTGTAGTCGATCTCGCTGACGGTGTAAGTTCCTCTGCCCTGAATTTTGGTACTGAGCGAACATGAGAGAAGTGGAGTGGAGGAAGAAATTGGGGATAAATTTTGATTTAGAAAAGAATAAGCGGCCGACATAACAAAAATACGTACTTTAGAGCCAAAAATTCACGTCCCCCGCCTGAAGTTCATTTTTTGCGTTTAGAAGGCACGACCGTTCTTTTTATTTGTCATAACCAAAATTTCATCCAAATTTATAAAATCATATATTGTGAGTCATAATTAATAAATAAAAAGTTGTTTTAAATAAAATATGAATTTCATGAGAATTATTTTTTATTTAAATACTAAATATTATTTATAATAATAGCCATTATTAATTAGTGTTTATTTCTTTTTAGTTATAATTGAATATTAATTATTATGAATATATTATAGTTGTTAACTATTGAATACTTAACTGGAAAAGAACAAGAGTTGTTAAAAAAAGGTGTCTATTACAATTTGCAAAAAAAAAGATTGTAACACACATCTTTACAGTAAAACAGTTATTAAAAATACGTTTATTACAACTTTTAAGGAAATGATTTATTTTAAATTTATTCAAGATGATTTCAAAATTTTAAATTTATCGAAATATAAAATATAATTATCAACTATAATTATAAAATATAAGTATCAACTATAATTATCAACTGTAATTATTAAATACAATTATTTGAAATTAATTATTGAATACTATATATCATTTCATAAGTATTAAATTTTATTATTAATTATTAAATAATTATTATAATAAACTGATATTTTCATTATTTAGAGGAATAATTATAAAAGAACAATTTAAAATCTTAAGATTTAGCGTAACATATACTGACATACTAACTGAAATTTGTGATAAAAACATAAGACTTAATTAAGAATTTAGTAATTACATCAGTTATGAGAAAAGATTATTTTGCTAATTCTAAATAAGTAATTATTATAAATTATTTACTATAGAACGTAAATTATTATTTATTACTACTTATAAATCATTAATTAAAATAAATAAATTATTCCACATGTTCATAATTATTAAAAAATAACACTAAAGTATATCTTAGAAAAATAATATAAACATCTCTTGCAAATCTGTTGGAATTCTGCTGCAAAATAGCTTCGATAAATATTCGTCGGTATTCTGTCTGTATTTGCAGCGGAAAATAGCGACAGAAAACTTTTGTCGGTAATTCGACGCAATTTGCAACGGATTAGCGAGGGATGACAGAAGACGACGGTAATAAATGAAAGAAAAAATATTTGAAAATACAAAAACCTATCCCTTGCAAATCACATGGAAATCTGTCGCAAATTAGCGACGGAAATTTCCGCTTCTAAAAATTTGACGCTAAATCAGTGTTTTCTTGTAGTGGATCTTATACACTCCGGGGAAAGCCAATGTTGTCGTAGATGCGCTCAGTAGAAAGAATGAAATCATCGCCAGCTTTATCATTACTTCTTCCTTAGAAGATAAGATTACTATTCTACAGAAAGACGATGAATTTATCGAAAGGATTAGCCAGCGGATCCGAGAAGGAAAACCCTCAGATTTTAGCCTTGATAGCCAAGGGGTCCTAAGATTACGAGGGCGAATTTGTGTGCCAGGAATTCCTGAGCCCGGAAGGGAAGTACTTGATGAATGCCACAAGTCCAAATTAAGTATCCATCCCGGTGTGAGCAAAATGTATAACGATATCAAGCGCACAATCTGGTGGAAGGCGATGAAAAGAGATATTTCAATATATGTTAGCAGATGCTCCACTTGTTAGCTAGTTAAGAGCGATCAGCAGAAATTGGCTGGATTATTACAACCATTAGAAATTCCAGGATGGAAGTGGGAGCAAATTTCGATGGACTTCATTGATGGCTTGCCTCGAACTAAGAAAGGAAACGACAGTATATGGGTGATCGTAGATCGCTTCACGAAGACTGCCCATTTCATACCTGTCCGATCCAACAGAACGGCTCAAAGTTTAGCGCAGATTTACTTCAAAGAAATAGTTAAACTACATGGAGTGCCGCTCAATATAGTCAGTGATAGAGATCCCCTGTTTACTAGCAAGTTCTGGGAAGCATTCCAAATAGAATTGGGAACCAAATTAAATTTAAGCACCGCTTATCACCCACAGACAGACGGCCAAACTGAGCGGGTGAATAGAATTCTAGAAGATTTACTACGGGCTTGCGTTATCGATTTTGGAGGCTCATGGGAAGATCACTTACATTTGGCCGAATTCTCTTATAACAATAGCTATCAATCAAGTTTGGGAATGTCTCCATTTGAAGCATTATACGGTAGACCGTGCAGATCTCCTGCATGTTGGGTAGAACCTGGCAACAGACTTGTGTTAGGGCCCGATATGATTCAAGAAGCATCGGATAAAGTCGATTTCATTAAGAAGCAATTAAAAACCGCACAAAGCGGACAGAAAAGTTATCCTGATGCGAGAAGAAGAGACTTATCATTTGCCGTTGGCGATTATGTTTATTTAAGAGTTTCTCCAATGCGGGGAGTAATCAGATTTGGCAAGACTGGGAAGTTGGCACCGAGATTTATTGGTCCCTTTCCTATACTTGAACGGATTGGAACTATTGCATATAGGGTTTCATTACCTGATTGGTTGCCTGGTGTACATGATGTGTTCCACGTGTCTCAACTCAGAAAACATGTTCATGATCCAGATCTTGTCGTAGAAGAAGCAGCGCAACAGGATATAGACATAACTCCAGAATTAGCGCTCAGAAGAGAGCCATTAAAGATAGTTGGCAAAGAAACTAGAGAGCTAAGGAGCAAAAAGATTCATTTAGTCAAGGTACCTTTACAATACTTTGCATTTACATTTTGTTTCCTACTTGCTGTTATTTCCTTTTCGAGGACGAAAAAGTTTTAAGTGGGGGAGATTGTAATAACCCGGAAAATGTGAACCAATTTAAAATTTTTAAAATTGGTTAATACCAAAGAATTTGAATAATTGAAATAACATATTTCAATAAAATAAAGAATTGGGTATAGTAAGGCAGTTTGAAATTTTGAATACAAACTTTGTCTGACTGTACCGGGTGGAAGATATAACGGATTTTAGCGAAACTGAAAATATTTAAATTTGTCTATGAATACCTTTTAACGAATCTGCAAAATCGAAGTTTCATAACGGGAATCAAAAGTTATGGCCGAATGAATTTTCAGAAAGGTCGCTACATAACATATATAGCCCCTGAAAATTGATATTTTGCATACGATCTCGGAATTCGACGAAACCACTTTTGTTGGGTCCGGGATGTCAAACTATTGCTAGGTTTCAAATTTCATAATTTTTTAAGCTAGTATGTGAGCGGGGCAAAGGAAAATGTGATTGGTCAATTTTTGTTAAAATGGGTCGACCTAAAAATGGCCGTTTTTCAAACGAGCTCAGAATTCTACGAAACTGGTTTTGTTAGGACCGTATCGTCAAAACAAAGCTAGATTTATTTTTCGGGAATATTTCGACTCAGTTTGTGGCCCTGGCAAATTGAAATGTACGTTCAAATTAAATATTGAATGTTTTATATTTTAATTTGAAAAATAACTGACTGTAACAGTCGAACTGGCCAACGAAACATATCCCATTGTGTCCGTAATGGGGGTATTTAGCTAGGGGCGACAGTCGTTGGGTTTGATTTCGAGTTCGTTTGTAAAAACACTATTTAAAATTTCCTATAAAGCCTCGACCAATAGGATTTTTCCTTTAAAAAAATCTCGAAAAACCCTAGCCGCCTTGCGATATCGACGACCCACGTTGCTCGAATCTTCCCCTTCGTTTTCCAACCGCCACCTATAGGCCGCGCCACCACCACCACTCCACTCGCCTTCGTCTCCTCTTCACATCTGACCAAACCCCACCCTCCACCATCGCCTGAACCACCCCCACGAAGTCGACGTCTTTCCGACGCCGCCCAGCCTTCCTTCGGCCACCGAACTGACCCCACTCCTAGGCGCAGGCGTTCCTCTCCAAGCCCGAGGGCGTGGCACTACCTGATCGAAGCAACGATCTACGGATTTCACGAATTTGGCAAACCTAGTTTTGAACCTTCAAATAAAGGTACGGCCTTGTTTTTCTGAAATGAAAATAACACTTTTAAGCATTGCAAAACTTTGAAAAATAATATCTTTTTCGTTCGTTAACGAAATTTGATGAAACATGGGACACCGTGACCGCAAGGAGGCTCTCTACCACATAGAAGAAGCCGCGGTTTTTCTGAGCTCGTTAGGATTTTTAGCACTGCAAAAACCAATGTGAGGAATCTAAACTAAATTGTGTGAATGGAATCACGTTGTATAAATTATATAAGCGAAGTGTAAATTATATACGGATTATATACCTCATGTACATGTGTTGTATAAGTTATATTAGCGATGTATAAATTATACAAGCGTTGAATGAAACATATATGCTTTGAATTTTGATGAAATGCAAGTGAATTATAGAAATAATATATATATACTCCCCTCGTCCACAGACCATGGACGATATTTATTGCTTGTGATTGACGTGATATTATATGGTATGACGAATAGTTGAAAATAATTGTTTGTGGTTGATATTGTGGTTGAAAAAAACCCTTGTGGTTGAAAAATACCCTCTTGTGGTTGAAACAAATTAGAATAGGATTGTGGAATTGAAAGTAAAACATGTCGCCTGCGTGCGAACTAGATGCATGATCCTCATTGTCAAAAACTGCGAGGTTTTAAGGTAGAGCGAGGAGCCGTACTAGGGACGGTCCCGGTTTTAACTACCCTGCCGTTATGCTGCCGAAATTTTCTGAAATATACATGTGTTAGAATAATTTTCATTCGTTGAAATAAATTACATATGTTGAAACAAATATTCATGTGTTGAATATTATTTGAATTTAAACGAATAGCTTTAGCGATAAAAATCACATTTTTATATATATACAAACTATAGAGAATATTCATGTGTTGAGTTGCAATTCATTTGTTGAGTTGAAATTCATGTGTTGAATATTATTTGAATTTAAACAAAAAGCTTTAGCGATAAAAATCACATTTTTATATATATACAAACTATAGAGAATATTCATGTGTTGAGTTGCAATTCATTCGCTGAGTTGAAATTCATGTGTTGAATATTATTTGAATTTAAACAAATAGCTTTAGCGATAAAAATCACATTTTTATATATATACAAACTATAGAGAATATTCATGTGTTGAGTTGCAATTCATTCGTTGAGTTGAAATTCATGTGTTGAATATTATTTGAATTTAAACAAATAGCTTTAGCGATAAAAATCACATTTTTATATATATACAAACTATATAGAATATTCATGTGTTGAACTGAAATTCGTTCGTCGAGTTGAAATTCAGGTGTTGAATGTTATCGTACTTTAAAATAAAATGAATAGATGATAAAAACTACATTTTTATTGCGAATATGAAGTGTTAAAAACATTCACGTGTTGAATAAATATTTTGATGATAAAAATATTTCTTTTATCACGTATACGCTTTGATAAAAATACACACTTGTTGAAATAAATAATAGTTCGCTAGAAATATTATTATTAGCTTTGTTCTGCATATATATACATGTGTTGAACAGGGAAAATGGATTAGCTGTAGAGTAAAGAAATCATTTGCATGCCCGACAAATAGGTAAGCCTTGATGAGTTGGCTGCGCAATTTTATTTTTATATCAACTCCTGTGAATGCCATTGGATGCGGAGTGCTGGTTATTCTATGTGAAATAATAAATATCGCTATAGGATAGTAACAATTAATTTTGAACTACATTACATGGCATACTTCTTGACGATAGGCATACTTCATCATATTCCACATAAGCAATTGGAGCTTGTGTGACGAGGTGGAAGATTTACCATACGAGCGAGAGGCTTGTATGGCGATGATTATATACTACAGGTTGAACTGATGACTGATATGGACTCTATAAAATATAACGATAAATTGCCAGATTAATAAAAACCCCACACGGGTCTGGAGTTGACAATAATCACGTCTCTCTAGTTATTAGATACGGCACATGGACTATTTATTTCCACACGGAAACTGGGTGACGAGAATTTATTCTCTGGAGTGATTATCTATACATGCTCCCCCGTAAACACCAGAATATATCACTATAAATATGTGGATGCTTTTTAGGATTTATTGGGTACCTAACACGGCCCAATAAATTTCCAAACCCCTCCCCGTACAAAGGAGGTTATGGCGAAATTTTTCGAAATATTAAGGCGTTAGTGAAATATTTGAAGTGAAAACGAAGTTGAAAATATAGAATGAACTATAGTTCGAATTATAGAATGAACTATATTTATATATATATAAATACAAATATAATTAAAAGGAATCGAAGCCGTGCAGTTCGTGTTTTGGAATCGTAATTTGAAACGATTAGTACGAGAAATCCGACCATCGGATTTTCCCGAAACCGCAACCGCTGGGTTCGCCTTGGAAATATCTTTCCAACGGCACCAACCTTGTAAAAATCCAACGATTGGATTGTCCGGAATGTTTAATTCAAATCTGAAGAAAAACAGCGCCAGAATCATTTATATTTATAAATAAATATAAATATAATTTAATTAAATCGAATAACGACGCTGTAGTTCGAATTTTGAAACCGTAACTTCAAACGACTAGTGTGGAAGATCCGACCGTCGGATTTTCACGAAACTGGAACCGTTGGGTTCGCTTTGGGAATATCTTCCCACTGATATAGACTTTGTAGAGATCCAACGGTTAGATTTTCCGATATGTGTAAAAAAAATTAGGGGAAAAACAGCGCCAGTGCCACGGAATGACCTGAAACGTCGTTTAATTAAATATGGCCATTTTTAAATAAATAAAAATGGCGAAAAATCGTTATAAAATATTATAAGCAACATAGATTGGAAATAAACTAATTTGGCTTGATCTGTTTGATATTTGATGGTTGTATGTGTTTGACACGAAAATAACACTAAAGAACTGAAATATGGATGTCGAATAATATAACCATAGAAAGAATTGATTTGAATTCTAATTACGTGAATTATTTGAAAAGGCCGAGCTAACCCTCATTTCAAATAATTTATCGAGCGATTCGAATTGGAAAATACAAGGACGATTCAAGACCGACGATCTTCGTATCGGTTGGATGGGCGCTGCTGAGGTTCCTGACTAGAGTAGCTACCATGAAGGAACGGAAGTACTAGCTGTCTGAACGTATGTGTTGATTGTACGGATATACGAGGAATTTGATGCCTCCGGCTTCGTTCAGACCCAGAACGGACTTGTAAATGGACTGTGTGTCTGACATTGGATTTTGTTCTATACGAATTGATCTCTGTTAAATATATATCTGTTTGGCGGCGGAAAATTTATTCTTTTGCTTAACGCCCTTCTCTGAGACGTATGAGCTCAGAGGTTATATATCGATAGAAATCAATCGTATGGAGTGGATTGCCTATGTGGCATGCCAAGATGTTGTGATCAAGGCTTCTGTTGCAAAGCAAAGTCTTGTGGATGATGATCAAAGCACGGTCTACGTGGCCTGGCTTTGTGTATAGTGTGGATTCGCGAGCCTTACACCCCGGTATGAGTTAAAAACGGGATACGGACCGCTGGGAGAGCACGAAGTTTCTTTCTAGCTATGGTGGTGTTAGTGACTTACGAGCCCTGACATTTATATCTACTTTTCACCTTTGTGGTTGTTGGAATGCGAGGCATCTCGATTATAGGTCTGTAAGGACCGGGAAACGTGTGTTCAGGAATAACTAATCCTCAAACGTAAGAGAGGACCGGCCCAGCCGATCCAGGGTTACCCAGAGTGTGTAGTCCTGAGACATTTGCTAGAATGTCTCGAAGCGGAGAGGAGCTTGCCCCTTTCCTTGACTCATGACGGAAATCCAATTCCCAATACGAGATAACGGATTCGATTGTAACTTATATATGGCTACATAGCGGCATGGGACGCTCATGTCGCCTATGATTGATATTTATGATGCTATTCATTTTTGAAACATATATGCACTAGTAATAATATCAAATGATTTTTTCTTTACACGTATCAAGCATATTTGGCCATTATAAGGTAAAACTCTATCCTCCGGCTTGCGTTGCATTGTATGATGGGACCTGAGTCTTATAATGGCTTCATTCTTTTTAAAAGCATTGCGTTGTTTTAAAAGAATTTACTTTGTTTTAAATGCACTAGCAATCACTGGAGTAAACCCGTTCCGCGAAAGTGGCATGGTCCTATGATTTGCTTATTACTGTTGTTTAACTATTAAATAGATTCCTCATACCAGTCCCTATGACTGACTCGTTGTTTGTTTCACTTTGCAAACGCGTGTGCCCTTATTTTCACACGGGCAGCCTATTCACAGGTGACAGGTTGTTTTTGACTCTGCACTGTTGCATAGAGTGCATTTTGGCTCATGGCGAGGCTGACTCCACAGAGATGACTTTGACATTTTCCGCCATTATTGTGCTTATATTATGATTCCGCCACTGGCGATGCAGACTGATTTACTTTCAGTACTTATTATCGTATGTATATGTACCGCCTTCGGCGATGTAGACTGATACCCTTATTATGTCTCACTGCATGTATGTATTCCGCCTCTGGCGATGATGACTGATCACTTCCCTTTTTATTTACTAAGTTATATCCTATGCTGTGCTATTCTGATTTTGTTACATGTTGCGATTCCGCTGTCATATCCATGTAAAATTATTCTATTTGTTGTTTTTGCTATTATCTGTACCCTGCTATGATGATTGATGTGTCATATTCCAATGATTACCCTTAATACCGCCCCTCGGATTTTGGGATTGTCACAATTCATATAGAAACTAGCATATAATCTACACCCAAACTTGCATATACAATGATGTCAAACATGAATTAGGTTGAACATAGATGATTGAGTATATACAAAGGGATTCACAACAAAAACTAACATTATGAACAACTAGCATACATTCACAAAATATTGCATTTTTCCCAATGTTTTACAAACATAACCATATAACCCAAATTATAACTCAACCTAATTAACTTGTTAATTATCTTATTAAAGAAATCGAACTCACTACTCAATGAAGGTCTTGAGTTCTGGGATCTGAGTTCTGAAATTGATTTAGCTTGCCTTTGAAGTAGACAAATTTGTTGTTGTAGTTGTTATAGACTTGAGTTGAATTAAGTTGATTAGCTTTACTTTACTTTTAGTTGATGACGGCTATTCTAGGTTGCAAGGTGATAGCATGACGACCATGGTTCTAATTTTGATTAGGTTTTAGGGTTTGAGTTTACATGTGTTTATATAGAATTTAGGATTAATTTAGGCCATCCGATCAACCTAGAATCAATCAAGACTGATAGGGTGACACCTCAGCCCTAATGACTCAGCACTGAGTCACAATATCGTCATCTTTCAGATCTTCCCAGGGGGGGAGAGATCGACCCCCAGGTCGACACTAAGGTCGACCTGTATAGGGGAGGTCGATACTAAGGTCGACCCCCTGGTCTACCTGGCCTTGGGTGGGAAATTTCCCGCCCTGCCCAGTTCTGAGTCTGAATTCGTTTTTGAATATAAATTCGAATTTCTAGAAACTTCCGACAGCCATAACTTCTTCATACGAAGTCCAATTTAGCAAACTCGGACTCTATTTCAACCAGAATTCCGAGATGAACACAATGGCGTAACCCGTTTCCTCTGATTCTCGCATTTAAAATGAATTATTCTTTAATTTGTTAGTTTAAAGTTAACAGAAAACACGGGGTATTACATTCTCCCTTCCTTAAAGGATTTCGACTCCGAAATCTTCAAGTTACGAAGAATACATATCCTACTATCCAATCGTCCGTCTACTCAACCATCAAACACAGGCATCCATTGTCCTTAAAAGACTTCTAATGCTTTCATGTTTATATGCACAGTGTGTGTACATGTCCGTATCTAATGCAAAATCAGGCGGTCTACTAATTCAGTTGACCTCCTTAATGCAGATTATGAGAGTATCATGCATCCATTATGTATGCAAAAGATCCCTAATGATACATATTATTTCTACATGCGTGCGCACCTATTCATCTGAATGCAACATCCATATGATAACACAACCATTATACATCCATTAATCTAAATAAACACACATTTATATGCAGTATGAAAGTGATTGAGCCGATCTAGTGCCTAATGTGTGTGTATATGCATCCATGAGCAACCACTAGAAAACACTTGCATCCACTAGCATCCATCAATCATAACATGTTTCAAATACATGTTTCAATCCATTGGCCTCTACCTAAGGATAAAGAATATGACCGAGAAGATACACTAAAAAGGTAGATACAAGCTTGAATAAACTTAAGGAAAAAGAGATCAAAGATGTAACCTCAAAAAGAAAAGGGTAGGCTGCACGTATCTTGGCTTCAGTCTCCCAAGTCGCGTCTTCCTCGGCGTCTCTCCATTGAACTTTGACAAGCTTAACTTCACGGTTGCGTAGCTTTTTGACTTCCATCCCCAAGATACGAGTTGGAACTCTCCTCACAGTCGCTTCTCGTTCCACTTCGACTTCTTTTAGTATACTTGGCTCCACAACTTCTGCCAACTCATGTAAGCACTTTCGTAGCTGAGAGACATGAAAAACATTATGAACTCCAGCCAGTCTTTCAGGTAGCTCTACTCTATAGGCCATTGTTCCAATCCTTTCGGTGATAGGAAATGGTCCTACGAATCGTGGTGCCAAATTACCTATAAACCCAAAGCGGATGACATTCCTCAAAGGAGATACTTTAAGGAACACCTTATCCCCAACTTCAAACTCAAGGTCGGTCCTTCTCTTGTCTGCGTAGGATTTCTGTCTATCTTGGGCAGTCTTCATTCTCCTTCGTATCAAGTTCACCTTCTCTGAAGTCTCTCTAATCATGTCCGGCCTAAGTATAAGTTTATCTATGGACTCCCACCAATAAGTTGGTGATCGACATGGCATTTCATATAAAGCTTCGAAGGGTGCCATGCCTATAGTGGCTTGGTAGCTATTGTTATAAGAAAATTCCACCAAAGGGAGATGATCCTCCCAAGATCCTCCAAAGTCAAGAATGCACAGTCTCAAAAGATCTTTCAGTACTCTGTTCACTCTTTCCGTCTGACCATCGGTTTGAGGGTGATAGGCTGTGTGCCTACAGCCTCTTGCAAACTCCTCCAAAACTCGCTTGTAAAGATAGGGTCTCGGTCACTCACTATGCTGTAGGGTATCCCATGGAGTCGGACTATCTCCTTAAGATAAATGGAGGCTAAAGACGAGGCAGTCCTCCTACTCTTGACAGGTATAAAATGAGCGCTTTTCGTGAGCCTGTCCACTATTACCCAAATACCGGTATTGCCCCTTCTTGACCTAGGCAACCCATCAAAAAATTCCATCGAGATGCTTTCCCATTTCCATTGCGGAACTTCTAGAGGATGAAGCTAACCATCAGACTTCTTCTGCTCCGCCTTGACTTGCTGGCATATCATGCATTTCGAAACAAATTCAGCTACTCATGCCATTCCAAAAGAAAACTCTTTTGATATCTTTATACATCTTATCTCCACCGGGGTGTATGGTCATCTTGGAATGGTGTGCTTCTTCCAGAACCTTCTTCACCAAATCTCTTGCTTGCGGGACGCATAGTCTTCCATCCCGTCTCAACCAACCCTTATCATCGATGGAGTATCTGTTGAGGTAACTAGAAGTCTCTACCCTAATCAGCTTATCTATCACATCAACTAGCCGAGGGTCTTCACATTGCGCGGTTCCTATTGAGTCCAACAAAGTAGGCCGCACCTCTAGCATTGCCATCAAGCCAGTTACATCAAAAGAGGGTCTAAAATCAAAATTTGCTATGTACTCCAAACTTTGCCTTTCTACAAATAGAGGACTTAAGGTCAGCTTCTTTCTACTTAGGGCATCTGCTACTACATTGCACTTGCCCGGAGTATAGGAGATCTCAAAGTCGTATTAGGCGAGAAACTCCATCCATCTTTGTTGCCTTAGATTGAGGTCTTTCTGCGAAAAAATGTACTTCAACGATTTATGGTCAGTATACAAATTTCTCACCCAAGGTATAGTGGCGCCAAGACTTAAGAGCAAAAACGATGGCTGCTAACTCTAGATCATGGGTTGAGTAGTTTTTATCATGTACTTTTAATTGCCTTCCACCATAAGCTACTACCTTCCCCTCTTTCATCAAAACAGCGCCTAGTCCCGTACCGCATGCATCTGTATATACCGTAAACATCTTGCTCCAATCTGGTAATGTCAAAACTGTGGCTGTTGTCAGAGCCCTCTTCAATCGTTGGAAAGCGATTTCGCAATCCAAATCCCAAGTGAAAGTCAGGTTTTTATTCGTTAACCTTGTAAGTGGAGCTGAGATTTTCGCGAAGTCTTTAATGAACTTACGATAAAAGCCTGCTAGTCCAAGAAAACTTCGGACTACGGTTGCATTCTTTGGAACCTTCCAATCCTGGACCGCAACTACTTTTGTGAGGTCTATAACTAACCCTTCTTTGGACACCACATTCCCAAGAAATCTTACTTCTTCCCTCCAGAAGTGGCACTGGAGAATTTTGCTTTTAACTAATGTGCATGGAGAGTATCCATGACTTCCCTCAAATGCAAAGCATGCTCTTCCTCATTCTTCAAGAAAATCAGAATATCATCTACGAAGACCACCACGAATTTATTGAGAAATTCCCGGAACACTCTATTCATCAAATCAACGAAATAAGCGGGTGCGTTTGTCAAGCCGAAAGGCATGACGAGCCATTCGAAGAAACCGTCCGGGGTTCTGAACGCGGTCTTATAAATGCTATCTTCAGCCACTCTTAGCTGATGAAATTCGGTAGCCAGATCTAATTGGGAGAAAACTGTTGCACCTACAAGCTGATCAAACAAATCGTCTATTCTTGGCAGTGGGTGCCTATTCTTATTGGTCAGCTTGTTTAGCTCCCTATAATCAACGCATAGGCGAAGTGAATCGTCCGCTTTGGTTGCGAACACTACTGGAGCACCCCATCCAGAAATACTCCGCCTTATAAACCCTTTTTCTAGCGGCTCCTTAACTTGCTTGCTAAGCTCCTTTCTCTCCCTTGGATTCATATGCCTAACGGGTAAAGCAACGGGTTTTGCGTTATCAACTAGATATATGTGGAAGTCTATCTCCCGCTTCGGAGGCAAGCCCTCTACTTCCTCAAAGGCATCCGAGTATTCACGGACCACTCTAACAGACTACAAATTCTCAACGGACGCGTCAAGCGATTCTAGATAACTTAGCATAACAGAATTCATGGGATTACAAGAGATTTCGAGAGTGTTGCCCAAGCGAGTCATAAGCCTAACCTCTCTCTTTTCACAATCTAGGACGGCTCCATTATTGGATAAACAATCCATGCCCAAAATTAACCCATAGCCTGTGAAGCCCAAAACAGAAGCATCACATCTAAACCCAACTCTAAGTATAGAAATTTCCAAATCCAAACAAATCATCGACAAATAGGCTGAGCCCCCAATTGGATTTGAAACAACTAAGGGATCCTCTACTATAATGGTGTTTAGTTGTAGTGACTCAACTAAAGCAATAGATATAAAAGAGTGCGATGCGCCAGAATCAAAGAGTGTGTGAACAGGATGATCAAAAAGATAAACTAAACTTTCAATGGAAATCATTCTACCTCGTTCTTGCAGCGGTGGGGCCACGAGAGCCTGGACCTACCCCCTTGCCTGCCCCGGTGCCATGAGATCCTGAATATGCCCTCCAGAGATAATCCCTTCCCTCTGCCCTTTCTTTGGGAAGTCCCTAATCAGATGTCCTGCCTCGCCACAGTGGAAACAACCGGTCTTCTTCTTCTTCCTACAGTCTTTGCTCAGATGGCCTGGTGCCCCCACAGTTAAAGCAACTTTTCTTTCCCTTGTCATTCTTGTCTTTACCACTCTTCTTGTTCTATAGTTGCTGTTGCGGTTTCTTTTGATCCCCTTTCTTTTCAGGTGCCTTATTAGCATTGGCGCCTTTTTCCTCTTCATGCATAAGCGCCATGTCAACTAGTCTCTCAAAGGTGGCCCCCATAGGGATGTGGGTCATAGCTAACCCATGTAGCGGCTCGTTCAAACCCTTAAAAAATCTCAGGGCCTTCTTTTCGGGTGTATTCACTAAGTCCAAGCTAAATCTCGCCAACTGATTGAACTTGTTGACATACTCTTTCACTGATAGAATTCCCTGCCTCAATGCCAAAAACCTTTCCATGTATAAATTCTCTTCAGCCCGTGAGAGAAACTTTGCCTCAAACCTTCGCCTAAAATCCAGCCATGTATCAACTGGATGCTCTCCCTTAGTGACATCCCACCAAAACGAGGCCTCATCCTTCATTAACCAGGCAGCTAACTAGACCTTTCTTCCATCTTCTACCTCAAAGATTCCAAACAATTCTTCCACCTCCTTTAGCCAATTTCAAGCTTCAACAAACGTCTCCGACCCGTGAAAAGGTTTTCCGCCCATTGCCTGAAAGTCCTTGCATATCTTTGCGAAAGTATCAACACGAGGGAGGAGGAGGAGGAGGAGCATTTGTTGGGCCTGCGACATTGGTCCTAGCTTCCAGATACCTTCTAAACCATCCTGGTATCAGTATCCCTTCGGGTATCTAGGGAATTCCAGACATGCTGAAAAGAAAATGAAGAGAATCAAACGGAGAATTCGAAAGAAAGATATATGGCTCTTGGGGGTTATGTTTTTACAACAAACTTTTCTCTTAAAAATACTTTCCTTAAAACATACTTTTGAAAGTATTTCTTTATAAAATGCTTTTTGAAAAATAGTTTTTCAAAATTCATTTCTAGTGTGGTAACCTTCATCTCTGATACCACGTGTGACACCCCACCTCCGTTAAGGTCACTCACAAAGAGAATGCCTTAATTTTGGTGGAGCGTTTATTGTGTATAGAACAGAAAAGTAAACAAGACATATAAATATATTGGTACTTGGAAAAGAAAAACCACTTTTACTGCAGCGGAGAAATAGTTTGGTTACATCACATCAAAAACCAACTACAAAACCAAATACACTTATTATCCATCTTGACAAATAAGTTCTGAGTACATAAAATAAATACATAACCCCAATATAAAATAGCCATAAATAAGATAGGCTGAACTTTACTTCAGCGATCCAAGCAACTTCACAAAAGAGAGAGAGATAAAGCTGTCCAAATCAAGATCCACTAGTGCTAGTCCCACACTGAGCACGTGGGGGGGGGGGGGGGAAGAGGTGGAAGCAAAGGGGTTCAGACATAAAGTCTGGCGAGTGCAATAATTTTAACAATATAATCATTAAGTAACTAGGATAAGGCATAAACTGGAAAATAAGGAAATGACTGTGAACCAACGGGCATGTCGGAGCAAACAAAGAAATAAGATGAACAAAGATAACGTTAAAGGCGCACCTAATCATTATAAGATAATTACTACATTGTACCACACCAAACAACCTAAAAGTTGATCCCGCCTACCAAACTTAATAACGATAATGGTAGTTTCGTGTACCCCTGGCTGCCTTCATAGGTGTCGTCTGCCCCTATCTCCACTAGGTGTACACACTACCCCATTTGATCGGCTCCCTAACTCGTAGATACCCGTGCTTCCCCACAGTGGGGTGTATCCACTCCCCAAAGTGGCAACCCGATACCACCAAAAATGCACGGCTTATATCTACATGATGCAACAACGTCTTACCTACCAGCCCGGGGCCACATACGCACATGACCCCGTTGGACTTGCGTTGCCACAGCTAACTCGTTTTGACGTCTTATAATCAAACCCAGTACGCGTGTCTCGTCTTCGACTTGGGTCGAGCCCACAAAGACACTTGATGGGTTACTGGTCTGAAAAGGGCCCCATGTATGACACAAGCTTTCCACCTATGCTTGGTCCCCTCTAAGGTTTTCCCCACTTAACCTCATTCTTATTCATGTCTTCTTACATGTTTCAATCTTGGTTAATTGCATCTAATCGTATTTCTCATGCCACTAAAGGCACCCTCTTAACTTCACATGTCACCCAAGGCACCCACTTAACCCCCATTGTCCCACCGCATATTTATCTGCTTAAGTGTTTCTTAGTTCATTACATCGTAACCTTGTAAAGACCTCCCACATTAGACCGGCATTTGTGGCTGCTGGATTTGCCGGGCGGGTCCGAGCAGTCTTACACCATAAACGAGCCTAACCTCGTGTTTTTACAACAGTTACGCATTTAACTCATGCCTTTGACCTCTCACATTAGACTGGCATTTGTGGCTGCTGGATTTGTCGGGCAGTTCCGGGCAGTCTTACACCGCAAAAGAGTCTAACCTCGTGTCTTAGGCGGTTTATTATTACACATGTAATAACCCGGAAATCTGAGCCAATTTAAAAAATTTATTTTGGCATTTTTAGCGAATTTTGAATATTTAAAATGAATTATTTTAAATAATATCGACGAGAAATTTATTTTGAATAGAATTCGAACGTATATACTATATAGATCGCCGTTAGAATATAAATATTTATTTTAAATTATAAAAGGAATGGAAATTGGCGCGGTAGTTCGATAATTCGATTTCAAATTTCAAATGAATATACTGGGTGCAAAATAAACCGGATTTTAGTGAAACCAAAAATATTTGAATCTAATTGAGAATATCTTTCCAACGAATCCGAAAAATCAAAATTTCATAGCGGGAATAAAAAGTGATGCCCAGTTGAAAATTCAGAATAGTCGTTGTAGAATTCTGGTCCTTAAAAATGAAAATTTTGCAAACGACGTCGGTTTTCGACGAAACCACTTTTGTTGGATCCGCGATGTCAAATTATAGCTAAGTTTCAAATTTCGTAATTTTTCGAATCAATATGTGAGTGTGGCAAAGGAAAACGCGTTTGACCAGTTTTAGTTGATTTTAATCGACTGGAAAATGGCCATTTTTCAAACGGTCTCAGAATTTGGCGAAATTAGTTTTGTTAGGACTGTATCGTCAATACGAAGCTAGAAAATATTTTTTGAGAATTTTTAGAGTTAGTATGTGGCCCCGGTAAATTGAAATGTGCGTTCAAATTCAATATATAGATTTATATTTTGATTTTGACGAAAACTAATCGAAACGATCGAATCAGCTTATGATACATATCCTATTGTGTTCGGAATGGGGGTAGTACGCTAGGGACGACAGTTGTTGGGCCTCGTTTGGAGTCCCAAAAAAATCGCTTTTTTGAAAGAAAAATAAATTATAACATAATATAAATACTTTACATATACACCCCCCTTCCCTTTTAATTCTCTAGTCAAAAAACCGATGCCCTCCCCCAAATCAATTATCAAAATCGCGCTTCCACCCCGGCGATTGCTTTCGCCGCCACGCCCTCCGCGAGCTCGCCACCACCGCTCCCCCTCCGACATCGCCTCCGACCACCCCCCCCCCTTCTTCTTCTTCCCATCCGCTTTTTCGCCTTCGCACGGTAAACCCCCCCTCCCCCCGACATCCGAAACCCTAGCCCCCATTTGAGTCCAACCCCGTCGCCTGGCCCACCTCCGGCCATCGCAGCTCCGCCGGCGGCCAGTGAGCCTTCCCCCGAGTCCAACGCTCCTCCTCCTACCTCTTGCAAACAAAGAAGGTCAATTTTTAATTTATAAAACCTACTTTTTAAATCTTTTTTTTTGTATAACGAGGAGATTTTCATAAGTATAACGATCAAGAAACGATGTTTATTTATAGTTATAAACTGTAAAAATATAATCTTTTATATAGACTAGAACTGTAAAAATGTAATCTTTTTATATATACTAGCATTGTAAAAATATAATCTTTTTATATAGACTAGCATTGTAAAAATATAATCTTTTTATATAGAATAGCATTGTAAAAGTATAATCTTTTTATATAGAATAGCAGTGTAAAAATATAATCTTTTTATATAGAATAGCAGTGTAAAAATATAGTCTTTTTATATAGAATAGCATGGTAAAAATATAATTTTTCCTTGTATGAAGTAGCGAAGTAAAAATAAGATTTTTATATATTGAATAACAAAATAAAAATTCGATTTTTATATATTGAGTAGCGAAGTAAAAATAGGATTTTTATATATTGATAACGAAATAAAAATTCGATTTTTATATACTGAGTAGCGAAATAAAAATTCGATTTTTATATATTGAATAGCGAAGTAAAAATTCGATTTTTATATATGTAGTGAATACGGATGCCGAAAGTGATGAAAGAAGAAACGATAGAGATTTTCTACATCTGAAGCGTCGAGGCGTTTGGTTTAGCTAGTCGGTGAGAACTCCTCGCTTTTAAATTTATTTCTAGTTAAAATATATGCTAGGATGCAGAAGGTGTTTAGTAGCACCCGACACCCGTCGTCCACAGACCATGGACGGCTTGTATGCTTGTTTGTTTGATTTTGTTGTGTAGTTGATTATGTGATGTGATGTGAAATGAAATAAAATATTTATATAGTTAAAATATTTTATAGTTGAAAATAGAATTTTCAACGTGTATTTAAAACGAAATAAAAATAAACAAATCAGACGATTTGTTTATATACCCACATTTGACTGATATTGATTGGGGCGATAAATTTTACACATCGCCTAACTGCACAAATAAAATCTATGTTTGATTGTTTGAAAACCCACACGGGTATTGGGGTGATATATGACATACAGTAATCCCAATAATTAGTTGTATGTCGATCGATTGATTGAAAAACTGTTATAAGCGTTGAATATTTATCTTTGATGCTTATACACTGTAGAATGCACTTTGGATGATGGTTGATTATTTGTCATTGTTGATATATACATGCGTTGTATGGAAATCCATAGAAATAAAGTCTATGGTAATTGATTGGGCCTCATTCCAATTTTGAAAACAAATATTTGAAAAAAAGAAATATTTGAAATAGAATATTTGAAAATAGAAATATTAGAAAAAGAAATATTTGAAAATAGAAATATTTGAAAAAGAAATGTTTGAAATAGAATATTTGAAAATAGAAATATTAGAAAAAGAAATATTTGAATAGAAATATTTGAAAATAGAAATATTTGAAATAGAATATTTGAAAATAGAAATATTTAAAATAGAATATCTGAAAATAGAAATATATGAAGCCGTGTTGATTAGATTGATGCCATTTTGAGGCAAACGATATTTATATCGATTATATTCGTTTTTATGATGAATATTGAAAAGTGATTTCAAAATCGAATATTTTGAAAATGAATTCGAATCGAATTGAAATTGAATGGAAATCAATTTGAAATGAATTAGAATTGGAACTGAATAGAATTGGATTCGAATTGAAAATGAATTCGAATTGAATAGAAATGAATTCGAATTGAAATTGAATTGAATTGAAAACGAATTGGATTGAATTAAAAATCGATTTAAATTGAAATCGATTTGAGATGAATTTAAAACGAATTTATATTGAAAAATTCAATCTTGATTTGAATTTGAAAATGAAGTTGAAATCGTTTTGAAAACGAATTTAAAACGATTTATAAAATACGTTTTAAAAGGAAATCGACGAAGTATATTATATATATATATAATATAATGGCCTGAATAGAACGCGTTGCGCTGCGGTAGTTCGTGAATTTCGACCATTGACTTCGAATGGACATTGCGGGAGATCCGACCGTCGGATTCTCCTAAAACTGGAACCGTTGGGTTCATATCGAAAAGAGCTTTCTAACAAATATTAGAAATTAGAAATCTAATGGTTAGATTTGGAATTATGTCCAAATCAAATTTAGAAAAGGTCGCTGTAAGTGCAGTTCGATGGCCGTTGATGGAAATCGACTGTACGGGCCTTGATAAAATTATTAAAAATAGTAATAATTTGTGTAAAATCATAAGTAATGATTTGTGAAGAATTGGGGTGAAAAACTCCATATTTAAAAAGATAAAAATGGATTTTTGTCGAAATGAACTAGTTTTGAACTAGAGTTAAAATCAATTTGGTTTTGAAATAAATAAATTGAATTTGAAAAGGGTTTTAAAAGTAACCAGAACTTCCAATAATTGAATTGGAATGGATTTGAATCGAAATTGTATTTGGAATATTTCGATGTTGGATTTCGTGATGATACAGATATTGTTATGGGAATTTGAAAGATATATATACATATTTATTTATTTATATATATATCGTTATTTCCAATACGATATTTGTTGGTCGTGGAATTTGATGTTGAATATAAGCCGATATATTTTCTATTCAGAGCCTTGTATTTAATATCAAATGTGATTTGGGTTTGTCGTGAATGGTGTCTTCATTAACACTGTTCTTAAGCCCAATTGAGAAAAAGATTATTATTTTTTATTTAGATTTAATGAAGTGTACCAATTAAATAGTACTTAATTGGAATTGAATTGGTATTGATTTTTGGGTTTATCGTGAACAGTGTTTTAAATAACACTTGTTCTTTAACCCGATAATTAATGAAATGTGATTTTGGGGTTTATCGTGAACCGTGTTTTAAATGATATCGTTTCTTTAACCCAGTTAAAGATTAAAACTAAGTGGAGTTTTAATGGATCTTTAATTAAATTGAAAAGATCGAAAATGGAGTATCACCAGTTCTTATTGCAGTCATGATAGGGGGTTCTCACCATGTGGTTTGGTGGCGAACAGTGGGCTCTTACCCCCACATGTCCCTTGCGGGGGTTGGTTAGGCAGTGGACGGGAGGCTCGAGAGGGTCGCCGTAAAACAAGTGTACTGGGGGACCATGTGGGAGCCACGGCGAGTGTTACCTGCTGCTTGGGGGATGAAGGGATGGTTGCAAAGCCTACCGGATTTCGTCGGCTATCCTTCAGCTGGTATCAGAGCTTTGGTTTACAAAGCTCAGAGAACAAGACACATTAGAACCATACGAAAGAATTCATCAGAGATCGGATTAGTAATATCCAACGAGAATGACTGGTTAGAGATAGGATCAGTAGTATCCTAGAACAAGTGTGACGAGTAGTGTTTTTGAAATAAAAGTGAAAACAAATTTTGTTTTGAAAATTTAAATCAATTATTCGTATTTGATTATTTATTGGTATTGAATTTGGACAATCCAATATATAAAGATTTTGCATATACGCCTTGCAAACGTATATTCGAAGTTTTAATATACTGGATAGATATAGAATCACACTCTAGTCACCCGGGGATAATCCTGATGATGGTGATCATCATCAGCATTTATAATTCGAGTGTCGAAGGTAGGATATATATATGATTCCAATTGACTGGTGTGAGAACCAAAATTAGATAGGGCTTACTGTTGTGATTTGACATCAAAAATCTGATTTTTGGACTATATATCAAAGTTATGAATTTGAAAAGACAACCAACTAATTGATTGATGGTTGTGTTGTTTGATTATTGTTTGATTATTTGAATTTGAACCATTTGGCCAAATTGTACCAAATAGTGAATTGTATTGAAAATTAGTCGCATTTGCTTGCATATACATGTACTTACATTGAACAGGTCATAGCAATGAGGCTAGAGCAGAGAATAAAATTTGTTTGCCCAACAAATAGGTACATGTTTACCACATTTTACTATTTTGTTTGGGTGATGATGATTTTATGAGCCGATTGGCTTTTTCTTTTACTTTTGAGTTGAAGAAGGCCATGGGAGGCTATATGAAATATCCCGAAGTCCCCGGTGCAGGGGAGGTCATGGCGAAATTTTTGGAAAAATTAGGGTGTTAACCAAATTTTTGAAAAATTTTAAAAGTTCTTAGAAACTGAAAAGTTAAAGAACTTAAGTCGTAAAGAAAATACTGAAAGTTGGGCTGATTTGTGAAACAACTTTCGGCTTCATTCCTTTTCGGGGACGAAAAGTTTTAAGTTGGAGAGATTATAATAACCCAGAAATCTGAGCCAATTTAAAATTTTTATTTTGGCAATTTTAGCGAATTTTGAATATTTAAAATAAATTATTTTAAATAATATCGACGAGAAATTTATTTTGAATAGAATTCGAACGTATATATTATATAGATCGTCGTTAGAATATAAATATTTATTTTAAATTATAAAAGGAATGGAAATTGGCGCGGTAGTTCGATAATTCGATTTCAAATTTCAAATGAATATATCGGGTGCAAAATAAACCAGATTTTAGTGAAACCAAAAATATTTGAATCTAATTGAGAATATCTTTCCAAGGAATCCAAAAAATCAAAATTTCATAGCGGGGATAAAAAGTTATGCCCAGTTGAAAATTCAGAACAGTCGCTGTAGAATTCTGGCCCTTATAAATGAAAATTTTGCAAACGACGTCGGTTTTCGACGAAACCACTTTTGTTGGATCCGCGATGTCAAATTATTGATAGGTTTCAAATTTCGTAATTTTTCGAATCAATATGTGAGCGTGGCAAAGGAAAACACGTTTGACCAGTTTCAGTTGATTTTAATCGACTGGAAAATGGTCATTTTTCAAACGGTCTTAGAATTTGGCGAAATTAGTTTTGTTAGGACAGTATCGTCAATACGAAGCTAGAAAATATTTTTCGGGAATTTTTAGAGTTAGTCTGTGGCCCCGATAAATTGAAATGTGCGTTCAAATTCAATATATAGATTTATATTTTGATTTTGATGAAAACTAATCGAAACAATCGAATCATCTTATGATACATATCCCATTGTGTTCGGAATGGGGGTTGTACGCTAGGGACGACAGTCGTTGGGCCTCGTTTGGAGTCCGAAAAAAATCACCTTTTTGAAAGAAAAATAAATTATAACATAATATAAATACTTTACATATACACCCCCCTCCCTTTTAATTCTCCAGTCAAAAACCCGATGCCTTCCCCTAAATCAATTATCAAAATAGTGCTTCCACCCCGGCGATTGCTTTCGCCGCCACGCCCTCCGCGAGCTCGCCACCACCGCTCCCCCTCCGACCTCCCCTTCTTCTTCTTCCCGTCCGCTTTTTCTCCTTCACACGATAACCCCCGCCCCCTCCCCCCGACATCCAAAACCCTAGCCCCCATTTGAGTCCAACCCCGTCGCCTAACCCACCTTCGGCCATCGCATCTCCGCCGGCGGCCAGTGAGCCTTCCCCCGACTCCAACGCTCCTCCTCCTACCTCTTGCAAACAAAGAAGGTCAGTTTTTAATTTATAAAACCTACTTTTTAAATCAGTTTTTTTGTATAACGAGGAGATTTTCATAAGTATAATGATCAAAAACGATGTTTATTTATAGTTATAAACTGTAAAAATATAATCTTTTTATATAGACTAGAACTGTAAAAATATATTCTTTTTATATAGACTAGCATTGTAAAAATATAATCTTTTTATATAGACTAGCATTGTAAAAATATAATCTTTTTATATAGACTATCAGTATAAAAATATAATCTTTTTATATAGAATAGCAGTGTAAAAATATAGTCTTTTATATAGAATAGCATGGTAAAAATATAATTTTTCCTTGTATGAAGTAGCGAAGTAAAAATAGGATTTTTATATATTGAATAACGAAATAAAAATTCGATTTTTATTAATTGAGTAGCGAAGTAAAACTAGGATTTTTATATATTGATAACGAAATAAAAATTCGATTTTTATATATTGAGTAGCAAAATAAAAATTCAATTTTTATATATTGAATAGCGAAGTAAAAATTTGATTTTTATATATGTAGTGAATACGAATGACGAAAGTGATGAAAGAAGAAACAGCGGAGATTTACTAAATATGAAGAGTCGAGGCGTTTGGTTTAGCTAGTCGGTGAGAACTCCTCACTTTTAAATTTATTTCTAGTTAAAATATGTACTAGGATGCAGAAGGTGTTTAGTAGCACCCGACACCCATCGTCCACAGACCATGGACGGCTTGTATGCTTGTTTGTTTGATTTTGTTGTGTAGTTGATTGTGTGATGTGATGTGAAATGAAATAAAATATTTATATAGTTAAAATATTTTATAGTTGAAAATAGAATTTTTAACGTGTATTTAAAATGAAATAAAAATAAACAAATCGGACGATTTGTTTATATACCCACATTTGACTGATATTGATTGGGGCAATAAATTTTACACATCGCCCAACTGCGCAAATAAAATCTATGTTTGATTGTTTGAAAATCCCACACGGGTATTGGGATGATATATGACATACACTAATCCCGATAATTAGTTGTATGTCGATCGATTGATTGACAGACTGTTATAAGCGTTGAATATTTATCTTTAATGCTTATATAGTGTAGAATGCACTTTGGATGATGGTTGATTATTTGTCATTGTTGATATATACATTCGTTGTATGGAAATCCATAGAAAAAAATCTATGGTAATTGATTGGGCCTCATTCCAGTTTTGAAAAGAAATATTTGAAAAAAAGAAATATTTGAAATAGAATATTTAAAAATATAAATATTTGAAAAAGAAATATTTGAAAATAGAAATATTTGAAAAAGAAATATTTGAAATAGAATATTTGAAAATAGAAATATTTGAAAAAGAAATATTTGAATAGAAATATTTGAAAATAGAAATATTTGAAATAGAATATTTGAAAATAGAAATATATGAAGCCGTATTGATTAGATTGACGCCATTTTGACGCAAACGATATTTATATCGATTATATTCGTTTTTATGATGAATATTGAAAAGTGATTTCAAAATCGAATATTTTGAAAATGAATTCGAATTGAAATTGAATGGAAATCAATTTGAAATGAATTAGAATTGGAATTGAATAGAATTGGATTCGAATTGAAAATGAATTCGAATTGCATAGAAATGAATTCGAATTGAAATTGAATTGAATTGAAAATGAACTGAATTGAATTAAAAATCGATTTAAATTGAAATCAATTTGAGATGAATTTAAAACGAATTTATATTGAAAAATTCAATCTTGATTTGAATTTGAAAATGAAGTTGAAATTGTTTTGAAAACGAAATTAAAACGATTTATAAAATATTTTTTAAAAGGAAATCGACGAAGTATATATTATATATATAATATAATGGACTACATAGAACGCGCCGCGCTGCGGTAGTTCGTGAATTTCGACCATTGACTTCGAATGGACATTGCGGGAGATCCGACCGTCGGATTCTCCTAAAACCGGAACCGCTGGGATCATATCGAAAAGATCTTTCTAACGAATATTAGAAATTAGAAATCTAACAGTTGGATTTGGAATTATGTCCAAATCAAATTTGGAAAAGGTCGTTGTAAGTGCAGTTCGATGGCCGTTGATGGAGATCGACTGGACGGGCCTTGATAAAATCATTAAAAATAGTAATAATTTATGTAAAATCATAAGAAATGATTTATGAAGAATTGGGGCGAAAAATTTCATATTTGAAAAGATAAAAATGGATTTTTGTCAAAATGAACTAGTTTTGAACTAGAGTTAAAATCAATTTGGTTTTGAAATAAATAAATTGAATTTGAAAAGGGTTTTAAAAGTAACCAGAACTTCCAATAATTGAATTGGAATGGATTTGAATCGAAATTGTATTTGGAATATTTTGATGTTGGATTTCGTGATGATACAGATATTGTTATGGGAATTTGAAAGATATATATATATATATATATATCGTTATTTCCAATACGATATTTGTTGGTCGTGGAATTTGATGTTGAATATAAGCCGATATATTTTCTATTCAGAGCCTTGTATTTAATATCAAATGTGATTTGGGTTTGTCGTGAATGGTGTCTTCATTAACACTGTTCTTAAGCCCAATTGAGAAAAAGATTAATTTTTTTTATTTAGATTTAATGAAGTGTACCAATTAAATAGTACTTAATTGGAATTGATTTGGCGGCAGAGAATTTATTCTCTTACTTAATGCCCTTCTCTGAGACGTACGAGCTCAGAGGTTATATGTTGATGGATATCAAACGCATGGAGTGAATTGCCTGTGTGGCATGCCTAAGTGGCAATTGATCGAGGATTCTGTTTAAAAGCAAAGTCTTATGGTTGATGATCAAAGCACCGCCTTTGTGGCATAGCTTTGTGTAACGTGAATTCGCGAGCCTCACACCCCGGTTGTGAACCAAAAACAGGAGAGAGCCTCAGGGAGGGCATGTGTTTCCTTCTAGTTAGAAGTGGCGTCAGTGGTTTTACATGCCCTGACGAGTTTGACTTATGTGGTTGTTGCTGTTGCGAGGCGCCTCGGTTTGATCGGACGATCTGGGTCCGATGGAGTCATTCGTTGGCTCATTTACGCCCCAAAGGGCAGGGAAACGCAGTGTTCAAGCACTATAATCCACATCGGTGGACCGGCCCTGACGATCCATGGTGCAGTTGCGGCTGTTCCTGAGACATGAGCTAGATTGTCTCGAATCGGTAGAGGACGATCCCTGGCCTTGGTTCACAGACGGAAATCCAATTTCCAAATACGTGATTCTGCGGTTTTATTTGTAGAGCCTAGTATGGCGACATAGTAGGATGGGGCGCTTATGCCGTCTATAATTGATACTTATGATTTGAAGTCGTTTTATACACTATGCACTTATAATAGTATCAAATGATTTGTTTTAAATGTATCAAGCATTCTTGGCTATTATAAGGTAAAAACCCTATCCTCCGGCTTGCGTTGCATTGTGTGATGGGACATGGGTCTTATAATAGCTTGATTGTTCTTTATTTAGCATTGCGCTATTGTTTTATGCACTGGTATTCTTGGGAGGAAACTCGTTTCGTGTTATACGGCCTGGTCCCTTGATTTACCTAACTTTAAAATAAAGATTAATAACTGTTTTAGTTCTCACACCAGTCACATGACTGACCTGGAGTTTATTGTTTTAACCTAAACTCTGGGTGCCCTTATTTTGACACGGGCAGCTAGTAGTTTTGGTTTTGCAGATTTATTTTCACAGGAACCTGGTTTACAGCTGGAATGATATCCGGAAAGCTTTGTATCTGTATATCTCCTTTAGTTGTGTATTGTATTATTTTCCGCTGCTATGTAATTTATTGTAATCTCTGATATTTTTGTGTAATATTTATTCATACTCTGTATATTCTTGTATTCTGATGGAATTATTGTAATATGCAATGAAATGTTCTTCTGTTTGCGTTCTGATTCGTCTTGTCCTCAAAGTAATCCGTGCTTTCCTTACCGGGGAAATTCGGGTCGCTTCAGCACATCTTTATTTAACCCCAAATTGGATTAATATCCCTATTCAAATTTATAAATAAATTCCAAATATACTTATGTCCATAATTGTCACATAAATTATGTCCATAAATACCAAATTTTCCAATTAATGTCTTAAATTAATTATATGCCTTTTTAAGGCCACTTATGCCAACTCTAAATATGTGAATATTCAATATTACCCTCATCGTCTCCACGTTGTTCGTTCGCTTATCATGACACACACACACACACATATATATATATATATTAGACTAGCAATTAGTCTAATGACGTAAAAGGGAAGAAACATCGCAAATTTTTATATCACACAAATTGGATATAACTTACAAATAAGGATTACAACATAAACTTGGTATTGTCATGAATCTAAACATAAGCCTAAAGGTGTGAACCTGCATATACGAATATAGTTTTCACCCAAAACTTGCATATACGAATATAGTTTTCACCCAAAACTTGCATAAGCCATAGTCACAAACTTGCATAAAACCATGTATGTCATAGATCTAAATCTAAAGGGGTAAACTTGCATATATGTGAATCCAATTTCTACCTAAACTTGCATATAGTCACTTTGTTTGATTCACATGAAATCTTGTATACAATTCATATAGAAACTAGCATATAATCTACACCCAAACTTGTATATACAATGATGTCAAACATGAATTAGGTTGAACATAGATGATTGGGTATATACAAAGGGATTCACAACAAAAACTAACATTATGAACAACTAGCATACATTCACAAAATATCGCATTTTTCCCAATGTTTTACAAACATAACCATATAACCCAAATTATAACTCAACCTAATTAACTTGTTAATTATCTTATTAAAGAAATCGATCTCACTACTCAAAGAAGGTCTTGAGTTCTGGGATCTGAGTTCTGAAATTGATTTAGCTCGCCTTTGAAGTAAACAAATTTGTTGTTGTAGTTGTTATAGACTTGACTTGATTAGCTTTACTGTTCCTCTAGTTGATGACGGCTATTCTAGGTTGCAAGGTGATAGCATGACGACCATGGTTCTAATTTTGATTAGGTTTTAGAGTTTGAGTCTACATGTATTTATATAGAATTTAGGATTAATTTAGGCCATCAGATCAACCTAGAATCAATCAAGACCATCCGGTCAAGATAGGGTGACACCTCAGCCCTAATGACTCAGCACTGAGTCACAAAATCGTCATCTTTCAGATCCGGCCGGCGGAGGAGGGGGGCAGGTCAACCCCCAGGTCGACACTAAGGTCGACCTGTATAGGGGAGGTCGACACTAAGGTCGACCATCTGGTCGACCTGGCCTTGGGCGGGAAATTTCCCGTCCTGCCCAGTTCTGAGTCTGAATTCGTTTTTGAATTTAAATTCGTATTTCTAGAATCTTCCAACAGCCATAACTTCTTCATACGAAGTCCAATTTATGCAAACTCGAACTCTATTTCAACCAGAATTCCAAGACGAACACAATGGCGTAACCCGTTTCCCTTGATTTCGCATTTAAAATTAATTATTCTTTAATTCGTTAGTTTAAAGTTAACAGAAAACACGGGGTATTACAGTATCCTTGCTGAAGAAGTTCATAAGATAGATACGGGTGAAACATCAATGAGCTCTGCTTTCAACGTGGAAAACATAGGCAGAAACCATGACAGATACAACTGGAACAAAGGCAGACCAAAGTCGAAGAACGGAAGGGGTCAGTCCAAATTCAAGCAGCCTATTTAATGCTAGAATTGTGGAAAAGCATGTCACATTGAAAAGAATTGTTGGGCACTCTCAAAGAAGGAAGATAACAAAGGAGGAGGAGGAGGAGATGCAGCTACACATGAATTTGCTAATGCATTGTTTGTATCTGCTGATTCCCAAAGAAAAAGTGAAGCTCATGATACAGTCATAAACACTACCAAAGCATCGATCTTCTATGTTGATAGCTCGATCGATTCATGGGTTCTTAATTCAGGAGCGTCATTCCACACTACACCACACCACAATATTAAGAGAATTATGTTGCGGGAAATTATGGAAAGATATATCTAGTTGATGGCTTACCTTTGGACATTGTTGGTATTGGAGATGTCAATCTGAAGCTGTCAGATGGACGCATATGGAAGATCACAAAACCTGATGATACAAGGCACAAAGTCAACTTTGGTGGTGGAGCATGGAAAGTAAAAATGAGTTCTATGGTGGTTGCTCGAGGTCATAAAAGAGGCACTCTCTATATGACAATGAGTTATCAAGACACAATTGTTGTTGTCGAGAATGCCAAACAAACTAAGTTGTGGCATTGTCGGTTGGGACATAGGAGTGAGAAAGGCATGCAGCTTTTGATGGCAAAGGGCATGCTTCTAAATCTGAAGACGGTGGATCATGAGATGTGTGAAAGTTGCATCCTTGGAAAGCAGAAACGGGTTAATTTCTCAAAAGGAGGTAGGGAGTCAAAATCTGAGAAGTTGGAGCTGGTGCAAACTGATGTATGGGGACCTGCTTCCGTCACATCGCTAGGAGGTTCGTACTACTATGTGACCTTTATAGATGACTCCACAAGAAAGGTGTGGGTCTACTTTATGAAAAATAAGTATGAAGTGATTTCCGTTTTCAAAAGATGGAAAACCATGGTTGAGATTGAGATGAATCTCAAGTTGAAGTGTCTAAGGTCTGATAACGGTGGAGAATATATTGGCGAGGAGTTCAGAAGATATTGCGCTGATAATGGAATCAAGATGGTGAAGGTTATTCCTGGAACGTCTCGGCAGAATGGAATTGCAGAAAGAATGAACAGGACCCTAAATGAGCGTGCAAGGAGCATGAGATTATATTGTGGATTGCCTAAGACTTCTTGGGCAGATGCAATTAATACCGCAGCCTTCTTAATAAACATAGGACCGTCTGTTCCATTGGGATTCAAGATCCCTGAACAAGTTTGGAGCAGCAAAAAGGTAAATCTTTCCTTTCGAAAAGTGTTTGGTTGCTTAGCTTATGTTCACATTGATAATGCCGCTAGAAGTAAACTTGAAGCCAAATCTAAGAAGCGTTACTTTATTGGTTATGGTGACATCGAGTTTGGTTACCGATTTTGGGATGACCAAAACCGAAAGATCATCTGCAGCAGAAACGTTGTGTTCGACGAAAGAGTCTTATACAAGGATAAGCTAAAAATAAGCTCAGAAAGAAAGGAGTCTAGAGCTGTTGATTTTAGAAATATCTTGCACCAGAGGATATTGCAACAACTGAAGAACAAATTTTGCAAGAAGAGAATAGTGAGGAAGATGAGAACGATAACTCAGAAGTGATCCCATATACACCAGTTATCGAGTTACAACGGTCAAGCAAAATCATCAAGAAGCCTAGAAAATTTTCTACATTGCTCAACTACATTTTGCTGACAGATAGAGCCAAGCCTGAATGTTATGAAGAAGTAATGCAAGTTGATGAATTGATTAAGTGGAAGCTTGCAATGAAAGATGAGATGGACTCACTAATGTCCAATCATACGTGGCAGTTAGTTGAGTTACATAAGGAGAAAAAGGCATTGCATAACAGGTGGGTCTACCGGATAAAAGAAGAACATGATGGAAGCAAGCGTAATAAAGCAAGGTTTGTGGTGAAGGGATTCCAACAAAAAGAAGGCATAGACTACACTGGAATCTTTTTCTCCTGTAGTCAAGCTGGTGACAATTAGAACTGTTCTTGGGCTGGTAGCAAAGGAAGATTTACATCTTCAATAGATGGATGTAAAAACAACATTTCTTCAAGGTGATTTAGATGAAGAAATTTACATGAAGCAACCCAAAGGCTTGGAAGTCAAAGGAAAGGAAAAGCTAGTATGTAAGCTTCAAAGGAGCTTGTATGACTTGAAACAAGCTCCAAGACAGTGGTATAAAAAGTTTGACAAATTTATAAAAAAAATGTTGGTTTTTTCAGGTGTGAGGCTGACCATTGTTGTTACATCAAGAGGCTTGAAGAGTCCTACTTGATATTGCTTTTATACGTTGATGACATGTTGCTAGTGGAAGAAGACTTGCATGAGATCAATAACTTAAAGATGAAACTCTCAATAGAGTTTGCGATGAAAGACCTGGGAGAAACAAGACAAATTTTTGGGATAAGAATCAAAAGAAGCAAGAAGGGTCTTACGTTATCACATGGATGACGCGAAGCCAATTAGTACTCCCATGGCAAGTCACTTTTGGTTATCTAGAGATCACTCTTCAATGCCTGAAAATGAGATGACATACATGAATAAAGTTCCAAATGATTCTGTTATTGGTAGCTTGATGTACGCGATGGTATGTACAAGGCCAGACATTGCACATGCAGTAGGAGTCGTATAACAAAGGTAGTGTGCGACCTCAGTTTGCTCGCTAGAATAACAAGCCTAGAAAACCTACTGCAGATCAAGGTGTGAAGACATGTTCAAATCAGTCTTCAAGTGGGAGATTGTTAGTCAAAGATCACATGTTTATCATGGACATTGAAACATTTTTGATTGGAAGATTGGTTTCCCTCATTGTCAACAAAAACAAGCAAGGTTGTCAACATTTATACAAGTTTTTCAATATTTGTTTGCTTCCACCAACCCCACAGCTTCTATAAATGCCAATGTAAGATGAGAAGCAAAACCATCCCAAAAAAACACAAGCTGCAAAGAACTTCTTCCTTGTGAGAATTGAGTGTAACTTTCTTTGAGCGTTATCAAGCAGGTCCGGAGACATAGGCAAAATTTGACCGAAGTCTATTAACAAATTTTGCGTGTTTGATCATTATCATAAATATCTGTCTTATCGGAAAATTTGTTGTTATTTCCTAATATTAAGAACATATGATATAGTTGCAAAACATATCGAGACAAGTGCTAAACGAAGATAGGAAAATTTGGCTTAGGCAACAAACTTCTGGAAATAATGGTCACAAGCAAAAGAGACTGTTGAATACCATGTACATGTGCCTTGAGTATTGTAAAACGATTAGGATCTTTACACTTCTCTGTGGATTTTGTGACATTTTTCCACTTAAAATGGAAGAAGTGCAATATAACGGGTTCCTATCTAAAACCAAGAAATATTTTGGCCTTAACCCTAGATCCAAACCAGGAAATAATAGCAAAATAGGCTATAGAACTTTTAGGAAATTATAATACATAATAAAGTTAACAGATAAGCTTTTAGGTGCACCGGCAGGTCAAATACCAGGACAACAACACTCGATTTTATAACTAGTTAGTAAATATACAATAGAATATTAGTAAGCCATTACAAGACCAATATGATTTCGCAATGAATAGAGCAAAACTAAGGGTGCGTTCTTGCGAACGGGAACGGGGTATTTGAGCGTGGCATTTGAGCGTGGTATTTGAGCGTGGTACTGTAGCAACGGGGAATTGTGTTTTTAGCTGCGAACGGGGTATTTGAGCGTGGTATTTGAGCGTGGCATTTGAGCGTGGTATTTTTGAAATAAAGATAAATAGATATGATATGTCGAATACGAATACAAATACAGTTACAAATACAAGTACAAATACAGCTACAAATACAAGTACAAATACAACTACAAATAAAAAGAAAAATCAGTGCAGACCAGCAACAACCAACCCATCTCTAATGGAATCTCGAACTAATGACATCTCATGGTGTCCATCTCGATGCACCGGCTCAGTGCCTCTATTCGTCATATTTCTCATAGTATAATATTCCGTCAAGTACTCATCGGGGATTTTTTCAGGATCATCATCAAAAGCCATAAAATCTGGGTCACCACTATTATATTTGCGTATGAAGTTGTGTAAGGCCATTGTAGCTACGACAACTTTGACTTGAGTTCGAAACTTATATGTAGGCATCTTATTGAGAATTGTAAATTTTTTTTTTCAAATACCAAATGTTTTTTCTACGGCCATCCGTAAGCTCGAATGATAGAAATTAAACACTTCATTGGCCGACTTTGGTTGATTCATGGTTTCATGGAAATGCGGAATATGATACCTCATATTTCGATATGGTGGTAAATATCCGGTCTGTAGTGGATAGCCCGAATCAACCAAATAATATTGTCCATCTGGAGGTGTAGGAAAGTTAGAGTTTCTATCGTTTGTAACAGCATTAAAAATTCTACTATCATGTGCAGTCCCTTCCCAACCAGCCATCACATACGTAAACTGTAAATCGAAATCACAAACCGCTAATATATTTTGAGTTGCAAAACCTTTTCTTCCGATATACGGGGCAATTTGATCACGGGGTAAATGTGCAGATACGTGCGTACCATCTATAGCACCAATACAATTTCTGAAATACGGATAATACCGGGAAGAAGATCTGATGTGCTGTGGAACAGTATTAAATTGTTGTTCCGTTGGTCTTATTATAACAGCAGCGAGTGACTGAAAAGCGTTTAGTACATCATGAAAACAAATGGAAATAGTGCTACCTGATCGTTGAAATCTTTCACTAAGTTGTTTATTTGAAAGCCCTGTAGCCATTGTATAAACGAATATTCCAACCATTTCGATGACATGCATTTCTGGTCTAGAAGCGAGACCATGCTGTTCCAATTTTTCACATATTGAGTAGAAACAAAGTCTTTTCATTCGAAAATTATTTTGACAACGGTTTTGATGACCATTCAAAATTTCGTTAACCCAAGCTAAGCCGATAACTCTGAAGTATGTATCCTCGTCATATGATTTCTACTAGCATCCTGGATGAGTGAAATCCCGTAGAGATCAAGCAAATCGTCGAAATCGGAGGAAGAATCAGAGGCAGACATTAGTTTAGTTGAAGAATAAGATTGAGACGAAGAAGAAAGGAAGGAATATGATGTTGAAGGGAAGAATGAAGAAAGTTATAATATATAAGAGGAGGAGGGAAGTTGAAAAAGAAGTCGTTGGCGTCCGACGCGTCGGACGCCAACGGCTTATTTTCCAACTTCCACCAGTCGTTCCATTTAGGCGTGGAATTTTCCATTCGCGTCCGACGCGTCTGACGCGAACGGCAAATTCAGCGTGGAAACAAAACGCTGCGAACGGCCCCTAACATAGTCGGTCTTTTGAAGATATAAAATGGAGCGTTCTCTTTTAATGAAATAGCTGCTACAAAAGATAGTGCACTAAGAGATGCCAATATAATATAGGAAATACTCCATGGGAACAATGGCCACAAACAACAGCTCCAGTTTCCAGAAAAGTTGGTATACAAATTAGTACAAAAAATATTTTTGTGCCATAAATTATTTATTTACCCTTGGCACTATTGCTGTTGAACCTTAATGATCACTCATTCAGATTTGACCAAAATTACCAGCATTGCATTCTATAGCCAAATTTTATTAGATATAATGCGAACTCCTCCCATCAACGTATCTTGGGAATGACAGGAGAGTGATTATATTTTCTTAAGTGAGCCTTCAGCTAGAGATAGAAAGGAAGGAAAGGTTTAATAGAATTAGAAGATCTCTAGTACTGATTAATCACTTCTTAAGTTCTTGAGCATACAATGATGTAACTGTTTAACAAAGAAAGAAATGGCTTGTACTAGAATACTTTGTGGGTTTCTACATCAATCATCTCACTTAAAGAACAGAAACTATCACAGTGTAAGAGCATTACCCCTATAACAGAAATGATTGACTATATGTAAATATTTCTTTACACCAGTTTCCCACCCTGAACTCTCATATATACATGTATTATGGAGCCTTTGTTGTACGATACTTTATGAGGACATGAAACAGAGAGTATGCAGCAGTTGAACAATAACTTGGCAAATTGCACAGTGAAAATTTCATTCCGTCTTGTGCAGTAACAAAAAAGTGTAACCTTCTGAAGCAGACCAGAATATAAAAAGGAGAAGGAAAAAAAAAAAAAAAAACCACAGTAGTCTCAGGGTACCCGTTCCAATACCCTCTGCAAAGCTCTTTTAATGCCATCTTGGTCAAGAATAGTTGTCAGGTATACTTCCTGGACCTGCACAGGTACAACAGAAAATAAGTAAAACATGGAAACACCTATTAAAAAATTACGATAAAAAACATTCATGCACCGACGCAATGAAAGGATACATCAGAAGATATGCAGAATTAAGTTTTCCCCCTCTTCCACTTATTACAGTAAAATATTCATGCACCAGAGCAATAAAAATGTGTAGAAGAAATTTCAGCACAATTTGTCTAGAATGATCATACCAAATTATAAAGTGGTTTCAAGCATGAAGTATTATAGAGGTTTTTTTTCTTTTTCACTTTTATAATTATTAAATAATAATAGCATTTCCAGAGAACAACTGAGTTTTTCACAAACAAATTGATCAATATGTATGTATGTATGTATAGAGATAGGATCAAGAGCATCCCAAACAATGCAGCACTCACACAGTTCACTGATTTTCACTGCATATTCTCGTTTCTCTCTCTTTCCACTCTCTCTTCTCACATTAACTAATTAAATATAAATGAGTGACACAAACTGAAAGGCAACTGGTGTGTTCGGAAATAGGGGTGTTAATGTTGCAAAGTTGGCAGTTCCTAAGTTAACACCCAAATCCAAATATTCCAGACGCACATTGCAGAAAAATTAAATAACACTAAAGATTATACTGGTTTGACAAGTGTGTCTACATCTAATCTAAGGTAAATTCATATATTTATATCGTGTGGTTACAGCTACAGTCATTTTTGTTAGAGATAAGGATAAAATACGTTGTCTGTATTTGGTATTGCATTGATTACCGTTTATATTTGATATTGTATTGATTTGGGTTTATATTTGATATAGAATTATTTATTATAATTGACTCAAATATATGCTCTAGAATATTCTTATCTAGAATACTCTTTTAGATAAGGATAAACCATATATAAATAAAGGCAAGGTTTAACATTGTAAATTAATCAAGTACCTTTTGTAATAATCAATCAATAAAGCAATAACAATGTAATCTTTTATGTTTTACCGTTTAACCTCTCTCCTCTCTCTTGATCAAATTCTAACATGGTATCGGAGCTAGGTTAAAGAGAGGGGAGAGAATAAAAAAATGCTATCTCAGTTATTCACGAAAGCTATTTCAAGCACGCAAAGAAATAGTTCCGAGAATTCCAAAATCAAAGTCGCTCAAATCTAAAGCCCGTCGCCTCGCCTTGCCAAATTCGCCTATGCTCAAATCATGATAAAAGAGAATTGTTTCAGCGAAAAACTTTTTTGCCTTTTTTTTTTTTTTCCTTTTTTTTTCTTTTTTCTTCTTTTTTACCAACAACAAATAATAAGTCTCAAAATTACCAACAATGCTTATCTACTACAATCATCAACAATAAATAACAGATCTCAAACTCACCAACAATCATCTATTACAATCACCACCAAGTAACAAATCTCAAAACTAACAAAGAAGAAACGACAGAACATAGTTAAAACAGTAAGAGAAAAATAAAAGATAACATATCTGCAAATAAATGATAACTTTATCTGAACGCAAATAAAAGATCTGCAATAACAAGCGAACTGATTAAGAAGACAGTGGAAAATCAGACGAAATCATTTTTACCTAGTTAACAACAACCCTCTCTATATCTCTCTGTATAACCAAGCTCTTTTGTAAATTAATCAAGTACACATAGAGCCATGGTTAAAGAGGGGAGAGAGAATAAAAAAAATTGTTTTTTCAGTTATTCACGCAAGCTATTCAAGCACGTAAAGAAATAGTTCCGAGAATTTTGAAATCAAAGTCGCTCAAATCTGAAGCTCGTCGCCTTCCCGAATTCGCCTGTGCTCAAATCATGATAAAAGAGAATTGTTTCAACGAGTCTCCCCCATTCTCCTTTCTTTCTCTTTCGTTCTCTGTAATCTATGGTTTGATCCTTGAAGACGCGTCATGTGAAGATTAGCAACGATGAATTTGGGATTTACGAGGTGGGGTTTGTCGTTCGTGAAGAGGAATCTAGTGAATGGTCAGGAGTTTGATGGGGATTTCGGTCTGGCTCTGGAGCGGTTGCAAGGCCGAGGATGCGGTGTAGATGTAGATGATGCATGGTTGATATAAGGTCACAATTTGGGTTTCATGATCTGGTGAGGTTCTACTTTAGCGTCGGAAAGAGGTGGTTTTTGAATTAAGCTTGAGAGCTATGAAGTTGTGGATTTTTTTTTTTTTTTTTTTTTTTTTTTTTTGAAATGGAGGAAATGACGGGCATGTGCAGTTTTGACTGGTGGTACTGAGTTTGAATTTGGTGAGGGAGGGAGTTGACTTGTGGTTCTAAGCAATGCAAATGTGATAAATTTGTGATCGGTGAAGGCGGAGTCAAGAGTGGTTTGTGGATTTGTGGATGGTGATGAATTTTTGTGGTTGGCAGATGTAACTCGTTATGAAGTGTAAAGGAAGGTAATTGTCTATTTTCTGGTGAAGGAGGTCTTGAACTTGAAGTGACAGAAGTTTCTTGGTGAAGTGCGTTTTTTTTGTCAGTTGGACGAGTATTGTGGTTGCGAAGTGGTGTAGGAAATTCGTTGAAGTAGATGGTGAATGACAGAGAATGAATGAGGATGTAGATGAAAACAAGGTGACGGTTCTGGACAAGGAGGAGTGTTTTGCTGCAATGAAGTGTGGAAAAGATGGAGTGGCGGTTTGAGGTGAATTGTTGTGCGTTTTGAGTTGCATTTATGTCGTTTGTTTGTGATGTAGGAATGGTCGGAGTTGTTTTTTGTTTGTGTTCAGGTTGTATTGAAGGAGATGAATTGGTGGTTTTGGAATTGAGCATTGAAAAAATGGTTGGGTTGATTGAGTTGTTAGAGAGTAACATTAGTCTGAAGTTGTTTGTTATTAATTTGATGTCTGTATCAGTAACCTGCTTATTAGGAGTGCAATTGACGTTGATTGAAGATGCTAGATCGTACTGTAAGGTATGTTTGAAGGATGCAAACATATGTTGATTCATCCCTATTGATTTGGTTTTGTTTTCGTTTGATATGTTTGGGGATGCAAACATACGCAAACTCATCCCATTTTGGTTTATTTTGTTTTCTTTTTTTGTTTGTGGATGCAAATATACAAACACATCCGGGACCAGTTTTGTCATTTGGCCGCTCAGATCTTTTGCTACCGATCAGATTGAAGATTGTTGAGTTGTTTGATGTTGTTGAGTATTTGGTATTTGATGTTTGGTATTACTCTCTAACAATATTGAAATGGTTGTTCGATCTTGCTACTATTCAGTTTGCAGCTTCTATTTGGCAAACTTACGATTTTCCGCATCGTGAGTTTGAGGGGATGTTAGAGATAAAGATAAAATATGTTGTCTTTATTTGGTATTGCATTGATTACCGCTTATATTTGGTATTGTATTGATTTGGGTCTATATTTGGTATAGAATTATTTACTATAATTGACTTAAATATATGCTCTAGAATATTCTTATCCAGAATGTTCTTTTTGATAAGGATAAACCATGTATAAACAGAGGCAAGGTTTAGCATTGTAAGTGAATCAAGTATCTTTTGTAATAATCAATCAATAAAGCAATAACAATGTAGTCTTTTAAGTTTTACCGTTTAATCTCTCTCCTCTCTCTTGATCAAATTCTAACAATTTTCACATTAAAGAAATAAAGAGAACAAAAATGAGTTATTGGACATGGCAATGTCCTTGCCTTCACAAAATCTTGTTTAATGTCTAAAAGTTCAAGATGATGCTTCAATGTCCAGAAAAATCCAAGTAGCAAGTCAAGTTTCAGGATCTCCAAGCCAAATCCAAGAAGATAACAGGTCAAAAAATGATTCTAAAGTTGATGAAGTCATGAGAAAAGCCATTAAAAGTCTCATAACCTAAGAATCCCAAGTCCAGAAAAAGAAGATCTAGAAACTAGTCCAGCACATTTATAGGCAGAGGGTGAGTGGTCCCGAAGCCCAAAAAAATGCTCGGGGATCGTTAACGAGTCCCCGAGAATTAGCCAAATTCCAGCTTGATCTTGAAGCTCCTGCTCCATATCGATCCCCATTAATTCGTACCCTCCAAACTTTGTATCCCTGAGTTCATGCAAAAACTGCACCGATCCCGGAGGAACATCCAACATGCCTTAGAGAAATTCACACCAATTCAGGAATACAAAATCCCAAGGACCGATCTCGGGATACAAAATCATGATTACATGTCTCGGGATACGAGTTGCAGAATACCAATCTTCGAATACTCCAAATACTTTCATCCATCCTAAAAATCATCTGTGATTCCTACCGATCCCTGATGTGTTTCGAGGATACACACTAACCCGAAATACTTAACCAAAAATCCAAGTTTTTCGTGAATTCTGCGACTTCGTCCAAATTGCTTCGAGTTTTTCCAAGTCCATTCTCATGTCCTGAGTACTCCAAGAGCTAGAAATTCTATAAAAAGACGGATCGGTATTTTCCCTTTAAAATATGTCATTCTGCGGAAAACGTGTTTTATATAGTGCAGAAATTCATGAATTCAGAAGCCGTAATATGAGAGAAGTCCAAACAGAAATCTAGTAGTTGAAAACTAGAAATCCAGAAAACCAAGATCATGTCGGATCATATTAATAGAACAATAGACTTTAAAGTCCAAAGAAATCCTACAATCACTTTGGATCGTATTATAAGAGAAGACCAACTCCAAAATATTCAAAACCTGAATCCAAGAAATCTAAATGTCCAGAAAGCAAGAGTAACCCAATAAATCCGTAGCCTCACCGGGCCTAATCTGAGTAAGTATAATCCGTACGTGCAAACAACCAAGTGAATCATTTTTCCAAGTCCTAACCAAACGACTCAAATCCAATCGAGTATAGTCTATACCCAGGTTTTAACCAAGCGATCTTGCCAAGTTCTGAAAAGACAACTCATCTTTTCCCAAAGCATAGTCCTTACTTAGAGAGTAGTGCAGGAGTTTTATACTTGATGAGCATAGTCTATACCCATTAAGTCCTTAAAGTTAGAAATTCCGCTTTCATATTTCACAAGTATAGTCCATACAACCGAAGTAATTTTATTAAAGTTGTAAAAAAAACTGAATTTTTATAAATCTAAAAGAAAGCTAATGGTTTATAGTCGGATGCGAAGCACACCTAAGAGTCACATCCTAACCTTGTACGTGAGTAAGCTGACGTATTCGCTCTTTATTACAAATTATTAACTAGGGGATGGATGGTTTATCGCCCATAAAGATCATGCCTAAGACTCGTTGGATTCCTTGCATGCTACATGGGTAGGCATACTTAGCCATCCAAAACCAAAAATCAGATAACCAAAGATCCAACATCTATAAACAAAAAAAACTAGCCATATCCAAAAGCTGAAAGGCTATAACGCCAAAATTCAAAAACTAGGAAATCAAAGTCCAAAAGCCGAAAAACCAAAGTGCAAAGAGCCAAAATCCAAAGGCCCCGAATCAATACCAAAAGCAAAAGTCCCAACGACCACGTAACCAAAATCCAAAAGCAACAAATCTAAAGAGTCCATAAAATTCAAATCAATCGATGACTAATCCACGTGGATCAGGTCCTGACTCGCTCCTATTTCGAGTCGGAGGAGGAAGTTGTGCCTGTTTCGCTACTATAGTCTGATTCCTTACATATTGTGCCAACTTTCCACGTCTGACACGTTCCTCAACCATATCCCAAAGATGCATGTAACAACCCGTATTTTAATAACGTGTTATAACTAAAAATCAAGGCAGAATTAAATTTTAAAATAAGAATCAAGGGAAACGGGTTACGCCATTACGTTCGTCTTGAAATTCTGCTTGAAAACGGGTCCGAGTTTACGAAAATCGGAGTCCGTATGACCAAGATATGACTCTCCAAAGTTTCAGAAAATTCCAGAGTTCAAAACAGTTCGAATTCAAGTTCAAAATTCGAATTTCAAAACCCAAGCAGACTGGGCGGGAAAAATCCCGCCAGCACCCAGGTCGACTGGGGAGTCGACCCCCCCCCCCCCCCGACCAAGTCGACTGGGCAGTCGACTTGGGTGTCGACCTGGTCACCTAGCCTGTTTTTGAGACAGATGTATCTGGTCTCGTTGCTTGTCCAGATTCACTCTCTAAACACTATATAAACAACCCCTGACCCTAGACTTTCTATCACATTCTTGTCCGACCATATGTTGCTGAAGTTCTGACTGGAATATAGAGAACAAGGAGGCTATTCAGGACTTTGTTAGTGCTAGTTGGTTTGGGGATTTGCTAGAGATTCTGCTTCTACTCTTTTTGCTTTCTCATTCTCTAGACTACGATCTGTAAGCCCTTTGTCACTCTTAGATTTAAACTGTAAATTTAACTTGAACATGATGTAAACTGAAATTATGCCTAAACATGATAACTAAGTTGGATCTACTCTTGTATATCTTGGATCTATGACTATCACTTTTAAATCTGTTATTTTGAATCTAGTTTTGTACACCCCAGATCTATTCATCTTAAATTTTGACTTGTGGAATATCAGTATGAACTTGATTTGGATATATTCATGTTTAATATAAAACCCCTTTTCGATCTTTATCTTGCCATACCAGTGATGTTGAAACTATTATTGGGGTACTATTTTATGTCAATCATTTACCATGTCTATCACCATGTCTTATCAAGTTGATGTTGAGACCCTATTTCATATGCCTGTAATGTTATAATCATCATGCTTAACTTGTGAACACCTTTGTCATTTTATGACTATCCTGTTTGTGTTATTCCCTATTTTGACATGTTGTATTAATGCGAATTCACGTACGTTGGGGATACGTTTTGGGTAGATTAGGCAAACTTGAAAATTGGCTATGGAATTGACATGATATGAAATGAAAATATGACATGAAAACTTGACATGAGAATAAGCTTGAAAACATGAATTTGTGACATGACAATTAGATAACTTGAAAATGGCCAACTCGATGTTGGGTTGAATTTGCAACGTAAATCTACCCGGAACCGCCCGGTAAATCCAGTAGTTACAAATAATAGGACCCAATGTGGGTAGTTGGTCATATAGCACTTTAAACCCGAGGTTAGACTAGGTTATGGTGTAAAGCTGCCCGGACCCGCCCGACACATCCAGTAACCATAACCAAGTCTAATGTGAGAGGTTGGGGTGCGTTAAGTAAATTAATGCCACATGGTAGGGTTAAGTCATGAATCACTTGAATATACTTAACCAGTTTGATACATGTTTGGATAGGGGTTAAGTCATGACCTTTTAAATGACAACACTTAACCCATTAGAAATCCTAGCCACGTGGTCCCTTTCAGCAGTAACCCACTTAGAAGTATCACGATACCCTGGGGACTAGGCAGGGTGGAGCACGATTACTGGGCTGATTGTAAGCGACCAAGAATAACGGCTGAGTAAGGTGCGCCAGTGTAGGTTCAGGCGGACTAGGGTCGTGCACTTAGTCCGGAGTTGAAAAAGCAGGCATGGGCACCCGTAGTACTACATTGTGCGTGCTTGATTTGTGTCAGTGGTTGACACCCTAGGACCTGATACACCCTAAGGTGGACCTAGCACATGTGACTACATTCCGCGATTGGGCCGTATAACACCGACACACGACGAGTAAAGCCGATCGATTAGGATGGACTTTTGGACCCCGTATTGAGTCATTTCATGTTATTGGATTTGGGGATCATTTCTGGATTTATACTTGACATGGATTTGGACACTAGTACAGTTAGTGCAGTAAATCTTGTATATGTGATGCCACTCTTATCTTGTTACCTTTTATTATCATGTCAGTCCTGTTATTATCTTTATGTTTAATCTCAGTTTCTCATTTCTAGTTAACTTTATTAGTTTTTATGCTGATAGTCACTAGGGCTTACCAGTCTTTTTGACTGATCCGTTTTCTTCCACCTCTTTTTCTTTTGTCCTCCCCCCCCCCCCCCCCCCCGAGGTTCTCAGAGAGGAAACTCTAGCTCTTAGCTTGGACTTTGCTTGCTTTCTGACAGCTCATGTACAGTTTGGTCTTGAGCTATGCTATGGCTGCACTCATGCTCTTTTTGGGGAATAATATTGGACTTATGTTGTTTTAAGTACTTTGCTTCTTTAGAACTTGATGTAATGAAATAATGACTTGGTATTTTGATGTAAGAGGTTTTGACTCTATTTTCCACGTAATGAAATTTGGTTAAATTTATATCCGCTGCTTTATATACTATGTTTAATTTATGTTCTGTCTTGTGTTATCTCTGTGCCTGTTTACTAGATAATACCCCTCCAAAAACTAGTGCATCCCCTTTGTGAGTGACCCTAGCAGAGGTGGGGTGTTACATTTGGTATCAGAGCAGAAGGTTACCAGACTGGTCAAAAGTTTTAAAAACTTTCTGAAAATTTATTTTCAAAACCCTTTATAAAGAAGCATTTTTCAATAAAAGTTCTATTTTTAAGAAAAGGCTATTTCCCAAAAGCCATTAGCACTTTCCTTGTTTCCTCGTTTGAATCTTTCTCTTTTCGTTTTTCAGCATGGCCGATCTTAACCTTCCCGAGGGAGTACCCATACTCGGATGGTTCCGAAGGTACTTGGAAGCTAGGGCCAACGATGCGGGCCCGGCAGACATCCCTCCTCCTCCTCTTCCTCCAGTAGCCGCGGTTCCTCCTCCTCCTCCCGGCACCACCTTCGCCAAAATATGCAAAGACTTTATAGGAATGGGCGGCAAGAGCTTCCTTGGAACTGAGACCTTCGTTGAGGCACGAAATTGGTTAAAGAAGACTGAAGACTTGTTCGTTATCTTCGATATGGAGGATCATAGGAAAGTTCAGTTGGTAGCATGGTTGTTGAAAGAGGAAGCTGCATTTTGGTGGGAAGTCACCAACGATACCAGACCAATTGAGACTTGGGCAGACTTTAGAAAGAGGTTTGGGCTTAAATTCTTATCGTCAGCAGAAGCGAACCTTCAGATGGAGAGGTTCCTGACGCTCAAGCAAGCGGACATGTCTGTTAGGGAGTACGTGAATAAGTTTAATCAGCTTGCTCGGTTTGGTTTGGACTTAGTCAACATGGCTGAGAAGAAGGCTCTACGATTTGCTCGAGGATTGAGCGATCCACTCCACACTATGGCCATGACTCATGTGCCCATGGGGGCGACTTTTGAAAGCTTGGTGAATATGGCCCTTCTTCATGAGGAAAACAAGGGTGACAAAAAGGAGGTTAAGTCTAATGAGATTCAGAACAAGAAGGTTGACTTCGAGAAGGGAGGCAACAAGAATAACAAGAATAACAAGGGCAACAACAACAATGCTAACAAGCCACGTGAGACGAGGAAGTGCAACTTTTGTGGTATCACGGGACATATAGCTAAAGACTGTAGGAGGAAGAAAAGAAAGTTGGGTGAATGCTTTCACTACGGGGATACTGGACACATCGGTAAGGATTGCCCTAAGAAGCAAGGACAGGGGCTAGGGCAGACACAGCGAGCAGGACCTTCTGGAGGGCAGTTGCAGGCTCTCAACACCACTCCAGCTCTTGACCGAGGTAGTAATATTTCTGTAGAAAGCCTTGTTTACATTTCTGAATTTCCTGTTCGAACCTTATTTGACTCTGGCGCATCGCATACTTTTATCTCTTCTGATATTGTTGAAAATCTGCACTTAAGTACTAGTCTAGTAGATGATCCCGTTAGTGTTTCAAATCCGATTGGGGGCTCCGCCCATTTATCTATGATTTGTGTTGATTTGAGGATTTCCATCTTAAGCGTGGAATTCACGTGTAATGCTTATGTTCTCGGATTCATGGGATATGGTTTAATTCTGGGCATGGATTGGTTGTCCAATTATGGAGCTATCCTTGATTGTGAACGAAGGGTAGTGAGGCTCATGACACGCTTTGGTAATACCCTTGAACTTTCTTGTAACCCGAAGGGTCCGGTCATGTTATGCTATCTTGAATCTCTCGACTCGTCCGTCGACAATCTTCAATCTGTGAGGGTGGTCCGAGAATATCCTGATGTCTTTGATGAGGTGAAGGGGTTACCCCCTAAATGCGAGATAGACTTCCGTATTTATCTTGTTGATAATGTCAAACATGTTTCATTGCCCGTTAGGCATATGGCCCCGCGAAAAAGAAGAGAGCTCAATAAACAAATCAAGGAGTTGCTCGAGAAAAATTTCATACGGCGAAGCATTTGTGAATGGGGTGCTCCGGTGGTATTCGCTACTAAGGCGGATGGTTCGCTTCGTCTGTGCGTAGATTATCGTGAGTTAAACAAGATGACGAAGAAGAATAGGCACCCACTACCAAGAATCGATGATCTTTTTGACCAGCTTATGGGAGCATCTGTTTTCTCTCAACTCGATCTAGCCACGGGATTCCATCAACTTAGAGTGGCTGAGGATAGCATTGACAAAACTGCGTTTAGGACTCCAGATGGGTTCTTCGAATGGCTCATCATGTCGTTCGGGTTAACGAATGCACCCGCGTACTTTGTAGACCTGATGAGTAGGGTGTTTCGGGAGTTCCTTAACAAGTTCGTGGTGGTTTTTGTGGACAATATTCTAATCTTTTCAAAGGATGAAGAAGAGCATGCTAGACACCTCAAGGAAGTCATGGATACGCTTAGAGCACACCAGTTAAAGGCTAAGTTCTCCAAATGTCATTTTTGGAGGGAGGAAGTTCGGTTTCTTAGGCACGTAGTTTCTAAGCAAGGTTTAGCCGTGGACCCCGCAAAGGTAGTTGCGGTGCAAGACTGGAAAACTCCTAAGAATGCAACAGAGGTGAGAAGCTTTCTCGGTTTGGCGGGCTTTTATAGGAAGTTCATTAAGGACTTCGCTAAGATTTCAGCCCCTCTTACTAAGTTAACGAAGAAAAACCTAGCATGGGACATAGAATGTGAGACTGCTTCCCAGAGACTCAAGAGAGCCCTCACCATAGCTCCAGTTTTAGCATTACCCGATGGAGGAAAAATGTTTACGGTGTACACAGATGCGTGCGGCACGGAATTAGGCGCTGTCCTAATGCAAGAAGGAAGAGTGATATGCTATGGGAGTAGACAACTTAAAGTTCATGAGAAGAACTATCCCACACATGACTTGGAGTTAGCCGCGATTGTTTTTGCACTTAAAGCTTGGCGCCATTATCTCCTAAATTCGAGCTGTACACCGACCACAAAACGCTTAAGTATCTCTTTTCGTAAAAAGATTAGAATCTGAGACATCAGCGGTGGATGGAATTCTTGGCCTCATATGACTTCGATATAACTTATACCCCTGGCAAGGGTAATGTGGTGGCGGATGCGCTAAGTAGAAAAAGGTTGACTTTGAGCCCCTTATTTGTTGAAAGAAAAAATCTAGAGTTTATAGCGACCTTTGATTTTACGCATGCTGTTGAGTCATTGACTGGTACGTTAGCATCTCTTAAGCTGAGACCTACGCTTCTAAATCAAGTAGGGACTTCGCAGAAAGAAGACCCACGGATAGTCGAAATCATTGACAAGTTAATCAGTGGTGAGACGTCAAGTCACCTTGGTAGGTATGCCATTGATGACAAAGGATGGCTAAGGCGCGATGGAAGGCTATGTGTTCCACTAGTGGGAGACTTAGTAAATAAAGTTCTCGAAGAGGCGCATCACTCGAAGATGACTATACATCCCGGAGGGGATAAGATGTACAGAGATATGAAACACATTTTCTTTTGGGTCGGAATGAAAAAGAACGTGGCAGAATTCGCCTCAAAGTGCGTGATGTGCCAACAAGTCAAGGCCGAATCTAAGAAGCCTGGTGGGCTATTACATCCTTTGGAGGTCCCGCAATGGAAGTGGGAAATTATCTCGATGGATTTCGTGGATGGATTGCCTAGGTCGAGGAAGGAGAATACTAGCATATGGGTCATTGTTGATAGACTCACGAAGAGTACTCACTTCATTCCGGTGAAAAGCAAAAGGACTGCATCATGGCTAGCGTTTATTTACCTTCGAGAGATAGTACGGTTGCACGGGGTTCCTTCTAGCATAGTCAGTGACCGTGACCCAATTTTCACTAGCCAGTTTTGGAATAGTCTGCAAGAAGCAATGGGTACGCAACTTAGTTTAAGTACAGCCTATCACCCTCAGACGGATGGACAGACCGAAAGGGTAAATAGAGTACTAGAGGATCTTTTGAGGCTATGCATTCTTGATTTCGGTGGTACTTGGGAAGACCGTCTCCCTCTCGTGGAGTTTGCTTATAATAATAGCTACCAAGCCAGCATAGGGATGGCACCATTCGAAGCCCTGTATGGAAGACCGTGCAAGTCACCAACTTGTTGGTGGGAGACGACTGACAGACATACTTGGGCCCGACATGATACGAGACACTTCTGAGAAGGTGGAGTTGATACGAAGACGAATGAAAGCGGCCCAAGATAGACAGAAATCTTATGCGGACAAGAGAAGGACAAACCTAGAGTTCGAAGTCGGAGATATGGTTTTCATAAAAGTCTCTCCTTTGCGCAATGTGGTTCGTTTTGGAGCAATTGGAAAGCTAGCACCGAGATTCGTAGGACCGTTCCCTATCACGGAGAGGATTGGGCAGATGGCCTATAAGGTAGAGTTACCTGAGAGGCTGACCGGAGTACACAATGTCTTTCACGTCTCGCATATCCGAAAGTGCCTACATGAATCAGCTGAGGTGGTTGAGCCAAGCATCCTCGAAGGCGTAGAAGTGGAGAAAGAAGCAACGCTGAGACGAGTTCTTATTCGTATCTTAGGGACGGAGATCAAGAAGCTAAGGAATCGCGAAGTCAAGCTAGTCAAAGTACAGTGGAGTGAAGCCCAAGAAGACGCAACTTGGGAAACCGAGGAGAAGATACGCGCGCTTTACCCATTTCTTTTTTAGGGTACTTTCTCGATCTCTTTTTCCTTTGAGCTTGTAAACCTTTCGTATCATGTTACCTACGTTTGTTTTGTTAATCTTGTCTTGAGAACCTTAGAACCCTCTTTGGATGTAAACATGTATTTGAAATATGTTATGGTTGATGTTTGCAAAAGGGTTGCAAGTGTTTGCAAGTGATTTCTAGTAGATGCATGACACACATTAGGCACTAGATCGACTCAGACACATTTTCATGTTGCATTTGCATGGGTGCTTATACTTGTACATGGATGAACTTATTATGCTATCACGTGGATGTTGCATATGGATGATGTTTGTGCACTCATGTAAAAATTTTAAGTTATGTTAGGAATTTGCATACATGTTGGACTCATTACACTAACATATCTTGCATTAAGGAGGTTTACTGAATCAGTAACCGTCTGATCTTTTGCATTAGATAAGTACATATACACACACATACTGCATATGTTCATACAGCATTAGAAACCTTTTTCTAAAGGACAATGGTTGCTCGTGAATAATGTTGTGAGTAGATGGATGTGGATGGTAGGATGCGTTCTTCCTAACTTAGAGATTTCGGGGACGAAATCCTTTAAGGAGGGGAGAATGTAACAACCCGTATTTTAATAACGTGTTATAACTAAAAATCAAGGCAGAATTAAATTTTAAAATAAGAATCAAGGGAAACGGGTTATGCCATTACGTTCGTCTCGAAATTCTGCTTGAAAACTAGTCCGAGTTTACGAAAATCGGAGTCCGTATGACCAAGATATGGCTCTCCAAAGTTTTAGAAAATTCCAGAGTTCAAAACAGTTCGAATTCAAGTTCAAAATTCGAATTTCAAAACCCAGGCAGACTGGGCGGGAAAAATCCCGCCAGCACCCAGGTCGACTGGGGAGTCGACCCCCCCCCCCCCCCCGACCAAGTCGACTGGGCAGTCGACTTGGGTGTCGACCTGGTCACCTAGCCTGTTTTTGAGCCAGATGTATCTGGTCTCGTTGCTTGTCCAGATTCACTCTCTAAACACTATATAAACAGCCCCTGACCCTAGACTTTCTATCACATTCTTGTCCGACCATATGCTGCTGAAGTTCTGACTGGAAGATAGAGAACAAGGAGGCTATTCAGGACTTTGTTAGTGATACGCTGGTTTGGGGATTTGCTAGAGATTCTGCTTCTACTCTTTTTGCTTTCTCATTCTCTAGACTACGATCTATAAGCCCTTTGTCACTCTTAGATTTAAACTGTAAATTTAACCTGAACATGATGTAAACTGAAATTATGCCTAAACATGATAACTAAGTTGGATCTACTCTTGTATATCTTGGATCTATGACTATCACTTTTAAATCTGTTATTTTGAATCTAGTTTTGTACACCCCAGATCTATTCATCTTAAATTTTGACTTGTGGAATATCAGTATGAACTTGATTTGGATATATTCATGTTTAATCTAAAATCCCTTTTCGATCTTTATCTTGCCATGCCAGTGATGTTGAAACTATTATTGGGGTACTATTTTATATCAATCCTTTACCATGTCTATCACCATGTCTTGTCAAGTTGATGTTGAGACCCTATTTCATATGCCTGTAATGTTATAATCATCATGCTTAACTTGTGAACACCTTTGTCATTCTATGACTATCCTGTTTGTGTTATTCCCTATTTTGACATGTTGTATTAATGCGAATTCAAGTACGTTGGGGATACGTTTTGGGTAGATTAGGCAAACTTGAAAATTGGCTATGGAATTGACATGATATGACATGAAAATATGACATGAAAACTTGACATGAGAATAAGCTTGAAAACATGAACTTGGGACATGACAATTAGATAACTTGAAAATGGCCAACTCGAGGTTGGGTTGAATTTGCAACGTAAATCTACCCGGAACCGCCCGGCAAATCCAGTAGTTGCAAATAATAGGACCCAATATGGGTAGTTGGTCATATAGCACTTTAAACCCGAGGTTAGACTAGGTTATGGTGTAAAGCTGCCCGGACCCGCCCGACACATCCAGTAACCATAACCAAGTCTAATGTGAGAGGTTGGGGTGCGTTAAGTAAATTAATGCCACATGGTAGGGTTAAGTCATGGACCACTTGAATACACTTAACCAATTTGATACATGTTTGGATAGGGGTTAAGTCATGACCTTTTTAATGACAACACTTAACCCATTAGAAATCCTAGCCACGTGGTCTCTTTCAGCAGTAACCCACTTAGAAGTATCACGATACCCTGGGGACTAGGCAGGGTGGGGCACGATTACTAGGTTGATTGTAAGCGACCAAGAATAACGGCTGAGTAAGGTGCGCCAGTGTAGGTTCAGGCGGACTAGGGTCGTGCACTTAGTCCGGAGTTGAAAAAGCAGGCATGGGCACCCGTAGTACTACATTGTGCGTGCTTGATTTGTGTCAGTGGTTGACACCCTAGGACCTGATACACCCTAGGGTGGACCTAGCACATGTGACTACGTTCCGCGATTGGGCCGTATAACACCGACACACGACGAGTAAAGCCGATCGATTAGGGTGGACTGTTGGACCCCGTATTGAGTCATTTCATGTTATTGGATTTGGGGATCATTTCTGGATTTATACTTGACATGAATTTGGACACTAGTACAGTTAGTGCAGTAAACCTTGTATATGCGATGTCACTCTTATCTTGTTACCTTTTATTATCATGCCAGTCCAGTTATTATCTTTATGTTTAATCTCAGTTTCTCATGTCCAGTTAACTTTATTAGTTTTTATGCTGATAGTCACTAGGGCTTACCAGTCTTTTTGACTGATCCGTTTTCTTCCACCTCTTTTTCTTTCGTTCCCTCCCCCCCCTCCCCCCAGGTTCTCAGGGAGGAAACTCTAGCTCTTAGCTTGGACTTTGCTTGCTTTCTGACAGCTCATATACGGTTTGGTCTTAAGCTATGCTATGGCTGCACTCATGCTCTTTTTGGGGAATAATATTGGGCTTATGTTGTTTTAAGTACTTTGCTTCTTTAGAACTTGATGTAATGAAATAATGATTTGGTATTTTGATGTAAGAGGTTTTGACTCTATTTTCCACGTAATGAAATTTGGTTAAATTTATATCCGTTGCTTTATATACTCTGTTTAATTTATGTTTTGTCTTGTGTTATCTCTGTGCCTGTTTACTAGATAATACCCCTTCAAAAACTAGTGCATTCCCTTTGTGAGTGCCCCTAGCAGAGGTGGGGTGTTACAATGCATGCAGTCGTTTGTATTATGGTCATTAAGCTCACGAAACAAACAGTGCTTATCAAAATCCATTTCCTTTTGAGTTGGCTCCCTCCTGGGAGGCTTTCTGAAGATAGCAACTGGGTGAACATCCAAACATATCTCTTCCAAAGAAGAAGTCAGCTTCATGTACGAAGGGTATTTAGGCTCCCTTTAATTAAAACTCATTCCGACCATTTCCATAGAAATCTTTCCTTTGCGTTTATCCTTATCCTTGCCATATTCGGATGATCCTTCTCCCTTAACCGTAATATTTTTTTATCAGTTCTTGCATCATCTTCCCATAGAAATCTGTCGCTTCAAAGTAAATTTCACCAAGGTCCCTCAGTAGATCCCGCTGAAGTGAGATATTGAAGTCCGTTCCTATCCAGAATTCCAAAAACAGCAACCATCAATATCATATACGAGTCCGGTCGATCAACCGATGTCACCGCTACATTGAACCTTTCTAAGAATTTCCATAAAGTTTCTCCTGCCCTTTGCTTAGTTACAGTAAGAGTCATGACATTCCTAGGTCAAGAAATGCGGACCCTGAATTGTTTAATGAATTTTTCAACTAGAACAATTCAACTTCCAATACTTTCCGATTTCAATTATCGAAACCGCATAGCAGCAATATCTGTAAGATAAAGTGGAAAGCAATTTGCCAAAACGTTATCAGATGCCGCTAATACTTCCATGTGACACATATAGCGCATCAAGTGAACGGTAGGATCCTTCCTAGTACTATAAGCATTCAAAATCGGTAACTTAAAATCCTGTGGGTTGAGAGATTTTTTGATAGCTTGAGTGAATAACTGCGATTAACGCAGTCTAAATCCGAGTGAGACGCTCCGCCTCGAGTGGACCGTGGAATCCAATCTGCAATTCGATTTTCATTTCCAATAAACTGCCTCCAATCTTCCAAGCCTACATAGGTGCCGGCAGTGTCTAATCCAACACGAGTCGTTTGTTGATTTTCAACATGAACATCTATTTCGACTTTGGTATGAGGAGCTGTCACAGGCCCAAACCTAACGTTCGAACCCGTAGGAGTTCTTCCAATATCCAAACCCTCGCGCACCGACACTTGAGTCACGGTTCCAACTCTAAAACTCATAGCCTGACCAACCGAAACATCGCAAATCACGCTTCCATCGAAATTGGGGGAGTTTCCCCCTAGCGGAGCCGGATCAGTACCGACTCGGGGTTGATTTGGAGGTACTTCCCCAAAGCCCTACAAACCTTGAGCACCTTGCGCACTTGTTCCAGCCAATGTTCCTTGGCCTGTCGGTCTTTCAGATCCTTCCATCCGAGTAAGAAATGCATTCATCATTTCCTCTTGCCTTCTAGGAAGTTCTTCTTGATGTTGCATTAATGTATGCAATCCTTAATCACTTCATCCATCTCTTCCAAAATTAGATAGATCGAGGGATTCACAGTAAAGGGAAACCTCCTGGTTTAGCAATCCAAATTCTTTAGCAATACAAAGTTTTTTCTCTTCCTTCCTAGCGCGTCAAAAGGTTAACATTGAAAAGTTAGCACTTCCCAAGTTAACGTCCAAATCCAAATATTCCAAATGCAAAGTGCAGAAAAAGTAAATAACACCAGAGATTTATAGTGATTCGACAAGTGCGTTTATGTCCACTCTGAGATAACTTCTTATATTTATACTGTATAGTTACAAATACAATCATATTTACATGAAAGAAATGAAGAGAAAATAAAGTGAGTTATTAGCCGTGGCAATGTCCTTGCCCTGAGCCATCCAATCCTCTTTAATGTCCAAATGAGTCCATATAGCAAGCCAAGTGTCAGGATCTTCAAACCAAATCCAAGAAGAAGTTCACAAATCCAAAGATGATTCCAAAGTCCATGAAGTCATGAGAGAATCCATTAAAAGTCTTTCAGTCAAAGAATCCCGTGTACAAAAAAAGATATCCCAAAACCAGCCCAGCACAAAGTTATTTATAGGCAGAGGGTTAGTGGGCTTGAAGCCCAAAAATATGGTCGGGGATCGGTACCGAGCCCTCGGGACTTAGCCAAATTCCAGCTTTATCTTCCGCTCCATACTGATCTCCGTCATTTCGTATTCTCTGAATTTCATATATCTGAGATCATCCAAAAATTGTACCGATCCCCGAGGAAAATCCAAATACCGATCAGCACGCCTTAAAGAAATTCACACCAATTCGGAGATACGAAATCCCAAGCACCGATTCCGCTATACGAAATCATGATTACCGATCCTGAGATACGAATTGCAAAATACTGATCCTTGGATGCTTCAAATATTTTCATCCATCCTGAAAATCATTCGTGATTCATACCGATCCCTAATATTTTTCAGGGATACACACCGATCCTGAAACACTTAACCAAAATCCAAGCTTTTCGTGAATTCCGCGACTTTGTCTAAATTGCCCCGAGTTCTCCCAAGTCCGTTCTCAAGTCCTGTGTACTCCAATAGCCAAAAATCCAAAGATTGATTGCCATGTAAAAAGATGGGTTAACAAGGTATGTTATAGAGTATGCCTCATATATATATATATATATATATATATATATATATGAAAATTAGGCACATCCCTAAAACCAAACTTAATTAGGCTCACATCCCTCCTTAAGTTTTCATGTAAACTCGCCCTTTATTTTTGAAGTTTTGCTCCATGTTTTGCCTACTTCCGCCATTTACGTTTTCTGGCCAGAATTTTATGCGCTGCTGATTAAAAAAAATATGTAAAATCTGCATACGTTAAGAGAACTTTACGAAAATTAAAAAAAATTGCATATATGTGTGCAAGAATTCACAATAGCTGCACACATGTATGCAAATATTGCATAAGCCATTTCCTTTTCAAATTCTTGCATACTTGTGTGCAACTTTTCAAAATTCTTGCACACATGTATGAAATTATTGCATGAAGAAAATTGAACTGACATTTTGCCTACAAATTCTTGCATATGTGTGTGCATGTTTTCTGATTTTAATGCATACATGCAGGCAAATTAATTGATATGCATGTAAGTGAATTTTTACACACTTGTATGCAAGAATTATGCAATACTTGTACAGATGTATGCAAGTAAATCAACAAAGAAGCATGACAGGAAAACATGCACGGATGTATGCATGAAAATACAAATATGTGCATACTTGTATGCATTTAACTGCTGTTTTCGCTATTTTTCTGTTTTTTTGGTATTGATGTCCTTTTTCATGGTTTTTTGGGCTGGTTTTTTTTGCGTTTACCTGCTTTAGTTAAATACGAATTTACGTGATTTTTTTATATTTTTTTAGTGAATTTTCGAAAAATATGGACTAAATTTACAATAATCGGATGTGAGCCTAATTTTAAAACTTAATAGGGACATGTGTCAAACGGACCATATATATATATATATATATATATATATATATATATATATATATATATGAGGTAGAGCCTTGGCGCAACGATAAGGTCACCTGGTTAGTGATTTGGGCGCCTAAATTCGAGTCCGGAAACAACCTCTTCGTAGTGCGAGGGAAAGGTTGCTTACAATCGACCTTCCCAGGTCCCGCTATTGCGCGGAAGCCTCGTGCACTGGGTTCCACCTTACACACACACACACACACACACACACACACACATATATATATATATATATATATATATGACAGAGGTTATATGACACCCCTTTTGCACTCCGATTATAGTCACTCGTTTATATTTAAATAAAATGTAAGTGAGACAGAGAGTTAGTAAAAAGGAGAGAAATGAGATTGTCTGGTGGAAATTATGGGGGCTAAATGGGTGTTGCACTGTTTGGGGTGTTGTTGATCTTATATATATATATATATATATATATATATGTGTGTGTGTGTGTGTGTGTGTGTGTGTGTGTGTAATTTTACTTTAGTTATTTCCTAATGTGATATATTTTTTTCCTATTATTTTCATCACACACTTTTCAACTGTGACGTATTTAAGCCAACTAGGTAATCATAGTATTATGGATGACACATCATACGCATGATAGTTAAGTACATACGTATTAGTTACGATTCTAGCTTGATACCTCTGTTATTATTTTTGTTGATAACTGTTTGGTTTAATGTGGAAAATATTTTGTCATTGAATAATAATAGCAGTAGTAATTATGTCCCAAGATTTCGAATCACATACCTTTAGATCCACGCACTATTAATCTTCCCACCATGCTAGTGATCATGGATGTTCTAAAGATTTATTGGGTTAACCATTCATGAAATGGTACTAGTTAAGGAAGTGTATTACGTGAGTGGCTTAGGATTTTTTTTATTTTGCCATGAATGAAGTTTTAGGTTATTCTTTCTTAGAGAAGTAGTTGTGGGTGTATACATTACATAATATGCACCAACAAAATGTAAATGAAGATTTTCTCCAACGATTTAAGAGCATGAGCCTATTTAACAGACCCTCAATTCAATTATAAAAATGTAGCCAAAATTGATTGAACTATAGCCGGTGGCAAAATTTGCACTCCATTGGAGATTGAAATTGATATACATATTACATTTCATAACATTTAACCTACCATTGGAGATGCTTTATATATGGCAGGTGTAATTCTCATTTGGGAGTATCATGGTTAAAAATGTAGCATTCTAAAATGTGAGGAATATTGTTTTCTTTAAGTAAATATTTTGAAGTTCCATTTATTTAAAAAAAAACGAGAAAAAAAATCAAAATGGCAATAGCGAGACCCTCGCGATTTGTGATTTAGGGTTTTGGCAACAATCGTCCCTTCGCCTCGTCCCTTCTACATCCACTGTCACTCCACTCGCATTCTTTCTCCTCGTGATGTCGCCTCTCTCTTAATCCCGTTTGTCATCGTCGACGCAATCTGGGCGTACTTACACCTCTAATCCGAAGTCGTCTGCCCTCGCTGCGTCGACAACGAGATCGACTTCCCACCTTTTGGGACCTCCTCTGTTTTTCCGCTACAAAATTCCTTTGTCCAGCTTCTGCATTTAGTTTCTCTAGTTTCCGGAATTATGGCCGTCAAGAAGTCTGTGTTAATATACCTTTATACTGGTTTTTCTTTTGCTTTGCCACGTGGCACTGGTATGAGTTGCATCGATATATATATATATATATATATATATATATATATATATATATAGTAAAAGCTGTTAACAGAAAATTATCATTTTTCATAATAAAAGCTTTCGGCTGTTAAGCCTTCTTCTCCAATTTTTCAGATCTGGTCTTTACTTCTTTTCCATTTTTTTTCTTCTTGAATCAATTTAGTTTATATTTTGACATGGTATCAGAGCAGCAACTTCAGATTTGAGTTTGTATTCTTCAATTGAATCCATCAATCCGCGATTTGGAAGATTCGAAGTCCTCTTCTGCTTCATGACGATTCGAGATGAGCAAGTACAAGCTCAGAATGATCCGTTGTTTCTGCACTCCAGCGATCATCCTGGACTTTCGTTAGTTCCAGATGTGTTTGACGGACAGAATTTTGGAGAATGGAGTGTTTCTATGAGAACATCGTTATCAGCAAAGAACAAGATCCACTTTATCAATGGCGACTCAGTGCGATCAGCAAGAACAGATCTGAATTATGATCGATGGAATTGCTGCAACGACATGGTCCGCTCCTGCTTATTGAATGGATTGGGTAAGGAGATTCGTCGAAGTGTATTGTATACCGATACAGCACAAGGAATATGGGAAGAATTGGAGATCAGATTTGGACAGCTGAATGGAGCTCAACTGTATGCTGTTAAGAAGGAATTGAGCAGCTTGATGCAAGGATCTGACTCAATTTCATCTTACTACACAAAGATGAAGATTGCATGGGATGAATTGAGCAGTTTACGCAAGTTTCCTAAATGCAGTTGTGGTTCAGTGAAAGAATTCATGAATTTTGAAGATGACGAGCGGTTAATTCATTTTCTAATGGGATTAAATGATGTCTACACTGAAATTAGAGGATCAATACTTATGTTGACACCAAGGTTCGAAATTTCGTTTTCCGTTTCCGTTTCGGACACAGATTAGTTTTAAATTTCCGGTTCCGTTCCGTTAATTTCGGTAATTCCGCTTTATTTCCGGTTTGATAATTCTGGTTTCTTTTTAAACTGAAAAAGGTTAAATATCCTTCTAAATGTTCAGTACTACCATAAATAATGCCGTATACTTTCAGAAAAAATACATGCTTGAATGAAAATATACAAAGTTCATCTATACAACTATTTTATGGAATTTATAAATTTAAGTGGTTCATTCTGCAATTAATTCTACATAAGTTTATAATTCAATAAAGCCCAGCCCACATAAAAACTTAATACTAAAAATAAAGTCCATGTCACGTGCTTTCTATTTCAAGTCCTCTTCCATCTTGCCAGGTGCTTTCTAATTCTGTTCGTAATTCGTATGCTTCTTCCTAAACGCAAGTCCATGCCGTAGCTTCATAATCCCAAATTTCGAAATTGATGGCTATAAAATCAAATCTCGGAACAAAATGCTCCGCCTCTTCTTTATCTACACTCATTTCATCTTGCTCAACGATTGGGTTTTTTTTTTTTTGGCGCAAGATTTTGATGCTATCATCCGGAATCGGAATATTCTTCGAATTCCGTCCCGGCCACTGCCGGAACCGGGCCGAAATGGGTGAAATTCCGGCATGCCGGACGGAATCTCAAACCATGGTTGACACCCTTGCCTAGTGTGAATCAAGCATATGTTATGCTTTTGCAGGAAGAAAAGCAGCGTGAGATGCAGGGGCTTAACAGCACTCAGACATTTCAAGATTCTATTTCCATAAATGTAATAGCAGCTAGAAACTCTGCTCAACCTTCTACTCAACAGAAAAACAGTGGAAATCGTAAGTCGCTTTACTGCACAAATTGTAAGAAAACAAATCATACGGTTGATAGATGTTATTTTCTTAATGGATTTCCTGAGAGTTACAAGACCAGAAATAAGAAGATTGGATCAGAAAAGAAATTTGCAGGCACAGTTTCCACATCTTCAAACTCAGTCGATCTTACTTCAGAACAGTTGGCAAAGCTGTTGAGTCTTCTTGATAGTAATGCATCATTGAATAAAGCAGCTGAACAAGATTATTTTGCTGGTTTTGCAGGTACAACTTTTACTTCTCATTTTTCAACAATACTTCTTGGATAGTTGATGCTGGAGCCAGTTGTCATATGTGTTGTTATTCTTCCTTATTCGAGAACACACACAAAATTGAGAAGCCTTTTATTATCACATTGTCAGCTGGAGACGGTGCAACAATTGATACAGTGGGATCAGTCAAAGTTTTGCCTGAATTGATATTGAGAAATGTCTTGTTTGTTCCTGTGTTTAAGTGTAATTTTCTCTCAGTTGGTAGACTTATCAGGGACATGCAATGCAGAGTTCTATTTACTCCCACAAGGTGTTTATTACAGGCTCCTTCTATGAAGACACCACTGGAGATTGGTAAGACATACAAAGATTTATACATGTTAGTATCACATGTAGATAAACAAATAAATAAAGATTTAGCAGCAGTTGTTTCTTGCAGCGATAGCGTAGCTTTGTGGCATGTCAGGTTGGGACATTTACCATATTATAAGTTTCAACATCTGCATTTTTTAGGTAATGAACAGTTGAATACAAAAGAAGTTGTACCTTGTGTCATATGTGCTAAATCAAGACAAACAAGGCTTGTATTTCCTTTGAGTTCTATTACTACTACTTTACCTTTTCAATTAATTCATGTTGATATATGGGGACCCTACCACACTGCTACCTATAATGGCTATAAATATTTTTTGACTATAGTAGATGATTTTACAAGGTTCACTTGGGTACTTTTTTTGTCTGCAAAAAGCAATGCTTTTACTTTGCTTAAAAGTTTCATTACTATGGTAGCCACTCAGTTTGGTAGGAAAGTTCAAACTATGAGGAGTGACAATACTTTAACTTCTTTAGTTCAATTTCCAACAGCCTCTATGTCTTCTATTGTGAAACCTGATCATGAGCCACTGTCATATGAGCATGCTTGCAAGTATGAAGTTTGGCAAAAGGCTATGAATGAAGAATTTGCAGCTCTTCATTTGAACAATACATGGGAGATTAGTGAGCTGCCTAAAGATAAAAAGGCTGTTAGCTGCAAGTGTATAAAGTAAAAAGGAAGACTGATGGGTGCATTGATAGATATAAAGCAAGATTAGTGGTAAGTGGGTTTACTCAGCAAGAGGGGGTTGATTATAATGAAACTTTTTCTCCCGTAATTAAGATGACGACAGTTAGAGCTTTAATTTCTATTGCTTTGAAAAGGCAGTGGTCTATTTTTCAATTACATGTTAATAACGCATTTTTACATGGAGATTTGGATGAGGAAGTTTACATGAAAATGCCACCAGGATTTGCAGTTGATGATCCTACAAAAGTATGACGTCTAAAAAAATCCTTGTATGGTTTGAAACAAGCTTCTAGGCAATGGTATGCCAAGTTATCTCATTCTCAAAAAAATAAAAGGGTATGTGCAATCAGAACGACTAATCTTTATTCTATAAAAAGGAAGGATCATCTATGGTTTTTATTGTCATTTATGTAGATGATATTCTACTGACAGGGAATAACTTGGATGAAATCACAATCCTCAAAAACTACCTTGATGCTAAGTGTAGAATCAAAGATCTTGGTTTATTGCATTATTTTTTGGGAATCGAGTTTACTTCTTCCTCGCAAGGAATGTTGGTCAGTCAAAGAAAATTTATTAGTGAACTTCTTCATGATTTCCCTCCAAGTAGCAAAACATAATTGTATCAGTCCACTTGATTTGAACGTCAAGTTGCTACCAGATTGTGGTACTCTGCTTGAATTTTATAGGCAAATAGTTGGAAAACTTAATTTTCTTGTTCACACAAGACCTGATTTGGCGTACTCAGTTCAAGTTTTAAGTCAGTTCAATCAAGCTCCTCGGCAACCTCATTTAGCAGCAGCCTATCATGTGTTGTCTTATCTCAAAGGCACACAGAACAAAGCTTTGCTGTTCAATAATTCATCAGGCTTCAGTCTTAAAGCCTACTGTGATGCGGATTGGGCAACTTGTCCTTACTCTAGAAAATCAGTCTCAGGTTTTATAGTTTTTCTTAGTGGAAATCTTATTTCCTGGAAATCAAAGAAACAACAAAGTGTATCACTTTCTTCGGCAGAATCAGAGTATAGATCTCTTCGCAGGGTCTGTGCTGAATTGGCTTGGCTTAGCAGGTTGCTTAGTGAGTTTGAAGTCCCAAATATCACTCCTATTTCAGTTAAATGCGATAGCCAGTCGGCTGTCTACATTGCGCGCAATCCAGTGTTTCACGGGAGAAGTAAACACATTGAACTTGAATGTCACTATACCAGGGAAAAACTGCTTGAAGATCTGATTTCTCTTTCTTATGTTCCCACTCAGGCACAATTGGCAGATTTCCTCACAAAATCACTGCCTGGTGTGAAGCTGCAGGATGCTATTTCCAAGATGGGAATTGTGAACACTCCTCCATCTTGAGAGGGGGTGTTAATATACCTTTATACTGATTTTTCTTTTGCTTTGCCACGTGGCACTGGTATGAGTTGTATCGATATATATATAGTAAAAGTTGTTAACAGAAAATTATCATTTTTCATAATAAAAGCTTTCGGCTGTTAAGCCTTCTTCCCCAATTTTTCAGATCTGGTCTTTACTTCTTTTCCATTTTTTTCTTCTTGAATCAATTTAGTTTATATTTTGACAGTCTGCTTCTCCGATCTCGTCATTGCTGGCTCATGCCTCTGGCGCTGCCTCCACTGTAAGTCCGTTTAGTTCTGATTTGAATGTTGACATAAAAGTCGATGGACTTAGCTGTGTAAATTTGGTCGGTGTTGGTGGTACGGTAGTTGGTACTAGTGCTGCGTCTGATACTAATAGGCTAATTGAAATACAAAATGTTGGTACTGAGGTTGTTTCGTATTTTTGCGGTGAATCTGTTGATGTAGGTGCTACTACTGTCACCTTACATATGGAGAGAAAGTGACAAACCCGTCTGTTCTGAATATAGGTGTTCAAAATGGGCAAACTAAATCTTTTCTGAACAAACTAAATCTAACTCTGCCCCTCGACCTCCTCTTGGGTTTCAATGTTCGATACTCTACCACGCAGGGCGGGTATTTTCACCCCTGTGTAATTCGAAATTGCGGACTCACCTATGAAGTTACCGGAGATAGTAGTGCAAGCTAGTGTTAAATTTTGGTTAGATATGTTTATGAGCATGTATGTTGTGTTTGGAAAATTAAAGGTGGTTTGCGTGTGAACTATGTTGATGGAAATGTTTTACCTCAAGTTCACTAACCCGGACTAGAGGAGTAGAGTACTAGAGTCTAAACCTTCTATCCTAGCTGAAATCCCTTTCATTATTACATCGTGGTGTCCTTCGGTTGACTCCGCACGTGAGCAGGTTTTTTTCTATCCCTTTTTTTTATGAGATAAAAACTGACACAAAATTGCAATAACAGAGAGCACATGAAATCACATATAAAAACACACTTGACAACAAGTTTAATGAGTATCCAAGGTGTAACACAAAAATCACACAGTCGCGCCGCAACCACAGATTCAAGCATAACAAGCCTTAAAAAACATCCAATGCAAAACACAAAATACCAAACACTATATGATAATCAACAAACACGCATCAAACTCAGCTCTCAATAGTCCTCATCACCTTCATCCCCTTCGGCACTCTCTGCCCCCAACCTCCTCATAGTCCTTCTCGAGTGCAGCCAAATCCTCCTTTGCCTTGCTGAACTCCCCTTCCTCCATCCCTTCTCCAACATATCAATGCACAAACACCCTCTTTGCATACATCAGATCAATCCTCCCAAACACCTCCGCCACGCTGGTGCTGTTGGATATCATGCACACTGCCCTCTGCACCTTGGCCAAATCCCCTCCTGGCACCACAGTCTGAGGCTAGTAATTGATACAACACTTGAAGCTTGTCGGGCACCAGTCAACAAATTAGATCGTCCGCTTTGTTTTTATCGTCGCCACCACTGCATTCACGTCTTTAGGAACAACATCGCCCATGTACATGAGGCAGCAGGCCATGTACTTGCCGTGGCGTGGGTCGCACTTGGCCATCATGGAAGACGGTTCAAAGGCTGAGTTCGTGATTTTGGCCACATAGAGCTGCTCGTGGTAGGCCTTCTCAGCAGAGATGACTGGGGCATATGAGGAGAGCATGAAGTGGATTCGAGGACACGGGACTAGATTAGTTTGAAACTCTGTTACGTCCACATTTAATGCACCATTAAACTTCAGTGACGTGGTCAATGAAGAAATGACCTGAGACACAAAACGGTTCAGGTTAGTTTAGGTTGGACGTTCAATGTAAAGGGACCTCCTGCAAATGTCATAGATGGCTTCGTTGTCGAGACGAACAACAACATCTGTGTGTTCAAGAAGTGAGAGGGTGGAAAGGACACTGTTATATGGCTCGGTGACCGAGGTTGAGACCTAAGGAGATGGGTATACGATAAAACCAAGCTTGGACTTCTTTCCGTAGTCAACGGAAAGCCTTTCGAGAAGTAGAGAACCTAGGTCAGAATCAATGACTCCACCTACTACATTGAATACAAGGAAACCTTGAAGTCCTGTACAGTTGTCAGCAAGCTTTTGGATTCTATCAAGGCAGAGGTCAACAATCTCTTTCCCAATGGTATTGTGGCCACAGGCAAAGTTATTAGCAGCATCCTCCTTCCCACTAATAAGCTGTTCACGATGAAATAGCTGGCGGTAAGTTCCAGTTCTGACTTCATCAATGACAGTGGGCTCAAGATCAACAAAGATAGCACGGGGCACATGCTTCCCAGCACCAGTCTCACTGAAAAAGGTGTTGAAAGCATCATAGCCGCCACCTACAGTCTTGTCACTTGACATTCTCCACCACAGTCTCACTGAAAAAGGTTTTTTCTATCCTTGTTTGGGCATAGTTCTCTCATGTTCCTTATGTACTTCAATCCCTTCTTGAGTTGAATTGGTTGGCATGTCACATTGGTAAATTAAAGTGTTTTGATGCGAATATCGTGGCTAGGAAGAATCTATCTTTCGCGAGGGCCTTAATTGAGATTACTTCCAGGAAGCTACTTTCATATGTAATTAAGGTGATTATTGAAGGTCGTAAAATCGTGATTGATGTCTGCTATAGTTGGAAGCCTGATATATGTATTGGATGTCATTTCTTTGGACATACTGAAAAATCTTGTAAGCTCACATCCACATGTAACGCTCTTCCCTTGCCTGAAAAAATTCCTTTACCTCGTCCCCCGCTCAGATAGTGGGTAGCTAAAGATCCTCAACCTTATCCACCGCCGGTTCCTGAGCATGTTGCCCATGTGGTTGAGAGTTCTAGTATAGTTTGGAACACTCATGAATCGGCATGGATTCATGTCCCGACTGATATGGGCTACAAGCCTGCTCGTAATGATTTTTTTATGTTTGTTAGCGAGGATGAAGGAAAACACAAACTGCTACATTACTATGATAAAGGGAATGAACTTGTCTTATATGATGAAGGAGAATTTGGAAGCAGAAACATGACTGTACTGGAAAATGAGAGTTGAGATAGGAGATTCTTTTACGACAAAGACTACGCTCGCTTTGATCGCAATTTAATTTCCTACTTTGCAGCCATTAGGCAGGTTACTAATCCAGTTTCTTCTGGATCTCACAGTCATAGCTCTTCTGATGGGGGAGAAGACTGTAGGTTAGCAGTGGACGGTCCACTTCAAAAACCTTGTTGTAGTAGTTAGACAATCTATCACTCATGTACTTAAAATCTTTATTATTTGCTATAATAAAAAAGTATTACGGATCACTTTAAAAACCGATCGGTTTTGCCAAAAAAATAAAAAATTGAAGTTTGTTATTTCGCAATGTTATATAAAATGTGTAAGTGCTTGCTCCGGGGATGGAAACGATTTGCAAATGCACGTTAAATTTGTGTGTTTATTGCCTGTTTTTCATTTTGTGGCATCTGGGGTTTTCTTTGTCTTTTATCCTCTCTTTTTTTTCCAATTGCAATTTAATGATAATATTAGCTACAGCAGCATGTATTGCTGGCCTGACTAAATTCACTGGTTAGGTATATCCATGTTGAGATGTTTTGTTCTTGCGCTTATGCAAATACACACAAAAATTGGTTGCTTAAAAACAAGAAATTAAACAATAAGATATCACAAAAGGGGCAATTAAAGAACATCCTAGAAGTGTGTTATCGGATAGAGGAAGAGATCAAAATCTGACCTTCCTTCCTGCTCGGGCGAGGAGAGTGAATTGTTTGTCTTTAGCTGGTACCTGAAGTAAAACGAAAACAAAATTATAAAATATACCAAAGAGATTCATTTCACATAATTCAATTATTTTCAAAATCACAAAATTGCGCTCCTAATTTTCATTACGACTTTTTAATCATGCTAACAAGCCATTTACTATGCAGTCATTATTGTTTCATATTTGCTGTAATATTTCATTCATATTCCATTTGTAAATTATGACAAATAATTGTTTTCTATTCGCTTATTACAATATATGGATGTAATTATTAATCTCAGATATAATTTTAAATAAAAATAATATGTGTGAACCAAAAAAATAAATAAAAATAGAAATTACGTAGACTGATGTACAAATTTTGTTAGTAACTATCAGTTGAATCATTCAAATTCAGATGATGTTACGATGTATTTATCCATTTGCTACTAATATAAATTAAAGAAAAATGCTAAGTTAGCTCTTGATTTATCTTTTCTACAATACAAATAGATCATATGACATTTCTGAAAATACAAGTGATGTCCTTTTAATCATAATTTACTAAATGAATCCAGATTTTTTTTTTTTTTTTTTGGGGGGTATATAATAATAATTTGATATGGCTTTGTTGTTGTTGTTGTTGTATAATAATAATTTGAGCAAGAAAGTTGAATCCTGACTTTAGGCTTTTTTATTCCAGAAATAGCTTTACACATTCCACTGGACAAATTATCCTAACTAAAAGGTAAAAAGTCCGACAGGTTGTATCCATCGATTTGAAGTTGGAACAAAGATCTTACCTCACTATTAAACCATACAAATAATAATCTAATAGTTACTTTGCATGTTTAAAAAGAGATCAGAATTGAGAAAATGCATTTATTAATTGATCCAATAACATTGTTGAATCGTAAGAATATGCACTGCCTGTGCGGTGATATCTAAAAAGTTAATCAATAATCTTGAAAAGCTTACATTTGAAAGCCAGAGCTCCAAATCTTGTGAAACAACACGCTTCTCTAGCCCTTGCCGCCCCAGCACCACATTACTTATACTGCCAAGAAATGAACCTTTTTTTTTACTGTACAAACTGAAATACTTTTTATGTGGTGCAGCAAATTGACATTTTAACTAACCCGTCTTCTTGTAAAAGTTCGTTACATATGCTCTCAAGTCCAGGAAGAGGTTCAACGGTAGCATTTACAGAGCTAGACACAAATTCACCTTCCTGCAAATGCAAAGAGTAGGCATGTATCGTGACTAATGCATACATATTTGGTAATATTAACAGCCAGCTTCATACCTGAGGGATCACTTTGTCTAGTGTTTCGAATAAAGGATCCTCTTGTAGCTGCTTAATGGATAGAGTAATTCTTGACTTTTCCCTAGAATAAAATAACAGAGGACAGGTAGCCAGATAAATATTGATTAAAACAATAATACACTCATAGCATTAGTGAACAATGACCAGTATCCAACTAAGTGACACTACATGTTACACAAAAATCATGAACAATACAGATACTATATAATACCTAACCATCTTCGCCACATGAATAAGTT